>CM067847.1:525987432-528487432 GCA_034509565.1 Triticum monococcum
CCCACCGCCTCGGGGGCCACGCTGGCGGCCCGTCGTGGACGGCATCAGAGCCGCCGTGGCTACAGTGCCGCGCCGGGCGGGCCGCAGCTGCCCGCACGACGCGCTGTACCAGGCGTGCTCCGGGTTTTGTGGGTGGCAGGCTCCTCTGTAGCCACGCCCCGCTTCATCATCACAGAGTGGACGCGTACATTGCGGGTAGGGCGTTGACTGCTTTATGGGAGCCGGCCTGGCAGTAGCCGGCCTTGTCGTAGCTGGCCCTGCCGTAGCCGGCCCTCCACAGCTTTCTTCATGGGGGTGAAAGGGCGGGCCGCCCCCGAAGCCGGCCAGGAAGGTAGCCGGCTAGGGGGGAGGCGGCCTAAGTCTTGAGTCTTCTTGTGAGCTGGAAGGGCTCATAATTTTTTTGAGGGGCCAGGGGAAGCCGGCTGGGCTACCCATGGCTATTTACCCCGACAGTAGTCCCCGAAGCCGGGGGAGCTTCACGGCAGACGGAAGGACGGGAAGCTTGGCCGGCTTCATACCCTGAGGGGCCGACCTCGTCATTGCAGCCGACTCCGGAGCACTTTTTTGTTTATCCAGGTGACCGTGGTTGACCCGCGGGCTGGCCGCGGGCCCCACGACGAGCCACGTGGCGGGGAAATCCTGCCGTCGCACGCGCGCGACGGGACGCCGCCGCAGGCCCGGGCCCGCCACTCCCTGGCCTCGGCCCGGGCGCAGATCTTCTGTGGCCCGAGGGGACTGCTCGCCTCCCCGCGGCCGTTTCTTCGCGTCATCAAGGCGCGCATTTAACGCGGGCGTGGGGGAGATGGGCACGATCGATCCCCATGATCCCCCATGCCGCGCCTCCTCGGCTCTGGCGCACGCGCCTACAAGTAGGGGGGGAGGGGGAGAGGCAAAGCCCCGTTCGCTCCCCCGCTCTCCGTCCCTCCTGCTCCTCTTCTTCTCCTTGTTCTTCCTCGCGCCCGACGCAGTCTCGCGCCGCAGCCCACCCACGCTGCCATGTCTCTGGCGCTGTCAAGCTCGTGGGACGGGTCCAATGTCCACGAGGACCACATTGAATTCCTCCGCCAGACTCGGCGCCTGCCCGCCGCCAACCTTGTGCAGGTGCGTCTGGCGCCCGCGACGGAGGTCTCGCCGGCGCCGGAGGAAGGCGAGCGCGTCGTCTTCCGCACGCACTTCTTGCGTGGCTTCGGCTTCCCGGCGAGCAGCTTCATGCGCTCTTTCCTCGAATTCTACAACCCCAACCACATCACGTCACGCCCAACACAGTGATGCAGCTCTCGGTCTTCGTCTCGCTCTGCGAAGGATTCTTGGGGGTGCTGCCGACGCTGGAGCTCTGGGCGGAGCTGTTCCAGAACAAGCTCGGCACCGTCTCCGCCGGCGTGCCGGCTCCCTGCGGCGCCTTCATCGCGATGAAGAGGGCAAGCGACGACAACCCCTTCCCTCATATTCCTCTGATCCAATCTGTCAAGCTTTGGCAGAAATCCTACTTCTACGTCAAGAACATCGCCCCGCACGGCGACTACGTCAATCTGCCGGCTTACATAGCCGGCCCGCCGGCTGGGAGGCGGCCGTCTTGGGGCTACAGGTCGAAGTCCTTGTCTCCGGCTGGGAATGCCTCCATCGCCCGGCTTCGGGTGATGATCCAGTCGGAAGGCCTGCGCGCGTCCGACCTGGTAGCCGCCTTCGTTGAGCGCCGGATTCTGCCCCTCCAAAGTCGGCCGCACATGATGTGCCAGATGAGCGGCCGGTTCGACCCTTGCCGGCTGAGCACATGGGAGATGCCCCATGCCGAGGTGGCTCTGATGGTGAACTACATCGCCAACCTGAAGCTCACCAACGAGTGGCAATTCGGCAAGGCGCCGTACTCCCGCGCCCATCCTCCGCCTGTGGTAAGTCCTTCTTCTTGTCGTCTGCCGGCTTGAGCTAGCCGGCTTCTGACCAGGCGGCTCTTCTCTTTTTTCTTTCTATCAGAATCCTCTCCTCCCGCCGCCAGCCGGGGCGGCTGGAGTCGAACGCGAGTATGCCCCAGACCGCACGATGGACGACCTCGACGACCCGGACCTTGCTGCAGTCGCCATGGAAGACGCCGCCACGGGGGACGTTGCCGAGCCCGGAGGCACAGGGCTCTCGGCCAGTTTCGACGACTGGCCGGATGATTTTGAGGCCGAAGAAATCCCGCGCCACCAGCCGGCAACCGACCGCCGCAGCGCGGGCTCGTCCACCGCGCCGACTGCCGGTGGTGGGAAGCGGAAACGCCGGGCCGTGCTCCCGCTCTTCGGAAGCCGGCCGAAGAAGCCGAAGGCCTCCGCCGCGGCCACGAATCGCGAGGAGGCGGCGGCAAAGGCGGCCCGCTTCCGGAAGGCGGTGAAGAAGCCTCCATCGGTTTCCGCGTAAGCCTTCTAGCCGCCTACGTGCTTGTTATTCTGAAGTCTTCCTTTACTTGAGTTCTTCTCTGATTTCTTGAACAGGGCGTCGCTCTCCCTTGAGCGAGGCCCAGGCGGCTCCGTGGTCGGGCCGGGTGCCGGATCCTCAGGGTCCCGCCGAGTGGACCCCTGCGCCGATCTTGCAGCAGCCACGGAGCGCAACGCTCGCGAGGCACGTCGAGAGAGGGAGGCGGCAGAGCGGGAGGCCGCCCAGACAGCGACGGGGCGAGCGAGCGCGGCGGCCGAGACTCTATCGGAGCGGGCGGCCGCGGAGACGGAGGCGGAGGGCGCGCGTAGCCGGCCTCCGCTGCTCGCCATCCCCCTCCAAACTTTGGATCCGGACATCCCTCTGCCCACGGTGGAGGAGATTATCCCCGAGCAGCCGCCGGTGCAGAGGGACGAAGTCTTTGAGATTTCCGCGGAGAGGACGCCGCCGGCAGCGCCAGCCGGAGCGGGCGAAGGCGGCCAATCATCGGCGGTGCCGGAGGAGCCGGCCCGGGCTGCGCCCGAGGCTGGAGCCGGTCTTGAGATCGAGCTGGCGGCGGGCCGGCATGCCGGAGGGGGCACGGCCCCGCCGGACACGCGCCGAGCCGCGGGTGCCGAGCAGACGGCAGACGCCTTGGAGGCGGCCAGCTCCGCCACGTCCGGGTGGACTCCTAGCGGAGGGAGCGGCGAGCTGAACGTCGCGGCCCAAGGGGTTCGGAGCCGGCTGCAGGCACAGGCCGGCCTCCTGAGGCAATTTACTCAGGAGTTTCTGTCGACGCGGTCTACAATCCGGGTAAGTCTTCATTTGTTGACCGCTCTGGTCCTTTGAATTGTTTCCGTGGGGGCGCGCTAGCGCACCCACTGGCTGTAGTCCCCGAGATCCGAGCCGACTGCAGCGCAGTCGGGTCGGATCTTACTCGACGACTATCTTGTCTGTTTTTTCTGATCTCTTAGGATTATCATAATTCTCGTGCCGCCGCCTTCAACTCCCAGGCTCGGGAGCTGAGCCGGAGGACCGAAGACCTCGCCAGCAGCCGGCGTAAGTGTTTTGTCTTTATTTGTTTCTCGTGGGGGCGCGACAGCGCACCCACTGGGTGTAGTCCCCGAGATTCGGGCTGACTGCAGCGCAGTCGGGTCGGATCTTCCTTGACGACTTTTCCTTTGCTGACTTTTTCTCTTTGTCTTTTGCTCGTGCAGAGGCCAACGCCGACCTGCGGAGGGAACTCGGTGAAGTGCAGGCCGCTCTTCGGGCCAAGGACGCCGAGTACGCTGACTTGGTTCAGGAGCGCGACCGCCTGGCGAAGAAACTGGCCGACCAAGAGGAGAGCCACAAGGCGGCCCTGCAAAAGGCGCAGGACGGCGAGGCTGCCCTGAAGGCGGAGTTCGAGGCCAGGGAGGCGAGCTGGGCCGAGACGCGCCAGGCGCTGGAAGAAGGCTTCGGCCGGATCGAGGATCTCATCGATGGTAGGCCGTCTTTCTTGCCCTTCTTCCATCTGCCGGCCGCCTGCGGTTTTGTTTTGACTTGTGTTTGCTGTCTTGCGCAGAGTACTTTCCCGGCCAATCCGTCCTCACCGCCCAAGCCATCGAAGCCTACCGCGAGGAGCGCCGTCAGGCCGGAGTCGTGATTCCGCCAGACGCGAATCGGACGCTGTCGGAGCAGCTCATCGCCATCCAGGCGCGGCTGCAGCCGGCCCACCGGCTGCTCCACCGGCTCCAACGCGCCGGGGCGACGATGCTGGCCGCGCTCTAGCCCGGCCAGACAATTCCCCGCACCCCAAGCCAGACGGCCGACTGGCTCGAAGTCGCAGTCGGCCGCTTCGAGGCCTGGAAGGCGTTCGCAGCCTGTCTTGGAGCCGGGCGTGCGCTGGAGTTCGTCCGCGTGTGGTACCCAGGGCTAAGCCTGGACCAGCTGCGGACGTGGCGGTCGGAAGCCGACGCGGAGCTGGAGGAGGTGCGGCCGGCAATTGCGGAACGCGCCTCGACGATCGCCGAGTGCACCGACACCAGTGTCTTCGCGCCGGAGCTCAACAACGATGGCGCCACCCAGCCGGAGGAATGGTTCGGGCTGAACCCGACGGACGGCGAGGACTCGGCTGAGGAGATCGCCTCCAGCGACGAGGGCGAGGACGACGAGGAGGAGGACGGCGAAGACACCGAGCCGACTGGTGAGACGGCCGACTGTCCTCCAGCCGACCGTGCCTCCAGCAACGAGCCACGCGGGAGCGCGCCCTCTGCCGGAGGCGACGATCAAGCCGAGGTTGGCCAGCCGGCCGCTCCTCCAGCCGGCACAACTGCTTCCACCGTCCAGCTCGGCTCGTCCGCGGCCCCGCCGGCTTGATCTGCCGTTCCTTTTGTCCCTGTTTTACTTTTTCGAACAATTTTAAGTTTCTGCAATTCCATCCACTGGGGGTGTATTGAACAATGTTGGGCGTCGACCTCTCTGGAGGCCTTTTGTGTAAATATTAATATATGCGTGTGTTGGCGTTCATTCAAGTGTATTTTTTTGTCCTTAGGCTCTTTCCTTTGCCGCCTTCCCTCTTTGGGAAGGCAAGTACTTGAGCTTTCTTGGATTTGAAGCAGACTGAATGTAAGCCGGCCGGCCGGCTACTCTGGTAGTCGGTCGGCGGGAGGCAGCAAGCCGGCTTTTGTTATATATGTGAGCCTGTTTGGTCCCTAGCCGTTTTTCATGTGCACACCCTTTCCGGCTTGTGACTCTTGCCAGCAGGGCAGTCGGTTCTTCGAGCTGCGATTTCGGCAAGAGCCAAGCCTGGGTGTCGGCACATTACTTCTCTGACTGCGGGTAGGGCTCCTAATATAACTCTAGTTGGCTAGTCCCCGGGCCGACTCGTCGGACCCGGTACCGGACAAAATAAATGAGTAGGTGATACCATACGCATGATAACTTTCATTCATAAAATAAAGGGTGGCAGTCCCCGAGTCTTTCTCGGGGAGCCTACTGTTTCGTACTTAATACAAAAGTGGGCATAATACATACTACATTTTAACTGTAAAACTTCCGAAGGAGATTTGCATTCCATGGTCGCTCCGACTCCTTGCCAGAGTCGTCTCTCTTGCGTGCCTTCGTCTTCTGCGCGTCGATGAGGTAGTAGGCGTTGTTGCCCAAGGCTCTGCTGACGATGAAGGGGCCTTCCCAGGGGGCTGCGAGCTTGTGCTGGCCGGCTGTTCGCTGGATCAGCCGGAGCACAAGGTCGCCCTCCTCGAAGGATCTTGGTCGGACCCTCCGGCTGTGGTAGCGGCGCAAACCCTGCTGGTAGATGGCAGACCGGCTGAGGGCTAACAGCCGGGCCTCTTCCAGCAGGTCGACACCGTCTTCTCGTGCTTCTATGGCTTCCGCTTCCGTGTACATGGTTACCCGAGGCGAGTCGAACTCGATATCTGTTGGGATGACTGCCTCGGCACCATATACAAGGAAGAAGGGAGTGAAGCCGGTTGATCTGTTGGGAGTAGTGCGCAGACTCCATAGGACAGCCGGCAGCTCATCGAGCCAGCACCGGCTGAACGCTCCAGAGGTACGACCAGTCGGGGCTTGATGCCAGACAAAATGAGGCCATTTGCTCGCTCCACTTGGCCGTTTGACTGCGGGTGGGCGACTGACGCAAGGTCCAGCCGGATACCTTGCGCAGCGCAGAACCGTGCCAAGGCACCTTTGGCAAAGTTTGTGCCGTTGTTGGTGATGATGCTGTGTGGTACGCCGTACTGGGTTGTTATATCTGCAATGAAAGTCACTGCAGTCGGCCCGTTCAGCTTCTTGATCGGCTTCGCCTCGATCCACATGGTGAATTTGTCGACGGCGACGAGCAAATGTGTCATGCCGCCGTGCGCCGTCTTGAATGGGCCCACCATATCCAATCCCCAGACGGCAAAGGGCCAGGTGATGGGAATGGTCTTGAGTGCCGAAGCCGGCATGTGTTGCTGCGAGCTGAAAAGCTGGCAGCCTTTGCAGTGTTTGACTAGCTCTTTGGCATCGTCCAAAGCAGTCGGCCAGAAGAAACCGTGGCGGAAGGCTTTGGCGACAAGTGATCTTGATGCGGTGTGGTGGCCGCACTCTCCTTGGTGTATATCCCTGAGGATCGCGATGCCTTTCTCCTGGTCGACGCATCGCTGCAAGACTCCGGTGGCGCTGCGCTTGACAAGCTCTCTATTGACGATTGTATATGCTCCAGCCCGGCGCTGGACTTGTCTTGCTTCGTTTTTGTCAGCCGGCAGGTCATGGTTCACCAAAAAGTTGCGGATGGTTTGTGCCCATGATGGAGCGGCGACTTCCTCTGCCACCGATGTGGCCACAGCCACCAGGGTGGGGGGGCTGGGTAATGCAGTGCTGGAGTCGGCCGCCGCTTGCTATGCTGAAGAAGTCCCCGGGCCGGCTACCGCAGTCCCCGGGCCGGCTACCGCAGTCCCCGAGCCGGGTGCGGCAGTCCCCGAGCCGGGTACTACAGTCCCCGAGCCAAATATTGAAGTCCCCGGGCCGGCTGCTTGATTCTTCGAGCCGGACCCGGCCTCCTCGGGGTTAGGCGGCACGAAGATGGATTCGGATTCCGGAGACGGCTTGATTGATGGCTTGAGGAGGCGCTGTAGGGCGACGCCGGTTGGTATTGCTTGCCGCGTGGAGCCTATTCGGGCGAGAGCATCTGCTGGCTCGTTGTCGGCTCGCGGTATGTGAAGGAACTCACACCCGTCGAAGTATCCGCTGATTTGCTGCACTAGGAAGCGGTAGCTCGCCATGTTTGCGTCCTTGGCGTCCCAG
The DNA here is from genome assembly GCA_034509565.1 of Triticum monococcum. Classification (NCBI taxonomy): domain Eukaryota; kingdom Viridiplantae; phylum Streptophyta; class Magnoliopsida; order Poales; family Poaceae; genus Triticum; species Triticum monococcum. The sequence goes on from CM067847.1 coordinate 525,994,606, forward strand.
TCGCCAGAAGACTGCTGCACCACCAAATCCGAGTCGCCATAGCACAGGATCCGGCGGATGCCAAGTTCCTTGGCAAGCCGGAGCCCGTGTATGAGCGCTTCGTACTCGGCTACGTTGTTGGAGGCGGCGAAGTGGATCTGCGGCGTGTATCTGAGCTTGTCGCCCTTTGGAGAGGTAAGGACGACGCCGGCTCCCAAGCTGGTGCGCATATTTGATCCGTCAAAGTGCATGCGCCAATGGGTGGAGTCGGGCGCTGGTGGTAAGTACTGGGTCTCGGCCCAGTCGACGAGGAAGTCGGCCAGCGCTTGCGTCTTGATGGCGGTGCGGGGTTGGTAGAAGATCGTGTAGGGGGCCAGCTCGATGGCCCATTTAGCCACCCGGTCGGACGCATCCCGGCTACCTATGATCTCGGCCAACGGGGCAGTGCATACGATCGTGATGGGATGCTCTTGAAAGTACGGCTTCAGCTTCTTGGCGGCAAAGTACACGCCATAGCACATCTTCTGATAGTGCGGGTAATTTTGCTTCGAGGCGGACAGCACCTCGCTCAGGTAATAAACCGGCCTCTGGACCGGCTGGGCTCGGCCCTCTTCGGGGCATTCGACCACAATGACGGTGCTGACCACCCGGCTAGTGGCGGCAATATATAGGAGCATGGGCTCCTTCTCAGTCGGTGCCGCCAAGATAGGCGGCGTGGACAGCATTTTCTTCAGCTCGTGGAAAGCTTGGTCGGCCTGGTCATTCCACTCAAAGTGAGTGCTCTTCTTCATGAGGCGGTAAAGGGGGAGAGCTTTTTCTCCAAGCCGGCTGATGAAGCGGTTCAGAGAGGCCAGGCACCCGGTGAACTTTTGAATCTCTCTAAGCTTGGTTGGGACCGCCATCCTCTCGATGGCCTTGATCTTCACAGGGTTGCACTCTATGCCGCGTTCGGAGACCAAAAAGCCTAAGAGCTGGCCGGCTGGCACTCCGAACACGCATTTCTCCGGGTTGAGCTTGATCCGGAACCGGTGCAGGTTCTCGAATGTCTCCTTCAAGTCTTCCAGCAGAGTGCCACGCTTCTCCGTCTTCACCACAACATCATCCACGTAAACGTGGGCGTTCTTGCCGAGCTACGTGAGGAGGCACTTCTGCATGCAACGCTGAAAAGTGGCACCGGCATTCCTCAAGCCGAACGTCATAGTCAGGTAGCAGAAGGCTCCAAACGGCGTGATGAAGGTGGTCTTCAGTTGGTCATCCGGGTTCAGCTTTATCTGGTGGTATCCCGAGTAGGCATCCAAAAAGCTCAACAGCTCGCATCCGGCTGTGGAGTCTATCACTTGATCAATCCTGGGCAGGGCGAAGGGATCTTTTGGGCAGGCTTTGTTGAGGCTTGTGTAATCTATACACATGTGCCACTTGTTATTCTTTTTCAGCACGAGGACCGGGTTCGCGAGCCACTCGGGGAAGAAAACTTCCATGATGAAGCCGGCTGTGAGAAGCCGGGCTATCTCCTCCCCTACGATCCTTCTCTTCTCCTCTAACAATCGGCGGAGGGGCTGCTTGACTGGCTTAGCATCCTCCCGCACGTGCAATTTGTGCTCGGCGAAATCCTTCGGAACACCCGGCATGTCCTTGGGGGACCATGCAAAGATATCCCGATTCTCACGGAGGAAATCGACGAGCTCGCCTTCCTATTTGCTATCCAGGCTCGCCCCAATGACGGCAAACCTCTCGGGGTGCTCGGGTCGAGCTGTATCTTCTTGGTCTCCTTGGCCGGCTGGAAAGATCCTTGGGCATCGTACTCCTTGGAGTCGGCGGGTTGGTTTAGCTGCTTGTTGGCCAGGGCCACGACCATGTCCAGTGTCTTCTTCTCTGCTGCGATCACGAGGGATTCGGCCAGCCGGCTGCTGGACGCGGCGCAGTCGGCGGACTTCTTGTAGTCGCCGGCGATGGTGATGACACCCTTGGAGCTCGGTATCTTCATCTTGAGGTAAGCGTAGTGGGGGACCGCCATAAACTTGGCCAAGCGGGTCGGCCAAGCAAGGCGTGGTAAGGGCTTTCCAGGTCCACCACCTCGAACCAGACTGCTTCCCGGCGGAAATGATCCTTGCCCCCAAAGAGTACATCGATCTTGATCTTGCCGATGGGGGCACAGGACAAACCGGGTACGATGCCGTGGAACACCGTTCGAGTCGGCGCAAGCTGCTTTGCCTTGACACCCAGCTTCTCCATGGTGTCGCGGTACAGGATGTTGATGCTGCTTCCGCCGTCGATCAGCACGCGGGAGAAGCGTGCGGTGCGCGTATCCGTTGCAAGGGTGGCCTCCAGGACCAATGCGTAGGAGCCGGGGGACGGCATCACCTCTGGGTGGTCGGCCCGGCTCCAACTAATGGGTTTCTCTGACCAGTGCATGTGGCCGGTTGGGCTGGCGGCGGCCACATTGACTTCTTGTTGCTCTTGGCGCTTGCTGCGCCAGTCTTCGGGCTGGCTCGTGAAGATGACATAAGATGCTTGCTCATCGGGGAACTCGTCCTGCACGGCGTCGACCGCGGGCCGGGCGGCCTTGGGCGGCGGAGCCGGCGGCGGCGGGCCGGCAGGCGGAGTCGGCGTGAGCCCTTCGCCCTTGGAGACTCGGGCGAGCCAGTTGCATTTGCGGGTCGTGTGGTTGGACGGCTTCGCGCCGCTGTGGAACTTGCACGGGGCATCAAGGGTTTGCTTGTAGGAGAAGGCCGGCTGCCAAGCCGGCCGGCCGCCCTTGGGCTTCTTGGGCGCGGGTCGCCCTTCAGGCGGCGCATCTTCGACCGTGGCCACCTGCCGGCTAGCGGGAGGCGGCGCAGAGCCCTTGCGCTTTTGATCGTTCTGGTGTTGGCGTCGGCCGCCGTCTCCAGCCGGCGCTTGGGGCGCCGGATTGAGCACTTTTCCGGACGCGTCCACCCGGAGCTCGGTCTTCATTGAGAAGTCGGCGGTAGCGTACTTGTCGGCGATGTTCAGGAGCTCGTCGAGGGTAGTCGGCTCATCGCAGAGAAGCTTGTGCTTGAGGAGTGTGCCCTCTCGGCACCCGGCAGTGAAGTATTCGATGGCTTGCACCTCGTGCACCCCTTCGCAGGAATTGCGGAGCTCGGCCCAACGCGTGAGGTAGTCGCGAGTGGACTCGGCTGGGCCCTGTACGCACAAGGAGAGCTGTCTGGGCTTGGGAGCCCGCTTGTAGGTGCTGGTGAAGTTGCGAACGAAGGCTTCAGTGAAATCCACCCTGCTGTTGATGCTGAGGGGCTTGAGGCTGTTAAGCCAAGTCCGTGTCGTGCCTTGCAGCATGAGGGGCACGTACTTTACGGCAACGCGCCGGTTGCCATTGGCGATGCTAACGGCTGTGGAGTAGTCGGTCAGCCAATCCTCCGGCTTCACCGAGCCGTTGTACTTGGGTGTGTCTCTTGGGAGCAAGAACCCTTTGGGGAAGGGCTCGTCGCGGATGCGGGGGCCAAAGCAAGGCGGGCCGACATCGTCTTCTTCTTCTAGCGCCAGGGATCAGGCCAGGCGGTCGATCCGGTGGCGGGCGTCGTTCTCGCCGACTCCCTCGCGGCGACCAAGCCGGCCGCTGAGAGTCGGGTGAGCCACTGGAGGCGGGGTAGGATATCTCTCTCCGCGAGCTCGAGGCGGAGGCGGGGTGCCCCGCCATTCCATGGCTCGGGGGCGGCCGTCCGCGTCTCGCTCGATGGAGACTTGGGTCCGGCTTCGGCTGGAAGCCGGCTCTTTCTCGCGCCGCACGCGGGTGTTGCTTGTAGTCGGCGACCGGGAAATCGTGCCGTGCTCGCGGCGCGGGGGAGGGCTCCCTGCGCAGGCGTCTGCCTTGTGCCGTCGTGCGGCCGCATCGATTAGTTGCTGGATGCGCCGCGTCATGTGGGGGAGGTCTTCGGCTTCCAAGCCGTCCAGCTCGTCTACGGCCGCCTGGGCGGCGCGCAGGTTCTCGAGCGGGGTGGCGTAGACCTGGCGATCTACTCCGAGTGTGTCGGCGATGACGGCGCCGCGTTGCCTGACAACGCCGGCCCGGCTTGGGCCAGCCAGAGCCGGCGTGCCGAAGGCGGCGCGGTCAGCTTCGCGCTGGTAGGCCTCGGTGAGGTGTCTTACGGAGGCTAGCCGCCGGCCCTCCGCGAGGAGGGCGAGACGGCGTGCCTCCAGAACTTCGTCGCTGGCGTCAGCCGGAAGGGGGGCGGACAAGTCTTGGGCAGCCGCGCGTGGGGCGTCGCGGGCGCCCTCGTCAGTCGGGCCGTCGAGGCCGATAACCATCACCTCGGGGGCGTCAGAATCGCGATCGCCAGCCGGAGGGAGCGGGTCGTTTTAGACCGTGACGTTGGTGGGGAAGGTGTCGTAGGATGCCGTGTCGGAGTCGACAGGCATCGGGTCGGTGGAGCCAACCGACTCCAAGTCCGCCGCGGGCTCGCTGGAGACGTGGAGCTGGCCGAGGAGGTTGGCGAGGTGATCTATGCCCGCATCGGAGGCAAGCTCGTCGGAGATGCGGGCCTTGTCGAAGAGGTCGGCGAGGCCGCTAGCCGCGCAGATGTTGGTGACGCCATGCAGCACGTCGCGGCAAGCGCCATCGGGCGAGCCGGGCTGGCTACGCTCGCGAGGAAGGAAAAGGTTTCCCGTCCAGAACAGGTCTCCGGACGACGGTGCACCTGGCCCCACGGTGGGCGCCAAATGTCGGGTGGTAGGAGCGACATATGCCAACGGGTGGCTTATCATTGCGGGGGCCAATAGAACGTCGCCGGTGCCTGGAAACGGGATGAGGCGAAGACATGCACGCCGGCGAATCTTACCCAGCTTCAGGGCTCTCCGGGGAGATAATACCCCTACTGCTGCTCTACGGGGTCTCCGCATGGTTACTAAGTGAACAAGTAGCTACAATGCTCCTTGAGCTGTTTTGGGTGGAAGGAGGAAGAAGGGCTCGGCTCAGCCTGCTTCCTCTCCTTGTGCTGTGTCTAGGTCTAGAATGAGAGTCCAACCCTTTGCATGGGTGCACCGAGGGGTTTATATAGGCCTACCCCCCGGGGGTACAATGGTAATCCGACTGGGCGCTGGGCCCAGCTATCTGTGACTATGCTCGCCGGCTTCTCCGCCGGCTCCTGGGGCCCGCCGGCTGGTGGGTCCCGCCGGCTGCCGGCTCCTGGGTCGACAGGCCGGCCCCACTGGCCAGGGTCAGGTCGGCAGCTGGTTACTGTTGCTCCGTGTTGTTGACGCAGGCCTGGTCGGGATAAGCGTGGCTACAGTAACGCCGCCTTGGCGGGCGATTACTGTAGCCCCGCCGCATCTTGTCTCCTTAATGGGCATCTCCTTCGAGGAGGGCGGCAGGCCGGCTACGTGAAGCCGGCCCTCAGTCTTGCCGGCTTGAGAGGAGGTGCGGCCGCCTTCGGCATCTCTCTGCCCGAAGGGGCCCACCGCCTCGGGGGCCACGCTGGCGGCCCGTCGTGGACGGTGTCAGAGCTGCCGTGGCTACAGTGCCGCGCCGGGCGGGCCGCAGCTGCCCGCACGACGCGTTGTACCAGGCGTGCTCCGGGTTTTGGGGGTGGCAGGCTCCTCTGTAGCCACGCCCCGCTTCATCATCACAGAGTGGACGCGTACATTGCGGGTAGGGCGTTGACTGCTTTATGGGAGCCGGCCTGGCAGTAGCCGGCCTTGTCGTAGCCGGCCTTGTCGTAGCCGGCCCTGCCGTAGCTGGCCCTGCCGTAGCCGGCCCTCCACAGCTTTCTTCATGGGGGTGAAAGGGCGGGCCGCCCCCGAAGCCGGCCAGGAAGGTAGCCGGCTAGGGGGGAGGCGGCCTAAGTCTTGAGTCTTCTTGTGAGCCGGAAGGGCTCATAATTTTTTCTGAGGGGCCAGGGGAAGCCGGCTGGGCTACCCATGGCTATTTACCCCGACAATGACTAAGGTATTGAGTATATCCTTTCCGGACTACACCCTCCGGTTTATATAGACACCGAGGGGATCTAGGGTTACGTAGAGTCGGTTACATAAGAGGGAATCTCCATAGTTGCTCGCCAGGCTTGCCTTCCACGCCAAGGAGAGTCCCATCCGAACACGGGTACAGTCTTCGGTCTTCATATCCTCACAGCCCATCAGTCCAGCCCATAGATAACAGGCCGGACGCCCGAGGACCCCTTAGTCCAGGACTCCCTCAACTGCTCCTGCTTGTATCACCACCGAGCACTTGCTTAAGGTCATCAGAAGGTAGGTGTACTACGGATCCGAATCGTCCTGTCAGGTTCCAATCTATCCCGATCTTTTTTAGCATGTCCAAAGTATAGATCCTTGCTGAATCTGTCCTGAATGACCCCCCACCCCCCAGGAAAGTGATCTACCGCCGGATCTAGAGCTTGACTCCAGGCTCCCGCGACACGAGTTCGACTCCGAGTTTTGCGCCACCGAGAAGTACCAAAAGTTGAGTTGTGTGCACGGGCACACTCCCGCTCGACGTGTATGCACGGAGGGATTCGACATTATCCGGCGGTTTCTCAGTTGCCCCTTAGAGGTTAGTGCTAATTAAGTTCATCATTTTACTTCAGTTAATGCCACAGCTCATCCAGAATACTATTTAACATTGGCAGGGATATGAGGCTTGTGCCTTTGTTAACTAGCTGGATGAAGAATGGCATGGCAGGGCTCACAGTGTTATCACGAAGCTCGCAGAAGATATGGTAAAGCTGAAGAAGAAACAGGCTGATCTGGAATGTAAAATCAGTACGATGAGGCAAGAAAGAATCAATCACATGCAACAGATGAAAGCAAGAGACAAGAAGGAACTAGCATGTGTAGTTGTGGTTGTCACATTAGCCATGTTCTATGCGTTGTTTGCAATGATGATTAGGGGTTTTGTTTGACAGTATTGCTAAAGCACATCTAGATGTGCTCAAAGTAATGCACATGTAGGTCCTATGCCATTGATGTTACGCAAAGATTCATGCGTATATTTTTCTTTGTCTTTTTTCTTTTCCTTTCTAGTTTGATTATTACTGGCTTTATCAATAAGAAGAGCTCAATGTATTGCTTGCCAACTGTCCTACTCCTTCATACCGGTACTGGTGCATAACCCCAAAACTCATTCCTTGTTTTTGTCCTGAAAAAGGAAACCAGCCAAATACCCAACAGGAGTCATGCGCAACCCCGGGAATTTGGAGCGACTGGGTACAAATAATTGCGGTTGATTATATCAATGGTTAGATAATACGTCAACCCCTGCTTCAATCCCTGCTTCAATTGGCAGTTCCTCTTCTTTGCATACCCCGCTTAAGTGTCCACCATCTTCATCATCCCCGGCAGGCCGCGCTACACACTGGCACACACTCTGCAGCTATGTCGAGCGATAGTGAGGATGACAGTTCGGCCAGCAGTCTGGCGCCCGATGATAGGTCAACATCGGAATCATCCCGCTCGTCTTCCATGAGTCCTGCGTCGAGCCCAGACCTCGATTATATCCGGTTAATGGAAGGGATGCCGCCTCCGGAGTCGTCAGGCGACAACCAGATGGACGAGCAGCCATCGGAGGACGAAGAAGAGGACGACGATGATCATGAGGAGGAATGGTCGAACAAGGAGGAGGACGACAACGACAGCAACGACTATGACGACGGCGGTGATACGTCTCCAATGTATCTACAATTTTTGATTATTCCATGCTATTATATTATCAACCTTGGATGTTTGATATGCATTCATATGCTATTTTATATGATTTTTGGGACTAACCTATTAACCTAGAGCCCAGTGCCAGTTTCTGTTTTTTTCCTTGTTTTTGAGTTTTACAGAAAAGGAAAACCAAACGGAGTCCTATTGACCTGAAACTTCACGGAACTTATTTTCGGACCAGAAGAAGTCCATGGAGTAAAAGAGTTAGGCCAGAAGAGTCCCGGGCTGCCCATGAGGGTCGCCCCCCCCCCCGGGCGCACCTCCCTACCTCGTGGACAGCCGAAGACCCCCCCTGACTTGTTCTCGACGCCAAAACATCTTATATATACTGAAACTTCTAGAAAGAAACCTAGATCGGGAGTTCTGCCTCTAGAAGCCTCCGTAGCCATCGAAAACCAATCTGGACCCGTTCCGGCACCCTACCGGAGGGGGGAATCCCTCTCCAGTGTCCATCTTCATCATCCCGACGCTCTCCATGATGAGGAGGGAGTAGTTCACCCTCGGGGCTGAGGGTATGTACCAATAGCTATGTGTTTGATCTCTCTCTCTCTCTCTCTCGTGTTCTTGACTCAGAACGATCTTGATGCATCGCGAGCTTTGCTATTATAGTTGGATCTTATGATGTTTCTCCTCCTCTACTCTATTGTTATGAATTGAGTTTTCCCTTTGAAGTTATCTTATCGGATTGAGTCTTTGAGGATTTGAGAACACTTGATGTATGTCTTGCATGTGCTTATCCGTGGTGACAATGGGATATCATGTGATCCACTTGATGTATGTTTTGGTGATCAACTTGCGAGTTCCGTGACCTCATGAACTTATGCATAGGGGTTGGCACACATTTTCATCTTGACCCTCTGGTAGAAACTTTGGGGCACTCTTTGAAGTTCTTTGTGTTGGTTGAATAGATGAATCTGAGATTGTGTGATGCATATCGTATAATCATACCCACAGATACTTGAGGTGACATTGGAGTATCTAGGTGACATTAGGGTTTTGGTTGATTTGTGTCTTAAGGTGTTATTCTAGTACTATCTCTTGAATAGATCGATCAGAAAGAATAACTTTGAGGTGGTTTTGTACCCTACAATAATCTCTTCGTTTGTTCTCCGCTATTAGTGACTTTGGAGTGACTCTTTGTTGCATGTTGAGGGATAGTTATATGATCCAGTTATGTTATTATTGTTGAGAGAACTTGCACTAGTGAAAGTATGAACCCTAGGCCTTGTTTCCTAGCATTGCAATACCGTTTACGCTCACTTTTACCACTTGCTACCTTGCTGTTTTTATATTTTCAGATTACAAAAACCTATATCTACCATCCATATTGCACTTGTATCACCATATCTTCGCCGAACTAGTGCACCTATATAATTTACCATTGTATTGGGTGTGTTGGGAACACAAGAGACTCTTTGTTATTTGGTTGCAGGGTTGCTTGAGAGAGACCATCTTAATCCTACGCCTCTGATGGATTGATAAACCTTAGGTCATCCACTTTAGGGAAATTTGCTACTATCCTACAATCCTCTGCACTTGGAGACCCAACAACGTCTACAAGAAGAAGGTTGTGTAGTAGCCATCAACCTATTTTCTAGCGTCGTTGCCGGGGAGGTTAGTGCTTTAAGGTATATCTTTAGATCTTGCAATCGAGTCTTTTTGTTTCTTGTTTTATCACTAGTTTAGTTTATAAAAGAAAACTACAAAAAATGGAATTGAGGGTACCTCATATGCTTCATCTTTTGAATATATTTCATGAAAATAAGGATTCCGATGATTGTGCCAAAGTGTTAGAAGAAGAATGCATTAGAATGTTTGGCACTAAATATTTGAATGATGAGCATGATTGCAATGTTGTTAGTATGAATTCCTTGAATATCCATGGAACTAATGATGATTGCACTAGTCATGATGAAAATGTCTCTTATAAGCATGTCAATTATTGTGGAGTGCATAGAGTTTGCAAGTACACACCAAATAGGGAAGATAGATTTTGCAAGAGGCATAAGTATTTAGAAACTAAATGGTTGCAAGAAAGGCTAGATGTTTGTGCTAAAAATTTAAATTTTCTTAGCCATCCTTGTGAACTTTGCAATGAACATGGTCATTTAAATATACAATGCAAATTGTTTCATGATCGAACCGTGTCCAAAAGTTGTGATGACTTGATTTCCCTTGTGCATCATAATGAACTTAGTTTGCTTCTGGGTTATGAAGAAATGAAATGTATAATTAAGGATATTCCAGAATTTGCCCTCGATAATGTTCTTGATTTTGATCTAGAGGAAATTTATATGTATTGTGCGGTGAATGGCATTGAAAATCCTTATATTTCCAATTACATAAAGACAAGAAAACAAATAGAAGATGAAGAGAATACTAATGAAAGGGAAGAGACTTCCCAATATCCTCCTATTATTTCTTATGATGAATCAGGTAACGAGGAAGAGCTTTCTATCCAACCAATCTCATTAATAAGGAGCTCCAAAAAGAGGGTTAAACCCACACATGATGCGAAGAAGCAAAAGAAAAGACGTAGAAGCAAAGGTAAAAAGGTATCCCTCCCAAATGAGGTTGCTCCTATTACTCATTCCGACGATGATAATTGCTATACTATTGGCGCTATCCATACTATTAATGATGAGAGTAATTATGATTATGATATGAAAAGGCCAAATCTTGGGGATGCTATATATGTTTGATGAGAATGACATGTTTGATAATATATTTGCTGCAATTAATGTTTGTCCCAAGCTTGGGGATGCTAAGTTTCATGAACATGATATATTTAACCTCCCAAGTTTTGATATGCAAATTTATTATGATGATAGCATGCCTCCTATTTATGAGGATTATATTGAGGAAAGTGGGTTTGGAAGAGTGTCAACTTTAGGAAGTGATGATCCCACTATTTTGGAGTATGTTGAATCATATTGTGTTAATTGTGAAAGGGGATTTGGAGAGGTCATGACTTTATTTAGCAATTATTCCACTATCTTGGAAGAGGTTTCGATTGATTATGATGAGAACAAAGTTGCTACTTATGATGACTATTGTGATGACACTTATGCTATAAAAATGAGTGATGATTATATTTATAAAACTTGTCATGATTATGATTACCCTCTTTCTGACCATTACTCTTTTAGTGTGGAAACAATTTATAGTATTCGAGTTTCTTATGATACTCTCACTATTCCGAATGAGAAGAATTTTGCTTATGAGGAGAGTAGTAAATTTTTTATGCTTGTAGATCATGAAAATAATGCTTTATGTGATGGTTAAATTGTTGAATTCATTCATGAAGCTACTGAAAATTATTATGAGGGAGGAACATATGCTTGTAGGAATTGCAATAATATCAAGTTTCCTCTCTATGTGCTTAAAGTTCTGAAGTTATGCTTGTTTTGCCTTCCTATGCTAGTTGATTATTGTTCCCATAAGTTGTTTGTTCACAAAATCCCTATGCATGGGAAGTGGGTTATAATTAAATGTGCTAGTCATCTTCTTCATGATGCTCTTTATGTTTCAATTCTTATCTTTTATTTGAGCATCATTGAAATCATCATGCCTAGCTAGGGGCGTTAAACGATAGCGCTTGTTGGGAGGCAACCCAACTTCATTTTTGTTCTTTTCTTTTTGCTCATGTTTAGTAATAAATAATTCATCTAGCCTCTGTTTATATGTGGTTTTATGTTTTAATTAGTGTTTGTGCCAAGTATAACCTTTGGGAAGACTTGGGTGAAGTCTTTTGTGATCTTGCTGTAAAAAACAGAAACTTTAGCGCTCACGAGTTTTGCTGCCTTTTTTTACTGGAGAGTGCGCTTAGGTTGATTATTTTTGCAGATGATTAGTAGACAAACTAATCACGTTCACCAATTTAATTCATAATTTTTGGGGTTACATAAGTGTTCGAAACCTACAGATTACTACAGACTGTTCTGTTTTTGACAGATTCTGTTTTTCGTGTGTTGTTTGCTTATTTTGATGAATCTATGGCTAGTATTAGAGGGTATTCACCATGGAGAAGTTGGAATACAGTAGTTTTAACACCAATATAAATAAAGAGTGAGTTCATTAAATACCTTAAGTTGTGGTTTGTTTTCTTATACTAACGGAGCTCATGAGATTTTCTGTTAAGTTTTGTGTTGTGAAGTTTTCAAGTTTTGGGTAAAGATTCGGTGGACTATGGAACAAGGAGTGGCAAGAGCCTAATCTTGGAGATGCCCAAGGCACCCAAGGTAATATTCAAGGTGAACCAAGATTCTAATCTTGGGGATGCCCCGGATGGCATCCCCTCTTTCGTCTTCGATCATCGGTAACTTTACTTGGAGCTATATTTTTTTCACCACATGATATGTGTTTTGCTTGGAGCATCATTTTATTTTATTTTGTTTTGCTTGATGTTAGAATAATATCCAAATATCTTAAAGTATTAAATTTTAGAGAGTCTTCACATAGTTGCATAATTATTCAACTACTCATTGATCTTCACTTATATCTTTAGGAGTAGTTTGTCATTTGCTCTAGTGCTTCACTTATATCCTTCTAGAGCACGGCGGTGGTTTTATTTTGAAGAAATTTTTGAACTCTCATGATTCACTTATATTTTTTTGAGAGTCATAAATAGCATGGTAATTTGCTTTGGTTATGAAACTAGTCCTAATATGATGGGCATCCAAGATGGGTATAATAAAAACTTTCATATAGTGTGCATTGAATACTATGAGAAGTTTGATACTTGATAATTGTTTTGAGATATGAAGATGGTAATATTAGAGTCGTACTAGTTGAGTAATTGTGAATTTGAGAAATACTTGTGTTGAGGTTTGCAAGTCCCATGGCATGCACATATGGTAACCGTTGTGTGACAAATTTGAAGCATGAGGTGTTTCTTTGATTGCCTTCCTTATGAGTGGCGGTCGGGGACGAGCGATGGTCTTTTCCTACCAATCTATCCCCCTAGGAGCATGCGCGTAGTGCTTGGTTTTTGATGACTTGTAGATTTTTGCAATAATTATGTGAGTTCTTTATGACTAATGTTGAGTCCATGGATTATACGCACTCTCACTTTGCCATCATTGCTAGCCTCTTCGGTACCGTGCATTGCCCTTTCTCACCTTGAGAGTTGGTGCAAACTTCGCCGGTGCATCCAAACCCCATGATATGATACGCTCTATCACACATAAACCTCCTTATATCTTCCCCAAAATAGCCACCATACCTACCTATTATGGCATTTCCATAGCCATAATGAGATATATTGCCATGCAACTTTCCACCGCTTCATTTATGACACGCTTCATCATTATCATATTGCCTTGCATGATCATGTAGTTGACATCGTATTTGTGGCAAAGCCACCATGCATAATTTATCATACATGTCACTCTTGATTCATTGCCCATCCCGGTACACCGCCGGAGGCAGTCATATAGAGTCATACTTTGTTCTAGTATCGAGTTGTAATCATTCAGTTGTAAATAAATAGAAGTGCGATGATCATCATTAATAGAGCATTGTCCCGAAAAAAAAGGAAAGGCAAAATAAAAAAGAAAAATATATAAAATAAGAAGGGACAATGCTACTATCCTTTTCCCACACTTGTGCTTCAAAGTAGCACCATGATCTTCATGATAGAGAGTCTCTTGTTTTGTCACTTTCATATACTAGTGGGAATTTTTCATTACAGAACTTCGCTTGTATATTCCAACAATGGGCTTCCTCAAATGCCCTAGGTCTTCGTAAGCAAGCAAGTTGGATGCACGCCCACTTAGTTTCTTTTGTTGAGCTTTCATACATTTATAACTCTAGTGCATCTGTTGCATGGCAATCCCTACTCCTCACACTGACATCAATTGAGGGGCATCTCCATAGCCCGTTGATTAGCCGCATTTATGTGAGACTTTCTCCTTTTTTGTCTTCCCTACAAAACACGCATCATTATATTCTATTCCACCCATTGCTATGTCCATGGCTCACGCTCATGTATTGCGTGAAAGTTTAAAAAAAGTTTGAGATTACTAAAGTATGCAACAATTGCTTGGCTTGTCATCGGGGTTGTGCATGATGAGAGCATTTTTGTGTGACGAAAATGGAGCATGGCCAAAGTATATGATTTTGCAGGGATGAACTATAACACCCACAATGCGGCTATATCTCCCACATGCCGGAGCATGACTTAGAGGCATAACCGCATGGTAGGCATGTCACAAGAGGGGTAATCTTTACACATCCCATATACTGAATAAGAAAGGGATAAAGAGTTGGCTTACAATCGCCACTCCACATAATATATAAATATATCACACATCATCTAGAATACAATCAAGGTCCGACTATGGTACCAAAATAAAGAAAGACAACCCCAAGTGCTAGATCCCCGATCGTCCCAACTGGGCTCCACTACTGATCAACCAAAAAAGACGCAACACAACGATCAAGATCTTCATCGAGCTCCCACGTGAGCTGAGTTGCGTCACCTGCACTGGTATCATCGGCACATGCAGCTGTTTGGAAGTCTCTGTGAGTCACGAGGACTCAGCAATCTCACACCCGCGAGATCAAGACTATTTAAGCTTATGGGTAGGATAGGGTAATGAGGTAGAGCTGCAGCAAGCACTAGCATATATGGTGGCTAACATACGCAAATAAGAGCGAGAAGAGAAGCAACGCAACGGTCGAGAAGCTAGAAGTGATCAAGAAGTGATCCTGAAAACTACTTACGTTCAAGCATAACACAAGAACCGTGTTCACTTCCCGGACTCCGCCGGAAAGAGACCATCACGCCTACACACGTGGTTGATGCATTTTAATTAAGTTAAGTGTCAAGTTTCTACAACCGGATATTAACAAATTCCCATCTGCCCCTAACCGTGGGCACGACTTTCGAAAGTTCAAAACCCTGCAGGGGTGTCCCAACTTAGCCCATCACAAGCTCTCATAGTCAACGAAGGATATTCCTTCTCCCAGGAAGACCCGATCAGACTCGGAATCCCGGTGACAAGATATTTCGACAATGGTGAAACAAGACCAGCAAGACCACCCGCTGTGCCGAAAAATCCCGATAGGAGCTGCACATATCTCGTTCTCAGGGCACACCGGATAAGCTAAGCATACAGGTACCAACATAACCCAAGTTGCCAAGGGACGGTCCCGCACGATGCCCTAGTTTGGACAACCACTCAGAGGAGCACCGGCCCGGGGGTTTAAAATAAAGATGACCCTTCAGTCTAAAAAACCCAAGGGAAAAACGCTTAGGTGGCAAATGGTAAAACCAAGGTTGGGCCTTGCTAGAGGAGTTTTATTCAAAGCAAACTGTCAAGGGGGTCCCATTCCCCCAACCGTGTAAGGAACGCAAAATCAAGGAACATAACACCGGTATAATGGAAACTAGGGCGGCAAGAGTGGAAAAAACACCAGGCATAAGGCCGAGCCTTCCACCCTTTACCAAGTATATAGATGCATTAAAGTAAATAAGATATAATAATAAAGATATCCCACCAATAACCATGTTGCAAACAAGGAACAAACTTCATCTTCACCTGCAACTAGCAACACTACAAGAGGGGCTGAGCAAAGCGGTAACATAGCCAAACAACGGTTTGCTAGGAAAGATGGGTTAGAGGCTGACATGGCAATATGGGAGGCACGATAAAGGAAGTGGTAGATATCGCGGCATTACAAAAGAGCGAGCAACTAGCAAGCAAAGATAGAAGTGATTTTCGAGGGTATGGTCATCTTGCCTGAGATCCCGCAAGGAAGAAGAATGAGTCCACGAAGAATACAAACGGACGTAGTCGAACGGATCCTCACAACTCCGAAACGAAACCGAAGCTAACGAGAGAAGCAACCCAGAAGGAAGCAAGCAACATAGTAAACAACGACCACATAAGCATGACATGATGCGCAAACAATTATGATGCATGTTCGGTTTAAAGAGGCATGGCATGGCAAAATGCACAAACAACACTATAAGTTAAATGAACACCACATCAATTATTTAGTTCTCTCCCATTTAGGTACCCAACAATATTAAATGTTGTTAAACATGGCAAGAGAGTGAAGCATAAACAAACTAACTATCTAAGTAATTTAAATGGGGCCGGAACAACAAGCAACAAGTCCAAAAAATCCCCATGTTCATTTAGTAATTTAATGCGAACAATAATTTAAACCATTTTAAATTTTGTTATCATGATGTGGATGACATGGCAAGTTTTAAACAATTTTGTTAAAAGTTGATATGAACATGATATGAATCAGTATTGCCATGGCGGAAGGAAAAGGGGCCACGACAACGAATCCGAAAATGATGCCACGGCAACATATCGGTTCTGGTATCTCATGGAGATACCAGTGCAAAAGGAAAAGTGACATGAGCGTGTCATGCAAGATGGTGGGGTGATCCCGGTAACCAGGTTCCCACGGGTTAGCGGCAAATGAGGAGGACCGAGCAAGCAGCGATTCAACCATGGTGCAAACATGGGCATCTCATACGATACATCACATGCATACGGATCACGGGCATCGTTCCGGCGGTTATACCTTCCCAAAAGTGCAATTACGGAGTGGTTCGAGTTCGGTAAAGGAAGTAGGCATTCTTGCGACGGTAGTAGTACACGGTCACCATGGAAGTAGTTGTTCACGGGTCATTGTGGGAAGTTGTCCTTCTCGTGGCGACGGTAGTTGTTCACCCAACGGTTTTGGCAACGGTCGCGACGTACAGGGTTCGTAAATGTTCGGGTCGAGGGTAGCAGTACTTAGCATCTTGTGGATATTCACGATTCGTCGCGGTACTTGGTGACGTGCACGAGATGATAGTTGTATATGTTCGTAGAGGTACTTATCGTCCGGTGCGGTACTTGGTGAATCCAAGACGTAGAGGTACACTTGTTGAAGCGAACTTGACGAAATCCATCTGGAGGTGCAACACGATGGTCTGGATGGATCGTAGTCGAACTTGGTGGTCCATATAGTCAACGTAGATGAACTTGGCGACAGTTATGCTTGTGCTCACGAAACGACAAAGAGACACAGCAGCTGCTGCTCAGGGACGTCGCGGTCGGTCACGCAGAGGATGGAGATGGCAGAACGGTGAGAGGACGCAGGCGAGGTGGCTGTCCATGATAGCGTCGGGCAGGGCTCGAGCTCAGACTCGAGGCAAAGGGCAACCATGAACCGCAGAGGTGCGACAACAGAGGCCGAAGGGGAGGTCGATGCCGCGGGAACGGCGAGACGCGGGAATGACGGCTCTAGCGCGGGGCGGACGGAGCAGCTCCAGCGGTGGCGGGGTACAAGGCGAGGACGTCGCCGGGCATTGGTGATGGCTGGAGGCAGAGGCGCTGTGAACTGCAGCGGCGGGCACGACCTGAGAACGGGCAGGAGAGCAATGCGCGTGGGGAGGAGATGGGATCGGGATCCCTCTCCTGTGCACGGCGCGCGAGGAGGATGGAAGGGAGAGGGTGAGATCGGGGAGGGAGAGACGGCGCAAGGGAACGAGGGAGATGGAGATGGGATTTAGCAAAGGCGGCGCTCGGGAGGAGGACGAGGGGGATCGAGGAGATGGGGGTCTCCTGGCGCTAGGTTAAAGGAGGAGGAGGGCTGGCCTGGTGGGCTGAGAGGAAAAGAATGGGCCGGCCTCGCTGGGCTTCCTCTTCTCCCACTTGAGTCTTTTTTAGCAAAAAAAAGAATTAGAGAGAATAAAAGAAAGAGAGGTGTTAGGGAAGGAATTTGGGCACGAGGACAATTTTCCTGGACTCTTAAAAATATGAGGAATTTAAATAAAATGGTGAAAGGAATTTTAGAGAGAATAAAGTTCACACAAAGGAACATGTTTGAATTTAATTCAAACTTGTGTGAATTTATTAACCTAACCAAACTGAATCCAAATGGGCTTAAATTTTATAGGATGACCCTACATAATAAATATGATTTATGGGCAAAAGATGAACATTTATTTGAGCAATTCTATTTGCAACTCAAATAAATGGAGAAAAGGGAAAGAAAGAAGTGGCATAGGGATTTGAAACTTGGGTGAAACCAAGTTGGAAGTGAGCATGGGGTTGATGGAAAGATCAAGAGAAGAAAAGGAGTTGCAATGCACATGAGCAACTAAATTAAACAAACACAACAATGGTATGGAGAAGATGCATGATGCAATGCACATGATGCAATGATGAATGCAACAAACCAACAACTCACACGACGAAACTCGGAAAACATGGAAGGCGTCTGAAGCTCCGGCGTTGGGGCGTTACAACACTCCACCACTACAAGAGGATCTCATCCTGAGATCTAGAATGGCATCGAAGGAGAAAGGAAAGAGGAAGAGGTAAAACAAAGTTGCTTCTTGGACAAACGAGTGAAACCACGAAGCTTGAGAGGTTGAACAAATTGAAAGAAAGAAAACAACGAAGATGAACAAAGTTGAAAACACTCCGTTAGAAAAGAGGAACAATGAACATTATGGGAACCTTGTAGGTTGAAAGACATAAGAAAAAGGGTTGCAATGGACAAGAAGTACATGCAAGCACTCCGGTTGAAACAAGATGTACAAGGAATGAGAAAAATCAATTACGACCACACTCCGGTTAAAACAAGATAGAGAAGGAATAAGAATGATATAATTTGGATAGCACTCCGACTGTAAATGGAAGGAATTGAACATGATCTTGGCAAAACAAGATGATGGGTCGAAGAGAGCAACATCACAATGCCTCCGGAACAAATTTAAGAATGGAATCAAAAGAACGGAGGAGAAGACCACATCTTCTACCTCAAATGAGCTTGGAAAAGCATCTTTAGGAGAAGGGTCGACTGGAGTTGTTGGAAATACAACAACGAAAATAGTAAGCTTGTTGTGGGCTTATGGAAAACATCTCAAAAACTTGAGGTGAAATTCTGCCACTAACGAAAAACAATGGATTGGATTGATATGAACAAGCAGACGAGAAACTTATTTCATCGGAAGGATAAATGAAGAACTTGGGTCATTTATGAGCACCATAAATAGCAACAATCCTTAGGGGAAGCTTTAGGTGAAATATGACCCAAGATAACTCCAACGAAGAGAATGATGGATTGAGAAGAGCTCATGTTCGAACAAATTGATGGGTTTAACTATCTCATTCTTGACAACTTGCGAATCCTGACACACGAAGGGAAATTGTCAAGAGTGTCATAACACCACCTCAAAAGAGAATGTAGGAAGAATTGCACTTTGGATGCAAGATGAAGAATGCTTGAACTCCTCAAATAAGTCATTTGTTGAACACCATGTTTATTTATAGAGTATAGCTTGGCGGATCTTAACTCCGAGAGAAATCTTGAAGAACAATTGAAGAATGAAAGGAATCCTTGACGAACCACCATGTAGAGCCTCCGTGAAGAACTGCGGTAATAAAAGAATGATCAAATGAAAGGAAAGTTGAAAAGGACTCCGGGAGAAGCCTAACAATGATTAAATGGAGCTTTGTGATGATATAATTGAGAGAGCTTGGGACTCCGGGAAAAGAAAAGATGAAACAATTGAAACCAAGAATTTGATGAGCCTTCGGAATAAGGAGTTGAATATACTCGATGAAACAAGAATAAGAATTACATTATGCTTATCCTTCATCAATTAAATTGATGGCACACAATGGATTTGGCATACTACTTATTCTAATAGAAAGTATTAAGATAGATATAACGCAAACTTGGGAAGATCTTCAATGAACCACCGGTAGGATTGAAACAACGGACAAATTGATATGATAACCAAGGAAGAGAACTCTTGAACGAACCACCGTAAGAATTGAAAAACGAACGAAGTAAAGGGATGAATCACCGGTAAGAATTGGAAAACGAACAAAGTTACTTGGGGAAATTTAGATACAAGAGAATAAAGAGATCACAAGCTGATTAGATAATACTTGAATGATGCACCGGTATGATTTGGAGGATGAGAGTTGAAAGCTGGAATGAATAATTCTGAAATGATGGCTCCGGAGAATCAAACTGAAAAGACTCCTGAATTGCTTCGGATGGGTGAAAAGAATTCTCACAATCGAAAACAATTATGAGAGGATGGCATAAAGCTAGCACCATGAATCTTGAAGAGAACGGATAATATTTGGAGGAAAACTCTTCTTCGGTCTTCAAATCGAAGAATGATGACGAGAAACACCACCACAAATTATTGAGATACTTCGGGAGAATGAAAAGCGAAGAGGTTGAGCCAACAATGAAAAGAATTTGAAAGATCTTGGAGAAACCATCTGACTGATGATGATTCATTCTTACATCAAACTTCGAAAAGAATTTGAGAATAACTCCAGAAAAATTAGAGGAGTCGGGTAAGATCCTCAGAAAAGACCTGTGGGTTAGGGCCCACTCAAAATAAAACACCATTGAACGATTACTTGAAAGGGAGATTGCACCGGTTGATTTAAATGGCTTGAATGAGATAACTTCCTCGAAAGAACTTGAACGAATGCAGAGGGGAAACATGAACCTTCGAGATATCTTCAGCACTCCGAAACAATTGAATAGCGAGAAGTGGATGATTAAGAGGTGCACCGACATGATAAAACATTTGAAACGAGGAAAAGGATGTGATCAACAAAGCTTGAATTGGATCCACCGGAGAAGAAAAGAGAACGAAGAATGATAACTTGTAGAGTATCTTCATGAGAATCACCGAATAAGAATATTGACGGAAAAGAATGGGGAGACTTCACATCAATAAGATGGATACTTGATTAACAAATCCGAGTCCTTGAAGAAAAAGGTTGGGTGGGAGGGAAAACAAAGGCAACTTGGGGATAGATGAAGCGAACAACTTGGGGAAACCGAGAGGTGATCTTGCGGAAGTGGAAATGATCGGATCCACTTCAAGAGAAACACGCTGGTTGAAAAAGGATTGACATGGCAATCTCGATTATCATGAAGGATTAGTATTCACATATAAGTACGAGAACACCAGTTAGGAAAGGTATGGAATCAACACTTGACATTGAAGCAACTCGAATACCACAACTCAAAACAAAACAAAGGATTGACTTGCAAAATAAGCCGGAACAAACATATGATAGACCCCATATCGTATCATGTGTCTGTTGGGAAGATATTCTAGGAGCTACTTGAATTCCCACTTATAAACTCCCGAAACTTTCTGGTTATGCAATCAGGTGTTGGGGATATAGGGGAAGCATAATATCTCACCCAAACTAACAAATCCTACATCCAGCTGTATGCATCCTTCAACACATAACCAAGAAACCTTCGGAAATCATTTACCTCAACCTTCGAAAAGCATCCGTTATACGAGTTATGGCAATACCCCTGAACTCCCACCCCAGTACTGGGTGGCGTCGAGGTTATCTCACCAACAACTGCATAAAAGAGATTTCGATGTCGGCAAACTCAGGTATTCCAGAACTGCAACGATAAAATTGTGACAACAACACCTCGGAGCTCAACTCCCCAGGACACTGCCACAACCCTAAATGCCAGGAGGCACCAAGAACAATGTTCTCGGCACAAAACCATTGGAACGATTCCAAGATACTCGCGTGATCCTAAAAAAAATTCATGAAATTTGAGGAGAGAAGAGTCAAAACTTCTATGTCAGGAGGCCTCACCAGAGCAACGAAGGGATTGAGGAGTAAAAAGAATCCTACTCTTCGATATATATAATCCTAAGACTCAAAACATTTTGTTCTAGACTCAACAACGTCAGCGATTCGATCAAGCAGGGGGCTCCTAAGTCGGGGATAGCTCTGATTACCAACTTATAACACACACATTGCGGCTATATCTCCCACGTGTCGGAGCACGACTTAGAGGCATAACCGCATGGTAGGCATGTCGCAAGAGGGGTAATCTTTACACATCCCATGTACTGAATAAGAAAGGGATAAAGAGTTGTCTTACAATCGCCACTTCACACAATACATAAATATATCATACATCATCCAGAATACAATCAAGGTCCGACTATGCTACCAAAATAAAGAAAGACAACCCCAAATGCTAGATCCCCAATCGTCCCAACTGGGCTCCACTACTGATCAACCGAAAAAGACGCAAAACAACGATCAAGATCTTCATTGAGCTCCCACGTGAGCTGGGTTGCATCACCTGCACTGGTATCATCGGCACCTGCAGCTGTTTGGAAGTATCTGTGAGTCATGAGGACTCAACAATCTCACACCCGCGAGATCAAGACTATTTAATCTTATGGGTAGGATAGGGTAATGAGGTGGAGCTGCAGCAAGCACTAGCATATATGGTGGCTAACATACGCAAATAAAAGGGAGAAGAGAAGCAACGCAACGGTCGAGAAGCTAGAAGTGATCAAGAAGTGATCCTGAAAACTACTTACATTCAAGCATAACACAAGAACCGTGTTCACTTCCTGGACTCCGCCGGAAAGAGACCATCATGGCTACCCATGCGGTTGATGCATTTTAATTAAGTTAAGCATCAAGTTTTCTACAACCGGATATTAACAAATTCCCATCTGCCCATAACCGCGGGCACGACTTTCGGAAGTTCAAAACCTTGCAGGGGTGTCCCAACTTAGCCCATCACAAGCTCTCACGGTCAACGAAGTATATTCCTTCTCCCAGGAAGACCCGATCAGACTCGCAATCCCGGTTACAAACATTTCGACAATGGTAAAACAAGAACAGCAAGACCACCCGTTGTGCCGACAAATCCCGATAGGAGTTGCACATATCTCGTTCTCAGGGCACCGGATAAGCTAAGCATACAGGTACCAACATAACCCAAGTTTCCAAGGGACGGTCCCGCACGGTGCTCTAGTTTGGACCAACACTCAGAGGAGCACTGGCCCAGGGGTTTAAAATAAAGAAGACCCTTGAGTCTGCAGAACCCAAGGGAAAATAGGCTTAGGTGGCAAATGGTAAAACCAAGGTTGGGCCTTGCTGGAGGAGTTTTATTCAAAGCGAACTATCAAGGGGGTCCCATTCCCCCAACCGCGTAAGGAACACAAAATCAAGGAACATAACACCGGTATGATGGAAACTAGAGCGACAAGAGTGGAACAAAACACCAGGCATAAGGCCGAGCCTTCCACCCTTTACCAAGTATATAGATGCATTAAAGTAAATAAGATATAATAATAATGATATCCCAACAATTACCATGTTGCAAACAAGGAACAAACTTCATCTTCACCTGCAACTAGCAACGCTATAAGAGGGGCTGAGCAAAGCGGTAACATAGCAAAACAACGGTTTGCTAGGAAAGGTGGGTTAGAGGCTTGACATGGCAATATGGGAGGCATGATAAAGCAAGTGGTAGGTATCGCGGCATTGCAAAAGAGCGAGCAACTAGCAAGCAAAGATAGAAGTGATTTTCGAGGGTATGGTCATCTTGCGTGAGATCCCGCAAGGAAGAAGAACGAGTCCACGAAGAAGACAAATGGACGTAGTCGAATAGATCCTCCCAACTCCGAAACGAAACCGAAGCTAACGGGAGAAGCAACCCGTAAAGAAGCACGCAACATAGTAAACAACCACCACATAAGCATGAAATGATGCGCAAACAATTATGATGCATGTCCGGTTTAAAGAGGCATGGCATGGCAAAGTGCACAAACAACACTACAAGTTAAGTGGAGCTCAATATGCAACGAGTTGCATATTGACAGAACACCACATCAATTATTTAGTTCTCTCCCATTTAGGTACCCAACAATATTAAATGTTGTTAAACATGGCAAGAGAGTGAAGCATAAACAAACTAACTATCTAAGTAATTTAAATGGGGCCAAAACAACAAGCAACAAGTCTGAAAAATCCCCATGCGCATTTAGTAATTTAATGCAAACAACAATTTAAACCATTTTAAATGTTGTTATCATGATGCGGATGAGATGGCAAGTTTCAAACAAATTTGTTAAAAGTTGATATGAACATGATATGAATCATTGTCTCCATGGCGGAAGGAAAAGGGGCCACGACAACGAATCCGAAAATGATGCCACGACAACATATCGGTTCCGGTATCTCATGGAGATACCGGTGCAAAAGGAAAAGTGACATGAGCGTGTCATGCAAGATGGTGGGGTGATCCCGGTAACCGGGTTTCCACGGGTTAGCGGCAAATGAGGAGGACCGAGCAAGCAGCGATTCGACCATGGTGCAAACATGGGCATCTCATACGTTACATCACATGCATATGGATCACGTGCATCGTTCTGGCGGTTATACCTTCCCAAAAGTGCAATTACGGAGTGGTTCGAGTTCGGTAAAGGAAGTAGGCATTCTCGCGACGGTAGTGGTACACGGTCGTCGTGGTAGTAGTTGTTCACGAGTCGTTGTGGGAAGTTGTCCTTCTCGTGGCGACGGTAGTTGTTCACCCGATGGTTTTGGCAACGGTCGCGACGTATAGGGTTCGTAGATGTTCGGGTCGAGGGTAGCGGTACTTAGTATCTTGTGGAACTTCATGGTTCGGCGTGGTACTTGGTGACATGCACGGGATGATAGTTTTACACGTTCGTAGACGTACTTGGCGTCCGGTGCGGTACTTGGCAAATCCAAGATGTAGAGGTACACTTGTTGAAGCGGAACGTGACAAAATCCATCTGGAGGTGCAACGGATCATAGTCGAACTTGGTGGTCCGTATAGTCAACATAGATGAACTTGGCGACAGTTATGCTTGTGCTCACGAAACGGCAAAGAGACACAGCAGCAAAGTTGCTGCTCGGGGACGTCACAGTCGGTCACGAAGTGGCTGGAGATGGCAGAACGGCGAGAGGACGCAGGCGAGGTGGCTGTCCATGACAGCGACGGGCAGGGATCAAGCTCAGACTCGAGGCAGAGGGAAACCGTGAACCGTAGAGGTGCGACAACAGAGGCCGAAGGGGAGGTCGATGCCGCGGGAACGACGACGGCGCGGGAACAACGGCTCCAGCATGGGGCGGACGGAGCAGCTCCGGCGGTGGCGGGGTACAAGGCGAGGACGTAGCCGTGCATTGGTGATGGCCGGAGGCGGAGGCGCTGTGAACTGCATCGGCGGGCGCGACCTGAGAACGGGCAGGAGAGCAACACACGTGGGGAGGAGATGGGATCGGGATCCCTCTCCTGTGCACGGCGTGCGAGGAGGATTGAAGGGAGAGGGTGAGATCGGGGAGGGAGAGACGGCGCAAGGGAATGAGGGAGATGGAGATGGGATCGAGCGAAGGCGGCGCTCGGGAGGAGGATGAGGGGGATCGAGGAGATGGGGTCTCCTGGCGCTAGGTTAAAGGAGGAGGAGGAGGGCCGGCCTGGTGGGCTGAGAGGAAAAGAATGGGCCGGCCTCGCTGGGCTTCCTCTTCTCCCACTTGAGTCTTTTTTTAGCAAAAAAAAATTAGAGAGAATAAAAGTAAGAGAGGTTTTAGGGAAGGAATTTGGGAACGAGGAAATTTTCCCGGACTCATAAAAATATGAGGAATTGAAATAAAATGGTGAAAGGAATTTTAGAGAGAATAAATTTCACACAAAGGAACATGTTTGAATTTAATTCAAACTTGCATGAATTTATAACCTAACCAAACTGAATCCAAATGGGCTTAAATTTTATAGGATGACTCTACATAATAAATATGATTTATGGGCAAAAGATGAACATTTATTTGAGCAATTCTATTTGCAACTCAAATAAATGGAGAAGAGTGAAAGAAAGAAGTGTCATAGGGATTTGAAACTTGGGTGAAACCAAGTTGGAAGTGAGCATGGGGTTGATGGAAAGATCAAGAGAAGAAAAGAAGTTGCAATGCACATGAGCAACTAAATTAAACAAACACAGCAATGGTATGGAGAAGATGCATGATGCAATGCACATATGCAATGATGAATGCAACAAACCAACAACTCACACGACGAAACTCGGAAAACATGGAAGGCGTATGAAGCTTCGGTCTTGGGGCGTTACATGAACTTTCTTTGGCCACATTATTTTGAGAAGACATAATTGCTTAGTTAGTATGATTGAAGTATTATTATTTTTATGTCAATATTAAACTTTTGTCTTAAATCTTATGGATCTGAATATTCTTGCCACAATAAAGAAAATACCATGGATAAATATGTTAGGTAGCATTCCACATGAAAAATTCTGTTTTTATCATTTACCTACTCGAGGACGAGCATGAATTAAGGTTGGGGATGCTTGATACGTTTCCAACGTATCTAAATTTTTTGATTGTTCCATGCTATTATATTATCGACCTTGGATGTTTTATATGCATTTATATGCTATTTTATATGATTTGTGGGACTAACTGCTACCTCTTGAGCACTGCGTTGGTTTTCCCCGAAGAGGAAGGGATGATGCAGCATAGTAGCGTAAGTATTTCCCTCAGTTTTTGAGAACCAAGGTATCAATCCAGTAGGAGGCTACGCACGAGTCCCTCGTACCTGCACAAAACAAATAAATCCTCGCAACCAACGCGAATAGGGGTTGTCAATCCCTACACGGCCACTTACGAGAGTGAGATCTGGTAGATATGATAATATAATATTTTTGTGATAAAGATGCAAAGTAAAATAAAGGCAAAGTAAAGAGAAAAGGAAATAACTAAGTAGTAGGAGATTAATATGATAAAGATAAACCCGGGGGCCATAGTTTCACTAGTGTCTTCTCTCGAGAGCATATGTATTCTACGGTGGGTGAACAAATTACTGTTGAGCAATTGACAGAATTGAGCATAGTTATGCGAATATCTATGTATGATCATGTATATAGGCATCACGTCCGAGACAAGTAGACCGACTCCTGCCTGCATCTACTACTATTACTCCACTCATCGACCGCTATCCAGCATGCATCTAGAGTATTAAGTTAAAAAACAGAGTAATGCCTTAAGAAAGATGACATGATGTAGAGGGATAAACTCATGCAATATGATGAAAACGCCATCTTGTTATCGTCGATGGCAACAATACAATACGTGCCTTGTTGCCCCTACTGTCACTGGGAAAGGACACCGCAAGATTGAACCCAAAGCTAAGCACTTCTCCCATTGCAAGAAAGATCAATCTAGTAGGCCAAACCAAACTGATAATTCGAAGAGACTTGCAAAGATAACCAATCATACATAAAAGAATTCAGAGAAGATTCAAATATTGTTCATAGATAGACTTGATCATAAACCCACAATTCATCGGTCTCAACAAACACACCGCAAAAAGAATATTACATCGAATAGTTCTCCACAAGAGAGGGGGAGAACATTGTATTGAGATCCAAAAAGAGAGAAGAGGCCATCTAGCTAATAACTATGGACCCGTAGGTCTGAGGTAAACTACTCACACTTCATCAGAGGGGCTACGGTGTTGATGTAGAAGCCCTCCATGATCTATGCCCCCTCCGGCGGAGCTCCGGAACAGGCCCCAAGATGGGATCTCATGGATACAGAAAGTTGCAGCGGTGGAATTAGGTTTTTGGCTCCGTATCTGATTGTATGGGGGTATGTAGGTATATATAGGAGGAAGGAGTACATCGGTGGAGCAACAGGGGGCACACGAGGGTGGAGGGCCCGCCTAGGGGGTAGGCGCCCCCCTACATCGTGGCCTCCTCTTTTGTGTCTTGATGTAGGGTCCAAGTCTCCCGGGTCTTGTTTGTTGAGAAAATCACGTTCCCGAAGGTTTCATTCTGTTTGGACTCCGTTTGGTATTCCTTTTCTTCAAAACCCTATAACAGGCAAAAAAATAGCAATTCTGGGTTGGGCCTCCGGTTAATAGGTTAGTCCCGAAAATAATATAAAAGTGGATAATAAAGCCCAATAATGTCCAAAACAGTAGATAATATAACATGGAGCAATAAAAAATTATAGATATGTTGGAGACGTATCACTAACCTATTAACCTAGAGCCCAGTGCCAGTTTCTGTTTTTTCCTTAATTTTGAGTTTTACAGAAAAGGAAAATCAAATAGAGTATAATTGACCTGAAACTTGACGGAACTTATTTTTGGACCAGAAGAAGGCCATGGAGTAAAAGAGTTGGGCCCGAAGAGTCCCGGCCTTCCCACGAGGGTGGGGGCACGCCCACCCCTGGGTGCGCCTCCCTTACTCATGGACAGCCCGGTGACCCCCCTGACTTGTTCTCGATGCCAAAACCTCTTATATATACTGAAACTTCCAGAAAGAAACCTAGATTGGGAGTTCTGCTGCCAGAAGTCTCCGTAGCCACCGAAAACCAATCTAGACCCGTTCTGGCACCCTGCCGGAGGGGGGAATCCCTCTCCGGTGGCCATATTCATCATCCCGGCACTCTCCATGACGAGGAGGGAGTAGTTCACCCTCGGGGCTGAGGGTATGTACCAGTGACTATGTGTTTGATGTATCGCGAGCTTTGCTATTATAGTTGGATCTTATGATGTTTCTCCCCCTCTACTCTCTTGTGATGAATTGAGTTTTTCCTTTGAAGTTATCTGACCGGATTGAGTCTTTAAGGATTTGAGAACACTTGATGTATGTCTTGCATGTGCTTATCTGTGGTGATAATGGGATATCATGTGATCCACTTGATGTATGTTTTGGTGATCAACTTGCGAGTTCCATGACCTCGTGAACTTATGCATAGGGGTTGGCACATGTTTTCGTCTTGACTCTGCGGTAGAAACTTTGGGGCACTCTTTGAAGTTCTTTGTGTTGGATGAATAGATGAATCTGAGATTGTGTGATGCATATCGTATAATCATACCCACAGATACTTGAGGTGACATTGGAGTATCTAGGTGACATTAGGGTTTTGGTTGATTTGTGTCTTAAGGTGTTATTCTAGTACGAACTCTTGAATAGATCGATCAGAAAGTATAACTTTGAGGTGGTTTTGTACCCTACAATAATCTCGTCATTTGTTCTCCGCTATTAGTGACTTTGGAGTGACTCTTTGTTGCATGTTGAGGGATAGTTATATGATCCAGTTATGTTATTATTGTTGAGAGAACGTGTACTAGTGAAAGTATGAACCCTAGGCCTTGTTTCCTAGCATTGCAATACTGTTTATACTCACTTTTACCACTTGCTACCTTGCTGTTTTTATATTTTTCAGATTACAAAAGCCTATATCTACCATCCATATTGCACTTGTATCACCATCTTTTCGCCGAACTAGTGCACCTATACAATTTACCATTGTATTGGGTGTGTTGGGGACACAAGAGACTCTTTGTTATTTGGTCGTAGGGTTGCTTGAGAGAGACCATCTTCATCCTACGCCTCCCACGGATTGATAAACATTAGGTCATCCACTTGAGGGAAATTTGATACTGTCCTACAAACCTCTGCACTTGGAGCCCCAACAACGTCTACAAGAAGAAGGTTGTGTAGTAGACATCAGGCGGCGGCGATGAAAAGCCAACAGTCAGCGGCAAGAAGCGTCCTCGCCTAGACGATGTCGCGGGGCCATCCAACAAGAAAAACAAGAAGAAGGACTAAATTAAGCAGACTGTATATATCTCTGTTTATCCTGTCAATCTAATCGCAGATGGTTAGTAATATGTACTCGACAGAGATCTTCTACATTATCGCCAACAGGTTGATTTGTTGAACTATGTGCCCTGCCGAGCACACAATTCACAAAAAAGACTGTATGGGCTGTCTCTAATGATCACACAATTCTGATTACCGACCTGTTTGTCGGGTATCACACACATCACGCCAAATCGTTTGTGTTCACCTCACTCATCGCAAACGGTTCATCGGAGTCGGTATGCCGCATATCGCACACACCTTGATCTGGCTGCTTGTTTTTGTTGTTCTGTCTCATCGCAAACAGTTCGTACAGATCAACCGTATGCCCCTCATCGCACACGCAACTATAATCTGAACCGTGTTTGATGTATCATTCATCGCAAACGTTTTGCATCATTTCTGACGATTTTCATACATCACCGTTTGTGATTATTGCATCGCACATAGTTTCTCGAAGGGTCTCTGATCGTAGTGTCGCGTTAGCAGCATCCTGCAGTAGTGTTGAGAGCACTTGATATATGTCTTGCATATGAATACTCATGGTGACAATGGGGTATTATATTGATTCACTTGATATGTCTTTTCGCATTCAACTCGCGGATTCCCGCGGTGTCATTGGGGTAAGCTATGCATAGGGGTTGATCCACGTTCTCGGCTTTTGTTTCTCCGGTAGAAATCTTGGGGCACTCTTTGAGGTTCTTTGTGTTGGATTGAGTATTATGAATCTAAAATTATTTGGTGTTATTTTAGTTCGGACTCTTGGATAGGTCGATCGGAAAGAATAGCTTCGAGGTGGTTTCCTACCCTACAAATGATTTCTTCTTATGCTATCCACTAGATAGGAACTTTGGAGTGATTCTTCGTTGCACGCTGAGGGATGGTTATATGATCCAATTATATTAGCATTGTTGAGAGATTGCACTGGCGAAAGTACGGACCCTAGGCCTCATTTTAAAGCATTACAATACCGTTTTTGTGCCCATTTACTATTTGCTACCTTGCTGTTTTTATTTATTCAGATTATAAAAATATATTTCTACCATCCGTATTACACTTTTATCACCATCTCTTCGCCGAACTAGTGCACCTATACAATTTTCCATTGTATTAGGTGTGTTGGGGACACAAGAGATTTCTTGTATTTGGTTGCAGGGTTGTTTGAGAGAGACCATATTCATCCTACGCCTCCCACGGATTGATAAACCTTAGGCCATCCACTTGAGGGAAAATTGCTACTCTCCGACAAAACTATGGGCTTGGAGGCCCAACACGAGTCTACAAGAATAAAGTTGCGTAGTAGAAATCAGGGCCTTCTTCTCGCGTGCGTCCAGATCTTGTGTAGGCTATGATTCAGGGGATCGGGCCATCGGCTGCTGCTACCTCTTGAGCAAGCGTTGGTTTTCCCTTGAAGAGGAAAGGGTGATGCAGCAAAGTAGCGTAAGTATTTCCCTCAGTTTTTGAGAACCAAGGTATCAATCCAGCAGGAGACTACATGCAAGTCGCCTAGTACCTGCACAAACAATCAATAACCTTGCAACCAACGCGATAAAGGGGTTGTCAATCCCTTCACGGCCACTTGCAAAAGTGAGATATGATAAAGATAATAATTTAAATATTTTTGGTATTTTTGTTGTATAGATTGTTGTCGGCGCTCTGGGAACGGAGGTCCCCAGACTTGCCTGCCTGCGGCCTGCGGCGTGGCTCAAGTGGGGGCCCAGCGTGACCCATCTTCATCAGCTCAAGCTCAAGACCCTCGCGAGGGGCCAAGCCTTGCGGGGCGGATGACAGAAAGCTTCCTTAGAGGCACCCTCATCAGGCAGGCTCGCGAGGAGGCAGAGAGATCAAGGCAGGGGTACCTCGCGAGGAGCCCGTGATGCAAGCCATGACGATCGAGACCAGGCGGGCGCCGGCCTGTGCAGTGTCCTTGTTTCCCCTTTGGTGCCAACGGGGCAAGCACAGGCCAAGGCATCGGGCAAAGGTTACCATTCCGGTGCAATGAGACCAAGACCAACAGAGCGGCAGGACGGAGGTCACCGTGGAGCCCAAGACGGCGTCATCACCAGAGCTTTTGGCAGCCAAAGACCACCTTTGGTCAGGATAACTTGTACTAGATGTTCCCCTTCAAAATGGCCAATTGTTGGCGCCCTTCCCCCTCATTATTTGGGGAGAGGCCCAGGGCCTCTATAAATAGAGCTAGCCACCACAGAGTAGAGGGGGAGAAAAGAGAGACGGCTAGAGATCTGATAGAACCCTAGCAGAGAGAGAGAGAGAGAGGCGATTGAACTCACCCAAGCAGTTCATCGCACCAGCTCAAGAACACCTCTTGCGAGGCTGTTCTTCCCTTGTACTATTCATCATCAGCCCCCGAGGCAATCCACCACACCACACACTGGAGTAGGGTATTACACCACAACGGTGGCCCGAACCAGTATAAATCTCGTGTCCCTTGTGTTGTTCGTTGTTTCCAGCTTAGATCATGCAAGGAGATTGGACATAGATCGGTTGGGGAGAGATCTCCGCGCGCACCCCAGTGTCGAACCTCAAGGGTCTGCCGGAACCCGAAATCTGACATTTGGCACGCCAGGTAGGGGTGCGCCGGAGTTCTCCCTCCTGACGACCCACTCTCCCCCAACATCGCATCCCGCCCTCATGGCGGGCAACACGCTGCTCGCTCCAGCAACAGATGCCGACATTGGGACCAGGGGGCTCCAGGCCTTGGCCCCCGCCTTGCGACAGGTGCAGTGGCCGCGCAAGTTCAAGCCCGAGATGGCGCTGCGCTAAAGCGGCGCGATAGACCCGATGATTTTCCTGCTGGCGTACGAGGAGGCCATCCTCAGAGCCGGGGGCGACGACCAGGTGATGGCCAACTGGTTACCCATGGCCCTCACTGGCGTCCCGAGCGCGTGGCTCCTCCACCTGCCGACGGCTTCTGTCACCTCCTGGGAGGAGCTGCGCGGCCTCTTCCTCGCCTGTTTTGCTGCACCAGCGCCGCCCGTCGTCGCGGCTCTCCTAGGTGGCTCCCAGGCATCGCCCTCGAGCCATCACGTCAAGCCGTTCACCTGCCGGATCAACACCGCCTCCAAGCGCCGAGAAGCCCCCGGGCTGGGTGGCGCCTGAGGCCGATCTAACCTTCGACTCGGAGGACCACCCCTTCAACCCCATCGGTTCGGGCGCGCTCCCGATGCTGTGCACCCCCACCATCTGCCAAGTGGCCGTCACCAGGACCCTCATCGACGGTGGTGCTGGCCTCAACGTGCTCTCGGTGGATGCCTTCAGCCTCCTCCACGTGCCGCTGGAGTGGCTCCAACCCAGCAGGCCTTTCTCAGGCGTCGGAGCCGGTTCCACCGCCTCCTTGGGACATATCCGCCTCCCGGTGACCTTCGGCACCTGCGACAACTTCCGCACAGAGCTGATCGACTTCGACATCGCCCCCATTGGCCTCCCCTACAACACCATCCTCGGCTACCCGGCCTCGGCTCAGTTCATGGCAGCAACTCACCTGACATACAACCTCATGAAGATGCCTGGGAGCAGCGGCGTCCTCACCATGCCAGGAGACACAAGGGATGCGCTGCAGGTGCTCCAGCTTGTTTTCAGGGCGGCCACGGTGGCACAGCCCACTAGCACCGACGCCCTTGAGCACAAGGGGGCTGCGTCGGCTAAAAAGAAGCAGTTGTTCACCCAAGACAAGGCAGGACCAATCGACGAGGACGGGTCCACTGGCGCCACCTTCACCATAGGGGCCAACCTTGAGCCCAAGTAGGAGAAGGCCCTGGTGAGGTTCCTGCGTGCGAACAAGAAGGTGGTCACGTGGGAACCTGATCAGTTAGCAGGGGTCCCAAGGGAAGTGATTGAGCATCACCTCAACGTGTGCCCCAATGTGCGCCCCGTGAAGCAGAAGATGAGGCGGCAATCCACTTAGAAACATGCTTTCATAGTTCAAGAGACCCGGAAGCTAGAGGTGGCAGGAGTTATCCGCGAGGTCCGCTACCCTGATTGGCTGGCCAATCCGGTCGTTGTGCCAAAAAAGGGAGGAAAGGATCGCATGTGCATCGACTTCACCAACCTCAACAAGGCCTGCCCGCAGGATCCATTTCCGCTCCCCCGCATTGACCAGATAGTCGACTCCACCGCCGAGTGTGACCTATTGTGCTTCCTAGATGCCTTCTCGGGCTATCTCCAGATCAAGATGGCGGTAGAAGACGTGGAAAAGATGGCTTTCCTGACCCTGTGTGGAGTGTACTGCTATACGTGCATGCCATTTGGGTTGCGCAATGCAGGTGCGACCTTTCAGCGGCTAATGCACATCGCCTTGGGCCGGCAGCTCGGGAGGAACGCTGAAGCTTATGTCGATGACATTGTGGTGAAGTCTCATGAGGCAGGAACCCTGATACAGGACCTGGAGGAAACCTTTGCGAGCCTCAACGAAGTGGACCTACGGCTCAACCAGGAGAAGTGCATGTTTGGAGTCCCCTCGGGCAAGCTCCTGGGTTTCCTCGTGTCCCACAGGGGCATCGAGGCCAACCCGGAAAGGTCAAGGCAGTCGAAGATATGAGCCCGCCGAGGACCCTCAGAGAAATGCAGAAGCTCACCGGGCGTGTAACTGCGCTGGGGCACTTCATCTCCAAGCTGGGGGAACGAGCGCTGCCCTTCTTGAAGCTAATGAAGAAAAAGGGCCCCTTCGAATGGACTGAAGAGTCCGACAAGGCATTCCAAGACCTCAAGAGGTACCTTACCAGTCCACCAGTGATGGTAGCTCCACGTCCTCGGGAGCCCCTGGTGCTCTACCTTGCGGCCACCCACTACTCCGCTAGCGCAGCCCTGGTGGCGGTCAGGGAGGAGCGCTGTGCCAAGGCCGCATCGACCGTCCAAACCGAAGCAAAGCAGAGCCAGGAGGGCCTCGTGAAGGCCGCAGCCACAGCCGGAAAGGAACAGCCATAGCAGGAGAACGCACCCGGAGAAGGAGAGGCCTCTTCAGGCGACCAAGCACTGGGAGCTCCGTCGTCTCAAGAGACGCGTCGGCCTCTGGAGGACGCAAGCTGTGCCAGCACCCTCAACCTCGTCGAGCACCCGGTGTACTTCGTCAGCACGGTGCTACGGGACACAAGGGCACGATATCCCAGCCTCAAAAACTCCTCCTCGCGCTACGAGTGGCCTCACACAAGCTGTGCCACTACTTCCAAGGCCACCCCATCAAAGTCGTCTCAGCATACCCCTTGGAAAGAGTACTCAGGAGCCTCAACTCAGCAGGGAGGGTTGCTGAATGGAACATTGAACTATAGGCATTTCAGCTGGAATTCAGTACGACCAGAGTCATCAAGGGAGCCGCACTTGCGGATTTCGTGGCAGAATGGGCAGAAGCGCCGGGTCTCGAGGCAGGTGAAGACCGATCACTTTCCCCGGGAAGTGAAGCACCGAACGACTGGGTCATGTACTTTAATGGGGCATTCTCCCGACGCGGTGCGGGAGCTAGCGCAGTGCTCATATCCCCTACTCAAGACAAACTCTACTACACCGTACAACTATGCTTCCAACACGGAGAAAAGGTCTCCAACAACATAGTGGAGTACGAAGGCCTAATAGCATGCTTGAAGGCCGCAATTGCCTTAGGGGTGAAGCGCCTCATCATCAAGGGCGATTCGCAGCTCCTCGTCAACTTCTCCAACAAGATATACGAGCCAAAGGACGAGCACATGGAAGCCTACCTCGCTGAGGTTCGCAAGATGGAGAAATAGTTCTGGGGGCTGGAGTTGCAGCATGTGCCTCACAGCACCAATCAGGAGGCTGATGACATTGCCAAGAGGGCATCTAGGAGGCTGCCTCAGGAGCCTGGCGTCTTCGAGGAGCGGCTCTTCAAACCCTCGGCGGTGCCGTCACTATCGAGCACGGCACAACCAAGGGAGGAGCTCCCTCAGCCACCTGCCTCAGGAGCCCCGGTTTGCGGCCCGTCCTCAGGGGCATGCCTGCTCCTGGCGTTAGAACCTCAGGAAGGGTGTTGGATCCCGGAGCTCAAGAACTACCTGATGCAAGGGACTCTGTCGGAGAATGAGGAGGAAGCGGAGCGTGTGGCACGGTAGGCCACGACTTATTGCATCAAGGATGGAGAACTCTACAGGAAGCGACCAAATGACGTGTCCCTACGTTGCATCTCCCGAGAGCAAGGGAAGGAGCTACTGGCGGACATACACGGCGGAGACTGCGGGCACCACTCGTCGTCACGAACCCTCGTCGGCAAGGCGTTCCGTAGTGGATTCTACTGGCCCACGGCGCTCAACGACACCGTTGAGCTGGTGAAGGCTTGCAAGGCCTGCCAGTTTCACGCTAAGCAGATCCATCAGCCTGCAGGGGGTCTACATACTATACCCCTCTCATGGCCGTTCGCAGTTTGGGGGCTGGACATTCTAGGCCCGTTTCCTCGGGCGCCAGGGGGCTATCGCTACCTCTATGTTGCTGTGGACAAGTTCACCAAGTGGGCCGAGGTGGAAGCCATCTGCACAATCCCGACAGGCTCTGCGGTCAAATTCATCAAGGGCCTCGTGAGCCAGTTTGGGGTGCCCAACCGCATCATCACCGACAACGGTTCGCAGTTCACCAGTAATCTCTTCAAAACGTACTGTGCTAACCTTGGAACGCAGATATGCTACGCTTCGGTATCACACCCCCGGAGCAACGGCCAGGCCGAGCGAGCCAACGCGCAGGTCTTGAGGGGCCTCAAAGCCAGGACCTTCAAGAAGAAGTTGGAGGCCTGTGGCAGGGGCTGGTACGATGAGCTCCAGTCAGTGTTGTGGTCAATCCGCACAACTGTGACCAAGCCGACTGGCGAGACCCCGTTCTTCCTCGTCTACGGAGCAGAGGTTGTTCTCCCTCACGAGGTCAGGCGTCGCTCCACACGGGTCCTGGCGTTCGACGAGACGCAGCAGGACGCCATGCAGGGGGCGGATGTCATGCTGGGGGAGGAACACCGTCGAGAAGCCGCGCTGCGAGCGGCAAGGTATCAACAGGCGCTGCGACGATACCACTGCCGCAACATCCGCCCCAGAACTCTTGAGGTAGGGGATCTCGTGCTCAGACGGGTTCTCTCCAGGGAGGGGCTGCACAAGCTCTCTCCCATGTGGGAGGGCCCGTTCATGGTTGTTCATGTTTCCAGTCCTGGCTTCACGCGCTTGGAGACCACGGAGGGGGTACCCATCCAGAACGCGTGGAACATTCAACATCTCCGGAGGTTCTATCCCTGAGCGAGGCCTAGCGCCTAGGAAAGGCCCGGTGCTTGTGAAGAAGGCAAATACCTGTGAAGCTGCCGCGTTTTGGGAAAGGCCCGGTGCCTGTGGAGAAGGCAAATGCCTGTGAAGCTGTCACGTTTTGGGAAAGGCCCAGTGCCTATGAAGAAGGCAAATGCCTGTGAAGCTACCGCGTTTTGGGAAAGGCCCGGTGCCTGTGAAGCTACCGCGTTTTGGGAAAGGCCCGGTGCCTGTGAAGAAGGCAAATGCCTGTGAAGCTGCCGCCTTTTGGGAAAGCCCCAGTGCCTATGAAGAAGGCAAATGCGTGTGAAGCTGCCGTGTTTTGGGAAAGGCCCGGTGCCTGTGAAGAAGGAAAATGACTGTGAAGCTGCCGCGTTTCGGGAAAGGCCTGGTGCCTGTGAAGCTCGCCGCTCGTGACACTCTCACGTAATAATGAGTGGGGCTGTACACGCCCCGGAGTCTCCGGAGTGCCGCCCTCGGGCCTCGGGGGCTCCTTCCCACGCCCAGTGGCAGCACTTAGCTCCGCGCTGGTGAGAAGACGTCGAAGACTAGAATAGGTGCCGGACGCGGCTTTCCCGTTTGCTTTCTGCAGTTGGCTTATTTATTCCCGTTTGAAGCTTTATTGGAGTTGTTGACGTTCCTGGCTTGTGGTTCTTTATCTTTTTCACTCGCTTGCCTCGTTTTCTCTCGCACAAGTCTCGCGAGGGAGGTTCGCGGGCGCCCTCGGGAGTGTTTTCTGCCTCGATCATTTGGAGCTTTCCTATTCGAGTCCTCTCCGGGAGCGCCCCTCCTAGTCCGTGCCCCGCGGGCATCGCGACACGAGTGCAGGACCTGGGCCGATCGCCCCCACAACCAAGACCGAAAGTTACCCCTCCTACTAATCCTTGCAGGGCACGAAGCGCACGGCGAGGCCACGGCCTTGGGAGGCGAGGGCCGCATCAGGCCCCACCGAGCTAAAACAGTTCCCACACATGGGTGCACAGTGCGGAAACACAACGCAGAAGTAGCGGAAGCAGCATGATGGTTAACAGCAGCAGTTCTAACACGCCCCCGCGGGGCCTTATACTATCCTCTATTTCTGTGCAGAAAAGGAAGGAAAACAAAATGGGCGCGATTCATCCTACAACAACCCACATCGAAGGTTCGAGCTGCTCCTGAGGCTCGGGCGGATCCCTCCTCTCGCTTCATCGGGGCACGATGGCGGGCTGACCCGCTACCTTCACCCAGGCGGGCGCGACAGCGCGGGGGCTGGTCACGGCCACTGTTGGAGGAGCTGCTGCCTGAGAGGGAGTCGCCGAAGCTCAGCGAACCCCAAGCACCGCTGCCCGTACGCCTGTCGCCGTCTTCATCCTAGTCAGTACTGGGGCTGGCCAGGCAGCCGCGGTCGTTGTCTTCGGGGCAGCACCCAGCACGGCGACTGTCTTCCCCGAACACCCTCACGTAGAGGGTGGCGTCACCATCGAACTTGAAGTGCAGGGTGCACCACCGGCCCAGGCCGCGCGCGCGGGCAAACGTTTGCCAGCCGTGGGTCAGGGCCCCATTCCCAGAAACGATGTCTTCCAGCGAAGCCCAGGAGGCCCTGCTGCAGCAGCCGTCCGCCTGGAGCCAGAAGCCGCACCGGGCGCTGGCCGGCAGTTCATCTACGAAGAAACGAGGGAACTGGAGCCGGGTGCTGTTTGGGTCCGCCGAGCACACGACGAACTCCGGCAGCACCTCCGCAGAGCGAAAGCGTGGCCTAGGGGGCGCGCAGCCACGGCATGCCCCCCATCGGCAACCGAGCGCTCACCACCACGCAGGGAACCGCCTCCATGGCCGTGGGAGGCCACTACGGGGACTATGGAATACTTGCGAGGGCGGCCTCGGCCGCGCTTGGTCGGGGGTAGTCAGGCCCTGCCTGGCGGGCCTTTCCTTTCTCCGCGGCCGAGAATCTCTTTGGAGCCATGGGAATGACGAGTAGCCAAGAAGAAGGCAAGGAGCAGCAGGAAGGGATGGGCTGAAGGGGCTCGCGCAGCCCCGTACTTATAGCCGGAGGAGGCCAACCGCCGAGCACCACGATCACAGGTAATCATGATCGGTTTCTCTGCATGCAGGGACTTGTCAAGTCGTGCGTTTGCCGAGGCGTCGTGGGGAAGCACATACGCCCACGCCCAATCAATCACCACGCGGCGCCCAAGGCCGCAGGCTGTTAGGGCCCGCGGCGCTTCGTGTTTGCCCCATCACTTCCCTGCTAGGCCAAGCCTAGGCGCGCTTGGGCCCGGGGGCTACTGTCGGCACTCTGGGAAGGGGGGGTCCCCAGACTTGCCTGACTGCGGCCTGTGGCGTGGCTCAAGTGGGGGCCCAACGCGGCCCATCTTCACCAGCTCAAGTTCAAGACCCTCGCGAGGGGCCAAGCCTCGTGGGGCGGACAATAGAAAGCTTCGTCAGAGACAGCCTCATCAGGCAGGCTCGCGACGAGGCGGAGAGATCAAGGCAGGGGTACCTCGTGAGGAGCCCGTGACACAAGCCATGACGATCGAGACTAGGCGGGCGCCAAGTGGGCGTCGGCCTGCGCGGTGTCCTTGTTTCCCCTTTGGTGCAAAGGGGGCAAGCACATGCCAAGGCATCGGGCAAAGGTTACCATTCCGGTGCAACGAGACCAAGACCAACAGAGCGGCAGGACGGAGGTCACTGTGGAGCCCAAGATGGCGTCATCACTAGAGCTTTTGGCAGCCGAAGACCACCTTTGGTCAGGATAACTTGTACTAGATGTTCCCCTTCAAAATGGCCAATTGTTGGCGCCCTTCCCACTCATTATTTGGGGAGAGGGCCAGGGCCTCTATAAATAGAGCTAGTCACCACAGAGTAGAGGGGGGAGAAAAGAGAGACGGCTAGAGATCTGATAGAACCCTAGCAGAGAGAGAGAGAGAGGCGACTGAACTCACCCAAGCTGTTCATTGCACCAGCTCAAGAACACCTCTCGCGAGGCTGTTCTTCCCTTGTACTGTTCATCATCAGCCCCCGAGGCAATCCACCACACCACACACTAGAGTAGGGTATTACACCACAACGGTTGCCCGAACCAGTATAAATCTCGTGTCCCTTGTGTTGTTTGTTGTTTCCAGCTTAGATCACGCGAGGAGATTGGACGTAGATCGGTAGGGGAGAGATCTCCACGCGCACCCCAGTGTCCGAACCTCAAGGGTCTGCCGGAACCCGAAATCCGACAATTGTAAAATAAATATTGCAAAATAAATAGTAAACTAGAATTATAGACGGGGAACTTATATGATGTGAAATAGACCCAGGGGCCATAGGTTTCACTAGTGACTTCTCTCATGATAGCATGTATTACGGTGGGTGAACAAATTACTGCTGAGCAATTGATATAAAAGTGCATAGTTATGATGATATCTAAGGCAATGATAATGAATATAGGCATCACGTCCGTGTCAAGTAGACCGAAACGATTCTGCATCTACTACTATTACTCCACACATCGACTGCTATCCAGCATCCATCTAGAGTATTAAGTTCATAAGAACGGAGTAACGCATTAAGCAAGATGACAAGATGTAGAGGGATAAACTCAAGCAATATGATATAAACCCCATCTTTTTATCCTTGATGGCAACAATACAATACGTGCCTTGCTGCCCCTGCTGTTACTGAGAAAGGACACCGCAAGATTGAACCCAAAGCTAAGCACTTGTCCCATTGCAAGAAAGATCAATCTAGTAGGCCAAACTAAACCAGTATTTCGAAGAGACTTGCAAAGATATCAAATCACGCATATAAGAATTCAGAGGAGAACCAAATAATATTCATAGATAATCAAATTCATAAACCCACAATTCATTGGATCTCGGCAAACACACCGCAAAAGAGTATTACATCGAATAGATCTCCAAGAACATCGAGGAGAACTTTGTATTGAGAACCAAAGAGATAGAAGAAGCCATCTAGCTAATAACTATGGACCCGAAGGTCTATGGTAAACTACTCACACATCATCGTAGAGGCTATGGTATTGATGTAGAAGCCCTCCGTGATCGAATCACCCTTTGGCAAATCGCTGAGAAAGGCCCCAGATGGGATCTCACGGGTACAGAAGGTTGCGGCGATGGAAAAGTGGTTTCGTGGCTCTCTTGGATGTTTTTAGGGTACATGGGTATATATAGGTGAAAGAAGTATGTCGGTGGAGCTCTGTGGGGCCCACGAGGATGGGGGCGCGCCTACCCCCCTAGTCGCACCCCCTACCTCGTGGAAGCTTCACAGACTTCCAGACTTGTACTCCAAGTATCCTGGGTTGCGTTTGTTCCAAGAAAGATCCTCGCGAAGGTTTCGTTACGTTTGGATTCCATTTGATATTCCTTTTCTGCGAAACCCTGAAATAGGCAAAAAAAACAACAATTTGCACTGGGCCTTCGGTTAATAGCTTAGTCCCAAAAATAATATAAAAGTGCATATTAAAGCCCATTAAACATCCAAAACAGATAATATAATCGCATGGAACAATCAAAAATTATAGATACGTTTGAGACGTATCAAGCATCCCCAAGCTGAATTCCTGCTCGTCCTCGAGTAGGTAAATGATAAAAAAACAGCATTTTTGATGTGGAATGCTACGTAACATAATTTTCAATGTAATTTTATTTATTGTGGCGTGAATATTCAGATCCGAAAGATTCAAGACAAAAGTTTAATATTGACATAAAAACAATAATACTTCAAGCATACTAACCAAGCAATTATGTCTTCTCAAAATAAGATAGCCAAAGAAAGCTCATCCCTACAAAATCATATAGTTTGGCCATGCTTCATTTTCGTCACACAAAATGCTCCCATCATGCACAACCCCGACGACAAGCCAAGCAATTGTTTCATACTTTAGTATTCTCAAACTTCTTCAACTTTCACGCAGTACATGAGCGCGAGCCATGGACATAGCACTATGGGTGGAATAGAATATGATGATGGAGGTTGTGTGGAGAAGACAAAAATGGAGAAAGTCTCACATTGACGCGGTTAATCAATGGGCTATGGAGATTCCCATCAATTGATGTTAATGCAAGGAGTAGGGATTGCCATGCAGCAGATGCACTAGAGCTATAAATGTATGAAAGCTCAACAAAAGAAACTAAGTTGGTGTGCATCCAACTTGCTTGCTCACGAAGACCTAGGGCATTTTGATGAAGCCCATTGTTGGAATATACAAGCCAAGTTCTATAATAAAAAATTCCCACTAGTATATGAAAGTGAAAAAATAAGAGACTCTCTATCATGAAGATCATGGTGCTACTTTGAAGCACAAGTTTGGAAAAAGGGATAGTAACATTGCCCCTTCTCTCTTTTTCTCTCATTTTTTGGGCCTTCTCTTTTTTTGGCCTTTCTCTCTTTTTTTTGATTTCCTCACAGGACAATGCTCTAATAATGATGATCATAACACTTCTATTTATTTACAACTCAAAAATTACAACTCGATACTAGAACAAAATACGACTATATATGAATGCCTCCAGCAGTGTACCGGGATGTGCAATGATTCAAGAGTAACATGTATAAAAAATTACGAGCGGTGGCTTTGCCACAAATACGATGTCAACTACATGATCATGCAAGGCAATATGACAATGATGGAGCATGTCATAAAAAAACGGAACGGTGGAAAGTTGCATGGCAATATATCTCGGAATGGCTATGGAAATGCCATAATTGGTAGGTATGGTGGATGTTCCGAGGAAGATATAAGGAGGTTTATGTGTGAAAGAGTGTATCATATCACGGGGTTTGGAAGCACCGGCGAAGTTTGCACCACCCCTCGAGGTGAGAAAGGGCAATGCATGGTACCGAAGAGGCTAGCAATGATGGAAGGGTGAGAGTGCGTATAATCCATGGACTCAACATTAGTCATAAGGAACTCACATACTTATTGCAAAAATCTACAAGTCATCAAAACCAAGCACTACGCACATGCTCCTAGGGGGATAGATTTGTAGGAAAAGACCATCGCTTGTCCCCAACCGCCACTCATAAGGAAGGCAATCAAAGAACACCTCATGCTTCAAATTTGTCACACAACAGTTACCATATGTGCATGCTACGGGACTTGCAAACCTCAACACAAGTATTTCTCAATTTCACAATTACTTAACTAGCATAACTCTAATATCACCATCTTCATATATCAAAACAATCATCAAGTATCAAACTTCTCATAGTATTCAATGCACTCTATATGGAAGTTTTTATTATACCCATCTTGGAAGCCTATCATATTAGGACTAATTTTATAGCCAAAGCAAATTAACATGCTGTTCTAAAAGACTCTCAAAATAATATAAGTGAAGCATGAGAGATCAATAATTTATATAAAATAAAACCACCACCGTGCTCTAAAAAGATATAAGTGAAGCACTAGAGCAAAATTATCTAGCTCAAAAGATATAAGTGAAGCACATAGAGTATTCTAATAAATTCCGATTCATGTGTGTGTCTCTCCCAAAAGGTGTGTACAGAAAGGATGATTGTGGTTAACTAAAAAGAAAAGACTCAAATCATACAAGATGCTCCAAGCAAAACAAACATCATGTGGTGAATAAAAATATAGCCTCAAGTAAAGTTATCGATAGACGAAGATGAAAGAGGGGATGCCTTTCGGGGCATCCCCAAGCTTAGGCTTTTGGTTTTCCTTGAATTTTACCTTGGGGTGCCTTGGGAATCCCCAAGCTTAACCTCTTGCCACTCCTTGTTCCAAAATCCATCAAATCTTTACCCAAAAACTTGAAAAACTTCACAACACAAAACTTAACAAAAAATCTCATGAGCCCCGTTAGTATAAGAAAACAAACCACCACATTAATGTACTGTAATGAACTCATTCTTTATTTATATTGGTGTTAAACTATTGTATTCCAACTTCTCTATGGTTCATGCCCCCCGATACTAGCCATAGATTCATCAAAATAAGCAAACAACACACGAAAAACAGAATCTATCAAAAACAGAACAGTCTGTAGCAATCTGGATGTTTAGAATACTTCTTTAACTCAAAAAATTCTGAAAAATTAGGAAGACCTAAATAATTTGTATATTGATCTAATTCAGTTGGAATTGGTATTTTATCACTCTGTGTTAAAAAAATAAAATTATTCTCGTGAGCGCATACTTTCTATTTTTATCAGCAAGATCAAATAACAAT
This sequence comes from Triticum monococcum, assembly GCA_034509565.1. Classification (NCBI taxonomy): domain Eukaryota; kingdom Viridiplantae; phylum Streptophyta; class Magnoliopsida; order Poales; family Poaceae; genus Triticum; species Triticum monococcum. Next base: position 526,038,143 of record CM067847.1, read on the forward strand.
CACCCATGAAGATCCTAAAGGCTTTACTTGGCACAAACACTAATTAAAACATAAAAAACACAATCATAACACAGGATAGATGATTCATTTATTACTAAACAGGAATAAAAAGAAAGGAACAAAAATAAAATTGGGATGCCTCCCAACAAGCGCTATAGTTTAACGCCCCTAGCTAGGCAGAAAAACAAGAATAGATCTAGGTATTATCATCTTTGGTATGCAATCCATATGTGGCTCTCATAATAGATTCATAAGGTAATTTAATTTTCTTCCTAGGAAAGTGTTCCATGCCTTTCCTTGACGGAAATAGGAATCTAACATTTCCTTCTTTCATGTCAGTAATTGCACCAGTCGTTCTAAGGAAAGGTCTACCAAGAATAATTTGACATGTAGGATTGCAATCTATATCAAGAACAATGAATTCTATGGGCACATAATTCCTATTTGAAACAATAAGAACATCATTAATCCTTTCCATAGGTTTCTTAATGGTGGAATTTGCAAGATGCAAATTTAAAGAACAATCATCAAACTCACGGAAACCTAGCACATCACACAAAGTTCTTGGAATTATGGAAACACTAGCCCCAAATCACATAAAGCTTAGCATTCATAATCTTTAATCTAAATTTTAATAGTAGGTTCCCACTCATCATAAAGTTTTCTAGGGATATAAACTTCTAATTCAAGCTTTTCTTCATAAGATTGCATTAAAGCATCAAGGATATGTTTAGTAAAGGCCTTATTTTGATCATAAGCATGAGGAGAATCTAACGCGGATTGCAACAAGGAAATACAATCTATCAAAGAGCAATTATCATAATTAAATTCCTTGAAACCCAAAATAGTGGGTTCATTGCTATGTAATGTTTTGACCTCTTCAATCCCACTTTTATTAATTTTGGCATCAAGATCTAAATACTTTGGATCATTGGGACGCATTTTAACTAGAGTTGACTCATCTCCGGTCCCATCTTTATAAAGATTCATATTGGAAAACAAAGATTTAATAGGAGACACATCAATCACTTTTAGATCTTCATCTTTGTTATCATGTAGATCCTCCGGTTTAGCGGCCATCTTATTAACTAATGTGGCTTGCTTATCCGAAATTTGACTGACTAAATTTTCGAGGTGAGCAAACTGAGATTTCAAACCATAAAATTCTTTAGACATATCGTCGAGATCTTTATTCATATACGCCATAAAGCTTTTCTGTTCTTGTCGGTGGGAACGACACCGATTGGATCACTAGGATCCCTTCTACGGTCGGCTGGCGCGGGGTTGTGAGAAGAGCAGGTTTAGGAGCAAGCACACAGATCATTGACCCAGGTTCGGTCCGCGAGGATGCGTAAAACCCTAGTTCTGCTTTGGTGGATGTATTGAGTGTTCTTGGGCTTTTTGAACTAGCTACTGTGGCTGTGCCGTTCCAAAAAGCCGAATCCCTCTCCTCGTCGCCTCGGGCCTCCTTTTATAGGAAAAAGGGGTTGCCACAGTGGCACACAGGAGGTGGAAAGGCCTACAGCGCGCGAGCTTATCACACGGCATTACGGGACAAAGTGCATTAAATGCACTACGTAGGTGTCCATTACCTTTATTGGGGACGTGAATGAGGCCCGTCCCACCCATCGCCGCTCCGCATCGCTTCGACACGCGCCCAGGCTAGCGATGCATGCAGCGCCATGTAGGCAGGCAAGCAGCTGAGGTGGCGCGGTGGTAGGGCCTTCATGAAGATCTGCATGCCACCACGCGGGTGCTTGCTGATTTGCCCTAGAAGCTGCATGTTGCCATGCAGGTGCCTACCCAGCTGGTTGGGCTAGCAGCTGCATGCGAACGGCGGCGGAGTCTTGGCTGGTGTGGGCCTAGCAGTGGCCTTGCTGGCGTCCTCGGCAAGGGCTTTGCTGGGGGCCCGGCAAGGGTCTTGCCGTGGTGTCGCAGTCGTACCCAGCAAGACGCTTGCCGGGGGTCTTGTGTTTTTCCTTGGCGAGGACCCCACCGAGGGTCATCGTCTCCTAATCCTCATCTAATCTCATATATCTATGGTCTTCTCAAAGATCTGCATGCCACCACGGAGGTGCCTCCCGAGCTCTAGTCCCATGTAGTTGTTGACGGTGTTCGGAACCTTTGGGCTCAAGGGTGGCTCGCTCTGCTTGCGTTGGGCAAGTTACCCCGGCAAGGCTCTTGCCGGGGCTGCGGGGGGCTGCCTCGGCAAGGATCTTGCCGAGGGAGTCCACCTCGCCCTCTTGCCCTCCTGCGCTTCTGGTCTTGGCGTCGCCTTGGTTGTCTTGTGCTTCGGCTTCTCTTCGGCTTCCCTCCTCTGCCCTGCTAAGTGTGGCCGCGGCGCGTAGCTCTGACTGCCCGTGCACAAGTAAAGTGGTCAAAAGGAGAGCCCCTACTTTTGTACACTGACAGGAGCCCCCGGGCCTGGGCCACACATAAGCGTGATGCGTTGTTGGGCTAGGCCCAAAATGGTGCACGGGCAGGTGGGGCATATTTTACCGCAGTAACTTGTCGTCTGCTATGCTTCCCCACGACCCGCGTTGAATGCACGACGTGGAGGGTCGTGCATGACGTGGGGGTCATCCATGGGGCGGTTCTCGCACGCATGCATAACATCGTGGTTAATGGGAGAGGAGGCAGCCCGCGCTTTCCCCCATAAAAAGAGGAATAACCGCGGGCGAGCTGCTTACTTTACCCCCCTGCGCCTTTTCCAATCTCGGAACCGTCGTCCCTTTCTCCTTCCTTCTCAAGCTTCTGCCCCTTCTTGCCGCCACTGCATCTTCACTGTCCTCCGCCCCTCGCCTCTTGCAGCCGCCATGGCCCCCAAAACCAACAAGGGCAAAGGGATGGCCAAGGACGCCGGAGCGACGGAGCCACCGGAGAGTGAGCTGGCGGCGCGGTGGACGCAGCTCGCCTACTTCCCCTTAACGGTCGACGTGTTCGAGCTCCGAGACAGCTTCAGGCCCCTGTAGGGGTGCAAGATGGGGGGAGGCGACGGGGCATCCAGCCACGTGCATCGTCCCTGCCAACTGGGCCGAGGCCGCCCCGAATCGGTACCCATTTTTCGACGACTACTTCTCTTGCGGCCTCTGCCCCCCTTTCTCCAATTTCTTCAATGATGTCATGCACACATTTGGCTTCCACCTCCTGGACTTTACTCCAAATGCTATGTCATGCATGGCTCTTTTTGTCCACCTTTGTGAGGGCTTCGCCGGAGTCATCCCCAACACGGCGCTCTTCCGCCATTACTTTTACCCTCGCATCCAGGGGGAGGCACCATCTCTGGTTGCGTCGCATGGATCCCGAGGTCCAAAGGGACGTACCCAGAGGGCGCCCAGAAGGAGAGGTGGGAAGAATCGCGGGGCCGGTGGTGCTGGATCGAGGAGGACGACCCATAGGAGTTCTGCCGGGCTCGCCAAGCGCCGCCGGTTTGCAGGCCCGACTAGGGAGACGTCGACGCCCAGGACGACAAGATAAAGATCGCCATCACCCGGATTCTTCGCCTCACCGAGGCTGGGCTCACCCTTGAGATGATCGGGGCGGATTTCATCCGCCGCCGAATCGCTCTGCTGCATAACAAGGGGAGGCCAGCCTGTCTCTTCACGAATGCGGCCAATATCATGAGGCTTCTCCCTGGCCTCGACCACAACTTCACGGTGCTGGCGCACGCTCACTTCTACCAGCGGCTCTTCCAGCTTGACGTGGGCCGCGATGGCAAGGCCGCGAAGGCCGGCAAGGTCGGCAAGGGGCGCTTGTTTGGGTTGTTGGCGAGGGTGGTCCCGCTGAGCAATAACTCGCGTCGGAATGACATCCTCGCCATGATGCCCGACTGCAATGCGCATGGCCCTGTCCCCAATTGGGACGAGCTGCCGGAGGAGGAGGTGCAGGAGTTCTTCGACAGTTTGGAGGAGAAGTACATCCGCGAAGAGCCGCGGCTTGTCCAGCACACCACCCAGGAGGAGCTGGACTACATCGCTGCCAGGGCGGCGAAGGTGGAGCTCGCCAAGGAGGTCGACAGCACCGACAGCATGGAGGACAAGGCCGTGGCGGCCGCAGAGGAGAAGGAACTCGCCTAGTGGGCAGAATCTGCTGGGGAGGCCAGCAGCGGCCGCACCGGGGCCCCTCTTGTCGAGGATGACGACGATGAGTCGTCCGAGGAGGAAGTTGAAGCTGTCGAGCCCCCAGCCACGGGGAAAGAGCGAGTCCTATAGCAGGCCAGCTCCGGCGAGCCGGTTCGGCCCAGCAGGGCCGTGCAACCCCGACATGCCCAGGAGATGTCCGCGCACCAAACGAGGGCTGTGGCGGCAAAGAAGTTGGCGAAGGTCGCGGTGGCGAGGAAGAAAGCATCTGCCTCTTCTTCGTCCAAGCGTTCCCCAACTCCGCCTGCTTCCCCTCCTCCACCTCCTTCCCCTCCTCCTGCAGGCGACGACACAGAGGTCTTCTTTGACCTTGAGTCTCTCAGCCCGAGGAGGAAGAGGAAGGCAGCAGAAGAGGAGGTGGAGGATGAGTAAGTGCCGTTTCCTTTCGTCATCTCCGGCTCCTCTAACCGTGCTTCTTATCTTGACTTGTTTTCGTCTCGGTAGGGATGCGGAGATGCTGGCCCAGAGGGTGAAGAGGGCCAGGTGTTTGGCGAGCGGCCAGCCCCTGGTGGGCACCTCTAAGGCGCCACTGGTGGTGGTGAGTAGCCCGGACAGCAGCCCTCGGAGCAGCCCCCAGCGTAAGTTCACTACTCGCCCCTCGTCGACGTGTGCCAAGGGCATGATCCTTGGCGCTGACCTTGCCGTGATCGCAAGAGGAGGACAGCAGCAGGAGGAGCCACTGAGGGCTACCCCCAACACGCCACCTCCGTCAACCACGCCACCCCGAGGGGCGTCCTCGGCAAGGGCGCCAAGCACCGAGCCCATGCACACGGAGGAGGAGGAGGTAAGCTTGGGCACCGGTGGCCACACCTCGGCGCCTAATGTTGGCGGGGAGGGGGCCTCGTCTTCCCAGCCTAGCATGGGTAAGCCATTCGCCTTCCATCCCTTTTCTTTTTCTTGAATCTTGGTCTTGGCTTCACTTCAGCCCCCCTTCCGATATCCAGATCCTCTCCTGGCGGACCAGGAAGACCAGGACACCGTCATCGAGGATGTCGCCAAGGACGCCGCAGCGGGGATCAAGAAGATCACCGCCGAGGCGGCCGCCAAGGGCGCTGCCGAGGACACCACCAAGGGGCCTACCAAGGAGCCCGAGAAGGCTACTGCCGAGGAGGCCGGTAAGGGACCTGCCGGGAAGGCTGGCGAGCCCGTTGTCGAGGAGGAGGTGCCTGATGACCAGCCTTCCTCCTCTGCTGCCTCTAGCTCCGGCAGGTACCTGAGGGTGAGCGACGACCTTTTCGTCCACCTCCCAGGGGCGTCAAGCTCCAGGGTGCCCATCGAGGGAGAGGTGTTTGACAAAGAGGTGCTCGCCACTGCCAGGCTCGAGGTCGTCGATGAGCCAAGCACCGGCGGTGACGGTTCTCAGGAGGAGCGGCTTCTCCAAGCCATGGGCGCCAGCTTTCGGAAGCTCCAGGTGCTCCACCGTGCCCGCCTGGACAAGGCCAAGTCTAGGATGGCAACGGTGGACAAGGCGGAGGCAGACTTCAAGGGACGCGTCGCCGAGGCACAGACTTGGTACCGCCAAGCCTGTGAGGAGCTGAAGGCCGCCCAAGGCGAGCTGGCCAGGCGTGAGGTGGAGCTCACCATGGAGCGGGCCAACATTGAGAAGGCCCGGGAGACGGTGAAGAACCTGGCTGCCGCAGCCGAGGCCGATCGAGCCCAACATCAGGCCATGCTGAACTCCTAGGAGGAGGACCCTGCAGCGCATGAGGAGAAGCTAGCCGCAACACTTCACGGCAAGGACGAGGAGGTGGAAAAGCTTGTCGTGCAGCCGACCCAGGAGCTGGAGTAGAGGCACAAGGAGGCACTCGATGCCCAGGCTCTGGTTCACACCGACAAGGTGAAGGAGTTGGAGGTAGAGCGGGACGGGCTCAATGATCAGGTCCTAAAGCTGTCCAAGGAGAAGGACAAGCTCAATGGTGCCCTGGTTGAGGCACAGGGCACAGTCCTCGACAAGGCCGGCCAGCTCTCCGAAGCCAACAACTCCATCAAAGACCTCAAGCTGAAGCTGGAGGGTCTCGAGGGGATGTTATCAGAGGGAAAGGACCGGGAGGAGGCCTTGGCCAAGGACCAGGAGACCGAGAAGTAGCTGCAAAAGAATGAAGTCGCCAACCACAAGGATTTTATGGAAGGCAATAACCGCTGGATCGGGCGCCTCGAAGGCGTCACCGGCAGGATCACCACGCAGCTGGCTACCATGGGGATGCGAAATGTGAGGTATACCCCGGAGCGCAACGCGAGCCCCAACGCCAGGCTGACCATCTTCTTCGAGGGTGTCCTCGGGGCCCTGGAGCAGCTCCACTCCAACCGGGCGGCCTCCCTGGCCGATGAGTCTCGGAGGCTTACCGGGGTGCCATGACCAAGGTTCTCACCAAGGTGGCGCACTGGAACCCCAACCTCGACTTCGACGCCGCACTTGAGAGCTTGCCGGAGGATGCAGACCTTGTGACGCTCAAGGAGCGTATCAAGCCCATCATCAGCCTCATCGGCGGAATCGAGAGGGTGGAGGGCTAGCGCCGGGATTAGGAACCCCGTTTCTCGTTACCGCTGCGGGTTCATGGCCAAGACAATTTATATCTTTAGTTAGAACCGCAACAACAATTGATGTAACATAGCTCTGCAGTACTTTTGATACAATGCATGCTATTCTCCTGTCTGATCTTTCCTTGTATGTCCACCCTACGTTAACCGGGTAGGCTCGTCGGTGCGTAAACCCAGGGCGGCACCTTGGGGACGGATCCCCAATAGCCTGCCGGATGTGCTTGCTGCCGAGCGAACCACCTTACCGCTCTCAACGCGGCTGCTCGAACTGTCGAGCTTGACTTGAGCAGAATCAAGAGCATTGCCAATTGCGGAAGGCTACCCTACCACTTTCGACGCGGCCGCTTGAGCTGTTGAGCGGACTCGAAATAGAACAAGGACGTTGCCAATTGTGGAAGGGCCCCTTTGCGTGCAGGCTTTCATATATAGGGCAGGACCTTCAAGGACAATAACCTCATATATAAAAAGGAAATTTCTTAAAGTTTCGTATGACTTAGCTTTCCTGTCGCCGCACCGGCGTCCTTCACACTTGCAGGCGACAGCGTTCTCTTGGCCGTCTTCATCTCTGGAAGCCGTGGCCACGAGAAACTGCTAAGCCGGACGCTAAACCAGATTCTAACAACTATGCTGCCCCTACCTGGTGCGCCAAAGATGTTGGTGGGAACGACACCTATGGGATCACTAGGATCCCTTCTACGGTCGGCGGGCGCGGGGTCGTGAGAAGAGCAGGTTTAGGTGCAAGCACATGGATCATTTACCCAGGTTCGGGCCGCGAGGATGCGTAAAACCCTAGTCCTGCTTTGGTGGATGTATTGAGTGTTCTTGGGCTTTTTGAACTGGCTACGATGGTTGTGCCGTTCCAAAAAGCCGAATCCCTCTCTTCGTCGCCTCGGGCCACCTTTAATAGGAAAAAGGGGTTGCCACAGTGGCACATAGGAGGTGGAAAGGCCTACAGTGGGCGAGCTTATCGCACGGCATTACGGGACAAAGTGCATTAAATGCACAATGTATGTGTCCATTAGCTTTATCGGGGACGGGAACGAGGCTCGTCCCGTCCGTCGCTGCTCCGCCTCACTTCGACACGCGCCAGGCTAGCGATGCATGCATCACCATTTAGGCAGGCAAGCAACTGAGGTGGCGCGGTGGTAGGGCCTTCATGAAGATCTGCATGCCGCCACGCGGGTGCTTGCTGATTTGGCCTGGAAGCTGCATGTTGCCACGCATGTGCCTGCCCAGCTGGTTGGGCTGGCAGCTGCATGCGAACGGTGGCGGAGTCTTGGCTGGTGCTGGCCTGGCAGTGGCCTTGCTGGCGTCCTCGGCAAGGGTCTTTCCGTGGTGTCGCAGTCGTCCCCGGCAAGACGCTTGCCGAGGGCTTGTGGATTTCGTTGGCGAGGACTCCGCTGAGGGTCGTCGTCTCCTGATCCTCATCTGATCTCATATATCTATGGTCTTCTCAAAGATCTGCATGCCACCACGAAGGTGCCTCCCGAGCCCTGATCCCACGTAGTTGTTGACGGTGTTTGGAACCTTTGGGCTCAAGGGTGGTTCGCTCTCCTGGCATTGGGCAAGTTGCCCCGGCAAGGCTCTTGCCGGGGCTGCGGGGGGCCGCCTCGGCAAGGATCTTGCCGAGGGAGTCCACCTCGCCCTCTTGCCCTCCTGCGCTTCTGGTCTTGGCGTCGCCTTGGTGGTCTTGAGCTTCAACTTCTCTCCGGCTTCCCTCCTCTGCCCTGCTAAGTGTGGTCGTGGCGCGTGGCTCTGACTACCCGTGCACAAGTAAAGGGGTCAAAAGGAGAGCCCCTACTTTGTACACCGATAGTTCTTTAAGCTCATTTCTGAAGAAATTATTATTTCCAAATTGCAAAGACATAAAGCTTCTAACGTTGTTCTCAATTTCTTCCAACCTTCTAACGTGAGGATCAACGCTTTTAGGCAAGGCCATCAGGTCAAACATGCACACAAGAGGCAAACGAAAGAAGGCAAACAAGAAAGGGCGAATAAAACGTCAACGGTGAAGTGGTGGAGAGGAAAACAAGAGGCAAATGGCAAATAATGTAATGCGAGGGATAAGAGTTTGTGATGGGTACTTGGTATGTCTTTACTTGACCGTAGATCTCCCCGGCAACGGTGCCAGAAATCCTTCTTGCTACCTCTTGAGCATGCGTTGGTTTTCCCTTGAAGAGGAAAATGTGATGCAACAAAGTAGCGTAAGTATTTCCCTCATTTTTTGAGAACCCAGGTATCAATCCGGTAGGAGACTACACGCAAGTCGCGTAGTACTTGCACAAACAATCAAGAACCTTGCAACCAACATGATAAAGGGGTTTTCAATCCCTTCATAGCCACTTGCAAAAGTGAGATCTGATAAAGATAATAAGATAAATATTTTTGGTATTTTTGTTGTATATATTGGAAAATAAAGATTGCAAAATAAATAGTAAACTAGAATTATAGATCGGAAACTTATATGATGTAAAATAGACCCGGGGGCCATAGGTTTCTGTAGCGGCTTCTCCCATGATAGCATGTATTACGGTGGGTGAACAAATTACTGCCAAGCAATTGATAGAAAAGCGCATAGTTATGATGATATCTAAGGCAATGATCATGAATATAGGCATCACGTTCGTGTCAAGTAGACCGAAACGGTTCTGCATCTACTACTATTACTCCACACATCGACCGCTATCCAGCATGCATCTAGAGTATTAAGTTCATAAGAACAGTGTAACGCATTAAGCAAGATGACATGATGTAGAGGGATAAACTCAAGAAATATGATATAAACCCCATCTTTTTATCCTCGATGGCAACAATACAATACGTGCCTTGCTTCCCCTGCTGTCACTGGGAAAGGACACCGCAAGATTGAACCCAAAGCTAAGCACTTCTCCCATTGCAAGAAAGATCAATCTAGTAGGCCAAACAACCGATAATTCGAAGAGACTTGCAAAGATATCAAATCATGCATATAAGAATTTAGAGAAGAACCAAATAATATTCATGGATAACCAAATTCATGAACCCACAATTCATCGGATCTCGGCAAACACACCGCAAAAGAGTATTACATCGAATAGATCTCCAAGAACATCAAGAACTTTGTATTGAGAACCAAAGAGAGATAAGAAGCCATCTAGCTAATAACGATAGACCTGAAGGTCTATGGTAAACTACTCACACATCATCGGAGAGGCTATGGTGTTGATGTAGAAGCCCTCCGGGATCGAATCCCCCTCCGGCAGATCGCCGAAAAAGGCCCTAGATGGGATCTCATGGGTACAGAAGGTTGCGGCGGTGGAAAAGTGGTTTCATGGCTCTCCTGGATGTTTTTAGGGTACATGGGTATATATAGGCGAAAGAAGTGCGTCGGTGGAGCTCCGTGGGGCCCACGAGGGTGGGGGCGCGCCTACCCCCTGGGCGCGCCCCCCTGCCTCGTCGAAGTTTCGTGGACTTCCAGACTTGTACTCCAAGTCTCCTGGGTTGCATTTGTTCCAAGAAAGATCCTCACAAAGGTTTCGTTCCATTTGGATTCCGTTTGATATTCCTTTTCTACAAAGCACTGAAATAGGCAAAGAAACAACAATTTGCACTGGGCCTTCAGTTAATTGGTTAGTCCCAAAAATAATATAAAAGTGCACATTAAAGCCCATTAAACATCCAAAACAGATAATATAATAGCATGGAACAACCAAAAATTATAGATATGTTGGAGACGTATTAGCTACCGGCCTGCTGCTGCTCGATCTGGGGTCATGGCGGCCTCCTCCATGCATGGCGCAGCAGGCTCCCGGGGACCCACACCGATCTACGAGTTGTAGCTATGCCGGTGACAACGCATGCTAGGACGATGGAGCCGTGAGGCAAGAACGCAATCTGAGGTGTGTCACATCAGTGGCAGCAACATGCAGCCATGTTCGATGCATCACTTCATCCATCATTGTGTGCGTGACACGGGCGGCGGCTAGATCCGCTTCTTCCGGCAGTCTTCCCGTGCGCCCTTCCCTTGTTGTTGTCGGTCAGCACCGCCAGGCTTGCCTGGGTGGCCGACAACGGTGGTGGGGTTCTGCTCCCATGGCTCTTCCAGCAGTGATTGATGAGATGCAGATGGCGGCTGGTCCTTTGGTTCTTTCTCCTAAGATGGTGTTCTACTGGTTGCCGGTCCTCTTGGATCTGGTCGTTGACTAGTTCCGGAATGCCCCGCCGGAGATCTTCATTTGGTGCTTGACACTTGTAGATTGCTCGATCGGATGGGATTCAGTCGTGTGTGCCCCTATTTCAGCCCGAGTTGCTTCAGGAGGGTGTGATGTGAAGCTTCGGCATCTGTTGACATTATGGGGCATGTCAGTATTTCGATTTCCATGGTGAAGATAATGATGGAGAATGTCATGGTGGCTAAGATCTGAGGCCTTGTAATGGTGGATCGAGTGTTCGTGGCGATGAGGACTTTGCTTCGTGATTCATGACTCGTAGCAGCAACATCGGCAAGTGGGGGCGGCAATACAGGTGGAGCACATAGTCTTAGCTTTCAGGGTGAAAGCCCAAGGCCTGGACTTAATTGGTTGTGCCCGGCAGTGACCATGTTGAAGACATTTTTTTGAGGATGTGGATTCTCTAGGGTGAAAAGCTAAGATCTATGATCGGGCGATGATGGTACTTGTGCATTATTTCCTTCTTGGAGCATCACTTTTGGAGAGTTTGGACTTCAGGTGTTGTCTAGGTGGTGGTTCATGGTACAACAACAAGGAATTCATCACCGTAGCAGGATCTTTCTTTTTCCTTTTTTCTTCTTCTTTTGTTTTTTGGATGTGTTCATCTGTAATGTCTTTACGACATTGCTGTTGCAGAAGCTGGGTGTAATTGGTATCTCCGTGATATCAAAAATTAGGGACCCCCATCAATGTTCTATTATTTTTCTGCAGGTATATACTCAATCCAAATTCTAGATATTCTAGCGAGTACATGAGGTGAAAGTATGTGCAACATAATTCTTTTTTTTTGCATTGCTCTAATTTCCGCGGGACTGTTGTTAAACCCCATGTAGCACGATGGTTGTTGTATGCTGCCATGGAGGAATTAAAGGCACATGTTTTTTAGGGATTAAAGGCACATGTTAAATAAAAGAATGTGTACAACTTAGGAATGCTTGTGCTGGCTAATATTGTCGAGTAATTTATTTGTGATTAATTTAGTAGCGTAATTTTTGCTCAAAAAGGTATAGTGTTTTATGGGGAAAGTTATAATTTGTGACCCCAAATAACATTCAGACTTATAGATTGATTTCTCTAATGTTGGTAGTTAATGGATGAGTCACACATATCGAAAAGCTAACTTATGGGACAATTTAGGTTCATTAGGCTAGTTGTAAAAATCACCAGCCATTTTTATATTCACATCATCACTTGCTTTTACAAAGTTCAGGGTTATATTTGCCATCATTCTACCTATGTTTGATTGTCAAAAGTACTACATGTTGTTGATCTATATCATTTCATTTATTTTTGCAGATTGACTAGATGAACAAGTTTATTTGTGATATGCGAGCTTTCCTTGATGGGGACTTGGCACCTAACCTTTATTCACCGCTTCATCGATTTGTGCATCGTATGATCATGATCATCCTAATACTTCTCCTCCTTTTATAACAGGTGCAATATGCAATAATAAAATAATAATAATAATAATAATAATATTAATAATAACAACAACAACAAGTGTAGCAAACACTTGATATGATCAATATGTTCGAAAACATGGTATATAATCAATTGGATTTGGAAACTTTATACTTGGTGCTCTTGAACTTACACCCCAAAGTTTGTAATTTCTCTTAATCCTCTTTAAAATTCTTAATGCACTCCTTTCAATAGGATAAAAAAGTATTTATCAAATGATGTCTATTGTCACTATACAAAATGTCATTATTTTTCATTTTTAAGGAGATGTACTAACCAGTTGTTCCTATAATTTGAATTTGGGATATGCATTCTACTTCGGTTGATAAATTCTATTTGAGATGGGCATAAAAGGATTGTTTTATTTCAGTTATAGCCTCTTATATTCTCAATATCTGCACAACATTATTGTTCTTTTGGTTTGCATTATTTTTCTAATCTACATTCAAAAATAGCTATTGTCAAGTTGTACCTATCCTATGAGCAAATTTTAATCAATACTTCCATATACATAGTTGGTGTAAACTTCTCATCATAGGTTCATCTCTGGATGTGGGAGAGCTAAGTTTCGTGTAGTAATGTATAAGGAAAGCTTGAACATTTATATTTGGGACAATTGCATTTTTACCCCTAGTTGGTTCCTACCCACGGGTTTTGCCCTTACTTTTCGAGCTTGCTCGGTTTTGCCCTTACTTTTTCTGCCGTGGTCCCTCGAATGCCCTTTGACCTCTGACCAAAACTTTGAAAATTCATAACTAATTCATATGAACTCAGAAAAATGAAAATAAGATATCAAAATGTTCAGATAAACATTACCTTTATGTGCATATCATTTGCATTCAGGACAAAAGCACCCTTTAAACTACCTGAGGTAATTAATGTTATTAACATTATTAAAAATAAAAAGGTATAAACAATATTATTTTCATGATAAAATTACATGCAAATGTAGGTGATGTTTTCTAAACATCCAGATATCTTATTTGCATTTTTCTGAGTTCGTATCATCTTGTTAAGAATGTTCTAACGACTTTGACCATTATTTGGAAACTTCATAACAAGTTGGTACAAACTCAAAAAAATACAAATAAGATATCAGGATGTTCAGAAAACATCACCTACATTTGCATGTAATTTTTATTCATGAAAATAATATTGTTTATACCTTTTTATTTTTAATAATGTTAATAACATTAATTACCTCAGGTAGTTTAAAGGGTGCTTTTGTCCTGAATGCAAATGATATGCACATAAAGGTAATGTTTATCTGAACATTTTGATATCTTATTTGCATTTTTTGAGTTCATATGAATTAGTTATGAATTTTCAAAGTTTTGGTCAAACGGTCAAAGGGCATTCGAGGAACCTCGACGGAAAAACTAAGGGCAAAACTGAGCAAGCTCGAAAAGTAAGGGCAAAACCCGTGGGTAGGAACCAACTAGGGGTAAAAATGCAATTGTCCCTTTATGTTTTCACATGTGATATTATTTACTTGAAAAATACTCAGTTATCAAGTCTATTTGTTCAAAATATGTGAAGTTACATACTCCGTGTAATAATTTGCTAAGCAGACCATTTCAATAACTCTATTTGTTTTAGGCATACCTAGATTGTGTTACGAGTTACGACTAAAGAGTTTCTTGTGCTAATACTTGCAGATTTGGACACACCCTGAACAATGAGGACATGTTACCATCCAAAACAAACTTTCCCTGATGCATGACAAAGTTGTAGCATTGATCTCAAAATTAAGCTTCTATGGTAGCTTCAGCTTGCTTCTGTAGTATGCTTTCTCAATGATAACCTAGCCCATGCTTAATTATAGTACACATTAATCATGTTGACAGCTCTATTAAATCTTAACTTTTGACTCTTCTGATAATGAAATGAAGGCGAGGAACCGCATCTTGCGTTGATTAAAAAATACATTTAAATATTTTCGTTTTTATGTTGTGTATATACTTTTGCTAGGGATAATGGCGCACTCGGCAGCGATTTTAGTAGGGGCATAACAAACAAGAAGGGCGGGCGTGGCGATGCCCATGCATCTGTCAGGCAAAAATAATACACCCACGTGTGTGACAAGGCTAGACTTTTTTTTGAATTTTCAAAAGGGGGAGAATGCCCCACCTGAATTTGGCATAGACATCATCAATTATGGTGCTGAGGCGGGAGTTGGAAACGTGGTTGTACTTGACAATGTGCAGGTAAATGCAAGCAGGCATGATGGGCAATTTCGCTGATAGTCAGGGGATGAGAAGACCAAAGACATGCATACGTGATGCATGCATGTGCATATTTGTGGTGTAATGGTGCTAGCTTAAAGCAATTAGGTAGAGTCTTTTTGGAATGGTTGTTGGCACTGAAAATTTCCATAGTTTGGTGTGAGGAGTAATATAGCGAGACATGTCGATGCTATAAGGCTATATCTCTCTTCGTGGACCAGAGCATACCATGCTTCATGTTTCATGGTAGTTTGCAAACTATATTATTAGGCTCAATCTGTCTTGCTTTACCCAAATCCTGGAGCGGTCTTTTTTTCAAGAGAAATCCTCGTGGGGTCTTTGATGCAAATTACCAGTTAACTTTGTTTTTCAACTTGTTTAGTTGGCCCTTACACTAACTTTTTCATTCTAAGTTGTAAGTTGTTGAATATATCTAATGATCCTATGGGAAAGGAACCCACAAATTATATTCTAGGTGCTTGCAAGGTAATGTGGATTTAGGACAAGTGTATATCATTTCTTTGTGGTCAAACTGAATATACAGTCACCGTTCCTAATAAGTTGAGTTACTTAGAGACCAAATTTATTTGTTTGCTTTAGTGAATCTATCTAATGCACACAAAATTATAAGGTTATGTGTGTTTAAATTTGAAGTATGTGGTTGTTGGTGTGGTTGGGATGGGTATGCAGGTTTGAATGTGCCATTGATACTGGTAATAAGTTTGAATGAGAGAGACAGAGATAGTTGATAGAGGAGGAACAAGAAGAAAAGAGTTGTCTCATGTGCTCAAGAATTATATTCTAGAAAAGTAATGTTGAGCAAATAAATTTATATGCATTGTAGCCGTAGCAACGCACGAGCATCATACTAGTATAAATAAAGAATGAGTTCATAATAGTACCAAAAGTGGTGATTTTATTTTCTTATACTAACGGATCTCATGAGTTTTTTGTTGTGAAGTTTTCAAGTGTTGGGTAAAGATTTGATGGACTATGGAATAAGGAGTGGCAAGAACCTAAGCTTGTGGATTCCCAAGGCACCTCAAGGTAATATTCAAGGACAACCAAGTATCTAAGCATGGGGATGCCCTGGATGGCATCCCCTCTTTCTCCTTCGTCTATCGGTAAATTTATTTGAGGCTATATTTTTATTCACCACATGATATGTGCTTTGCTTGGAGCGTCTTGTATGATATGAGTCTTTGCTTTTTAGTTTGCCGCAATCATCCTTGTTGTACACACCTTTTGAGAGGGACACACATGACTCATGATTTGTTAGAATACTCTATGTGCTTCACTTATATCTTTTGAGCTAGGCAATTTGCTCTAGTGATTCACTTACATATTTTTAGAGCACGACGGTGGTTTTATTTTATAGAAATTGTTGAACTCTCTTGCTTCACACTGGTGCGCGTCGGTGCTATACAAACAGTTTTTAACCCCTTTCCGCGACGACATTTGGAACCGTCGCCATGTAAGTGTGGGCGATAGGGGGGTCCTTCCCACATGACCCAGAAATTGTCGGGGGTAGGCCCTCCTGGCACAAAGGCTGGGGCAAAATAAGCTCGTGTGCGATCGGGCGAGGCATCGAAACCCAATCATTTTCGTTCATATGTACATCCCAAATGGTGAATCCTAGAAAAAACATTTCCGTTCATATGTATATCACACACAGTCAATCCAAGGAATATGTTTCTGTTCTTATGTACATGCCACACAGTCAATCTAGGGAAAACGTTTTCGTTCGTATGTACATCCCACATAGTTTTATGTATAGGCTCGTGTGTGAAAGGTGTAACTATCACACGCTCTCTGCCTTGGTTAACCGTTTGCTTTTATCAACTACAACCCACACGAATGGATGAAGAAAACTATGTGGCATTGGCTATCCATCACAAGCGCTTTTACTGCTAGAACCGTTTGCAAAGTTCCATGACCCATTTATCAGGTTTATTGGTTTACAATTAATAATTCCAGTATTACACAAATTCACATTTCATATCGAACGGCTATTTCCCAATTTCATATCAGGCACATAAATATATTTTAACATATAGCTAGGTCAACTTCATACGAACAATATTAGAACAATATATCTTCCAGGAACGTCTTATCCACCTCTACTTTTAGTTCAGTAAGAACCTGTTTTGCACTGTCCAACTAGGAAAGTGCCTCCTCCTTCGCCAACACCATCTTACCAAAGTCTGATTTAAAAAATCTTAGCTCATTCTCCACCTTCCTCTTTTTATCCCGCATCTTCAAATATTCTTTAGTGTTAACAACACTTTCTCTAGGCCTACCTTTGTTCTCTTCCTCATACATGCTCCAAAGCTTTGCTAGGCACATCTTCAAAGACTGTGGCCACTCTTGATCAACCCACTCCAAGTAAGAACACTTCCATTCATCCTATAATATTTAAAACTAGATCAGTAACAATTGTAGGGGAAATGGGTTTATAGCAACATAGAAATGAAGGAAATATGACCTAGAGGAAATAATAAAGTTGTTATTTATATTTCCTTATATCATGATAAATGTTTATTATTCATGCTAGAATTGTATTAACCGGAAACTTGATACATGTGTGAATACATAGACAAAACAAAGTGTCCCTAGTATGCCTCTACTAGACTAGCTCGTTAATCAAAGATACTTAAGTTTCCTAACCATAGACATGTGTTGTAATTTGATGAATGAGATCACATCATTAGGAGAATGATGTGATGGACAAGACCCATCCGTTAGCTTACCATAGTGATCGTTAAATTTTATTGCTATTGTTTTCTTCATGACTTATACATATTCCTTTGACTATGAGATTATGCAACACCCGGATGCCGGATGAATACCTTGTGAGCTATCAAATGTCACAACATAATTGGGTGATTATAAAGATGCTCTACATGTATCTCTGAAGGTGTTTGTTGGGTTGGCATAGATCGAGATTATGATTTGTCACTCCAAGTATTGGAGAGGTATCTCTGGGCCCTCTCGGTAATTCACATCATGATAAGCCTTGCATGCAATGTGACTAATGAGTTAGTTACGGGATGATGCAATATGGAATGAGTAAAGAGAATTGCTGGTAACGAGATTGAACTAGGTATGATGATACCGACGATCGGATCTCGGGAAGTAACATACCGATGATAAAGGGAATGACGTATGTTGTCATTATGGTTTGACCAATAAAGATCTTCATAGAATATGTAGGAACTAATATGAGCATATGGGTTCCGCTATTGGTTATTGACCGGAAGGTGTCTCAGTCATGTCTACATAGTTCTCGAACCCGTAGGGTCCGCACGCTTAATGTTCGATGATGATTTGTATTATGAGTTATGTGTTTTGGTTATCGAAGATTGTTTAGAGTCCCGGATGAGATCACGGACTTGACAAGGAGTCTTGAAATGGTCAAGAGGTAAAGATTGATATATTAGACGATAGTATTCAGACACCGGAAGTGTTTCGGAATGTATCGGGTACGTATCGGAGTACTGGAGGTTACCGGAACCCCCCGAGGGAAGATATGGGCCACATGGGCCATAGGAGGGAGGCAAGCCAGCCTACAAGGGTGGCGCCCCCCCCCCCCCCCCCGCCACCAAGGTGGGAGTCCGAATTGGCCTAGGGGAGGGGGCGCGGCCCCCCTTTCCTTCTCCTCCTCCCTCTCCTTCCCCCTTTCCCCTTCCGGTAAAAGGAAAGGGGGCCGAATTGGACTAGGAGTCCAAGTGGGGATCCCCCCACTTGGCGCACCCCTAGGCCGGCCTCCTCCCATCTCCCTCCTTTATATACGGGGGCACCTCTATGACACATCAATTGTTCGTAGCCGTGTGCGGTGCCCCCTCCACCGTTTACTCCTCCAGTCATATTGTCATAGTGCTTAGGCAAAGCCCTGCACGGATCACTTCACCATCACCGTCACAACACCATCGTGCTGACGAAACTCTCCCATGACACTTTGCTAGATCAAGAGTTCAAGGAACGTCATCGAGCTGAACGTGTGCAGAACTTGGAGGTGTCGTACGTTCGGTACTGAAGGAAATATGCCCTAGAGGCAATAATAAAGTTGTTATTTATATTTCCTTATATCATGATAAATGTTTATTATTCATGCTAGAATTGTATTAACCGGAAACTTAGTACACGTGCGAATACATAGACAAACAAAGTGTCCCTAGTATGCCTCTACTTGACTAGCTCGTTAATCAAAGATGGTTAAGTTTCCTAGCCATAGACATGTGTTGTCATTTGATGAATGGGATCACATCATTAGAGAATGATGTGATGGACTAGACCCATCTGTTAGCTTAGCACTATGATCGTTAAGTTTATTGCTATTGCTTTCTTCATGACTTATACATGTTTCTATGACTATGAGATTATGCAACTCCCGAATACCGGAGGAACACCTTGTGTGCTATCAAAAGTCACAACGTAACTGGGTGATTATAAAGATGCTCTACAGGTGCCTCCGATGGTGTTTGTTGAGTTGGCATAGATCAAGATTAGGATTTGTCACTCCATGTATCAAAGAGGTATCTCTGGGACCTCTTGGTAATACACATCACTATGAGCCTTGCAAGCAATGTGACTAATGAGTTAGTCATGGGATGATGCATTACGGAACGAGTAAAGAGACTTGCCGGTAACGAGATTGAACTAGGTATGATGATACCGACGATCGAATATCAGGGAAGTAACATACGGCTGACAAAGGAACAACCTATGTTGTTGTGCGGTTTGACCGATAAAGATCTTCGTAGAATATGTAGGAACCAATATGAGCATCCAGGTTCCGCTATTGGTTATTGACCGGAGATGTGTCTCAGTCAAGTCTACATAGTTCTCAAACCCGTAGGGTCCACATGCTTAACGTTCGATGATGATATGTATTATGAGTTATGTGATTTTATGTATCGAAGTTTGTTCGGAGTCCCGGATGAGATCATGGACATGACGAGGTGTCTCGAAATGGCCGAGACATAAAGATTGATATATCGGAAGGTTATATTCAGACACCATAATAGTTCTGAAGTGTATCGGGTATTTCTCGAAGTACCGGGAGGTTACCGGAACCCCCCGGGGGATTAATGGGCCACAATGGGCCTTAGTGGAGAAGAGAGAAGGCCGGACAGAGGTGGCTCCCCCCTGCCCAGTCCGAACTGGACAAGGGGAAGGGGGTGATACATCCATTTTGCATCATGCTTTCATATCAATATTTATTGCATTATGGGCTGTTATTACACATTATGTCACAATACTTATGCCTATTCTCTCTTGTTTTACATGGCTTACATGAAGAGGGGAATGCCGGCAGTTGGAATTCTAGGCTGGAAAAGCAGCAAATATTAGAGACCTATTCTGCACATCTCCATAAGTCCTGAAACTTCACGGGAGCACATTTCAGAATATATAAAAAATATTGGGCGAAAGAAGTACAAGAGGGGGGCACCCACCGTCCACGAGGGTGGGGGCGCTCCCTACCCCCTTGGACATGCCCCCCCTGCCTCGTGGGCCCCCTGGTGGCCCTCTGGTGCCCATCTTTGGTTATATGGAGTCTTTCGTTGAGGAAAAAATCATAAGCTAGCTCACGGGACGAAACTCCACCGCCACGAGGCGGAACCACTCTAGGGCTCCGGCGGAGATGTTCTGCCAGGGAAACTTCCCTCCGGGATGGGGAAATCATCACCAATGATCCTCTCATCGGGAGGGGGTCAATCTCCATCAACATCTTGACCAGCACCATCTCATCTCAAACCCTAGTTCATCTCTTGTATCAAAACCTCAGATTGGTACCTGTGGGTTGCTAGTAGTGTTGATTACTCCTTGTAGTTGATGCTAGTTGGTTTACTTGGTGGAAGATCATATGTTCAGATCCATTATGCATATTAATAACCCCCTGATTATGAACATGAATATGATTTGTGAGTAGTTACGTTTGTTCCTGAGGACATGGGAGAAGTCTTGCCATAAGTAGTCTTGTGAATTTGGTATTCGTTTGATATTTTGATGAGATGTATGTTGTCTTTCCTCTAGTGGTGTCATGTGAACGTCGACTACATGACACTTCACCATTGTTTAGGCCTAGAGGGAGGTATTGGGAAGTAATAAGTAGATGATGGGTTGCTAGAGTGACAGAAGCTTAAACCCTAGTTTATGTGTTGCTTCGTAAGGGGCTGATTTGGATCCACATGTTCCATGCTATGGTTAGGTTTACCTTAATACTTCTGTTGTAGTTGCGGATGCTTGCAATAGGGTTTAATAATAAGTGGGATGCTTGTCCAAGGAAGGACAGTACCCAAGCACCAGTCCACCCACATATCAAATTATCAAAGTACCGAACACGAATCATATGAGCATGATGAAAACTAGCTTGACGATAATTCCCATGTGTCCTCGGGAGCTCTTTCCATTATATAAGAGTTTGTCCAGGCTTGTCCTTTGCTACAAGAAGGATTGGGCCATCTTGCTGCACCTTATTTACTTGCATTACTTGTTACTCGTTACAAATAACCTTATCACAAAACTATCTGTTACCGATAATTTCAATGCTTGCAGAGAATACCTTGCTGAAAACCGCTTATCAGTTCCTTCTGCTCCTCGTTGGGTTCGACACTCTTACTTATCAAAAAGGCTATGATAAATCCCCTACACTTGTGGGTCATCAAGACTCTTTTCTGGCGCCGTTGCCGGGGAGTGAAGCGCCTTTGGTAGGTGGAATTTGGTAAGGAAAAATTTATATAGTGTGCTGAAATTTATTGTCACTTGTTACTATGGAACATAATCCTTCGAGGGGCTTGTTCGGGGTAACTTCACCCCAACCAGTAGAGAAAAGTGTTGCTCCTTAACCTACTGAACCTATTGAAAATGTTTACTTTGAAATTCCTTCGGGTATGATAGAGGAACTGCCAGATAATCCTTTTATAGGAGATGGAACATTGCATCCCGATTTGCACCTAATCTATGTGGATGAAGTTTGTGCATTATTTAAGCTTGCAGGTATGTCCGAGGATGTTATCAAGAAGAAGGTATTCCATTTATCTTTTAAGGGAGAGGCATTTACATGGTTTAGGCTATGTGATAATATTGGATCATGGAACTACCAACGATTGAAATTGGAATTTCATCAGAAGTTTTATCCTATGCATCTGGTTCATCGTGATCGTAATTATATATATAATTTTTGGCCTCGCGAAGGATAAAGCATCGCTCAAGCTCGGGGGAGGATTAACTCAATTTTATATTCATGCCCCAATCATGAGCTCTCAAGAGAAATGATTATTCAAAAATTTTATGCTCGGCTTTCTCTCGATAATCGCTCCATGCTCGATACTTCTTGTACTGGTTCTTTTATGATGAAGACTATTGAATTAAAACGGGATTTATTGGAAAGAATTAAACGCAACTCTGAAGATTGGGATATCGACGAAGGTAAGGAGTCAGGTATAACACCTAAGTTTGATTGTATTAAATATTTTATGGATACCGATGTTTTCTGTGAATTTAGCACTAAATATGGACTTGACTCTGAGATAGTAGCTTCTTTTTGTGAATCTTTTGCTACTCATGTTGATCTCCCTAAGGAGAAGTGGTTTAATATAATCCTCCCGTTGAAGTAAAAGTAGTTGCACCTATTAAAGTTGAAGAAAAGACTATCACTTATAATGATCCTGTTGTTCGTACTACTTATGTTGAGAAACCACCTTTCCCTGTTAGAATAAAGGATCATGCTAAAGCTTCAACAGTGGTTCGTAAGAGTAACACTAGAACACCTACTCCCGCTGAGCAAATTAAAGTTGAACCTAGTGTTGCTGGCCCCTTCTATACGGTACCAGTTGTTGTTTCATTGAATTTGCTTCATTAATAGGCTCACGATTCGACTTTGATCGTTATGGATTGGTACCAAGATCAAGTCCTATGGTTAAAGATCTCTTGGCTGATAATATTGATGGGCATGTTATTTATTTCTGTGATGAAGCTGCTAGAATTTCTAGACCCGATACTAAAAATAAACATAGACCTGTTGTAGGCATGCCTGTTATTTCTGTGAAAATAGGAGATCATTGTTATCATGGCTTATGTGATATGGGTGCTAGTGCAAGTGCAATACCTCATTCCTTATATAAAGAAATTATGCATGACATTGCACCTGCTGAGATAGAGGAAATTGACGTTACCATTAAGCTTGCCAATAGAGATACTATTTCACCGGTTGGGATTGTTAGAGATGTTGAAGTCTTGTGTGGGAAAGGTAAATATCCTGCTAATTTTATCTTTCTCGGTTCCCCACAAGATGACTTTTGTCCCATTATATTTGGTGGACCCTTCTTGAATACTGTTAATGCTAAGATAGACTGCAATAAGGATATTGTTTCTGTTGGTTTAGGGGATATGTCTCATGAGTGAAAGTGCATTATATCAACTGGAGGGGGGGTGAATAGGCGATTTTTATGAATTCTTCACTGAGGAATTTGCAGGTGAGGAAATTCCTTAGCGAAGAACTACTAGCAGCGGAATAAGTACTCAAAAGTAAACATAACAGAGCACAAGCATAGTCATCATGATGAAATGAAAACAAGCACAGAGTACAGAAGGCGTAAACACAGGATAACACATGATGAAGACCAATAGACTGAAGAAATTGAACTGAGGAAATTGAGAAAGTCTTCAGTCAAAGTCTTCAAACATAGATACTAACAAGCACTCAACACAGTTATGAGGAAATGAAAGAGTTGAGGAAATAGAACCAATGAGCTTGATGAAGATAATGATTTGGTAGACCAGTTCCAACTGCTATCTCAGTTGTCCGTCTAGTTGGAGCGGCTAGGTATTTAAACCTGAGGACACATAGTCCTCACCGTATTCTCCTTGAGCTAAGGTCACACAGACCTCGCCCAATCACTCATGGTAAGTCTTCAGGTGACTTTCAAACCTTCACAAACTTGGTCACTTGGCGATCCACAATTCCTCTTGGATGCTCTAGACCTTGACGCCTAACTGTCTGGAAGAAGCACAATCTTCAAAAGTAACAAGCGTCGGATCCACGCAGGATCAATCTCTTAAGTGATGCTCAATCACTTGGGGTTTTTAGGTGTTTGGGTTTGGGTTTTACTCACTTGATGATTTTCGCTCAAAGTCCTCGGAGGATGGGATGCTCTCAAATGACAAGTGTCAGTTTCTCTCGGAGCAGCCAACCAGCTAGTGGTTGTAGGGGGCGACTATTTATAGCCTTGGGAGTAGCCCGACATGATAAGACATAAATGCCCTTCAATGATATGACCATTAGGTGGGTAGATATTTTGGGACAGCTGGCACAAGGCACAACAATGGTTGGAAAATTGAGTATCAAATTCCTCAGGGTTATCATGTTCCTCACTGTGTAGGCAATCCGCACTGGCGAATTCCTAACTCCTCAGTCAGAACAAATTCCTGAGAGACCAGAAGAACTTCGTCTCTGTCACTGAAGAATATGGCTGAACTGTATGAGATTTCCAATGGCTTCACTCGAAGGGATTGGTAGGTGTAAGATTTTGAGTTGAGCATCACAAGGAAATTTTTCCATAGTATTTCCTCGGCCCCCTATAACAGTACGGTGTTTCCTATGACTCAAGAAAGAGAAAATGAAACTACGAAAACAAAAGTCTTCACGCTTCATGATCCTCGGATGAATACCAAGTCTTCAGGATTGCACCAATTTCTTCACTTTCAAAGTCTTCAGAAAGTCTTCAGAAATCCAAATTCTTCAGTCGAAGAACTTCATTTTTAGGGGTCGACTTTCTCTGTAAATATCAAACTCCTCATAGACTTATAGACCTGGGTACACTCAAAAACACATTAGTCCCTTAACCTATATGTCTTCAATACACCAAAATCACTAAGCGGCACTAGATGCACTTACAATCTCCCCCTTTTTGGTGATTGATGACAATATAGGTTAAGTTTTCAACGAAGATAAACATATGAAGTGTAAATACTGATATTGAGGAATTTGATTGCAAGATATAGAAGAACTCCCCCTGAAGATGTGCATGATGAGGAATTTTCTTTTGAAGCATTGCACACTTGAAGAGTAGAATCATGGAGATCTCCCCCTATATCTTGTAATTCATACACGCATTTGACATATCATAATGAGGAATTTGAAATGCATGATGAAATATGGCGACTAATGTAATTCAGCATGCGCGCATTAACATATATGAGGAATAAGCATGCAAAAAAACGTCAAAAGTATCAGAGCACCATCAGGTTTAAGTTTACAACTCGATCCAATAAAGTTTCAGAAGAACGAGAGTTGTAACTTAGCAAAAAAATGCCCATATAGACAGACCCGCTTGAAGACTAACTCAAAATTCTCCCCCTTTGTCATCGAATAACCAAAATGATCGAAAATGAGGACTAACGCCCCAGAAGAATATCAAGTCGATGAAGGAGCGCCAGCGTTGTTGGGGTCGTTTGTCGTGGAAGGGCCTGCCGCAGTGTCATCCAAGTCTTCATACTCGTCGGTATCGTGTGATGACGAATATGAGCTTGACACCAAAGAAGGAACCTTGACCTTCTTGAATTTCTTCGGTGGAGGTGCAGACCAGTCAAAATCTTCCTTGAGACCCATTTTCTTAAGATCTTCTTCACACGAGGAGCAGAAGCTCACGGTTAGTCATCACACGAGGAACAGTGGCTTGAGGAGTAGACTTGGGTGCATCGACAGCAGAGTCATGTGTTGCAGAGTCATCATTGATGGAATAAGATGCAGCTTTGCGGAACTGACCATCCAATGGACGAATGCCTTCATCAATGACAGCAGGAGCCTTGCCCTTTTCATCAGTTGAAGTAAAAGCCTACTTGAGGACTTCAATCAGGGGCAGATAGCTAAGGTGATTCTGAAAATCAGCCTTGTAGTTGAGTGAAGACCTTGTCCTGAGGAATCTCATAATCCAAGGTGCATAAGGTTTCAGATCAAACGGAGAAAGTGCAGCATTTGCCAGAGTCCTCATGAAGAAATCATGATAGTTGATAGGAATGCTATGAATGATGTCGAAGAGCAGATTCTTCATGATGCCAACTATTTCCTCATCAGATGAGTCGTGGCCTTTGATGGGACTCATTGTCCTCGTCAGAATGCAATAGACGGTTCTGGGCACATAGAGTAAATCCTTCACGAGGAATTTGGTCCTTGGGGCTTGACCGGGCTTCAAAGGCTTCATTAACACTCTCATGTAATGAGCTGTGAGTTCTGGTTCATGATACAGGCAGCGAGCTCCTTCACTTGGTGGACTGATGGGCAGGGTGTGAAGCAATTCAGAGGCCGGTGCCTTATAGTGAGTATTTCCGGTCATCCAGTCCAAGACCCAGGTGTTGATATCTTCAGGATCACCTGTGATATGCAATGTAGCATATAACTGAAGAATAAGCTCTTCATTCCAATCAACAATGTCTGAGCAAAAGTTGAGGAGGCCTGCATCATGAAGAACACTGGGCACAGGAGAGAAACAGGGTAATGATTCTATGTCCATGTGAGGAATATGCTCATGGTAGAAGATTTTGTCTTTGTTGAAAAGCAGTGAAGAATAGAAGTCCGCCTGACTTGCAATCCATAAACGCTTCCTCCTTAGACGAGCAGAGTCATAAGGATTGTAGTTAGTGAAGAACACATACTCGCCGAAGAAATCATCAGCCTTGAATTTCTGCTTCTTTGAGAATGGATCCTTTGGCTTGGGGTGAGGAGTGTCAGTCAATTGCATCACAACCTCCGGGATCTCGATCTCAGGTTCCACGGGCTGAGGAATTTGAGGTGCTCCTTCAGTGGCAGCCTGGGACTTCAATTCTTCATTTACATGATCTTCAGCACTAGTGGCTGGAATTTGTTCATGGACAGATGGTGTGGCATGTGGTTCATCAGATCCCATTTGTCCAGTAGTTACTAGGGACTGAGGAATTTGTTGCAATGGTGTGAAGAGTGGAGAGTTGGGGTGCTAACTTTCCCAAAATTCATCACTTAGCACGGGTGTGGTACAACCAATGTCCACATCTTCATCTCCCTTTTCTTCAACGTCGGCCTCTTCAGCAGTAAACTGAGGCATAGGCTAGGAGACAGCTGGTGTTGAAGGGATTGTATCCACTTCAATTTCATCATCCATCTGCTCTGACAAAGCAGCAGAGGGGTTCTCTTCATCAGATTCATTTGGAATCACATATTCTTCATCAAAAGGAACAAGGTCCTTTGATGGCATGGTTGAGATAGGAACAACATCAATGGGGTTTGCAAACGAGCTAGTCAATGGCTCCATCTTCTTCTGAGCTGAAGAATCTGATGAAGTTGATGCCTTCCTTTTCTTCACTGCTGCACGCTCTGCAGCCTTGGTCTTCTTCACATCTGATGTGCATGGAAGGATAGGAGTTGGTGTAGGTGCAGGAGGAGCAGAGGAATTGGGTTGAATTTCTTCAGGTACAGCTGATGCAGTTGCCCTCACTTCTTCATTTTCTTCAGGCGCACCACTAGAGGATGCCCTAGCAATTTCTTCAGCGGCTGGAATGCAGTCATCAGCCCTGGAACTCACATTTTCTTCAGCAGCCTGATTGTCATCAGCAGTGCTGGCATTTTCTTCAGTCGGCTGGGCAGATGCTTCAGCCTGAGGAATTTCTTGTTGTGTTGGGGCTGCAACATTGGAAGTGAACTGTTCAGTTATCTTTACAAATCTGACTTTGGCTCCGAGCCAGTCAGCATAGTAGCGATCAAATTCATCACTCAGTTTCTTAATTTCAGATTGAAGAGCAACAAGTTCTTCAGGTGAAAGCTTCAGAACATTTTGCTTTAGAAAGCGCTCTTTCTTGTACTATGCTTTCTTCACCCTCCTTCCATGTTCAAATTTCCATTTCTCTTCATCAATGAAGTGAGTCAGTACATGACTTTGACCAGGAGTGAGGTTCAGCTCAGGCAGAGATGTGTTGGGTCCTTGTGCCACAAGTCAATGAAGTCTAGGATCAACTTCGGATCCAGCATTAATGGCACATTACTGCCTTTGGCTCTAGCGGCCCTGAGTTGCCTGTCCCTGATGATTTCAGCAATTTCTTCATCATCAGAGGGCACTTGGAAAGCAACTTTTTTCTTGTGAGGACTTGGTCGAGGACCTCGTCCAGCAGTGGTCTTCTTCTTCAGAAGAGTGGGAGCAGCTGAGGAACTTTGAGTAGCTGAGGAACTTGCAGAGGCTCCTGAGGTAATAGATATGCCTGTGGTCCTTTGGCACGTGGCAAGATGCACAGGTGCTAAAGATTTGGTCGGAGCAGCCGAAGACTTCGGTGGAGGAGCTGAGGATTTTGTAGAAGCAGGAGCAGCATGACGAATTGGCCGTGAGGGCTTTGAGGAATCTGGATGTGAGGGCATAGTTGAGGAACTTGGCCGTGAGGGCATTGCTGGTGAAGCACTGGGCTTCTGAGCAGGCTTCTTAGGCATGGCGTTCTTCGGCTTTATAGAGGCCTCAATAGCAGCAGCGGCGGCAGAGTCTTCATTGAATTTCCTCACTGCATCTTGTGCTTGTTTGGCCAACTTGGCCTGGCGCTTGGCCCATTCATCAGGATAACCCTCACCACGCTTGAGGCTGGTGGGATCTGCTTCTTGGCCAGGGGCCAATGGAGGTTGTTGGTGTCAAAACCGGCGGATCTCGGGTAGGGGGTCCCGAACTGTGCGTCTAAGGCGGATGGTAACAGGAGGCAGGGGACACGATGTTTTACCCAGGTTCGGCCCCTCTTGATGGAGGTAAAACCCTACGTCCTGCTTGATTTATTCTTGATGATATGAGTATTACAAGATTTGATCTACCACGAGATCGAAGAGGCTAAACCCTAGAAGCTAGCCTATGGTATGATTGTCTATTGTCCTACGGACTAAAACCCTCCGGTTTATATAGACACCGGGGGGGGGGGGGGGCTAGGGTTACACAAGGTCGGTTACAAAGGAGGAGATGTACATATCCGTATTGCCTAGCTTGCCTTCCACGCCAAGTAGAGTCCCATCCGGACACGAGACGAAGTCTTCAATCTTGTATCTTCATAGTCAAACAGTCCGGCCAAAGGATATAATCCGGCTGTCCGGAGACCCCCTAATCCAGGACTCCCTCAGTAGCCCCTGAACCAGGCTTCAATGACGATGAGTCCGGCGCGCAGTGTTGTCTTCGGCATTGCAAGGCGGGTTCTTCCTTCGAATACATCACGGAAGAATTTGAATACAAGGATAGTGTCCGACCCTGCAAAATAAGTTCCACATACCACCGTGGAGAGAATAATATTTCCATAAATCTAATTTGCTGACTTGTTTTGGCAACACGACATTATGTCATGGCCCGGTGATTATTCGAACCGTTTCCTTTCACTAGCTTCACACATAACGCGAGGCGGTTTCTTGACATGTTTTGTCAAAGCAGAGATCATGTTCCCCTAATTACGAGATTCTCATCAATACGGTGGTGGGTAACCCAACCGTGTCTAGGACTCCTAGATTATAGGCAAGTCCCAAACGGCTACGGAGAGGACGCTTGATATTCACCCTCTTTATAAAGGGACAAGGCTTTTACTTTTTCCCTCCCGTGCTCAATCGAATCCTTCCCCCGCCTCGAGTTCTAACACCCAAAGCCCAGGTCAGGTGCTTCAGACCTTCAATCATGTCCGGATCTAGCCTTCAAGGCCGGTGGATGCCCTCCTCCGTTATGGAAGAGGATATCAAGAAGTTGAGGGAGGCCAGATACCTGACCACCAAGGTTTCACACCGGCTGCCTGCCCAGGGGCAGGTCGTCCCTACTCTCGAACCCAACGAGAACGTTGTGTTCATCTCCCACTTCCTCCGAGGCCTAGGCCTCACCTTGGATCCCTTTGTTAGGGGTTTGATGTTCTATTACGGGCTAGATTTCCACAATCTAGCCCCGGACTCCTTTCTCCACATCTCGGCATTCATTGTCATGTGTGAGGCCTTCCTCCGCATTACCCCTCACTTCGGCCTGTGGCTCAAGACCTTTGACATGAAGCCGAAGATGGTCGAGGGGCAGTATGCAGCGTGCGGAGGCACATTAATAAGCAAGATAGCAGGAGCTCCGTGGCAAAAAGGTTCCTTTCGAGAGGTTTCCGGATTATGGCAACGGGAGTGGTTTTACATCACAAATCCTAGAAGTGCCAAGTGGGTGGCTGCCCCTGCTTTCCGCTTGGGCCCTCCACCACAACTGATGTCATCGATTAGCAGAGGACTGAGCTGGGGTCCAGCCAAGGATGTGCCTATACTGCAGAGCTGCATTGAAGATCTCTTCGAAGGAGATTTCAGTCTGGTTATGGTGGTGCAAGTCATGCTGGTTCGTCAAGTCCAGCCTTGCAAACGCCGGCCCCTCCGCATGTGGGAGTTCAACCTAGAAGGGCCGCGCACTATTCAGAATTTCCTCGGCCTGACGCACGAGGAGATGTACAAATCATTCTCGGACCCCAAATAGAGTGTCCGGATACTACCGAAGACGTGGGCCTGAGCAGCAACCGTACCGCTGACCAAGTAAGTAATCCTTTAGCCGAACACAACGTCTTTCGTTTACCATGACGTAATTCTAAGAAATCACTCTCTAACTAGGACTGGCTAACAAGGGCGAAGATGATTCGGTGTTCAGCCCCCCTTCCTGAGGGTTTGGAGAATCCGGTATTGGAAAAGATGCTCGAGCTAGCACCTTGCCCGGAGCCCTCAAAGGAAGATAAAGGGGGGAATAATGAGGTCGAAAGCGGGCCCTCATCGCTACCAATTCCAATCGAGGGAAAGAGCGCCTCCGTGAAGGAGGATATCCAAGGGGAAGAATCTGACCTTCTCTCGCTTCGGGGAAGGAAGAGGTCTACCTCTGAAGATCCGGAAACCGAGGCTTCCAAACGGGAGAAGAACTCTCCACCAGAGGGTCCTGCCTTGGAGGGTGCTTTTGCCGCACAAAGTCCGCATGAGGATCAGCCCTCCAACGAGCTGTAAGTAATCAGAAAGTATTTTAATAGTGGAGATATACTACCTTACCTCTGAGGAAAATAACCGAAGCGTTTATCTTGCAGTTCGGATCTTAGCCCTTCTCAGCAGAGCTCGTCTTCGGGGGATCTTCTTCCGTAGATGATGGAGAGCAAAATGCCTCCCCCGGACTCCCCCGCTCAAGAAGCGGGCGACCTTGAAGTGTCGTCACGGAGGGCCTCTCCGGATCCGCTGAGGCCAGAAGATAATCCTATAGAAGTCCCCAGCGTCCGGCTCTTTAAGAGAGCAAACAAAAGAGTCCGACACCATCTGGTATGCGGTCGGACATACTGAGGGAGCTGTTGGAGCGAGCGGCCATCTCAGAAGAACACAGTACGTTGATGGGTACAGTGATGGAAAGAATTTCGTCCACCGAAAACGGATTGCATGAAGCCTTTATGAGTCTACTGATGGGCTTTGAGGTACGTGCAAATGATATACTTTTTGATAGTACCGCACATTTTTAGGTGTGCCCTGTGTAGATAGTAGCCCCTGAGACTCTGGTTGTCATCGAGAATGGCGGCAAACAGAGGATCGTAGTCCCAGGTAATAACCATACCGCTTTATGTGCAGGTGATGGGAGCTCCGGTGGCTGGCCGGACTAATGAGTTTGCCGAACTAAAGCGGCAACTGGATGCGGCAGATGCCGACATCGAGCATGTTAACAAGCGGCTTGACGAGGCACAGGGTAAGTAATGTTTTTCCGGTCAATGTCACATAGTAAGAGCAGCATAATTCCAGTATCTTTAATATGTTGTGACTGCAGATGGAGCTGCCGCCGTGGAGACCCTTCGGGTGGAACTTGCCCGAGCCAACGAACAAACAAGGATTAGTTATGCGGCCGCTTTAAAGGCGGCCGGAGAGTTAAGAGCCGAGAAGGCCGTGCATTGCGAGAGCAAAGAAAAGATGGCCAAGATGGCTATAAAGTTAAAAGACACTGCCGACCATTGCCGGTTCCTTGAAGAAGAAAACCAGGCGAAGGTGACGGACCTTGAAAAGGCCACGATGGCGTCCAAAGACACCCGCTCTGCCATGAGGGCAAAGAAGGAAGAGCTGCGTGACGCTGGTGATATTGTGGCTGGGAAGCCCTTTTTGCTGTGGAGGAAGTTCGGAGATCTGCGGTATGCCCCTCTGGATCGGCTGTGGAGTTCGGCAAACGCATATCTGGATTTGACGGTGAGTGTTGTCGATGTGGCCGAATACTTCCGAGATCAGACAGATCATGAAGTGGACAAGCTATTCTGGTCGCAATTTAACATTCCAGAGCGTCCGCTTCCCTTGACTGATCGGCTAGCCGAATGGGCCGAACTCAATAGATTGTCCGGACTCGCCATGAGGTCCGTCGTAGATCATCTGTGGCCGAAAAACTGAAGCCGAACAACTATTTCAGCTTAGTGCAACAGTTCCTTGGAGCGGTGTCGCGCATCAATGCGATGAAGAGGTCGGCATGTATAGAAGGCTCGCGGATGGCCCTTGCCCATGTCAAAGCATACTGGGCGGAGATGGATGCTACCACTGTTGTGGCGCAGGGTTCGGCCATAGGCCGAGTGGCTGCCGAGCACTATTTCGAAGAGGTTCTTGAGGGTGCTCGTTTGATAGAGGCCCGGTGCTCGAAGAATATTATGTTTGAGTGACATGTATTCCCATTGTAAAAACAATGTTTTTATGAAATTTATCAAGGCTGTATTTATACTTTTGCCCGAAAGTAATATGATGCCTCCAGTGCGGCCGTTTATGTATACATGTGTATAACCTGAAAGATTGCAGTCGTTGGCTTCAGCCCCCACGCATATAATGTGGGGGTGTTTGCAGAAGACGCGTATTCACACTTAATCCAACGTCTTGGTCCTAATAAGGAGGTGATGGCGCAGCGAACTAGGCAACCGGACTATAATGCTTTAACACTTTCACTTAGCCATAGGAGTTTGACAATGGGGCTACTATATAGCCCCTCGTGGCTCCGCACTCATCCGAATTCGAGGTGCGTACATGACTGGCCGAGAAACGACCCTTCATTAAGGCGGAGGAATTCTAACATTCCGATAGGTCATTGAGTGGTTGACCAGTCTCACGCTATATCATGACAGTTAGTTTTCGGCTTTCTCTATTGAGGTGCTCGTCCGGATGAACCAGGGCACAATCGTAGCAGTTCTCCTGGTGCCGCCTTAGCCGATATAGGGGAACGTAAGGTAGCAAAACACAGGAGCCGGGAAAACCCAATATTTGACCAAAGACATGATTCGTAGCTGATGCATATAAGGCCAAACTCGTGACGCCGAACACTCCCTAAGGTATTTGGTCTTTATGGTGTAAACCGGGCCTAAACAGTGCCCTTTGTAAGAAGCCCCTGGTGTCCAAGTACGTGCATTATTCTGACGTGGCCACATGCCAAGACGCAAGCATCCTTGTCAATTGTACTGAGAATCCCAGGGATGTGTATCAACAAGAGACAGTAAAAAAGGTTTACGCGGGGTCTTAATCTGAAAAGAATCCTTGGAACGGGTCCCTGCTGCACGTCTGCGCCTGTGTCTCCGTTGTGCCGTATCCTGGATGGGTGTAGCACGATGGTCATCTGTAAAAGAGAGAAACTTAGGTGAAAAGTTGTCGTGCAAAAAGGTAGATTTAAAGAAACCATGTACAATTCAAGATGAGTAAAAATTGCCACTTGTCTGCGCGCGTTGAGCCCCTTATATTTGTAATAGGGGTGTGTCCTATAAAACCTGTGTGAATTACATATAGCTGCGCCGGACTCGTCTAACCGTGTCCGTGGTCTTGACAACCTATCAAATGCTTAATTTGGTGAGGCCGTTTTTAGTGTGCGGCTGACAAGGCAGACGCACTCTCTTCGGCGCGCAAGGATCGCTCAATATTTCCATTCACTGTAATGATGCCACGTGGACCGGGCATCTTAAGCGTGAGGGAAGCATAATGCGGTATTGCATTAAAGCGAGCGAAAGCTTCGCGTCCAAGTAGTGCTTGATAGCCACTTTGGAACGGAGCAATGTGGAATGTTAAATTTTCGCTACGAAAGTTATCAGGGAAGCCGAATATAACTTCTAGTAGCAGGGAGCCCGTGCAATGAGCCCCTGGGCCTCGTGTCGGTGTCAAAACCGGCGGATCTCGGGTAGGGGGTCCCGAACGGTGTGTCTAGGCCAGATGGTAACAGGAGGCAGGGAACACGATGTTTTACCCAGGTTCGGGCCCTCTTGATGGAGGTAAAACCCTACGTCCTGCTTGAATAATATTGATGATATGGGTAGTACAAGAGTAGATCTACCACGAGATCAAGGAGGCTAAACCCTAGAAGCTAGCCTATGGTATGACTGTTGTATACGGAGTTGATTGCCTACGGACTACAACCCTCCGGTTTATATAGACACCAGATAGGGTTAGGGTTACATAGAGTCGGTTACAATGGTAGGAGATCTTGAATATCCGCATCGCCAAGCTTGCCTTCCACGCCAAGGAAAGTCCCATCCGGACATGGGACGAAGTCTTCAATCTTGTATCTTCATAGTCCAGGAGTCCGGATGAAGGTATAGTCCGGCTACCCGAACACCCCCTAATCCAGGACTCCCTCAGTAGCCCCTGAACCAGGCTTCAATGATGACGAGTCCGGCGCGCAAATTGTCTTCGGCATTGCAAGGCGGGATCCTCCTCCAAGTCCTTCATAGAAGATTATAAACACCAAGAGTAGTGTCCGGCTCCGGACACCATAGAGAGAATAATATTAACACAAATCAAATCTGCTGACATATTCTGCAGTGCATCATCACACTACAGCCAAGTCCTTTACTCGAATCGATTTCACTTTTTCCACCTCAGCGTGTTTAGCGAGGCAGTTTCCTTGGCACGTCTTGTCAAAGCAGAGATCGTGTGCCCCCCTTTTACGGGATTCTCATCAATAGGGACGTGCGTAACCCAATCGTGCCCGTTAGCATGTTTTCTTGATTAAAGACGAGTCCCAAAAGGTTACGGGGTGGGCTCCTGGTATTCAACCTCTTATAAAGAGACCAGGGCCTTACTCCTTTTCTCCAATCCCAAAACAAGTTCGCCCGTCGCCTCGAGTTCCAACACCCTAGGCTCCAGATTCCGGGCGCCTCAGACCTTCGACAATGTCCGGTTCCGACCTTCAAGGCCGATGGATGCCCTCCTCCATCACGGAGGAGGACGTGCTAAAGTTGAGAGAGGCTAAGTTCTTGACCGCCGAAATTTCGCACAGGTTGCCTGCTCAAAGGCAGGCTATCCCCAGTCCCCAGCCCGGTGAGAGCGTAGTGTTCGTGTCTCACTTCCATTGGGGGTTAGGCTTCCCGATGGATCCCTTTGTGAGGGGACTGCTGTTTTATTATGGGCTGGAATTTCACGACTTAGCTCCGGAGTCCATCCTCCATATCTCCTCGTTTATCATTGTATGCGAAGCGTTCCTCCGTGTTACCCCTCACTTTGGATTATGGCTCAAGACTTTCAAAGTGGAGCCGAAGATGATCAAGGGACGGCACGCAGAGTGCGGAGGCGCTGTTATAAGCAAAAATGCGGATGCTCCATGGCCCGAGGGCTCTTTTCAAGAGGAGCTAGGCTTGTGGCAACGAGAGTGGTTTTATATCACCACTCCCCCGGAGCACCAAGTAGGTGGCGCTTCTTGCCTTTCGCTCGGGTCCCCCACCACGGCTAGTGTCATGGGTTAACAAAGGGTTAGATTGGGGTTTGCCCAAAGACGTGACCTTGTTACAGGGCCGAATTAAGGATCTCTTGGAAGGACACCTCAGCTTGGTCAAGGTAACGCAGGTCATGCTGATTCGCCGAATATTGCCCGGCAAACGTCGCCCCCTTCGCCTATGGGAGTTTAATCCAGAGGGACCACGAGCTCTCCAGAACTTTATGGGCGCAACACCCGCAGAGATGTATAGACTGTTCTTCGGATCACAAGAGATGTGTCCGGATTTAACCAAGGACGCAGGCCTAAGCTGCAATCGCCCGGATACTCAAGTAAGCAACCTTGTGCCCGCACCTTCTATCCGTATAATTGTCATAAACTTGCCACTAAAAGAGCCGTCCTTTTAAGCAGGAGTGGATAGCGAAGGCAAAGCTGATCAGGTGTCCGGC
Source organism: Triticum monococcum (assembly GCA_034509565.1). Lineage (NCBI taxonomy): Eukaryota > Viridiplantae > Streptophyta > Magnoliopsida > Poales > Poaceae > Triticum > Triticum monococcum. The sequence continues at coordinate 526,073,829 of CM067847.1, forward strand.
TCCCCTTCCTGAAACCAGGCCGGATCCCGTGCTGGTCAGGATGCTGGAGATAATGCCTTTGGATGGGGAGGACAAGGAAGCTATGGCCTCCTCGAAGGAGGCTGCTCTGAAGGGAGGAACCGACAATTCCATTCCTAAGGGGAAGAAGAGAGCCGCCTCTGACGACCCAGAAACCATGGCCTCGAAGCGGGGGAGAAAATCCTCGTCATAGGGTCCGACGCCGGGGAGTTCCTCGGCCGGACTACGCCCTCAAGGGGATCAGCCCTCCTGCGAGCCGTAAGTGGAAAAAAAGATTTTCCTTTTGAGGGATGAGGGGAATCCTTGATTTATATCTGAGAAGATTAACCAAACCTTTACCTTGTAGCTCGGACCTCAGCCCTTCTCAGCAGAGCTCGTCTTCGGGGGATCTCCTTCCGGAGATGATGGAGAGTGGGACGCCTCCCCCTGCCATGCCGTCTAGCGAGGCGGGTGACCATGAGGTGTCATCGCGGAGGGTTTCTCCGAATCCGGTAGGGGCGGAAGGTGGCTATGCGGCCCCCCGAGGTTCTCCGCGTCCGGCCTTCAAAAGAGGTCATGGGACGAGCCCGACACCGTCTGGTGCTCGGCCGGAGGAGCTAAAGATTCTGCTGGGGCGAGCTTCTATCTCAGAGGAGCACCGCGCATTGATGGGCACGGTGATTGAAAGGATTTCATCCGTAGAGAGCGGATTATATGAGGCCGTCAAAAGTTTACTAACGGGTTTCGAGGTACATTAGATAATGTATACTTTTGTCAGTTGCGCATGAATAAGATGCGCCCTGTGTAGATAGTAGCCCCTGAGACTCTGCACGCCGTCAATAAATGACGGCACGCGGAGGATCATAATCCCAGGTCTAAGATGTCGCCTTTGAATGTAGGCGGCAGGGTGTCCGGAATCGAGCCGAACTAAAGCGGCAACTGGACGTGGCAGCTGCCGACATCATGCTTGTCAATAAGCGGCTTGATGAGGCTCAATGTATGTAATTCCTCAGGCAGCATCAGGTAAGAACAGTTTTATGCCTGTGTCTTACGATGTGTGTGCTTGACGCAGATGGTGCGGCCGCCGTGGAGAGTCTTAGGGCAGAACTTGCCCGAGCTAAAGAACAAGCCAGCGAAAGTGATGCGGCCACCAAGAAAGCCCTTGAAGAGCTGAGAACTGAACAGGCTGCTCATTGCCGAAGCAAGGAAGAGATGGCCGAGATGGCCAAAAAGTTAAAAAACGCTACAGACCGTTGCAGACTTCTTGAAAAAGAAGACCAGGCGAAACAGACGGACTTAGAGAAGGCCGTTGCCAATGCCAAGGACGCGCGCTCTGCAATGAGAGCTGCGAAGGAGGAGCTGCGTCAGGCCAGACAGATTGCGGCTGGAAAGCCCTTTATGCTGCGAAGGAAATTTTGCGATCCGAAGTTTGATCCATTGGACCGGATGTGGAGTGTGGAGGATACCTATCTGGGCTTGGCAGCGAGTGCTGCTGATGCGACCGAACACTTTCGAGATCGGAAAGATCGCGAAGTGGAAAAGCTTTTCTGGTCGCAGTTTCACAATCCAGAGCGTCCACTGGTAGTGGATGATTGTTTGGCTCAATGGGCCGAACTGAATAGGTTGTCTGGACTCGCCATGAAGTACGTCATGGGTCACCTGTGGCCGGGGAGATCGGAGCCGAAGAGTTATTTCAGCTTAGTGCAGCAATTTCTTGATGCGGTGCCGCGTATAAATGCAATGAAGAGGTCAGCATGCATAGAGGGCGCTAGGATGGCTCTTGCCCGTGTTAAGACATACTGGGCAGAGATGGATACCACCGTTGTTGCGTCCCGAGATTCGGACAAAAGCCGAGTACCCTTCGAGCACTATTTTCAGGAAGTTCTTGAAGGCGCTCGTGTAATAGAGACGCAGTGCCCGAAAGATGCTATGTTATGATAGCATATGTAATTATAAAGTAATATTTTGATAAACTGTAGTGGCCTTTTTTATACTTGTGCCTCCAAGTATTGGGAACACCTCATGTGCGGCCGTTGGCTTCGGCCCCCACGCACATAGTGCGGGGGTGCTCGCAGAAGACGCATTTTCACACTTAACCCAACGTCTTGGTCCTACAAAGGAGGTGATAGCGCAGCGGGCCAGGCAACCGGACTATAATGCTTTAACACTTTCACTTAGCCATTGGAGTTTGACAGTGAGACTATTTAGGTAGCCCCTTGGTGGCAACTGCGCTTGTCCGAGTTCGGGGCGCGTATGTGCCTGACCGGGAAGCGGCCCTTCGTTAAAGCGGAGGAATCCGATAGATTTCGATAGGTCTTCGAGTGGCTGACCAGTCTCACGCTACATCATGACAGTCAGTTTTCGGCTTTCTCTACTGAGGTGCTCGCCCGGCCGAACCGGGGCACAATCGCAGTAGTTCTCCTGGTGCTACCTTAGCCGATAGAGCGGAACGTAAGGTAGCCAAACTCAGGAGCCGGGCAACCCAACATTTGACCAAAGACATGATTCAGAGCTGATGCATATAATGCCAAAACTCGCGATGCCGAACACTCCCTAAGGTGTTCGGTCTTTATGAGTGCGGGCGAAACATCACTCTTTATTAAAAAAGCCCCTAGTGTCCAGGTACATGCAAAAATTCTGATGTGGCCACATGCCAAGACGCCAGTCTCCTCCTTGGTTATATCAAAAAAAACCAGGGGATGTGTAGCAACAAGAGACAGTAAAAAAGGTTTACGCAGGGTCTTAATCTAAAAAGAATCCTTTAGGACGGGTCCCTACTGCACGTCTGCGCCTGTGTCTCCGTTGTGCCGTATCCTGGATGGCCGCCGCACGACGTTCATCTGTAAAAGAGAGAAACTAAGTTGAAAACGGGTAGTGCTGAAAAAGTTAAAAATAAAGAAAGTATAAAGTAAAATATATAAGATTGAGCTTTATTATCTCTTATTGTATATGCGTGGAGCCCCTAGTGCGGGATTATATGTCCACTATGCCTACATCAATGATGATTTTGCACCGAACTCGTCTATCTGCGTTCGTGGTCTTGAATGACCTATTTCGAAGTTTTTTGGCCGGTGAGGCCATTTTGCTGTGGGGCTGTCAAGGCGGCCGCACAGTCCTCCGTTTGGGGAGGTGCACTTTAGTGCTTCCCCTTCAAAGAGATAATGCCTCGTGGACCGGGCATCTTAAGCGTAAGAGATGCATAATGCGGTATTGCGTTAAAGCGAGCGAAAGCTTCGCGTCCCAGTAGTGCTTGATAGCGACTTGAGAACGGGACGATATGGAAGGTCAGCTTTTCGCGGCGGAAGTTATCGGCAGAGCCGGATATGACTTCGAGCCGGAGGAAACCCGTAATATGGGTGTCCGGACCAGGTATTACCCCTTGAAAGGAGGTTTTGCTGCGGCGGATTCTTGCTGGGTTTATCCCCATGTGCTGGATTGTATCCTGATATGTCAGGTTTAGTCCACTACCTCCGTCCATAAGGACATTTGAAAACTGGAGTCCGCCAATTATAGGATCGAGTATCAAGGCAGTCTAGCCTACATTCTTGATATTTCTAGAATAATCTAGCTGATCGAAGATGATCGGTTTTGACAACCAGTGGCAGGACCCTTTGGGGATGGGCCGTGTGGTGCGTACCTTTACGGGCGCCGCATGTTTTGTTATGTGAAGTGAGTTCACTGTTTTTACTTCTTGTGGGAAGTTCTTTTGTTTCCTGGTGCTCTGCTTTTGGGGTTCATCCTCGTCTTCGCTTGGTGTGTCGAGCCCCTTGTGTTCGGCATTGAGTCTGTCGGATTGTTTGAAAACCCAACAATCTCTGTGGGTATGGTTTGCAGGCTTCCCGGGAGTACTGTGTATCTGACATATCCTGTACAGGATTTTATTTAGGTTGGATGGATCGTCCCTGTTATCCTGGGGGGGGGGGCGATTTTTCCTGATTTTGTCGTGAGCCTTTGAATCCGGCATTGACTGCCGTGCTCTTCGGACTTTTGTCCTTAGTCGAGCGATGGTCCTTGTTTCATCGCGGTTTTCCGTTTCCATCCCTAGTTTCGGATGTACTTGTGTCACTGGGGCTGCACCTTGCCAACCAGCTGTCCTCCCCTGCACAAAAGCGGGTCATGAGGCTTGTTAGTGCGGCCACTGTTCTTGGCTTTTCTTGGCCGTGGTGTCTGGCGAGCCATTCGTCTCGGACGTTATGCCTGAAAGCTGCTAAGGCTTCGGTGTCCGGACAGTCGACTATCTGATTCTTTTTAGTGAGGAATCTATTCCAGAACTGCCGAGCTGATTCTCCGGGTTGTTGAGTTATGTGACTAAGATCGTCTGCATCTGGAGGGCGGACATAGGTCCCTTGAAAGTTTGCTCGGAAAGCATCCTCGAGCTCTTCCCAGCTTCCAATTGTGTTTTCGGGAAGGCTTTTAAGCCAATGCCGGGATGGCCCTTTAAGCTTAAGGGGTAAATATTTTATGGCGTGGAGATCATCTCCTCTAGCCATGTGTATGTGGAGGATATAATCCTCGATCCAAACTCCAGGGTATGTTGTTCCATCATATGCCTCTATGTTTATGGGTTTGAATCCCTCTGGGAATTCATAGTCCAGGACCTCGTCGGTGAAACATAGGGGGTGTGCGGCGCCCCTATATTTGGGTGTGCCGGGTTCTGATGATGGCTTCATAGCATTGCTTATGAGAGCTTGCTTTCTTGGCCCATAAATGGACCTAACTGGGCCATGATGCGAATCCTTAAGTGGGTCGCATGCCGATTTAGGTGCGGCGCCGCTTGCCGCTTTATGGGGTCGTCTATCCGACCGTGTGGCTTTCTCATTTTTTGAATGCGAGGGCTCTAGGGCCTCTTCGTCAAATTCAGGCAGTAGCTTTCTTTTCGGATAGCTTTTAGTGTGGCGACTGTCGCCGTATTTATCTGCGGTATTGATTACTTTGCTCCATCTAATCCGGAGTGCATCTTCCGCTGTTTTTAGCTTCCGCTTCTGCATTTTTAGGCTGCGTGCAGTTGCAACGAGCCTCTCGTGGAGATTCTTCTGCTCCATAGGTTTATTCAGCGTGAGGTCGTCCGGAATGCCATTTTCGCCGGAGGAGGGATGTTCGGTTTCTCTATCCATGTTGCCCTGTTCGGACGGTTGCTCTAAGTCCTGCTTGTCGTCTACCGGCTCGTCCTGCTCTATGGCTGGGTTTTTGTTGAGGCGGGGCTTGGGTCGGCGTTTACGCCGACGCTTTGATTGCTTTTCGGGGGGTCGATCTCCCGTCCCATCCCCTTTTTCCTCGTTGTCGCTTCCTTTAGGGGTATCCACCATGTACACATCGTGAGATGAGGTGGCTGTCCAATGCCCTATGGGCGTTGGTTCGTCGGTATCTCCTGCATCGTCATCCATGTTGTCGATGTCTCCAGAGTCGAAGTTGAGCACGTCGTTTAAATTGTCGACAGTGGCTACCAAGTGGGTGGTGGGTGGGCTTTGAATTTCTTCATCGTCCATATCCCATCGTCCCTGACCATAGTTCGGCCAGGGCTCTCCTGATAAGGAGAGAGACTTGAGAGAGTTCAGGATATCGCCACAAGGCGAGTGCTGAAAGATGTCTGCGGCGGTGAACTCCATTATCGGCGCCCAATCGGATTCGATCGGCAAGGGCGCGGGGGGTTCGGAGTTCGGAAAGGAGTCCGGATCCTCGGAGTCACGGATCATGCAGAGTGCGGGGCTAGTGTTCGGCTCGATCGCCTTTGAGATCGAAGCCCCCTAGGTGACATCCAACGGCTCATCCTCGATTGGCGTAATAGGCTCCGAATTAGGGGTCGGAACCGATGCGTGTGCGGCCTCCAGGACACTGTCCGGAGGCAGAGCTAGATCATGCCCCTCGAGATAGTGCGGCGCGCTTGGCCGTGGCTCGAACCCGTCAAAGATCAAGTCTCCGCGGGATGTCAGCCGTGTAATTTAAGCTTCCAAACCTGACTTGATGGCCAGGGGCGTAGCTTTCGATCTGCTCCAGGTTGCCGAGCAAATTGGCCCGCAGAGCGAAGCCGCCGAAGACGAAGATCTGTCCGGGGAGAAAAGTCTCACCCTGGACTGTATCGTGGTTGATGATCAAAGGAGCCATCGGGCCTAAGGGCGACGGCACAGAGGAACTATCAATGAAATCACCAATGTCGGTGTCAAAACCGGCGGATCTCGTGTAGGGGGTCCCGAACTGTGCGTCTAGGCCGGATGGTAACAGGAGGCAGGGAACACGATGTTTTACCCAGGTTCGGGCCCTCTTGATGGAGGTAAAACCCTACGTCCTGCTTGATTAATATTGATGATATGGGTAGTACAAGAGTAGATCTACCACGAGATCAAGGAGGCTAAACCCTAGAAGCTAGCCTATGGTATGATTGTTGTATACGGAGTTGATTGCCTACGGACTACAACCCTCCGGTTTATATAGACACCGGATAGGGTTAGGGTTACATAGAGTCGGTTACAATGGTAGGAGATCTTGAATATCCGCATGGCCAAGCTTGCCTTCCACGCCAAGGAAAGTCCCATCCGGACACGGGACAAAGTCTTCAATCTTGTATCTTCATAGTCCAGGAGTCCGGCTGAAGGTATAGTCCGGCTACCCGAACACCCCCTAATCCAGGACTCCCTCACCTGGCGTTACTCCTTTAAAGGTAGTATTGTTGTGGCAAATTTTCGTTGGGTCTATCCCCATTTTGCGGAATGTGTCCTGATATATCAGGTTTAGACTGCTGCCACCGTCCATCAGGACTCGTGTGAAATGGTATCCGTCAATTATTGGGTCTAATACCAAGGTAGCCCATCCTGCACGCCGGATACTTGCTGGGTAATCCCGATGGTCGAAAGTGATCGGTTGAGACGACCAGTGGCAGGACTCCGCGGTGATAGGCCCTTGGGCATATTTCTTTAGGAGTGCCGCTTTGTTTCTCCCCTTGATCACGTGTAACACGTTCACTGTTTTGACTTTTGGTGGAAATTTCTTTTGTTCCCCAGTGTCTTGCTTGAGAGGCTCATCCTCGTCTTCACTTGGTGTATCCTCCCCCTTGTGTATGGCGTTGAGCTTGCCGGACTACTTGAAGACCCAACATTTTCTGTGGGTATGGTTAGCGGGTTACCTGGGGTGCTATGGATCTGACATATTTGGTCCAGAATTTTGTTTAAGCTGGACAGTTCGTCTCTGCTGCCTTTAAAGGGCGGCTTCTGCTGACCTGGCCGAGAGCTTCTGAATCCAGCGTTTACTGCCGTGCTCTTCAGGCTGTCTTCTTTATTCCGGCGCGTATTATTTTTGCTGCGTCGTGATTTCCCATTTCCATCTCTAACTTCGGATGTACTTGGGTCACTGGTGCTGCATCTGGCTAGCCAGCTGTCCTCGCCCACGCAAAAAGCGGGTCATGAGGCTTGTTAGTGCTGCCATTGTTCTCGGCTTTTCTTGGCCGAGGTGTCTGGCAAGCCGTTCGTCGCGGACGCTATGCTTAAAAGCTGCCAAGGCTTCAGTGTCCGGACAGTCGACTATTTGGTTCTTTTTAGTAAGAAACCTGTTCCAAAGCTTTCGGGCTGACTCTCCGGGCTGTTGAGTTATATGACTCAAATCGTCTGCGTCCGGAGGTTGGACATACATCCCTTGAAAATTTGCCCGAAAAGCGTCTTCGAGCTCTTCCCAGCTTCCAATGGAGCTTTCGGGGAGGCTTTTAAGCCAGTGCCGAGTTGGCCCTTTGAGTTTGAGGGGTAAATACTTAATGGCGTGGAGATCATCTCCTCGAGCCATATGGATATGGAGGATATAGTCCTCCATCCAGACCCCTGGGTCTGTTGTTCCGTCGTATGCCTCTATGTTTACGGGTTGGAATCCCTTTGGAAATTCATGATCGAGCACCTCGTCGGTGAAACATAGGGGGTGTGCAGCACCCCTGTATCTGGGTGTACCGCGTTGTTCGGATGTTTGTTGTGTTGCATGGTATGCTGGAGCGCACTTGCGTGGTCCATTGATGGATCTGGTTGCGCCATCCTTTTCATGCGAGCCCTCGCGTGGATCACATATTGGCTTATGTGCGGCGTTGTTTGCCGCTCCATGTTGGTCGTGAGGTCGTCTATCCGGCCAGATGGCCGTTTTAATTTTTGGTTGCGAGGGATCTAAGGCCTCCTCATCGAATTCAGGTAGCAACTTCCGCTTCAGGTAGCTCTTGGTGGGGTGATTACTGCCGTACTTTGCTGCTGTGTTAAGCACTTTACTCCATCTAATTCTGAGTGTGTCTTGCGCGCAGCCTTGAGCCCTTGCTTTTGCTTTTTTAGACTCCTCCCGGTGGCAATGAGCCTTTGATGGGCATTCTTTTGCTCCGGGTGTCTGTCCGGTGTGATGTCGTCCGGACTATTATTTTGACAGAGTCGGGTTGTTCGGTTTGATTCTCTGTGCTGCCGTGGTCTAACGATGGTTCACCCTACTCTAACGCTGGGTCTATATGATCATTGTTTCTGCCGAGGCGGGATTTGGAGCGGCGCTTACGTCGCCGCTTTGACTGCTTCTCGAGGGGACAACCCTTCGTTGCGTCCTTCCGTTCCTCGTCGTCGTCTTCTTTTGGTGTGTCCACCATGTATACACCATGTGATGAAGTGGGCGTCCAGTGCCCTGTGGGCAGTGGTTCCTATTCGTCTCCTGCATCGTCGTCCATACCGTGGATGTCTTCGGAGTCGGAGTAGAGCATGTCGGTTAAGTCATCGACAGTGGCTACTAAGTGGGTGGTGGGTGGGCGGCGAATTTCTTCGTCATCCGCATCCCAATCCTGCCGGACACATTTCGGCCAGGACTCTCCTGATAAGGAGAGAGACTTTAATGAATTCAGTATGTCGCGGGAGGGCGAGTGCTGAAAGATATCCACGGAGGTAAACTCCATGATCGGATACCAACCGGATTTGATAGGAACGGGCACAAGCGGTTCGGAGTCTGTGGCCGGAGAAGTATCCGGCAGTTTAACAACACGGCTCTCATGAAGGGTAAGATCGATATTCGGCTCGGTCGCCGTTGGGGATGCGGCCTCTGTGGTGAGGTCTATCCACCCGTCCATGGGAGGCGCAACTTGCTCCGAATTAAGGGTCGGAGCGGCTGCCGGTGTGATTTCTTGAACACTGTCCGGTGGCAGAGCTAAATCATACTCATCGTGACCGCGTGACGCACAAGGCAGGGGCTCGAATCCGTCGAAGATCAAGACTCCGCGGATATCGGCCTTGTAGTTTAAGCTTCCAAACCTGACCTGGTGGCCAGGGGCGTAACTTTCGATCTGCTCCAGATGGCCAAGCGAGTTGGCCCGCAGTGCGAAGCCGCTGAACACAAAGATCTGCCCGGGGAGAAAAGTCTCACCCTGGACTGCATCGCTATCAATGATAGTAGGAGCCATCAAGCCTAACGGCGACGACACAGAGGAACTCTCAATGAAAACCAATGACGGTGTCAAAACCGGCGGATCTCGGGTAGGGGGTCCCGAACTGTGCATCTAAGGCGGATGGTAACAGAAGGTAGGGGACACGATGTTTTACCCAGGTTCGGGCCTTCTTGATGGAGGTAAAACCCTACGTCCTGCTTGATTTATTCTTGATGATATGAGTATTACAAGAGTTGAGTTACCACGAGATCGAAGAGGCTAAACCCTAGAAGCTAGCCTATGGTATGATTGTCTGTTGTCCTACGGACTAAAACCCTCCGGTTTATATAGACACCGGGGGGGGGGGGGGGGGCTAGTGTTACACAAGGTCGGTTACAAAGGAGGAGATGTACATATCCGTATTGCCTAGCTTGCCTTCCACGCCAAGTAGAGACCCATCCGGACACGAGACGAAGTCTTCAATCTTGTATCTTCATAGTCCAACAGTCCGGCCAAAGGATATAATCCGGCTGTCCGGAGACCCCCTAATCCAGGACCCCCTCAGAGGTCTTTGGCATGGAGGATTGAGAGCGAATTTCTTCATGTATTTGGGAGTAACATACATGTACTCCCTCCACTCCCTTGCCCATCTCCTCTCTATCCTCTGTATGCGCACCTTGCGCTGATTCTTGTCCTCCTTACCAAACTTGGCCTCATCAGGAGTGCAATAGTCTTTGTATATGTCATCAGGGATCTCAAAGGCAGTATTGACTTCAGGCCTCTTTCCTCCTTTCTGTGGCTTCTTTCCATCAGCCATTTTCTTCAGTTGAGGAATTTGAACAATTGAATTCTCTGAAGAAGTATGCAACTTTTGTTCGAGGAATGCTACAAATGAGTTAACTTGATGAGAACCTAGTGATTCAGCAGCTGAAATGAGTACGTGTGAACAAAGTATAGTAGTGAGGAATTTGGAGAGGTCATATGCGTTCTCAGAAGGTTTTCATAAAGAACAAGTTTGAGAAATTTGACCAGATGAGTCTTGAAGAATTTCACTAAGCGTTCTTTGTCTTAGGTTCCAGAGATGTATAGATCGAAAATCCACACATTTGAGGAATCTTGAAGAAAAACATAGCTTAGAGAAACGAATCAAGAACCGATGACATGTGAGGTGTTTCTGTGTGTGAAGATATGAAAAAAAACACCTTTGAGGATTTTATAGAAATCATTTGAATCAACGAGGGTAGTAAAAGTAACTTTTAATTACCCTGGACAAAGAACACGACGAACTAGAATGTGGAGATGTGAAGTTCGACAGTGCAGATCTTCCACGCCCTAACTTGGTGGAGGAAGACAGCTACGGCGGCGGCAGAGTGAAGATTTCCGCGGCCGGCGCGAGTACTATAGCGATGAGGTCGAGGCAGTGAAGCTTTTCCTCATCGGCGATGATGATGTAGCGGCGGCGCTAGGGTTTGAGAAGCTCGAGCTGGAGAGAGAGTCGAGCGGAGTAAAGGAAGTGAGGAAGGGGAAGAGGGGTATTTATAGCCACGGTGAAAAACTGCTCGCCCGAAGAATTTGGACGAACGTGCCCCTGACCCTTCTCATTCGCTTGACATGTGTCACCCACGTACTGAGAAGTGCAGATCATGTGCGTTCGTGGGTGAATGGATAAGTATATAGTGGGATGCGGAACGGTGTGAGTGGCAAACCCAAAAATTTGGATAAGATAGGTTTTAATGTTCCATTCGCAATTTCTTTAGCTGACAAGGACACAATGAAGATTTTGAATGAGTTTCAAATAGAATGCACATGAAGAATTTGTGAACAGATTGGCTTGAGTATAGCATAAAGGGGGAAGGGTCCGATCACATTCACTTAGCCAATGAAGAAAAACGACGGAAACAGTGAAGACAATGCAAAGTTGAAGAATTTGAACAACTGAGGAATTTCAAAACAAAAAAACTCAAATTGAAGATTTTCAACTTTTGGTGGTGGCATGACCCACCGTATAAGAATGATGATTTCAGACACCGCGTACAATTGTCATAGGGTTCTGAGAATCAAATTCTTCATTAATTTCTTCCCACTTAGAGTGTTATTCTTCATTGATTGAAGAAAAATGTTTTCTTCATGTGTTGCACATCTAAGTCATCAATTTTGCCTAAGTGTTAGGATGAGTATCCTTTTCAAAGAACAGTCGAAGATTCTAAGATATTTAGCTCACACCGCAACTTGCTAAATCTCTTCTCATCCAAGGGCTTAGTGAAGATATCGGCTAGTTGTTCTTCAGTCTTCACATGCTCAATAGAAATGTCGCCCTTCAACACATGATCACGAAGAAAATGATGACGAATCTGAATGTGCTTTGTCTTTGAGTGCTGAATTGGGTTGTGAGCAATCTTGATAGCACTCTCATTGTCACAGAAGAGAGGCACATTCTTCATGTTGACACTGTAGTCCTTGAGAGTTTTCTTCATCCATAGCAATTGAGCACAGCAAGAACCAGCGGCAATGTACTCAGCTTCAACAGTAGATAGTGATACGCAGTTCTGTTTCTTTGAGGACCAATAGACCAAAGATCGTCCGAGGAAATGACATGTACCAGATGTTGACTTGCAGTCCACACGATCACCAGCATAGTCAGAGTCATAATATCCAATGAGATCAACATCCGAGCCCTTGGGGTACCATAATCCAAGTGTTGGTGTGTGAGCTACATATCGAAGAATATGCTTCACAGCCTTATGGTGTGATTCCTTCAGTGTAGCTTGAAATCGGGCACACATGCAAACACTAAGCATAATATCTGGCCTAGATGCACACAAGTACAATAAAGAACCAATCATGGAGCGGTATACCTTAGGATCGAAGTCGATACCATTTTCATAAGTGCACAGATGACCATTTGTGGGCATAGGAATTTTGACGCCTTTACAATCTTGCATGTCGAATTTCCTCAGTACATCCTTGAGGTATTTCTCCTGAGATATGAATATGCCATTGCGTTGTTGACGAATTTGAAGACCCAAGAAGAATTTAAATTCTCCCATGATAGACATTTGATATTCTTCACTCATCATATAGGAAAATTCATCACTATAACGTTGGTCAGTACAGCCAAAGATAATATCATCAACATATATTTGGCACACAAACAATTCACCATCATAAGATTTAGTGAAAAGAGTAGTGAGGGAGTCCTAGATTAGGGGGTGTTCGGATGGCCGGACTATACCTTCAGCCGGACTCCTGGACTATGAAGATACAAGATTGAAGACTTCGTCCCGTGTCCAGAAGGGACTTTCCTTGGCGATACGGATATGCAGATCTCCTACCATTGTAACCGACTTTGTGTAACCCTAACCCTCTCCGGTGTCTATGTAAACCGGAGGGTTTTAGTCCATAGGACGACATACACAACAACAATCATACCATAGGCTAGCTTCTAGGGTTTAGCCTCTCCGATCTCGTGGTAGATCTACTCTTGTACTACCCATATCATCAATATTAATCAAGCAGGACATAGGGTTTTACCTCCATCAAGAGGGCCCGAACCTGGGTAAAACTTCATGTCCCTTGCCTCCTGTTACCATCTGGCCTAGACACACAGTTAGGGACCCCCTACCCGAGATCCGCCGGTTTTGACACTGACAAGTAGGGTCGATTGAACCAGGTTTGAAGCCTTTCTTCATAAGGAATTCCTTCAAAGTATCATACCACGCCCGTGGGGCCTGCTTGAGGCCATAGAGGGCCTTATTGAGTCTGAAGACTTTGTTAGGATGCTTTAGATCATCAAAACCTGGGGGTTGAGCAACATATACTTCTTCCTCAAGCTTACCATTGAGGAATGCACTTTTCACATCCATTTGATATAGAGTGATATCATGATGTTTAGCATAAGCAAGTAATATGCGAATAGCCTCAATTCTAGCAACAGGTGCAGAAGTTTCATCGAAACCAATTACTTCAACCTGTGTGTAGCCTTGAGCTACAAGCCGTGCCTTATTCCTTACCACAAGGCCGTTTTCGTCTTGCTTGTTGCGATAGATCCATTTTGTGCCAATGATATTGTGCTTACAAGGATCTGGACGTTTGACTAGTTCCCAGACGTTGTTCAGCTTGAACTGATGTAATTCTTCTTGCATGGCCTAAATCCACTCAAGCTCTAGAAATGCTTCATCTACCTTAGTGAGCTCTGTGATAGAGACAAAAGCATAGTGCCCACAAAAGTTTGATAAATGTGAAGCTTTTGAGCATGTGAGAGGACCTGGTGCTTTAATGTCATCGATGATCTATTCAACTTGCACTTCTTTGGCAACGCGAGGATGAGCTGGTTGTCGTCGAGGAATTTGATCAGCATTTTCTTCAGCACCATTTTCTTAAGTATTTTCTTCAGGTGCATTAGCCTGACGTTCTTCATGTTCTGGAATGAATTCTTCAGCAGATTCTTCAGTAGGAATGACATCCTTAGTAGCCTTGAACTTGATAGTTTCCTCAGGTGCTGGTTCATCTATCACAGAAGGTATGTGCTCTCTTTGCGAGCCATTAGTTTCATCGAACCGCACATCTACAGTTTCAACAACCTTGTGAAGAACGTTGTTGAAGACTCTGTAGGTGTGCGAGTCCTTTCCGTAACCAAGCATGAAACCTTCATGTGCTTTCGGTGCAAATTTTGAGTTGTGATGAGGATCTCTAATCCAATATTTAGCACTGAAGACTTTGAAATAACTTACATTGGATTTTTGGATTTCTTGTCAATGAGGAGTTCATAGGCAGTCTTTCTGAAGAATTTGTGAAGATATACTCTGTTGATGATGTGGCACGCAGTATCAGTTGCATCAATCCAGAAACGATGAGGTGTCTTGTATTCATCAAGCATAGTGCGAGCCATCTCAACAAGAGTTCTGTTCTTGTGCTCCACGACGCCATTCTGCTGAGGAGTATAAGGAGGAGATAACTCATGAGTAATACCAAGTTCATCAAGATAGTCATCAAGACCAGAATTCTTGAACTCAGTCCCATTGTCACTTCTGATGTGCTTGATCTTCACACCAAAGTTGGTTGAAGCCCTTGAGGAAAATCGTTTGAAGACTTCCTGCACTTCATGTTTGTAAGTGACAATGTGTACCCATGTGTAATGAGAGTAACCATCAACAATAACAAAGCCATATAGAGATGCATCATTTGTAACAGCGGAATAATGATTAGGCCAAACAGATCCATATGAAGCAATTCAAATGGTCGAGTGTTAGTCATGATTGTCTTCGCTGGATGCTTTGCCTTGGTCATCTTTCCAGCTTCACAGGCTCCGCATAAGTGATCCTTGAGGAATTTGACATTCTCAATGCCAATGACATGCTTCTTCTTCGCAAGCGTGCGCAAATTCCTCATGCCTGCATGAACAAGTCGTCGATGCCAGAGCCAGCCTTCTGAAGCTTTTGCAAGTAAACACACGGCTGGTTGTGGTCCTGTAGCGAAATCAACAATATACAAGTCTCCTCTCCTAAAGCCTTCGAAGACTTTGGAATTGTCAGCTTCCATAAGCACAACACAACGGTACTTGCCAAAGACAACAACCATATCAAGATCGCAAAGCATTGAGACAGACATGAGGTTGTATCCTAAGGACTCGACAAGCATGACTTTGTCCATGTGTCGATCCTTTGTGATCTCAACCTTACCTAGACCCAATACCTGACTTTTTCCTTTGTCAGTGAAGATGATATGCTTCAGATGCGATGGTGATAAGGGAGCATCCATCAATAGATTCTTGTCACCAGTCATGTGATTTGTACATCCACTATCGAGGACCCACTCAGCGGCTTTGGGTTGATCATCCTGCAGATGAATTAGTGCAACTTACGAACTCATATACTTCATCAGTGAAGAATATGACATCAATTCATCAGATCAATTTCATCAAGCAAGAGAACAGATAAAGCAGTATGAGGACGTGAGAAATGAAAGCTCATTTCTTCATCATTAGCATGCGTCCTTTCAGGCACTCTCAGGTCTCCAGCAAATTCTTCAGATGATTACTTTCGTCTGGAGACCTGACCCTGCAGATGAGATTAGTTCTTTTTCTTCACCACCCACATCTGAAGGGGTGGCAAAGAGTTCATCACTCTGCATGCTCCATATGAGAAAGGTGGCATAGACACCAACCCATTTCGTTTCACATATGAGGAGTTAGGATAAGCATATGAGTAAGCAGAGAAATTCTTCAAGGATTTATGAACATAATGATTAGAAGAATAATGCTCATATTCATAGCCCTTAGCTCTTCCCTACGAAACATCGTTGTTAGCACGATGATATTCATATGAGGACTTTGATCCTTTTGAGGAATTTGTTCCATAAGAAGAATTTGATCTGGGGTTCCTATTCTTCACAGGTGGTGTCCTGAGGACATTCACCTGAAGACTTTGAAGGCACCTTTTGGGAACCCAGATTTTCTTCATAGGAGGACGGTTCCTGCAGTTAGTGCCAACATATCTAGCAAATATTTCACCATTCTGATTTTGAACAGTTTATAGTTGGAGTCAAATGACTCAACATCAGAACGAGGAGATTCACATGCAAAGCTAGATAAGTTAGATGGATCAACTGGAGGTCCCTTTGCAGCAACCCATGAGGTTTTGGGGTACTACTCAGGCTTCCAATATGTACCATCAGCATTGAGTTTCCTCTCAAAGGCAATACTATCTCTCCTAGGGTTCCTGTCGAGGATCTACTTTTTAAGCACATCACAAAGAGTCTGAAGCCCTTTGAGGCTTTTGTAAATGCATGTCATGTACTATTCCTTCAGCCCTGCATCTTCAGTGATACTAGCAATGTCCTCAGATGAGGAATTAGTGATAGAAGAGGCAGGTGAAGAATTTGAAACATTAGTGGCATTTGAACATTCGGGTGAAAAATTAGCAGATTCACGTTCAATGCACTTCAAGCATGGAGGAACAAATTCTTCCTGAGAAGCGCTGATTTGTTGAGCAAGTAATGAATCACGTTCCTTCTGAAGATCTTCATAACTCGGTCTTAGCTTTTCAAGATCTTGCTTTCTTTGAAGAAATTCATATGAAAGCTTTTCATGACCAGATAAGAGAGTGTTATGATGACCTTGAAGGTTGTCAAACCTAGACTGAAGTCTCTGGAGATTTTCAGTCAAGGTTTTAGTGCGATCCATTTCTTCACCCAACATATCATCACTTTTGTCAAGCATGTTTTGAACCTTTTCAAAAGCCTTTTGTTGTTTTACAGCAATCTTAGCAAGTTTGGAGTAGCTGGGTTTGAGGTTTTCATCATATTCATTCTCACTTGATTCAGAGGACGGGTATTTGAGTACCTTGGCACCTTTTGCCATGAAGCAATAGGTGGGAGCGTAGTCATCATTGTGTCCATCAGCCATGTTGGTGAAGCCATTTCTTCAGAGTTGAAGATGGACTTGCTGACGAAAGTAGTAGCGAGAGGCAAGCTCGCCACACCAGACTCAGACTCCTCAGATGCCTCCTCTTCCTCATGTTCCTCAGATTCAGCCTCAGAGTCCATTTCCTTGCCAATGAATGCCCAGGCCTTCTTGGAGCTGCTCTTCTTGTAAGATGAAGACTTCGAGGATTTTGATGATGAAGATTTTGAGGATTTTTTCTTTTTCTTCGCATCATCAGAACTATAATCGTTGTATTTCTTATTCTTTGATTCCTTTTCCCACTGAGGACAATCTTGAATGTAGTGTCCAGGTTTCTTGCATTTGTAACAAAGCCTCTTCTTATAGTCACTAGATGAGGAATCATTGCTCCTTGAGGATTTTCCAAAGCGACCACATCTTGATAACTTCTGGAATTTATTCATGAGCAGTGCTAGCTCATGGCTCAGTTCTTCAGGATCACCAAGGATGCTACCAGAATCTTCTTCTTCAGAGTTAGACATTGCCTTGGCCTTCAGGGCACGTGATCTAGCATAGTTCGAACCATAGAGATCTCTCTTCTCAGCAAGCTGGAACTCATGAGTATTTAGCCTCTCAAGGATATCAGTGGGATCAAGTGACTTGTAATCAGCACGTTCTTGTATCATCAATGCTAGAGTATCAAATGAGGAATCAAGCGATCTCAGCAATTTCTTCACCACCTCATGGTCGGTGATGTCAGTGGCACCAAGTGCTTGAAGCCCATTAGAGATGTCAGTGAGGCGATCGAAGGTTTGTTGAACATTTTCATTTTCGAGTCTTTTGAAGCGGTTGAAGAGATTGCGAAGAACATCAACTCGTGAGTCGCGCTGTGTTGAGACTCCTTCATTGACCTTGGACAACCTATCCCAGATGAGTTTAGCAGTTTCCAACGTACTCACTCTTCCATACTACCCTTTGCTCAGATGGCCACATATGATATTCTTCACTTGAGAGTCGAGTTGCTTGAATCTCTTCACATCAGCAGCATTCAGAGAAGGTGTGACTGAGGGAATACCATTTTCCACAACATACCAGAGATCGTTATCAATTTCCTCAAGATGCATTCGCATCTTATTTTTCCAGTAGGGGTAGTCCGTCCCATCGAAGGTAGCACACCCAGCAGAGACCTTGATCATACCTGCGGTCGACATAACTAAAACTCCAAGCAGTTAAACCAAAATCACATAGAACAAGGGAGTACCTTGCTCTGATACCAATTGAAAGTGCGTTATATCGACTAGAGGGGGGGTGAATAGGCAACTTTTATGAATTCTTCACTGAGGAATTTGCAGGTGAGGAAATTCCTTGGCGAAGAACTACTAGAAGTGGAATAAGTACTCAAAAGTAAACATAACAGAGGACAAGCATGAAATGAAAACAAGCATAGAGTACAGAAGGCGTAAACACAGGATAACACAGGATGAAGACAAACAGACTGAAGAAACTGAACTGAGGAAATTGAGAAAGTCTTCAGTCAAAGTCTTCAAACACATATACGAACAAGCACTCAACACAGTTATGAGGAAATGAAAGAGTTGAGGAAATAGAACCAGCGAGCTTGATGAAGACAATGATTTGGTAGACCAGTTCCAACTATTGTCTCGGTTGTACATCTGGTTGGAGCGACTAGGTATTTAAACCTGAGGACACACAGTCTCGGACACACAGTCATCACCGTATTCTCCTTGAGCTAAGGTCACACAGACCTCGCCCAATCACTTGTGGTAAGTCTTCAAGTGACTTCCGAACCTTCACAAACTTGGTCACTCGGCGATCCACAATTCCTCTTGGATGCTCTAGACCTTGACACCTAACCATCTGGAAGAAGCACAGTCTTCAAAGGTAACAAGCATCGGATGCACGCAGGATCAATCTCTTTAGTGATGCTCAATCACTTGGGGGTTTTAGGTGTTTGGGTTTGGGTTTTCCTCACTTGATGATTTTTGCTCTAAGTCCTCGGAGGATGGGATGCTCTCAAATGATAAGTGTCAATTTCTCTCGAAGCAGCCAACCAGCTAGTGGTTGTAGGGGGCAGCTATTTATAGCCTAGGGAGAAGCCCGACATGATAAGACATAAATGCCCTTCAATGATATGACCGTTAGGTAGGTGGATATTTTGGGACAGCTGGCACAAGGCACAACAATGGTTGGAAATTTGAGTATCAAATTCCTCAGGGCTATCATGTTCCTCACTGTGTAGGCAATCCACACTGGCGAATTCCTAACTCCTCAGTCAGAACAAATTCCTCAGAGACCAGAAGAACTTCGTCTCTGTCACTGAAGAATATGACTGAACTGTATGAGATTTCCAATGGCTTCACTCGAAGGGATTGGTAGGTGTAGGATTTTGAGTTGAGCATCACATGGAAATTTTTCCTTAGTATTTCCTCGACCCCCTTTAATAGTACGGTGTTTCCTATGACTCAGAAAGAGAAAATGAAACTACGAAAACAAAAGTCTTCACGCTTCATGATCCTCGGATGAATACCAAGTCTTTAGGATTGCACCAATTTCTTCAGTTTCAAAGTCTTCAGAAATCCAAAGTCTTCAGTCGAAGAACTTCATTTTTAGGGCTCGAATTTCTCTGTAAATATCAAACTCCTCATAGACTTATAGACCTGTGTACACTCAAAAACACATTAGTCCCTCAACCTATAAGTCTTCAATACACCAAAATCACTAAGGGGCACTAGATGCACTTACAATGAGTTTAATTTTGCTAAGTTTCATAGACAACCCCATGATAAAGAATTGCCTAGTAAAGATGAAATTATTGGTCTTGCTTCTATTGCCGTGCCTCCTAGTGATCCTTTAGAACAATATTTGCTAGACCATGAAAATGATATGTTTATGAATGAAAGAAGGGAAATAGATGAAGTATTCTTTAAACATGGACCTATTTTGAAACACAACTTGCCTGTTGAAATCCTAGGGGATCCTCCTCCACCTAAGGGTGATCCCGTTTTTGAGCTTAAACCTTTACCTGATACTCTTAAATATGCTTATCTTGATGAGAAAGAGATATATCCTATTATTATTAGTGCTAACCTCTCAGAGTATGAAGAAAAGAAATTACTAAAAACTCTGAAGAAGCATCGTGTTGCTATTGGATATACTCTTGATGATCTTAAGGGCATTAGTCCCACTCTATGCCAGCATAGAATAAAATTGGAGAAAGACGCTAAACCGGTTGTTGATCACCAACGACGGCTAAATCCTAAGATGAAAGAAGTGGTAAGAAAAGAAATACTAAAGCTTCTGGAGGCAGGTATAATTTATCCCGTTGCTGATAGTTAGTGGGTAAGCCCTGTCCATTGTGTCCCTAAGGAGGGAGGTATTATTGTTCTTCCTAATGATAAAGATGAGTTGATCCCACAAAGAATTGTTACAGGTTATAGAATGGTAATCGATTTCCGCAAATTAAATAAAGCTACTAAAAAGGATCATTACCCTTTACCTTTTCTTGATCAAATGCTAGAAAGATTATCCAAACATACACATTTTTTTCTTTCTAGATGGTTATTCTGGTTTCTCTCAAATACATGTGTCGAAAGAGGATCAAGAAAAGACAACTTGTACCTGCCCTTTTGGTACCTTTGCTTATAGACGTATGCCTTTTGGTTTATGAAATGCACCTGCTACTTTTCAAAGATGTATGGCTGCTATATTCTCTGAATTTTGTGAAAAGATTGTTGAGGTTTTCATGGATGATTTCTCTATTTGCGAAACTTATTTTCATGATTGCTTAAGCAACCTTGATCGAGTTTTTGCAGAGATGTGAAGAAACTAATCTTGTCTTTAATTGGGAGAAATGCCACTTTATGGTTAATTAAGGTATTGTCTTGGGGCATAAAATTTCTAAAAGATGTATTGAAGTTGATAAAGCTAAAGTTGATGCTATTGAAAAGATGCCGTGTCCTAAGGACATTAAAGGTATAAGAAGTTTCCTTGGTCACGCCAGTTTTTATAGGAGGTTCATTAAGGACTTCTCTAAAATTTCTCGGCCTCTGACTAATCTCTTACAAAAAGATGTTCCTTTTGTCTTTGATGATGATTGTGTAGAAGCATTTGAAATACTAAAGAAAGCCTTGATTTTTGCACCTATTGTTCAGCCTCCTGATTGGAATTGTCCATTTGAAATCATGTGTGATGCTAGTGATTATGCTGTAGGGGCTGTTCTAGGACAGAGAGTTGATAAGAAATTAAGTGTTATTCAATATGCTAGTAAAACTCTAGACAGTGCTCAAAGAAATTATGCTACTACTGAAAAAGAATTTTTAGCAGTTGTGTTTGCTTGTGATAAGTTCAGACCTTATATTGTTGATTCTAAAGTAACTGTTCACACTGATCATGCTTCTATTAAATATCTTATGGAAAAGAAAGATGCTAAACCTAGACTTATTAGACGGGTTCTCTTGCTACAAGAATTTTATTTGCATATTATTGATAGAAAGGGAGCTGAGAACCCCGTTGCAGACAACTTGTCTAGGTTAGAGAATGTTCTTGATGACCCACTACCTATTAATGATAGCTTTTCTGATGAACAATTAGCTGTGATAAATGCTTCTCGTACTGCTCCATGGTATGTTGATTATGCTAATTACATTGTTGCTAAGTTTATACGACCCAGTTTCACATACCAGCAAAAGAAAAGGTTCTTCTATGATTTAAGGCATTACTTCTGGGATGACCCACATCTTTATAAAGAAGGAGTAGATGGTGTTATTAGACATTGTGTACCTAAGCATGAACAGGAACAGATCCTACACAAGTGTCACTCCGAGGCTTATGGAGGACACCATGCTGGAGATAGAACTGCACATAAGGTATTGCAATCCGGTTTTTATTGGCCTACTCTCTTCAAGGATGCCCGTAAGTTTGTTTTGTCTTGTGATGAATGTCAGAGAATTGGTAATATTAGTAGACGTCAAGAAATGCCTATGAATTATTCACTTGTTATTGAACCATTTGATGTTTGGGGCTTCGATTATATGGGACCATTTCCTTCCTCTAATGGGTATACATGTATTTTAATTGTTATTGATTACGTTACTAAGTGGGTAGAAGCTATTCCAACTAGTAGTGCTGATCATAACACCTCTATTAAGATGCTTAAAGAAGTTATTTTTCCGAGGTTTGGAGTCCCTAGATAGTTAATGACTGATGGTGGTTCACATTTTATTCATGGTGCCTTTCGTAAAATGCTTGCTAAGTATGATGTTAATCATAGAATTGCATCTCCTTATCACCCACAGTCTAGTGGTCAAATAGAACTGAGCAATAGAGAGCTTAAATTAATTTTGCAAAAGACTGTTAATAGATCTAGAAAGAATTGGTCCAAGAAACTTGATGATGCATTATGGGCCTATAGAACTGCATATAAGAATCCTATGGGTATGTCTCCATATAAGATGGTTTCTGGAAAAGCATGTCACTTACCTATTGAACTAGAACATAAGGCATATTGGGCCATTAAAGAGCTCAATTATGATTTCAAACTTGCCGGTGAGAAGAGGTTATTTGACATTAGCTCACTTGATGAATGGAGAACCCAGGCCTATGAGAATGCCAAACTGTTTAAAGAAAAGGTTAAAAGATGGCATGACAAAAGGATACAGTGTGAGTTTAATGTAGGTGATTATGTATTTTTATACAACTCTCGTTTAAGATTTTTTCAGGCAAACTCCTCTCCAAATGGGAAGTTCCTTACGTTATCGAGGAGGTCTACCGTTCCGGCGCCATAAAAATCAACAACTTCGAAGGCACAAATCCAAGGGTGGTGAACGGTCAAAGAATCAAACATTATATCTCAGGTACTCCTATAAATGTTGAAACTAATGTTATTGAAACCGTAACCCCGGAGGAATACATAAGGGACACTGTCCAGAGCGTTTCAGACTCCGAAAAGGAATAGGTACGTGGTACAGTAAGTAAACCGACTCCAAAACAGTTCTAATGTCAATTTTTCTCCGTTTTGGAATATTTAAGAAAATAGAAAAATAAGAAGTACTCCGGGAAGGACACGAGGCTTCCACGAGGGTGGAGGGCGTGCCCTACCCACTAGGCGCGCCCCTTGCCTCGTGGGCACCTGGTGTGCTCTCCGGACTCCGTTTTGATGCACGATACTTCTTTTGGTCGGTAAAAATTCATTATATAATCTCCCGAAGGTTTTGACCACCGTATCACGCAAATATCTTCTGTCTTTGTTTCTAGTTGTTTCTGCTGACGATTTAGAGCAAGATGTCTTCTCAAGAGTCTGTCGGGGAGAGTCGGGTGTCTCATCCGACATAGGGGCCAAGAGCAAACAACAATGCTGACCACTTTGGGCCATCAACTGAGGAAGAGATGGAGGCTCACTTGAAAAGGATAGATGCCATGGAGGAGGATGAAGAAGTTACTTCTCGTTTCCGAGCTGGATTCACGATGGGGGAACTACAGAGCTCAACTATTCCAAACTCGGTCATCCCTTACAATGTTAGATTTCTTTCTTATGAAAATATGAAAAAGATTGTTACTTGTTTGTAACATCCCAAATTTTCAATTTGGAATGTTATACATAGGTCATTCTTGCATATCATATTTTATTGCATTTCTCGTTTCGCAATCCTCGAAATCCTAAGCAACTCAAGGACCCTCGGAGAGAGTTGGGGATTTCCCGGTTCTCATATTTGATTTTTTATCACATAATGAAACGAGGATTTTGGTTTTAATTATTTTTCCCTCCGAAAATATTTCATATTAAAATATATGAGAGGAGATAATATGACTTCTCCAAAATAGTTGAAATATTGGAGGAAAAATATTAAAATCATTTATTTGATTTTATTTGCATTAGAAAAATTGCACGTTTTTCAAAATTGCATTTTAGGGCCAAGAAAATGTTCATCCTGTTCTAAATATTTTATTTAGACGGAGAAATTTTGTTTTGTCTTTTCTAGAATTTTATTCTATTTTCTAGGATTTTTCGGAGTTCGGCGGAATTGTTTTTTTAAGTTCCAGCCGACTGGGCCGAAACCCAGTCGGGCCTCCGGCCCAACCGGCTGCGCCGACGCCTTCCTCGCGCGCGCACCGCCGCCGCCAACTCGGACGAGGAGTCCGAGCCGGACTCCACCACCGCCGCCTTGGCCCCTCCCCCAAGCCACCCCGCCCCGCCGCTTTATATACTTCGCCGCCCGAGCCCCCACCACCGCCAACCGCCACCGCCGCCGCTTGCCGCCCCGCGTCGCCGCCGAGCCCCGCCACCCCGCAAGCCGCCGCCCCGCCGACCCGTCCCGCCTCGCCGGAGCCACCTCGCCGAGGTACCGCGCCGATCCGAGCCGTCGGTTTTTTTTATAAAAACCGTTCAGTTTTTTTAGAAACCTAGTTCGTTTTTTTATCGGTTCGCCGGTTTTTTCCGGTTCTTCTAGTTTGCTGATGTTTGTCCGAATGTTCGTTTTAACGAACGGTTTTCGCCCGTTAGTTACAGATAATGAACGCTCGTTCGTTAGTCTGTTCATCCGTTTTCTTTTTACCGGATTAATCCGCGATTATTTTCGAACGCGATCTCTGATCCGATTTTCATTTCTGTTTTTCTTTTCGCTCGTTAGTCGGAATCAGGCGATTCAAGCACCTAGATCTTTGTCTCAAGACCCTCTTTCCTCTTAATCAACTTAAACAAGATTTTGATACTGTAAAATTTGACCTTAGTTTAGATTAGTAAATGGATCTTGTTTCTTTCGCCGTTTGAGTTTCGTTGCTCCGTTTGATTTGATTCTTTTTGCAAACCGGAGTTCTTAAGTTGAACTTTCTGGTCAACCTCTCTTCTTGAGTTTTCTTGTGCATCTTTGCTTGTTGATTATGTATGCTATTGTTTGTTTGCGATAGAATTCCCGGAGTGTGAAGCGTGTTAATACGAGTCCCTAGGATTCGCGGATGGTCAGCAAGGCAAGTAACACATTGATCATACTCTTCTCATACCTAGTTTTAATGCATTAGTTTCACACCCAAAACATTGCATGATTAGGATGTCATTAACTTGTGGGTTGGGAAGTAGATATTGAGGTAGAACCTATTGCCCTGTTACTATCAAACCCTTGGGAGTTACTTCTACGTGTTGCTTATATTGCTATGCTATGCTTGTAGACGTGGTTTGGGTTTGAGTGAAATCCATGACAGATGTGAGATAGTTATTTAGTGGTTCAACTTAAGGTGGCAACTTAAATTAACATCTGGGTGGATTGAGGCACCTAGGGAACCCAGTGTTGTCTGTATTTTTTTGGAAATCCCGGGGTACCCGTGTGATCTTCCTATGGACCGCCACCCAGGCTCAAAGGGAACTAAGATGATTCATGCTAGAAACTTCCGTGTGCAGCCACAAGCTATTATGGGCTCTAGCATAGTTGAGTAAGTTACGTTAAGCTCTTGAAGAGGTGGATCAGCAGGTAGTGGGTTTTGTAGGTTTGGTATGGTCTACCCGGAGTAGAGAGTTAATGTTTCTGAAAGATTGTGCCTCGGTCATCCGTTTCTCAAACACCGTGTAGTGCGAGAAATCCAACGGAGGCGATCGAGTCTTGTGGGGAAAACTGCGCAAACCTTTGCAGAGTGTACAATCTAATCATGGTTAGCCGTGTCCCAGTTATGGACAATCTTGAGTATCTTGTACTTGGGTTATCACATGTATCTCATCACTCTTAATTAATAGTGTTGGGTTGTTAACTACTTTAATTGGGATTGAGTTGGGGTTACCTTCTCAATATTTCAACCACCATGATAGTTAAATTAAAATCCATTCCTTTGTTGTAGGGGAAAATTGGCTTTTCGCAAAAAACTCTAACCATAGAGCTTTCCACCAGCCAAATATGCATGTAGTGATAGCATTATTCTGTTCTTGCTCTACTGTGTTACTTTGCCAGCATATTCCATCTGCTGACCCGTTTTCGGGCTGCAACGTATTATGTTGCAGACTTTTCAGACGAGGAGTAAGGTTCGTTAGGTCGTTGCCGTGCAGCTCAGCTATGCCATTGGATTTGATGGACTCACTTTGTCTTCCAAGCCTTCCATTGTTATCGTATTAGATGGCCTTAAGCCATATTATTGTAATAAGTTCTCTTTTGAGACATTCGATGTAATAAGTGTGTGATTGCTACTCTGTTATAAATCCTTCGAGTACTGTGTGTGTCAGCATTACCGATCCAGGGATGACACTGAAGCACAGAGACTTGACCGTTTGAGGTCGGGTCACTACAAAGATGGTATCAGAGCACACGCTGAGTGTAGGACACGACCACTAAGATAAACCCTAGGTCACTCTTCTCTACTCATTTCTGACTCCTCTCCATTTTCTACTCTTTAGGATGACACAGATGAAGAACAAGTTTGCACAACCGGATGAAGACACACCTTTTGGACGCCACTTGAAGGAAGTCACTAGGTACTTGAACATTGGAATACCAAGCTTCACCGGGACATACAATACCACCTTACCAGAAGAGGAGCGCTGGATGATTCAAGTACAAGTTCCAGGAAGGACGTTCTCGCCAACTTCTAAACCCATAGAATTTTCTTTCGAAGCACCCACCTGTAGTCTAGGCAAGAGCATGGCAGCCCACATTACCATGGGACGCATTGGAGAAGTCTACAACAGGGAACTCAAGGACACTATCTACCAGATATGTGGGCTCCGAGATGAGCAATGGGAAGTAATCAGCACCAAGAAGGATAGATCCATTGTAGCTTTCATCCAGGAGTTAAACTAGCACATTCGACGTCAGGAGAACCAGATGTGCGCGGACATGATGGACTTGAAGAAGGCGAAGACTAGGATCATCGAGCTGGAGGAAGAACTCAAGTTTACACGCGATGGATATGAGGAGGAAATTGCGACACTATTGGAGAAGAATGACGACCTAGTTAAGAAGATCGGAATATTCATGGGAGACCCCACTCCAGTAGAAGAAGACGAATAACCCAAGGAAATTCGTCCGGAGGAGTACATCATCATCGACAACACCGACTCCGACCCTAGTGATGATGACTTTGATGACGAAGCTGGAGCAGATATCATGGAGTCCTCCACCGATCAAAATTTCTAGATGACCACCATATATTAGTAGAATTCCCCCATGTATTTAGTAGTAGTAGAGCACTTTTGCGATAGTTCTAAACCACTTGTATGCCCTTGCTTGATTGATTGAGTGAAATGATTGTGTTTGTCTCATGTGCATATGGCTAGTGCTTTCTCATTAGATCCCTTTTCTATTCTGATCTCTTCCATCTAAACCCATCAGATGCCTCCGAGATGTGGCACCGGTTTTGCTTTCCCACCGGAGCTCACCCAGTTGATCCAGCAGCAGAATGCCTAGATGCAATTGCTAGTTCAGAACTAGGGCAACAACAACAACAACCCGCCGCCAGTTGGCAACCTAGCCCATTTTCTAAGGTTACAGCCGCTGGTGTTTTCCAGTAGCACCGAGCCTATAGTTGCTGATGATTGGCTACGCCGTATTGGAAGGGAGTTGACCACCACAGGATGCACAGATGCTGAGAAGGTGCGCTTTGCCGCACATCTATTGGATGGACCAATAGCCTCATGGTGGGAGAATTACATGACCACTTTCCCCATAGCCAATGTCACTTGGGACCAGTTTCAGCAAGCTTTCTGCACAGCCCATGTCTCAACTGGAGCTATGCAGGTAAAGAAGCGGGAGTTCCGCAACCTACGCCAGGGGAACCGTACTGTGGCTCAGTACGTGGATGAGTTTAGCAAGTTATCTCGCTATGCCCCTGACGATGTAGCCACGGATGCCACGAAGCAGGAGAAGTTTATGGAAGGGCTGAATGATGAGATGAGCATGCAGTTGATGGTAGCAACCTTCAACAACTACCAGGAGTTGGTAGATAAGGTTCGTATGATTGAAGGGAAGCAGCAGCAGATTGAGAGCCGTAAGAGGAAGTACGGACAATGGAGTATAACTCAGGAGCTCAGCAGAAGCCTCGCCTAACCCCAAACTCGGGAGGACTTGTTCATAACCATGGAGGTCATAACCACACTGGAGGAGGATTGCATAACCACAATGGTACTAAGAAGGGAAATGGGAACGGAGCTAACAACAATCAGAACTGCCCCAACCCAGCCACACCCGCCAAAAGAGACCTAAGTCAAGTTACTTGCTTTAAGTGTGGGAAGACAGGGCACTATGCCAATGATTGCCCTGAAGGAAGGAATGGAAACGGAAATGGGAGCGCTAGGAAGAAGCCTAATCCATTCAACAAAGGACAAGTGAACCACGTTAGCGTGGAGGAGGTTGAAGAACAGCCGGACGCGGTAATAGGTAAGTTTTTGGTTAAGTCATTTACCGCTCTTGTTCTTTTTGATACTGGTGCATCACATTCATACATATCAAGGGGATTCGTGGATAAGTTTAAACTACCAACCCAAACCCTTAGGACCCCTCTCTTAGTAAGTTCACCTGGAGCAGAGTACATGGCTAGCCGATGGTGCGACCAGATACCCCTACCATTGGTACACATGTTTTTTCTGTCCGACCTAATTATCTTGGAGTCACAAGGATTGGATGTGATATTAGGTCTGGACTGGATGTCAAAGTATGGAGGAAGTATTGACTGTGCTAGTAAGTCGATTTATCTCACCACCCCGGAAGGAAAAAGGATTAAGTATGTATCTAGGCATGTGCCTAGGAGGAGCCATGTGAATGCCCTGATAGGAGTTGTTCAGGAGGAAGTGCCTGTAGTGAAGGATTACCTGGATGTTTTTCTAGAGGAGTTCCCAGGCATGCCACCGGATCGAGACATCGAGTTTCTGATAGATCTATTGCCAGGTATAGGGCCAACATCCAAGAGACCCTATCGGATGCCCGCAAATGATCTGGAGGAAATTAATAAGCAGATCAAGGAGTTATTGGAGAAAGGTTACATTCGAAGAAGTTCATCACCTTGGGGAGCCCCAGTGCTTTTGGTTGAGAAGAAGGATAAATCCCTAAGGATGGTTGTTGATTATCGAGCTTTGAATGAAGTAACGATTAAGAACAAGTACCCACTACCGATGATCAATGACCTGTTCAATCAGTTGCAAGGAGCTAAAGTGTTTTCGAAGATTGATCTACGATCGGCATACCATCAGTTGAAAATTCGAGAGAAGGATATACCAAAGACAGCATTCACCACTCGTTATGGATTATACGAGTATACGGTCATGTCATTTGGACTGACTAACGCCCCTGCATATTTCATGAGCATGATGAACAAAGTGTTCATGGAGTATTTGGACAAGTTTGTTGTGGTGTTTATTGATGATATTATGGTATACTCGGAGAATGAAGAGGTTCTAGAAAAACTCAGGGAACACCAGTTGTATGCCAAGTTCAGCAAATGGGAGTTTTGTTTGAAGGAAGTCGGATTTCTTGGACATGTTATATCAGGAGAAGGTATAGCAGTAGACCCCAGCAAGGTTCAGTCAGTCACTGAATGGTTGGCACCCACTTCAGTTAGCGAGATCCGCAGTTTCCTAGGACTCGCAGGATACTACCGGAGATTCATTGAGAATTTTCCAAGATTGTGAAGCCAATGACTGAACTATTGAAGAAGGATACTAAGTTTAAATGGACAGAAGATTGCGAGGCAAGTTTCTAGGAGTTGAAGAAACGTTTGACTACAGCCCCAGTGCTAACACTACCAGATATACATAAGGATTTCCAAGTGTATTGCGACGCTTCTCGCTTAGGACTTGGATGTGTGCTTATGCAGGACGGAAGAGTTTTTTCATATGCCTCACGACAACTAAAACCTCATGAGTTGAACTATGCCACACATGATTTGGAGTTAGCAGCCGTAGTGCATGCATTGAAGACTTAGGAGGCATTACCTTATTGGAAACCGTTGTGATGTGTACACGGATCATAAGAGTTTGAAGTACATCTTCACACAGAAGGAGCTGAACCTTAGGTAGAGGAGATGGTTGGAGCTTATAAAGGATTACGACATGAAGCTACACTATCATCCAGGAAAGGCCAATATCGTAGCAGACGCTTTGAGCCGGAAGAGTTATGCCAATATCCTTGAAAGTAAGGGATTGCCGAAGGAGTTAGCAGAGGATATCATGGAACTTCGATTAGAGATTGTTCCTAGAGGTTTTGTTGCGACAATGGAGGTTCAGTCGACATTGTGGGGTAAGATTCGGGAGACTCAGAAGGATGAAAAAGAGATTGCCGAGATAAAGGAGAAGATGAGCAAAGGAAAGGCCAAAGGTTTTCGCGAGGATGAACACGATACCTTATGGTTTGAGGACCGAGTTTATGTGCCCAATAACCCAGAGATCAGGAAGTTAATACTTCAGGAGGCTCATGACTCACCATACTCGATAAACCCCGGAAGCACCAAGATGTATTTGGATTTGAAGGAACATTTCTGGTGGACTGGTATGAAGAAGGATATTGCCGAGTATGTAGCCGTATGTGATGTATGTCAGAGAGTAAAGGCAGAACATCAAAAGCCAGCAGGACTGTTACAGCCTATGCCGATACCTGAATGGAAGTGGGATAAACTTGGCATGGACTTTATCACCGGATTGCCCAGGACCAAATCAGGATATGATTCGATATGGGTAGTAGTTGATCACTTGACCAAAGTGGCTCACTTTATCCCAGTGAAAACCACTTATACAAGTGCGCAGTTGGCCTAGATATATATGTCCAGGATCATATGTCTGCATGGAGTTCCAAGGACCATCGTATCAGATAGAGGAACACAGTTTACTTCAAAGTTTTGGCAATAGTTACACTAGACTTTGGGAACGAGATTGGAGTTTAGTACAACGTTTCACCGGCAGACAGATGGGCAGACTAAGAGAGTCAATCAGATTTTGGAAGACATGTTGAGAGCCTGTGCGCTAGATTATGGATCTAGCTAGGATGACAATTTGACTTATGCAGGGTTCTCATACAACAATAGCTATCAAGCCAGTTTGAAGATGGCACCGTTTGAAGCCCTGTATGGACGCAGGTGCAGAACGCCATTAATGTGGGATGAAGTAGGAGACCGACAGTTGTTTGGACCAGACTTGATCAAGGAGTCTGAGGATAAGGTTAGACTGATTCGTGGTAGATTGAAGATTGCTCAGTCCAGGCAGAAGAGTTACGCAGACTCAAAACGCAAGGAGGTAACATATGAAATTGGAGATAGAGCATATCTGCGAGTATCACCCTTGCGAGGAGTGAAACGTTTTGGAGTTAAGGGAAAGTTAGCCCCAAGATTTGTAGGACCGTATCGTGTTTTGGAACAGATGGGAGAAGTTGCCTACAAGTTGGAATTACCTGAGGGATTGTCAGGAGTTCACGATGTGTTCCATCTTTCACAGTTGAAGAAGTGTCATGCTGAGATGGCCGAAATACCGTTAGACATACAGTATCCTTGGAGGCGATTCAGTTGGACAGCGATTTGACTTATGAGGAAAAACCAGTCAAGATTCTTGAGTTTGCCAGCCGAGTCACCCACAGCAAAGTTATCAAGTTTTGCAAAGTTCAGTGGAGCCACCATACCAAGGATGAAGCCACCTGGGAACGAGAGGATGATCTCCGCAAAGACCACCCACACCTATTTTCTAGCCAATCCGAATCTCGAGGGTGAGATTCATCTTAAGGGGGGTAGGTTTGTAACATCCCAAATTTTCAATTTGGAATGTTATACATAGGTCATTCTTGCATATCATATTTTATTGCATTTCTCGTTCCGCAATCCTCGAAATCCTAAGCTACTCAAGGACCCTCGGAGAGAGTTGGGGATTTCCCGGTTCTCATATTTGATTTTTTTATCAAATAATGAAACGAGGATTTTGGTTTTAATTATTTTTCCCTCTGAAAATATTTCGTATTAAAATATATGAGAGGAGATAATATGACTTCTCCAAAATAATTGAAATATTGGAGGAAAAATATTAAAATCATTTATTTGATTTTATTTGCATTAGAAAAATTGCACGTTTTTCAAAATTGCATTTTAGGGCCAAGAAAATGTTCATCCTGTTCTAAATATTTTAATTAGATGGAGAAAATTTGTTTTGGTATTTTTAGAATTTTATTCTATTTTCTAGGATATTTTGGAGTTCGGTGGAATTGTTTAAAAAAAAGTTCCAGCCGACTGGGCCGAAACCCAGCCGGGCCACCGGCCCAACCGGCCGCGCCGCCGCCGCCGACTCGGACGAGGAGTCTGAGCCGGACTCCACCGCTGCCACCTTGGCCCCTCCCCCAAGCCACCCTGCCCCGCCCCTTTATATACTCCGTCGCCCGAGCCCCCACCACCGCCAACCACCGCCGCCGCCGCTTGCCGCCCCGCGTCGCCGCCGAGCCCCGCCGCCCCGCAAGCCGTCGCCCCGCCGCCCCGTCCCGCCTCGCCGGAGCCACCTCGTCGTGGTACCGCACTGACCCGAGCCGCCGTTTTTTTATAAAAACCATTCGGGTTTTCTAGAAACCTAGTTCGTTTTTTAGATCGGTTCGCCGATTTTTCCCGGTTCTTTTAGTTTGCGGACGTTTGTCCGTACATTTGTTTTAACAAACGGTTTTCGCCCGTTAGTTACAGATAACGAACGCTCGTTCGTTAGTCTGTTCGTCTGTTTTCTTTTTATCAGATTAATCCGCGATTATTTTCGAACGCGATCTCTGATCCGATTTTCGTTTCTGTTTTTCTTTTTGCTTGTTAGTCGGAATCAAGCGATTCAAGCGCCTAGATCTTCGTCGCGAGACCCTCTTTCTGCTTAATCAACTTAAACAAGATTTTGATACTGTAAAATTTGACCTTAGTTCATATTAGTAAACGGATCTTGTTTCTTTCGCCATTTGAGTTTCGTTGCTCCGTTTGATTTGATTCTTTTTGCAAACCAGAGTTCTTAAGTTGAACTTTCTGGTCAACCTCTCTTCTTGAGTTTTGCTTGTGCATCTTTTCTTGTTGCTTATGTATGCCATTGTTTGTTTGCGATAGAATTCCCGAAGTGTGAAGCGTGGTACTACGAGTCCCTAGGATTCGCGGATCGTCAGCAAGCCAAGTAACACATCGATCATACTCTTTTCATACCCGGTTTTTATGCATTAGTTTCACACCCCAAACATTGCATGATTAGGATGTCATTAACTTGTGGGTTGGGAAGTAGATATTGAGGTAGAACCTATTGCCCTGTTACTATCAAACCCTTGGGAGTTACTTCTACGCGTTGCTTATATTGCTATGCTATGCTTGTAGACGTGGTTTTGGTTTGAGTGAAATCCATGACAGATGTGAGATAGTTATTTAATGGTTCAACTTAAGGTGGCAACTTAAATTAACATCTGGGTGGACTGAGGCACCTGGGGAACCTAGTGTTGTCTGTATTTTTTTGGAAATCCCGGGGTACCCGTGTGATCTTCCTATGGACCGCCACTCAGGCTCAAAGGGAACTGAGACGATTCATGCTAGAAACTTCCGTGTGCAGCCACACGCTATTATGGGCTCTAGCATAGTTGAGTAAGTTACGTGAAGCTCTTGAAGAGGTGGATCAGCAGGTAGTGGGTTTTGTAGGTTTGGTATGGTCTACCCGGAGTAGAGAGTTAATGTTTGTGAAAGACTATGTCTCGGTCATCCGTTTCTCAAACACCGTGTAGTGCGAGAAATCCAACGGAGGCGATCGAGTCTTGTGGGGAAAAGTGCACAAACCTCTGCAGAGTGTACAATCTAATCATGGTTAGCCGTGTCCCCGGTTATGGACAATCTTGAGTATCTAGTACTTGGGTTATCACATGTATCTCATCACTCTTAATTAATATTGTTGGGTTGTTAACTACTTTAATTGGGATTGAGTTGGGGTTACCTTCTCAATGTTTCAACCACCATGATAGTTAAATTAAAATATATTCCTTTGTTGTAGGGAAAAATTGGCTTTTCGGAAAAACCATAACCATAGAGCTTTCCACCAGCCAAATATGCATGCAGTGATAGCATTATTCTGTTCTTGCTCTACTGTGTTACTTTGCCAGCATATTCCATGTGCTGACCTGTTTTCGGCTGCAACGTATTATGTCGCAGACTTTTCAGACGAGGAGTAAGGTTCGTTAGGTCGTTGCCGTGCAGCTCAGCTATGTCGTTGGAGTTGATAGACTCACTTTGTCTTCCAAGCCTTCCGTTGTTATCGCATTAGATGGCCTTAAGCCATATTATTGTAATAAGTTCTCTTTTGAGACATTCGATGTAATAAGTGTGTGATTGCTACTCTGTTATAAATCCTTCGAGTACTGTGTGTGTCAGCATTACCGATCCAGGGATGACACTGAAGCACAGGGACTTGACCGTTTGAGGTCGGGTCGCTACATTGTTCTCTCGCAGCTATGCAACATCCTTGGGTGAAAGGAGCCTTAGCCATCACGGGCAAGCTCCATAAGGAAATAATGGACCTCAAGCAGCAAGTCAATAAGCTCGAGGAAGAGAGTCGTATCCTGAAGGGCATCATCGCCAAGAATATCACATCACCACCACCGAAGGAGACATAAACACATGGGTATGGGCACTCCCCTTGGCAACTGCCAAGGTTGGGGAAGTGCCCCGGTATCGTATCGCCACCACTTTTATCTTTACCATTTTTCTTAGTTCGATCCTTTTGGTAATATCTTGATCTAGTACAATAAAGTTTTAGTATGATCTAGTTTTGAGTTTTGCTTTATGATCCTTCTATGTAATTGAGTCCGTGAGCTATATATAATAAAGATTAGTGTTGAGTCAAGGGCTTGATTATCTTACTATGATCTTGAGGGTATAAAATAAAAGAAAAAGAATAAAAAGAAATAAAGGGATCATGTGGATCTTATGGAGAGTAATGACTTCACATATAAAGAGTATGATGAATAAAAATTGTTGAGAGTTGACAAGCATAGTTTTGGTCATCATTGCAATTAATAGGAAGTAATAAAGAAAGAGAGGTTTTCACATACAAATATACTATCTTGGTCATCTTTTATGATTATGAGCACTCATTAAAATATGACATGCTAAAGAGTTGATGTTGGGCAAGGAAGACAACGTAATGGGTTAAATTTTCTTACATCTGAGATAAATTATATTGTCATGGATCATCCAACATGTTGAGCTTGCCTTTCCCTCTCATGCTAGACAATTTCTTTGCACCAAGTAGAGATACTACTTGTGCTTCCAAATATCCTTAAACCCAGTTTTGCTATGAGAGTCCACCATATCTACCTATGGATTGAGTAAGATCCTTCAAGTAAGTTGTCATCGTTGCAAGCAATAAAAATTGCTCTCTAAATATGTATGATTTATTAGTGTGGAGAAAATAAGCTTTATACGATCTTGTGATGTGGAAGAAATAAAAGCGATGTACTGCATAATAAAGGTCCATATCACAAGTGGCAATATAAAGTGATGTTCTTTTGCATTAAGATTTTATGCATCCAATCATAAAAGCACATGAGAACCTCTGCTTCCCTCTGCGAAGGGCCTATCTTTTATTCTTGTCTTATAATTCATGCAAAGAGTCACGGTGATCTTCACCTTTCCTTTTTACATTTTATCCTTTGGCAAGCACAATGTGTTGGAAAGATCCAGATATATATAGCTAACTGGATGTGAGTTTTCATGAACTATTATTGTTGACATTACCCTTGAGTTAAAAGGTTGGGAGGCAAAACTATAAGCCCCTATCTTTCTCTGTGTCGGACTAAAACTTCATAACCATAAATATTGTGTGGGTGTTAGCAATTGTGAAAGACTAAAAAATGGTTGAGTATGTGGACTTGCTGAAAAGCTCTTAATGACTCTTTCCTATGCTATGATAAATTGCAATTGCCTCAATGACTGAGATTATAGTTTGTTTGTTTTCAATGAAGTTTATGCTTCATACTTGAAACTGTGAATGAATTGTTACTTTAGCATAAGAGATCATATGACGATATATATATATATGTGTGTGTGTGTGTGTGTGTGTGTGTGTTACTCTTATAATAATGATCATGATGCACTCATGTCCGTATTTTATTTTTTGTCGACACCTCTATCTCTAAACATATGGACATATTTTTCAATATTGGCTTTCGCTTGAGGACAAGCGAGGTCTAAGCTTGGTGGAGTTGATACGTCCATTTTGCATCATGCTTTCATATCAATATTTATTGCATTATGGGATGTTATTACACATTATGTAACAATACTTATGCCTATTCTCCCTTATTTTACAAGGTTTACATGAAGAGGGGGAATGCCGGCAGCTGGAATTCTGGGCTGGAAAAGGAGCAAATATTATAGACCTATTCTGCACATCTCCAAAAGTCTGAAACCTCACGGGAGCATGTTTCAGAATATATAAAAAATATTGGGCAAAAGAAGTACCAGAGGGGGGCCACCCACCGTCCACGAGGGTGGGGGGCGCGCCCCTGTCTAGCAATTCAAACATCGTCCATGGCCGCTGTGACCCCATTATGTAATTCAAATCAAGACGAAAAATCAAGTAGATCCCACATTGTTTATTATAACCAACTATGTGAGATGCAGCACAAAATATCTTTGGACCGTGTCTGAATAAGGGACCGTGTCTGATGACACTTTGCGCGCCAGTTTTTTGGCTGAAGTGATTCCAAATTTTCAGCTTTCGCGGAAATATCTACCTCCCCGCCCCCTCCCCCTTACCAAAAGCCACATTTCCCCTGTTTCCGCCTTCCTTTCCAAGTTGAAACCTTCACTCCTTTCTTGTAGCGCCGCCACCTCCTCGCCGGCGATGCTCCTTCACACTGCTCAGCCTCGCCTATCCAGGCAGGTAATCCACACCCAACCCCCATCCTCCTCCTCCTTCCACATCCCACATGCCCCGACTGTCGGCGCGAGCACGTCACCTTCCACCCAAATCACCGACCCCTCCACCAAATAAGCACCGTCCTAAGCCATGGTGCACGTAGTATAGCCAGGAGCTCAAGGAGCATTTGGCAGCGGAGAAGCAAATCACGGCCGCACGCGCAGATGAGGTCGCGATG
This sequence comes from Triticum monococcum, assembly GCA_034509565.1. Lineage (NCBI taxonomy): Eukaryota > Viridiplantae > Streptophyta > Magnoliopsida > Poales > Poaceae > Triticum > Triticum monococcum. The sequence continues at coordinate 526,110,610 of CM067847.1, forward strand.
GCTGCCATTCGTGCCGACCCCCAAATGTTGGAGGAGCACCCCACCGTCGAGGCCACCGTTGACACCTAGCGCGCTGATGCCACGATGCGGTTGAATTCTTTAAATGATAGTTCATGGCATTTTCTCGAGGCCACAGTCGGTGCCTTTGATGAAGACTACATGGTGTTTTCTCAGCGTGCACATGCTTACCTCATCTCGAGAGCCAGCAGGTTGGTGCCCGGAGCGGCTCAGGAAACTCACCACTACAACGAGGGCACCCATGATGCGGAGACCTCGCCCTCTTCCATGTCCAAGGAGCCAATCTTCATCGATATCTCCGATAATGAGTAGCTTGTCTCATTAGCTCACTATTAGGACCCAAGTTCAGTTTGCTAGATACTGCCTTTCCATAACAAATTCTAGTGAATTGTGCTATCTACCTTTACCATGCAATCTTCTGCTATAGTGTATATGTTCTATATGTCGTGCAATGTGGTGTTCAGTTAACTGCTTCATTCAATTATGCAAATGTGATGTTCAATTCTTCAGGGTGCAATAGTTCCAAGTTGTCAAGCATGCTTGGTTTGGTTAACTGTGTGATCTTCTATTAGGAGTATGTTATATTGTGCAATGTTGTGCTCAGTTAAGTTTGGTTCATTTGTTGTGGTGTTTAGTTAATTGCTTGGTTCAATTCTGCAATGTGATGTTCAATTGTTGTGGCTGCATTCTGTTATTGTATACCATGTGAGGAATAAATCGAATTCGGCTATACTAAATACATGAGAAACAAATACAATTGCTATATTTCCAAGTTGTTAAGCATGTTTGGTTTGATTAACTGTCTGATCTTCTATTAGGAGTATGTTATATTGTGCAATGTGGTGCTCAGTTAATGTTTGGTTCATTTTTTGTGGTGTTTAGTTAACTGCTTGGTTCAATTCTGCAATGCGATGTTCAATTGTTGTGGCTGATTGTGTGGGATGTACTTACGACCGGAAATGATTTCGCCTGTATAATTGTATTTTTTAGCACTACTGTACGTATTTCTGTATTTGAGTGCTCGCCGGTCGCACACGACCTCATTTTGCCGTGCGTGTGTGCCAGCAGGGCATATCCCCAACGGTTTCTGGGTCGTGTGGGAAGGACCTACCTATCACCCACACTCAATTGGCGACGGTTCCGAATGCCGTCGCGGAAAGGGGTTAAAAACCATTTGTTTAGGACCGACGCGTACCAGTTTATGTTGCGATCTATGATGTCTCTTACCGATTTACCACTATCGTTTTGGGGTTATGCATTAGAGACATCTGCATTCATGTTAAATATGGCACCATCTTAATCCGTTGAGACGACACCATATGAGTTGTGGTTTGGCAAGAAACCTAAGTTGTCGTTTCTTAAAGGTTGGGGTTGCGATGCTTATGTGAAAAAGCTTCAGCCTGATAAGCTCGAACTCAAAACGGAAAAGTGCATCTTCATAGGATGCCGAAAAGAAACGGTTGGGTACACCTTCTATCATAGATCCGAAGGCAAGATCTTTGTGGCCAAGAATGGATCCTTTCTAGAAAGGAGTTTCTCTCGAAAGAAGTGAGTGGGGGAAGTAGAACTTGATGAGGTAATTGTACCTTCTCTCAAATTGGAAAGTAGCTCATCATAGAAAACCGTTCCCGTGATGCCTACACCAACCAGTGAGGAAGCTAATGATAATGATCATGAAACTTTAGATCAAGTTACTACAGAACCTCGTAGGTCAGCCAGAGCATGTTCCGCACCAGAGTGGTACGGTAATCCTATTCTAGAAGTCATGTTACTAGACCATGACGAATCTACGAACTATGAGGAAGCGATGATGAGCCCAGATTCCGCAAAATGGCTTGAGGCCATGAAATATGAGATGGGATCCATGTATGATAACAAAGTATGGACTTTGGTTGACTTGCCCAATGATCGGCAAGTGATAGAGAATAAATAGATCTTCAAGAAGAAGATTGACGCTGATGGTAATGTTACTGTCTACAAAGCTCGACTTGTTGCGAAAGGTTTTCGACAAGTTCAAGGAGTTGACTATGATGAGGCCTTCTCACCCATAGCGAGGCTTAAGGTTGTCTGAATCATGTTAGCAATTGCCACATTTTATGATTATGAAATCTGGCAAATAGACGTCAAAACTGCATTTCTTAATGGGTTTCTTAAAGAAGAGTTGTACATGATGCAACCAAAAGGTTTTGTCGATCCTAAAGGTGCTAACAAAGTGTGCAAGCTCCAGCGATCCATCAATGTACTGGTGCAAGCATCTCGGAGTTGGAATATACGCTTTGATGAGGTGATCAAAGCATATGGTTTTATACAGACTTTTGGAGAAGCCTATATTTACAAGAAAGTGAGTGGGAGCTCTATAGCATTTCTATATGTGGATGACATATTGTTGATTGGAAATGATATAGAATTTCTGGATATCGTAAAAGGATACTTGAATAAGAGTTTTTCAATGAAAGACCTCGGTGAAGCTGCTTATATATTGGGCATCAAGATATATAGAGATAGATCAAGACGCTTAATTAGACTTTCACAAAGCACATACCTTGATAAAGTTTGAAGAAGTTCAAAATGGATCAGTGAAAGAAAGGGTTCTTGCCTGTGTTACAAGGTGTGAAGTTGAGTAAGACTCAAAACCCGACCACGGCATAAGATAGAGAAAGAATGAAAGTCATTCCCTTTGCCTCAGCCATAGGTTCTATAAAGTATGCCATGCTGTGTACCAGACCTATTGTGTACCTTGCCATGAGTTTGGCAAGGGGGTACAATAGTGATCTAGGAGTAGATCACTGACATCGGTCAAAATTATCCTTAGAGGACTAAGGAAATATTTCTCGGTTATGGAGGTGATAAAGAGTTCGTCGTAAAGAGTTACGTCGATGCAAGCTTTGACACCGATCTGGATGACTCTAAGTCTCGATCTGGATACATATTGAAAGTGGGAGCAATAAGCTAGAGTAGCTCCATGCAGGGCATTCGAGACATAGAGATTTGCAAAATACATATGGATCTGAATGTGGCAGACCCGTTGACTAAGCCTCTTCCACGAGCAAAACATGATTAGCACCAAGACTCCATGGGTGTTAGAATCATTACAATGTAATCTAGATGATTGACTCTAGTCCAAGTGGGAGACTGAAGGAATTATGGCCTAGAGGCAATAATAAAGTTGTTATTTATATTTCCTTATATCATGATAAATGTTTATTATTAATGCTAGAATTGTATTAACCAGAAACTTGATACATGTGTGAATACATAGACAAAACATAGTGTCCCTAGTATGCCTCTACTAGACTAGCTCGTTAATCAAAGATGTTCAACTTTCCTAACCATAGACATGTGTTGTCATTAGATGAACGGGATCACATCTTTAGGAGAATGATGTGATGGACAAGACCCATCCATTAGCTTAGTTAAGTTTTATTGCTATTGCTTTCTTCATAACTTATACATATTCCTTTGACTATGAGATTATTTAACTCCCAAATGCCGGAGGAATACCTTGTGTGCTATCAAACGTCACAATGTAACTGGGTGATTATAAATACGCTCTACATGTATCTCCGAAGGTGTTTGTTGGGTTGGCATAGATCAAGATTAGGATTTGTCACTCCAAGTATAGGAGAGGTATCTCAGGGCCCACTCGGTAATGCACATCATGATAAGCCTTGAAAGCAATGTGACTAATGAGTTAGTTATGGGATGATGCATTAAGGAACAAGTAAAGAGACTTGCCGGTAATGAGATTGTACTAGGTATGAAGATACCGACGATTGAATCTCGGGCAAGTAACATACCAATGACAAAGGGAAGGACGTATGTTGTCATTACGGTTTGACCGATAAAGATATTCATAGAATATGTAGGAACCAATATGAGCATCCAGGTTATGCTGTTGGTTATTGACCGGAGAGGTGGCTCGGTCATGTCTACATAGTTCTCAAACCCATAGGGTCCGCACGCTTAACGTTCGATGACGATTTGTATTATGAGTTATGTGTTTTGGTGATAGAAGATTGTTTAGAGTCCCGGATGAGATCACAGACATGACAAGAATCTCTCGAAATGGCCGAGAGGTAAATATTGATATATTGGACGATAGTATTCGGACAACAGAAGTGTTTCGAAATGTATCGTGTATGTATTGGAGTACCGGGGGGGGTTACCGGAACCCCCCGGGGGAAAATATGGGCCACATGGGCCATAGGAAGGAGGCAGGCCAATGCACAAGGGTGGTTCCCCCCCAAGAGAGGAGTCCGAATTGGACTAGGGGAGGGGGCGTGGCCCCCTTTCCTTGTCCTCCTCAGTCTCCTTCCCCCTTTCCCCTTTTGGTAAAAGGAAAGCGGGGGGCCAAATTGGACTAGGAGTCCAAGTGGGAGTCCCCCCACTTGGCGCGCCCCTTGGCCGGCCTCCTCCCCTCTCCCTCCTTTATATATGGGGGCGGGGGGGGGGGGGACCTCTATGACACATCAATTGTTCTTAGCCATGTGCGGTGCCCCCTCCACTGCTTACTCCTCCGGTCATATTGTCATAGTGCTTAGGCGAAGCCCTATGCGGATCACTTCACCATCACCGTCACCACGCCATCATCCTGACGAAACTCTCCCTTGACACTTTGCTGGATCAAGAGTTTGAGGGACGTCATCAAGCTGAACGTGTGCAGAACTCGGAGGTGTCGTACGTTCGGTACTTGATCGGTTGAATCGCGAAGACGTTTGACTACATCAACCGCATTAAACTAACGCTTTCGCTTTCGGTCTATGAGGGTACGTGGACACACTTTCCCTTCTCATTGCTATGCATCTCCAAGATAGATATTGCGTGATCGTAGGAAATTTTTTGAAATTGCATGCTACGGTCCCCAACAAAAAAAATCTCCAATACTTATTTTGAAAAACTGAAGAAACATGTTAATTATGACATATCTTCTCAAAAAGATCAATGTGCAAATGAAATAATTGGTACTGAGAAAACAACCTAATTCTGGAACATCAGAAGCTATAATTTACTACAACGATGCCGCAAGTTCTTACTCATGTACAATAAATAACAAACTGAACATTTTATGAGGAAGGTAAATATAACTGCAACAGCATAGCGACAGTGTTTGGATGACAGCAAATTGATACTAACAAGTGTGCACATGCACAAATTTAGTAACATAGAACTAATAGCACTAAGGCTATCCACTATGTATGCCAAAACTGGGGTAAAGACAACTATTGCTACATATCGCACCGGTGCCCTGCACTGGCGAGCCGATGCAGCGGAAAAAAAATCAGGGACCCGGACTACGGAGCACGTAGTTGCTCCGATGCCCAGTTCCTTTGTGCCATAAAGATTTGGTATTTTACTACTTGGCCGCTCGGTTGTGTGGACCAAAGTTGGCTGCACAAACTGCTGAAGCGGTGCCAAAATAATTTTCTAATGGCATTGCTGATGAGATGGCAACAATTTAAGATACTAGGTACAAACTGAGACACTGTCTTAGGATGCGTTTGGTTGAAGGTGTGGTATGAATGGCTTGGGACCATGACAGTGTCTGAATCACATCTAACAAATGATTTGTAACAACGAAATAGGGTCTAACCTTCTCTACACATGCCAGAAACTTCCTCCCACTATCCACAGATTCAAACGCAACTAGCTTCATGCATGGAGATTGACGGTGACAACGAGCAAACAGATCTTCAGCCACCCCACTCCATTCGTTGCAACTGATGGTCCTAGGGAGCTATAAGAGGAAGAAATGACTCAAATTGACCATCGAGTTAAAATCCTTCATTCCAAGTCATATCCTGAGAGAGAGAAGAGAGGTATACCCGGGTGGTGGAGGAGTCGATGTTGGAGAAGGAACCGTTGGTGGAGGGGTCATTGAAGAAGACCATGGCGACCTGATACTTCTCCGTCGTATCTATAATTTTTCACTGTTTCATGCCAATATCATACAAGTTTTACATACTTTTGGCAACTTTTTATATGATTTATTGGACAAACCTATTGATCTAGTGCCCAATGCCAGTTCCTGTTTGTTGCATGTTTTTGCATCGTAGAAAATCCATATCAAACGAAGTCCAAATGCGATAAAAATTTACAGAGAATTATTTTGGAGTATATGTGATTTTTGGGAGTTGGAATCACCGCAAACAGAGTCCCGTGGTGTGCAAAACTCACTAGGATCCGACACCTAAGCCAAGTGCGTGGTGGTGGGTTGTGCCCAGCTCGTACGTCGGTTGGAGCTCTACTTCGGTCGCAAGGAAGCTTATATCCATAAAAAATCATGTTAAAATCTCAGCATAATCGGAGTTACGGATCTCCGGGAATATAAGAAACGGTTTTCGGCCAGATCTGGGAAAGCGAAACAAAAGAGAACAGAGAGGGAGATCCAATCTCGGAGGGGCTCTCACCCCTCCGCCGCCATGGAGACCAAGGACCAAAGGGGGAACTCTCCTCCCTTCTTGGGGGAAGGCCAAGGAAGAAGAAGAAGGAGGGGGCTCTCTCCTCCTCGCTTCCCGTGGCGCCGGAGTGCCGCTGAGGCAACGATCGGGACGGTGATCTACATCAACAATCTTGCTACCGTCAACACCAACTCTCTCCCCCCTTGATGCAGTGGTGTAACACCTCTTATCCCCGCTGTAATCTCTACTTAAACATAGCGCTAAACTCCATATATTATTTCCTAATGATCTATGGTTATCCTATGAGGTTTGAGTAGATCTGTTTTGTCCTGTGGGTTAATCGTGATCTTGGTTGGTATGATTGTATATTTTATTTATGGTGTTGTCCTATGGTGCCATCTATTCTCGCGCAAACGTGAGGGGCCCCCGCTGTAGGGTGTTGTAATATGGTCATGGTTCGCTTATGGTGGGTTGCGGGAGTGACAGAATCTTAAACCCGAGTAAGTGGGGTATGACGTACGGGAGTAAAGAGGACTTGATACTTAATGCTATGGTTGGGTTTCACGGCCTTAATGATCTTTAGTAGTTGCGGATTCTTGCTGGGGGTCCAATCATAAGTTCATATGATCGAAGTAGAGAAAGTATGTTAGCTCATGCCTCTCCCTCATATAAAATTGCAAGAAAGATTACCGGTACTTGTTATTGATTGCCTAGGGACAAATAACTTTCTTGTTGACACAAACCCTTTTACTAAACACCTAACTTTTATTATCTTGCAAAGTGCTTCTAGTTTTATTCATGCAAAGTAGTTCTAGCATCACACCTACAAAAGCGTTTCCTACTTGTTCCCCGTAGACCAAACATCAAGTGTGCGTAGAGTTGTATTGGTGTTCGATAGAACTTGAGGGAATATATGTTCTGCCTTTAGCTCCTCGTTGGGTTCGACACTCTTATTTATTGAAAAAGGCTACAAATGATCCCCTATACTGGTGGGTTATCAAGACCTTTTTCTGGCGCCGTTGCCGGGGAGCAATAGTGTGTGGTGAATATTCTCGTGTGTGCTTGTTTGCTTTATCACTAAGTAGTTTTTATTTCCTGTTTTAAGTTTTTCTCTATCTTTGGTTATGGATATGGAACACGAAACACCAAAAAAGTAGTGGTACTTCCTACTCATGGAGGTGGGGAACCTCATAAAACCCGCGATGCTCATTATGTGAAAAATATTATGCACTACTTTGATAATCTTGAGAAAACCCCATTCAAGGAGTAACTTTGGATCAATGTGAATAGTTTACGTATTATCAGTTGACAGAAAAAGGGAAAATTTTATGGGATCAAATTTATATGTTGCATTGGTATGCTCGGGATTTATGCTTGAGATATGATTTTACTTGTTGCTCTAGGATGAATGCTCCACATCTTCCCTTTTCATGCAAATTTAATGAAAATGAAACTTTGGCTTCTTATGCTAATGGTATATATGATTACTATGATGTAGAACGAATAGAAGAATTTGTTGCTTTTAAGGGTGCTTATGAAATTGAATCTTTGTTTGAAAAGTTTGAAGCTTTTGATGATGATGTTTATAGACTAGAAAATTTTGCCATCCTTAAATATTGCTATGATAATTATAAATATAATTTCGATATTGATGAATTTATTGAGAAAGTCTCCATTGTCCAAGAAGAGACTAATATTTTGCAGGAGTCTATGGAAGAAGGAATTGATAAAATTCTGAGCTCATTGGATGAAAAAGATGATGAGGAGAGCGAAGCACAAACGGAGGAAGAACGGATTAGCTACCAGTGCCCACCTTCTAGTGAGAGTAACTCTTCAACTCATATACTGTTTAGTTTCCCTTCATTCTTACCGAAGGATGAATGCTATGATAATTGCTCTGATCCCGTTGATTTGTTTTAAATATCTCTTTTTGATGATGCTTGCTAGGATTGTGGCCATGATGCCAATTTAAATTATGCTTATGGATATGAACTTGCTATAGTTCCTTATGTTAAGAATTACATTGTTTCTATTGCACCCACACATGATAGTCCTACTATCTTTCTGAATTCTCCAAACTACACTATATCGAAGAAGTTTGCTCTTATTAAGAATTATATTGATGGGTTGCGTTCTACCACTACACATGATGATTTTGATGAATGTAATATGCATGTGTTTGTTGCTCCTACTTGCAATTATTATGAGAGAGGAACTACATCTCCGCCTCTTTATGTTACCAACACGATAAAATTGCAAGAAACTACTTATGATATGTATTGGCCTTTACTTGATGTTCATGAATTGTTCTTGTATGACATGCTGATGCATAGGAAGAGAGTTAGACTTTGTCATTTCATAATATATTTTGCTTTGTGCTCATTACTAAATTCCAAATCATTGCTAATTAAAATTGGCTTTGATATACCTTAGGATCCGGGTGGATCCATTACTTGAGCACTTTATGCCTAGCTTAATGGCTTTAAAGAAAGCGCTGCCAGGGAGACAACCCGAAAGTTTTAGAGATTCATTTATTTATGTTGAGTTCTTTTATAAAGTTTAAAAGCAAGAAAAATATAGAGGGGGACCCAAAACTTTTCAAAAAGGAAAGTGAAAGTGAGAGAGACAAGCATTGTTGAAGTGGGGGAGCTCCTTGAACTTCGTTCATGCTCCCGGAAACTTTGTGAATCTTAATTATAGTAACTTATCAACAAAAATAATTATCCCCTTGTGAAAATACATTGTATTATAAAAATAATGTGCCAAGATTTGCCTTTAGGATGTTTAAATTGCTTGTTGGTTTGTGCGGTGCAAAACAGAAACTTTGGCTATAGTGTCCGATTTTACATTTTTTACTGGAACGTCAAATGGTTCTGAAACCTTTTCCATTGTCTTTCTATACAAAATATTTGTTTTTCCTAATTGTTTCAGAATTTGTAGAGTTACAGAAGTATGGTGGATGTTCAAATCTTTACAGACTGGCCTATTTTCAAAGATTGCTGTTATAGGTTCATTATTTGTGTATGTTTGAATTCTTGTTGAAGCCTCCTTCACTTGGGGCCATAGAATTTTGATAGAATACAGTGTATAATGTTTGTTTATAATTAAAAAATAATGTTTCAGCAGTACATGATGGGATTTCATTGCCATGTTCACTAACCCCGCCACTAAAAGTTTGGTTAAGTTTTGCGTGGATGAAGTGTTCGAAGATCGAGGAGGTCTCGATGCGAGGAGAAGGAGGAGAGGCAAGAGCTCGAGCTTGGGGATGCCCAAGGCACCCCAAGTAAATATTAAGTTGACTCAAGCGTCTAATCTTGGGGATGCCCCGGAAGGCATCCCATCTTTCTTCAACAAGTATCGGTATGTTTTCGGATTCGTTTCGTTCACGTGATATGTGCAAATATTGGAGCGTCTTTTGCTTTTACTTTTCATTTTTCTTTTATGCACTGTGCTGGTATGACATAGTCCATGGATGATTTATGGAATGCTCATTGCACTTCACTTATATCTTTTGAGTATGGCTTTATAGAATGCTTCATGTGCTTCACTTATATCATTTGAAGTTTGGATTGCCTGTTTCTCTTCATATAGAAAACCGTTGTTTAAAGAATGCTCTTTTGCTTCACTTATATTTGTTAGAGCATGGTCTTTTGTAGAACGAATTAAACTCTCATTCTTCACTTATATCTATTTAGAGAGTCAAAAGGAATTGGTCAATTGCATGGTTAGTCATAAAATCCTACGTAAAACTTATGGATCATGAATACGATATGTTTGATTCCTTGCAATAGTTTTGTGATATAGAGATGGAATATGTGGGAGGTACTAGTAAACGGTTGTGGTTAGTAAGAATATTTTTGTTAAGGTTTGTGATTCCCCAAGCATGCATGTATAGTCTCTCTTTATGCTATGATGTTGGAGCATGATTTATTATTGATTGTGTTCCTTATGAGTGGCGGTCGGGGACGAGCAATGGTCTTTTCCTACCAATCTATCCCCCTAGCAGCATGCGTAGTAGTACTTTGCTTCGAGGGCTAATAAACTTTTGCAATAAGTATAAGAGTTCTTTATGACTAATGTGAGTCCATGGATTATACACACTCTTACTTTCCGCAATTTGCTAGCCTCTATGGTATCGTGCATTACCCTTTCTCACATCGAGACGTGGTGAAAAGTTCACCTGTGCATCCAAACCCCGTGATATGATACGCTCTATCACACATAAGCCTTATTATATCTTCCTCAAAACAGCCACCATACCTACATATTATGGCTTTTCCATGGCCATTCGAGATATATTGCCATGCAACTTCCACCGCTTCCGTTTGATGACTTGAGCATTAATTGTCATATTGCTTTGCATGATCATGTAGCTAACATAGTATTTGTGGCTCAGCCACCGTTCATCATTTTTATGCATGTTACGCTAGATCATTGCACATCTTGGTACTGCCCGAGGCATTCATATAGAGTCATACTTTGTCATAGGTATCAAGTTGTAATTTTTATTTCTTTTGAGTTATAAGTAAATAGAAGTGTGATGATCATCATTAATCATTTTTAGAGCAGTGTCCCAGTGAGGAAAGGATGATGGAGACTAGATTCCCCCACAAGTCGGGATGAGACTCCGGACAACGAGAGAAAAAAATAATAAAAAAGAAAAAGAAAGAAAAAAAGAGAGAAGGGGCATTGTTAGTATCCTTTACCACACTTGTGCTTCAAAGTAGCACCATGTTTTTCATTTGGAGAGTCTCCTATGTAGTCACTTTCATATACTAATGGGAATATTTCATTATAGGATTGGATACACACCCACTTAGTTTTCATATTGAGCTTTCATACACTTATAGCTCTTAGTGCATTCGTTGCATGGCAATCCCTACTCCTCATGTTGATATCGATTGATGGTCATCTCCACAGCCCGTTGGTTAGCCACATCGATGTGAGACTTTCTTACTTTTTTGTATTCTCTATATTTACCCCTATCATCATACTCTATTCCACCCGTAGTGCTATATCCATGGCTTGCTCTCATGTATTGCGTGAGAGTTAAAAAAGCTAAAGCGCGTTAAAAAGTATGAACCAATTGCTCGGCCTGTCATCGTGGTCGTGCATGATAAATACTTTGTGTTAAGAAGACAGAACATGACAAGACTATATGATTTTGTAGGGATAGCTTTCTTTAGCATTGATATTTTGAAAGACATGATTGTTTGTTGGGATGCCTGAGTATTGATGTCTTTATGTCAAATTATAGACTATTGCTTTCAATCACTTATGTCTTAATTTTCATACCATGATTAGATATATGATCAAGTATGCTAGGTAGCATTCCACATCAAAAATTATCTTTTTCTACATTTACCTGCTCGAGGATGAGCGGGGATTAAGCTTGGGGATGCTGATACTTCTTTGTCATATCTATAATTTTTGATTGTTTCATGCCAATATTATACAAGTTTTACATACTTTTGGCAACTTTTTATATGATTTATTGGACTAACCTATTGATCCAGTGCCTAGTGCCAGTGTCGGGGAACTAATCCACGAGCACCTATGGGACCGACGGACCGAGCCCCTTTCGGTTCGGCGGGGGGGGGGGGGGGAGATCGCACGAAGAGCAGATCGAGGCGAAACACACGAGCAGTTTACCCAGGTTCGGGCCGCACGGATGCGTAAAACCCTACTCCTGCTTTGTGGTTTGTATTGAGTTCTTGCTCGGGAGCGCTGAGTGCTATAGTACACACCAGCAGCTAACGAGACCGAGCGTGAGTGTTCTCTCCTCCCAACCCCCCTCTACGTTGCGCATGGGCCTCCTTTTATATGCTCAAGGGGTCACCGACAGGTGGCAGCGTAGACAAGGGTAAAAATGGAAAAGGTGTTGCGGTTGGTACACCTACCTGCTACAGTGTATCATACCTAACCCTGACGGCAGGGGACAAGGGCATTAAATGCCCGTCTGCGTTAGCCAAATAGTACAAAAGGGACCGTCAGGGACGCCACCGCTCGCCACGATGGCAATCTTGTCAGCGCCGCTTGCCACCGCGCACCGCTGGCTGCACAGCCTCCCGCCACGTACGACTGGAAGGGTCCCAGAGCGACACGTTGGTGGATGTGCTGGAGCGCGGGTATAGAGTGGTGGCTTGCCGCGGCAAGCGCCTTGCCGCGGTCGTTGTCTTGTCGCGTCCGGGAGCTTGTCGCTCACCGGGCCTTGCCGGGACGTGTGGCGCGTCGCGGCAAGTTCCTTGAGATGCCTTGGTTGGCCTTCCCGGCAAGCTCCTCTTGCCGGGGTCTTGTCTCCTTGGATTGGATACTTTGTCCTTGAATGGCTCCAAAGGAACCACGGAGGACCTTGGCGGTCACCCGGCAAGCCTTGCCGCAGGATGTTGCGACTGCCCGTGCACAAGTTCGGGATACTAGGGTACCCCTACTCTAGTACACCGATAGGAGCCCCCGGGCCTGGGCCATACACGGTGCCGAGCGCTGTTGGGCCAGGCCCAAAACAGGGCATGGGCACGCACGGCCTGGGTTACGCTGTATCTCTCCCCGTATCCACTGCGCCCTCCCTGAACGGCACGTGTTGAATGCGGCGTCGTGGGAGAGATCGTGGGTGGTTTCTTTATTCGGAAAGGCGGAACATCCGCCCCCTCCCTCTTTATAAGCAGGGGAAACAGGGGTAGTTCGCCCACTCGCCGGTTGCTACTCCAATCTTGGAAGCTTCCGCCGCTCCCCCGTCTTCCCAAAGCTGAAAGAGAGCAGCACCCTGCCCCCCCATCACCACCAGCACCACCAACGCCGTCGACCTCCTCCACCACTTCCGTCATGGCTCCGAAAGCCGACAAGGGGAAGGTTGTGAAGTCGACCGAGGCGCAACGGCTTGCGGCGCTGCGAAAGGAGCAGGCAATCTTCCCCCCAAGCTCGCCGCGAGGGAGCTGAGGGAGTATTACTACCTCTTCTGGTCGACGGACACGCGAGCGCATCCGCACACGAAGGTACTTCCAGCCGTCGCTTGGAAAATGGCTCCAAATGGATATCCTTTCTTCGCCTTGTTCTTCTACTGCGGGCTCTGCCCGCCTTTCTCTGAGTTTTTCTGCGATATTATGAACACCTACGGGTTCCGCCTCCTTGACTTCACCCCCAATGCTATTCTGACCATGGCAGTTTTCGCACATCTCTGCGAAAACTTTGTCGGAGTCTATCCAAATGTAGCCCTTTTTCGCCACTTCTTTATGCCCCGAGTAGAGAGAGGAGAGCCTTTATCCGGTGGAATCGCCTGGATCTCGAGGGCCGGCAAGAAGGACGCTTATCTGGAGGGAGAGTTCCGCGGCAAGTGGGAGGAATGGAGAGCAGACTGGTGCTGGATTGTCGAGGAGAACCCGCAGCCGTTTACCGCCCGGCGCCAAGCCTCAGTAGCACGCGGCAGCGATTGGAGCAACGTGGCCCCGGAAGACGATAGGCTGAAGATTGCCGTCACCCGGATCCAACGCCTCAGGCTTGCCGGGCTCACTGTAGGCGCTGTTGGCGCAGATTTTCTTCGCCGCCGCATCGCCCCCCTGCAGGAACGGAGGAGACCCGCCTGGGAATTCAAGAATGCGGCGGATATCATGAGGCTGCGTCCGGGCCTCAACTTCAACTTCACTGTTCTGGAGCTTAACGCGATGCTCCAGGAGCTGTTCAAGTACGACCCTCAACATCCCGAAGTGTTCAGGTTGCCGAAGGGTGTCGTTCCGCTGTGCAACAACTCCGCGCTCGACCGCATCCGTGCAATGATGCCGCTGTGCGATTCGCATGGAATTGTCCCAACTTGGCAAGAGCCTGCAGACGACATCGTGCAGGAGTTCTTTGACGGCTTGGTAGAAGTGCCGGTCCGCTCCGACGAAAAGAAAAGCCTCACTCGCGACACCACCGATGCGGAGATGAAACGCATCGCCACCAGGCTGGAAGAGGCGGCGGCAGCCGCAGCCGCGGGCGAGTTTGGATTCACCGTGGAGGAGGCAGAGGCAGCAGAGGCGGCAAGCCGTACCGAGCGAGAGGAGCTTGCCGGTGAGGAAGAGCTTGCCGGGCATGACGTCGAGTCGAGCGAGCCCGCCGAGGATACGAGCGGCTCGTTGGAGATCAACTCCTCTTCCTCCTCATCCTTAGACAGCTCGCCGCAAGCAGAGCCCACAGCTCCACCAAGAAGGCGTCTCCGCAAGGCCAGGGACGTAGCGGGGCGGCGGGCGAGTCGACAGTCGCCGCGGCGCGTGACACGCTCCACCGCGGCAAGCACTATTGCCGCGGGAGCACCTCATGCTGCTGCGGCAACTGGAGCGGGGTCCACCCGGACCACCGCTTCTGCTCCTGCCGCTTCTCACGCCGCGGCGGCAGCCGGAGCGGGGTCGTCTCAGACCACCGCCACTGTTCCCGCCAAGCGGCCAAGGGAACCTACTCCTCCGCCTCCTCGCGCCGGACGTGAGCCGGACTTCGACTTCTCCGCGTTCAGCTCCGACGAGGAAGAAGAAGAGTAAGATTCTCTTGTTGTACTTGTAGTTCTTCAATTCTTGTTGTTTTGTCTTGTATCTCATTTGCTTTACTCTGAACTTATTCCTTTTTAGGACTCTGGCCCAGAGAGCAGCGAAGAGAGCTAAGGTCCCGGTGATTATCATCGAGGACGAACCCACCGCGACAGCAGGGGGTGCGTCCGAGACAACCTTGCCAGACCCGACAATTGTTCTCCAGAGCAGCCCCCAGCGTAAGTATATGGTTCGCTTTCTGCTGTTAGGCACGCATGGATACTCTTTCTTTGCTGACATCTGACTGTTGGTTTGTGTAGGAGCAGAGCAGCCTCACCAGGAGCGCCCGGAGGCCGCCCCCGAAATGCCAAGGGAGAGTCCTCCGGCAAGGGAGAGGTCTCCGGCAAGGGAGAAGTCTCTGGCAAGGGAGAGTTCTCCGGCAAGGGAGAAGTCTCTGGCAAGGGAGAGTTCTCCGGCAAGGGACAGCACCAGTGGCCCCCCGGCGGCGGAGACCACGACTGCAGAACCCGGTACAGGTAATCCTCTCGCTTCAAAACTTCCCTTGGGTTCTTCTTCTTTTGATCTTCTATTTTGGATATTTGCTTGACTCTTCTCCCTTTTCCGGCCGTCAGACTCATCTGCTGCGGAGCCGATGGAGACCGAGGTTGCCGCCGACGACGCCGCTACCACCGAAGAAGCAGCCGGCACTGACGATCCCGCCGGCGCAGAGGCCGCCAAAGCTGCCGCTGCAGAAGCAGGCGAGGGTCTGGCGATCGCACTGATGGCCCTGAGGCCGCAGGAGCGCCAGGCGCTACGCCGACCGTCGATCCCTCCGCTGCTGCCGCAGCGTCAGGCTCCGAAGAGCCCCAGCCAGGCATCTACTTGAAGGCCGGCGATGGCGTCTTCATCAACCTCCCCTTGGCGTCAAGCTCCAGGGTGCCGGTCGAAGGAGAGAGCTTCGACGGAGAGGTGCTCGCCTCCGCTGGGCTGACGCTGGTTGACGCGCCGAGCAGCAGCAGCAGCAGCGAGCCTGAGGAGGAGCGGCTGCTGCGGAAGCTGGTGTCGCTCTACCGTGCTCGGCAAGCCAAGCTGGAATCCCGCGAGGCGCTTGTTGCGAAGGCGGGAGTGGACGTCGAAAAGCGCGCGGAGGAGCTCCGGGGTCTCAACCAGGAAGCTCTCTAGTCCCTGGCAGAGGAGCGGGCGCAACTCGCCAAGGAGCAGAAGGCCTTCCTCCTCGAGAGGGCTGAAGTCGAAGAGCAACAGCGGCTTGCCGCTGAAAAGCTGTCTGCGCAGGAGGGCGAGCTGGCGCAGCGGAAGGTCAACCTTGACGGCCACAAGGAGGAGCTTGCCGCGCGCGAGCGAACATTCGGTGGAGCCCTCAAGCAAGCAGAGGATGCTGCCGCAGCTGCCGAGGCCGCCAAGAAGGAGCTGGAGACGAAGGTGGCGCAGCTAGAGGCCGATCTCAAGGCGAGCGGTGAAGGGCTTGCCGTGCTCAAGCATGAGTGGGAGAAGGACGCCTACAGCCACTCAGAGCTGCAGGCTCGTCTTGCCGAGAAGGGCAAGGAGCTTAGCGCCGCCAAGGACTCCAACGCAGATCTTGAGTTGAAGCTGACTACTTTGACTAAGACGCTGGACGGCGCCAGGGAGCAGGAGGTGGCCTTGAAGGAGGAGGTCAAGGCTGACAAGGCGCTGCTGGCGAGTGCTGCTGCCGCCCAGAACACTTTTAGGGAGAATGTGGAGCACTGGACGGAGGGTCTCGTGAATGTTGCCGCAGACATTGACAGGGAGCTAGCGCAGCTGGGGATGGAGGATCTCGGGTATCCCTCCGACGAGAACCTCCAACCTAGCGCCAAGCTCACCTCGTTCTTGAAAGGCGTGGCGACGGCCGTCCAGCGACTCCAGGAGAGGATCCCAAAGCAGCTGGCCGACGAGTCGCGCAAGATCTACGCGGGAGCTCTTCAAAAGGTGTTGGTGAAGGTGGCCTTCCGCAACCCGGGCCTCAACCTCACCAACGTCCTCAAGACCCTGCCGCCGGATGCTGATGTGGAGGCGCTCAAGACCCTTGTCGCACCGATTGTGGACAAGGTGAGCGGGATCAAGAGGATTGAGGGCGATCGCGTAGACTAGGCCGCCCGTTTTCTTCTTTTCTTGTCGCTGCTGGTCATGTTATGAGAACAATCTGTTAGAGCCGCGACAAGCTACCTTGTAATATAACTCTATTCCGGGTAATGATTGCAATGTTATTTCCTTTACTTGATTCCTTCCTTTGTATGTTTTTGCCCTATGCTTTTAGGGAACTTGCCGGCGCAGGCACCTTAGCCGCGAGCGCTGAGTGCGGGACGTCAGCAGCCTGTTGGCGGTGCCGCTACCGACAAGAAACCTTGTCGCAACTAGTCGTAGCACACTTAAGTTGTTGAGCGGACTCGAAACAAAGTAAGGGCGCAACTAGCTACGAGTTGGTTCCTCCGCGCACAGGTTTTCCATACAAAGCACGGTCGTTCAAGGAAGATAACTTAAAAAATTTAAAAATCTGATTGCTCAAACTTTGGCAACTTAGCTTTTCTGTTGTTTGCTTCCCGGTAAGGCGAAACTTTCTTGAACAACGCCTGGTCCATACCATTAGCTTCTCCTTTCGCCCCCGGCAAACTTGTGGGCGAGGGAACCTTCCTTTCCTTGAGAAAAAAGAAAGAGGAGAAAATAAAGATATGGAGCCTTATGGCTCGTTGTTGCTTACCGAGGGTAGGTGCTGCACAAAGTGTCAGATAACACATGCAAAAAATAGAAAGCATGAAATTGACAAGATGTGTGGAGCACATGAGCTTTATGCATGGGGTCTGCGCCCGGCTTTGTACAAAGGATTACATGCAACAGCGGCAAGACTTGTACAAAAGGTGGTTGCCGGAACGGGTTCCGGCAACCGCGCCTTACGGGTAAAACTTACGAAGATGCTCAATGTTCCAGGAGTTGCTCACCGGAATGCAATCTTCGGTCTCAAGGCGGACAGCGCCAGGCCTAGTGACTCATTTCACCCGGTAAGGGCCTTCCCACTTCGGCGTCAACTTGTTGGAATTCTTGGCCGACTGAACACGCCGAAGAACAAGGTCGCCTTCCTCGAGACTTCTGGCGTTAACTTTGCGGCTATGGTAGCGGCGCAAAGCTTGCTGGTAGCGAGCAGCTCGTACAGCAGCCTGAAGACGGTCTTCCTCAAGGAGCAGCGCGTCATCTTGTCGCAGCTGCTCTTTCTCAAGCTCATCATAAGCGAGCACTCGAGGTGACCCGTATACGAGTTCTGTGGGGAGAACTGCCTCTGTTCCATAGACTAGAGTGAAAGGTGTCTGGCCAGTGGCTCGATTTGGCGTTGTCCTGATCGACCAAAGAACCACCGACAGCTCCTCAATCCAGTTTCTTCCGCACTTGTGCAGCCTGTCGAAAGTCCTGGTCTTGAGCCCACGCAGCACTTCAGCATTTGCCCTCTCCGCTTGACCGTTGCTTCTCGGGTGAGCAACAGAAGCGAAGCAGACCTTGGCGCCAAGATCTTGGACGTACTGCATGAAGGTGCGGCTCGTGAATTGCATACCGTTGTCGGTGATTATCCTGTTAGGGATCCCGAAGCGGCAAACAATCGACCTGAAGAACTTGACTGCTGACTGTGCTGTCACCTTCCTCACTGCTTCCACTTCCAGCCACTTTGTGAACTTGTCGATTGCAACGTACAAGTACTCAAAGCCCCCGACTGCTCGGGGAAAGGGGCCGAGGATGTCGAGCCCCCAGACCGAAAATGGCCAGGATAAAGGGATCGTCTGGAGAGCTTGAGCTGGCTGGTGTATCTGCTTGGAATGGAACTGGCACGCTTCACACTTGGTTACTTGTGAAGTTGCATCCTGGAGGGTTGTCGGCCAAAAGAAACCTTGCCTGAATGCTTTGCCAGCAAGTTCTCTTGCGCCAATGTGTTGTCCACATATGCCTCCATGTATCTCTGCCAACAGCTTTTGTCCATCTTCCCGGTGAATACACTTCAATTTCACACCGTTGAGTCTTCTTCTGTACAGTGTGTTGTCGACAAACTGGTACATACTTGACTGCGGGGCTACTCTTTCCGCTTCTTCTTGATCTTCGGGAAGTTCTCCTGTCTGAAGGAAACAGACAATCTGTTGTGCCCATGCTGGAGCTTGTGGCTCGACAACAAGGACTAAAGGCACATCTGCTGCTGCGGGAACATCCGCTTCTACGGCGAGAACCTGCGGCTCAGCCGGAGCTTGACGTTCCCCGGCAAGCTTGCCGGAGCAAAACTTGTCGGGAGCCTCTGCTTCAACGGAACAAACCCTAGGGCTTGCCGGAGCAGACTGCTCCTCAGCACTCTTGGTGTTGATCTTGGGGACCTTCTTGCAGCTCTGGAGGTCATGGCCCTTGGTGCGGTGGATCTTGCAGTACTGCTTGTCGGTGCCGTCCTGCTTGTCGGCAACTGCCACAGCCAGGCAGTTGGTGCATGCGGCAATCTCCTTGCCAGAGCTACCAGCTTTGGCTTTCTTGGCGCCACCTTCATTGCCGGACTGCTCAATGACTAGCACATCTTTGCCTTTCTTCTTCCTGTTGTTCCGCCACCGGTTTTTCTTTGCCGGGGCAGCATCCTCGCTGTCAGATCCTCCTGCTCCTGTATTCTCTCCGAGGAGTTTCCTCCCTTCCTCAGCACATGCACACTTGTCGGCCAGGGTATACAGCTCACTGACGTCTCTGATCTTGCACATCGCCATCTCCTCCAGCATCCTGCGGTTACGCACGTTCTGATGGAATGCGCTGATGACCACGGCAGGGTGGACATCTGGGATGTTGTGCTGTACACGGCTGAATCTCTGAATGTACTTGCGTAGGGGCTCTCCTTCCTTCTGGGCGAGCAGGTGAAGGTCACTCTCTTGGCCATGAGGTTTGTGGCCGCGTGTAAAGGCGCCGACAAACTAATGGCATAGGTCTGCCCAGGAGGATATGGAGTTGTCCGGCAAATGCATGAGCCAGGACCTGACGTTGGGCTTGAGCACCAGCGGGAAGTAGTTGGCAAGGATCTTGTCGTCCCGCCCCCGGCAGCTTGCTCCACGATGGTGTAGATACTGAGGAACTCCGACGGATGCGACTTGCCGTCGTACGTCTCTGGTACATCTGGCTTGAAATTCTTCTTGCTGGGCCACTGGACTTGCCGCAGCTCACGAGTAAACGCAGGGCAACCTACCGCATACGGCAAGTCGCCTGGTTCCCCTGGCGTATGCATGTCGACAGAGGGCCCAGCGCGCTGGTCTGATTGACGCCGCGCTTCTCTTTGGCGCTCGATGCGAGTACGAGCGTCTTCTTGCTGTCGTTCATGAAGAACTTGGCGCTGATCGCGACGAGCTCGTGGATCTGATAACGCGGTGGAGTCGCTGTCGAGGTGGATCCGGCGAGTCGGCGATCTTGGCCTTCGGGGCGGAGAGTGCACGGTGGTTGCACCCCCACCGGTCTTGTCGCCACCGGCTCATGCCTGGCTGACTTGCCGCGGCTGCGATGTACTCGGCTGCCGTGGAGTGTCACCGTTGGCGAAGCTGATGAGACTCTGAATGGTGGCCCTCCAGTCGTCGATCTTGTCTGCCGCTGGAGGGTAGTCTAGGAGCAGTTGAGCTCGCGCCAAAGCTTCTGCTGAAGTGGCGGGTGGCGGCGGCGAACGGTGTGAGGAGCGGGATATGCTCGGACTTCTAACTATGTTAGAAGGAGCAGTATCTCGTCCAGGCGACCGTGCCCCGCTCGTGCCAGCATGTTGGCGTGCATGCTGATCTTGAGCACTCCGAGATCCACCAGCTCGATCTTGGTCCAGCAAACGTATGGTACTGTGAGTACCATGACGCTGCCGGTCCAGCGCCTCCTGGGATGGGCGCGGTGCATGTACGGACGCCGAGGTCTTGGAGTGCGCCCGGTCGTTGTGGGAGCCGACTGCGCCGCCGATGGGCAGCGCAGCCTTGTCCTTGGACCTGGCAGCACCGTGAGCTCCCTCGTCGACGCCTGTTCTTCCGCTTGCGTCTACCCCACCAGCCATTTGCTCTGGCGGTGGTGGGTTCGGCACAGACGGAACAGCCGCCTCCGAAACCTTCTTCTTTGGCGGCATGTCGATGAAGACGATGAAGATTTAGCTCGTGTGAACGCCGGATCAGGTTCACACAACCTCGACGCACCCCCTACCTGGCGCGCCAAAGATGCCGGGGAACTAATCCACGAGCACCTATGGGACCGGCGGATCGAGCCCCTTTTGGTTCGGCGGGGGGGGGGGGGGGGGGTGGGGGGGGCGGAGATCGCACGAAGAGCAGATCGAGGCGAAACACATGAGCAGTTTACCCAGGTTCGGGTCGCACGGATGCGTAAAACCCTACTCCTGCTTTGTGGTTTGTATTGAGTTCTTGCTCGGGAGCGCTGAGTGCTATAGTACACACCAGCAGCTAACGAGACCGAGCGTGAGTGTTCTCTCCTCCCAACCCCCCTCTATGTTGCGCATGGGCCTCCTTTTATATGCTCAAGGGGTCACCGACATGTGGCAACGTAGACAAGGGTAAAAATGGAAGAGGTGTTGCGGTTGGTACAGCTACCTGCTACAGTGTATCATACCTAACCCTGACGGCAGGGGACAAGGGCATTAAATGCCCGTCTGCATCGCCCAAATAGTACAAAAGGGACCGTCAGGGACGCCACCGCTCGCCATGATGGCAATCTTGTCAGCGCCGCTTGCCACCACGCACCGCTGGCTGCACAGCCTCCCGCCACGTACGCCTGGAAGGGTCCCAGAGCGACACATTGGTGGATGTGCTAGAGCGCGGGTACAGAGTGGTGGCTTGCCGCGGTCGTTGTCTTGTCGCGTCCGGGAGCTTGTCGCTCACCGGGCCTTGCCGGGACGCGTGGCGCGTCGTGGCAAGTTCCTTGAGATGCCTTGGTTGGCCTTCCCGGCAAGCTCCTCTTGCCGGGGTCTTGTCTCCTTGGCTTGGATACTTTGTCCTTGAATGGCTCCAAAGGAACCACGGAGGACCTTGGCGGTCACCTGGCAAGCCTTGCCGCGGGATGCTGCGACTGCCCGTGCACAAGTTCAGGATACTAGGGTACCCCTACTCTAGTACACCGATAGCCAGTTCCTGTTTGTTGCATGTTTTTGTATCGCAAAAAATCCATATCAAACGAAGTCCAAACGCGATAAAAATTTACGGAGAATTATTTTGGAATATACGTGATTTTTGGGAGTTGGAATCACCGAAACGGAGTCCCGTGGTGGGCACAAGCCACCAGGATCCGACCCCTGAGCCAGGCGCATGGTGGTCAGTTGTGCCCACCTCGTATGTCGGTTCGAGCTTTACTTTGGGTGTGAGCAAGCTTATATCCAGAAAAAAATCATGTTAAAATCTCAGCGCAATCGGAGTTACGGATCTCCGGAATATAAGAAACGGTTTTCGGCCAGATCTGGGAACGCGAAACAGAAGAGAACAGAGAGGGAGATCCAATCTCAGAGGTGCTCCCGCCCCTCCGCCGCCATGGAGACCAAGGACCAGAGGGGGGACTCTCCTCCATCAAGGGGGGAGGCCAAGGAAGAAGAAGAAGGAGGGAGGCTCTCTCCCCCTCACTTCCGGTGGCGCCCGAGTGCCCCCGTGGCAATGATCGGGACGGCGATCTACATCAACAATCTTGCTACCGTCAACACCAACTCTCTCCCCCTCTATGCAGCAGTGTAGCACTTGTTCTCCCCACTGTAATCTCTACTTAAACATGGTGATAACCTCCATATATTATTTCCCAATGATCTATGGTTATCTTATGATGTTTGAGTAGATCTGTTTTGTCTTGTGGGTTAATCGTGATCTTGGTTGGTATGATTGTATATTTTAATTATGGTGCTGCCCTACGGTGCCCTCCATTCTCGCGCAAACGTGAGGGGCCCCGTTGTAGGGTGTTGCAATATGTTCGTGGTTCGCTTATGGTGGGTTGCGAGAGTGACAGAAGCTTAAACTCGAGTAAGTGGGGTATGATGTATGGGAGTAAAGAGGACTTGATACTTAATGCTATGGTTGGGTTTCACGACCTTAATGATCTTTAGTAGTTGCATATGCTTGCTAGGGGTACAATCATAAGTGCATATGATCCAAGTAGAGAAAGTATGTTAGCTCATGCCTCTCCCTCATATAAAATTGCAAGAATGATTACCGGTACTTGTTATCGATTGCCTAGGGACAAATAACTTTCTTGTTGGCACAAAACCTTTTACTAAACACCTAATTTTTATTATCTTGCAAAGTACTTCTAGTTTTATTCATGCAAAGTAGTTCTAGCATCACACCTACATAATAGTTTCCTACTTGTTTCCGGTAGAGCAAACGTCAAGTGTGCGTAGAGTTGTATCAGTGGTTGATAGAACTTGAGGGAATATTTGTTCTGCCTTTAGCTCCTCGTTGGGTTCGACACTCTTATTTATCGAAAAAGGCTACAAATGATCTCCTATACTTGTGGGTTATCATGACCCCGGTGGTAGGATGCGAAACGGTGAGAGCGAGGAAGCAAGCGAGGAAGCGGTTATAGCTTAGGAAGGAAGGAAGGAAGGAAAGAGGAAACATTGGAAATGTGACTTGTGGTCAGGGAGAAAAGGGGTGGGGAAGGGGAGGGCAGACTGGGGTTGATATTTTGGCGGTAGGACAAAAATTTGGAAATATGGAGGGAAACTTTGCGCGCGGTGCCGCTGGACACCATTCACTTTGAATGTTTGTGTGCATCGCAAACGATTCTTCTGCTTTACGCGCATGGGATGAGTTTGATAATTCAAATTTTGGTGGAAATTTTCCCGGGTACTTCATTGCATAATTTAGCATCGCTTGCTAATTTGGGCACACAAAAGAGCGTACAACACATAGACCACATTTACTGAATCGAGCAATTTTAGTAATTAAACAGAGCCACTTGACCTAAACATTGCTCTAACAAAAGACCAACATTAAAAACAAAGCCTAAGTATGCATAATTTTAACAAATCCGCCGATGTGCCGACCTATGCATCGCCAGTGTGAGATGAGATGTCGATGACTTGTCCTGGCGAAATGTCGCCGTTGGTGGATGCTACCTCTTGAGCACTGCATTGGTTTTCCCCGAAGAGGAAGGGATGATGCAGCAAAGTAGCTTAAGTATTTCCCCTCAGTTTTTTAGAACCAAGGTATCAATCCAGTAGGAGGCTACGCGCGAGTCCCTCATACCTACACAAAACAAATAAATCCTCGCAAGCAACACAAAAATGGGTTGTCAATCCCTATAAGGCCACTTACGAGAGTGAGATCTAATAATATAATATTTTTGGTGTTTTTATGATAAAGATGCAAAGTAAAATAAAGGCAAAGGAAATAGCTAAGGAAATAACTAAGTAAACCTGGGGGCCATAGGTTTCACTAGTGGCTTCTCTCGAGAGCCTAAGTATTCTACGGTGGGTGAACAAATTACTGTTGAGCAATTGACAGAATTGAGCATAGTTATGAGAATATCTAGGTATGATCATGTATATAGGCATCACGTCTGAGACAAGTAGACCGACTCCTGCCTACATCTACTACTATTACTCCACTCACCGCTATCCAGCATGCATCTAGAGTATTAAGTTAAAAACAGAGTAACGCCTTAAGCAAGATGACATGATGTAGACGGATAGACTCATGCAATATGAAGAAAACCCATCTTGTTATCCTTGATGGCAACAATACAATACGTGCCTTTCTGCCCTTACTGTCACCGAGAAAGGACACCACAAGATTGAACCCAAAGCTAAGCACTTCTCCCATTGCAAGAAAGATCAATCTAGTAGGCCAAACCAAACTGATAATTCGAGAGACTTGCAAAGATAACCAATCATACATAAAAGAATTCAGAGAAGATTCAAATATTATTCATAGATAGACTTGATCATAAACCCACAATTCATCGGTCTCAACAAACACACCGCAAAAAGAAGATTACATCAAATAGATCTCCACAAGAGAGGGGGACAACATTGTATTGAGATCCAAAAAGAGAGAAGAAGCCATCTAGCTACTAACTATGGACCCGTAGGTCTGAGGTAAACTACTCACACTTCATTGGAGGGGCTATGGTGTTGATGTAGAAGCCCTCCGTGATCGATGCCCCCTCCGGCCGAGCTCCGAAACAGGCCCCAAGATGGGATCTCATGGATACAGAAAGTTGCGGCGGTGGAATTAGGTTTTTGGCTCCGTATCTGATCGTTTGGGGGTACGTGGTTATATATAGGAGGAAGGAGTACGTCGGTGGAGCAACAGGGGGCCCACGAGGGTGGAGGGCGCGCCTAGGGTAGGCAGGCGCGCCCCCCTACCTCGTGGCCTCCTGTTTCTTTTCTTGACATAGGCTACAAGTCTCTCAGGTCTTGTTCGTTGAGAAAATCATGTTCCCAAAGGTTTCATTCCGTTTGGACTCCGTTTGATATTCCTTTTCTTCGAAACCCTAAAATAGGAAAAAAAAACAGCAATTCCGGGCTCGGCCTCCTGTTAATAGGTTAGTCCCAAAAATAATATAAAAGTGGATAATAAATCCCAATAATGTCCAAAACAGTAGATAATATAACACGGAGCAATCAGAAATTATAGATACGTTGGAGACATATCAAGCATCCCCAAGCTTAATTCCTGCTCGTCCTCAAGTATGTAAATGATAAAAACAGAATTTTTGATGCGGAGTGCTACTTGGCATAATTTTAATGTAATTCTTCTTAATTGTGGTATGAATATTCAGATCCGAAAGATTCAAGACAAAAGTTCATATTGACATAAAAATAATAATACTTCAAGCGTACTAACAAAGCAATTATGTCTTCTCAAAATAACATGGCTAAAGAAAGTTATCCCTACAAAATCATATAGTCTGGCTATGCTCTATCTTCACCACAGGAAATATTTAAATCATGCACAACCCCGATGACAAGCCAAGCAATTGTTTCATACTTTTGACATTCTCAAAACGTTTTCAATCTTCACGCAACACATGAGCGTGAGCCATGGATATAGCACTATAGGTGGAATAGAATGGTGGTTGTGGAGAAGACAAAAAGGGAGAAGATAGTCTCACATCAACTAGGCATATCAATGGGCTATGGAGATGCCCATCAATAGATATCAATGTGAGTGAGTAGGGGTTGCCACGCAACGGATGCACTAGAGCTATAAGTATATGAAAGCTCAGAAAGAAACTAAGTGGGTGTGCATCCAACTTGCTTGCTCATGAAGTCCTAGGGTATTTTGAGGAAGCCCATCATTGGAATATACAAGCCAAGTTCTATAATGAAAGATTCCCACTAGTATATGAAAGTGATAACATGAGAGACTCTCTACTATGAAGATCATGGTGCTACTTTGAAGCACAAGTGTGGTAAAAGGATAGTAGCATTGTCCCATCTCTCTTTTTCTCTCATTTTTTATTTGGGCCTTTTCTCTTTTTTATGGCATCTTTTCTTTCTTCTCTTTTTTTATTTGGGCTTCTTTGGCCTCTTTTATTTATTTTTCGTCCGGAGTCTCATCCCGACTTGTGGGGGAATCATAGTCTCCATCATCCTTTCCTCACTGGGACAATGCTCTAATAATGATGATCATGACACTTTTATTTTTCTTACAACTCAAGATTTACAACTTGATACTTAGAACAAAATATGACTCTGTATGAATGCCTCCGGCGGCGTACCGAGATATGCAATGATGCACGAGTGACATGTATGAAAGAATTATGAATGGTGGCTTTGCCACAAATACTGTGTCAACTACATGATCATGCTAAGCAATATGACAATGATGTAATGTGTCATAATAAATGGAACGGTGGAAAGTTGCATGGCAATATATCTCGGAATGGCTATGGAAATGCCGTAATAGGTAGCTATGGTGGCTGTTTTGAGGAAGGTATATGGTGGGTGTATGATACCGGCGAAAGGTGCGCGGTATTAGAGAGGCTAGCAAAGGTGGAAGGATGAGAAAAGTGCGTATAATCCATGGACTCAACATTAGTCATAAAGAACTCATATACTTATTGCAAAAATCTACAAGTTATCAAAGAAAAGTATTACGTGCATGCTCCTAGGGGGGTAGATTGGTAGGAAAAGACCATCGCTCGTCCCCGACCGCCACTCATAAGGAAGGCAATCAAAAATAAATCATGCTCCGCCTTCATCACATAACGATTCACCATATGTGCATGCTAGGGGAATCACAAACTTAAACACAAGTATTTCTCAAATTCACAACTACTCAACTAGCACAACTTTAATATCACCATCTTTATATCCCAAAACAATTATCAAGTATCAAACTTATCATAGTATTCAACACACTCATAAGAAAGTTTTATTATTATTAATCTTGTACACCAAGAAAATTAAGACTTTAAGCCAATTACCATGATATTAAGACTCTCAAAATAATCTAAGTGAAGCATGAGATATCAATAGTTTCTATAAAACAAATCCACCACCGTGCTCTAAAAGATATAAGTGATGTACTAGAGCAAAATTATATAACTCAAAAGATATAAGCGAAGCACATAGAGTATTCTAAAAAATTCCAAATCATATATGGCTCTCTAAAAAGGTGTGTACAGCAAGAATGATTGTGGTAAACTAACAAGCAAAGGCTCAAATAATACAAGACGCTCCAAGCAAAACACATATCATGTGGCGAATAAAAATATAGCTCCAAGTAAAGTTACCGATAGAAGTAGACGAAAGAGGTGATGCCTTCCGGGGAATCCCCAAGCTTTGGCTTTTAGGTGTCCTTAGATTATCTTGGGGGTGCCATGGGCATCCCCAAGCTTAGGCTCTTGCCACTCCTTGTTCCATAATCCATCAAATCTTTACCCAAAACTTGAAAACTTCACAACACAAAACTTAAAGTAGAAAATCTCGTGAGCTCCATTAGCGAAAGAAAATAAAAGACCACTTCAAGGTACTGTAATGAACTCATTCTTTATTTATACTGGTGTTATACCTACTGTATTACAACTTCTCGATGGTTTATAAACTATTTTACTAGCCATAGATACATCAAAGTAAGCAAACAACACACGAAAAACAGAATCTGTCAAAAACAGAACTGTCTGTAGTAATCTGTATCTAGCGCAAGATATGGAACCCCAAAAATTCTAAAATAAATTGCTGGAAGTGAGGAATTTATATATTAATCATATTCAAAAATAACTAACTAAATATCACTTTCTAAATAAAAATGACAGCAGTTCTCGTGAGCGCTAAAGTTTATGTTTTTACAGCAAGTTCAACAAGACTTTCCCCAAGTCTTCCCAACGGTTCTACTTGGAACAAACACTAATTAAACACAAAAAAACACAACAAAAACAGAGGCTACATAAATTATTTATTACTAAACAGGGGCAAAAAGCAAGGAATAAAAATAAAATTGGGTTGCCTCCCAACAAGCGCTATCGTTTAACGCCCCTAGCTAGGCATAACAAGCAAGAATAGATCTAGGTATTGCCATCTTTGGTAGGCAATCCATAAGTGGCTCTCATAATATATTCATAAGTTAATTTAATTTTATTTCTAGGAAAGTGTTCCATGCCTTTCCTTAATGGAGATTGGAATCTAATATTTACTTCCTTCATATCAATAATTGCACCAATCGTTCTAAGGAAAGGTCTACCAAGAATAATAGGACATGAAGGATTGCAATCTATGTCAAGAACAATAAAATATATGGGCACATAATTCCTATTTGCAACAATAATAACATCATTAATTCTTCCCATAGGTTTCTTAATAGTGGAATCCGCAAGGTGCAAGTTTAGAGAGCAATCATCAAAATCACGGAAACCTAACAAATCACACAAAGTCTTTGGAATCGTGGAAACACTAGCACCCAAATCACATAAAGCATAGCATTCATGATCTTTAATTTTAATTTTAATAGTTGGTTCCCACCCATCATAAAGTTTTCTAGGGATAGAAACTTCCAATTCAAGTTTTTCTTCAAAAGATTGCATCAAGGCATCAACGATATGTTTAGTAAACGCTTTATTTTGACTATAAGCATGAGGAGAATTTAGCACGGATTGCAATAAGGAAATACAATCAATGAAAGAGCAATTTTCATAGTTAAATTCCTTGAAATCCATAATAGTGGGTTTAGAAACATCTAGGGTTTTAATTTCTTCAATCCCACTTTTATCAAATTTAGCATCAAGATCAACAAATTCCGAATTCTTGGAATGCCTTCTAGGTAAAGGTGGATCATATTGAGTCCCACCATTATCAAGATTCATATTGCAAAACAAAGATTTAATAGGGGACACATCAATAACTTTTAGACCTTCATCTTTATTTTCATAGGAACTAGAAGGACACGGTCTTATAAATGCATCTTTCTTAGCACACATCCTAGCAATTCTTTCTTTGCACTCATCAATGGAAATTCTCATGGATTTGAGAGACTCATTGATATCATTCTTAGGTGGAATAGATATAAGTTTCAAAGAATCAACATCAAGAGCAATTCTATCAATGTTCCTAGCCAAATCATCAATCTTAAGCAATTTTTCTTCAACCATAGCATTAAAATTCTTTTGCGAAGTAATAAATTCTTTAATATTAGATTCAAAATCAGAGGGCGTCTTATTATAATTTCCATAAGAATTATTGTAGGAATTACCATAATTATTAGAGGAATTACTAGGATAAGGCCTAGGATTAAAATTTCCACTATACTCGTTGTTACCAAAAAAATTCCTATCAACAAAATTCACATCCATAGATTCATTATTATTCTCAATCAAAGTAGATAAGGGCATATCATTAGGATCAGAAGAAACATTCTTATTAGCAAATAATTTCATAAGTTCATCCATCTTTCCACTCAAAACATTAATTTCTTCTATCGCATGCACCTTTTTATTAGTAGATCTTTCAGTGTGCCATTGAGAATAATTAACCATAATATTATCTAGGAGTTTAGTAGCTTCTCCTAAAGTGATTTCCATAAAAGTGCCTCCCGCGGCCGAATCTAAAAGATTTCTAGAAGCAAAATTCAATCCGGCATAAAAATTCTGAACAATCATCCACAAATTTAAACCATGAGTAGGGCAATTACGTATCATTAATTTCATTCTCTCCCAAGCTTGTGCAACATTTTCATGATCAAGTTGTTTAAAATTCATAATATCGTTTCTAAGAGAGACGCTCTTAGCGGGAGGAAATACTTAGAGATAAAAGCATCTTTGCACTTGTTCCATGAATCAATACTATTTTTAGGCAAAGACGAAAACCAAGCTTTAGCACGTTCTCTAAGCGAAAAAAGAAATAGCTTCAATTTAACAATATCATTATCCACTTCTTTCTTCTTTTGCATGTCACACAAATCAACGAAGCTATTTAGATGGGTATGTAGCGACCCGACCTCAGACGGTCAAGTCTCTGTGCTTAAGTGTCATCCCTGGATTGGTATGCTGACACACACAGTACTCGAGGATTTATAACAGAGCTAAATCACATGTAAAAAGTAACGTAAATACTATTACCTCAATCCAAAATAGCGGAAGTAACAATGTTGTGGATTCCCATCAACACCAACGGCAAAGTTGAGTGTAGAAATTGTAACCCTAACGTATCAGTTACTCGTCGTAAGATAATCCTGCAACATGAGACGTTGCAGCCACAAAGGGTCAGTACATTGAATGTACTGGCAAATTCACACCATAGAGAATGATGAACAAAGGCTATCACTACATGCATATTTGGCTGGTGGAAAAGCTCTATGGTTATAGTTTTTGCGAAAAGCCAATTTTTCCCTACTACAAAGGAATAAATTTTATTTAACTATCATGGTGGTTGTTGAACATTGAGAATGGTTGACAGCATTCTCAATCCCAATTAACTAACATCATTAAAACCCAACAATATTCATTTAAAGTAATGTGATGAGATCAACAGGATAATCCAAGAACTAGATACTCAAGATGTCCATAACCAGGGACACGGCTAATCATGATTAGTTTATACACTCTGCAGAGGTTTGCGCACTTTTACCCACAAGACTAGATCACCTCCGTTGGATTTCTCGCACTACATGGTGTTTGAGAAACGGATGACCGAGACATAGTCTTTCAGAAGCGCTAGCACCTTACGATCGGGTAGATCGTACCACCTACATCCCCTACATCTGCTAGTCTACCACTTTAAGAGTTCGCACGACTTAGTCAACTATGCTAGAGCCCATAATAGCTTATGGCTGCACACGGAAGCTTCTAGTATGAATAGTCTCATGATCCCTTTGAGCCTGGGTGGCGGTCCAAAAGAAAACAGGCAAGTCCTAGATTACCCAGGTGCCTAGACAGGCAATCCTAGAATAACCAGGTGCCTCAATCCACCCAGATGTGTGTTTAAGTTGCCACCTTAAGTAAACCATTAATTAACAATCTCACATCTGTCATGAAATACTCTCAAACCCAATCCACGTCTACGAGCATAGCATGGCAATATAAGCATAACATGATAGTAACTCCCAAGGTTTGAATGCAGGGCAATAGGTTCCTACCTCATCAACTACTTCCCAACCCACAATTTAATTAGATCCTAATCATGCAATGTTGGAGGTTTGATCTAATGCAATAAAAACTAGGTATGAAAATGGTATGATCAAAGTGTGAACTTGCCTGCAATGTTGATGAAGATGATTCACACTCAAAACTCTTGATAGATCTACTCGTCACACTCCGGTCAATCTATCGTAAGCAAGCAATAGTAAACACACATAAGCAATCACTCAAAGAAAACAGAAAGAACGAAGAAGACGATTCGGAAACATCAAAACCAAGAAAATAACTCTTGCAACATAAAACAATTTCTAACAGTACCAAAATTATGTGAATTTGGCCTTATTAGAATGTTTAGGTCAAGAGCTTCGATTTGCAAAAAAAATCAACTCAAACGGAGCTACGAAACTCAAGTTATGATCAAACGAAGTTTGAATTCAAATCTGATCTTATTCAAATTTTAAACTTTTCAAAACATGTTTAAGTTGTTTTACTGGATAGAGGAGATCGTAATGAAGACGTGGGCGTTGGTTTCGTTGGATTTGGACAAACGAGTAAAAAGAGGTGGTCGTTTGAAGTACAGGGAGTAATCTGTAAAAGAAACTACTACAAATAGGTCCCTGGACGAAATTAAACAGAAAAAGAAAAAAAATCTATCTAACGAACGTTCGCTGTAGAAGCTTACATAGCGAACGTTTACTAATTAAAGAAAAGGCTTATGGTTTTTTTAAACAGAATCAATCTGGTCCTTTGGATCCAGATCTGACAGCGAGGGAGGAGCGGGGAGTTACCGCGGCGGCGGCGGCGGTCAACGGCGTGTCGGGACGGTGGCAGCGGCTCGGGTCCGACCGGGGCGGTGGCTCCGGTCGTCTAGGAGGGCGGCGAATGGGCCAGGGAGAGGAGGCGCGACGAGACGAGGAGGATGGCGGCGTCGGCGGTGGTACGCGGGACGGGACGGAGCGGGGCGGCGGCGGTGGTTCTCGCCGGCGACTGTGGCTTCCGGCGGCGGCGCGTCGGCTGAGGGAGAGAGAGAGAGAGAGAGACGGGGCCCGGCTCCGCTATTTGAGGAGGGGGAGGCGAGGCGGTTACTTGCGCGAGGGGCCGGGGCGGAGCTGTGGACTCCCGCCCGGTCATGGCGGCGCCGGTGAGGCGTGCGGGCGGCAGACTCCCGCATGGGTGGGAGGCGGTGCGGTGAGGCTGGGCTTTGGCCTGGCCCGGTTGGAGCTGGGCCGGCCTAGTCGGGGAAAGGTTTTTTTTAGATTTTTCCAGACAACAGAAACATAAATAAAACGAAATAAATAAAATTTCCTATAGGCATATAATATATCAAAATTTTCAGAAAATTATTTTCTATGACGTGAACATTTTTCTAGCATTAAATAAAATATACAAAAATTCTAATAATTCAAACAGTGCTACTGGTCTAATAAAATCCAATAAAACATTTTTAAAATACCAAAATGATTTCAAATTAATTTTTCTCCAATTTTCTATTGTAGGGAATCATGTTACCCTAATTTCCATATATTTTATTTTTGGAGAAAAATAATTTGAATAAAACTCAAATAACTCCAAATTGAAAATAAATTCAAAAGAACTTTGAATTTAATTCTTTGAAACTCCCAACTCATATTTCATAAGTTTTGAAGAAGTCATTTTATCTTCGCTCGTGAAAATCATTGAGTTGCTTGAAGTTTAAGAATTTGAAATGTTTTCAAATGAAATTCAAATATTTTCAACAACCCTTTTCATTTAATTTAAATGGAAGAAGTCATGTCATCTTCTCTCTAGGGTTTTGGGTTGAAAAGAATTTGAATTCATGGAGATCAGAAAGCAAATATGAAAGTTTGGGAAAGTACTTTTATTCCCTCTCATTTAACTTTCAAAAAGTTTTGAATTCACTCACTTTTAGACAACCAATCAAACAATCAATCAAATCTATCTATTTATTATAACATTCCAAAATTTAGAATTTTGGGATGTTACAAACCTACCACCCTTAAAATGAATCTCGTCCTCGAGATTCGGAGAGGCTAGAAAGAAATAGGTTAGGGTCGGGGTCTCCTCAAAATCCATCGATCATCATAGGGGTCTGGGGTGCTACCACCCTTAGAAGCATGGTTACTGTTCCATCAATACTCATATACTTCATCCATATTGTTAACAGTGTCGGTCTTCTCAGATCATAAGAATAATTCCTTCTCTGGCTCTTCCGGCAGTGCCATAACCTTTTCCTCAATTTTTCTGCACTTTCATCCTGGTAAGGTTATTCCGAGACTGGGTCTTCTTAGCTGATGGGTCTGGCACAAATACTAATCAACTATCGATATCTCTCATGGTGGTCAGCAATTTATGGTTTCTCCTGCAGGAAATGGGTCTGGGTTGAACCTCACCATATAACCTACGGTTGGCAACAGCTGCCTTGTACAAGGGAAAACTTGCTATACCGTTCTAAGGTTTAAACAAGGTTTGATCATCGTCTCTCTACTATAGGTAAGTCACTCAGATTTACCATCCCATATAGCAAGGCGAATAATAAGAGTAAGTCGGTATGGTGATCAATCCATCCCGCACCCAAATCATTACCTTGTATACGGTTTAGCGAATCTCGCATTCTAACACTCGGTCATCCTCACAAGCATTGCAGAATTTCTCTTGTCGATGAACCAAGTTCGGATAAATCCATAGATTCTGCAAGCCAACAACCATCTATCGTTCCTTCACAACTCTCAGGTTTTGCGTAACTCCTATAAGATCGTCTGTCGATAAAATCTTAACTTCTCTCAGGGTTTTTCCTTCAGCAAGAATGTGCTTGCTTCTTGGCAGGTCCTGGGGCCTGTGGGTTATGGCCCATCTCATCACTTGTAGTCCTTGAACTTATCATCGGGCAACTGATCATTGTTCCAACTTCCTAGTATTCTTAAATCCATCCAATTGTACTGTCTTCCTTCCTTCTATTGGCACCAAACCAAGACGTGAGTACTCAGACTTGTCATGGGGTTGCCATTGCTCCATATTACCAACATCATACCTCCTTTATATCCAATAGTACTTCATCTCTTCATCCTCGTGGGATACCCCACATACCGAGATAAAAACATATACTTATGAAGTGCATATTCACTTCGTGGAACATCATTATCCTTTCCAGGGTCAAGCGTCTTTACAGGGGAATATTGGCCATCTCTACATGGCACTTCTTCAACTGGGAAACGTGAAACACATCGTGAACTCCTGACAGTCCTTCGGGTGACTCCAACTTGTTGGCCACCTCTCCCATATGCTCCAAAACTCGGTATGGTCCTACAAATCTCAGGGCTAACTTTCCCTTAACTCCAATGCGTTTAACTCCTCGCAGAGGGGACACACGAAGACATGCTCTGTCTCCAATTTCATAGACTACCTCCTTGCGTTTTTTTAGTCTGCATAACTCTTCTGTCTGGACTGAGCTACCTTTAGTCTATCTTGAATCAACTTAACATTCGCTTCTGACTCCTTGATCACATTTGGTCCAAACAACTAACGTCTCCAACTTCATCCCAGACACTCTTGGGGTATCACACATATCGAGACAAAACTCATATTCATTTTGTCCGAAATCCACTCAGTGGAGTATCCTTATCTTTTCCAGGGGTCAACGGTTCTTACAGGGTACTACCACCCTTAAAATGCACGAATCTTCCATAGACCATATTTCTCATATCCTCATAATGGCCAAAATTCTTGTTCATAGAGTAACAACTCATAAAATCCATATCAATACCAACGATGCTAACTTTATTCATTCTCAAGTGATTACAATCTCTCGCTTTTCCATTACATGTCTCAACTCAACACCTCAATATAAAAGAAAATGTTCTCACTTCTACTACTCCATTTATTTTGTTGCAAACTCAACTATCTAGCACAAGTTTCCTTCTCCTTGGGGCATTCTCTGGCAAAGTGCCCTGCTCCATTACAACAAAAACATATCACTTCTGACAAGTATCGAGGTTTCCTTTCGGGGCAACTGTTGAGGTAGTGCCCTGACTTCTTGCACCTGTTGTTGGGGAACGTAGTAATTTCGAAAATTTTCCTACGCACACGCAAGATCATGGTGATGAATAGCAACGAGAGGGGAGAGTGTTGTCTACGTACCAACGCAGACCGACTACGGAAGCGATCACACAACATAGAGGAAGTAGTCGTATGTCTTCTTCCCGATCCGACCGATCCAAGCACCGTTACTCCGGCACCTCCGAGTTCTTAGCACACGTTCAGCTCGATGACGTTCCTCGGGCTCTGATCCAGCAAAGCGTCGAGGAAGAGTTCCGTCAGCACGACGGCGTGGTGACGATCTTGATGTACTACCGACGCAGGGCTTCGCCTAAGCACTGTAACGGTATGATCGAGGTGGAATTTGGTGGCAGGGGGCACCGCACACGGCTAAGGAACGATCTCAAGGATCAACTTGTGTTTCTTGGGGTGTCCCCTGCCCCCGTATATAAAGGTTGGAGGGAGGGGGGCTGGCCGGCCAAAGAGGGGGAGGCGCAGGAGGAGTCCTACTCCCACCGGGAGTAGGACTCCCCCTTCCAATCCTATTCCAACTAGGACTCCTTGGGAAAAAGGGAGAGGGAAAGAGAGAGAGGTGGCCGGCCACCTCTCCTAGTCCTAATAGGACTAGGGGAGGGGGGGAGGTGCACAGCCCTCCTTGGCAGCCCCTTTCACCTTTCCACAATGGCCCATGTAGGCCCATTTGGCTCCCGGGGGGTTCCGGTAACCCTCCCGGTAATCCGGTAAAATCCCGATTTCACCCGGAACACTTCCGATGTCCAAACATAGACTTCCAATATATCAATCTTTACGTCTCGACCATTTCGAGATTCCTCGTCATGTCCGTGATCTCATCCGGGACTCCGAACAACCTTCGGTACATCAAAATGCATAAACTCATAATAACTGTCATCGTAACGTTAAGCGTGCGGACCCTACGGTTCGAGAACAATGTAGACATGACCGAGACACGTCTCCGGTCAATAACCAATAGCGGGACCTGGATGCCCATATTGGCTCCTACATATTCTACGAAGATCTTTATCGGTCAGACCGCATAACAACATACGTTGTTCCCTTTGTCATTGGTATGTTACTTGCCCGAGATTCGATCGTCGGTATCCAATACCTAGTTCAATCTCGTTACTGGCAAGTCTCTTTACTCGTTCCGTAATACATCATCTCATAACTAACATCTTAGTTATTATGCTTGCAAGGCTTATGTGATGTGTATTACCGAGAGGGCCCAGAGATACCTCTCCGGCAATCGGAGTGACAAACCCTAATCTCGAAATACGCCAACCCAACATCTACCATTGGAGACACCTGTAGTACTCCTTTATAATCACCCAGTTACGTTGTGACGTTTGGTAGTACCCAAAGTGTTCCTCCGGTAAACAGGAGTTGCATAATCTCATAGTTATAGGAACATGTATAAGTCATGAAGAAAGCAATAGCAACATACTAAACGATCGGGTGCTAAGCTAATGGAATGGGTCATGTCAATCAGATCATTCAACTAATGATGTGAGCTCGTTAATCAAATAACAACTCTTTGTTCATGGTTAGGAAACATAACCATCTTTGATTAACGAGCTAGTCAAGTAGAGGCATACTAGTGACACTCTGTTGGTCTATGTATTCACACATGTATTATGTTTCCGGTTAATAAAATTCTAGCATGAATAATAAACATTTATCATGATATAAGGAAATAAATAATAACTTTATTATTGCCTCTAGGGCATATTTCCTTCACCTGTAATAGATGATATGACTCAGGTCCCTCCTGGGCTCCAATCGGTTTCTCTTCCTGGACTTTTCCATTCCAATCAGTGCTTCTATTTCCTATGGGTCATATTCTACTTCCTCTGTCGGGAATTCTACTAGATCCCAATTCAAACAATTTTGGGAGATGTGTCCTTCTTCTCCACATGAATAGCAAGGCTTAGTGCAGGGTTTACTTGGGTCTTCTTTAGGCGTGTCCTCCATCTCTTCCTTCATCACAACTTCTTCTAAAATTTCCATGAGGGCTCCTTTCATTACTTCTTTCTTCTGCTGGATGGTTCGTTGTACCATGGGGTAAAGGTGACACTGAGTAGGATAGTGGGTAGTCCCTTCACACAAGAAACAAGTAATCTGCCTAATTGGGCATTCTCCAACTAGGTGACTTCCTTCACAATTAGGGCATTCATCCTTGTGTTCTTTATGGGTGTGTCCTATTTCTCCACAAATCTTGCATGCACAAGGTTTCTTCATATCCTTTCCATAAGGCTTCAACTTCTGGGACTCAAACCGAGACTTTGGCAAAGTCAACTTAAATTCTTTCCAAGTGGTTACTCCTTGCCATCCATTGATGGTTTGGTACATCCTCCACCAAGTAGCAGCACCTCTTTCAAACACTGAAGAGCATGCTGGGTCATGTCCTTTCCGACTATAGGGTTATTCTTCATGTGATCCTCCATGTTCTGAATCCATTAGTCCGTCTCCAATTGACTCATCGGTCCAGGAAATGTAAGCTCATCTTCATTCATCCTCTATTGGGTCCATGGGTTTGGGGTGAGATCAGAGAGATAGAGAGGGATACACACAATACATACAAAAGTTTTGAAAAGACAGGTTTTATTTGTGGCCGTCGGGAAAAACATCAAACAAATGACAGCTCACAAACGTCGCATCTAACATGGGTATATAACAGGGGTTTGGTCTTCTAAAGGTCAATAAATCTTCGACGTCTCCAAACTCTTCAAGCCTTGTTCATGCCTCCAATGGCTTCTTCTGATCATGCTTGTCTTTCTCAAATCCTTTTACCAGATCATTTCTATTGTCACAAAGTCTATTATGATGTCCTTTAATATTCTGGAGTTGCATTCCAAACTTCTAGTTTCAACATCCTTCGCATGAACCATGGTCCTACTGTCCTTCAGTTCCTGACGAATCTCCGGTATCTCGAGGTTTTGCTCCACCAGCTTGGCTACTTCAGCTTCTTGGACCTAAGTTCTTCACGAAATGCTTCCTTGTCTAATACGACTTCATGGAGCTCCACCTTAAACTTCTTGATGTACTACTCCAGATCCTGGTGATACACTGGCTAAGGTTAAAAATTCATCTTACTGATAGGTGCTCCATCAGCCTTCTTCCATCAAATCCATTCTGAAAAAATGCATCCTTAACTCAGCTCGGTGACAATAGCATGAGTGAGTGATGACATCATGGATAACCGTGTTTCTGCTCTTGTCATTTCCATGAGCTATCTCTCCACATTTGATATCTCCTGCCTTAGGGTTTTCTTTGACAAAACTTCGAGTTCTCATGCTCCTTGTTTCAGTCTTTCTCCGATACACCTTGATCTCGGGTATTGACAACTTCCATAGTCTGCCAAGTTCCATAAGGGTTGCCTTCCTAGGTCACACAAATCTGGAATTTCTTCAGAGCCTCCAATTTTCCTAGTCTTGTAGTTTCCATTATCATAACGTATGGTAAAATCCTCTTCATTCCGAATGGTCTCGGTTGTCTGATATCTTGTACATCTTGGAGTGGTCTCATCAGTCGAATCTTTGTGTGGCCAAAAAGGGGAAAAGGGGTATGGTCTCACTAAAGGGAAATTTTGAATAAGCTCGAAAGAGAAGAGAGGTAAAAGGTCTTTTTTTGAAAAGGAAAGTTGTAGAGAAAAATCTTTGCTATGGGCTTGCCGGTTTCTAGGGTCACGTCCTACAGTCAACATGTGCTCTGATACCATTTTGTAGCGACCCGACCTCAGACGGTCAAGTCTTTGTGCTTAAGTGTCATCCCTGGATTGGTATGCTGACACACACAGTACTCGAGGATTTATAACAGAGGTAAATCACATGTAAAAAGTAACGTAAATACTATTACCTCAATCCAAAATAGCGGAAGTAACAAGGTTGTGGATTCCCATCAACACCAACGGCAATGTTGAGTGTAGAATTTGTAACCCTAACGTATCACTTACTCGTTGTAAGATAATCCCGCAACATGAGATGTTGCAGCCACAAAGGGCCATTACATTGAATGTACTGGCAAATTTACACCATAGAGAATGATGAACAAAGGCTATCACTACATGCATATTTGGCTGGTGGAAAATCTCTATGGTTATAGTTTTTGCGAAAAGCCAATTTTTCCCTACTACAAAGGAATAAATTTTATTTAACTATCATGGTGGTTGTTGAACATTGAGAATGGTTGATAGCATTCTCAATCCCAATTAAGTAGCATCATTAAAACCCAACAATATTCATTTAAAGTAACGTCATGAGATCAACAGGATAATCTAAGAACTAGATACTCAAGATGTCCATAACCGGGGACACGGCTAATCATGATTAGTTTATACACTCTGCAGAGGTTTGCGCACTTTTCCCCACAAGACTCGATCGCCTCCGTTGGATTTCTCGCACTACATGGTGTTTGAGAAACGGATGACCGAGACATAGTCTTTCAGAAGCGCTAGCACCTTATGATCGGGTAGACCGTACCACCTACATCCCCTACATCTGCTAGTCTACCACTTTAAGAGTTCGCACGACTTAGTCAACTA
Source organism: Triticum monococcum (assembly GCA_034509565.1). Lineage (NCBI taxonomy): Eukaryota > Viridiplantae > Streptophyta > Magnoliopsida > Poales > Poaceae > Triticum > Triticum monococcum. The sequence continues at coordinate 526,150,671 of CM067847.1, forward strand.
TGCTAGAGCCCATAATAGCTTGTGGCTGCACACGGAAGTTTCTAGTATGAATAGTCTCATGATCCCTTTGAGCCTGGGTGGCGGTCCAAAAGAAAACAGGCAAGTCCTGGATTACCCAGGTGCCTAGACAGGCAATCCTAGAATAACCAGGTGCCTCAATCCACCCAGATGTGTGTTTAAGTTGCCACCTTAAGTAAACCATTAATTAACAACCTCACATCTGTCATGAAATACTCTCAAACCCAATCCACGTCTACGAGCATAGCATGGCAATATAAGCATAACGTGATAGTAACTCCCAAGGTTTGAATGCAGGGCAATAGGTTCCAACCTCATCAACTACTTCCCAATCCACAATTTAATTAGATCCTAATCATGCAATGTTGGAGGTTTGATCTAATGCAATAAAAACTGGGTATGAAAATGGTATGATCAAAGTGTGAACTTGCCTGCAATGTTGATGAAGATGATTCGCACTCAAAACTCTTGATAGATCTACTCGTCACACTCCGGTCAATCTATCGTAAGCAAGCAATAGTAACCTCACATAAGCAATCACTCAAAGAAAAAAAAAGAACGAAGAAGACGATTCGGAAATATCAAAACCAAGCAAATTACTCTTGCAACATAAAACAATTTCTAACAGTACCAAAATTATGTGAATTTGGCCTTATTAGAATGTTTAGGTCAAGAGCTTTGATTTGCAAAAAAAAAAATCAACTCAAACAGTGCTATGAAACTCAAGTTATGATCAAACGAAGTTTGAATTCAAATCTGATCTTATTCAAATTTTAAACTTTTCAAAAACATGTTTAAGTTGTTTTACTGGATAGAGGAGATCGTAACGAAGACGTGGGCGTTGGTTTTGTTGGATTTGGACAAACGAGTAAAAAGAGGTGGTCGTTTGAAGTACAGGGACTAATCTGTAAAAGAAACTACTACAAATAGGTCCTTGGACGAAACTAAACAGAAAAAGAAAAAAATCTATCTAACGAACGTTCGCTGTAGAAGCTTACATAGCGAACGTTTACTAATTAAAGAAAAGGCTTATGGTTTTTTTAAATAGAATCGATCTGGTCCTTTGGATCCAGATCTGACGGCGAAGGAGGAGCGGGGAGTTACCGCGGCGGCGGTGGCGGTCAACGGCGAGCCGGGACGGCGGCGGCGGCTCGGGTCCGACCGGGGCGGTGGCTCCGGTCGTCCAGGAGGGCGGCGAAGGGGCCAGGGAGGGGCGGCGCGACGAGACGAGGAGGATGGCGGCGTCGGCGGTGGTCCGCGGGACGGGACGGAGCGGGGCAGCGACAGTGGTTCTCACCGGCGACTGCGGCTTCTGGCGGATGCGGCGCGTCGGCAGAGGGAGAGAGAGAGAGACTGGGCCCGGCTCCGCTATTTGAGGAGGGGGAGGCGAGGCGGTTACTTGCGCGAGGGGCCGGGGCGGAGCTGTGGACTCCCGCCCGGTCACGGCGGCGCCGGTGAGGCGTGCGGGCGGCAGACTCCCGCACGGGTGGGAGGCGGTGCGGCGAGGCTGGGCTTTGGCCTGGCCCGGTTGGAGCTGGGCCGGCCCAGTCGGGGAAAGGGTTTTTTTAGATTTTTCCAGACAACAGAAACATAAATAAAACGAAATAAATAAAATTTCCTATAGGCATATAAAATATCAAAATTTTCAGAAAATTATTTTCTACGACGTGAACATTTTTCTAGCATTAAATATAATACACAAAAATTCTAATAATTCAAAGAATGCTACTGGTCTAATAAAATACAATAAAAACATTTTTTAAATACCAAAATGATTTCAAATTAATTTTTCTCCAATTTTCTATTGTAGGGAATCATGTTACCCTAATTTCCATATATTTTATTTTTGGAGAAAAATAATTTGAATAAAACTCAAATAACTCCAAATTGAAAATAAATTCAAAAGAACTTTGAATTTAATTCTTTGAAACTCCCAACTCATATTTCATAAGTTTTGAAGAAGTCATTTTATCTTCGCTCGTGAAAATCATTGAGTTGCTTGAAGTTTAAGAATTTGAAATGTTTTCAAATGAAATTCAAATATTCTCAACAACCCTTTTCATTTAATTTAAATGGAAGAAGTCATGTCATCTTCTCTCTAGGGTTGGGTTGAAAAGAATTTGAATTCACGAAGATCAGAAAGCAAATATGAAAGTTTGGGAGAGTCCTTTTATTCCCTCTCATTTAACTTTCAAAAAGTTTCGAATTCACTCACTTTCAGACAACCAATCAAACAATCAATCAAATCTATCTATTTATTATAACATTCCAAAATTTAGAATTTTGGGATGTTACAGGGTAGCGGCATCTTCACTAGGAAGGCCGGAAAACGGTTCTTTCATGACAAGATTCAGCAAGGCAGCATTAATTTCACAAGACTCAGCATCGGTAAGGGGAGCAATCGGAGTGCTAATAAAATCATTGTTGTTGGTATTGGTTAAGTCACACAATTTAGTATTATCTTGAGCCATCGTGACATGCAAGCAAACTAACACACAAGCAAACAAAAAGCAAGCGGGCAAAAAGAGGCAAATAGAGAGGGAGGATAGAGAGAGAGGGCGAATAAAACGGTAAGGCTGAAGTGGAGGAGAGGAAAACGAGAGGCAAATGGCAAATAATGTAATGCGGGAGATAAGGGTATGTGATGGGTACTTGGTATGTTGACTTTTGCCTAGACCTCCCCGGCAACGGCGCTAGAAATCCTTCTTGCTACCTCTTGAGCACTGGGTTGTTCTTCCTCGAAGAGGAAGGGATGATGCAGCAAAGTAGCGTAAGTATTTCCCTCAGTTTTTGAGAACCAAGGTATCAATCCAGTAGGAGGCTATGCGTGAGTCCCTCGTACCTGCACAAAACAAATAAATCCTCGCAACCAACGCAAATAGGGGTTGTCAATCCCTATAAGGCCACTTCCGAGAGTGAGATCTGATAGATATGATAAGATAATATTTTTGGTGTTTTTATCATAAAGATGCAAAGTAAAATAAAGGCAAAGTAAATAGCAAAGAAATAACTAAGTACTAGGAGATCAATATGATAAAGATAGACCCGGGGGGCATAGGTTTCACTAGTGGCTTCTCTCGAGAGCATAAGTATTCTACGGTGGGTGAACAAATTACTGTTGAGCAATTGACAGAATTGAGCATAGTTATGAGAATATCTAGTATGATCATGTATATAGGCATCACGTCCGAGACAAGTAGACCGACTCCTGCCTGCATCTACTACTATTACTCCACTCATTGACCGCTATCCAGCATGCATCTAGAGTATTAAGTTAAAAAAACGGAGTAACGCCTTAAGCAAGGTGACATGATGTAGAGGAATAGACTCATGCAATATGAAGAAAACCCGATCTTGTTATCCTCGATGGGAACAATACAATACGTGCCTTGCTGCCCTTACTGTCACTGGGAAAGGACACTGCAAGATTGAACCCAAAGCTAAGCACTCCTCCCATTGCAAGACAGATCAATCTAGTAGGCCAAACCAAACTGATAATTCGAAGAGACTTGCAAAGATAACCAACCATACATAAAACAATTCAGATAAGATTCAAATATTATTCATAGATAGACTTGATCATAAACCCACAATTCATCGGTCTCAACAAACACACCGCAAAAAGAAGATTACATCGAATAGATCTCCACAAGAGAGGGGGAGAACATTGTATTGAGATCCAAAAAGAAAGAAGAAGCCATCTAGCTACTAACTATGGACCCGTAGGTCTAAGGTAAACTACTCACACTTCATCGGAGGGGCTATGGTATTGATGTAGAAGCCCTCCGTGATCGATGCCCCCTCCGGCGGAGCTCCGAAACAGGCCCTAAGATGGGATCTCGTGGATACAGAAATTGCGGCGGTGGAATTAGGTTTTTGGCTCCGTATCTGATCGTTTGGGTGTACGTTGATATATATAGGAGGAAGGAGTACATCGGTGGAGCAACAAGGGGCCCACGAGGGTGGAGGGCACGCCTAGGGTAGGCAGGCACCCCCTACCTCGTGGCCTCCTATTTCTTTTCTTGACATACGGTCCAAGTCTCTCTGGTCTTGTTCGTTGAGAAAATCACGTTCCCGAAGGATTCATTCCGTTTGGACTCCGTTTGATATTCCTTTTCTTCAAAACCCTAAAACAGGCAAAAAAAGAGCAATTCTGGGCTGGGCCTCCGGTTAATAGGTTAGTCCCAAAAATAATATAAAAGTGGATAATAAAGCCCAATAATGTCCAAAACAGTAGATAATATAGCATGGAGCAATCAAAAATTATAGATACGTTGGAGACGTATCTGAGGACTCTGCGTCCACCTGCTGAAGTCGACCACGTCCTCGTCCTCGGCGCCATCGTCAAGGTTGTAGTACTCGTAGTAGTGGCTGCGCCAGAGCTCGCGTTCGTACTCGATCGCCGATTCCTCGATGGACAGAATCTTCTTTACCTCGACCTCGGTAATGCGCAACTCCTCCTGCAGGCGCACCTCGATCTCTGCCGCCTCCTGCATCTCGAGCTCCCGCTCAGCGATCTCATGAGGAAGCAGGTGCTCCATGGCCGCCACCGCCTTTCCGTATGCGGGTTGCATGCTGGATTCCGAGGTGGCCTGGAATATCCCTGCGTGTGCGTCCTCAATCTTGGCATGGATGTCCTCGACCAGGGCCAGGGCAACATCGGCGGCACGGACGATAGCTCGAGCGCTCTTGGTGTTTCAACCAGCCGTCGCAGCAGCAGCTATAGCTGTCTTGGCTGCTGCAACTGTCCTCTCGACTGCCGCGCTCAATGCGGATGCGGCGGCACTCTCGGCGTAGGCAGTTGTGGTCTCGGCGCAGGCGGCGGCGCTCGAGGAGGACGCGGCCATCGTATGGGCCTTCATGAAGCATTTCCACGGCGTCATCTCTACAAGAAGAGGGTGTGGGAATGGGGATCGAGATTCGTGGATTCAGGGCTTGCCGGCACTGGAGCAGACGAGCCGGGAAAGCTTAAGGAGGAAGACTTTAATAGACCTAGAAATTTTCATCACAAACGGTTCCTACAAAAAAATTGTGTGTGATGTTGTGGATATTTTTTATTAGCTATGAAAGACGAATTTGGAGTAAACTGGCAACAGATGGTGTTTTAAATGTACAAGAAAATTTGTAGTACTAATATAGCTGTCATGTCAAATTTTGGAAAATTTCAGGGGTCATTTGACCTTTTAAGACATTTAAGTGATTTTCTAGCCATTTAATGACCGTAATTCAAATTTGAACTGCATGTACATCCAACAGCTAATCATAATGGTTTGAAATTCATATTTTGTGTACTTGTGTGAGATTTAATTCCATATGCAGTAAATTGGAAGGAATTTTCAAACATATTGGTCTAACAGCTATGGCACAATTAAGCATGGAGTGCCATGGCATTTAAATTCCAAAAAATTAAAAAATATCAGAAACACATGAAACCTTGCTTGATTTAATGTCATGCCACCAAGATGATGTGGTAAAAGAATTGGCATGTTTGACAAAAGTTTGGACGCACAACCCTCACAAACCGAAGCAACTCACTAGAAGGTTCGTGTTTCCAAGAGGGAACATGTTTGATGACAAACGGGAGATAGCTTCCCCTTATGGCCTTCAAATTTTTTTTCTACATTTAACGTGCACTAATACAACTGTCATGTGAAAAATTGGAAAATTTCAGGGGTCATTTGACCTTTTAAAGACATTTAAGTGATTTTTTAGCCATTTAATCACCGTAATTCAAATTTGAACTACATGTACATGCAATAGCTAACCATAACGGTTTGAAAAATCATATTTGTGTACTTGTGTGTGAGTTAATTACATGTGCAGAAAATAAGAAGGAGCTTTCAAACATATTGGTCTCACAGCATGGACACATGCATGGAGTGCCATGGCATTTTAATTCAAAAAATTAAATAATGATCAGAAAAATATGAAACCTTGCTTGATGTAATGTCATGCCACCAAGATGATGTGCTAAAAATTGGCCTATTTGAAGAAAGTTTGGACTCACACCCCTCACAAACCGGAGCAACTCACTAGAAGGCTCATGGTTCTGAGAGGGAATAATGCATGTTGGATGATGAACGGGAAATAGCTTCCTCTTACGACCTTCAAATTTTTTCTAAGTTTCTTAGCATGCACTAATACAACTGTCATGTGAAAATTTAGGAAATTTCAGGGGTCATTTGACCTTTTAAAGACATTTACACTACTGCAGGATGCTGCTAACGCGACACTACGATCAGAGACACTTCGACGAAATTGTGTGTGATACCATAATTGCAAACAGTGGTGTAAAAAACCATCAAAAAAGGTGCAAAACATTTGCGATGGAGGATGCATCAAACACAGTTCAAATTTTAGTTACGTGTGCAATGCAGGGCATACGGTTCACCTTAATTAATTGTTTGCAACGAGGAGGAATAAAAGAAACGGGCAGCCAGATGAAGGTGTGTGTGATATACAACATACGGTTCACTTGGATGAACTGTTTGTGATTAGGTAACACAAAAGAAACGGGCAGCCAGATGAAGGTGTGCGCGATATACGGCATGCGGTTCACTCGGAGGAACTGTTTGCGTTGAGTCAAGAGAACAGAAACGGTTCAATATAACGAGATGTTTGTGATATGCGACAAATAGGTCTGTAATCAGAAATGTGTTCGAATACCGATAATAACATAAACGGTTCCCTAGTGTGGTCCGTGTTCATCCGATCATCATATCCTTCTTGTGCTAGATTGATGTTCCTTCTATTCTAAGTTTCCATTAATTGATGGTGTTTTATGAACACACCACTGTTTCCCGCCATTTCCTCACCTGTTTCCCGCCACCCAGCGATATTGCGCATAGGCGGCGCGCGACACACGGAGGCAACAAGCGCAGCCTGTAGCACATCCACCTTTTCCAAGCATGCCAACCCACCAAAGCGTCGCCTCTGCCATCAACCTCATCGACGAGGAAAACGAGCAGGCGCCATGGCCCGTCGACGCTGAGGCGCTCCCCGGTAATGCGATGGATGGCGTCGTGATGCGCGTCATCGCCAGGGTTGAGCAGACATTTGGCGCATGGCGCTTGAGTGCCGCTGATCAAGATAGGTATGTCAGCGCCAACAGGCTGCAGCTCGCCGCACAACATGATCGATGGCGCGCCGTAGAGCAAGCTAGGCATGTCCGCGTCGATAGGCTGCGGCTCGCCGCACGGCGACCGTTGGAGTGCCGTACAGCGAGAGGCACGGTGCGCCGCACAACAAGAGCGGATCCATCGGCGCTTGCCTGCTGCCGAAACAGCGTTGCAGCTGGGTACATGTCCGGTTAGTACCCCCATTCCTCGCTAGGAGTGGGCAGAGGCCCTCAGCACCGTACTTGCAACAGAGGCCGGTCGCGCCGTACTTGCACTGGACGCCCGCCGCGTCATTCGCATGGGTGCCGCCGTTCGCCTTGTCCGCGGTCTGCTGGATGCCAACGCGCTGGTTCGTAGGCTCGACCACCTCCTTGGCCCTGGTGTCCACCTGGGCACAGTAGAGGAACATGGATGTCGCATCTTCGAGCTGGTGATCTCCAATGAAATAGCCAACTTGGAGCTCGAGATCGCGCTCCAGATGTACCGCGAGCGTGTCGACCGCTCGGACGAACGCCTACACGAGTTCAGGCAGAGCCAAGAGCTACCGTAGGCAAGGGCTGCTGGTCATGGTCTCATGGACGCGTTTTATTTTGAAAAGTCGTTTCGACGTGGATAGCTATGTATTCATAGCAATCATAGTATTTCTTTGTTTATTGCTCTGTTTCAATGTGTGTACTCTGTTTTCCATTCTTATATGTTCTGTTTCAATGCGTGTATATACGCTTTCCATTCTGTATATGTAGATGATAACAGCTAGATTCAAATTAGTATACAAAAACAGATAGAAAATGGAATTCATAATATATAAATATATATTAAATATTCATTAGTTCATCATAGAATATATATATATATAATATCATCACATATACGTGATGATACTTAACTACTAGGTACAATGCATAAAATTGAAGACGAACAATACTAAATCTAATAATCCCTCCTAGGGCCAGTATTCCGGCAGCCCCTCGCCAACAGCTCCCTAGTGCGTGGCGTCTTCCCAGTGTCGAGGCAGTACTCCGCCTCCTCCGCCTCGCAGCGCTTGACGTACCGACCTGCCTCTTGCTGGAGGACATGCGCGACCGATCTTTCCATTTCATTGGGCGTCCATCGGAGCTCCTCGTTGGTGGCACGCTGGAGCTTGTCGGCCCACCTGCACGCAGCGACGAGACGCCCAGCGCCTATGACCTTCCTCGCGAAGTACCCATCTTCGTACACCTCCTCGGCACGATGACACGCACGCCCCCAAAGCTTCGCCGCCTCCTTTTTCTAGGCGGCATCACAGGCTTCACAGGCCGCCTGGTACCTGGCTTCCTCCTCTGCCATCTCCTTCTTGAACGCCACTTGCCTGGCTTTCTCAGCCGGCGGCAGCGACTTCCACAGACAAAGATTGTACCGGCCCCAAAACCAATCCAAAGTTGGGGGGTCCGGCGCAACCTCGTCAGGCGGTGCGTAGGGGTCCTCGTTGCTACTAATCGAGTGAGTGTCCTCGAGGGGCGGCAACTCCTTGTCGGCGCGTGGGCAGACCGGTGGCGCCATGGCAGAGATCTTAGAGAGAGAGAGGGAGAGAGAGAGGGGGGCGAGCGAGGGGAGCATGTAGATGACAATGTAGGCGCGACGACGTGAGCAAGGTAGTATTTATTGGTAGCCAGAATCTAGATCGACGGGGACAGTACACACGCCGGTCGCCGAAATTTACGAGTACTGTAGTTTGAATTACACACAATTCACACAGCAAAATCCATGTGTGAACATAATAGCCAAAATCTGTGTGTGAACATAATAGCTGACGGTTTCCAATGCAGAACCGTGTCTGATTAATGATCCCCGCCACTCACCTACCAAACGTCGAGCTGCAAGATAGAGTGCCAATCGTGTGGGGGCCGGTTGTCTTACCAGATCTTTACATTTTCTTTTCTGAACACCATATATATTACTTAAATGTATTTAAAAGGTAAAATGACCCATGAAATTTTCCAAATTTTCACATGATAGTTGTATTAGTGCACGTTAAACGTAGAAAAAATTGAAGGCCCTAAGAGGAAGCTATCTCCCGTTCGTCATCAAACATGCATTGTTCGCTCTCGGAACCACGAACCTTCTAGTGAGTTGCTCTGGTTTGTGAGGGGTGTGTGTCCAAACTTTCATCAAACATGCCAATTTTTTACCACATCATCTTGGTGGCATGACATTAAATCAAGCAAGGTTTCATGTTTTTGTGATCATTTTTTAATTTTTTGGAATTAAATGCCATGGCACTCCATGCATGTGTGCCCATGCCTTGAGACCAATATGTTTGAAAATTCCTTCTAATTTACTACACATGGAACTAACTCGCACACAAGTACACAAAAATATGATTTTTCAAACCGTTATGGTTAGGCGTTGCATGTAGATGTAGTTCAAATTTGAATTGCAGTCATTAAATGGTTACAAAATCACTTAAATGTCTTTAAAAGGTCAACTAACCCCTGAAATTTTCCAAATTTTCACAAGACAGTTGTATTAGTGCATGTTAAATGTAGAAAAAAAATTCAAGGCCGTAAGAGGAAGCTATCTCCCGTTCGTCATCAAACATGCATTGTTCCCTCTCAGAACCATGAACCTTCTAGTGAGTTGCTCCGGTTTGTCAGGGGTGTGTGTCCAAACTTTCGTCAAACATGCCAATTTTTTACCACATCATCTTGGTGGCATGACATTAAATCAAGCAAGGTTTCATGTTTTTCTGATAATTTTTTGTTTTTTGGAATTAAAATGCCATTGCAATCCATGCATGTGTACCCATGCCTTGAGTCCAATATATTTGAAAATTCCTTCTAATTTACTGCACATGGAATTAACTCGCACACAAGTACACAAAAATATTATTTTTCAATTCGTTATGGTTAGGCGTTGCATGCAGATGTAGTTCAAATTTGAATTACGGTCATTAAAAGGTTAGAAAATCATTTAAATGTCTTTAAAATGTCAAATGACCCCTAAAATTTTCCAAATTTTTAGAGACAGTTGTGTTAGTGCACGTTAAACATAGAAAAAAATTGAAGGCCCTAAAAGGAAGTTATCTCCCGTTCATCATCAAACATGCATTGTTCCCTCTCGGAACCACGAACCTTCTAGTGAGTTGCTCCGGTTTGTGACGGGTGTATGTCCAAACTTTCGTCAAACATGCCAATTTCTTTACCACATCATCTTGGTGGCATGACATTAAATAAAGCAAGGTTTCATGTTTTTCTGATCATTTCTTAATTTTTTGGAATTAAAATGCCATGGCACTCCATGCATGTGTGCCCATGCCTTGAGACAAATATGTTTGAAAATTCCTTCTAATTTACTACACATTGAATTAACTCGTAAACAAGTACAAAAAATATGATTTTTCAAACCGTTGTGGTTAGGCGTTGCATGTAGATGTAGTTCAAATTTGAATTATGGTCATTAAACGGCTAGAAAATCACTTAAATGTCTTTAAAAGGTCAAATGACCCCTGAAAATTTCCAAAATGTCACATGACAGTTGTATTAGTGCACGTTAGACGTAGAAAAAAATTGAAGACCGTAAGAGGAAGCTATCTCCTGTTCGTCATCAAACATGCATTTTTCCCTCTCGGAACCACGAACCTTCTAGTGAGTTGCTCCGGTTTGTGAGGGGTGTGTGTTCAAACTTCCGTCAAATAGGCCAATTTTTTTACCACATCATCTTGGTAGCATGACATTAAATCAACCAAGGTTTCATATTTTTCTGATAATTTTTTTTAAGTTTTTGGAATTAAAATGCCATGTCACTCCATGCATACGTATGCATGTGTCCATGTTGTGAGACCAGTATGTTTGAAAATTCCTTCTAATTTACTGCACATGGAATTAACTTGGAAACAAGTACACAGATATGATTTTTGAAACCGTTTTGGTTAGGTGTTGCATGTAGATGTAGTTCAAATTTGATGTACGGCCATTAAATGGCTAGAAAATCACTTAAATTTCTCTAAAAGGTCAAATGACCCCTAGAATTTTCAAAAAAATCACATTATAGTTGTAGTAGTGCATGTTAGACGTAGAAAAAAATTGAAGGCTGTAAGAGGAAGCTATCTCCCATTCGTCATCAAACATGCATTCTTCCCACTCGGAACCACAAGCCTTCTAGTGAGTTGCTCCGGTTTCTGAGGGGTGTGTCTCCAAACTTTCGTCAAACATGCCAATTTTTTACCACATCATCTTGGTGGCATGACATTACATCAACCAAGGTCTCATGTGTTTCTGATTTTTTTTTTAATTTTTTGGAATGAAAATGACATGTCACTCCATGCATACATATGCATGTGTCCATGTCGTGAGACAAATATGTTTGAAAATTCCATCTAATTTACTGCATGTGGAATTAACTCGCACACAAGTACACAAATATGATTTGTCAAACCGTTATGGTTAGGCATTGCATGTAGATATAGTTCAAATTTGAATTAAATGGCTAGAAAATCACTTAATGTCTCTAAAATGTCAAATGACCCCTAGAATTTTCCAAAATTTCACATTATAATTGTAGTAGTGCATGTTAAATATAGAAAAAAATTGAAGGCTGTAAGAGGAAGCTATCTCCCGTTCGTCATCAAACATGCATTGTTCCCTCTCGGAACCATGAGCCTTCTAGTGAGTTGCTCCGGTTTGTGAGGGTGTGTGTCCAAACTTTTGTAAACATGCCAAAAAAATTCCACATCATCTTGGTGGCATGACATTACATCAACCAAGGTTTTATGTGTTTATGATTTTTTAAAATTTTGTGGAATTAAAATGCCATGTCACTCCATCCTTAATTAATTGTGTCATAGCCTTGAGACAAATATGTTTGAAAATCTCTTCCAATTTACTGCACATAGAATTAAATCACACACAAGTACACAAAATATTAGTTTTCAAACCATTATGGTTAGCTGTTGCATGTACATGTAGTTCGAATTTCAATTACGGTCATGAAATGGGTAGAAAATCACTTAAATGTCTTAAAATGTCAAATGACCGCTGAAATTTTCCAAAATTTGAAATGACATTTGTATTAGTACTACAAAATTTCTCGTACATTTAAAACACCATCTGTTGCCACTGTGTTGGGGAACGTAGCAGAATTTTAAAATTTTCTACGCATCACCAAGATCAATCTATGGAGTCATCTAGCAACGAGGGAGGGAGGAGTGCATCTACATACCCTTGTAGATCGCGCGCGGAAGCGTTCAAGAGAACGGGGTTGATGGAGTCGTACTCGATGTGATTCAAATCACCGATGACCTAGTGCCGAATGGACGGCACCTCCGTGTTCAACACACGTACGGTTAGGAAGACGTCTCCTCCTTCTTGATCCAGCAAGGGGGAAGGAGAGGTTGATGAAGATCCAGCAGCACGACGACGTGGTGGTGGATGCAGCAGGATCCCGGCAGGCTTCGCCAAGTGCAAGCGGGGAGGAGAGGTGTTACGGAGGGAGAGGGAGGTGCCAAGAGCAAGGGGTGTGGCTGCCCTCCCTCCCCCCTCTTTATATAGGGGCCTTGGGGGGGCGCCGGCCCTAGGGAGATGGATCTCCAAGGGGGCGGCGGCCAAGGGTGGCTTCCCCTCCAAGCCAAGTGGGGGGCGCCCCCACCCCTAGGGTTTCCCAACCCTAGGCGCAGGGCAGGCCCAAGGGGGGGCGCACCAGCCCACTAGGGGCTGGTTCCCCACCCAATTCAGCCCATGGGGCCCTCCGGGATAGGTGGCCCCACCTGGTGGACCCCCGAGACCCTTCCGGTGGTCCTGGTACAATACCGGTAACCCCCGAAACCTTCCCGATGGCCAAAACTGGACTTCCCATATATAAATCTATACCTCCGGACCATTCCGGAACTCCTCGTGACGTCCGGGATCTCATCTGGGACTCCGAACAACTTTCGGGTTACTGCATACTAATATCTCTACAACCCTAGCGTCACCGAACCTTAAGTGTGTAGACCCTATAGGTTCGGGAGACATGCAGACATGACCGAGACGCCTCTCCGGTCAATAACCAACAGCGGGATCTGGATACCCATGTTGGCTCCCACATGCTCCACGATGATCTCATCGGATGAACCACGATGTCGAGGATTCAATCAATCCGTATACAATCCCCTTTGTCAATCGGTACGTTACTTGCCCGAGGCTCGATCGTCGGTATCCCAATACCTCGTTCAATCTCGTTACTGGCAAGTCACTTTACTCGTGCCGTAATCCATGATGCCGTGATCAACCACTTGGTCACATTGAGCTCATTATGATGATGCATTACCGAGTGGGCCCAGAGATACCTCTCCGTCATACGGAGTGACAAATCCCAGTCTCGATTCGTGCCAACCCAACAGATACTTTCGGAGATACCTGTAATGTACCTTTATAGTCACCCAGTTATGTTGTGACGTTTGGCACACCCAAGGCACTCCTACGGTATCCGGGAGTTGCACAATCTCATGGTCTTAGGAAATGATACTTGACATTCAGAAAAGCTACAGCAAACGAACTACACGATCTTTGAGCTATGCTTAGGATTGGGTCTTGTCCATCACATCATTCTCCTAATGATGTGATCCCGTTATCAGTGACATCCAATGTCCATAGTCAGGAAACCATGACTATCTTTTGATCAACGAGCTAGTCAACTAGAGGCTCACTAGGGACGTGGTGTGGTCTATGTATTCACACATGTATTACGATTTCCACATAACACAATTATAGCATGAACAATAGACAATTACCATGAACAAAGAAATATAATAATAACCATTTTATTATTGCCTCTAGGGCACATTTCCAACACAATGTACTCCAAATTTGTCTTTCAAAGTTAATAAAAAATATCTACAACATCACACAGTTGTTTTCTAGGAACCATTTGTGATGAAAATATCTGGGTCTGTTTAAGTCTCCCTCCTTAAGCTTCGCCGGCTCGTCTGCTCCAGTGCCGACAACCCCCAAATCCACGAATCCCGACCCCCATTCCCGCACCCCCTTCTTGCAAAGATGACGCCGTGGAAATGCTTCGTGAAAGCCCGTACAATGGCCGCGTCCCCCCGAGCGCCACCGCCTGCGCCGAGAGCGCCGCCGCCTACGCCGAGAGTGCCGCCGCATCCGCATTGAGTGCTACCGCTTCTGCCGAGAGGGCGTCTGTGGCAGCCGACAGGGCAGCTGCAGTAGCCAAGACGGCTGCACCTGCTGCTGCGATGGCGGCTGCAAACGCAGAGAGCGCTCGATCTGCCATCTGTGCCACTGATGTCGCCCTGGCCCGGGCCGAGGCCATCCATGCCAAGATCAAGGATGCACATGCCAAGATATTCCATGCCACCTTGGACTCCAGCATGCAACCCACGTCTGAAAAGGTGGCAGTGGCCATGGAGCACCTGCTTCCTCATGAGGTCGTCGAGCAGGAGCTGAATATGCAGGAGGCGGCAGAGATGGAATAGTGCCGGGAGGAGGAGTTGCGCATGGCCGAGGTCGAGGTAGAGAAGAGTATGTCCGTCAAGGAATCGGTGGTGGAGTACCAACGCGAGCTCTGGCGTAGCCACTACTACGAGTACTTAAACCTTGAGGGTGGCGCCAAGGACGAGGACGAGGACGAGGACACGACCGACTTCAGCAGGGGGGACGCGGAGTCCACCAACGGCGGCATGTCGCCGGGACAAGTCGTCGACGTCTCATCTCACATAGGCGATGCATAGGCCGGCGTGGCGGCGGATTTGTTAAAATTATGCATACTTAAGCTTTGTTTTTAATGCTGGTCTTTTGTTAGAGCAATGTTTAGGTCAACTGGCTCTATTTAATTACTAAAATTGCTCAATTCAGTAAGTGTGGTCTGTCTGCTGTAAGCTCTTTTGTGTGCCCAAATTAGCAAGCGATGTTAAATTATGCAATGACGTACCCGGGGAAATTTCCACCAAAATTTGAATTATCAAACTCATCCCATGCGCGTAAAGCATAAGAATCGTTTGCGATGCACACAATCGTTCAAAGTGAATGGTCCAGCGGCACCATGCACAAAGTTTCCCTCCACATTTCCAAAATTTTGGCCTACTGCCAAAATATCTACCCCCGCCCCCTTCCCCACCCCCTTTTCTCCCCGACCACAAGTCACATTTCCCATGTTTCCTCCTTCCTTCCTATCTTGCTAAGCTATAGCCACTTCCTCACTCTCGCTGTCTCGCATCCTACCGCCGGGGGCGCCATGGTCTTCTTCAAAGACCTGTCAAGCGGTTCCTCCTCTGGCGACTACTCCTTCACCACCCGGGTATGCCTCTCTTCTCTCTCTCGTGCTATGACTTGGAATGAAGGATTTTTACGCGGCAGTCTATTTGAGTCATTTCTTCCTCTTGTAGCTCCCTAAGACCATCAGTGGAAACGAATGGAGCAGGGTGGCTGAAGATCTATCTGCTCGTTGTGACCATCAATCTCAATGCATGAAGCTAGTTGCATTTGATTCTGTGGACAGTGGGAGGAAGTTTCTGGCGTGTGCAAAGAAGGTTAGACCCTCTTTCGTTGTTACAAATCATTTGTTAGATGTGATTCAGACACTATCACGGTCCCAACCCATTCATACCATACCTTCAACCAAACGCATCCTAAGACAGTGCCTCAGTTTGTACCTAGTATCTTAAATTGTTGCCATCTCATCAGCGGTGCCATTAGAAAATTATTTTGGCACCGCTTCAGCAGTTTGTGCAGCCAACTTTGGTCCACTCAACCGAGTAGCCAAGTAGTAAAATACTAAATCTTTATGGCACAAAGGAACTGGGCATCGGAGCAACTATGTGCTCCGTAGTCCGGGTCCCTTATTTTTTTTCTCCTGCATCGGGTCGCTAGTGCAGGGCACCGGTGCGGTATGTAGCAACAGTTGTCTTTACCCCAGTTTTGGCATACATAGTGGATGGCCTTAGTGCTATTAGTTCTATGTTACTAAATTTGTGCATGTACACACCTGTTAGTATCAATTTGCTGTCATCCAAACACTGTCGCTATGCTGTTGCAGTTATATTTACCTTCCTCATAAAATGTTCAATTTGTTATTTATTGTACATGTGTAAGAACTTGCGGTGTCGTTGTAGTTAATTATACCTTCTGATGTTCCAGAATTTGGTTGTTGTCTCAGTACCAATTATTTCATTTACACATTGATCCTTTTGAGAAGATATGTCATAATTAACATGTTTCTTTAGTTTTTCAAAATAAGCATTGGTGATTTTCTATGTTGCTATAAACCCATTTCCCCTACAATTGTTACTGATCTAATTTTAAATATTATAGAATGAACGGAAGTGTTCTTACTTGGAGTGGGTTGATCAAGAGCGGCCACAGTCTTTGAAGATGTGCCTAGCGAAGCTCTGGAGCATGCATGAGGAAGAGAACACACATAGGCTTAGAGAAAGTGTTGTCAACGTTGAAGCATATTTCAAGATGCGGGATAAAAAGTTGAAGGTGGAGAATGAGCTCAGATTTTTTTAATCGGACTTTGCTAAGATGGTGTTGGAGAAGGAGGAGGCACTTTCCCAGTTGGCCCGTGCAAAACGGGTTCTTACTGAACTGAAAGCAAAGGTGGATAAGACGAGCCTGGATGATGTCGATTAGGAAAATGAATATATTTTTCTTATGAAGTTGAACTGGCTATATGTTGTATTGTGTTGTTTTCATGTAGCTACCGTACTGTGATGTTATAATATATTTATGTGCCTGATATGAAATTGGCAAACAACTGTTCGATATGAATGTGAATTTGTGTAATACCGGAATTATACATTGTAAACTAATAAACCTGCTAAATGTGTCATGGACCTTTGCAAACGGTTCTAGCAGAAAAAGCACTTGCGATGGATAGCCCTATGCCACACAATTTTCTTCAGCAAATCGTGTGTGATATAGTTGACAAAAGCAAACAGTTAACCATGGAAAACCATGTGTGATAGTTACACCTTTCACACACAAGCCTACACATAAAACTGTATGGAATATACATACGAACGGAAACGTTTTCCCTGGATTGACTGTGTGGGATGTACATAAGAATGGAAACATATTCCTTAGACTGACTGTGTGTGATATACATACCTACGGAAATGTTTTCCTAGGATTCACCGTGTGGGATGTACATACCTATGGAAATGATTTTCTCGGATTACCCTGTGGGATGTACATACCTACGGAAATGATTGGGCTTCGATGCCTCGCCCGATCGCAAACGGCCCCAGCCTGGGTCCCAGAAGCGCCTATCCCCGACGATTTCTGGGTCATGTGCAAAGGACACCCTATCGCACACACTCACTTGGCGACGGTTCCAAATGCCGTCTCGGAAAGGGGTTACAAACCGTTTGTTTAGGACCGACAAGCACCAGTGTTAAGTGATTTTCTAGCCATTTAATGACCGTCATTCAAATTTGAAATACATCTACATGCAACGACTAACCATAACGGCTTTAAAATCATATTTGTGCACTTGTGTGCGAATTAATTCCATGTGCGGTAAACTAGAAGGAATTTTCAAACATATTGGTCTCACGGCATGGACACATGCATGGAGTTCCATGGCATTTTAATTCCAAACAATTAAAAAATGATCAGAAATACATGAAACCTTGCTTGATGTGATGTCATGCTACCAAGATTATGTGGTAAAAAATTGGCATGTTTGGTGAAAGTTTGGACACACACCCCTCAGAAGCCGGAGCAACTCACTCGAAGGCTCGTGGTTCCAAGAGGGAACAATGCATGTTTGATGACGAATGGGAGATAGCTTCCTCTTACGGCCTTCAATTTTTTTCTACGTTTAACGTGCACTACTACAACTATCACGTGAAAAATTGGAAAAATCTAGGGGTCATTTGACCTTTTAAAGACATTCAAGTGATTTTCTAGCCATTTAATGACCGTAATTCAAATTTTAACTACATATATATGCAACGGCTAACCATAACGGTTTGGTAAATCATATTTTTTTCTACTTGTGTGTGAGTTAAAAAAATATCAGACGATGTAAATATCTGGTGTTCAAAAAAGAAAATGTAAAGATCTAGCAAGACAGCCGGCCCCCACACGATTGGCACTCTATTTTGCGGCTCGAGGTTTGGTAGGTGAGTGATGGGGATCATTAATGAGACAAGGTTCTGTATTGGAAACCGTCAGCTATTAAGTTCACACACGGTTTTGCTGCGGGAATCGTGTGTAAGTCATACTATGGTACTCGTATATTCTGGCGACCGGCGTGTGTATAGTTCTCGTCGATCTAGATTCCGACCGCCAATAAATACTACCTTGCTCATGTCATCCCGCCTGCATTCTCATCTACATCCCCGCCTCGCTCGCCCTCTCTCTCTTTGTCCCTCAAATCTCTGCCATGGCGCCACCGGTCTGCCCACGCGCCGATGAGGAGTGGCTGCCCTCCGAGGACGCTGACTTGAATAGCAGCGACGAGGACCCCTACGGCCGGACGAGGTTGCGCCGGACCCCTCAACTTTGGATTGGTTTTGGGCCGGTACAATCTTTATCTGTGGAAGTCGCTGCCGTGGGCTGAGAAAACCAGGCAAGTGGCGTTCAATAAGGAGATGACAGAGGAGGAAGCTTGGTACCAGGTGGCATGTGAAGCCCGTGATGCCGCCTGGAAAAAGGAGGCAGCGGAGCTTTGGGAGCGGGAACGTCGTCGTGCGGAGGAGGTGTACGAAGACGGGTACTTCACGAGGAAGGTCAAAGGCACAGGGCACCTCATCGCTACGTGGAGGTGGGCCAATAAGCTCCAGTGTGCCACCAATGAGGAGCTCCGGTGGGCGCCCAACGAAATGGCAAGATCATTCACGCTCGTCCTCCAACAAGAGGCAGATCGGTATGTCAAGTGCTGCAAGGCGGAGGAGGCAGAGTACTGCCTCCGCACTGGGAAAACACCGCGCACCAGGGCGCTGCTGGCGAGGGGCTGTCGGAATACTGGCCCCAGGAGAGATTATTAGTTTCAGTATTGTTCGTTTTCAATTTTATGCATTGTACCTAGTAGTTAAGTATCGTCACGTATATGTGATGATATTATATATATTATGTGATGAACTAATGAACAATTAATATATATATTATGAATTCCATTTTCTATCTATTTTTGTATACTAATTTGAATCTAGCTGTTATCATCCACATATACAGAATGGAAAGCGTATATACACACATTGAAAAAGAACATATAAGAACGGAAAATAGAGTACACACATTGAAACAGAGCAATACTATGATTGTTGTGAATACATAGCTATCCACGTCGAAACGACTCAACAAAATAAAACGCATCCATGAGACCATGACCAGCAGCCCTTGCCTACGGTAGCTCTTGGCTCTGCATGAACTCGCACAGGCGTTTGTCCAAGCGGTTGACACGCTCGCGGTACATATGGGGCGCGATCTCGAGCTCCAAGTTGTTTATTTCATCGAAGATCACCAGCTCGAGGATGCGATGGCCATGTTCCTCTACTGCACCCAGGTGGACACTTGGGCCAAGGAGGTGGTCGAGCCTACCGACCAGCGCGTTGGCATCAGGCCGCGGACAAGGCGAATGGCGCAACCCATGCGAACGGCATGGCGGGCGTCCAGTGCCAGTATGGCACGGCCGACCTCTGGTGCAAGTACGGCATAGAGGGCCTTTGCCAACTCCTGGCGAGGAATGGGGGAACTGACGGGACATGTACCCAGCTACAACGCCCTGTCGACAGCAGGCAAGCGCCGATGGATCCGCTCTTGCTATGCGGCGTGCCGCGCCACTCGCTCTACGGCGCTCCAAGGGTCCCGTCGTGTGGCGAGCCACGGCCTATCGGTGCGGACACACCTAGCTTGCTCTACGGCGCGCCATCGGTCATGTTGTGTGGCGAGTTGCAGCCTCTCGGCGCTGACATGCCTATCTTGATCTGCGGCGCTGAAGCGCCATGCGCCAAGGGTCTGCTCAACCCTAGCAATGACGCGCATCACAGCGTCGTCCATCGCATTACCGGGGAGCGCCTCAGCCTCGACAGGCCATGGCACTTGCTTGTTTTCCTCGTCGACGAGGTTGATGGCAGAGGCGGCGCTTTGGTAGGTTAGCATGCTTGGAAAAGGTGGATGTGCTACAGAATACACTTGTTGCCTCCGCGCGTCGCACGCCGCCTAGGTTTATGCGCAATATCACTGGGTGGCGGGAAACCGGTGAGGAAATGGTGGAAACGCTGGCGTGTTCATAAAATGCCATCAATTAATGGAAACTTAGAACAGAAGGAACATCGAGCTAGCAGAAGAACTAGATGATGATCAGATGATCGTTTATCCTAGTTAATTATGCATGTAATAGTTTACTTTGGTGTGTGGAAATGTCATTTGTGTAGTAGCCACCTATGTAATTGGATGTTTGCCGCGTATTACACACATCTTGTTTATGTGAAACGTTTCTGTTCTCTTGGCTCAAGACAAACGGTTTATCAGAATGAACTATATGCCCTCCATTGCACACGCCTTGATCTGGTTGAACCGTTTCTGTTGCGTTGCCTAATCGAAAATAGTTCATCCGTGTGAACCGTATGCCATATATCGCACACACTTTGACATGGCTGACCGTTTTGTTGTGTTGGCTAATCACAAACCGTTCATCCGAGTGAACTATAACATGTATATCGCACACACCTTCATCTGGCTGCCCGTTTCTTTTGTTCTGCCACATCGCAAACATTTAATTGAACTGAACTGTATGCCCTGCATCGCACACGCAACTAAAATCTGAACTGTGTTTGATGCATCCATCATCGCAAATGTTTTGCACCTTTTTTGATGGTTTTACACCACCGTTTGCGATTAATGCATCGCAGATAGTTTCGTCAAAGGGTCTCTGATCGTAGTGTCGCATTAGCAGCAACCTGCAGTAGTGTCACTTATATTATTTTGAGAATCTCTAAACAGCATCGTAATTTGCTTTGGTTATGAATTTATTCCTAATATGATGGGCATCCAAGAGGGATGTAACAAAAACTTTCATATTAAGTGCATTGAATACTATGTGAAGTTTGATTCCTTATATTTGTTTTGAGATATAAAGATGGTGATATTAGAGTCATGCTAGTGAGTAATTGTGGATTGGTAGAAATACTTGTGTTAAAGTTTGTGATTCCCATAGCATGCACGTATGGTGAACCATTATGTGATGAAGTCGGAGCATGATTTATTTATTGATTTTCTTCCTTATGAGTGGCCGTCGGGGACGAGCGATGGTCTTTTCCTACCAATCTATCCCCCTAGGAGCATGCGTGTAGTACTTTGGTTTGATAGCTAATAGACTTTTGAAATAAGTATGTGAGTTCTTTATGGCTAATGTTGAGTCCATGGATTATACGCACTCTCGCCCTTCCACCATTGCTAGCCTCTCTAGTACCGCGCAACTTCCGCCGGTGCATTACACCTACCATATACCTTCCTCAAAACAGCCACCTTACCTACCTATTATGGCATTTCCATAGCCAATTCTGAGATATATTGCCATGCAACTTCCATTGTTTCATTTATTATGACATGCTTCATCATTGTCATATTGTATCACATGGTCATGTAGTTGACATCGTATTTGTGGCAAAGCCACCATTCATATTTTTTTATACATGTCACTCTTGAGTCATTGCACACGCCAGTACACCGCCAGAGGAATTCATAGAGAGTCATATATTTGTTCTAGTATCGAGTTGTAATTCTTGAGTTGTAAGTAAATAAAAGTGTAATCGTCATCATTATTAGAGCATTGTCCCATGTGAGGAAAGGATGATGGGGATTATGATTCCCCCACAAATCAGGATGAGACTACGGACGAAAAAAAGAGAAAGGAAAAAAGAAGAAAAAAAGAAAGAGAAAAGGAGGCCAAAGAGCCCAAAATAAAAAATGAGAGAAAAGAGAGAAGGGGCAATGCTACTATCCTTTTTCCACACTTGTGCTTCAAAGTAGCACCATGATCTTCATGATAGAGAGTCTCCTATGTTATCACTTTCATATACTAGTGGGAAATTTTCATTATAGAACTTGGCTTGCATATTCCAATGATGGGCTTCCTCAAATTGCCCTAGGTCTTCGTGATCAAGTGAGTTGGATGCACACCCACTTAGTTTCTTTTTGAGCTTTCGTACACTTATAGCCCTAGTGCATTTGTTGCATGGCAGTCCCTACACACTCGCATTGATATCTACTGATGGGCATCTCCATAGCCCATTGATACGCCTAGTTGATGTGAGACTATCTCCTTCTTTTGTCTTCTCCACCACCACCATATTCTATTCCACCTATGGTTCTATATCCATAGCTCACGCTCATGTATTGCGTGAAAGTTGAAAAGGTTTGAGAACATCAAAAGTATGAAACAATTGATTGGCTTCTTATCGGGGTTGTGCATGATTTAATACTTTGTGTGATGAAGATGGAGCATAGCCAGACTATATGATTTTGTAGGGATAACTTTCTTTGGCCATGTTATTTTGAGAAGACATGATTGCTTTATTAATATGCTTGAAGTATTATTGTATTTATGTCAATATTAAACTTTTGTTTTGAAACTTATGGATCTGAATATTCATGCCAAAATAAAGACAATTACATGGATAAATAAGTTAGGTAGCATTCCACATCAAAAATTCTATTTTTGTCACTTACCTACTCGAGGACGAGCAGGAATTAAGCTTGGGGATGCTTGATATGTCTCCAATGTATCTATAATTTTTTATAGTTCTATGATATTATATTATCTGTTCTGGATGTTTTATATGCATTATTATGCTATTTTCTATTATTTTTGGGTCTAACTTATTAACCCAGAGCCAGAGCCAGTTTCAGTTTTTTCCTTGTTTTTGAGTTTCGCAAAAAAAGAATATCATACGGAGTCCAAACGGAATAAAACATTATGATGATTTTTCTTGGACCAGAAGACACCTATGAGACTTGGAAATGAAGTCAAAATACCCACGAGCCAACGACAAGCTGTAGGGGCATGCCTGATGTCGCTTGAAGCTACGTCGGTATTTCCCCGAAGAGGAAGGGATGGCGCAGCACAGCGGCAGTAGGTATTTCCCGCAGATGTGAAACCAAGGTTATCGAACCAGTAGGAGAACCAAGCAACACAATGTAAACAACACCTGCACACAAATAGCAACATCTCGCAACCCGACGTGTTAAAGGGGTTGTCAATCTCTTCCGGGGTACGGCGCCTCAAGATAGGCAAACGGACGTGAGGTAAATTTGTAGTGGATTGATAGATCGAACGCCAAATAAAATAAATAAGAATAAATTGCAGCAAGGTATTTTTGTATTTTTGGTTTAGTAGATCTGAAAATAAATGCAAAGGAAAAGTATATTGCAAAGGTAAATATATGAGAAAGAGACATGGGGGCCGTAGGTTTCACAAGTGGCTTCTCTCGAGAAAAATGGCAAATGGTGGGTGAACAAATTACTATTGGGAAATTGATAGAACTTCATATACTCATGACGATATCCAGGCAATGATCATTACATCGGCATCACGTCCAAGATTAGTAGACCGACTCCTGACTGCATCTACTACTATTACTCCACATATCAACCGCTATCCAGGATGCATCTAGTGTATTAAGTTCATGAAGAAACGGAGTAATACAATAAGAACGATGACATGATGTAGACAAGATCTATCTATGTAGAGATAGACCCCCGTCGTTTTATCCTTAGTAGCAACGATACATACGTGTCGGTTCCCCTTCTGTCACTGCGATCAAGCACCGTAAGATCGAACCCACTACAAAGCACTTCTTCCCATTGCAAGATAAATAGGTCAAGTTGGCCAAACAAAACCCAAATATCGGAGAAGAAATACGAGGCTATAAGAAATCATGGATAAAAGAGATCAAAGAAACTCAAATACTTTCATGGATATAAAAAGATAGATCTGATCATAAACTCAAAGTTCATCGGATCCTATCAAACACACGACAAAAGAGTTATATCATATGGATCTCCAAGAGACCATTTTATTGAGAATCAAGAGAGAGAGAGAGAGAGGAAGCCATCTAGCTACACTACAAAAAAATGACACATCCGTGACATTTTGGGCCGAACGAATTTTTTTTTCTGTCATACATATGAAACTTCTATGACGATAATTGTGACAAAACCCGGTATCATCATAGATGTGGTGGGCTCCTACTTCTATGACAAAAAATCATGACAGAAAATGGGCTTGTCGTCCTGGGCGGGCCGGAGACACAGCTGCATGACATTCTTTGGGCCGTCCATGATGGAAAAAACCGTGGTAGAAGCAAGGGGGAGGAAATTTTCGGGGAGTTACCGATTACGGTGGGAGGTCGGGGGCCGAGCGATGCGCGTTTCTCTCATAAACGTATGCGCGTGTGTGCGAGGCATTGGCTCTAACTAAACCCGAGCGAGGTGTTGGGCTCTAACTGAACCCGAGCGATTGCACTGCAGGCTATCGTTACTGAACCCGAGCGATCGATCGATGGCTGTTAACTGAACCCGATCGAGCGATTCCTTCGCTACTGCTGCTAACTGAAGCCGATCGATGGGATGAACAGTGAGCATTGCAGGGGGGTTTGGATGAACAGTGAGCGGTGGCGTTGCCTATGGATGAACAGGACCCCGTGGTGTGGTGGAGGGCTGGATGAACAGTAGACGGTGGAGGGGTGCCCGTGGAGGGGTGGATGAACAGGACCCCGTGGTGTGGAGGGCTGGATGAACAGTAGATGGTGCAGGGGTGGTTGAACAGGACCCCGTGGTGTGGAGGGCTGGATGAACAGTAGACGGTGGAGGGGTGGTTGAACAGGACCCTGTGGTGTGGAGGGCTGGATGAACAGTAGACGGTGGAGGGGTGGTTGAATAGTAGTCGGTGGAGTAGCGCGCGGTGGACGCTGGATGAACAGTAGCCCATGGAGGCTGGATGAACAAGAGCCCGTGGAGGCTGGAGGAGGTCGACGGTGGAGATGAACAGTATCCCGTAGAGTCCCGTTTTACGGTACGCCACACCCCTCCCGATGAACAGGACCCCCATTTCGATCGTAGCGCTCCAACACAAGTTCGTTTCATCCGTTTTGCGGTACGCCACACCCCTCCCGAACAACAGGACCCCCATTTCGACCGTAGGAGGTCCGTTTCCTCTGTTTTGCGGTATGCCAGACCCCTCCCGATGAACAGGATCCCGTTTTGAATGTGGCCGGTCGAACACAAGGCCGTTTCCTCCGTTCTGCGGTACGCCAGGCCTCGTTTCCATCGCCTGTTCCGTCCAAGCCCTCCCGATGAACATGACGCATTCCGTTGCCTCCCCATGAACACGACGCATTCTGTTGCCTCCCATCAACACGACGACGACGCTGTTTCTCCGTTCTGACCCAGCCATGTACACGAGCCCTGGCCGCACGTATGCGCGGGTAGGCATTCGAGACCCCGCCCGTATGTACACATACTTGGCCGTATTTTCTTTCTTGCACCCTGGCCGCTGTACGTACGTGTAAATGCTACGTGCGCGCCTCTACTACGACACTTGCGCGCCTCTACTACGACACGTGCATGCCTCTACATCGACCACTATGTACGTACACGTTCGCGACCAGAATGACAACGCTACGTACGCTTCGACCAGGTGGGTCCTGACTGTCAGGCACTTCCTTGCCTGCGAAGATGTAGCTAGTCGGTCCCATCAGTCAGGGGGTGAATCGTTTTGTTTGCCCGGACGCACTTCCTTGCGTGCGATGATGTAGCTGGTGGGTCTGAGCAGTCAGGGGGAAACGTTTTTTTTTGTGAAATACAATGGCCCGTCCTGTGGGTCCCAGCTGTCAGGTGGAGGAATCATTATTTTCCCCGTAATAAGGAGGCACTTCCTTGCTACGGCCGTGGACCCAGCTGTCAGCCTCTCCACGTATAGTCCACGTCCGATGGAAGTCGTTCCTTGACCACGTTGACCACGCCGCGCTGAGAGCACCAGGGCGGTGGACGACGGCGAGGCCTAGGAAGGGGACGACATGGAGGCAGGGAAAACTCCACAGTTGTTTCCCATGCGGAGGGGAGTACGACTGTACGAGGGTTTACTGGTTCGTCTACCGTCGCCGGAGAATAACAACATGTGTGGGTGAGTAGAGGGATGGCTAGGCCACTGATGGGAGTACGGTCGGGCGGTGAGGCGTGCTCGGCAGCACAGCCGGCCGCGAGGAGGAGGGAGCAGGCAGTCCCGCCGGCGCTTGTTTGAGCGACTGGAGCAGGAAGAGCAGAGATTGAAGTAGCACGACGGACATTGGATGGACATCCAACAATCAGTGCTTGTGCATCAACCTTTTTTAGGAAAGCCTCAAATATGTGGAAAACGGCATACAACCCATCTGCCATTATTTCTAATAATTTACGGCCCATTTGCTAATTCTTAAGGTTTTTTTGGAGCCATATTCTTTTTGTTAGCATTACAGCCCATATTGTGGCAACGGTTAAAAAATTATACGAAATTTTGCATATTTCGGTGCGGTCCGAACTGTTTTTAATCCCGAAATCTCGACTCACATACAAACTGATTTTAGAAATCAATGTATATCAATAGAAAATCCAACAAATTCTCCACGCATAAAAATTAATGTAATTTAAAATCTTGAAATGAAAAAAAAGATATTTGAAACTAATTGCCAGTTTGATGTGTTTTAAAAATGTACAACCCATTTCTCATTACTGATGGGCCATTTTCTCGGCCAGCCGAATGAAAGCTCTCCTCGTCTTGAAAGATTTGCAGCCCAACAGGCCTGACAAAGTGACCTACTTGGCAAATCACAAAAAAACTGGGCTGTGGCCGTGGACCCAGCTGTCAGCCTCTCCACGTGCAGTACTCTTCCGATGGAAGTCGTCCCTTGACCACGTTGACCATGCCGCACGGAGAGCACCACGGCGGTGGATAACGGCGAGGCCTAGGAAGGGGACGACACGGCAGTGGAAGCCCACACGGAGAGGACTACGAGGGTTCTCTGGTTGGCCGCGGTGTGAGGCTGCCGTCGCTGCAGGGCCTGGCCAGCGGGGGGAATAGTAGGGGGCGGTGAAGCCTCTACGGTAGCATAGCCGGCCATGGGAGGCAGGAGCATGCGGCACGACCGGCGCTGCTTTGGGCGGCTCGAGCAAGAAGACCAGAGGTTGAAGAAGCACTACGGTCGTTGGATGGACATCATACGGTCATTGGAGCTAGAATCGTTCATATTGACTAAGTTGACAAAGCCCTTCGTCCTCGTCAACTTAGTAGGCCCACAAGTCAGCCTCCGAGCAAGGTGGGTCCCAGCTAGCCAGGGGAGTATTCATTTTTTTGTGCGTAATAAGGAGGAACTTCCGGTGGGTCCGAGCTGATAGCGGGGGGAACGTTTTTTTCGTGAAATACGGTGGCCCGTCCGGTGGGTCCTGGCAGTCAGGGGGAAACGATTTTTTTCCAAAATACTGGTGGCCCGTCTGGTGGGTCCCCGCTGTCAGGTGGAGGAATAATTATTTTTCACGTAATAAGGAGGCACTTCCTTGCGGCTGCCATGGACCCAACTGTCAGCCTCTCCACATATAGTACTCTTCCGATGGAAGTCGGTCATTGACCATGTTGACCACGCCGCGCCGAGAGCACCAGGGCGGTGGATGACGGCGAGGACTAGGTAGGGGACGACTCGGAGCCGGGGAAGACGCAACAGTGGATGCCCACGCGAAGAGGAGTACAAGGGTTCACTGGTTCGGCTGCGGTGTGAGGCTGCTGTCGCCACAAAACAACAGGGGGTGTGGGTGAGTAGAGGGATGGCCTGGCCAGCGGTGGGAGTAGTAGGGGAGGTGAGGCCTCCGCGGCATCACAGCCGGCCACGAGAGGCAGGAGCACGCGGCATGACCGGCGCTGGTTTGGGTGGCTGGAGCAAGAAGACCAGAGGTTGAAGAAGCAGTACGGCCGATGGATGAACATCATACGGTAATAGGAGCTAGAATCGTTCATATTGACTAAGTTGACAAAGCCGTCCGTGCCCGAAAACTTGGTAGGCCCACAAGTCAACCTCCCACTATGCTGGGTCCCAGCTGGCAGGGCGAATATTCATTTTTTTGTGCGTAATAAGGAGGCACTTCCTTGTGTGCGAAGATAGCTGGTGGGCCCAACATGTCAGCAGGGGGCACTTTATTTCGCGAAATACAGAGGCCCTTTCGATGGGTCCCAGATGTCAGGTGGAGGAATCATTATTTTGTGTGTAATAAGGAGGCATTTCCTTGTGTGCGGCCGTGGACCCAGCTGTCAGCCTCTCCACGCACAGTCTACTTCTGATGGTGTCGTTCGTTGACCACGTTGACCATGCCGCGCCGTGAGAATCCAAGGTGGTGGACGACGGCGAGGCCCCGGACAGCAACGAGCCGGAGATGGGAAGATGCGGGAGTAGAGTCGCAGACAGAGAGATGTACGAGGGTTAACTGGTTCTAGTGCAGTGTGGTTCGCCAGACGGTGGAGAAGAACAGGAGGTGTGGAGGGGTGGAGGGATGGCCTGGCCAACGGTGGAGTAGCGCTTCATAGCGAAGCATGCTAAGCAGAGCTGCTAGCAGCAGGAGGCGGGAGTTGGTCCCGGCGGCGCTGGAGGAAGAAGACGAGAGATTGAAGATGGATGCCGGTCGTTGGATGTAAATCCAACAGCTAACATGTTAGAATCATTTGTTGACTAAATTGACAACGACTTGCATTGGCTTTGACCTATTGGCCCACATTTCAGCCTCCAAAATGTGGCACGTATTCAAGCCATTTTTTCAGAATTTATAGTCTTTTTTTGCGCGGTAGAATTTACAGTCAATTTGAACTTTTTTTTGAATTACAGCCATTAGCTGGGCTGGGTGAACAAATAATGTAGCGTCCATGTGGCCCGTTTATTTTATTTCCTAATAAATTACAACCCATTTGCACTTTCTCGAAATTCATGATTTTGCTGGGCTGATTCTAATTATAATGTTGGGTTGGGCCAGCAATGTTATCAAAAAATAAAAAGGGGTTGAGCATTTTGTTATAAATATATTTAAATAATAAGTGATATTATTACATTCGTCCTTAAATCTTACCAAGATTTTGTACACAATCACTAGGATTTTCGTGCCAAAACAATCCAGGATTTTATTTGTTAAGAAATTATTTTTATAAGTTAATAAGATGTGGGATATTGTTTTCTTACATATGTAAGTATCTGTTAAATATATGATGACAATAAAAATAATATATAATAACATATACAATAATTTTTTTAGAAAAACAGGGAGCATCTCCCCAGTTCCATTGCTGAGAACGAAACCACAACATATTCTGATACAGCAGCTCAAAGAGCAGTTCGAAAGCAAAGGTAGAAAATCTAAAAACTAGGGGGGGTGGATGAACAAGTTCTCTGAATAACACAAATCACCCGAGCGGTGCCAAAGGCAGAGCAGATAGAGCACTCAAATGACACAAGGAGGGTCCAGCGAAGCCTTCATGGTCTTCAGCCGAGGGGCCGTGTCAGCCTACGGCGACCAGTAAGCAAGCGGAGACACCGGGCTGGAAGGCGTAGCATGGTGGATGTCCCTCTTTTTCGGCGCCAGGTGCCCATCATCTTCATCAGAGATCTTGAGACGAGCCCATGGGTCCAGCCCCAGAGTAGTCGAGCCTTGTTCAGCCACAAGTGATCACCAACGGTTTCTAGAGGGATCTTGTTAGGGTTTCCACGAAGCTGATCAACTTATCCTTGTCCGATCCGGAGGAGAGAATCGCCCAGTTCCTCAACATGTTCCTGATCAACCTCAAGACCTACGGAATGGAAATCCAGGAGGTGTTACTGAAAATCATAGCATTTCTATATTTCCATTGGCACCAAAGGACAGCTGAGCTAACAATGTTTAAAACTGAGCACTTTTTGGTAGCAATCCAGAATCTGGTGACAGATTCGAAGGATGAGCCAATCTGACTAGAGAAATATTCTTCAATGTGGGCCCAGAGATGTTTAGCAACTATACATTCAAAAAATAGGTGAGAACAAGACACTTGTTCCAAGCAGTAAACACAATCAAGGGGTTTGATGATGTGTCTCTTCCTAAGGTTATCCCTAGTCATCAATTTGTTTTTGGAGGGAAGCCAGAGAAATACATGAATTTTAGGGGGAACTCTCAATTTCCAGACAGCAGGGATAAACACGGGTTGAACCCCTCTAAAATTGATAACATGACAGAGGGAGCTGGAGGAATACTTCCCTTTATTGTCCACTTGCCAAATACGGGCATCCGGCTTGGCAATAAAGGTAATGCTTTTGGTAATGTCCTCCAACTGGAACCATTGTTCCATGAGACTATCACTAAAGTTCCTTCTAAAAGAGAGTTTTAGTCATTGACCATCCCAAACTTCATTGACACTTTTGTTAAGCTCATTGTGGACAGAGTAAATAGGCGAAAATTGGACTGCTAGGGGGATGTGCCAAACCAAGTATCTTCCCAGAACCTGGTTCTGCTCCCATCCCCTATGTTCCATCTGTAGCCAAATTTCACAGCATGCATAATAGATTTTAAACCTTTCCAGAATCTAGAGGTCTTAGGGTTGGAGGAAGGGACAAAAATATTAGGATTATTTCCTAGGTATTTATGGGCAATAAGAAGCTTCCAGGGTTCAGGTCTTCCTCATAGAATCTTTTAATCCAAGACCCTAGAAGACAGATGTTGAATTCTTGGAGGTTAGGTATGCCTAGGCCTCCAAAATCTTTTTTCATGAAGACTAGGGCCCAATTAGTAAGGTGTAGCTTCCTATTTCCCTCAAAATCAATCCACAAGCAATGAGACATCTGAGAATTGATGAGGTTCACTGCCCATTTAGGGAACTTGAAGAGGGAGAGGAGATACACTGGAATGCTAGCCAAACAAGCTTGTATGAGGATCAATCTACCTCTGTACGAGAGAAGTTTTCCCCTCCATCAAACAATCCTTTTAATGATTTTATCCAGAAGGGGTTGGATATCCTCTCTCCTCAGTTTATCATAGTGGAGAGGGATACCTAGGTACTTAATGGGGAAGTTACCTTTATTACAGACTAGAATAGAGAGGAAGTCAGCTAACTCCTGATCATCCATGTTGATAGGGATGAGTTCACTTTTAGAGTAGTTGATTCTCATGCCTGAGACTTGTTCAAACCAGGTTAGAACAGTTTTCAGATTGCTAGCATGTGTGGAGTCATTGTCTAAGAAAAGGATGGCATCATCTGCATATTGAAGGCAGATGATGCCACCAGGGCAGACCTCGGGACAGAGCCCTGCAATCAGACTATGATCAGCAACTTTGCTCAGCATTTTAGTAAGAACGTCCACTACTAAATTAAACAAAAGCGGGGAGATGGGTTCACCTTGCCTAAGGCCTTTACCAGCAAGGAAAAAATCACTTTCATAGTTATTTAACTTGACCCCAACAGACTCCCCATGAGTAAGTTGCTGGATCCAACTCTCCTCTATGAAAGGCTTGGGAAAGATCTAAGAGATCATTTTTCACCAAGTCCCAAAAATGCTGGTAAAACAAGAAGGGAATCCCATCGGGACCAGGAGCCCCATCAGGATAAGAGCTAAAATGGCTTCCTTCACCTCTGTCTCTGAAAAAGGGGCTTCTAGCAGCTCATTTTCAGTAGGGAGACTTTTTCAGAAGCAGAGAAAAAATTGTTTTGTAGAGAGAAGCCAGAAGGGTTTTCTTTCTTAAACAGGTCTTTGTAGAAGTCACTAGCCACTTTCAGCATCTCATCTACCTCAGTAACAGGGCCATTAGGGCCATTAAGGGAGTGAATGAGGGTTTTCCTCCTCCTCTGGTTAGCTACTGCATGGAAGTAAGCAGTATTTCTATCACCCTCCTTAATGTTCCTATCTCTAGACCTTTGCTTGGCTTTGATTTCTTCTTGAAGCCAAATTTTCTTGAGCTCTCCATGGACATAGTTTAATCTATTAGTCTCAGCCTCAGAGAGGTCAGTGGTTTCTGCCTTAATATCTAGAGAATCAAACTCAAGGAGGAGAAGCCTTTTGTATCTTCTAAGATTAGCTTCCTCATTGGAGTTCCACCCTTTGGTAGTTCTTCTAAATCTCCTGATTTTGATCTACCAATTTTCTAGGGGGGCAGCTACTCCCAGTAGGCTCATTCCAGATTTTCCTGACTAGCTCAGTAAAATCTTCTCTAAGCAACCACCACTTTTCAATTTAAAATTATTGCTCTTTGGAGTTTGGTTAAGACAAGAGTTCCAGAGCAAAGGAGTGTGGTCACTACCACATCTGGGCAGAGCTCTAGAACTAGAAAGGGGAAAGAAACTATCTAATTCTGTGTCACAGAAAATTCTGTCAATGGTGGACATAATCCTGGAGCAGCACTTCCAACATATCTAGCAGAACTGTGAGTTTTTCCTTCTGACAGGGCAATTCTCAACTTTATGGGTAACCAATTTGCAGATAAAACAACTCTTGGGCTTGACACATTTATCCAAATGATGCCCTGGTTCCCCTCAGTTGTAGCAGATCACCTCAGAGTATGCCATAAGGCCCGAAGCAGGAGCAGTTTTCTGGATGTCCTATCTCTTCTTTTGCTGATTCTTGCCTTGAGATTTCCCACTGATCTGAGAGTCAGAACCACCAGCAGATTGATCTTGGGCAATTGCAGGAGCCTGCCCAGATTGTGCCCCCATTTGGGGCGGAGGTGGGCCGTACCACTGCCCAACCGGCGCTCCCCCCAATTGTGATAGGGGAAATTCATCGGAGTTCCTGGTTCCTTCTCATCCTCCAGCCAGATGTTGTCTCTCAAGAAGCAGAAATAACCACTAGACAGCTCAATTGAAGCAGATTGCAAGCCTAATTTCAATCTTCTGCAGGTTTGGGAGAGAGGTAAGGTAGGGGATCCACCTCCTCCGGCTCCGGTGGCATGATGGTGGGCAGGAGTCCAGTCAAGCATTCCCATCTCGCAGCACGGTGTGGATCTCCTGAATTCACTTCTCCTTTCGCCCATCGAGCGAACGCAATCGGCGGCTCATTGGGGTGGGGCATCTTGTGCTTCTCCGAGAAATCTCCTTCAAAGTAGATCCGCAGGGCTAGATTCAGCAGCTCCCAATCCACAAGATCCTTGCACATCCAAGCATACCTGCGCGAGTGAGAGAACAGATTCGGTCCCTCCTCGGCTGTCGGATTTCGGGTTCCGGCAGACCCTTGAGGTTCGAACACTGGGGTGCGCGCGGAGATTCCGCCTCCTACCTACCTGCACCCCTCCGCCACCCAAAGATCTAAGCTATGGAAAGAACAACACGAGAGACATAGGGTTTATACTGGTTTGGGCCACCATTGTGGTGTAATACCCTACTCCAGTGTGTGGTATGGTGGATTGCCTCTTGGGCTGATGATGATGAACAATACAAGGAAGAACAGCCTCGCGAGGGTCTGTTCTTGGCTGGGGGGATGAACTGCTGGGAGGAGTTCAGTCACCCTTCTCTCTCTCTCTCTCTCTTCTCGATTGTCCTCTCTCTTCTCGATTGTCCTCCCTCTTTTCGATTGTCCTCCCTCTTCTCGATTGTCCTCCCTCTTCTCGATTGTCCTCCCTCCTCTTCACCCTGCGGGTGGCTGGTCCTATTTATAGAGGCCCTGGTCCTCTTCCCAAATATCGAGCGGGAAGGGTGCCAACAATGGCGGGCTAATTTGAAAGGGGACAGCTAGTACCAGTTATCCTGACAAAAGTAGTCTTCGCCTGCACAAAGCTCTGGTGGTGACGCCGTCTTGGGCTCCACAATGACCTCCATCTTGTAGTCCTCCTGGTCTTGGTCTTGTTGCACCGAAATGGCAACCTTTGCCTGATGCCTCGGTACTCCGCGGCTGCGCTTGCCCCCTTTTTACCAAAGGGGAAAGGAGGACACTGCGCAGGCTGGTGCCCGCCTGGCGCCCTTGGTCGTCATGGCTTGCGTCACGGGCACCTCGTGAGGTACCCCGCCTTGATCTCTCCGCCTCCTCGCAAGCCAGCCTAATGGGGCCGTGCCTGAGGAAGCTCTGCGTCGTCCACCCCGCGAGGCTTGGCCCCTCGCGAGGGTCTTGAGTCTGTGTTGGTGAATATGGGCCGTGCTGGGCCCCCCTTTGAGCCACGCCGTAGGCCGCAGGCAGGCAAGTCTAGGGAACCCCGTTCCCAGAACGCCGACATCGGCTTCCTCCCTCGCAGCTTCCTCCTCTGCTTCCCTCCATTCGCGCGTGCACTGGGTCCAGGAGAGAGCGTCGTCGCGGATCCGCATCACCCGCTCCCTCCATCTCCTCCCTCGAGTCTCCCGCAGCACCGCCGGCACGACGGAGTCGAGCGGCTGGAGCATCCGCGGGAAGGCTTTGTAGACACGTGGGAGATGCATCTTGTACATCTGCCAGTCTTCCAGCCATTCCCCCGTGGATATGGCCGGCGACTCCATGGGGTGCGCGAGCGGACTTGCTGAGGGGGGCAGGCGCGCCCGGAGTCAGGAGGCGGGCGGTGGCGGCGAGATCTAAGGCGGCGGCGAGGGTGGAGGTAGTGGCGGGGGCGGCGGCGAGGGTGGAGGTGGTGGCGGGGGCGAAGGGGATCGCGAGAGCGGTCATCTATTTGCCAATTATGTGAACTAAACAGTCAACATATAAAATAATTTAAATATATATAATATTGTTAGAAGGGAAACATAAGTTGGACCTGGCGTTCCTATTCTTATATAGAAAAATAGAACGGACCTCTGTGTTTTCTTCAAAAAATAAATAAATTGGGCTGCCAAAAATGAAACCTCGGATGGGAGGTCCATAGGCCGGTCGATACATGACGGCCCTAAGAAAATACAAACAGGCCTATGGACCTCCCATCCGAGGACGTGGGCTGCGCATGTTAAAAATCAAAGTCTAGACAGGGCAGCCCAAAACCGCGTCCAACACTTGCCAAAACTTTCGTCCCTCGTTTTCTCTGTGTTTCGCACACTCGACATTGTGTGGGCATTTTGACTGTGCATCATATGAAGATGTGCTATGCATGAATGTTGATCAGCATGATGTTAACTGGCTGGTAGTTCCATTTTTGACCATGAATAAAACTTCCAACATGATGTTAACCCTGTTTGAAAAGTCCGTGTTAATACAAATGCTCTGCCTCTGAAAGTTTCAGTTTCTTATCTGAAACTGAAACTTGCAGTTTTTCTCTGAGAATCACATTGTCTGCACTTTTATACTCCTATGAAACTACATTTTTTAAGTGCTAAAAATAGATATCTAGATTTCATAAAATACTTCATATGCTCAATATTGCAAATATGAAATTCAAAAGACATTCATATCTGAAAGTACTCTCAAAATACACAACACAAAACACAATTCACAACCTGCAAATACTAACAACCCTAAGCTCCTCCTGACAATTCACAACTTGCCCGACTATTGGGCTGGGGGGGGCAGCCCCCTCCTATTCCTCGGAGGCAGAGAGCCGCCCCGTGAGACGATGTGAACGGCGAGGGAGACGATGGCAGGGAAGCGTCGTCGGGCCAACTGCTTTTCTCCTTTTGCAGTTGGGTTCGGTGGACGAAGACTCCACCGGCTCGCTCTGGTAGGACACCCTCACAAACGGCACACTGTAGATGCTCGATCCTTCAATCTCTGGTGGATGCTCCATCTGGGATCGATACTCCCACCATCGCTCCATCACGATCGGATTCGGTGAATCTGTTTGCTCCATGGCCCAAAGGAGCAGCTCTATGTACTCCGGCGCGACTCCCTCCGGGAGTATCGCCGCCTTTTCGCTCTGTTGCAGATATTTGGCCATGGATGTCGCCGTCGCCACTAGTTGGTCCTTGTCAAACCAAGACTGTATCTCCAACATCCTAGCTAGCTTCACAGGGTCGCTGTCTGCGATCCTCACGTATCGGTTGTACTCCTCCATCAATCTACTTCTCCACAGCACCTTCACTTGCCGACGGTGGTTTTTGAATGGAAGAGAAGAGGAGCAGCGCTGGTTTTGGATTAGAACGGGAGAGGAGCGATGCTGGTTTTGGACTGGAACAGCAGAGGAGAGGAGGTGGTTTTGAAATGGAAGAGGAGAGGAGCGGCACTGCATTTAGATTGGAACAGGAGAGGAGCGGCGGTGGTTTAAGAGGAGAAGAGCGGAAGAGTGGCGCTGGTCTTGGAAGTATTTTTTTTTGTTGTTTCGCATATTTTGGGTCAAAGTTTGACCACATACAGTATTTGACAAGCAAAATGTGAATGCATGCCACCAAAAATTGTATCGTTTGGTTCGTATCTGAATGTACTTTCAAATTATACTCCCTCCATTTTTGTATACAAGGCCACAAACTCATATTACAGGTACCAAGGTAAAAATCAATTCTATGTTGAAGTCAATGTTGCAAGCTAGCTTGTCACCTTGATTGTCGTGTTAATTAATGTGGTTTTTCTCTCCCAAGCACAACAAGCCAACCCTCTTACTCCTCATTGGTTGATTAATGTTGGGAATGCAAGCTAACCTTCTCACTCCCGCATGCACACAAGGGATATTAATGTCCTCAGGTGCTAGTACGAGGCAAACGCCATCAATTTTGCCTCGATTAATGTTAGTGGCCTTGTATAGTTGCAAATTGTAATTTTGATAGTGGCCTTGTATACAGCGTATAACATATATTTTATGTGCGATAATCATGGTCAATTATGACCCAGAATAAAAGGGAGACTAGTTAATGTGGGGTCACTTTCCTAATTGAAGGGTAAATTGATTTTGATTTTGATCCAGTCAGAGCGCGCCGGCCCTCTCGTCCAATCCTAAATTGCTGCCGCACGCTCCTCTCCCTCTTCTCCATTGCAAAACCACCTCCTCTCCTCTCCATCATCTCCATTCCAAAACCACCGTCTCGCCTCTCCCTCTTCTCTATTGCAAGACCACCGTCTCTCCTCTGTTTTCTAGACGCTTTGCTCCACGGCGCGGGTGCAATCCATGGATACAAAATTAGTATACTGTATACTATTTAAAAGTCGAGGGCGGGGCTTTTCCTACGTCGTAGGCGGCGGGGAAGTTCCGCCTAGTCGGTTCGACAGAGATGCGAGAAGACGAGGGAGTAGGCTGCTGCAAACGTAGGGCTGTGTGATTTGACAGCGAGTTACTGCTGGACAGGTGGGGCCCCGTGATTTGACTTTCCATTATCATTTTAACTGCGGCGCTACGACCGGCGTGAGTCTCCCAGATTCCTGACCACCTCCATACAGGTGCCTCTCCCAATGCTCCACCATGTAGTAGAGGCTGGTTCTTGCATGAGAGCCCACTTCTCCACTTTTTCCTTGCCTCTCTTTCCTCCACATATGCAAAAATGCCATGTAAAGTGCACTATTGTACTTACTTTTACTTGCTCCTACAGGTGCTTAAGCTTGCCACATAAGCATAAAGTCTGATGTGGCAAGTTAATCAAGAAGAGAGAGACTAGTTTGGTGACCCAAGGAAGAAACGGTGCTAAGCGCGTGTACCTAGGTGAAAAGATAATTTTGAGTCTATAGCTAATTAAATGAAGCAAACTTAGCAACACCATTTCATTGGAAGAGGTCACTCCTTGGCAAATGCAATAAATACATGTGCTTAGCACCGTTTCTTCCTTGAGTACGAAGAAAGAGATAGAGAGGAGTAAAAAATACACGTATAGCCAACCTTGTTGTAGTATGAGTGACTAAGTGATGACTATGTATGACATGCCAACATCAGATAGCCTAACGCGCCGTGTTAAATCTCCAAGGGCGCGACCGCGCGAGCGATGCGACGGTCGTGGTAGGCGCGACCATGATACGGGCTGCTGGCAGCCCTTGGATCTAAGATCAAACGGTCGCATGCTAAGTTGCTGAAAATTTGCAGAATAACCCTCTAGGATAGGATATTCACCCATAGGTCTAGAATCACGCCATGCAACCGTTCGATCTCATATCCAAGGGCTCTCGGAAGCCCGTATCATGGGAGAATGGAAAGCCACTACCATGCCATTCGTACGCTAGCAGTTCGCTCCTAATCGTCCCCGCATGTCCTTCAATACTATGGCGGTTTGCTCCTAGTCGTCCCGTCCATTCACATTACGGCAGTTCCACTAATCCTAACCCTCCTCCCAAATCCATGGCGTCCCAAATCTCCGCGATCGGCGGTGAGTACAAGGTTAGAACCATCACCGGCGATGAGTTCGACGTCATCTACACTCGTTCTTCAGTGACGGTGAAAGGATGTCTTTCTCGCTTTAGACGCATGTTCGAAGACTCAGATGATGAGCGGGTCGCTGGGCTAGATGTTGAGTACACCACAGTCCTGGGGCGAGAGAAGGATCTAAAGGACGAAGAGAGGAAGAAGCCCGCCGTGATCCAGATTTGCGTGCATGACTTATGCTTGGCCTACCACATATGCCATGCTGACGTTGAGTGCCAGGATTTTAAGGACTTGCTCGAGAGCAACCTAGTCAAATTCATTACTGTAGACTTTGGTAACGACAAAGAAGTCCTGCATCGGATAGGCCTCATTGTAGGCAACACCGTTGACCTCCAGAAAAATCGGCTGGTGTCCTCTTGTCAGCCTTCAATGCTGACCCTGGCAGGAGCCATGGTTCATCCTTCGTACGGTAAACTGGACAAACCTCATTACACGTTTCATCGTCATGCATGGTAGCGGAATTTATTAGATATAGACCACATCCACTACGTTGTAATGGATGGCTACCTTTGCTTCAATATCTACAAGGGTTGGATGAAGACCAACAGTCAAGTGTGCGGTTCAAGCAAAGAAGTATCGGCCAAGAGGAAGAGGGACAAGGATGAAGTCGAGGACGTGGACGAGGACGTCGAGTAAGGTGGCAGTGTCGTTGCTCATGGTGGTTCTAATGTAGTGTCTACCAGAATAGTTACAAAGTTTAATTTTAGGTGTGCTTAATTTAATTTGAGGGGTGTGTTGTGCTGAGCCCCCAGCAGAACTATGTTATGTTTCTTCTCGTTACTTTCACTCTTGTACGTACATACTAGTATTTCTTACATTTCATCTTTTAGTTGTTATAGTACTACCACTTGTTTCTTCACATTATATACGTACAATATATATGGCCAACATCATATAGCCAGCAGTTTAGTTGTCAATGAATTTCAGGGTGCTTAGTTTTGTCAAAGAATTCCAGGATGCTTAGAGGGTGCTTGGATCCAAGGGACTTATTTTAGTCTGACTAAAAATAGTCTCTTTAAGAGGCTAAATTTCCAAGCACCCCCGACTAAAGAGGGGCTAAAACTAGTCTTGAGACTAAATTTTTTTAGTCAGGGGTACCCCTACTAAAATGTTGATTAGTCCTCTCTCTACTCATTTAACTCCTCTTCTTTAACACCAGCGAGTTCTGGATTGGAGGGTTTGGAGGACAATAAATGCTCATTAACTTGATTTTAGCCTTTTTAGTATTTGGATCCAAGCATGGGTGAGGCTAGCCTGTTTTAGTCCCACTACTTTTAGTCATGGGACTAAAACGTATCCAAGCACCCTCTTAGTTTTATTTGAGGGGTGGGTTGTGCTGGACACCATTATTGTGACTAGCCTTTTTAATAGTACTATATGCATAATTTGGTGACGAGCGCTCTCTATATGTACCACCTTTTTTTAATTTCAAGTTTTGCTCCATGGCGCAATCCATCGATACTACTACTGTTGTACAAAAGTATACATTTTGTAAAAGGCTAGAGGGCGGGGCAGTCTAGCTTGGTCGGTTTCACGAGAGGCGAGGGCCTTTGTGATTTGACGGCTCATTACTGCTGGAAGGCGGGGCCTTGTGATTTGACTACTCATATAAATGCGCCAATGACCTGATCGAGGAGGAGCAAAGAACCATGCGGTATACTCAAGTTTTCCACTGGAGTAGTACTGCGATGGAGGAGCACGAAACATGACAGCCCAGTGCCATATGGCGATAAAAAATGATCTAATTTGCTAGTCATCTCATTGTTAGCATTGTTCTATTCATTCCCTCAAAAAACATTGTTCTATTCATGCCTCGCAGAGAACGTGACAAGTGCGGCGAAACACCCGAAGCAAAAGATGAAACACAGTAGAAAAAGAAGAAGGAAGGTTATCACCCCAAATGATCTAATTCACCGCAGAGTCGTAACTGCTTCTTCATCGCCTCCACGACCTCCATCTCCTTGCGCGTCTCCTCTGCCATCTTCATCATTGTGTCCATGACATGGCATTTCTCGACGCGAGCCTTCATCATCTGTTCCACGGCCATATTACGTACCTTGACAGCAGCCGGGTGCTCGATGCGGAGCTTCGCCAACTCTTCCTTCTGTTCCATGGCGAGGGCCTGCCGCATCTTCATCGAGGAACTACTATTCTCATGCAACTTCTTCCAGCCAGCATTCTTCTCCTTCAACAGGTCGATCTCGTGGCAGAGCTTCGCATTGTCCTCCCGAAGTCGCAGGATTTCGCCGGTCGCCTTCTTCTCCGAGGCAATGCTCTTCTTCAGCAGCATCACCAAGCCGGCGGTCAACTCCCCCTGCTGATTGAGCTCAGCGGGCATGTCGTCGAGGCTCTCCTTCAGCAACTCCATCAAGCCTTGGATGAACTCCTTCTGCTTATTGAGCTGATCGGGCATGCCGTCGAGGGATAACAACTCCAGCTCCGCCGGCTCGGCATGTTCGCCTCCGCGGCTAGGGCGCTCCTGGGAGCCATCGCCTGCCCGTGAGAGATATTTCGAGGTCTCTGCGTGGCGGCGAGCCCTCTCTTTTTTTCCGCAGCCTTGGTTGCCGCTCCCTTGTTGTGAGTAGTTCTCGACCTAGAGCTCTGCTCACCGGCCATGGCAACGATGGACGAAGAAGAAGCACTTATGAGGAGGAAAGGTAGAGTGATTTTCGGTTAGGTAGTTCCCATTTTTATAACCTAAGTACTAGCACTAGTACTAATACCTACATAGTGGGAACACATTCAGGTTTGGTACGTCCTACTAGTAGGTGTGAGCAGGCTTTCGAATGTGATAGGGACAAGGTAAAGATTAATTGATGGTTTTGGTTTCGAGGCCCGAAACGGCTCCCGATGAGTTTAGCGGAACATAAATTTCAAGTACTACACCGCTCAAATGCGTAAATATTATGTTACTGTCAAAAATTGGCACAAAATAGGAAGGAGACCAATGGAAGTACTACTAGCAAGCCACGATTTAACTACTCGCATGCGCACAGTGGAGTAATAATGTCTTTCTTCCGCCCTCACGTCCACTCAATTTGCATGCGTTGTATTAATTGACCATCAATGGAGTGAACGACTTTACACGCGTCAAATTATCACATGGGGTGGATCTTGGTACAAAAATACGTCCGCCCGTGTACCCGCGTGTGCGTGCGAGGAATGAATGTGTGCATGGCGTGCGTGCGCATCTTCGCTTCATGCATGTACCGCTAGTATGGCTCAGGGAGGACGAGTACATTCTTCTGGAACCAGCAGCATGTCACTGTGATCAATACACGCAAGGAGGTCGCGACAACGCCTACACATGTGACACGTGGCTTCATGAACTGTAAGGGAGACACTGTGTAGCGTGCCATTGGTATTCTAATTTACGTGTTTTGCACATACTCGAAGTACTAGTAAGGTACACGTGCATTGCACGCATCAGATTTTGCAACCAAATTATGAATAAATACCACACTATAGCATGTAAGCTCTGAGTCATATATGCCTGATGTAGCCCTTCGTTTAATTCTTATAGTTCATCTCATTCAAAATCAATTATTTTTTATAAAAAAGCTAAGAACGCGGGAATAGGAAAAACATGGGTTATAGTGGAATGTCGTCTTGAATCCTATAGGATTGTACAAGTGTTTGATTGTGCATAGAAAAAACGCAGAACTCTTTCAAAGAGGTTTGAGTGGATGGGATGTTTCCTATGAAATCTAGTGCAAATGAATCATATGGAAAAATTCCTATGGTTTACAATCCTACGAATCAAACAACCAAGATAGGAAAAATTCCTAATGATTAGAATCCTCCAAAATTCCTTTGAGAATCCTTTGAATCAAAGAAGCCCTTAATCTATTTTATGATTCATGGAATTGTGCTTTGTAAAGCATAAAGTAAAAACAAATAATGGCAATTCAACTAGAAAAAAGTTTGGGTAGTTATGATACGGAAGATTCTAGAACAAAAGAGAACCACTGTTGTTTTGAGGTTTGTGCATTATGCTTAAGGTCGACCATGGAGTCTGCTAGATTGTACATGTGGCAAAATCCGGTGGGGGGCTAGAAGATGGTGCGAGGGGCCGAGTGGAGGGAGACTATGAAGGAATACACAAGTGCGAGATCGATATTTAGAGAGAGGGGGCGAACACGTGCGCTGATGCGCGCAGTGGCGGAGCCAT
This sequence comes from Triticum monococcum, assembly GCA_034509565.1. NCBI lineage: Eukaryota > Viridiplantae > Streptophyta > Magnoliopsida > Poales > Poaceae > Triticum > Triticum monococcum. The sequence goes on from CM067847.1 coordinate 526,193,150, forward strand.
GAAAAATAAATGAGCTAGGGGGCCAAGCATTGCTAATCCTTTACGAGGAGGGTCAATTCATGAACTTAAACCATTTTTAGCAGCAATTGTCTGATGATCACATCCATATTAGCCTTGATATATAGTGATGTTAGGGGGGAGGGTGGCAGGGCCCTTACTGCCCCCTGTCTTCGCCATTGTGCATGCGTCTGAGAGATGAAGCGGAAGGCATGGATGATGAGAGGGGGATGTTGGATACATAATTAATGTGGGTGTATTAGATATATATGTTAATCCTATATAGAGAGGCATAGATTGATTGATGTGGACGTGGGAAAGAGGGTGAGACCTCACTGGATATATCGATTGATCGGTTTGTGTGGAGAACTATGAAAGACCTAGCTACATACACACATACATAGAGGAACATCAATCATTGCGCATGCACACATGAGAGATAAAGAATGCCCGATATGATGGCGAGGGGGGTGTGTGTTGGTGTGTGCCTTCATGGGAGACCGACCTAAAGAAAAAGATTGCATGCGTGCGATGGATAATGCCGACTGGTAGTGTGTGTGCATGCATGCACGAGAGAAAGTTAGTGGTATAATTATAAAGAGAAGACTACTATGTGGGTGTAAAAGAATAGCTGAATAGGTGAGGTCACAATCAATATAAAGTTGAATTCAAATATTTTAATAAGAGATCCTGATGTTTGAAACCCATGTATGCATGAATATAACAGAGATCTGCTCGGTGTGGTTTGGAAACGAGCATGTTGTAATGTATACACATTGAACAAGGTCAAACTGATTTGAATCCGAGATACCGATGGCAGACATCATTTGGCCACGTCGCATCCGTGCATGGACAGACTATTCTAATTGGAGATGATGTGCGGCTTTTGCATCACATATCTATATATATGCCCCTATATATATATTATATTTTATATTTTTTATATTGTGTGTGGGTAACTTTAACTTTGAAAGATGGTCGTTGGATGAGGCGAATCCGATGGTCCAAAGATGGCAAATTTGAGCACTACTGGCCGTTGGATATCATCTAGATTCCACCAGATTTCGCCACATGTATAATCTAGAAGACTCCATGGTTGAACTTAAGCATAATGCACAAACATCAAAACACAAGCACTTCTTATTTGTTCTAGAATCTTCCGTATCAGAATTGCCCAAATGTTTTTCTACATGATTTGTCATTATTTGTTTTTACTTTATGTCTTGCGATGTACAATTCGATGAATCTTAAAATAGATTAGCTTTCTTATAAAAACTAGGTGATTTTGAATGAAATGAACTATAAGAATTAAACAAACATCTACATCATGCATATATGACTCAAAGCTTCCATGCTATAATGTGGTATTTATTCATAATTTGGTGTACGTGTACCTTACTCTAGTCTCATGCGTGCAATGCACGTGTACCTTACTCTAGTCTAAATGGTGTTTGTGTGTGTGTTGTGCGTGTTGAGGTGCAAATTGTCTTTTTTGGGGGTACACGTTAAGCTTGTTCTTCCAAAATTTCAAGCCGCGCCTTGTTATGCCGAAAATTCAAGCTAGCGTCTCTGTCTATCGTGATGCGAAACTCCCGCCTCTTCAACCCGCGCCTTGTTAGCCCGAAATATTTAAGATATATCTTTGTCTCGTTGTGCTCCGACAACTCCCTCCATCTCAACCCGCGCCTTGCTATTCCGAAATTACAACGCGCGCGAAAACTCCCACCTCCTGTGAAATCCCGACACGCGAAATGCCCGTGGTATCCCTGAACCGAAAGAACCGCCTCAAATCGGTAGGGGTACTTTCGTAACATACCCCACATTTTGGACAAGCGCGTCTCTAAGCCATGGTTCCCCACTGCCATCCCATCCGCCCACCCATTCGTACACCGAGGCCGCGAAAACCCGCGACGAAACCCCACACCCTGCTCCATCCGCCACCCAGCCGGAGCCTCTTCCCCGACGACGTCGTCCCAAACAACACCTCGACATCCCTCATCCACCATACCGGATGAGGATCCGTCGTTGATCTCATCGTCCCGCCGGTTCAGCCACCCCGTCCTCCACCTCCAAGGAGCTGCCCCGACGTTCCCCTCGTCTAGCGCGCCACCTCCATTCCCACACCGCCGTCTTCACCTGCACCACCAGAAGAGCATCATCATCACCGTTTCCTCGGATGAAGCTGCGGCCTAATTGGCGCCACCAAAGAGGTTGTACACTAATCACCGCATTTTCTTCTTGATTCGATCTCACGGTGCTGCCGGCGCTCGGTCCCGAGCCGACACGGCGCGGCTCCATCCACGGCGGCATCGTCGGCCACTTCCTTCATGGCGCCGCTCCCTCAGTGGCGATGTCCACATCAGTAGGACCTTTTGCTGCTTTAGCTCTCGCTCGCGCTGCTGCTCTGCTCTTGCTCTCGGTCCCCTGCCTAGTCTGCTTTTGCTATTGCTCTTGCTCGTGATGCTGCTCTCGCTCTTGCTCTTGCTTGCGATGCTGCTCCGATTTAGCTACACTTCACTTCGATGCCGCAGGGGTGAAGGAAAAACCAGCCGCAACGGGGAGGGGGGCTCGCTGGAGAGGTACCCCACTATCTATCTTAGGGTTCAGTATGGGGGCGGTGGTCACCGGCGGTGGCGGGGCGTTGGCGGGGCGGTGGCGTGGGGATCGCCGGAGAAAAAGCTCGGCAGGGGGGGCTAGAGGGATGGCCGGGGCGGCGGCGGACCAGCGGTGGGGAGTGTTTTCGGGGCGGGCGGGGCGGTGCACCACCGGCCGCGGGCGGCGGGGGCCTGCTGTTTGGCCGGCTCAGCGGGGTGGAGGTTGAAGATGAACCGCAGGACCTTGATTTTGTATCCAACGGCTGCAAAATCGACTGACCAGAGATGAAAAAGTTAGTCGACCGACTTGTAGCCTCACCTTGCTAATGCGTTCAGTTTCGACAGCAAAATTCAGTTTCGACAGCAAAATTTAGTTTCGACTGTTAAGTTCAGTTTCGACAGTTAAATTCACTTTCGACGGTTAAGTTCAGAAATGAGCCGATGATGTATTTTACATTTAGCACTTTGTGGTTATGTATTTTACGTCATGTATTGGAGATGCTATTAGAATTCCACTCAGGTTAACGTTGTTTGTTGTCTCTCTTGTCCTGCTTCAGCCTCTGCGTCGTACAACTCACCGGAGCTGCTCCAACAACGAAACCCTCCATCACAGCGGAGCAGTACCTCAGGCTCCATCTCCAGATGCCTAAGATCTTCTTCCCCTGCTTCGACATCCAAGTCAGCCGGAGCATCCTCACCGGCCAACCCAATCACGCTGAGATCGACATGGCTTCACCTAAGAGGTTGTACACTTGTTGCTTCTCTTTTTTACTCTACATGTTATATATATTGTCCACTGAGCACTCGTACTAACGGGAAATACAATTATTTTATCCTACTCTATGACAAGCAGTGAGGTACTAGGCAACTTTGCTATCCGTGATGGACTCTCTTGAATGCCATCATTATTTATCTCTGCGTGTTTGAGCTATGCATTTGTCGACGGGCCTGGGAGTTGAGCTAGTATGGCAGTGGCCTGGGTCCACAGTAATAGAAGTAGCACAAAAACATTTTTTTAGTGTAGGATTTTCCTTGCTCAAGCCTGCCTACTAGAATCGCTAGTGCTTGAAAGGAAAAGTGAATGAAAAACATCAGAATTGGAAAGTTTCCTATGGTACTACTTTTCATGAATTTGGTGTAAAGGAATGGAGCAAAGGAAAACTGTAGGATTTGTTCCTTTAGTGTCTCCTTGAAAGAAAAACCGTAGGAATTCTAATTTCCACTTCTCCTCCTTTTCATATTCCTATTCATCAAGCACAAGACTAAGAGATAGTAGCATAATAGCATTACAACCGTACATTTTCTTGTGGTTTGACTTAATCTCACCATGCTTTTTTGCATCCTGTGATCTTCCAATTGTTGTGAATCAAACACCTAGATTGGCAGAAATCCTGTGTTTTTAAATTCTCTGTTTTGCACGTGCATTCCTATCCTATTCCTGTCTATTTCCTATCCCTGCATTGTTAGAATCCTCAAATTTAAACAAGCCCATCCTCAATTACGTCTGTTACAGATATGTGTCAAAGAAAACCTTGTGTGGTTTGTCCTGCTCCTGCGGCGCTGCGTTCCACCCCAGCTCAGCTGCTCCAACGATGGAAGGGTTCACCACAGTAGGGATCCGCACTCCAGACTGTCTTTCACCGCCTCAGATCTTCTTCCCCGCCGCTGGCAGCCACGGCAATTGCATTACCATCATCAACTGAGCAGATGACCTTGAGGACTACACGGGTCCGCAAGAGAGGTCGCACTCTTCCGTGTCTGCTTACGTTATGCGTTGCTTAATACGATGACATGCTACATTATCATCGTGTTCACCTATTAGACTCCGAGTCAGGTCCAAACTAATGCTGAAACTTGAGTTTTTAAATGGTTGTGGGGTACATATTGGGGCAGCAATCAGTACTATCTGTCTACTATCTGGTTAATCTCCAGTGTCTACTATGAGTTTCATGTTGGGTGCAAACAAACATTAAAGGAGCCATTATCTGTATTTTTTAATTAAAGCTATTATTTGACTGCTATCATTGGTTTTGGGTCTATCCACAGTTTGCTACCATCACTCTGGATTTTTGCATGCACTCCTTACATAATCTCACTATGTTTTATTACTATGCATGCCAGTTATTGTACACAATGGAACTGATCATGTAGAGCAAAAGACACGAGCCTTGCGAGGCAATAAAATTTCATCCAGACGTCATTCCATGGTGGGCACAAAGGCAGCCCCCCCTCCACCCATTTCGGATCGTAATCAAGAGGAAGATAACTGTTATGAGGGGGAATCAGAAGGAGAAGACCACTCCTATTTACCTCAGGAGGTCTTCGCTCTAACTTGGCATGCTGATGTTGGTAATATCATGCATATGGTGCCTTGCATTGCTTACTGCATACATTAAAGATGTCATCTGCTTAGTTTAGACATGCTTTGTGTCAATGCCATATGTTTAGTTTCTTTATCGTATATGTGAATCATGCAATGCCATCTTGTCTAGCCAGGCATCGTATATGTGAATTTTTCAATGCCACCCTGGTTAGCCAGTCATCTTATATGTGAATTATATCATGCCATCATTTTTTATTATGTGTTAAATTTGTCAACAATTTTAGTACATTCAATTACTCTTCCTGTGCATCAGCCATTTGGCACGGTCATGGAAAAAATCTGGAGTGGAAACAAGGTCTTCAGAGCAGACAATGCTATCTGACGAAGTGTATGTCTTGCTGGTTACCGATAGCTCCTTAGAGAAGGATTCAGAGACAGATGACCAGTCATATCCCCCCCCCCCCGAGGTGCATGCCCTAACTTGGCAGGGTGATGTTGCTCATATCGTGCGTATGGTATCTTGCATTGCTATGTCAGTTGCTTAGTTTTGACATGCTTTGTGTGAATGCCACCTGTTTAGTGTCTAATTACCATATATGTGAATTATGCAATGCCATCTTGTTGCAAGACATTATATATGTGAATTATGCAATGTTATCTTGTTGCAAGGCATTATGTATGTGAATTATGCAATGCCATGCTGTTTAGGCAAGCGTCATATATGTGAATTATATCATGCCGTTCTTTTTTTGTATTTCTCATTGCTTTTGTCGGCAATGTTTGTATATTGAACTGCTCTTCCTGTGCATCAGCCATTTGAATTGGTGATGGAGAAATCTCGAGTGAAAACAAGGTCTTCAGAGCAGACAATGCTACCTGCTGAAGCAGATATCTTGCTGGTTACAGATAGCTCTTCAGAGGAGGATTTAGAGGCAGATGACCAGTCCTATTATCCCCCTGAGGTGTATGCTCAAACTTGGCAGGGTTATATTACTCATATAATGCATATGTTGTATTGCAATGCTTAGTTTTTACATCATATACACAATATTGAATGCCATCTCCTTAGTTGACACATCATATATGCGATTGCCCTCTGCTCACTTCCTTAGTATATAAATCATATATTTGAATTATGTCATGCCATGATGTTTACATAGACAGCATGTATCTGAATTATGGCATGCCAACCCATTTTCTAAAGACATAATATAGTTATATCATCTCATCCTGTTTACATAGTCATCATATTTAAATTATGTCATTCTATCCGTGAATTATATCATGCCATCATGTTTCCATCGATGGCATGTTTGTGATTTATGGCATGCTAACCACTTTAATAGACACATCATATAGTTATATCATGTCATCTTGCTTACCTAGTCATCATATTTTGAAGTATGTCATTCTATCATGTTTAGTTAGCCATCATACATGTGAAATTGTGTCATGCTATCCTGTTTAATTAGCCATCATATATGTGAAATTATGTCCTGCTATTCTGTTTGCTTAGACAACATAAATGTGAATTATTTCATGCCCTGCTTTCTTCCCTACTATCCATTGCACCTGTCTATCTTACAATGTCTGTACATTCAATTACTTTTCTTGTTTATCAGCCATTTCAATTGGAGGGAGTGATGGCAGTATCTGTGGGAGTAAAAACATGGTCTTCAGAAAAGATTGTGCTACCTGTCGATGCAGATAGAACCATGGTTGTACTTGCCCAAGAACCAGCCCCACCACACATAACCCACACTCATGCAGATTGTACCCCTACCCAGTTGGACAGAGAACCAACTACACCCCTTCTAACCCCAACCCCAGCAGATAGACACCCAGTTCCCGTTGACACAGCACCGTCTCCACCACAGAGCACCCAAACACGAGCAGTTAGTAAGGCAACTGTAGTGCCCAAATCACGAGGACCACCACTCCGAACCCGAAGTCAACGCTTAAAGCAGAAGAAGACTTGTTCTTAGGTCAGGTTCCATAGCTATGGTTCATACTACTTTGCTCTTGCATCACTGTATTTACTGATACCAACTAATTTCAAATTTGAAGGATGCAATTGAAACTCCAATGGCGCAACAGGTATGTTTTAAACCTGTTTCTTCAACGTGTTTGGCTGTTTGCTGTTGTAACTTGCTCTATGTTGATTTCAGTTTCAACTGAATAAACAGTTATGTTCTGATGCCATGCACATTACAAGTATTGTTATTGCTGTGTAGTTTCCCACACTTATATTCTGTCTATGCTGCTTTGTCTTAAATAGATATGATTCGAACTGTATCTATCTTGATTTGGCAACATAAACTAGAATGATATAGACCATACAGTGACCATACTACATAGATATATGTTTGTTTCATGTTGTTATCCTGTCCACCTTACTACTGAACTGGTTTACCAAAATGAGTTTCATATACTACATTGTAAACCTGAGATGTGTTTGTTTGTTTCCCTTTTAGAACGCGGATAAAATATTGGAGAAGAGTACCCTGTTATGCAATGGTAAAGGAAGTAATGCAGATAAGGTTCAAGATAGTGAGACATCCCTGTTGGTCTCCAAGAAAGCTGATAAAAACTATATTGAAGACATTGAGACAACCCCAAAGTCCTGTCTTGATGTAGTGTTCGAGTTACTGGCTACCACTGCTGGCACCAGCTCTTCGAACTCATTGCCTGAATTAGTTCGGCTTCTTGAGTCTCAACTTCAAGTTGAAAGACATCGATTAGATGTTATGCGACAGGAAGCTGAAGGACTGAGGAAGTCCCTGCAGAATTCAGATGCATACTTTCTTGGTGCAACAGCAAGCGCTGGAGGACTTAAGCGCCAAACAAGAAAAACATAATAAGCTTGCTAAGCTTGCTAAGCATCTTGCCAGCATTATGGGTACCCAGGATATTGTTTCTTGAGCTCTTCTGAAGTGGTTTCAGTTCTGGACTTGTTTTGCTGCGGCGTTTATATGCTGCTGTGTGCCCTATATTTGCACTGGTGGCGAACTTTGATGCCCAGTGGATGTAATATGTGTAATAGCCGTCATAGCCTAGTGTAAGTTGCTTGCTTATTTATTTCCATGTTGTCTTGTTTATTTGTTTGCTTGTATTCAGTGTAGTTCTTTTTCTGCGGTTTGCTAATGGCTGCAATAACCTATTTTTTAAAACTAGGCCACAATATCCATGGGCTAATATTTACTGTAGTGACACTGGGCCTCCTATGGGCCGTAGAAAGAGTGAGCCTTCTACGGGCCGTATAAATAGTGGGCCTTCTACGGGCCGTAGAAACAGTGGGCCTTCTACGGGCTGTATCATTAATGGGCCTTCTACGGGCCGTATCACCAATGGGCCTTATACGGGCCGTATGATCGATTGGCCAAACATGGGCCAAACAGAACGCATTCTGGCCGTAAACAGGCTAGAGTTGGAATCTTCCGTTCATGGGCCGACCATACGGGCCATCGTTAATAGGCCGTATTTGATGATGCTATGAAAATGACCCAACGTATTAACGGACCACAAATGGGCCGACTGTAACCTCAGGCTGAATTTGGCCCACAAGCAGAAAATGACAGTAACGGGCCGTAAGTAAATGAATGATGGAAATGAGCCCAAGAATAAATGGGCTCTAAGAAGGCCGAAAGATAACATGGGCTGGAGACGGCCCAACGAAATAACGGGTCGTTAATGGGTATAAAGTGATACACTATTCATTACGGGCCAGTTTCACCACGGGCCGTTAATGGGTGTAAAGTGATACACTATTCATTACGGGCCAGTTTCACCACAGGCCGTTAATAGGCCAAGAGTTACATAGGGCCTCATATGGGCCGAAAGACGTCATGGGCCATACATGGGCCAGAAGTGAAAATGGGCTGGAATCATATTGGATGGCCAAGATGACGCTACTGGGCCTAATTCGGAGAGGGCGTAACGGGCCTTGGGTTAGCGGGCTGTAAATGGGCTATATGCGAACATGCCGTTAACAGGCTTTCCATGGGCTGGCCCGCCACCTTTTGACCAAGTCAAACGGGCCAGCCTTTTCACAGGAATGGGCCTCTGTTGGGCCATGCCACGTGTCAACGTATCATAGGCGCCTTCTGTCCAATAAGTGGATGACATCTATCCCGACGATGAGCCGACATGTGTTTCCTCCAGCCAATGATGATTTTACACATGGAAATCCCCATTGGTCGGGGCTGTTAATGGGTTATCGGATCCAAAACCCGACCCGATAGCTTAACGGCGTTTCGTTACGGTGGATGCCACGTGTCGGTCACCCTTGATGAAAGCACTTCTGTGACGCGTGATTTATCGTCATGGAAGTGCACACTTCCGTGATGATAATTTTGGTAATGTCATGGAACACTTCTACGACAGCACAGGTATGACTATCTTGATTCTGTCATAAATTTTTCATGGATGTACATCCATGACAAAAAAAGCGACCTACTGCGACAAACACGTATCATCACGGAAGTGTATTTTTTTGTAGTGCTACTAACTACGGACCCGAAGGTCTACACAGAACTACTCACGCATCATCGGAGAGGCACCAATGGAGGTGGTGAACCCGATCCGAGATGGTGCCTAGATTGGATCTAGTGGGTCTGGACTCTACGGTGGCTAGATCAATATTTCGTCGACTCCCCTAGGGTTTTGGGAATATTGGGGTATTTATAGAGCAAAGAGGCAGTCCGGGGGGCACTCGAGGTGGGCACAACCCACCAGGGCGCGCCTGGGCCTCCTGGTGCACCCTGGTGGGTTGTGCTCTCCTCGTTGCACCCCCTAGGCGGAGCTAGGGCCCATTATGTTCCTTCTGGTCCATAAAAAATCTTCGTAAAGTTTTGTGGCATTTGGACTCCGTTTGATATTGATTTTCTGTGATGTAAAAAACATGGAAAAAAACAGCAACGGGCACTTGGCACTATGTCAATAGGTTAATACCAAAAAATGATATAAAATGATTATAAAACATCCAAGATTGATAATATAACAGCATGGAACAATCAAAAAATATAGATACGTTGGAGACGTATCCGCGTCCCCAAGCTTAACTCCTACTCGTCCTCGAGTAGGGAAGTGATAAAAACGGAATTTTTGATGTGGAATGTTGCCTAACATGTCATATCATATTCATTCTTTATAGCATGGACATTTGGACTTTTATATTGTTCAAAGCAACAGTCTAGTTTTGACATGATAATTTAAATACTCAAGCATATCAACAAGCAACCATGTGTTTCAAAATATCAACACTAAAATAAGTTATCCCTAGCCCATCATGCTCAACCATTGATCCATTCATGAAACACACTCGCATATTAGCTACGCCCAATACTCAAGTATGATCATATTGCCTCCTAGTTGGTGTTGTTATAAGAGAAGATGGAGACTCAAGTTCAAAATAAAAAATTGCATAAAGAAAAAGAAAGGCCCTTCACAGAGGGAAGTAGGGATTTGTAGAAGTGCTAGAGCTCAAAGCAAAAAACTTAGAGATAAAAACATTTTGGGAGGTGTATCCATCCCACCAACGAAAACGACTTAGAGTTCCCAATACTTTCCATGCTTAGATATAGCATAGGTGGTTCCCAAATAGAAAATAAAGTTTATTCCTTTTTCCACCATACTTTCACTTTCCATGGATAGCCATATCCATGGTTGCCCTCCATACCAACACTTTCCAAGGAATTTATTATTTGACAACATAAAGTAAATTCATTTTTTTCATTTCGGGACTGTGCATCCCTAATACCTTTGCCTTACTCTCATGCAATGACAAGTGAATAAACACTCATCGTGAGAATAACACATCTAGCATGGAAAATATTAGCCACCCCTCACCGCTCCATGAGCAAAACAAACACACAAAATAGAAGTTTATTTCGAAAATTAGAGATGGCACATGCAAATTTTCTTAGAACGGCAAAAGAATACCGCATATAGGCAGATATAGTGGACTCATGTGGCAAAACTGGTTTAAAGGTTTTTGGATGCACAAGTAGAGATCATACTTAGTGCAAAATGAAGGCTAGCAAAAGATTGAGAAGCGACCAACCAAGAAACAGATAATCTCATAAGCAAGCATGAAGCATAATTAACACTGAATAATGCACCACAAGTAGGATATAATTTCATTGCATGACTATTGACTTTCGTGCTTGCATAGGGAATCACACACCTTAACACCAATATTCTTATTAAAGCATAATTAATCATCAAGTTGACTCACGTATCACATCATCATATCTCAAAACTATTACTAAGAATCAAGTATATTTTTTCCAATGATCTTGATGAAAGTTTTTATTATATCCTTCTTGGATATCTATCACTTTGGGCCTAATTTTCATGTGTTGCTTTTCATAAGCTCAAACAAATATAAGTGAAGATCATGAGCATAATTTTTCTTTCTCTCAAATTAATTTAAGTGAATCAAGAGATAATTTCTTGAAAAATATTAAAGCACACCGTGCTCAAAAAGATATAAGCGAAGCACTAGAGCAAGTCCATAGCTAATAAAAGATTTAAGTGAACCAAAGAGAGACATTCTAACAAGCCATGACATAATTTTGGCTCTCTCAAATAGGTGTGTCCAGCAAGGGATCAGGACTTAAAACACAAAATAAAACAAGCAAAGACTCATATCATACAAGACGCTCCAAGCAAAACACATAGTATGTGATGAATAAAAATATAGCTTCGAGTAAAATACCGATGGTCGTTGGAAGAAAGAGGGGATGCCACTCGGGGGCATCCCCAAGCTTAGTTGGTTTATCTTTTTTGGATAATAGCTTGGGATCCGGGGCATCCCCAAGCTTAGGCACTTCTACTCCTTATTCCTTCATCCATCGTAAGATAACCCCAAACTTCAAAACTTCAATCACACAAAACTCAACAAAACCTTCGTGAGATCTGTTAGTATAAGAAAATAATAAATCACTACTATAAGTGTTGTATCGAACAAATTCATATTTTGTTCTTGCATTATATCTACTATATTCCAACTTTTCTATGGAAAAAACTCATCAAAGAAAACCATAGAGCCATCAAAATAAGCACACAACGCAAAGAAAACAGAACAGTCTGTTGCAATCTGACTATTTCGATACTTCTGTAACTCCAAATTTTTTGAAAAATTAGGACGACCTGAGATGTAACATCCCAAATTTTCAATTTGGAATGTTATACACTAGATCATCATCCATATCATATTTTCTTGCATTTGCCCATCCTCGAAATTTCACGCAACTCAAGGACCCTCGAAGAGAGTTGGAGATTTCGTCATTTTCATATTTGAGTTTTCTCAAATTTCGAAAAAGAGGATCATTGGATTTGTCAGAGTTTCATTTGTCTTTTATTTGGATAGGGAAAAATGCGTGTTTTCAAAATTTGCATTCTAGGTCCCGAGAAAAGTTCATTTTGTTCGACTCAATTTTAGGAGTCAAGGAAAATTTACTTTAGAAGTTTTGGAGTTCGTTTAGTTCTCTTTTCTTTTGTTTTTTTGCGCGTGAAACCGATTAAAAAAATCCCGCAGCGCCTGGGCCAAGGCCCAAGCCGCCGGCCAAGGCCAGGGCCATCGCCGCGTGCGCGCCCAGCGCAGGAGGCCGCCGCCGCCGTCCTAGTCCCACTAGGACTCCGTTTGTTCTTTTTTTAGGACTCTTTTTCCTTCTCTTTTTCTTGCCCCCTCCCCCAAGCAATCCCTCCGCTCACCTATATAAATACTCACCCCCCCCTCTAAACCCCACACCAAGCCGCAAGCACCCCAAGCCGCTCCCCACCCCGCGCCCTTGCCCGCGCCGTGCCGCCCTTGTAGTGCCGCCGCCGCCTTGCCCACGCCGCCGTCGCCCAACGCCACGCCGCCGGAGCCCTGTTCGCCGGAGACCTCACCGAGGTTGTCCCGCGTCTCTTTCTTTCCCCTTGGTTCGATTTTCTTCTAGATTGTTCCGGTTCTTTTTCTCATCTTCTGATTCTTTTCTTCTCTAAACCGTTCCGGTTTTCTAGATCGGTTTTTCGTTCGGTTTTCTTTTCTGAAACCCTAGATCGGATTCGTTTTCTTTTCCGATTTAGTTGCCTCGAGACCGTTCGCCGGGCCGTTCATCCTAACGAACGTGATCACCGGATTATTCTAGGTTAACGAACGTCCGTTCGTTCAACCGTTCTTCTTTTTTCTTTTCGTCGGATTTATTCCGCGATCGCGATCTCAGATCCGATCTTCGTTCAAGTTTATCTTCTCGCTCGTTTATCGGAATCAGGTGATTCAAGCGCCTAGAGTTTCGTTTCGAAACCGCTGTTCCGACTAATCAACTTTAACTAAGTTTTTGCTACGGTAAAATTTGAGCTAGTTTCAACTTGCTAGAACCGAGTTGTTTTCCGTCGTTTGTTTTCGGTTTCTTTGTTCGGTTCTTTCTTTCTCTTTGCAACCGGAGTTCTTAAGTTGAACTATCTGGTTCGATCTCTTGTTCGAGTTTAACCTGTGCATTAGATGAGTACTTATTGTATGCTTGTTGTTTGTCTGTGATAGATTACCCGGATTGCGCCGCCTGTTACTTCGAATCTCTAGGACTCGCGGATCATCAGCAAGGCAAGTAACACTTTGATCATACCTTTTCTACAACCCAGTTTTTATGCATTAGATCCATCCTCACACATTACATGATTAGGATCTAATTAAATTGTGGGATGGGAAGTAGATGAGGTAGTACCTATTACCTGTTATTATGAAACCTTTGGGAGTTACTCTACATTTGCTTATTATGCCATGCTATGCTAGTAGACGTGGATTGGGTGAGTGATATCCATGACAGATGTGAGTGTGATAATTTTTAAGGGTTTATCTATGGTGGAAACTTAAACACACATCTGGGTGGACCGAGGCACCTGATGTCTATCAGGACTTGCCTGTTTTATTTTGGACCGCCACCTAGGCTCAAAGGGATCATAAGATCTTTCATGCTAGAAACTTACATGTGCAGCCACAAGCCATTATGGGCTCTGGCATAGTTGACTAAGTCGTGTGAACTCTTACAGGGTAGACTAGCAGATGTAGGGGAAAGTAGGTGTACCGGTGTAATGCCCCGAGACCGATGTGCCAGGTGTCCTCCAGTTATTCGCTGTTGTGGTGTTGTCATTTGCTTGCGTGTTGCATCTTGTCATATCATCATGTGCATCGCATCATCATGTTTTCAAAAACTTGCATCCGTCCCGGCTTCCTCGTTCTCTCCGTTGTCCGTTCTGAGCCCAGACACACTTGCACGCGCCCGCGGCATGTCCGAAATATTATTTTATAAGTGGCCGGAAAATGTTCTCGGATTGGATTGAAATTTGGTGTGCGGTCTTATTATAGTGTAGACAGACCGCCTATCAAGTTTCATCGCAATTGGAGTTCGTTTGACGCCCCAACGGATAAATATAGCGGCAATAGTAGCCGGTCTAACGTCGGACGTTTCCGGTCTCCGGAAACAGATGCCGGGCTTCCCTCTCTTCTCTTCTCTCAGGCCGGGACCATCTACACAGCTCACTACCCACCGCCAGTCCCAGCCTAACCTCTCTCATCAGCCCGCAGCCCCCCTCGCGTGCGTCCGAAAATTGTCCCGGACCCGACCCGAACGGTCGTTACCCTGTGTCCGGAACATCCCCAAACATCTACAAAACGTCACCGTTTTCTCATTTGGGCTCCCTAACTATTTTTTTCCGGCCGTCCGATTAGGATCGGAGGGACCGGATTAGCCCCTACCTAAAATCCTCTTGCTATATAAATCAGTCCAAACCCTAGTTTCTAGGGATCTTGTCCCATCGTCCCCGCCGCCAGACATCCACCGGTCGCCTCCCACCTTGGGATCCTCCCAGATCCGATCGAACCAACCACCAGCAACCATCTCCAATCCCCTCGCTCGCTAGTCCTCCATCTCCCGATCCCCATCTCTCCCCTTCGTCCTCCCAGCGCCACACCCTCGCCCTGTGACCCCGAGCACCCCGTCGCCGGAGTAGCTCGTTCCAGCCGTCGACCATGAGCCGCAGCTCGCCGGAGCAGCACCAGGCCAGTCCCGCGCCCCCTCTCCTTCAATCTCCCTCCTCTGCTCATCTCGCTCTCTCCCGGAGCTCTCAAATCCCCTCCTCTACTTCTTATCGCAGGAATCGAACGCAATCCTCCTCGCCGTGGCCATGGAGCCCTAGTCCCGCCGCCCTGGATCGTGTCCCCGACAACCACGCCTCCCGCAGCAGTCCCGCATCAAGCCTCGCGCCGTCGTCCTTGTCCTCGTAGCCTCCCCGCTCTCCTCGTCGGCGCAGGGAGATGAGCCCCTCTCGAACTCCAGCAACGGCGCCGCCCCTCACAGCGACTGCCACCGTCGCCATGGCCTACTTCGCCTCGACGCCATGGCCGCCCGAACCTGCAGCCCATCTCGGCCTCGCTCCACGCCTCGCCTCTGTCAGCAATCACAGGAGATCATCGTGGCCCCGGAGCTCCTCTGTTGTCATCCCCGACCTGCCTCGGTCCACCAGGATTCCATTCCCGTCCTCCTCCGCGCCGGATACGACAAGCGCCGGCCGGATCTTGCGCCGCTGCAAGCCCAGCTGCCGCCGCGCCTGTCCCCTGTTAGCTTTCTTCAGAAACGCGCGGCGCACCCACAGTCAGCGCCTTCACTACGCCCGCGTTGACCCGAGCCGCTGTGTCGGGCCTACCTCCCCTCCAGCGCTGAGGCCCAGCCTGCCTCTCCACCTCTGCCCCGCGGCCCAGCTCCATCCGGCCCAACGCGCTGCCCCCGCCTCGCCTGGCCTCCCCCTCTTCAACTGGGCCTTAGCCCTTGGTGAGCAGCCAGCCGCCCCCTTTTACAGCCCATTGCCTTTTTTCTCTACCCTGCGATTTTAGCAATTATCCAGGAGTTTTCAGAATTGCAGAAAACCCCCTATACATCATGCATGTAACAACTTCTTAACCGTGCATCGGATCTAAGCAAACTTAATATGAAACTTGCTTAAAATTGTGTCTAGTTTAATAATATCCAACTTTCACCCATGTTTAAAATGTTTAAAATGATGATTTCCTTATTTGCCCCTATGCCATGATAAAATGAATTAATTCATAACTAAATAACCATAACTCCGATTTTAATAAACTTTATATGTAAATGGGGTAGAATTTTGCCTAGTTTATCATGGTGACCTTACTTTGCATGTTTAATAACTCTAAAATTGTGTTTAGGACAGATCAGTCCCGAACCTAAAATATGCTATGGGGAGTTTCCGGAATTGTTGTTCGTTGCTTCCGGCCTCATTTAACCTTGACTAGATAGGTAGTTTTCATTTGCTTCACCCTCTTGCCATGTTAATCAACATTTAATATTGTTGGGTACATAAACGAGAGAGAACTAAATAATTGATGTGGTGTTTTGTCAATATGCATCCCGATGCATATTGAGCTCCATTTAATGTGTAGGATTGTTTGTGCACTTGCCATGCCATGCCTCTTTAAACCGGACATGCATCATACTTGATTGTGCATCATGCCATGTTTATGTCGTGGTTGTTTACTATGTTGTGTGCTTCTTTTCCGGTGATTGCTTCTTCGGGTTGGTTCCGGTAACGTCGAGTTTGTGAGGACCCGTTCATCTACGTCCATTTGTCTTCTTCATGGACTCGTTCTTCTTCCTTGCGGGATTTCAGGCAAGATGATCATACCCTCGAAATCACTACTATCTTTGCTATGCTAGTTTGCTCGCTCTTTTGCTTTGCCAATGCTACGATGCCTACCACTTGCTTGTCAGCCTCCAAATTGCCATGTTCAGCCTCTAACCCACCAATGTCCTAGCAAACCGTTGATTGGCTATGTTACCGCTTTGCTCAGCCCCTCTTATAGCATTGTTAGTTGCAGGTGAAGATTGAAGTTTGTTCCTTGTTGGAACATGGAGATACCGTTCCTTGTTGGAACATTTATTTACTTGTTGGGATATCACGATATACCTTATTTAATTAATGCATCTATATACGTGGTAAAGGGTGGAAGGCTCGGCCTTATGCCTGGTGTTTTGTTCCACTCTTGCCGCCCTAGTTTCCGTCATATCAGTGTTATGTTCCCGGATTTTGCGTCCCTTACGCGGTTGGGCTATAATGGGAACCCCTTGACAGTTCGCCTTAAGTAAAGCTTCTCCAGCAATGCCCAACATTGGTTTTACCATTTTTCACCTAGCCTTTTCTTTTCCCTTGGGAGTCGCGCTCCTGAGGGTCATCGTTATTTTAACCCCCCCGGGCCAGTTCTTGTCTAAGTGTTGGTCCAAACTGTCAGCCGCCGGTGGCTACCAGGGGCAACTCTGGGCTGGCCTACCGGAAGTTTAGACAATCCGGTGTTGCCCTGAGAACGAGATATGTGCAGCTCCCATCAGGATGTCGGCGCATCGGGCGGTGTTGCTGGTTTAGTTTTACCCTGTCGAAATGTCTTGTTGTACCGGGATACCAAGTCTGATCGGAACGTCTCGGGTGGAGGTCTATTCCTTCGTTGACCGTGAGAGCTTGTGATGGGCTAAGTTGGGACACCCCTGCAGGGATTGAACTTTCGAAAGCCCTGCCTGCGGTTATGGGCAGATGGGAATTTGTTAACGTCCGGTTGTAGAAAACCTAAAGTTGACCTTAATTAAAATGAATCAACCGCGTGTGTAACCGTGATGGTCTCTTTCCGGCGGAGTCCGGGAAGTGAACACGGTTGTTGGAGTTATGCTTGACGTAGGTAGTCCAGGATCACTTCTTGATCATATTTTATCGACCGTGCTTTGCCTTCTCTTCTCGCTCTCATTTGTGTATGTTAGCCACCATATATGCTAGTCGCTTGCTGCAGCTCCACCTCATACCTTTACCTTACCCATAAGCTTAAATAGTCTTGATCGTGAGGGTGCGAGATTGCTGAGTCCCTGTGGCTCACAGATACTTCCAAAACCAGTTTGCAGGTGCCGTTGAGTCCGTGCAGGTGACGCAACCAACCTCGGGAGGGGCTCGATGAAGATCTTGTAAATTGTGTTGTTTCGTGCTAGTTGATCAGTAGTGGAGCCCAGTTGGGGTCGATCGGGGACCTTTGTCGCATTTGTGGTTCTTCTTTTATTTTGGTTCCGTAGTCGGACCATGAGTGTATTTGATTGATGTAATGTTTATTCATGTATTTGTGTCAAGTGGCGATTGTAAGCCAACTATGTAACTCTTTCCTTATTATATTACATGGGTTGCGTGAAGATTACCTCACTTGCGACATATGCCTTCAATGCGATTATGCCTCTAAGTCGTGCCTCGACACGTGGGAGATATAGTCGCATCGAGGGTGTTACAAGTTGGTATCAGAGCCTTCCCCGACCTTAGGAGCCCCCATTGCTTGATCGTTTTTAGCAGCCGAGTTGTGTCTAGAAAAAAGTTTTGAGTCATTTAGGAATTATATATCGGAGAGCTTAGGAATTCTTTTTACTCCCCAGTCCCTTTGTCGCTCTGGTAAGGCATCCTGACGTAGAGTTTTGACTCTTCTCTTCTCAAATTTCACTAAAAAAAATTTAGGATCACGCGAGTATCTTGGTTTTGTTCCGATGGGCTTATGATGAGAATACTGTCTTGGTGCCTCCTGTCAGGGGTTTAGTGGAAGTGTCCCGGGGAGTTGAGCTCTGAGGTGTTGTCATCATAATTTTATCGTTGCAATTCTGGTATACTTGAGATATGTGCGCGACATCGAAAATCTCCTTTATGCAGTTCATTGGTGAGATAACCTCGACGCCACCCAGTACTGGGGCGGGAGTTCGGGAGTATCGCCATAACTTGTATAACGGATGCTTTTCGAAGGTTGAGGTAGATGGTTTCCGAAGGTTTCTTGGTTATGTGTTGAAGGATGGATACAGCTGGATGTAGGATTTGCTAGTTTGGGTGAGATATTATGCTTCCCCTGTATCCTCAACACCTGATTGCATAACCGGAAAGTTTCGGGAGTTTCATAGGTGGGAATTCAAGTAGCTCTTAGGATATCTTTTCAACAGATGTATGATATGAAATTGGGGTCTGACGTCTAGTGGTTCGCCTATTCACGGTCGGTTTTACAGTGGTCTCGTTGTGTCTTAAAGAGTCCTTGGCTATGCTGACTCGGGGACGCTTCGTATGTCATGTGCACTAACTTGTACATGATGGTGCTGTACAATCGAGCCCGTGCAGGTCCCACCACGAAAACTTCGGACGAAATCTCTGTCATATGTTTGTTCCGGCTTATTTCGCAAGCCAACCCTTTGTTTTTGTTTTGAGTTGTGGTATTTGAGTTGCTTCGAAGTAAAATGTTGATTCCATACCTTCCTCAAGTGGTGTTCTCATATTCCTATGTGAATACTAATCCTTCTCATTTATTGAGATTTTCATGTCAATTCTTCTCACCGGCGTGTTTCTCTTCAAGTGGATCCGATCATTTCAACTCCCGCAAGATCAATTATCACTTCTTCTCAACGGTGTTTGTTTCACCCGTCTCCAAGTTGCTTTTGTTTTTCCCGCCCACCCACCCTTGTTTTCTTCAAGGACTCAGATTTCTTAATCGAGTATTAATCTTATTGATGGGAAGCCTCTCCATTCTTTTCCTTCTATGTTCTTATCCGGTGATTCTCATGAAGATACTAACGGAGCTTCTAGTTCATCATTCTTCGTTCTTTTTCTTCTCCGGTGGTTTCAAGTCAAGCTTTGTTGATCATGTCTTTTCCTCATTTCAATGCTTTCTTATGCTGGTGCAATTCTTTATCATTCTACTTCTCGCTATTTATTATTCCGGAGTGCTCAAGATATCTCGAAGATTCGTGTATCCACTCTTCTTTCATTCAAGCTATTTCAAGGATGTTATCTCATTCAAGCCATTTAAATTCAACCGGTGCAATCTCTCTTTGAAATCGTTCTACGGTGTACCTTTTCAGTGGGCCCTAACCCACAGGTCTATTCCCAGGATCTTACCTGACTCTTCTTATTTTCTGGAGCTACCATCAAATTCTTTTCGAAGTTTGACGTAAGAATGAATTATCATCAGTCAAATGTCCTTCTCCAAGATCTTTCAAATTAATTTCATCGTTGATTCAACTTTTATATTCTTCTTTATTCCGGAGTGCCTCAATAATTATTGGTGGTGTTTCTTGTCGTCATTCTCATCATTTGAAGACCGAAGAAGAGTTTCTCTTTAATCTTGCTCCATTCTCTTCAAGATTCGGGACTCTAGCTTGTTGCCATCCTTTCATAATTATTTTTTCGATTGTGAGAATTCTTTTCACCCATCCGGAGCAATTCAAGAGTCTTCTCAGTTTGTTATCCGGAGTCCATCAATTCAGGTTTATTCATTCTCAGCTGTCAGTTATCAGTCTCTTATTTTACCGGTGCTTCGTTCAAGTGAATTTTAGTCGGCTCATGATCTCTTCGTTCTCATGTAGATAAATTCTCTCAAGCATCTTCGTTCATTTGCTAAATTCTTCCCGGTGTTCCTTTATCTTTTCTTCGTTCATTTTAATTATTACGGTGGTTCGTTCAAGATTTCTATTCCTTTCTTATCGTATCAATTTTATTCGTTGTTTCAACCCTTCCGGTGGTTCGTTCAATACCTTCCCAAGTCTGAGGTTATATCTCTCTTAATCTTTGATACAAGAATAAGTAATATGCCAAATCCGTTGATTGTCATCAATTTAAATTGGTGAAGGATAAGCATAACACAATTCTTATTCTTGTTTCATCCTAATGATTAATTCTTATTCCGGAGGCCCTTCAAACTCTCGGTTTCATTTGTTTCATCTTCTCTTTTTCCCGGAGTCCAACCTCTTTCAATTATATTATCACGGAGATTTATCTAAATCATTACAAGGTTTCACCTTGTGTTTTCAACTTCTTTTTCTTTTATCGGCATTTTGTTTACCGGAGTTCTTCAGGAAGATTCTACATGATGGTTCATCAAGGATTTATATTCCTTCTCGAAGTTTTCATCGAGATTCTTTTAAGAAGCTCAACTTTTCTTCATCTTGCAATCCGGGGTGCATTTCCTTCTACCGTATCATTGAAGATGGTATTATGCCATCCTTGATAATTTGAGTTCATGTTTTCATGATTCACATGTTGTCAAGATTGAGATATTTTGAATCCATCAATCTCTTCGTTGGTGTTATCTTGGGTTATATTTCACCTTAAGCCTTCCCTAAGGATGGTTGTTATTATGGTGCTTATATATGATCCAAGTTTCTTCATTTATCCTCCCGGTGATATAAGTTCTCGTCTCCTTGTTCATTCTTTTCCCGTGAGTGGCAGGTTTCCACCTCATAATTTGAGTTGTATTCCATAAGACCATATCAAGCTTATTATTTTCGTTGTTGGTTTTACAACAACTCCGTTCGACCCTTCTCCTAGAGATGCCTTTTCAGGCTCTTTTGTAGCAGAAGTTGGCATTGTCTTCTACATTTGCTTGTCTCAATTATCTTTACTCTACTCTTTTGTTCCGGAGGCATGGTGATGTTGCTCTCTTCTACCCATCTTCTTGTTTTATCAGGATCGTGTTCTTGTCGTGCCTATCCTTTTAATTGGAATGTTGTGTCCTCTTTTCAAGTATCCTCTCATCTTGTCTTGTTCAATTCCTTCCATTTACAGACGGGGTGCCGTCCAAATTATATCACTCTTATTCCTTCCCTATCTTGCTTAACCAGAGTATTGTGCCCCTTTGTTCAAGTTCTTTTCGCCTTATCAAGTCTTGCATCCCTTTCTCAACCGGAGTGTCATGTTTTTCATTTGAGCTCTCTCATATTATCAAATTTTGACTCCCTTCTCTACCGGAGTGCTGTCCGAGATATTTCTTACCCTTCGTTCCATCCATTCAATAGTTATGGAGGCAGTGTGTTGATTTCATCAAGTATCTTCTCATCTTATCAAGACCTTATTCAATTCCTTTTCTTTTCAACCGGAGTGCTACCTGAATTTGGTCTTCCTTGATCCCCTTCCTTAACCGGAGTGTTTTCAATATATATCTTCCCTTCAACCTCAAGGTTTTTTCGCAATGTTCTTTCTTCCTCTTTTCCAAATGGCTGTTTTCGACCTTGTTCACCTTCGTTGAATTCTGTCTCGAATGTATTCAATCTCTTCAAGGTTATTGGCTTTCACTCCTTTGTCAAAGAAGCAACTTAGTTTTACCTCTCCTCTTTCTCTTCCGTTTTCCCTCCGGTGCCATTCTACATCTCGGGACGAGATCCTCTCGTAGTGGTGGAGTGTTGTAACGCCCCGAGACCGATGTGCCAGGTGTCCTCCAGTTATTCGCTGTTGTGGTGTTGTCATTTGCTTGCGTGTTGCATCTTGCCATATCATCATGTGCATCGCATCATCATGTTTTCAAAAACTTGCATCCGTCCCGGCCTCCTCGTTCTCTCCGTTGTCCGTTCTGAGCCCAGACACACTTGCACGCGCCCGCGGCATGTCCGAAATATTATTTTATAAGTGGCCGGAAAATGTTCTCGGATTGGATTGAAATTTGGTGTGTAGTCTTATTATAGTGTAGACAGACCGCCTGTCAAGTTTCATCGCAATCGGAGTTCATTTGACGCCCCAACGGATAAATATAGCGGCAATAGTAGCCGGTCTAACGTCGGACGTTTTGGGTCTCCGGAAACAGATGCCAGGCTTCCCTCTCTTCTCTTCTCTCAGCCCGGGACCGTCTACACAGCTGACTACCTACCGCCAGTCCCAGCCTAACCTCTCTTGTCAGACCGCAGCCCCCCTCGCGTGCGTCCGAAAATTGTCCCGGACCCGACCCGAACAGTCGTTACCACTGTGTCCGGAACATCCCCAAACATCTACAAAACGTCACCGTTTTCTCATTTGGGCTCCCTAACTATTTTTTTTCCGTCCGTCCGATTACGATCGGAGGGACCGGATTAGCCCCTACCTAAAATCCTCTTGCTATATAAATCAGTCCAAACCCTAGTTTCTAAGGATCTTGTCCCATCGTCCCCACCGCCAGACATCCACCGGTCGCCTCCCACCTTGGGATCCTCCCAGATCCGATCGAACCAACCACCAGCAACCATCTCCAATCCCCTCGCTCGCTAGCCTCCATCTCCCGATCCCCATCTCTCCCCTTCGTCCTCCCAGCGCCACACCCTCGCCCAGTGCCCCCGAGCACCCCGTCGCCGGAGTAGCTCGTTCCAGCCGTCGACCATGAGCCGCAGCTCGCCGGAGCAGCACCAGGCTAGTCCCGCGCCCCCTCTCCTTCAATCTCCCTCCTCTGCTCATCTCCCTCTCTCCCGGAGCTCTCAAATCCCCTCCTCTGCTTCTTATCGCAGGAATCGAATGCAATCCTCCTCGCCGTGGCCATGGAGCCCTAGTCCCGCCGCCCTGAATCGCGTCCCCGGCAACCACGCCTCCTGCAGCAGTCCCGCATCAAGCCTCGCACCGTCGTCCTTGTCCTCGTAGCCTCCCCGCTCTCCTCATCGGCGCAGGGAGATGAGCCCCTCTCGAACTCCAGCAACGGCGCCGCCCCTCGCAGCGACTACCGCCGTCGCCATGGCCTACTTCGCCTCGACGCCATGGCCGCCCGAACCTGCAGCCCATCTCGGCCTCGCTCCACGCCTCGCCTCTGTCAGCAATCACAGGAGATCGTCGTGGCCCCGGAGCTCCTCTGTTGTCATCCCCGACCTGCCTCGGTCCACCGGGATTCCATTTCGGTCCTCCTCCGCGCCGGATACGACAAGCGCCGGCCGGATCTTGCGCCGCTGCAAGCCCAGCTGCCGCCGCGCCTGTCCCCTGTTAGCTTTCTTCAAAAATGCACAGCGCACCCGCAGTCAGCGCCTTTGCTATGCCTGCGTTGACCCGAGCCGCTGCGTTGGGCCTGCCTCCCCTCCAGCACAGAGGCCCAGCCTGCCTCTCCACCTCTGCCCCGCGGCCCAGCTCCATTCGGCCCAACGCGCTGCCCCCGCCTCGCCCGGCCTCCCCCTCTTCAACTGGGCCTTAGCCCTTGGTGAGCAGCCAGCCGCCCCCTGTTACAGCCCATTGCCTTTTTTTCTCTACCCTACGATTTTAGCAATTATCCAGGAGTTTTCAGAATTGCAGAAAACCCCCTATACATCATGCATGTAACAACTTCTTAACCGTGCATCGGATCTAAGCAAACTTAATATGAAACTTGCTTAAAATTGTGTCTAGTTTAATAATATCCAACTTTCACCCATGTTTAAAATGTTTAAAATGATGATTTCCTTATTTGCCCCTATGTCATGATAAAATGAATTAATTCATAACTAAATAACCGTAACTCCGATTTTAATAAACTTTATATGTAAATGGGGTAGAATTTTGCCTAGTTTATCATGGTGACCTTACTTTGCATGTTTAATAACTCTAAAATTGTGTTTAGGGCAGATCAGTCCCGAACCTAAAATATGCTATGGGGAGTTTCCGGAATTGTTGTTCGTTGCTTCCGGCCTCATTTAACCTTGACTAGATAGGTAGTTTTCATTTGCTTCACCCTCTTGCCATGTTAATCATCTTTTAATATTGTTGGGTACATAAACGAGAGAAAACTAAATAATTGATGTGGTGTTTTGTCAATATGCATCCCGATGCATATTGAGCTCCATTTAATGTGTAGGATTGTTTGTGCACTTGCCATGCCATGCCTCTTTAAACCGGACATGCATCATACTTGATTGTGCATCATGCCATGTTTATGTCGTGGTTGTTTACTATGTTGTGTGCTTCTTTTCCGGTGATTGCTTCTTCGGGTTGGTTCCGGTAACGTTGAGTTTGTGAGGACCCGTTCATCTACGTCCGTTTGTCTTCTTCATGGACTCGTTCTTCTTCCTTGCGGGATCTCAGGCAAGATGATCATACCCTCGAAATCACTACTATCTTTGCTATGCTAGTTTGCTCGCTCTTTTGCTTTGCCAATGCTACATTGCCTACCACTTCTTGTCAGCCTCCAAATTGCCATGTTCAGCCTCTAACCCACCAATGTCCTAGCAAACCGTTGATTGGCTATGTTACCGCTTTGCTCAGCCCCTCTTATAGCATTGTTAGTTGCAGGTGAAGATTGAAGTTTGTTCCTTGTTGGAACATGGAGATACCGTTCCTTGTTGGAACATTTATTTACTTGTTGGGATATCACTATATACCTTATTTAATTAATGCATCTATATACTTGGTAAAGGGTGGAAGGCTCGGCCTTATGCCTGGTGTTTTGTTCCACTCTTGCCGCCCTAGTTTCCGTCATATCGGTGTTATGTTCCCAGATTTTGCGTCCCTTACGCGGTTGGGCTATAATGGGAACCCCTTGACAGTTCGCCTTAAGTAAAGCTTCTCCAGCAATGCCCAACATTGGTTTTACCATTTGCCACCTAGCCTTTTCTTTTCCCTTGGGAGTCGCGCTCCTGAGGGTCATCGTTATTTTAACCCCCCCGGGGCCAGTGCTTGTCTAAGTGTTGGTCCAAACTGTCAGCCGCCGGTGGCTACCAGGGGCAACTCTGGGCTAGCCTACCGGAAGTTTAGACAATCCGGTGTTGCCCTGAGAACGAGATATGTGCAGCTCCCATCAGGATGTCGGCGCATCGGGCGGTGTTGCTGGTTTAGTTTTACCCTGTCGAAATGTCTTGTTGTACCGGGATACCGAGTCTGATTGGAACATCTCGGGTGGAGGTCTATTCCTTCGTTGACCGTGAGAGCTTGTGATGGGCTAAGTTGGGACACCCCTGCAGGGATTGAACTTTCGAAAGCCGTGCCCGCGGTTATGGGCAGATGGGAATTTGTTAACGTCCGGTTGTAGAAAACCTAAAGTTGACCTTAATTAAAATGAATCAACCGCGTGTGTAACCGTGATGGTCTCTTTCCGGCGGAGTCCGGGAAGTGAACACGGTTGTTGGAGTTATGCTTGACGTAGGTAGTCCAGGATCACTTCTTGATCATATTTTATCGACCGTGCTTTGCCTTCTCTTCTCGCTCTCATTTGCGTATGTTAGCCACCATATATGCTAGTCGCTTGCTGCAGCTCCACCTCATACCTTTACCTTACCCATAAGCTTAAATAATCTTGATCGCGAGGGTGCGAGATTGCTGAGTCCCTATGACTCACAGATACTTCCAAAACCAGTTTGCAGGTGCCGTTGAGTCCGTGCAGGTGACGCAACCAAGCTCAGGAGGGGCTCGATGAAGATCTTGTCCTTTGTGTTGTTTCGTGCTAGTTGATCAGTAGTGGAGCCCAGTTGGGGTCGATCAGGGACCTTTGTCGCATTTGGGGTTCTTCTTTTATTTTGGTTCCATAGTCGGACCATGAGTGTATTTGATTGATGTAATGTTTATTCATGTATTTGTGTCAAGTGGCGATTGTAAGCCAACTATGTAACTCTTTCCTTATTATATTACATGGGTTGCGTGAAGATTACCTCACTTGCGACATATGCCTTCAATGCGATTATGCCTCTAAGTCGTGCCTCGACACGTGGGAGATATAGTCGCATCGAGGGTGTTACAACCGGTCTATCCATCGTAAGGTGCTAGCGCTTCTGAAAGACTGTGTCTCGGTCATCCGTTTCTCAAACACCAGTAGTGCGAGAAATCCAACGGAGGCGATCGAGTCTTGTGGGGAAAAGTGCGCAAACCTCTGCAGAGTGTAACAAACTAATCATGATTAGCCGTGTCCCCGGTTATGGACAATCTTGAGTATCTAGTACTTGAATATCGTGTGAATCTCAACATGTTACTTCTAAATTAATATTGTTGGGTTTAATTGTACTTTTAATTGGGATTGAGGATGCTGTCAACCATTCTCAATGTTTAACAACCACCATGATAGTTAAATAAATTTATTCCTTTGTAGTACGGAAAAACTGGCTTTACGCAAAACAGTAACCATAGAGCTTTCCACCAGCCAAATATGCATATAGTATAGCTGTTTCATTCCATCATTCTCTATGTGTTACGTTGCCAGCATATTCCATGTGCTGACCCATTTCGGGCTGCAATGTTAATGTTGCAGACTTTTCAGACGACGATTAAGGTGCTTTTAGGTCATGGTTCTATACTCAGTGATGCCGTTGGAGTTGATGGACCCATTTATCTTCCAAGTCTTCCGCTGTTATCGATATTAGATGGCCTTAAGCCATATTTATTGTAATAAGTTCTCTTTTGAGACATCATTGTAATAAGTGTGTGATTGCCACTCTGCTATAAATCCTTCGAAGTACTGTGTGGTGTCAGCATTACTGATCCAGGGATGACACCGGAGCACAGTAGACTTGATCCATTCGGGTCGGGTCGCTACAGAGATGGTATCAGAGCACACGCTGACTGTAGGACACAACCACTAAGTTAAAGCCATAGATCACTATTCTCTCCTCATTTTCTAACTCCTCATCTTTTCTACTCTTTAGGATGAAGGACGCGAAGATTAAGTACGCTCAACCGGATGAAGGCACACCTTTTGGATTTCACTTGAAGGAAGTCACTAAGTACCTAAACATTGGATTACCAAGTTTCACGGGAACCTTCAACGCCACTCTGCCTGAAGAGGAGCGCTGGAAGATTCAAGCTCATGTTCTAGGAAGGACATTCGCGCTAATCACGAAGCCCACAGATAGTGTTTTCAATGCACCAACTTGGAGTCTAGGAAGGAGCATGGCAGCCCATATCACCATAGGACGCATTGGAGAAGTTTATCAAGAAGACCTCAAGGACACTATCTACCAGATTTGCGGACGCCGAGATGAACAATGGGAGTTAGTCAGCACCAAGAAGGATAGATCCATTGCAGCTTTTATCCAGGAGTTAAATCAGCACATTCGACGCCACGAGAACCAGATGTGCAATGATATCATAGAGTTGAAGAATGCGAAGGCAAGGATCATCGAGCTAGAAGGAGAATTGAAGGCTACACGCAAGGACTACATGGATGAGATCGTAGCTCTAGCAAGACACAACGTCGATCTTAAGCAAGAGATTGAAGAACTCAAGAGGGAGTTAGCATCCAGGAAGGAAGACATGTACGTCACATGTCCGGACAACTACATCATTCTTGATGACACCGATTCGGATCCAAGTGAACCTGACTTTGAAGACGAAGCTGGAGCGGACATCATGGAGTCTTCCACCGGTTCAAATTTCTAGATGACCACCAAATATTAGTAGTATTTCCCCCATGTATACACTATAGTTCGAGCACTTTTGCGATAGCTAGATCGATTGTAAGCCCTTGTTTGATTGAATGAAGTGATTTTGTGTGAATTTGCTCATGTGCATTGGGGTAGTGTTTTCTCTTTAGACCTCATTCTATTCTTATATCTCTTCTTTTTTAAACCCTCAGATGCCTCCGAGACGTGACAATGGATTTCCACCGGAGCTCACTTAGTTGATCCAGCAGCAGAATCAATTGATGCAGATGTTAGTCCAGAATCAGCAGAACAACAACAACAACAACAACCCACCACCACCACCACCCCCTGTTGACCACTTAGCCCGTTTCCTTAG
Source organism: Triticum monococcum (assembly GCA_034509565.1). Taxonomy (NCBI): domain Eukaryota; kingdom Viridiplantae; phylum Streptophyta; class Magnoliopsida; order Poales; family Poaceae; genus Triticum; species Triticum monococcum. The sequence goes on from CM067847.1 coordinate 526,221,530, forward strand.
GCTAAATCCGTCGGTGTTTTCTAGTAGCATCGAGCCGATAGTAGGAGACGATTGGCTCCGCAAGATAGGAAGGGAGTTGACCACTGCAGGATGCACAGATGGTGAGAAAGTGAAGTTTGCCGCACATCAGTTAGAAGGACCTGCGGCAGCATGGTGGGAGAATTTCACAGCCACCTTCCCAGTTGACACCGTCACATGGGATCAGTTTCAACAAGCTTTCTGCACTGCACATGTTTCAGCAGGAGCTATGGCCATGAAGAAGCGTGAGTTTCGCAACTTACGCCAAGGAGGAAGGACAGTTGGCCAGTACGTTGATGATTTCAGCAAGTTAGCACGTTATGCCCCAGATGACATTGCTACGGATGCTACTAAGTAGGAGAAGTTTCTGGAAGGATTGAATGATGACTTAAGCATGCAGTTGATGGTAGGAAGTTTCAACAACTACCAGGAGTTGGTAGATCGTGCCATCATGATTGAAGGGAAGCAACAACAGATTGAGAACCGCAAGAGGAAGTATGGACAGGGGAAGTATAACTCTGGAGCCCAGCAGAAGCCCCGTTTTACCCCTAAATCGGGATTTCAGTTTCAGCATACCCATGGAGGAGGTAGTTCGCACAACTACAATGGCCACAAGAATGGTAATGGGAATGGAGGAAGCAACGGCCAGAATCGTACCACCCCATCAACCCCATCCAAGAGAGACCTGAGTCAAGTCACCTGTTTCAAGTGTTCCAAGACCGGACATTATGCCAATGAATGTCCTGAAGGCCAGAATGGAAATGGCAATGGAAGCTCAGGAAAGAAGCCGAACCCTTTCAATAGGGGACAGGTGAACCACGTTAACATGGAGGAGGTTGAAGATCAGCCTAATGCAGTAATCGGTAAGTTTTTGGTTAAGTCATTTACCACACTCGTTCTTTTCGATACTGGTGCATCACATTCATACATATCAAGGGGATTTGTGGAAAAATATAGCCTGCCCACTAGGATTCTTAAAACACCTATGCTAGTAAGTTCGCCAAGAGCAGAATACATGGCCAGTCAAGGATGTTTTCAAGTGCCATTAAGTATAGGAAGGCATGTTTTCCCAACAGATTTAATTATTCTGGAATCCCAAGGTCTGGATGTAATCCTCGGTATGGATTGGCTGTCGATGTATGGAGGAAACATCGATTGTGCCAGTAAGTCAATTTTGCTTACAACGCCAGAAGGAAGAAGAATCAAGTATGTATCCCGGCATGTGCCAAATAGGACACAAGTAAACTGCCTAATAGGAGTTGTGCAGGAGGAAGTACCAGTCGTAAAGGATTTTCCTGATGTATTTCCTGAAGAGTTGCCAGGCATGCCACCGGATAGAGACATTGAGTTTTTGATTGAGTTATTGCCAGGTACAGGCCCAATATCAAAGAGACCATACCGGATGCCATCAAAGGATTTGGTAGAAATTAAGAATCAGATTAAGAAGTTATTGGAGAAAGGTTACATTCGCCCAAGTTCTTCGCCTTGGGGATCACCCGTACTTCTAGTGGAGAAGAAGGATGGATCATTACGGATGGTTGTTGATTACCGTGGATTGAACGAAGTAACCATCAAGAACAAGTACCCACTGCCAATGATAAATGATCTGTTTGATCGTTTGCAAGGAGCTAAAGTGTTTTCCAAGATCGATTTGCGATCAGGGTACCACCAGTTGAAGATTCGAGAACAGGATATTCCTAAGACAGCTTTTACCACGAGATATGGACTGTATGAGTATACCGTTATGTCATTTGGATTGACTAACGCGCCTGCCTATTTTATGAACCTGATGAACAAAGTGTTTATGGAGTTTTTGGATAAGTTCGTCGTAGTGTCCATTGATGATATCCTGGTTTATTCGAAGAATGAAGAAGAGCCTAAGAAACATTTGCGTTTGGTTTTGGAGAAACTAAGGGAACATCAGTTATATGCCAAATTTAGCAAATGTGAGTTTGGTTGAAGGAAGTAGGATTCCTCGGACACGTTATATCTAGAGAAGGGATAGCAGTTGACCCCGCAAAGGTTGAGACCGTAACCGAATGGGAAGCACCTACGACAGTTGGAGAGATCCGGAGTTTTCTTGGACTCGCAAGATACTACCGGAGATTCATTGAGAATTTTTCAAAGATTGCAAAGCCTATGACGGAGTTGTTGAAGAAGGATACCAAGTTCAAATGGACTGAGGAGTGTGAGGCTAGTTTCCAGGAGTTAAAGAAACGATTGGTTACCTCACCAGTGTTGATTTTGCTTGATCAGACCAAGGATTATGAGGTGTATTGCGACGCTTCACGTCGAGGACTTGGAGCAGTGCTTATGCAGGAAGGGAGAGTTGTTTCGTATGCTTCACGACAACTGAAGCCTCATGAGTTGAATTATGCCACACATGATTTGGAGTTAGCAGCCGTAGTGCATGCATTGAAGACATGGAGACATTTTCTCATTGGAAATCATTGTGAGGTGTACACGGATCACAAGAGTTTGAAGTACATTTTCACACAGAAGGAGTTGAATCTCAGACAAAGGAGATGGTTGGAGCTCATCAAGGATTACGATATGAGATTGCATTACCATCCCGGAAAAGCTAATGTAGTAGCTGACGCATTGAGCCGTAAGAGCCATGTCAATACGTTAATGACGGGAGAAATACCCAAGGAGTTAGCAGAAAACCTTCGTGAACTAAGTTTAGAAATAGTTCCGAAAGGCTATGTAGCAGCATTGGAGATTCAGTCAACATTGATGGATAAAATCAGAGAATCTCAGAAATCTGACAAGGAGATTGCTTCTATAAAGGAGAAACTAAGCAAAGGGAAAGCGAAGGGATTTCATGAGGATGAGCACGATACCCTATGTTTTGAGGACCGTGTTTATGTGCCGAATGACCCGGAGATCAGGAAGTTGATTTTGCAAGAGGCACATGATTCACCCTATTCGATTCACCCAGGAAATACCAAGATGTATTTGGATTTAAAGGAGACATTCTGGTGGACCAGAATGAAGAAGGATATTGCAGCCTATGTAGCAGTTTGTGACGTATGTCATAGAGTAAAGGTAGAACATCAGAAGCTAGCCGGATTGTTGCAACCATTGCCGATACCCGAATGGAAGTGGGATAAGATAGGCATGGATTTTATCACAGGACTGCCCAGGACGAAAGCAGGATATGACTCGATATGGGTAGTAGTTGATCATTTGACGAAGGTAGCACATTTCATTCCAGTTAAGACCACTTACACCAGTGCTAAGTTGGCAAAGATATACATGACTAGGATCATTTGTTTGCATGGAGTTCCAAGGAGTATTGTATCAGACAGAGGAACCCAATTTACCTCAAAGTTTTGGAATCAGTTGCATGAAAATTTGGGAACCAGGCTAGAGTTCAGCACCGCTTTTCATCGCAGACAGATGGACAGACCGAGAGAGTCAATCAGATTTTGGAAGATATGCTGAGAGCTTGTGCACTAGATTATGGATCTAGTTGAGACAATAATTTGCCGTATGCGGAGTTTTCTTATAACAACAGCTACCAAACCAGTTTGAAGATGGCACCTTTCGAAGCTTTATACGGAAGGAGGTGCAGGACACATTTGTCATGGGACGAAGTTGGAGACTGTCAGTTGTTTGGACCGGATTTGATTAAGGAGTCTGAACAGAAAGTTAAGATGATTCACGATAGGGTCAAGGTAGCCCAGTCCAGGCAGAAGAGCTATGCAGATTCTAAACGCAAGGAGACAGTTTACGAAACCGGAGACAGAGTGTATCTCCGAGTATCCCCACTTTGAGGGGTTAAGCGTTTTGGAGTTAAGGGAAAGTTAGCACCGCATTTCGTTGGACCGTATAAGATCTTGCAACGTATGGGAGAAGTCGCTTATAAGTTGGAGTTACCAGAGGGACTGTCAGGAGTTCATGACGTATTCAATGTTTCTCAGCTGAAGAAATGTCACGCCGAGATGGCGGAGGTACCATTAAGAGATACAGTGCCTCTTGAAGCGATTCATTTGAATGATGACTTAACGTATGAAGAGAAACCAGTCAAGATTCTCGATTATGCCAGTAGAGTTACCCGCAGCAAGGTTATAAAGTTTTGCAAAGTTCAGTGGAACCACCACTCAGAGGATGAAGCCACCCGGGAGAGAGAAGAAGATTTGCTCAAGGACCACCCTCACCTATTTTCTAGCCAACCCGAATCTCGAGGGCGAGATTCATCTTAAGGGGGGTAGGTTTGTAACATCCCAAATTTTCAATTTGGAATGTTATACACTAGATCATCATGCATATCATATTTTCTTGCATTTGCCGATCATAGAAATTTCACGCAACTCAAGGACCCTCGGAGAGAGTTGGAGATTTCGTCATTTTCATATTTGAGTTTTCTCAAATTTCGAAAAAGAGGATCATTGGATTTGTCGGAGTTTCATTTGTCTTTATTTGAATAGGGAAAAATGCGTGTTTTCAAAATTTGCATTCTAGGTCCCGAGAAAAGTTCATTTTGTTCGACTCAATTTTAGGAGTCGAGGAAAATTTACTTTAGAAGTTTTGGAGTTCGTTTAGTTCTCTTTTCTTTTGTTTTTCGGCGCGTGAAACCGATTTAAAAAAAATCCCGCAGCGCCTGGGCCAAGGCCCAAGCCGCCGGCCAGGCCAGGGCCATCGCCGCGCGCGCGCCCAGTGCAGGAGGCCGCCGCCGCCGTCCTAGTCCCACTAGGACTCCGTTTGTTCTTTTTTTAGGACTCTTTTTCCTTCTCTTTTTCTTGCCCCCCTCCCCCAAGCAATCCTTCCCCTCACCTATATAAATAGTCACCCCCCCCTCTAAACCCCACACCAAGCCCCAAGCACCCGAAGCCGTTCCCCACCCCGCGCCCTTGCCCGCGCCGCGCCGCCCTTGTACTGCCGCCGCCTTGCCCATGCCGCCGGAGCCCCGTTCGCCGGAGACCTCGCCGAGGTTGTCCCGCGTCTCTTTTTCTCCCCTTGGTTCGATTTTCTTCTAAATCGTTCCGGTTCTTTTCCTCATCTTCCGATTCTTTTCTTCTCTAAACCGTTCCGGTTTTCTAGATCGGTTTTTCGTTCGGTTTTCTTTTCTGAAACCCTAGATCGGATTCGTTTTCTTTTCCGATTTAGTTGCCTCGAGACCGTTCGCCGGACCGTTCGTCCTAACGAACGTGATCACCGGATTATTCTAGGTTAACGAACGTCCGTTCATTCAACCGTTCTTCTTTTTTCTTTTCGTCGGATTTATTCTGCGATCGCGATCTCAGATCCGATCTTCGTTCAAGTTTATCTTATCACTCGTTTATCGGAATTAGGTGATTCAAGCGCCTGGAGTTTCGTTTCGAAACCGCCGTTCCGACTAATCAACTTTAACTAAGTTTTTGCTATGGTAAAATTTGACCTAGTTTCAACTTGCTAGAACCGAGTTGTTTTCCGCCGTTTGTTTTCGGTTTCTTTGCTCGGTTCTTTCTTTCTCTTTGCAACCGGAGTTCTTAAGTTGAACTATCTAGTTCGATCTCTTGTTCGAGTTTTACCTGTGCATTAGACGAGTACTTATTGTATGCTTGTTGTTTGTCTGCGATAGATTACTCGGATTGCGCCGCCTGTTACTTCGAATCTCTAGGACTCGCGGATCATCAGCAAGGCAAGTAACACTTTGATCATACCTTTTCTGCAACCCAGTTTTTATGCATTAGATCCATCCTCACACATTGCATGATTAGGATCTAATTAAATTGTGGGATGGGAAGTAGATGAGGTAGTACCTATTACCTGTTATTATGAAACCTTTGGGAGTTACTCTATGTTTGCTTATTATGCCATGCTATGCTAGTAGACGTTGATTGGGTGAGTGATATCCATGACAGATGTGAGTGTGATAATTTTTAAGGGTTTATCTAAGGTGGCAACTTAAACACACATCTGGGTGGATTGAGGCACCTGATGTCTATCAGGACTTGCCTGTTTTATTTTGGACCGCCACCCAGGCTCAAAGCGATCATAAGATGTTCCATTGTAAGGTGCTAGCGCTTCTGAAAGGCTGTGTCTCGGTCATCCGTTTCTCAAACACCAGTAGTGCGAGAAATCCAACGGAGGCGATCGAGTCTTGTGGGGAAAAGTGCGCAAACCTCTGCAGAGTGTAACAAACTAATCATGATTAGCCGTGTCCCAGGTTATGGACAATCTTGAGTATCTAGTACTTGAATATCGTGTGAATCTCAACATTTTACTTCTAAATTAATATTGTTGGGTTTAATTGTACTTTTAATTGGGATTGAGGATGCTGTCAACCATTCTCAATGTTTAACAACCACCATGATAGTTAAATAAATTTATTCCTTTGTAGTAGGAAAAAACTGTCTTTATGCAAAACAGTAACCATAGAGCTTTCCACCAGCCAAATATGCATATAGTATAGCTGTTTCATTCCATCATTCTCTATGTGTTACTTTGCCAGCATATTCCATGTGCTGACCCGTTTCGGGCTGCAACGTTAATGTTGCAGACTTTTCAGACGATGATTAAGGTGCTTTTAGGTCGTGGTTCTATACTCAGTGATGCCGTTGGAGTTGATGGACCCATTTATCTTCCAAGTCTTCCGCTGTTATCGATATTAGATGGCCTTAAGCCATATTTATTGTAATAAGTTCTCTTTTGAGACATCGTTGTAATAAGTGTGTGATTTCCACTCTGCTATAAATCCCTCGAAGTACTGTGTGCTGTCAGCATTACTGATCCAGGGATGACACCGGAACACAGTAGACTTGATCCATTCGGGTCGGGTCGCTACATGAGAAAATTCTATATTGATCTCTTACAAGTGGAATGGGTATTTTATCGCTCTCTAAAAAATGAGAATTATTTTTGTGTGCGCAAAAGTTTCTGTTTTTTCAGCAAGATCAAACAACTATCACCCAAGAAGATCCTAAAGGCTTTACTTGGCACAAACACTAATTAAAACATAAAAAACACAATCATAACAGTAGAATAATTGTGCTATCACTCACAAACAGAAAGAAAAAATAAAAAATAAATGTTATTCATTGGGTTTCCTGCCAACAAGCGTTATTGTTTTACGCCCTTAGTTAGGCATAAAGCAAGGATCTAAGTTTTGTCATCTGAAGTTTTGGCAACTTTTGTAAGGGTTTTCTCAAACCGGGGAATCTCTTTACACTTCCCTAAATTCTCTGGGAAAGAAACCATCTTTAGATCCAAAATATCCAATCGCTTGTTGCAAAGAGTAATCAAGGTATTCATGCGACTGATACTACCATTGAGATGTTTGAGGGGTTCGTTATATTTTTGTAATTCAACCATGTGTCTATGCAAATCACCAAGTTTGTCCAGCATTTGAACTCCATCTGGGGTGAAAGTAAACCCCTTCTTTTGAGGAGGAATCCCCAAAATTCCTTCTAAAATTTCATAGGCAGCATTGGCATCAAGCTCAATAAAATTCCCTTTAGCGGCAAAATCTAGGAGTTGTCTATGATGCAAAGCGAATCCTATCTAAAAATTACGAAGCAAGACCTTAGTGTCCCCCTTTAAATTGGAAATACGATATGATTCCATAAGCCTATACCAAGCATATTTCAAATTTTCTCCTTGTCTTTGCTTGAAGTAAAGCACTTCAAAATCTGGTGATAAAGGAGGAGTAGGCACGCTAGCCATTAAGACTAGGAAGCAAGAAAACGGATAGATCCGGCAAGAAAACGGCGAACGGAAAAGAGGGGCAAATAAAAAGACAATTTTTTGTGAAGTGGGGGAGAGGAAAACGAGAGGCAAATGGCAAATAATGTAAATTGCGAGGAGATGAGATTTGTGATTAGGAACCTGGTATATGTTGAAGAACCTCCCCGGCAATGGCGCCAGAAATTCCTTTTGATGTCGCTTGAAGCTACATCGGTATTTCCCCAAAGAGGAAGGGATGATGCAGCACAGCGGCGGTAGGTATCTCCCTCACATGTGAAACCAAGGTTATCGAACTAGTAGGAGAACCAAGCAACACAACGTAAACATCACCTGCACATAAATAACAACTTCTCGCAACCCGACGTGTTAAAGGGGTTGTCAATCCCTTCCGGGGTACGGCGCCTCAAGATTGGCAAACGAACATGAGGTAAATTTGTAGTAGATTGATAGATCGAACGCCAAATAAAATAAATAAGAATAAATTGCTGCAAGGTATTTTTGTATTTTTGGTTTAGTAGATCTGAAAATAAATGCAAAGGAAAAGTAGATCGCAAAGGAAAATATATGAGAAAGAGACCCGGGGGCCGTAGGTTTCACTAGTGGCTTCTCTCGAGAAAAATAGCAAATGGTGGGTGAACAAATTACTGTTGGGCAATTGATAGAACTTCAAATACTCATGACGATATCCAGCCAGTGATCATTACATAGGGATCACGTCCAAGATTAGTAGACCGACTCCTACATGCATCTACTACTATTACTCCACACATCGACCGCTATCCAGCATGCATCTAGTGCACTAAGTTCATGGAGAAACAGAATAATGCAATAAGAACAATGACATGATGTAGACAAGATCTATCTATGTAGAGATAGACCTCGTCGTTTTATCCTTAGTAGCAACGATACATACGTGTCGGTTCCCCTTCTGTCACTGGGATCAAGCATCGTAAGATCGAACCCACTACAAAGCACCTCTTCCCATTGCAAGATAAATAGATCAAGTTGGCCAAACAGAACCCAAATATCAGAGAATAAATACGAGGCTATAAGCAATCATGCATAAAAGAGATCAAAGAAACACAAATACTTTCAGGGATATAAAAAGATAGATCTAATCATAAACTCAAACTTCATCGGATCCTAACAAACACATCGCAAAAGAGTTACATCATATGGATCTCCAAAATACCATTGTATTGAGAATCAAGAGAGAGAGAGAGAGGAAGCCATCTAGCTACTAACTACGGACCCGAAGGTCTACAAAGAACTACTCGCACATCATCGAAGAGGCACCGATGGAGGTGGTGAACCCCATCCGAGATAGTGTCTAGATTGGATCTAGTGGTTCTGGACTCTACGGTGGGTGGATCAATATTTCGTCGAATCCCCTAGGGTTTTGGGAATATTGGGGTATTTATATAGCAAAGAGGCGGTCTGGGGGCACCCGAGGTGGGCACAACCCACCAGGGCACGCCTGGGCCTCCTAGCGTGCCTTGGCAGGTTGTGCTCTCCTCGGAGCACCCCCCCCCCCAGGCGCAGCTAGGGCCCATTATGTTCCTTCTGGCCCATAAAAAATCTCTAAAAAGTTTCGCGGCATTTGGACTCCGTTTGATATTTGATTTTCTGCGATGTAAAAAACAGCAACTGGCACTTGGTACTATGTCAATAGGTTGGTAATAAAAAATGATATGAAATGATTATAAAACATCCAAGATTGATAATATAACAGCATGGAACAATCAAAAATTATAGATACGTTGGAGACGTATCAACGCCCTAGGGGGGCACTGTAAGTACATCTAGTGCTCCTTAGTGATTTTGGTGTATTGAAGAATTATAGGTTAAGGGACTGATGCGTTTGTGAGTGTATACAGGTCTATAAGTCTATGAGGAGTTTGATATTTATAGAGAAAGTCGACCCCTAAAAATGAAGTCCTTCAACTGAAGACTTTGGATTTCTAAAGACTTTGAAAGTGAAGAAATTGGTGTGATCCTAAAGACTTGGTATTCATTCGAGGAACATGAAGCATGAAGACTTTTGTTTTTGTAGTTTCTTTTTCTCTTTCTTGAGTCATAGGAAACACCGTACTGTTAAAGGGGGTTGAGGAAATACTAAGGAGAAATTTACAATTGATGCTCAACTCAAAATCCTACATCTACCAATCCCTTCGAGTGAAGCCATTGGAAATCTCATACAGCTTAGTCAATTTCTTCAATGACACAGACGAAGTTCTTCGGGTCTCTGAGGAATTTGTTCTAACTGAGGAGTTAGGAATTCGCCAGTGCGGATTGCCTACACAGTGAGGAACATGATAGCCCTGAGGAATTTGTTAGTCAAATTTTCGACCGTTGTTGTGCTACGCGCCAGCTGTCCCAAAATATCCTTCCACCTAACTGTCATATCATTGAAGGGCATTTATGTCTTGTCATGTCGGGTTGCTCCCTAGGCTATAAATAGCCGCCCCCTACAACCACTAGCTGGTTGGCAACTCTGAGAGAAACTGACACTTGTCATTTGATAGCATCCCATCCTCTGAGGACTTTGAGTGAAAATCATCAAGTGAGGAAAACCCAAACCCAAACACCTACAAACCCCAAGTGATTGAGCATCACTAAAGAGATTGATCATGCGTGGATCCGACGCTTGTTACCTTTGAAGATTGTGCATCTTCCAGACGGTTAGGCATCATGGTCTAGAGCATCCAAGATGAAATTGTGGATCACCGAGTGACCGAGTCTGTGAAGGTTTGGAAGTCACGTGAAGACTTACCACGAGTGATTGGGTGATGTCTGTGTGACCTTAGCTCAAGGGGAATACAGTGAGGACTAAGTGTCCAGAGCTACGTGTTCAGGACTGTGTGTCCTCAGGTTTAAATACCTAGACTCCCTAACCAGACGTACAATTGTCACAACAGTTGGAACTGGTCTACCAAATCATTGTATTCACCAAGCTACCTGGTTCCAATTCCTCAACCCTGCTATTTCCTCATCTCTCTGTTGTGTGCATGTTCATATTTGTTTGAAGACTTTGGCTGAAGGCTTTCTCTATTTCCTCAGCTCAATTTCTTCAGCCTGTTTGTCTTCATTCAGTTTATCCTGTGTTTATGCTTTCTGTACTCTGTACTTGTTTTCATTTCATCATGAAGACCATGCTCTTGTTCTGTTATGTTTACTTCTGAGTACTTATTCCGCTGCAAGTAGTTCTTCACTCAGGAATTTCCTCACCCGCAAATTCCTCAGTGAAGAATTCATAAAAATCGCCTATTCACCCCCCTCTAGTCGATATAACGCACTTTCAATTGGTATCAAAGCAAGGTACTCCCTTGTTCTGTGTGATTTTGGTTTAACTGCCTGGAATTTTAGTTATGTCGACCACAGGTATGATCAAGGTTTCTGCTGGGTGTCCTACCTTCGATGGGACGGACTACCCCTACTGGAAGAATAATATGCGCATGAATCTTGAGGCAATTGATAATGATCTCTCGTACGTTGTGGAAAATGGTGTCCCCTCTGTCACTCCTACCATCAACGGTGCTGATGTAAAGAGATTCAAGAAACTCGACTCTCAAGCGAAGAACATCATATGTGGCCATCTGAGCAATAGGCAGTATGTCAGAGTGAGTGCTTTGGAGACAGCTAAGCTTATCCGGGACAGGCTGTCCAAGGTCAATGAGGGAGTCTCAACATAGTGTGACTCTCGAGTTGACGTTCTTCGCAATCTCTTCAACCGCTTCAAAAAACTCGACAATGAAAATGTTCAAAAAACCTTCGATCGCCTCACTGACATCTCAAATGAGCTTCAAGCACTTGGTGCCACTGATATCACCGGACATGAGGTGGTGAAGAAATTGTTGAGATCGCTTGATTCCTCATTTGATACCTTGGCATTGATGATACAAGAACGTGGAGACTATAAGTCACTTGATCCCGCTGATATCCTCAAGAGACTAAACACTCATGAGTTCCAGCTTGCTGAGAAGAGAGATCTCTATGGACCAAGTTATGGTAGATCACGGGCTCTGAAGGCCAAGGCAATGTCTGAATTTGAAGGTCAAGATTCTGGCAGCAGCCTTGGTGACCCTGAAGAACTGAGCCAGGAGCTAGCAATGCTCATGAGGAAGTTTCAGAAGTTCTCAAGACGTGGTCGGTTTGGTAAATCCTCAAGAAGTGGTGACTTGAGATCAGATTCCTCATCCCATGATTACAAGAAGAGACTCTGTCACAAATGCAAGAAACCTGGACACTACATTCAAGATTGTCCTCGGTGGGAAAAGGAATCAAAGAAGAAGTACAAGGATTACAGTTCTGATGATTCAAAGAAGAAGAAGAAATCTTCAAAGATCTTGTCATCAAAGTCTTCAAGGTCCTCATCTCACAAGAAGAGCAGCTCCAAGAAGGCTCAGGCATTCATTGGCAAGGAAATGGACTCTGAGGCTGAATCTGAGGAAAATGAGGAAGAGGAGGAATCTGAGGAGTCATACTCCGGTGTGGCGAGCCTAGCCCTCGCTACTGCGTTCGTCAGCAAGTCCATCGTCAACTCTGAAAAAAGGACCTCCCCAACACTACTGATGACGGCGATGAGGACTACGCTCCCACCTATTGCTTCATGGCAAAAGGCTTAAAGGTACTCAAATATCCCTCCTCTGAATCTAGTGAGGATGAATCTGATGAAAACCTCAAACCCAACTATTCTAAACTTGCTAAGATTGCTGTGAAACTACAAAAGGCTCTTGAAAAGGTTCAAAACATGCTAGATAAAAGCGATGATATGTTGGGCGAGGAAATGGATCGCACTAAAATTTTGACTGACAATCTTCAAAGACTTCAGTCCAAGTTTGACAATCTTCAAGGTCATCATAACACTCTCCTATCTGATCATGAGAAGCTTTATTGTGAATTTCTTCAAAGAAAGCAAGATCTTGAGCAGTTAAGAGTGAGTTATGAAGATCTTCAAAAGGAGTGTGATTCATTACTTGCTCAACAGATCGGCGCTACTCAGGATGAATTTGTTCCTCCATGTTTGAAGTGCATTGAACATGAAACTGCTAATTCTTCACCTGAATACTCAAATACTTCCATTGCTGCAAATTCTTCAACCGCCTCTGCTATCACTAATTCCTCATATGAGGACATTGCTAGTCTCACTGATGATGCAAGGGTGAAGGAATTGTATATGACAGGCATGTACAAAAGCCTCAAAGGGTATCAGGCTCTTTGTGACGTGCTTAAAAAGCAGATCCTCAATGGGAACCCTAGGAAAGAGGGTATTGCCTTTGAGAGGAAACTCAATGCTGATGGGACCTACTGGAAACCTGAGCAGTATCCCAAAACCACATGGGTTGCTGCAAAGGGACCTTTAGTGGATCCATCTACTTTATCTGGCTTTACATGTGAATCTTCATATTCCTCTGATGAGTCATTTGACTCCAATTATAAACTGTTCAAAAAATAGAATGGTGAAGTATTTGCTAGATATGTTGGCACTAACTGCAGGAACGGTTCTCCTATGAGGAAAATCTGGGTTCCCAAAAGGTGCCTTGAAAATCCTCAGGTCAATGTCATCATGACACCACCTGTGAAGAATAGGAACCCCAGATCAAATTCTTCATATGGATCCAAGTCCTCATATGGACCAACCTCCTCACGTGGATCAAATTCCTCAAAAGGATCAAAGTCCTCATATGAGCATCATCGTGCTAACCCGTCTGTTTCGCAGGGAAGATCTAAGGATTATGGATATGTGCATTATTCTTCAAATCATTATGTTCATAAGTCCTCGGAGAATTTCTCTACTTACTCTTATGCTTACCCTAACCCCTCTTATGTGAAACGAAGTGGATTGGCATCTATGCCACCTTTCTCTTATGGAGCTCGCAGAATGATGAACTCTTTGCCACCCCTTCATATGTGGGTGGTGAAGAAAAAGAACTAACCTCTTATGCAGGGTCAGGTCTCCAGACGAACTTAATCATCTGAAGAATTTGCTGGAGACTTTAATATGCTTGAAAGGATGCAAGCAAATCATGAAGAAATGAATTTGCATTTCTCACGTCCTCATACTGCTTTATCTGTTCTATTGCTTAATGAAATTGATACCATACTCTTCATTGATGAAGTATATGAGTTTGTAAGTTGCACTAATTCATCTGCAGGATGATCAACCCAAAGCCACTGAGTGGGTCCTCAATAGTGGATGTACAAATCACATGACTGGTGACAAGAGCTTATTGATAGACTCTGCTTTATCTCCATCACATCTGAAGCATATCACCTACGCTGACAAAGGCAAAAGCAAGGTATTGGGTCTAGCTAAGTTTGCAATATCAAAGGATCGACACATGGACAAAGTCATGCTTGTTGAGTTCTTACACTACAAAAAAAGACACATCTGTGACATTTTGGGCCGAACGAAGAAAAAATCTATCATACATATGACACTTCTATGACGATAATTGTGACAAAACCCGGTATCATCATAGATGTGGCAGGCTCCTACTTCTATGACAAAAAATCATGACAGAAAAATGGGATTTTCGTCCTGGGCGGGCCAGAGACGCAGCTGCATGACATTCTTTGGGCCGTCCATGATGGAAAAAACCGTGGTAGAAGCGAGGGGGAGGAAAATTTTGGGGAGGTCCCGGTTATGGTGGGAGGTCGGGGGCCGAGCGATGCGCATTTCTCTCGTATACGTACACGCGTGTGTGTGCGAGGCGTTGGCTCTAACTAAACCCAAGCAAGGTGTTGGGCTCTAACTGAACCCGAGCGATTGCACTGCAGGCTACGTGTTACCGAACCCGAGCGATCGATCGATGGCTGTTAACTGAACCCGATCGAGCGATTCCTTCGCTACTACTGCTAATTAAAGTCGGTCGATTGGATGAACAGTGAGCGTTGCGGGGGGGGGTGGATGAACAGTGAGCGGTGGCGTTGCCTCTGGATGAATAGGACACCGTGGTGTGGTGGAGGGCTGGATGAACAGTAGACGGTGGAGGGGTGCCCATGAAGGGGTGGTTGAACAGGACCCCGTGGTGTGGAGGGACGGATGAACAGTAGACGGTGGAGGGGTGCATGTGGAGGGGTGGTTGAACAGTAGCCGGTGGAGTAGCGCGCGGTGAAGGCTGGATGAACAGGAGCCTGTGGAGGCTGGAGGAGGTCGACGGTAGCCCGTGGAGGCTGGAGGAGGTCGACGGTGCAGATGAAAACTGTCCTGTGGAGTCCCATTTTGCGGTACGCCACACCCCTCCTGATGAACAGGACCCCCGTTTCGACCGTAGCGCTCCAACATAAGTCCGCTTCGTTCATTTTGCGGTACGCCACACCCCTCCTGATCAACAGCACCCCCGTTTCGACCGTAGGAGGTCCGTTTCCTCCGTTTCGTGATACACCAGACCCCTCCCGATCAACAGGACCCCGTTCCAAACGTAGGAGGTCTGTTTCCTCCGTTGTGCGGTACGCCAGGCCTCCTTTCCATCGCCTGTTCCGTCCAAGCCCTCCCGATGAACACAACCATGCACTCCGTTCCGACCCAGCCGGTTGGCTCCCACACGTTCCGTTGCCTCCCAATGAACATGACGCATTCCGTTGCCTCCCTATGAACATGACTTATTCCGTTAACTCCCCATGAACACGACGACGACGCTGTTTCTCTGTTCCGACCCAGCCATGTACACGAGCCCTGGCCGTACATATACGCGAGTAGGCATTCGAGACCCCGCTCGTATGTACACATACGTGGCAGTATTTTCTTTCTTGCACCTTGGCCGTTGTACGTACGTGTACATGCTACGTGCGCACCTCTACTATGACACGTATGCACCTCTACTATGACACGTGCGCGCCTCTACATCCACCAGTATACATGTACGTACACGTTTGCGACCAAAATGACAACGCTACGTACGCTTCGACCAGGTGGGTCCCGACTGTCAGGCACTTCCTTGTGTGCGAAGATGTAGCTGGTGGGTCCCAGCAGTCAGGGGGACGAATCGTTTTTTTTTTGCCTGGACG
This sequence comes from Triticum monococcum, assembly GCA_034509565.1. Lineage (NCBI taxonomy): Eukaryota > Viridiplantae > Streptophyta > Magnoliopsida > Poales > Poaceae > Triticum > Triticum monococcum. The sequence goes on from CM067847.1 coordinate 526,237,229, forward strand.
CACTTCTTGCGTGCGAAGGTGTAGCTGGTGGGTCCCAGCAGTCAGGGGGGAAACATTTTTTTCACGAAATACGGTGGCCCGTCCGGTGGGTCCCCGCTGTTAGGTGGAGGAATAATTATTTTGCGCGTAATAAGGAGGCACTTCCTTGCTGCGGTCGTGGACCCAGCTATCAGCGTCTCCATGCATAGTACTCTTCCAATGTAAGTCGGTCGTTGACCACATTGACCACGCCGCGCCGAGAGCACCACGGCGGTGGATGACAGCGAGGCCTAGGAAGGGGACGACACGGAGGCAGGGAAGACTCGGCAGCTGTTTCCCGCGCAGAGGAGAGTACGACTGTACGAGGGTTTACTGGTTCGTCTGCCGTCGCCGGAGAATAACAGCGGGTGTGGGTGAGTAGAGGGATGTCTAGGCCAGCGATGGGAGTACGGTGGGGCGGTGAGGCCTGCGCGGCAGCACAGCCGGCTGTGGGGAGGAGGGAGCAGTCAGTCTCGCCGGCGCTTGTTTGAGAAGCTGGAGCAGGAAGGGAAGAGATTGAAGAAGCACGACGGCCATTGGATGGACATCCAACAGTCAGTGCTTGTGCATCAACCTTTTTTTAGGAAAGCCTCAAATCTATGGAAAACAGCATACAACCCATCTACCATTATTTCTAATAATTTACAGCCCATTTGCTAATTCTTAAGGGTTTTTTTGGAGCCCATATTCTTTTTGTTAGCATTACAGCCCATATTGTGGCCACGGTTAAAAAATTGTATGAAATTTTGCATATTTCGGTGTGGTCCAAACTGTTTCTAATCCTGAAATTTCGACTCACATTCAAACTGATTTTAAAAATAAATGTATATCGATATAAAATCCAACAAATTCTCCACGCATAAAAATTAATGTAATTTAAAATCTCGAAATGAAAAAAAAATATTTGAAATTAATTTCCGGTTTGATGTGTTTTAAAAATGTACAACCCATTTCTCATTACTGATGGGCCATTTTCTCAGCCAGCCGAATGAAAGCTCTCCTTGTCTTGAAAGATTTGCAACCCAACAGGCCTCACAAAGTGACTTACTTGGCAAATCACAAAAAACTAGGTTGTGGCCGTGGACCCAGCTATCAGCCTCTCCACATACAGTACTCTTCCGATGGAAGTCGTTCCTTGACCACGTTGACCACGCCGCGCGGAGAGCACCACGGCGGTGGACGACGGCGAGGCCTAGGAAGGGGACGACGCGGAGCCGGGGAAGATGCGGCAGTGGAAGCCCGCGCGGAGAGGAGTACGAGGGTTCAGTGGTTCGGCGGCGGTGTGAGGCTGCCGTCGCCGCAGGGCCTGGCCAGCGGTGGGAATAGTAGGGGCGGTGAGGCCTCCGCGACAGCACAGCCGGCCACGGGAGGTAGGAGCATGCGGCACGACCGATGCTGCTTTGGGTGGCTGGAGCAAGAAGACTAGAGGTTGAAGAAGCACTACGGCCGTTGGATGGACATCGTACGGTCACTGGAGTTAGAATCGTTCATATTGACTAAATTGACAAAGCCCTTCGTCCCCGTCAACTTACTAGGCCCACAAGTCAGCCTCCCACCAAGGTGGGTCCCAGCTAGGCGGGGGAGTATTCATTTTTTTGTGTAGAATAAGGAGGCACTTCCGGTGGGTCCGAGCTGACAGTGGGGGGAACGTTTTTTTGCAAAATACGGTGGCCCATCAGGTGGGTCCCAGCAGTCAGGGGGCAAATGTTTTTTTCACAAAATACGGTGGCCCGTCTAGTGGGTCCCTGCTGTGAGTTGGAGGAATCATTGTTTTCCATGTAATAAGGAGGCACTTACTTGCTGCGGCCGTGGACCCAGCTGAGACTCTCCATGTACAGTATACTTCTGACGGAAGTCGTTCCTTGACCACGTTTACCTCGACGCGTTCCGTTGCATGCATGCGTCCATGGGCGTGGTGCGTCCCCACTATCAGCCTCTCACGTACAGTCATCTTCCGATGACTCTCGGTTGTTGACCACGTTGACCACAGCGTGCCGAGCGCACCCAGACCGGAATGACCCAGAGATGGGGAAGACAGGGCAGTAGAGTCGCAGATGGAGAGGAGTGGGAAACTTCACTGGTTCGGGTGCGTGGCAGCACAGCCGTGGTGCCGCCTACGGGAGAAAGGAGCAAGAACATAGGTTGAAGAAAGAGCACGGCTGTTGGATTAACATCCAACGGTCCAGCTGCTAGAATCATTTGTTGATTAATTCGACAAAGCCGTGCGTACACGTCCGCTTAGTAGGCCCACAATCCACTCACCAGATCTGACGGGTCCCAACTATCAATGGGATGAATAATTTTTTCGCAAAACAAGGAGGCACTTCCTTCCATGCGAAGATACAGCCGGTGGGTCCCAGCTGTCAGGTGGAGGAAACATTTTTTTCGTCTTAATAAGGAGGAACTTTCCTTGCGTGTGACCATGGACCTCGTGGGTCCCAGCCGTCAGTCTCTCCACGTACAGTTCTCTTCCGATGACTCTCGTTTGTTGACCACGCCGCACCGAACGCAGCGAGCCGGTGGACGATGGCAAGGCCCCGGACGGGAACGACTCGGAGTTGGGAAAACGCGGCAGGGGAGTCACAGATTGAGAGGAGGAGAAGGGTTATAGCTGGTTCTATTGCGGCGTGGGGCTGTAGTCTGTGGAGAATAACAGGAGGTGTCGAGGGGTGGAGGGATAGCCAGGCCGGCGATGGGGTAGCGCTTCGCAGCGATGCGTGCTAAGCAGAGCCGCTAGCCGCCGGAGGCCAGACCAGGCGGTCCCGGCGGCGTTGGAGGAAGAAGACGAGAGATTGAAGGTGCATGCTGGCCATTGGATATAAACCCAATGGCTGTGGATGACACAATCATTTGTTGACCAAGTTAACAACGCCCTTCGTAGGCTTCAACCTATTGGCCCACATGTCAGCCTACAAAAATGTGGCATACATTTAACCCATGTTTTCTAGAATGTACAGTCCATTTGCTGGGCTGGGTGAACAAATAATTTCACGTCAATCAGGCCCATTTATATTTTCTAAGAAATCCCAGCCCATTTGCACTTCCTTGAAATACACGTATTAGGTGGGCTCGTTATATATATAATGTTATGTTAGAAGGAGCAATTAATATCAAAGAATAAACCGGAGAGGCACATTATATATATATATATAATTAAGAAATTAGCGAGTTATTGCTCAAAATAAAAATGAGCATGTTATTATTAAATCGGTCATTAAAATCTTCGCAAGCTTTTGTACGCAATCACCAGGATTTTCCTTGCCTGTGAGTCAAAAACAACCAGGATTTTCCTTCCAACTTCCGTTAAACATTTACTTTTATAAGTTAATAACACGTGGGATGTTTTTATAATGTATATATAAGTCTCTATAAAATATACGATAATAGTTATAATATAAATCTTTCCCTAATAATAAAGCACGGATTGACTCTTTGGGTTCACCGTCACAATACGCTTCTTTCCGTGAATTTACGCTTTCAGTTTTTTTCCGTCAGTTTTGATCGACAGTCCGTCCAATTGCTGCGAGGCGGTACTAAAAACTTTATCCATCCAATTTGTCAACGTCCACATTCTCTTATTGGGCATGCATGCATGTTTCGGCCTGCATGCACGCTTCTGTATCTGTACCTTACCTGATTTTCACACATGTACTCGGAGTAATCCCACCTCGATTGCTTACATGAAAGTCTACCAGTTTATATACCTAGGAAAATTGCATATCAACAACGAGCCTCTTGAATCAACAAACACAGAATGAGAATGAAGGGAAATTGTACAACAAAACGGCAGCCCGACGCGAAGCTGGTCAGTCCGGCGCTCGCTGGGGTGAGGAAGCGGAGGCGCAGCGCGTAGATGCCTGCGACGCAGCCTGTTCCACACGTTGGCCACCTCTACACCACACACGACATGGACATGAGTGCGCCGGTAGGGTGGCTTGAGGCTCGTGGTGTACCGGATCCAGCGAGGGGAAGGTTAGATTCGTCGGCTTTGAGAGGGAGGTATGGAGGAGCACGTGGGATAGAGGGCGGAGGAGGATGGAGGCGGAATGCCGAGGTCGGGCTGCAAACTCGGAGTGGAGGAGCCACGGAGAGGCCCGGGAACCACCACGGCAGCCATGAGAGCGAGATGGGCCTGGCCATGCTCGGTGGTCGTCAGCCGACTTCGTGTTTCTCTGCTGCTGATCCCTGACCACCTGCTGCCCGGGGTCGGCTACATGTTGTTATCTCAGTTTGCTTGGTAGTTGATTAGACCTAGCCGTGTAGATGTAGATGGACATTGGAGGTAAAGTGTTGGCACTGACGACTTGGATAAAAATATTTTTGTATGCACTCCGAGTGGGCCAGTCTATATACACTTAAATTTTCACATTCAGTTTCCTTCAGTTAGACGACAGCAAGGAGATAATGCACTCCTTTTTTCTGAAAAAAATATCATAAGGGACATCTTTTGGAAGAATGACGAGCCATGTTGGCCGTAGTTGGAGTGAAAGAATTACAACTTTTTAGTGCCAAATAATCAAATATAGCACTGGTTCAGGAAAAAAACCGAAACCATGAGAAATGTTGTTGTTGGATGTCAGTGCGCATCATATATCCTCTTGGCCATGCCGGTTATAACAGCAACAACTTTCTTCAGGCTGGTGATGCTCATATTGTCAATCATTCTCACTGTGGTGCCTGAGACAAAAACTCCTAAGGCAGTTTGTTAATTTATGATGCTATTACACCAGAGCACATGTAATGATAGACCCGGTAAAGAAGAATAGAACGTAAGTGTGTGCCATATTTTTTTCCCGTTGCAATGCACGGGCCCTTTTGCTAGTATATATAATGTGGTTAGAAGGGAAAACATAAATTGGACACAGCATTACTTTTATAAGAGACCTGCATTTTATACCCCACAGTAGGCATACTAACAAGTTCACACACAAATACAACAGAAAAGGTAAACATTCATATCAAACTTAGGTTCACAGGACACGTTCATATTCATAGCCAACATTCACTCTCAACAACTCAAAAGATTCATATATACACAAGCTCAGCATATCTATGCATCCAAATGATTGATAGATCACACGACAATATTCATACATAATTCGCAAAAAGATTCAGATATACACATGTTCAGTATGTTTATGCATCCAAATGATTGAGATCTTAGCCAATATGATCCATGGGCAAACTTTAATTACCTAGGGTACAGACTGGTAATTGGTGTTCAATCGGAGGTACTTCTTGCTAAAATTGGTTCTTGTACGAGTAAACTTTCGAGTACATAAGAGGCAGCACAGACAATCTGAACTTTGCTTGTAGGTTTATCCTCAAATAGTGGCCTCGTGCCGAGGGAGGTTTGAGCAACTTGGCCACTACTTTCATCCAACTAGTTTACTGGCTCATCTTGGTCATGTATCTCGCCAAAATTATACATTGCAGACGAGAAAGGAGGTGGTTGAGAAAATGAACCACCCAAATTTTTTGTGCAATTCAACTGAAATGGAGCATCCTTGGTGTGCAGACTGATTAAGTGCCAGATGAATATAAAACGTCAACCTACTTGTCTGGAATCTTTAGACTCCATGCCATATAGTTCGCTACCATATGTGCCGATAACCAAAAGGCACAAGTTGGGACCAAAGACTGGACTGCGTTTTTCTGGGCTATGCACTAAGCAATATTTTTGCCGCTCACTCTCCTAATACTTGGAGTTTGACAATTGGTTGACACCGGTTGATACTCGAATGAATATAGGCACTTCTTGTCAACATCGATGCTTGTCTGAGTGAACTTTGGAGTACATAGCAGCAGCATAAGTACCTGTCCATCTGATCATTTTGTGCAGTTCTACTGAAATCACCCGATGTAATGATTTGCCTGCGATTTCAGGCTCCAAATTACTCCTTTATGAAATCGGCAAACAGTAGCACAATACCAAATTACCAATACATATGACAGGCACAATAATCAGGATAAAGACCAGTACCAACCTGTGTGAGGTAGCATATCAATTACTATTTCCTTTGACTGGAAGCCGAGATAAGCCAAACGACTGACAGCAAAGGAAGAAAGCAAGCGGAGATTAGCGACTGTCAGGAAAGGACGGAAGCTGTCGAGGCAATGAAGCACCCAAAGTTTTTGTGCCGTTCCACCAAAATCGAGCATCCCTGTTGGCACATATATTGAGAGAGTGAGATTAGTGTAATAGTGGGACTAGTTTACACTAACAAATAGAAGCACCCTCATTATCTTAATGGGTAAAGTTAGCAACATAGTAGTCTTGCTTAAAGAGAGGTATTAGTTTATTTAATCAGTGCCAATTAGCTCAACTCAACACTCAAAGCATTGCCATTTATCATAGGTTGCAAAACTTTAACGTGCAAAGATAAAGGAGTTTCTCATGACAGTAACACGATACAAATAGAGATGACAGCAAACTAATATGGATGAAGGCCTTAGGCCCGTACCAACCTGAGAAAAAAAGCTTATTCATGTAGTCCCATAAGAGATGATAAAGCACTCACTCGAATCACACAATAGTATATATTTTTGTGCACTTCAAATGTATGGTTGAAATCACTCCTGTTTACCAGTGCTGAGATTATATCGAAAGATTATCAAGAACTTCCAGCAGAGTTAAAGCACTGGCTGGGATATAGTTCATTGTATTGTCTTGTGTAGTTCCACTAAAATGTATGATTGGCACAGCATGATCCCTGTTTGGACAAGTAGGAACAAGGTGAAACCTTCATTAGCTTTGTGAGAAAGGATAGGAAGACATTAGCATATTACTCAAACAGTAGCATCAAATTCATGATGGACAATGCGCAAAACATTGCCTCATTGAACCAATGGCAATAAATTGACATGCAAAACAATACACTACTAGGAAAAAGCATAGTAGTAGCGCGGGTTAAAAGCTAGTAGTAGTGCAGGTGCCTGCGCTACTACTACGGCACTACAGCTAACTAGTAGTAGTAGCGCGGTGCATCCCGCGCTACTAGTACGTGTGTTAGTAGTAGCGCGTGTCTGTGACCCGCGCTACTACTATTAATTTGAAAAACCAAAAAAAAATCTCAATCCCATGACGCGCGCACGTTGGCCGGGAGCAGGGAGATCTCGTCCATGACGCGTGCCTCGTGGAAGCCATCAAGGGCGGCCGCAGAGGCCAGCCCAACGTGGGCCAGGAGCTGGAGGACCTGCATCTTGGTATCGTGCGTGGGGAGCAACACCTCGCGGCGGCCGTCGCCGTTGAGGTCAGCGACGAGCGGCGACAGGAGGTGGTCCACGTCTTCCGGAACAAGAAGTTGCCCTCGTGCTACCGAAGGAGGAGGGGGATGGGTCAGCTAGCGTTCTGGATCGAATCGGAGATGGGGGGAGGAGGGCTGACCTGGAGCAAGAAGAAGACAGTGAAGGGGGCGAGGAGGACGATGTTGTGGTCGCGCTTCCGCATCTTGGCGACGGCGAGGAGCTCCGGCGACCGCCCATCAAAGGGATCTCAGAGAGGGAGGGGGCGAAGAAAGCAGAGTGTACTAGTGGCGGCCACCACTGGAGTATGAGGGAGAGACGAGGAAAGTGAGAGGGGGGAAAGTGAGGGAGAGAGGAGGGATTCGGCTGAGGATACGGGGATTTCACCTACCTCGTACTTAGTAGTAGCGAGGGGTGTAAAACCGCGCTACTACTATCAACTTGGTAGTAGCGCGGGTTTGTACCCCTCGCTACTACTATGGCATGTCCCGGGAGGGCACGGTAGAGACCGCTTAGTAGTAGCGAGGGTTAAAAAACCGCGCTACTAGTATCAATTTAGTAGTAGCGAGGGTTAAAAACCCGCGCTACTAGTAAGTAGCAGTAGCAAGGGTTATAAACCCTCGCTACTAGTAAGCGTCTGTCTATAAGCTTTTCCCTAGTAGTGATAGCACTATTATGCCATGATACTAATAATATTCCCTCCCTGCTCCACCACATGATTCACCTCCATAGACAAACATACACACGTACATGATTCAGCATAGGGTCCTACTAAAGATTTGTTTAACTCCAACAGGAAAATTAGGCAGTAATAAATTAGTGGTACTTAAGTACTCCTAATTAATTAAGTGAGATGGCAGAAGTGGAAGGGCTCCCTTGAGGATCGTCTCACATGTAAGGTAGTCGTTACTGAAGCCCTTGAATGGCCTCGACTGAGGCCTCTGGCTTCAGCAAGATCGCCTTGGCACTGTTTATTATTCTTCTTCTTCCTCTTCATGCTCTGTTTCTCTTTCTCCTCACCAGTTGGTGAAACCAAGTACATGATTGGCCTTCTAATTCAGAATTGGTTTTGTCAGTGAGGGAGTACAAGTGTACTAGTAAAAAAACAACATTATTTTCTCATGGCAGTCGGAAAATAGAGATGAACACATGCATTAAATATCATTCTTACCTAAAGGAAGGTTATGGCGAAAATATGGATGATGACGATTGGAACACAGATCTCCCTTTGTGCAGTTCCACCAAAATGAACCAACTGTTCCATTCTGACATTCCAGTTAAACAGCACAAAAGCCACTTCTTTTAAGAAGAGTTTTGTGTAGTGCACTAAAAGGTCACAACAGCAACCGGGTGAATTGGATATCCCTGTTTGCACAAAAAGGCACAGAGGAAACAGTCAGAGTCTCAGACAATTACAGGCAAAAACATTTGGCTAAACTTGTCATAGCTTATAACAGTGGCATGGCTTCATTTTTACCAGGGACATTAGATTAAGAATAGTGGGTGCACCAGCAATCCAGCACCATGTACGTAAACAGGGGCATAAAGTGGTGATTCATAGTTTGTTGCCCCAAGAAACAAACATCCTAGAAACATATCTGGGTTGGTCCCATTTTTGTTCACTCTAGCCACCTACTCCTATGTGTGGATAGCAAATCTAGTCCTGGTCATACCATTGTGTACATCATTACCCCTATATTTCCCTTTTCGACCAAGAGACCGGTTGGATGACCAGTCTGTACTACTTTCACCCCATTTCCTTGCTGTTTGTACCAAGTCCGATGTACATACTAAATTCACCCACCCCCACTTTATTTCTTGTTTGAACCAAATACTCCTCCGTCCGGAATTACTTGTCATCAAAATGGATGTGTCTAGAACTAAAATACATCTAGATACATCCATTTCAATGACAAGTATTTTTGGACAGAGGGAGTACAAGATTTGACTCCATGAAGTAGCTTTACCTCTAACAATAGAAGAAAAAAATATGTGACGTTGGACAATCCGATCGAGAGGGGCTGAGAGGTAGAAAATGATGCACATGCAGCGACGTAGCGAGCTGGGGAAGTAGAGCTAAGGCGGTTTCGAACGAAGATATACCTGAAGGTCGTCGGAATGTGGATAGGTGGGCGGCGGGAGGATGGATCCGCCCACAGGCAACGACGAAGGGATCGGAGGACCTCCCGCACCGGCGCTCGGCCAGAGATAATGGTGCGGCCAGCAGTGGGTCTCCTCCCTCGCTATCGACGATGGCCTAAACGCTGCCCCTCCTCCCCTTCACCGGCGAAGGGGGATACGTCCGGATCTGTAACCAGCGGTGAGGATAGAAAGCCAGTGTTTTTTCAAGGGAGAAAGACAGTGTTACTACCCCTATCTTGTTTAGATCTGGAGAGGGTGAGAGTGTGTGAAGAGAGCAACCCTAGCAAGCAAGCGCGGAGGCTCCGGCCTATATATACGTAGTGGGGTAGTTTTCCTTTTTTTTCACTCCATTAAAACAGTCGTTCAAAATTGTGTACTACTACATGCCAGGTCATGGTTTTTTTAGTTGTTGATTGTCTTTTGAGATAGCTACCCGCTTGTTCCAAGTGGTGTTACGGTGTGCCAGGTCACACTTTGTATCATTCAAGTCTGGTACTACAAGTCCCTCCATTAAATGAACAACCACCCCCTCGTAAAAATTGTGAACAAGCCCACGGCTAAAATTAGCGGAAACGTGGATTTCCCCAACATGCATTATTATTTATATGTTCTACTCCCTCCGTTCCTAAATATATGTCTTTTTTATTAGCCACACCTAAGACAAGAATTTTTTTTATTAGCAGTGAACCCCACATGTCATAGACACAAAAATTGTGGCAAGATTCCCTTAGGCAAGCCAAAGTGTGTCTAACAATTTGAGCAACTCAGGTTAGGCAAGTGTGGCAAGTGTGGGAAAAATAATGTGTCAACATAAGACAAACATAGTCACAATCCAAACAGCCCCGTAGTTTTTTGTGACATGCATGAAAATTTGGTTAGTAAAATTTATAGTCAAAATTTGGCAAGGTGCATCAAATCAACACATGCAAGTATCAAAAGGAAAGTCACGGCATGCATGCATGCGTTGTACTCCCTCCGTTTCCAAATATAAGTCTTTTTAGAGATTGCAACAAGTGACTACATACGAAGCAGAATATGTCTACTCCTACATACGAAATAGCCCATTTGAAATGTGTAAAAAGACTTATATCGAGTGCAGTGCTTTGATGTGTCGCGTCAACTCGTACAAGACCGAGAAATTTGATTACTACAACGCCCCCTCCCTCGCGGACTGAGCTCCGGTGCCTTAACTACACCTGCCTTTGGCTGCATGACAAGAGGGCCAACCACCTGTTGGGCCCACCTGTCATAGACGCAAAGGCAGGAGCAGTAAGTAGAAGCTTTCGCTACACGCTATCCCTCCGGCACGAGGTGGACGGACATGCAGCAGTGGATTCGATACTGTAGAAGTAGGAGTAACATCATTGTTCGTCTTCTCGAAGAGGCGAAGAGCCAAGCGCAACCCGAACGTGGCAGTTGCAAATGCTCGCGTGGTGCAGTTCCTTGGAGTACTAGCCAAGCTCTTGCATGAGACAAAATTGCTATTGTTTAACAATTAAACTCCATTATCCATTGGTTGATACTCATTTTGCATAGGTCCACGTGCTTAGCACTGTTTCCTCCTGGGGTCACCAATGTTTATTTGCTAAGTAATAGCATTGCATGCAATGAACTAGCTGTTGCAAGCCATTAAAAGCATGCACACCTCTCATCTCTTATTGGGACTATTTGGTAGAAGTTAATGCACCGCGCCTAAGTGTTTTGGGACTATTTGGTTTTCGTAATATGACTTACACACCTAGACAGAGGGAGTAGTATAGCCCTGTAAACTGGAAAGGAGTATTTGCCTTTCTAGAGATTTCAACAAGTGACTAGACTACACCGTGTGCAGTACTCCCTCCCTTCCGGTTTATAGGGCTCAAATCTCAAATCTCATGAACCAAGGCATTTTGCGATTGGAGGAATGTATCTCATACTTTACAAAACTACCCTAATTAAACTCATGCATTAATTACGTAGTTCTCTCGTTTTCCTCTCCGCCTTGGTCGCGGTGCACAATATTGAGCACTCCTATATGACTAGCCGCTCAATCTACATGCGGGACATTTCAAAGCATCCGGGCCCGCGTGCCATCCACCAAATCACAGCGAGGTGCTACAGTCGAGACTCACCTGTCACCCCGGTGTGGCCGTCATGACCCGTCATATCACAAAACCCACACCTTTACCAGCAGTGGCAAGGTGGCCTCCAAGTTGGACTGGACGAAGCAACCATCATTTCACTGGAATGCTCATTCAAGCCCTTTCTTCCCTTTCTTGAAGAAAACCTCACTCCAGGCTACTCACTTCTGCCATTTTTCTTCTGTACCGACGAAGGAAAGGTAGGCAAATCGGTTATGCTGTTATATTTTCATTCCAAGAATCTTCTTCTTGTGAAGCACCGACCGATTCTCACATCCTATTCTTTTCCCGTTTTCATTGCGATTGTGGTTTCCTTTCAGTTGCTTTTTGTTTGTTAGTTCATTGATGGATCCTGGAGCACTAGGCAAAGAGTTGCTGGCGGACAACCCACTGGAGACAGCGATCTCCAGGAAGCGAGCACCGACCAACGAGTTGACCATGTTGGCGGGCCAACCCATGGAGACGAAGAACTCCAAGGAACAAGCACTAGCCAAAGAGTTGAGGACATTGGTGGATGAACTCCTCAAAGGAAGCTGGATGAACGGCAAGGGCCCCACCGTGCCTACCCCAGGAACTCTGATTGCCACCTATGTGAGGCTCAAGATCGAGTTTGAGGAGATAGTCGTCGTTGAGAAGCGGTATTCCCCTGGCAAGGTGATGGCCCCCATCAAGGACAAGGAGATGGCCCCCGGAGGGATGAGATCCCCCGGTGAGCTGCACAAGGTAAAAAATAATGGCTTATTACCATAGTTGTGGTTTTTGATTATTTGCAATGTGCTTGCTAATATGTTAGGATTGTGCAGGTGCCGGTGGACGTCCTTGATGATTCCGGTGTCGTGGCCCGTCCTGTTGGCATTGCCCCGGAGATCGATTCCGATGCCATTGTCCATCCTGTGGACATCGCCCCAGAGATCGATTTTGATCTCGCGGTCAGTCCTGTGGACATCGCCCCAGGAATTGATTCCCATGCCGCTGTTCGTGCTGTGGTCATTGCCCGAGAGATCGATGACAAGAAATAGTTGGTCGCGCTAATCCTTCAGGGTAGTTTGCATTGCCCTGTGTTTAATTACCAGAACGATACGTGTTACCAAACCATCTTAGGTCTAGTGCACTGTCTTGTGTGGGCGGATCTTGCTACTTTTGTTTGATAGTGAATCATGCGATGAATCATGCAAATCCTCTCCGAGTTATGGAAACATATGTATCCTCACCAACTTTTGATGTAATATATGGCATTCTTAGATGTAAGTTTGAACTGTTTATCATATCAGGAGGGCTTGTTTGATGATTCTTGGTGTTAGTAGGCTAGCTACTATGCGAGCTATAGTACTTGCAAAACACTCACCGAAGAGAAACGTTGGGGCTGATGAGCTCGTGGTACGCTTATATTTATCCCTCGTCGATCGACCAATGGGCCTAGCACCTAAAATTGTAGGCTTAGCGATCGATCAGACAATAGTCGACATACATTCAGGCCTCATTTGGTTCATAGGGTAGGAAAATCGTAGCAAAAGTACAGAGAACGTGCAACACAAAATCATAGCAGTGCAGAGACGTACTCCCTCCGTTCCAAAATAGATGACCTAGGCGGGCTAGTTTGGCCTAGTGGGTTTCAGTGATATGACCTGGTACAGTGCCGTCCAATCTTCGCGTGTTGTAGCAGTATTGCGGGTATAGTAAGTTTTCTTGAAGAAGCGGAATTCAACGAAGTCATGATGGTTCCTTCGTCCGAACAACTTACAGTGGGAAAGGTTGGGCCTGCGATACGACCGGGGTAGACCAGGATAATTTTGTGCATGGCAGGTGGACCAGGATGGTCGACGTCCCACATGTCGGCGAATGAAAGTATTCTTTTTGATATAGAGGACGAGCAACGAGTATTCCTTGTTTATTTTCGATGAAAGCTATTGTCTCCATTGTTACGATGGAGGAGTGTGAAACACGGCAGCCCAGTGAACTTGGCATGTGCACCACTCCCTCCTTCCTCATGTAATGCCCAGGTTACAACTTTTTCTCACTTTCTCTCTATCTATTTCCTCTCAAATGTTTTTACCTTTCTTTTTTTAAGACACAATTGTTTTTATGCCTTTTTTCGAATTGTTTTTTATACCTAGGAGCACGTGTAGAGATGGGCACTTGTAGAGCCCACTCCTTGACTTTGTGTAACGCCCCAAGACCGGAGCTTCAGTTGCCTTCTAGGGTTCCCGGGCTTCTCTGTGTGTTTTATTTTTTTTTACTTGCTCCTTTTATGTTTGCTTTGCATCATGTCATCATATCATTAATTTTTGCAACTCAACTAAATAAATGGCACGGGTCTTTGATCCATTTAAATCGAGGGATTTCACATGGTGATTCTCTTTAAAACATATCCTCTCGATATTTAGAGAGCTATAATAAATATTCCATCCCTTGGAAATTACCGCAACACACTTGCAAAATATTCCATGCTTTTCTTACTATATTCCTCGTCTCCAAACTTTGCCCTAAATTCTTTCTTCACTTTCCGGAGTCCCACCAAAAACCTCAACATTTTTGGGTACTTCGGTAACCAAGCCCTAGTTCAAACCCATTTGAATTAAATTCAAATGTGCTTGAATGACATCTTCTAATCTTGCCACTCCTACTTTCCTTTGACCAAGCATAATTTTGTGAGTTCGGGAAATTATCCCCATGATCAAAATCCTTTCCTTAACCCTTCTTTTCTTGTTTTTTTTCTCTATTTCTTTTCTCTTAGAAGAAGGGAGAGAGAGAGAGCCCACACCCGCGGGCCTTCTTGGGCCTAGACCTGCCAGACCGGCCCAACCTCCCTGAGGCCTCTCAGCCCGCATCTAAACCTAATCCTCTCCCCTGTTCGATTCCAGCGCCATCACCACGATCCCCATCTCCCTCGCGCTGCACCTCTCTCCCCGATTCCCTCGATCCCATCTCTCCCGTGCGCTGAGCCACCTCTCCTCTCGATCTCTTCCTCGCGGCCAGCCCGCGACCTCCGCTGCCCCGCAAGCACCACCAACCTCCGTCGCCGCTCAGTCCGAGAGCCCCGTGCACCCTGCCTCAGCGCCGCCCTTCTCCATGGCCGCTGCCGGCCGAGCTCAAAGCTCCGCCCCGGAGCTGCTCCGCCCTGAGGCCCTGGCCTCGACCTCCTGGGCTTCTTCCTCGTCGACCGTGCCGCCGGAGCCCTGCATCGCGCCAAGCGTCGCCGGCGTCCCCAAGTCCACGTCGCCGACCTCCTCCATGGCCCTCCTCCTCTGGCCTCCTCATCGTCCTGCCATGGACGCCGAGCTCGAAGCTCCCGTCGACCCTGCCCCATGACCTTGGCCGTGCAGTCCCTCTCCTGGAGCCGCTCGCTGCTATGGCTTTTCATCGAGGCGCCAAGTTCTGTCGATCTGCAGCCATCTCCCTCGCGCCCTTCCTCCTCGCCGGCGTTCTGCTCGAGGACCAGCCCCGCGCACCCCTGTGCTCACGGGCAGGGGACCCCAAGAGCGGCGCATCGTCTCCCTACCTCGCCTGCGCTGCCGGCGTCAACAACTAACAGTGGACCGGAGCCCCTGCCTTGCTCCACCGCATTGCCGCACATCCGGCCACCACCTCCCTGACGCCCCTGCTGCTGCTGCTAGACCACCTCGGTGCCACCAGGGAGTACCATGGCAAGTACAACGACTTACGGCACACGGACGACCACCGCACCGAACGCCGAAGTATAGGGTGACCCGCGAGGCCCCTGGACGCCATGTACTACTACAACCATTGCATTCCGTTTCGTCTTTGTCAAGTACCCATGGACGTCAAGTACCCCTTCGAGATGACGAGATCGGCAAGTTCGAGGACCCCAAGTACCCCTTCGAAACGTGTTCCTCTACCGTCATCTCCGGAAACGCCAAGTACCCCTACGCACGACGACGCCAAGTCCGTTTCGGGATTCATCAAGTACCGCTACCGATATGGCTCGAACATCTACGAAATGTGTACCACTACCGTCGCAAGTACCACTCCGAACCATGTACGACGACCGTCGCCGAAGACCCGTGTAACGTGAATGTGAACGACTACCGTCGCGAGTACCTCTACGTCGTCATGTACCCCTACTTCCCACGACGACCCCGTGAACAACTACTTCCCCGTCGACACGTGTACCCCTACCGCCGAACTCGATCCGTTTCGATAATGCTCGCTTCAAAGGTATAACCGCCGGAATGATGCCCGTGAATGAATGCATGTTGTATGAGATGCACCCTTGTTCGATAACGTCGCCCCTCTTTTGCCTTGCCACCGACATGTGGGAACTCGGTATCCGAGGGTACCCCACCTTCTATCGCTTGTCACGCTCCCGCCGCACTTCCGTTTGCACCGGGATCTCAATCGAGTACCGGAACCGATATGTTGCCGTGGCATCACTTTCCCATTCGTTGTCGTGGCACCCCTTTCGTTTCCGCCATGATGACAAATGCTTCATTATGCTCATGTCAACTTTTAATAAAAAAATGCATAAACTTGCTTCTGTCATCCGCAACATGATAACAACTATTGAAATATTTAAAATGTTGTTTGCATTAATTTGCCCCTATGCCATGCAAAACGGTTTAATTCATAACTAAAATAACCGTAACTCCGATTTTAATAATCTTTATATGTAAATGGGGTAGAATTTTGCCTAGTTTATCATGGTGACCTTACTTTGCATGTTAAACAACTCAAAAATTGTGTTTAGGACAGATCAGGACCAAATCTAAAATATGCTATGGGATTTTCCGAAATTGTTGTTCATTGCTTCCGGCCTCATTTAAACTTGACTAGATAGGTAGTTTTACTTTGCTTCACCCTCTTGCCATGTTTAACAACATTTAATATTGTTGGGTACATAAACGAGAGAGAACTAAATAATTGATGTGGTGTTTTGTCAATATGCATCCCGATGCATATTGAGCTCCACTTAATTGGTAGGATTGTTTGTCCTCTTTGCCATGCCATGCATATTTAAACCGGACATGCATCATACTCGATTGTGCATCATGCCATGTTGATGTCGTGGTTGTTTACTATGTTGTGTGCTTCTTTTCCGGTGATTGCTTCTTCGGGTTGGTTCCGATAACGTCGAGTTTGTGAGGACCCGTTCGTCTACGTCCGTTTGTCTTCTTCATGGACTCGTTCTTCTTCCTTGCGGGATTTCAGGCAAGATGATCATACCCTCGAAATCACTTCTATCTTTGCTATGCTAGTTTGCTCGCTCTTTTGCTTTGCCATTGCTACGATGCCTACCACTTGCTTGTCAGCCTCCCAAATTGCCATGTTCAGCCTCTAACCCACCATTGTCCTAGCAAACCGTTGATTGGCTATGTTACCGCTTTGCTCAGCCCCTCTTATAGCGTTGTTAGTTGCAGGTGAAGATTGAAGTTTGCTCCTTGTTGGAACATGGAGATCGTTCCTTATTGGAACATGTTTACTTGTTGGGATATCACAATATATCTTATTTAATTAATGCATCTATATACTTGGTAAAGGGTGGAAGGCTCGGCCTTATGCCTGGTGTTTTGTTCCACTCTTGCCGCCCTAGTTTCCGTCATATAGGTGTTATGTTCCCGGATTTTGCGTCCCTTACGCGGTTGGGCTATAATGGGAACCCCTTGACAGTTCGCCTTAAGTAAAGCTTTGCCAGCAATGCCCAACATTGGTTTTACCATTTTCCACCTAGCCTTTTTCCCTTGGGAGTCACGCATCCCGAGGGTCATCTTTATTTTAACCCCCCCGGGCCAGTGCTTGTCTAAGCGTTGGTCCAAACTAGAGCCCCTTGCAGCGCCACCTCGGGGAAACTTGAGGGCTGGTTTTAGTTGTACGGATTGCTTATCCGGTGTTGCCCTGAGAACGAGATATGTGCAGCTCCCATCAGGATGTCGGCGCATCGGGCGGTGTTGCTGGTTTAATTTTACCCCGTCGAAATGTCTTGTTGTACCGGGATACCGAGTCTGATCGGAACGTCTCGGGTGGAGGTCTATTCCTTCGTTGACCGTGAGAGCTTGTCGTGGGCTAAGTTGGGACACCCTGGAGGGATTTGAACTTTCGAAAGCCGTGCCCGCGGTTATGGGCAGATGGGAATTTGTTAACGTCCGGTTGTAGAAAACCTGAACTTGACCTTAATTAAAATGAATCAACAGCGTGTGTAACCGTGATGGTCTCTTTCCGGCAGAGTCCGGGAAGTGAACACGGTTGTTGGAGTTATGCTTGACGTAGGTAGTCCAGGATCACTTCTTGATCATACTTTTATCGACCGTGCTTTGCCTTCTCTTCTCGCTCTCTTTTGCGAATAGGTTAGCCACCATATATGCTAGACGCTTGCTGCAGCTCCACCTCATACCTTTACCTTACCCATAAGCTTAAATAGTCTTGATCGCGAGGGTGCGAGATTGTTGAGTCCCTGTGGCTCACAGATACTTCCAAAACCAGCTTGCAGGTGCCGATGAGACCGTGCAGATGACGCTACCAAGCTCAGGAGGAGCTCGATGAAGATTTTCTCCTTTGTGTTGTTCCGTCCTAGTTGATCAGTAGTGGAGCCCAGTTGGGGTTGATCGGGGACCTTTGTCGCATTTGGGGTTCTTCTTTTATTTTTGGTTCCGTAGTCGGACCTTGAGTGTATTTGTATGATGTAATGCTTTATTCATGTATTTGTGTGAAGTGGCGATTGTAAGCCAACTATGTACCTCTTTCCCTTATTATATTACATGGGTTGTGTGAAGATTACCTCACTTGCGACATTGCCTTCAATGCGATTATGCCTCTAAGTCGTGCCTCGACACGTGGGAGATATAGTCGCATCGAGGGTGTTACACTTTGTCAATGCCTCTCTCTCCTCCACATAAGGAGTACTAC
The DNA here is from genome assembly GCA_034509565.1 of Triticum monococcum. NCBI lineage: Eukaryota > Viridiplantae > Streptophyta > Magnoliopsida > Poales > Poaceae > Triticum > Triticum monococcum. Next base: position 526,255,612 of record CM067847.1, read on the forward strand.
TTGCTATGCATGCATGCGGCGGGCAGCTGGCGTCTTGAGGGGCCAGGGCGGTGAGAGCGGCCTCCGGAAGCGGTCCGGACTCCAGCATGGCCCACCTCACATTATCACCATATATTTCTTGGAGTCCGTGTGCGGAGGGCGGGCGATCTCTTCTCCCTCCCCCGTTTCTCTCTTCTCAGCCGACTCCCGCCGAGCGATTAGATTTTGGCTATCTACGGTTTATTCAATTACGGTCCCACATGTCAGTGAAATTGCAAGACAACGCGTGTCCCCTCTGGTGAGCGGTGTGCAAGCCGGACTGTCGGGGTTGCGACGCGTATGAGTCCTAAGTGTGCCGCCTTTTCCTTTCAAACTTGCGAAGCGTAACATTTTCGCGCGATCGATTGATAGAAATCTAGAACAAAATGACGAGGGCGGTGCTTTCCCGCTCGTTAGGCGGGCTAGTTCGAGTGATATGACGTGCTATAGTGCCGTCCACTTGCTCCATTTTTATGTAAGCAAGAGTTTACACTCTTACGCGGGAGGTGTGCGAAACACCGCGGATCTGATTTTGATCGAGGGATAACTGTTCCCTGCCAAATAATGGAGGATTGTTAGCGATTATAGCATGATAGTTAGGGCATATCTAGCGCTAGCCCACAAATTTACACCAGCATCTGTCCGAGGACACTGATGGATGCCATCCGATGCTGCTCGCATACCTTTCGACAACTATATGAACTAACCGGACGAAATTCGTGCAAACAAAGCAAATTTCAAGTTAACCGGATGAAATTCATTACATTTCGAAAACTTTTCCTACAAACTGGACGAAATTCATTACATATTTCGCACAAACCATACTAAAACCTACTGTAAACCTAATCTAAACAATCGCCGGCGCCCGACCACCATGTCCGGCCATGAACCCGAGAAAGCCGGCCATTGGCTTTTCCTCCTCCTCATCTGCCTCGATAACCTCCTCCTCCGGAGCACAAGGTTATGAAGATTTCCGCCTCCACGTCACAGTCAAGCGGCTAATCGGCCGCCGATGTTTACCCCACCAAGCTTGGCATCGACTGAGTGGAGTAGCGGTGGCCTTCCCGGGACCAGAGCAGCGGCGACCTACCGTGTACTACTCTTCCTCGCTGCCGGCTGCGCCCACACACGCGCGCCGGCTTCGTGGTCATGGCGGAGGAGGGCGGCCGGGGGGTGGCAGTGATCTCCTTCGTTTGCTCCTACGTCAGTACGTCGAAGAGAGCTTTGGAGCGCGCCCGGAGCGGAGCCATCGATGTCCCTTGTCTACTCCTGCGACAGTACATCCAAGAGAGCTTCAGAGCGCCAGGAGGCCATGGTTGAAGTGGTGCCGACAGAAGGAAGGGACCGGAGGAGAATAAGTGTGGGTCTTTGGCTATGGCTGGGAACTGGGGCTCAAGTTCATATAGCGGGCGCATGGCAATGAGCCGCGGCAGACGGATGGACAACTGGCATCGGAGTAGGTTCGTCGGGCGTGAATGCAAACGCTGCTTCAGTGACTTAACTGCAGATGCGTTTGGGTTAGTGACATGTGGGCCCAACGGGCATCTGGCCTGCATGTCAGTGGCACACCAATTGCACCTGTGGTTAAGTCCGGTGAATGCGGCATTGACATTCTGGAGAGACGGCGACCATTTCAGGCGGGAAGTGCGCGCTAGCGATGGAAGGGGTTTCGGTGTGCAGTGGCACTAAGATCTGTCGCTCACGATAGTACATACTCCGTACCATACTACCATAGTACCATCTCTAGCTTAGGGTGTTTTATAGATTGTCGTTGTGATGGATGATATACATGAGCAAGGCAGTCCGAGTATGACCGTTGGTGTTGAGCCAGGTGAATACATGCTCGGCGTTCGCGTAGGCCTCCATCAAATGTCTAAACAGTAATGTCAGGCACCGCCGGGGCGCGCAGGTGATGGGCTTGCCGTTTCCGTTGCGCCATGAGTAGGACTTTGATTTAGAGGGCGGCGTGCATGCATTAGCATGCTTTGACAGCGTGAGCATGAGTGTCTGACGCGAAGTATTTCATTTTCATTTGGCTGACGAGGGTGTGTTGCAGCGACGAGTCCGTGGTTTGATTCCCCACATACGCATAATTTTGGTTTTTACAGTATTTCTTTCTCCATTGACAGGTAGGCCCGCGTAGATAGATAAAGAACACAAGCTGATGAGGCGCATGCGGACTGTTTCACTAGTCAACCAGACAAATATGGAGCTATACGCTAAGCCAGTGACCGTATAATCACCATATCACGTATACAATGATCAAAGTGAGCTATCAAGACAAGTCCGATGACCGCCAATGCATTTTACTCGGTAATAAATCACCAGCATTGAAGGGGAATCCAAATTTGCTTCATCTTCTGTCCTTGAGCTCTTGAAAAACCAATGCACTATACGATTTTCCGGCCACACCACCCCAGAGCTCTCACCAAGCGTCGTTCATGCCACCGCGCCGCACAATAACCGGTAAGTCAGCGATGGCATCCCGTCGTGCCGAGATCCTCGCCGCCCACGACCGCACACAAAATGGTAGGGAAGCAATGGCATCCCGCCATGCCGAGTTCATCGCCGCTCGCGACCTCACAACTATGTGGGAGGAATTTGAAGATGCCAAGGCCGAATGGGCGGTAGAGCAAGAGGCGGCCAAAGCCGCACAGAGGGAGCGGAAAAGTCAGAAAGCACTCAAGAAAAGAGAGGCCCGCCGCCGCAAGAAAGAAAAGGATGCACGCGCTGCTGCGGAGAGGTCGGCGGAGATCCAAGCATGGTGGGGTGTCGTCGACAAAGCCGGGAAGGAGAACGACGGCGTCTGGCCAGCATGTGAGAAGTAGTAGTACTAGTAGTTAGTGTGTGTGTGTGTGTCTGTGTTTGAGTATGAGCATGTACCAATACTACTAGTTACTACTATAGTTTTTAGAGCAAATTACCAGTACATTAGCCTGGACTAAATGGAAAAATTCCAATCCTAAGCATCAAATGGCATCTCTTTCTCTATAGGAATTGATATGCATGTCATCTCACTTCCTATGATTTTCATATTCCTATCCTATGAACGAAAGGTGGCCTCTGTTGGAGTAACTACTGTAGCTAGCAGTACTGCCGGTACAGTAGTTTTCTTCAAGAAGCGGAATTCAACGAAGTCATGATGGTTCCTTCGTCCGAGCAACTTCAAAGTGGGAAGTGGACCTGTGATTTGACGGCTCATTAGTCATTGTTACTGTGGCGCGACGACCTGGGTGACTCTCCCTTGGAGTTCTGCATGCATGGCAAGTGGACTAGGATGGTCGACGTCCCACATGTTGGCGAACGGAAGTATTCTTTCCGATATCGAGGAGCAAGGAAACCGCGTGGTATAGTATCACTGCTGATTGGTTCGCAAAAAAATAGTGTCACTGCTGATTTACAATTATTTTTTATTTCTGATGAATGCTAGCGTTTCAACTCTTACGACCAAGGGTGTCAAACACGGCCGATTTATAATTATTGGTTCGCAAAAAATAGTGTCACTACCGATTTATAATTATTTTTTATTTCTGATGAATGCTAGCATTTCAACTCTTACGACGAAGGGTGTCAAACATGGCACGTGCTGGATGTCCCACACGTCAGCCAAAGGAGTGGGACATGAACAGCGTGGTAGAGCCCAGCGTAGAAAAACAGCGTGGTAGAGCGTCTCCAGTTCTTCCACTTCTGGGTCGGAGACCACATGTAGTAGTACTTAGTGGTATGAACGATACAAAGTGCGACCTGGAGAGAAAGACACGTCTAGTTGGAAGGTCTCGGGGCATACATGTAAACAAGTATAAAAGTTAATATGTGCCTCCAACTAATATAGTAGTAGTAGAGTACTTAGGCACGTACTCCATAACATCACCGTGCATTGCACGTACAACATTTAGTGGTAGTACGTAGTAAGAGACAAATGCCGCCCAAGAGTTCCCTTCTCGACCTACTTTTGGGTGTTTGGTAGAGTGTATGGAGGGTGCATGAGTCCACACTAGTTTAGCACAAATACACTAGAAGCATGCATGAAGAGAGCATGCATGAAGAGGGGTGTTGAGTTGAGCATGCATGAAGAGGGAACAACTCTGCTGAGACGAGAACGCAACCAAACACACGCTATATGCCATGCATGTTCATACCATTTGTGCCTTTCTACTTCACTTGTTGCGCTACATTACTCAGGTTCGTACGTCCACTCCTGGGTACATGTCTGTCTCGTAGTTCCAGTCCCACGTGTTCTTCATATAGATGGAACGATCCTTGCATAACACGTGCACCTTGATGCTAGATGTCTCGCGTGTTGGCAAAAGGATGAACAAAGCTCATGTAAAAAAATAGAGTGGAAGAACATAGATTCCGGATGACCGAGAAGGAGCAAGGAACCTCGTGGTGGAGTGTCTACACTCATAATATTTAATATTATTCAGCAATATAAAATTAACCAATCATCTCCATAGTGGACTAGAAGAGTACGAAACACGGCAGCCTAGTGTAGTTACATCATACTAGTACATGGCTAACCCACGCTATCACCATATTTCTTGGCTTCCGTGCGACACCTGTCTCTAGTAATCCAGCAGCCTGTATCGCTTCTCCCTCCTCGTCTCTATCAAAGTGCGGCGGGCTGGCGTTTCTGCCGTCTATTGAGGTCGGTTAACTATCACATGTTAGCGACACGCCAAGAGCATTCTAAAAAAATTCCTTTCACGTTTTGCTTTCAAAAAGAAAAAAATCCTTTCACGTACGATTTTGCTTGTATGCTTTGAGCAACTTGCATGTCCTATACTGCTCCTGTTTGATACTCTAACTTAGCTAGAGGTTAGACTAACTCATGACTAACCCTGAACTAACTATAGCCAAAGAGGTGTTTGGGTGATAGGGTTAGATTGACAATAAATGCACTTCATGGAGAGAGAAAAGTGATTTTTTAGTGGTCCCAACGAGAACTATCTCCAGTTAGCACCTCTTGGGTGGGATAATTTTTTTTGGTGGGTTTAGTGCAACTTGATCCAATTTAAACCCTCATGCTTGGATACTTTAGGGCTATTTGAGCCCCAACTAGCTCAAACTAACTCTAACCCATGGATCCAAACAGGGCCTATGTCCAGTCTCGACGCAGAGCGGTCGCGTGCACCGGGAAGCGGCGCTCTCTCGGTCGCCACGCCACTTCAAAGCCGGCACCAGTGAGTGGTCACCTCCGCTCTGGCCGGGCATTAATGCGGCACTGACACTCCAGGGCGACGCTGACCGTTTCACGCGGGAAGCGCGCGCTGGCAAGGGAGTATAGGTTTTGAACCGTTTTAGGTGTAGTACTGGTAGTTTGCAGAACTACTCAATTATTGCACTCAATTTCTTAAGAAATTCTGGTCAAAAACGTTACTCGATAGCCCACTTCCCTTCTCCTTCCTCTTCCACCACCCGCGCACATCCGCGGGAAGCAACCGATCAACCCTTATATAGGAGTGCTAGCACAAAAAGATGCATGCATGACCACTAAAATTTCCATATTAAAGCGCCTCTCCAGCGGGAGTATGTCGTATGTTGTTACCTTCGGCCGGCCCATGGCTACCGGGCGACGGTGACTAGAGAAGAGGTGGCGGGAGGGGAATGAATGCAGCTAATGTTTGGGTTCGCCTTCCGGCTTAAATAAATGCGCAGCATCACGTGTACCCGCGAGTGCACAAATTGTAACATACGTGTCTGCTTAAGTGGGCGTCACGTAACTAGTGTGTGTGTGTGAGAGATTCTGAGAGACAGAGTGCGTGTGCGCGACTCTACTCTTCGGACATGTACTCAACCTTTTGCATCGGGATATAAGTATAATGGTATTTACTTTAGCTAGTGATTTACGTGGCCATGTTAACGTGGTTGTGTCAAAAAAATGTCACTTCTTGCTCGTGATTTGCATTATATAATTACAAGCAAGATTCTCATGCATTGTAGGGAACTTCAATGTGCATTTTTTTTCAAAACACCTGTTGTGATTGACCCATGCAGGAGTAATCCCATGTGTAAAAACTAATGATATCTCGAGAATTTTATCGGAAAACTGGTATCTCGAGAATGTCATCGAAAAAATGAAAGATGAGAGATAAGGCGAGGAGGAGTGGAGCGTGGTGGTGACTGGTGGTCGGAATGGGCGGAGGCATGGGGATGGACGGCGCCGGCAGGTGGCAGCGGCCACCATGCATGCTAGATTGTTCCAGACACTTATTCCTTTTTTAATTGCTGAGCAATGAGGTTGCGGGAGATAATGATGTGGAGAGAGGTGCGGGTATCTTTTGTAAAATTATCATAGTTTCCTTTCTATCCTCAGATATAGATCATACGATCTGTATTACAAGATGGCAGGCACACCATCACAACCAACTCGTTTTTTATAAGGGTACAGATGATAAGTTTGCTGACTACTAAAGTAAAGTGGAATTTGTCCATGTTATGCAAGTAAATAAAGGTGATTGTTTATCATACGAGTAAGGTTGGATGAAGGGTGGTAGGAACAAATGCTCCGCCTAGAGCATGTATGTGTGAGATGGAGTCTTAGTGTGTGTGTGAGAGAGAGAGAGAGGAGAGAGAGAGAGAGAGAGAGAGAGAGAGAGAGAGATGGAGTCTTAGTTTGTGTGTGTGTGAGAGAGAGAGAGAGATGGAGTCTTAGTGTATGTGTGCGGGGGTGCGTGCATGCGCGCGTGCGTGCGTGTGTGTGAGAGAGAGATGGAGTCTTAGTGTGTGTGTGTGTGTGCGCGCGTGTGTGTGTGCGTGTGTGTCACGGGGTCCTCTGTGGCGGATGGAATTTAAGTGTGCATGGCTTCATCATAGAGAGGTGATGTGTATGGCAGAGGCCACCAACGATGGGGTGCGAGAGAGAAAATGCCCATAGAGAGGGAAGAGAAGGTGTGTGCGTGTGAGAGGAGTTGACATCGAGAGAACGTGTTTGTTCGCGAGACACCGAGGAAGACTACTATATATCGATGGTGCATGTAGGCGGGAATTAAACAAAGGGATGGTCTTATTGGTTTCGGGGATATAGGGGAAGAGTGAGAGGCGGGGGGAGCTAGAAGGAGATTCTTAATGTGAGTGTGTGTTTTACCCATCCAGGCGGAACTTATGTGCACAAAAGAGGAGAACCATTCGATGTGGCGTTAGGATTGAGGGTAATTAACTACGTATGGAGACATAGAGACCTTGAACGTGCATGTGCGAGAGGTATACATGTATACATGGGATGTGTGTGTGTGCGCGCGCGCATGATCGAGATAAAAGAAAGAAGACATAAGTCATAAGATCAACCACATGGGAGAGATGGATCGGTAAGACAATATGCATGCATGTGAGAATGCAGGGAAGAAGGCCCGACAATTGAGCATGTGTTTTTGTCTTTAAGAGATAGTGGCGTGGGCTGGAGCATGCATCTATGGCGAGCAGAGAGAGTGAGGCGCAACGATTGTGCAAAAGAGACCAACCTATAAATGCATATGTATGGAGAGACATATATAGTGTGGGTGATAGGAAGCAAGACTCCGTGCGAGAAAGAAATGTTGACGGAGAAACTACAGATAGATACAGAGATGGAGATGCTAGCTAGAGGGACATCTGCTAGTTTGGGTGTTGGAGATGACCGTCGGGTGGTTCAAAGGGTGAAGTTATATATGTGCGTGGGAGGGCACTTGACTGCATGTAGAGAGAAACATATGTAGTGTGCGTGATAGGAATCAAGAGTGAGGGCGAGAAAGAAGGTTGATGGAAAAATAGATAAATAGAAAGATAAATATGCTAGCTAGTGTGCATTAGAGATAGGAGTCGAGTGGGTCAGAAGGCTGGGTTATGTGTGTGGGTGTGAGAGAGATAGAGAGAGGGTGCATGTGAGTCACATACAAACAGATATCAGAGAGAAATGAGATCCAGAGAGACGGAGTTTTGTGTCTGCGAGAGAGAAAGATATTTCACAACGAGAGTGGTAGCTAGAGAGACATACGAGGGAACGCAAGATATCTCTAGGGAGAGAGGGTGTGTGTGAGCAACATACAAGAGAACAATGGAGAAATATGAGACCCTGGGAGACAAAGTTTCTGTTTGTGTGTGAGAAAGAGATAATGAAGAGGAAGAGTCATAGCTTCTCATATCTAAGGAGCGAAAGACATCTCTGTATGAGGGGTGTGCGAGTGGCACACATGGGAATAGTAGAGAGAAATGAGACCCCGGGAGACAAAGTTTTGTGTTTGTGTGAGAGGAAGAGATTCCACATGGAGAATCATAGTTAGAGACACATAGCAGGGAGCGAGATATACTTAGAGAGAGAGTGTGATGAAGGTCGAGGGAGAGAGTACCGTTAGTGTGTTACAAAGATAAAAGATCATTGTCGACATACAGGTAGCACGAGAGATACCTGAGAGACGATGAACGCGTATAGGTCCAGAGAGATAGTCCTATATAAGCATGAGTGATAGCTATATGAGACGAATATCTGGATTAAAGGGGATTCAAATATTTAAACCGGAGATCACGACATCGATAATATCATAACGCAAATTGGTGTATCAAACATGCATATTTATTTGAATTTGGGCACACGTGTAATGTTATATAGTTTATCAATATTGGTGATCCATAGATTCTTCAATTACAAACAATGCATGGTTTATATGCAATTAATGTCTAAACGGGATTACACTATATGTTGCGTGTGTGAAACACATTATACATGTTTGAGAAGTAAAAAACCCGCATGAAACACACAAATTGGAGACAGTTGGCGAGGAATGCATACATTGGATTTCAACATAAAGTGGTTTCAAATATTTGAAAATCCAAATTGATGGATACGACCTTATGAATCCGAGATCATGCCATTTGTAAACCATATTTATGTATAAATGGTGTTGTGCTTTTGAAAGTATATATAAAAAATGATGTATATAGAATGTAATTCCAATTGAAAATGGATCCCGCCCGAAAAAAATATAGAATACAAACGGGATTCGAATTGAGTTGGCACGGTAAATGTGCACTCTGCAAAATTTGAACGAAGCGGGGAAAGTCGCAGTAACCGCCCAAAACCAAAATCTGCGAGATAGAAATCACTATTGCCTATCCCTGCCACGCAAAGCCTATCTGCTGGATTTCTATAGGTTTCGATAGGGGTAGGTTTGTAATTTCACCCAAACATGACGTAATCGCCTCTCACCCAGATTCATACACCGTGGGTGCCAAAACACAGTGTGTCCTCGGCCGAAATCGACTCCGTCCCCGATTCATATTCATACACGGTGGGCGCCAAAAACAAACTCTTGTGGGCAAATATTTGGTGTATGCGAGATTACCGTCCTATCCCCAACCAACTAATGTTGCTGTGATGTAGTAGAAATTTGAAACGGGGCTAACTTCGTAAATTTCCTCGTATTTGAGACAAGCACGCCCTGAATACATGGTTCCCCCCTTCCTCTCTACCTCCCTTTTCCCCATTCGTACTCCGTGGGCGCCAAAACAACCTCTCCACCCCACCCTCCTCCGTCCACCGCCGTCCGCCACCCCATCCACCGCCGTCCTCCTCCACCATGCCGGAGCTGATACCCTGACGCGGTCGTCCATTACAAGATATCGACCTCTCTCATCCACGGCTTCGGACCGGGATCCTTGCATCCCGTCCTCTCGCTTCATCCCCGCCGTCATCCACCTTGCCGGCGCCACTCCTACGACCGTCTCGTCCACCGCGCCCCGCCGCCACCATCTACCCTCCTAGATATACTTCCACGCCACCGACAGCCATCGCTATCGCAGCACCGTCAAATTCTCAGCAGATGCGTACACGGCGCCGCACCAGAGGCGGTACTCTTTCGTATCTGCTCAACTTATTTATCGCAGCAAGAAAATAGATCGCCACTGCTTTACTCTGATTTCTTGTCTTGGTTGCGAAGTTGCCTTTGTCCAGTTTGCACCTTCAGATCCGCCATGGCATGCTCAACACTATACTCCCAATGCTTATGGTTTTCCCTTTTTATATTCCACACTAGTTAAATCACAGTAGACTAAATTTCAAAATTGGGTCAGTCGATTTTTCAGAGCTCGCCGGAGTTCGCCGGTGCGATCGAAGGGGCTCGGGTGGTTGTGGGGCCTCGCCGAATGAAGAAAACTCAACACGGGTGGGGGTTGTGGCGGGGTGGGCGTGGGGCTGGCGGACGAACACAGGCGGTGGGGGCCGGTGGTCCAGCCGGCGGCCCGTGCGGTGTTCTGTATGGGAAGAACCAGAGACGAGGAAGAAGAAGGGTTAGGAGACGTAGGATCTTCATCCAACCGCCTGAAATGGTCGAGAGACAGCTGGGAGTTGCATTCTTAATGCGCTCTGGTTCATCATGTGTGGGCACTGCGCAACCAACATTTTATTATCCAAAATCTGCTTGCTCTTCTCTACCATGTTCCTCTTCCGTTCTTCTTTAATATGTACTCTCTCCGTTCCTAAATACAAGTCTTTGTATAGATTCCATCATGGACTACATATGGAGCAAAATGAGTGAATCTACACTCTACAATGTATCTGGATACATCTATCTGCGATCCATAGTGGAAATCTCTACCAAGACTTATATTTTGGAACAGAGGGAGTATGATAGTAGTACAGTATGTTCCTTGTACTGAAGATGAGCAGGGACATTTGCAGTGTAGAGGTCTATACGGTCGGTTGTGATGGACACTTTGAGCCTCTTTGATTCGTAGGATCTTGTAAACATAGGAATAGGATTTGTAGTGGCCTGCCCACTTGAATCCTATAAGAATAGCAAGGAAATGCGGGGAGCTGTGTCGCCTTTGAGAGTTACACTGATATTAACAGTACCGCACCTTCACTTGAAGAGAGCTGGTATCCGAAGCCTTTCTAGCCGTACCGACAATACAAGCACATATATTCCAGAAAGTTCCACTTTGCTGATTTTACTCTGATGCTTAAGGTTTTCTCATTATATCTACACTATGATCTGTGTAGCTGCTTTGTGTCGCACTAGCAGCAGTCCACTCTTGAAGCTAAACACTGCAATGACTAACAAAATTGGCACCAAGGCATTGAGTGCCATTCTGGATGCAATGAAACTCATACGCTCCCCACCTATTGATTCTTGTTCAGAATATGATCCTAATGACTATTCTAACCTCGAGGAGTCAAAGGCAGATGGCCTTTCCTATTCACCCATCAAGGTGCATGTTCTAGGCAATGTTTTATTGATTGCGGGTATCTTGCATATGTTGTCATGCATTTCTTCTACTTTGTTGCACCGCCATCTGCTTAGTTTACTCATCATATATGTCGAGATGCCATGCCCATCAATTATCAATACATATTCCATCTATCATCATACCATGTTTTTCCACTCAAATGTTGTTCTTGTGCATCAGACATCAAAAAGGAAGAGGGTGATTGCCGAACCTGAAGGAGCACCAGCAAAGTCCTTGAAAAACGTGGTGGCCGAAGAAATCAGATAGCACCCCACTTATATTGGATGTACAACCAGTGACACAAAACGTAGGATCGACTCCAGCAGACTGTACCCATACTTACTTCACTGGCCACACCACTAGCCCCACCACACAGGACCTGCACTCCAGCAAAAGGTATACCAATTTCATTTGCCATAGCACCAGCTGTACCACAGAAAAATCCCACTCCAGCAAAAAGTACAGCAAGTCCACCGGCCAAAGACCTATCCCAACTGCAGAGACGGCCAATTCCTGCAGATTGGAACCCCATTCCATTTATTCCCAGTTTAAAAGACAATGCTTTCAATGTTGTTAGGGACTACATGCATATATTCCCATCATGGGAAGATTATTGTGAAGACAAACACCATTTTCACATCTTCCTGTCCAACTTACGTGTAAGTGCTATTATACATGGTTATTATTTTCCTGTTTTCTGCTGATTGAACACATCAATGATTTACATTACATTGTTGTAACTAGGCGAGGGTCAATCTGGATAGTCATGACGAGCAAAGCTTGCTTGTGCTTTTCAAGGAAGCATTGCAACAGTATCAGTGCTACCTGAGGAAATCACACTTTGATTGCAAGTCTATAAACGAATTTCTGGTGAAGTCTCCTGTGCTAAATTTAGAAGACATTGAATGGAAAAACCTTGTTATGCACTGGTCTCGTTCCCAGGATGAGGTATTGTCTATGAAATCACATGACAATTCGAACTTCTACTTTTCCACATGTGCCTTATGGATCTTTTTTTGAAAGAAATCTGCTCGAAGAAGAATTCCGGTTTGACAAGAATGACAGGATATCGCAAATATGTTGCCCGCTGCTTTGATCTTGTTAGTACATGTTGTCCTATATCACTGTACTTCCATACATACTTGGTTCATTATGTGACAGCAGTATGCATGATAGCTTGCTTATCAATTGTTCGCTCAAAAGTATCTGATCTGTATGAATGGTTACATTAGTGTAGAATATATCCAATGCCAATGGTTTTTTAGCTCTGCATTGTTCTTCTAAGTACATGTTGTCCTTTATCAGTGTACTTATAATGACAGGTAGTTGTTCATGTACCATCACTCTGCAGTTTATTTTCCTTTGCCCTCCATTTTCTACACATCAGATCTATATTTACTCTTACCATAAGGTTGGTACTGAAGAAGTTTAGTTGTGCATTGCTTTTGGCTGTAGCTTTTGCCTGTATCGCTGCACTTACATTTATAGCTACTTGGTTATGTAGCATCACTCTTCATCTTATCTTAAATATTCTCCATTGTATGTTATCACATCTATATTTACTCTTAACAAAAGAATAAAGGCAATGCTTTTGAATAAGATTCTGTGGTAAACTTCTTGAATCCCCCCCCCCCCATCAGCATGGACAAGGCCTTTGTAGAGCCTGTCTTCACCAATAATGTAATTTTGTCCATCTCAAGCCTTCAACCTTTGTTGTATATATTTGGTTAGGCATGACTGCAACAACTATTTATTTTTGGTGTTTGCATCAAATTGCTTGTTTAAAGTTCATTATGTAGTTCATAAACAAAAGTTTGTCCTTTCTCAATTTAAGTTTTCAGTTGTACAACCAAGTTCCTTCTTCATACCATGTAAATTAAACTATACAAAGCAAGTGATCTTCTTTTGCACTGCATGTATGCTTCTGTTCTTCATCTGTAATCCAGTGGTGTGGGGAACCTACCCACTACAGCACAATGTCATATTCTGCAATGTCTTAACTATGAACAATGTCATATCATTCTACTATTATTTAAACTGTCTCTTTATTTGCCAATCTGAAATGGTATAAATTGACAGCACACTGACCATTGATACTTATGAGTTCTTGATATGTAATCCAGTGGTGTCGTGAAGCTGCCAACTCCTTCACAATGTCATTTCCTGCCATGTCGTGACCTGAACAATACCATATTGTGTTAATGCAATTTTAAACAGTGTCACTTTATTCGTTAGTAAGAAATGTGATGAATTGTCAGCACTGGTACTTTTATGTGCAAACTAGTCATCTGTCTGCTTGTTTATCTTTTAGAGTGAGGGAGATATAAGTGTTGAACAAGTGCAGTCTCATCATCTTGCTCAGCTGCTTGCACTGCAGCTCCCCAGCAAGGCTTACCTTTCTTGAACTCTATTGAAGTGCTGTCGGTTTTGTATATTATTTTGTCAGCGTGTTTATTTGCACTGGTGGCGATCTTTGATGCCCAGTGTATGTAATCTGTTGCCTGCTTGTGCTTCATTATCATAGTGGCGAACTTTGATGCCAGTGGATGTAATATGCCGTAATTTCTTTATTGTATAGTCTAGGTTTTTTCTTATTCACGATGCTGCAGTTATTTTACCGTATATATACCCTGTCTTCGCAGTAAACCGGCCAAACCGTAAAATTACGGTACATAATCGGGCCATCATGCAATCACGATGTAGGTTGGGGCTGAAACGTGCCGAGCAGCTCACGGGCCGGCAGCAGCCCGAAATGAACCCCGGCCCATGATTGTGCAAATCAAATCACGGGCTTTTAACAGGCCAAAATTGTCTCGGTCGTTGTTTGGCCCAATCAGATATCGGCTGCGAGCAGGCCGGATGCAAACCGGGCCGTAGTTAGGCCCAACTATATGACGGGCTTTTAACAGGCCGAAATTAATATAGGGCCGAAATGATAACGGTCCCTTAACAGGCCAAAACTAATATCAGGCCGAATTACTAAGTGGGCCTTTAGCAAGTGGGCCCAAAAGCATAGTGTCCAGTTGACGGGCCGAATCTGATATGGGCCATAATTGAGCTCAAAGCCTCTTAAAGGGTCGGACCTGATCTGGGCCATAATTTGGCCCAGAACATGGTAGGCTTTTGACGGGCCGGGTCTCATATGGACCACTATTAGGCCCGGAGCGTGGCAGGCCATTAATGGACCGGATCAAATATGGGACGCCATTTGGCCCAAAACATGGCAGCCAGTTAATGGGCCGGCCTACTAGGGTCCTCAAAATCTTGTGGGCCTACAGCTGGGCCGGCCCATTAATGTCGGCGAAATCTCGTGGGCCTTTAACTGGGCCGGCCCATTATGATCCTCAAGAATCTTGTGGGCCTTTACCTGGGCTGGCCCATTATGGCACACAAAAATCTTGTGGGCCTTTACCTGGGCCGGCCCATTATGGCCTGCAAAATCTTGTGGGCCTTTAGCTGGGCCAACCCATTATGGTCCGCAAAATCTCACGGGCCTTTAGCTGGGCCGGCCCATTATGGTCCGCAAAATCTTGTGGGCCTTCAGTTGGGCTGGCCCATTTAAACTTGATGGGTCGGTCCACATGTCAACATATCATAGGCGCGTCTCGCCCATTGGATGAGTGACACATGTGCCAACGCGGACCTGACACGTGTCTCCTCCAGCCAATGATGATTTTACATGTGGAAAATCCCCATTGGTCAGGGCTATTAACGGGTTATCGGATCCAAAACCCAACCCGATAGCTTAACGGTGTTCTGTTACGGTGGATGCCACGTGTCGGTCACCCTTGATGAAAGCACTTCTGTGACGCGCGATTTATCGTCATGGAAGTGGACACTTCCGTGATGATAATTTTGGTAATGTCATGGAACACTTCTACGACAGCACAGGTATGACTATCTTGATTCTTTCCTAAAATCGTCATGGATGTACATGCATGACAAAAAAATGCGACCTACTATGACAAACACGTATCATCACAGAAGTGTATTTTTTTGTAGTGTTAGGGTTCAACCTCATGTCTGTCTCAATGCTTTGTGATCTTGATATGGTTGTTGTATTTGGCAAGTATCGTTGTGTTGTGATCATGGAAGCTGACAATTCCAAAGTCTTCGAAGGCTTTAGGAGAGGAGATTTGTATATTGTTGATTTCTCTACAGGACCACAACCTGCTACATGTCTACTTGCAAAAGCTTCAAAAGGCTGGGTATGGCATCAACGACTTAGTCATGCTGGCATGAGGAATATGCACACACTCACGAAGAAGAAGCATGTCATTGGCATTGAAAATGTCAAATTCCTCAAGGATCACTTATGCGGAGCCTGTGAAGCTGGGAAGATGACCAAGGCCAAGCATCCAGCAAAGACTATCATGACTACTACTCGACCATTTGAATTTCTTCACATGGATCTCTTTGGCCCTACTCACTATGCCACATTTACTAATGCTGCATCTTTATATGGCTTTGTCATTGTTGATGATTATTCTCGATATACATGGGTGCATATCATCACTTACAAAACTGAAGTGCAGGAAGTCTTCAAACGATTTTCTTCGAGGGCTTCAACCAACTTTGGTGTTAAGATCAAGCACATCAGAAGTGATAATGGAACTGAGTTCAAGAACACTAGTCTTGATGACTACCTTGATGAACTTGGTATTACTCATGAGTTATCTCCTACTTATACTCCTCAGCAAAATGGTTTCGTGGAGTGCAAGAACAGGACTCTTGTTGAGATGGCCTGCACTATGCTTGATGAGTACAAGACGCATCCTCGCTTTTGGCCTGAGGCAATTGATACTGCATGCCACATCATCAACAGGGTATATCTTCACAAATTCTTCAAGAAAACCAAATATGAACTTCTCACTAACAAGAAACCCAATGTGAGTTATTTCAAAGTCTTTGGTGCTAAATGCTGGATTAGAGATCCTCACCACAATTGAAAATTTGCACCGAAAGCACATGAAGGTTTTATGCTCGGTTATGGTAAGGACTCGCACACCTATAGAGTCTTCAACAGCTATCACCACAAGGTTGTTGAAACTGTAGATGTGCGGTTCATTGAGACTAATGGCTTTTAAAGAGAGCACCTACCTCCCGTGACAGATGAAATACCTCCTGAGGAATCTATTAAGTTCAAGGCTACCGAGGATGTCATTCCTACCGAAGAATCTGCTGAAGAAGTCATTCCAGAACATGAAGAACGTCATGTTGATGCACCTGAGGAAAATGGTGCTGAAGAAAATACTGATCAAACTCCTCAACGACAACCCGCTCATCCTCGTGTTGCAAATGAAGTGCAACTTGAGAAAATCATCAACGACATCAACATTCTAGGTCCTCTCACACGCTCAAGAGCTTCACATTTATCTAACTTTTGCGGGCACTTTGCTTTCGTCTCTATCATAGAGCCCACTAAGGTAGATGAAGCATTTCTGGAGCCTGAGTGGATTCAAGCTATGCAAGATGAATTACATCAATTCGAGCTCAACAACATCTAGGAACTGGTCAAACGTCCAGATCCTCGCAAGCACAATATCATCGGCACAAAGTGGATCTACCGCAACAAGCAAGATGAAAATGGACTTGTGGTGAGGAATAAGGCACGGCTTGTAGCTCAAAGCTACACATAGGTTGAAGGAATTGATTTCGATATAACTTTTGCACCTTTTGCTAGACTTGAAGCTATTCGCATATTACTTGATTATGCTAACCATCATGATACCATCTTATATCAAATGGATGTGAAAAGTGGATTCCTCAATGGTAAGCTTGAGGAAGAAGTATATGTTGCTCAGCCCCCAGGTTTGGAAGATCCAAAGCATCCTGACAAAGTCTTCACACTCAATAAGGCCCTCTATAGCCTCAAGCAGGCCCCACGGGCGTGGTATGATACTTTGAAGGAATTCCTCATGAAGAGGCTTCAAACCCGGTTCACTTGACCCAACTCTTTTCACTAAATCTTATGATGGTGAATTGTTTGTGTGCCAGATTTATGTTGATGATATTATTTTTGGCTGTACTGACCAATGTTACAGTGATGAATTTGCCTATATGATGAGTGAAGAATATCAAATGTCTATGATTGGAGAATTGAAATTCTTCTTAGGTCTTCAGATTCATCAACAGTGCAATGGCATATTCATATCTCAGGAGAAATACCTCAAGGATGTACTGAGGAAATTCGGCATGCAAGATTGCAAAGAAGTCAAAATCCCTATGCCCACAAATGGACATCTATGCACTGATGAAAATGGTATTGACTTCGATCAAAATGTATACCGCTCCATGATTGGTTCCTTATTGTACTTATGTGCATCTAGGCCAGTTATTATGCTTACTGTTTGCATGTGTGCCCGATTTCAAGCTACACCGAAGGAATCACACCATAAGGTTTTGAAGCATATTCTTCGATATCTAGCTCACACACCAACACTTGGATTATGGTACCCCAAGGGCTCAGCTTTTGATCTCATTGGATATTCAGGCTCTGACTATGCTGGTGACCGTGTGGACCGCAAGTCAACATCTGGCACATGCCATTTCCTCAGACGATCTTTGGTCTGTTGGTCCTTGAAGAAACAGAACTGCGTATCACTGTCTACTGCTGAAGCTGAGTACATTGCTACTGGTTCTTGCTATGCTCAACTGCTATGGATGAAGCAAACTCTCACGGACTACGGCGTCAACGTGAAGAATATGCCACTCTACTATGACAATGAGAGTGCCATTGATACGTCTCCAACGTATCTATAATTTTTGATTGTTCCATGCTATTATATTATCAACCTTGGATGTTTTATATGCATTTATATTTATTTTATATGATTTTTGGGACTAACCTATTAACCTAGAGCCCAGTGCCAGTTTTTGTTTTTTCCTTGTTTTAGAGTATCGCAGAAAAGGAAAATCAAACGGAGTCCAATTGACCTGAAACTTCACGGAACTTATTTTTGGAAGGAAAGCAACCAGGGAACTTGGAGTCCACGTCAAGGAAGCTTCGAGGAAGCCACGAGGTAGGGGGGTGCGCCCACCCCCCCTGGGCGCGCCCTCCACCCTCATGGGCCCCTCGTGGCTCCCCCGATGTACTTCTTCCGCCTATATATCTCCATATATCCTAAAACGATTGGGGAGCACAATAGATCGGGAGTTCCACCGCCAGAAGCCTCCGTAGCCACCGAAAACCAATCTAGACCCGTTTTGGCACCCTACCGGAGGGGGGAATCCCTCTCCGGTGGCCATCTTCATCATCCCGGTTCTCTCCATGACGAGGAGGGAGTAGTTCTCCCTCGGGGCTGAGGTTATGTACCAGTAGCTATGTGTTTGATCTCTCTCTCTCTCGTGTTCTTGATTTGGCATGATCTTGATGTATCGCGAGCTTTGCTATTATAGTTGGATTTTATGTTTCTTCTACCCCTCTACTCTCTTGTAATAGATTGAGTTTCCCCTTCGAAGTTATCTTATCGAATTGAGTCTTTAAAGATTTGAGAACACTTGATGTATGTCTTACCGTGCGTATCTGTGGTGACAATGGGATATCACGTGATTCACTTGATGTATGATTTGGTGATCAACTTCCGGGTTCCGCCCATGAACCTATGCATAGGGGTTGGCACACGTTTTTGTCGTGATTCTCCAATAGAAACTTTGGGGCACTCTTTGAGGTTCTATGTGTTGGTTGAATAGATGAATCTGAGATTGTGTGATGCATATCGTATAATCATACCCATGGATACTTGAGGTGACATTGGAGTATCTAGGTGACATTAGGGTTTTGGTTGATTTGTGTCCTAAGGTGTTATTCTAGTACGAACTCTAGGGCTGTTTGTGACACTTATAGGAATAGCCCAACAGATTGATTGGAAAGAATAACTTTGAGGTGGTGTCGTACCCTACCATAATCTCTTCGTTTGTTCTCTGCTATTAGTGACTTTGGAGTGACTCTTTATTGCATGTTGAGGGCTAGTTATATGATCCAATTATGTTATTATTGTTGAGAGGACTTGCACTAGTGAAAGTATGAACCCTAGGCCTTGTTTCTTAGCATTGCAATACCGTATGTGCTCACTTTTATCATTAGTTACCTTGCTGTTTTTATAATTTCAGATTACAAAAACCTTTATCTACTATCCATATTGCACTTGTATCACCATCTCTTCGCCGAACTAGTGCACCTATACAATTTACCATTGTATTGGGTGTGTTGGGGACACAAGAGACTCTTTGTTATTTGGTTGCAGGGTTGCTTGAGAGAGACCATCTTCATCCTACACCTCCCACGGATTGAT
Source organism: Triticum monococcum (assembly GCA_034509565.1). NCBI lineage: Eukaryota > Viridiplantae > Streptophyta > Magnoliopsida > Poales > Poaceae > Triticum > Triticum monococcum. Next base: position 526,275,123 of record CM067847.1, read on the forward strand.
AAACCTTAGGTCATCCACTTGAGGCAAATTTGCTACTGTCCTACAAACCTCCGCACTTGGAGGCCCAACAACATCTATAAGAAGAAGGTTGTGTCGTAGACATCAAGCTCTTTTCTGGCGCCGTTGCCGGGGAGGTTCGCGCTTGAAGGTATATCTTTAGATCTTGCAATTGAAACTTTTTGTTTCTTGTTTTAGCACTAGTTTAGTTTATAAAAGAAAACTACAAAAAAATGGAATTGAGTTTTCCTCATACTCTTCATCTTTTTAATATCTTTCGTGAGTATGATGGAAAGGAAAATTGTGCCAAAGTGTTAGAAGAAGAATGCATTAAAATGTTTGGCACTAAATCTTTGAATGATGAGCATGATTGCAATGTTGTTAGTATGAACTCCTTGAATATCCATAGTACTAATGACGATTGCAGTAGTTATGATGAAAATGTCTCATATAAACATGTCAATTTTTGTGGAGTGCATTGGGTTTGCAAGTACACACCAAATAGGGAAGATAGATATTGCAATAGGCATAAGTACTTGGAAACTAAATGGTTGCAAGAAAGGCTAGACGCTTGTGCTGAAAATTTAAATTTTCTTAGCCGTACTTGTGAACTTTGCAATGAACATGATCATTTCAATACCCAATGCAAATTGTTTCATGATCGTATCGTGTCCCAAAATTGTGATGACTTGATTTCCCTTGCACATCATAATGAAATTAGTTTTCTCTTGGGTTATGAAGAAATGAAACATATAACTAAGGATATTCCAAAATTTGCCCTTGATAGAGTTCTTCATTTTGATCTAGAGGAAATTTATATGTATTGTGTGGTGAATTGCATTGAAAATCCTTATATTGCCAATTACATAAAGAAAAGAAAACAAATAGAAGATGAAGAGAATACTAATGAAAGGGAAGAGACTTCCAAATATCCTCCTATTATTTCTTATGATGAATTAGGTAACGAGGAGGAGCCTTCTGTTCAACCAATTTCATCAATAAGGAGCTCCAAAAGGAGGATTGAACCCACACATGATGTGGTGAAGAAGAAGAAAAGAAAAAGGAAGAGAAGTAAAAAGATATCTCTCCCAAATAATGCGGCTCCTATTACTATTGTGCCTCATGAAAATATAATTGTGGAAGATAATGATACTTCTTATGATCTTGAAAATCTTTTTGGCACTTGCTTGGAAGAATTTGATAATTGCTATACTATTGGTGCTATCCATACTATTAATGATGAGAGTGATTATGCTTATAATATGAAAAGGCCCAAGCTTGGGGATGCTATGTTTGATGAAGATGATGTTTTTGAGAATGTATTTTCTGCAATTCATGTTCGTCCCAAGCTTGGGGATGCTACATTTAATGAAGATGATATTTTTAGTCTCCCAAGCTTTGATATGCAAATTTATAATGATGATAGCATGCCTCCTACTTATGATGATTATTGTGATGATACTTATGCTATAATAAAGTAGTGATTATATTTATAAAACTTGTCATGATTATGGTTACCCCTTTTCTGAACATTACTATTTTAATGTGGAAACAATTTATAGTATTCGAGTCTCTTATGATACTCCCACTATTCAGAATGAGAAGAATTTTGCTTATGTGGAGAGTAATAAAAATTCTATGCTTATGCATCATGAAAATAATGCTTTAGGTGCTGGTTATATTGTTGAATTCATTCATGATGCTACTGAAAGTTATTATGAGGGAGGAATATATACTTGTAGGAATTGCAATAATATCAAGTTTCCTCTCTATGTGCTTAAAGTTTTGAAGTTATGCTTGTTTTACCTTCCTATGAAAGTTGATTATTTATCCCATAAATTGTTTGCTCACAAAATCCCTATGCATAGGAAGTGGGTTAGACTTAAATGTGTTAGTCATATTCTCCATGATGCTCTCTTTATGTTACAATTCTTATCTTTTATGTGAGCATCATTGAAATCATCATGCCTAGCTAGGGGCGTCAAACGATAGCGCTTGTTGGGAGGCAACCCAACTTTATTTTTGTTCCTTGCTTTTTGTTCCTGTTTATTAATAAATAATTCATCTATCCTCTGTTATGGTTGTGTTTTTATTGTTTTAATTAGTGTTTGTGCCAAGTAGAACCTTTGGGAAGACTTGGGGAAAGTCTTTGCGATCATGCTTCAAAAAACAGAAACTTTAGCGCTCGCGAGAATTGCTGTCATTTTTAACTGGGGAGTGCTATTTAGTTAATTATTTTTGCATATGATTAATAGATAAATTCCTCACGTTCAGCAATTTATTTGAGAATTTTATGAGTTCCAGAAGTATATGTTTGATCCAGATTACTACAGACTGTTCTGTTTTTGACAGATTCTATTTTCGATGTGTTCTTTGCTTATTTTGATGAATCTATGAGTAGTATCGGAGTGTATGAACCATAGAGAAGTTTGAATACAGTAGATATTACACCAATATGAATTTAGAATGAGTTCACAACAGTACCTAAGTGGTGATTTATTTTCTTATACTAACGGAGCTTACGAGTTTTCTGTTAAGTTTTGTGTTGTGAAGTTTTCAAGTTTTGGGTAAAGATTCGATGGACTATGGAATAAGGAGTGGCAAGAGCCTAATATTGGGGATGCCCAAGGCACCCCAAGGTAATATTCAAGGACAACCAAAAGCCTAAGCTTGGGGATGCCCCGGAAGGCATCCCCGCTTTCGTCTTCGTTCATCGGTAACTTTACTTGGATCTATATTTTTATTTACCACATGATATGTGTTTTGCTTGGAGCGTCATTTTATTTTCTTTTGTTTTGCTTGATGTTTGAATAAAATACCAAGGTCTGAAATTATTAAATGTTAGAGAGTCTTCACATAGTTGCATAATTATTCAACTACTCATTGATCTTCACTTATATCTTTTGGAGTAGTTTGTCATTTGCTCTAGTGCTTCACTTATATCTTTTAGAGCACAGTGGTGGTTTTATTTTATAGAAATAGATGAACTCTCATGATTCACTTATATTATTTGAGAGTCCTTTAGAACGGCATGGTAGTTTGCTTTGGTTATGAAACTAGTCCTAGTATGATGGGCATCCAAGAGGGATATAATAAAAACATTCATATAGAGTGAATTGAATACTAAGAGAAGTTTGATACTTGATGATTGTTTTGAGATATGGAGATAGTGATATCAAAGTTGTGCTAGTTGAGTAGTTGTGAATTTGAGGAATACTTGTGTTGAAGTTTGCAAGTCCAGTGGCATGCATGTATGGTAAACATTGTGTAACAAATTTGAAACATGAGTTGTTATTTGATTGTCTTCCTTATGAGTGGCGGTTGGTGACGAGCGATGGTCTTTTCCTACCAATATATCCCCCTAGGAGCATGCGCGTAATACTTGGTTTTTGATGACTTGTAGATTTTTGCAATAAGTATGTAAGTTCTTTATGACTAATGTTGAGTCCATGGATTATACGCACTCTTACCCTTCCATCATTGCTAGCCTCTTTGGCACCGTGCATTGCCCCTTCTCACATTGAGAGTTGGTGCAAACTTTGCTGGTGCATCCAAACCCCGTGCTACGATACGCTCTGTCACACATAAACCTCCTTATATCTTCCTCAAAACAGCCACCATACCTACCTATTATGGCATTTCCGTAGCCATTCCGTGATATATTGCCATGCAACTTTCCACCGTTCCGTTTATTATGACACGCATCATCATTGTCATATTGCTTTGCATGATCATGTAGTTGACATCGTATTTGTGGCAAAGCCACCATTCATAAATTTTCATTCATGTCACTCTTGATTCATCGCAATACCGGTACACCGCCGGAGGCATTCATATAGAGTCATATCTTGTTCTAGTTTCGAGTTGTAATCTTTGAGTTGTAAATAAATAGAAGTGTGATGATCATCATTCGTTGAGCATTGTCCCAAAAAAAGAGAAAGGTCAAAAAAGGGGAAGGCCAAATAAAAAATAATAAATAAATAAAAGGGACAATGCTACTATCCTTTTTCCACACTTGTGCTTCAAAGTAGCACCATGGTCTTTATGATAGAGAGTCTCTTGTTTTGTCACTTTCATATACTAGTGGAAAATTTTCATTATAGAACTTGGCTTGTATATTCCAACAATGGGCCTCCTCAAGTGCCCTCGGTCTTCGTGAGCAAGCAAGTTGGATGCACACCCGCTTAGTTTCTTTTGTTGAGCTTTCATACATTTATAGCTCTCGTACATCCGTTGAATGGCAATCCCTACTCCTTGCATTGACATAAATTGATGGGCATCTCCCTAGCCCATTGATTAGCTGCATCGATGTGAGACTTTCTCCTTTTTGTCTTCTCGATATAACCCCCTCATTATATTCTATTCCAACCATAGTGCTATGTCCATGGCTCGCGCTCATATATTGCGTGAAAGTTTATAGGTTTGAGATTACTAAAGTATGAAACAATTTCTTGGCTTGTCATTGGGGTTTTGCATGATGAGAGCATTCTTGTGTGACGAAAATGGAGCATGACCAAACTATTTGATTTTGTAGGGATGAACTTTCTTTGGCCATGTTATTTTGAGAAGACATGATTACTTTGAAGTATTATTATTTTTATGTCAAGATTAAACATTTGTCTTGAATCTTATGGATCTGAATATTTGATGACCCACAAGTATAGGGGATCTATCGTAGTCCTTTCGATAAGTAAGAGTGTCGAACCCAACGAGGAGCAGAAGGAAATGATAAGCGGTTTTCAGCAAGGTATTCTCTGCAAGTACTGAAATAAGTGGTAATAGATAGTTTTGTGATGAGATAATTTGTAATGAGCAACAAGTAACAAAAGTAAATAAAGTGCAGCTAGGTGGCCCAATCCTTTTTGTAGCAAAGGACAAGCCTGGACAAGCTCTTATATAAGGAAAACCGCTCCCGATGACACATGGGAATATCGTCAAGCTAGTTTTCATCACGTTCATATGATTCGCGTTCGGTACTTTGATAATTTGACATCTGGGTGGACCGGTGATTGGGTGTTGTTCTTACTTGAACAAGCATCCCACTTATGATTAACCTCTATTGCAAGCATCCGCAACTACAACAAAAGTACTAAGGTAAACCTAACCATAGCATGAAACATATGGATCCAAATCAGCCCCTTAAGAAGCAACGCATAAACTATGGTTTAAGCTTCTGTCACGCTAGCAACCCATCATCTACTTATTACTTCCCAATGCCTTCCTCTAGGCCCAAATAATGGTGAACTGTTATGTAGTCGACGTTCACATAACACCACTAGAGGCTAGACAACATACATCTTATCAAAATATCGAACGAATACCAAATTCACATGACTACTAATAGCAAGACTTCTCCCTTGTCCTCAGGAACAAACATAACTACTCACAACGCATATTCATGTTCATAATCAGAGGGGTAATAATATGCATAAAGGATCTGAACATATGATCTTCCACCAATTAAACCAACTAGCATCAACTACAAGGAGTAATTAACACTACTAGCAACCTACTAGCACCAATCCCAGACTTGGAGACAAGAATTAGATACAAGAGATGAACTAGGGTTTTGAGATGAGATGGTGTTGATGAATATGTTGATGGAGATTGCCCTCTCACGATGAGAGGAGCGTTGGTGATGACGATGGCGATGATTTCCCCCTCCGGGAGGGAAGTTTCCCCGGCAGAACAGCTCTGCCGGAGCCCTAGATTGGTTCCACCAAGGTTCCGCCTTGTGGCGGCGGAGTTTCGTCCCGAAAGGTTGCTTGCTATTTTTTTCTCGACGAAAGACTTCATATAGGAGAAGATGGTCATCGGAGAGCCACCAGGGGGCCCATGAGGTAGGGGGGAGCGCCCTAGGGGGGGCGCCCACCAACCTCGTGGAAAGGGTGTGGGCCCCCTGGTCTTCATCTTTGGCGAAGATTTTTCATTATTTATTATAAGGTATTCCGTGGAGTTTCAGGACTTTTGGAGTTGTACAGAATAGGTCTCTAATATTTGCTCCTTTTCCAGCCTAGAATTCCAGCTGCCGGCATTCTCCCTCCTTATGTAAACCTTGTAAAATAAGAGAGAATAGCCATAAGTATTGTGACATAATGTGAAATAACAGCCCATAATGCAATATATATCGATATAAAAGCATGATGCAAAATGGACGTATCAACTCCCCCAAGCTTAGACCTCACTTGTCCTCAAGCGAAAGCTGATAACAATAAATATGTCCCCATGTTTAGAGGTAGAGGCATCGATAAAAATAAAATACGGACATGAGGGCATCATGATTATTCTCATAACAGCAACATACATAGATATTTTCATATGATTACTTATGTTCGAGTGATGATCTATTCATAATGCAAAAGTATGAATCAGAAACCTTATTGGGATCCAACAAACTATAACCTCAGTCATTGAAGCAATTGCAATTTATCATAACATCAGAAAGAGTCTATGTTAGAGCTAAAAAGCAAGTCCACATACTCAACTATCATCTAGTCCTTCATAATTGCTAACACTCACGCAATACTTGTGGTTACGGAGTTTTAATCGGACACGGAGAAAGATAGGGGCTTATAGTTTTGCCCCACAACCTTTTACCTCGAGGGTAATGTCAACAATAATAACTCATGCCCCCTACATCCAATTAGATATATCTATGAGGATCTTTCCAACACACTGGGCTTGCCAAAGGATAAAATGAAAAAGGGAGAGGTGAAGATCACCATGACACTTGCATAAGGTAGAAGATAATAATAAAAGATAGGCCCTTCGCAGAGGGAAGCAGAGGTTGCCATGCGCTTTTATGGTTGGATGCACAAAATTTTAATGCGAAAGAACATCACTTTATATTGCCCCTTGTGATATGAACCTTTATTATGTAGTCCGTCACTTTTATTACTTCCACATCACAATATCGTATAAAGCTTATTTCTCCCACACTAATCATACATATTTAGAGCAATTTTTGTTGCTTTGCACCGATGACAACTTACTTGAAGGATCTTACTCAATCCATAGGTACATATGGTGGACTCTCATGGCAAAACTGGTTTAAGGGTATTTGGAAGCACAAGTAGTATCTCTACTTGGTGCTGAGAATTTGGCTAGCATGAGGGGGAAAGGCAAGATCAACATGTTGGATGATCCATGACAACATACTTTATCTCAGATATAAGAAAACATAACCCATTACGTTGTCTTCCTTGTCCAACATCAACTCTTTAGCATGTCATATTTTGATGAGTGCTCCCAATCATAAAAGATGTCAATAATAGTATATTTACATGTGAAACCTCTCTTTCCTTATTACTTCCTATTAATTGCAACGATGACCAAAGCTATGTCTGCCAACTCCCAACAACTTTTAATTATCACACTCTTTCTATGTGAAGTCATTACTATTAATACGATCAATATGAACTTTTGTTTCTTTTTATTCTTTTTCTCTTTTGTTTTATTCACCCAAGATCATGGCAAGAAAATCAAGCCCGTGACTCAACACTAATCTTTATTATATAGCTCATGGACTCGATTACATAGAGAAATCATAAAGCAAAACTCAAAACTAGATCATGCCATAAACTTTATTCTACTAGATCAAAATACTACTAATAGGATCGACCTAAGGAAAACGGTAAAGATAGAAGTTGTGATTGTGATACGATACCGGCGCACCTCCCCCAAGCTTGGCGCTTGCCAAGGGGAGTGCCCATACCCATGTGATTATATCTCCTTGGCTGGTGAAGAAGGTGGAGGTGTTGTTGATGATGTGGGCTTGTCATCCATCTTCCAAGGCATAGGTTCACCACCATAGAAGGATGATCGAGTCTCCGGAATCCTCGAATCTGCAGCCAAACTCATTCTTTTGAATCTATATTCATACTCACAGTTTTGGTTTTGCAGGTCATAGATTTGGGCTTGGAGGTGGTCGATCCTCTCATGTAGCTTGAAGATAGCCTCCTCGGTGTTCTTGGCATCCGGCTTGTAGTTGTTAGTGAACTCCGCGAGCATCGTGTGGCTAGCGTTGATTCCACGCTCCACCATCCCCTGGCACTTGAAAACTTGTTCCTCCATTGCTTCGAGCCTCGTCTCCACGCTTCCGGTTCCCTTTGGTCCCTCAGCATCGCGGATGTGCAGCAACCCATCATGCATCTCAATGGTTTGAGGGTCTCGCAGCACCTCCGCGAGGTAAGGGTTGATGACCTTCTCGAAGAACTTGTCCTTAGAAGCACTTGGGGATGTCATGATAATCTAGATCTGTCAGAAAAACAGCTCGAAACAAAAACAGAGAATATTTGTGTGATACAGGAGTCAAAACCTTCGGGAGAATATATAGTGAATTTTTACTGACCAAAATACGTATCGTGCAAGAAAACGGAGTCCGGAAGGCACACGAGGCGCTCATGAGGTAGGGGGCGTGCCCAGGGGGTAGGGCGCGCCCTCCACCCTCGTGGGGCCCTTGTGTCCTTCCCGGACTGCTACTTAATTTTCTATTTTTCTAAATATTCCAAAACAAAGAAATATTGCCTTAAAAATTGTTTTGGAGTCGGTTTACTTACCGTACCACATACCTATTCCTTTTCGGAGTCTAAAACATTCTGGAAAGTGTCCCTTATGTATTCCTCCGGGGTGACGGTTTCAATAATATTGGTTTCAACATTTATGGGATTACCTGAGATATAATGTTTAATTCTCTGACCGTTTACCACCTTCAGATTTGTGCCTTTGAAGTTGTTGATTTTTATGGCACCAGAACGATAGACCTCCTTGATAACATAGGGGCCTTCCCATTTAGAGAGAAGTTTCCCTGCAAAAAATCTTAAACGAGAGTTGTATAGCAATACATAATCACCTACATTAAACTCACGCTTTTGTATCCTTTTGTCATGCCATCTTTTAACCTTTTCTTTAAACAACTTGGCATTTTCATAAGCTTGGGTTCTCCATTCATCAAGTGAGCTAATATCAAATAACCTCTTTTCACCGGCAAGTTTGAAATCATAGTTGAGCTCTTTAATAGCCCAATATGCCTTATGTTCTAGTTCGAGAGGTAAGTGACATGCTTTTCCATATACCATTTTATATGGAGACATACCCATTGGATTTTTATATGCAGTTCTATAGGCCCATAATGCATCATCAAGTTTCTTGGACCAATTCTTTCTAGACCTATTGACAGTCTTTTGCAAAATTGATTTGAGTTCTCTATTACTCAATTCTACTTGACCACTAGACTGTGGGTGATACGGAGATGCAATCTATGATTGACGTCATATTTAGCAAGCATTTTACGGAAAGCACCATGAATAAAATGTGAACCACCATCAGTCATTAATTATCTAGGGACTCCAAACCTAAGAAAAATAACTTCTTTAAGCATTTTAATAGAAGTGTTATGATCAGCACTACTAGTTGGAATAGCTTCTACCCACTTATTAACGTAATCAACAGCAACTAAAATATGTGTATATCCATTAGAGGCAGGAAATGGTCCCATATAATCAAAGCCCCAAACATCAAATGGTTCAATAACAAGTGAATAATTCATAGGCATTTCTCGACGTCTACTAATATTACCAATTCTTTGACATTCATCACAAGATAGGACAAACTTACGGGCATCCTTGAAGAGAGTAGGCCAATAAAAACCGGATTGCAATACCTTATGTGCAGTTCTATCTCCCGCATGGTGTCCCCCATAAGTTTCAGAGTGGCACTTGCGTAGGATCTGTTCCTGTTCATGCTCAGGTACACAATGTCTAATAACACCATCTACTCCTTCTTTATTAAGATGTGGGTCATCCCAAAAGTAATGTCTCAAATCATAGAAGAACTTTTTCTTTTGTTGGTATGTGAAGCTAGGTGGTATAAATTTAGCAACTATGTAATTAGAATAATCAGCATACCAAGGGGTACTACAAGAAGTACTTATGACATTTAATTGTTCATCAGGAAAGCTATCATCAATAGGTAGTGGGTCATCAAGAACATTCTCTAACCTAGATAAGTTGTCTGCAACGGGGTTCTCAGCTCCTTTTCTATCAACAATATGCAAATCAAATTCTTGTAGCAAGAGAACCCATCTAATAAGTCTAGGTTTAGCATCTTTCTTCTCCATAAGATATTTAATAGTAGCATGATTAGTGTGGATAGTTACTTTAGAATCAACAATATTAGGTCTAAACTTATCACAAGCAAATACAACTGCTAAAAGTTCTTCTTCAGTAGTAGCATAATTTCTTTGAGCATTGTCAGAGTCTTACTAGCATGATGGATAACATTTAATTTCTTATCAACTCTTTGCCCTAGAACAACACCTACAGCATAATCGCTAGCATCACACATAATTTCAAATGGTAAATTCCAATCAGGTGGCTGAACAACAGGTGCAGAGACTAATGCTTCCTTATGTATTTCAAATGCTTCTACACAATCATCATCAAAGACAAATGGTATATCTTTTTGTAATAAATTAGTCATAGGCCGAGAAATTTTTGAGAAGTCCATAATGAACCTCCTATAAAATCCGGCGTGACCAAGGAAACTTCTTATACCTTTGATGTCCTTGGGACATGGCATCTTTTCAATAGCATCAACCTTGGCTTTATCAACTTCAATACCTCTTTCACAAACTTTATGCCCCAAGACAATACCTTCCTTAACAATAAAGTGGCACTTTTCCCAATTCAAGACAAGATTAGTTTCTTCACATCTCTGCAAAACTCGATCAAGATTGCTCAAGCAATCATCAAAAGAAGATCCATAGACGGAAAAGTCGTCCATGAAAACCTCACAAATCTTTTCACAAAAGTCAGAGAATATAGCCATAATGCATCTTTGAAAGGTAGCAGGTGCATTACATAAACCAAAAGGCATACGTCTATAAGCAAAAGTACCAAAAGGGCATGTAAAAGTAGTCTTTGATTGATCTTTAGCTGACACAGGTATTTGAGAGAAACCAGAATAACCATCTAGAAAGCAATAGTGTGTATGTTTGCATAATATTTCTAGCATTTGATCAATAAAAGGTAAGGGGTAATGATCTTTCTTAGTAGCCTTATTTAATTTGCGGAAATCAATTACCATCCTATAACCTATAATAATTCTTTATGGAATCAATTCATCTTTATCATTAGGAACAATAGTAATACCTCCCTTCTTAGGGACACAATGAACAGGACTTACCCACTAACTATCAGCAACAGGATAAATTATACCTGCCTCCAGAAGCTTTAGTATTTCTTTTCTTACCACTTCTTTCATTTTAGGATTCATACGTCGTTGAGGATCACGAACTGGTTTGGCATCTGCTTCCAAATTTATTTTATGTTGAAGATCATCAAGAGTATATCCAATAGCAGCATGGTGCTTCTTCAGAGTTTTCAATAATCTTTCTTCTTCATGCTCTGAAAGGTTAGCACTAATAATAATAGGATATATCTTCTTTTCATCAAGATAAGCATATTTAAGATTATCAGGCAACGGTTTAAGCTCAAACACGGGATCACCCTTAGGTGGAGGGGGTCCCCTAGGATTTCAACAGGCAAATTGTGTTTAAGAATAGGTTCATGTTTAAAGAATACTTCATCTATTTCCCTTGTTTCAGTCATAAACATATCATTCTCATGGTCTAGCAAATATTGTTCTAAAGGATCACTAGGAGGTACGGCAATAGAAGCAAGACCAATAATTTCATCCTTACTAGGCAATTCTTCTTCATGGTGTTGTTTACTAAATTTAGAGAAATTAAATTCATGAGTCATATCATCCAAGCCAATAGTAACAACATCCCTTGTGCAATATATGGTAGCATTAACAGTATTTAAGAAGGGTCTACCAAATATAACGGGACAAAATCTATCTGGTGGGGAACCAAGAACAAGAAAATCAGCAGGATATTTAGTTTTCCCACATAAGACTTCAACATCTCTAACAATTCCCATTGGTGAAATAGCATCTCTATTAGCAAGTTTAAGAGTAACATCAATTTCTTCTAACTCAATAGGTGCAATGTCATGCATAATTTATTTGTATAAGTCAATAGGTATTGCACTAGCACTAGCACCCATATCACATAAGCCATGATAACAATGATCTCCTATTTTAACAGAAATAATAGGCACGCCTACCACAGGTCTATGTTTACCCTTAGCACAAGGTTTAGCAATTCTAGCAGTTTCACCGCAGAACTGAATAACATGCCCATCAATATTATCAGACAAGAGCTCTTTAACAATAGCAATATTAGGTTCCACTTTAACTTGCTCAGGAGGTGTATACGTTTTAATATTGCTTTTACGAACCACAGTTGAAGCTTTAGCATGATCCTTTATCCTAACAGGGAAAGGTGGCTTCTCAACATAACAAGTAGGAACAATAGGATCATTATAAGTGACAGTCTTTTCTTCAACTTTAATAGGTGCAGCTACTTTTACTTCTATGGGAGGATGATATTTAAACCACTTCTCCTTAGGGAGATCAACATAAGTAGCAAAAGATTCAAAGAAAGAAGCTACCATCTCAGAATCAAGTCCATATTTAGTGCTAAACTTACGGAAAATATCGGTATCCATAAAAGATTTAACACAATCAAACTTAGGTGTCATACTTGACTCCTTACCATTGTCGAGGTCCCAATCTTCAGAGTTGTGTTTAATTCTATCCAATAAATCCCATCTAAATCCAATAGTCTTCATCATAAAAGAGCCAGCACAAGAAGTATCGAGCATGGTGCGATTATTTTTAGAAAGCCGAGCATAATTTTTTTGAAGAATTGTTTCTCTTGGGAGCTCATGATTGGGGCATGAATATAATATTGATTTAAGCCTCCCCCAAGATTGAGCGATGCTTTCTCCTTCACGAGGCCAAAAATTATATATATAATTGCGGTCACGATGAACAAGATGCATAGGGTAATACTTTTGATGAAATTCCAATTTCAATCTTCTATAGTTCCATGATCTCGTATCATCACATATCCTATACCATGTCAATGTGTCTCCCTTCAAAGATAAAGGCAAGACCTTCTACTTAGCAACATCATCGGGTATACCTGCAAGCTTAAATAATCCACAAACTTCATCCACATATATTAGGTGTTCATCAGGATGCTTTGTTCCATCTCCTGTAAAAGGATTAGCTAGCAGTTTTTCTATCATACTCGAAGGATACTCATAAGGAATTTCATTTTCAATAGGTTCAGTAGGTTGAGGAGCAACTCTTTGCTCTACTGGTCGGGGTGAAGATACCCCGAACAAGCCCCTCAGAGGATTACTTTCCATAGTAACAAGTGACAGTAAATTTCAGCACACTATATAAATTTTTCCTTACCAAATTCCACCTACCAAAGGCACTTCACTCCCCGGCAACGGCGCCAGAAAAGAGTCTTGATGACCCACAAGTATAGGGGATCTATCATAGTACTTTCGATAAGTAAGAGTGTCGAACCCAACGAGGAGCAGAAGGTAATGATAAGCGGTTTTCAGCAAGGTATTCTCTGCAAGTACAGAAATAAGTGGTAACAGATAGTTTTGTGATGAGATAATTTGTAACGAGCAACAAGTAACAAAAGTAAATAAAGTGCAGCAAGGTGGCCCAATCCTTTTTGTAGCAAAGGACAAGCCTGGACAAACTCTTATATAAGGAAAAGCGCTCCCGAGGACACATGGGAATATCGTCAAGCTAGTGTTCATCACGTTCATATGATTCGCGTTCGGTACTTTGATAATTTGACATGTGGGTGGACCGGTGCTTGGGTTCTGTTCTTACTTGAACAAGCGTCCACCTCTATTGCAAGCATCCGCAACAACAACAAAAGTATTAAGGTAAACCTAACCATAGCATGAAACATATGGATCCAAATCAGCCCCTTACGAAGCAACGCATAAACTAGGGTTTAAGCTTCTGTCACTCTAGCAACCCATCATCTACTTATTACTTCCCAATGCCTTCCTCTAGGCCCAAATAATGGTGAAGTGTTATGTAGCCGACGTTCACATAACACCACTAGAGGCTAGACAACATACATCTTATCAAAATATCGAATGAATACCAAATTCACATGACTACTAATAGCAAGACTTCTCCCTTGTCCTCAGGAAAAAACGTAACTACTCACAAAGCATATTCATGTTCATAATCAGAGGGGTAATAATATGCGTAAAGGATCTGAACATATGATCTTCCACCAATTAAACCAACTAGCATCAACTACAAGGAGTAATTAACACTACTAGCAACCTACTAGCACCAATCCCGGACTTGGAGACAAGAATTAGATACAAGAGATGAACTAGGGTTTTGAGATGAGATGGTGTTGATGAAGATGTTGATGGAGATTTCCCTCTCACGATGAGAGGAGCGTTGGTGATCACGATGGCGATGATTTCCCCCTCCGGGAGGGAAGTTTCGCCGGCAGAACAGCTCTGCCGGAGCCCTAGATTTGTTCCGCCAAGGTTCTGCCTCGTGGCGGCGGAGTTTCGTCCCGAAAGGTTGCTTGCTATTTTTTTCTCGACGAAAGACTTCATATAGGAGAAGATGGTCATCGGAGAGCCACCAGGGGGCCCACGAGGTAGGGGGAGCGCCCTAGGGGGGGCGCGCCCCCCACCCTCGTGGAAAGGGTGTGGGCCCCCTGGTCTTCATCTTTGGCGAAGATTTTTCATTATTTATTATAAGGTATGCCGTGGAGTTTCAGGACTTTTGGAGTTGTACAGAATAGGTCTCTAATATTTGCTGCTTTTCTAGCCTAGAATTCCAGCTGCCGGCATTCTCCCTCCTTATGTAAACCTTGTAAAATAAGAGAGAATAGCCATAAGTATTGTGACATAATGTGAAATAACAGCCCATAATGCAATAAATATCGATATAAACGCATGATGCAAAATGGACGTATCAATATTCTCGCCACAAAAAAGAGAAATACATGGATAAATATGTTAGGTAGCATTCCACATCAAAAGTTCTGTTTTTATCATTTACCTACTCGAGGACGAGCAGGAATTAAGCTCGGGGATGTTGATACATCTCCAACGTATCTATAATTTTTGATTGTTCCATGCTATTATATTATCAACCTTGGATGTTTTATATGCATTTATATGCTATTTTATATGATTTTTGGGACTAACCTATTAACCTAGAGCCCAGTGCCAGTTTCTATTTTTCCTTGTTTTAGAGTATCGCAGAAAAGGAAAATCAAACAGAGTCCAATTGACCTAAAACTTCACAGAACTTATTTTTGGAAGGAAAGCAACCCGGGAGACTTGGAATCCGCGTCAAGGAAGCTTCGAGGAAGCCACAAGGTAGGGGGCGCGCCCACCCCCCCTGGGCAGGCCCTCCACCCTCGTGGGCCCCTCGTGGCTCCCCTAACGTACTTCTTCCGCCTATATATCTCCATATATCCTAAAACGATCGGGGAGCACAATAGATCAGGAGTTCCACCGCTGGAAGCCTCGTAGCCATCAAAAGCCAATCTAGACCCGTTCCGGCACCCTGCCGAAGGGGGGAATCCCTCTCCGGTGGCCATATTCATCAACCCGGTGCTCTCCATGACGAGGATGGAGTAGTTCTCCCTCGGGGCTGAGGGTATGTACCAGTAGCTATGCGTTTGATCTCTCTCTCTCTCTCTCGTGTTGTTGATTTGGCACGATCTCGTGTTCAAGGCTACCGAGGATGTCATTCCTACCGAAGAATCTGCTGAAGAAGTCATTCTAGAACATGAAGAACGTCATGTTGATGCACCTTAGGAAAATGGTGCTGAAGAAAATACTAATCAAACTCCTTAACGACAACCCGCTCATCCTCGTGTTGCAAATGAAATGCAACTTGACAAAATCATCAGCGACATCAACATTCTAGGTCCTCTCACATGCTCAAGAGCTTCACATTTATCTAACTTTTGTGGGAACTTGTCTTTCGTCTCTATCACAGAGCCCACTAAGGTAGATGAAGCATTTCTGGAGCCTGAGTGGATTCAAGCTATGCAAGAGGAATTACATCAATTCGAGCTCAACAACGTCTAGGAACTGGTCAAACGTCCAGATCCTCGCAAGCGCAATATCATCGGCAGATAGTGGATCTACCGCAACAAGCAAGATGAAAATGGCCTTGTGGTGAGTAATAAGGCACGGCTTGTAGCTCAAGGCTACACATAGGTTGAAGGAATTGATTTCGATGTAACTTTTGCACCTTTTGCTAGACTTGAAGCTATTCGCATATTACTTGATTATGCTAACCATCATGATATCATCTTATATCAAATGGATGTGAAAAGTGGATTCCTCAATGGTAAGCTTGAGGAAGAAGTATATGTTGCTTAGCCCCCAGGTTTGGAAGATCCAAAGCATCCTGACAAAGTCTTCAGACTCAATAAGGCCCTCTATGGCCTCAAGCAGGCCCCACGGGCGTGGTAAGATACTTTGAAGGAATTCCTCATGAAGAGGCTTCAAACCCGGTTCACTTGACCCAACTCTTTTCACTAAATCTTATGATGGTGAATTGTTTGTGTGCCAGATTTATGTTGATGATATTATTTTTGGCTGTATTGACCAACATTATCGTGATGAATTTGCCTATATGATGAGTGAAGAATATCAAATGTCTATGATGGGAGAATTGAAATTCTTCTTAGGTCTTCAGATTCATCAATAGTGCAATGGCATATTCATATCTCACGAGAAATACCTCAAGGATGTACTGAGGAAATTCAGCATACAAGATTGCAAAGGAGTCAAAATCCCTATGCCCACAAATGGCCATCTATGCACTGATGAAAATGGTATTGACTTTGATCAAAATGTATACCGCTCCATGATTGGTTCTTTATTGTACTTATGTGCATCTAGGCCAGATATTATGCTTAGTGTTTGCATGTGTGCCCGATTTCAAGCTACACCGAAGGAATCACACCATATGGTTGTGAATATTCTTCGATATCTAGCTCACACACCAACACTTGGATTATGGTACCCGAAGGGCTGAGCTTTCGATCTCATTGGATATTCAGACTCTGACTATGCTGGTGACCGTATGGACCGCAAGTCAATATCTGGCACATGCCATTTCCTTGGACGATCTTTGGTCGGTTGGTCCTCGAAGAAACAGAACTGCGTATCACTGTCTACTGCTGAAGCTGAGTACATTGCTGTCGGTTCTTGCTGTGCTCAACTGCTATCGATGAAGCAAACTCTCAAGGACTACGGCGTCAACATGAAGAATGTGCCACTCTACTGTGACAATGAGAGTGCCATTGATACGTCTCCAACGTATCTATAATTTTTGATTGTTCCATGCTATTATATTATCAACCTTGGATGTTTTATATGCATTTATATGATATTTTATATGATTTTTGGGACTAACCTATTAACCTAGAGCCCAGTGCCAGTTTCTGTTTTTTACTTGTTTTAGAGTATCGCAGAAAAGGAAAATCAAACGGAGTCCAATTGACCTGAAACTTCACGGAACTTTTTTTTGGAAGGAAAGCAACCCGGGAGACTTGGAGTCCACGTCAAGGAAGCTTCGAGGAAGCCACGAGGTAGGGGGCGCGCCCACCGCCCTGGGCGCGCCCTCCACCCTTGTGGGCCCCTCGTGGCTCCCCCGACGTACTTCTTCCGCCTATATATCTCCATATACCCTAAAACGATCGGGGAGCACAATAGATCGGGAGTTCCGCCGCTAGAAGCCTCCGTAGCCACCGAAAACCAATCTAGACCCATTCCGGGACCCTGCCGGAGGGGGGAATCCCTCTCCGGTGGCCATCTTCATCATCCCGGTTCTCTCCATGACGAGGCGGGAGTAGTTCTCCCTCGGGGCTGAGGGTATGTACCAGTAGCTATGTGTTTGATCTCTCTCTCTCTCTCTCGTGTTCTTGATTTGGCATGATCTTGATGTATCGCGAGCTTTGCTATTATAGTTGGATCTTATGTTTCTTCTCCCCCTCTACTCTCTTGTAATAGATTGAGTTTCCCCTTCGGAGTTATCTTATCAGATTGAGTCTTTAAAGATTTGAGAACACTTGATGTATGTCTTACCGTGCGTATCTGTGGTGACAATGGGATATCACGTGATTCACTTGATGTATGTTTTGGTGATCAACTTGCGGGTTCCGCCCATGAACCTATGCATAGGGGTTGCACACGTTTTCGTCGTGATTCTCAGGTAGAAACTTTGGGGCACTCTTTGAGGTTCTATGTGTTGGTTGAATAGATGAATCTGAGATTCTGTGATGCATATCGTATAATCATACCCATAGATACTTTAGGTGACATTGGAGTATCTAGGTGACATTAGGGTTTTGGTTGATTTGTGTCTTAAGGTGTTATTCTAGTACGAACTCTAGAGCTGTTTGTGACACTTCTAGGAATAGCCCAATGGATTGATTGGAAAGAATAACTTTGAGGTGGTTTCGTACCCTACCATAATCTCTTCGTTTGTTCTCTGCTATTAGTGACTTTGGAGTGACTCTTTGTTGCATGTTGAGGGCTAGTTATGTGATCCAATTATGTTATTATTGTTGAGAGGACTTGCACTAGTGAAAGTATGAACCCTAGGCCTTGTTTCTTAGCATTGCAATACCGTTTGTGCTCACTTTTATCATTAGTTACCTTGCTGTTTTTATAATTTCAGATTACAAAAACCTTTATCTACTATCCATATTTCACTTGTATCACCATATCTTCGCCGAACAAGTGCACCTATACAATTTACCATTGTATTGGGTGTGTTGGGGACACAAGAGACTCTTTGTTATTTGGTTGCAGGGTTGCTTGAGAGAGACCATCTTCATCCTACGCCTCCCACGGATTGATAAACCTTAGGTCATCCACTTGAGGGAAATTTGCTACTGTCCTACAAACCTCTACACTTGGAGGCCCAACAACGTCTACAAGAAGAAGGTTGTGTAGTAGACATCAGCCATCAAGATTGCTCATAACCCTGTTCAGCACTCGAAGACAAAGCAAATTCAGAGTCGTCATCATTTTCTTCGTGATCATGTGTTGAAGGGCGACATCTCTATTGAGAATGTGAAGACTGAAGAACAGCTAGCCGATATCTTCACTAAGCCCTTGGATGAGAAGAGATTTAGCAAGTTGCGGTGTGAGATAAATATCTTAGAATCTTCGAATGTTCTTTGAAAAGGACACTCATCCTAACACTTATGCAAAATTGATGACTTATATGTGCAACACATGAAGAAACGTTTTTCTTCAATCAATGAAGAATAACACTCCAAGTGTGAAGAAATTGATGAAGAATTTGATTCTCAGAACCCTACGAAAATTGTACGCGGTGTCTGAAATCATCATTCATATAAGGTGGGTCATGCCACCACCAAAAGTTGAGAATCTTCAATTTGAGTTTTTCCTCAGCTTTGAATTTCCTCAGTTGTTTTTCAACTTATAGTGTCTTCACTCTTTCCGTCGTTTATGTCCTCTACAGTAGTCACTTATTGCTATTTCTTCAAGTTGCTTGTTCTGCTAAGTGAATGTGATCGGACCCTTCCCCCTCTATGCTAAACTCAACCCAGTCTATTCACAAATTCTTCATGTGCGTTCTATTTGAAACTCGTTCAAAATCTTCACAATGTCCTTGTCAGCTGAAGAAATTGCGAACGAAACTTTAAACTTATCTTATCTGAATTTTCGACCTTTGCCGCTCAAACCGTTACACCTTCCACGATAATACTTATCCGTTTCACCCACGATTGCACACGATCATCACCTCTCAGTACGTGGGTGACACATGTCATGCGAATGATAAGGGTCAGGGGCACGTTCGTCCTATTTCCTCGGGCGAGCAGTTTTTCACTTCAGCTATAAATACCCATCTCCCTTCCTCACTTCGTTTTTACTCCGCTCAACCTCACTCCCTCGCTCGATCTCTCAAACCCTAGCGCCGCCGCTACTTCCAACGTCACCGGTGAGGAAGAGCTTCACTACCTCGACCTCGTCGTCGCCGTACTTACGCCGGACACGGATTTCTTCACTCTACCACCGCCGTAGTTGTCTTCCTCAGCCAAGTTAGGGCGTGGAAGATCTGAACCAATGAGCTTCAAATCTACACTTCCCAGTTCGTCGTGTTCATCATCCAGGGTAATAAAAAGTTAATTTTACTACCCTTGTTGATTCAGATGTTTTCTTCAAATCCTCCAAAGGTGTTTATTCTTCAAATCCTCACACACTGGACACCTCACATGTCATCTGTTCTTGATCTATTTCTCTAAGAAACATTTTTCTTCAAGATTCCTCAATTGTGTGGATTTTCAAATCTGTACAACTCTGGAACCTAAGTCAAAGAACGCTTAGTGAAATTCCTCAAGATTCATCTGGTCAAATTCCTCAAACTTGTTCTTATTGCAAAACCTTCTGAGAACGCATATGACCTCTCCAAATTCCTCGCAACTATACTCTGTTCACAGGTACACATGTTCGCTGCTGAATCTCTAGGTTCTCAGCAACTTAACTCATTTGCAGCGTTCCTCGATGAAAAGTTGCATACCTCTTCAGAGAACTCAATCATTCAAAACCCTCAGCTGAAGAAAATGGCAGATGGCGAGAAACCTCAGAAGGGAGGAAATAAGTTGGAAGTCAACACAGCTTTTGAGATACCAGATGACATTTACAAGGATTATTGCACTCCTGATGAGGCCACCCATGGAAAGGAAACTAAGAATGAGCGCAAAGTGCGCATCCAAAGGATAGAGAGGAGATGGGCACGGGAATGGAGGGAATACAGATATGTTACTCCCAAATATATGAAGAAATTCGCTCTTAATCCTCCATGCCCAAGACCTCCATTGGCACCTGGCCAAGAAGCTGATCCCACCAGCCTCAAGCGTGGTGAGGATTATCCTGATGAATGGGCCAAGTGCCAGGCCAAGCTAGCCAGAGTAGCTAAGGAAGCAGTGAGTAAATTTAATGAAGACTCTACTGCTGCTGCCACTGCTGAGGCCTCTACAAGCAAGCCAAAGAAGGCCATGCCAAAGAAGCCTGCTCATAAGGCAAGTGCTTCAACCCCAATGCCCTCACGACCAAGTTCCTCAGCAATGCCCTCACGACCAGATTCTTCAAAGCCCTCGCGGCAAATTCCTCAAGCCGCACTAGCTCCTCCAAAGTCCTTAGCTCCTCTGTCAAAATCCTCAGAACCTGCACATCTTGCCTCGTGCCAAAGGACAACAGGCATCTCTATTGCCTTAGGAGCTTCTGCTAGTTCTTCAGTTGCACCAAATTCATCAATTGGCCTCTCTCTACTGAAGACAAAGGCCACTACTGGACGAGGCTCTCGACCAAGTCCTCACAAGAAGCAGGTCACCTTTCAAGTGTCGTCTGATGAAGACGAAGCTGATGATGAAGAACTTGCTAAAATCATCAGGGACATGCAACTCAGGGCCGCTAGAGCCAAAGGCACAAATGTGCCTCTGCTTTTGGATCCAAAATTGATCCTTGATTACATTGATCTCTGGCACAAGGACCCCAACACTCCTATGCCTGACTTCAAGTTGAATCCTGGCCAAAGTCATATGTTGACTCACTTCATTCAGGAAGAAAAATTGAAATTTGAAAAGGCCAGGCAGTTGAAGAAAGCGCAATACAAAAAGGAGCGCTTCCTGGAGAAAAATGGTGTCTCTATGACAACTGAAGAACTTGTCACTATTCAATCTGAGATCAAGAAACTCAGTGATGCATTTGACGCATACCGCGTTGATTGACTGGGAGCCAAGGTCTGTTTTGTGAAACTAACTGGGAAGTTCACTTCCAATGTTGCCGCCCCAATGCAACAAGAAAATCCTCAGGTTGAGGCATCTACTCAGCCTATTGAAGAAAATGCCAGCACCGCTGATGACACTCAGGCTGCTGAAGAAAATGCTAGTACCAGGGCTGATGACTGCATTCTAGCCGCTAAAGAAATTGCCAGGGCAACCACTAGTGTTGCGCCTGAAGAAAATGAAGAAGTCGGGGCAACTGCATCAGTTGTGCCTGAAGATCTTGAACCAAATTCCTCTGCTCCTCTTGCGCCTACACCAACTCCGATCCTTCCATCTGCATCAGATGTGAAGAAGACCAAGGCTGCAGAGCGTGCAGCTGTGAAGAAAAGGAAGGCATCAACTGCATCAGATTCTTCAGCTCTGAAGAAGATGAAGCCGCTAACCGGCTCGTTTGAAAATCCAATTGATGTTGTTCCTGTCTCATCCATGCCATCAAAGGAACTCGGTCCTTTTGATGAAGAATACGTGATCCCAAGCGGATCCGATGAAGACATTCCTTCTGCTGCTTCTTCAGAGCAGTTGGATGAAGAAATTGACGCGGATGCAATCCCTTCAACCCCAATAGTCTCATCGCCCATGCCTCAGTTTACTGCTGAAGAGGCCGGCGTTGAAGAAATAAATGAAGAAGAAGATCTGGACATTGGATGCACAACTCTGGTGTTGAACGACGACTTTTGGGAAAGTCAGCACCCCAATTCTCCTCTGTTCACACCCCTCCAACAAATTCCTCAGTCCCCTGTAACTACTGAAGTACAAATGGGAGCTGATGAACCTCGTGCCACTCTATCTGTACAAGAAGAGATTACAGCCACTAGTGCTGAAGAAAATGTTAATAAAGTATTGAAGACCCAGGATGCTACTGAAGAAGAACCTGACATTCCTCGGCCTGTGGATCCTGAGATTGCGATTCCTGAGGTGGTGATGCAATTGACCGATACCCCTTAGCCCAAGCCAAAGGATCCTTTCTCGAAGAAGCAGAAATTCAAGGCTGATGCCTTCTTCGGCGAGCATGTATTCTTCATGGACTACAATCCTTATGACTTTGCTCGTCTTAGGAGGAAGCGCTTCTGGACTGCCAGCCAGGCCAATTTCTATTCTTCATTGCTCTTCAACAAGGATAAAGTCTTCTACCACGAGCATATTCCTCACGTGGACATGGAATCAATGCCTTGCTTCTCTCCTGTCCTCAGTGTGCTTCATGACGCAGGCCTCCTCAACTTTTGCTCTGACATTGTTGATTGGAATGAAGAGCTTATTCTTCAGTTCTACGCAACACTGCACATCACAGGCGATCCTGATGATATCAACACTTGAGTATTGGACTGGATGACCGGTAACACTCATTATAAGGCACCGGCCTCTGAATTACTTCACGCCCTGCCCATCAGTCCACCCCTTGAAGGAGCTCGTTGTCTGTTCTAGGAGCCTGAACTCACTACCCATTACATGCAAGTGCTAATGAAGCCCCTGAATCCCGGTCAAGCCCCAAGACCAAATTCCTCGTGAAGAAATTGCTATATGTGCCCAGAACAGTCTATCGCATTCTGACGAGGACAATGAGTCCTATCAAAGGCCACGACTCGTCTGATGAGGAAATTGTTGGCATCATGAAGAATCTGCTATTCAACATCATACATGGCATTCCTGTCAATTATCATGATTTCTTCATCAGGAATCTGGCTAATGTTGCACTCTCTCCATTTGAGTTGAAGCCTTATGCTCCTTGGATATGAGATTCCTCAGAACAAGGTATTCACTAAACTATAAGGCTGATTTTCAGAATCACCTCAGCTACCTGCCCCCAATTGATGTCCTCAAGCAGACATATTCCTCGGCTAATGAAAAGGGCAAGGCACCTGCTGTCATTGATGAAGGCATTCGTCCATTGGATGGTTACTTTCGCAAAGCTGCATCTTATACCACCAATGACGACTCTGCCACTCATGATTCTGCTGCACATGCATCCAAGACAAATCCTCAAGCCACAGCTCCCAGGGTGATGACTGACCATGAGCTGCTTCTTAGTCTTCACCAGAAGGTGGATCAAAACCAT
Source organism: Triticum monococcum (assembly GCA_034509565.1). Taxonomy (NCBI): domain Eukaryota; kingdom Viridiplantae; phylum Streptophyta; class Magnoliopsida; order Poales; family Poaceae; genus Triticum; species Triticum monococcum. The sequence goes on from CM067847.1 coordinate 526,298,936, forward strand.
AAATGGGTTAAGCGTCAGTTTGGTTCTCTTCTTCACAACATGACTGCTACACATAATGCAGTGAAGAAAAACCATTACTACCTCCATGAAGTTTTCGGTCACACCTGGGCTATCTTATCACATCTGTATGGTGAAAAAGATTTGAAGCAAATGGGTCTCAAGGAGGACTTTGACTGGTCTACACCTCCAGCAAAGAAATTCAAGAAGGTCAAAGTTCCTTCCTTGGTGGCAAGCTCATATTCTTCATCTCGCGACACCGACGAGTATGAAGACTTGGACGACACTGCGGTAGGCCCTATAACAACAAATGACCCCAACAACGCTGGCGCTCCTCCATCAACATGACTTTCTTCAGGTGCGTTAGTCCTCATTTTTCGATCCTCTTGGTCGTTCGATGACAAAGGGGGAGAAATTTGAGTTAGTCTTCAAACGGGTCTACCTATATGGGCGGGTTTTTTCTAAGTTCCAACTCTCGTTCTTTTGAAGACTTTGCTGGATCGAGTTGTAAACGTAAACTCTATGGTGGTCTGATACTTTTGCTGAGTTTCTTCTGCATGCTTATTCCTCATTAATGTTAATGCACGCATGCTGAATTAAATCAGTCACCTTATTTCATCATGCATTTCAAATTCTTCATATTATATGTTAAATGCGTGTATGAATTACAAGATATATGGGGAGATCTCCATGATTATACTCTTCAAAATGTGCATTGCTTCAAAAGCAAATTCCTCACTATGCACATCTTCAGGGGGATTTCTTCTATATCTTGCAATCAAAATCCTCAATATTAGTATTTACACTTCATATCTTTATCCCCGTTGAAAACTTAACATATATTGTCATCAATCACCAAAAAGGGGGAGATTGTAAGTGCATCTAGTGCCCCTTAGTGATTTTGGTGTATTGAAGACTTATAGGTTAAGGGACTGATGCGTTTGTGAGTGTATACAGGTCTATAAGTCTATGAGGAGTTCGATATTTACAGAGGAAGTCGACCCCTAAAAATGAAGTTCTTTAACTGAAGACTTTGGATTTCTGAAGACTTTGAAAGTGAAGAAATTGGTGTGATCCTGAAGACTTGGTATTCATTCGAGGAATATGAAGCATGAAGACTTTTGTTTTTGAAGTTTCTTTTTCTCTTTCTTGAGTCATAGGAAACACCATACTATTAAAAAGGGGGTCGAGGAAATACTAAGGAGAAAATTCCAAGTGATGCTCAACTCAAAATCCTACATCTACCCATCCCTTCGCGTGAAGCCATTGGAAATCTCATACAGCTCGGTCAATTTCTTTAGTGACAGAGATGAAGTTCTTCTGTTCTCTAAGGAATTTTTTCTGACTGAGGAGTTAGGAATTCGCCAGTGCGGATTGCCTACACTGTGAGGAGCATGATAGCCCTGAGGAATTTGTTAGTCAAATTTCTGACCGTTGTTGTGCTACGCGCCAGCTGTCCCAAAATATCCTTCCACCTAACGGTCGTATCATTGAAGGGCATTTATGTCTTATCATGCCGGGGTGATTCCTAGGCTATAAATAGCCGCCCCCTACAACCACTAGCTGGTTGGCTGCTCCGAGAGAAACTGACACTTGTCATTTGAGAGCATCCCATCCTCCGAGGACTTTGAGTGAAAATCATCATGTGAGGAAAACCCAAACCCAAACACCTACAAACCCCAAGTGATTGAGCATCACTAAAGAGATTGATCCTGCGTGGATCTGACGCTTGTTACCTTTGAAGACTGTGCATCTTCCAGACGGTTAGGCGTCATGGTCTAGAGCATCCAAGAGGAAATTGTGGATCGTCGAGTGACCGAGTCTGTGAAGGTTTGGAAGTCACCTGAAGACTTACCACGAGTGATTGGGTGAGGTCTGTGTGACCTTAGCTCAAGGGGAATACAGTGAGGACTAAGTGTCCTGAGCTGCGTGTTCAGGACTGGGTGTCCGGGACTATGTGTCCTCAGGTTTAAATACCTAGCCACCCTAACCAGACGTACAACTATCACAGCTATTGGAACTGGTCTACGAAATCATTGTCTTCACCAAGCTACCTGGTCCCAATTCATCAACCCTTCTATTTCCTCATCTCTCTGTTGTGTGCTTGTTCATATCTGTTTGAAGACTTTGGCTGAAGACTTTCTCTATTTCCTCAGCTCAATTTCTTCAGCATGTTTGTCTTCATTTTGTTTATCCTGTGTTTACGCTTTCTATACTCTGTACTTGTTTTCATTTCATCATGAAGACCATGCTCTTGTTCTGTTATGTTTACTTCTGAGTACTTATTCCGCTGCAAGTAGTTCTTCACTCAGGAATTTCCTCACCCGCAAATTTCTTAGTGAAGAATTCATAAAAATCACCTATGCACCCCCCTCTAATTGATATAACGCACTTTCAGGCACGCCCCCTAGCTTATGGCCCCCTCGGGAGTCCATCGACGTCCCTCTTCATCCTATAAATTCCAAATATTCCCAAACCCTCAGAACAAGCCACGAAAATACTTCTCCGCCGCCGCAACCTTCTGTTCCCATGAGATCCCATCTTGGGGCCTTTTCCAGCGATCTTCCGGAGGGGGATTAGATCACGGAGGGCATCTACATCAACCCTATTGCCCTTCTGATGAAGCGTGAGTAGTTTACCTCAGACCTGTGGGTCCATAGCTAGTAGCTAGATGGCTTCTTCTCTCTCTATGTTCTTCAATACCATGTTCTCCTCGATGTTCTTGGAGTTCTATCCGATGTAATATTCTATTGCGGTGTGTTTGTCGAGATATGATGAATTGTGGATTTAGGATCAGATTATCTATGAATATTATTTGAATCTTCTCTGAATTCTTATATGCATATTTTGATATCTTTGTATTTCCCTTCTAATTGTCGGTTTGGTTTGGCCAACTAGATTGGTATATCTTGCAATGGGAGAGGTGCTTAGTTTTGGGTTCAATCTTGTGGTGTCCTCACCAAGTGACAAAGTAGGGGTAGTGAGGCACGTATTGTATTGTTTCCATCAAGGATAAAAGGATGGGGTTTTCATCATATTGCTTGAGTTTATCCCTCTACATCATGTCATCTTACTAAAGGCGTTACTCCGCTCTTTATGAACTTAATACTCTAGGTGCATGCTAGATAGCGGTCGATGTGTGGAGTAATAGTAGTAGATGCAGAATCGCATCGGTCTACTTGACACGGACGTGATGCCTATATGCATAATCATTCCTTGGATATCGTCATAACTTTGCACTTTTCTATCAATTGCTCGACAGTAATTTGTTCACCCACTGTATTATTTGCCTTCAAAAGAGAAGCGTCTATTGAAACCTATGGCCCCTGGGTCTATTTTCCATCATTATATTCATATCTATAAACCAAAAAGCCCAAAAATACCTTGCTGCAATTTATTTACTTTTATTAAGTTTTACATTTTAGTAATCTTTTATACCTATCTCTATCAGATCTCACCTTTGCAATTGACCATGAAGGGATTGAAAACCCCTTTATAGCATTGGGTGCAAGTGTTTGATTGTTTGTGTAGGTGCATAGATTGGAGACTTGCTTGTACCTCCTACTCGATAGATAACTTGGTTCACTAATTGAGGGAAATACTTATCTCTACTTCTTTGCATCACCCTTTCCTCTTCAAGGGAAAAACCAACGCAAGCTCAAGAAGTACCATCTAGCACGGCGTGGTAGCCACTTCGGAAGGGAGCGACATGGAAGGCCAATACCTCAGACTGATAGTTCTCGGGAGTGCCGAAGACCACATCGAGGGTGATCTTTCCCTTGCATCGTGCTTCCCTACCAGGGATGATCCCTTTGAATGTAATTGACATGTACTGGATGTGAGTTATGTCGAATTGCATTTTTTTCAATGTTCCCTCGTAAATGAGGTTTAAGCTATTGTCATCGTCCATTAGAACCTTGTGCAGTCAGCATCCGTCCACTATGGGGTCGAGGACCATGGCAGCTAGGCGTCAGCTTAGATCAAACACCGGCTGGTCATGTTGCTCCAACATGATTGATGTGTCTAACCATGCCACCGAAGGTGCACGAATCAGGGTGCGGATGAGCTCGTGCAAGGCCCATTTTGTTTGGTTTCCTCACTTATAGGTTTGGTAAATCATTAGGACCTTGATAATCCCCAAGTGCAAGGAATCATCATAGCAATTTACAAAGGTGTGGAAGTGATAAGTATGGAGTGTCAAACCCACAAGGAGCTAAAGGTAAGATCAATATTCTCTCAAGTCCTATCTGTAACTAATACGACTCTATGTACACCGAACGTTTGCTTCCGACTAGAAATGAGAAATAAAACTATGTTGTGGGTATGAAGAGGGTACCTTTGCATGATATCGGAGAACTAAAATACAAAAGTAGGTGCTGTTAATATAAAATTAGAATATATTGCTATATCTTATAAATAACGAGTGTGGAATAATGATGGATCGGTGTGCGGAATTTTCCTAGGCAATTGTTAGCAAGATTGGTAATCATTATTGCAATTTCATATGAGGGAGGGGCATAAGCTAACATACTTTCTCTTCTTGGATCATATGCACTTATGGTTGGAACTCTAGCAAGCATATGCAACTACTAAAGATCATTAAGGTAAAACCCAACCATAGCATTAAAGTATCAAGTCCACTTTATCCCATACGCAACAACCTCCTTACTCGGGTTTAAGCTTCTGTCACTCTAGCAACCCACTATAAGCGAATCATGAACGTATTGCAACACCCTACAGTGGGAATCCTTCATGTGTGCATAGCACGGAAGGCACCATAGGACAACACCAAAATAAAACATACAACTCCAACCAATCTAGATCATCAATCAACCCAAAAGAAAAAGGAAATCTACTCAAAACATCATACGATGGCAACACATCATTGGATCATAATATGTGGCATAAAGCACCATATTCAAGTAGGGGATTACAGCGGGGTGCGAGAGATTGGACCGCCGAATAGAGATGAGGAACGTGATGAAGATGGTGATGTTGATTAAGACGATCACCGCGGTGATGGTTCCCCCGATGGCACTCTGGTGCCACCAAGAGAGAGGGAAGAGGTTCTCCCCCTTCGGCTTCCTCCTCCATGGCCTCACCCCTAGATGGGGATAGGTTCTCCCTCTGGTCCTTGGCCTCCATGGCGATGATGGCCCCCTCTGGGATCCTCCTCCATGGCCTCCGGTGATGATGGCCCCCTCCCGCAGGGTGTCAAAGAGGGCCTAGGTTGGTTTTTTGTGGCTATAGAGGCTTATGGCGGCGGAACTCCCGATCTAGGTTTATATCTGAGGTTTTTGGGATTTATAGGAGGTGTTGGCGTCAGGGACAAGTCAAGAGGGACCACGAGGCGACGACAAGGTAGGGGCGCGCCCTAGGGGATGGGGGTGCCCCCACCCTTGTGGTTACCCCAGGACTCCTCTCTGGTATCTTTTCATTCCAGTATTTTTTATATTTTCCAAAAATAATCTCCGTAAATTTTTAGCCCATTTCGAGAACTTTTACTTCTCCACAAAAAACGACAACACGGTAGTTCTGCTAAAAACAACGTTAGTACGGGTTAGTTCTAATCAAATCATACCAAAACCATATAAGATTGTTATAAACATGGCATGAATACTTCATAAAGTATAGATATGCCGGAGACGTATCAGCATCCCCAAGCTTAATTCTTGCTCATCCTCGAGTAGGTAAATAATGAAAGAAATAATTTATGAAGTGTGAATGATGGCATAGTGTATAAGTTTGATCAATGATAGTTCCAAACACTTTTCTAGCATCATTATATATCATAAACAGTAGCTCATCTCATAAAACTTCTCATGATCAAGTAGCAAGCTATTCACAAGTTAAAGTATAGACCATAAAGTTTCTTGAAAACTAACAAACCATGTTCTTAGTCATCAAACAATTGCAATTCATCTTATTTTTAGGAAGGGTCTATGTAAGAGCTTAGATTTAGCAAATTCCACATACTCAACTATCATATAGTCTTCCATGATTGCTAACACTCAAAGCATATTTTTAGAACAAATAGCATCCATCAAACATAGAGAAAGATAGGGGCTTAATGTTTTGGCTCCCAACTTATTTATAATATAGATAATTGTCAACAATAATAATTCATGATCAAATATATTTGAATGGCCATATATGCTTGGATCTTTCCCCACCACATGATGCTTGCCAACTAAAGAATAATTGAGGTTGAAATAGGAAGGGATACTATTGACTCTTGCATAAAAGTAAATACATGACAGTAAAAGATATGCCCTTTGCAGAGGGAAGTAGAGGTTTTCATGCGCTTTTAAATGTTAGATGTGCAAACCCTTAATGCAAAGGAACGTCATATTGTATTGCCCTTTGTGATAGCAACCATTATTATGCAGTCCGTCGCTTTTATTTCTTTACCGCCACAAGTTCGTACAGTGCTTATTTTCCCTTACAATAAAAGATCATACATATTTTGGAGCAATGTTTATTGCTTTTTGCACAGATGACAACTTACTTGAAGGATCTTATTCAATCCATAGGTAGATATGGTGGACACTCATGGCATGAAACTGGGTTTAAGGATTTTGGATACACAAGTAGTATCTCTACTTGTGTACAAAAATTTTGGCTAGGAAAAGATCCTAAGCAAGCACCACATGTTAGAGGATCCATAACAATATAACTTATATGCAAATATACCCAAACATAACTCATTATGTTGTCTTCCTTGTCCAACTTAAACTAATTTTCTCAAGTTTGCAAATAATTAATGGGGATCACAATCATAGAAGATGTCCAAGATAGTATATTTCTATGTGAAATCTCTCTTCCTGCAATATTCTTTTATGAATTGTTCAAGTGACCAATGTTAAGTTTGCTAACTTTCAATAAATTTTACCACCTATACTTCTTATAAGTGAAGTCATTACTCCCCATGGGATAAGCATATGAGGCATATATAATTTCAGATCTGTGATATTCAATTCATTCAACCATTTACTCATAGGATATAAGTGAAGCACGGGAGGAAATGAGAAACTACTCCAAAAAGATATAAGTGAAGAACACTGAGTAGTCAAATAATTAACTAGCCATGGGAGGACTCTCTCTCATTCAAGATTTCAGATCCAATGATTTTATTCAAATAGCAAGTAAAATGAAAATACACACCAAGCAAAACACATATCCTGTGATGAATAAAAATATAGCACCAAGTAAGGTATACCGATGGTTTTGAAGACGAAAGAGGGGATGCCTTCCGGGGCATCCCCAAGCTTAGGCGCTTGAGTCTTCCTTGAATATTACCTTGGGGTGCCTTGGGCATCCCCGAGATTAGGGTATTTCCGCTCCTTATTCTCCTCGTATCGATGTCGCACCCAAAACTTGAAAACTTCAATCACACAAAACTTAACGGAACTTCGTGAGATGGGTTAGTATGATAAAGAGTAAATCATTCACTTTGGTACTGTCAAAGACAAGATTCATAACTGTTCTCACACAATTCCTACTGTACCATATCATTTCTACAATTTATATTGAGCAATATAAGCCATAGAAACTAGAAAACAAGCAAACTATGCATTAAAAACAGAATCTGCCAGAAACAGAACAATCTGTAATGATCTGAACAACAACCATACTTATGCTACTCCAAAAATTATGAAAAATTAGGACAACCTAGGAAATTTGTATGTCAATCTTGTGTACAAAATCAGATCAAAAGCAGTCTTCTGTGATTTTTTAAAATTCTTGCAATGAGCGCAAAAGTTTCTGTTTTTCATCAAGATTAAATCAACTATCACTGTAAGCCATCCCAAAGGTCTTACTTGGCACTTTATGGGAACAAAATCTATAAAACATGATTACGACAGTAACTTAATCATGTGAACACACAAAAATAGTAAGGATAAATATTGGGTTGTCTCCCAACAAGCCCTTTTCTTTAATGCCTTTTTAGCTAGGCATGATATTATAATGATACTCTTCCAAGCCCAATTCCAACGATAGTCTTATTCATACTGCAAAAGATATAAGTGAAGTTCATGGAGCATTCTACAATTAATATAGATTTACCAACATCTAAGCTCAAAATATGTAAGTGAAGCACAGGAAGCATTCTATAAAGTCGTACTCAAAAGATTTAAGTGGAGCACAAAGAGCATTCCATAAAGGCATACTCAAAAGATTTAAGTGAACCACAAAGAGCATTCTGCAAATCAATGAAGGTCTATCTCACACTAGCATGGAGAATATAGGAAAATAAAAGAGAAATAAACACAAAAGATGCATATCATGTGAACAAAACAAAAATCGAGGTATACCAATAATTATTGTTGAAGAAGAAAGATGGGATGCCAACTGGGGCATCCCCAAGCTTAGATGCTTGAGTATCCCTGAAATATTTGCTTGTAGTGCCTTGGGCATCCCCAATATTGAACTCTTCCCTCTCCTTATTCTTCTCATATCGGTAACTCCTCGTTCTTCGAACACTTCATCCACACAAAACTTAACAAAAACTTTGTGAGATCTGTTAGTATAATAAAGCAAATCACTACCTTTAGGTACTGTTGTAAACTCATTCCAATTTCATATTAGCATTATATCTACTGTGTTCCAACTTCACCATGGTTCATACCCCCAGATACTACCCATAGATTCATCAAAATAAGTGAACAACACATAGAAAACAGAATATGTCAAGAACAGGACAGTCTGTAGCAATCTGGCACTTTCGTATACTTCTGTAACTTCAAAAATTCTAAAAAATTGGGAAAATATATAAAAATTGCCTATCAGTACTATGTAAAAATTTCAAGATTTTATCGTGCTCCAGTAAAAAAATGAAAATTCAAATACTACAGCAAAAGTTTCCGTTTTTTCTGCTGCACACACCAAACAAGCAATTTAAACATTCTAAAGCCAAACCTTGGCAAATTATTTTTGTAATACAATGGATATAAAATAGGGGATAATTATTTTTGAGAAACTTCCATGAAAAATTCTACATTGTTTCCTGAGCATGAACACAAGTGTTCAAGGTCGACCCTTGCTACCTCTTGAGCACTGTGTTGGTTTTACCCGAAGAGGAAGGGATGATGCAGCAAAGTAGCGTAAGTATGATAACCCACAAGTATAGGGGATCGCAACAGTTTTCGAGGGTAGAGTATTCAACCCAAATTTATTGATTCAACACAAGGGGAGCCAAAGAATATTCTCGAGTATTAGCAGCTGAGCTGTCAATTCAACCACACCTGGAAACTTAATATCTGCAGCAAAGTGTTTAGTAGCAAAGTAATATGATAGTGGTGATAACGGTAGCAAAAGGTAACAGTAGTAAAAGCAATGTTTTTGGTATTTTGTAGTGATGATAGCAATAGCAACGGAAAAATAAATAAGCGAAGAACAATATATGGAAAGCTCGTAGGCAATGGATCGGTGATGGAGAATTATGTCGGATGCGGTTCATCATGTAACAGTCATAACCTAGGGTGACACAGAACTAGCTCCAGTTCATTGATATAATGTAGGCATGTATTCCGAATATAGTCATATGTGCTTATGGAAAAGAACTTGCATGACATCTTTTGTCCTACCCTCCTGTGGCAGCGGGGTCCTTATGGAAACTAAGGGATATTAAGGCCTCCTTTTAATAGAGAACCGGAACAAAGCATTAACACATGGTGAATACATGAACTCCTCAAACTACGGTCATCACTGGTAAGTGTCCCGATTATTATCACTTCGTGGTTAACGGATCATAACACATAATAGGTGACTATAGACTTGCAAGATAGGATCAAGAACACTCATATATTGATGAAAACATAATAGGTTCAGATCTGAAATCATGGCACTCGGGCCCTAGTGACAAGCATTAAGCATAGCAAAGTCATAGCAACATCAATCTCAGAACATAGTGGACACTAGGGATCAAACCCTAACAAAACTAACTCGATTACATGATAGATCTCATCCAACCCATCACCGTCCAGCAAGCCTACGATGGAATTACTCACGCACGATGGTGAGCATCATGAAATTGGTGATGGAGGATGGTTGGTGATGACGATGGCGACGGATTCCCCTCTTCGGAGCCCCAAACAGACTCCGGATCAGCCCTCCCGAGAGGTTTTAGGGCTTGGCGGCGGCTCCGTATCGTAAAACACGATTATTTCTTCTCCCTGATTTTTTTCTCCCCGAAACTCAATATATGGAGGTGGAGTTGGAGTCAGAGAGGCAACAGGGGGGCCCATGAGGTAGGGGACGCACCCCCACCCTCGTGGCAAGGTGGTGGCCCCCCTGGCCTTCATCTTTGGCAGGTATTTTTCGTATTTTCTGAAAAGTTTCTCGGTGAAGTTTCAGGTCATTCCGAGAATGTTTGCTCCTGCACGTAAATAACACCATGGTAATTCTGCTGAAAACAGCGTCAGTCCGGATTAGTTCCATTTAAATCATGCAAGTTAGAGTCCAAAACAAGGGCAAAAGTTTTTGTAAAAGTAGATACGTTGGAGACATATCAACTCCCCCAAGCTTAAACATTTGCTTGTCCTCAAGCAATTCAGTTGACAAACTGAAAGTGATAAAGAAAAACTTTTACAAACTCTGTTTGCTCTTGTTGTTGTAAATATGTAAAGCCAGCATTCAATTTTTCAGCAAAGATTATAACTAACCACATTCGCAATAACGCATAGGTCTCGGGTTACTCATATCAATAGCATAATCAACTAGCAAGCCATAATAATAAAACTCGGATGACAACACTTTCTCAAAACAATCATAATATGATATAACAAGCTGGTATCTCGCTAGCCCTTTCTGAGACCGCAAAACATAAATTCACAGCACCTTTAAAGACCAAGGACTGACTAGACATTGTAATTCATGGTAAAAGAGATCCAGTCAAGTCATACTCAATGCAAACTAACAATAATGAATGCAAATGACAGCAGTGCTCTCCAACTGGTGCTTTTTAGTAAGAGGATGATGACTCGGCATAAAAGTAAATAGATAGGCCCTTCGCAGAGGGAAGAAGGGATTTGTAGAGGTGCCAGAGCTCGGTTTTGAAACAGAGGTGAATAATATTTTGAAACAGAGGTGCTCCTTAAAAGTTCTCGATGATCTCCTAAGATAGTTTCATGAGCTAACTTAAGAGTGTTTAGTTCTTTAGTTAGAGACTCAATCTTCTCCTTATCATTGTCATTCGTTTTATCTTGATTAGCATGATTAATTGACGTTTCATCATAGTATTCATCACTAGAGTTGTCAACAAGTAAATCATCATCACCTAACAAGTCATCTTCATCACTATTGAAATCAACATACTCGGGGTGTGATACCTTTGGGCCTTTAGCCATGAAGCATGTTCCAACTCCTTCATTTGGTGAGTCAAATATGTCGTAGGAGTTGGTTGTTAGAAGTGCTAGACCGGCAACACCTTCATCTTGAGTATATTCGGAGTCGGAGTGATGGCCACTCGCGGAGTGGTTGTCGGAGTCGGAGCCGGATACCCATTCACCAACATGAGCTTGATGTCTTCGTTTTGTGTAGCTCCTTGATGACTTGTCCTTTCTTTCCGAATCCTTGCTTCTCCGTGAGAGTCTTCGTTCCTAACGATCATCTCTACTCCTTCTTTCTCTAGATGGTGATTCTTCTCTTCTACTTCTTATCTTGGGAGAATCTTTTCTTCTCTTGTAGGGGGGCGTACACTCATTGGAATAGTGTCCGGGCCTTCCACAATTGTAGCAGTTTCCCTCTCGACTAGAAGATCTTTTTCATTGTAGGACCTTGACTTGGAGCTTCTCTCTTTGCTTCTACTCTTGTAGAACTTGTTGAAGTTCTTCACCATTAAGCTCAATTCTTCATTGAAGGTTTGTTTCTCACTCGATGATGTGGGGGCTTCACATGAGGCTTTGTAAGCACCACTTGATTTGTTGTGAAGTTCCTCTTTATCCTTGAGTGACATCTCATGAGCAACAATTCTTTCGATGACTTCCGTTGGCTTGAGATCTTTGTAATTGGGCATCATTTGGATCAATGTGCACACGGTATCATATTTTCCATCCAAGGCTCCTAGGATCTTCTTGATGATGAATCTATCGGTCATCTCTTCACTCCCTAAGCCGGAAATCTCATTTGTGATAAGAGCAAGCCTAGAGTACATTTCAGTGACACCTTCACCATCCTTCATTTTGAACTTGTCAAGTTGACTTTGAAGCACATCCAATTTGGATTCCTTGATGGAGTCGGTACCTTCGTGCATATCAATCAAAGTATCCCAAATTTCCTTTGCATTCTCAAGACGGCTGATTTTGTTGAATTCTTCGGGGCACAATCCGTTGAAGAGGATATCACAAGCTTGAGCGTTGTATTGCAGCATTTTCAACTCTTCCGCGGTAGCTTCATGGTTCGGTTCTTTCCCATCAAAGAATTCACCTTGCAAGCCAATACACACAATAGCCCAAACGGCGGGGTTATGTCCAAGAATATGCATTTTCATCTTATGCTTCCAACTAGCAAAATTAGTGCCATCAAAATAAGGACCTCTACAGTGATAATTTCCCTCGCTAGACGCCATACTCTCCTAGGTTGTGAAACCAAGGCTATGATCACCAAAAGCTATGGAAATCAAAGCAAATGGAAACCAAAGCTCTGATACCACTTGTAGGATCGAAAGTATGTCTAGAGGGGGGTGATTAGACTACTTGACCAAATAAAAATCTAGCCTTTTCCCAATTTTAGTTCTTGGCAGATTTTAGCTATCTTAGCACAAGTCAACCAATCTCCACACAATTCAAGCAAGCATGCAAAAGAGTATATGAGCAGCGGAAAGTAAAGCATGCAACTTGCAAGAATGTAAAGGGAAGGGTTTGGAGGATTCAAACGCAATTGGAGACACGGATGTTTTTGTCGTGGTTCCGATAGGTGGTGCTATCGTACATCCACGTTGATGGAGACTTCAACCCACGGAGGGTAACGGTTGCGTGAGTCCACGGAGGGCTCCACCCACGAAGGGTCCACAAAGAAGCAACCTTGTCTATTCAATCACGGTCGTCGCCCACGAAGGACTTGCCTCACTAGCGGTAGATCTTCACGAAGTAGGCGATCTCCTTGCCCTTACAAACTCCTTGGTTCAACTCGACAATCTTTTCGGAGGCTCCCAAGTGACACCTAGCCAATCTAGGAGACACCACTCTCCAAGAAGTAACAAATGGTGTGTTGATGATGAACTCCTTGCCCTTGTGCTTGAAATGATAGTCTCCCCAACACTCAACTCTCTCTCACGGGATTTGGATTTGGTGGAAAGAAGATTTGAGTAGAAATCAACTAGGGGAAGGCTAGAGATCAAGATTCATATGGTTGGAATCGAATATCTTGACCTCAACACGAGTGTAGGTGGTTCTCTTTTAGAAAATGTGTATTGGAAGTGTAGGTATATTCTGATGGCTCTCTCCATGAATGAAGAGTGGGTGGAGGGGTATATATAGCCTCCACACAAAATCTAACCGTTACACACAATTTGCCAAACTTGGTGGAACCGAATGGTTAAACTCGATCGGACCAATTCAGCAAACCTAGTGACCATTAGGATTTTCGGTGGGACTGAGATGCAACTCGGTAGGACCGATATGGTTAGGGTTAGGGCATAACATAATCTCAGTGTGATCGATTACACAAACTCAGTGGGACCGATTTTGGTAATAAGCTAACCAGAGAGTTGGTCAGGTAAACTCGGTGGGACCGATTCGCTCATCTCGGTGAGACCGAAATGTTACAAAAGGGAAACAGAGAGTTTACATTGCAATCTCGGTGGGACCGATCGCTCATGTCGTTAAGACCGAAACATTATAAAGGCAAACAGAGAGATTACAATCCCATCTTGGTTAAACCGAGATCCCTATCAGTGAGACCGATTTGCCTAGGGTTTGTGGCAGTGGCTATGACATTTGAAACTCGGTGGCGCCGGATAGAAAGAATCGGTGGGGCCGAGTTTGACTTTTGGTTTAGGTCATATGTGGATGTGGGAAGGTAGTTGAGGGTTTTGGAGCATATCACTAAGCACTTTGAGCAAGCAAGCCATTAAGAAACACCTCATCCCTCCTTGATAGTATTGGCTTTTTCCTACAGACTCAATGTGATCTTGGATCACTAAAATATAAAATGTAGAGTCTTGATCTTGAAGCTTGAGCCAAACTTTTTGTCCTTAGAATTTTGAGGGATCCACTTCCCTCATCCATGCCATGCCATTCATTGAGCTTTTCTTGAAATATTAATCTTGGAATAATGTTACCTCAGTGAGCTATATGTTGTTAGGAATTACCAAAACCACCCAGGGATAGTTGGACTTTCAATCTCCCCCTTTTTGGTAATTGATGACAACATATAGATCAAAGCTTCGACAAATGATAATAAGAGTGAAAGATATTGTCGCTTTGAGAAGTATGTGAAAAGCAAGAGCTCCCCCTAAATTTGTGCGTATCTTAAGATTTGCTTTGGACTGAAAATGCACAATGAGTTAGGATCATGGGTTACTCTTCCATGTCACATACATCTTGGTGGAGCGCTCAAAATGATAAGAATTAAATACATGCACTCATCACAAGCAAAGTGAATGATCATATAAGGATAAGTAAGATAATATCATCTAACAAGCATAAGTGTAGCTTATGATCGACCACATGATCATCAATGTCTCACAGATAATAGCATAGTATCTCAAGCAATCAAAAGCAACCAAAGTTCAACCAAGAAGACAAGAGAGAACAAAAGCAAACTCTCTCTCTCGAAGTCTATGATCTATACATTTTTCTCCCCCTTTGGCAACAAGTTACCAAAAAGTTCATAGAAAATGCATAGCACTAGAACGTCTCTCAAGCTTGGTCTTCAGGTGGTGGTGTCCGGAGAACTCCAAGAACGAAGGCTTCAGTTGATGTGGATGGAGCTGATGGAGTTGGTGCTGGAGCTGGTTGCGCTGAAGCTGTAGCTGGTGCAGATGAAGTGGCTCTAGTGTCTGGAACAGGCACTGCAGTTGATCTCTGAGCTCGAGGCACTCTGGCAAATGCATCAGTGGTTGTTCTGCCCTTCCTCTCCTGCATATCATCTTGTAGCTGCTCCATAACTGACTGAATCTCAGTTACTTTGACATCTAAATCATAGAATTTTTGCTCCGCGATTCTTTCCAAGCTCTCCTGGTTTTGAGTTAGGGTGGCCAACCCCTTCTCAATCCTCAGAGTTGATGCTATCAATAACCAAGCTGGTCCTGCTTGCTTTTCAAAAAGTACTTAGATGCCTCCTCTTGAGTTGGCATCTTGGCAGCCTTCTCTTTCTTTGCTTTCTCCTTCTTCTCTTGAGCTTGTACTGATGATGGTTCATTCTCATTCATCACAACTTGATTGTCCTCGAAGTCTGGGTATATAGGCAAGTATTCCTTGTCCAACAGGTATGTGCCTGTGCCCATCTTTGAGTTTATCAACTCCTGGATCTGTGGGGCATATCCACAACTTCTTTTCTGGTCAGCTGCAGTCCTCTTGATAGTCTCAACTATAAGGCTCATGACCTTGAACTTCTGTGGCACATCAAATATATGTAGCAAGTTAATTGCATGGCCTCTGATCATTCTATGATCACTAGACTTGGGCAAGAGAGTGTGCCTAAGGATCCAATTGATTGTAGGCAGCCCTGACAGCAAGTGTTTTACTGACCCAAACTGGTGAGTCTCAAGATCATCTTCAGGAATCTCCTTGTACATGTTTGCCATATATTTGTGATCCATCTTCTTCTTGGCATAGACATCCAAGCCATCTTCTTCTTCTTCCTTAGGAGCATTGATCAGATTTGCTCATTCCTCAATAGTTGAGTGGTACCTTGTACCTTCAGACATGCATACTATCCTGCCATCTGGATAGAAGTGTGCTGTGGAGTAGAATTGCATTATGAGCTCCTCATTCCACTTTGTGACCTTCTGCCCAACAAAGTCTGCAACTCCACAAGCACTGAAGCTGTCAAACACACCAGGATAGTGTTCCTCATTTTCCTTGATGTACTTCCAGTCGACCCACCTCATTTCACACACTATAGGCTTCTTTTCCAGCAGCACTGTCTCATAGAAATCTTGTTGTTCCTTTGTGTGGAACCTGTAATCAACAGCAGTTCTTCTTCTTGTAGCATATGGGTCTGTCTCTCTCCATTTCCTCAGTCCTGAGTCTCTCCTGATCTTCATGTTCTCAGCCACAGGATGAGCATCATTGTGGTCTGGAATCTTGGGTTTGAGCTTCCTCAGGACTTGTCCTTCATCATCTTCATCAGCAGCAACTTCAGGCACTGGGGCCTTGTTCTTCTCAGCAGCTGGTATACTCCTGGTATTCCTCTTAGGTGCACTCTTGGGCTTGGAGGCTGCTTTGGGTGCTTCTTTGGGCTTTGATGAAGCAGCCCATGTCCTGATAGCATCACCCATAAGCTTCTCGGCCTTAGGTGTTGGTGCAACAACCTCTTCTTCCTCTTCCTCTTCAGAATCTCTTATGATTGAGGATCTCCCAAGCACTCTAGCAGTGGTCTTTTTGATCCTCTCCTTCCTCTTCTTCCCTTCTGCAGCAGCCTCTTTGGGTTCATATCCCAAAGGGACTTGAGTAGATGCTCTGGCCTTAGACATTGGAATTCTCTTTGCAAGAACCTTTTGCTTCATGCCTGGCTTGGTGGCAGCAGCAGTGCTATATTCCTTCTTAACCACTTTCTTCTTGGAAGTGGCCTCATCCTCAACTGCCACATAGTCTTCATCCTCAGACTCTGAAGTTTTCTTCTTCCTTGTCCTGGTGGCAGCTTTGGGCAAGTTGTTGGGAGTGCTCCTGCTACCATCATCTGAACTGCTAGAGGGACTAGTGCCCTCACTC
This sequence comes from Triticum monococcum, assembly GCA_034509565.1. Lineage (NCBI taxonomy): Eukaryota > Viridiplantae > Streptophyta > Magnoliopsida > Poales > Poaceae > Triticum > Triticum monococcum. Next base: position 526,315,810 of record CM067847.1, read on the forward strand.
AGGTGAACCTGCTCCTCTGACCTGTTCTGGCTGTCACTCTGATCAGACATATTGCAAATACTGACAGCAGACCCTGTGAATAGATATAGATGAGATAGAGTGGATGAGCATCACAAAATGCAGAGGTTTTTGCAAAAGAATGAGTCAAAAACTTAGTTTTAGTTTTCCACAGAAAGCATTTCGGATCAACCGATTTGTAAACTCGATGATACCGAAGCAGCTGTTGGAACCTAAACTAGTGAACTCGGTCAGACCGAGTCACAGTTCGGTGGTACCGAGATTGCTAGGGTTTCACAAAGTCCTGAACTCGGTCACACCAATTTGCAATTCTCGATCAGACCGAAAATTACATGTGCAATGGCCTGAGCCGAATCGGTGGTACCGAGTTCCACAACTCGGATGGTCCGAGATGGTTTCGGCGGAAACCTAACCCTAAATTTTCAATTCAACTCTAATCTATGGAGTGTTTTGACTGGATAGAAGCGTTTCAATCGTGGTAAGAATCATAATGAACACAATGTGCTAGGAATCGGACGGGGATAGCACTGTGATCGAGTCCATACCCTAGTTCGGCGATGAACTCGCTACGGCAGCAACGGCGGGGAAGAATTCTGTTGAAGGCGGCGGAGACTAGCGGCAGGAGGCAACTGGCGACGAGGAGGACGATCCGGAGACCCAGGAGGCAAAGCGAGCTATGCGCGGGCGAAGGGGTTTCGGAGAAATTTCCAAAATTTTGCCCGTGAGTATATATAGCCCGACCCTGTCGGTGTGACCGAGTGGAATAACTCGGTGTGACCGAAAGGTTCAAATCGGTTGCACCGAGATTGAAAACCTAGATCGACTTAGTGATCTCGGTATGACCGAAATGGATGAATCGATCGGACCGAAACGCACAAAGAAGTTTTGGAAGTTTAAGTCTATGACGAATCGGGGACTCCGAGTGCTCCTCACACAGAGTGGTTCGAATCTGACTTGATCAAATTTTGTGATGTAGCATGAATAGAGTTTGAGACGAGAAAAGCATAGATAGCTAGAGAAGGTTCTTAGGCATTCTTGTCCATCCACTTGGCAAAAGAAAAGAAAACCAATCAATCAAAACAACAAGTGGATGTCCTCGAATGAGTAAAATATGCAATCAACATGCTCACACAATAAAATGGCAATTGAAATATGTGGCAAAGCATGCACAACCAATTCTAGCATCTATCAAACAATTTGTGATGACTAGGTCATCTATATATGAGTATATTGACTTAGGAGTCAAATGAGAACATTTGATCATAGGTCATACTCATCGTTTAAGCACAAGTGGGGTTACCACTTTTACATAAAGCATTGTTGTGTTCACACCATTAGAGTTGCTTTAGGTCAATTCTTAGAGTAAAGCTCCCCCTAGATGTGAGATCCCCCCTAAGAGGGATGAACTAACCTTGGGCTTTGTCGATGATGACTTCATGTAGATGTTGAAGATGTGGATGCTCAATGTTGATGTAGATCATTTGAAGCTATCCATTGGAGTGAGTTGCACTTTCAATACCTACACGGGTTAGTCCCACAAGGAACAAACAAGGATATCCATAGACATAAAGTGATGCACACACAAGATGATGTCTATGAAAGCTTTTAGGTTACCTTGTCCCTTGTCTTACCAACAAGAGGGTTTGTGACTCCTTGAACTAATGCAAGATGTGGCAGTTGATTGCACTTGTTCTTGCCAAGATGATAAGAGTGAAGTATGTTGGCGGAGTCACCCTCAAGAACTCTCTAGTTCTTCTTCTTCGGGATCCACACCATCTTGATGGAAATCCTCAGTGTTGTAGTTGTACTTGATGAAGTGGAACTTGAAGTAGTCTTGGGAACCCACTTGACCAAGGCCTTAGGAGCTTCTTCAAATTCCTCTTGAAGCTTGTCCTTGCCTTTTTGCTTGTCGTCTTGTGGTGGAAGATCATCTTCAGCTTGTGTCCCTTTGAAAGAAGTAGGATCATACTTCTCTTGTTGAGGAACAAACTTCCTCTTGGGGTATTGATCTTCTTCCCACTCAACTCCATTGGCATTGAACTTTGGTTCAAAACCAACACCTTGATTCTTCCGGTGCCTTCCTTGCTTGCGTACAATTTCCTCGAATTGCTTACTTCCGGCAAGGCTCTTGTAAACACCTTTCTCTATAATTCCCTTCAATAAGCTATTTTCTTGCTCAAGTGTAACTTGGCTAAGAGAATCATTAGTGGAATCAAGAGAACTACTAGAAGCAACAATGTTGGATTTAGCATGATTACTGTTACTACTAGAGGAAGAATCTTTCTTGTTCTTGTTACTAGACTTGACTTGAGGCATGTAAGTGGATAAGAGTAAACGCTTGGCAATGTAAGAAGAACTTTTCTTGCGAAGATCATCATTGATTGCTTTTAAGAACTCATGCTCTTGCTCAAGGTTGAGCTTTTCAAAGCGTAATTTCTCATGAGTCCTAAAAAGTTCTCGATGATCTCCTAAGATAGCTTCATGAGCTAACTTAAGAGTGTTTAGTTCTTTAGTTAGAGACTCAATCTTCTCCTTATCATTGTCATTCATTTTATCTTGATTAGCATGATTAATTGACGTTTCATCATAGTATTCATCACTAGAGTTGTCAACAAGTAAATCATCATCACCTAACAAGTCATCTTCATCAATATTGAAATCAACATACTCGGGGTGTGATACCTTTGGGCCTTTAGCCATGAAGCATGTTCCAACTCCTTCATTTGGTGAGTCAAATATGTTGTAGGAGTTGGTTGTTAGAAGTGCTAGACCGGCAACACCTTCATCTTGAGTATATTCGGAGTCGGAGTGATGGCCTCTCTCGGAGTGGTTGTCGGAGTCGGAGCCGGATACCCATTCACCAACATGAGCTTGATGTCTTCGTTTTGTGTAGCTCCTTGATGACTTGTCCTTTCTTTCCGAATCCTTGCTTCTCCATGAGAGTCTTCGTTCGTAACGATCATCTCTACTCCTTCTTTCTCTAGATGGTGATTCTTCTCTTCTACTTCTTATCTTGGGAGAATCTTTTCTTCTCTTGTAGGGGGCCGTACACTCATTGGAATAGTGTCCGGGCCTTCCACAATTGTAGCAGTTTCCCTCTCGACTAGAAGATCTTTTGTCATTGTAGGACCTTGACTTGGAGCTTCTCTCTTTGCTTCTACTCTTGTAGAACTTGTTGAAGTTCTTCACCATTAAGCTCAATTCTTCATTGAAGGTTTGTTTCTCACTCGATGATGTGGGGGCTTCACATGAGGCTTTGTAAGCACCACTTGATTTGTTGTGAAGTTCCTCTTTATCCTTGAGTGACATCTCATGAGCAACAATTCTTTCGATGACTTCCGTTAGCTTGAGATCTTTGTAATTGGGCATCATTTGGATCAATGTGCACACGGTATCATATTTTCCATCCAAGGCTCCTAGGATCTTCTTGATGATGAATCTATTGGTCATCTCTTCACTCCCTAAGCCGGCAATCTCATTTGTGATAAGAGCAAGCCTAGAGTACATTTCAGTGACACCTTCACCATCCTTCATTTTGAACTTGTCAAGTTGACTTTGAAGCACATCCAATTTGGATTCCTTGACGGAGTCAGTACCTTCGTGCATATCAATCAAAGTATCCCAAATTTCCTTTGCATTCTCAATACGGCTGATTTTGTTGAATTCTTCGGGGCACAATCCGTTGAAGAGGATATCACAAGCTTGAGCGTTGTATTGCAGCATTTTCAACTCTTCCGTGGTAGCTTCATGGTTCGGTTCTTTCCCATCAAAGAATTCACCTTGCAAGCAATACACACAATAGCCCAAACGGCGGGGTTATGTCCAAGAATATGCATTTTCATCTTATGCTTCCAACTAGCAAAATTAGTCCCATCAAAATAAGGACCTCTACGGTGGTAATTTCCATCGCTAGACGCCATACTCTCCTAGGTTGTGAAACCAAGGCTATGATCACCAAAAGCTATGGAAATCAAAGCAAATGGAAACCAAAGCTCTGATACCACTTGTAGGATCGAAAGTATGTCTAGAGGGGGGTGATTAGACTACTTGACCAAATAAAAATCTAGCCTTTTCCCAATTTTAGTTCTTGGCAGATTTTAGCTATCTTAGCACAAGTCAAGCAATCTCCACACAATTCAAGCAAGCATGCAAAAGAGTATATGAGCAGTGGAAAGTAAAGCATGCAACTTGCAAGAATGTAAAGGGAAGGGTTTGGAGGATTCAAACACAATTGGAGACACGGATGTTTTTGTCATGGTTCCGATAGGTGGTGCTATCGTACATCCACGTTGATGGAGACTTCAACCCACGGAGGGTAATGGTTGCGCGAGTCCACGGAGGGCTCCACCCATGAAGGGTCCACGAAGAAGCAACCTTGTCTATTCCATCACGGCCGTCGCCCACGAAGGACTTGCCTCACTAGCGGTAGATCTTCATGAAGTAGGCGATCTCCTTGCCCTTACAAACTCCTTGGTTCAACTCCACAATCTTGTCGGAGGCTCCCAAGTGACACCTAGCCAATCTAGGAGACACCACTCACCAAGAAGTAACAAATGGTGTGTTGATGAGGAACTCCTTGCTCTTGTGCTTCAAATGATAGTCTCCCCAACACTCAACTCTCTCTCACGGGATTTGGAATTGGTGGAAAGAAGATTTGAGTGGAAAGCAACTTGGGGAAGGCTAGAGATCAAGATTCATATGGTTGGAATGGAATATCTTGACCTCAACACAAGTGTAGGTGGTTCTCTCTCAGAAAATGTGTATTTGAAGTTTAGGTATGTTCTGATGGCTCTCTCCACGAATGAAGAGTGGGTGGAGGGGTATATATAGCCTCCACACAAAATATAACCATTACACACAATTTGCCAAACTCGGTGGGACCGAATGGTTAAACTCGGTCGGACCGATTCAGCAAACCTAGTGACCGTTAGGATTTTCGGTGGGACTAAGATGCAAATTGGTAGGACCGATATGGTTAGGGTTAGGGCATAACATAATCTCGGTGTGACCGATTACACAAACTCGGTGGGACCGATTTTGGTAATAAGCTAACCAGAGAGTTGGTCAGGTAAACTCGGTGGGACCGATTCGCTCATCTCGGTGAGTCTGAAATGTTACAAAAGGTAAACGGAGAGTTTACATTGCAATCTCGGTGGGACCGATCGCTCATCTCGGTAAGACCGAAACGTTACGAAGGGAAACAGAGAGATTACAATCCCATCTCGGTTAAACTGAGATCCCTATCGGTGAGACCGATTTGCCTAGGGTTTCTGGCAGTGGCTATGACATTTGAAACTCGGTGGCCCCGGATAGAAAGAATCGGTGGGGCCAAGTTTGACTTTTGGTTTAGGTCATATGTGGATGTGGGAAGGTAGTTGAGGGTTTTGGAGCATATCACTAAGCACTTTGAGCAAGCAAGCCATTAAGCAACACCTCATCCCTCCTTGATAGTATAGGCTTTTCCTATAGACACAATGTGATCTTGGATCACTAAAATATAAAATGTAGAGTCTTGATATTGAAGCTTGAGCCAAACTTTTTGTCCTTAGAATTTTGAGGGATCCACTTTCCTCATCCATGCCATGCCATTCATTGAGCTTTTCCTGAAATATTAATCTTGGAATAATGTTAGCTCAATGAGCTATATGTTGTTAGGAATTACCAAAACCACCCAGGGATAGTTGCACTTTCAACCGTATATAGGTAGGTATAGTGGACTCATGTGGAATAACTTTGGGTTTTAAGGAGTTTGGATGCACAAGCAGTATTCCCGCTTAGTACAGGTGAAGGCTAGCAAAAGACTAGGAAGCAACCAGCTAGAGAGCGACAACAGTCATGAACATGCATTAAAATTAATCAACATCAAATGCAAGCATGAGTAGGATATAATCCACCATGAACATAAATATCGTGAAGGCTATGTTGATTTTGCTTCAACTACATGCGTGGACATGTGCCAAGTCAAGTCACTTAAATCATTCAGAGGAGGATACCACCCTATCATACCACATCATAACCATTTTAATAACATGTTGGCATGCAAGGTAAACCATTATAACTCATAGCTAATCAAGCATGGCACAAGAAACTATGATCTCTAGTTGTCATTGCAAACATGTTTATTCATAATAGGCTGAATCAGGAACGATGAACTAATAATATTTACAAAAACAAAAGAGGTCGAGTTCATACCAGCTTTTCTCATCTCAGCCAGTCCATCTTATATCATCATAATTGCCTTTCACTTGCACGACTGAATAGTGTGAATAATAATAATAGTGCATGTGTATTGGACTAAGCTGGAATATGCAAGCATTTAATAAACTGGAGAAGACAAGGCAATATGGGCTCTTTTGTCAGATCAACAATAATGCATATAAGAGCCTCTTCAACAACTTAATTATGGTCTTCTCCTATCGACCCCCAAAGGAAAGAAAAGAAATAAAACTATTTACACGGGAAAGCTCCCAGCAAGCAAAAGAAGAACAGGAAATCTTTTTGGATTTTCTTTTTAATTACTACTACAAGCATGGAAAGTGAACTAATTAAAAGCTACAACTAATTTTTTTGGGTTTTTCTTAAGGTTTATTAAACACACAAGAAGAAAGCAAAAAAAAGGAAAATAAACTAGCATGGATGATACAATGAAAAAGTGTGAGCACCGACATCTAGCAATGAGTGTGTGAGCATAAATGTAATGTCGGTGAGAAATATGTACTCCCCCAAGCTTATGCTTTTGGCCTAAGTTGGTCTATGGCCACGGCTGGCCTAGCGGATATCCATAATAATAGTTGTTGGGGTCATACTGTGATGCAGCAGCTATCACCTGCTGAGCTGCAGCGTGGCGACGAGCAGCCTCCTATCGTACTCATCTGCCTCCTCTCTGGTAATAGTATATCCTCCTCTTGCCTGATAATCAAAGAAAGCAGGAGCAGGGAGAGTAATACGGATAGCACGGCGTCTGACAAAGATTAGTCGATAGTGGAGAGGTGATTCGTTCCTCTCGACAAACTAGTGGTGAACAATAGCATTAAAATCTAGGTAGGCAGGAGGTAATTCAATATCATCTTCACGCACATCTATACCAAGAAAATTAGCTATACGGGTTGCATAAATTCCACCAAAGAAATCTCCATTACGTCTATTAAGATGCAACCTACGTGCAACAATGGCTCCCAAATTATATGATTTGTCTCCTATCACAGCACTCCTAAGAATACTGAGGTCAGGGACACACATGTGACATGCCTCATCTTTACCATTTATGCATCTACCTATGAAGAGAGCAAAATAATGTATAGCAGGAAAGTGAATGCTCCCTATGGTGGCTTGTGTAATATCTCTAGATTCTCCCACAGTTATGCTAGCAAGAAAATCTCTAAATTCATATTTGCGAGGATCTCTTATACTACCCCATTGTGGAAGTTTGCATGCAGTGGTAAAATCCTCTAAGTCCATGGTATAAGATTTATCATAAAGATCAAACAGGACAGTTGGAGAATTACGTGAAGTTGAAAATTCAAACCTCCTCACAAAGGAGCTAGTGATATTATGATATTGACTGCACTTCTATTCCTCGAAGCTCACGAGATCAGCGTTACGCAAATATGCGTTGAATTCTCCTTTTATTCCTGCTTGATCCATAAAATTTTCAGAAGGCCACTCACAAGGACGCACTGGAGCGTCTCTTGGTGGCTCTTCATCAGCATCACGCATTGCAAGCCTGGGTCCTTGCTTCTTTGAAGAACCACCTTGGAACATTTTCCTAAGCATTTTTCTTCCTCTGGAAAATTCTGAAATTTTTTAGTAACTTCAAAATAAAAGTAAACCAAACTCAATAATATTGATAGCAACTACTCCTACAAGTTCCTAGGGCCTATATCATGCATCAAAACTACTTTTGACCATATAAATTTGACATGCAAGCTCAAGAACAGGGTCACCTAAACAGCAAAAAATTGCAATGAATAAAGCACTAGAACAAAAACTAATTGGACCAATGGAGGAGTCGCATACCAAGGAACAATCTCCCCAAGCAGTTTTGTGAGAGGTGCTTTGAGCAAGGAGATTGAAAATGGCAGCAAAATGAGCTAGAACTCGTGCTTGAGCTGGATATTCATGTTTGGGGGAGGAAGAAGGAGTGTGTGGGTGCAGGAATAAGTGGAGGAGGGCCACCGTGGGCCCACGAGGCAGGGGGCGCACCCTAGAGGGGTGAGCGGGCCCTCCACCCTTGTGGCAAGGTGGTTGGCCCCCTGGTGTGTTCTCAGTTCCATAAATCCTCAAATATTCTAGAAAAAAACATATTTAATTTCTAGGGCATTTGGAGAACTTTTATTTTCGAGGTATTTTTATATTGCACGAATAATCAGATAACAGACAGAAAAATATTTATTTTATTTTATTGAATATAAATAACAGAAAGTAAAAGTGGGGTACAGAAGGTTGTGCCTTCTAGTTTCATCCATCTCATGATCATCAAAAGGAATCCACTAACACGGTTGATCAAGTCTTGTTAACGAACTCATTCCGAATAACATGGAACCAGAGAAATTTCGAATAACACTATGTTACCTCAATGGGGATATGCACATCCCCAATAATAAGAATATCATATTTCTTCTTGATAGTAGGAAGAGGAAATTCAAAACCTCCAAATATAATCGATGGAATTTTTCTAATAGAGTTGATACTATGAACTTGAGGTTGTTTCCTCGGAAAGTGTACCGTATGCTCATTACCATTAACCTGAAAAGTGTCATTGCCTTTAGTGCAATCAATAACAGCCCCAGCAGTATTCAAAAAGGGTCTTCCAAGAATAATAGACATACTATCGTCCTCGGGAATATCAAGAATAACAAAGTCCGTTAAAATAGTAATGTTTGCAACTACAATAGGCACATCCTCACAAATACCGACAGGTATAGCAGTTGATTTATCAGCCATTTGCAAAGATATTTCAGTAGGTGTCAACTTATTCAAATCAAGTCTACGATATAAAGAGAGAGGCATAACACTAACACTGGCTCCAAGATCACATAAAGCAGTTTTAACATAGTTTCTTTTAATGGAGCATGGTATAGTGGGTACTCCTCGATCTCCAAGTTTCTTTGGTATTCCACCCTTAAAAGTATAATTAGAAAGCATGGTGGAAATTCCAGCTTCTGGTATCTTTCTTTTATTTGTAATAATATCTTTCATATACTTAGCATAAGGATTGGTTTTGAGCATATCAGTTAATCGCATATGTAAAAAGATAGGTCTAATCATTTCAGCAAAGCGCTCAAAATCCTCATCATCCTTTTTCTTGGATGGTTTAGGAGGAATGGGCATGGGTTTCTAAACCCAAGGCTCTCTTTCTTTACCGTGTTTCCTAGCAACAAAATCTTTCTTATCATAACGTTGATTCTTTGATTGTGGGTTATCAAGATCAACAGTTGGTTCAGTTTATATATCATTATCATTACTAGGTTGAGCATCATCATGAACATTATCATTAACATTATCACTAGTTTTAGGTTCATTACCAGATTGAGTTTCAGCATCAGATATAGAAATATCATTTGGATTCTCAGGTGTTTCGACAATAGGATCACTAGAAGCATGCAAAGTCCTATCATTTTTCTTTTTCTTCTTTTTAGAAGAACTAGGTGCATCTAAATTATTTCTCTGAGAATCTTGCTCAACTCTCTTAGGATGGCCTTCAGGATACGAAGGTTCCTGAGTCATTCTACCAGTTCTAGTAGCCACTCTAACATCATTATCATTATTCTTATTGTTCAATTCATTGAGCAAATCATTCTGAGCTTTAAGTACTTGTTCTACTTGAGTGGTAACCATAGAAGCATGTTTACTAATAAGTTTAAGTTCACCTTTAACATTAGCCATATAATCACCCAAGTGTCCAAGCATATTTGAATTGTATTTCAATTGTCTACCAAAATAAGCATTAAAATCTTCTTGCCTAGCCATAAATTTATCAAACTCATCTAAGCATGGGCTAGCAATTTTAGTGAATGGGATTACAGCTTTATCATATCTATAGAGAGAATTTACCTTTACTACCTGTGTCGGGTTATCAAGACCATGAGTTTCTTCAATAGGTAATGGATTTGGATTATATGTTTCTTCAACATGCGGTAAATTAAGACCGTGTATTTCATCAATAGAAGGTAAATTCTTAACATCTTCAGCTTTAATACCCTTTTCTTTCATAGATTTCTTTGCCTCTTGCATATCTTCAGGACTGAGAAATAGAATACCCCTCTTCTTCGGAGTTGGTTTAGGAATAGGCTCAGGAATTGGCTCCGGAGGTGTCCAGTTATTTTCATTTGCCAACATATTATTCAATAGAATTTTAGCTTTATCCGGTGTTCTTTCCTTGAAAACAGAACCAGCACAACTATCCAGGTAATCTCTGGAGGCATCGGTTAGTCCATTATAAAAGATATCAAGTATTTCATTTTTCTTAAGAGGATGACCAGGCAAAGCATTAAGTAATTGGAGAAGCCTCCCTCAAGCTTGTGGGAGACTTGCACAAAATTATATATATCCCTTAAAGCGGCTTGTTTCTTATGAGCAGGGAAATATTTAGCAGAGAAGTAATAAACCATATCCTGGGGACTATGCACACAACCGGTATCAAGAGAATTAAACCATATCTTAGCATCACCCTTTAATGAGAACGGAAATATTTTAAGGATATAAAAGTAACGAGTTCTCTCATCTTTAGTAAACAGGGTAGCTATATCATTTAATTTAGTAAGATGTGCCACAACAGTTTTAGATTCATAACCATGAAAAGGATCAGATTCAACCAAAGTAATTATATCAGGATCAACAGAGAATTCATAATCCTTATCAGTAACAAAGATAGGTGAAGTAGCAAAAGCAGGGTCAGGTTTCGTTCTATCATTTAGAGATTGCTTACTCCATTTAGCCAATAATTTTTTAAGTTCAGTTCTATTTATGCAAGCATCTTGATCAAAAACATAACCCTTAGGAATAGCAAGTGGTTCTTCGTCATCACTTTCATCAGTATCATCAGATTCAATATTTTCAATTTCTCTAGCCCTAGCAAGTTGTTCATCAAGAAAAGCACTAAGTGGTATAGTAGTATCAGGCATAGAGGTAGTTTCATCATAAGTATCATGCATAGCAGAAGTGGCATCATCAATAACATGCCACATATCAGAACGAATAGCAGAAGCAGGTGTAGGTGTCGCAAGCTTACTCAAAACAGAAGGTGATCAAGTGCAGAGCTAGATGGCAGTTCCTTACCTCCCCTCGTAGTTGAGGGATAGATCTTGGTTTTTGGATCTCTCAAGTTCTTCATAATGATAAGCAGATATATATCCCAAGTGACTCAAAGTATAGAGCTATGGTCCCCGGCAACGGCGCCAGAAAATGGTCTTGATATCCCACAAGTATAGGGGATCGCAACAGTTTTCGAGGGTAGAGTATTCAACCAAAATTTATTGATTCGATACAAGGGGAGCCAAAGAACGTTCTCAAGTATTAGCAGCTGAGTTGTCAATTCAACCACACCTGGAAACTTAATATCTGCAGCAAAGTGTTTAGTAGCAAAGTAATATGATAGTGGTGATAACGGTAGCAAAAGGTAACAGTAGTAAAAGCAATGTTTTTGGTATTTTGTAGTGATGATAGCAATAGCAACAGAAAAGTAAATAAGTGAAGAACAATATATGGAAAGCTCATAGGCAATGGATCGGTGATGGAGAATTATGCTGGATGCGGTTCATCATGTAACAGCCATAACCTAGGGTTACACAGAACTAGCTCCAGTTCATTGATATAATGTAGGCATGTATTCCGAATATAGTCATACGTGCTTATGGAAAAGAACTTGCATGACATCTTTTGTCCTACCCTCCCGTGGCAGCGGGGTCCTTACAGAAACTAAGGGATATTAAGGCCTCCTTTTAATAGAGAACCAGAACAAAGCATTAACACATGGTGAATACATGAACTCCTCAAACTACGGTCATCACCGGTAAGTATCCCGATTATTGTCACTTCGGGGTTAACGGATCATAACACATAATAGGTGACTATAGACTCGCAAGATAGGATCAAGAACACTCATATATTGATGAAAACATAATAGGTTCAGATCTAAAATCATGGCACTCGGGACCTAGTGACAAGCATTAAGCATAGCAAAGTCATAGCGACATCAATCTCAGAACATAGTGGAAACTAGGGATCAAACCCTAACAAAACTAACTTGATTACATGATAGATCTCATCCAACCCATCACCGTCCATCAACCTATGATGGAATTACTCACGCACTGCAGTGAGCATCATGAAATTGGTGATGGACGATGGTTGGTGATGATGATGGCGACGGATTCCCCTCTCCGGAGCCCCGAACGGACTCCAGATCAGCCCTCCCAAGAGGTTTTAGGGCTTGGTGGCGGCTCCGTATCGTAAAACGTGATGATTTCTTCTCCCTGAATTTTTCTCCCCGAAACTCAATATATGGAGGTGGAGTTGGAGTCGGAGAGGCAACAGGGGGCCCACGAGGTAGGGGGCGTGCCCCCCACCCTCGTGGCAAGGTGGTGGCCCCCCTGGCCTTCATCTTTGGCAGGTATTTTTCTTATTTTCTGAAAAGTGTCTCCGTGAAGTTTCAGGTCATTCCAAGAATGTTTGCTCCTGCACATAAATAACACCATGGTAATTCTGCTGAAAACAGCGTCAGTCCGGGTTAGTTCCATTCAAATCATGCAAGTTAGAGTCCAAAACAAGGGCAACAGTGTTTGGAAAAGTAGATACGTTGGAGACGTATCAAAGTATTTCCCTTAGTTTTTGAGAACCAAGGTATCAATCCAGTAGGAGCCTACGCGCGAGTCCCTCGCACCTGCACAAAACAAATAAATCCTCGCAACCAACGCAAATAGGGGTTGTCAATCCCTACAGGGCCACTTCCGAGAGTGAGATCTGATAGATATGATAAGATAATATTTTTGGTATTTTTATGATAAAGATGCAAAGTAAAATAAAGGCAAAGTAAATAGCAAAGGAAATAACTAAGTAGTATGAGATTAATATGGTAAAGATAGACCCGGGGCCATAGGTTTCACTAGTGGCTTCTCTCAAGAGCATAAGTATTCTACGATGGGTGAACAAATTACTGTTGAGCAATTGACAGAATTGAGCATAGTTATGAGAATATCTAGGTATGATCATGTATATAGGCATCACGTCCGAGACAAGTAGACCGACTCCTGCCTGCATCTACTACTATTACTCCACTCATCGACCGCTATCCAGCATGCATCTAGAGTATTAAGTTAAAAATAGAGTAACGCCTTAAGCAAGATGACATGATGTTGAGGGATAGACTCATGCAATATGAAGAAAACCCCATCTTGTTATCCTCGATGGCAACAATACAATACGTGCCTTGCTGCCCCTACTGTCACTGGGAAAGGACACCGCAAGATTGAACCCAAAGCTAAGCACTTCTCCCATTGCAAGAAAGATCAATCTAGTAGGCCAAACCAACTTGATAATTCAAAGAGACTTGCAAAGATAACCAATCATACATAAAAGAATTCAGAGAAGATTCAAATATTATTCATAGATAGACTTGATCATAAACCCACAATTCATCGGTGTCAACAAACACACTGCAAAAAGAAGATTACATTGAATAGATCTCCACAAGAGAGGGGGAGAACATTGTATTGAGATCTAAAAAGAGAGAAGAAGCCATCTAGCTACTAACTATGGACCCGTAGGTCTGAGGTAAACTACTCACACTTCATCGGAGGGGCTATGGTGTTGATGTACAAGCCCTCCGTGATTGATGCCCCCTCCGGCGGTGCTCCCGAACAGGTCCCAAGATGGGATCTCGTGGATACAGAAAGTTACGGTGGTGGAATTAGGGTTTTGGCTCCGTTTCTGATCGTTTGGGGGTACGTGGATATATATATAGGAGGAACGAGAACATCGGTGGAGCAACAGGGGGCCCACGAGGGTGGAGGGCACGCCTGGTGGGGGTGGGCGCGCCCCCTACCTCGTGGCCTCCTGTTTCCTTTCTTGATGTAGGGTCCAAGTCTCCCGGGTCTTGTTCATTGAGAAAATCACGTTCCCGAAGGTTTCATTCCGTTTGGACTCTGTTTGATATTCCTGTTATTGGAAACCCTAAAACAGGCAAAAACATCAATTCTGGGTTGGGCCTCCAGTTAATAGGTTAGTCCCAAAAATAATATAAAAGTGGATAATAAAGCCCAATAATGTCCAAAATGGTAGATACTATAGCATGGAGCAATCAAAAATTATAGATACGTTGGAGACATATCAAGCATCCTCAATCTTAATTCCTACTCGTCCTCGAGTAGGTAAATGATAAAAACAGAACTTTTGATGCGGAGTGCTACTTGGCATAATTTTAATGTAATTATTCTTAATTGTGGTATGAATATTCAGATCCGAAATATTCAAGACAAAAGTTGATATTTACATAAAAATAATAATACTTCAAGCAAACTAACTAAGAAATTATGTCTTCTCAAAATAACATGGCCAAAGAAAGTTCATCCCTACAAAATCATATAGTTTAGTCATGTTTCATTTTCGTCATACAAGAATGCTCTCATCATGCACAACCGCTATGACAAGCCAAGCAATTGTTTCATACTTTAGTAATCTCAAACCTATAAACTTTCACGCAATATATGAGCGTGAGCCATGGACATAGCACTATAGGTGGAATAGAATATAATGAGGGGGGTTATGTGGAGAAGACAAAAAGGAGAAAGTCTCACATCAACGAGGCTAATCAATGGGCTATGGAGATGCCCACCGACTGATGTTAATGCAAGGAGTAGGGATTGCCATGCAATGGATGCACTAGAGCTATAAATGTATGAAAGCTCAACAAAAGAAACTAGTGGGTGTGCATCCAACTTGCTTGCTCATGAAGACCTAGGGCACTTGAGGAGGCCCATTGTTGGAATATACAAGCCAAGTTCTATAATGAAAAATTCCCACTAGTATATGAAAGTGACAAAACAAGAGACTCTCTAACATGAATATTATGGTGCTACTTTGAGGCACAAGTGTGGCAAAGGATAGTAACATTGTCCCTTCTCTCTTTTTCTCTCATTTTTTTTCTTTGGGCCTTTTCTCTTCTTTTTTTGGCCTTTCTCTTTTTTTGGGCCTTCTCTTTTTTATGGCCTTTCTCTTTTTTTTTCTTTTTTTATTCCTCACTTGGGACAATGCTCTAGAAAATGATGATCATCACACTTCTATTTATTTACAACTCAATGATTACAACTCGATACTAGAACAAAAGATGACTCTATATGAATGCCTCCAGCGGTGTACCGGGATATGCAATGGACCAAGAGTGACATGTATCAAAGAATTATGAACGGTGGCTTTGCCACAAATACTATGTCAACTACATGATCATGCTAAGCAATATGACAATGATGAATGTGTCATGATGAACGGAATGATGGAAAGTTGCATGGCAATATATCTCGGAATGGCTATGGAAATGCCATAATAGGTAGGTATGGAGGCTGTTTTGAGGAAGATATAAGGAGGTTTATGTGTGAAAGAGTGTATCATATCAGGGGGTTTGGATGCACCGGCGAAGTTTGCGCCAACTCTCAATGTGAGAAAGGGCAATGCATGGTACCGAAGAGGCTAGCAAGGATGGAAGGGTGAGAGTGCGTATAATCCATGGACTCAACATTAGTCATAAAGAACTCACATACTTATTGCAAAAATATAGAAGTCATCAAAAACCTCGGTACTACGCGCATGCTCCTAGGGGGATAGATTGGTAGGAAAAGACCATCGCTTGTCCCCGACCGCCACTCATAAGGAAGACAATCAAATAACACCTCATGTTTCAAATTTGTTGCATAACATTTACCATACGTGCATGCTATGGGACTTGCAAACTTCAACACAAGCATTTCTCAATTTCACAACTACTCAACTAGCACGACTTTGATATTATTACCTCCATATCTCAAAACAATCATCAAGCATCAAACTTCTCTTAGTATTCAAAACACTCTTAAGAAAATTTTACTAACTTTGAATACCTAGCATATTAGGATTTTAAGCAAATTACCATGCTATTAAGACTCTCAAAATAATCTAAGTGAAGCATGAGAGATCAATAGTTTCTATAAAACAAATCCACCACCGTGCTCTAAAAGATATAAGTGAAGTACTAGAGCAAAACTATATAACTCAAAAGATATAAGCGAAGCACATAGAGTATTCTAACAAATTACAAATAATTTATGGCTCTCTCAAAAGGTGTGTACAGCAAGGATGATTGTGGTAAACTAAAAATCAAAGACTCAAATAATACAAGACGCTCCAAGCAAAACACATATCATGTGGCGAATAAAAATATAGCTCCAAGTAAAGTTACCGATAAAAGTAGACGAAAGAGGGGATGCCTTCCGAGGCATCCCCAAGATTTGGCTTTTAGGTGTCCTTAGATTATCTTGGGGGTGCCATGGGCATCCCCAAGCTTAGGCTCTTGCCACTCCTTGTTCCATAATCCATCAAATCTTTACCCAAAACTTGAAAACTTCACAACACAAAACTTAAAGTAGAAAATCTCTTGAGCTCCGTTAGCGAAAGAAAATAAAAGACCACTTCAAGGTACTGTAACAAACTCATTATTTATTTATATTGGTGTTATACCTACTGCATTCCAACTTCTCTATGGTTTATAACAATTTTACTAGCCATAGATTCATCAAAATAAGCAAACAACACACGAAAACAGAATCTGTCAAAAACAGAACAGTCTGTAGTAATCTGTAGCTAGCGCAACATCTGGAACCCCAAAAATTCTAAAATAAATTTCTGGACGTGAGGAATTTATCTATTAATCATCTGCAAAAATAATTAACTAAATATCACTCTCCAAATAAAAATTACAGCAGTTCTCGTGAGCGCTAAAGTTTCTGTTTTTACAGCAAGTTCAACAAGACTTTCCCCAAGTCCTCCCAACGGTTCTACTTGGCACGAACACTAATTAAACACAAAAAACACAACCAAAACAGAGGCTAGATAAATTATTTATTACTAAACAGGAGAAAAAAGCAAGGAATAAAAATAAAATTGGGTTGCCTCCCAACAAGCGCTATCGTTTAACGCCCCTAGCTAGGCATAACAAGCAAGAATAGATCTAGGTATTGCCATCTTTGGTAGGCAATCCATAAGTGGCTCTCATAATAGATTCATAAGGTAATTTAATTTTCTTTCTAGGAAAGTGTTCCATGCCTTTCCTTAATAGAAATTGGAATCTAATATTTCCTTCCTTCATATCAATAATTGCACCAATCGTTCTAAGGAAAGGTCTACCAGGAATAATAGGACATGAAGGATTGCAATCTATGTCAAGAACAATAAAATCTATGGGCACATAATTCCTATTTGCAACAATCAGAACATCATTAATTCTTCCCATAGGTTTCTTAATAGTGGAATCCACAAGGTGCGTGTTTAGAGAGCAATCATCAAAATCACGGAAACCTAACAAATCACACAAAGTCTTTGGAATCGTGGAAACACTAGCACCCAAATCACATAAAGCATAGCATTCATGATCTTTAATTTTAATTTTAATAGTTGGTTCCCACTCATCATAAAGTTTTCTAGGGATAGAAACTTCCAATTCAAGTTTTTCTTCATAAGATTGCATCAAGGCATCAACGATATGTTTAGTAAACGCTTTATTTTGACTATAAGCGTGAGGAGAATTTAGCACGGATTGCAACAAGGAAATACAATCAATCAAAGAGCAATGTTCATAGTTAAATTCCTTGAAATCCATAATAGTGGGTTTAGCAATATCTAGGGTTTTAATTTCTTCAATCCCACTTTTATCAATTTTAGCATCAAGATCCACAAATTCCGAATTCTTGGAACGCCTTCTAGGTAAAGGTGGATCATATTCAGTCCCATCATTATAAAGATTCATATTGCAAAACAAAGATTTAATAGGGGACACATCAATAACTTTTAGATATTCATCTTTATTTTCATAGGAACTAGAAGAACACGCTCTTATAAAGGCATCTTTCTTAGCACGCATCCTAGCGGTTCTTTCTTTGCACTCATCAATGGAAATTCTCATGGCTTTGAGAGACTCATTGATATCATGCTTAGGTGGAATAGATCTAAGTTTCAAAGAATCAACATCAAGAGCAATTCTATCAACGTTTCTAGCCAAATCATCAATCTTAAGCAATTTTTCTTCAATCATAGCATTAAAATTGTTTTGCGAAGTGATAAATTCTTTAATATTAGATTCAAAATCAGAGGTCAGCTTATTATAATTTCCATAAGAATTGTTGTAGGAATTACCATAATTATTAGAGGGATTACTAGGATAAGGCCTAGGATTAAAATTTCATCTATACGCGTTGTTACCAAAATTGTTCCTACCAACAAAATTCACATCCATAGATTCATTATTATTCTCAATCAAAGTAGACAAGGGCATATCATTAGGATCAGAAGAAACACTCTTATTAGCAAATAATTTCATAAGTTCATCCATCTTTCCACTCAAAACATTAATTTCTTTTATCGCATGCACCTTTTTATTAGTAGATCTTTTAGTATGCCATTGAGAATACTTAACCATAATATTATCTAGGAGTTTAGTGGCTTCTCCTAAAGTGATTTCCATAAAAGTGCCTCCCGCGGCCGAATCTAAAAGATTTCTAGAAGCAAAATTCAATCCGGCATAAATTTTTTGAACAATCATCCACAAATTTAAACCATGAGTAGGGCAATTATGTATCATTAATTTCATTATCTCCCAAGCTTGTGCAACATGTTCATGATCAAGTTGCTTAAAATTCATAATATCGTTTCTAAGAGATATGATGTTAGCGGGAGGAAAATACTTAGAGATAAAAGCATCTTTGCACTTGTTCCATGAATCAATACTATTTTTAGGCAAAGACGAAAACCAAGCTTTAGCACGATCTCTAAGCGAAAAAGGAAATAGCTTCAATTTAACAATATCATTATCCACATCTTTCTTCTTCTCCATGTCACACAAATCAACGAAGCTATTTAGATGGGTAGCGACATTTTCACTAGGAAGGCCGGAAAACGGTTCTTTCATGACAAGATTCAGCAAGGCAGCATTAATTTCACAAGACTCAACATCGGTAAGGGGAGCAATCGGAGTGCTAATAAAATCATTGTTGTTGGTATTGGTGAAGTCACACAATTTAGTATTATCTTGAGCCATCGTGACATGCAAGCAAACTAACACACAAGCAAACAAAAAGCAAGCGGGCAAAAAGAGGCAAATAGGGAAAGAGAGGGAGGATAGAGAGAGAGGGCGAATAAAACGGCAAGGGTGAAGTGGGGGAGAGGAAAACAAGAGGCAAATGGAAAATAATGTAATGCGGGAGATAAGGGTATGTGATGGGTACTTGGTTTGTTGACTTTTGCGTAGACCTCCCCGGCAACGGCGCCAGAAATCCTTCTTGCTACCTCTTGAGCACTGCGTTGGTTTTCCCCAAAGAGGAAGGGATGATGCAGCAAAGTAGCGTAAGTATTTCCCTCAGTTTTTGAGAACCAAGGTATCAATCCAGTAGGAGGCTACGCGTGAGTCCCACTACAAAAAATAGACACATTCGTGACATTTTGGGCCGAACGAATTTTTTTCTGTCATACATATGACACTTCTATGACGATAATTGTGACAAAACCCGGTATCATCATAGATGTGGTGAGCTCCTACTTCTATGACAAAAAATCATGACAGAAAATGGGCTTTTCATCTTGGGCGGGCCGAAGACGCTGCATGACATTCTTTGGGCCGTCCATGATGGAAAAAACCGTGGTAGAAGCGAGGGGGAGGAAAATTTCGGGGAGTTCCCGGTTACGGTGGGAGGTCGGGGGCCGAGCGATGCACGTTTCTCTCGTACACGTACGCGCGTGTGTGTGTGTGTGTGTGTGTGTGTGTGGCGTTGGCTCTAACTGAACCCGAGCGAGGCGTTGGGCTCTAACTGAACCCGAGCGATTGCACTGCAGGCTACGCGTTACTGAACCCGAGCAATCGATCGATGGCTGTTAACTGAACCCGATCGAGCGATTCCTTCGCGATTGCTGCTAACTGAAGTCGATCGATGCTGCCTCTGGATGAACAGTGAGTGTTGCGGGGGGGTGGATGAACAGTGAGCGGTGGCGTTGCCTCTGGATGAACATGACCCTGTGGTGTGGTGGCGGGTTGGATAAATAGTAGATGATGGAGGGGTGCCCGTGGAGGGGTGGATGAACAGGACCCCGTGGTGTGGAGGGCTGGATGAACAGTAGACGGTGGAGGGTGGTTGAACAAGACCCCGTGGTGTGGAGGGCTGGATGAACAGTAGACGGTGGAGGGGTGCCCGTGGAGGGGTGGTTGAACATGACCCTGTGGTGTGGAGGGCTGGATGAACAATAGACGGTGGACGGGTGGTTGAACAGTAGCCGGTGGAGTAGCGCGCGGTGGAGGCTGGATGACCAGGAGCCCGTGGAGGCTGGATGAATAGGAGCCCATGGAGGCTTGAGGAGGTCGACGGTGGAGATGAACAGTATCCCGTGGAGTCCTATTTTGTGGTACGCCACACCCCTCCCGATGAACATAACCCCCATTTCGACCGTAGCGCTCAAACACAAGTCCGTTTCGTCTGTTTTGCGGTACGCCACACCCCTCCCGATGAACAGTATCCCGTGGAGTCCCGTTTTGCGGTACGCCACACCCCTCCCGATGAACAGGACCCCTGTTTCGACCGTAGCGCTCCAACACAAGTCCGTTTCGTCTGTTTTGCGGTACGCCACACCCCTCCCGATCAACAGGACCCCCGTTTCGACCGTAGGAGGTCCGTTTCCTCCGTTTTGCGGTACGCCAGACCCCTCTCGATGAACAGGATCCCGTTTCGAATGTGGCCGGTCGAACACAAGGTTGTTTCCTTCATTCGGCGGTACGCCAGGCCTCGTTTCCATCGCCTGTTCCGTCCAAGCCCTCCCGATGAACACGACGCATCCGTTGCCTTCCCATGCACACGACGCATTCCGTTGCCTCCCCATGAACATGACGCATTCCGTTGCCTCCCCATGAACACGACGACAACGCTGTTTCTCCGTTCTGACCCAGCCATGTACACGAGCCCTGGCCGTACGTATGCGCGAGTAGGCGTTCAAGACCCCGCCCGTATGTACACATATGTGGCCGTATTTTCTTTCTTGCACCCTCGCCGCTGTACATACATGCACATGCTATGTGCGCGCCTCTACTACGACACGTGTGCGCCTCTACATCGACCAGTATATATGTACATACATGTTCGCGATCAGAATGACAACGCTACGTACGCTTCGACCAGGTGGGTCCCGACTGTCAGGCACTTCCTTGCGTGCGAAGATGTAGCTGGTGGGTCCCAACAGTCAGGGGGGCGAAATACGGTGGCCCGTCCGGTGGGTCCCCGCTGTTAGGTGGAGGAATAATTATTTTGCACGTAATAAGGAGGCACTTCCTTGCTGCGGCTGTGGACCCAGCTGTTAGCCTCTCCACGTACAATCCACATCCGATGGAAGCCGTTCCTTGACCACGTTGACCACACCGCGCCGAGAGCACCAGGGCGGTGGACGACGGCGAGGCCTAGGAAGGGGACGACGTGGAGCCGGGGAAGATGCGGCAGTGGATGCCCACGCGTAGAGGAGTACGAGGGTTCACTGGTTCGCTGCGGGGTGAGGCTGTCGTCATCGCAGAATAACAGGGGGTGTGGGTGAGTAGAGGGGTGGCCTGGCCAGCGGTGGGAGTAGTAGGGGGCGGTGAGGCCTCCGCCGCATCGCAGCCGGCCACGGGAGGCAGGAGCACGAGGCACGCCCGGCGCTGGTTTGGGCGGCTGGAGCAAGAAGACCAGAGGTTGAAGAAGCACTACGACCGTTGGATGGACATTGTACGATCACTGGAGCTAGAATCGTGCATATTGCCTAAGTTGACAAAGCCCTCTGTCCCCGTCAATTTAGTAGGCCCATAAGTCAGCCTCCCACCAAGGTGGGTCCCAGCTAGTAGGGGGTATTCGTTTTTTAGCGTAATAAGGAGGCACTTCCTTGCGTGCGAAGATATAACTGGTGGGTCCGAGCTATCAACGGCGGTAACGTTTTTTTCGCGAAATACAGAGGCCCTTTTGGTGGGTCCCTGATGTCAGGTGGAGGAATCATTATTTTGCGCGTAATAAGGAGGCATTTCCTTGCGTGCGACTGTGGACCCAGCTGTCCGCCTCTCCACGTATAGTCCACTTTAGATGCATGCCGGTCGTTAACCATGTTGACCAGGCCGCGCCGAGAGCACCAGGGCGGTGGACGACGGTGAGGCCTAGGAAGGGAACGGCACGGAGGCAGGGAAGACTCGGTAGTTGTTTCCCACGGGGAGGGGAGTACGACTGTACGAGGGTTTACTGGTTCATCTGCCGTCGCCAGAGAATAAAAGCAAGTGTGGGTGAGTAGAGGGATGGCTAGGCCAGCGATGGGAGTATGGTGGAGCGGTGAGGCCTGCGCGGCAATACAGCCGGCCACGGGGAGGAGGGAGCAGGCAGTCCCGTCGGCGCTTGTTTGAGCGGCTGGAGCAGGAAGAGCAGAGATTGAAGAAGCACGACGGCCATTCGATGGACATCCAACAGTCACTGCTTGTGCGTCAACCTTTTTTTAGGAAAACCTCAAATCTGTGGAAAACAGCATACAGCCCATCTGCCATTATTACTAATAATTTACAGCACATTTGCTAATTCTTAAGGTTTTTTTGGAGCCCATATTATTTTTGTTAGCATTACAGCCCATATTGTGGCCACGGTTAAAAAATTAACGAAATTTTGCATATTTCGGTGCGGTCCAAACTGCTTTTAATCTCGAAAATTCGACTCACATTCAAACTGATTTTAAAAATAAATGTATATCAATATAAAATCCAACAAATTCTCCACGCATAAAAATTAATGTAATTTAAAATCTCGAAATGAAAAAAAAGATATTTTAAACTAATTACCGGTTTGATGTGTTTTAAAAATGTACAGCCCATTTCTCATTACTGATGGGCCATTTTCTCGGCCAGCCGAATGAAGCTCTCCTCGTCTTGAAAGATTTGCAGCCCAACAGGCCTGACAAAGCGACTTACTTGGCAAATCACAAAAAAACTAGGTTGTGGCCGTGGACCCAGCTGTCAGCCTCTCCACGTACAGTACTCTTTCGATGGAAGTCGGTCGTTGACCACATTGACCACGCTGCGCCGAGAGCACCAAGGTGGTGGACGACAGCGAGGCCTAGGAAGGGGACGACGCGGAGCCGAGGAAGACGCGGCAGTGGTTGCCCACGCGGAGAGGAGTATGAGGGTTCACTGGTTCGGCTGCGGCGTGAGGCTGCCGTCGCCGTAGAATAACAGGGGGTGTGGGTGAGTAGAGGGATAGCATGGGCTAGCGGTGGGAGTAGTAGGGGGCGGTAAGGCCTCCGCAGCATCACAGCCGGCCATGAGAGGCAGGAGCACGCGACACGACCGGCGCAGCTTTGGGCGGCTGGAGCAAGAAGACTAGAGGTTGAAAAACCACTACGGCCGTTGGATGGACATCGTACGGTCACTGGAGCTAGAATCATTCATATTGACTAAGTTGACAAAGCCCTCCATCCTCATCAACTTAGTAGGCCCACAAGTCAGCCTCCCACCAGGGTGGGTCCCAGCTAGCAGGGGGGTATTCATTTTTCTGTGCGTAATAAGGAGGCACTTCCGGTGGGTCCGAGCTGATAGCGGGGGGAACATTTTTTTTCACGAAATACGGTGGTCCGTCCGGTGGGTCCCAGCAGTCAGGGGCAAATGTTTTTTTCACGAAATACGGTGGCCCGTCCGGTGGGTCCCAGCAGTCAGGGGGAAATGTTTTTTCTGCAAAATACTGGTGGCCCGTCCGGTGGGTCCCTGCTGTTAGGTGGAGGAATAATTATTTTGCGCGTAATAAGGAGGCACTTCCTTGCGGCTGCCGTGGACCCAGCTGTCAGCCTCTCCACGTACAGTACTCTTCCGATGGAAGTCGGTCGTTGACCACATTGACCAGCCGAGAGCACCATGGCAGTGGACGATGGCGAGGCCTAGGAAGGGGACGATGCGGAGTCGGGGAAGACGCGGCAGTGGATGCCCATGCGGAGAGGAGTACGAGGGTTCACTGGTTCGGCTACGGTGTGAGGCTTCCGTCGCCGCAAAATAACAGGGGGAGTGGGTGAGTGGAGGGATGGCATGGCCAGTGGTGGGAGTAGTATGGGGACGGTGAGGCCTCCGCGGCAGCACAGCCGGCCACGGGAGGCAAGAGCATGCGACACGACCGGCGCTGCTTTGGGCGGCTGGGGCAAGAAGATCAGAGGTTGAAGAAGCACTACGGCCGTTGGATGGACATCGTTGACCACGTCGCGCCGATAGCACCAGGGCAGTGGACGATGGCGAGGCCTATGAAGGGAACGACATGGAGCCGGGGAAGACACGGCAGTGGCTGCCCACGCGGTGGAGAGTACGAGGGTTGACTGGTTCGGCTAGCGTGGCCGGAAAATAACAAGAGGTGTGGGTGAGTAGAGGGATAGACATGCCAGGGATGCGAGTATGATGGGGCCATGAGGCCTTCCCGGCAGCACTGCCGGCCACGGGAGGCGGGAGCAGGCGGTTCCGACGGTGCTGGTTTGGGCGGCTGGGGCAGGAAGATCACAGACTGAAGAAGCACGATTGCCGTTAGATTGACATCTAACGGTCTGACGCTGGTAGAGTCGATTGTTGACTAAGTTTATTTTTTGAGAAACCTTGTGTACGCATGAACTTAGTAGGCCCACAAGTCAGCCTCCAAATCTGTGGCAGACAACATAAATCCCATTTGCTATTTTTTATAATTTGCAGCCCATTTGCTAATTCTTAAGTAATTTATTACAGCCCATTTTCTGCCCAGGACCACGGTCAAAAAGTCCAACCTTATTTTGCATATTTCGGTGGAGTCCGAACTGTTATAATCCCGAAATGATAAACATTTTTTAAGAACTTATTGATTTGCCAAAGAATCATTTTGTTTTTGTAAGCAAATAAGATGTGGGACAATTTAGTTGGTTTAAGGGAAAACCAGTGGTAAAAAAATCAACGCTGGGTGGGAAAAAACAACAAAAATAAGGATGTAAATATGAAAAGGGAATTTTATGTGTTTTCAATATAATGATACGTGCATATGAACTAGTAAAACTATAGGAAGAGATTAGAAAACGGATGTAGGACATGCGTTTCAAGAGGAAAATAGAATTGGGCTGTGTGTTTGATTCAGTAAAAGAACTTCCTGTGGATGTTGTAAGACAAAATATAACTAACGCTGGCGGGCCATGCCAGTAGATACCTGCTGGATCTTTGTGCCCCGTTGTCGTCATGGGCTGGGCCTGTTAAAAACAAAACAACCCTGGGCAATCTACAGTGCAGTTGAAACTTGCTCGACCTAAAAAAACAATATACGTGCTCAATAAATGAGAGAATTCTGCAAGTACAGACTGATAACTGGGATGCAGCATGAATATTGTTTTTTTATCGTGATAATAAGTGCATGCACTTCTTTTGAAAAAATTGGAGAACTGGGAATTCGAACGGCGGGTGCTTATGCTACCCATCAAATAAAAATCAGGTGCCTGAAAATTCATTTCGAAACAAATGATTCAGCTTTATATCCACGTCGACCCTCGGCATGATGGTTGGAAGCAAATGCAAGTTCATACCAAAAGATCGTTAACAACAATACCAACTTGCGGACGACAAGGTAGTACAACTACCAATACCAAACTAACTTATAATCTTTTTACTCCTGGCCCTAGTGTTCGTCTGGTAGAAAATATTGCAGAGGACCAGCTCCCGCTCCTTCTCTTGCTCCAGGCCCCTGAGGTGGTACTAGTGCATCACCCAGTTGGTCCTCTGCTGGTCGAAGTTCTTGTTGGTGTGTAGCACTAGAACCTTTTTTGCTGCCCGTCTGCCGGCCGTTGACCATCACCGGCAAGGTATTGCCGGTCTTGTGCCACATCGCGTGCATGCCGCACTCTGACTATATCTTGCGATGCGTCCACGCGCCCCTTTTGAATGCCCTGGAATTGCGTTGGAAGAAATGCTTCCTTAGGCCACTCAGTGTGATACCTGCAGTATTGTGGAATACAAGTTTTAGTGTACCTAGTTGGCATTTTCATAACATCTTTGGCATGTTGCAGTCACTTGTTTCACTTTTTATTAACTGTCAAATTGTAATTGTTTCACCAGGTTTGTGTCTAAAAAGAAAAATAGATCTATAAACAAAGGAATATGTTTGTGCAAGTAGACGACCGATCGGTGTCTTACCTAGAAGTTTCTCAGGTTGGGTGTAACATATGCCGTGCTCGCTGCCGATGGTTGGTATGAACAAATCGATGAGAGACTGAAATCTCGCGCTGTCAGCACTCACTTTGGCCTCAAGGTGCTCGATCAGCTCCTGATCCGTGGGATCGAACTTGATGCCAGCCGGCAGCACGGGCCAATCCTTCTTCGACTTGCATCGGTAATTCCAGTTATATGGTACTCAATGTATGATCAATCGACTATTTTAAGTGAATGATGAAAGATTTCGACAGATAAGTGGTACTCCAAATCTGAAGTCCAGAATACCCGAACACGCCGCCGGGATTCTTGTGTCACCTCATGCGCAGCATATTGTCACGTCAATTCAATGTGTGGACATGATGAATAATTTGACCGACGTATACTAGTACTGCTATTGTACTGCATACTAGTAGTATTTAGTGTCACAATTTATACATAGGTTTAACTAACAAGTACGCACTTGAAGCCTAACTGATATATATATATATATGGCTTCTGCACAGCATCTCCATCATCATTATCAGTACATCCTACGCAGGTGAGTTAGGATGCACTTGATCCTAGGAAGGTATCTATCCTTCAAACCAGAGGAGTGCTTCAAACTAACAACAATTCATAATATCCAACAAAAGAGGGTTGTGCTACAGCAGCAGAATATATGGCTCAGTCTAGATATCAGCAGGAATCAAGTTGTGCATATTTGCTGTTGGCATGAACCACATCGCCGCATGTCAGGTTTGCAAAAGCCATCCATCGCATGGAAGCTTGATGCCTTTCACACACTGAAGATTATCTGGCAACAAGCTGTGTCGATGAATCTGTGATATGGTGATCCATGAAACCCATGGTATGATGTGTAAACACAGCCCCCCTCATGAATGGAAGTTGCATAGCACATTAATCATCGCCGGTGATATGATCGATGATTGGTTGGATGATCGGATAATTGAGCCCGAGGAACAAGGAGTGGTTGCCGAGGCTGTAAACCCGCCTCCAGTTGAATACGCCTAGCCCAACAGAGTTGGGATCTTTCTCGAAAACGAAGCAGCCACAGCCATCAATGTCACGAACGCCCCACGCATTGTACTGCATGTGGTTTGATGTAATGGTTTGGTCAATTTGGTACGTGCGAATGAGCATCAAATGATCGCCGTCAGCTGAACGAGCGATAAACCACCACCCATCGACTGGTATGATTCCAGGTCCTGGAATCATGAAGGCCAGCGCATTTGCGTCTGCTGCAACAATTCAAATTGGAGACCAAAATGACAAAAATAAACTATCATTTTCAGAGTATGTGTGGAATTAAGATTATTATAACACTGATACATATCATAGACAGAGAATTGCAATTTCGTGGTCATAATCATACCCCAAGTTAAAAAAATAAGCCAATCGCTTTCATATTCTAGCAATATGTCATGGTTCAAACATCATGTAACAATGAGAGGAAAACAGCTATGACAGCGCCTACTCATATTCTACCATAGCACTTACTACTACTGTTCTCATATCAACTCTAAGCAATAACATGCGTTGTTATAAAAATCTTGTAAATGAGAGTAACATATAGCAATCATGATGTTATGCTCATAATATGTATTCTAACAATAATTAGATGCCAATTGTTCTCATATCAACTCTAACAATAACATGTGTGGTCATAAAAATCTAGGAAATGAGAGGAACATATAGCAATGATGTGGTTATAGACATGCTATGCATTCTAAATTTCTAACAAATGAACAGGTAGTCGTATTCATAAGGTAAAGATGAGATGAGATAGAACAATTACACGATGATAGATTCCACCAATATAGGTAGCCAATCTGTGCGTCGACTGTGTAAACGATGCCATCATGCACTATAGCATCAGACAGAAATGTTTCCTCAACAGGATTGATGATGAGCCATAACCATGAATGGCGACTGGATTCCAGATAGACTAATCCCTTGTTGAACAAGGCAATGTGCTTGTAATCCATGTAGTCTTCTGATGGTGTGGGCACTTCGCAGATTACAACTTTCTGCAAACAGAGGTCGAGCCAAAAGCTTGACGCGTCTCGTGCGTAGTAGGAAGGAGTGTCCGGCGGGCCGCGAGGCTCGATGGCGGCGGTATCCAATGATGGAAGGGTGATCTCTCGCTGGGTGTAGATATCCACGAGACGCCATGGACTACCAGTTTGGTGGATGAGGACGATCCAGTTGGCCTTCATGCCCGCCTAGTAGTGGCCGCGCATGAAGGACAGGTGGACAGGTAGTGGTAGCATGTCGAGGGGCACCACGGCAACCTCCATAGGATCATGAAGTCGGTGTCCGGGCCACCTGCGAGGATCGGGTATCAGCAAGCAGGGTGTCTTGAAAAGAGCCGGCCGGTTGCAGACGAGTAGACGGTACAAAGACACCGAGCATGCGGCCAGACGGACGGTGTTGAGTAGGTCCATACGACTATAGATATGCTCCAAGAGAACATCGGGGAGGGAATTCCAATTGCGGCTCTGCGTGTCAGTCGGTTCTGCCATTGGGGTTTTCGATGCCTGCGAGCCAGCGGGGAAGTGGATTCGGGCGGGCGAGTGAAGAAGCTTCTCCTCGTGTGGCTGAGTAGTGAGCAGGGGGGATATGGTATGCGCGAGCTACCAAGGAAGATGGCGCAGGCGGGCGAGCAGTGAGCGGGGGTAAATGGTGTGCGGCCGACGATGGGGAAGAGAGGAGGAAGAAGAAGAGACTAGTTGAATAGTTCTCTCTGACCGAGATGGGGAATAAATGGATCGCGAGGACTTCCTTTCTACAGTATCCCTATGCCTCTACGCTCACTTCACTCATTTTTCTCCATACCTAGTCACTTGTTGAAATCTGTAGAAAGACAAATACTCCGTATTTGGGAACAAAGGGAGGCTTTTACTCTATACTATTTGGGAATAGAGGGAGTATCACCATATGGAGGGTACAAAGGAAGCTTGAAATATGAACATGTCAATGGGAGGGAGTAAGCCCCATGCATGCATGCATGCATGCATGCAACACTCACACGTATACATGGACGCACGCAACACTCACACACCCATGCAGCACAGAGCACACGACGCAACACACACGCTCACGCTCAAGTGCTCAACCTACTCCCTACGTCCGTGAAAGACTGTACATTTAGATATTTACACATTGACCAGGGCATAATTAACGCCCAAAAGTAGCAGACTTATGTGTGCATGCGACCATTGAGATAAGAAGATTAAATGAAGGTTGTTGCATGCTCTAATTAAGGATAGACATGTAGCCTATACCTACAGCACAAGTTGGTGCATTAGTCAATCAATATCGATTTAGATTAAAGGCTAAACACATTGGAAGTGTAGATGTACATCATGTAGTACACTCTTTGTTGGAAGACCGAGGGAGGACACGTGCATGCACTCACATACACAGCCAGGGCGGTTCACGCGCAAGGGTTGGACTCGTGTCGCACCTGCGTAAAGTTTTGTTTAACTGATATCTTTGCTCTGCCAACTGAGAGGTGGGACCCAGAAACCAGGTGATAATTTAACTAGTCAACAAAGTGCCACATCGACTATGTGGCCGGTCATTAGGGTGCAATACGGTGCTCTACGATGAGCTAGTGATCGCATAATCGCCGCAAAACTATATATAGTGACCGTAAAGAGCATACTGTTACATACGTTGACCGCCAGTGTATTTTTCTCGTTTCAAATTAAGCCATATTAATCGGAAAGGACACAGTATGGACTACTACTACTAGTAGTACTAGTACTACTTTGATGTGTCCCGTCAACTCGCCGAACGAGGGAAGCTTGCTTACTACGCCTCTCCCTCGCCCAAGCGCGCGGTGGTTCGCAGGATGAGGGGAGGGTTTTGACTACAGCGCCCTCTCCCTCTCCCTCTCCCTCGCCCTCGCCCTCGCGGTGGACGTGCAGTTGTTCAATTGGTGTCAGATTGCCAAAAGCATATTGTGCTGTAGTATCATCATTGTTGGACCTTCCGAAGAGGCGAAGAGCCAAGTGCAAGGTTCACACGAGTACGAATTGTTGAACCTCCCGAAGAGGCAAGAGCCAAGTGCAAGGTTTTATAGGAGTTGTCGTCCTAGTAGGAGTGTACTAGTACAACTATAGCGAACGATGCTACTGTATGATGCCGCCACGTCACGTATATCCAAAGCTGTGCCACCTTTTTTTCTCAAAGAGCGTGTTGGAGCCCGTGCAACAACCACACAAGTTGCACGTACACATAACACATTTACTAGTAATAAATTCTAAAGGACAAATGCCAGTATGCCACACAAGTTCATCTCCAACTCATGTGATAAATTTGTGCATGACTAGTCTACATATATTCACAACGCTGCCGTTCACAATTACCGTACTCCACTTACACGTTATAGATGGGCTACATGTCCTCCTCCAGGTTCCAGTCCCAGGTGTTCTTCATGGATGGCACGATCCATAGCGGTGGGCAACGGGAATCATTGTCGCAGCTTTCTAGTCCGGTTCCACATGATGGAGACTCATCCAAGCTGAAGCGGCATAAATCAGGGATAGCGCGTCCTAGCATGTCGTTCATCCGGCAGTGCGCACAGAAGACACAACCATGCTTCATGAACGGCAGGCCTTCCGTGTCGTGCACGGAAGGTGGCATCCGCTTCACAATGGGGTAGTTGTCCCCGATGAAAAGCGAGTACTCTCCAAGAGTGTTCCTCGGCACCCACGTAGCATCACGGGGGGTCGAACTCGATGCCGTTCATCTGGTACACGCGGCATCCCAGATCTGGACACATGGTGACGCACATAGTCAAGGTCCGTGCATAATAATGTTGTGCTCAAATGTGGCGGTCAGTAATACTATGCAGCAAATAGTACTACTCTGGTATAGAGGATGTAAAATAACCGGCTTATTATATATAGCCACTCTTGGCTACATGGATGAGATAGTAAGACATGGAAAAACAAAAATGGTGGCAGCTAGTGGGTTCAAGTCTTCAAGGGCCTAGCTAGCTATACGCATCCTCCAAGGTAAAAAGTACTCCTACTAGTACTACAAAGTATACTACTAGTACAACAATGAAAGAGAAGGCGAGAGGGTTAAAAATGGAATACCTGGGTAGATGGTGACGGTCCGATCGTGGTAGATTATGTGACCATGTTGCACATCAGTGGTACCATGGGTAACGACTGGTAAGATAGTTGATCCCAATATGCCAAAGTCAGCTACAAGGTTCCAGGTTAGACCGAATCGCGGATGCAAATGCACATCCAGGATCGGCGATCTTATTTTGATCGGGGGATGACTGGTCCCTGCAAAATAATGGAGTACCATTAGGGATGCAAATGATGGTTTGTGCATTCCGTTTGTAATCTCCCATACCGTAGGATGTCAACCAGATGAAACAAGTCCCCTGGCTTGTCACCGCGAAGATGCGGCCTAAATGGCGCACGGTGTCTTCGAACATGTAGGGGTACAAATCTGCCGCCGCCAACATGTGCCAGCCTCTGCCGTTACTGCCTCTTGCATTGATGGCAATCCTTATGTCGAACACCGCGATGAGATAGTAATCATCGTAGCCGCGTCGCTTTGTTGACGGGTCCGCAATTTCTATCTTCTTCAATCTCATGTAGGCATCATCATACGCATTCTTGCCTAGCCAGTCCGGAAGGCCGATCCCAATGGTGGAGAAGGTGTCTAACGGAATGGTCACACTGATGTGGATGTTGTGCAAAATGATGGTGGTATCCGGTCGGAGGTATGCAAGCCAATCTTGTTGGCACCGACCCAGACCTATATACGGTGGGCAGCGGAGAAATTACAGGATGGAAATGGAATAACTATGTACTACATGATCAAACTCCATTACTGACCTGCTCATCAGACAAAATCCGACTACCTCTCAACGTCGGCAACTCTAGCGGAGTCAACGTGCAACCATGGCCAGGGAGCGGTGGACTGTTCGAAGGATTGTCCCATAGAAGAACCTTCTCCTCGAGGATGCATGGAAGACCAACAAGCATGGCATGTTTAAGAAGCGTCTTGAAAAAGTTGGTGCAAGAAGCACCGAGTCTTACGGCGGTGAGGACGTCAGAGCGGCGTGCGATTTCTCCCATAGGATCGTCGTCCAAGGTCTCCCAGCCCCGACGAGGAGGAGAACCGCCTGGCGAATCCATGGGAGCAGCGACGAACTGCCTTCTCTTCGGAGGAAGGGGAACTAGCGAGGAGAAGATAAGAGTGTAGTAACCGCAGGGCCTCGTCCCTTCCAACTGTAGATCGTTCCTCAGCGAAGGGGTGAGGCTATTATTTACTACTAGTACTCCCTCCGATTCTTTTTACTCTGCTCATAAGAGCAGACCCAGATACCAAGGCAGGGGCTCGCTGCATGCTTTCTGGACGGAAATACCCCTGGCGCATGGATGGGAGGAGTTAGCAGCTATAAATGCCCCATGCAGCCCATTGGCTGTCCGCCCGCGTTCTCCTCTCTCTGCATGCTGCATGGATGTCTCCCTCTATCTCACATGACTGCATGCGGTGGCGCTGGCCTATGAGAAGCTCGTGTGGAGATAGCAATCTTCTCTCCAGAAGTGATTTTTTTGAAAGAAAGGGATTATGGAACGTTATGGGATTGCATTATACTGTAAATTATAGCACCAGTAAGAAATTTTTGGCACTAGGTAGTAGTTTTTGGCGTGGATTAAGAAATTTTGGGTATGTTTTTGCCATTTTTTGTACATGCCAACTAGTGTCAAAAAACGTCTTACATTATGTGACGGAGGAGTACGTACTCGTACTGTAGCAGTACTGGTACTACTTTTCTCAACTAGTAGTGCGATGTATTGTACTTCTAGTCTAGTCTAGTCTAGTATAGTGCACCAGTTTTGAACTCTTGAATCTCAGGGCCAAGGAGCTACAGTTGGAAGTGGAGGGTACTACTGTTCTCTAGAACCATCGTTGTACTATCAATGCAGGGGAAGTACACATGCGTAGTGGCCTAGTGGGTACTCTCGGTGCTCTATTCAGTCGCTTCTCTCACGTAGCTGGCCTACTCAGCCGCTCCTCTCACGCACACACTAGCAGCCTGTTTATCAGCGACGGTTACTGCGGGGGCAGAACATTTGAGTTATTTGATACATCGAGACTAGGCTTTTCGCTTCCATTTGTGGAGGTGTAATGGATCTCGTCGAACTTTGTTAGTAGTTCCTTCTTTATGAATGAGATGAAGCAAAGCTTTTGCCTCCGTTTCAAAAAAACACAACAAGAGGAATTTCTTTTATAGTAGAGCCGATAATGGAGTGAAGTCCATGCATGCAACGCCACAAGCTACAGAGTAGTAGTAGAGCACTTTACGTACAGAGCCATATTGCACAGTTCCTGAAAGCACAAGTGCTCCCTAGGTGGTTTTGGTAATTGATGACAACATATCTCTTGTTGGACTAATACCTTTACCTAGTATATTTCAGATAACTTCAACAATGGAGTGGCATGGACTAAAGGTTGTGGGAAACTCTTCAAGATGCTAAGGACAAAGGATTGGCTAAAGCTTCAAGCTCAAGACTCTTCATTTTATATTTTAGTGATCCAAGATCACATAGAGTCTTTAGGAAAAGTCAATACTATCAAGAAGGGATGAGGTGTTGCTTAATGAGCCTCTTGCTTTATGTGCTTAATGATATGCTCCAAAATCCTCAGCTACTTTCCCACTTCCACAAATGACCTAAACCCTAAGCCAAACTCGGTCATACCGATTCTGTCAATCCGGCGCCACTGAGTTTCACTTGTCATTTGCCACTGCCAAACCCTAGCAATTCGGTCCTACTGATACGGATCTCGGTCTCATCGAGATGGGCTTGCAAACTCTCTGTTACCTGTTGCAATATCTTCGGTCCCACCGAGATATGCAATCAGTCCCACCGAGAATGCAAGGTAAACTCTATGTTTCCTTCTTGTAACTTTTCGGTCTCACCGAAAGAGCAAGTCGGTCCCACCGAGTTTGCCTGACCAACTCTCTGGTTAGCTAATTGCCGAACTTGGTCTCACCGAGTTTGTGCGACCGGTCTCACTGAGATTACGTTATGCCCAAACCCTAACCGAATCGGTCCTACCGAGTTGCATCTCAGTCCCACCGAAATTCCTAACGGTCACTAGGTTTACCATTTCGGTCCGACCGAGTTTGATGATTCGGTCCCACCGAGATTGGAAAACTGTGTGTAACAGTTGGATTTTGTGTGGAGGCTATATATACCCCTCCACCACCTCTTCATTCGGTGAGAGAGCCATCAGAACACATACACCATTCCTACTCATATGTTCTGAGAAAGAACCACCTACTCATGTGTTGAGACCAAGATATTCCATTCCTACCATATGAATCTTGATGTCTAGCCTTCCCAAAGTTGCTTTCCACTCAAATCTTCTTTCCACCAGATCCAAATCCTATGAGAGAGAGTTGAGTGTTGGGGAGACTATCATTTGAAGCACAAGAGCAAGGAGTTCATCATCAACACACCATTTGTTACTTCTTGGAGAGTGGTGTCTCCTAGATTGGCTAGGTGTCACTTGGGAGCCTCCGACAAGATTGTGGAGTTGAACCAAGGAGTTTGTAAGGGCAAGGAGATCGCCTACTTCGTGAAGATCTACCGCTAGTGAGGCAAGTCCTTCGTGGGCGATGGCCATGGTGGAATAGACAAGGTTGCTTCTTCATGGACCCTTCGTGGGTGGAGCCCTCCGTGGACTCGCGCAACCGTTACCCTCCGTGGGTTGAAGTCTCCATCAACGTGGATGTAGGATAGCACCACCTATCCTAACCACGGGAAAAACATCCGTGTCTCCAATTGCGTTTGAATCCTCCAAACCCTTCCCGTTACATTCTTGCAAGTTGCATGCTTTACTTTCCGCTGCCTATATACTCTTTGCATGCTTGCTTGATATGTATTGTGTATGTTAAAATTGTGCCCGAACTCCACTTAAAATGAAAAAGCTTAAAAAGTGAAACTTTAGCATTAAGTGTCTATTCACCCCCCTCTAGACACTCCTTCTTCTAGATCCTACAAGTGGTATCAGAGCTTTGGTCTCCATTGCCTTGGTTTAATCACCATTGGAGGAAGATGGATGTGTCTACTTTAGGGAGTCTTAGACGTAGAGTGCCTATTCTCGATGGAGAGTACTTTCATGAGTGGAAAATGAGATGCTTGTAATCTTCAATCAATATCATTTAAACAAGTATATTGCTAGCCCTTGTGCACCTCATATTGATCCTTTGCATCCTACCCTAGATGTAGATATTGACATGATTCGCAATCTTAGAACCATTGAGCTCATCATTAGAGGGTTGCCCAAAAATTTGATTGCTAGTTTTCCTACTCTCAATTGTGCCTATACTATATGGAAATTTCTTGAGGAACGATTTCCCGATCATTCCTTGAAAAATTTGGATAAAATTCTCCATAAATCTATTGCCTTGAGTAAGATGAACTCTAGTGATACTAAGTTTGGTCATTGTCTATTTGAGCTTACCAATCTCAAGCATGCTAAAGGAGATGTTGGAATCATTAGTGATATTATATTTGAAGCTATAAGAATTCATAAAAGTGACCACTTTGATGACCATTTATCTAATGAATTACCCTCTCTAGGAAATGATGAGTCACAAGATCATGATGAACATGGATACTATGATGATGATGATAGTGACTTCGATCTTGATGATACAATGAGACATTTTGGTCTTACGGCAAATCTTCGGGGATATGCGTCAGGTGGAAAGGAATGGGTTCTTGATAGTGGATGTATGGATCATATGACCGAAGATGAAGAGATGTTCCGTGAGCTTGCTGAAAATGACAGCCCTCGAAAATATGTCACCTTTGGTGATAATTCAAAGGGTAAAGTAGTTGGCCTTGGTAAGGTGGCCATCTCACATGATAGTTCCATTCAAAATGTCATGCTCGTCGAATCTCTCGGCTACAATTTACTTTCGGTATCTAGACTTGCTGATTTTGGCCTAAATGTTCTATTTACTGAGGTAGATTGCCAAGTGTTTCGTCGAGACAATCATAAAATGGTCTTTACCGGTATGCGTAGAGGTGATCTTTACATTGTCGATTTCTCTAAAAAGGCACAACCTAAAACTTGCTTCATTGCTAAATCCTCAAAAGGTTGGTTGTGGCATAGACGACTAGGTCACGTTGGCATGAGAAATCTTGACAAGCTTATTAAAGGAAATCATATCCTTGGAGTTAACGATGTCATATTTGATAAGGATAGACTTTGCAGTGCTTGTCAAGCAGGTAAACAGGTTGGAGGAAGACATCATGTGAAGAACATCATGACCACAAGGAGGCCACTCGAGCTACTTCATATGGATCTTTTTGGTCCCAACGCCTACAAAAGTCTCGGTGGAAATTCTTTTGGTCTAGTTATAGTTGATGATTTTTCAAGATTTACGTGGGTGTTCTTTCTTAATGACAAGTCGCAGGTCCAGAAGATCTTCAAAAACTTCGCTAGGAAAGCCCAAAATCAGTTTGAAGTGAAGATCAAGAAGGTTCGGAGTGACAACGGAACGGAGTTCAAGAACACAAATGTGGACACCTTTCTTGATGAAGAAGGGATTTCACACGAGTTCTCGGCTACGTACACACCTCAACAAAATGGAGTTGTTGAGAGGAAGAACCGGACGCTCATCGAAATGGCAAGAACGATGCTAGATGAATACAAGACGCCAAAGCACTTTTGGGCAGAAGCGGTTGAGACAGCTTGTCACGCAACAAATCGCTTGTATCTTCACAAGCTACTCGGCAAGACAGCATACGAGCTCCTCACCGGTAACAAACCCCAAGTTGGATACTTTCGAGTATTCGGCTCAAAGTGCTACATTCTTGATAAGCATCGTCATTCAAAGTTTGCTCCTAAATCTCATGAAGGCTTCCTACTCGGTTATGGCTCAAACTCTCACACTTACCATGTCTACAACAATTTCACTCGAAAAGTTGAAGAGACGGTAGATGTGAAGTTTGATGAATCTAATGGCTCGCAAGTAGAGCAATTGCCAATTGATGTAGGAGACAAAGACCCTTCAGAAGCAATCCAAGACTTGTCCATTGGCAAAGTTCGTCCAACGGAGGTGAAGGAGAGTACGTCATCCGTCCAAGTGGAAGCTTCTACTTCACGACAAGGTGAACCAAGAATCGACACGGAAGCATCCACAAGTGGGACACACCAAGATGAAGAAGACGAGGAAGTACATCAAGACGAACATCAACAACCTCCTTCCCCACCACGACAAGAGAATGACAACATCAACAATGAAGAAGGCCAAGAAGAAGAACAAGATGAAGAAGATGCTCAACAAAGACCCAAGCAAAAGCTCTCACGAGTTCGAGCAAGAATTGCCAAAGAACATCCCGTCGAGCAAATCCTCAATGATATACAAACCGGGAGAATCACTCGCTCAAAAACTCGTTTAGCTAACTTTTGTGAAAACTATTCATTCATCTCTAGCATTGAACCTATGAAGGTTGAAGAAGCATTGGAAGATCCGGATTGGATAAACGCTATGCATGAAGAGCTACACAATTTTGAGAGAAACCAAGTTTAGACATTGGTTGAGAAGCCCAACAACAACCACAACATCATTGGTACCAAATGGGTGTTTCGCAACAAGCAAGATGAAGATGGAAAAGTGGTCCGCAACAAAGCACGTCTCGTCGCCCAAGGGTACACACATGTCGAAGGTATGGACTATGGTGAGACATATGCTCCCGTTGCTAGACTTGAGTCCATTCGCATCTTACTTGCCTATGCTAATCACCATAATATCACCTTGTACCAAATGGACATTAAGTGTGCTTTTCTAAATGGTGAAATAAAGGAGGAAGTTTATGTCAAACAACCTCCCGGCTTTGTCAATCCTAAGAAACCTAATCATGTTTACAAACTTCACAAAGCTCTTTATGGTCTTAAACAAGCTCCTAGAGCATGGTATAAATGCTTGACCAAGTTCCTTATTGCAAGTGGTTTTGAAATTGGTAAAATTGATTCTACTCTCTTTACTAAAAGGGTTAATGGAGAACTATTTGTATGTCAAATCTATGTTGATGATATCATATTTGGTTCAACTAACCCTCTCTTTAGTGAAAAGTTTGGAAAGCTAATGTCAGAGAAGTTTGAGATGTCTATGATGAGTGAACTCAAATTCTTTCTCGGTTTGCAAATCAAGCAAACTAAGGAAGGTACATTTGTCTCTCAAACGAAGTACACCAAGGACTTATTCAAGAAGTTCAATATGCAAGAGTGCAAAGGTATGTCTACACCCATGCCCACTAGTGGACATAATGATTTGACCAAAGGTGGTGAACCGGTTGATCAAAAGGTTTATCGTTCTATGATTGGTTCATTACTATACCTATGTGCTTCACGTCCCGATATTATGCTAAGTGTATGCATGTGTGCACGATATCAAGCTGCTCCTAAAGAATGTCATCTTAAGGCTGTGAAAATGATAGTGAGATACTTAATTCACACACCAAACTTTGGCATTTGGTATCCTAAGAGGTCTTCTTTTGATCTTGTTGGCTATTCTGACTCGGATTATGCCGGAGACAAGGTTGATAGGAAGTCCACTTCGGGTACCTGTCAATTTCTTGGCAGATCTCTTGTGTCTTGGTCCTCCAAGAAACAAAACTCGGTATCCTTATCCACCACCGAAGCGGAATACATTGCCGCTGGTTCATGTTGTGCTCAATTACTTTGGATGACCCAAACTCTTAAAGATTAGGGAATTTATGTGAAACATGTACCACTGCTTTGTGACAATGAAAGTGCTATCAAAATTGGTCATAATCCCGTACAACATTCTCGAACTAAGCATATTGAAGTTCGTCATCATTTCATTCGAGATCATGTTGCTAAGGGTGACATTAATCTTAAGCATGTTCGCACTTACGAGCAATTAGCAGATATATTCACTAAACCACTTGATGAGAAAGTATTTTGTAGGCTAAGAGGAGAATTGAACATCATTGATGCTTCAAACGTGGAGTAGGAACTCCATTGGACACATGCAAGACATGAGCTTATGACTAATCCATGATATATCTCTTATGATGACTATCATATGTCTTGGATATATTTGTACCTTGCATGTTGTCTAACCCATGTAGGTACTTGGTTGAAACTAGTTCCATGGGATTGCGACTCACTCACATCTTGAGCAATCTCTACATCACCAAGTCTCTACACAATGGTGGTTGAAGACAAGGAAGCACAAAACCATTCAAACATATCCTTTGAAAAATTCTATGTTGAGCTTCATGATTGTCATTTTTGGATACACAAGTGCTCTTCCTTGCAAGAACTAACCCATGTAGGTAGATGAACTCAAACTCCAAGTGGTGCTCCAAATTCTTGATGGACTACATCAACCTTGAGCACCCACACAAGTTCAACTACATCAGCAAGAACCACTCCACCACCCAAGGTATGTTATCCCATCTTAGAGAAGCTTTACTCCAAGACATGAGTCAAAGCAACTCAACAAGATGTGAATACATCAAGATGCTTAAACGAAAAATGGGAACCCCATTTTGAGCTTAAACGATGAGTATGACCTATGATCAAGTGTTCTCACTTGACTCCTAAGTCAATATACTCTAACATAGGTGACTATGTCACCGCCCAACTCTAGATGAAGTTCTCTTGTGTTTCTTTCTGTGTTACTGCATTTGTCTCATGCTTGTTTATTTGTTTCCTTCTACTTCATCTAGATCCTTCAGTTTCTTTTCTTTTCTTTTTATTCTGCATTTTCCGCATTCAATTCATTGCAAATCTTTGTGAGATCCTGCATGTCTAGTGAGCTGAGGTGACAAGTGTTTTTCTCTGTGTGAACTCGGTCTCACCGAATTGTAATTTTCGGTCCAACCGAATTCCTTCGGTACCACCGAATCATACCACTCGGTGCCACTGACTTCGCAACAGGAAAAACAGTTTGTCACATAACCTATAATTCTTCTGATCCAGCTCCACTCAATGAATCTTGTCCTCTACAAGCATCCCAATTTTATTCTTTGCTTTATGCTGAGTCTCAAGGACCAAACCTTTTAGACGGATTCCAGAAGAACATTCTTGGAAATTGATGTCAAAGGGGGAGAGAGAGATCACATCAAAGCTTATCTTCGGGGAGAAAGAGATCACATCGAAGCACTAAAGGGGGAGAGAACATCTCAAGGATCCCAGATTTCCCAGATAATGTATTAAGGGGGAGAAAGAGATCCCTAGGGGGAGAGACAATACTCAAGGATCCCAGATGCTTGATGATCAAGAGGAGAGATGTCACATGTCTTTTTAGGGGGAAAGACATGTTCATTTGTTTTGTTTCTTTCAGCTCTGATTTTCTATTCCCTATCTTCTCCCAATATCCCATATAAGATTCAGGGGGAGCAAGACACCTAAGGGAAAGCAATCAGTCAAATTCATTGCATATCTTTACTCTTGGGGACATGTTGAATTCAATGCAGTACCTAGTACTTACTCTCTACATGTCATCCCAGTCTTGGTATTCTTGTGGTTTCTTCAGTTTACTCTGGCTAGTGGATGTACCTGTGTTATCTAACCTTGTTTGTGCAGGTTCATTCCGTCCTAAGTCAACCAAAGACTACAAGGTAAGTGTATGCATCAAAATCATGAGTATGAGAAGTTCTTGCTTATGTACATACTGTTTGCAAGAAGGACTCATGAGCATGAAGGTATTTTCCTTAACAATCTTTTACTCTGATGCATATGGCCAAGATACATGTAACACATTGCCCACTCTGTCATGGTTATGCCCTCACATGCCTCTATATTTCATATTCACATGAGTGCACACATGTAGGGGGAGCCTATGCTTGTTACATGTCCTTCCAAAGCTTTACTTGCTGCTCTTTATATCTTTATCTAAAGCTTTGATGTATGTTGCCATCAATTACCAAAAAGGGGGAGATTGAAAGCACAAGTGCTCCCTAGGTGGTTTTGGTAATTGATGACAACATATCTCTTGTTGGACTAATACCTTTACCTAGTATATTTCAGATAAGTTCAACAATGGAGTGGCATGGACTAAAGGTTGTGGGAAACTCTTCAAGATGCTAAGGACAAAGGATTGGCTAAAGCTTCAAGCTCAAGACTCTTCATTTTATATTTTAGTGATCCAAGATCACATTGAGTCTTTAGGAAAATTCAATACTATCAAGAAGGGATGAGGTGTTGCTTAATGAGCCTCTTGCTTTATGTGCTTAATGATATGCTCCAAAATCCTCAGCTACTTTCCCACTTCCACAAATGACCTAAACCCTAAGCCAAACTCGGTCATACCGATTCTGTCAATCCGGCGCCACCGAGTTTCACTTGTCATTTGCCACTGCCAAACCCTAGCAATTCGGTCCTACCGATACGGATCTCGGTCTCACCGAGATGGGCTTGCAAACTCTCTATTACCTGTTGCAATATCTTCGGTCCCACCGAGATATGCAATCGGTCCCACCGAGAATGCAAGGTAAACTCTATGTTTCCTTCTTGTAACTTTTCGGTCTCACCGAAAGAGCAAGTTGGTCCCACCGAGTTTGCCTGACCAACTCTCTGGTTAGCTAATTGCCGAACTCGGTCTCACCGAGTTTGTGCGACCGGTCTCACCGAGATTATGTTATGCCCAAACCCTAACCGAATCGGTCCTACCGAGTTGCATCTCAGTCCCACCGAAATTCCTAACGGTCACTAGGTTTACCATTTCGGTCCGACCGAGTTTGATGATTCGGTCCCACCGAGATTGGAAAACTGTGTGTAACGGTTGGATTTTGTGTGGAGGCTATATATACCCCTCTACCACCTCTTCATTCGGTGAGAGAGCCATCAGAACACATACACCATTCCTACTCATATGTTCTGAGAAAGAACCACCTACTCATGTGTTGAGACCAAGATATTCCATTCCTACCATATGAATCTTGATCTCTAGCCTTCCCCAAGTTGCTTTCCACTCAAATCTTCTTTCCACCAGATCCAAATCCTATGAGAGAGAGTTGAGTGTTGGGGAGACTATCATTTGAAGCACAAGAGCAAGGAGTTCATCATCAACACACCATTTGTTACTTCTTGGAGAGTGGTGTCTCCTAGATTGGCTAGGTGTCACTTGGGAGCCTCCGACAAGATTGTGGAGTTGAACCAAGGAGTTTGTAAGGGCAAGGAGATCGCCTACTTCATGAAGATCTACCGCTAGTGAGGCAAGTCCTTCGTGGGCGATGGCCATGGTGGAATAGATAAGGTTGCTTCTTCGTGGACCCTTCGTGGGTGGAGCCCTCCGTGGACTCGCGCAACCATTACCCTCCGTGGGTTGAAGTCTCCATCAACGTGGATGTAGGATAGCACCACCTATCCAAACCACGGGAAAAACATCCGTGTCTCCAATTGCGTTTGAATCCTCCAAACCCTTCCCGTTACATTCTTGCAAGTTGCATGCTTTACTTTCCACTGCCTATATACTCTTTGCATGCTTGCTTGATATGTATTGTGTATGTTAAAATTGTGCCTGAACTCCACTTAAACCGAAAAAGCATAAAAAGTGCAACTTTAGCATTAAGTGTCTATTCACCCCCCCCCCCCCTCTAGACACTCCTTCTTCTAGATCCTACAGTTCCCAATGCCCCGCCAGGCTTTTCCGGCTCCTCGGGCTTAATTGGGAGGCGCTAGTTTAAATATGCTACTAGCTGGAAGCTGCAAGCGAGGTGCGGCTAGGGCGAGCACGCGAGCCACGGGATGCTGGGAAGGAAAACCCGTTCACGTGGCTAGGCTGTCCAGTGCACCCAGATTGTGGGGCCGCACGTCCGTTTGACTTCAAAACTCAAACTACCCGCGTAAAATATTGGCTCACAACAAAGTGTAGTAGTACTATTTAAAAAAAAGGCCG
Organism: Triticum monococcum; assembly: GCA_034509565.1. NCBI lineage: Eukaryota > Viridiplantae > Streptophyta > Magnoliopsida > Poales > Poaceae > Triticum > Triticum monococcum. Next base: position 526,359,171 of record CM067847.1, read on the forward strand.
TCGTGCGTTCAACCGGGATCGAACCCACAAAACGAGGTATACACTCCCGCGACCACTAGTAGTACTCGTTGGAGTACAATGCAACCTAGAATCGCCTTTTGTCGCTAGTAGTATGTACATTGTTCCTTACAAGAAACCCCTAAGAGCATGGTTAATAGTATAGCCAGCTGCTGGCTATAAGCCAGTGCCATGTCATCTACAGCCCATCTTATAGCCAACATGTAGTAGTAGTTTATTTCTTATAGCCCGCTGACTCAGCTCTATTGTACTTGCTCTAATAATGCAAGAAACCACTAAAATGCCAAGAAACAACTACCACTTGCATACGTGGCAGACTTAAGATAAGACTACCTTATCAACCATTGTACATGCTCTTACCAACAAAAATCCTCGAGTGACCTCCTACCTCCGGCCCGTCCACCTAGTCATCCTCAGCCATGGGACACAGCTACCGCCGCCGGCAGAAGGCAAGGTCAAAACCGCCGGCGGTGCGGAGCCCATGTTGCAGCAGCCCGGATGCCAGCTCCGTCCGGTGCTCGCGGCTGCTAGCTAGCCAAGATAGCTCCGTCCAGTTGCTTGTCTACAAGGTTTGCTAGCTAGATTGGCAAGGCAGCGCGGCGGCTTGCTCGCGCGCGCCGCGCTAAGGCCAGCCATCTGGCTTGAGCGAAGGCCAGCGCGGCGGCTTTCCGACTCGTGAGTCACGCTCGGGCTAGCCTGCCAACCCGTACGGAGGCCAGCGCGGCGTCCGGCCCGTCTGGTGGAGCGGCGGCCAACTCGCTCATCACCAGCAGCACCGACGAACACGCATCAGTATTGTTTGAAGTAATGTTCAGGAAAAATAATGATTTGAGGGGGAATAATAGGATAGAAGGTCAAATGTGGGTCCCTCGTGTCAACGGTCAAACAAAATGTGTTGGTTTAAGCTGCCTTGTCAGCACGGACATGTGGGCCAACCCTGTCATAAATGGGTTTAAACAAACCTAATCGGTAGGAGTACTAGGTAGTTTTTGGCGTGGATTAAGAAATTTTGGGTATGTTTTCACTATTTTTTGTACAATAGATTCCTCCTAGGGCTGGTTGAAAGTGGTAGTTTTTTGTTAAATACTCTACATATTGTAAGTAGGAGTGAAAGTTAAGCTTTGGAAGCCAATAAGCAAGGCTAGTTACATAGTGCATATGTGTACATGATTGAAAGTAAATATCAACCATGAGTGACTAATATCTTGATGGAAAACTCAAAACTATGGAATACTAGGAAAAGAAATGCATGGTTGGAAATACTAGCAATGTTCATGTCCATTGCAACGAATCATAATTAGAATAATACTTATTCACAAACTTGGTACAAAATACTCTAATTTTGATATACATATGTCACTAGAGATATATTATGTTTCAATTAGAATATATTCCTTGGGCTGTTTTGGTGAGGTCAAGGAGGGATGTGGTTGGTTTTCAGATACTAATTATGGGTTTTTCTGCAAATTGGTAGACAAGTGGGATGTTGGTGAGAAAAGGCAACAAATTACCTCACAATCGTTAGATGTAGATCTAATGGTCAGAAACGACGGATGGCTGACACACCAGCATCACCAACTTAGTCTTGTGTAGGAGTACTAGCAAGATCCGTGCATTGCACGAAACATCAAGATTTTTTTTTATAAAACACTTGTTGTGATTGACCCTTGCGGGAGTAATCCCATCTGTAAAAACTAATGATATCTCGATAAATATGAGATAAGGTGAAGAGGAGTGGGGTGTGGTGGTGGTTGGTGGTCGAACTGGGCGGAGGCATGTGGATTGACGACGCCGGCAGCGGCCACCAGGCCAGTTTGTTCCAGAGGCTTCCTTTCTTAATTGCTCAACAATGAGGTTTGTTGGAGATAAGGATGAACGAGGGAAGGCCTTGTCTGCAAATGTGGAGAGGGGTGTGGGTATCTTTTAGTTTAATTTCCATCCGTCAGATATAGATCGGACGGTCTATATTGCAAGATGGCACACATACCATCATCACCAACTCGGTTTTTATATAAGTGTGGAGATACAAACGTATTATCGATACTTGCTTTTGTAAACTAGCATCTACATTCTATTCAACGCCTCAGCATGTGGGGCCTTAGCACAATGACTTCTCGACTGTGTAAAACGAAGATTTTCTCGTCGCCGACAAGGAGGGGGTGACGGCAGCACGCTTTTTGGCTTGCTCTAGTCCTAGTAGTCATACTAGGTGGTCTAAGCACGTGTAGATTTATTCTTTTTCACGTCTCGTGTTCGCCGTACTGCCACGACTGTTCATGAATAGACGGTAAGTTATTCACGGGAAACCCTTGTTGAGCGTGTTTGTGAGAGAGAGAGAGAGAGAGAGAGTGCGTGTGTGATATGTTAGAGACTGAGGCAACGATAACAGATTCTTTGTGTCTATGTGTGTGGAGGATAGACAGAGACATGTACATGGGGCTTTGTGTTGTGTAACGTGGAGACACATATACATAATTAGAGAGTGAGTGTGTGAGATACACATGCAGACATGAGGAGAGATGAGGATCCAGGTAAATGGGTGTTTGTGCGTGTCTGTGTGTGTTTGTGCATGCATTTGTGTGTGAGAGGGGGAGAGTGTATGTGCAGTAGAAAGACCACTGATGATGTAAACCTAGTATAACGGAAGGGGGAATGGTGTGACATGTGTAGTAGCGAGATAGCACGGGTGCGGGTGGGGGGAGCAGACTATTTGGAAGAGACATCGAGTGTGTGGGGGGGAGAGGGGTGTGAGAGCGAGAGAAAGAGAGAGCTAGCGCCGGAGAGAGAGAGAGAGAGAGAGAGAGAAAGGAAGAGAGGGGGCGAGAGGGGTCGTTTGTGTCCATAAATGGCGTATAGATAGGGAGACAATCTTGATGTTGTCCGAAATTGGCCTATGAACGAAGACGCAAGGGAAGCGAGTCATCGTGTGTGTGTGATAGGGACTTCATGAGAGAGCTAGAATAGACGGTGTAGAGAACAATGTGCGAAATCGAGAACGATTATACATTAGGGAGCTATGCAAAGAGTCACGACATTTATGTATACAGGGAAGGAGCTGGGGTGGGTCCGCATGTGGGAGAGATAGAAAGAGGAGAGTGGTGCACAAGGAGACAAAGTGTGCTTGTTTGTAGTGGGGGTGGTGTGTGAGGTTAGTGCGCGAGAACCACATAACTAGGGAGATAGATGTTTGGGGGCGACGTTTTGTGTGTATGGGAAATATACACTCTACATAGTGTGTGTGCTTGGGTAAGAGAGATAGAGGGAGACCTAGCGAGTGAGGGAAGAGATGTGTGCATGCCCGAGAGGCAAAGTGATAGAGACCTATGTTGGGGTCTGAACTTTACAAGAGAGAGGGGTGTTAATGTGCTCGTGTGTTGGTGTTTGGGGGAGAGAACGACTTCTGTGTGTGTGTGTGGTGGGGGGGTTGACTTCAGATAAAGAGTGAGGTGTCTATATTTGAGGGACTTTAGCGTAATTGAGATATTGTGCACTCATGGTTGGTCAATTTGTTTCACAGTTTGTACTGTGAGATAACGATACTTTTGAACATGCGTGATATACCTTGATGTACCAGAATTACAAACCTAAGATTGAAATTTTGGAATTCGACTCCATCATTAGCTTTTGTAATTCATTTAAACGGAGGTACATTTTTAAGCCGGGATTTCGTGATTTCAAATTCATATGTCAAACCTAGAGATATACACATACGGGCATGTTCAAACTTTAGAATCATCCACTTTATTCATACACATACACATTTTTGCTTTTGTCATCATATTTAGGATAAACACATTTGGAATTTCATTTGAATTGGACCGTATGATGGTATTTGCTTGTAGTAGCTCAATGATCCATATTTGAATTGAATGGACAATCTAAGTTTCGAGTTGGAGAAATTGATTTTCAAAACTTGCACATTTTTTGCGTGCAAAACAAACAAATTGTCGGCCATGATATCATAGTCGGAAGTACGAGAGCAAAATACTTATAATTTTAGGCGCCAAAAGCTTTCAAACCCCGCCTCTCGTGATCCTTTACGGGAGAGGGGCGATCAGGTTTTTGGGGAGCGCACTCGCGCGACTACTGGCAGCGCCGACTTCGGCAACCTCATCCTCGACGACATGGGCGACAACGTCAACGCCGGAGGTGCTCCTCCCGCTGCATCGTATGTGATTCTATCCTTCCTGTTCGAGATCGTGGTAGAATTCATGTTTCTAGTATGTGCCCTAGATGTGATCTGTTCATCTACTATGCTGGTTCACATGATTAGTTTAATCTCTGCTATTGCTGTCATGATCTATTTCCTATTTATTCGGATTAAATCTCGTAGTAATTTGCTCATATTTCGAACAATCCAAAAACCTGATTATACGCAGTTTACTCCGAGTGGTTTTGCTGCGCATCTGAAGCCGCCTGCCTTTAAGGGGGCGCAATATAAGAGGTGGCGCATGAGAGCAGTCTACTGGTTTCAGACCATGGGCTGCTATGATGCCACCAAGGGCAAGCCTGAGGGCGGTCTTAATCCAGCACAGCTGGAAGCTTTCGAGAAGATCGATACCCTCTTTAAAGGCGCTCTTCTGAGTGTTCTTGATGACTTGTGGATTCGTATATGTCGTTTGACAACGGCAAGGACATGTGGGTTGTGCTTGAGGCCAAGTTTCGTGCCTCGGACGCCGGCAGCGAGTTGTACGTCATGGAGCAATTCTATGACTACAAGATGACTGATGAGCGCCCTGTTGTACAACAGGCTCATGAGATACAGTCGCTCGCACAAGAACTTGAGTACTTAAATTGTGTGTTGCCGGACAAATTTGTTGTTGGAGGCATCATTGCCAAACTTCCACCTTCGTGGAACAATTTTGCTACTTCCCTGAAACACAAGAGACAGGAGTTTTCCATTGCGGATCTCATTGGTACTCTTGATGTTGAAGAGAAGGCGAGAGCAAAGGACACACGTGCTCGAGTTGCTGTGGGAGGTTCTAGTGCCCACATGGTACAGAAGAAGAACTCCCAGCCCAACAAGTTCAAAAACAATAAGAACAAAACTCAGGGCAAATGCAAGTTTGATACAAAGAACAAGCCATCACATTCTACCAACTTCAAGAAGAATTCTCATAAGAAGGGGAAAGGACTTTGCCATGTCTGCGGTGATCCTAATCACTGGGCTCCAAAGTGCCCTAACCGCTTTGAGGAGCGCGAACATGAGAAAAGCGGCAAGTCCGCTACTGTTGTCATCGGTGATATTGATATGAAGGAATCAGGGTACGGTATTTTACCTACCATCCTTTCAGTATTTCAATCCCCTGATTGGTTAATTGACACCGGTGCCAATGTACATGTTTGTGCTGACGCCTCCATGTTTTCTTCTTACCAGGCAACAGGGACTTCACCTGTGCTGATGGCGAATGGGTCACATGCCATCGTTTGAGGTGTTGGTACGGTTGATCTGAAGTTTACTTCGGGGAAGACTATGCGTCTGAAGAACATTCATCATGTGCCGTCCATAAATAAAAATCTCGTTAGCGGTTCCCGTTTATGTCGAGATGGTTTTAAGTTGGTTTTTGAATCCAATAGAGTTGTAATTTCTAAGTATGGACAATTTGTTGGAAAAGGCTATGAGAGCGGAGGATTGTTCCGCCTGTCTTTGTCAGATATTTGCGCTAAAGTTATTAATAATGTTTACCACAACAATGAGTCTGATATTTGGCATTCACGACTTTGTCACATTAACTTTGGTTGCATGACGCGGCTAGCCAATATGAATTTAATTCCGAAATTCTCTACTGTCAAAGGCTCTAAGTGCCAAGTATGTGTGCAAGCTAAGAAACCTCGCAAGTCCCATAAGACTGCAGAGGCAAGAGACTTGGCGCCACTAGAGCTTATACATTCTGATCTTTGTGAGATGAATGGCGTGTTGACAAAAGGTGGAAAGAGATACTTCATGATGTTGATTGATGACTCCACTAGATATTGTTATCTGTATCTTCTGAAATCAAAAGATGAGGCTTTGACTTTCTTCAAAAACTATAAAGCTGAGGCAAAGAACCAACTTGATCGGAAAATTAAACGGCTTAGGTCCGATCGTGGTGGAGAGTATTTTTCCAATGAATTTGATCTGTTTTGTGCGGAACATGGTATAATCCATGAGGGGATGCCTCCCAACTCACCCCAATCAAATGGGGTAGCCGAAAGAAAGAACCGAACTCCAACTGATATGGTTAACACCATGTTAGACACTTCGGGTCTATCCAAGGAATGGTGGGGGGAGGCGCTAATGAATGTGTGTCATTTCCTAAACCGAGTTCCCACAAAGCATAAGACCATGACTCCATTTGAGGAATGGGAAAGGAAAAGGTTGAAACTCTCTTACCTACGTACTTGGGGTTGTTTGGCGAAAGCCAATATACCAATTCCCAAGAAGCGCAAGCTTGGACCAAAAACCGTGGATTGTGTTCTTCTGGGCTATGCTTTTCATAGCATCGGCTATAGATTTTTGATAATAAAATCTAAGGTATCCGACATGCATGTTGGTACGATTATGGAGTCAAATGATGCAACTTTCTTTGAGGACATATTTCCTATGAAGGATATGTCGAGTTCATCAAATCAAGAGATACCTGCTCCATCTAGTGAGGAATTCACTGTAATTTCTGAACCCACCATTGCGATGGAACACGTTGAGAATCCTGTTGAGGGTGACTATGGAACTCCTGTGAGGAGTAAGAGACAGAGGACTGCAAAGTCCTTTGGTGATGATTTCATTGTGTACCTCGTGGATGACACACCCAAGACCATTTCAAAAGCCTATGCATCTCCTGATGCTGACTACTGGAAGGAAGCTGTACGTAGGGAGATGGATTCATCTTAGCTAACGGTACCTAGGAGATCACTGACTGTCCTTATGGGTGCAAACCTGTAGGACGTAAGTGGGTGTTCAAGAAGAAGCTTAGACCTGATGGTACGATTGAAAAGTACAAGGCACGACTTCTGGCCAAGGGTTATACCCAGAAATAAGGTGAAGACTTCTTTGATACTTACTCACCCGTGGCTAGACTGACCACAATTCGGGTGCTACTATCACTGGCTGCCTCACATGGTCTTCTCGTTCATCAAATGGACGTTAAGACAGCTTTCCTCAATGGAGAGTTGAAGGAGGAAATTTACATGGATCAGCCAGATGGTTTTGTAGTACCTGGTCAGGAAGGAAAGGTGTGCATGTTATTAAGGTCTTTATATGGCCTTAAACAAGCTCCTAAGGAGTGGCATGAGAAGTTCGAAAGTACATTAACTGATGCCGGCTTTGTAGTAAACGATGGTGACAAGTGCGTGTACTATTGCTATGGTGGGGGCAAAGGAGTTATTCTTTGTCTGTATGTCGATGACATATTGATCTTTGGAACCAAATTTGATTTAATCAAGGAGGTTAAGGATTTCTTATCTCGCTGTTTTGAGATGAAGGATCTAGGAGTAGCTGATGTTATATTAAACATCAAGCTGTTGAGAGATGAGAATGGTGGGATCACACTGCTTCAGTCTCACTATGTGGAAAAGGTCTTGAGTCGTTTTGGGTATAGCGACTGCACACCTTCTCCAACTCCATATGATGCTAGTGTGTTGCTTCGAAAGAATCAACGGGTTGCTAGAGATAAACTGAGGTATTCTCAGATTATTGGCTCGCTTATGTATTTGGCGAGTGCCACGAGGCCTGACATCTCGTTTGCTGTTAGCAAGCTGAGTCGGTTTGTGTCAAAACCGGGAGATGATCATTGGCATGCGCTTGAGAGAGTTATGCGCTATTTGAAAGGCACTGCGAGCTATGGGATTCACTACACCGGGTATCCAAGGGTACTGGAGGGTTATAGTGACTCAAACTGGATATTTGATGCTGATGAGATTAAGGCCACAAGTGGTTATGTTTTTACACTTGGTGGTGGCGTTTTTTCCTAGAAGTCTTGCAAGCAGACCATCTTAACGAGGTCAACTATGGAAACAGAACTCACAGCATTAGACACTGCCACTGTTGAAGCAGAGTGGCTTCATGAACTCTTGATGGACTTACCTATGGTTGAAAAACCAATACCCCCTATCCTGATGAACTGTGATAATCAAACTGTGATCGTCAAAATAAACAGTTCAAAGGACAATATGAAGTCCTCAAGGCATGTGAAGAGGAGACTGAAATCTGTCAGAAAATTGAGGAACTCCGGAGTTATTACGTTGGATTATATCCAAACATCGAAAAATTTGGCAGATCCCTTCACAGAGGGTCTATCACGTAATGTGATAGATAATGCATCGATGAAGATGGGTCTGAGACCCACCGCATGAGTTGTCCATAGTGGTAACCCACTCTATGTGATCGGAGATCCCGTGAAGTAGAAGTGGGAGACAAGCTGTTGGTCAGCTGGGAGGAGAGTATCCCTATATTACCTATCCCACTCCATGAAGATGCAATACTCTCCTGATCTGCATGGCAGGTTGATACTTATCTTAATGTGTTCCAAGTGGATTATTCGGGTAAGCGGAGATGTTGTCCTGCAGAACATCTTCTGAGGAACACACCTATATGAATTTGGCTGTTAACGTCGCAGTCTGTGAGAATTGGGTGTTCTCTAATAAATTCATGAAAAGGCCCTGGAGTATGACGTATACGCTCCACCCGCGGGGAAGCCTTGCGGCAGCCCAGTATCGGTCAAGAATTTGTGTGAAACTAGTCTCGCAGAAAACTTGTAGTTCAAGGCATAGTCCACTATTCAAGTTGTGATCTAGTGTAGCATAAATCTCTAAGTGGAAGTTCAACTTCACAGTCTCCACTAAGCACCGGTATATAAACAATGTTTTGGAACTAAATGATGAGATGTGCCAATGAGACTTTGTGGGGAATTTTTAGAATTTTGCTAGTAGGCCTTTGGCCCAAAGCCCAACTAAAATTGTGAAATTCTCTTGGCCCATTCATGCACACATGTGAGTGGAGTGAGTGAGACTAAAGTTTAGTCCCACCCCGGAAGTTGAGAGAGAGTTGCACCTCTTTATAAGGTGAGCTCTTCTACCACTTGTATGAGCATGAGAAGAGGAGACCTACACGCGCACTCCTCCTCCTCGCTCGCCTCGCCACGCCACGCCACGCCTCGTCATGACGCGCCGCGGGTTGCGGGATTGAGCCGAGCCGAGGACAGAGCTATGCACGTTGTCTATATTTTTGCAGCTCGGGGAAAATTAATGAGTCAATAATTAATAATTAACGGACGCGTTAATTACTGAACCGTTTTCGATTCTTTTGGATCGTGACGACTCAGACGTGGGGTTTACTCCCACGACCTACCCGACCCGCACTATATAGTCAGGCAGACGTCTACCCTAGCCGCCGCCGCTTCATATGGTTTCTCACCATCGTTCCAGATCATTGCGCCGCCAAGCAAGTCTTCTCCATCCCTCCTTTCGGCATGCACCGGGAGAAGGGACAGCAGGCCTCCGGAACCCCGCCTCTCGTGATCATGTACGTGGGAGAGGGGCGATTAGGTTTTTGGGGAGCACACTCGCGCGACTATTGGCAGCGACGACTTCGCGAACGACGACTTCGGCAACATCATCCTCGACGACATGGGCGACAACGTCAACATCGGCGGTGCTGCTCCTGCTGCACCGTATGTGATTCTATCCTTCCTATTCGAGATCGTGGTAGAATTCATGTTTCTAGTATGTGCCCTAGATGTGATCTGTTCATCTACTATGCTAGTTCGCATGATTAGTTTAATCTCTACTATTGCTGTCATGATCTATTTCCTATTTATTCGGATTAAATCTCGTAGTAATTTGCTCATATTTCCAACACATACAAGCCCTCGTCCGCCGCAAGAGATCCGCCTCACCGAAAGCACTGTACAACGCGCCCACCGAAGCCTTCGTCCACTGCACCGGACCCGCTCCACGGACGCCATATTCAAATCCACCGGCCCTGTTTTATCGACGCCGCAGCCTCATCAGGTTATTTCGATATTTACTCCTTCAGTTTTTCTCTTTATCGTGCAACTGTTCACTTACCGCAGATGAGCTTTCTTTGTATGTCGACAGGCGCCGCAACCGTAGCACCGGAGCCGCTTCAGCGACGGCGATAGCCGGCCCAAACTCAACCTCAACACAAGCACCATCGATGATCCTTAGCTATCAAGCATGACAACGATACCCATACGCCGCCGAGAATCATGTACTATTATCCCACGGCCGGCGCCTATGTTCACTTTCCTAGCATAAGCACCGCACCTTTGAATTTGTTCAGGGCATCATTCAGTTTTTCATGAGACTCGTTATTCTGCTTGCACCTGTAGGGCCATACTTCTGGCAGTGAACATGTTACATGTGCTAAATTACATACTAGTGCACATATAGTTAATATGCTTTAGTTTTGTTCTGATGCCACCTGTTGGTTCCATCAGACTGCTTAATGTTCTTTATGCTTAATTACACATCAGCAAACTAGCATGTGGTTCCACTGCTTTTTGTTCGTTTTACCCTACATTTTCTGATGCTAGCTATTACATCACTGCTCCGAGCCTCTGTTCATTACTTGTTTGTGTGTTCTTGATCTTCCCAAGTTGCATGACTAATTTTATGCTTCTATTAATTATGGATCTGCCAACCCCATCAAGCAAAATATTTGTTCTTTTGGGGCTGGCACCTCGAACAAGCATAAAAATAGAGGGAAGCAGATATACTCCCTCCGATTCTATTTACTCTACGCATAACTCTTGACCTGCATACCAAGGAGGGCACTGGTTTAATTTTCTGGACTAATTTGCCAATTAATTAGGGCAGAGACGGATGGGGCGGGGCACAAAAGGAAACCAGCACTAGGAATCGGCAACGCGCAGACTAATACGAGAAAACTGAGAAAAAGTTATACGCAAAGTAAAAAGAATCGAAGGGAGTATTGTCGTGTATGCAGACACCCTTCTTTCATTAGTTAAGATGAACCATTGATGATCAATTCGGACCAGCGCATGCGATTAAAATTAATTTTACCTAAATAGATGGTGCAGAATAAACTACAACAACTAGATTTGTAACCATGGGATGCTGTCGATATCTTCAAAGAACATTGCAACAGCAGCTAGGCTTCACAGCAACATATGGTAAGCCAGTGTGTTTTAGTACATGTGAAATGTAATGCGAGTGGGCTGCTTTCTTGGCTTGTGCCCTCAATGTGTAATCCTACCGAATTACAAATAGTTCAGTTGTCTGCTTTGCTATATTGCTTGATTCGAATGCTTATTTGTTGTTACGCTATACCTGAGTTGGCCAATATGTCAGCAGTGACTGTTGTACTATCGTAAACAAACGCATGCCTATTTCATTTGAGTCCTTAACTTTTCCTCTCAACTTCATCACAAGACTGTCTTCGTAGTTTATATGAGGCCACGCTATTAAGTGCTTTCTCAGATTATTTCAACTGCTTAGATGCCTTGGCAACTTAAATATAGCGGTTGTACACTCCCTTTCAACTAGGGATGTCAACTGGGTCCAGTTTAATCCCGATTAAAGTCCACTAGTGGTATGATAGTTCAAAAGAGTTTTTGTTTTTTTGAGGAAAATGAACTAGGGAGGTAGCAAAAACTAACTAGATGGGACTGGCGGATTTCGTTTATTTGCCACTTACATCCCTAGTTTCATCTTACCATTTTAATTTCTTTTCGGCTGATGCTGCTTCGAACCATTTAAATATAGTTTGCCATGCTCGGCAATAATTCAGCCGTCGTTTACCATGTAAGCTTACTGCCTGGATCATACGATAACTATCTCTTACTGATGTCCAGCGAAAACCTTTCAGGATGCCATTCACACTAGGACACAATGTGCAACCCCAGAATCTATTTGTGGAAGCAGTGCGCCATCCATGTTACCAGATGGTAGCAGTTCAGAGGCAACACCGCCGGAGAGCAGTTTGAGCACAGATATTATAGTGCTTGAGGCTCTACTAGAGGCAAAGATGGTGTGTCTGCCATGCATGAGGTAATATTTATCTTGAGGCTGGAAATTACGGAATTAGCGGCATGCATTATGCCAGCAACCCAAGAATTGGAGGAAGTAAGAATGTTGCATTTGAAGACGGAGGAGGTCCTGTTGTTTCTGCTATCTGGAGCCCAAGATAATCCCGGTTCTTCTTTAGATACCAGTTGAAATTTTCATTAAATTATTGTACTTGCATGTTGTGTCATGTCTCTGAATGGATTATGTTGCAAGACCCCCTATGTTGTCCATGTGTTGTAAAGATCCGAATTTTTTAGGCGAGGTAATCCTCAGAACTTATATGATTGACATAAGGTGAACTATTTGTCGTGTGAGCATATTGTATTGGATGAAATAATTGTTTGACTCAGAGTGTATCCAACCTACTGAATTCGAATATCACGGCATTTCTAAATCATAATCATATATAAAGGTGGAATAAATCTTTGTTTTGGTTTTGAAGAAATAAATAACAAAATGTATAATTATCTGTGGATATTCGTAATTGAATACAAATTGGATTTGAATTTAGTTTGCCAGGTCCCGGGGCAAACATGAATGCTAATTCTCCCAAGTTCTGAACGAAACGACTAAACACCCACTATAATTTGTGGGCTGCTCGAAGCAAGTGTTTGCGAGATGGAAATTACTGTCTACCCCTGACACTTGACATCCTTATCGACAGGATTTACACTGCTGTCGATAGGGGTAGACTAGTAACTTCAATCAGACGTGACACGACAGCCTCTGAGCCCATTCAGACACGGTGGGTGATAACCCACAAGTATAGGGGATCGCAACAGCTTTCGAGGGTAGAGTATTCAACCCAAATTTATTGATTCGACACAAGGGGAGCCAAAGAATATTCTCAAGTATTAGCAGCTGAGTTGTCAATTCAACCACACCTGGAAACTTAGTATCTGCAGCAAAGTGTTTAGTAGCAAAGTAATATGATAGTGGTGGTAGCGGCAACAAAAGTAAAGACAATAAAAGTAATGTTTTTTGTATTTTGTAGTGATTGTAGCAGTAGCAGCGGGAAAGTAAATAAGCGAGAACCAGTATATGGAAAACTCGTAGGCACCGGATTCGTGATGGATAATTATGCCGGATGCGGTTCATCATGTAACAGTCATAACATAGGGTGACACAGAACTAGCTCCAATTCATCAATGTAATATAGGCATGTATTCCGTATAGTCATACGTGCTTATGGAAAAGAACTTGCATGGCATCTTTTGTCCTACCCTCCCGTGGTAGCGGGCTCCTATTGGAAACTAAGGGATATTAAGGCCTCCTTTTAATAGAGAACCGGAACAAAGCATTAGCACATAGTGAATACATGAACTCCTCAAACTATGGTCATCACCGGGAGTGGTCCCGATTATTGTCACTTCGGGGTTGCCGGATCATAACACATAGTAGGTGACTATAGACTTGCAAGGTAGGATCAAGAACTCACATATATTCATGAAAACATAATAGGTTCAGATCTGAAATCATGGCACTCGGGCCCTAGTGACAAGCATTAAGCATAGCAAAGTCACAGCAACATAAATCTCAGAACATAATGGATACTAGGGATCAAACCCTAACAACACTAACTCGATTACATGATAAATCTCATCCAACCCATCACCGTCCAGCAAGCCTACGATGGAATTACTCATGCACGGCGGTGAGCATCATGAAATTGGTGATGGAGGATGGTTGATGATGACGACGGCGACGAATCCCCCTCTCCGGATCCCCAAACGGACTCCAGATCAGCCCTCCCGAGAGGTTTTAGGGCTTGGCGGCGGCTCCGTATCGTAAAACACGATGATTTATTCTCTCTGATTTTTTTCTCATCGAAACTCAATATATAGAGTTGGAGTCGGAGACGCAACAGGGGGCCCACGAGGTAGGGGGCGCACCCCCCACCCTCATGAGAAGGGTGTGGGCCCCTGGTCTTCATCTTTGGCGAAGATTTTTTATTGTTTTTTCTAAGATGTTCCGTGGAGTTTCAGGTCATTCCGAGAATATTTGTTTTCTGCACATAAAACAACATCATGGCAATTCTGCTGAAAACAGCGTCAGTCCAGGTTAGTTCCATTCAAATCATACAAGTTAGAGTCCAAAACAAGGGCAAAAGTGTTTGGAAAAGTAGATACGACGGAGACGTATCAACTCCCCCAAGCTTAAACCCTTGCTTGTCCTCAAGCAATTCAGTTGACAAACTGAAAGAAAGAAAAACTTTTACAAACTCTGTTTGCTCTTGTTGTTGTAACTATGTCGAGCCAGCATTCAAGTTTTCAGCATAGATCATAACTAACCACATTTGCAATAATTCTCAGGTCTCACAATTACTCATATCAATAACATAATCAACTGGCAAGTCATAATAATAAATCTCGGATGACAACACTTTCTCAAAACAATCATAATACGATATAACAAGATGGTATCTCGCTAGCCCTTTTTGAGACCGCAAAACATAAACGCGGAGCACCTTTAAAGATCAAGGACTGACTAGACATTGTAATTCATGGTAAAAGAGATCCAATCATAGTCATACCCAATATAAATTAACAGTGATGAATGCAAATGACGGTTGTGCTCTCCAGCTAGTGCTTTTTAATAAGAGGGTGATGACTCAACATAAAAGTAAATGGATAGGCCCTTCATAGAGGGAAGCAAGGATTTGTAGAGGTGCCAGAGCTCGGTTTTGAAATAGAGATAAACTGTATTTTGAGCGGTATACTTTCATTGTCAACGTAACAACTAAGAGATGGCGATATCTTCCATGCTAAACACATTATAGGCGGTTCCCAAACAGAATGGTAAAGTTTATACTCCCCCTCCACCAACAGGCATCAATCCATGGCTTGCTCGAAACAATGAGTGCCTCCAACATACATCAGGTCCCAGGGGGAGTTTTGTTTGCAATTAATTTTGATTTAGTTTGCATAAAGCATGGGACTGGGCATCCCGGTGACCAGCCATTTTCTCGTGAGTGAGGAGCGGAGTCCACTCCTCTCGAGAATAACCCGCCTAACACGGAAGATAAGGACAGCCTTTGTTGATACATGAGCTATTCGAGCATACAAAACAGAATGTTTATTGGAAGGTTTAGAGTTTGGGACATACAAATTTACTTGGAACGGCAGGTAGATACCGCATATAGGAAGGTATAGTGGACTCATCTGGAATAACTTTGGGGTTTAAGGGATTGGATGCACAAGCAGTATTCCTGCTTAGTACAGGTGAAGGCTAGCAAAAGACTGGGAAGCGACCAACTAGAGAGCGACAACAGCTATGTACATGCATTAAAATTAATAAATATTGGGTGCAAGCATGAGTAGGATATAATCCACCATGAACATAAATATCGTGAAGGCTATGTTGATTTTGTTTCAACTACATGCGTGAACATGTGCCAAGTCAAGTCACTTAAATCATTGAAAGGAGGATACCACCCCATCATACCACATCATAATCATCTCAATAGCATGTTGGCACACAAGGTAAACCATTATAACTCATAGCTAATCAAGCATGGCACAAGCAACTATGATCTCTAATTGTCATTGCAAACATGTTTATTCATAATAAGCTGAATCAAGAACGAGGGACTCATCATATTTACAAAAACAAAAGAGGTCGAGTTCATACCAGATTTTCTCATCTCAGTCAGTCCATCATATATCATCATAATTTCCTTTCACTTGCACGACCGAACGGTGTGAGTAATAATAAGAGTGTACGTGCATTGGACTAAGCTGGAATCTGCGAGCATACAATAAACAGGAAAAGACAAGGCAATATGGGCTCTTGGTTAAATCAACAATAATGCATATAAGAGCCACTTCAACAATTTAATTATGGTCTTCTTCTACTGACCCCCAAAGAAAAGAAAATAAATAAAAGTATTTACACGGGAAAGCTCCCAACAAGCAAAAGAAGAATGGGAGATATTTTTGGGTTTTCTTTTTAATTATTACTACTACAGCAGAAAAATAAACTACTACTAATTTGTTTGGTTTTTCTTAAGGTTTAACAAACACACAAGAAGAAAACAGGAAAAATAAAATAAACTAGCATGGATATTACAGTGAAAAAGTATGAGCACCGACATCTAGCAATGAGTGTGTGTGAACATAAATGTAATGTCGGTGAGAAATACGTACTCCCCCAAGCTTAGGCTTTTGGCCTAAGTTGGTCTATGGCCACGGCTGGCCTGGCAGATATCCATAATAATAGTTGTTGGGGTCATACTGTGACGAGGAGGAATAGTTGGGATCATACTGTGATGAAGAAGAAGACTCTGACTGCCACTGGCTGACAGTCATCTCTGGATCCCAAGAATAAACAGATTGTCGTGGAGGCTCATCTTGTGGCTCCTGTTTCGGGGCTGGTGCAGGATTCTTGTAAGCTTGGATGGCAGCCCACGTGACGAGGTAGGGTCCTACAAAATTAAACAAAGAAGGAGCAGGCAGGGTAATAGTCTCAGGATGATGTTTGTTAAAGAACAATTGATATTTAAGCTCTCCTGCCCTATTCTTAACAATAAAATCATGTGCCACCATACTTTTATGATCTAGATAAACACGGGGCAACACATTTTGTTCCTTCTCAGCATGCCTAATAGGTGTGTTAAAATGTGCAGCTAGGTGTGTGGCATAGACGCCCCCAAAGATGGGACCCTTAGTACGGTTCATACTTAACCGTCTAGCAATAATACCTCCCATACTAAAAGTGTTATCACTGTATAAACCGTGGTGCAAAATAATTATATTAGGGATACTCAGGTTTCCACTGTTTCCGCGTCCAATTAAACAACGACTAGCAAATAATGCAAAGTAGCGTAAAACAGGAAAATGTATGCTAGTGATTCGTGCATCGGAAACCTTTCTAGTTTCTCCTACAGTGATAGTATCAATAAACCCAGCCACATCATCATGATGTGGCTCTTCTGTCTTGCCCTCAAAAGGGATTAGACAAATCCGATAGAAATCATAAAGTGACATCTCCTTATGCTCATCATATAAATGAAACTCCACCGTAGGTGGTGAGTTCCTAGAATGAAAATGAAAGTTTGGCACAAAAGTATTTGTGAGCAAGAGATACTGATCGCATTGGTCGTGGAGGAAAGCGGTGAGGCCTGCATTGTGAGCCAATTCATGAAAATCTTCATAGATACCGGCTGCTCTCAAGAAATCTTCAGAAGGCCATTCACACGCCCGAATCTCCGCGGTGCGCGGCAAATTATACTTAGGCTTCGGTGCCTTTTCCTTCGAGCTTTGGCTCGACGAGCCCCTCAAAAATCTCCTCATTATTTTTCTGAAACAATCTGAAATTTTTAGTAACTTCAAAATAAAAGTAAACCAAACTCAATAATATTGATAGCAACTACTCCTACAAGTGCCTAGAGCCTATATCAAGCATTAGAACTACTTGGAACCATATAAATTTGACATGCAAGCTCAAGAACATGGTCACCTATGCAGCACAAATTTGCAAAGAATAAAGCACTAGAACAAAAACTAATTGGACCAATGGAGGAGTCACATACCAAGGAATCTCCCCAAGCAGTTTTGCGAGAGGTGCTTTGAGCAAGGAGATCGAAAATCACAGCAAAAGTGGTTGGAACTCGTGCTTGAGTTGGTTTTTCGGGTTTGTGTGAGACAGAGGAAGAAGATGGGTGCTGGGATAAGTGGAGGAGGGCCACTATGGGCCCACGAGGCAGGGGGGCGCCCACCACCCTCGTGACCAGGTGGCAGCTCCTCCCGCGGTAATTTTTGCACAGTAAATCCTCAAATATTCCCAAAATAATAATATTAAATTGGCATGGCATTCTGAGGACTTTTATTTTCGGGATATTTTTATATTGCACAGATAAGCCAGGAAACAGACTGAAAATATTATTTTTACTTTACTTCTACTAATTAACAGAAAATATAGAGAGGGTACAGAAGGTTGTGCTTCTAGTTTCATCCATCTCATGCTCATCAAAAAGAATCCACTAACAAGGTTGATCAAGTCTTGTTAACAAACTCATTCCGATAATCATGAAACCGGAGAAATTTCGAATAACACTAAGTTACCTCAACGGGGATATGCACATCCCCAATAATAAGAATATATATTTCTTTTTGACAGTAGGAAGAGGGAATTCAAAACCTCCAAATATAATCGATGGAATTTTTCCAATAGAGTTGATACTATGAAGTTGAGGTTGTTTCCTCGGAAAGTGTACCGTATGCTCATTACCATTAACACGAAAAGTGACATTGCCTTTGTTGCAATCAATAACAGCCCTGCAGTATTAAGAAAAGGTCCTCCAAGAATAATAGACATACTATCATCCTCGGGAATATCAAGAATAACAAAGTCCGTTAAAATAGTAACGTTTGCAACCACAACAGGCACATCCTCACAGATACCGACAGG
Organism: Triticum monococcum; assembly: GCA_034509565.1. Taxonomy (NCBI): domain Eukaryota; kingdom Viridiplantae; phylum Streptophyta; class Magnoliopsida; order Poales; family Poaceae; genus Triticum; species Triticum monococcum. The sequence goes on from CM067847.1 coordinate 526,377,624, forward strand.
TATAGCAGTTGATTTATCAGCCATTTGCAAAGATATTTCAGTAGGTGTCAGCTTATTCAAGTCAAGTCTACAATATAAAGAGAGAGGCATAACACTAACACTGGCTCCAAGATCACATAAAGCAGTTTTAATATAATTTCTTTTAATGGAGCAAGGTATAGTAGGTACTCCGGGGTCTCCAAGTTTCTTTGGTATTCCACCCTTAAAAGTATAATTAGCAAGCATGGTGGAAATCTCAGCTTCCGGTATCTTTCTTTTATTAGTAATGATATCCTTCATATATTTAGCATAAGGATTTGTTTTGAGCACATCAGTTAATCTCATACACAAAAAGATAGGCCTAATCATTTCAGCAAAGCGCTCAAAATCCTCATCATCCTTCTTCTTGGATGGTTTTGGAGGAAAGGGCATGGGTTTCTGAACCCAAGGTTCCCTTTCTTTACCATGTTTCCTAGCAACAAAGTCTCTTTTATCATAACGTTGATTCTTTGATTGTCGGTTATCAAGATCAACAGCAGGTTCAATTTCTACATCATTGTCATTACTAGGTTGAGCATCATCATGAACATCATCATTAATATTTTTACTAGGTTCATGTTCATTACCAGATTGTGTTTCAGCATCAGACATAGATATATCATTTGGATTATCAGGTGGTTCAGCAATAGGTTCACTAGAAGTTTGCATAGTTCTGTCATTTTTCTTCTTCTTCTTTTTAGAAGAACTAGGAACATCAATATTATTTCTTTGAGAATCTTGCTCGATTCTCTTAGGGTGGCCTTCAGGATACAAAGGTTCCTGAGTCATTCTACCAGTTCTAGTAGCCACTTTAACAGCATAATCATTTTTCTTACTATTCATTTCATCAAGCACTTCTTTTTGAGCCTTAAGTACTTGTTCTACTTGAGTGGTAACCATAGAAGCATGTTTGCTAACAAGTTTAAGTTCACCTTTAATATCATCCATATAATCACCCAAGCGTCTAACCATATAAGCATTTTCTTTTAATTGTCTACCAAAATAAGCATTGAAGTTGTCTTGCTTAAACATAAAGTTACCAAACTCATCCAAGCACTGACTAGCAATTTTAGTAGGAGGAATTTCAGCCTTATCATATCTATAGAGAGAATTTACCTTTACTACCTGTGTCGGGATATCGGGATCAGGAGGTTCTTCAGTAAATAAATAATTAAGATCATATGTTTCTTCAACAGGCGGTGAATTAAGACCATGTATTTCTTCAATAGGAGGTAAATTCTTAACGTCTTCAGCTTTAATACATTTTTCTTTCATAGATTGCTTTGCCTCTTGCATGTCTTCGGGACTGAGAAATAAAACACCTCTCTTCTTCGGAGTTGGTTTAGGAATAGGCTCAGTAATTGGAGCAGGAGATGGCTTAGGAGCTGGCTCAGTAGGTGGCTCGGGAGTTGGCTCAGGAGGTGCCCAATTATTTTCATTTGTCAACATATTATTCAATAGAATTTCAGCTTCATCTGGTGTTCTTTCCCTGAAAAGAGAACCAGCACAACTATCCAAGTAATCTCTGGAAGCATCGATTAGTCCATTATAAAAGATATCAAGTATTTCAGGTTTCTTAAGAGGATGATCAGGCAAAGCATTAAGTAACTTGAGAAGCCTCCCCCAAGCTTGTGGGAGACTCTCTTCTTTAATTTGCACGAAGTTGTATATTTCCCTCAAAGCAGCTTGTTTCTTATGAGCTGGGAAATATTTAGCAGAGAAGTAATAAATCATATCCTGGGGACTACGCACACAACTAGGATCAAGATAATTAAACCATATCTTAGCATCACCCTTTAATGAGAACGGAAATATTTTGAGTATATAAAGGTAACGCGATCTCTCATCATTAGTGAACAGGGCAGATATATCATTTAACTTAGTAAGATGTGCCATAATAGTTTCAGATTCATAGCCATAAAACGATCAGATTCAACCAAAGTAATTATCAACAGAGAATCCATAATCTTTATCAGGAACACATATAGGTGAAGTAGCAAAAGCAAGGTAGGGTCTCATTTTATCTCTAAGTGATTCTTTGTTCCATTTAATTAATAACCTCTTAAGCTCATATCTATCTTTGCAAGCAAAAATAGCAGCAGAAGATTCCATATCAAAAAGATAGCCCTCAGGAATAACAAGCATATTTTCATCATCACTATCATCATCGTATTCAGATTCAATAATTTCTTTTTCTCTAGCCCTAGCAATTTTTTCATCAAGAAATTCACTAAGGGGCACAGTAGTATCAGGCATAGAAGCAGTTTCATCATAAGTATCATGCATAGCAGAAGTGGCATCATCAATAACATGTGACATATCAGAACGAATAGCAGAAGCAAGTGTAGGTGTCGCAAACTTACTCATAACAGAAGGTGAATCAAGTGTAGAGCTAGATGGTAGTTCCTTACCTCCCCTCATAGTTGAGGGATAGATCTTGGTTTTTGGATCTCTCAAGTTCTTCATAGTGTCCAGCAGATATAAATCCCAAGTGACTCAAAGAATAGATCTATGCTCCCCGGCAACGGCGCCGGAAATTAGTCTTGATAACCCACAAGTATAGGGGATCGCAACAGCTTTCGAGGGTAGAGTATTCAACCCAAATTTATTGATTCGACACAAGGGGAGCCAAAGAATATTCTCAAGTATTAGCAGCTGAGTTGTCAATTCAACCACACCTAGAAACTTAGTATCTGCAGCAAAGTGTTTAGTAGCAAAGTAATATGATACTGGTGGTAGCGGCAACAAAAGTAAAGACAGCAAAAGTAATGTTTTTGGTATTTTGTAGTGATTGTAGCAGTAGTAGCGGGAAAGTAAATAAGCAAGAACCAGTATATGGAAAACTCGTAGGCACCGGATTAGTGATGGATAATTATGCCGGATGCGGTTCATCATGTAACAGTCATAACATAGGGTGACATAGAACTAGCTCCAATTCATCAATGTAATGTAGGCATGTGTTCCGTATATAGTCATACGTGCTTATGGAAAAGAACTTGCATGACATCTTTTGTCCTACCCTCCCGTGGCAGCGGGGTCCTATTGGAAACTAAGGGATATTAAGGCCTCCTTTTAATAGAGAACCGGAACAAAGCATTAGCACATAGTGAATACATGAACTCCTCAAACTAACTTCGGGGTTGTCGGATCATAACACATAGTAGGTGACTATAGAATTGCAAGATAGGATCAAGAACTCACATATATTCATGAAAACATAATAGGTTCAGATCTGAAATCATGGCACTCGGGCCCTAGTGACAAGCATTAAGCATAGCAAAGTCATAGCAACATAAATCTCAAAACATAATGGATACTAGGGATCAAACCCTAACAAAACTAACTCGATTACATGATAAATCTCATCCAACCCATCACCGTCCAGCAAGCCTACGATGGTATTACTCACGCACGGCGGTGAGCATCATGAAATTGGTGATGGAGGATGGTTGATGATGACGACGGTGACGAATCCCCCTCTCCGGAGCCCCGAACGGACTCCAGATCAGCCCTCCCGAGAGGTTTCAGGGCTTGGCGGCGGCTCCATATCGTAAAACACGATGATTTCTTCTCTCTGATTTTTTTCTCATCGAAACTCAATATATAGAGTTGGAGTTGGAGTCGGAGATGCAACAGGGGGCCCACGAGAGGGTGCGCCCCCACCCTCGTGAGAAGGGTGTGGGCCCCCTGGTCTTCATCTTTGGCGAGGATTTTTTATTGTTTTTTCTAAGATGTTCCGTGGAGTTTCAGGTCATTCCGAGAATATATGTTTTCTACACATAAAACAACATCATGGCAATTTTGCTGAAAACAGCGTCAGTCCAGGTTAGTTCCATTCAAATCATACAAGTTAGAGTCCAAAACAAGGGCAAAAGTGTTTGGAAAAGTAGATACGACGGAGACGTATCAGTGGGCGCCAAATGTGGGCGGAAAAACACATTTGATTCAAGCTCGTCCGAAAGACATGTGTCTCTTCCTCCAGTTCCCCATTCATACATGGTGGGCGGCAAAACAAACTCTCCTCGTCCGAAATTGATGTAGGCTTATATTTTAAATAGGGGCAGATGTGTAACTTCCATCAGACGTGACACAACCGCCCTACCTGTCAGCCCCGTTCATACACCGTGGGCGGCAAAACACCCTCTCCTCGCCCAAAATCGATGTAGGCTAATATTTTAAATAGGGGCAGATGTGTAACTTCCATCAAACGTGACACAACCGCCCTACCTGTCAGCCCTGTTCATACACTGTGGGCGCCAACTGTGGGCGGCAAAACACCCTCTCCTCGCTCGAAATAGTTACCGGCAAATATTTGGGAGATGCGAGATTACTGTCCTATCCCCAACCGACGCGATGTCCGAAATTTTAAACGGGGGTTAAGTTCGTAACTTCCCCCGTTTCAGAGAAGCGCGTCCCAAAGTTTGAGATCCCCCCCTCCCCTCCATTTCCCCATTCATACACCGTCGACGGCACGACAACCTCCACACTGCGGCCAGCCTCCTCCGTCCGCCACCCCATCCTCCACCTTGCGGAGCCGCTACCCCTACCCCGTCGTCCACTGCAAGAGATGGACGTCTCTCATCCACGACGATGGACCAGCATCCTTTCATTGCCTCCTCTCACTTCATCAGCGCCGTCATCCACCTTGCCGTTGCCGCTCCTACGACCACCTCGTCCACGGCAACAGGATATATCCCCCGACCCGGCCGTCTACCGTCTAAAGTCTTCTTCCCCGCCGCTGACAACCATCACACCCGCAGCACCCTCAACGTATCAGCAAAGGCCTACACGGCATCACAAGAGAGGTGGCACTCTTCCATATGTGCTTAAGTTATTGATCTCACCCGGAAAATAGATCGTAATTTGTTTACTGTACTTTTCTTGTCCGTACCAAATCGTAGTGGCTAGTTGAAAGCAAACATTGGTTGCGAAGTAGCTTTGCCCGTTTTGCACCTTCAGATCAGCCATGGCACAGGCACTATACTCGTAAAGCTTATGTTTCCCCCCTTTATATTCAATACCATCATCGTGGGTGCTTCGTGTTGTGCTAGCACTGCTCCTCAAGACCTCAACCCAAAGCTTACGTGTTGAAATACGAATCTGATATGATGCTCATATCACTAAAACAGAGAACATTTAATTGGTCACCTAATGTTCCTATATTCGTTTCAAAAAGCATGTGCGCCACCCACTGGTCCAGCTAGTTCCACTTTCCTGATTTTTCTCTCGATGCTTAGGGTTTTCCCCTTTTATCTACTCTACTATGATCTGCGTAGGTGCTTTCTATCGTACTAGCATTACTCCACCCTTCAAGCTAAACAACACAACACTCGGAAGTCGAAAGCTTAGTTGTTCAAATATGATTGTGATATGATACTGATATTAGTTAACCGATACATTTAATTAGTTAGCTAAAGGTCCCACTTGAGTTTCCCAATGCATGTCGCGACATATAGAGAGACAACATAATTGCATTTCTTTGTCACTTGTTGACCGTACTTTCTTGTCCATACCAAATCTTAGTTATTTCAAAGCAAACATCGGTTTCTAACTACCCTTTGCGCGGTTTTCATCTTCAGATCTACCATCCCACTGCCATGGTCAACACTGTACTCATCATGCTTATGTTTTCCCCATTTTATGATGACCACAATCAGCCTACGTGGTTCGTGTCATAATAGCACTGCTCCACCCATCGAGCTAAACAAGCTTAGTTGTACAAATTCATATATGATATTATTGCTGATATTAGTAAAACTGGGAGATGTTTAATTGGTTAGCTAAATGTTCCTACTTTAGTTTCGAAATGCATGTGAGCCACATATGGAGAGACCGGAAAGAATAGTATTTCTCTGTGCGCTCTGGTTCATCATGGGTGGCCAACCGATATAGTATTAAAAGACTTGTAATATCTTCAATCTGCTTGCTCTTCTGCTCTTCTTTAAGATGATACTCTTCACTTGCGGTCGACTGGTCAGGTCGAGTAGTTCTCCCTTAGTATATTTTGAATCTGTCAGGTCAGGTCCACTTGTTCTTCTTCATTATATGTTGAAGCTATCATCTGTGAAGTGTCGTCACTTCTGGAGCTCTCACATTTTGAGTAGTAGACCACATTATATTAATGCACACAAAAAATTACAGCATGCATGGCATCTTTTAAAAGAATTGCAGAGATAGCACAAAGGGGTTTACAGGGAGGCGGTATTGGATTAGAATCACTTCTACATTACAAAGAAAATCTCACTTGTTTTTATGTTTTCATGCATGTCAGATATTGAACATTATCAAAATGAATATGAGAATGGGCGCACGAGAGGAATATTGCAGAATGATCCACTGCCTAACAAACTTGGCATGGTGGAGGATGGCCTATCTTATTCACCCATCAAGGTGCTTGCTCTAACTTTGCAAAGTTGTATTGGTCGCACATATTTTGCTTCTGACCTCTTGCATTACTTCTACTTTGTTACACCATCTACTTAGTTTAAGCATCATATATGAGTATATGCCATACCTATCCATTTTCTGTACCTATTCCATGTGTCGTCACACTATGTTTTTCCAGCCAAATGTTGTTCTTTCGTAATAGGTGTCCAAAAGGAAGAGGGTGAGTGCAGGTCGTCAAGGAGTACAAACTAGGTATTTGGAAAAGGTAGTGATACCTGTTAAATCAGATAGATCAGCAGCCACATAAAACACAGGCCCAACTGTACCACACTTTACCCCTACTCCACTGGCCAAACTCCTATTAGAACTACTGGGAGCCCAACGTCAGGTACTGTCTATGATATCAATTCAAAATTTGAACTCCTAAATTTCTTCTTGTGCCTTACCTTCTCTCTTGTATGAAAACTAATTTCAGATGAATCTCCTTGCTCAAAGGATCATACGATCTCAAAACAATAATGGGCTCTACATTGCTCTTGTCAGTACCTCTTTCCCTTTTGCCTTGTAACGCTGTACTTAATTAATTGCTATTTGATTATGTATCATCAGTCTGCACCTGAGCTTCATTATCCTCTGTTTCTTCCAATATTATTTGATCTATATTTACTCTTTGCAAAATGTAGAATAATGGCAACGCTTATAAAGAATTTTCTTTGGGGGATTTATTGAATTATCCTTCCATCAACAAGGAGAAGGGCTTTGTCCAGCCCGTGTTAACATGTAATGTAAGTTCATCCTTCTCAAGCCTTCAAACTTTGTTCTAGTATAGATTTGGATAGGCATCATTTCCTCCACTGTTTTTTGCTTTGCTGTTTACATCTGATTGGATGTTTGCAACAACTACCAGTTTCAAATTGTAGTTGTAAAAACAAGTTCCTTATGTAGAACAGATCCATTTATTTGCTTATATAATTGTGAAACCTGTTACGTGTCTCCTTGTTTCTCTTTCAGACTCGTATCTCTTACGCCATGCAGAACTTTAGGGAAGATAGTGAGCCAAACCATCTTGAGGACAGCGAGATGACCCCAAGGTCCTGTCTTGATGAAGACAGTGAGTTGAAGCTACTCACCAGCAGGTGTGAGACAACCTCTGTGCAGTTGCTACCTCAATCAGTTCGACTTCTTCAGTCTCAACTTAAAGCGGAAAGGCTTGCTTCAGCTCAGGTCCGACTTGAAGTCAAAGATGCAATGAAGATGTCAGAGGACTGCCGTGCGCACCATCATGCCCTAAATCTAGTGTTGATGCATCTATCGTTGACACAACTGAGGTCTACTCAGCTTCTTCAGCTGTTTGGGGGGGGCGAGCTAGCCAGGCCTAGTGCCTTCTGAAGTGCTCTTAGTTTTGTATATTCTTTTGTCGGCGCGTTTATTTGCACTGGTGGCGAACTTTGATGCCCAGTGGATGTAATATGTGTGATAGTCATGATAGCCTAGCGTAAGTTGCTTGCTTATTTATTTCCTTGGTGTCTTGTTTATTTGTTTGCTTCTAGTCATTGCAGTTCTTTTTCCGCGGTTTGCTAGTGGCTGCAATAACCTATTTTTTAAAACTAGGCCACAATAACCATGGGCTAATATTTATTGTAGTGACACTGGGCCTCCTACGGGCCATAGAAACAGTGGGCCTTCTATGGGCCATAGAAACAGTGGGCCTTCTACGGGCCGTAGAAACAATGGGCCTTCTACGGGCCGTATCATCAATGGGCCTTATACGGGCAGTATGATCGATGGCCAAACATGGGCCAATAACAGGCCGCATTATGGCCGTAAACGGGCTAGACTTGGAATCATCGGTTCATGGGCCGACCATAATGGGCCATTGTTAATAGGTCGTATTTGATGACGCTATGAAAACGGCCCAACATATTAACGGACCACAAACGGGACGACTGTAACCACGGGCTGAATTTGGCCCACAAGCAGAAAATGACAGTAACGGGCCGTAAGTAAACGAATGTTGGAAATGAGCCCAAGAATAAATGGGCTCTGAGAAGGCCGAAAGATAACATGGGCTGTAAACGGCCCAACAGAATAACGGGCCGTTAATGGGTATAAAGTGATACACTATTCATTACGGACCAGTTTCACCATGGGCCGTTAATGGGTGTAAAGTGATACACTGTTCATTACGGGCCAGTTTCACCATGCGCCGTTAATAGGCCAAGAGTTACATAGGGCCTCATATGGGCCAAAGGACGTCATGGGCCATACATGGGCCAGAAGTGAAAACGGGCTGGAATCATATTGGGTGGCCCAGATGACGCTACTGGGCATAATTCGGATAGGGCGTAACGGGCCTTGGGTTAGCGGGCTGTAAATGGGCTATATGCGAATAGTCCGTTAACAGGCTTTACATGGGCCGGGCCGCCACCTTTTGACCAAGTCAAACGGGCCGGCCTTTTCACAGGAATGGTCCTTTGTTGGGCCGTGCCACGTGTCGACGTATCATAGGCGCCTATCTAACCCACTGACGAGCTGACACGTGTTTCGTCCGGCCAATAAGAATTTTACACATGGAAATTTCCCATTGGTCGGGGCTGTTAACGGGTTATCGGATCCAAAACCCGACCCGATAGCTTAACGGTGTTCCGTTACAGTGGATGCCACATGCCGGTCACCCTTGACGAAAGCACTTCTGTGACGCGCGATTTATCGTCATGGAAGTGGACACTTCCGTGATGATAATTTTGGTAATGTCATGGAACACTTCTACGATAGCACAGGTATGACTATCTTGATTCTGTCATAAATTTGTCATGGATGTACATGCATGACAAAAAAAGCGACCTGCTGTGACAAACACGTATCATCACGGAAGTGTATTTTTTTGTAGTGTCCCTCTCACCTGCACAAAATAAATAAATCCTCGCAACCAACGCAAATAGGGGTTGTCAATCCCTATAGGGCCACTTACGAGAGTGAGATCTGATAGATATGATAAGATAATGTTTTTGGTATTTTTATGATAAAGATGCAAAGTAAAATAAAGGTAAAGTAAATAGCAAAGGAAATAACTAAGTAGTAGGAGATTAATATGATAAAGATAGACCCGGGGGCCATAGGTTTCACTAGTGGCTTCTCTCAAGAGCATAAGTATTCTACGGTGGGTGAACAAATTATTGTTGAGCAATTGACAGAACTGAGCATAGTTATGAGAATATCTAGGTATGATAATGTATATAGGCATCACGTCCGAGACAAGTAGACCGACTCCTGCCTGCATCTACTACTATTACTCCACTCACCGACCGCTATCCAGCATGCGTCTAGAGTATTAAGTTAAAAACAAAGTAACGCCTTAAGCAAGATGACATGATGTAGAGGGATAGACTCATGCAATATGAAGAAAACCCCATCTTGTTATCCTCGATGGCAACAATACAATATGTGCCTTGCTGCCCCTACTGTCACTGGGAAAGGACACCGCAAGGTTGAACCCAAAGCTAAGCACTTCTCCCATTGCAAGAAAGATCAATCTACTAGGCCAAACCAAACTGATAATTTGAAGAGACTTGCAAAGATAACCAATCATACATAAAAGAATTCAGAGAAGATTCAAATATTATTCATAGATAGACTTGATCATAAACCCACAATTCATCAGTCTCAACAAACACACCGCAAAAAGAAGATTACATCGAATAGATCTCCACAAGAGAGGGGGAGAACATTGTATTGAGATCCAAAAAGAGAGAAGAATCCATCTAGCTACTAACTATGGACCCGTAGGTCTGAGGTAAACTACTCACACTTCATCGGAGGGGCTATGGTGTTGATGTAGAAGCCCTCCGTGATCGATGTCGCCTCCGGCGGAGCTCCGGAACAGGCCCCAAGATGGGATCTCATGGATACAGAAAGTTACGGCGGTGGAATTAGGGTTTTGGCTCTGTTTCTGATCGTTTGGGGTACGTGGATATATATAGGAGGAAGGAGTACGTCGGTGGAGCAACAGGGGGCCCACAAGGGTGGAGGGCACGCCTGGTGGGGGTGGGCGTGCCCCTCTACCTCGTGGCCTCCTGTTTCCTTTCTTGGCGTAGGGTCCAAGTCTCCCGGGTCTTGTTCATTGAGAAAATCACATTCCCGAAGGTTTCATTCCGTTTGGACTCCGTTTGATATTCCTTTTCTTCAAAACCCTAAAACAGGCAAAAAACAGCAATTCTAGGTTGGGCCTCCGGTTAATATGTTAGTCCTAAAAATAACATAAAAGTGGATAATAAAGCCCAATAATGTCCAAAACAGTAGATAATATAGCATGGAGCAATCAAAAATTATAGATACGTTGGAGACGTATCAACCCTCACTTCTCCAATGCATAACCTTCCAATCACTTCTCTTTTTGAAAAAGTTTCTAGGCATAAGAGGCAAGTAAAAAATGTATTTTCATTCTTTTAAAAAAATTGTTTGTTCCACCCACAACTAAACAAAAACAAAAACTACTTAGTGAAGAAAGCAAACAAGCACACATGAGAATATCAACCCCACGCTATTGCTCCCCGGCAACGGCGCAAGAAAAGAGCTTGATAATCCCCAAGTGCAAGGAATCATCGTAGCAATTTCCAAAGGTGGAACTGATAAGTATGGAGTGTCTAAACCACAAGGAGCTAAAGGTAAGGTCAATATTCTCTCAAGTCTTATCTGCCACTGATATGACTCTACGTACTCCGAGCGTTTGCTTCCGACTAGAAACGAGAAATAAAACTATGTTGTGGGTATGAAGAGGGTAACTTTTCATGATATCGGAGAACTAAAATATAAAAGTAGGTGCTGCTAATATAAATTTATAATATATTACTATGTATTATAAATAGCAAGTGTAGAATAATGATGGATCGGTGTGCGGAAGTGTCCTAGGCAATTGTTAACAAGATCGGTAATCATTATTGCAATTTCATATGAGGGACAGGCATAAGCTAACATACTTTCTCTTCTTGGGTCATATGCACTTATGATTGGAACTATAGCAAGAATCCGCAACTACTAAATATCATTAAGGTAAAACCCAACCATAGCATTAAAGTATCAAGTCCTCTTTATCCCATATGCAACAGCCCCCTTACTCGTGTTTAAGCTTCTGTCACTCTAGCAACCCACTATAAGCGAATCATGAACATACTGCAACATCCTGCAGCGGGAATCCTTCATGTGTGCGTGGCACGGAAGGCACCATAGGACAACACCAAAATAAAACATACAACTCAAACCAATCTAGATCATCCATCGACCCAAAAGACAAAGGAAATCTACTCGAAACATCATAGGATGGCAACACATCATTGGATCACAATATGTGGCGTAAAGCACCATGTTCAAGTAGGGGATTACAACGGGGTGCAAGAGAGTGGACCGCGAAAAAGAGATGATGAACGTGATGAAGATGGTGATGTTGATGAAGACGATCACTGCGGCGATGGTTCCCCCGATGGAGCTCCGGCACCACCGAGAGAGAGGGGGGAGGTTCTCCCCCTTGTGCTTCCTCCTCCATGGCCTCCCCCTAGATGGGGACAGGTTCTCCCTCTGGTCCTTGGCCTCCATGGCGATGATGGCCCCCTCCGAGAACCTCCTCCATGGCCTTCGGTGATGATGGCCCCCTCCGGCAGGGTGCGAGAGAGGGCCTAGATTGGTTTTTCGTGGCTACAGAGGCTTACGGCGGCGGAACTCCCTATCTAGGTTTATATATGAGGTTTTGGGGATTTATAGGAGGTGTTGGCGTTGGGGACAAGTCAAGGGGGTCCACGAGGCGATGACAAGGTAGGGGGCAAGCCCTAGGGGTGGGGCGCCCCACCCTTGTGGTTACCCTGGGACTCCTCTATGGTATCTTTTCGCTCCAGTATTTTTTACATTTTCCAAAAGTATTCTCCGTAAATTTTCATCCCATTCCGAGAACTTTCATTTCTGCACAATAAACAACACCATGGTAGTTCTGCTGAAAACAGCGTCAGCCCGGGTTAGTTCTAATCAAATCATACCAAAACCATATAAAATTGTTATAAACATGGCATGAATACTTCATAAATTATAGATACGTCGGAGACGTATCATACCTCGACCTCTTCCGAGGACTTTATTGGATCACTAATGGTATTCCTATGTGCGAGGAGAGCCTCACCACCCTTAGCAACTTGTTTTACAACCCAACAATCTCGAAGGTTGTGGGTTGGATTAGTGTTGAGCAAAGTAGAGTGTATAGGGCATGGTCGGCCCAGCAGTCCATCTAGGTCTGGGGTCCCGTCTTCTTTCTTTTTCTCGGCGACTCTTCTAGCATCAGGCGTTTGAATGGCTCCCGTCGCGCGGGGTCATGCGCCTTTGATTCACCAGAGTATGCTCATTCTTAGGCCAGGCAGGCCTCTTCAATGGTGAAATTTTTTGACACCAATCCCGTGAGCTCGGAGACGGTCTGGACTCGGTGTCGAGCGAGGGCATTTAACAGTCCCTCATTGTGACAGTTGCGGCTAAAGGCAGCCAGTATTTTCGCATCGGGGCAATTGACCATCCCATTCTTAGCGAACAGGAATCGTGACCAAAATTGCCGAGCTGTTTCTTTGGAGCATTGTTTTACATACAACAAGTCCCAGACATCAGGAGGTGATACGGGGTGGGGCTGATCTTTCACGATTGGACTAGATCCTATGAAGAACATGAGGGGGATACGATAGGAAACACTCAGATAGACTCGATCTGATCACACATGTGCTAGATCCAAACACACAAAGAGGTAACAAAGGTCCAGATCCAACAAATGGGGATACAAATGGGTTAGTTCATCTCAATCCGAGAAGGAACGAGGTCTTAAATCCATGAAGGATCTTCCCACAAGGGGGTCTAGAATCCACTTGGGGAATCTTCTCCTAGGAGGCCTTGGTCTCCAATGGAGTAGGGGTACAAGTGCATGAGCAAACCTCTATCTCCAAAATGAGCTATCACAATGCTAACCCTAAAACGTTGAGGGAGAAGGAGTATATAGTCTAGAAGGGGGAAGGGGTACATGGGCCTCGGCCCTAGTCACTGTGCGCAGACAGGTGTTGGACATCCGGATGCTATTGGTTGTCCAGTGGCTCGTGAGGGTCTGGACTTTCGGTAGAGTCGGACTTCCGGCAATTAGGCTCGGGTGTGGCGCGGTCGGATTTTCGGCGCGGGTCGGATGTCTGGCGCGGTGGTCGTCTGAAGGACTTCGTATTTCTGTCATTTTGGTTTTGTGATGGAGATGTCGGATGTCTAGAGGATTCCAGTCGTCCGGTCGCTGGTGGGTGTCGGACGTCCGGTCCGGACCAGTCGTCCGGGCGTTGTAGTACTTTGCGTCTAGGCCTTCTAGACGGCTGATCTCCTAGGTCCTGGACGTCCGGTGCAGGCCCGCCGTCCGGTGGCTAATGCTTTCGGGTGGCTCTTCCACTTGTTCCTTGTAATTTGTGTCCTCGCCATCTTGTCCATTGGATGTAGTAGCTTCGAGAGAGTCCTCTTGATACTTGAGCATTCATAACATTCTGAACTGAGGTAGTAGCCTTGTCTCATGTGAGTCATACGGAATGTCACTAAGGAGAGATGTCACCTCGGTCTCATAGCTCTTGCCCGTGCTTGTGTCATCGGTCCACGTGGTGTTGTGGGAGACAAAGACAGGTCCACGGGGATGACCGTATGATGCTCCGCATTAGGAGGCCTCAAGTTGCTTGGACAGCATTCAATGTGGGCAGTGGGTGGGATCAAAAATCTTAACCTGATCGGGGGGGCTCCAAGGCGACCCCGCATCCATTGTAGAAAGTGTGCATGGGCGATGTGTCTAGGCCTGGCTCGATGTCTGAAGCACCAAACTCGCATAACTGATTAGTTTCGCGATTATTCTTCGTGGGAGAGTTCGGATCTGAGGTTACCTTAGATTAGGTTTCGTCGGCTGAACATAAAGGGGGGGGTGTAAAGCTCTGAGCCGGTTTCCTGGTCGTGCTCTATCACCTCAAGGGGGAGCATGATTTGGGGTGTGGTGGGCCTTCAAGTGGCTCATTAGCAAGAACCCTTGATGCGCCTATGGCACTGGGGGAATTCTAACCACCAATCGGCGAGGCCATCGACCCCTGATGATCGAAAAGTAAGCTCTCGATGAAAGCACCAATGTCGGTGTTAAAACCAGCTGATCTCGGGTAGGGGGGCTGAGTTGTTAGATCAGATCGATGGGTAACGAGAGATAACACACACAAATTTTACCCAGGTTTGGGCCCTCTCTATGGAGGTAAAACCCTATGTCCTGCTCTTGTTGATATTATGGAAGTATCAAAGTACATAGTTGATCTACCTCGAGATCATGAGTTGTGGTCTAAACCGTAGGGGTATGATGAGTGGGTGCATGGATGGATCCCCTCTACCGACTAAACCCTATGGTTTATATAGGAACCAGGGGTATCAAGTGTTACATGGTCAGTTGCCATTTAAGAATTTACATGCCGAATCTAATCAGATATGCTTTAAGTACACTCCAAGTCTTCGGTCACTGCACCTTGAAGGCCTACGGAGTCCCTCTTCCTTAACGAGCTGGTGGTCCGGCCCATATGTTAGTCCGGCTGGGCTAGGACCCCCGAGTCCAGGACCCCGTCACCTGGGATCCTCAAGATCGATCTCGGAGGAGGTAAAGTGCAAGGATGTTTGGAAGGCTATGCTGAAAGCTCCTGACAATATGGATGAGTACGGTAGCTGGAAGTTATTTCCCTGGGAAAGCATGAGGTGTAGTCATTAAATGCGCAATGTGTTGGTCTGTAGAAACTATCATAACCAAGGAGACCTCGCGTGATGACAACGGCATATGGTTGGACAATCGAATCATGATGCGGGTTGTTGAGCAGTCGTGAGGTTATTAGGATGCATCCCCCACAACATACACGTTGATAACACATAGTAGAGTTGTCTACCAGTACCATGTTGAATAAATAGATGAAATTCCAAGTGCAAGTACAAGCTGCAAGTAAGACCTTAGGCCTGGCCTATTTTACTTTAACTGTTTTCATCCTCGGAACTGTGAGATTTTCGGTAATGGAAACTGGAATTCTTAGCAAAGACAAATGCTTTCTAGGATCACTTCTGCAATTAGCATCCTTCTCCTGGGTTCAATACCTAGGGTCACCTCTGGGAAAAAAGGATATCTACATCTGAAACTGAATCAAAGGTAATCACATGCCCGCTTACATTTAACAGTTTTTGGCAACCCAAGCTCATCGATCCATATGTTGACCTAGAACATGGCCGACAATAAGAACAACCACAAACTAGCACAACCACTACCTCCCCAAGGCGATGCACTGAGCATATTTCTGAGGCTACATCCACCTAAGTTTTCAAACTCACCTAAGGCAAATGTGGCAGCCCACTGGCTTAGGTCGGTTCACAAGAACCTTGTGAATGTTTGATGCTCAGACCTCGAGAGCATCAGGTTTGCCTCTCATCTGTTGGAGGAACCACTAGCATCCTAGTGGGAGAACTACCAGGTTGGTCACCCCATTGAGGGGAATGGATGCCGCCGACGCCATCCACTTTCCCTTCATTTTTGAAGAGATAGTGATCTTGCCCTTGTCGCTAGCGTCGCCCTTCCCAGAGACATCATCCTTGCCTGAGGTGTCTCCCTTAGCATCGACGCTGCTATGAACCTTCGCCATCTTTGGTGCCATGAGGTAATAAGGCACAGTGCGGTGAAGTGGAGGAGAATGTAAAGCTTGGAGCTTTGGGTATGCAATGGAATAGAGAGCACTGGAAGAAGGAAATGGGGTGATGGAAATGAGGGAGGTGTCATCTGCTACGATGCAAGCTCCTTATAAGCATTTCAACATACCTAAACGCAGCATTAGATGTTGTGACACGTGGCCATGAAATCTTGTCGGATCCCCACTATGCATGAGAATCAAGGAATTCCCGTTAATTACCCTATTACCTGAGGTGTCACTGCCCAGTTGTGTCCTATGACCGATGTGACGTGGCCTTGGTGGGCCGCACATCACTTCAAGTTCTTCAACTTGACCATTGGTCAAAGGGCTCAATCAGCTGGATGGGTTAGGCGTACTCATAGTCTAGTGCTTTCTTCAATCAAGATTCAAGGTGTTCCATGGGAGATCAACCTGCGGAATTCGGCTTCGCAAGGAAGGCTTTGCATAGGTTGAACGTCTACTTCAACAACTTTGAGACCGGTGGTCAGCTGCAGCTTGTTGGGAGAAGCCAGCCTTGTGATCTTCTATCGGCCTAAGAACACGAAGAAATGTGCCACACATTTACCCAGGGGCTAGTTAATACGGAACCCATTTTTAAGGGAGCTTCATGACCCAAGCAAGACTTCGACATGATACTGGGAGCTGCATCAATCCGGAAGCAGCCTAATCCATGGACCCGTTCAGCCACCGGAAGTCGGTCCATCAGGATGGCCCGAGGCCCCTTAGGTTGATGCACGGTGGCCTGTGGGCTGCTACTTCTTGAGCTTGCATTGGTTTTTCCCTTGAATAGGAAAGGGTGATGTAGAAAAGTAGAGATAAGTATTTCCCTCAGTTTGAGAACCAAGGTATCAATCCATTAGGAGACAACGCACAAGTCATCGAATACCTGCACATACAATCAAACAACTTGCACCCAACGCGATAAAGGGGTTGTCAATCCCTCATAGTTACTTGCAAAAGTGAGATATGATAGAGATAGATGAAAGTGAACAAACGGTAAAGTAAATATTTTTTTGGTATTTTTGGTTTATAGATCGGAAAGTAAAAGATTGCAAAATAGTAGATCAGAAACTTATATGATGGAAAATAGACCCGGTGGTCATAGGTTTCACTAGTGGCTTCTCTCAAGATAGAAAAGCGCAAAGTTATGATGATATCTAAGGCAATGATCATGAATATAGGCATCACGTCCGTGTCAAGTAGTCCGAAACAATTCTGCATCTACTACTATTACTCCACACATC
This sequence comes from Triticum monococcum, assembly GCA_034509565.1. Taxonomy (NCBI): domain Eukaryota; kingdom Viridiplantae; phylum Streptophyta; class Magnoliopsida; order Poales; family Poaceae; genus Triticum; species Triticum monococcum. Next base: position 526,395,004 of record CM067847.1, read on the forward strand.
GACCGCTATCTAGCATGCATCTAGAGTATTAAGAACATAAAGAACGGAGTAATGCATTAAGTAAGATGATACGATATAGAGGAATTCACTCAAGCAATATGATGAAAACCCCGTCTTTTTATCCTCGATGGCAACAATACAATACGAGCCTTGTTGCCCCTACTGTCACTGGGAAAGGACACCGCAAGATTGAGCCCAAAGCTAAGCACTTCTCCCGTTGCAAGAAAAACGAATCTCGTTGGCCAAACCAAAATGATAGTTTGAAGAGAATTACAAAGATATCAAATCATGCATAAAAGAATTCAGAGAAGATTCAAATAATATTCATAGATAAGCTGATCCTAAATCCACAATTAATCGGATCTTGGCAAACACACCGCAAAAAAGTATTACATTGAATAGATCTCCAAGAACATCGAGGAGAACATGGTATTCAGAATCAAAGAAAGAGAAGAAGCCATCTAGCTACTAGCTATGGACCGTAGGTCTATGGTAAACTACTCACGCTTCATCGGAAGGGCAATAGAGTTGATGTAGAAGCCCTCCGTGATCGAATCCCCCTCCGGCAGGGTGCCGGAAAATGTCCCTAGATGGGATCTCATGGGTACAGAAGGTTGCGGCGATGGAAAAGTGTTTTCGTGGATGCCTCTGGTGGTTTGGGGATATATGGGGATATATAGGCGAAAGAATTAGGTCAGGAGGTGCACGAGCGGCCCACAAGGGTGGGGGCACGCCCTCCGTCCTTGTGGCCACCTCGTGGCTCCTCCGACTTCATCTCCAAGTCTCATGGTTTTCTTTTGGTTCAAGAAAAATCATCCCGAAGGTTTTATTCCGTTTTGACTCTGTTTGGTATTCCTTTTCTAAGAAACTCAAAAACAGGAAAAAACAGAAACTGGCACTGGGCTCTAGGTTAATAGGTTAGTCCCAAAATAATATAAAATAGCATATTAATGCATATAAAATATCCAAAACAGATATTATAATAGCATGGAACAATCAAAAATTATACATACGTTGGAGACGTGTCAAGCATCCCCAAGCTAAATTCCTGCTCTTCCTCGAGGTGGTAAATGATAAAAACAGAATTTTGATGTGGAATGCTACCTAACATATTTATTCGTGTAATTTCCTTTATTGTGGCATGAATGTTCAGATCCGTAAGATTCAAAAGAAAAGTTTAATATTGACATAAAAACAATAATACTTCAAGCATACTAACAAGGCAATTATGACTTCTCAAAATAACATGGCCCAAAGAAAGCTTATCCCTACAAAATCATATAGTCTGGCTATGCTCCATCTTCATCACACAAAATATTCAAATCATGCACAACCCCGATGACAAGCCAAGCAATTGTTTCATAATTTTGATGTTCTTAAACTTTTTCAACTTTCACGCAATACATGAGCATGAGCCATGGACATAGCACTATAGGTGGAATAGAAGGTGGTTGTGGAGAAGACAAAAGGAAGGAGATAGTCTCACATCAAATAGGCATATCAACGGGCTATGGAGATGCCCATCAATAGATATCAATGTGAGTGAGTAGGTATTGCCATGCAACGGATGCACTAGAGCTATAAGTTTATGAAAGCTCAAAAAGAAACTAAGGGGTGTGCATCCAACTCGCTTGCTCACGAAGACCTAGGGCAAATTGAGGAAGCCCAGCATTGGAATATACAAGCCAAGTTCTATAATGAAAAATTCCCACTAGTATATGAAAGTGATAAGATAGGAGACTCTCTATCATGAAGATCATGGTGCTACTTTGAAGGACAAGTGTGGTAAAAGGATAGTAACATTGCCACTTTGTTTTTTAAATTTGGACCTTCTCTCATTTTTTTGGCCTCTTTTTTTCGTTCGGAGTCTCATCCCGACTTGTGGGGGAATCATAGTCTCCATCATCCTTTCCTCACATGGGACAATGCTCTAATAATGAAGATCATCACACTTTTATTTACTTACAACTCAAGAATTACAACTTGATACTTAGAACAAAATATGGATCTATATGAATGCCTCCGGCGGTGTGCCGGGATGTGCAATGAATCAAGAGTGACATATATGAAAGAATTATGAAAGGTGGCTTTGCCACAAATACGATGTCAACTACATGATCATGCAAAGCAATATGACAATGATGGAACGTGTCATAATAAACGGAACGGTGGAAAGTTGCATGGTAATATATCTCGGAATGGCTATGGAAATGCCATAATAAGTAGGTATGGTGGCTATTTTTAGGAAGGTATGTGGTGGGTTTATGGTACCGGCGAAAGTTGTGCGGCACTAGAAAGGCTAGCAATGGTGGAAGGGTGAGAGTGCGTATAATCCATGGACTCAACATTAGTCATAAAGAACTCACATACTTATTGCAAATATATATTAGTTATTGAAAAAAGTACTACGCACATGATCCTAGGGGGATAGATTGGTAGGAAAAGACCATCGCTCGTCCCGACCGCCACTCATAAGGAAGACAATCAATAAATAAAGCATGCTTCGACTTCATCACATAACGGTTCACCATACGTGCATGCTACGGGAATCACAAACTTTAACACAAGTATTTCGACAATCCACAATTACTTACTAGCATGACTCTAATATCACCATCTTTATATCTCAAAACAATCATAAGGAATCAAACTTCTCATAGTATTCAACGCACTTTATATGAAAGTTTTTATTATATCCCTCTTGGATGTCTATCATATTAGGACTAAATTCATAAGCAAAGAAAATTACCATGTTGTTTAGAGACTCTCGAAATAGTATAAGTGAAGCATGAGAGTTCAACAATTTCTATAAAATAAAGCCACCGTCGTGCTCTAAAAATATATAAGTGAAGCACTAGAGCAAAATTGCCTAGCTCAAAAGATATAAGTGAAGCGCATAGAGTATTCTAATAAATCACGGTTCATGTGTGTCCCTCTCAAAAGGTGTGTACAGTAAGGATGACTGTGGAAAAATAGAAAGCAAAGACTCATATAATTCAAGATGCTCCAAGCAAAACACATATCATATGTTGAATAAAAATATAGCCTCAAGTAAAGTTACCGATAGACGAAGACGAAAGAGGGGATGACTTCCGGGGCATCCCCAAGCTTAGGCTCTTGGTTGTCCTTGAATATTATCTTGGGGTGCCTTGGGCATCCCCAAGCTTAGGCTCTTGCCACTCCTTATTCCATAGTCCATCAAATCCTTACCCAAAACTTGGAAGCTTCACAACACAAAACTCAACAGAAAATCCCATAAGCTTCGTTAGTATAAGAAAATAAATCACCACTTTTGGTACTGTTGTGAACTCATTCTTTATTTATATTGGTGTAATATCTACTGTATTCAAACTTTTCCATGGTTCATACCCCCCAATACTACCCATAAATTCATCAAAATAAGCAACCAACACATAGAAAACAGAATCTGTCAAAAACAGAACAATCTATAGTAATTTGTAACTCTCAAATACTTCTATAACTCCAAAAATTCTGAAAATGCTTCTGTTAAAAATTAGAATTATTTTCCTGGTCGCAAAAGTTTCTATTTTTCAGCAAGATCAAATCAACTATCACCGTAAGCCATTCAAAAGGTCTTACTTGGCACAAACACTAATTAAAGCACAAAAGCACATATAACCAAAGTCTAGATGAATTATTTATTGAAAAATAGAAAAGAAAAATATTGGGTTGTCTCCCAACAAGCGCTTTTCTTTAAAGCCATTAAGCTAGGCTTTGAGATTTCAATGATATGAAAGACAAGAATTGAAGCACAAAGAGAGCATCATAAAACACGTGACCATTGTTCAGGAAATCGGTAACTGGTAGCTGCTCGGTGGGAGTAGTATTTAATCGGTGAATCAGCCTATTAACTGGATTAATCGGATTAAACAAGAATTGCTAACACTTATCTAGTTTTTTATGTATTATACCATACTCTCATGCTCTCAACTAGATAATATACCAAAATATGCTACTGTTTGGTCGAACCCTAGCTATTGAGGAGAGAGAGGGGGATGGGAGGGGTTACTAGGAAAATTTTCGGGTTTTGTTTGCCCACAATTAATGGATCAACAACGATTAATCGGCCTAACAATAGATTAATCGGTCTAACTGGCCAATTAATCGGCCTGGCAAGTTAACACGATGAATAGGTGTTATTCGATTCGGTCACCCTACAAGTAGCGATTAACTGGCCCGTTAACTGATTAATCGAATGAATGCTTGAACAGTGCACGTGACAAACACATCTAAGTCTAACATACTTCATACGCATAGGCATTTTATAAGCAAATAAATTATGAAGACAAGCAAAAACTAGCGTATGCAAGGAAAAAGAATAAAACATTAACAATCTCAACATAACGAGAGGTAATTAAGTAACATGAAAATTTCTACAACCATATTTTCCTCTCTCATAATAATTACATGTAGGATCATAATCAAATTCAACAATATAGCTATCACATAACATATTCTCTAGATGATCCACATGCATGCAAAGTTGACACTCTTCCCAAATAATGGGATTACCATCAAATAAAGTCATGACCTTTCCAAACCCACTTTTATAAAAAAATCATAAGATTGAATATTCTCCAAATATGTGGGATCTAAAGTTGATAATCTTCCAAACCCACTTTCAATATTATTGCAAACATTATTATCAATCTCATATTCATCATGGGGCTTAAATAAATTTTCAAAATCATAAGAAGAATCACCCCAATCATGATCATTGCAACAAGTAGTAGACATAGCAAAATTAGCATCCCCAAGCTTAGGGTTTTGCATATAATTAACAGAACTGACATTAATAGAATTTATAATAACATAATTGCAATCATGCTTTTCATTCAAAGATCTGTCGTGAATCACTTCATAAAGCACTTCATCACAATTTTCAGATTCACGGATCTCAAGCAAAACTTCATAAAGATAATCTAGTCCACTCAACTCGCTAGCAATTGGTTCATCATAATTGGATCTCTTAAAAAGATTAGCAAGTGGATGAAGATCCATAAACCTTTGGTTCCGAATTTCAATAAACACACAATTATACCAGGCAAACGAGCAAACAAACCAAGTAAGACATAAGGGCAAATGAAAAAATGAACGGAAGAAGGGCGAAGAAAAAGGCAAATCTTTTCGAAAATCATTTTAGAAGTGGGGGAGAGGAAAGCGAGAGGCAAATGGCGAATAATGTAATACAAGAGGTGAGAGTTTTATGATGGGTACTTGGTACGTCTTGACTTGGGCTAGATCTCCCCGGCAACGGCGCCAGAAATTCTTCATGCTACTTCTTGAGCTTGCGTTGGTTTTTTCCCTTGAAGAGAAAAGGGTGATGCAGCAAAGTAGAGATAAGTATTTCCCTCAGTTTGAGAACCAAGGTATCAATCCAGTAGGAGACAATGCACAAGTCACCGAATACCTGCACAAACAATCAAACAACTTGCACCCAACGCGATAAAGGGGTTGTTAATACCTTCACGATTACTTACAAAACTGAGATCTGATAGAGATAGATGAAAGTAAAAAAACGGCAAAGTAAATATTTTTGGAATTTTTGGTTTATAGATCGGAAAGTAAAAGATTGCAAAATAGTAGATCGGAAACTTATATGATGGAAAATAGACCCGGGGCCATAGGTTTCACTAGTGGCTTCTCTCAAGATAGAAAATAATATGGTGGGTGAACAAATTACTGCCGAGCAATTGATAGAAAAGCGTAAAGTTATGACGATATCTAAGGTAATGATCATGAATATAGGCATCATGTCCGTGTCAAGTAGACCAAAACGATTCTGCATCTACTACTATTACTCCACACATCGACCGCTATCCAGCATGCATTTAGAGTATTAAGTTCATAAATAACGGAGTAACGCATTAAGTAAGATGACATGATATAGAGGAATTAACTCAAGCAATATGATGAAAACCCCATCTTTTTATCCTTGATGGCAACAATACAATATGTGCTTTGTGCCCCTACTGTCACTGGGAAAGGACACCACAAGATTGAACCCAAAGCTAAGCACTTCTCCCATTGCAAGAAAAACCAATCAGGTTGGCCAAACCAAACCGATAGTTCGAAGAGAATTACAAATATATCAAATCATGCATAAAAGAATTCGGAGAAGATTCAAATAATATTCATAGATAAGCTGATCATAAATCCATAATTCATCGGATCTCGGCAAACACACCGCAAAAAAGTATTACATCGAATAGATCTCCAAGAGCATCGATGAGAAGATGGTATTGAGAATCAAAGAGAGAGAGAGAGAGAGAGAGAGAGAAGAAGCCATCTAGCTACTAGCTATGGACCCGTAGGTCTGTGGTAAACTACTCACGCTTCATCGGAAGGGCAATAGAGTTGATGTAGAAGCCCTCTGTGATCGAATCCCCCTCTGGCAGGGTGCCGGAAAAGGTCCATAGATGGGATCTCACGGGTACAGAAAGTTGCGGCAGTGGAAAAGTGTTTTCGTGGATGCCTCTGGTGGTTTGGGGATATATGGGAATATATAGGCGAAAGAATTAGGTCAGGAGGTGCGCGAGGGGCCCACAAGGGTGGGGGGCACGCCCTCCGTCCTTGTGGCCGCCTCGTGGCTCCTCCGACTTCATCTCCAAGTCTCCTAGTTTTCTTTTGGTCCAAGAAATATCATCGTGATGATTTTATTCTGTTTGGACTCCGTTTGGTATTCCTTTTCTGTGAAACTCAAAAACAAGGGAAAACTGGAATTGGCACTGGGCTCTAGGGTAATAGGTTAGTCCCAAAAATAATATAAAATAGCATATTAATGCATATAAAACATCCAAAATAGATAATATAATAACATGGAACAATAAAAAATTATAGATACGTTAGAGACGTATCATGGGCCCTCTAGAAGGAAATGATATCTTGACGTCCAAGGTAAGAAGACCTCATCTCCAGGAGCACTCTCCAGCCGCCCTTGCCGACTAGGACCAATGTAACCCTAGGCCTCGGCTATCTTTTGCAAGTCAAGGCCAAGGTAGTCATTAGGGCACCTTATCATCATCCTCAGTATACTACTAATCTTAGAGATTGTTATTGTACACCCGCATCAAATCAATCCAACATGAGCAGGAGTGGAGTTTTACCTCTATAGAGAGGGTTTGAACCTGAGTAAAACGTTTGATCTTTCCCTTCTACGCTTTCCGACTACTTGCGGCACACTACCCAGTGTCTGCTGGATTTCACAGCAACAATGGTCGTGAGACATTCCAATGACATGACACAGGGTAGCGGTGTCTACAACTCCATTCTTGTTCCAAGAGCCCCTTCAACAATTGTCCTTAAGTAGTACTCCCTCTATAACAAACATAAGAATGTTTCACTCTTATATCAATGGGAGTAACTTCAACAGTAACATAAGGTCCAACCCAACAAATTTACTTATGTGGCAATGATTTAATGAGATAGATGAATTGAGTAACATAGCAAGACACCACACATATGTTACTACCGATAGTAACATAGACAAGATAAGGCTAGTCATAGTGAGAGTAACTTAGCTAGTAACATAACATATCTCAAGACAACCTTGCTTATGTGACAGCTAGTTAATGAGGAGAGAGGTGGTTAGAGTATCATATTTTGTTACCATCACATAGCGCTTCCAAAAAAAGTTGAGTCTATGATCTAATAAATGGGCCCATATATGATACTACTTTAATCTGTGTTACTTTGCACTATGCAGGTAGTAATATAGACTAGTATCATATGCATGACTCTGGTCTAAGACTACCCACAGTGGAAGTAACATAGGTAGTAACATCACACATATCTAAATAAAATAGATGACGTGGCAAGCAATAAATGAAGAAAGAGAGGAAAGTGGTGACATACCTAGTTACTAATAGTATGAGTAACATCACACATATCAAGGCAAGATGTGTCTATAGCCTAATAAATAAAGTGTTACATGTTAGAGCATCTCCAGCGGCGGCGGCAAATATCACGCGCGCGGGGGAAAAGTTAGTTTTAGCCCACGAAGCGGGTTCGCGCGCTCCAGCAGGCGCGGGAAATTCCGGCGAGCGGCAAAAGATCGCGCGGGGGGGAGGCGGCCCTTCGCGCGCTAGATTTGGCGTGTGGCATCCGGCACGCTCTACAAAACGCACGCGTCCGATGCAGCCAGCCGCACACTTGACCGCTACCGTCGGCCCTTTCTTCCCCTCGCCGCCCCTCTTTTCTTCGCATCCTGCTCCCCGCCGCCGCCTCGCCCTTCCCCTGCCGCCAACATGCCGCCGCGTCGCCGAAGCAGCTCGGGCTACCGCGGCGTCCGCGTCCGCCCTTCCAGCTGGTTCTACGCGGAGATTCGCTCTAGCAACGTGCGTCTCAGTCTCGGGACGTTCGAGACCGCGCACGAGGCCGCCCGCGCCTACTATACTGTGGCGTGGCGCCTCAGCAGGCCATGCTCGCAGATGAACTTCTACGACGCGCAAACGTGCCAGCAGGCATAGGACCTCGCGCCGCCGCCCCGTCTTGTAACAGACGAGGACCGTGAGGAACACCGCAGACGCCAGCGCCGCCTCCTCATCACTGAGGCGGACGAGCTAGCCATGGTAGAGTGGCGCCAGCGCTACCCGCAGGACGTCGCCGACGAGAATGCCTTCTGGGCGGAGAGGACAGCAAAGTGCCGCGCGAAGCGGGCGGACAGGCGTCGGCGGAAGGCACTCATTTCGGCGCAGTGCAATCTCGTTTCCGCAGGACAAGAGTCGTTCTTTGACTTAGACGATCCTTGTTGGGAAGACGAGTTTCTCGATACCTTGGACGACACCAGCAAGAATGATGAGCACAACTTGGAGTAGGTTCTAGTTGCACCGTAGTTTTTATCTATTTTATCGTATTGGACTAGTTTTTTATCTATGTATGTGTAACGCCCTCGATGCGGCTATGTCTCCCACGTGTCGAGGCATGACTTAGAGACATAGGTGCATTGAAAGCAATGTCGCAAGTCAGGAATCATTACACAACCCATGTACATATATATCATAGAGGGGAATAATAGCATAGTTGGCTTACACTCGCCACGTCACATCAAAGTACATAAATAACATCCATCATACAATCACTCATGGCCCGACTACGGCGCCAAAATAGAAAAGACCCCCAACAAGCGACTAGACCATGAATCGAACCCCGAATAGGCACCACTACTGATCATCAGGAAAAGACACATAGTAACGCTGAGAGTCCTCGTCGTACTCCCACTTCAGCTCGAGCGCGCCATCCGAAGAAGTATCATCGGTCCCTGCATCTGGTGTAATAGTAATCTCTGAGCCACAAAGGACTCAGCAATCTCGCACCCTCGCGATCAAGACTATTTAAGCTTAATAGGTAGGAAAGCGGTAATGTAAAGTGGAGCTGCAGCAAGCGACTAGCATATATGGTGGCTAACTTATTCGCAAAGGAGAGCAAGAAGAGAAGGCAAAGCACGAGCGGAAAACTATATAGAGCCGCCTACGCAAACATAACTCCAACGCCATGTCCACTTCCCGGACTCCGCCGAGAAGGGGCCATCACGGCAACACACTCAGTTGATTCATTTTAATTATTTAAGGTTCAAGTTATCTACAACCGGACATTAACAAATTCCCATCTGTCCATAACCGCGGGCACGGCTTTCGAAAGATCAATCCCTGCAGGGGGGTCCCAACTTAGCCCATAACAAGCTCTCACGGTCAACGAAGGAATAGACCTCCACCCAGGACCCACCGATCAGGCTCGGTATCCCGGTACAACAAGATGATTCGACAGGTCAAAACTAGTCCAGCAACACCGCCCGAATGTGCCGACAAATCCCGATAGGAGCTGCACATATCTCTTTCTCAAGGCACACTCAGATTGTCTAAACTTCCGGTAGGCCAGCCCAGAGTTGCCCCTGGTGGCCACCGGCGGCTGACGTTCTGGACCAACACTCAAAGGAGCACTGGCCCATGGGGGGCTAAAATAAAGATGACCCTCGGGCTCCGGAAACCCAAGGGAAAAAGGGGTAGGTGGCAAATGGTAAAACCAATGTTGGGCATTGCTGGAAAAGCTTTAATCAAGGCGAACTATCAAGGGGTTCCCATTATAGCCCAACCGCGTAAGGGACGCAACAATCCGGGAATATAACACCGATATGACGGAAACTAGGGCGGCAAGAGTGGAACAAAACACTAGGCGAGAGGCCGAGCCTTCCACCCTTTACCAAGTATATAGATGAATAAAGATAACATAGCAATATAATGATATCCCAACAAGTAAATAAATGTTCCAACAAGGAACGGCTCCAATCTTCACCTGCAACTAGCAACGCTATAAGAAGGGGCTTGAGCAAAGCGGTAACATAGCCAATCAATGGTTTGCTAGGACAAAGGTGGGTTAGAGGCTCAATCATGGCAATTGGGAGGCTGACAAGCAAGTGGTAGGCATCGTAGCATTGGCAAAGCAAAAGAGCGAGCAAACTAGCATAGCAAAGATAGTAGTGATTTCAAGGGTGTGATCATCTTGCCTGCACAGTTGTCAGAGTTGACTGGATCCTCAAAAGCAAACTCAACGGGCTCCTCATTAGCGAACTCATCTCCCGGCTCTACCCAACAACACAAACAAGCAACAAGGATACAATCAACCACGTGCAAGGGCAACCAATAAGATGCAAAGATGATATGCTATGCGGGATGCGATGCGGGATGCAAAATGCAAGATGTAACAGGAAATGCATGAACCTGGCCTCCACTTGGAAAACCAAGTGTGCCACTGGATAGAGGGGAAGAAATCCCCTGAAAACGATATAAAGATTATGGCAATCGGAGCTACGGTTTGGAAATGGCAAGCGTTTTACGAAACGAACCGATTTGCGATTTACAGCAAGTAGGCTCCTAAATGCAACAAAATGAACATGCTACAGCCACCCAACATGAAAACAAATTGCATGGAAGTGATGTACTCAAGAAGCTTAACAAATCACCAGGAATTAAGCATAGGAAAATTCATCCATTAAGGGCTTCAAACAAGCATGGCAAAACTGAATAAGCAAAACAGATTTCAGACTTAGCGAAATTAACGCTAGTCTGGAATTTCAGACCACGATGCTCTCTTCGGAGCAGCAAAACAACATGAAGCAAAACCTGAACATGGAAAGTAAGAGCATGGCATGGAGCTACTCAACAAGCTTAACAAAACACTCAAAATGACCTGGGGCCAAAAGGGTTCACAAAATACTCTACCGAGCACACGAACATCGATAAAACACAATCAGTTTTCAGACTTAGTGAAAACTGGGACATGCTGAAATATAACTCACGGAGGCATGTAAACGAGCTCGATGCACTCACTACGGTGCAAGTCATGGCAAGGTAAGCATATATCTATTAAGAAGGCACAAAATGCTAGCTAGACATGGCAAGAACAATGGCATAGCATGCATGGATCACTAGCAATAGCTCCGGCAAAATCGCAAAAGAGTTCACGATCTGCCCAAAACAACAACTATGCAAAAGTTGAGCTCGATTGAGTCAACCTAGGGTGCTCCAACATAACAAGTAAAGACATGAATGTATTAAGCACAACAAGCATAACAAATCGCTCTTACTGATCATCCTCAAGAGAGGCACGGATCATTAGGAAACAAGCTGGACATATAGCATCGTGAACTAAAACATCCCAGACTTGGTGAATTTCACTAAGTCCCTGAAATCAGTAAACTCAGGTACCCTACTTCGCAAGCTTGCACAAGACAACACACACATCCTAAAAATGCATGGAAGGCACCTCTGGAAAGAAGACAACATGCTTAACAATTTGTCCCAAAGGGGCATAGGCATATCATGCACGGATTAAACATGGCAAAAATGACAAAAGTGCATGTTGAACTAACGGATCTGCAATTTAACTCATGATGCCTCCTTCCAACAGCATTTTGGGCACCAAGATGACCTCAAATGCAAATGATGCAATGGAATGAAATGATGTACTTGTCGAGACGAAGATTTTGATATATCATATGCCCAAAACGGAGCCATGGATGCAAAGATATGGCAGGTCAAAGGTAACACGAAAATTTAGGGTTAGAGGAGGAAAGTCAACCGGATCTAGATCTGGATCGAGATCACTGTTCACCGGAGCACGTTCTTCGAGGTTGGCCGGCCGGCAATTGCGGCGGTGGCAGCTGTAGGAGGGGGGGCCTCGCCGGGGAAGGAGAGGAGGGAGCCGGGCGGCACCGGTGGCGGCGAGCTCCGGCTCGGCGGCGAGGTCGGGGCGGCCCGCAGCCGCGGAGGAAGCCGGCGCAGGTCGCCGGAGCTGGGCGACACGGCGGCGGGCGGCGGCCGGTCGTGGAGGAGAAGGCAGGCGGCGACGGGCGCTGCGGGCGCGGCGGATCTGGCCCGGTGGCGGCGTGGGTGGGCCTCCCGCGGGCTCGCCGGGCCGCGCGGAGGAGGAGGCCGGCGGGGACGCGTGTCGGGCCCTGGTTGGTCGGTGGTGGCGGCGGACATTGTCCGGCTCCGCCCGGACACGTCCGTCGGCGGCGGATCTTTTTTTTTGAAACTAGGGTTGGACGGGGGAGACTAGATCCGAAAATGGGGGGCCTTATATAGGCATAGAGGGAGTTAGGAGAGTCCAAATGAGGTGCGGTTTTCGCCCACACGATCGTGATCGAACGACCGAGACGATGGAGCAGAGTTTGGTGGGTTTTTGGGCCAAAATGGAGGGGTGTTGGGCTGCACACACACGAGGCCTTTTCGGTCCCTCGGTTAACCGTTGGAGCATCAAACGAAGTCCAAATGACCCGAAACTTGACAGGCGGTCTACCGGTAGTAACCCAAGGCCGCATGGCAAGTCTCGGCCCAATCCGGAAATGTTTAATCCCCACACACGAAAGAAAGCTAGAATTGGCCACCGGAGGAGAACGAAGCGCCGGAATGCAAAACGGACAACGGGAAAAATGCTCGAATGCATGAGATGAACATGTATGCAAATGCAATGCACGAGATGACATGATATGAGATGCACGAAAGCAAAAACAACACACGGAGGCAAAGACCCGAACCCGAGAATTAAATATAACTTAATGCCGGAAACGGCAAGAGTTCGAGTACAATTCGGGAAGGTTACATATGGGGCGTTACAGTATGCTATGATGAAAACTATGTACGCTATGTGAACTATCTATGTATCTTTTTTATCTATTTTAATCTATGCCTATGTTTTTTATATTTGTTTGGAGTGCATATGTTGTTTGTGCGAGAGCGCGCACTATCCAGATTTGCAGCGCCTGCTGCAGCGGCTCGCGCGCGCTAATTTTTTGAGCAGCCGCTGGAGCAAGCGGCCCTCGCCGCGCAAAAATAGGCGATCGGCGCGCTGCACACGCTTTTTTAGCGCGCCGCGCGTTGCGCGGCTGTTGGAGATGTTCTTACCACACATGTGTTACTCCCCACTATAGAGGCGGTAACATAGACTAGTTTTTTTGTGAATGCGCATGGTTGCGTATCATTTCATTGATAGAATGAAGAGAAAGTACAGAGTGCATCCCTAGTAGGCATGCGCGCTACGGCGTCCACTAGAGTGTGAGAGGAGCAGAGGGGGGAGGATGTTCAGCCTCACATACAAGTTATTTATGTTACAGGAATGATGGTTTCAAGCCTTTTGGCCCCAGCACGAGCCCACAAACGAGCTTCATCTTTGATTGTGCGGGCTAGACCATTGTTGGATGGTGGGGCGTTGTCGAAGACGACTTCGTTTCGATGTTTCCAGATGGACCAGGCGGTGAGGACGATGAGGGAGTTCATCCCCTTGCGAATATGAGCCGGAGCCGAGCTGTTGGTTGCGGACCACCAGGAGAAGAATCCATCAGTCGAGCTTGGGATGGCCACAGGTAGCCGGCACCAAGACAGAATCTCGTGCCAAGTTATCTTGGAGAACATGCATCGTGCAAGCAGGTGGTCAAGGGTTTCCAACTCTTGGCTACAGAGTTTGCAGAGGGGATCGTGTGGCAGGCCATGGCCTGCGCGACGCTCAGCAGTCCAGCATCGGTCCATGGATGCCAGTCAGAGGAAGAATTTGACTTCGGTCGGAGCCTATGATCGCCAAATGAGGCGCCAGTGTGGCGCTGTAGTTGATCCACGGAACATGGGCTGGTAGGCGGAGTCCGCCGAGTACCTCCCATTCTCGGTCCACTTCCAGGTGGTCATATCAGGCTCGGCAGAGCGCTCGATGCGCTGCCAAAGATCGACATACTCGACGGCGGCGACGGGGCACAAAGCTCCGTTGATGTCCCCATTCCAGGTGGAGTTCTGTAAGGCGTTGCAGACAAGACGTTGGCGACGGCGACGGCGCGGGATGAGGAAGAGCATGGACGGGGCGATCTCGGCAACGGAGGAGCCAACGATCCAATGATGGGTGCAGAATCGGCATGTGCTTCCATCTCCGATGGCCTAGGTTGTAGAGGCATGAAAGAACTGACATGTCTCCTTGTCGATCGGCAGTTGTAGGTGGCTCCATGGCCGCGCGGGGTCAGTGGCCTGTAGCCAGAGCCAGCGGCAGCGAAGGGCATGTTACTAGTCTATGTTAATACCCATTGTGCCTAGTGTTCCTATAACTAGCCTAAGTCTACAAGCTAATAAATAAAGTGTTGCATGACATCACACATATATCACACATATGTTATTACCGGTAGTAATATAGGCTAGCAAAGATATGCATGTTACTAGTGAAGAGCAGGGCGAGCATTGGGTAATGCACGCAGTGGAACATTCTCCCTGCATAAATTTTAGAGCGCGATGGCACTAGGCCAGGAGACAACATGCGTAATCACGTACTCGTTGTCCGCCGTGCTCGTACACTCTGTAACAAACACGAGTACGTATAAACCATGGCCGGGAAGAAAAGCAAAGCAAAGACAGCAGAACCAAAACCCGGGCTGGGGCGGGGGCGGGACAGGACAGGAGGCCGACACGCGGGCAGCCCGCGCATGATTGCGCGTAAGAGGAAGGGAGGAGAAGAATCCAAGATTCATCGTCTTTTGGCCTGCCTTTTTCCTCGGTACGCATATATCCATGGCCTTTCTTTAAGAAGCGTTTGTCTCTTCGGGAGAAGATCTGAGATGATGGATGATACTCCGGTACACACGGTGTGCGAGAAAAGCCATCATGCCCCCCTCTGCCGTGCCGCTGCATGCACATCATGCGCCTTGGAACTGAGTAATCAAGCAACTCCCACGGGCAGACAGCCCTCCTCCTGTCTCACCAGGGAGGATCATGCTAGATCGAGACGGCATGATCATTATAAAGCCACCCATCATCACCTTGGCCGTGTGCCATTTACCCATGTTTCCAGCGGGCTTGCATCGATTGTTGTCTTTTACGCTACGACCACCTCCAACCTCCTCTTCTTCCTTCCCTTCCCTCCCCTCCCCTTTGTTTGCTCCAATGCAAACACAATAGCAAAAGATAATGTCCACTTGATCATTTTAGTCAAGGATTTCACTACAAATCAAATGCCGGAATTTTTAGCATGACAAATCAAATGTTTTTCTATGACAAGTTATGTTGTCGCAAGGATGACAATTTTCTTTAGCAAGTAAGTATGGCAAATTATTGCCATGTTCAACTTTTTGCCAAGATTTACCATGCTTGTTAAAGAAAATTGTCATCCTCGTGAGAACATAATTTGCCACAAAAATATTTGATTTGTCATGCTTAAAAATCTGAACTTCAATAAAACTCACAACACCGCCATCAACTTTTAGAGCCGCCAATTCTACCCTCTTCTACCCACATTATGTCTCTTTTGGTTGATGTGGTGGCTATATATCAATATTCTGTACAGGTGGCTATATGTCAATATTCTGTACACATTGTCCACGTAGACTTAAATTCAAGTAAGCACACCGAATTATAGAGAAAACTCATAAATCATGAAAAAAAGACCCAAGATATTAGGGATTTTTAAGAAAATGGAAAAAAATAAAAATATTGTGCTCGTCACTTTAGGCTAAATTGGATAATGTTATAATCCAAAATTGAATAGATTAGAAGTAGAGCAAACCGTAACAAATACTAGAACTTACAAAAAATAGGTAAGTTTTCTATGGTACATAGCTAACCATTTGATAATTGCCTGATATTTTATATATATTCTTAGAGTTTTTTTTTCCACCATTTTACCTCCTAGTTGTGCATTTGTGACACAAATTATTCCATTTAAGAATTTCTTCTACCATTTACCTCTATGTTGATACAAAATGATAGATTTTACCCCTATGTTGTTACAAAATGATAGATTTTACCCCCCATTTAGTATTTGCCCCTCCCTTCACCAAATGTTTTCAAGATGGACCGACTCATCATGTCTGTGTGGACTGGCATGTACTAAACATGTTTGCTAGGGCGCGTCTATTGTTCAGTGTGGTGTGATACAGTGCGCAGTCAAACCATAACAAACCCCACGAGATTAAGCCACACCCAATACTGAGCCACATCCAAACCACCCCACCATTCCACACGTGTGAGCCTAGAGTTAGGCGTTTCAGAGGAAGCGACAATGGTGCCAACACAATGTCTCACACCAAGATCGAATGGGTGCGAGCCGCTGGCTGAGAACCCTGGATGGACCAAATTGACCTCCTGCACATGTAAATCTAAAGGGTTTGGGCCCAGGTTGATATAAATGGGATATCAAATACTAAATGGGGTGGAGGCTAAACATGTCATTTCATGGATACTTAGAGGTAAAGGGTGGCAAAATTTCATAAACGAGGTCACAAATGCATAACTTGAGGGAGAAGATATAATAGACTCGTATTTTTAAATAAACTTCCTTGATTTTTTTTAATTCAAATTTGACAATTTGTTGTTTTATTGGTTCATTTTCTGTAGTACCTTATCTATTTTTATTTCCTACCAGAGGACTCGAGGTCTTATATACTTGACAATGTTTCCTTGAAATTGAATATATATTCAAAATGTTTTAAAAATTATGATGCCTAGTTCGCTTTTTTACCACACGAACATTATGGAAAACAATCTAAGTTCATACTAGAAGCTATGTCGGAAAACCATCCCACTTTAGATTAATAAAGCTTAAATAAAATGATACAGTGAGTTGTGAATTATGTTCTGAACAACATTCGCAATAAACCTTTTTTTAAACTAGAGCTTTAATACAACTTACAACACCGTGTCAACTCAAAACTATTAATTCTACACACAATCGTCTATGTTGACTAATGTGGTGACTATGTGCCAATTATTTTTGCAAAATGTCCATGTGGACACAGATCCGAGTAAGCACAACTGAATTATAGTTGAAAGTCATTTGGTGAAAAACATAAAATATTACTGGTTTTTCTAGAAAATGGAGAAATTTTGAAAAATATTGGAGTGCTCGTTGTAGGGAAACTTGAATAATAGTAAAACTCAACACTAGAAAATATTAGAAGTACAAGTATTAGAAATTAAAAGGCACGTAAGTTAGTTGGGGATACATATCTAGCCATTTGATAATTGCATCATATTTTTTCTACATTTTCATATTAATTTGTTTTATTGTTGTAATCTAACTTCCCATAGTTTCTAGTTATATTTTTTGTATTTTATAGTTTCATTTGTGATCTCCCTTTCAAAAGAAGTTCTACTCGTTTGCCATGGTTTTTATTCCTTCATATATATTTTGATTTAAAGATATTGAAAATTTGATTCAAATAGACTCCACTTTCATACCATGTGAATATAACCGAGCCTAGCTTAGATGGTTAGGTTATTTGTGGTGGAAATCAGCCCACCAGGGTTCAAGTTCTAAACTTCGAACTACTTTTCGCACTTTTCTGGATTTATTTTAGCCTTTCCGGTGATACTTGTTCAAGACGGAGTACACTCGTATTTTTAAATGAATTTTATTTTTGTAATTAAAATTTGCAATTTCTTGTTTCATTGGTTTATTTTTGGTAATTTTGTATCTGGTTTTATTTTCTGTGGGCTGGTTCAGGGTTTCATATATCAGAAAATGTTTCCTTGAACTTTAATATTTATTTAAAATGTTATTTAAATTTATTGATGTTCAATTTGCTTTTTACCACATGAACGTTATGAAAAATAATCTGAGCCGAAACTAGATGTCATGTTGGAAAAGCATCCTACTTTAGATTAACAAAGCTTAAATAAAATGATACCGAGAGTTGAGAAGTATGTTCTGAACAATACTAGCAATAAACCTTCTGTTTTCAAACTCGAGCTTCGATACAACTTACAACACCTTCGCCAGGTTTCTAAACCGTTACTTCTACCCACAGTCGTTTATGTGGACTGATGTGGTGACTATGTATCATTTTTTTTTACACATTGTCCATGTGGACACATATTCAAGTAAGCACAACAAACTTATAGTTTAAAGTCAGTTTTGGAAAAAAACATAAAATATTAGGGACTTTTAGAAAAATGGATTTAAAAAAACATTAGGGTGATCATTGTAGGGGAAACTGAATAATAGTAAAACCCAACACTAAAAAAGATTAGAAGTATACCAAACAGTAACAAATATTATAATATTAAAAGTAAGCAATTTTTGGTGATACATGTCTAGCCATTGCACCATACTTTTTCTACATTGTCAAATTAACTTATTTCATTGTTGTAAGTTAACTTCCCACAATTTCTTGCTTTTTTCGCAGTTTATTTATGATCTTCCTTTCAGAAGATGTTCTCCTCGTTTGCTAAAGTATTCGTGGTTTTTATTAATTGTTATCAAAATTTATTGATAATTTGAATGACATTGACTCCACTTTCGTACCGGCATGAATACATGTCAACAAAAAAATGTTGAAAACTAAAAGCCACATCAAAAGATCATCCTAATTTTTTTTAAAGATCCAGCATAGCTGGCTTTTCATGTTGATCATAGCAGGGAGCAGTGGGAAAATTTGAAATACATGGAGGTGATCAGAGGATCACAAGGATTAACGAAAGAAGAGTGGAAAACAAACAAGGGGGAGGAAAGCACCAAGTCCTTCAGCCTATCCCCTCAGGTGGCAGCGTGAATGGGTGCATCAGACATGTTGCACCGGCCTGCCTCCATAACTCAATGCCTCGCCTGATGGCCTACAAAATCTCTCTAGCAGATGCCACTTTGCCCCTGAAAGTGCAGTCGTTCCGGTGCCTCCAAATTTCCCAAGTTGCAAGCATCATGAGCGATTTTATGCCCTTTCTGAACTCCGGTTTTGTGCCCTCGACAATGCTCGTGATCCGGTCGGTGCTGCTTTGGGCTAGACGATCAGATTGGGCGTTCAGAGTTTCACAACCCTTCCAAATCGAGATGCTGTTCCAGATTGTGATGGTGAAAGGGCAGGACCAGAAGATGTGGTCGGCCGTCTCGAGGTTCCTGATACAGAATTGACAGAAATATGCGTTGGGCCACCCTCTTCGCTGCAGCCGATCGTTGCACCAGAGCCTGTTCAGCAACAACAGCCAGAAGAAGATCTTCAGCTTCCCGGGCGCCCAAGCCTTCCAGATGAGCTGTGGATATGGGGAGGTGGTGTTTGCTTGGAATTGCGCTCGATACGCCGAAGCAGCAGTGTAGCAGCCAGAGGCCTCGAGGTTCCATCGGATCTTGTCACTCGTGTCTGAACTGAGATTTATAGGCAGCAGTCGCAACAGTCTTGCCAGGGCGACGCAGTCATGGACTATCTGGTCTGTCTGCCCGTGCGATAGGTCTAGGATCCACCGATCATCGCGAATGGCATCAGCAACCGACCTGTTTCTTCCTCCTGGAGTGTTTATATAGGTCTGGGAAAAGGAGGTGTAGCGCGCCTGCCTGGTGCCAGGAGCAGGTCCAAAACCTAGCCGTCTGTCCATTGCCAAGCATGACCGAAGTGGCCGCGCTGAAGAACAGCCGATCGGAGGCAGTGCACGGCACCTCCATGCCCACCCATGGTTTGTCTGGGTGCTTCCAGGTTTGCCATAGCCATCGTTGCCGCAGGGCCCGGCCAAAACACTCGAGGTTGAGGATGCCAAGTCCTTGTTTATCCAAGGGTGTGCATACCTTACTCCAATTTACTTTACACTTGCCTCCGGATAGCTCATCCTCTTGTGCCCACAGGAAGCGTCGTCTGAACTTGTCGATCTCTTTGAAGAATTTCTTGGGCATGCGAAGCACTGTCATAGCAAACGCTGGGATTGCAGTGAGCACGGCTCTGACGAGGACCCGTCGACCAGCAATGGACATGAGCCTGCCCTTCCACTCAGCTAGTCTTGCTTTGATTCGGTCCAGGACAAACTGCAGGTGCACGAGTCTCGTTCTTGTCAGAGTTAGCGGGAGGCCCAAATACTTTAGCGGGAAATCTGTGATGGCGCCTCCAAAGCTCTGCAGAACTTGTTGAACATCCACCTCCTCGCATCTGATTGGGGTTGCTGTTGATTTCTGCCTGTTGATCCTTAGGCCCGTGGCCTCTCCAAACAACTTTAGTATGGTGGTGAGCACCTCCATCTCTTCTTTAACTGGGTTCATAAAGACAACTGCATCATCTGCGTACAGACTAACCCTGAGTTTCAGTTCCCTCCTTGGCAATGGCTGCATCATTTGTTGCTGAACCGCTGCATCGATTAGACGTTGCAACGGGTCAATGGCCAGGATAAATAGCAGCGGGGACAGTGGGTCGCCCTGCCGGAGCCCCTTGCGGTGTCTGATCCTCCTCCTTGGCACTCCATTAAGCAGAACTTCCGAGTGCGATGATGCCAATAACCAGGCAATCCAGTCTCTCCATCTGGCACTGAAACCTAACTCCTGCAACAGCTCCAACAAATATTCCCAGGACACGCTGTCAAAGGCTTTGGAGATGTCCAATTTGAGCAGCATAGCTGGGGTTTTGGAACGGTGCAGAGCCCGCACACCGTTCTGAACATAGAGAGAGCTGTCTTGTATACACCTGGTCTTCAGGAATGCTGACTGAGCGGGAGAGATGAGCGTATTGATAACTTTGGAAAGCCGTATTGATAGCACCTTAGTAACCAGCTTTGCAAAGGAGTGGATTAGACTAATGGGGCGAAAATCGGCCATCCGCACGGCCCCATCCTTTTTTGGCAGCAGAGCTACAAAGGCCGTGTTCAAAGCAGCTAGATTCCCACCAGCCAGACGATAGAATTGGTGAAATGCTGCCATGATGTCAGCACTGATGATCGGCCAGCAGGTCCTGAAGAAAGTCCCACTGAAACCATCTGGGCCTGGCGCCTTTTCTGCAGGTGACTGCATGATCGCTGCCCAGATCTCTCCCTCCGAGAATGGACTGTCCACCCCTGCCGCTTCAACCCTTGGCAGCTGCAGCGTGCTCCAGTTAAGTGTCACACGTCGCCCCGAGCCTGCGGCCATCATGCTGCAGAAGTGGTCGTGGATGATCTGCTCCTTGTCCCCATGCGCCGTGGCACACCTATCGTCGCTCTGAATTGTATGGATGAAGTTTTTTCGCCTTCTGGAGCAACACTTGGCGTGGAAGAACTTCGTGCTCGCGTCGCCTGCTCGCAGCCAGAACACCCTGGAGGCCTGTCTCTTTCTTGCCCTTTCGACTGCCGCCAGCCCCACTAGCCGGATCTTGAGCAACTTGCGCAGGTTAAATTCTGCAGCTGACAGTGTTCTTGTCTCTTGCGCCACGTCCAGACGGATGATCACTTCGCTGGCAATGTGGAATTGAGTCTTCGCATCACTGAACAATGATCTGCTCCAGATCTTCAGATCCTTCGCCGTCCTGCTGAGCTTGACCTGCAGTCGCGCAAAAGCACAACGTTGCTGAACCGGCCGGTTCCAGGCACGCTCCA
Organism: Triticum monococcum; assembly: GCA_034509565.1. NCBI lineage: Eukaryota > Viridiplantae > Streptophyta > Magnoliopsida > Poales > Poaceae > Triticum > Triticum monococcum. The sequence continues at coordinate 526,416,807 of CM067847.1, forward strand.
CGGTAGTGTGAAAGCGCAGGAATTGGGGCCAAAAAGACTCGAATCTGAAGCGAGCACGGCGGATCGGAGCTTCACATGGCGCCAAGACCAGCGGGCAGTGATCGGAGCACGCCGTGGCTGCGGCCATCAAGCCATATGCGGGGAAGAGGAGCTCCCAACTAATAGTGCAGAAGAATTTATCTATACTAACCAGCGTTGGATTTTGCCGCTCATTACTCCAGGTGAAACGCCTATTCTTACACTTAATCTCCCGCAAACCTGCCGCGTCTATCGCCGCCCTAAACCTCCCCATGACACGCCGATTAAGGTTGAAGTTGTTCTTATCCCTGGCTTCGTAGATGATGTCGAAGTCACCGGTGAGGAGCCACGGCTCTCCAGGAGGGGGGGGGGGGCAGATCGCGCTAGCTCCAGGAGGAACGCATCCTTGCGGGCGTCGTCAGCAGGTCCATAGACCGCAGTTAGCCAAAAGACAGTGGCCGACTGGCAGATCGTAACTTTGGCAGTGATGGCGAATTCCCCTATTGCCTGGGACGCGATTGAGACGATCTCACTGTCCCAAAAAATGGCCACCCCGCCTCTAGACCCGATCGCAGGCAACACTACACAGTCGGCTAATCTGCTACCTCCAATGTCCCTAACTAGAGCTGGTGACCAGGCGTCGATTTTCGTCTCCTGGAGACAGAGGATCACTGGTCGATGCGCCGTGACAGCTTCGCGGACAGCGTCGCGCTTGGCTGGCATATTGAGTCCACGTACGTTCCAACTAACTATCGGGCAGTGGATGTCATCCATATGGGCACTTGATCATACTCCAACGGCTACTAGTTTCATTGATTGAAGATAAACACACAATCGAAGACAAGCTAACTCCTCCAACTTTCACGGGACGCTGCAGCCCACCAATAGGCCCCAAATTGCAGCAACGCCAGCTACTCCTAACCACTAACCCTACAGGAATTACAAAGAGTCCTAACTCAACCCCGCTAAAGGCCGGGCGCCGCTGGAAATTCCTAAAAAGTTGCACTAACATGATCAGACGACGGCCTCCTCGGCCACTCCATCGGCGCCGGTCATGGCAGCCGCTACACGCAGCGCCTCCTTGTTGAGGCGGGTCAACTTGGCGATGCAGGCGATGTCATCCTCAGTGAGCGGCTCGTCAAACTTCCGAAGCAACTTCTCAGCGGCCTTGGCCGTCATCTTCTCCTTCGGGCCAAGAAGACCCAGCTCGCGCACAAGCCGCATCGTCCCCCGCTGCGCGACTGGCACCGTCGATGGATTTGCCGCTTGGCGGGCACTGTGGCGCACTGGGGCGGGTGCGGCTCTGGTCTTGGGCGGGGCCGACGAGTGGCGCACCGGTGCCATCGACACCAGCGGCGGCTCTAATTTAGATTATAAGGTTCAAAAGTAAATGATTTGAGAGTTAGGAGATATACTCTGACCAAATCCTGGCCATAGTTGGGTGTGCGCACATGTCTATCGTCAAAATGCTCCAAACTCCTAGCACCGCGCTACAAGGACCATACGTCCATACGTACTACTTTGGTGGTTTGTTGCGGACATTGTACTAGCTGAGATTACTTACACGGTAGCACTTGCGGAAATCTCACTGCAATACGTTTGGTGGTCAATGATTAGCACGTGAATCCAACTCACTCTGAAAGTCGGCAGGACGCAGTTCATGCACGCACGCGCCTGGCCTGGTGCTCGAAACAATTTACGTGCCTGAGGCCGGCCCCGCGCGCTACGTTGACAGGCTGGGCTGGCTAGCACCCCTACCTACGCATGAAATCGGAGCTCCGCGCCCGGCGTTCGAGTCGGCCGCATGGCGGTCTTCGCCTTGGCCCCGTCGTGACGTGAACGCTCGATCGGGCCGGGGGCTGGACGCATGATGGCATTTGACGGCGATGATGGCCTCCACGGCGCGGCGCGCTTCCCCCGACACGAGAGCGCCTACGGCGTGGAGTGTGCGCCCTGGACGTGGTCTACGGCGGGTCCCCACCCCGCAGTAGGAGGAGGAGGAGGGGCGCTCGAGTTGCGTCGCTCGCGATGCAACGAGGCAGGGCAGGGCAGCCCGTTTGATGGCCTATAATGGCGGTTGCATCGGGCCGTTCCCCTGCGCCGCTACACCATCACTGCCAGCGGCGGCCTCCGGTGGCGTCCATGATTCTCCGGTCGCACGGGCCTCCGCCCGCGCCAATCAGGCGGCGCGGCCCGGGTGACGCCCCGGTGACGATGGTGCCATATGTTGCACTGCTATCATGCTTCCCCGGGCATGTGTGTCGATCAGCCGTTTGCTGCGTCCCATTTTTCTATTCATCAGACCAAATTTCCTAATGCAGCAAGCAGTGGAATTGCTACTTGGGCTTGAAGTAGTAGTACTACTCACATGGAATGGAAGCAAACCGAACCACAAAAGGCAGAGGCGAGGCGAGGCGAGGGGGGTGTAATCCTAATCCGCTAGGAGACAGCACGTGAAGTACAATCTCGATGGGTAATCTCGCATGTCCGGTGGTCCATCGGGGCAAGCCCCGCTGCCAGTACTCCTCGGCCATCATGGCTGTCCCCCGGGCGCCCCGGCGCGCCGCCATGACTATCCCGCCCGCCCCGCCCCGCCGGCGCCTACCCTACCGACGGGGCGGCCCTAGGGCAGCAGCATCGATCGATGGCCACGGCGGGCACGCGCGTCGCGTCCGACGGCGCCAGGCCCCTCCGCCGCCCGATCCCGATCCGACGGCGCGCCAGGCGTTCGTGCATGCACTCAATGGTTCCCTCCCGCGGACGCGTGCGTGCGGCTCGGCTTGCTTCGTGCTTGGGACTGGGTTGGAATGGGTGGATTGCCCTGCCACGATGCCCACCTCCATTGACCGGGGCCTCGCCTCCCCTCCGCACCGCCGCTCAGCGGCCTCACAGTCACCGGCATGTGGGCCGCCCCTCTCACCCGGGGCCCGCGCGTCATGGTGCGCGCGGGCAAAACGATGGCGTGGGCCGCGGGGCGGTTCGGGGGCTCGGGCGCGGTGGGAAGCGGCACGCGCACCCACAGCGAGCACGAACCCATCGAGTGCGCACGCCACCTCATTAATTTCGTTCCCTCTCTCCTCCCCCCGCCCCCGCCCCCATTCATTCATTCGTTTCCATCACTGCGCTGCGCCGCGGTGCTCGCCATCCTCCTCCCTCCTCCCCCTTCCTTCCTCTCTGTATCTACTCAAAAGGAGTGCAGGGCAAAAAGAATCAATAGAGAGAAGGCGGGGCATGAACCCACGCACGCACGCACGCACCAATCCGAGCATCCAACGCTCCCTTCATCCCTTGTATAAAACCCCGCGCTGCGCCCAGCGCCATCCATCCATCCGCTCTGCTCCTCCCTGCTCTCCACCGGCCTGCTTGCTCGCTCGCTCGCCCGCCGTCTGCAATTCTTCTCCGCCCAGATCATACCATACCACGCACACCTCGCCGACTGACTGGTAACCACAAAGCCATCGCCATTACATCTCCCGCCTGCTCTGCTGCCTCGAGCGCGCGCCAGCAGTGCCTTGATGCCGTTTCCGTTTGATGATGCAGAGTAGGATGCCGTGGGTGTTCTTCCATGTCGCCCTCTGATCATCGCCGCCGCTCCGCCGATCGGCAGCGCTCCACGAGGACATGCGAGCTGGGTTCAACGGGGCTGCCGCGATCGTTATGACAAGTGGCGCCGTCGCGTGTTACTACAGATTGACGCAACTCTGCCAGGTGAGGACAGAGCCTCGCGCACCGAAAAACTAGTAAGCTACTTACTACTACAATGTTCTTTCTTTCTACCGCTCTACTTGTTTAGTTTCAGATTGATTCTTCTTGATGATTTCTTCTTGTTGCTTTTGAGCATCGCTAGTCTGATACTACTGCTTGCTAGTGGGAGCGGGAATGAATCATGATGCATCATCTCATCTTCTAGTATAGTTGTAGATAAGCAGCAACTTTCTCATTGGTGCTGTCCCTCCGTTAGTGTTGAGATAGGAAAGGAAAGGAAATGCCGGCCTGAATGCTGTTGTGCATGCAGACAGGAAAGCTCGCGATCGGGCCCACATTTTGACGGAACTGGACGTCCACGCCCGTGTTGACAACAAAGTGGTTTGTTAGTGGTCAAAAGAAAAAGACATGGCGTTTTCAAGTAGGAGTAGCAGTGTCTTTTCGTTCTGCGTTTTTTCGTTGGTCGACAAAAGATGGGAGCAGTAGTACAGCCCAGCTCTGCTTTGGTTCATGTATGTATTCTTTGCCTCAGACAGGGGAGCATGTTCGAGCGCTTCTTCGGTTGCCAGTCTAATATACTTATAGTTAAAATACTGTAGGCAGTACCAGTAACTTCAAATTAACAATTAGCAGTAGTAGTACATCCTAAGGTACATGAATGAAATTTAAACAGTTCGTCTGATTCATAATGCACTTTGCCGCGTCAGTGAATCGTAATTTCGCACGACAGTACATTGTAGTTCCATTTGTCGGATCGTATGGAGAAAAGAACAGCACACTCTGTAGCTCCTCTGCTTCTAGTATGGTAGCTGCATACTGAAACAGTGGCGACAGTTCAGATTTATTCAGTAACAAGGTGCAAGTATCGGCACATAGGATTAGACGCGTGCCCACATTGCTATTATTAGAGCATTTCCCTTGGAGAATCGAGCGGGACGACAAGCTTGTGTCCTATGGTTTGGTACCACAGTACGCTTTGTACACCCTTAATCATCATTAGTTGCAGCGTAGTACCTTTGCTTTTGACGAGTGCTACTATATGCTAGTGTGCTCGTGCTCTGTTCGTGCATGTATGCATTCATTTTCAGTCTCAGAGACTAGTCGCTGCCATGCTCTGTTCTCGTTTTGCTCTGTTCCCACGCTGGGAAATCTTGCCATGCTTCAGAACAAGTAGACGTGTCATTAGATGATGTGTTCATAAGTCATAATCATACATTGCACTTCCATTTCTGTTAACGATAGTTTGATTGTATGCTCGTGATCGTTCACTAACGTATCTTGCCACTGCCTACTGCTTGCAGGCCGAATACTTCCGCCAGCTGCTCAAGCCCGTGACGTAGATTCGGCCACAAAATCCCACACATCGACCAGACATTCCCTCCAAAACAGCCTCAAACTCAAGACACACTAACCGAATCAATTTTGAATTTGAACCAGAGAAAGTCAGTCCAGCTCCAGTTAACCACAACACCCTTGAATTCTTCTTCTTATTCGTTTTCCTTGAATTCTCCACCAAACCCATCCATCCACAAACACATCTCTCTCTAGGAGTTGAGCAGCTAGCAGCAACGAGCGAAGTGATGCAGGGAGATCCAGGCTACGGGTACGGTGGCTACGGCGCCGGCTACGGGTACGGCTATGGCGGTGGCTACGGCGCCGGCTATGACATGGCCGGGTACGGCAACGGAGCCGGAGGAGCGTACTACACCAACGACCGGTACCCCGCGGCGGCGCCGCCTGCCTATGAGGACCCGCTCGCCGGTCGGAGGCAGCACGACTTCCCGGCTCCGCTCACCGGGCTCGAGTTCCAGCCGTCGGACACCTGCCCCAAGAACTACGTCATCTTTGATCAGACCTATGACCGGAGCAGGGTGATGTACCACCCGTCGCTGGCCAACAACTTCGGCTCCTCCGGGGGCTACGACCAGCAGCACTGCAACAACGGCGGCTACGATCAGAACTACGTCGGCAAGAGCACCTACTACGGCGGCGACCAGGACGGCGGCGAGTGCTCGATCCGGCAGAAGGAGGACACCGACGAGATCGACGCGCTGATGAGCTCCGGGGACGGCGACGAGGAGGACGATGTGCTGAGCACGGGTCGCACGCCTGCCTGCCGCGGAGGGGGCTCGCCAGACTCCACCTGCTCCTCCGGGTACGTGGTGAGCGTCAGCCCGACTGGCAACGCCACCGGCGCCGGCGGAGGCGGCGAGAGGAAGAAGGAACGGATGAAGAAGATGATGAAGACGCTCAAGGGGATCATCCCCGGCGGCGACCGGATGGACACGCCCGCCGTCCTGGACGAGGCCGTCAGGTACCTCAAGTCGCTCAAGGTGGAGGTGAAGAAGCTCGGGGTGCGCGGATCAAGAAGCTAGGGAGGGATAGCGACCTCACATGGCAATGCAGGTCGAGCCAATGATGGAGGCAGATAAGACGGGGGAGTTGGTGCTCGCTCCTTTTTGCACTGCCATGATACCATCCCGTGGAGCTCTCGAGGATCAGTGGAAAGGAATGATATGGAAGGATTCAGTTGCCGCACGCGCCGATCTCTCGCCCCCCTCCCTCCCTCCCTCTAGCTGCGTGCGTGCCTGGATTGTTGCTTTGCTTTTGTAGAAGTTGCTGCTTTTCTTCCCCCCTCCCCCTCCCTCTCCCTCTCGTATCTCTAGGTGCCGGCTGGTGTTGTAACTAGCATGCTGATTATATACACCGTGTTTTTGTTTATCCCCGTCATCATCCCTCCCCCTGGGCTCCGCTCTACTTCTATAGAGCTGGCTTACCATGTTCTTTCTTGTTCTTTTATTTTTTTAGCAAGGCAATGGCTGTTGAATCCCCTGCAACAGGACTTGAATCCCTTATTGGGGCGAAAAATTGCTGTAGGAATTTCATATGATGGGAGCGTAAGATTTATTAAAAAGATGCAATTCTATGAAGGCGTCTCCGAAATTCTGAATCAAGGGGCTGGCTTTAGATTTACTGCAGAATGCTACTTTCCCACTTTCTTTGCATTGCAAACATTTTTCAGGGAGTTGGGCTAAATGGAAATTTTCTAGTACTCCAAATGAAGTTTCGATGATTCAAATCTAACAAACTCTTCAAGGGAAACAAAAATCACTATGGAATTGAATTCACAACAAAGGTAAGGAATTCCTTAAGCAAAAAGGCATAGGATACAAATTCATGTGTTTTCGGTTTGTAGGATTAAATATGGTATGATATGTTGATATGCAGGAGTGTCAAGTACTAGAAATCCATGTCATTATCACTCAAAAAATGAAATCAATGTGATTTTGTATTTATTTTCTCATTCAGTTCATCTTTTTATTTAATTTTTCTTGCAGTGTACAATGCTATTTTTTACTAGATGAAACCTGGCGTGTTGCCGCAAGAATTGTTTGTGATAATTTTAATGAGGTCTGTTACATGAACATGAATATTTGGATTAGTAATATAAAAGGTTAAACTGAAAATACATATGATTATTATTTAATTACAACATGTTTATTGAATATGAGGATCATAATAAAATAATTAAGACATCTAAGTCTTTTTCATGCATGTTTGCATGTTGAGGTGGGCTTTTTATACATGATTACCTGTTGAGGTGATTTAGTTGCATGGTGAGATAAATATGTTAGGAGGGATCAACTATTTAGTTATATATAGGATTTGTGTGCAATTCTGCAACACACTCTTTCATTATTGGGCAACAAACAAACCCTAGAGTTCAAGACGGTTCATGTGACTCCTTGGGGGCAAGGGACACTACAGAGCTATGATAATATTTATAAAAAAGCGCATAGTTATGATGTTACTTATGGCACGATCAGTACATAGGCATTACCTCCGTGATAAGTAGACCGAAACGATTTTGCATCTACTACTATTACTCCACTTTGAGAGCGCTTCTATGCTTGCCTCTCTACGTATTAAGTTCATGACAAACAGATTAGTGCATGAAATATGATGACATAATGTAGACAGAATAAGAACAACCAATATGATCAAACCCCGTCGTTTTACCCTTAGTAGCAGCAATACAAATACGTGCCTCACTACTCCTCCTGTCATACATGAGGACACTATAAGATTGAACCTACCACAAAGCTGTTGGGGAACGCACTAATTTCAATAAATTTCCTACGCACACGCAAGATCTATCATGATGATGCATAGCAACGAGAGAAGAGAGTGTGTCTACGTACTCTCGTAGACCGAAAGTGGAAGCGTTTATCAACGCGGTTGATGTAGTCGTACACCTTCACGATCCGTCCCGATCAAGTACCGAACATAAGACACCTCCGCGTTCAGCACACGTTCAGCTCGATGACGTCCTCACCTTCTTGATCCAGCAAGAGGGGCGAAGTAGTAGATGAGTTCCGACAAAATGACGGCGTGATGACGGTGTTGGTGACGAACAATCTCCGCAGGGCTTCGCCTAAGCACTACGAAAACTATGACGGAGGATAAACTAGAGGGGACGGGGTTGCCGGCACACGGCTTGGTGTTTCTTGATGCGTCTTCGGTGCTAGCCCTACCCCTCTATTTATATGTTGTGCCTTGGGGTCAAAATTTGGAGTAAAAGTCTACACAAAGTCGGTTTCACCCGAAAGGCAAGAGTCCTTCTCGGACTCCAGGACCAGACGCGAGGGTTCCCAGCGTCTGGACCCAGATGCTAGGGACCCTGGCGTCTGGCCCCTGGACTCCGCAAAACTTCCTTTTGCTTTTTCCAAAAACTTTGTGGGCTTTCCCCTTTGGCCCAAATAAAGTGTTCTTGTACCCAAACATTTCGGGAAACATCCAGAACCCCTTCCGGTGAATTCCGAAACCCTTCCCGAGACCAAACACTATTATCCCATATATCAATCTTTATCTCCGGACCATTCCGGAGTTCCTCGTCATGTCCGTGATCTCATCCGGGACTCCGAACAACATTCGGTCACCAACATACATAACTCATATAGTACTATATCATCAACGAACGTTAAGCATGCGGACCCTACGGGTTCGAGAACTATGTAGACATGACCGAGACACCTCTCTGGTCAATAACCAATAGCGGAACCTGGATGCCCATATTGGCTCCTACATATTCTACGAAGATCTTTATCGATCGAACCGCATAACAACATACGTTGTTCCCTTTGTCATCGGTATGTTACTTGCCCAAGATTCGATCGTCGGTATCTCAATACCTAGTTCAATCTCATTACCGGCAAGTCTCTTTACTCGTTCCGTAATGCAACATCCCTTAACTAACCCATTAGTCACATTGCTTGCAAGGCTTATAGTGATGTGCATTACCGAGAGGGCCCAGAGATACCTCTCCGATAGACAGAGTGACAAATCCTAATCTCGATCTATGCCAACTCAACAAACACCACCGAAGACACCTGTAGAGCATCTTTATAATCACCCAGTTACGTTGTGACATTTGATAGCACACAAGGTGTTCCTCCGGTATTCAGGAGTTGCACAATCTCATAGTCATAGGAACATGTATAAGTCATGAAGAAAGCAATAGCAATAAACTAAACTAGGGGTGGACATATAAACCAAAGACCGAAATACCGAACCGAAAGAACCGGCGCCGACACCGAACTGACCGAAACCGATTACTTCGATTGTTACTTCGGTCATAACTTCTGTAGAACCGAAATTAGCTCGGGATTCTCGGTTACAGGCCCCGGTTACCCGATAAACCGATATACTCCAAAATATGAGAAATAGCCCAGCCCATTATCATTACCTGGCAACTCCCGAGGCCCAGCAGACAAGCACCCCACGTGAACTGCTGAAAATTCACCCCCGTTTCCCCATCTCACGCAACGCCCTGACCTAGATGCCACAAGCATTTCCTCCCTGGTCTGCTCCCCCGCCGGCGACAACGCCCTGCTCTCATACCTCGTACGTCTGCTGACCTGCCGGTGGTAGCGCTCTGCTCACCTCCCTAGCCGTCGACGGCCGCCTGGTGGACAGGTAGCTCGCAGCGGGACTTATCTCCTCTCTTCTTTGCGATTTCTTTTTACCATCCCCTCATATTATTCATTGATGATTTCACGTTTTCTTGAGAAATCGAGTAGGTAGATGAGAAGTTCTTGCCTTTAGATATGAATGCGTTCGATTGTTGGTGTTTTATTTCTCCGTTTGATTGTGTGTGCTGTCAAACAACTTCGGTCTTGTTCGGTTATATGGGAAACCGAACCGAAGTTACGGCGCCCTGAACTCTCGGTTAGCAAGATTACGAAACACCGATCGGTCATTGTTTCCAGGAAACCGAATTAGCTACAACCCGAACAAACGGAACCGAAATTCTCGGTTGGACCGAATGCCCAGCCCTAAACTAAACGATCATTATGCTAAGCTAACAGATGGGTCTTGTCCATCACATCATTTTCTAATGATGTGATTCCGTTCATCAAATGACAATACATGTCCATGGCTAGGAAACTTAACCATCTTTGATTAATGAGCTAGTCAAGTAGAGGCATACTAGGGACACTCTGTTTGTCTATGTATTCACACATGTACTAAGTTTCCGGTTAATACAAGTCTAGCATGAATAATAAACATTTATCATGATATAAGGAAATATAAATAACAACTTTATTATTGCCTCTAGGGCATATTTCCTTCAGTCTCCCACTTGCACTAAAGTCAATAATCTAGCTCACATCATCATGTGATTTAACACCAATAGTTCACATCGTCATGTGACCATCACCCAAAGGGTTTACTAGAGTCAATAATCTAGTTCACATCGCTATGTGATTAACACCCAAAGAGTGATCATGTTTTGCTTGTGAGAGAAGTTTAGTCTACGGGTCTGCAACATTCAGATCCGTATGTATTTTGCAAATTTCTATGTCTACAATACTCTGCACGGAGCTACTCTAGCTAATCGCTCCCACTTTCAATATGTATCTAGATCGAGACTTAGAGTCATCTAGATCGGTGTCAAAATCTTGCATCGACGTAACTCTTTACGATGAACTCTTTTATCACCTCCATCACCGAGAAATATTTCCTTAGTCCTCTAAGGATAATTTTGACCGCTGTCAAGTGATCTACTCCTAGATCACTATTGTACTCCCTTGTCAAAATCATGCTAAGGTATACAATAGGTCTGGTACACAGCATAGCACACTTTATAGAACCGATGACTGAGGCATAAGGAATGACTTTTTCATTCTCTTTCTATTTTCTGCCGTGGTCGAATTTTGAGTCTTTACTCAACTTCACACGTTGCAACACAGTCAAGAACTCCTTCTTTGACTGTTCCATTTTGAACTACTTCAAAAACTTGTCAAGGTATGTACTCATTGAAAAATTTATCAAGCGTCTTGATCTATCTCTATAGATCTTGATGCCCAATATGTAAGCAGCTTTACCGAGGTCTTTTATTGAAATACTCCTTTCAGACACTCCTTTATGCTTTCCAGAAAATTCTACATCATTTACAATCAACAATATGTCATTCACATATACTTATTAGAAAGACTATAGTGCTCCCACTCACTTTCTTGTAAATACAGGCTTCACCGCAAGTTTGTATAAAACTATATGCTTGATCACACTATCAAAGCGTATATTCCAACTCCGACAGGCTTGCACCAGTCCATAAATGAATCGCTGGAGCTTGCACACTTTGTTAGCATCTTTTGGATCGACAAAACCTTCTGGTTGCATCATATACAACTCTTCTTTAAGATATCCATTAAGGAATGGAGTTTTGACATCCATTTGCCAAATTTCATAATCATAAAATGCGGCAATTGCTAACATGATTCGGACGGGCTTAAGCGTCTCTACGGGTGAGAAGGTCTCATTGTAGTAAACTCCTCGAACTTGTCGAAAACCTTTTGCGACAATTCGAGCTTTGTAGATAGTAACACTACTATCAGCGTCCGTATTCCTCTTGAAGATCCATTTATTATCAATGGCTTGCCGATCATTGGGCAAGTCAACCAAAGTCCACACTTTGTTCTCATACGTGGATCCCATCTCAGGTTTCATGGCCTCAAGCCATTTTGCGGAATCTGGGCTCATCATCGCTTCCTCATAGTTCGTAGGTTCGTCATGGTCTAGTAACATGACTTCCAGAAAGGATTACCGTACCACTCTGGTGCGGACCATACTCCGGTTGACCTACGAGGTTCGGTAGTAAATTGATCAGAAGTTTCATGATCATCATCATTAGCTTCCTCACTAATTGGCGTATGAATCACTAGAACTGATTTCTGTGGTGAACTAATTTCCAATTCGGGGAAGGTACAATTACCTTATCAAGTTGTACATTCCTCCCACTCACTTCTTTCGAGAGAAACTTCTTCTCTAGAAAGGATCCATTCTTAGCAACGAATATCTTGCCTTCGGATCTGTGATAGAAGGTGTACCTAACAGTTTCCTTTGGGTATCCTATGAAGACGCATTTCTCCGATTTGGGTTCGAGCTTATCAGGTTGAAACTTTTTCACATAAGCATCATAGCCCCAAACTTTAAGAAACGACAGCTTAGGTTTCTTGCTAAACCACTGTTCATATGGTGTCATCTCAACGGATTTAGATGGTGCCCTATTTAACGTGAATGCAGTTGTCTCTAATGCATAACCCCAAAATGATAGTGATAAATTGGGAAGAGACATCATAGATCGCACCATATCTAATAAAGTATGGTTATGACGTTCGGATACACCATTACGCTGTGGCGTTCCAGGTGGCGTGAGTTGCGAAACTATTCCACATCGTTTCAAATGAAGACCAAACTCATAACTCAAATATTCGTCTCCGCGATCATATCGTAGACACTTTATTTTCTTGTTACGATGATTTTCCACTTCACTCTGAAATTCTTTGAACTTTTCGAATGTTTTAGACTTATGTTTCATTAAGTAGATATACCCATATTTGCTTAAATCATCTGTGAAGGTGAGAAAATAATGATATCTGCCGCGAGCCTCAATGTTCATTGGACCACATACATCAGTATGTATGATTTCCAATAACTCCGTTGCTCGCTTTATTGTTCCGGAGAACGGAGTTTTACTCATCTTGCCCATGAGGCATGGTTCGCAAGTACCAAGTGATTCATAATCAAGTGATTCTAGAAGTCCACCAGAATGGAGTTTCTTCATGCGCTTTACACCAATATGACCCAAACGGCAGTGCCACAAATAAGTTGCACTATCATTATCAACTCTGCATCTTTTGGCTTCAATATTATGAATATGTGTATCACTATGATCGAGATTCAATAAACCATTCACCTTGGGTGTATGACCTCAGAAGGTTTTATTCATGTAAACAGAATAACAATTATTCTTTAACTAAATGATAATTGTATTGCAATAAACATGATCCAATCATATTATGCTAAACGCAAACACCAAATAACATTTATTTTAGGTTCAACACTAATCCCAAAGGTAAAGGGAGTGTGCGATGGTGATCTTGTCAACCTTGGAATCACTTCCAACTCACACCATCACCTCGCCCTTAACTAGTCTCTGTTTATTTTGCAACTCCTGTTTCGAGTTACTACTCTTAGCAACTGAACTAGTATCAAATACCGAGGGGTTTGCTATAAACACTAGTAAAGTACACATCAATAACATGTATATCAAATTTACCTTTGTTCACTTTGCCATCCTTCTTATCCGCCAAGTATCTGTTGGAAATATGCCCTAGAGGAAATAATAAAAGCATTATTATTATATTTCCTTGTTCATGATAATTGTCTTTATTCATGCTATAATTGTGTTATCCGGAAATCGTAATACATGTGTGAATAATAGACACCAACATGCCCCTAGTAAGCCTCTAGTTGACTAGCTCGTTGATCAACAGATAGTCATGGTTTCCTGACTATGGACATTGGATGTCATTGATAACGAGATCACATCATTAGGAGAATGATGTGATGGACAAGACCCAATCCTAAACGTAGCATAAATATCGTATAGTTCGTTTGCTAGAGTTTTTCCAATGTCAAGTATCCTTTCCTTAGACCATGAGATCGTGTAACTCCCGGATACCGTAGGGGTGCTTTGGGTGTACCAAACGTCACAACGTAACCGGGTGACCATAAAGGTATACTACGGGTATCTCCGAAAGTGTCTGTTGGGTTGACACGGATCAAGACTGGGATTTGTCACTCCGTATGACGGAGAGGTATCACTGGGCCCACTCGGTAATGCATCATCATTATGAGCTCAAAGTGACCAAGTGTCTAGTCACGGGATCATGCATTACGGTAGGAGTAAAGTGACTTGCCGGTAACGAGATTGAACAAGGTATTGGGATACCGACGATCGAATCTCGGGCAAGTGACATATCGATTGACAAAGGGAATTGTATACGGGGTTGCTTGAATCCTCGACATTGTGGTTCATCCGATGAGATCATCGAGGAGCATGTGGGAGCCAACATGGGTATCTAGATCCCGCTGTTGGTTATTGACCGGAGAGTCGTCTCGGTCATGTCTACATGTCTCCCGAACCCGTAGGGTCTACACACTTAAGGTTCAGTGACGCTAGGGTTGTAGGGATATGTATATGCAGTAACCCGAATGTTGTTCGGAGTCACGGATGAGATCCCGGACATCACGAGGAGTTCCGAAATGGTCCGGAGGTAAATAATTATATATAGGAAGTGCTATTTCGGCCATCGGGACAAGTTTCGGGGTCACCGGTATTGTACCGGGACCACCGGAAGGGTCCCGGGGGTCCACCGGGTGGGGACACCTGCCCCGCGAGGCCACATGGGCTGTAGGGGGTGCGCCTTGGCCTACATGGGCCAAGGGCACCAGCCCCAAGAGGCCCATGCGCCTAGGGTTCAAGAAGGGAAGAGTCCCAAAGGGGGAAGGCACCCCCTAGGTGCCTTGGGGGGGAGGGACTCCTCCCTTGGCCGCCGCCCCCCCTAGGAGATTGGACCTCCTAGGGCCGGCGCCCCCCCCTTGGCTCCCTATATATAGTGAGGGGAGGAGGGCCTCCCATACCACGCCTTTGGTGCCTCCCTCTCCCTCTCCAACACCTCCTCCTCCTCCATAGAGCTTGGCGAAGCCCTGCCGGAGTACTGCAGCTCCATCACCACCACGCCGTTGTGCTGCTGCTGGAGCCATCTTCCTCAACCTCTCCTTCCCCTTGATGGATCAAGAAGGAGGAGACGTCACACTGACCGTACGTGTGTTGAACGCGGAGGTGCCGTCCATTCGACGCTAGGATCTCCAGTGATTTGGATCACGTCGTGTACGACTACCTCATCCCCGTTCTTTGAACGCTTCCGCTCGCGATCCAAAAAGGTATGTAGATGCATCCGATCACTCGTTGCTAGATGAACTCATAGATGGATCTTGGTGAAACCGTAGGAAAATTTTTGTTTTCTGCAATGCTCCCGTACAGTGGCATCATGAGCTAGGTCTATGTGTAGTTCTTCTTGCGCGAGTAGAACACCATTTGTTGTGGGCGTAGATGTTGTCAACTTTCTTGCCACTACTAGTCTCATCTTGCTTCAGCGGTATTGTGGGATGAAGCGGCCCGGATCAACCTTACACGTACGCTTACGTGAGACCGGTTCCATCGACTGACATGCACTAGTTGCATAAGGTGACTGGCGGGTGTCTGTCTCTCCCACTTTAGTTGGAGCGGATTCGATGAAAAGGGTCCTTATGAAGGGTAAATAGAAGTTGACAAATCACGTTGTGGCTTTCACGTAGGTAAGAAAACGTTCTTGCTAGAACCCTATTTCAGCCACGTAAAAACTTGCAACAACAATTAGAGGACGTCTAACTTGTTTTTGCAGCAAGTGCTTTGTGATATGATATGGCCAAAGTTGTGATGAATGATGAATGATATATATGTGATGTATGAGATGTTCATGCTATTGTAATAGGAATCACGACTTGCATGTCGATGAGTATGACAACCGGCAGGAGCCATAGGAGTTGTCTTTATTTTTGTATGACCTGCGTGTCATTGAGAAACGCCATGTAAATTACTTTACTGTATTGCTAAACGCGTTAGCCATAGTAGTAGAAGTAATAGTTGACAAGCAACTTCATGGAGACACGATGATGGAGATCATGATGAAGGAGATCATGGTGTCAAGCCGGTGACAAGATGATCATGGAGCCCCAAGATGGAGATCAAAGGAGCTATATGATATTGGCCATATCATGTCACTATTATTATTTGATTGCATGTGATGTTTATCATGTTTTGCATCTTGTTTACTTAGAACGATGGTAGTAAATAAGATGATCCCTCATAATAATTTCAAGAAAGTGTTCCCCCTAACTGTGCACCGTTGCGACAGTTCGTTGTTTCGAAGCACCACGTGATGATCGGGTGTGATAGATTCCAACGTTCACATACAACGGGTGTAAGACAGATTTACACAAGCAAACACTTAGGTTAACTTGACGAGCCTAGCATGTACAGACATGGCCTCGGAACACAGAAGACCGAAAGGTCGAGCATGAGTCATATAGAAGATACGATCAACATGAAGATGTTCACCGGCGTTGATTAGTCCGTCTCACGTGATGATCAGACACGGCCTAGTTAACTCGGATCATGTTATACTTAGATGACTAGAAGAGGGATGTCTATCTAAGTGGGAGTTCACTGTAAAATTTGATTAGATGAACTTAATTATCATGAACTTAGTCTAAAATATTTACAATATGTCTTGTAGATCAAATGGCCAACGTAGTCCTCAACTTCAACGCGTCCCTAGAGAAAACCAAGCTGAAAGACGATGGCAGCAATTACACGGACTGGGTCCGGAACCTGAGGATCATCCTCATAGCTGCCAAGAAAGATTATGTCTTACAAGCACCGCTAGGTGATCCACCCGTCCCACAGAACCAAGACGTTATGAACGCTTGGCAGACACGTGCTGATGACTACTCCCTCGTTCAGTGCGGCATGCTTTACAGCTTAGAGCCGGGGCTCCAAAAGCGTTTTGAGAGACATGGAGCATATGAGATGTTCGAAGAGCTGAAAATGGTTTTCCAAGCTCATGCCCGGGTCGAGAGATATGAGGTCTCCGACAAGTTCTTCAGCTGTAAGATGGAGGAAAATAGTTCTGTCAGTAAGCACATACTCACTATATCTGGGTTGCATAACCGCTTGACTCAGCTGGGAGTTAATCTCCCGGATGATGCGGTCATTGACAGAATCCTCCAGTCGCTTCCACCAAGCTATAAGAGCTTTGTGATGAACTTCAATATGCAGGGGATGGAAAAGACCATTCCTGAGTTATTTTCAATGCTGAAATCAGCGGAGGTAGAAGTCAAGAAGGAACATCAAGTGTTGATGGTGAATAAAACCACTAAGTTCAAGAAAGGCAAGGGTAAAAAGAACTTCAAGAAGGACGGCAAGGAAGTTGCCGCGCCTGGCAAGCAAGCTGCCGGGAAGAAGCCAAAGAATGGACCCAAGCCCGAAACTGAGTGCTTTTATTGCAAGGGAAATGGTCACTGGAAGCGGAACTGCCCCAAATACTTAGCGGACGAGAAGGCCGGCAAAACAAAAGGTATATGTGATATACATGTAATTGATATGTACCTTACTAGTACTCGTAGTAGCTCCTGGGTATTTGATACCGGTGCAGTTGCTCACATTTGTAACTCAAAGCAGGAGCTGCGGAATAAACGAACACTGGCGAAGGACGAGGTGACGATGCACGTCGGGAATGGTTCCAAGGTCGATGTGATCGCCGTCGGCACGCTACCTCTACATTTACCTACGGGATTAGTTTTAAACCTCAATGATTGTTATTTAGTGCCAGCTTTGAGCATGAACATTGTATCGGGATCTCGTTTAATTCGAGATGGCTACTCATTTAAATCCGAGAATAATGGTTGTTCTATTTATATGAGAGATGTGTTTTATGGTCATGCTCCCATGGTGAATGGTTTATTCTTAATGAATCTCGAGCGTAATGCTACACATGTTCATAGTGTGAATACCAAAAGATGTAAGGTTGATAATGATAGTCCCACATATTTGTGGCACTGCCGCCTTGGTCACATAGGTGTCAAACGCATGAAGAAGCTCCATGTAGATGGACTTTTAGAGTCTCTTGATTATGAATCATTTGACACGTGTGAACCATGCCTCATTGGTAAAATGACCAATACTCCGTTCTCAGGAACAATGGAGCGAGCAACCAACTTGTTGGAAATCATACATACTGATGTGTGCGGTCCAATGAGTGTTGAGGCTCGCGGTGGCTATCGTTATGTTCTCACCCTCACTGATGACTTAAGTAGATATGGGTATGTCTAATTAATGAAACACAAGTCTGAAACCTTTGAAAAGTTTCAAGGAATTTCAGAGTGAGGTTGAGAATCAACGTGACAGAAAAATCAAGTTTTTGCGATCAGATCATGGAGGAGAATACTTGAGTCACGAATTTGGCACACACTTAAGAAAATGTGGAATAGTTTCACAACTCACGCCGCCTGGAACACCTTAGCGTAATGGTGTGTCCGAACGTCGTAATCGCACTCTATTAGATATGGTGCGATCTATGATGTCTCTTACCGATTTACCGCTATCTTTTTGGGGCTATGCTTTAGAGACTGCCGCATTCACTTTAAATAGGGCTCCGTCGAAATCCGTTGAGACGACACCGTATGAATTATGGTTTGGGAAGAAACCTAAGCTGTCGTTTCTAAAAGTTTGGGGATGCGATGCTTATGTCAAGAAACTTCAACCTGAAAAGCTCGAACCCAAGTCGGAAAAATGCGTCTTCATAGGATACCCTAAAGAAACTGTTGGGTATACCTTCTACCTCAGATCCGAAGGCAAGATCTTTGTTGCCAAGAATGGATCCTTTCTAGAGAAGGAGTTTCTCTCGAAAGAAGAAGTGGGAGGAAAGTAGAACTTGATGAAGTGTTACCTCTTCAACCGGAAAATGGCGCAACTCAAGAAAATGTTCCTGAGGTGCCTGCACCGACTAGAGAGGAAGTTAATGATGATGATCATGAAACTTCAGATCAAGTTGCTACTGAACTTCGTAGGTCCATAAGGACACGTTCCGCACCAGAGTGGTACGGCAACCCTGTCCTGGAAATCATGTTGTTAGACAATGGTGAACCATCGAACTATGAAGAAGCGATGGCGGGCCCGGATTCCGACAAATGGCTAGAAGCCATGAAATCCAAGATAGGATCCATGTATGAAAACAAAGTATGGACTTTGACTGACTTGCCCGATGATCGGCGAGCCATAGAAAATAAATGGATCTTTAAGAAAAAGACAGACACGGATGGTAATGTGACCATCTATAAAGCTCGACTTGTCGCTAAGGGTTATGGACAAGTTCAAGGGGTTGACTACGATGAGACTTTCTCACCGGTAGCGAAGGTAAAGTCCGTCTGAATCATGTTAGCAATTGCCGCATTCTATGATTATGAGATATGGCAAATGGACGTCAAAACGGCATTCCTTAATGGTTTCCTTAAGGAAGAATTGTATATGATGCAGCCGGAAGGTTTTGTCGATCCTAAGAATGCTAACAAGGTGTGCAAGCTCCAACGCTCGATTTATGGGCTGGTGCAAGCATCTCGGAGTTGGAACATTCGCTTTGATGAGATGATCAAAGCGTTTGGGTTTACGCAGACTTATGGAGAAGCCTGCGTTTACAAGAAAGTGAGTGGGAGCTCTGTAGCATTTCTCATATTATATGTAGATGACATACTTTTAATGGGAAATAATATAGAACTCTTGGACAGCATTAAGGCCTACTTGAATAAGAGTTTTTCAATGAAGGACCTTGGAGAAGCTGCTTATATATTAGGCATCAAGATCTATAGGGATAGATCGAGACGCCTCATAGGTCTTTCACAAAGCACATACCTTGATAAGATATTGAAGAAGTTCAATATGGATCAGTCTAAGAAGGGGTTCTTGCCTGTGCTACAAGGTGTGAAATTGAGCTCATCTCAATGTCCAACCACGGCAGAAGATATAGAAGAGATGAGTGTCATCCCCTATGCCTCAGCCATAGGTTCTATTATGTATGCCATGCTGTGTACCAGACCTGATGTAAACCTTGCCGTAAGTTTGGTAGGAAGGTACCAAAGTAATCCCAGCAAGGAACACTAGACAGCGGTCAAGAATATCCTGAAGTACCTGAAAAGGACTAAGGAAATGTTTCTCGTTTATGGAGGTGACGAAGAGCTCGTCGTAAAGGGTTACGTCGACGCTAGCTTCGACTCAGATCTGGATGACTCTAAGTCACAAACCGGATACGTGTATATTTTGAATGGTGGGGCAGTAAGCTGGTGCAGTTGCAAGCAGAGCGTCGTGGCGGGATCTACATGTGAAGCGGAGTACATGGCAGCCTCGGAGGCAGCACATGAAGCAATTTGGGTGAAGGAGTTCATCACCGACCTAGGAGTCATACCCAATGCGTCGGGGCCAATCAAACTCTTCTGTGACAACACTGGAGCTATTGCACTTGCCAAGGAGCCTAGGTTTCACAAGAAGACCAGGCACATCAAGCGTCGCTTCAACTCCATTCGTGAAAATGTTCAAGATGGAGACATAGATATTTGTAAAGTACATACGGACCTCAATGTAGTAGATCCGTTGACTAAACCTCTCCGTAGAGCAAAACATGATCAACACCAGAATTCCATGGGTGTTCGATTCATCACAATGTAACTAGATTATTGACTCTAGTGCAAGTGGGAGACTGTTGGAAATAAGCCCTAGAGGCAATAATAAAAGCATTATTATTATATTTCCTTGTTCATGATAATTGTCTTTATTCATGCTATAATTGTGTTATCCAGAAATCGTAATACATGTGTGAATAATAGACACCAACATGTCCCTAGTAAGCCTCTAGTTGACTAGCTCGTTGATCAACAGATAGTCATGGTTTCCTGACTATGGACATTGGATGTCATTGATAACGAGATCAAATCATTAGGAGAATGATGTGATGGACAAGACCCAATCCTAAACGTAGCATAAAGATCGTGTAGTTCGTTTGCTAGAGTTTTTCCAATGTCATGTATCCTTTCCTTACACCATGAGATCGTGTAACTCCCGGATACCGTAGGGGTGCTTTGGGTGTACCAAACGTCACAACGTAACTGGGTGACCATAAAGGTATACTACGGGTATCTCCGAAAGTGTCTGTTGGGTTGACACGGATCAAGACTGGGATTTGTCACTCCGTATGACGGAGAGGTATCACTGGGCCCACTCGGTAATGCATCATCATTATGAGCTCAAAGTGACCAAGTGTCTGGTCACAGGATCATGCATTACGGTATGTGGGAGCCAACATGAGCTCAAAGGGCCCACTCGATCGAATCTCGGGCAAGTGACATATCGATTGACAAAGGGAATTGTATACGGGGTTGCTTGAATCCTCGACATCATGGTTCATCCAATGAGATCATCGAGGAGCATGTGGGAGCCAACATGGGTATCCAGATCCCGTTGTTGGTTATTGACCGGAGAGTCGTCTCGGTCATGTCTACATGTCTCCCGAACCCGTAGGGTCTACACACTTAAGGTTCGGTGACGCTAGGGTTGTAGGGATATGTATATGCAATAACCCGAATGTTGTTCGGAGTCCCAGATGAGATCCCGGATGTCACGAGGAGTTCCGGAATGGTCCGGAGGTAAACAATTATATATAGGAAGTGCTATTTCGGCCATCGGGACAAGTTTCGGGGTCACCGGTATTGTACCGGGACCACCGGAAGGGTCTCGGGGGTCCACCGGGTGGGGACACCTGCCCCGAGGGGGCCACATGGGCTGTAGGGGGTGCGCCTTGGCCTACATGGGCCAAGGGCACCAGCCCCAAGAGGCCCATGCGCCTAGGGTTCAAGAAGGGAAGAGTCCCAAAGGGGGAAGGCACCCCCTAGGTGCCTTGGGAGGGAGGGACTCCTCCCTTGGCCGCCGCCCCCCCTAGGAGATTGGATCTCCTAGGGCTGGCGCCCCCCCCTTGGCTCCCTATATATAGTGAGGAAAGGAGGGCCTCTCATACCACGCCTTTGGTGCCTCCCTCTCCCTCTCCAACACCTCCTCCTCCTACATAGAGCTTGGCGAAGCCCTGCCGGAGTACTGCAGCTCCATCACCACCACGCCGTCGTGCTGCTGCTGGAGCCATCTTCCTCAACCTCTCCTTCCCCTTGCTGGATCAAGAAGGAGGAGGCGTCACGCTGACCGTACGTGTGTTGAACGCGGAGGTGCCGTCCGTTCGGCGCTAGGATCTCCGGTGATTTGGATCACGTCGTGTATGACTACCTCATCCCCGTTCTTTGAACGCTTCCGCTCGCGATCCACAAAGGTATGTAGATGCATCCGATCACTCGTTGCTAGATGAACTCATAGATGGATCTTGGTGAAACTGTAGGAAAATTTTTGTTTTCTGCAACGTTCCCCAACAGTATCTAGGGTAGTTCCACTTCCAGTGACCATTTCCTTTGCAGTAGAAGCACTCAGTTTCAGGCCTGGGTCTAGCTTTGGGCTTCTTCATGGGAGTGTCAACTTGTTTGCCATTCTTTTTGAAGTTCCTTTTCTTTCCCTTTCCCTTTTATTTGAAACTAGTGGTCTTGTCAACCATCAACACTTGATACTTTTCTTGATTTCTACCTTCGCCGATTTCAGCATCGCGAAGATCTCGGGGAATCATTTTCGTCATCCCTTGCATATTATATTTCATCACGAAGTTCTAGTAACTTGGTGATAGTGACTAGAGAACTTTATCAATTAGTATCTTGTCTGGAAGATTAACTCCCACTTGATTCAAGCAATTGTAGTACCCAGACAATCTGAGCACATGCTCACTGGTTGAGCTATTCTCTTCCATCTTGTAGGCAAGGTACTATCAGAGGTCTCATACCTCTCGACACAGGCATGAGTATGAAATACCAATTTCAACTCTTAGAACATCATATATGTTCCGTGACATTTCAAAACATTTTTGAAGTCCTAGTTCTAAGCCATAAAACATGGTGCACTAAACTATCAAGTAGTCATCATACCGAGCTTTGCCAAACGTTCATAACGTCTGTATCTGCTCCTGCAATAGGTCCATCATCTAGCGGTGCATCAATGACATAATTCTTCTGTGCAGCAATGAGGATAATCCTCAGATCATGGACCCAGTCCGCATTATTGCTACTATCATCTTTCAACATATTTTTCTCTAGGAACATATCAAAAATAAACGGGGAGCTACATCGCAAGCTATTGATCTACAACATAGATATGCAAAAACTATCAGGGCTAAGTTCATGATAAATTAAGTTCAATTAATCATATTACTTAAGAACTCACACTTAGATAGACATCTCTCTAATCATCTAAGTGACCATGTGATCCATATCAACTAAACCATGTCCGATCATCATGTGAGATGGAGTAGTTTTCAATGGTGAACATCACTATGTTGATCATATCTGCTATATGATTCACGCTCGACCTTTCGGTCTCAGTGGTTCGAGGCCATATCTGCATATGCTAGGCTCTTCAAGTTTAATCCTAGTATTCCGAGTGTGCCAAACTGGCTTGCACCCATTGTATGTGAACGTAGAGCTTATCACACCCGATCATCACGTGGTGTCACGGCACGACGAACTGTAGCAGCAGTGCATACTCAGGGAGAACACTTATACCTTGAAATTTAGTGAGAGATCATCTTATAATGCTACCACCGAACTAAGCAAAATAAGATTGATAAAGGACAAACATCACATGTAATCAATATAGGTGATATGATATGGCCATCATCATCTTGTGACTTTGATCTCCATCTCCAAAGCACCGTCATGATCACCATCGTCACCGGCTTGACACCATGATCTCCATCGAAGCATCGTTGTCGTCTCGTCAACTATTGCTTCTACGACTATCGCTACCGCTTAGTGATAAAGTAAAGCAATTACATGGCGATTGCATTTCGTACAATAAAGCGACAACCATATGGCTCCTACCAATTGCCGATAACTTGTTACAAAATAGGATCATCTCATACAATAAAATTTAGCATCATGTCTTGACCATATCACATCACAACATGCCCTACAAAAACTAGTTAGATGTCCTCTACTTTGTTGTTGCAAATTTTACGTCGCTGCTACGGGCTGAGTAAGAACTGTTCTTACCTACGCATCAAAAACCACAACACGGTATAGTGATTGCTTTTTGATCTTTAGAAAGAACCATGTTCATTGAATCTGATTCAATTAAAGTTGGAGAAATTGACACCCATCAGCCACCTGTGTGTGAAGCACGTCGGTAGAACCAGTCTCGCTTAAGCATACGCGTAATGTCGGTCTGAGCCGCTTCATCAAACAATACTGTTGAATCAAGAATCAACTAGTGACGGCAAGCAATATGTATATACCCATGCCCACAACTCCTTTGTGTTCTACTCATGCATATAACATCTATGCATAGACCTGGCTCAGATGCCACTGTTGGGGAATGCAGTAATTTCAAAAAAAATCCTACGAACACGCAAGATCTATCATGGTGATGCATAGCAATGAGAGGGGAGAGTTTGTCTATGTAGCCTCGTAGACGGAAAGCAGAAGCATTTATCAACGCAGTTGATGTAGTCGTACACCTTCACGATCCGTCCCGATCAAGTACCAAACATACGACACCTCCGCGTTCAGCACACGTTCAGCTCGATGACGTCCTCGCCTTCTTGATCCAGCAAAAGGGGTGAAGTAGTAGATGAGTTCCGACAGCACGATGGCGTGATGACGGTGTTGGTCAAGAACATTCTCCGTAGGGCTTCACCTAAGCACTACGAAAACTATGACGGAGGATTGATACGTCTTGAACGTATCTATAATTTTTGATTGCTCCATGCTATATTATCTATTGTTTTGGACTATATTGGGCTTTATTTTCCACTTTTATATTATTTTTGGGACTAACCTATTAACCGGAGGCCCAGCCCAGAATTGATGTTTTTTTTGCCTATTTTAGTGTTTCGAAGAAACGTAATATCAAACGGAGTCCAAACGGAATAAAACCTTCGGGAACGTGATTTTATCACCGAACATGATCCAGGAGACTTGGACCCTGCTCCAAGGAACAAAAGAGGCGGTCACGAGGGTGGGGGGCGCCCCCCGTAGGGCGTGCCCCCTGCCTTGTGGGCCCCTCGGTGCTCCTTCGGCGTACTCCTTCCTCCTATATATACCTATGTACCCCCAAACGATCAGAACAGGAGCCAAAAACCTAATTCCACCGCCGCAACTTTCTGTATCCACAAGATCCCATCTTGGGTCCTGTTTCGAAACTTCGCCGGAAGAGGGTCATCATCACGGAGGGCTTTTACATCATCATAGCCTCTCCGATGAAGTGTGAGTAGTTTACCTCAGACCTTCGGGTCCATAGTTAGTAGCTAGATGGCTTCTTCTCTCTCTTTGAATCTCAATAGAAAGTTCTCCCCCTCTCTTGTGGAGATCTATTTGATGTAATCTTATTTTTGCGTTGTGTTTGTTGAGACCGATGAATTGTGGGTTTATGATCAAGTCTATCTATGAATAATATTTGAATCTTCTCTGAATTCTTTTATGTATGATTGGTTATCTTTGCAAGTCTCTTCGAATTATCCGTTTGGTTTGGCTAACTAGATTGGTAGTTCTTGCCATGGGAGAAGTGCTTAGCTTTGGGTCGATCTTGCGGTGTCCTTTCCCAGTGACAGAAGGGGCAACAAGGCACGTATTGCATCGTTGCCATCGAGGATAACAAGATGGGGTTTATTTCATATTGCATGAATTTATCTCTCTACATCATGTCATCTTGCTTAAGGCGTTACTCTGTTTTTAACTTAATACTCTAGATGCATGCTGGATAGCCGTCGATGAGTGGAGTAATAGTAGTAGATGCAAAATCATTTCGGTCTACTTGTCACGGACGTGATGCCTATATAGTATATACATGATTATGCCTAGATATTCTCATAACTATTCTCAATTCTTTCAATTGCTCAACAGTAATTTGTTCACCCACCGTAGAATACTTATGCTCTTAAGAGAAGCCACTAGTGAAACCTATGGCCCCCGGGTCTATTCTCATCATATCAATCTCCATCACTTTAATCTTGCTTTGCCTTTTACTTTGCCTTTACTTTTTACTTTGCATCTTTATACCAAAAATACCAAAACTATTATATCTATCAGATCTCACTCTCGTAAGTGACCGTGAAGGGATTGACAACCCCTAATCGCGTTGGTTGCGAGTAGATATCGTTTTGTGCAGGTACGAGGGACTTGAGCGTGGCCTCCTACTGGATTGATACCTTGGTTCTCAAAAGCTGAGGGAAATACTTATGCTACTCTGCTGCATCATCCCTTCCTCTTCGGGGAAAACCAACGCAAGCTCAAGACGTAGCAAGAAGGATTTCTGGCGCCGTTGTCGGGGAGTCTACGCAAAAAGTCAACATACCAAGTACCCATCACAATCCCTATCTCTCGCATTACATTATTTGCCATTTGCCTCTCGTTTTCCTCTCCCCCCAATTCACCCTTGCCGTTTTATTCGCCCTCTCTCTATCTCTATCCTCCCTCTCTATTTGCCTCTTTTGCCCGTTTGCCTCTTGTTTGCTCGTGTGTTAGATTGCTTGTTTGTCGCGATGGCTCAAGATAATACTAAATTGTGTGACTTCACCAATACCAATAATAATGATTTCCTTAGCACTCTGATTACTCCTCTTACGGATGCTGAATCTTGTGAAATTAATACTGCTTTGTTGAATCTTGTTATGACAGAGCAATTCGCCGGCCTTCCTAGTGAAGATGCCGCTACTCATCTGAATAGCTTCGCTGATTTATGTGATATGCAAAAGAAAAAAGATGTCGATAATGATGTCATTAAATTGAAGCTATTTCCTTTTTCACTTAGAGATTGTGCTAAAGCTTGGTTTTCGTCTTTGCCTAAGAATAGTATTGATTCATGGAACAAGTGCAAAGATGCTTTTATCTCTAAGTATTTTCCTCCCGCTAAGATCATCTCTCGTAGAAACGATATTATGAACTTTAAACAACTTGATCATGAACATGTTGCACAAGCTTGGGTGAGAATGAAATTAATGATACGTAACTGCCCTACTCATGGTTTGAATTTGTGGATGATCATACAAAAATTTTATGCCGGATTGAATTTTGCTTCTAGAAATCTTTTAGATTCGCCCGCGGGAGGCACTTTTATGGAAATCACTTTAGGAGATGCTACTAAACTCCTAGATAATATTATGGTTAATTATTCTCAATGGCATACTGAAAGATTTTCTAATAAAAAGTGCATGCGATAGAAGAAATCAATGTGTTGAGTGGAAAGATGGATGAACTTATGAAATTATTTGCTACTAAGAGTGTTTCTTCTGATCCTAATGATATGCCTTTGTCTACTTTGATTGAGAATAACAATGAATCTATGGATGTGAATTTTGTTGGTAGGAATAATTTTGGTAACAACGCTTATACAGGGAATTTTAATCCTAGGCCATATCCTAGTAATCCTTCTAATAATTACGGGAATACCTACAACAACTCTTATGGAAATTATAATAAGATGCCCTCTGAATTTGAGAATAGTGTTAAAGAATTTATGAATTCACAAAAGAATTTTAATGCTTTGCTTGAGGAGAAATTGCTTAAAGTTGATGATTTGGCTAGAAACGCTGATAGAAATTCTCTTGAGGTTGATTCTTTAAAGCTTAGATCTATTCCTCCTAAACATGATATCAATGAGTCTCTCAAAGCCATGAGAATTTCCATTGATGAGTGCAAGGAAAGAACCGCTAGGATGCGTGCTTCCAAAGATGCCTTTATTAAAGCGTGTTCTTTCAATACCTATGAAAATCAAGATGAAGATCTAAAAGTTATTGATGTGTCTCCCATTAAATCTTTATTTTGCAATATGAATCTTGATGAAACTGAATATGATCTTCCTTTACCTAGAAGGCGTTCTAAAAATTCGGAGTATTTAGATCTTAATGATGAAATTGATGAAAGTGGGATTGAAAGAAATAAAAATCTAGATGTTGCTAAACCCACTATATTGGATTTCAAGGAATTTAATTATGAAAGTTGCTCTTTAATTGATTGTATTTCCTTGTTGCAATTCGTGCTATTCTCCACATGCTTATAGTCAAAAGAAAGCCTTCACCAAACATATTGTTGATGCCTTGATGCAATCTTATGAAGAAAAACTTGAGTTGAAAGTTTCTATCCCTAGAAAACTCTATGATGAGTGGGAACAACTATTAAAATTAAAATTAAATATCATTAATTTTATGCCTTGTGTGATTTGGGTGCTAGTGTCTCTACTATTCCCAAGCTTTGTGTGATTTGCTAGATTTCCGTAATTTTGATGATTGCTCTCTAAACTTGCATCTTGCGGATTCCACTATTAAGAAACCTATGGGAAGGATTAATGATGTTCTTATTGTTGCAAATAGGAATTATGTGCCCGTAGATTTCATTGTTCTTGATATAGATTGCAATCCTTCTTGCCCTATTATTCTTGGTAGACCTTTCCTTAGAACGGTTGGTGCGATTATTGATATGAAGGAAGGGAATATTAGATTTCAATTTCCATTAAAAAAGGGCATGGAACACTTTCCAAGAAAGAAAATAAAATTTCCATATGAAACTATCATGAGAGCCACTTATGGATTGCCTACCAAAGATGGCAATACCTAGATCTATCCTCGCCTTTATGCCTAGCTAGGGGCGTTAAACGATAGCACTTGTTGGGAGGCAACCAATTTTATTTTTATTCCTTGCTTTTTGATCCTGCTTAGTAATAAATAATTTATTTAGACTCTGTTTTGGTTGTGTTTTTTGTGTTTAATTAGTGTTTGTGCCAAGTAGAACCGTTGGGAAGACTTGGGGAAAGTTTTGTTGAACTTGCTGTAAAAAACAGAAACTTTAGCGCTCACGAGAACTGCTGTTATTTTTATTTGAAGAGTGATATTTAGTTATTTTTTTGCAGATGATTAATAGATAAATTCCTCACGTCCAGCAATTTATTTTAGAATTTTTGGGGTTCCAGATCTTGCGCTAGCTATAGATTACTACAGACTGTTCTGTTTTTGACAGATTCTGTTTTTCGTGTGTTGTTTGCTTATTTTGATGAATCTATGGTTAGTAAAATAGTTTATAATCCATAGAGAATTGGAATACAGTAGGTTTAACACCAATATAAATAAATAATGAGTTCGTTACAGTACCTTGAAGTGGTCTTTTGTTTTCTTTTGCTAACGGAGCTCACGAGTTTTCTATTTTGAGTTTTGTGTTGTGAAATTTTCAAGTTTTGGGTGAATTCTTTTGATGGATTATGGAACAAGGAGTGGCAAGAGCCTAATCTTGGGGATGCCCATGGCACCCCCAAGATAATGCAAGGACACCAAAAAGTCAAAGCTTGGGGATGCCCCGGAAGGCATCCCCTCTTTCGTCCACTTCCATCGGTAATTTACTTGGAGCTATATTTTTATTCACCAACATAATATGTATTTTGCTTGGAGCGTCTTGTATTATTTGTGTATTTGTGTATTAGTATGCCACAATCATCCTTGCTGTACACACCTTTTGAGAGAGCCATACATGAATTAAAATTTGATAGAATACTCTATGTGCTTCACTTATATCTTTTGAGCTAGTTAATTTTGCTCTTTGTGCTTCACTTATATCTTTTGAGCTAAGTAGTTTTGCTCTATGTGCTTTACTTATATCTTTTGAGCCATGTAGTTTTGCTCCATGTGCTTCACTTAGACCTTTTAGAGCATGGTGGTGGATTTGTTTTAAAGAAACTATTGATCTCTCATGCTTCACTTAAATTATTTTAAGAGTCTCTTAATAGCATGGTAATTTGCTTAATAAAATATGCTTGGTATTCAAGATTTGTGAAACTTTCTTTTGAGTGTGTTGAATACTAAGAAAAGATTGAAGCATGATAATTGTTTTGAGATATGGAGGTGATAATATTAAAGTCATGCTAGTTGAGTAGTTGTGAATTTAAAGAATACTTGTGTTAAAGTTTGTGATTCCCGTAGCATGCACGTATGGTGAACCGTTATGTGATGAAGTCGGAGCATGATTTATTTATTGATTGTCTTCCTTATGAGTGGCGGTCGGGAACGAGCGATGGTCTTTTCCTACCAATCTATCCCTCTAGGAGCATGCGCGTAATACTTTGCTTTGATAACTTCTAGATTTTTGCAATAAGTGTATGAGTTCTTTATGACTAATGTTGAGTCCATGGATCATACGCACTCTCACCCTTACACCTTTGCTAGCCTCTCTAATACTGCACACTTTTCGCCGGTATCATACACCTACCATATACCTTCCTCAAAACAGCCACCATACCTACCTATTATGGCATTTCCATAGCCATTCCGAAATATATTGCCATGCAACTTTCCACCGTTCTGTTTATCATGACACACTCCGTCATTGTCATATTGCATATCCCGGTACACCGCCGGAGGCATTCATATAGAGTCATATTTTGTTCTAAGTATTGAGTTGTAAGAAAAATAAAAGTGTGATGATCATCATTATTAGAGCATTGTCCCAGTGAGGAAAGAATGATGGAGACTATGATTCCCCCATAAGTCGGGATGAGACTCCGGGCGAAAAATAAAATAAATAAAAAAGAGGCCAAAGAATCCCAAATAAAAAGAGGCCATAAAAAAGAGAAAAGGCCCAAATAAAAAAATAATGAGAGAAAACGAGAGAAGGGACAATGTTACTATCCTTTTACCACACTTGTGCTTCAAAGTAGCACCATGATCTTCATAGTAGAGAGTCTCTCATGTTATCACTTTCATATACTAGTGGGAATTTTACATTATAGAACTTGGCTTGTATATTCCAATGATGGGCTTCCTCAAATTGCCCTAGGTCTTCATGAGCAAGCAAGTTGGATGCACACCCACTTAGTTTCTTTTTAAGCTTTCATATACTTATAGCTCTAGTGCATCCGTTGCATGGCAATCCCTACTCACTCATATTGATATCTATTGATGGGCATCTCCATAGTCCGTTGATACGCCTAGTTGATGTGAGGCTATCTTCTCCTTTTTGTCTTCTCCACAACCACCATTCTATTCCACCTATAGTGCTATATCCATGGCTCACGCTCATGTATTGCGTGAAGATTGAAAAAGTTTTGAAAAAGTTAGAGTATGAAACAATTGCTTGGCTTGTCATCGGGGTTGTGCATGATTTAAATACTTTGTGTGGTGAAGATAGAGCATAGCCAGACTATATGATTTTGTAGGGATAACTTTCTTTGGCCATGTTATTTTGAGAAGACATAATTGCTTTGTTAGTATGCTTGAAGTATTATTATTTTTATGTCAATATAAACTTTTGTCTTGAATCTTTCTAATCTGAATAATCATACCACAATTAAGAAGATTTGCATTGAAATTATGCCAAGTAGCACTCCGCATCAAAAATTCTCTTTTTATCATTTACCTACTCGAGGACGAGCAGGAATTAAGCTTGGGGATGCCTGATACGTCTCCAACGTATCTATAATTTTTGATTGCTCCATGCTATATTATCTACTGTTTTGGACTATATTGGGCTTTATTTTCCACTTTTATTTTATTTTTGGGACTAACCTATTAACCGTAGGCCCAGCCCAGAATTGTTGTTTTTTGCCTATTTCAGTCTTTCAAAGAAACGGAATATCAAACGGAGTCCAAACGGAATAAAACCTTCGGGAACGTGATTTTCTCACCGAACGTGATCCAGGAGACTTGGACCGTGCTCCAAGGAACAAAAGAGGCGGTCACGAGGGTGGGGGCGCCCCCCCCCTAGGGCGCGCCCCCTGCCTCGTGGGCCCCTCGGTGCTCCTCCGGCGTACTCCTTCCTCCTATATATTCCTACGTACCCCCAAACAATCAGAACCGGAGCCAAAAACCTAATTCCACCGCCGCAACTTTCTGTATCCACGAGATTGAAGGAAATATGCCCTAGAGGCAATAATAAAGTTATTATTTATTTCCTTATATCATGATAAATGTTTATTATTCATGCTAGAATTGTATTAACAGGAAACATAATACATGTGTGAATACATAGACAAACATAGTGTCACTAGTATGCCTCTACTTGACTAGCTCGTTGATCAAAGATGGTTATGTTTCCTAAACATAGACATGAGTTGTCATTTGATTAACGGGATCACATCATTAGGAGAATGATGTGATTGACTTGACCCATTTTGTTAGCTTAGCACTTGATCATTTAGTTTGTTGCTATTGCTTTCTTCATGACTTATACATGTTCCTATGACTAGGAGATTATGCAACTCCCGTTTACTGGAGGAACACTTTGTGTGCTACCAAACGTCACAACGTAACTGGGTGATTATAAAGGTGCTCTACAGGTGTCTCCGAAGGTACTTGTTGGGTTGGCGTATTTCAAGATTAGGATTTGTCACTCCGATTGTCGGAGAGGTATCTCTGGGCCCTCTCGGTAATGCACATCACATAAACCTTACAAGCATTGCAACTAATAAGTTAGTTGCGGGATGATGTATTACGGAACGAGTAAAGAGACTTGCCGGTAACGAGATTGAACTAGGTATTGAGATACCGACGATCAAATCTCGGGCAAGTAACATACCGATGACAAAGGGAACAACGTATGTTGTTATGCGGTCTGACCAATAAAAGATCTTCGTAGAATTTGTAGGAGCCAATATGAGCATCCAGGTTCCGCTATTGGTTATTGACCAGAGACGTGTCTCGGTCATGTCTACATTGTTCTCGAACCCGTAGGGTCCGTACGATTAACGTTACAATGACAGTTTCATTATGAGTTTATATATTTTGATGTACCGAAGGTTGTTCGGAGTCCCGGATGTGATCACGAACAAAACGAGGAGTCTCGAAATAGTCGAGACATAAATATTGATATATTGGGCGACTATATTCGGACACAGGAATGGTTTCGAGAGTTATCGGATATAAAACAGAGTACCGGGGGTTAATGGGCCTCATGGGCCCAAAGTGGAGCAGAGGAGGGGCGGCCAGGGCAGGCTGCGCGCCCCCTCCCCCTCTAGTCCAAATTGGACAAGGAGGGAGGGGCGGCGCCCCCCTTTCCTTTCTCTCCTCTCTCTCTTCCTTCCCCCTCTCCTAGTTGGACAAGGAAAGGAGGGAGTCCCTCCTGGCCGGCCGCCCCTCCCCCTTGCTTCTTTATATACGGGGGCAGGGGGGCACCTCTAGACACAACAATTGATCCTTGAGATCTATTAGCCGTGTGCGGTGCCCTCCTCCACCATAATCCTCGATAATATTGTAGCGGTGCTTAGGCGAAGCCCTACGACGGTAGAACATCAAGATCGTCACCACGCCATCGTGCTGACGGAACTCTTCCCCGACATTCTGCTGGATCGGAGTCCGGGGATCGTCATTGAGCTGAACGTGTGCTAGAACTCGGATGTGCCGTAGTTTCGGTGCTTGATCGGTCGGGCCGTGAAGACGTACGACTACATCAACCGCGTTGTGCTAACGCTTCCACTTCCGGTTTACGAGGGTACGTAGACTACACTCTCCTCTCTCGCTGCTATGCATCACCTTGATCTTGCGTGTGCATAGGAAAATTTTGAAATTACTACGTTCCCCAACAAAGATCCCATCTTGGGGCCTGTTCCGGAGCTCCGCCAGAAGAGGGTCGTCATCACGGAGGGCTTCTACATCATCATAGCGTCTCCAATGAAGTGTGAGTAGTTTACCTCAGACCTTCGGGTCCATAATTAGTAGCTAGATGGCTTCTTCTCTCTCTTTGAGTCTCAATACAAAGTTCTCCCCCTCTCTTGTGGAGATCTATTCGATGTAATCTTCTTTTTGCGGTGTGTTTGTTGAGACCGATGAATTGTGGGTTTATGATCAAGTCTATCTATGAATAATATTTGAATCTTCTCTGAATTCTTTTATGTATGATTGGTTATCTTTGCAAGTCTCTTCGAATTATCCGTTTGGTTTGGCTAACTAGATTGGTAGTTCTTGCCATGGGAGAAGTGCTTAGCTTTGGGTTCGATCTTGTGGTGTCCTTTCCCAGTGACAGAAGGGGCAGCAAGGCACGTATTGCATCATTGCCATCGAGGATAGCAAGATGGGGTTTATTTCATATTGCATGAATTTATCTCTCTACATCATGTCATCTTGCTTAAGGCGTTACTCTGTTTTTAACTTAATACTCTAGATGCATGCTGGATAGCGGTCGATGAGTGGAGTAATAGTAGTAGATGCAGAATCGTTTCGGTCTACTTGTCACGGACGTGATGCCTATATAGTATATACATGATCATGCCTAGATATTCTCATAACTATGCTCAATTCTGTCAATTGCTCAACAGTAATTTGTTCACCCACCATAGAATACTTATGCTCTTGAGAGGAGCCACTAGTGAAACCTATGGCCCCCGGGTCTATTCTCATCATATCAATCTCCATCACTTTAATCTTGCTTTGCCTTTTACTTTGCCTTTACTTTTTACTTTGCATCTTTATACCAAAAATACCAAAAATATTATATCTATCAGATCTCACTCTCGTAAGTGACCATGAATGGATTGACAGCCCCTAATCGTGTTGGTAGCGAGTAGCTATCGTTTTGTGCAGGTACGAGGGACTTGAGCGTGGCCTCCTACTGGATTGATACCTTGGTTCTCAAAAACTGGGGGAAATACTTACGCTACTCTGCTGCATCATCCCTTCCTCTTCGGGGAAAACCAACGCAAGCTCAAGACGTAGCAAGGATAAACTAGAGGGGACGAGGTTGCCGGCACACGGCTTGGTGTTTCTTGATGCGGCTTCGATGCTAGCCCTACCCATCTATTTATATGTCGAGCCTTGGGGTCGAAACTTGGAGTAAAATCCTACACAAAGTCGGTTTCAGCCGAAAGGCAAGAGTCCTTCTCGAGCTCTAGGACCAGACGCCAGGGTTCCCGGCGTCTGGACCCAGACGCCAGGAACCCTGGCGTCTGGCCCCTGGACTCCGCAAAACTTCCTTTTGCTCTTTCCAAAAACCTTGTGGGCTTTCCCCTTTGGCCAAATAAAGTGTTCTCGTACCCAAACATTTCGGGAAACATCCGGAACCCCTTCCGGTGAATTCCGGAACCCTTCCGGAGACCAAACACTATTATCCCATATATCAACCTTTATCTCTGGACCATTCCAGAGTTCCTTGTCATGTCCGTGATCTCATCCGAGACTCCGAACAACATTCGGTCACCAACATACATAACTCATATAGTACTATATCGTCAATGAACGTTAAGCGTGCGGACCCTACAGGTTCGAGAACTATGTAGACATGACTGAGAAACCTCTCTAGTCAATAATGAATAGCGGAACCTGGATGCCCATATTGGCTCCTACATATTCTATGAAGATCTTTATTGGTCGACCCGCATAACAACATACGTTGTTCCCTTTGTCATCGGTATGTTACTTGCCCAAGATTCGATCTTCGGTATCTCAATACCTAGTTCAATCTCATTACCGGCAAGTCTCTTTACTCATTCTATAATGCAACATCCTGTAACTAACCCATTAGTCACATTGCTTGCAAGGCTTATAGTGTGTGCATTACCGAGAGGGCCCAGAGATACCTCTCCGATAGACGGAGTGACAAATCCTAATATCGATCTATGCCAACTCAACAAAGACCATCGGATACACCTATAGAGCATATTTATAATCACCCAGTTATGTTGTGACATTTGATAACACACAAGGTGTTCCTCCGGTATTCGGGAGTTGCATAATCTCATAGTCATAGGAACATGTATAAGTCACGAAGAAAGCAATAGCAATAAACTAAACGATCATTATGCTAAGCTAATGGATGGGTCTTGTCCATCACAACATTCTCTAATGATGTGATCCCGTTCATCAAATGACAATACATGTCCATGGCTAGGAAACTTAACCATCTTTGATTAACGAGCTAGTCAAGTAGAGGCATACTAGGGACACTCTGTTTGTCTATGTATTCACACATGTACTAAGTTTCTGGTTAATACAATTCTAGCATGAATAATAAACATTTATCATTATATAAGGAAATATAAATAACAACTTTATTATTGCCTCTAGGGAATATTTCCTTCAAAAGCACCTCTCCCACTGAAGATAAATCAATCTAGTTGGCCAAACTAAATGAATAGATCAGAGAGAAATACAAAGCTATAACAATCACACATAAAAAAGTTCAAAAATAACTCAATTACTTTCAATGAACAATCTGATCATAAACTCACAATTCATTGGATCCCAACAAACACACCGCAAAAGATTATATCGAATCAATCTCCAAAGAGAACATTTATTGAAGATCAGAGAGAGAGAGCCATCTAACTACTGTTATGGACCCTTAGGTCCTATGGGGAGCTACGCCCACATCATCATGGAGGCAATAAGGCTGATGAAGAAGGCCTCCGTGATCGATTCCCCCTCTGGCAAATTACCGAAAAGGCCTCCAAATGGGATCGCGGAAGAATAGAGGCTTGCGGCGGCGGAAGAATTGTTTAGTTTGCTCTGTTGAGGGTTTGGGAATATTTGGGAATATATGGCACTAGAATTAGGTCAGGCGGAGCTACAATAGGCCCACAAGACATGAGGGCACGCCTACCCCCACCCCCAAGGCGGGCCCTGTTGCCTTGTCGTCTCCTCGTTTGGCTTCTGTTCCTCCCCTGAAGCCTCCAGGGTCTCTCCTTGTCCAGAAAAAATCGTCAAAAAGCTTCGTAGCGTTTGGACTTCGTTTGGTACGGATTTTCGTAAAACCAAAAATATGCAGAAAACAACGGCTGGCACTAGGTTAATAGGTGATGAGTCTAATTTATGTGATAGTTTTACTATGTATTATGTGCCTACATGGTAGGCTTTGTGGAATTTTACCGCGTTCACGTACTTCTTTTTGTGGATAATCCCTCAGGTGACGTCGTTTGGATCAATTATCCTTTAACGGAGAAAATCCTCAGAAATGGTAGTGGAATCATGCATTTAAGGTGATAATCACTTTCTATAAAAAATCAAGCAAGAAGGCCAAAGGAATGGACGTCGCCACGCTCCCAGCGCGAAAGACGGCGTTCCATATGACTGCGAGTGCCCATATGAGCAGCCGTATGGCGCGCCGCCACCATCGCTGGATCGACTATTTTCACCCCGTCGAATCAGATCGTGGATCAGACCCCCAGAGACACTAGAAACTCATCCAGACGACAGAACCCTAGCCTCCGGAGTTCATCCAAAGGGGGGATTGGCAAGGAGAAGGAGGGGATCCTTCCCACCGCAAGGAGGGGGCAACATCATCGCCACCATCATCCTCAACCACATCATCATCCACATCCTTATCATCCACAACATCAAGAACCCTAGTGGATCCTTCGGTGTATCATTTGAATCACTCATCCATGTATTCCATTACCATTTCTACTATGTTTGTTGTCCTCATGTGTGAGTACACCCCTAGTTCTCAGGGATATGGATGAACCTTGGTATGTGTAGGATCTGAAACGTTATTGTGGATATGAGATCTCCTGTTGAATGCTTAGTTTAATAATTTCGTGAATGTTGTGAAGGGGCCCCACTCAACATTTATGCCTTGTGGCCATGAAGTATATCACTATCATTGTAAAGGTTTAGGATGCAGAGGTAATTCGAGGTGACAGTAAAAGCCTACTGCTCCTAGCCTTTGCAATTGACCGGGGAATTACGGAGAACCCTTAGAGAGGCCGCGTTCACGGGGAAACCCTTAATTATCATGAGTTTAACCCTCTGGGGAGACTATGATGGTGGCGTGCGTGGCACGAAGTCTACCACGAGTAGAACGTGTGCTATGCCCGGCTCCGCCTAGCATAATCGTCAACAGTGGCTCAAGTATCCGGTATATACTATGCTTATGCATATGTGCGTTAGAAACATACCAATGAAGATTCCGGACTCCCTGAGAACGCCTTTTTACTATGTTGTTTCACTAGTCATCACAATCCCTACACATCATTTATTTTATGTTATTTAGCCACCAGTTACAACACTACTCAACAATCATTTATATCCGCTCTCACTCTGCTTTAAGTTTGCAATTATTTGCAGGCACAAAAATACATAATTCCCTACAAGAGGCAGAAGTATGATTCATGTGCTCCCTGTGGGATCGATACTCTTACTTTGAAAAGGCTACAACTAAACCCTATGCACTGGCAGGTTATCAAGCTTTTTATGGCTCCGTTATTGGGGAGCTGAGCGCTTTTGGGCTTTGTCTTAAGTATTGAATTATTTGTGTCTTAATATTTTTGCAGATAGAAAGCAACCATGGTCCTTCAAGAGCAAATTTGTCAGGTAGCAGTGGAATTGGTTGCAGGACCATCTCGAGGAGAGAATATTATATCAGTTGGTCCTGACCTACCTGGCAAAATATGAGATAAACCCTCGGTTGATTGCTATGGTGAAGTAAAATATATTCCGAGGTTATGCAATTGAATGCCCGTATATGCATATTAAAAAATTGATCTTGCGTGTGGAACTTTTCACTTGCAGGACTTGACTAATGAAGAAATAAAAGCAAAAATCTTTCCTTATTCATTAGGTGGAGGAGCTACTAAATGGCTAGAATGCCAGCCGATGAACATCCCGAGGAATTGGCCAGAATTGTTGAGAGCATTCCTTACTTATTATTACCCTCAAGGGAAGTTATATACATTAAGAAGGAAAATCAACAGCTTTGGACAAAGAGAAGGTGAGTAATTGGTAGATGCATATATAAGGTATCGTGAAATACTCTTTGCATGTCCTGAACACCATTATCCTAATTACTCAATTGTTAACTTCTTTTATGGTGGACTTGACTCACAAAGTAAACAAGCTTTAGATCTTGCTTCTAGAGGTTCTTTTCTAGGAACTGGAATATCAGAGGCTTGGAGCTTACTTGACAGGATGAGGTATAATGCTGAGAATTGGTACATTTGTTCAAAGGAAAAGAGTAAGGTTGATCATGTTTATGATAGTATTAAATCTTTCCTTAGAACTTCAAAAGTAAAAGAATTACATCGTGAGTTAAATGTTGGAACTGACCCCATGTTGTATGTTTTGAAATATTTTTCTAAGTTCTTGAATTTACCAGAGAAAAAGTACTTGAAACGCAACAGGGAGTCTAAAGCTATTCGCATGGTGGAGGCTATAAAGAAGAAGACTACTCCACCTAGAGAAGGAAAGAAGCTCATCATAAGTCAAATGGCAGGAAGCCAAAGGGAACACCTTCAGCTAAAGGGAAGAGGAATGTCAAATTAGAACAATGTGGGCCTCCACCTTATGT
This sequence comes from Triticum monococcum, assembly GCA_034509565.1. Classification (NCBI taxonomy): domain Eukaryota; kingdom Viridiplantae; phylum Streptophyta; class Magnoliopsida; order Poales; family Poaceae; genus Triticum; species Triticum monococcum. The sequence continues at coordinate 526,455,858 of CM067847.1, forward strand.
CGATATGGTAAAAGAAGTTGCTACACCTATACCAGTGGTGAACAAAGAAGTCCACCTGGACAAAGATACAACTTCTTATCTTAAAGGTTGTACTGAAGGTAAAGATGCAGGTAACCAAATTTTATCATGTTCCTTCGGGTGCAAGTCCTATTTTGGGTTATGTGGCACTGGTTCCCCAATCAATATTATTCCTTGCAGTCTTTATGCAAAAATATATAATGAGATTTCTCCTTGTACTCTTGAGCCCACTGATGTTGTTATTAAGCTTGCAGACAAAACCGATAGGAAACCTTGTGGCATCCTTAAAGATGTCAATATTATAATAGGTTCGCTCATTTATCCTATTGATATTTATGTACTAATGATCTCTGAGGATAAAGATTGTCCTATTGTTTTTGAAACTTCTTTCTGAATGTTGCAAGAGCATAAATCAACAAAAAGTCTATCTCTATGAAGTGGGGAGATGAGATGATCAAATTCCCATTTTCCTCTGTATTAAGCAAGCCATATGAAGAAGAAGCTCAAGATAAATAAGAATAGAAAGTGAATCAATTGGGAGATTCATCTCCAAACACCAAAGATGAAGTTGAGTGGGTATTGGTTAGGCCTGGATCCTTATTTGAGGATGGAGAGAAGGAGGAAATTGAAATGATAATGGACGCTACTCCAATAGTTTGCCCGCGCCTGAATAAAGTCTATGAGGTGCTTGAAAGAAAAGGAGATGAGGAACTATCTCCTCCTACTTTGAAACCCTTACCAAGGGGTTGAGGTTTGAATTTATGGATAATACAGGAAGATTCCCTATTATTGTTAATGCCGACCTTTCAGGGAAAGAAAAGGAGAAATTATTGGTGGTGCTAAGCAAGATAAGGCTTTGGGCTACTCAATGAAGGATGTAAAGGGGATGCATCCATCCATTTATTCTCATGCTATCCCTATTGAGGAAGGAGCTAAACCCGTAACTGAAAGTCAACGAAGACTTCATCCGGCTTCCAAAAATGTGGTAAGAAAAGAGGTAATACGTCTCCTCGATGCAGGGGTAATCTACCCAATATCTGATATTAAGTGGGTAAGTCCGGTCCATTGCATTCCTAAGAAAGGAGGAGTTTTTTTAGTGACTAATGAAAATAATGACCTAGTCCCTACTAGGGCCGTTATTGGGTATGGAATGTGTGTTGATTTCAAGAAATTAAATAAATGGACTAAGAAGGATCATTACCCGTTACCGTTCATAAATGAGATACTTGAGAGGTTGGCCAACAATTCTTATGTTTGCTATCTTGATGGATATTCTGGGTTTTCATGAATACCTATCTAGGCCGAGGACCAAGAAAAGACTACCTTCACCTGCCTGTACTATACATACGCATATTGTAGAATGTCGTTTGGTATATGTAATGGACCACCTTCATTTCAGAATTGCATTTCTAAAATTTTCCATGATTTTATTGAAAAAATTGTCAAGGTGTTTATGGACAAGTTTTCTGTTCATGGTACATCCTTCGATAATTGTCTCTATAATCTTACAAAAGTTTTGCAGAGATGTGAAGAAATAAGTTTTGTGCTGAACTAGGAGAAGAGTCACTTCATGGTCACATAAGGGGTAGTGTTGGGGCACAGAGTCTCAGGAAAGAGCATCGAGATATATCAAGATAGAATTGAGGTAATAGAGAATTTAGCTTACCCCCGGGACATAAAATGTATGCAAACTTTCATGGGACATGCTAGTTTTTATAAAAGGTTTATAAAAATTTCTCCAAAATATCAAAACCTTTGACTGACCTCTTGCACAAAGACGTGGCATATTTTTTCGACAAAATTTGCGTGCAAGCATATGAAAAACTGAGGGACGCATTAATCACGGCTCCTACCATCCAACCTCCAAAGTAGGATGAACCCTTTAAAATTATGTGTAATGTTAGCAATTATGCTATTGGAGCTGTCCTTGGCAGTGAGATGATAAAAAACTCAATGTTGTCTTTTATGCTAGTCGGAGCTTGGATGAGGATCAAATACATCTAGCTACCACTGAGAAAGAGTTGCTTACCATTATCTTTATGTGTGATAATTTCCGTTCTTACATTATTTTCTGGGATATATGTGGTGGGCACCCTTAAGAGCCCTGCCTGACACTGTTGGGTTTTTTTACGCCCGCCTATGATAGGCATTCCTGCAGTAATATGCTTTTCTTCTCTTTTCACTGAGTTATACTACCTTTGTCCTTGTTTATTGGTCTCCTTTGCATTTCGTGCTAGATTTTGACCATAGATTTAACTAGCAAAATGTTAATGCATATACCCAAAAATAATATCAATGAAAGCTACGTTCAAATACTCTTTTTTTGCGGATGTACGTTCAAACATTATATCCGTGGATTACTCAAATACGAATCCAAGGATATAATTTTTTATGACATGCATTACTATTTTGTTAGTTAAATCTACAGTCAAAAATTGACACAATATACTAAGGGGATCAATAAATCAGGACGAAGGTAGTAATGGCTATGAAGCCAACCCTCCTCATTTTGGACTATGTTGACTTGTATTCGGGTGTAAACCCTAGCCGGTGTTTTTTTTCGAAAAGGAGGTTATCCCCAGCCTCTGCATCAGAAAAATGCATGCAGCCATCTTATTTAAAAGCAAATAGTCCGACAAAGTCAACAGGTCTCAAAATACAAAAAGGCTCACCAAGAGCTAACTGCAAGAAAGCGAAATAGCCACAACCGACAGAATAAAAAAAGATAGGAAGCTAAACACATATCCTATTACATGACCGCCATCAAAACCAGTTGAAGATAGCCCGTGCTACTGTCTCCCAACGGATAGACCCAGTAAACATACGCTCCCTGGCATCCGTCGAAGTGAGTAGCGACCACATACGGAGCAGGAGCAGTGTAGTGGCCCGAAAAACAACCTGCAAGAAATGAACATGTGTTGTTCTGTTAAAAACCAAATCGTTCCTACAATTCTATATAGCTCATAATAAAGCACACACTCCTACACAAATGAGTTTTGCGGTGTCTGATTGTACTCCATCCAGTCACGTCCCAAATAACGTGTGGATGGTATTCGAAGGGGTAATGTTAAAAGCTATATGCACAGATCGCCATAAAAATTTTGTCATTGGGCAATCGAGAAAAAGGTGTTTGACAGACTCATCATGATCGCAAAAACTACATCTTGACGATCCTGTCCAGTTACGTTTAGCCAAATTGTCCTTAGTTAGAATGACTTACTTGTGAACAAACCACATAAACATTTTAGTGGCGTGCTAAACTACTTTCCCCCCTTTTTTTCCAAGCAATAGAACCCTGGGTCAAGCTCTTACTTCTATCTGAAATTGGTTGGTTGAGTGTTAAATTCAGTAGTTCATAACCCGGGGCTTGACACGGAGGGAGTAGGTCGGGTGATGCCAATATACCTGGAATGGAAGACGCGCTAGAGGATACAAAGATAACCGAGCAGGGAATGTAGTTGTACTTACTGTTAGGTGTTAAAACTGTTGCTTACCTCAAACTTTACAAGTATTCACACAGAAGGAAAATATCTGATCTTGAATTCCTCTGAATACAACCACGACGGATATTTGACGTTCAATGCTAACCCTGTACTACACATATTCACATTCACTAGAGATATTTGAACTTGTCGCTATTTCGTACATCTAGGCATCAACCTGACTACTTTACATAAAGAACAATGAATACAATATACAATTGAAACTTCTATCTAACAAACTACGGACAAATCATCTGGATACTACCCGTATGTTGGAGGCATGCCGCTTCAAGAATGAGCTCAGTTGGCTCCACAGGGAAATTTGGGAACCGAAGAGCCGCACACTAACTGATTTCTTGGACCCTGTCCTAACAAACTCCAGTTCCCTCGATACACCATGTTCTTCAAAGCTGGAATCTTCAAGAAATGGGAGGTCAACTGAACCCTCAGACTCCACATTCTTAAGCCATCCTCGGAGCAAATAGTTTATAACCTGACCAAAGAGAAAAGATCAGCGTTCATCATCATTGAAATAGAACTCACTAGCCATGACTGTAAACCCCTGTTGGTGTCACAGCTTTGACTTCACGACTGGTGTAGTTTCTAACAAATTAAAGACCCATGACAACGTAAAATTTGCTTTGGCTGGGCGGCGGACTTGGTAGAGCGAGGCTGGGCGGCCGCCCTACCTTGATTTTTGGCACGAACAGTTATACCTATATGCTGCGTATGAATCGTGCCTAGCTGCGTTAGTTAGAAAATCCTGCCCCGCTGAGAAGAACAGAAGAACGATGGAAGGGCTGGTTGCATCGTGCACATGGGCCACGTTATTTGTACCCAGCCTGTGATCTCATATCAACGCACGATTAATTAGCCAAGTATGTCAAGCAACGCGCACACACGCACGCCGCGGGACACGACTGCACGAACCTTGTAGCGTGAGCCAATGGGCAGGGCAGGGGCCACAACGGCGGCTGAATTTGACGGCAGCAAAAACCACATGGGATCTACTGATCCAGGCCAGCCTGCTGGATGTAGGTGCGCAGGCACGGCGCAAGGCGGCGCCGCTGGAAGTTGCTGACTAGGTGGTGCGGCTGGATGCTGTCGCTGCCGGTGAAGGGGAATTGGGAAGGAAGAGGTATAAATTTCTAAAATGTCTGCATTTGTGTATAATGCGAATTTGTGATTTTGAATTTTATAGTTAAAAACTATTTTCGTATTACATCATACTTTTAGCACACTATTGAGTTCGCCCCACCTCAAAATTGACCCATCCTCTGCCACTAGTTTTTTTTCGAAAAGGGGGACTCCCCGGCCTCTGCATCAGAACGATGCATACAGCCAAATCCTCCGCCACTAGTTAGGTTACCGAAATATCTAAGACTTGACTTAAGCCTACTAAACTTCGAACTTGACACAATGTTGCACAATAGGGCAGGTTCATGAGCCTCTAATGTGGTATAAATTTATGACTTGCGGGCGCTATTGTATTATATCATTGTTAATTTCCTAGTGTGGCTGACTAGTGGGCACTATTGGTCCCATCCGTTGCAAATATAGAAGTGTAGGTGTGAAATGCTCCGCCACTGCTTAGGTTACCGAAATATCTAAGACTTGACTTAAGCCTACTAAACTCCGAACTTGACAAAATGTTGCACAATAGGGCAGGTTCATGAGCCTCTAATGTGGTATAAATTTATGACTTGCGGGCACTATTGTATTATATCATTGTTAATTTCCCAGTGTGGCTGACTAGTGGGCACTATTGGTCCCATCCGTTGCAAATATAGAAGTGTAGGTATGAAATATTATGTTTACAGAGTACAGTTCTGTGAATGGGTTGCTTGAGTATAGTTTTGAAGTGGCTGCTTAAGGTATAGTTTTGACAAAAGAAATGTAGTTCGGTGATATTTACTATAAAAACAAAAGGCAAAATTTACAAACATATTTTTATATTTTATTTATTCGAACTCGCTTTAGGTTTAAATTTGAAGAAAAAATTGACGGATAATGCACAGGTCCAGCAAAGATCTTCTCAAATTTTCGGATTGTTAACTGTCGATTTTAAAGTTACATGTTTATAGCCTGATGGTAGTTTGCTCTAGATATATGTTTGTACCTTTATGAACGATCAATGGGAGTATATTGTATAAATACAAGGGGGGGACTATAATTTCTACACAGCATGCGATAGTTACCTCAGGAACCTCGTCGTGAGGACAGTGACCGGCAGGGCTGATTTCATAATAGGGTGCTTCTGGCACCTGCTGCTTGACTCTGATACCCCAATATGGTGTAACCCAAGGATCTTCTTTCCCATACATAAGGGAAATGGGAATGTCCTGCTTTTGGCACCTGCAGATGATCAGTGTTAAAGTGGAAACTGATATTTGTAAGCAATAGAGCCATTCATCAAGTTGGGGTTTCCATCTCACCTAGATAGTGCCTCCTGAAAGGATATCTGGCCCATTGGAGCAAACATAATGGAGGCAAATGATGCAGCAGCTGCTGGGTGTTCTGTTGTCTCTATAATACGTGAGAACACCTTGTCAACATTTGTTGAGTGATCAGCATATACTTGCCTGAGTATCTTCTGTATACTTCTTGGGTCGCTTATCTTCTGCCACCTGTATCACAAGGGATCAATGGGCTATCCAATTTGTAGGATCCAATGCATGGATAACAAACATAATTCTAATGATCCTATAATTATGCATAATAACGATGATATCCTAGTATGTGGAGAGAAATAATAGTGCAAGAATTTCAGTAAATTCCAGGCAGAAGTTCATGGTTTATATGAGTTTTTTTTTTTGCAAGAGCTGAAGATGTCAACTTATTGCTAAACTTTCCATGTTAAAGGTTCAGGTAAATCCTGCACATACAATGCAAAAGGCATGAATCCCATAAAAAACTACAATCCATGAATCCAGCTTAGTGAACAAAAAACGTCAAGGCCCAATAATTAACAGCAGGGTAACTTTAAGATAATGCAATCTGCGTGTCGATGTTCTGAAACCTAATAAGTAACACATACACTGTTTCAGTAAGTTTCCTCACAACTGACGGAAGAGGAAATGTCCCAGCCCATGGAAAAATCTTTGACAAACGAGGAGATCTTGCAGGATTAGGAAGGAAACCCCAAAATGGCGTTGCATTAAGCAACGTGACCCCCTTTACAAGGTGTGGACTGGATGCAGCAAGATATAGAGCAACAAAACCTCCAAGAGAGTTTCCCACAATATAAACTGGTTCACCGATAACCTGCAAGAGGGTTATAAACTTAAGAGTAAGAAAAATGAGACATAAATCCAACAGTTGAAGATATATGTCGCCAAACTGGCTGTGAATAGCAAGATTCTAAATAGTATGATAACAAAAAAAGAAGTTGTAAGACTGACATAACAATCCTTGGAGACACATTAACATTTACAGCCAGCAAAGTTGAACCTGTTAACTCAAAGATCAGTTATATTCCCAGGACCTTTCTTAATCGTATGACCAAAAACCAAGAAACATTCACCAAACAGGAATCAATACATCATTTTGCTTTCATTAAGAATAGTGAGCACCAACGAAAACTTTCTTTTTTTGAAAAGGAGGTGAACCCTGGCCTCTGCAACATTGCGGCGCACACAGCCATCAAGCACCAAAAAAGATGATCACATAGTGTTCCAACTGGAACATTCGCAAGTAAGGAAGAACTCGATTATGCAACCATGACAGAGTTTGAATATACATGATATATGTGATTCTTGACCAGACCACCATAACAACATTTTCACAAGTCTATGTATAGATGTATAGTATTAAGAAATACCTAGATAATCAAATTATCCTGGAAATCCATTCTTGGTATCCGTTACCACTTGATGATCTAACAACAACCACTCATGATGAAAGTAAAACAGCTAACTTGCTCCCTAAAAAAACTAACTTGCTAATTATTTCAGGACTTCCAGAGAGTGCAAAGCACACGAAGATTTGTTAACTTGAAAGACATATTAGCACAAAGCCAAAAAGAAGACTGGATGAAACAACAAATATTCCAAAATGGTACCTCTTCAATGAAATGCTGGACCTGGTCACGCCACAAGTCTACAGAGTACACCAATTCATCTGCCCATGGTTGCGAATCTTGTCCAAAACCCCAATATGATTCCTCATCCTCCTCCCCTGCCATGGCCTTAGGAGCAGGGTCTTCACACGGCAATGACATTCCCTGTCCCAGAAAATCCATCGTCCACACCTTGTAATCACGGCCAAGATCCATCAATTGCTTCTCAAAATGGAACGTGCCCACCCCAAAACCTGGTAGAAAAAGCACTGCTGGCGCCTTGCTATTCTTGGTGCCAGACTTCTCGTAGTATACCGTCAGCTTCGGCTTCCACTCCCACAAACCAGTGCTGATTTGAGAACTGTCTGGCCCTTCTGGCAGGCCAGGAATCGCCACTTTCTCGATCTGGCCTACCTTCTTGGAGATGCCCTGGAGGGCAGCATCGACATCGCTTACACCGAAGCTGCGGCTGACATTAAGCTTTCCTGAATCACCAGGATTTGAAGCTCTCCCAACACAGAGAACTGAGCTTTTTCTTGGCCGAGCAAGCTTGGTATGCCGCGGACCAAGACCAGTGCCCAGAGACCTCCGCGCACTGGTAGGGGTTTGATGAAATGCCAAGCAAGAGTGACTGGAAGAAACCACTTCCATGGCCGCTTCCGTAGCTAGCACACCGGTTCTGCAACAGAGGAGCGAACAAAATTTACAGAGTTGCACAGGAACGAAGAATTCCACAGGCTATATGGGATGGGGATATGGTCGGAGAAATGAAAGCAATACTTTTGCCGTCATATATGAGAGATCCAGTGGAGTTAAGCTAAACAAGGATCCGAAACAACACTTCGATTCAGCAGTTAACAACTTAACGGAATCCGGCTCTGACGAATGACCAATTGCATGCTAATTACTCTGACAAAAGGCGGCATCAGATTGGTACCATTTTCTTACACGAAAATGATAAGTACTGTATGAACAAGCAGGGGCGGACCTAGCGTTAGGCATGGGAGTTCAGTTGAACTCAAATTTTCTTTCGTTTAAGCATGACTTGGACTGGATGGCTCACGTGAAAAAAGGAAGAAAGCCAGAAAAAAACACTGTAAAAAAACAGTCGGAGCAAGTTAGGGTTTCTCACCAGCAAAAGGAGTCGGTCCAGCTCCGGTTGGATCTCCACGCCACGGCAGCACAGTAGAGCGGAGGAGGAAGAACACCTTCCAGGTGGCGTGCTTCAGTGCCCGAGGCGTGTTCGGCGGAGGACGGAACAGATGTACTAGTAATGAAGGGCGAGGACCGAGGGGGGTAGTTTTGATCTGGAAGGCCTTGGTGCACCATCAAATTCTTGCGTTCAGATCGCTCCTACCGAACCCATTTTGCGTCCGGGTAACTCCTACCTCCGCTTGTCTTCTTCCCCCTCTCCACATCCCGCTCCTGGCTCCGCAGCTTCCAACCCCGTCTCCCTCGAGCCTCGACCACTCGTTCTTCCCACTCTCCACGGAGATACCCCACCAACCCGTCGGAATATCTCATGGACGGCACGGGGTGGAGCCACCTGTCTTGTACCGGAGGTTTGCCGCGCATAATCATGCACGTGTTCTTCACAGAACATTCACACCCACACAGATGATTCCACAGTCAATACTAGTATCTCCAGCATCTAGAAAAACGAGTACCTGGAAAAAAAAATCTTACAATTTAGGACAACGCTAACGCTCACATGGGTGGTGGAAGCGAAACCCGCCCACACGCCTATAACATACCGACTGCGTCACGTCACTGTATGCATGTATGTGGTAATCTTTTTGGATTTTCAGTTTTTAAAATATTTTATCTCTTAAATGAAAAATCTAACTGAAGATCCGTTTTCACTATTAAATCACTCGTGGCGAGATTTTCGAAACTAGATCTCATATCAATATATTTCGACGATTTTTTTAGGTTAAAAGTTATCATGTCTATTGCACATGAATTGCCATGGCATTTACGTTGAAGTTGTCATGATATGTTTCAACTATTTTCTTCTACATTTAAAAGTAAATTTTGACATTTATAAATCGAGGAATTAAGAAACTAGACTTGTCATGAACCATAAACTAAAATTGCCATGATACATGCACTTAAAAATGCCATGGATCATAAAAAATAATGTTGATGATCAAAGCACTGGAGTTGTCATCATCAAAATACTAAAATTGCCATGCTCTACAAATTGAAATTGCCACATGGCAACTTTAGTTTAAGCACTATGGCAACTACAGTGTAAACATCATAGCGACTTTTGGGTAAAAAAAATTCGTCGAAATATATCAACATGGGGTCTAGTTTTGAAGATCTCGCCGAGACGGATTTATTGGTGAAAATTTAATTCAATTTTTTAATTAGGAGATAAAACATTTTTAAGCCAAAAACCAAAAAGATTCATGTTGATGTCATCTGCTCACATGTGGCAAAATAAGTGGTAAAGTAGGCGTGTGGGCGATGTGCAAGATGCCACACGTGTGGGCGTTAGTTTTTCTCCACAATTTAAACATGTTGTGGAATCATCTGCTATAACCGATCAGTTTTCTGAAAAAACAAAAGTCAGTAGGACAGCTGGTAAGATTTCATTGAAGAAGAAGAAGTCAATGGTCTACGGGCGGATGTTCTGTGCAGTTTGGGTTGTGATTGTTTGGGTCCTATGGCGTTGCGGCTTCCGTGCAAGCGGTGGATGTCGGGCAGCGGCCCTAGAGGGTGGTGATGGCGGGTTGTGCATGACATGACAGATAGGTGGATGTCAGGGTGTTTGCCTCTTTCACCATCGAAGTCGGCGGGAGGGGGGCAGTCTTGCTCCTCCCATAGCGGCTTGGTTTCTCTCCCCATAATAGGCGGTGATGGTGGGTCGGTGTGTTTGGCATTGTGTTTTGTCTTGGGTCTCGTCGATTTGGCGGGCATGGGAGTCTTTATCTCATTTGTATTTGGTTTTCATCCGGTTGTCCCTGATAAGCTGGACAACTATGTTCTTCCATAAGAATAGACAGAGCTTCTGCCAATTTCTCAAAAAAAAACACTAATGGTTGAATACAAATGATCAAAGAATAAAAGGATCCAAAAAGACAAAATAAACAAAATCGTAGTAAAAGGACTGGTGGTTTCGAACGAGACATAAGCTTTGCTTACCATCCCAAGCCTAGGAATGAATGAACTCAATCGAGATCAAGGGGGGGGGGGGGGGGCTTCCAGCAAGTATCCAGTGGGCCACCTCATCTTTAGTTCAGACAATTATGGCTTTAGTGGAGAGTTCTTTATGGTTGAAGATCCTCTTATTCCGCTCCAACCAAATTTTTCGGCAAACAAGCATCGCAAGTGACTTGGCCACTTCTCAAAGCATTGCATCAACATGTTGTGACGTCCGGATAATTAAGCTACAGTAATTCCCTGCTAATTATGTCATGTCTTCATGATTACTGTTGTTAAACTCATGTTGGTTCGAAACCGATTCAAATTCAAATCTAAAACAAAATCGAAAATAAAAGTTTTCAGATGTCAAATCTAAAATGTTCACAATATCCTATAAATTCACTTGATCATGGTCATGTTGGAACCAACCTCTTTTGGATTCCCACAGTGCCCCTGAAAATTTATTCAGTGGATCAACATCAAATTTCTTGAGCTTTTCATTTTCTAAAAATGTTTGACGTTTTCCAAATGTCCCCAAACTTTGTGAGCCACTCCATAATATTGCCTTTGTTTTAATTGCCAAATATCATGGGAAAAAGAAACGTTTTGCTATCTAATTTAAAATGCAAGCAAAGGAGAAAAACAAAGGTAAATAAATACTAATAGAAGGAAAACAACCTAATCTACTAGGCTTTGGCCCAAGTGGCTGGGAAGGCCCAAGCCACCACTGGTGCCATTCCCTTCTTCCTGTTCACGGGAGGGGGTCATGGCGGCCGTCCACCCCGCCATGGCCGCTGATGCCGCCACTGTCATTAATCCCGCGGTTGAGGGGATGGATAAGAGCACCCCAAGCCCCTCCTCTCTCTCCGTGTCAAACCCTAGCGCCCACTTTCCCCATCTCGCCCCCCTCACTCTCCTGCGGTAGATCCCCTCTGCCCCAACGTCGTCTGTCGCCCTCACCTCCTCACTGGTCCTCCCGAGCCACGTGAAGACGTCGAGGAGCTTTGCCCACCTCATCCTCGTCGATTCCAAGCAGCAGCTCAAGCGGGGTAGCGCCGCATCGCCGCCAACGAGACATCCTCTCCGCGCACGGCCGCGACACCTCGCCGTCGATTCGTCGCCGTTCGACCTCTTCCAGCCTCCTCGACCTCGCCCTCGCACTCTTTGTGAGCTCCTCGTCCTCCTTGCCCTTCTCTTGCTCGTTCATGTGCCTGGTAGACACATATCCGTTGAACGCCCCCGCTAACCGTCGTCAATCTGTCGCCGTAGTCGCCCGTAGTCCCCGCGCCCTGCTCCCCTCGCCCCGCGTGCACGCTGGCCTGCAGTCCCGCACTTTCCCGATGCCGCTGCTGCCCGCTGCAACCTCTGTCGTCCTCGCCCCCTTGGCCCGCGCTCGCGCGTGCCTGGACGCCTCGCCGGCTGCCGCGCTCGCCGCCCGAGCCATGCGCTCGCGCTGCTCCTGCTCCCCGCATCCACGGCCCCCCGTGCGCCCGCCCGCTGTCGCGGTCGCCACCCGGCTGCTCGCCTCGCTGCTCGCGCCTGCTGCTGCTGCTACCCGCCATCGCTGCCGCCGGCCACCCGCCTCCGCCCGACCGCATCGCCCCGCTTGCGCACACGCGGCCTCGCTGCCCGGGTCCGGCGCCCGTCCGCCACCGCTCCCCGCTGTCCCCGCGCCCGCCGGAGCCCCGCTCCCGCCGTTGCCGCCGCCGGGCACAGCTTCGGCCAGCCGGCCTCGCGCGGTCGCGCCCGCCCATTTGCCCGCTGTGCCCGACCCGTTTGGCCTCCTGGGCCACTAGCCTATGCCCCCCCCCCCCCCCCCCCCCCGCTGCTCTATTCTAAAACAAAAAATTTATATTAAAATAAATAAAATAATTAATGATTAATTAGTTTGATATTGTGTAATTAGGCTAATTACCTAATTTAACTAATTAAAACTATTAGTTTAGTCAGATGTCTCAATGACAGGGGGACCCCACCTCTTGTTGACCAGTCAAAAGTTGACAGGTCAACTGGGACCCCCTGGACCCGCTTGCCACCCTCTGGTACACCCCTGTGTACCAGATCCAGGTGCACATAGCATTTTAGCTATTTAATTTCTATTTAATAACAATTTCAGAATATTGTTTAAATCTTTGAAAAATCGTAGAAAATAATCCGTAACTCGGATGAAAAAGTTTTGTACATGAAAGTTGCTCAGAACGACGAGACGAATCCGAATACACGGTCCTTTTACCTATCAGATGCCTCTAACTATCTGACATGGAACATTCCCTCTCCGGTCATATGTGTGACATAGGTACGGAACCGGGAAAACATTCCCGGTTGACTTCCCTTTTCACCGGTATCGTGTAGCACCATGTTAGAACACGTCTAGCTCTGCCTGTTGTCCTGTTATGCACTTGCTTGTTATGTATTTACTGTTTCTCCCCCACTCTTCTCTTTGGTAGACCCCGTGACGATGCTGATGCCCCTATGACCGACGACCCCTCCTTCTCGTCTGAGCGACCAGGCAAGCACCCCCCCCCCTTGAGCATTCCGATATCGCCCATTTCTTTCCCTCTCATGCTTGCATTAGAACTGCTACTGCTTTATGTATGATCCTACCCTGATGCATAGCCTGTTTTTGTTACCTGCTTATTGTTACCTTACCTGCTTATCCTAAACTGCTTAGTATAGGTTGGTTAGAGATCCATCAGTGACCCCCACCTTGTCCCAGTTGCCCCGCTTTATGTTCGATGACTCGATCAACATGATCGACGTCCAGGCCCCGACACCGCACATCACCCCCCCTAGTTGTATGACTCTGCAGAGTTACCATCAAGTGCCCAGGGTGGAACCTCTTACATCACTCCTGATGAGACCTTTATAGTGTAGCTATACGGTCGAGGTCATCGAGGGTGATCTCCTCCTTAACCACTTCCGTTACGGCTCTGTCGTGCAACCCCTCAAGAGTGAACCTCGAGGGTGGATGCTCTTACGTTCACCTTGATGACAATATCGACTGGAATTCACCGGGGGTGATTCTTCGGGTTTTCCCCTTGGTGTTAGGCACACAGTTACTATGGTTACTATGACTTTATACCAAACCATGTTACTAAAGATGGGTCGGCCCTGAGGGGTACCCGCGCAAGCTTAATAACGAGTGATGTGGAGTCGGGTTGACCTGAAAGGTGCCCGCGAGATACTTACGAGGCGTGGCCGGGCATTCTTAGCCCTTGCTGCAAGTACTCGAGACGGGGCGACGGGGTCACATCTTTCGTGAGTCTCTGCTTATTACCGCGCGTTACTAATCCACTACGATTTGGATATTTGATCCGAGGGGCCTCTGGCCTGATAGCACTAACCATCACGTGGGCATGGTATGGGCGTTCTGCGTCGTATACATCAGCCGAAGCTTAATAGACGTCAGCGACTGAGTGGCGTGCGCCGGGTTGGACTGCGTAAGCACCTGCCTTTTTGAAGGAGGTAGCTAGGTCTGCTCACCGGCCGCCCACACAACGTGCAGGAGTTCCCTGGGCGATGGCCCATGACCCCTGGGCATAGGTTTAGTCCGGCATTCTGACCTCTCTATTAAACCTAGGTCGGTTGCGGTGTATTGTTTGGCCGAGGCCGGGCATGACCCAGAAAAGTGTGTCCGGCCAGAGTTAATCAAGCATGACGGGCAAGTTGGTGCACCCCTGCAAGGAAGAAAACATCTATCGATAGCCTGTCCTATGGTAACGGACACTTGGAGTTGTATCCCGATCGATACAACTAGAACTGGATACTTGAGATAAGAAATGGATATGAGAAATGGATAGTATGACTCTGGGATTGCTTTCTCGCAGGGAGTCAAGAAAGGATCTCTGGCCGAGGTTGATAATGTTGGAAATATGCCCTAGAGGCAATAATAAAAGCATTATTATTATATTTCCTTGTTCATGGTAATTGTCTTTATTCATGCTATAATTGTGTTATCCGGAAATCGTAATACATGTGTGAATAACAGACACCAACATGTCCCTAGTAAGCCTCTAGTTGACTAGCTCGTTAATCAACAGATAGTCATGGTTTCCTGGCTATGGACATAAGATGTCATTGATAACGAGATCACATCATTAGGAGAATGATGTGATGGACAAGACCCAATCCTAAACATAGCATAAAGATCGTATAGTTCGTTTGCTAGAGTTTTGCAATGTCAAGTATCTTTTCCTTAGACCATGAGATCGTGTAACTCCCGGATACCGTAGGAGTGCTTTGGGTGTACCAAACGTCACAACGTAACTGGGTGACTATAAAGGTATACTACGGGTATCTCCGAAAGTGTCTGTTGGGTTGACACGGATCAAGACTGGGATTTGTCACTCCGTATGACGGAGAGGTATCACTGGGCCCACTCGGTAATGCATCATCATAATGAGCTCAAAGTGACCAAGTGTCTGGTCACGGGATCATGCATTACGGTACGAGTAAAGTGACTTGCCGGTAACAAGATTGAACGAGGTATTGGGATACCGACGATCGAATCTCGGACAAGTAATATATCGATTGACAAAGGGAATTGCATACGGGGTTGATTGAATCCTCGACATCGTGGTTCATCCGATGAGATCATCGTGGAGCATGTGGGAGCCAACATGGGTATCCAGATCCCGCTGTTGGTTATTGACCGGAGAGTCGTCTCGGTCATGTCTGCTTGTCTCCCGAACCCGTAGGGTCTACACACTTAAGGTTCGGTGACGCTAGGGTTGTGAAGATATGTATATGCAGTAACCCGAATGTTGTTCGCGGTCCCGGATGAGATCCCGGACGTCACGAGAAGTTCCGGAATGGTCCGGAGGTAAAGAATTATATATAGGATGTGCAGTTTCGGCCATCGGGACAAGTTTCGGGGTACCCGGTATTGTACCGGGACCACCGGAAGGGTCCCGGGGGTCCACCGGGTGGGGCCACCTATCCCGGAGGGCCTCTTGGGCTGAAATAGGAGGGAACCCAGCCCATAGTGGGCTGGGGCGCCAGCCCCCCCAAGGCCCATGCGCCTATGGTTTGGGGGGAACCCTAAGGGGGGCGCCCCCTTGCTTGGGGGGCAAGCCCCACCCCTTGGCCGCCGCCCCCCCCCCCTAGTAGATGCCATCTACTAGGGCCGGCGCCCCCCTGGCACCCCTATATATAGTGGGGAAGAGGAGGGACTTGATCCCCACGCTTGTGGTGCTTCCCTCTCCCCTGTTACTTCTCCCTTTCTCGTAGTACACGGCGAAGCCCTGCTGTCGTGACGCCCTGCATCCACCACCACGCCGTCGTGCTGCTGGATCATCATCAACCTCTCCTTCCCCCTTGCTGGATCAAGGAGGAGACGTCTCCCGTCCCGTACGTGTGTTGAACGCGGAGGTGCCGTCCGTTCGGCGCTGGTCATCGGTGATTTGGATCACGTCGTGTACGACTACTTCAACCTCGTTCTAACGAACGCTTCTGCTCGCGATCTACAAAGGTATGTAGATGCATCTCGTGACTCGTTGCTAGATGAACTCCTAGATGATCTTGGTGAAACGAGTAGGAAATTTTTTGTTTTCTGCAACGTTCCCCAACAGTGGCATCATGAGCCAGGTCTATGCGTAGTTCTTTTGCGCGAGTAGAACACAATTTGTTGTGGGCGTGGATTTGTCAACTTTCTTGCCGCTACTAGTCTTTTCTTGCTTCAGCGGTATTGTGGGATGAAGCGGCCCGGACCAACCTTACACGTACGCTTACGTGAGACCGGTTCCACCGACTAACATGCACTAGTTGCATAAGGTGGCTGGCGGGTGTCTGTCTCTCCCACTTTAGTTGGAGCGGATTCGATGAACAGGGTCCTTATGAAGGGTAAATAGAAGTTGACAAATCACGTTGTGGCTTTCACGTAGGTAAGAAAACGTTCTTGCTAGAACCCTAATTCAGCCACGTAAAACTTGCAACAACAATTAGAGGACGTCTAACTTGTTTTTGCAGCAAGTGCTTTGTGATATGATATGGCCAAAGTTGTGATGAATGATGAATGATCTATATGTGATGTATGAGATGTTCATGCTATTGTAATAGGAATCACGACTTGCATGTCGATGAGTATGACAACCGGCAGGAGCCATAGGAGTTGTCTTTATTCTTTTATATGACCTGCGTGTCATTGAGAAACGCCATGTAAATTACTTTACTTTATTGCTAAACGCGTTAGCCTTAGTAGTAGAAGTAATAGTTGGCGAGCAACTTCATGGAGACACGATGATGGAGATCATGATGATGGAGATCATGGTGTCAAGCCGGTGACAAGATGATCATGGAGCCCCAAGATGGAGATCGAAGGAGCTATGTGATATTGGCCATATCATGTCACGTTTATTATTTGATTGCATGTGATGTTTATCATGTTTTGCATCTTGTTTACTTAGAACGACGGTAGTGAATAAGATGATCCCTCATAATAATTTCAAGAAGTGTTCCCCCTAACTGTGCACCGTTGCGACAGTTCGTTGTTTCGAAACACCACGTGATGATCGGGTGTGATAGATTCTAACGTTCACATACAACGGGTGTAAGACAGATTTACACATGCAAACACTTAGGTTGACTTGACGAGCCTAGCATGTACAGACATGGCCTCGGAACACAGAAGACCGAAAGGTCAAGCATGAGTCGTATAGAAGATACGATCAACATGAAGATGTTCACCGACGTTGACTAGTCCGTCTCACGTGATGATCGGACACGGCCTAGTTAACTCGGATCATGTTATACTTAGATGACTAGAAGAGGGATGTCTATCTAAGTGGGAGTTCATAAATAATTTGATTTGATGAACTTAATTATCATGAACTTAGTCTAAAATATTTACAATATGTCTTGTAGATCAAATGGCCAACGTAGTCCTCAATTTCAACGCGTTCCTAGAGAAAACTAAGCTGAAAGACGATGGCAGCAACTACACGGACTGGGTCCGGAACCTGAGGATCATCCTCGTAGCTGCCAAGAAAGATTATGTCCTACAAGCACCGCTGGGTGACGCACCTGTCCTCCCTGCTGAACAAGACGTTATGAACGCTTGGCAGGCACGTACCGATGACTACTCCCTCGTTCAGTGCGGCATGCTTTACAGTTTAGAACCGGGGCTCCAAAAGCGTTTTGAGAGACATGGAGCATATGAGATGTTCGAAGAGCTGAGAATGGTTTTCCAAGCTCATGCCCGGGTCGAGAGATATGAGGTCTCCGACAAGTTCTTCAGCTGTAAGATGGAGGAAAATAGTTCTGTCAGTGAGCACATACTCACGATGTCTGGATTACATAACCGCTTGACTCAGCTGGGAGTTAATCTCCCGGATGATGCGGTCATTGACAGAATCCTCCAGTCGCTTCCACCAAGCTACAAGAGCTTTGTGATGAACTTCAATATGCAGGGGATGGAAAAGACCATTCCTGAAGTATTTGCTATGCTGAAATCAGCAGAGGTAGAAGTCAAGAAGGAACATCAGGTGTTGATGGTCAATAAAACCACTAAGTTCAAGAAGGGCAAGGGTAAGAAAGCCTTCAAGAAGGACGGCAAGGAAGTTGCCGCGCCCGGCAAGCAAGCTGCCGGGAAGAAGCCAAAGAATGGACCCAAGCCCGAGACTGAGTGTTTTTATTGCAAGGGAAGTGGTCACTGGAAGCGGAATTGCCCCAAATACTTAGCGGACAAGAAGGCCGGCAAAACAAAAGGTATATGTGATATACATGTAATTGATGTGTACCTAACCAGTGCTCGTAGTAGCTCTTGGGTATTTGATACCGGTGCAGTTGCTCACATTTGTAACTCAAAGCAGGAGCTGCGGAATAAACGGAGACTGGCGAAGGACGAGGTGACGATGCGCGTCGGGAATGGTTCCAAGGTCGATGTGATCGCCGTCGGCACGCTGCCTCTTCATTTACCTACGGGATTAGTTTTAAACCTCAATAATTGTTATTTAGTACCAGCTTTGAGCATGAACATTGTATCGGGATCTCGTTTAATTCGAGATGGCTACTCATTTAAATCCGAGAATAATGGTTGTTCCATTTATATGAGAGATATGTTTTATGGTCATGCTCCTGTGGTGAATGGTTTATTCTTAATGAATCTCGAGCGTAATGCTACACATGTTCATAGTGTGAATACCAAAAGATGTAAGGTTAATAACGATAGTCCCACATACTTGTGGCACTGCCGCCTTGGTCACATAGGTGTCAAACGCATGAAGAAGCTCCATGCAGATGGACTTTTATAGTCTCTTGATTATGAATCATTTGACACGTGCGAACCATGCCTCATGGGTAAAATGACCAAGACTCTGTTCTCAGGAACAATGGAGTGAGCAACCAACTTATTGGAAATCATACATACTGATGTGTGCGGTCCAATGAGTGTTGAGGCTCGCGGTGGCTATCGTTATGTTCTCACTCTCACTGATGACTTGAGTAGATATGGGTATATCTACTTAATGAAACACAAGTCTGAAACCTTTGAAAAGTTTAAGGAATTTCAGAGTGAGGTTGAGAATCAACGTGACAGGAAGATCAAGTTTCTACGATCAGATCGTGGAGGAGAATACTTGAGTCATGAATTTGGCACACACTTAAGAAAATGTGGAATAGTTTCACAACTAACGCCGCCTGGAACACCTCAGCGTAACGGTGTGTCCGAACGTCGTAATCGCACTCTATTAGATATGGTGCGGTCTATGATGTCTCTTACCGATTTACCGCTATCTTTTTGGGGCTATGCTTTAGAGACTGCCGCATTCACTTTAAATAGGGCTCCGTCAAAATCCGTTGAGATGACACCGTATGAATTATGGTTTGGGAAGAAACCTAAGCTGTCATTTCTAAAAGTTTGGGGATGCGATGCTTATGTCAAGAAACTTCAACCTGAAAAGCTCGAACCCAAGTCGGAAAAATGCGTCTTCATAGGATACCCTAAAGAAACTATTGGGTATACCTTCTACCTCAGATCCGAAGGCAAGGTCTTTGTTGCCAAGAATGGATCCTTTCTAGAGAAGGAGTTTCTCTCGAAAGAAGTAAGTGGGAGGAAAGTAGAACTAGATGAAGTATTGCCTCTTGAACCGGAAAATGGCGCAACTCAAGAAAATGTTCCTGAGGTGCCAGCACCGACTAGAGAGGGTGTTAATGATCAAGATACTTCTGATCTAGCTTCTACTGAAATTCGAAGGTCCACAAGGACACGTTCCGCACCAGAGTGGTACGACAACCCTGTCTTGGAAATCATGTTGTTAGACAACGGTGAACCTTCGAACTATGAAGAAGCGATGGCGGGCCCGGATTCCGACAAATGGCTAGAAGCCATGAAATCCGAGATAGGATCCATGTATGAAAACGAAGTATGGACTTTGACTGACTTGCCCGTACAACGGCGAGCCATAGAAAATAAATGGATCTTTAAGAGGAAGACAGACGCGGATGGTAATGTGACCATCTATAAAGCTCGGCTTGTCGCTAAGGGTTATCGACAAGTTCAAGGGGTTGACTACGATGAGACTTTCTCACCGGTAGCAAAGCTGAAGTCCGTCCGAATCATGTTAGCAATTGCCGCATTCTACGATTATGAAATATGGCAAATGGACGTCAAAACGGCATTCCTTAATGGTTTCCTTAAGGAAGAATTGTATATGATGCAGCCGGAGGGTTTTGTCGATCCTAAGAATGCTGACAAGGTGTGCAAGCTCCAACGCTCGATTTATGGGCTGGTGCAAGCATCTCGGAGTTGGAACATTCGCTTTGATGAGATGATCAAAGCGTTTGGGTTTACGCAGACTTATGGAGAAGCCTGTGTTTACAAGAAAGTGAGTGGGAGCTCTGTAGCATTTCTCATATTATATGTAGATGACATACTTTTGATGGGAAATGATACAGAACTCTTGGACAGCATCAAGGCCTACTTGAATAAGAGTTTTTCAATGAAGGACCTTGGAGAAGCTGCTTATATATTAGGCATCAAGATCTATAGAGATAGATCAAGACGCCTCATAGGTCTTTCACAAAGCACATACCTTGATAAGATATTGAAGAAGTTCAATATGGATCAGTCTAAGAAGGGATTCTTGCCTGTACTGCAAGGTATGAAATTGAGCTCGGCTCAAAGTCCGACCACGGCAGAAGAAATAGAAGAGATGAGTGTCATCCCCTATGCCTCAGCCATAGGTTCTATTATGTATGCCATGCTGTGTACCAGACCCGATGTAAATCTTGCCGTAAGTTTGGTAGGAAGGTACCAAAGTAATCCCGGCAAGGAACACTGGACAGCGGTCAAGAATATCCTGAAGTACCTGAAAAGGACTAAGGAGATGTTTCTCGTTTATGGAGGTGACGAAGAGCTCGTCGTAAAGGGTTACGTCGACGCTAGCTTCGACACAGATCTGGATGACTCAAAGTCACGAACCGGATACGTGTATATTTTGAATGGTGGGGCAGTAAGCTGGTGCAGTTGCAAGCAGAGCGTCGTGGCGGGATCTACATGTGAAGCGGAGTACATGGCAGCCTCGGAGGCAGCACATGAAGCAATCTGGGTGAAGGAGTTCATCACCGACCTCGGAGTCATACCCAATGCGTCGGGGCCGATCAAGCTCTTCTGTGACAACACTGGAGCTATTGCACTTGCCAAGGAGCCCAGGTTTCACAAGAAGACAAGGCACATCAAGCGTCGCTTCAACTCCATTCGTGAAAATGTTCAAGATGGAGACATAGAAATTTGTAAAGTACATACGGACCTGAATGTAGCAGATCCGTTGACTAAACCTCTCCCTAGGGCAAAACATGATCAACACCAGAATTCCATGGGTGTTCGATTCATCACAATGTAACTAGATTATTGACTCTAGTGCAAGTGGGAGACTGTTGGAAATATGCCCTAGAGGCAATAATAAAAGCATTATTATTATATTTCCTTGTTCATGGTAATTGTCTTTATTCATGCTATAATTGTGTTATCCGAAAATCGTAATACATGTGTGAATAACAGACACCAACATGTCCCTAGTAAGCCTCTAGTTGACTAGCTCGTTAATCAACAGATAGTCATGGTTTCCTGGCTATGGACATAAGATGTCATTGATAACGAGATCACATCATTAGGAGAATGATGTGATGGACAAGACCCAATCCTAAACATAGCATAAAGATCGTATAGTTCGTTTGCTAGAGTTTTGCAATGTCAAGTATCTTTTCCTTAGACCATGAGATCGTGTAACTCCCGGATACCGTAGGAGTGCTTTGGGTGTACCAAACGTCACAACGTAACTGGGTGACTATAAAGGTATACTACGGGTATCTCCGAAAGTGTCTGTTGGGTTGACACGGATCAAGACTGGGATTTGTCACTCCGTATGACGGAGAGGTATCACTGGGCCCACTCGGTAATGCATCATCATAATGAGCTCAAAGTGACCAAGTGTCTGGTCACGGGATCATGCATTACGGTACGAGTAAAGTGACTTGCCGGTAACGAGATTGAACGAGGTATTGGGATACCGACGATCGAATCTCGGGCAAGTAATATATCGATTGACAAAGGGAATTGCATACGGGGTTGATTGAATCCTCGACATCGTGGTTCATCCGATGAGATCATCGTGGAGCATGTGGGAGCCAACATGGGTATCCAGATCCCGCTGTTGGTTATTGACCGGAGAGTCGTCTCGGTCATGTCTGCTTGTCTCCCGAACCCGTAGGGTCTACACACTTAAGGTTCGGTGACGCTAGGGTTGTGAAGATATGTATATGCAGTAACCCGAATGTTGTTCGGGGTCCCAGATGAGATCCCGGACGTCACGAGAAGTTCCGGAATGGTCCGGAGGTAAAGAATTATATATAGGATGTGCAGTTTCGGCCATCGGGACAAGTTTCGGGGTACCCGGTATTGTACCGGGACCACCGGAAGGGTCCCGGGGGTCCACCGGGTGGGGCCACCTATCCCGGAGGGCCCCTTGGGCTGAAATAGGAGGGAACCCAGGCCATAGTGGGCTGGGGCGCCAGCCCCCCCCAAGGCCCATGCGCCTAGGGTTTGGGGGGAACCCTAAGGGGGGGCGCCCCCTTGCTTGGGGGGCAAGCCCCACCCCTTGGCCGCCGCCCCCCCTAGTAGATGCCATCTACTAGGGCCGGCGCCCCCCTGGCACCCCTATATATAGTGGGGAAGAGGAGGGACTTGATCCCCACGCTTTTGGTGCTTCCCTCTCCCCTGTTACTTCTCCCTTTCTCGTAGTACACGGCGAAGCCCTGCTGTCGTGACACCCTGCATCCACCACCACGCCGTCGTGCTGCTGGATCATCATCAACCTCTCCTTCCCCCTTGCTGGATCAAGAAGGAGGAGACGTCTCCCGTCCCGTACGTGTGTTGAACGCGGAGGTGCCGTCCGTTCGGCGCTGGTCATCGGTGATTTGGATCACGTCGTGTACGACTACTTCAACCTCGTTCTAACGAACGCTTCCGCTCGCGATCTACAAAGGTATGTAGATGCATCTCGTGACTCGTTGCTAGATGAACTCCTAGATGATCTTGGTGAAACGAGTAGGAAATTTTTTGTTTTCTGCAACGTTCTACAACAGATAACACTACTACTACTTTACATTATGTTGATCTGTACTCTTCTACATGCTTGAAGATGCTGGAAGATGCTAGTCTTCGATAGGCTAGGCTTTCCCCTTCTTTCTGGCATTCTGCGGTTTAGTCCACAGATACAGCTCATTTCCTTTGATACAGATGCATACTTAGTTTAGATCTGATGTAAGTCTTGCGAGTACTTTGGATGAGTACTCACGGCTGCTTTGCTACCTCTTTTCCCCATACCCGATTGTTGCGACTAGATGACAGATCCCAGGAGCCAGACGACACCACTGATGACTACTGCTACCCCGTGGGTGCCTACTACTACGTGACGACCGCTGACGACTTGGAGTAGTTAGGAGGTTCTCGGACAGGAGGCCTTGCCTTTTCGATCGATGTTGTTTTTGTGCTAGCCTTCTTAAGGCAAACTTGTTTAACTCATGTCTGTACTCAGATATTGTTGCTTCCGCTGACTCTTGTGTATTCGAGCTTATGTATTCGAGTCCTCGAGGCCCCTGGCTTGTAATATAAAGCTTGTATTGTTTTAATTGTGTCTAGAGTTGTGTTGTGATATCTTCCCGTGAGTCCTTGATCTTGATCGTACACATTTGCGTGTATGATTAGTGTACGATTGAATCGAGGGCGTCACACATGTTCACGTAACGAATGCATCCAATCAACAAAACTACAATAGGCCATGGTCTATGCTCCATGTTGGACTACTTCCCCGACACACCATGTCAGTTTAGACGCTCCACCTCAGCCCAACTTGTTGCTTGCATAGTGAAATAGGATCCCGAAAAATTTCTTCCTCACTAACAATAGCTAATTGTAAAGGGTGAAAGGAAGACAAAGATGAGCTCATGTAGGAAAAGATCACTCAAGGAAGAGAGGATCGGATGCGGAAAAGCTGAAATGGTGGGTCCTAGTGTTGTATGCGATGGGAAAGATGGTGGTACCAAATAGATGCTTCATAAAACTTTACTTATGTGGAAGCATGGGGCATCACCATAAAGTTGGCCCCATAGCTCTTGCCCTAAGGGTAGCACATGTCGGCCTCCACAAATAGCAATCTCACAACATAAAAAATAGTGTGACAAACAACCTTTGATCATGGGTGCTTAGTAAGGATGTATGTTTTCGTTTCTAGGCTCTGTAAGAACAAGGGAAGAAGTAGTTATCTTCCCATCCCCGTTGAAGAAGGAGATCGATAGTGATAATTCTTCATTGGAGAGACGTCCAAAGAAATATCCTGCGCTTCACGGGCACCCATCCATTCCAAATTGACATCAAGAATGGAATGCCATGTCATCTCCAATACTACATGATTCCATGGATGTTTGATTATACAAGGGGAAAATGTAATATTCTAGACAAGAGGTTGGTGTGGATGAAATTGTTCTTATGGATTCTAGTGTAAATGAATTACAAGAAGAATAAAAACTATTGACTGTTATGCTATGAATCAAACAACCCACATACGAGAAATTTCTAAGGATCATATTCCTCCAAAAAAATCCCTTTAGAAATCCTTTGAATCAAAGGCGCCCTACATATCAGGTGAGTATCAACTGTTTTTAGTCGGCCCGACATAAACTTGCAGTTTAACATGGTGTCAAGTTCATTGGCCACTTCATGGCAACTTTAAAGGAAACATATGGGCAACAACCCACGTACGACAACCTACAAAAACAAGAGGTCAGAGTGGATGAAAAATTTCTTATGGATTCTAGTGTAAATGAATCCAAAGAAGAATGAAAACTATGGATTGTTATCCTATGAATCAAACAACACACGTATGAAAATTTTCTAAGGATCATATTCCTCAAAGACGCCCTACATATCAAGTGAGCATCAAGTGTTTTTAGTCGGGGACATTAACTTTGCAGTTTAGCATGGTGTCAAGTTCATTGGCCACTTCATGGCAACTTTAAAGAAAGCATATGAGCACCTTTTCATCATTGTAAACAAAGTATTTAGTCCCAAACAAGTTGGGGTGAGCTAGAGTTGAAACCCATAAGATCTCACAACCAACTCATGGTACTGGCACATGGATATTCCACGCACCCCTGCCCATGGCTAGTTCTTTGGTGATACTCCAGTCATTCGATCTCTCTTTACGAACTCATCTCATGTCAAGTTTAGTCTACCCTGACCTCTCTTGACATTATCAACACGCTTTAGCCGCCTGCGATGCATTGGAGCTTCTGGAGGCATGCGTTGAATATGCACAGACCATCTCAGACGATGTTGGACAAGCTTCTCTTCAATCGGTACTAACCCAACTCTATCACATATGTCATCATTCCGGACCTGGTCCTTCCTTGTGTGGCCACACATCCATCTCAACTTGTTCATCACTGGTACACCTAACTGTGGAACGTGTTGCCTTTTAGTCGGCCAACACTCAACACCATACAACATTGTGGGTCAGATCACCGTCCTACAGAACCTGCCTTTTTGCTTTTGTGGCACTCTCTTGTCACAGAGAACACTAGAAGCTTTGGCACCACTTCATCCATCCGGCTTTGATTCAATGGTTCGCATCTTCGTCAATATCCCCATCCTTCTGCACAATTGACCCCAAATATCGAAAGGTGTTCTTCTAAGGCACCACCTTCCGTTAAGGCTAACCTCCTCCTCCTCGTGCCTAGTAGTACTGAAACCGCACCTCATGTACTCAGTTTTAGTTCTACCATGCCTAAAACCTTTCGATTCCAAGGTTTGTCTCCATAGATATAACTTTCTATTAACCCTGCTCGACTATCATCGACTAGCACCACATCACCCGTAAAGAGCATGCACCATAGGATATCTCCTTGTGTATCCCTTGTAAACTCATCCATCGGCAAAGCAAAAAAGGATAAGGTCTCAAAGCTAACCGCTGGTGCAATCCTATTTTAATTGAAAAGTCATAAGTGTCGCCATCACGTTGTTCGAACACTTGTCACAATATTATCGTAAATGTCCTTGATGAGGGTAATGTACTTTGTTGGGAGTTTGTGTTTCTCCAAGGCCCACCACAGACATTCCACGGTATCTTTTCGAACGCCTTCCTGCTACTCTCTGTAGAGTTGTTGGGCTTCCTTGAAGAGGAAGGGTGAAGTAGTATAGTAGCAGATAGTATTTCCCCCGGTTAAGAACTAAGGTTTATTGAACTAGAAGGAGATTACACACAAACAACATGAACAGTACCTGCACACACACAAAGCAAATGCTTGCACCCCAAAAGGCAAGAGGGTTGTCAATCCCCTTGCCCTCGCTTTGCATGGATCAAATCTGGTAGTGATAGGTATACAAATAAAATAAAATAAAATAAAGGAAAACAACGAGCAATTGTAGAATTTTTAGTAATAATGGAAAATGAACCCAGGGACCATAGGTTCACTAGAGGCATCTCTCTCATAAGCATAGCATCGATGGGTAAACAAATTACTGTTTGGCAATTGACAGAATTACGCATAATTATGATTATGATTCTTCATGGCATGATTCATATAGGCATTACGTCCGTGACAAGTAGATCGTTAATCCGACTGTATCTACTACTATTACTCCACCCCAAGACCGCTATCCAGTATGCATCTAAAAGTATCAAGTTCATGACAAACAGAGTAACTTTAAGCCAAATGACATAATGTAGACAAAGTAAGACCAATCAATATGTTTGAACCCCGTCGTTTTATCCTTAGTAGCAATAATACAATACGTGTCTCCTCCTATCACAGAGTAAGGACACAACAAGATTGAACCCAGTACTATGCACCGCTCCCACTACTAGGAAAAGGCCTACCAGTGGCAGACGCCAAATGGGCTTCAGTGGCGGGCTTTAGGCCCATACAGGCTCGCCACTGGTCTCCTACCACTGGTAATTGCTGCCAGTAGCGGGCCTGGGCCCACCATTGCTAGGAAGGTCACCACCGACAGGCCTAGATTTAGGCCCACCACTACTAATTTAGGCTTGGAGTTAATTCCGCCTATTTAGGCCCATCCAAACTGAGTCCCACCACTGATCTCTGTAAGATGACCAACAAAAAAATCTGCCATGGCAACATTTTGCAGTTCATTACACATTATTACTACATATATACATGGGCCATTTGCATTTTTGTCCCTAACTCGAACCACCTACTCAGATTTACCCCTAAGAGCATCTCCAACTGCGCCCCCAACACGCCCCCAGGTGATTTTTTCGTGACGGCGCCCAAAAATCGGCCCAGTCGCGCCCCCAGGAACCCTTTTTTGACGGTTTGGGCCAGAACTGGTGTTGGAGGACCCAGGCCGAACCCAACGTGCTAGGGGTGCCTGGGGGCGCCGGGGAACGCGATTTTGGCGTGAACAAGGACGGGCCCACCGAATCAGCAAGAAGTCACTTCGTCGTCCTCATCGCCTCGGTTCCCGCGGGAATCGATGCCAAGGCTGCAACGCTGTGGCACCCCGACTCAGAGAAACCGGAACGCCCCGTATTCCAGTCCAGAGATCGAGGAGAAGTCTCTGGAATATGACACTGCTTGACATAGAACAAATCAGCTCTTATTGCAAAAATAATAATACAAGGGTCTGATGGTACAAAGAAGCACATCAGCACGGCGACACTACGCCTGCGATACTACACTTGCTCTATGCTAGCAGCGAAACAAATCGTAGCATCGGAATACTTCTAGCAGCGGAACAACGACGAAGGTGGTGAACTCCACTCCGCAGGGACTCTGGCTGGGACACGATCTAGCGCGCATGCACGACAACTTTGACAAGCAATCAAGCAATCATGTCAGCACCTACAATCTGGCATGACACGCCAGGTCAGTACATTGAATGTACTTGCAAGCTCACAACAACTATAACATCAAGGCAAGACAATAACATAGTGTTTAACAGGTTAATTAAATTAACAACTATTATGATGACACAACTACTAAACTTGGTATGCAACTAATACAATACTGATAAATCACCATCTCAGATCTCCATATCCAAATCTCCCTTGGCTAACCGGCCAAGCAATATACCATCTCAATCACCTCGTGATCCAAACCAAACGGTGATCTTTCCGGCGATCACTACCATGACCAACACTTGGTCTCAAACTGTGATCTTTCCGGCGATCACAACCACGACCAACACTTGGTCTCCAACATCATCATCAACATCCCGCCAATCTGTACTGCTCAACATATCAACATATGAATATATCACCTATAAGTCATTCCGTCATGTGAGTGTTGATTGAATGGTGTGACCTAGTACGAACCCTTGCCCATGACCGAGGACACGACTATCGATAGATTTAAATACACACTCTGCAAAGGTAGTGCACTGTACCCACACCACGGAACCCATGGCCTCACACTCCCATTCGAGTGGACCAACGGCGTTCCGACAAAACCGATTTACTGCCATGACACTCTCCCGGCCACTCCAACCCACTCCCAACTGGGCTAGTCCTGGGTGACCCCGTGTCTACCAAAGACACAATGGCCACCGTCGTGGCCAAAACGTCCCTCACGAGGACCGTGCACATAACAACAACAATGGGCACACAAGGCTTATGTCCGCCTACCTGATCAGGGTAGTGCACGCCCATAACCTTCCTTAGTTGGAGGCACCGGCGAGAGGCACGACAATAGACCGCATTAGGGCCTTCCCATAAAGGCAAATGTGGTTGCACTGGAAAAGCCCAGTTCGGTGGCACCTGACCAACTTAATGACGGAATTTATCCCCAAAATATACTAGTAATGACTGATACTCCGATATCATCTATCCAACAAATAATCCAAAGCTTAATATCATCATACCAAAATACTCCGAGGACAGTGTAACACTACTATCATGATGAACCCAAGAACGATAATACTACTACTCAAATAACTATCCAGCTATGATCCACATGCAAGCATCATCTCCATCATCATATTCCATAACATAATATCAACTAGCATCATGATGAAAATAACACTAGCCACTAATAATCCAAAGGCAACATGATATTCAAAGTAGTGCTCCAAGAAAATAACAGATACCATCATGACAATAATCATACTAGACACTAAGAATCCAAAGGCAACATGTCATCCAAAGTAATACTCCAAAGCATATTACCATCATGAACATAATCATAATAGCCACTAAGAATCCAAGGGCACATGTCATCCACATAATCATAAAAATATAAGTCCTAGAACTCCAAGCAATATCATGGCAATATCAACATCAAAACAATACTCCGAGTCATGCCATGAACAGATCATACATAGCTAATGCCATGTTTTAAACAAGTTCAAATAAATAAACCATGTCACTTCATTGCAATCATGAAAATGGAGGGTGTAGCTTGCCTGGGGTGGAATAAAGCACCGAGAACAAGTGCGAGAAGCTCGCGGAAAGAATCGCCAGAAAACATTCTCTCTCGAAGGGGGCTGATTAAGTGCAAGGGCAAAATGGTCATTTTCAGAATTTCAAAACATGGTGAAAATGATTCCATTGGAACAGGCTCGACGAAACGAAGAAGTGGGCTTTGGATTCACCTCAATCTGAGTTGCGAGCAAAAAGATATGATAGTTTTTCTGCCAGGGACCTATCTGTAATGAAATCATCACAAACAGGTCCTCAGCAGGAAAAACAGAATGCGCCTTCTCAGTGAATACGTTTTCCAGAATGGAAAACATATTTCGGCTTGAAGAAGAAAGGGAATACTCTTTCGGTAAGTGAAGGCGTACTCCTGGGAGTACGGCTCCACTTATCCAGCGTGGCGGTGGCGGGGCCAGGCGCTGGGTCGATGACGCGTGGGCCCGCCGCATCTTCTCTCTCCTCCCACGCCTCCTTCTTCTTCCCCCGCGCCTGCTTCTCCTCTTCTCGACAGAACGCAGGGCAGGGGCGCCGGCGGCGATGGAGCGGCCGACTCCGGCGATCTCCGTCCAAGTGGAGACCACCGGCGGGCTCGCGGGGGCATGGCGCATCCATCCAGGAAGGAAAAGGCGCCGGAGGAAGAGCGACATGGGCGCGCGGCGACGCGACAGAACGGAGCAGAGGCGGCGGTGGTCTTCTGGGCACGGCCCTAGAGAGGCTCTGGCGAGGGGGAAAGGGCACGAGGAGGGTCGCCGGAGGGCGGACAAGGCGATGGTGGTGGCTAGAGGTGGAGGAGGGCTTGGCTTCGGGCTAATTTAGCCGCTAGGGAGCGACGGCAATGGCGGCCAACAGAGGCGAAGAGGAGCTCTCAAGCTCGAATGAGAGGCTGGGGAGGGGTAGTAGAGCGAGTCAAGGCTGGTGACGAGCTCGGAGGGTCTCGGGGTGGCCTTATATAGCCGCGGGGCGAGGAGGCCGAGCTGGCGTCGCCGCGGACGCGTGGCCGGCGCCGCGGATGCGTGCCCACTCACATGAACTCGGAGGCAGGCGACGAGGGAGACACAGTGGAGAGCTCACGGGGAGGAGAAGGCCAAGGGAGCGCAGGGAGGAAGAAGACGGCGATGAACCGACCCAAAACGCCACTGTGCTCTCGTGGGCGTTCGGCTGCGAGCGTCGGTGAACGTCGGTGAGGGGTTTTACTGAGTGGGAGAGAGGTCCAGGAGGACGACGACGACACGGTAAATCTATTAGACATGCTCGTGCTCGCTGAGACGTCGAGCAGAGGAGGGGCCCGAGCAAAAAGTCATTCTGGACGCGCGCACTGCATGCCAAGTCAGTGGTCACCGCGTGCACTGGCAGGTAGCGAGGGAGAGGGGCTTGACCATGTTGTCTAGTGGTAAGCTCATCCACGGCAGGTTACAACCGCGGCGGTATCTCGGTTAAACGTGATATGGTTAACTGGAAATCACCCTCTGAAGTTTACCGCAGTAAACTTGGGTGAACACTGGTGATCAACAGGGATTTTACTGGCGCCAAAGAGTTTGTCTGGGATGATTAGCTAAGGAAGGACTATGATCCTGGAGGTTTTTAGGCATAATGGAGCACAAACTAATATAGTTGCTTTGTAACTTATATTATGGGTCCAGAATCAAGATATGGATGATGCACTCACATGTAATTGAGGTAAAACTTGGCAAAGCTTAGTTATTTGGCCAGATAAAGGTTCTGTGAAAATTTCATACCAATTGGTTTTACCAAAATGGTACTTCCTTCACAGCTATTCCCTGTGTTTAGAAACTTGCAAACATTCTAGAGAAATATGGGCTAGGTGAAATGGTGCCAAATTTGTTGTAGAGATGTTATTTGGGTATTAGAATGCTCTGGTAAATTTTCAAGCAAAATGAAGTAATATAAAATATACTTGCTTCACAACCTGAAAATATTGACAGAATCAAAGAGTTGATGTTGTGCTCACATAGACGATTGTATGGGGCTGAATTTTGGGGGAGAGAAATTATATGAGCAGTTTAAGGAGTGTGAAAAATTTCAACTCATTTGGAAAATCCTAGCTAGCACTTCCTTCACAAAGGTTTCCTTCAGATAGGAACTTTGAAAAATCACCGAGGAAGTTTGGCTAGGAAAATAAGGTTGAATTTTGGCACAGGGAAATTATTTGGATGATACATCATGCCCAAAAAGCTTGGGGGCAAATGGACAAATATAAATAGCACTTGCTTCACAATGTGCCATTTAGGACTGAACAGGAAATGAATTTATCGAGAATGATGTATAATATGGCCAATGAAATATTTTGCCATATTTGATGAAGATATGACCCAAACAATTTATAAGAATTATTTGGGGATTTTTGGATGGACAGAAATATAGGTTGCTTCACAACCTAGAACAGATAGGGTTATTCCTTTAATAGGAAAAGGAATATTTCCGAGGAAAAGAAATTAGGGTTTGGTCAACCAGTGGAGTGACATGATCTTGGCAAAGTTTTTAGGATGATGAGCCACTTGGGAGAGGAAATGAAGATGATTTCCCAGGTGACAAGGCCACAGAACCACTCCAAAAAGAAAAACAGAGAAAAAACCAATAAATCAATAAGAAAAAGAAAAGGTCTGAAATCCAGACTGTTACAACTCTTACCCCCTTAAAGAAATCTCGTCCTCGAGATTTAGTTACTTAGGGAACAAGTATGACTTTAGGACACCGTTTCCAACCCGGGTATCCTTTTTTCCTTTATTTATTACCCCCCCCCCCAAGAATTTTATATGATTTGATCAACTTTGCTCGGGGGTGGTTTGCTTCACCTTTCCCCAAATCTTGACGGGTTTTTGCTCATATACATCCTCCTTTTGCTAACGTGAATTTTCTCATATCTGCGGTGATATCCAATGGACCTGAGCATAAATTTTCCTTTGGTCATGAAAACCTTTATACTTCTGTCATGGGGTTGCTTCAAATAAATGCAGGCCTTCTGGTTTCAATAAATGCTGAGAATTAATCAGGGCCATCTTCTGACGGGATCTGACTGCTCATAGGTGGTACTGATTTTAATTTATTTCTTTGGCGCGAGCATGAAATATGTACCAAAGATTTGACTGCCTTTTGTTAGGAGCAATATAACAGTGTATGGAGTTATAGCTGTGTCATACCTCAAATATTTATATCTTGAGACTAGCTCGACAGGGGCTGACGAACAATTGCTTTTTCCTGACAGACTGGCCGTGTACTTGATTTCGTCGGCGAGTATACCGGGTCTGAGCTGATTATTCGTCTTTTGACTTTCTCATTCTGTCAGTATACCCATTTGGATTTTTCCATATTAACCATTCGCAGCGGTTCAATGGGATATGAGATCCTTGTAAAACAGAGTAGGCCGCTCAGAGTATGCCTTTATGGATCCATATGGAATTATGACCTCCAACTGATTTGGTTATCCAGACCCTGTCCTTGATTCTTCGTATGACCATGGACGTGATTAGTGCAATATTATTGGCATTATTCCTTTTGCTTATTTTATGACCTGGGTCCACACACATATGACATATGTTCGGCGCTTGTAGCTGTACAGAGCTCATTGCTAAGGCCAATCATACAAGAAGGTGACAAGATTTTTAGGACCTCTCCTTGTCAATTGCGGGAATAATGACCTTGATGACCGTTGTCAAGACGGTTGATTCTGTGATGTCATCTCCAGATCTTGTCGATCCTTGTAATTCATGAGATGTATCTCTGGTTATCTTCCTTTGCATGATTCATGAGGTTGTGCGATCCGTACTTTCCTTTAAGTATATCTATTGGATCTGTACCTCGTATGAATGACTGATATGATTGGGGATGCATGCTCACCATATGTAGAAGAAGAATATGCCACCGAACACTTGATCCTTGCGGTAGGCATATGTTTTGATTGCATTGTATTTCTGACAAAATGATTGCAAATCTGACCCTTGCACTTCAGGGAAAGCCATTCATGTAGCTTGCCGAGGAAGGCTCGTTAGCTTCTGCTCGAAGCTTTTTGTTTGGGTAGCATGCAGAAGAAGCCTCGATAGCTTACACACGAAGCTTGACATGAGTATTGTTGGAAATGTGCCCTAGAGGCAATAATAAAAGCATTATTATTATATTTCCTTGTTCATGATAATTGTCTTTTATTCATGCTATAATTGTGTTATCCGAAAATCGTAATACATGTGTGAATAATAGACACCAACATGTCCCTAGTAAGCCTCTAGTTGACTAGCTCGTTGATTAACAGATAGTCATGGTTTCCTGACTATGGACATTGGATGGCATTAATAACGAGATTGCATCATTAGGAGAATGATGTGATGGACAAGACCCAATCCTAAACATAGCACAAGATCGTATAGTTCGTTTGCTAGAGTTTTTTTGGGGAACGTAGTAATTTCAAAAAATTTCCTACGCACACGCAAGATCATGGTGATGCATAGCAACGAGGGGAGAGTGTGATCTACGTACCCTAGTAGATCGACAACGGAATCATTTGGTTGATGTAGTCGTACGTCTTCACGGCCCGACCGATCAAGCATCGAAACTACGACACCTCCGAGTTTTAGCACACGTTCAGCTCGATGACGATCCCCGGACTCCGATCAAGCAAAGTGTCGGGGAAGAGTTCCGTCAGCACGACGGCGTGGTGACGATCTTGATGTACTACTGTCGCAGGGCTTCGCCTAAGCACCGCTACAATATTATCGAGGACTATGGTGGCAGGGGGCGCCGCACAAGGCTAAGAATAAGATCACGTGGATCAACTTGTGTCTCTAGGGTGCCCCTTGCCTCAGTATATAAAGGATGGAGGAGGAGGAGGCCGGCCAAGGCAATTGATGCGGCCAGGATGTGGAGTCCTACTAGGACTCCAAGTCCTAGTAGGAGTCCACCAAGAGGGGAGGAAGGGAGAAGGAAGTAGAGGAGAAGGAAATGTGGCCGGCCCCCTTTTCCTTAGTCCAATTCGGACCAGAGGGGAGGGGGGCGCAGCAGCCCCTTGGCCCTTTCTCCTCTTCCCACTAAAGCCCATCAAGGCCCATTGCTTCTCCCGTAACTACCCAGTACTCCGAAAAATATCTGAATCACTCGGAACCTTTCCGATGTCCGAATATAGTCGTCCAATATATCGATCTTTACGTCTCGACCATTTCGAGACTCCTCGTCATGTCCCCGATCTCTTCCGGGACTCCGAACTCCTTCGGTACATCAAAACTCATAAACTCATAATATAACTGTCATCGAAACCTTAAGCATGCGGACTCTACGGGTTCGAGAACAATGTAGACATGACCGAGACATGTCTCCGGTCAATAACCAATAGCGGGACTTGGATGCCCATATTGGCTCCTACATATTCTACGAAGATCTTTTATCGTCAGACCGCATAATAACATACGTTGTTCCCTTTGTCATCGGTATGTTACTTGCCCGAGATTCGATCGTCGGTATCCAATACCTAGTTCAATCTCGTTACCGACAAGTCTCTTTACTCGTTCCGTAATACATCATCCCGTAACTAACTCATTAGTTGCAATGCTTGCAAGGCTTAAGTGATGTGCATTACCGAGAGGGCCCAGAGATACCTCTCCGACAATCGGAGTGACAAATCCTAATCTCGAAATACGCCAACCCAACATGTACCTTTGGAGACACCTGTAGAGCTCCTTTATAATCACCCAGTTACGTTGTGACATTTGGTAGTACACAAAGTGTTCCTCCGGCAAACGGGAGTTGCATAATCTCATAGTCATAGGAACATGTATAAGTCATGAAGAAAGCAATAGCAACATACTAAACGATCGGGTGCTAAGCTAATGGAATGGGTCATGTCAATCAGATCATTCATCTAATGATGTGATCCCGTTAATCAAATAACAACTCTTTGTCCATGGTTGGGAAACATAACCATCTTTGATTAACGAGCTAGTCAAGTAGAGGCATACTAGTGACACTCTGTTTGTCTATGTATTCACACATGTATTATGTTTCCGGTTAATACAATTCTAGCATGAATAATAAACATTTATCATGAAATAAGGAAATAAATAATAACTTTATTATTGCCTCTATGGCATATTTCCTTCAGTCTCCCACTTGCACTAGAGTTAATAATCTAGTTCACATCGCTATGTGATTAACACCAATAGTTCACATCTTTATGTGATTGGTTCACATCTCCATGTGACTAACACCCAAAGGGTTTACTAGATTCAATAATCTAGTTGACATCGCTATGTGATTAACACCCAAAGAGTGATCATGTTTTGCTTGTGAGAGAAATTTAGTCAACGGGCCTGCCAAATTCAGTTCCGTATGTATTTTGCAAAATTCTATGTCTACAATGCTCTGCACGGAGCTACTCTAGCTAATTGCTCTCACTTTCAATATGTATCCAGCTTGAGACTTAGAATCATCTGGTAGGGTATACAATAGATCTGGTACACAGCATGGCATACTTTATAGAACCTATGACCAAGGCATAGGGAATGACATTCATTCTCTTTCTATCTTCTGCAGTGGTCGGGCTTTGAGTCTTACTCAATTTCACACATTGTAACATAGGAAAGAAACTCTTTCTTTGACTGTTCCATTTTGAACTACAAAATCTTGTCAAGGTATGTATTTATTGAAAAAACTTATCAAGCGTCTTGATCTATCTCTATAGATCTTGATGCTCAATATGTAAGCAGCTTCACTGAAGTCTTTCTTTGAAAAACTCCTTTCAAACACTCCTTTATGCTTTACAGAATAATTCTACATTATTTCCGATCAACAATATGTCATTCACATATACTTATCAGAAATGTTGTAGTGCTCTCACTCACTTTCTTGTAAATACAGGCTTCACCGCAAGTCTGTATAAAACTATATGCTTTGATCAACTTATCAAAGCGTGTATTCCAACTCTGAGATGCTTGCACCAGTCCATAGATGAATCGCTGAAGCTTGCATATTTTGTTAGCACCTTTAGGATTGACAAAACCTACTGGTTGCATCATATACAACTCTTCTTTAAGAAATCCATTAAGGAATGCAGTTTTGTTTATCCATTTGCCAGATTTCATAAAATGCGGCAATTGCTAACATGATTCGGACAGACTTAAGCATAGATACGAGTGAGAAACTCTTATCGTAGTCAACACTTTGAACTTGTCGAAAACCTTTTGCGACAATTCTAGCTTTGTAGATAGTAACACTACTATCAACGTCCGTCTTCCTCTTGAAGATCCATTTATTTTCTATGGCTTGCCGATCATCGGGCAAGTCAACCAAAGTCCATACTTTGTTTTCATACATGAATCCCATCTCAGATTTCATGGCCTCAAGCCATTTTGTGGAATCTGGGCTCATCATCGCTTCCTCATAGTTCGCAAGTTCGTCATGGTCTAGTAACATGACTTCCAGAACAGGATTACTGTACCACTCTGGTGCGGATCTCACTCTGGTTTACCTACGAGATTCGGTAGTAACTTGATCTGAAGTTTTATGATCATCATCATTAGCTTCCTCACTAATTGGTGTAGTAGTCACAAGAACAGATTTCTGTGATGAACTACTTTCCAATAAGGGAGAAGGTATAATTACCTTATCAAGTTCTACTTTCCTCCCACTCACTTCTTTCGAGAGAAACTCCTTCTCTAGAAAGGATCCATTATAAGCAACGAATGTCTTGCCTTAGGATCCATGATAGAAGGTGTACCCAACAGTCTCCTTTTGGGTATCCTATGAAGACATATTTCTCCGATTTGGTTTTGAGCTTATCAGGATGGAACTTTTTCACATAAGCATCACAACCCCAAACTTTAAGAAACGACAACTTTGGTTTCTTGCTAAACCATCGTTCAGATTGTGTCGTCTCAACGGACTTAGATGGTGCCCCTTTTTTAATGTGAATGCAGTTGTCTTTAATGCATAACCTCAAAAACGATAGTGGTAAATCGGTAAGAAACATCATAGATTTGCACTATATCTAATAAAGTACGGCTATGACGTTCGTGTTGGGGAACGCAGTAATTTCAAAAAAATTCCTACGCACACGCAAGATCATGGTGATGCACAGCAACGAGAGGGGAGAGTGTTGTCTACGTACCAACGCAGACCGACTGCGGAAGCGATCACACAACGTAGAGGAAGTAGTCGTACGTCTTCTTCCCGATCCGACCGATCCAAGCACCGTTACTCCGGCACCTCCGAGTTCTTAGCACACGTACAGCTCGATGACGTTCCTCGGGCTCCGATCCAGCAAAGCGTCGAGGAAGAGTTCCGTCAGCACGACGGCGTGATGACGATCTTGATGTACTACCGACGCAGGGCTTCGCCTAAGCACTACAACGGTACGATCGAGGTGGAATTTGGTGGCAGGGGGCACCGCACACGGCTAAGGAACGATCTCAAGGATCAAGTTGTGTGTCTTGGGGTGCCCCCTGCCCCCGTATATAAAGGTTGGAGGAGGGGAGCCGGCCGGCCAAGGGAGAGGAGGCGCAGGGGAGTCCTACTCCCACCGGGAGTAGGACTCCTCCCCCCAATCCTAATCCTATTAGGACTCCCGGGGGGAAAAGGAGAGAGAAGGGGGGGCCGGCCCCTATCCTAGTCCTACTAGGACTTTGGGAAGGGGGGCGCCGGCCAGCTTGTGGGCTTTCCCTTTTTCTCCTTTTCCACTAAGGCCCAATAGGCCCATTAGTCTCCCGGGGGGTTCCGGTAACCCTCCCGGTATTCCGGTAAAATCCCGATTTCACCCGGAACACTTCCGATGTCCAAACATAGGCTTCCAATATATCAATCTTTACGTCTCGACCATTTCGAGACTCCTCGTCATGTCCGTGATCTCATCCGGGACTCCGAACAACCTTCGGTACATCAAAATGCATAAACTCATAATAACTGTCATCGTAACGTTAAGCGTGCGGACCCTACGGTTCGAGAACAATGTAGACATGACCGAGACACGTCTCCGGTCAATAACCAATAGCGGGACCTGGATGCCCATATTGGCTCCTACATATTCTATGAAGATCTTTATCGGTCAGACCGCATAACAACATACGTTGTTCCCTTTGTCATCGGTATGTTACTTGCCCGAGATTCGATCGTCGGTATCCAATACCTAGTTCAATCTCGTTACCGGCAAGTCTCTTTACTCGTTCCGTAATACATCATCTCACAACTAACATATTAGTTGCAGTGCTTGCAAGGCTTATGTGATGTGCATTACCGAGAGGGCCCAGAGATACCTCTCCGACAATCGGAGTGACAAACCCTAATCTCGAAATACGCCAACCCAACATCTACCATTGGAGACACCTGTAGTACTCCTTTATAATCACCCAGTTACGTTGTGACGTTTGGTAGTACCCAAAGTGTTCCTCCGGTAAACGGGAGTTGCATAATCTCATAGTTATAGGAACATGTATAAGTCATGAAGAAAGCAATAGCAATATACTAAACGATCGGGTGCTAAGCTAATGGAGTGGGTCATGTCAATCAGATCATTCTACTAATGATGTGACCTCGTTAATCAAATAACAACTCCTTGTTCATGGTTAGGAAACATAACCATCTTTGATTAACGAGCTAGTCAAGTAGAGGCATACTAGTGACACTCTGTTGGTCTATGTATTCACACATGTATTATGTTTCCGGTTAATACAATTCTAGCATGAATAATAAACATTTATCATGATATGAGGAAATAAATAATAACTTTATTATTGCCTCTAGGGCATATTTCCTTCAGTCTCCCACTTGCACTAGAGTCAATAATCTAGATTACACAGTAATGATTCTAACACCCATGGAGCCTTGGTGCTGATCATGTTTTGCTCGTGGAAGAGGCTTAGTCAACGGGTCTGCAATATTCAGATCCGTATGTATCTTGCATATCTCTATGTCTCCCACCTGGACTAAATCCTGGATGGAGTTGAAGCGTCTCTTGATGTGTTTGGTTCTTTTGTGAAATCTGGATTCCTTTGCCAAGGCAATTGCACCAGTATTGTCACAGAAGATTTTCATTGGACCCGATGCACTAGGTATGACACCTAGATCGGATATGAACTCCTTCATCCAGACTCCTTCGTTTGCTGCTTCCGAAGCAGCTATGTACTCCGCTTCACATGTAGATCCCGCTACGACGCTTTGTTTAGAACTGCACCAACTGACAGCTCCACCGTTTAAAGTAAACACGTATCCGGTTTGCGATTTAGAATCGTCCGGATCAGTGTCAAAGCTTGCATCAACGTAACCTCTTACGGTGAGCTCTTTGTCACCTCCATATACGAGAAACATATCCTTAGTCCTTTTCAGGTATTTCAGGATGTTCTTGACCGCTGTCCAGTGATCCACTCCTGGATTACTTTGGTACCTCCCTGCTAAACTTATAGCAAGGCACACATCAGGTCTGGTACACAGCATTGCATACATGATAGAGCCCATGGCTGAAGCATAGGGAACATCTTTCATTTTCTCTCTATCTTCTGCAGTGGTCGGGCATTGAGTCTGACTCAACTTCACACCTTGTAACACAGGCAAGAACCCTTTCTTTGCTTGATGCATTTTGAACTTCTTCAAAATCTTGTCAAGGTATGTGCTCTGTGAAAGTCCAATTAAGCGTTTTGATCTATCTCTATAGATCTTTATGCCTAATATGTAAGCAGCTTCCCCGAGGTCTTTCATCGAAAAACTCTTATTCAAGTATCCCTTTATGCTATCCAGAAATTCTATATCATTTCCAATCAGCAATATGTCATCCACATATAATATCAGAAATGCTACAGAGCTCCCACTCACTTTCTTGTAAATACAGGCTTCTCCAAAAGTCTGTATAAAGCCAAATGCTTTGATCACACTATCAAAGCGTTTATTCCAACTCCGAGATGCTTGCACCAGTCCATAAATGGATCGCTGGAGTTTGCTTACTTTGTTAGCTCCTTTTGGATCGACAAAACCTTCTGGTTGTACCATATACAACTCTTCTTCCAGAAATCCATTCAGGAATGCAGTTTTGACATCCATCTGCCATATTTCATAATCATAAAATGCGGCAATTGCTAACATAATTCTGACGGACTTAAGCATCGCTACGGGTGAGAAGGTCTCATCGTAGTCAACTCCTTGAACTTGTCGAAAACCTTTCGCGACAAGTCGAGCTTTATAGACAGTAATATTACCGTCAGCGTCAGTCTTTTTCTTGAAGATCCATTTATTCTCAATTGCCCGCCGATCATTGGGCAAGTCAACCAAAGTCCATACTTTGTTTTCATACATGGATCCCATCTTAGATTTCATGGCCTCAAGCCACTTTGCGGAATCTGGGCTCACCATCGCTTCTTCATAGTTCGTAGGTTCATCATGATCTAGCATCATGACTTCCAGAACTGGATTACCGTACCACTCTGGTGCGGATCTCACTCTGGTTGATCTACGTGGTTCAGTAGTATCTTGTTCTGAAGCTTCATGATCATCATCATTAGCTTCCTCACTGATTGGCATAGGTGTCGCAGAAACAGTTTTCTGTGATGTACTATTTTCCAATAAGGGAGCAGGTACAGTTACCTCGTCAAGTTCTACTTTCCTCCCACTCACTTCTTTCGAGAGAAACTCCTTCTCTAGAAATGATCCATTCTTAGCAATGAATGTCTTGCCTTCGGATCTGTGATAGAAGGTATACCCAACAGTTTCATTTGGGTATCCTATGAAGACACATTTCTCCGCTTTGGGTTCGAGCTTATCAGGTTGAAGCTTTTTCACATAAGCATCGCAGCCCCAAACTTTAAGAAACGACAACTTTGGTTTCTTGCCAAACCATAGTTCATAAGGCGTCGTCTCAACGGATTTTGATGGTGCCCTATTTAACGTGAATGCGGCCGTCTCTAAAGCATAACCCCAAAACGATAGCGGTAAATCAGTGAGAGACATCATAGATCGCACCATATCTTAGTAAAGTACGATTACGACGTTCGGAGACACCATTACGCTGTGGTGTTCCGGGTGGCGTGAGTTGCGAAACTATTCCACAATTTTTCAAATTTACACCAAACTCGTAACTCAAATATTCTCCTCCACGATCAGATCGTAGAAACTTTATTTTCTTGTTACGATGATTTTCAACTTCACTCTGAAATTCTTTGAACCTTTCAAATGTTTCAGACTTATGTTTCATTAAGTAGATATACCCATATCTGCTTAAATCATCTGTGAAGGTGAGAAAATAACGATATCCACCACGAGCCTCAATATTCATCGGACCGCATACATCGGTATGTATGATTTCCAACAAATCTGTTGCTCTCTCCGTAGTACCGAAGAACGGTGTTTTAGTCATCTTGCCTATGAGGCACGGTTCGCAAGTACCAAGTGATTCATAATCAAGTGGTTCCAAAAGCCCATCAGTATGGAGTTTCTTCATGCGCTTTACACCGATATGACCTAAACGGCAGTGCCACAAATAAGTTGCACTATCATTATTAGCTTTGCATCTTTTGGCTTCTACATTATGAATATGTGTATTACTATCTTCGAGATTCAACAAGAATAGACCACTCTTCAAAGGTGCATGACCATAAAAGATATTATTCATATAAATAGAACAACCATTATTCTCTGATTTAAATGAATAACCGTCTCGCATCAAACAAGATCCAGATATAATGTTCATGCTCAACGCTGGCACCAAATAACAATTATTTAGGTCTAATATTAATCCCGAAGGTAGATGTAGAGGTAGCGTGCCGACCGCGATCACATCGACTTTGGAACCGTTTCCCACGCGCATCGTCACCTCGTCCTTTGCTAGTGTCCGCTTATTTCGTAGTCCCTGTTTCGAGTTGCAAATATTAGCAACAGAACCAGTATCAAATACCCAGGTGCTACTGCGAGCTCTAGTAAGGCACACATCAATAACATGTATATCACATATACCTTTGCTCACTTTGCCATCCTTCTTATCCGCCAAATACTTGGGGCAGTTCCGCTTCCAGTGTCCAGTCTGCTTGCAGTAGAAGCACTCAGTTTCAGGCTTAGGTCCAGACTTGGGTTTCTTCTCTTGAGCAGCAACTTGCTTGCTATTCTTCTTGAAGTTCCCCTTCTTCTTTCCTTTGCCCTTTTTCTTGAAACCAGTGGTTTTGTTAACCATCAACACTTGATGCTCCTTCTTGATTTCTACCTCCGCAGCTTTCAGCATTGCGAAGAGCTC
Organism: Triticum monococcum; assembly: GCA_034509565.1. Lineage (NCBI taxonomy): Eukaryota > Viridiplantae > Streptophyta > Magnoliopsida > Poales > Poaceae > Triticum > Triticum monococcum. The sequence goes on from CM067847.1 coordinate 526,498,695, forward strand.
GGGAATAGTCTTGTTCATCCCTTGCATATTATAGTTCATCACGAAGCTCTTGAAGCTTGGTGGCAGTGATTGGAGAATTCTGTCAATGACGCAATCATCTGGAAGATTAACTCCCATCTGAATCAAGTGATTATTATACCCAGACATCTTGAGTATATGCTCACTGACAGAACTGTTCTCCTCCATCTTACAGCTATATAACTTATTGGAGACTTCATATCTCTCAATTCGGGCATTTGCTTGAAATATTAACTTCAACTCCTGGAACATCTCATATGCTCCATGACGTTCAAAACGTCGTTGAAGTCCCGATTCTAAGCCGTAAAGCATGGCACACTGAACTATCGAGTAGTCATCAGCTTTGCTCTGCCAGACGTTCATAACATCTGGCGTTGCTCCAGCAGCAGGCCTGGCACCCAGCGGTGCTTCCAGGACGTAATTCTTCTGTGCAGCAATGAGGATAATCCTCAGGTTACGGACCCAGTCCGTGTAATTGCTACCATCATCTTTCAACTTTGCTTTCTCAAGGAACGCATTAAAATTCAACGGAACAACAGCACGAGCCATCTATCTACAATCAACATAAACAAGCAAGATACTATCAGGTACTAAGTTCATGATAAGTTTAAGTTCAGTTAATCAAATTACTTAGGAACTCCCACTTAGATAGACATCCCTCTAATCCTCTAAGTGATCACGTGATCCAAATCAACTAAACCATAACCGATCATCACGTGAGATGGAGTAGTTTTCAATGGTGAACATCATCATGTTGATCATATCTACTATATGATTCACGCTCGACCTTTCGGTCTCTGTGTTCCGAGGCCATATCTGCATATGCTAGGCTCGTCAAGTATAACCTAAGTATTCTGCGTGTGCAAAACTGGCTTGCACCCGTTGTAGATGGACGTAGAGCTTATCACACCCGATCATCACGTGGTGTCTGGGCACGACGAACTTTGGCAACGGTGCATACTCAGGGAGAACACTTCTTGATAATTTAGTGAGAGATCATCTTATAATGCTACCGTCAATCAAAGCAGGATAAGATGCATAAAAGGATAAACATCACATGCAATCAATATAAGTGATATGATATGGCCATCATCATCTTGTGCTTGTGATCTCCATCTCCGAAGCACCGTCATGATCACCATCGTCACCGGCGCGCCACCTTGATCTCCATCGTAGCAACGTTGTCGTCTCGCCAATCTTATGCTTCCACGACTATCACTACCGCTTAGTAATAAAGTAAAGCATTACATCGCGATTGCATTGCATACAATAAAGCAACAACCATATGGCTCCTGCCAGTTGCCGATAACTCGGTTACAAAACATGATCATCTCATACAATAAAATCAGCATCATGCCTTGACCATATCACATCACAACATACCCTGCAAAAACAAGTTAGACGTCCTCTACTTTGTTGTTGCAAGTTTTACGTGGCTGCTACGGGCTTAAGTAAGAACTCATCTCACCTATGCATCAAAACCACAACGATAGTTCGTCAAATAGACTCCGTTTTAACCTTCTCAAGGACCGGGCGTAGTCACACTTGGTTCAACTAAAGTTGGAGAGGCAGTCTTCCGCAAGCCATCTGTGTGCAAAGCACGTCGAGGGAACCGGTCTCATGTAAGAGTACGCGTAAGGTTGGTCCGGATCGTCTCAACCAACAATACCGCCGAACCAAAGTATGACATGCTGGTAGGCAGTATGACTTGTATCGCCCAAAACTCACTTGTGTTCTACTCGTGCATATAACATCAAACCTTAAAACCTAGGCTCTGATGCCACTGTTGGGGAACGCAGTAATTTCAAAAAATTTCCTACGCACACGCAAGATCATGGTGATGCACAGCAACGAGAGGGGAGAGTGTTGTCTACGTACCAACGCAGACCGACTGCGGAAGCGATCACACAACGTAGAGGAAGTAGTCGTACGTCTTCTTCCCGATCCGACCGATCCAAGCACCGTTACTCCGGCACCTCCGAGTTCTTAGCACACGTACATCTCGATGACGTTCCTCGGGCTCCGATCCAGCAAAGCGTCGAGGAAGAGTTCCGTCAGCACGACGGCGTGATGACGATCTTGATGTACTACCAACGCAGGGCTTCGCCTAAGCACTACAACGGTACGATCGAGGTGGAATTTGGTGGCAGGGGGCACCGCACACGGCTAAGGAACGATCTCAAGGATCAAGTTGTGTGTCTTGGGGTGCCCCCTGCCCCCGTATATAAAGGTTGGAGGAGGGGAGCCGGCCGGCCAAGGGAGAGGAGGCGCAGGGGAGTCCTACTCCCACCGGGAGTAGGACTCCTCCCCCCAATCCTAATCCTATTAGGACTCCCGGGGGGAAAAGGAGAGAGAAGGGGGGGCCGGCCCCTATCCTAGTCCTACTAGGACTTTGGGAAGGGGGGCGCCGGCCAGCTTGTGGGCTTTCCCTTTTTCTCCTTTTCCACTAAGGCCCAATAGGCCCATTAGTCTCCCGGGGGGTTCCGGTAACCCTCCCGGTATTCCGGTAAAATCCCGATTTCACCCGGAACACTTCCGATGTCCAAACATAGGCTTCCAATATATCAATCTTTACGTCTCGACCATTTCGAGACTCCTCGTCATGTCCGTGATCTCATCCGGGACTCCGAACAACCTTCGGTACATCAAAATGCATAAACTCATAATAACTGTCATCGTAACGTTAAGCGTGCGGACCCTACGGTTCGAGAACAATGTAGACATGACCGAGACACGTCTCCGGTCAATAACCAATAGCGGGACCTGGATGCCCATATTGGCTCCTACATATTCTACGAAGATCTTTATCGGTCAGACCGCATAACAACATACGTTGTTCCCTTTGTCATCGGTATGTTACTTGCCCGAGATTCGATCGTCGGTATCCAATACCTAGTTCAATCTCGTTACCGGCAAGTCTCTTTACTCGTTCCGTAATACATCATCTCACAACTAACATATTAGTTGCAGTGCTTGCAAGGCTTATGTGATGTGCATTACCGAGAGGGCCCAGAGATACCTCTCCGACAATCAGAGTGACAAACCCTAATCTCGAAATACGCCAACCCAACATCTACCATTGGAGACACCTGTAGTACTCCTTTATAATCACCCAGTTACGTTGTGACGTTTGGTAGTACCCAAAGTGTTCCTCCGGTAAACGGGAGTTGCATAATCTCATAGTTATAGGAACATGTATAAGTCATGAAGAAAGCAATAGCAATATACTAAACGATCGGGTGCTAAGCTAATGGAGTGGGTCATGTCAATCAGATCATTCTACTAATGATGTGACCTCGTTAATCAAATAACAACTCCTTGTTCATGGTTAGGAAACATAACCATCTTTGATTAACGAGCTAGTCAAGTAGAGGCATACTAGTGACACTCTGTTGGTCTATGTATTCACACATGTATTATGTTTCCGGTTAATACAATTCTAGCATGAATAATAAACATTTATCATGATATGAGGAAATAAATAATAACTTTATTATTGCCTCTAGGGCATATTTCCTTCAGTTCGGACACACCATTATGCTGTGGTGTTCCGGGTGGCACGAATTTGTGAAACTATTCGACATTGTTTTTAATTGAAGACCAAACTCGTAACTCAAATATTTGTCTCCGCGATCAGATCGTAGAAGCCTTATTTTCTTGTTACGATGATTCTCCACTTCACTCTGAAATTCTTTGAACTTTTCAAATGTTTCAGACTTATGTTTCATCAAGTAGATATACTCATATCTGCTCAAATCATCTGTGAAGATCAGAAAATAATGATACCTATCGCGAGCCTCAATATTCATCGGACCACATACATCAGTATGTATGATTTCCAACAAATCTGTTGCTCGCTCCATTATTCCGAAGAACAGAGTCTTAGTCATCTTGCCCATGAGGCATGGTTCGCAAGCATCAACTGATTCATAATCAAGTGATTCCAAAAGCCCATCAGCATGGAGTTTCTTCATGCGCTTTACACCAATATGACCTAAACGGCAGTGCTACAAATAAGTTGCACTATCATTATTAACTTTGCATCTTTTGGTTTCAATATTATGATTATGTGTATCACTATGATCGAGATCCAACGAACTATTTTCATTGGGTGTGTAACCATATAAGGTTTTATTCATGTAAACAGAACAACAATTTATTCTCTTACTTAAATGAATAACCGTATTACAATAAACATGATCAAATCATATTCATGCTCAACGTAAACACCAAATAACACTTATTTAGGTTCAACACTAATCCCGAATTTATAGGGAGTGTGCGATGATGATCATATCAATCTTGGAACCACTTCCAACACACATCGTCACTTCACCCTTAACTAGTCTCTGTTTATTCTGCAACTCCCGTTTCGAGTTACTAATCTTAGCAACTGAACTAGTATCAAATACTGAGGGGTTGCTATAAACACTAGTAAAGTACACATCAATAACATGTATATCAAATATACTTATGTTCACCTTGCCATCCTTCTTATCTGCCAATCACTTGGGGTAGTTCTGCTTCCAGTGACCAGTCCCTTTGCAGTAGAAGCACTCAGTCTCCGGCTTAGGTCCAGACTTGGGCTTCTTCACTTGAGCAGCAACTTGCTTGCTGTTCTTTTTGAAGTTCCCCTTCTTCCCTCTGCCCTTTTCTTGAAACTAGTGGTCTTGTCTACCATCAACACTTGATGTTTTTCTTGGTTTCTACCTTCATCAATTTCATCATCATGAAAAGCTCGGGAGTCGTTTTCGTCATCCCTTGCATACTATAGTTCATCACGAAGTTCTACTAACTTGGTCATGGTGACTAGAGAATTCTGTCAATCACTATCTTATCTAGAAGATTAACTCCCACTTGATTCAAGCGATTGTAGTACCCAGACAATCTGAGCACATGCTCACTAGTTGAGCGATTCTCCTCCATCTTTCAGCTATAGAACTTGTTGGAGACTTCATATCTCTCAACTTGGGTATTTGCTTGAAATATTAACTTCAACTCCTGGAACATCTCATATGGTCCATGATGTTCAAAACGTCTTTGAAGTCCCGATTCTAAGCCGTTAAGCATGGTGCACTAAACTATCAAGTAGTCATCATATTGAGCTAGCCAAACGTTCATAACGTCTGCATCTGCTCCTGCAATAGGTCTGTCACCTAGCGGTGCATCAAGGACATAATTTTTCTGTGCAGCAATGAGGATAAACCTCATATCACGGATCCAATCCGCATCATTGCTACTAACATCTTTCAACGTAGTTTTTCTCTAGGAACATATCAAAATAAACACAGGGAAGCAACAACGCGAGCTATTGATCTACAACATGATTTGCAAAATACTACCAGGACTAAGTTCATGATAAATTTAAGTTCAATTAATCAAATTACTTAAAGAACTCCCACTTAGATAGACATCCCTCTAATCCTCTAAGTGATCACGTGATCCAAATCAACTAAACCATGTCCGATCATCACGTGAGATGGAGTAGTTTCATTGGTGAACATCAATATGTTGAGCGTATCTACTATATGATTCACGCTCGACCTTTTGGTCTCCGTGTTCCGAGGCCATATCTGCATATGCTTGGCTCGTCAAGTATAACCTGAGTATTCCGCGTGTGCAACTGTTTTGCACCCGTTGTATTTGAACGTAGAGCCTATCACACCCGATCATCACGTGGTGTCTCAGCACGAAGAACTTTCGCAATGGTGCATACTCAGGGAGAACACTTCTTGATAATTTTAGTGAGAGATCATCTTATAATGCTACCGTCAATCAAAGCAAGATAAGATGCATAAAAGATAAACATCACATGCAATCAATATAAGTGATATGATATGGCCATCATCATCTTGTGCCAGTGATCTCTATCTCCGAAGCACCGTCATGATCACCATCGTCACCGGCGCGACACCTTGATCTCCATCGTAGCATCGTTGTCGTCTCGCCAATCTTATGCTTCCACGACTATCGCTACCGTTTAGTGATAAAGTAAAGCATTATAGCGCGATTGCATTGCATACAATAAAGCGACAACCATATGGCTCCTGCCAGTTGCCGATAACTCGGTTACAAAACATGATCATCTCATACAATAAAATTCAGCATCATGTCTTGACCATATCACATCACAACATGCCCTGCAAAAACAAGTTAGACGTCTTCTACTTTGTTGTTGCAAGTTTTACGTGGCTGCTACGGGCTTAAGCAAGAACCAATCTTACCTACGCATCAAAACCACAACGATAGTTTGTCAAGTGGTGCTATTTTAACCTTCGCAAGAAGCGGGCGTAGCCACACGCGGTTCAACTAAAGCTGTCACCCGCAAGCCACCTATGTGCAAAGCACGTCGGGAGAACCGGTCTCGCGTAAGCGTACGCGTAATGTCGGTCCGGGCCGCTTCATCCAACAATACCGCCGAACCAAAGTATGACATGTTGGTAAGCAGTATGACTTATATCGCCCACAACTCACTTGTGTTCTACTCATGCATATAACATCAACACATAAAACCTAGGCTCGGATGCCACTTTTGGGGAACGTAGTAATTTCAAAAAAATTCCTATACACACGCAAGATCATGGTGATGCATAGCAACGAGGGGAGAGTGTGATCTACGTACCCTAGTAGATCGACAACGGAAGCGTTTGGTTGATGTAGTCGTACGTCTTCACGGCCCGACCGATCAAGCACCGAAACTACGGCACCTCCGAGTTTTAGCACACGTTCAGCTCGATGACGATCCTCGGACTCCGATCCAGCAAAGTGTCGGGGAAGAGTTCCGTCAGCACGACGGCGTGGTGACGATCTTGATGTACTACTGTCGCAGGGCTTCGCCTAAGCACCGCTACAATATTATCGAGGACTATGGTGGCAGGGGGCGCCGCACAAGGCTAAGAATAAGATCACGTGGATCAACTTGTGTCTCTAGGGTGCCCCTTGCCTCAGTATATAAAGGATGGAGGAGGAGGAGGCCGGCCAAGGCAATTGGTGCGGCCAGGATGTGGAGTCCTACTAGGACTCCAAGTCCTAGTAGGAGTCCACCAAGAGGGGAGGAAGGGAGAAGGAAGTAGAGGAGAAGGAAAGGTGGCCGGCCCCCTTTTCCCTAGTCCAATTCGGACCAGAGGGGAGGGGGGGGGGGGGGCGCAGCAGCCCCTTGGCCCTTTCTCCTCTTCCCACTAAAGCCCATCAAGGCCCATTGCTTCTCGCGTAACTTCCCAGTACTCCGAAAAATACCCAAATCACTCGGAACCTTTCCGATGTCCGAATATAGTCGTCCAATATATCGATCTTTATGTCTCGACCATTTCGAGACTCCTCGTCATGTCCTCGATCTCTTTCGGGACTCCGAACTCCTTCGGTACATCAAAACTCATAAACTCATAATATAACTGTCATCGAAACCTTAAGCGTGCGGACCCTACGGGTTCGAGAACAATGTAGACATGACCGAGGCACGTCTCCGGTCAATAACCAATAGCGGGACCTGGATGCCCATATTGGCTCCTACATATTCTACGAAGATCTTTTATCGGTCAGACCGCATAACAACATACGTTGTTCCCTTTGTCATCGGTATGTTACTTGCCCGAGATTCGATCGTTGGTATCCAATACCTAGTTCAATCTCGTTACCGGCAAGTCTCTTTACTCGTTCCGTAATACATCATCCCGCAACTAACTCATTAGTTGCAATGCTTGCAAGGCTTAAGTGATGTGCATTACCGAGAGGGCCCAGAGATACCTCTCCGACAATCGGAGTGACAAATCCTAATCTCGAAATACGCCAACCCAACATGTACCTTTGGAGACACCTGTAGAGCTCCTTTATAATCACCCAGTTACGTTGTGACGTTTGGTAGCACACAAAGTGTACCTCCGGCAAACGGGAGTTGCATAATCTCATAGTCATAGGAACATGTATAAGTCATGAAGAAAGCAATAGCAACATACTAAACGATCGGGTGCTAAGCTAATGGAATGGGTCATGTCAATCAGATCATTCATCTAATGATGTGATCCTGTTAATCAAATAACAACTCTTTGTCCATGGTTGGTAAACATAACCATCTTTGATTAACGAGCTAGTCAAGTAGAGGCATACTAGTGACACTCTGTTTGTCTATGTATTCACACATGTATTATGTTTCCGGTTAATACAATTCTACCATGAATAATAAACATTTATCATGAAATAAGGAAATAAATAATAACTTTATTATTGCCTCTAGGGCCTATTTCCTTCAAGTTTTCCAATGTCAAGTATCTTTTCCTTAGACCATGAGATCGTGTAACTCCCGGATACCGTAGGAGTTCTTTGGGTATACCAAACATCACAACGTAACTGGGTGACTATAAAGATATACTACGGGTATCTCCGAAAGTGTCTGTTGGGTTGACACGGATCAAGACTGGGATTTGTCACTCCGAATGACAGAGAGGTATCACTGGGCCCACTCGGTAATGCATCATCATTATGAGCTCAAAGTGACCAAGTGTCTGGTCATGGGATCATGCATTACGGTATGAGTAAAGTGACTTGCCGGTAACGAGATTGAACGAGGTATTGGGATACCGACGATCGAATCTCGGGCAAGTAACACACCGATTGACAAAGGGAATTGTATACGGGGTTGCTTGAATCCTCGACATCATGGTTCATCCGATGAGATCATCGAGGAGCATGTGGGAGCCAACATGGGTATCCAGATCCCGCTGTTGGTTATTGACCGGAGAGCAATCTCGGTCATGTCTACATGTCTCCCGAACCCGTAGGGTCTACACACTTAAGGTTCGGTGACGCTAGGGTTGTAGGGATATGTATATGCAGTAACCCGAATGTTGTTCGGAGTCCCGGATGAGATCCCGGACGTCACGAGGAGTTTCGGAATGGTATGGAGGTAAAGAATTATATATAGGAAGTGCTATTTCGGCCATCGGGACAAGTTTCGGGGTCACCGGTATTGTACCGGGACCACCGGAAGGGTCCCGGGGGTCCACCGGGTGGGGCCACCTATCTCGGAGGGCCCCATGGGCTGAAGTGGGAAGGGATCCAGCCCAAAGTGGGCTGGGGCGCCACTTTCCCCTAGGGCCCATGCGCCTAGGGTGGGGAAGCCCTAAAGGGGGCGCCCCCTTGCTTGGGGGGCAAGCCCCCTCCCCTTGGCTGCCCCCCTAGGAGATTGCATCTCCTAGGGCCGGCACCCCCCCTAGGCCCCCTATATATAGTGGGGGGGAGGAGGGCAGCCGCACCCATGCTCCTGGCGCCTCCCTCTCCCTCTCCAACACCTCCTCCTCCTCCATAGAGCTTGGCGAAGCCCTGCCGGAGTACTGCAGCTCCATCACCACCACGCCATCGTGCTGCTGCTGGAGCCATCTTCCTCAACCTCCTTCCCCCTTGCTGGATCAAGAAGGAGGAGACGTTACGCTGACCGTACGTGTGTTGAACGCGGAGGTGCCGTTCGTTCGGCGCTAGGATCTCCGGTGATTCGGATCACGTCGAGTACGACTCCCTCATCCCCGTTCTTTGAACGCTTCCGCTCGCGATCTACAAGGTACGTAGATGCATCCAATCACTCATTGCTAGATGAACTCATAGATGGATCTTGGTGAAACCGTAGGAAATTTTTTGTTTTCTACAACGTTCCCCAACAGTGGCATCATGAGCTAGGTCTATGCGCAGTTCTCTTTGCACGAGTAGAACACAATTTGTTGTGGGTGTAGATGTTGTCAACTTTCTTGCCGCTACTAGTCTTATTTTGCTTCAACTTTATTGTGGGATGAAGCGGCCCGGACCAACCTTACACGTACACTTACGTGAGACCGGTTCCACCGACTAGCATGCACTAGTTGCATAAGGTGGCTGGCGGGTGTCTGTCTCTCCCACTTTAGTTGGAGCGGATTCGATGAAAAGGGTCCTTATGAAGGGTAAATAGAAGTTGACAAATCACGTCGTGGCTTTCACATAGGTAAGAAAACGTTCTTGCTAGAACCCTATTGCAGCCACGTAAAACTTGCAACAACAATTAGAGGACGTCTAACTTGTTTTTGCAGCAAGTGTTTTGTGATGTGATATGGCCAAAGTTGTGATGAATGATGAATGATATATATGTGATGTATGAGATGTTCATGCTATTGTAATAGGAATCACGACTTGCATGTCGATGAGTATGACAACCGGCAGGAGCCATAGGAGTTGTCTTTATTTTTTGTATGACCTGCGTGTCATTGAGAAACGCCATGTAAATTACTTTACTTTATTGCTAAACGCGTTAGCCATAGTAGTAGAAGTAATAGTTGGCGAGCAACTTCATGGAGACACGATGATGGAGATCATGATGATGGAGATCATGGTGTCATGCCGGTGACAAGATGATCATGGAGCCCCAAGATGGAGATCAAAGGAGCTATGTGATATTGGCCATATCATGCCACTATTATTATTTGATTGCATGTGAGGTTTATCATGTTTTTGCATCTTGTTTACTTAGAACGACGGTAGTAAATAAGATGATCCCTCATAATAATTTCAAGAAAGTGTCCCCCCTAACTGTGCACCATTGCGACAGTTCGTTGTTTCGAAGCACCATGTGATGATCGGGTGTGATAGATTCCAATGTTCACATACAACGGGTGTAAGACAGATTTACACATGCAAACACTTAGGTTGACTTGACGAGCCTAGCATGTACAGACATGGCCTCGGAACACAGAAGACCGAAAGGTCGAACATGAGTCGTATAGAAGATACGATCAACATGAAGATGTTCACCGACGTTGACTAGTCCGTCTCACGTGATGATCGGACACGGCCTAGTTAACTCGGATCATGTTATACTTAGATGACTGGAGGGATGTCTATCTGAGTGGGAGTTCATTGAATAATTTGATTAGATGAACTTAATTATCATGAACTTAGTCTAAAATATTTACAATATGTCTTGTAGATCAAATGGCCAACGTAGTCCTCAACTTCAATGCGTTCCTAGAGAAAACCAAGCTAAAAGACGATGGCAGCAACTACACGGACTGGGTCCGGAACCTGAGGATCATCCTCATAGCTGCCAAGAAAGATTATGTCCTACAAGCACCGCTAGGTGACACACCTGTTCTCCCTGCAGAACAAGACGTTATAAACGCTTGGCAGGCACGTACCGATGACTACTCCCTCGTTCAGTGCGGCATGCTTTACAGCTTAGAGCCAGGGCTCCAAAAACGTTTTGAGAGACACGGAGCATATGAGATGTTCGAAGAGCTGAAAATGGTTTTCCAAGCTCATGCACGGGTCGAGAGATATCAAGTCTCCGACAAGTTCTTCAGCTGTAAGATGGAGGAAAACAGTTGTGTCAGTGAGCACATACTCACTATGTCTGGGTTGCATAACCGCTTGACTCAACTGGGAGTTAATCTCCCGGATGACGCGGTCATTGACAGAATCCTTCAGTCGCTTCCACCGAGCTACAAGAGTTTGTGATGAACTTCAATATGCAGGGGATGGAAAAGACCATTCCTGAAGTATTTGCAATGCTGAAATCAGCAAAGGTGGAAGTCAAAAAGGAACATCAAGTGTTGATGGTGAATAAAACCACTAAGTTCAAGAAAGGCAAGGGTAAGAAAAACTTCAAGAAGGACGGCAAGGGAGTTGCCGCGCCCGGCAAGCAAGCTGCCGGGAAGAAGCCAAAGAATGGATCCAAGCCCAAGACTGAGTGTTTTTATTGCAAGGGAAGTGGTCACTGGAAGCGGAACTGCCCCAAATACTTAGCAGACAAGAAGGCCGGCATCACGAAAGTTATATGTGATATACATGTAATTGATGTGTACCTTACCGGTACTCATAGTAGCTCTTGGGTATTTGATACCGGTGCAGTTGCTCATATTTGTAACTCAAAGCAGGAGCTGCGGAATAAGCGGAGACTGGCGAAGGACGAGGTGACGATGCGCGTCGGGAATGGTTCCAAGGTCGATGTGATCGTCGTCGGCACGCTACCTCTACATTTACCTACGGGATTAGTTTTGAACCTCAATAATTGTTATTTAGTACCAAGTTTGAGCATGAACATTGTATCAGGATCTCGTTTAATACGAGATGGCTACTCATTTAAATCCGAGAATAATGGTTGTTCTATTTATATGAGAGATATGTTTTATGGTCATGCTCCGATGGTGAATGGCTTATTCTTAATGAATCTCGAGCGTAATGCTACACATATTAATAGTGTGAGTACCAAAAGATGTAAGGTTGATAATGATAGTCCCACATACTTATGGCACTGCCGCCTTGGTCACATAGGTGTAAAACGCATGAAGAAGCTCCATGCAGATGGACTTTTAGAGTCTCTTGATTACGAATCATTTGACACGTGCGAACCATGCCTCATGGGTAAAATGACCAAGACTCCGTTCTCAGGAACAATGGAGCGAGCAACCAACTTATTGGAAATCATACATACTGATGTGTGCGGTCCAATGAGTGTTGAGGCTCGCGGTGGCTATCGTTATGTTCTCACCCTCACTGATGACTTGAGTAGGTATGGGTATATCTATTTAATGAAACACAAGTCTCAGACCTTTGAAAAGTTCAAGGAATTTCAGAGTGAGGTTGAAAATCAACGTGACAGGAAAATCAATTTCCTGCGATCAAATCGTGGAGGAGAATACTTGAGTCACGAATTTAGCACACACTTAAGAAAATGTGGAATAATTTCACAACTCACGCCGCCTGGAACACCTCAGCGTAATGGTGTGTCCGAACATCATAATCGCACTCTATTAGATATGGTGCGATCTATGATGTCTCTTACCGATTTACCGCTATCTTTTTGGGGCTATGCTTTAGAGACTGCCGCATTCACTTTAAATAGGGCTCCGTCGAAATCCGTTGAGACGACACCGTATGAATTATGGTTTGGGAAGAAACCTAAGCTATCATTTCTAAAAGTTTGGGGATGCGATGCTTATGTCAAGAAACTTCAACCTGAAAAGCTCGAACCCAAATCGGAAAAATGCGTCTTCATAGGATACCATAAAGAAACTATTGGGTATACCTTCTACCTCAGATCCGAAGGCAAGATCTTTGTTGCCAAGAATGGGTCCTTTCTAGAGAAAGAGTTTCTCTCGAAAGAAGTAAGTGGGAGGAAAGTAGAACTTGATGAAGTATTACCTCTTGAACCGAAAAATGGCGCAACTCAAGAAAATGTTCCTGAGGTGCCTGCACCGACTAGAGAGGAAATTAATGATGATGATCATGAAACTTCAGATCAAGTTGCTACTGAACTTCGTAGGTCCACAAGGACACGTTCCGCACCAGAGTGGGACGGCAACCCTGTCTTGGAAATCATGTTGTTAGACAACGGTGAACCTTCGAACTATCAAGAAGCTATGGCGGGCCCGAATTCCGACAAATGGCTAGAAGCCATGAAATCCGAGATAGTATCCACGTATGAAAACAAAGTATGGACTTTGACTGACTTGCCCGTTGAGCGGCGAGCCATAGAAAATAAATGGATCTTTAAGAAGAAGACATACGCAGATGGTAATGTGACCATCTATAAAGCTCGGCTTGTCGCTAAGGGTTATCGACAAGTTCAAGGGGTTGACTACGATGAGACTTTCTCACCGGTAGCGAAGCTAAAGTCCGTCCGAATCATGTTAGCAATTGCCGCATTCTATGATTATGAGATATGGCAAATGGACGTCAAAACGGCATTCCTTAATGGTTTCCTTAAGGAAGAATTGTATATGATGCAGCCGGAAGGTTTTGTCGATCCTAAGAATGCTAACAAGGTGTGCAAGCTCCAACGCTCGATTTATGGGCTGGTGCAAGCATCTCGGAGTTGGAACATTCGCTTTGATGAGATGATCAAAGCGTTTGGGTTTACGCAGACTTATGGAGAAGCCTGCGTTTACAAGAAAGTGAGTGGGAGCTCTGTAGCATTTCTCATATTATATGTAGATGACATACTTTTGATGGGAAATGATATAGAACTCTTGGACAGCATTAAGGCCTACTTGAATAAGAGTTTTTCAATGAAGGACCTTGGAGAAGCTGCATATATATTAGGCATCAAGATCTATAGAGATAGGTCAAGACGCCTCATAGGTCTTGCACAAAGCACATACCTTGATAAGATATTGAAGAAGTTCAATATGGATCAGTCTAAGAAGGGGTTCTCGCCTGTGTTGCAAGGTGTGAAATTGAGCTCAGCTCAATGCCTGACCACGGCAGAAGATATAGAAGAGATGAGCGTCATCCCCTATGCCTCAGCCATAGGTTCTATTATGTATGCCATGCTGTGTACCAGACCTGATGTAAACCTTGCCGTAAGTTTGGTAGGTAGGTACCAAAGTAATCCCGGCAAGGAACACTGGACAACAGTCAAGAGTATCCTGAAGTACCTGAAAAGGACTAAGGAAATGTTTCTCGTTTATGGAGGTGACGAAGAGCTCGTCGTAAAGGGTTACGTCGACGCTAGCTTCGACACAGATCTGGATGACTCAAAGTCACAAACCGAATACGTGTATATTTTGAATGGTGGGGCAGTAAGCTGGTGCAGTTGCAAGCAGAGCATCGTGGCGGGATCTACATGTGAAGCGGAGTACATGGCAGCCTCGGAGGCAGCACATGAAGCAATTTGGGTGAAGGAGTTCATCACCGACCTAGGAGTCATACCCAATGCGTCGGGGCCAATCAAACTCTTCTGTGACAACACTGGAGCTATTGCACTTGCCAAGGAGGCCAGGTTTCACAAGAAGACCAGGCACATCAAGCGTCGCTTCAACTCCATTCGTGAAAATGTTCAAGATGGAGACATAGATATTTGTAAAGTACATACGGACCTGAATGTAGCAGATCCGTTGACTAAACCTCTCCCCAGAGCAAAACATGATCAACACCAGAATTCCATGGGTGTTCGATTCATCACAATGTAACTAGATTATTGACTCTAGTGCAAGTGGGAGACTGTTGGAAATGTGCCCTAGAGGCAATAATAAAAGCATTATTATTATATTTCCTTGTTCATGATAATTGTCTTTTATTCATGCTATAATTGTGTTATCCGGAAATCGTAATACATGTGTGAATAATAGACACCAACATGTCCCTAGTAAGCCTCTAGTTGACTAGCTCGTTGATCAATAGATAGTCATGGTTTCCTGACTATGGACATTGGATGTCATTGATAACGAGATCACATCATTAGGAGAATGATGTGATGGACAAGACCCAATCCTAAACATAGCACAAGATCGTATAGTTCGTTTGCTAGAGTTTTCCAATGTCAAGTATCTTTTCCTTAGACCATGAGATCGTGTAACTCCCGGATACCGTAGGAGTACTTTGGGTATACCAAATGTCACAACGTAACTGGGTGACTATAAAGGTATACTACGGGTATCTCCGAAAGTGTCTGTTGGGTTGACACGGATCAAGACTGGGATTTGTCACTCCGTATGACGGAGAGGTATCACTGGGCCCACTCGGTAATGCATCATCAGTATGAGCTCAAAGTGACCAAGTGTCTGGTCACGGGATCATGCATTATGGTACGAGTAAAGTGACTTGCCGGTAACGAGATTGAACGAGGTATTGGGATACCGACGATCGAATCTCGGGCAAGTAACATACCGATTGACAAAGGGAATTGTATACGGGGTTGCTTGAATCCTCGACATCATGGTTCATCCGATGAGATCATCGAGGAGCATGTGGGAGCCAACATGGGTATCCAGATCCCGCTGTTGGTTATTGACCGGAGAGCAATCTCGGTCATGTCTACATGTCTCCCGAACTCGTAGGGTCTACACACTTAAGGTTCGGTGATGCTAGGGTTGTAGGGATATGTATATGCAGTAACCCAAATGTTGTTCAGAGTCCTGGATAAGATCCCGGACGTCACGAGGAGTTTCGGAATGGTCCGGAGGTAAAGAATTATATATAGGAAGTGCTATTTTGGCCATCGGGACAAGTTTCGGGGTCACCGGTATTGTACCGGGACCACTGGAAGGGTCCCGGGGGTCCACCGGGTGGGGCCACCTATCTCGGAGGGCCCCATGGGCTGAAGTGGGAAGGGATCCAGCCCAAAGTGGGCTGGGGCGCCACTTTACCCTAGGGCCCATGCGCCTAGGGTGGGGAAACCCTAAAGGGGGCGCCCCCCTTGCTTGGGGGGCAAGCCCCCTCCCCTTGGCCGCCGCCCCCTAGGAGATTGCATCTCCTAGGGCCGGCACCCCCCTAGGCCCCCTATATATAGTGGGTGGGGGAGGAGGGCAGCCGCACCCATGCTCCTGGCGCCTCCCTCTCCCTCTCCAACACCTCCTCCACCTCCATAGAGCTTGGCGAAGCCCTGCCGGAGTACTGCAGCTCCATCACCACCACGCCGTCGTGCTGCTGCTGGAGCCATCTTCCTCAACCTCTCCTTCCCCCTTGCTGGATCAAGAAGGAGGAGACGTTACGCTGACCGTAGGTGTGTTGAACGCGGAGGTGCCGTCCGTTTGGCGCTAGGATCTCCGGTGATTCGGATCACGTCGAGTACGACTCCCTCATCCCCGTTCTTTGAACGCTTCCGCTCGCGATCTACAAGGTACGTAGATGCATCCAATCACTCGTTGCTAGATGAACTCATAGATGGATCTTGGTGAAACCTTAGGAAATTTTTTGTTTTCTGCAACGTTCCCCAACAAGTATTGTGCAGGAGAAGCCTGAGTTCCGTACTTGAGAAGCTTCCCCTCGGCTGTGCTTGTTGAGAAAAATTCATTTCTGTCTGTCAGAAGCTTTTACTGAGGTATCTTGTTGAGAAAGACTGGATTTCTTGGGCCGGAAATTATTCACATATCATGCTGAGGAGCCTTGCATCATAAATTTCTTCCGATAACGTGCGGAAGAATACTGGGTTTCTTATATCCAAAACTTCATACTGATATGCAGCCTGAAATCCACACACACACAGAGACACCCATGATATTCTATGGCTGAATATTTGCATGAGAAAATTTGTTTAACTGTCTTCCTTAAGCATATCACATTTTGACTTTATTTCGGATGATAACATATTTCAAGCATCAGGCATTGCCGAGCCAAAATTTTGTATATGATCCATACCTCTGTCTGAAAATATACCGTTGGACTTGTACCTGACTTGTCTTGTTGCTGACTTGATCATTACTGTTGTGAGGATTTGGTACTGATGGGGACTTCATTTATCAGTACTGTTGAGACGAGTGCACACTGATGCACAATTGATTATCAGCCTCAAGATCAGATATTTCCCATTTCACTACAGTCGGCTGAGAATTCCATTCTGTTTAACTGAGTTTCCAAATATTCGAACTCCTTATTACTTCTTCGAGTCCGGTGTCAGATGATGAGCAACTCTTTACAGGGGGAAAATAATGTAACACCGGGGCCCAAAAGAAAGAAGCAAAAGAAAACTCAACTAAACAAAAGCACACAACAACAATCAATTCACACACAATCAATGTCACATATTACTGCTAGTCACACAATATGCACGCCTACCTAAGCACACAAATCTCGCGGGATCTCCGGTTCCACGATCTAGCATGCTGTGACGATGTGCACGAGGACGAATAAATGTGTGGAAGAATTGGTGTAAACAGTGCTACACCAAGTGCTAGCTTAGTCAGGTAGCAACCTGGACTAGCTCGGAGGCGAGGACGTATTGTCACGACCACATTCTTTTCAAGCGGACGAAAAATATCCGTACTCGTCCAAGAAATAGGATAATGGGGAAAACTGAGGCTGCTGACATTGCCCTTTCTTGATGACTAAGACTATTAAGGGTTGCCAACACGAAAAAATAAAAGAGTGATTCGGGATAGAAGCATGTCCACCACCGAAACAAAATGGGGCTGAAGGAAGGAATTCAGTGCGATACCTGAGCACCATCTTTGCAAACAGTGTCGGGATCACTTGGCCTCACTCTACTGGGGCAGAAATGACACCAAACACCGAAGAACGAGCAAGAAAAGAAAACTGGAGAAAGGCAAAGGCTGAGCTATAGTGGATCTGAACCGACGCCATCTACGCTCACCAGATAAATTGCCAGTAGCAAAATAATAAGGCTATATGCAAGCTGTGCAACAAACAAATGCAATAAACAAGCAAAACTCTACACTACCGATTGCTACCAGTTTCTACCGCTCGCACTGACTAGGGCGTCCTAGAACAGAAACCTGCTCTGATACCAAGCCTGTGGCACCCCGACTCAGAGAAACCGGAACGCCCCGTATTCTAGCCCAAAGATCGAGGAGAAGTCTCTGGAATACGACACTGCTTGACATAGAACAAATCAGCTCTTATTACAAGAATAATAATACAAGGGTATGATGTTACAAAGAAGCACATCAGCACGATGACACTACGCCTGCGATACTACACTTGCTCTATGCTAGCAGCGAAACAAATCGTAGCATCGGAATACTTCTAGCAGCGGAACAACGACGAAGGTGGTGAACTCCACTCCGCAGGGACTCTGGCTGGGACACGATCTAGCGCGCACGCACGGCAACTTTGACAAGCAATCAAGCAATCATGGCAGCACCTGCAATTTGGCATGACACGCCAGGTTAGTACATTGAATGTACTTGCAAGCTCACAACAACCATAACATCAAGGCAAGACAATAACATAGTGTTTAACAGGTTAATTAAATTAACAACTATTATGATGACACAACAACTAAACTTGGCATGCAACTAATACAAATACTGATAAATCACCATCTCGGATCTCCATATCCATGTCTCTCTTGGCTAACCGGCCAAGCAATATACCATCTCAATCACCTCGTGATCCAAACCAAACGGTGATCTTTCCGGCGATCACTACCATGACCAACACTTGGTCTCAAACTGTGATCTTTCCGGCGATCACAACCATGACCAACACTTGGTCTCCAACATCATCATCAACATCCTGCCAATTTGTACTGCTCAACATATCAACATATGAATATATCACCTATAAGTCATTCCGTCATGTGAGTGTTGATCGAACGGTGTGACCTAGTACGAACCCTTGCCCATGACCGAGGACACGGCTATCGATAGATTTAAATACACACTCTGCAGAGGTAGCGCACTGTACCCACACCACGGAACCCATGGCCTCGCACTCCCATTCGGGTGGACCAACGGCGTTCCGACAAAACCGATCTACTGCCATGACACTCTCCCGGCCACTCCGACCCACTCCCAACCGGGCTAGTCCTGGGTGGCCCCGTGTCTACCAAAGACACAACGGCCACCGTCGTGGCCAAAACATCCCTCACGTTGACCGTGCACATAACAACAACAATGGGCACACAAGGCTTATGTCCGCCTACCTGATCAGGGTAGTGCACGCCCATAACCTTCCCTAGTTGGAGGCACCGGCGAGAGGCACGACAATAGACCGCATTAGGGCCTTCCCATAAAGGCAAATGTGGTTGCACTGGAAAAGCCCGGTTCGGTGGCACCTGACCAACTTAATGACGGAATTTATCCCCAAAATATACTAGTAATGACTGATACTCCGATATCATCTATCAACCTATAATCCAAGTCATAGCAATATCCAACAAATAATACAAAGCTTAATATCATCATACCAAAATACTTCGAGGAGAGTGTAACACTACTATCATGATGAACCCAAGAACGATACTACTACTACTCAAATAACTATCCAGCTATGATCCACATCCAAGCATCATCTCCATCATCATATTCCATAACATAATATCAACTAGCATCATGATGAAAATAACACTAGCCACTAATAATCCAAAGGCAACATGATAGTGCTCCAAGAAAATAACAGATACCATCATGACAATAATCATACTAGACACTAAGAATCCAAAGGCAACATGTCATCCAAAGTAATACTCCAAAGCATATTACCATCATGAACATAATCATAATAGCCACTAAGAATCCAAGGGCACATGTCATCCACATAATCATCAAAATAGAAGTCCTAGAACTCCAAGCAATATCATGGCAATATCAACATCAAAACAATACTCCGAGTCATGCCATGAACAGATCATACATAGCTAGTGCAATGTTTTAAACAAGTTCAAATAAATAAACCATGTCACTGCATTGCAATCATGAAAATGGAGGGTGTGGCTTGCCTGGGGTGGAAGAAAGCACCGAGAATAAGTGCGAGAAGCTCGCGGAAAGAATCGCCAGAAAACGTTCTCTCTCGAAGGGGGCTGATTAAGCGCAAGGGCAAAATGGTCATTTTCAGAATTCTAAAACATGGTGAAAATGATTCCATTGGAACGGGCTCGACGAAACGAAGAAGTGGCCTTTGGATTCACCTCAATCGGAGTTGCGAGCAAAAAGATATGATAGTTTTTCTGCCAGGGACCTATCTATAATGAAATCATCACAAACAGGTCCTCAGCAGGAAAAACAGAATGCGCCTTCTCCGGAAATACGTTTTCCAGAAAGGAAAGCATATTTCGGCTTGAAGAACAACCGGAATACACTTTCGATAAGTGAAGGCGTACTCCCTGGAGTACATCTCCACTTATCCACCGTGGCGGTGGCGGGGCCAGGCGCTGGGTCGATGACGCGTGGGGCCCGCCGCATCTTCTCTCTCCTCCCACGCCTCCTTCTTCTTCCCCCGCGCCTGCTTCTCCTCTTCTCGACAGAACGCAGGGCAGGGGCGCCGGCGGCGATGGAGCGGCCGACTCCGGCGATCTCCGGCCAAGTGGAGACCACCGGCGGGCTCGCGGGGGCATGGCGCATCCATCCAGGAAGGAAACAACGCCGGAGGAAGAGCGACATGGGCGCGCGGCGTTGCAACAGAATGGAGCAGAGGCGGCGGTGGTCTTCTGGGCACGGCCCTAGAGAGGCTCTGGCGAGAGGGCAAGGGCACGAGGAGGGTCGCCGGAGGGCGGGCAAGGCGATGGTGGTGGCTAGAGGTGGATGAGGGCTTGGCTTCGGGCTAATTTAGCCGCAAGGGAGCGACGGCAATGGCGGCCAACAGAGGCGAAGAGGAGCTCTCAAGCTCGAATGAGAGGCTGGGGAGGGGTAGTAGAGCGAGTCAAGGCTGGTGACGAGCTCGGAAGGTCTCGGGGTGGCCTTATATAGCCGCGGGGCGAGGAGGCCGAGCTGGCGTCGCCGCGGACGCGTGGCCGGCGCCGCGGATGCGTGCCCACTCGCATGAACTCGGAGGCAGGCGACGAGGGAGACACAGTGGAGAGATCACGGGGAGGATAAGGCCATGGGAGCGCAGGGAGGAAGAAGACGGCGATGAACCGAGCCAAAACGCCACTGTGCTCTCGTGGTCATTCAGCGACGACCGTCGGTGAGTGGTTTTACTGAGAGGGAGAGAGGGCCAGGAGGACGGCGATGACACGGTAAATCTATTAGACATGCTTGTGCTCGCTGAGACGCCGAGCAGAGGAGGGGCCCGAGCAAGAAGCCATTCTGGACGCGCGCACTGCATGCCAAGTCAGTGGTCCCCGCGCGCACTGGCAGGTAGCGAAGGAGAGGGGCTTGACCATGTTGTCTAGCGGTAAGTTCATCCATGTTAGGTTCCAAAGCGGTGGTATCTCGGTTAAAAGTGATATGTTTAACTGGAAATCACCCTCTGAAATTTACTGCAGTAAACTTGGGTGTACACTGGTGATTAACAGGGATTTTATTGGCGCCAAAGAGTTTGTCTGGGGTGATTAGCTAAGGAAGGACTGTGATGCTGGAGGTTTTGAGGCATAATGGAGCACAAACTAATATTGTTGCTTTGTAACTCATATTATGGGTCCAGAATCAAGATTTGGATGATGCACTCACATGGAGTAACTACTTGTGGTAAAACTTGGCAAGGCTTAGGGATTTGGCCAGATAAAGGTGCTTTGAAAATTTCATACCAATTGGTTTTACCAAAATTGTACTTCCTTCACAGCTATTCCCTCTGTTCAGAAAATTGCAAAACTTCTAGAGAAATATGGGCTAAGTGAAATGGTGCAAAATTTGGTGGAGAGATGTTATTTGGGTATTAGAATGGTCTAGTAAATTTTCAAGCACAATGAAGCAATATAAAATATACTTGCTTCACAACCTAAAAATATTGACAGAATCCAAGAGTTGATGTTGTGCTCACATACATGATTGTATGGGGCTGAATTTTGTAGGAGAGCAATTATATGAGCAAGTTAAGGAGTGTGAAAAATTTCAACTCATTTGGATAACCCTAGCTAGCACTTCCTTCACAAAGGGTTCCTTCAGACAGGAACTTTGAAAAATCACTGAGGAAGTTTGGCTAGGAAAATAAGGTTGAGTTTTGGCACAGGGTAATTATTTGGATGATATATCATGCCCAAAAATCTTGGGGGCAAATGGACAGATATAAATAGCACTTGCTTCACAATGTGCCATTTAGGACAGAACAGAAAATGAATTTATTGAGCATGATGTAAAATATGGACAATGAAATATTTTGCCATATTTGATGAAGATATGACCAAAACAATTTATAAGAATTATTTGGGGATTTTTGGATGGACAGAAATATAGGTTGCTTCACAACCTAGAGTAGATAGGGTTATTCCTTTAATAGGAAAAGGAATATTCCTGAGGAAAAGAAATTAGAGTTTGGTCAAGCAGTGGAGTGACATGATATTGGCAAAGTTTTTAGGATGATGAGCCACTCGGGAGAGGAAATGAAGATGATTTCCCAGATGACAAGGCCACATAACCACTCCAAAAAGAAAAACAGAGCAAAAACCAATAAATCAAAAAGAAAAAGTATAGGGCCAAAATCCAGGCTGTTACACGCGCCGGTCAGCCTCCATTAATGCCTCATGGGTTGCGCAGTGAAGGCGCCACCGACGCGTGTACTGCCCGCTCCCGGCACGCATCGCCCGACATGCAGCCTCTTCCCGCCCCGCTACGGCTATAAAAGGCGACCTCCTCGCCGGTGAACGCCACAGCTCACATCCCCCTCGCATCCGCCACACAAAGGAACACTCCCCCCTTCCCGCCGACGAGCAAATGGCCGACATGTTTCCTGGCGATGGCGTGGCGGCAAACGGCTTCGGCCGCCTCCATCTCCAAGAGCCGGAGGCGCGCGCGCCTCCTCCACGAGGCCGAATACCCGGCGCCCCTGGACATGCGTGTGTCGGCGAACTGGAAGTTGAGCACCGGCGGCGTCCCGGTGCCACCGGTGCCCGAAGGGGCGGCAAGGCGGGCCGAGATCGCCCGCATCCACTCGTCGATGCCGGAGGAGCAGTGGAACGAGCCGAGGTACGCCGTTGATAGCCACACGCCATGGACGATGTTCTTCGAGCACCGTCGCGAAGACCAGATTGCCTCCACCAATGGCATCATCCCTCGCGGGCGCCTCAACACCGACGGGCGGCGCGAGTGGTGGGTCGTGCCCGGCCGCACCCTTGAGGCCGTCCTCAACCACATCGAGCCCGGCAACACGCTGCGCCTCGAGTACCCGCCGCGGCCGTCATTCTCTCGCCGCCGTGGCAGCTCCTGGACGCCACGGCGAATGGAGCCGGGGACGTCCTTGTCATCGAGCTCCGGCTCTCTCTCCTCTGGCTCGCCGGTGCTCAGCCTCGTCAAGACAGAGCCGAAGGAGACGCCGCTCCGGCAGCGCACCCGTAGCGGCGCCCTCGTCATGAATGAGGGTGCCTGCCCCTCCCCGCGCTCCCTTTGATGAAGTCATGTACCTACGGTAGGGACACGGACCCGTCCTAAAGAGCCCTACCATAGGACATCCCTAGAGGAAGTCACCTTTCAAACAACTTGAAGATATCCCACTCGACGGATTGAAGACACTCGACCAAGAAGCTGTCACTCGACCAAGAAGCCAACCACTCGACTGCCAGAAGACCTCAAGTCACTCCGCAGGCAAACGGTCGGCTATTAAGTAGTCTTTATGATTATTATGACACTTTATTAGGGACGTTATCAGTAACGCCCACCTTAAATGTACCTTAAACCCTGCATTACTGAGGGTAGGAGAGGGCTGGCGAACTCTATATAAGCCACCCCCACCTCAGTATCAAGGGTTCGCACCCCTGTCATTTTACACACGCATAATCCAGTCGACCGCCTTCGGGCACCGAGACGTAGGGCTGTTACTTCCTCAGAGAAGGGCCTGAACTCGTAAACCTTGCGTGCTTACAACTTCCCAATAGCTAAGGTCTAGCCTCTCCATACACACCCCCCTACCTCACTGTCAGACTTAGAACCACGACAGTTGGCGCCCACCGTGGGGCATTAGTCTTAGCGCCTAATTGGAGAAGTTGCGATTTTTCCGATCCACTTGATCATGTTTTCCTGCGGAGCTTTGGCGGAGGGCCGCGAGATCCGTCTCGGCGGACTCACTTTCATCGCTGACGACTCCGCCTGGCTCCAGGAGGCGCCGCTTGACATCGACGCGCTCCCCGTCAGCGGCGCGACGCACTTCCGCGCGTGCGTCCATGGCGTCCTCCTGAGGCAGCCGTCGACCCCATATCGGTCGACTCCCGTGTCATCTCCCTGTCCTGTCTCCCGCCAGCGCAAGCGCTCGGGTCGGTCGAGGCTCCAGCGGTGGATGAAGCACGCCGCGGCCCGCCAGTCGGCGACCCCGCAAGTCGCTGCAATAGAGCCTGACGAATCCCTCTGCGGCCTGTTCGATCTGTCGACTGGCTCCACGGAGACCGCTTCCGAGTGTGACAGCAGCGACCCTTTGGCGGAGGTTCTGGCGGTCGAGGGGACACGCAGTCCCCCTGGATTCCATCGCGCTGATGATGGTGCCGATAGAGGCGATCCGTCGCATCCTCACGACGAATACCTCCCCGAGCCTCTTACGTCATTGCAGCGGGAGGAGCTTCGTCGCCGGAACATGGACGCGCTCTACACCCCTATTATTGGAGAAACCCCCGAGGCCCGGGCCTTGGAGGACGCGCGCTTGGCTAATCTAGCCGAGCGCACTCGACTGGAGAATCTACAGCGAGCTCTCGACGAGCGGGCGTGTCAGCGGGCTCCCGAGTCCAGTCGACGCCAGCAGGCTCCCGAGTCCAGTCGACGCCAGCAAGCTCCCGAACCCAGTCGACGTCAGCTCTTCCCACCACCGCAGGTGTACCGAACTCCGGTTCAGAACCTGGCTGCCGCGGCCCGCATAGCGGAGTCAATCCAGCCCTCCCAGTCGGAGGCCGGCAGATGATTGCTGCAGATCAGAGCATTGCTCCGAGCGGCGGGAAATCAGAATTCCGCCGTCTCTCAGTCGCGGGACAGGATCCACAGTCGATCCGTCGCAACGGAGACCGTCCAGTCGGCTCACAGCCCGAGATCGCCCCCGAGGCGTGAGGGGCGTGGAGACCGGCACGATCAGTATAGGAGGAATGAACAATATGATCACCGACCTGACCGTGATGATGGGCGTCGGGTGCCGTCCCCTCCCCCGAGGAGTGGATCATATGCACCTCGACACCGTGACGACAGGCGCCCCCATAACACTGGGCAAAGGATCCCAGTCGACCCCAGAGACCCAGGCTTTGACGCGAGATCCATCCTCGTTCAAGGTCTGGTGGACAGGAACAGGGCTCATCGAGAGGGCCACAACAGAGATACGCCCACCGGCAGCAGGGCACACGCCTCGGGGCCTGAATGTTTCAGTTGGACCATCAGAGCTGCGGTGATCCCTCCCAACTTCCGGCTGGCGACTGGAATCAGCAAGTTCACCGGTGAGTCCAAGCCTGACACATGGCTAGAGGATTACCGAGTGGCTGTGCAGATTGGCGGCGGCAACGATGAGGTGGCCATGAAGCATTTACCCCTCATGTTGGAAGGCTCAGCTAGGGCGTGGCTGAATCAGTTGGCGCCCGACAGCATTTACACTTGGGAGGATCTCTCCCGAGTGTTTATCACAACTTTCGAAGGAACATGCAAGCGCCCTGCAGGCCTTACGGAGCTGCGGTCTTGCGTAGAGAAGCCGAACGAAACTCTAAGAGAATATATCCAGAGGTGGATCACACTGCACCACTCGGTCGAGAACGTGCCAGACCATCAAGCAGTTTGCGCTTTCAAGGAAGGCGTCAAGTACAGGGAGTTGAACCTGAAGTTTGGCCGGACCGGAGAGTTGTCCCTTAATCGGATGATGGAGATTGCCACCAAGTACGCTAATGGAGAAGACGAGGACCGACTCCGAAGTGGCAAACTTAAGTCAGTCGCCCAAGAAACCGGAGGAAACTCCAGTCGGAAGCAGAAGTGGAAGGCCGAGCCAGCCGCCCTGGGGGAGGCCCTGGCTGTGGCCCAGGGAAATTTCAAGGGAAAGCCCAAGGGCACATGGAAGCCCAAGAAGGTTAAAGATCAGGATGGGAATGATGTTCTGGACCTGCCATGTCACATCCATACCAAGAAAGATGAAGAAGGAAATTTTATTTTCCCGAAACATACCACTCAACAGTGTCGGCTTCTGATTCAGCAGTTCCAGGGCAAGCAGCCCAAGGATAAGGAAAAAGAGCCAGACAGAGTTGAAGACAAGGAAGATAGTGACGATGGATACCCCAAGTCAATTCCACCTTGATGATTTTTGCTGATCTTGAAAGCAAAAGTCGACTGAAAATCATTAACCGTGAGGTCAACATGGTTGCCCCGGCGACTCCCAGTTACCTGAAGTGGTCTCAGACTGCCATCACGTTCGACCAGTCCGATCACCCGACGCACATTGCCACCCCTGGGAGGCAAGCTTTGGTGGTCGACCCAGTTGTCGAAGGCACTCGACTGACCAAAGTCCTGATGGACGGCGGCAGTGGCCTGAACATACTGTACGCTGAAACCTTGAAGGGAATGGGCATTCCGATGTCCAGACTCAGCACCAGTAACATGAGCTTCCACGGAGTCATTCCTGGGAAGAAAGCCGAGTCACTCGGCCATATTGCTCTTGATGTGGTTTTCGGTGATTCAAAGAATTACCGCAAGGAAAAGTTAACGTTTGAAGTTGTGGACTTCCAGAGTGCTTATCACGCCATCTTGGGCAGGCCAGCTTACGCACGCTTCATGGCTCGACCATACTACGTGTATCTTAAATTAAAGATACCTGGCCCCAAAGGTGTGATCACTGTTACGGGCAACCGAAAGAAAGCAGAAGAATGTTTCCAGAAGGGATCAAAGATCGCCAACGCTCAGATGGCAGTAGTCGAGCTGAAAGAGTACCAAAAGACTGCCGATCCGAGTGAATTGCTGCGGGCTAAGAAGCCTGCCTCCGAGTCAGCTTTTCAGTCGGCTGGCGAAACGAAGACAGTCCACATTCACCCGACTGATCCCGACGCAGCTCCGACTCACATATCGACGATGCTCGACTCCAAATAGGAAGAAGCGCTCATCCAGCTCCTCCGTGAGAACTGGGACATCTTCGCATGGAAACCCTCTGACATGCCTGGAGTTCCCAGGGGGCTGGCTGAGCACCGCCTGCGAGTCAACTCAAAGTTCAAACCCGTGAAGGAACATCTTCGGCGGTCCGCCGTCCAGAAAAAACAAGCCATTGGCGAGGAAGTGGCTCGGCTCTTAGCAGCTGAGTTCATCCGAGAGATCTACCACTCCGAGTGGCTCGCCAATGTTGTCATGGTCCCCAAGAAGGACAAGTCACTCCGTATGTGCATTGATTTCAAACATATCAATCGGGCCTGCCCGAAAGATCATTTTCCTCTCCCTCGCATCGACCAAATTGTCGACTCAACTGCGGGATGCGAGAGATTGTCTTTTCTAGATGCCTACTCCGGGTACCATCAGATCCGTCTGTATGGGCCCGACGAAATCAAAACAGCTTTCATCACTCCATTCGGATGCTTCTGTTACGTCACCATGCCATTCGGCCTCAAGAACGCCGGAGCCACATTCATGAGAATGATCCAGAAGTGTTTACTCACTCAAATCAGTCGGAATGTGGAGGCGTACATGGACGATATCGTAGTCAAGTCCCGGAAAGGTTCCGACCTGCGGGCTGACCTTGCTGAAACCTTCGCCAACCTCAGAAGGTACGATATCAAGCTCAATCCGTCAAAGTGCACTTTCGGAGTTCCAGGTGGCAAGCTACTCGGTTTTCTCGTTTCCGAACGGGGAATCGACGCCAATCCTGAAAAAATCGGCACCATACTCCGGATGAAGCGTCCTGTACGTGTGCATGATGTCCAAAAACTTACAGGCTGCTTGGCCGCGTTAAGTCGATTCATTTCTCGACTCGGTGAAAAAGCGTTGCCTCTTTACCGACTGATGAAAAAGTCTGACAAGTTCGAGTGGACTCCAGAAGCTGATGCAGTGTTTGCAGAGCTCAAAGCTCTGCTCTCCACCCAGCCGGTGCTAGCCGCCCCAATCAGCAAAGAGCCTCTGCTGCTTTACATTGCAGCCACGGGACAAGTTGTTAGTACAGTACTTACGGTCGAGCGGGAAGAGGAAGGGAAGGCCTTCAAAGTTCAACGCCCTGTTTATTATGTGTCTGAAGTTTTGACCCTTTCAAAACAAAGATACCCCCACTACCAGAAGCTTGTATATGGGATTTACATGACCACGAAGAAAGTTGTACATTATTTCTCTGACCACTCCATTACAGTCGTCAGCGACGCCCCATTATCGGAGATCCTGCATAACAGAGATGCAACTGGTTGAGTGGCCAAGTGGGCGATTGAACTCCTTCCTTTAGACATCAAGTTTGAAGCAAAGAAAGCCATCAAGTCCCAAGCAATCGCGGATTTCATCGCCGAGTGGATTGAACAGCAACTTCCGACTCAAGTTCACTCGGCACACTGGACTATGTTCTTCGATGGATCCAAGATGCTGAATGGTTCGGGCGCGGGGGTAGTTTTGGTCTCCCCCCGAGGTGATAAGCTCAGATACGTTCTCCAGATTCACTTCGATTCCTCCAATAACGAAGCAGAGTATGAAGCACTTTTGTATGGGTTGCGCATGGCCATTTCGCTCGGCGTCCGTCGCCTCATGGTCTATGGCGACTCGGATCTGGTGGTTAATCAAGTAATGAAGGAGTGGGACGTCAGGAGTCCGGCAATGACTGGATACTGCAATGCAGTACGGAAGCTAGAGAAGAAGTTCGAGGGGTTGGAACTCCACCACATCCCCCGACTGAAAAACCAGGCAGCTGACGACTTGGCGAAGATAGGCTCCAAGAGAGAAGCCATTCCAAGCAACGTGTTCTTGGAACACATTCACTCGCCGTCAGTCCAAGAAGATCCTTTCACAGAAGAAGCCCTGCAGCCGAAAAGTGCCACGGATCCGACTGAAGTTGAAGTGCCTGTAGTAGTCGACCTAATCATGGAAGTCTTGGCAGTCATCCCTGTCTGGACAATACCATACATTGCATATATCCTAAGGAAAGAACTCCCGGAGGACGAGGAGGAGGCTCGACAGATCGTCCGCCGATCTAAGGCCTTCACGGTCATAAGGGGACAGCTGTACAGAGAAAGTGCGACCGGAGTCGGCCAGAAATGCATAACGCCAGAAGAGGGTCAAATAATCCTCAACGATATCCACTCGGGAACCTGCGGTCACCATGCGTCCTCTCGGACCATTGTGGCTAAGGCATACCGAGCTGGATTTTATTGGCCAAGGGCAAATGAGATGGCGAAAGAGATAGTCGACAGGTGCGAGGGCTGCCAGTTCTACTCCAACATGTCACACAAGCCCGCGTCAGCCCTGTAAACCATTCCGCTCGTCTGGCCCTTTGCCATCTGGGGATTGGACATGGTTGGCCCCCTAAGGACGGGCAGGAGTGGATTCACTCATGTGCTTGTGGCAGTCGACAAGTTTACCAAATGGATCTAAGCTAAGCCCATAAAGAGCCTCGACGCTGGCACCGCTAGTAGTTTCATCAGAGGATTGACATTCAGATATGGAGTCCCGCACCGCATCATCACTGATAACGGGTCAAACTTTGATTCGGATGAGTTCAGAGCATTTTGCGCTTCTCAAGGCACACGAGTCGACTATGCCTCAGTCGCTCACCCCCAGTCGAATGGACAGGCTGAGAGAGCAAATGGTCTGATTCTCAAAGGGCTAAAACCTCGGCTGATGCGCGATCTCAAGCACGTGGCAGGCGCTTGGGTCGACGAGCTTCCGTCAGTGCTGTGGGGATTAAGGACCACCCCTAACCGGTCGACTGGAAGGACCCCATTCTTTCTGCTTTATGGAGCCGAAGCTGTCCTGCCAAGCGATCTCCTTCATAATGCGCCCCGAGTCGAACTTTACACCGAAGATGAAGTGGAGCAGGCCCGGCAAGACGCAGTCGACCTCTTGGAGGAAGAGAGGGAGATGGCAATGATCAGATCGACCATTTACCAGCAGGACTTGCGTCGATTCCACGCCCGGAATGTGAAGAGTCGAGCCTTTCAAGAAGGAGATTTGGTCCTCCGAGTGGATCAACAGAAACCTCACAAGCTCGCTCCCACTTGGGAAGGCCCCTTCATCGTCACCAGAGTCCTCCACAACGGAGCATATCACCTTTACAATGTTGATCGACAAATCGATGAACCTCGAGCTTGGAACGCGGAGCTTCTCCGCCCCTTTTACACTTAAGTCCGCTCTCAAACCAGATGTAATAAGAAAAACTCCTGAAGTTCATTTTTATCAGAAATAAGAGTGTTCCAATAATTGCTGTCACTATTGTATGTATCCAAAATCCCCCAGTGGGTGACTTAGCTGCGAATCCGATTCGCCTAAGTTTGAAAAATCCTACCGAGTGGAGAGCAAACCTCCCACTCGGGGGCTTAGTTGCAGTTCAGCACTCGCCTAAGCTCTCCACGAAGAGACTTAGCTGCAGTCAGACACTCGCCTAAGTTCGAAAAATCCTACCGAGTGGAGAGCAAACCTCCCACTCGGGGGCTTAGCTGCAGTTCAGCACTCGCCTAAGTTCTCCACGAAGAGACTTAGCTGCAG
The DNA here is from genome assembly GCA_034509565.1 of Triticum monococcum. Lineage (NCBI taxonomy): Eukaryota > Viridiplantae > Streptophyta > Magnoliopsida > Poales > Poaceae > Triticum > Triticum monococcum. Next base: position 526,529,600 of record CM067847.1, read on the forward strand.
TCAGACACTTGCCTAAGTTCGAAAAATCCTACCGAGTGGAGAGCAAACCTCCCACTCGGGGGCTTAGCTGCAGATCAGCACTCGCCTAAGTTCTCCACGAAGAGACTTAGCTGCAGTCAGACACTCGCCTAAGTTTGATAAATCCTACCGAGTGGAGAGCAAACCTCCCACTCGGGGGCTTAGCTGCAGTTCAGCGCTCGCCTAAGTTCTCCACGAAGAGACTTAGCTGCAGTCAGACACTCGCCTAAGTTTGATAAATCCTACCGAGTGGAGAGCAAACCTCCCACTCGGGGGCTTAGCTGCAGTTCAGCACTCGCCTAAGTTCTCCACGAAGAGACTTAGCTGCAGTCAGACACTCGCCTAAGTTTGATAAATCCTACCGAGTGGAGAGCAAACCTCCCACTCGGGGGCTTAGCTGCAGTTCAGCGCTCGCCTAAGTTCTCCACGAAGAGACTTAGCTGCGGTCAGACACTCGCCTAAGTTTGAAAATCCTACCGAGTGGAGAGCAAACCTCCCACTCGGGGGCTTAGCTGCAGTTCAGCGCTCGCCTAAGTTCTCCACGAAGAGACTTAGCTGCAGTCAGATACTCGCCTAAGTTTGAAACCCACCTTCTCCTGAAGAGCTCCGCCACAAATACAATGTGAGCTTCGTCCCACCCTACAGTAACAAGGCGTGGGTCGACTGCCACCTTTTCCCGAGAGCTCCGCCACAAATACAATGTACAACAACAGGGTGAGGGTCGGCCATCAAGCCCCACATGATAGTTCCAGACCACGAAGACATTCAGCAAAAATTAAGTTCGGATAAAGCTTAAAAGGCCCTGGGCCCCGAATCAAAGTACTCGAGCCCTCAGCTCGGTAGAATTTAAACGATTACAAATCCACTCGGCATTCCGAGGCTAATTTAAAGGAAGGCATAAAAGTTTTCTCACTCCTCAAGAGGAGGACTGGCAGGAGCGACGAACTCATCCAGGTCAATTCCGTCCGCAATGCGAGTGGCTGCAGCAATGAAGGTCTCCATGAAGTTTTGGAAGCTGTGCCTCTTGGTGTTGGCGACTTGGATGGCGGCCAACTTCTCTTCTCGCGCCTCCTTGCAGTGGACGCGGACTAAGGATAGAGCCACATCAGCGCCGCACCGGGCAGAAGACTTCTTCCACTCCTGCACTCGATCGGGGATTTTGTCAAGTCGAGCCATAAGAGACTCGAGATCGTTCTGGAGCGTGGACTCTGGCCAGAGCGTCGAGTCGATCCGCGACATGGCGACCTTCAGTCGAGCCAAGTAATCCACGGCGCCGTCGATTCGAGATTCCAGGCGGAGCAGGTTCATAGCAGTATCATCTTTCACCGGAGAATTGATTGGGTCCAGACCCGTTTCGATCCGCCCGGTCTCCTCTTCGAAGTTCTGACAGAATTCTGCACACAAGACCTAAAGATAAGCCAACGATCGCAAGATTGAGTCGACACAAAAGTACAAAACAGTCAAAATTAGATATGCACCTTCAAGTTTGATGTACAGCCTCTTGGCGAGGCTCCTCAGGTAGCTCTCCAGGTCGTCCCTCCTACAGGCGATGCCTTCCATCTCCTCGCCCAAGAGGAGGTTCTTCTTCTTCCAACTGGCAGTCAGCCTGTTGGCATCAGTCAGAGCGGCCTGCAACCTAGTGTTCTCTCTTTCCAACTGGTCGACCGAAGCCAGCTTCTGTTCGGCCAGAGCCGTCTTGTCGTCAGCCGCCTTGCGGGCAACAGCCAGGTCCTGGTCCTTCCTCGCCAAAGCTTTTTCCAATTCTCCTACAAAGAAATGGCGATTGAATCGGAAACAGCAGAGGAATGCTCAAGCCTGAAAACAAAATCAGTCGACAAAGTCGCTTTACCTGCGGCGCCCTCCCTGACCTTCTGCAACTCCGTCCTGGCCAGCTCTAGATCAAGGTCCAGCTGGATCTTCTGTTTCTCCAATTCAGCATAGCGAGCGGCAAGTTCGCAGGATCTCTGCAAAAAGAAAAACCAGCCGACAGACGTTCGAGATAAGTTGCTTCCGAGTAACTAAGGAACAATGGTGACGTTTCTAAGACCACAGCCGAATCAAAAACATTCGACAGTAGTCTCGGGGACTACACCCAGTGGGTGCACTCAGTGTGCCCCCACTGGTTCGACAAAAAAAACGACTGCCCGCAGTCGACAGGACACGGACCACTCGACCTGGCCAGACCAAACCGAGTGAAGAAGTACAGATTCATAAACACAATATACAGACTACAGTCGACTGCCAGCAGTCCACCGTAGTCTCGGGGACTACACCCAGTGGGTGCACTCAGCGTGCCCCCACTAGTCCAAGAAAGAGAAAACACACCCAGTGGGTGTACAGATACAGATACAAAGATCTTCAAAAAGAAAAAGAAAGAGAGAGAAAGACTCTTCAAACAAACAAGTATCAAGTCGACTGACCTGGACGTTACTCTGAAGCGCCGAACTCGCGTCGTAAGCCGCCTGGCTGGCCTCTCGAGCCTTCTTCACCTGCTCCATCATGACCCCTGCCTGGTGTATGGCCTCCTTCGCAGCGGCCACTTCGTCTTCAGGGACAGAGTACGCGACAAAGAGCGAAGTTGGATTGGCAGTCGACGCCGAGGGCTGCGCACTCGACAGGGGATTGGCGAAGGACACAGAAGCCCGAGGGGCATCACCGCCGTCCCGAGCCGCGGCCTCAGGCGTCGGAGCAGGCTGGGGAGCCCTGTCAGTCGACGGCCTCTTGGTCCTCCCTATCCTCAGCGGCTCGTTGTCATCGTCATCCGGGAGGTCGATAACATGAGGAGGAGCTGCAGGAAGAACTTTCAATCGACCAGAATTGCAAGAAACGACCAAGCCAACTCAAAAACAGAACGTCAATGATCGTACCAGGGTTGGAGGTAGCAGCGTCCCCCATCTCTTGGTCGTCGTCTTTGGCAGAGACCTCGGAGGTAGCAGCACTGCAAATTTCGAAGAATCAGCCAGTTAAGCATAACGAGTCGACCGAGGATCCGTCCTCCAATCGACGAAAGAAGACAAGACTTGTTACCCGGAAATAACAGGGACAGTTATCTTCATCTTTGGCAGAGTCTTGGACAGCTTGGATTGTGTCGTGCGTGGTTGCTTGGGGACCTTCCCAGTCGGTGTTGGAGAAGAAGTCCGAGGGCGTTTCGATGATGGCCCGACGGAGGCAGTCGCCTGGCCACGTCCCTGCGCCGGGTCATGTGCGAGCTTGGATCGCCTTTCCGGGCGGGGAGGTTCGGCCTCCTCCTCCTCTTCCTCGCTGGAGAAGACGTCATCGCCTCCCTCTCCTTCGCCGTCTGACTCCCACTCGCCCTGGTCGTCCCCACTCTCACCTCCGCTCCCTTCTCCTTCCTCAGTCGACCCCTGTGCCCCGTTGGGCGTCGAATACATCTCAGTGGTCGCCTGAAAGACATCAGACAAAATGGAAAGTCAGTCGACCCGCTCAAAAGAAGACCAAGGCAGAAAACGAAGGTTTCAGTCGAAAACATAAAGACGCACCTGGTCGACCTCATACGAGCGGTCGAGTGGAATGACCCTCCTAGCTCCTCGGGGGTTGTCCTTGTTCCCCGTGATGCTTGACAGCCACCCCTCCAACATCTCGTCGGTGACCTCCTCCGGGTGGATCCGAGTGGTGTCCTCGAGGTCGGAGTACAGCCACATCGGGTGGTCCCGAGCCTGGAGTGGTTGGATTCGCCTCTTGAGGAAGACTTCAAGCAGATCCATCCCCGTCACGCCCTCACGGACAAGTTCGACCACTCGACCCGCCAGTATCTTGACCTGGGCCTTTTCTTCGATCGTCACCTTCAGAGAAGCCGGCTTTTCGGCTCGGTCGAGGGAGAAGGGTGGAAGTCCAGTCGACTGCCCTGGGGTCACCTGATCCTGGCAGTAGAACCAAGTCGCCTGCCATCCTTGAACTGACTCCGGGAAGGTAATGGAGGGAAAACAGCTTTCCCCCTCGTCTGGATCGCCAAACCCCCGCACAGCTGGATCACCTGTGTCTTCTCGTCACTCGACTTGGCCTTCTTAACCGACTGAGAGCGAACGGTGAAAATGTGCTTGAAAAGTCCCCAGTGTGGGCGGCACCCCAGGAACGCCTCACACATAGAAATAAAGGCGGCAAGATAGACTATGGAGTTCGGAGTAAAGTGATGGAGCTGCGCCCCGAAGAAGTTTAGGAAGTTGCGGAAGAAAGAGTGGGGCGGCAGAGAGAACCCACGGTCAATATGAGTCGCTAGGAGGACGCACTCGCCGTCGCGTGGCTGGGGCTCGATTTCTCCCCCTGGAAGACGCGCCGCCCTGTGGGGAATGGCTCCTCCCTCGACCAGGTCGTCGAGGTCCTCCTGACGAAGCACCGAGGGCATCCAGTCGCCCTGGATCCACCCCTTGGGCAGGGCCGTCCGAGAGGAAGAACCCCCGCGCGCGGACTTCTTTCCCTTCCCCACCGCCGCTGCCTTCTTCGCGCGCTCCAGAGCGGTCGTCTTACCCTTCACCATCGTCGCCGGCGAGGTCTCGAGCTGGTTTTGTGGTGGCGGGGCGAGAGCGAAGGAAGCGGAGGAGGCGATGGAGAAACAGAGAAGGAAGAGGAAGAGATGAGCATGCGTACTGAAGAAAGGCTCCGGGCCAACTACTTATAAGGGGCCGCTCCCGAGTGGCTGGCAGGTAGGCCCGAGCTATCCAGTCAAATCCCGTGGCAGGCGCGCGCGCTGTACGTGGCGAAAAAGGCGGCGCGGGGATCGAGGAGCCTTCGCACTGTCGCTCCCGATTACTGCGGCCGCCCCCGTTCCGCGCGCTTCCCAAAAAATCCGAATCCCGCGATCTTCGGCAGCTGCAGAACAACTTGACGAAACGGAAATCCCGCGCACGCCGGCGCTCGATGCCTCGCAGGTAAAGAAATCCATTCGACAAAAGACCTGGAACGGATCAAGGCTACTGAAAGAGGTTAATGACGTCATCCGTGACAGTCGACCCAGAACGAAGCACCCATAATAACCCGAAGGGTCAGTTGGAAAGGTCCCTAACCCCTTTTCTCACTCCAGCCTCGATCCGTTCGGGGGCTAATGATGAAGTCATGTACCTACGGTAGGGACACAGACCCGTCCTAAAGAGACCTACCATAGGACATCCCTAGAGGAAGTCACCTTTCAAACAACTTGAAGATATCCCACTCGACGGATTGAAGACACTCGACCAAGAAGCTGTCACTCGACCAAGAAGCCAACCACTCGACTGCCAGAAGACCTCAAGTCACTCCGCAGGCAAACGGTCGGCTATTAAGTAGTCTTTATGATTATTATGACACTTTATTAGGGACGTTATCAGTAACGCCCACCTTAAATGTACCTTAAACCCTGCATTACTGAGGGCAGGAGAGGGCTGGCGAACTCTATATAAGCCACCCCCCACCTCAGTATCAAGGGTTCGCACCCCTGTCATTTTACACACGCATAATCCAGTCGACCGCCTCCGGGCACCGAGATGTAGGGCTGTTACTTCCTCAGAGAAGGGCCTGAACTCGTAAACCTTGCGTGCTTACAACTTCCCAATAGCTAAGGTCTAGCCTCTCCATACACCCCCCCTACCTCACTGTCAGACTTAGAACCACGACACCCTCCGCCTGGTCCGGCCCAAGCCCGACCTGGGACTGCTCCCCATCAAGCGGGAGCACGTCGACATGGTGGCCCCCGACGACGAGGCTGCCCTAAAATGGGCGAAGGAGGACTACGTCCACGAGCAGGTGCGCCGCCAGCGCCGAGCATACGTAGAGCTCCAGGCCCAGCGCTGCGGGCGTGAGGAGGGCGGCGTCATCGTCCTCAACAGTGATGACGAGGATGAGGCTAGGCCGTTCAGCGCCCCACCACGCGTTGGCGACCCTGGCCAGGGGTGCAGCAGGGGCGGCGGTGGCTCCGGTGGGGTGCGCGACAACAACGACAACAATGGCGGCGGCAACTACACTCGTTTCTACAGGCTTCTCGGCATGTAGATGGCGGGCGGTGGACGCGGCGCAGTGGCGAGGCATAGTTTAGCGTAGTAGTAGGCATAGTTTGCATGTTTTATCTTTTTTGTACAAATTTCAATGAAATTTTGCCGAGTTCTTGCCAAATCGCTAGTTTGCACAAATTTGTACAAAATATCGCCGAGCTCGCGCGATATTGGCGGCGACCTGGGGGCAACGACTGGGAACGGAGTTGCCCCCATGCGTCAAGCTAGCACCGGTTCGCCCCCAGGCGGCTCTTTTTCAGTGCCCTGGGGGGCCGAACGGCTGGAGATGCTCTAATTTCGAAGCATGCTCAAATTTTCCCCTCTATCGTTAAGTGACCTTACAGAAATGCCCTTCAGTTATGTTTCTGTCTAGTCAAAGGTGTTTCACCGTCTACCTGAAGGTTTTTGGACAATTTGCCCCTGCCTCCATGTGTCACCTACAATTGGGACCCAGTCTAAAAAAATAAAAATAAAAAACTCTTTATCTCACCCCTCACTCTCTCTTACATGTGGAACCCACAAAAAATAAGAACAAAATTCTATCCACCCTCTCTCTCACTTACACATGGGACCCCACATGTAAGTGTCTAGTTATTTTTCTTAATTAGTTTAGCAGTTTGGTTAATTCATAATGCCTGCCAATTAGTCTCAATAATTAGCATAATATTTAACACTAGGTAGGATTAGTGCTAATCTAACTAATGGGTCCCACATGTCATAGGAAGCCCATTAGTACTAATCGAACCACGATGTTATGCCGCCGGCGAGCACATGGCATGGCAGAGGGTAGGGGAGCTTTGTTCAGGTGACCAAACAACTGGTGGAATGGTCCTTCGCGCTCCCGGGCTTGCTCCGCATTGAATAGAAGTGGTAGGGTGAGCGGGGATGAGCACAGTGTTGGGCATGGCCGAGGCCAGCGACGTCAGCGGTCGAAGCTAGGTGGCGGGGGGGGGGGAGAAAGTAGGGGAGAGAGGGGATAGAGGTGCATCAACATTAGCGTCTCACCACGAGCATGCAGAGTGCTCAAAGGGCCTTGGGACGACTGAGGGCGATGATACGTCTCCATCGTATTTACTTTTCCTAACGCTTTTGCTCTTGTTTTGGACTCTAATTTACATGATTGGAGTGAAACTAACACTGATTGACGCTGTTTTCAGTAGAACTACAATGTTGTTTTTTTTTGCAGAAATAAGAGTTATCGGAATTGGACGAAACTTTTTGGAGAATTATTTTGGAATAAAGAAAAATACTAGAACCAAGACCCACTGGAAGGGGGGCCCCAGCTGCCCACTAGGCACCACAATGCGCCACCCCCCTCTGGCACGCCCTGGTGGGTAGTGGAGCCCACAAGGCTACGCTGACCCTAATTCTAACTCTATACATTCCTATTTTGGAGAAAAAAAATAGGAGAAGAAGTTTCATCATGTTTTATGATACGGAGCCGCCGCCACCTCCCGTTCTTCATCGGCAGGCCAAATCTCGAGTTCGTTCGGGGCTTCAGAGAGGGGGATCTTCCATCTTTGTCCTGATCAACCATTCTCCATCGCCAAATTCATGACGCTCACCACTTGGAGTGAGTAATTCGTTCGTAGGCTTGCTAGAAGGTGATGGGTTGGATGAGATCCATCATGTAATCAAGTTAGTTTTGTTAGGGCTTGATCCCTAGTATCCACTATGTTCTGAGATTGATGTTGCTATGTGTCGTGGAATTGTCACGGCAGATGTCCTAGTGTCAGGACTTAGTCGTGAGGCCAATGCATCTATATGGTAGCTTGAGCGGGGTTGAGTGGAATCGACAGACGCAACACAAGACAAGGATTTAGACAGCTTCGGGCCCCGGGAAACATCATCCGGTAACAACCCTACGTGCTGTTTGTAGCTAGGTCTTATTATCATCACGAGGGAGTCGCCGCATAAACCGGCTCTCCTCTTAGTTTTGTCTAACCCTAGAGCTTATTTTCTTTTTGTCTCCCTCTTTGGGGAGCTCTGCCCCTCCTTATATATGTTGATAGGGCGGGTTACATGTGGAGTCCTATTAGGATTAGGACTAGTCTATCTTCTAATACAAACCAGATACAAGTCCGGGTCTTGACTCCTTGTAAGGGAAATATTCCTCACACCTTTTCTCTTAAACTGGCCCACCATTAACATAAACCGGCCTTCTGGGCCTTGGGCCTTGTCATCCGTCTGTCCCGCCCGTCGGGTTACCAGTGAGTCATAATGTTCAGTCAGGTTGCATGTAAACCGTCTGGTCAGTGCGGGTCGCCGGTGAATCGCCAAGTCCGGCCGGGTTATACTTCCGGCCGGGTTACACCGCGGGGTATATCCCCGACATTAGCCCCCAAGTTTAGCTTGGATTTATCCATGGTAAACTTATGCTGCAAAATAAACACAAGAACAAATTTGACAGGTTGTGCTCCGGGTTAAGAATTCTTGTAAACCGGCACCTGATCATCCTTAGGTCCTTGTCATTTCCTCCTTCTAGAAAATCCGTGTCAATAGACCAGCTTCATAATCAATTTGCTTGTAGAATAAATATTGTAAATAAAGAATCCATTTGAGTCGGCTTTCAATGCTCTGACTTGACAAAAATATTGGTCTTCAAATATTCAACTGATATTCAGCCGGCTTGAAAATGTAGAACTTGCCAAGTTATGATTTCCAAAATCAGCGGGTTATAAAAACTGATAATTCCGGGTCGTGATTGTTGCCAACACCGGTTCATGATTGTTATCAACGCTGGTTCATGATTATTGATGACGCCGGGTTAATCTGGTTTATTCAAAACCGAGAATTTGAAGATTTTTCTCCCTTATATCCATATTATCTGTAGCCCCCAAGTCTTGAACAGAACAAAGTGATGCCTTAAGACTTGCTTCAATATAAATACTACCACTTAAGAAATCCATGTTGTTCATCCCAGTCGCTTAGTAAAAACTGAATACTCCATATTTTGTAGCCCCCAAGTGCCGGGTTGTCATGCTTCCAGCAACCTGGGACTTGTAATTGCCTGATGCTCAAAAAACTTCAAACCAGTGTAGCCCCCAAGGGCTAGGTCATTATGCAATAATGAGGAGGGACTCTATAAATATAATTATGCTTCATTGAAAATTACATCATATGATGTAACTCCACCATGGACTTGAACCCACGTCGACAAGGTTAAGAGCTTTGTGTTTTACCAACTGAGCAGTGGACCCTTGAATATAACGGATTAAGACTTGTGTACCTTGAATCATTGATAGGAGCAATTGGTAGCCCCCAAGGGCCGGCTCATTATGATGTGATGAGTCGGGTCTTCGATGAGGTGAGCAAAAATGACTTTACATTAGCCCCCAAGTGTCATGGTGCATGCTTGCAGCAACATGAGACTTGCATATTTGATATAATCTCAACTTAAATAGTGTAGCCCCCGAGTGCCGGGTCATAAGCCTGCAGCAACTCGGGACTACTCCCTCCATTGTAGAATAAATCATATCCATTGATAAAATAATAACCATTGCGCTAAAAGCGACTTTGAAAACCTCTATCATAATATTGGTTATTGATAACCATAATAAAAATCCAGCCATGGCTATTTGAAGATTTGAATAATATAATCCGATATGAAAACCTCAATCATTCAATATCATCATGAAAATCCAGCCAAGTTTGGCCATTAAAAATCTGCATACCTTATCGGTTGACAAGTAAATCCGAAGTTTAAATACTCGGCGGCTCTTGGCCGATGGCGACTTAATGCGCATTCATTGTAAGCCAAAAAATTTATAACCCGGCGGCTTATAGCCTTTGAGAAAATCCAGAACGGATATTTATTTTGAAGCATCAATTTTGATGATGATTGGACTTAACTATTTATGTAAGCCATAGCTTTGTAAATCCTGCATAGAGTTTAAGCGACATATACCCTGACGACTTAACGTTAAAAGCCAGGGTGGGTTATCAACCCAAAATAGTCATACCTTTATTGAAAGACACCTATAGATTTAATACCATGGTGATGCCTTGATAATTATAATCCGGGGCCAGTATCAACCCGGAGTCATGAAATATCCTTATTTTGATTGCTCAACGCAAAATTTCCTGGCGACTTAAAGTCTGCCATCATGGCGGTTTATCAAACCCAAAGACGCTCAAGGATGAGTCATATAATCAAGGCTACATGGCCTGTGATATTGAATTGCACTGCCGGTTTATGATACCCGTGTAGTAAGGGTGATGACCCAAATCTTGAGTACTGATAACTCCTTTCATATTGTGCCAGTTTATGATAAAACCGTACCGGGTTATGATAAACACCGGGTTATCCATATATAATACTGGCGACTTGTAGTCAAAACCAGACCGGGTCAATAAATGCCGGATTATAATTGATCATGTATTAGCAACTTATAGTTGAAAGCCAAGCCGGGTCAATAAACGTTGGTTTATAACTGATCATGTACTGACTGTCGGCGTCCTGGGAATGGGGGTCCCCAGACTTGCCTGCCCGCGGCGTGGCTAAGCCAGCAGGCCGTACGGCCCATCTTCACCAACAAAGCGCCCAAGACCCTCGCGAGGGGCCAAGCCTCGCGAGGCGGATGATGCAAGACCTCCTCTGGAGTGGCCTAGCTAGGAAGGCTCACGAGGAGCGGAGATATCAAGGTGAGGCGAACCTCACAAGGCTCTCGTGACGTGAGCCGTGACGATCGACACCAGGCGGGCGCCAGCGCGCACAGCATCCTTGTTTACTCTTTGGTGCAAAGGGGGCAAGCGCAGCCGCGGAGTACCGATGCCTTAGGAAAATGTTGCCATTTCTGTGCAACAAGACCAAGACCATGGACTGCAAGATGGAGGTCATTGTGGAGCCCAGAACAGCGTCACCACCAGAACTTTGTGCAAGCGAAGACTACTTTTGTCAGGATAGCTTGTACTAGCTGTCCCCCTTCAAATTAGCCCGCCATTGTTGGCTCCTTTCCCGCTCGATATTTGGGAAGAGGACCAGGGCCTCTATAAATAGGACTAGCCACCACAGTGGAGAAGGGACATCATCTTGGCTAGAGAGACCACCCCCACACACAAGCTCACCAAGCACAAGAACGCCTCAACCTCAAGAGGCTGTTCTTCCCTTGTATTGTTCATCATCAGCCCAAGAGGCAATCCATCACCACCACACTGGAGTAGGGTATTACACCACAATGGTGGCCCGAACCAGTATAAACCTCGTGTCCTTCTGTGTTGTGAGTTCGTCGAGTTCGTCCGTAGGATCTTAGCGAGTTAGAGTGTAGATCGGTTGAAGGGAAAGACTTCATGTGCACCCCAGTGTTCGAACCTTAAGGGTTTGCCGGAACCTCATACCCCGACATTTGGCGCGCCAGGTAGGGGTGCGACGGAGCCTTTCTCCATCAACCAGCGCCCCGTACCACTGAGCCGCGCTCCCATGGCAGGTGCTTCGCCACCGACCTCCTCGGCCGATGCCAGCAGCAGGGAGTCTGGGTACCGAGCCCTGGCCCCCACTCTCCGGTGAGTGCAGTGGCCGGTCAAGTTCAGGACAGAGATGCCGCCGCATTACAACGACACGGCAGACTCGGCGCTGTTCCTGCTAGCGTACAAGGAGGCCGTCCTCGAAGCCGGAGGTGACGACAAGATCATGGCAAACTTGTTCCTCCTGGCCCTCGCCGGCGAGCCGCGCGCTTGGCTGCTCAACCTCCCGGGATCCATGGTGACGTCCTGGGGGAACTCCACGACCTCTTCACTGCGCGCTATGCGGCACCGGCACACCACGCAGTCGCGGCACTGCTGGGCGGCTCCCAAGCACCTCCTTCAGATCTCCACGTCAAGCCTTTCTTCCGTCAGATTGGGACCGCCTGCAAGCGCTCGGGGGCTCCGCCGGGTTGGGCCGCGCCGGAAGCCGGCCTCACCTTCGACTCAGAAGACCACCCTGGCTCCACCGCCAGCTCAGGGATGCTTCCGATGCTCTACACGCCCACCATTTGCAACGTGGCCGTCACCAAGACCCTCATCGATGGCGGCGCCGGTCTCAACCTGCTCTCCATGGAAGCTTTCAGCCTTCTTCATGTGCCGCTCGAACGGCTCGGCCTCAGCAAGCCCTTCACAGGGGTGGGCGGTGGAGCTGCTCACCCCTTGGGGCAGATCCGCCTCCCTGTCACCTTTGGCACACGGGATAACTATCGCACCGATCTGGTGGACTTTGACATCGCCCGCATCGGTCTCCCGTACAATGCCATCCTCGGGTACCCGGCCCTCGCTCAGTTCATGGCGGCAACTCACTCGGCCTACAACCTCATGAAGATGCCAGGGAGCAAGGGCGTCCTCACCATCCAAGGGGATGCTAAGGAGGCCGTGATGGCGCTCAGGCTCACCTTCAAGACCGCGGCAGCAGCGCAGCCAGCCGGCGCCGGTGCACCGGAGGCCCAGGAGGCCGCGCCCACCAAGAGAAAGCAACTGTTCACCCAAGACAAGGCAGAGACCAAGAAGGTGCCGGTCAACGAGGATGGGTCTTCAGGAGCCACCTTCACCATAGGAACCGGCCTTAACCCGGGGCAAGATGAAGCTTTGGTGAAGTTCTTGCACGCGAACAAGGAGATATTCGCGTGGGAGCCCGATCAACTGGTAGGGGTCCCGAGAGAGGTAATTCAGCATCATCTAAAGGTGTGCCCCAACGTACGCCCCGTGAAGCAGCAAGCAAGACGGCAGTCCACTAAGAAGCAGGCCTTCATCGTCCAAGAGACACACAAGCTGGAGGCGGCAGGTACAATCCAGGAAGTTCGATACCCCGAATGGCTGGCGAACCCCGTTGTAGTGCCGAAGAAAGGCGGGAAGGAACGGATGTGCGTCGACTTCACCAACCTAAACAAAGCCTGCCCCCAAGACCCATTCTGTTGGGGAACGTAGTAATTTCAAAAAAATTCCTACGCACACGCAAGATCATGGTGATGCATAGAAACGAGGGGGAGAGTATGATCTACGTACCCTTGTAGATCGCAACGGAAGCGTTGACATAACATAGAGGAAGTAGTCGTACGTCTTCTTCCCGATCCGACCGATCCAAGCACCGTTACTCCGGCACTTCCGAGTTCTTAGCACACGTTCAGCTCGATGATGATCCTCGGGCTCCGATCCAGCAAAGTGTCGAGGAAGAGTTCCGTCAGCACGACGGCGTGGTGACGATCTTGATGTACTACCGACGCAGGGCTTCGCCTAAGCACTACAACGGTATGATCGAGGTGGAATTTGGTGGCAGGGGGCACCGCACACGGCTAAGGAACGATCTCAATGATCAACTTGTGTCTAGAGGTGCCCCTGCCCCCGTATATAAAGGATCCAAGGGGGAGGGGTGCGCCGGCCAGGGAGAGGGCGCGGGAGGAGTCCTACTCCTACCGGGAGTAGGACTCCCCCCCTCAATCCTATTCCAACTAGGATTCCCAAGGGGGAAAAGAGAGAGAGGGGGGTCGGCCCCTTCTCCTAGTCCTAATAGGACTCAGGGAAGGGGGGGGGGGGCGGCCAGCTATGGGCTGCCCCTTTTCTCCTTTCCACTAAGGCCCATGAAGGCCCATATGGTTCCCGGGGGGTTCCGGTAACCTCCCAGTGATCCGGTAAAATCCCAATTTCACCCGGAACACTTCCGATGTCCAAACATAGGCTTCCAATATATCAATCTTTATGTCTCGACCATTTCGAGACTCCTCGTCATGTCCGTGATCACATCCGGGACTCCGAACAACCTTCGGTACATCAAAATGCATAAACTCATAATAACTGTCATCGTAACGTTAAGGGTGCGGACCCTATGGTTCGAGAACAATGTAGACATGACCGAGACACGTCTCCGGTCAATAACCAATAGCGGGACCTGGATGCCCATATTGGCTCCTACATATGAAGGAAATATGCCCTAGAGGCAATAATAAAGTTATTATTTATTTCCTTATATCATGATAAATGTTTATTATTCATGCTAGAATTGTATTAACCGGAAACATAATACATGTGTGAATACATAGACCAACAGAGTGTCACTAGTATGCCTCTACTTGACTAGCTTGTTAATCAAAGATGGTTATGTTTCCTAACCATGAACAAGGAGTTGTTATTTGATTAACGAGGTCACATCATTAGTAGAATGATCTGATTGACATGACCCATTCCATTAGCTTAAGCACCCGATCGTTTAGTATGTTGCTATTGCTTTCTTCATGACTTATACATGTTCCTATAACTATGAGATTATGCAACTCCCGTTTACCGGAGGAACACTTTGGGTACTACCAAACGTCACAACGTAACTGGGTGATTATAAAGGAGTACTACAGGTGTCTCCAATGGTAGATGTTGGGTTGGCGTATTTCGAGATTAGGGTTTGTCACTCCGATTGTCGGAGAGGTATCTCTGGGCCCTCTCGGTAATGCACATCACATAAGCCTTGCAAGCACAGCAACTAATGTGTTAGTTGTGAGATGATGTATTACGGAACGAGTAAAGAGACTTGCCGGTAACGAGAATGAACTAGGTATTGGATACCGACGATCGAATCTCGGGCAAGTAACATACCGATGACAAAGGGAACAACGTATGTTGTTATGCGGTCTGACCGATAAAGATCTTCGTAGAATATGTAGGAGCCAATATGGGCATCCAGGTCCCGCTATTGGTTATTGACCGGAGACGTGTCTCGGTCATGTCTACATTGTTCTCGAACCATAGGGTCCGCACGCTTAACGTTACGATGACAGTTATTATGAGTTTATGCATTTTGATGTACCGAAGGTTGTTCGGAGTCCCGGATGAGATCATGGACATGACGAGGAGTCTCGAAATGGTCGAGACGTAAAGATTGATATATTGGAAGCCTATGTTTGGACATCGGAAGTGTTCCGGGTGAAATCGGGATTTTACCGGAATACCGGGAGGGTTACCGGAACCCCCCGGGAGACTAATGGGCCTATTGGGCCTTAGTGGAAAAGGAGAAAAAGGGAAAGCCCACTAGCTGGCCGGCGCCCCCCTTCCCAAAGTCCTAGTAGGACTAGGATAGGGGCCGGCCCCCCTTCTCTCTCCTTTTCCCCCCGGGAGTCCTAATAGGATTAGGATTGGGGGGAGGAGTCCTACTCCCGGTGGGAGTAGGACTCCCCTGCGCCTCCTCTCCCTTGGCCGGCCGGCTCCCTTCCTCCAACCTTTATATACGGGGGAAGGGGCACCCCAAGACACACAACTTGATCCTTGAGATCGTTCCTTAGCCGTGTGCGGTGCCCCTGCCACCAAATTCCACCTCGGTCATATCGTTGTAGAGCTTAGGCGAAGCCCTGCGTCGGTAGTACATCAAGATCATCACCACGCCGTCGTGCTGACGGAACTCTTCCTCGACGCTTTGCTGGATCGGAGCCCGAGGATCGTCATCGAGCTGAACGTGTGCTAAGAACTCGGAGGTGCCGGAGTAACGGTGCTTGGATCGGTCGGATCGGGAAGAAGACGTACGACTACTTCCTCTACGTTGTGTGATCGCTTCCGCAGTCGGTCTGCGTTGGCACGTAGACAACACTCTCCCCTCTCGTTGCTGTGCATCACCATGATCTTGCGTGTGCATAGGAATTTTTTTGAAATTACTGCGTTCCCCAACAGTGGTATCAGAGCCTAGGTTTTATGGTTTGATGTTATATGCACGAGTAGAACACAAGTGAGTTGTGGGCGATACAAGTCATACTGCCTACCAGCATGTCATACTTTGGTTCGGCGGTATTGTTGGTTGAGACGATCCGGACCAACCTTACGCGTACTCTTACGCGAGACCGGTTCCCTCGACGTGCCTTGCACATAGATGGCTTGCGGAAGACTGTCTCTCCAACTTTAGTTGAACCAAGTGTGACTACGCCCGGTCCTTGAGAAGGTTAAAACGGAGTCTATTTGACGAACTATCGTTGTGGTTTTGATGCGTAGGTGAGATGAGTTCTTACTTAAGCCCGTAGCAGCCACGTAAAACTTGCAACAACAAAGTAGAGGACGTCTAACTTGTTTTTGCAGGGTATGTTGTGATGTGATATGGTCAAGGCATGATGCTGATTTTATTGTATGAGATGATCATGTTTTGTAACCGAGTTATCGGCAACTGGCAGGAGCCATATGGTTGTCGCTTTATTGTATGCAATGCAATCGCGATGTAATGCTTTACTTTATTACTAAGCGGTAGTGATAGTCGTGGAAGCATAAGATTGGCGAGACGACAACGTTGCTACGATGGAGATCAAGGTGGCGCGCCGGTGACGATGGTGATCATGACGGTGCTTCGGAGATGGAGATCACAAGCACAAGATGATGATGGCCATATCATATCACTTATATTGATTGCATGTGATGTTTATCCTTTTTTGCATCTTATCTTGCTTTGATTGACGGTAGCATTATAAGATGATCTCTCACTAAATTATCAAGAAGTGTTCTCCCTGAGTATGCACCGTTGCCAAAGTTCGTCGTGCCCAGACACCACGTGATGATCGGGTGTGATAAGCTCTACGTCCATCTACAACGGGTGCAAGCCAGTTTTGCACACGCAGAATACTCAGGTTATACTTGACGAGCCTAGCATATGCAGATATGGCCTCGGAACACAGAGACCGAAAGGTCGAGCGTGAATCATATAGTAGATATGATCAACATGACGATGTTCACCATTGAAAACTACTCCATCTCACGTGATGATCGGTTATGGTTTAGTTGATTTGGATCACGTGATCACTTAGAGGATTAGAGGGATGTCTATCTAAGTGGGAGTTCCTAAGTAATTTGATTAACTGAACTTAAACTTATCATGAACTTAGTACCTGATAGTATCTTGCTTGTTCATGTTGATTGTAGATAGATGGCTCGTGCTGTTGTTCCGTTGAATTTTAATGCGTTCCTTGAGAAAGCAAAGTTGAAAGATGATGGTAGCAATTACACGGACTGGGTCCGTAACCTGAGGATTATCCTCATTGCTGCACAGAAGAATTACGTCCTGGAAGCACCGCTGGGTGCCAGGCCTGCTGCTGGAGCAACGCCAGATGTTATGAACGTCTGGCAGAGCAAAGCTGATGACTACTCGATAGTTCAGTGTGCCATGCTTTACGGCTTAGAATCGGGGCTTCAACGACGTTTTGAACGTCATGGAGCATATGAGATGTTCCAGGAGTTGAAGTTAATATTTCAAGCAAATGCCCGAATTGAGAGATATGAAGTCTCCAATAAGTTCTATAGCTGTAAAATGGAGGAGAACAGTTCTGTCAGTGAGCATATACTCAAGATGTCTGGGTATAATAATCACTTGATTCAGATGGGAGTTAATCTTCCAGATGACTGCGTCATTGACAGAATTCTCCAATCACTGCCACCAAGCTACAAGAGCTTCGTGGTGAACTATAATATGCAAGGGATGAACAAGACTATTCCCGAGCTCTTCGCAATGCTGAAAGCTGCGGAGGTAGAAATCAAGAAGGAGCATCAAGTGTTGATGGTTAGCAAAACCACTAGTTTCAAGAAAAAGGGCAAAGGGAAGAAGAAGGGAAACTTCAAGAAGAACAGCAAGCAAGTTGCTGCTCAAGAGAAGAAACCCAAGTCTGGACCTAAGCCTGAAACTGAGTGCTTCTACTGCAAGCAGACTGGACACTGGAAGCGGAACTGCCCCAAGTATTTGGCGGATAAAAAGGATGGCAAAGTGAGCAAAGGTATATGTGATATACATGTTATTGATGTGTACCTTACTAGAGCTCGCAGTAGCACCTGGGTATTTGATACTGGTTCTGTTGCTAATATTTGCAACTCGAAACAGGGACTACGAAATAAGCGGACGCTAGCAAAGGACGAGGTGACGATGCGCGTGGGAAACGGTTCCAAAGTCGATGTGATCGCGGTCGGCACGCTACCTCTACATCTACCTTCGGGATTAATATTAGACCTAAATAATTGTTATTTGGTGCCAGCGTTGAGCATGAACATTATATCTGGATCTTGTTTAATGCGAGACGGTTATTCATTTAAATCAGAGAATAATGGTTGTTCTATTTATATGAATAATATCTTTTATGGTCATGCACCTTTGAAGAGTGGTCTATTCTTATTGAATCTCGAAGATAGTAATACACATATTCATAATGTAGAAGCCAAAAGATGCAAAGTTAATAATGATAGTGCAACTTATTTGTGGCACTGCCGTTTAGGTCATATCGGTGTAAAGCGCATGAAGAAACTACATACTGATGGGCTTTTGGAACCACTTGATTATGAATCACTTGGTACTTGCGAACCGTGCCTCATAGGCAAGATGACTAAAACACCGTTCTCCGGTACTATGGAGAGAGCAACAGATTTGTTGGAAATCATACATACCGATGTATGTGGTTCGATGAATATTGAGGCTCGTGGCGGATATCGTTATTTTCTCACCTTCACAGATGATTTAAGCAGATATGGGTATATCTACTTGATGAAACATAAGTCTGAAACATTTGAAAAGTTCAAAGAATTTCAGAGTGAGGTTGAAAATCATCGTAACAAGAAAATAAAATTTCTACGATCTGATCGTGGAGGAGAATATTTGAGTTACGAGTTTGGTGTACATTTGAAAAATTATGGAATAGTTTCGCAACTCACGCCACCCGGAACACCACAGCGTAATGGTGTGTCCGAACGTCGTAATCGTACTTTACTCGATATGGTGCGATGTATGATGTCTCTTACTGATTTACCGCTATCGTTTTGGGGTTATGCTTTAGAGACGGCCGCATTCACGTTAAATAGGGCACCATCAAAATCCGTTGAGACGACGCCTTATGAACTATGGTTTGGCAAGAAACCAAAGTTGTCGTTTCTTAAAGTTTGGGGCTGCGATGCTTATGTGAAAAAGCTTCAACCTGATAAGCTCGAACCCAAAGCGGAGAAATGTGTCTTCATAGGATACCCAAAAGAAACTGTTGGGTATACCTTCTATCACAGATCCGAAGGCAAGACATTCGTTGCTAAGAATGGATCATTTCTAGAGAAGGAGTTTCTCTCGAAAGAAGTGAGTGGGAGGAAAGTAGAACTTGACGAGGTAAGTGTACCTGCTCCCTTATTGGAAAATAGTACATCACAGAAAACTGTTTCTGCGACACCTATACCAATCAGTGAGGAAGCTAATGATGATGATCATGAAACTTCAGGGCAAGATGCTACTGAACCACGTAGATCAACCAGAGTGAGATCCGCACCAGAGTGGTAGGTAATCCAGTTCTGGAAGTCATGCTAGTAGATCATGATGAACCTACGAACTATGAAGAAGCGATGGTGAGCCCAGATTCCGCAAAGTGGCTTGAGGCCATGAAATCTGAGATGGGATCCATGTATGAGAACAAAGTATGGACTTTGGTTGACTTGCCCGATGATCGGCAAGCAATTGAGAATAAATGGATCTTCAAGAAAAAGACTGACGCTGACGGTAATGTTACTGTCTATAAAGCTCGACTTGTCGCAAAAGGTTTTCGACAAGTTCAAGGGGTTGACTATGATGAGACTTTCTCACCCGTAGCGATGCTTAAGTCCGTCAGAATTATGTTAGCAATTGCCGCATTTTATGATTATGAAATATGGCAGATGGATGTCAAAACTGCATTCCTGAATGGATTTCTGGAAGAAGAGTTGTATATGATACAACCAGAAGGTTTTGTCGATCCAAAAGGAGCTAACAAAGTATGCAAACTCCAGCGATCCATTTATGGACTGGTGCAAGCATCTCGGAGTTGGAATAAACGCTTTGATAGTGTGATCAAAGCATTTGGCTTTATACAGACTTTTGGAGAAGCCTGTATTTACAAGAAAGTGAGTGGGAGCTCTGTAGCATTTCTGATATTATATGTGGATGACATATTGCTGATTGGAAATGATATAGAATTTCTGGATAGCATAAAGGGATACTTGAATAAAAGTTTTTCGATGAAAGACCTCGGGGAAGCTGCTTTCATATTAGGCATAAAGATCTATAGAGATAGATCAAAACGCTTAATTGGACTTTCACAGAGCACATACCTTGACAAGATTTTGAAGAAGTTCAAAATGGATCAAGCAAAGAAA
Organism: Triticum monococcum; assembly: GCA_034509565.1. Lineage (NCBI taxonomy): Eukaryota > Viridiplantae > Streptophyta > Magnoliopsida > Poales > Poaceae > Triticum > Triticum monococcum. The sequence continues at coordinate 526,549,669 of CM067847.1, forward strand.
GGGTTCTTGCCTGTGTTACAAGGTGTGAAGTTGAGTAAGACTCAATGCCCGACCACTGCAGAAGATAGAGAGAAAATGAAAGATGTTCCCTATGCTTCAGCCATAGGCTCTATCATGTATGCAATGCTGTGTACCAGACCTGATGTGTGCCTTGCTATAAGTTTAGCAGGGAGGTACCAAAGTAATCCAGGAGTGGATCACTGGACAGCGGTCAAGAACATCCTGAAATACCTGAAAAGGACTAAGGATATGTTTCTCGTATATGGAGGTGACAAAGAGCTCACCGTAAGAGGCTACGTTGATGCAAGCTTTGACACTGATCCGGACGATTCTAAATCGCAAACCGGATACGTGTTTACTTTAAACGGTGGAGCTGTCAGTTGGTGCAGTTCTAAACAAAGCGTCATAGCGGGATCTACATGTGAAGCGGAGTACATAGCTGCTTCGGAAGCAGCAAACGAAGGAGTCTGGATGAAGGAGTTCATATCCGATCTAGGTGTCATACCTAGTGCATCGGGTCCAATGAAAATCTTCTGTGACAATACTGGTGCAATTGCCTTGGCAAAGGAATCCAGATTTCACAAAAGAACCAAACACATCAAGAGACGCTTCAACTCCATCCGGGATTTAGTCCAGGTGGGAGACATAGAGATTTGCAAGATACATACGGATCTAAATGTTGCAGACCCATTGACTAAGCCTCTTCCACGAGCAAAACATGATCAGCACCAAGGCTCCATGGGTGTTAGAATCATTACTGTGTAATCTAGATTATTGACTCTAGTGCAAGTGGGAGACTGAAGGAAATATGCCCTAGAGGCAATAATAAAGTTATTATTTATTTCCTTATTTCATGATAAATGTTTATTATTCATGCTAGAATTGTATTAACCGGAAACGTAATACATGTGTGAATACATAGACAAACAGAGTGTCACTAGTATGCCTCTACTTGACTAGCTTGTTAATCAAAGATGGTTATGTTTCCTAACCATGAACAAGGAGTTGTTATTTGATTAACGAGGTCACATCATTAGTAGAATGATCTGATTGACATGACCCATTCCATTAGCTTAAGCACCCGATCGTTTAGTATGTTGCTATTGCTTTCTTCATGACTTATACATGTTCCTATAACTATGAGATTATGCAACTCCCGTTTACCGGAGGAACACTTTGGGTACTACCAAATGTCACAACGTAACTGGGTGATTATAAAGGAGTACTACAGGTGTCTCCAATGGTAGATGTTGGGTTGGCGTATTTCGAGATTAGGGTTTGTCACTCCGACTGTCAGAAAGGTATCTCTGGGCCCTCTCGGTAATGCACATCACATAAGCCTTGCAAGCACAGCAACTAATGTGTTAGTTGTGAGATGATGTATTACGGAACGAGTAAAGAGACTTGCCGGTAACGAGATTGAACTAGGTATTGGATACCGACGATCGAATCTCGGGCAAGTAACATACCGATGACAAAGGGAACAACGTATGTTGTTATGCGGTCTGACCGATAAAGATCTTCGTAGAATATGTAGGAGCCAATATGGGCATCCAGGTCCCGCTATTGGTTATTGACCGGAGACGTGTCTCGGTCATGTCTACATTGTTCTCGAACCGTAGGGTCCGCACGCTTAACGTTACGATGACAGTTATTATGAGTTTATGCATTTTGATGTACCGAAGGTTGTTCGGAGTCCCGGATGAGATCACGGACATGACGAGGAGTCTCGAAATGGTCGAGACGTAAAGATTGATATATTGGAAGCCTATGTTTGGACATCGGAAGTGTTCCGGGTGAAATCGGGATTTTACCGGAATACCGGGAGGGTTACCGGAACCCCCCGGGAGACTAATGGGCCTATTGGGCCTTAGTGGAAAAGGAGAAAAAGGGAAAGCCCACTAGCTGGCCGGCGCCCCCCTTCCCAAAGTCCTAGTAGGACTAGGATAGGGGCCGGCCCCCCTTCACTCTCCTTTTCCCCCCGGGAGTCCTAATAGGATTAGGATTGGGGGGAGGAGTCCTACTCCCGGTGGGAGTAGGACTCCCCTGCACCTCCTCTCCCTTGGCCGGCCGGCTCCCCTCCTCCAACCTTTATATACGGGGGCAGGGGGCACCCCAAGACACACAACTTGATCCTTGAGATCGTTCCTTAGCCGTGTGCGGTGCCCCCTGCCACCAAATTCCACCTCGGTCATATCGTTGTAGAGCTTAGGCGAAGCCCTGCGTCGGTAGTACATCAAGATCGTCACCACGCCGTCGTGCTGACGGAACTCTTCCTCGACGCTTTGCTGGATCGGAGCCTGAGGATCGTCATCGAGCTGAACGTGTGCTAAGAACACGGAGGTGCCGGAGTAACGGTGCTTGGATCGGTCGGATCGGGAAGAAGACGTACGACTACTTCCTCTATGTTGTGTGATCGCTTCCGCAGTCGGTCTGCGTTGGTACGTAGACAACACTCTCCCCTCTCGTTGCTGTGCATCACCATGTTCTTGCGTGTGCGTAGGAAATTTTTTGAAATTACTGCGTTCCCCAACAACATATTCTACGAAGATCTTTATCGGTCAGGCCGCATAACAACATACGTTGTTCCCTTTGTCATCGGTATGTTACTTGCTCGAGATTCGATCGTCGGTATCCAATACCTAGTTCAACCTAGTTACCGGCAAGTCTCTTTACTCGTTCTGTAATACATCATCCCGCAACTAACTCATTAGTTGCAATGCTTGTAAGGCTTGTGTAATGTGTATTACCGAGAGGGCCCAGAGATACCTCTCCGATAATCGGAGTGACAAATCCTAATATCGAAATACGCCAACCCAACATCTACCATTGGAGACACCTATAGTACTCCTTTATAATCACCCAGTTACGTTGTGACGTTTGGTAGCACCCAAAGTGTTCCTCCGGCAAACGGGAGTTGCATAATCTCATAGTCATAGGAACTTGTATAAGTCATGAAGAAAGCAATAGCAACATACTAAACGATCGAGTGCTAAGCTAATGAAATGGGTCATGTCAATCAGATCATTCAACTAATGATGTGACCTCGTTAATCAAATAACAACACATTGTTCATGGTCAGGAAACTTGACCATCTTTGATTAACGAGCTAGTCAAGTAGAGGCATACTAGTGACACTCTGTTTGTCTATGTATTCACACATGTATTATGTTTCCAGTTAATACAGTTCTAGCATGAATAATAAACATTTATCATGATGTAAGGAAATAAATAATAACTTTATTATTGCCTCTAGGGCATATTTCCTTCAGTCTCCCACTTGCACTAGAGTCAATAATCTAGATTACACAGTAATGATTCTAACACCCATGGAGCCTTGGTGCTGATCATGTTTTGCTCGTGGAAGAGGCTTAGTCAACGGGTCTGCAACATTCAGATCCGTATGTATCTTGCAAATCTCTATGTCTCCCACCTGGACTAGATCCCGGATGGAATTGAAGCGTCTCTTGATGTGTTTGGTCCTTTTGTGAAATCTGGATTCCTTTGCCAAAGCAATTGCACCAGTATTGTCACAAAAGATTTTCATTGGACCCGATGCACTAGGTATGACACCTAGATCGGATATGAACTCCTTCATCCAGACTCCTTCATTTGCTGCTTCCGAAGCAGCTATGTACTCCGCTTCACATGTAGATCCCGCTACGACGCTTTGTTTAGAACTGCACCAACTGACAGCTCCACCGTTTAAAGTAAACACGTATCCGGTTTGCGATTTAGAATCGTCCGGATCAGTGTCAAAGCTTGCATCAACGTAACCTCTTACGGTGAGCTCTTTGTCACCTCCATACACGAGAAACATATCCTTAGTCCTTTTCAGGTATTTCAGGATGTTCTTGACCGCTGTCCAGTGATCCACTCCTGGATTACTTTGGTACCTCCCTGCTAAACTTATAGCAAGGCACACATCAGGTCTGGTACACAGCATTGCATACATGATAGAGCCTATGGCTGAAGCATAGGGAACATCTTTCATTTTCTCTCTATCTTCTGCAGTGGTCGGGCATTGAGTCCGACTCAACTTCACACCTTGTAACACAGGCAAGAACCCTTTCTTTGCTTGATCCATTTTGAAGTTTTTCAAAATCTTGTCAAGGTATGTGCTTTGTGAAAGTCCAATTAAGCGTCTTGATCTATCTCTATAGATCTTAATGCCCAATATGTAAGCAGCTTCACCGAGGTCTTTCATTGAAAAACTCTTATTCAAGTATCCCTTTATGCTATCCAGAAATTCTATATCATTTCCAATCAGCAATATGTCATCCACATATAATATCAGAAATGCTACAGAGCTCCCACTCACTTTCTTGTAAATACAGGCTTCTCCAAAAGTCTGTATAAAGCCAAATGCTTTGATCACACTATCAAAGCGTTTATTCCAACTCCGAGATGCTTGCACCAGTCCATAAATGGATCGCTGGAGTTTGCACACTTTGTTAGCTCCCTTTGGATCGACAAAACCTTCTGGTTGCATCATATACAACTCTTCTTCCAGAAATCCATTCAGGAATGCAGTTTTGACATCCATCTGCCATATTTCATAATCATAAAACGCGGCAATTGCTAACATGATTTGGACAGACTTAAGCATCGCTACGGGTGAGAAGGTCTCATCGTAGTCAACCCCTTGAACTTGTCGAAAACCTTTTGCAACAAGTCGAGCTTTATAGACAGTAACATTACCGTCAGCGTCAGTCTTTTTCTTGAAGATCCATTTATTCTCAATTGCTTGCCGATCATCGGGCAAGTCAACCAAAGTCCATACTTTGTTCTCATACATGGATCCCATCTCAGATTTCATGGCCTCAAGCCACTTTGCGGAATCTGGGCTCACCATCGCTTCTTCATAGTTCGTAGGTTCATCATGATCTAGTAGCATGACTTCCAGAACTGGATTACCGTACCACTCTGGCGCGGATCTTGCTCTGGTTGATCTACGAGGTTCAGTAGTATCTTGTTCTAAAGTTTCATGATCATTATCATTAACTTCCTCACTTATTGGTGTAGGTGTCGCAGAAACAGTTTTCTGTGATGTACTACTTTCTAATAAGGGAGCGGGTATAGTTACCTCGTCAAGTTCTACTTTCCTCCCACTCACTTCTTTCGAGAGAAACTCCTTCTCAAGAAAGTTTCCGAATTTAGCAACAATAGTCTTGCCTTCGGATCTGTGATAGAAGGTGTATCCAATAGTTTCCTTTGGATATCCTATGAAGACACATTTCTTCGATTTGGGTTCGAGCTTATCAGGTTGAAGCTTTTTCACATAAGCATCGCAACCCCAAACTTTCAGAAACGACAACTTTGGTTTCTTGCCAAACCATAGTTCATAAGGCGTCGTCTCAACGGATTTTGATGGTGCCCTATTTAACGTGAATGCGGCCGTCTCTAGAGCGTATCCCCAAAACGATAGCGGTAAATCAGTAAGAGACATCATAGATCGTACCATATCTAGTAAAGTACGATTACGATGTTCGGACACACCATTACGCTGTGGTGTTCCGGGTGGCGTGAGTTGCGAAACTATTCCACAATTTTTCAAATGTATACCAAACTCGTAACTCAAATATTCTCCTCCACGATCAGATCGTAGAAACTTTATTTTCTTGTTACGATGATTTTCAACTTCACTCTGAAATTCTTTGAACTTTTCAAATGTTTTAGACTTGTGTTTCATTAAGTAGATATACCCATATCTGCTTAAATCATCTGTGAAGGTGAGAAAATAATGATATCCGCCACGAGCCTCAATATTCATCGGACCACATACATCGGTATGTATGATTTCCAATAAATCTGTTGCTCTCTCCATAGTACCGGAGACCGGTGTTTTAGTCATCTTGCCCATGAGGCACGGTTCACAAGTACCAAGTGATTCATAATCAAGTGGTTCCAAAAGTCCATCAGTATGGAGTTTCTTCATGCGCTTTACACCGATATGACCTAAACGGCAGTGCCACAAATAAGTTGCACTATCATTATCAACTCTGCATCTTTTGGCTTCAACATTATGAATATGTGTATCACTACTATCGAGATTTAACAAGAATAGACCACTCTTCAAGGGTGCATGACCATAAAAGATATTACTCATATAAATAGAACAACCATTATTCTCTGATTTAAATGAATAACCGTCTCGCATTAAACAAGATCCAGATATAATGTTCATGCTCAACGCTGGCACCAAATAACAATTATTTAGGTCTAATATTAATCCCGAAGGTAGATGTAGAGGTAGCGTGCCGACCGCGATCACATCGACTTTGGAACCGTTTCCCACGCGCATCGTCACCTCGTCCTTAGCTAATCTTTGCTTAATCCATAGTCCCTGTTTCGAGTTGCAAATATTAGCAACAGAACCAGCATCAAATACCCAGGTGCTACTGCGAGCATTAGTAAGGTACACATCAATAACATGTATATCACATATACCTTTGTTCACCTTGCCATCCTTCTTATCCGCCAAATACTTGGGGCAGTTCCGCTTCCAGTGACCAGTCTGCTTGTAGTAGAAGCACTCAGTTTCAGGCTTAGGTCCAGACTTGGGCTTCTTTTCTTGAGCAGAAACTTGCTTGCCGTTCTTTTTGAAGTTCCCTTTCTTCTTCCCTTTGCCCTTTTTCTTGAAACTAGTGGTCTTGTTAACCATCAACACTTGATGCTCCTTCTTGATTTCTACCTCCGTAGCTTTCAGCATTGCGAAGAGCTCGGGAATAGTGTTGTTCATCCCTTGCATATTATAGTTCATCACGAAGCTCTTGTAGCTTGGTGGCAGTGATTGGAGAATTCTGTCAATGACGCAATCATCTGGAAGATTAACTCCCATCTGAATCAAGTGATTGTTATACCCAGACATTTTGAGTATATGCTCACTGACAGAACTGTTCTCCTCCATCTTGCAGCTATAGAACTTATTGGAGACTTCATATCTCTCAATCCGGGCATTTGCTTGAAATATTAACTTCAACTCCTGGAACATCTCATATGCTCCATGACGTTCAAAACGTCGTTGAAGTCCCGATTCTAAGCCGTAAAGCATGGCACACTGAACTATCGAGTAGTCATCAGCTTTCCTCTGCCAGACGTTCATAACATCTGGTGTTGCTCCAGCAGCAGGCCTGGCACCCAGCGGTGCTTCCAGGACGTAATTCTTCTGTGCAGCAATGAGGATAATCCTCAAGTTACGGACCCAGTCCGTGTAATTGCTACCATCATCTTTCAACTTTGCTTTCTCAAGGAACGCATTAAAATTCAACGGAACAACAGCACGAGCCATCTATCTACAATCAACATAAACAAGCAAGATACTATCAGGTACTAAGTTCATGATAAATTTAAGTTCAATTAATCATATCACTTAAGAACTCCCACTTAGATAGACATCCCTCTAATCCTCTAAGTGATCACGTGATCCAAATCAACTAAACCATGTCCGATCATCACGTGAGATGGAGTAGTTTCATCGGTGAACATTATTATGTTGATCATATCTACTATATGATTCACGCTCGACCTTTCGGTCTCCGTGTTCCGAGGCCATATCTGTATATGCTTGGCTCGTCAAGTATAACCTGAGTATTCCGCGTGTGCAACTGTTTTGCACCCGTTGTATTTGAACGTAGAGCCTATCACACCCGATCATCACGTGGTGTCTCAGCACGAAGAACTTTCGCAACGGTGCATACTCAGGGAGAACACTTCTTGATAATTTAGTGAGAGATCATCTTATAATGCTACCATCAATCAAAGCAAGATAAGATGCATAAAAGATAAACATCACATGCAATCAATATAAGTGATATGATATGGCCATCATCATCTTGTGCTTGTGATCTCCATCTCCGAAGCACCGTCATGATCACCATCGTCACCGGTGCGACACCTTGATCTCCATCGTAGCATCGTTGTCGTCTCGCCAATCTTATGCTTCCACGACTATCACTACCGCTTAGCAATAAAGTAAAGCATTACATCGCGATTGCATTGCATACAATAAAGCGACAACCATATGGCTCTTGCCAGTTGCCGATAACTTGGTTACAAAACATGATCATCTCATACAATAAAAATCAGCATCATGCCTTGACCATATCACATCACAACATGCCCTGCAAAAACAAGTTAGACGTCCTCTACTTTGTTGTTGCAAGTTTTACGTGGCTGCTACGGGCTTAAGCAAGAACTCATCTCACCTACGCATCAAAACCACAACGATAGTTTGTCAAATAGACTCTGTTTTAACCTTCTCAAGGACCGGGCGTAGCCATACTCGGTTCAACTAAAGTTGGAGAGACAGTCGCCCGCAAGCCATCTATGTGCAAAGCACGTCGAGGGAACCGGTCTCGCGTAAGCGTACGCGTAAGGTTGGTCCGGGTCGTCTCGTCCAACAATACCGCCGAACCAAAGTATGACATGCTGGTAGGCAGTATGACTTGTATCGCCCACAACTCACTTGTGTTCTACTCGTGCAAATAACATCAAACCATAAAACCTAGGCTCGGATGCCACTGTTGGGGAACGTAGTAATTTCAAAAAATTTCCTACGCACACGCAAGATAATGGTGATGCATAGCAACGAGGGGGAGAGTCTGATCTACGTACCCTTGTAGATCGCAACGGAAGCATTGACACAACGTAGAGGAAGTAGTCGTATGTCTTCTTCCCAATCCGACCGATCCAAGCACCGTTACTCCGGCACTTCCGAGTTCTTAGCACACGTTCAGCTCGATGACGATCCTCGAGCTCCGATCCAGCAAAGCGTCGAGGAAGAGTTCCGTCAGCACGACGGCGTGGTGACGATCTTGATGTACTACCGACACAGGGCTTCGCCTAAGCACTACAACGGTATGATCGAGGTGGAATTTGGTGGCAGGGGGCACCGCACACGGCTAAGGAACGATCTCAATGATCAACTTGTGTCTAGAGGTGCCCCCTGCCCCCGTATATAAAGGATCCAAGGGGGAGGGGTGCGCCGGCCAGGGAGAGGGCGCGGGAGGAGTCCTACTCCTACCGGGAGTAGGACTCCCCCCTCAATCCTATTCCAACTAGGATTCCCAAGGGGGAAAAGAGAGAGAGGGGGGCCGGCCCCTTCTCCTAGTCCTAATAGGACTCAGGGAAGGGGGGGGGGGCGTGGCCAGCTATGGGCTGCCCCTTTTCTCTTTTCCACTAAGGCCCATGAAGGCCCATATGGTTCCCGGGGGGTTCCGGTAACCTCCCGGTGATCCAGTAAAATCCCGATTTCACCCGGAACACTTCCGATGTCCAAACATAGGTTTCCAATATATCAATCTTTATGTCTCGACCATTTCGAGACTCCTCGTCATGTCCGTGATCACATCCGGGACTCCGAACAACCTTCGGTACATCAAAATGCATAAACTCATAATAACTGTCATCGTAACGTTAAGCGTGCGGACCCTACGGTTCGAGAACAATGTAGACATGACCGAGACACGTCTCCGGTCAATAACCAATAGCGGGACCTGGATGCCCATATTGGCTCCTACATATTCTACGAAGATCTTTATCGGTCAGACCGCATAACAACATACGTTGTTCCCTTTGTCATCGGTATGTTACTTGCCCGAGATTCGATCGTCGGTATCCAATACCTAGTTCAATCTCGTTACCGGCAAGTCTCTTTACTCGTTCTGTAATACATCATCCCGCAACTAACTCATTAGTTGCAATGCTTGCAAGGCTTGTGTAATGTGTATTACCGAGAGGGCCCAGAGATACCTCTCCGACAATTGGAGTGACAAATCCTAATCTCGAAATACGCCAACCCAACATCTACCATTGGAGACACCTGTAGTACTCCTTTATAATCACCCAGTTACGTTGTGACGTTTGGTAGCACCCAAAGTGTTCCTCCGGCAAACGGGAGTTGCATAATCTCATAGTCATAGGAACTTGTATAAGTCATGAAGAAAGCAATAGCAACATACTAAACGATCGAGTGCTAAGCTAATGAAATGGGTCATGTCAATCAGATCATTCAACTAATGATGTAACCTCGTTAATCAAATAACAACACATTGTTCATGGTCAGGAAACTTGACCATCTTTGATTAACGAGCTAGTCAAGTAGAGGCATACTAGTGACACTCTGTTTGTCTATGTATTCACACATGTATTATGTTTCCGGTTAATACAGTTCTAGCATGAATAATAAACATTTATCATGATGTAAGGAAATAAATAATAACTTTATTATTGCCTCTAGGGCATATTTCCTTCACATTCCCCCTTCCGCGCATCAATCAAATCGTCGACTCCACCGCCGAGTGCGACTTGCTGTGTTTCTTGGATGCGTTCTCTAGATACCATCAGATCAAGATGGCGGTGGAGGATGTGGAGAAGACGGCCTTGTTGACACCATGTGGGGTGTACTGCTACACCTGCATGCCTTCCGGCCTTCGCAACGCGGGCGCAACCTTTCAGCGGCTGATGCACATCGCCTTGGGGCGGCAGCTCGGCAGGAACACAGAAGCCTAGGTTGATGACATAGTGGTCAAATCTCATGAGGCGAGGACATTGATTCAAGACTTGGAGGAGACCTTTGAGAGCTTGCGCCAAGTGAACTTGAGGCTTAACCCGGAAAAGTGTGTGTTTGGCGTCCCATCCGGCAAGTTGCTAGGGTTTCTCGTATCCCACAAAGGGATCGAGGCGAACTCGGAAATGATCAAGGCCATCGAAGACATGAGCCCACCACAGACCCTCAAGGAGATGCAAAAGCTCGCAGGACGGGTGACCGCGTTAGGGCGATTCATCTCTAAGCTAGGCGAGCGCGCCTTTCCCTTCTTTAAGCTCATGAAGAATAAAGGCCCCTTCGAGTGGACCCCGGAGGCCGACCAGGCCTTCCGAGACCTCAAGAAATACCTCACCAGCCCCCGGTGATGGTGGCACCGCGGCCTCTTGAGCCTCTCTTGCTCTACCTTGCCGCCACCCCATACTCTGCCAGCGCGGCGCTGGTTGCGGTTTGGGAGGAGCGTCAAGACAAGGGTAGAGCTGATACAACACTGGGCCAGAGAGGTGCAGCAAAGCCATCAGCGGCGGAGGACCTAGCTCAGCAAAGCAACATCGTGGAAGCTCCTGAGGGCGGTCAGGTCTCAGGAGACCCATCACCTCAGGATATGCCGCAATATACGCGGGACCCGAACCTCAACAGTATATCGGCCCTCGTCGAGCACCCAGTGTACTTCGTCAGCACTGTACTGCGGGACGCGGGGGCGCGCTACCCCATGCCGCAGAAGCTCATGCTCACACTTTTGGTGGCCTCGTGCAAGCTGCGGCACTACTTCCAGGGGCACCCCATCAAGTTTGTCTCGTCTTACCTGTTGGAGAGGATACTCAGGAGCCCAAACTCAGCCGGAAGGGTCGCTGAATGGAGCATCAAGCTGCAAGCATTTCAGCTGGAGTTTAGCACCACCAGGGTCATCACGGGAGCCGCGCTCGCCGATTTTGTGGCAGAATGGACAGATGCCCCGGCTCTTGAGGAAGGAGAAGACCGGTCCACCTCCCCAGGAAGCGATGCGCCAGACGGCTGGGTCATGTATTTTGATGGCGCCTTTGTGCACCAGGGCGCGGGGGCTGGAGCAGTGCTCATCTCGCCCACTCAGGACAAGCTTTGCTACGCCGTGCAACTCTGCTTTCAGCACGGCGAGAAGGTCTCCAACAATATCGCAGAATACGAGGGCCTCATAGCCGGCCTGAAGGCTGTGGCGGCTATGGGGGTGAGGTGCCTTACCGTCAAGGGCGACTCGCAGCTCCTTGTCAACTTCTCCAACAAAGTGTACGAGCCAAAGGATGAGCACATGGAGGCCTACCTTGATGAGGTGCGCAAAATGGAAAAGCAGTTCGCAGGCTTGGAGCTACAGCACGTGCCCCGGGGCACCAACAAGGAAGCCAACGACATCGCCAAGAGAGCATCCAAGCGGCAACCGCAAGAGCCCGGCGTCTTCGAAGAGCGGCTCTTCAAGCCGTCAGCTACGCCGCCTCTTTCAAGCATGACTCAGCCTCGGAAGGAGCTCCCTCAGCCCCCGGCCTCGGGAGCCCCAGATTGCGGCCCAACCTCAGGAGCTCGGCTGCTCTTGGCGCTCGAGCCCCAGGAGGAGTGCTGGACCAAGGAGTTCAGGGAGTACCTGATGCACGGGACACTGCTGGAGAAAGAAGAGGACACGGAGCGCGTGTCCTGACAGGCCACGGCATACTGCATTCAAGACGGCGAGTTGTACAGGAAACGACCGAACGACGTCATGCTGCATCTCCAGTGATCAAGGGAGGGAGTTGCTGACTGACATACACGGCGGGGACTGTGGACATCACTCGTCATCATGGACCCTCATCGGCAAGGCCTTCTGCAGTGGATTCTATTGGCCTACAGCACTCAACGATGCACCTGAGCTGGTGAAGTCCGGCGGAGCTTGCCAATTTCACGCCAAGCAAATCCATCAGCCTGCTCAGGGCCTCCAAACCATCCCGCTCACGTGGCCGTTCGCGGTCTCGGGGCTGGACATCCTAGGCCCGTTACCGCGAGCGCCAGGGGGCTACCGCTATCTCTACGTCGCCATCGATAAGTTCACTAAGTGGGCAGAGGTGGAAGCCGTCCGAACCATTCCAGCTGGCTCTGCTGTCAAGTTCATCAAGGGCCTCGTGAGCCGCTCCGAGGTCCCCAACCGCATTATCACAGACAACGGCTCGCAGTTCACTAGTAACCTCTTTAAAACCTACTGTGCTAACCTTGGAACACAGATCTGCTACGCTTCGGTAGCCCACCCCAGGAGCAATGGTCAGGCCGAGCGTGCCAACGCTGAGGTCTTGAGGGGCCTCAAGACTAGGACCTTCAAGAAGAAGCTGGAGGCCTGCGGCAGGGGCTGGCACAACGAGCCCCAGTCCGTGTTGTGGTCCATCCGCACGACCGCTACCAAGCCAACGGGCGAGACTCCGTTCTTCCTCGTCTACGGAGCTGAAGTAGTCCTCCCTCACGAGGTCAGGCATCTCTCCGCGTGGGTCCTGGCATTTGACGAAACGCAACAGGACGCCATGCGGGGGATGGATCTCGTGCTGGGGGAGGAACGACGTCGCGAAGCTGCATTAAGGGCGGCAAGGTACCAGCAAGCGCTGCGGCGCTACCACTGCGCAACATTCGCTCTAGGACGCTCGAGACGGGTGACCTGGTCCTGAGGTGGGTCCTCTCCAAGGAAGGCTTGCACAAGCTCTCACCCATGTGGGAGGGCCCGTTCAGGGTCGTTCACATCACCAGGCCTGACGCCGTGCGCTTGCAGACGCAAGAGGGGACACCTATCCAAAATGCCTGGAACATCCAGCACCTCCGGAAGTTCTACCCACGAGGCAAGGCCCAGAGCCTGAGAAGCAAGGCCCAGAGCCTGTGAAGCAAGGCCAGATGCCTGTGAAGAATCGCCGCCCGTGACACTCTCACGTAATAATGAGTTGGGGCTGTACATGCCCCGGAATCTCAGGAGCGCCGGCCTCAGGCCCTGGGGCTCCCTCCCATGCCTAGTGGACAACACTGAGCTCCGCGCTGGTGAGAAGACTCGAAGACTAGATTAGGTGCTGGACGCGGCTTTTCATTTGCTTTCCGTAGTTGGCTTGCTTTTCCTTAATCGGGTTTGCCTTTGGCGTTCCTTGCTGATTTGGTTCCTTCGCCTTTTACCGCGTTTCGCGGCTCTGGTTCACCCGTGATCTCGCTCTCTCTCTCTCTCGCATACCTCGCGAGGGGGCTAGGCAGGTGCCCTCGCGAGCTTTTCCTTCTCTATGCCTTCTCGCGAGTCACCCTCGTTCGAGCCTGGAAGCTAGCGCAACTCTCTTAAATCCGTGCCCCTCGGGTACCGTGATGCAAAGCGCCAAGTCAAGGTTCGGGTGAACGGCAAAATCCTCTAGCGCACCCCCTAACAAATTCTTGCAGTTCCTGAGCAAACGCAGATATCTCGTGAAGGAAGGGGCGTCCCAAACACGCCAGGTTAGGTTATCTCTGCGCAAAATAATACCATGGCATGGGAATAACACGCACGTTGCATTAACCAAGAACCATAGTTCGATACACGCCCCTCTAGACCCATACTGGTTTCATTTTCTGGTGCAGGGAAAGAAAGGAAAAAACCAAACAAAGCGGCGTTTCAACAATCTGCGGGGGCAGGCCCTTAGCAACGCCCAAGCCTAGCCAGACCCCTCCTTGCGCTTCACAGAGGCGCTACGACGAGATGACCTACTGCCTCCTTCGAAGCGAGCGCGGCGGTGCAGCGGCTAATCATAGCCACTGCTGCTGGAGCCGTCGTAGGAGGGAGAGCCGCCGTAGCTGGAGGAGACGCGGTCGCCGCTGAGGGCAGGCTCACCCTCACCCTCGTCACGACCGTCGCCAAGGCCGAGCACCTCCTCACTGTTGTTCATCTCGGGGCAGCACCCAGCGCGGATGCCATCTTCCTCGAACACCCTCACGTAGAGGGTCGACCCGCCGTCATACTTGAAGTGGAGTGTGCACCGCCTGCCCAGGCCGCACGTGTGGGCGGACGTCTGCCAGCCGCGGGCCAGGGCTATGTTGCCCGCGGCAGAAGTCTCGACCGCGACCCAGGAGGCCTTGCTACAGCAACCATCCGCCTGCAACCAGAGCCCCCCCGGACCAGGGGCCGGCAGCTCATCGACAAAGAAGCGCGGAAGTTGGAGCCAGTTGACGGCGGGGTTTTCCGACCAAACAACGAACTCCGGCGACGCCTCCATTGAATGGAAGCGCAGGCGGGGAGGCCTCGCCAACATCGCGCACCTCCCCCCGTCAACTGGACTGCCACGGTTGGGACGGCCCCCTCCGCGTGCCGTGGCGCCGCCTCGATGGTGGGCCATGGCGGGGGTCGCAGCGTGCTTGCGCGGGCGGCCACGACCGCGTTTGGGCACCGGGGAACCAGGGCCCTCGCAAGGGGCTTTTCCCTTCTCAGCGGCAGAGAACTTCCTTTGAGGCGCCATCGAGGGCACTGAAAGCAATGGAGCAAGAAGGAGGAAGCAAGCAAGGAAGACATGGGAAACGGGGGCTCCGCCCGCTCGCCATTTATAGAAAGAGAAGGCCAACCGACATCTCCCACGATCACAGGTAATGATGGTTTCTCTTGCATGTCGTAGGGACTTGTCAAGTCGTGCAGTCACCGAAGCAGCGTGGGGAAGCGGAGACGCCCACGTCCAATCAACCGCCACATGTCAACCGAGGCCGCAGGCTTTTGGGGCCCGTGGTGCTTCGAGCTTGACCCTTGGCTTCGCCGCGAAGCCAAGCCCGAGCGCACCTTGGGCCAGGGGGCTACTGTTGGTATCCTGGGAACGGGGGTCCCCAGACGTGCCTGCCTGTGGCCCGCGGCGTGGCTAAGCCAGCAGGCCATACAGCCCATCTTCACCAACAAAGCGCCCAAGACCCTCGCGAGGGGCCAAGCCCCGTGAGGCGGACGACGCAAGACCTCCTCTGGAGTGGCCTAGCTAGGCAGGCTCACGAGGAGCGAAGATATCAAGGTGAGGCGAACCTCACGAGGCTCTCGTGACGTGAGCCGTGACGATCGACACCAGGTGGGCGCCAGGAAGGCGCCAGCGCGCACAGCGTCCTTGTTTTCTCTTTGGTGCAAAGAGGGCAAGCGTAGCCGCGAAGTACCGATGCCTCAGGAAAAGGTTGCCATTTCGGTGCAACAAGACCAAGACCATGGAATGCAAGACGGAGGCCATTGTGGAGCCCAGAACAGCATCACCACCACAACTTTGTGCAGGCGAAGACCACTTTTGTCAGGATAGCTTGTACTAGCTGCCCCCCTTCAAATTAGCCCGCCATTGTTGGCTCCCTTCCCGCTCGATATTTGGAAAGAGGACCAGGGCCTCTATAAATAGGACTAGCCACCACAGTGGAGAAGGGACATCATCTTGGCTAGAGAGACCCCCCCCCCCCACACACAAGCTCACCAAGCACAAGAACGCCTCAACCTCAGGAGGCCGTTCTTCCCTTGTATTGTTCATCATCAGCCCAAGAGGCAATCCATCACCACCACACTGGAGTAGGGTATTACACCACAACGGTGGCCCGAACCAGTATAAACCCCGTGTCCTTCTGTGTTGTGAGTTTGTCGAGTTCGTCCGCGGGATCTTAGCGAGCTAGAGCGTAGATCGGTTGAAGGGAAAGACTTCGCGCGCACCCTAGTGTTCGAACCTTAAGGGTTTGCCGGAACCCCATACCCCAACAACTTATAGTTGAAAGCCAAGTCGGGTCAATAAATGCCGGTTTATCATAAAATATTATAAATCCCATCAAAAGAGAAAAACTTGGCAAATAAAAGCATAAAAACTTATATTCGAGGCTTTTCATGGGCTGCTAGGCCCCAAATCGAGGCTTTTCATGGGCTGCCAGGCCGCTGAGTTAAACCATTTTACAAAGCCTTTTAAGATGGACCTTATTCATTAACCAATCATCATTTTAACTTTGACAAGTTCAGCGTCTATGAGATTGACTTGTCAAACGTTCGGCGGGTTGTACCGGGTTTACCTGGGTAGAGTGACTTACTTAAGGAAGGCAGGATAACCCGGGGTTTTAGGTGCGTACACCTGGCTTCCAAGCCTGGCTTGATAGCCTATTACAAGGGTGCAGACTCTTAGTTCGTTGCGAAGCAAAGAGCCCCCAAGTAACTTCCCTGGTGGCCTTACGCCGATCAAGAGGTGTAGCTATGAATAGGACCAAGCCCCCAAGTGATTTTCCTGGTGGCCTTACACCGATCAAGAGGTGTAGCCATGGTTCGAATACGACCAAGCCCCCAAGTGATATATTTCTGAGCTGTGCTCGCCGGGTGCCTATGTTTGAGTTGTGTTGTGCAACAAACTCTCTTTGGTCCCTTTAATTTTTCTTGAGAACTCGAACTTGCGAGAGATTATTCTTTTGAACCGGAAATTCTTAAACTGGATATTGAGAGCTTCAAAGCTTTGTGGGAGACAACTTTCCCTTGAGCCGGATTTTAAACCGAAATCCTTCTTTTTAAACCAGAAATTTCCTGACGACTTTTAATTTTGCACCAATATGGCGGTTCAGGGTCCTGCATTAGATACCTTTGCAAGCCAGAGTAATTGCTCCTTTAAAGAAAACAATATATAATATAAAAACATACTGGATGGATTTCACCTGATATGTTAGGCCCAAAATTATCCACCGCGGAGTTGATGATCACCCCGGTAAAGGCGGGCGAGTCGGCTGTAGGCGCGAACGATGAGTCAGTCGCGTATGTTGATGTAGTGGGGACGGTGAATTGCTCACGTATCCGTCCAGCAGTACGGCACGGACAAGCACTAGTGCAAAAACTATGGCCCTGTTTGGATCATGGGGTTAGAGCTAGTTTGGGTTAGTTGAAGGCTCACATAATCCAAAAGTATCCAAACAGAAAGGGTTAGAGTGGGTTAGTTTCATCTAACCCAACTATTCCGGTGGAGAGGTGCTTATTTGGATTAGAGTGGGTTAGAAAATAACTCTAACTCTAACTGTGTTAGAGTATCCAAACAGGGCCAATATTGGCTTATACCCCTTTGCCACACCTTTGTAATAAATAATGGTCCTACGAAATAAAAATACCACAGACGAGAATGATTGTTTTTCAAACAATATAATATATACTGATAAGATTTATAGAAAGGGTAGCACCCGGTGTTTGTGAATCACAGATAATCTGGACGTAGACACCTGTAGATAACCTTTCTGTTCTGTCAGTGAATTCTGTTTGATCCTTATGTATGCATTCAAAGGATTTTCAACAACACCTGATCACTTGGACTTTTCATCCAACAACCCCCCTTTTTTCATACATGGTCTGATGCTTCACGTAGGAGGACCCTTTTTTTCTCTCACATGAGGTGAATGAGTCTCTTTTTTCAAACCCATATTTTGTGTTCTGATCCACATAGTGCTAATTGCCACACACTCGGTCGGCTGGATGCCCAATCTTCTCATGAAGTAGGTTGCTCTCTCCTCCGTTGCTTTTGCTAGGTCCTTGTGCATTGAATTTCTGTATATAGAAAAAAGGTTTAGATGCCAGCCCATGTGACGACAACGGTGTTGTGGGCGACTTGGGTATCCAGCCCTTTCTGCTTCCGTCTTTTCTGTCCTCGCGAAAGCAGCAGCAGGAGCACTCAAAGCCGGCCCATGACAACAGGCTCAGAGGTGAGGGCAAGGGTAGCTCAAAGCGACAGTTTGGAATGGAAGGAGATGCGCGAGGCATGGCTACAGCTTCAGCGGCGTCAGCAAAGGCCCGGGGAGGCTGCGCATGCTACAGCTTGACACAGGTGTGGGCGACTCGTAGGCAGCAGCTGGATTTGGTGCCTCGTCGCAAGGTGAGCCGACGGCGACAGGCGGTGTTGCAGCCTCAGTACTGGAGGCAGAGGTGAGCTGCCGATTTGGAACGGGCGGCTCCAGGCTTCTCCGGCGAGGAGAGATGGTGCAACGACACCGCGACGGGCGGCTCAATCCGGCGTCGAACCAACGGGGGCAGCCCAATACAGGGTCAAACAGAATGTGGTCGTTGACTTGGTAGCTTGTTGATGGTGTGGTGAACTGGTCAGGGCGCGTAGGATGGTGGCTCGGAACAGGCACGAGGCCTCCACCGCTGCTTGAGGGGTTGATGAATCCGGCGAGGCAGGGCCGCGCCGCAATGGCTCGGAGTCGGTTTGCAGAGAAACGGAGCGAGGGTGACTCGCAGGTCGGCGACTTGAAGCGACTCGGCACGAAGCCCTCCCGGTGACTCAGAGCAAGGCTGAAGCGGCGACGGCGGAGGTTGGCCGGCTCGCGGGCGGACTCGGCCCACAGGAGCTACGACGCCTCGGAGTAGGCGGCAGCAGGTCGGTTTGACTCGGACGTAGCAACGACGGATCGACCACGGCGGGTCAACCATGGCGGGTTAAGGCCACGACGGATCGACCACGGCGGGTCAACCATGGCGGGTCAAGGTGAAGTGAGGGCGGCGACTCACGGCGGCCGCGGCGCACGGCAGAAGAGGACAAGGGCGCGGGTGCTGGCGGTAAACCAGCGCGCGTGGAAGGCGGCTCGTCCGGTGGAGTGGCCACGAGGAGGAAGGACGCAATCGACGAGGCACGGAGGCGCATGAGCCGGAGCCCGGGCCGGAGACGCGCAGGCCAGGGACCGCGTGTGTGACGTGACCGCGTGGGCGTGCTTGCATGGGGATGAGTGCGGTTTGACGCGCGGTGATGGAGACGACCGGACCGCGTGAACGATAGCGGTTCAAGGCAAGCCCAGGTGGCGGTTTTGACAGAGGTGCCCGGCGCGGGGACGGCTCGTCAGAGCTGATGTTTGACTGCTGCGGCTTCGAAGCAGGGGAACGAACCGGTGGTAACCCTCAGATAGGCAGCGGTTGTCGGGGTAGGAGGGATCGACGAGTCACCGCGTGCAGACCTGTGGTGGCACTCAGGCATGGTGAAAAGATGTTACAGCCCGTAGCCGGTATGGCGTCAGTATTTTCCCATGCTATACACAACCACCGTGTGATGCTCTTGCCCTTGTTTGACCATCAGTAATAACTTCCCTACAAGCACGGAGACCTTGATTTGCTCCACCTGTACTGCTTCAAGTACTAGTTTGTCATAATGAGAGGAATAGATTCCAACGCAGCCGTACGTCCACCTGATTTCTTTATACGATCTCCGAATTGGTTTGGATATGGACAACGAAACCGTAAGAACCTGTCGGTCTCGGCGAATTATACCTCAAATCGACTGATCTTTGCAATTCCTTCAATCAAGCTTCTAGTGGTAACTACAAGCAGGCGCTTTTCCGGATCTACCTCGGGATAATCCTTGTATGAACCGATCTCAGACATACTAGCTTTTAGCTGACCATGGCAGTGCCCGATAAATTTCGTATTGATCTCGGCGACTTGTGATTCTGTTGTTCTCGCCGATTTGTCGTGGCGCATCGATGCTGCCCTGACTTTTTAGAACTTAAATTTCACATATCGTAAAGCCGGACCCATGAGTACAAAGCTGACGAGGATCCTTTTAAACCGGTGTTTCTTCTTCCCAAAAAATTACGAACTTCTTTATTCCTGGGAGAGATACCTCCAAGAACTCAACACCACCGTGCGCAAGCCCCAAAGTGGGCTTCAACTGTCGTGAAATTGTCACGGCAGATGTCCTAGTGTGAGGACTTAGTCGTGAGGCCAACACATTTATATGGTAGTTTGAAAGGGGTTCAGCGGAATCGAGATACGCAACGCAAGACAAGGATTTAGACAGCTTCGGGCCCCGGGAAATATCATCCGGTAACAACCCTACGTGATGTTTGTGGCTAGGTCTTATTATCATCACGAGGGAGTCGTCGCATAAACCGGCTCTCCTCTTAGTTGTGTCTAACCCTAGAGATTATTTTCTTTTTCTCTCCCTCTTTGGGGAGCCCTGCCCCTCCTTATATATGTTGAAGGGGCGGGTTACATGTGGAGTCCTATTAGGATTAGGACTAGTCTATCTTCTAATACAAACCAGATACAAGTCCGGGTCTTGACTCCTTGTAAGGGAAATATTCCTCACACCTTTTCTCTTAAACCGGCCCACCATTAGCATAAATCGGCCTTCTGGGCCTTGGGCCTTGTCATCCGTCTGTCTCGCCCGTCGGGTTACCAGTGAGTCATAATGTTCAGTCAGGTTGCTTGTAAACCGTCTGGTCAGTGCGGGTCGCCGGTGAATCACCAAGTCCGGCCGAGTTATACTTTCGGTCGGATTACGCCGCGGGGTATATCCCCGACACTATGACATTGCCATGCTTAATGCTTGTCACTAGGGCCCGAGTGCCATGATTCATATCTGAACCATTTATGTTTTCACCATTATATCTATGTTCTTGATCCAATCCTACAAGTTATATGCACCTATTACGTGTGATGATCCGTAAACCCCAAGGTGGCAATAATTGGGAATACTTTCCGGTAATGAGCGTAGTTTGAGGAGTTCATGTATTCACTATGTGTTAATGCTTTGTTCCGGTTCTCTATTAAAAGGAGGCCTTAATATCCCTTAGTTTCCTTATGGTCCCCGCCGCCACGGGAGGGCAGGACAAAAGATGTCATGCAAGTTCTTTTCTAGAAGCACGTATGACTATTTGCGGAATACATGCCTACATTATATTGACAAACGGGAGCTAGTTCTGTGTCGCCCTAGATTATAACTGTTATATGATGAATATCCGAAATCACCGATCCAATGCCTACGAGCTTTTCACATATTGTTCTTACTAAGTTACCACTGTTGTTACTACTGTTACAACCGCAACAAAATTATTGCTACTGTTGTACCGTTCCTATTGCTGCTACTACTATTGCTATCACTATCAAACTATCATACTACTATGCTACTAATCACTTTGTTGCAAATATTTAAGTCTCTAAGTGTGGTTGAATTGACAATTCAACTTCTAATACTTGGAAATATTCTTTGACTCCCCTTGTGTCGAATCAATAAATTTGGGCTGAATACTCTACCCTCGAAAACTGTTGCGATCCCCTATACTTGTGGGTTATCAAGACCTTTTTCTAGCGCCGTCGTCGAGGATCATAGCTATATTTGTTGAGTCACTTGGGATTTATATCTGTTGATCACTCTGAAGAATCTAAAAGATACCAGAACAAAGATCGTTCCCTCTAACACGAGGGGAGGTAAGGAATTGCCATCTAGCTCTGCCCTTTATTCATCCTCTGTTTTGAGTAAGCTTGCAACACTAGCACATGCTATTAATCCTGATATGTCGCAAGTTATTGATGATGCTACTTCTGCTATGAATGATGCTAGTACCATGCTTCATAAAGATGTGCCACTAGGTGAATTTCTTGATGAAAAACTTGCTAGAGCTAAAGATATTGAGAATGCTGAAACTAATGAAATTACTGAAACTGATGAAGTCTTTGAAACTGAGAATTATGAAACACCTATTAGACCTAGCTCTCCTAGATATGAATTGCCCGAGATACCTGAGGATTATGTTATGGACAGAGAGGTTGCTAGGGATTTTCTTGCTTGTAAGGATAGAGATGATCTTAAGAAATTATTGTGCAAGTTGAAAGAAAAAATCTCTGAATGCTAGAATGAAATATGATCCTAAGTTTGCTACTTCACCTATCTTTATTATTGATAAGGATTATGAATTCTCCGTCAACCCAGAGTTGATTACTTTGGTTGAATCTGATCCTTTCCATGGCTATGAAACTGAAACTGTTGCGACACATCTTACTAAATTAAATGATATAGCCACCCTATTTTCCCATGAAGAGAAAAATTGCTATTACTATATACTTAAGTTATTTCCTTTCTCATTAAAGGGTGATGCTAAGATATGGTACAATACTCTTGCTTCTGGTTGTGTGCGTAGTCTCTAGGATATGATTTATTACTTCTTTGAAAAATATTTTCCTGCTCATTAGAAACAAGCTTCCTTATAAGAAATATTTAACTTTGTGCAAACTGAAGAAGAGAGTCTCCCACAAGCTTGGTGGAGGCTTCTCTAATTACTTAATGCTTTGCCTGATCATCCTCTCAAGAAAAATAATACTTGATATCTTTTATAATGGACTAACTGATGCTTCTAGGGACCACCTAAATAGTTGTGTTGATTGTGATTTTAGGGAACAAACTGTTGAACAAGCTAAGGAATTATTAAATAGTATATTGAAGAATTATGATGATTGGACACTTCCTGAACCACCGCTGAAACCCACTCCGAAGAAGAGGGGTATTTTATTTCTCAGTCGTGAAGATATGCAAGAGACAAAGAAATGTATGAAGGAAAAAGGTATTAAAGCTGAAGATGTTAAGAATTTATCACCTATTGAAGAAATACATGGTCTTGACACACCACCATAGGTGGTAGAGGTAAATTCTCTTTTAAAGTTTGATGGAACCACTACTGCAGGATGCTGCTAACCCGACACTACAATCAGAGACCCTTCGACAAAACTGTGTGCGATGCAATAATCGCAAATGGTGATGTAAAAAACCGTCAAAAAAGATGTAAAATGTTTGCGATGGTGGATACATCAAACAAAGTTTGGATTTTAGTTGCGTGTGCGATGTGGGGCATACGGTTCTGTACAATGAACTGTTTGTGATGAGGCAGAACAACAGAAATGGGCAGCCAGATGAATGTGTGTGCGATATACGACATACAGTTCACTCGGATAAACTATTTGTGATGAGGCAGAACAACAAAAATGGGTAGCCAGATGAAGGTGTGCGCGATATACGACATACAGTTCACTCGGATGAACTGTTTGTGACTAGGCAACACGAAAGAAACGGCCAGCCAGATCAAGGTGTGTGCGGTAGAGGGAAAACAGTTTACCCAGATGAACTGTTTGCATTGAGCCAAGATAATAGAAACGTTTCAGTTTAACAAGATGTGTGTGGTTGCGGCAAATAGGTATGTAATCAGAAATGTGTGCGAAGACCGATAATAACACACACGATTGCTGCTAAATAAGACGTGTGTGTTGTGCAATGGGATTGCATACAGAACAACATATATATATATATATATATATATATATATATATATATATATATATATATATATATATACATACACACTTATAAGGACATGGTTGCATAACCAAATTAAACATCCAATTACATAGGTGGCTACTACACACATGACATTTCCACACACCAAAGTAAACTATTACATGCATAATTACATAGGTGGCTACTACACACATGACATTTCCACACACCAAAGTAAACTATATATTACATGCATAATTGACTAGGATAAACGATCATCTAATCATCATCTACTTCTTGTGACGCTTGCCGCTACTGCTCTGGCTCGATCCGGCCTCGTCGATTTTGACAACGAGGCACTTCCTCATGTCAACGATCCGCTTGTGCATCTCGTAGCATGTGTACATGCTCTTGGTCGCGAACCTGAGGTGAGGTTCATCCAGTTGCCGCGTCCAGGCCTCATGCCAGGATATGGGATTCGTTCTCTTGGCATCCTGCTTCATCTTTTCATAGTAGGGGTCGATGATGGCCGATGCAAGTTCAACCAAGGAGTCCTTCTTCGTGCTACCCCAGACCCTATAGTGGTCACATATTTTGACAAGGTTCTTGCAGGCCAAGCTCGTAACCATGAGCGCCTTTACATTGTTGCAGGTTTCCACTGTAGCGAACTTGTAGTCGGTGCTGTTGATAAACCTGGCAAAATGGTCGCAAGGCTCTGTGGCCATGCAGTAGTGGAAGATGAGGACATTATGGCGCATGCACAACTAGGCGATGACAACCTTCTGATCTTTGCCGGGATAACCGCCGGTGTACTGGAGGTCGATGCTGACCACCTTGTACAATTGTCTTGAGCAAGCAACTGCTCCATGGTGTGGATGTAGTCCTCCACCACGGCCGGGTCGATGGTCTACACCACCGAGAGATCCGTCTTCCTCGTGTGGGTCTCCACTTTATGCTCGCCGAACTCCATTGCAGCGCCACTAGATATCCTCTCTGTATGTGTCATCATGGGTGTGCTTGTTGTGTTGTGGGACGCGATCGAAAGGTTTAAGAGACTAAGGTTATAATGACCACGGGAATTAATGGGGAAGTCAGACGGCCTGGAATATCTGCACGCCCGGATGGCAGTTCTAATTTGCAGTGCGTAACTCCATTGTGTCGCACGTAACTGCATCGTGACGACGAGCACAGTGCAACCGCATGCATATGGCCCCCCCAACGTGATCGTGCATAGGCCCCAACCGGTGGCAGAGCGCGCATGCAGGAACGCGAGCAGAGAGCTCCGCTGTCGCCTCCACGGCGAGCAACCATATATATGCATATAGCAGTTGAACACGCAAGGAAAAGCTATCCACAACCCGAGCGTGTGGAGGTACGCGAGCAGAGCGCGCTGACGAACGCTAGCAGAGCGTGCCGTGGCGCCTAACAGCGAGCTGAGCTTACCGTGGGACGTGATGTCTACTACACAACTTGTTCCTGTAGACTTGTGTTGGGTCTCCAAGTGCAGAGTTTTGTAGGACAGTAGCAATTTTGTCGGTGTTCTGGGAATGGGGGTCCCCAGACTTGCCTGCCTGCGGCCTGCGGCGTGGCTCAAGTGGGGGCCCAGCGCGGCCCATCTTCATCAGCTCAAGCTCAAGACCCTCGCGAGGGGCCAAGCCTCGCGGGGCGGATGACAGAAAGCTTCCTCAGAAGCAGCCTCATCAGGCAGGCTCGCGAGGAAGCAGAGAGATCAAGGCAGGGGTACCTTGCGAGGAGCCCGTGACGCAAGCCATGACGGTCGAGACCAGGCGGGCGCCGGCCTGCGCAGTGTCCTTGTTTCCCCTTTGGCGCAAAGGGGGCAAGCACAGGCCAAGGCATCGGGCAAAGGTTACCATTCCGGTGCAACGAGACCAAGACCAACAGAGCGGCAGGACGGAGGTCACCGTGGAGCCCAAGACGGCGTCACCACCAGTGCTTTTGGCGGCCGAAGACCACCTTTGGTCAGGATAACTTGTACTAGATGTTCCCCTTCAAAATGGCCAATTGTTGGCGCCCTCCCGCTCATTATTACGGGAGAGGCCCAGGGCCTCTATAAATAGAGCTAGCCACCACAGAGTGAAGGGAGAGAGACATCTAGAGAGAGAGATCGACACACCTAGACATCGAGAGATCTGATAGAGCCCTAGCAGAGAGAGAGAGAGAGGCGACTGAACTTACCCAAGCAGTTCATCGCACCAGCTCAAGAACACCTCTCGCGAGGCTGTTCTTCCCTTGTACTATTCATCATCAGCCCCTGAGGCAATCCACCACACCACACACTGGAGTAGGATATTACACCACAACGGTGGCCCGAACCAGTATAAACCTCGTGTCCCTTGTGTTGTTCGTTGTTTCCAGCTTAGATAACGCGAGGAGATTGGACGTAGATCGGTAGGGGAGAGATCTCCGCGCGCACCCCAGTGTTCGAACCTCAAGGGTCAGCCAGAACCCAAAATCCGACATTTGGCGCGCCAGGTAGGGGTACGCCGGAATCCTTCTTCCTCCGCATCGCGTTCCGTCGCCTCGCCGTTCAGATGTCAAGCGACCCGGCTGCCAACGCCGACCGCTGGGCAGCATGGCCTGCCCACTCCGTGTCACCGACCCAGGGTGACCTCAACCTTGCGCCTCAAGCAGCCCGTGCTCCGCAGGGCGCTGCGGGGCGCGGGCAACGCGGCCAGACGCCACCTGCCCTCACACCACGGCAGGTGCGGGCCGCAGCAAGGGCCTCAAACCATGCCGCGGCCATGGCGCCGTACACCCGACGGGAGCAAGCGAACTCTAGGGCCACACTCACGGTGGCCCGAGAGCTGGTACGGTGCCGGCTGTTGGAGGGCGGCCGCGACGTGTTGCTGGAGCGAGTAGCCGAGCTCCTGGACGTCGCCGCCTCGGGAACACCTGCTTTCTGCGTCTAGCTGCCACCCCTGACCCCGGCGGGCCGTATGGTGGTGTTGTGCGCGCGCACGCAACTTCCAGCGGACTCCAGGGCCCTTTCAGCGTCAACACCTCCACCGGCACCGGGCGACAAGTCACACCGGCCTCTTCTCAGGCCAGCGAAGGGGTGCACGCCGCGGCCTTCGGCTTCGGTGGACCGCCGCGCCATCACCCCCAAGACAGCGCTCCAAGCCAGGCTGCATGGCATGCGGGGCGCTATGGCGAGGCGCACGAGGCGGTGGCCCTAGAAGCTTATGTGCCCCGCATGGTGGATTAGGGGTGCGCACTGGAAGAAGATCATGTCTCATTCCTCGGGCCAGGCTGGGGCGAGGAGATGCCAGGGGCTAAGCTCTTTCAGGAACCCCAGGAGAGCCTCGACAACCGCACCAGCGATGGCAACTATCGGGTACCACTCATCCCTCAGGAGCAAGCTTATGCTAACCATGGGTCACAGGAGATATAGGCCGCCGCAGCAGGTGGCTGCCCCAATTCTGCAGCCTCATACCCCTTAGGAGGAGGGCGCAGGGGGCTGCAGGAGAGGGGCCGAGATTCAGGTTCGTCCCCGCGGCGGTCCGAGCAAGGCGTTCTCAGGTGGTAGGCCCCCTGCCGGGGAGGTGCCCCAGGGCCTGCCCCCGGCAGGGGACCCGTGGTCGTCGGGGGAACCGCTGGCGACCGCTCTGCCCTATTGGCGTCATCCTTGGTTTCCGGTTGCCGTCGATGGCGGCAGAGTGAGGCGCAAGGCGGGCCCCTCGTCTAGCGATATGAAGCAAGGCCGGTGTCGGTGTCAAAACCGGCGGATCTCGGGTAGTGGGTCCCGAACTGTGCGTCTAGGCCGGATGGTAACAGGAGGCAGGGAACACGATGTTTTACCCAGGTTCGGGCCCTCTTGATGGAGGTAAAACCCTACGTCCTGCTTGATTAATATTGACGATATGGGTAGTACAAGAGTAGATCTACCACGAGATCAAGGAGGCTAAACCCTAGAAGCTAGCCTATGGTATGATTGTTGTATATGGGGTTGATTGCCTACGGACTACAACCCTCCAGTTTATATAGACACCGGATAGGGTTAGGGTTACATAGAGTCGGTTACAATGGTAGGAGATCTTGAATATCCGCATCGCCAAGCTTGCCTTCCACGCCAAGGAAAGTCCCATCCGGACACGGGACGAAGTCTTCAATCTTGTATCTTCATAGTCCAGGAGTCCGGCTGAAGGTATAGTCCGGCTACCCGAATACCCCCTAATCCAGGACTCCCTCAGCAGCCCCTGAACCAGGCTTCAATGACGACGAGTCCGGCGCGCAAATTGTCTTCGGCATTGCAAGGCGGGTTCCTCCTCCAAGTCCTTCATAGAAGATTGTAAACACCAAGAGTAGTGTCCGGCTCTGCAAAATAAGCTTCCACATATTGCCATAGAGAGAATAATATTAACACAAATCAAATCTGCTAACGTATTCCGCAGTGCGTCATCACACTACAGCCAAGTCCTTCACTCAAATTGTTTTCACTTTCCCACCTCAGCGTGTTTTGCAAGGCGGTTTCCTTGGCACGTCTTGTCAAAGCAGAGATCGTGTACCCCCCTTTTACGGGATTCTCATCAATACGGACATGGGTAACCCAACCGTGCCACTTATCACGGTGCTTGGGAGGCAAGCGAGTTTTACTAGGCAGGTGGGGATGCACAACCGCATCCGCCCATATAAGGGGACAAGGATCCACCTTTTTACCTACGCCTTCTTCCTCCCTCGCCTATCCATCTCCTGCGCACCCAAGCTCCAGCGCCCAAGCCCGCACTTCCCACCTCAACCTTCTCCAGCAATGTCCGTAGCGGGAGGCAAGTGGATGGTCTCCTCCGCCACGGAGGGCAAAGTCAAGAAGCTAAGGAAGGCCGGATACCTGTCCAAGGACATCGCGCACCGGCTTCCCGAAGAGGGGCAGCTTCTCCCCACCCCAAGGCCCCATGAGAGGGTAGTATTTCTCCCCCACTTCCTCCGCGGACTGGGTTTTCCACTCCACCCATTTGTCCGGGGGCTCATGTTCTATTATGGCCTGGATTTCCACGATCTGGCTCCGAACTTCATCCTCAACATCTCGGCATTTATCGTCGTGTGCGAGGCTTTTCTCCGCGTCCGCCCTCATTTCGGCCTCTGGCTCAAGACCTTCAACGTCAAGCCCAAGGTGGTGCGCGGCAGCCAGGCGGAGTGCGGAGGCGCCATGGTGGGCAAGATGGCCAACATCCTATGGTTCGAGGGCTCTTTTGTGGAGACCCTAAAGGGATGGCAATCCGGGTGGTTTTATATCACTGAGCCGCGCGATCCGAAATGGACCGCAGCCCCCGAGTTCCGATCCGGACCCCCACGCGGCTTATGTCCTGGAAAGAGACGGGCCTGTCGTGGGGTGATGAAAAAGAGGTGACCGGATTGCAAACATGCATCCAATCCCTGGTGAACAAGCCAGTCCGGCTTGTTAATGTAATCCAGGTTATGCTCGTCCGCCGGATCCTCCCGTGCCAACAACGGGATTTTAATCTGTGGGAGTTCGACCCGGCGCAGCATCAAACCCTCAGCAGGCTCTTCGACATGACAAACGAAGACGCCTGGAAGATGCTATTCAAGGGCGCCGAGGCTCCCGCATCCGCTTCCAAGGACCGCGGATACAGCTCGCAGCGTCACGCTAGCGAGGTATGCCATCTACACCTTTTACAGGATGTTTAAGCTTTTTTTCATAGTTTGACTCTATGCGGGATCTAAACTCCGTTACCTTTGACAGGCTTGGCGGGCGATATCCAGACCGATTAACTGTCCGGCTCCGCTGCCCGAAGACCCAGCCCCAGCTCTACTAGCAAAGCTGCTGGTTCCGGTGCCTTACGTGGTGCCGGAGAAGAAGGCCAAGAAGAAGAAGACCACGGGGACTCGAAAGAGTGCCCGCAACGTGGTGGTGTCGGACTCGTCATCTGACGAGTCCGAGACGCCCTCCTCCCACGAAAACGAGGAGGAGGAAGAAGAAAACTCTCCCCCCCAGCGGAGGAAGGAGAGAAGAGGAAGGCCGCCCCAACGGGGGAGGCCAAGGGGTCTAGGAAAAGGAAGACCCCTCCGCCGGACTACGCTCCCAACGCCGAAGAGGGCAAAAAGGAGTGGCAAACAGGGCCAAGCGTCCGGCGAAATCATAAGTTCGGATATCTGAGTAACTCATGATGTTCCTTTGTTGCACAGCTTTCCCTAATGTCGAATGTAATTATGCAGTCCGCCCCGGGCCGAATTTGACGAATCGTCGGGCGGCTCCCTGGACTCATCGGATGTGAACTTAGTTCCGCCCGTTGTCTCCCCCACACTGCAGACGATGCTGAAGTGGCGTCGCGACAAGCTCCGGGGCAGGAGGAGGTGGTCCCGGAGGAGCCGCAAGGCAACCTCCCGGACTCCGGGAGTGAAGGGGATAAGGCTCCCCAGGGCTCTTAGTCCGGCTTTGTGCCGGACACCGCGCCGGAATCTTCCATAGTTCCGGACCGTGGTAGGCGAACTCCTTCCAAGAGGAGCAAGCCTTCTGAGCCGGCGGCCTCCGTCCAACCGGAGGTGCCGGACAATCTGCTGGAGGTGCTTGACAACGCCTCCATCGACGAGGGGCACCGTACTATTATGAGTATGGTGATCCAGAAGGTTCCGTCCGCCAAGAGCGGACTGACTGAAGCTTGCGCTAGCCTTCTAACAGGCTTCGAGGTAAGTAAAAATATGTAAAAATATTACCGCATAGACAGTAGCCCCTGGTGCTCTGTTTGGCGTTCGGAAAGAAAAGCCGAATAGAGGATCTATTAAATTTTGCAGGAGTCTAAAAAAGAGTCAATATGCGTATGCACTATGCAGGCTTCGCTGCTATCCACCACCGCAATGACTACGGAGGTGGGTGTCCTGAAGCAGGACCTCGAGCGGACCGAGCAAGAGCTCGGCCTTGCCAAGCGGCGGCTCGAGGAGGAAGAAGGTAAGAAATACCTTACAGAAAAAGTGCCTATAAAAAGGCTTGATTGCAAAAAAGAGTAACAGGATTGTACTGCTTATTGTAGGGGCCACGACTGAGGTGGCGACCCTTAAGCAGGCGCTGTCTGAGGCCGAAAAGAAAACGGCCGTGGAGCGCACCGAGCAAGACAAACTTGGGGCTCAGGTCGGCGAGGTGCAGCAAGAGCTTCAGGCTCTCATGAAAAAACATGAGAGTTTGAAGCTGGAGTCGAAGGCGCAAGCATCCGAGCTTGCAATGGCCCTAGAGGCTGCCAAGTCTGCCAAGGCCGAAGCCCAAAAGGCCCTCCAAGAGTTGGAGGAGGTGAGGAAGATAGCAGCGGGTAAGGCATTCTTTATGCAAAGCAGAAATATAAAAGTGAACAACCTGTTACATACCCGAATCCGGAGCTCTCCAGGGGCATTCGCAGATCTTCCCCGCAGCGTATCCGCCGCCGCCGCATTCTACCGAGCTGAAGAGGGTAGCTCGACGGAGAAGGTGTTCTGGTCTCAGTATTCTGAGGCCGGACACCCTGTGCCCTTGAGCGACCAGCTGAAACAGCTGGTCGAGCTCCACAAGGCGGCCGAGCAGGCCATGAAGGGCTTCATAGTTCGGTTGTGGCCCAGAGAGGCCCTGCCTGGGAGCTATTTTGGGCTGGTGCGGCGGCTGGTAGAGGCCTGTCCGAGGCTTGAGGTCATCAAGCGCTCCGTCTGCATCGAAGGTGCCCGTCGGGCCCTTGCCCGTGCAAAGGTGCACTGGGGTAAGCTGGACGGTGAGAAGCTTGTGAAGGACGGGCCGCCGCCGGGGAAGGAGCATCGCAAGCCCGAGAACTACTACAAGGATGTTCTTGCAGGTGCCTGCCTTGTGGCAGATGAATGTACCAAGGATGTGATATTTGAATGAACTCGCTCGTGTTTATCCTGTGTGCTGAAAACTTGTTCATATGCGCTAAGCAATGCTTATTGAATTTAAAATATTACTTTTTGTGTGGCCGTTTATCAAAAATTGAGAGATGGCCAGTCGTCGGCTTCTGCCCCCGTGCCACTAGTGCTGGGGTGTTTGGGATAAACCTGAGCGCTCTTTTTTCCCATAGTTGGGTCCTTCGAGGGAGGCGCTCAGCACAACGAACCAGGCAATCGGACTATAATGCTCGAACACTCTCACTTAGCCATAGAACTCTATAATTTTAAATTTCGGCGAAGCCCCTAGTTCGGAAGACCGAGTTCGGGGCGCTATCCACGCCTTGGACGGACAAAGCCAGCTCCTCGCTCGAAGCGGCATAAGCCTTTAGGGACTCGAAAAACCTCTCGAACAGCAACCGGTCTCTCGCCACATCATGACAATCAGTTTTAGCTTTCTCCACTGAGGTGTTTAACCCAGCTGAACCGGGGCACAATCGCAGTGGTTCTCCTAGTGCTACCTTAGCCGATAGAGCGGAACGTAAGGCACCAAAACATAGGAGCCGAGCAAACCCAACTATTGACCCAAATCATGATTCGGAGCCGATGCATATAGTGCTATAAGTTTGGGGTGCCGCACTTGTGAAAGTGTACGGACTTCTCACACCATTATGAGGGGTACTGAAGCCCCTGGCGTGTTTGCCGTACCATGGTGTACGGGTGCAATCATGTCATTTAATAAACATAAATGTGAAAAGAAGATAATGCAAACAATAGACAAGAAGCTAAGCATTGTTTATAGAGAGGCTATTTATCAGAGCCGAACAATACAAATAGTGCGATAAGCAAAAGATATTGGACTATTCAGTATGTCCTGACCAGGGGCAGGCCGCAGAATTGTATTTAAAACAGGTATACCGCTCGTAACAGAGACCACCTGGGAGTTCCATAATGCGGCATGACTTGTCTGCCTCCCTGGATCTTGCATCATTTGTGCGGCAGTCGAATTGCCGAACAGGTCGTCCGAAGTATGGAGTCCTGAAAGTAAGAAAAAATTAAAAAAGAATCCGGCAACCCCTAGTACGTTTTAAGCCGTATTTTGGGCGTGCCATTATTGTGCCCCTTCCCCTGTGCCCATGGTATTTCAAGGGCGTAGTTATGTACGCGAGGTACTGGTTTCGCTATGTCGCGAAAGCTGGGGTTGGGGCTGCATTGCTACGCTTGCTCAGAGTGTGCCAGGCGGTCCTGCTGTGGGTTACTCCGGGCGCACTTGGCAGTGTCTGGCTTTTTAATGGCCGGACTGGAGAATTCCCTGAGAAGGCTACTTTGTACCTCCGCTGCGAGAGCCGCCGTATGCTCCTCCGTACGGAGGGAGCGTTCGGTGTTTCCGTTGACCGTGATTACTCCTCGAGGGCCTGGCATCTTGAGCTTGAGATATGCGTAGTGCGGCACCGCATTGAACTTTGTGAATGCGGTTCGTCCGAGCAGGGCGTGATAGCCACTGTGAAACGGGACTATATCGAAGATTAACTCTTTGCTTCGGAAATTGTCCGGGGATCCGAAGACCACGTCAATTGTTACTGAGCCTGTACAGTTGGCTTCTACACCTGGTATAACGCCTTTAAAGGTCGTTCTTGTGGGCTTAATCCTTGAGGGATCTATGCCCATTTTCCGCACTGTATCCTGATAAAGCAGGTTCAGGCTACTGCCGCTGTCCATGAGGACTCTTGTGAGATGAAATCCGTCGATGATTGGGTCAAGAACCAATGCGGCGAAGCCGCCATGATGGATGCTAGTGGGATGGTCCCTTCGATCAAAAGTGATCGGGCAGGAGGACCATGGGTTGAACTTTGGGGTGACTGGCTCCATCGCATATACGTCCCGTAGCGCACGCTTCCGCTCCCGCTTGGGAATGTGGGTTGTGTATATCATGTTCACCGTCCGCACTTGTGGGGGAAAGCCCTTCTGTCCATTGTTGTTTGGCGGCTTGGGCTCCTCGTCGTCGCTGTGCAGCCCCTTGTCTCTGTTTTCGGCCCTTAACTTGCCTGCCTGCTTGAACACCCAACAATCCCTGTTAGTGTGATTGGCTGGCCTTTCGGGGGTGCCATGTATCTGGCACAAGCGATCGAGTATTCGGTCCAAACTGGATGGGCCCTGAGTATTCTTTTTGAATGGCTTTTTCCGCTGACCGGATTTATAGCCTTTGAATCCGGCATTGACTGCCGTGTCTTCATTCCTGTCGCTGCTAACGCGGCGTTTTTGCTTGTTCCGACGTGTCCTGCCACTTTTGTCCTTGGTATCCGAATTACCAGGGTTCTTTGATAAGTTGTTACTGCGAGCTAGCCAGCTATCTTCTCCCGCGCAAAAGCGAGTCATGAGTGTCGTGAGGGATGCCATGGATTTCGGCTTTTCCTGTCCCAGGTGCCGGGCAAGCCACTCGTCGCGGATGTTATGCTTGAAGGCTGCTAGGGCCTCTGCGTCCGGACAGTGGACTATCTGGTTTTTCTTTGTTAGGAACCGTGTCCAGAATTGTCTGGCCGATTCCTCTGGCTGGTGAATTATGTGGCTTAAGTCGTCGGCATCCGGTGGTCGCACGTAAGTGCCCTGGAAGTTGTCAAGGAATGCGGCTTCCAGGTCCTCCCAAGAACCAATTGAGTCTGCTGGCAAGCTGTTAAGCCAATGCCGGGCCGGTCCTTTAAGTTTGAGCGGGAGGTATTTGATGGCATGTAGATCATCGCCACGTGCCATGTGGATGTGAAGGAGATAATCCTCAATCCATACCGCCGGATCTATTGTGCCATCGTATGATTCGATGTTTACGGGTTTGAAACCCTCTGGGATTTTATGATCCATTACTTCATTCGTGAAGCATAGCGGGTGTGCGGCGCCTCTGTACTGGGCTATATCACGACGCAGCTCAGAAGAGCTATGTCTGTTGTGTTCGGCCCGGCCGGATTTGTTGTATCCGGAGTGAAGATCATTGTCACATGCCGTAGGGCGCCTGCGCGATCCGTAGATCGATCTTTTTTGTCTTGCCTTATCCTCCAGTATGTCTTGCAGGTCGGGCGCATTTTCTCGTGCCTTAGTTGAGCGGCGTCGGGGCATGGCTTGGGTGGAGGGCCGAGAGGCCTCTCTGTCGCGGCCGTGAGGTGGCCGGTCTGCCATGTCATGCGCTGGTGATGTAGGTGCTTCCTCCTCTGATCGGGGTAGCGGCCTGCGCTTCGGGTAACTCTTGGAGGGGCGTTCGAGTTCAGACTCTTCGGCCGCAAGGACTTCAGTCCATCTGTCAGCTAGCAAATCTTGGGCAGCTTTAAGTTGTTGCTGCTTTTTCTTGAGGCTGCTTGCCGTGGCTAAAAGCCTGCGTTTAAAACGCTCTTGTTCGGCAGGGTCTGATGGTATGACGAATTCGTCGTCATCAAGGCTTGCCTCGTCTTCGGAGGGAGGCATATAGTTATCATCCTCGACCTCTCGGTCTGCCGTTCTCTCATGAGGGCTGGCTTCTCCATCTTCTTGTGCCGAATCTTGCTGAGGTGGGTGTTCTTCGGCGCTATCCGGGGTAGTATTATCTCCCGTGCCGGAATCACCGTTTTTGCTTTGGCGGGATTTAGAGCGGCGCCGCTGACGCCGGCGCTTTGGCTGTTTCTTGGGGGCGTCATCCCCCACTGTTCCATCGCCATCTCCATCTTTTGGAGTATCCACCATATATATGTCATATGACGAGGTGTCCTTCCAGCGCCCTACAGGTGTTGGTTCCTGTTCGTCTCCTACATCATCGTCCATGCCGTCGATGTCTTCGGAGCCGAAGTCAAGCATGTCGGTTAGATCGTCGACAGTGGTTACAAAGTGGGTGGTGGGTGGGCTTTGAATTTCCTCATCGTCCGTATCCCACCCTCGCTGACCGTAATCCGGCCAGGGCTCTCCTGATAAAGAGAGAGACTTAAGAGAATTCAGGATGTCACCAAAAGGCGAATGCTGAAAGATGTCTGCGGCGGTGAACTCCATTATCAGCGCCCAATCGGATTCGATTGGCAGGGGCGCGGGGGGTTCGGAGTCCGGATCCTCCGAGTCACGGGTCGTGCAGAGTGCGGGGCTAGCGTTCGGCTCGATCGCTTTCGGGATCGCAGCCCCTGAGGTGACGTCCAACCGCTCATCCTCGATTGGTGCAATAGGCTCCGAGTTAGGGGTCGGAACCGATGCGTGTGCGGCCTCCAGGACACTGTCCAGGGGCAGAGCTAGATCATGCCCCTCGAGATAGTGCAGCGCGCTTGGTCGTGGCTCGAGCCCGTCGAAGATCAAGTCTCCGCGGATGTCAGCCGTGTAGTTTAAGCTTCCAAACCTGACTTGATGGCCAGGGGCGTAGCTTTCGATCTGCTCCAGGTGGCCGAGCGAATTGGCCCGTAGAGCGAAGCTGCCGAAGACGAAGATCTATCCAGGGAGAAAAGTCTCACCCTGGACCGCATCGTTGTTGATGATCAAAGGAGCCATCGGGCCTAAAGGCGACGACACAGAGGAACTCTCAATGAAAGCACCAATGTCGGTGTCAAAACCGGCGGATCTAGGGTAGTGGGTCCGAACTGTGCGTCTAGGCCGGATGGTAACAGGAGGCAGGGAACATGATGTTTTACCCAGATTCGGGCCCTCTTGATGGAGGTAAAACCCTACGTCCTGCTTGATTAATATTGATGATATGGGTAGTACAAGAGTAGATCTACCACGAGATCAAGGAGTCTAAACCCTAGAAGCTAGCCTATGGTATGATTGTTGTATATGGGGTTGATTGCCTATGGACTACAACCCTCCGGTTTATATAGACACCGGATAGGGTTAGGGTTACATAGAGTTGGTTACAATGGTAGGAGATCTTGAATATCCGCATCGCCAAGCTTGCCTTCCACGCCAAGGAAAGTCCCATTCGGACACGGGATGAAGTCTTCAATCTTGTATCTTCATAGTCCAGGAGTCCGGCTGATGGTATAGTCCGGCTACCCGAACACCCCCTAATCCAGGACTCCCTCAGCCGGTACCTGTGAAGAAGGCCCAGTGCCTATGAAGCTCGCCGCCCGTGACACTCTCACATAATAATGAGTGGGGCTGTACACGCCCCGGAGTCTCCAGAGAGCCGCCCTCGGGCCTCGGGGGCTCCCGCCCACGCCCAGTGGAAACGCTTAGCTCCGCGCTAGTGAGAAGACGTCGAAGACTAGACTAGGTGCCAGACGTGGCCTTTTGCTTTTGCCTTTCCTTGTTGACAAAGTTCTTTGATTTGGATTTAAGTTGGATTTGAGCTCGATGCTTGCGTGTGTTTGGGGGAAGGGGTGTTTAGTCTCGTTCGAGCAATTTCTCGCATTCTGGTTTCGGCTTTGTGTCCAAAGTTAGCATCGGCTGCCCCCCTCGCGAGCCCCTCGCGAGCTGGGCCGGGCCAGGCATGTTTACAACCAGGACCGCTGTTACCGCACCCTTTCTGGAGGTTTTCATCACGGAATCTACAAGTTAATCAGAAAACACCCGAGGTGCGGCGGCCCCCGCAGGCCCGCTCGGGACTCGTCGGGGTCTGAAGGTACACGAGTCAGCTGACCCATCACCGGGGCAGCGGCTAAGTTCACACGCAACATTATGCTCACAAGGGTACTAATTGCAAACCTTTACATGAGGGGCGCCCCTCACAAAATGCTCTTACATTCTTCAGGGCCAAGCCCGAACCTTCTTCGTGCAGGATAAACAGCGGTGACATGCGGTCAGTCAGACATATCACTCACCACGTCTTCGTGGGCATCCTCGGAGGCATCACTGGCGTCGTTGACATTGCCGCTGCCGCCAGCATCTCCGTCAGCGCCAGGCTTGTCCACAACACCGCCTTCATTGGCGGCCACGACCATGCTGTCATCATCAGACGAAAAGGCCCTGACGAGGGCGTCCACATTGTCGTCCACCCATCGTGTCAGGTTGCCCCGGACGGCTATGGGCACGGGTGCGATGGCAGCGTCGAAGTCGAAGTGGGGGTCCCTGCCCAGTAGATAGCTGAAGACGCGGGAGAATGCACGCCCGAGCAAGGCTCGGCTCCTCTCTTCGACAAGCCAACGGGACCTCTCGGAGCGGTTCTCCAGAAGCGTCAGCACATCGGTGAAAACTGGAGGTTGCCGGCGTAGTTGACCTCGTGCGGCTCCTTAGCGGTAGCCTCGCATATGTTGCCCAAAGCTGTGTTGGCCCTTTCTCTGAGCGTTTGAAGCATGGGGGCATGCTCATGCTCCAGAACCCGCCGTCGACGGATCTCGTCCTCATTCCGCTGCGCGACGGCCTCGGCGTCATCAACCCTCTATTGGAGAAGAAGCTACTCGGCCCGGGAAGAGGACAGCTCCGCATGTGCTGCGCTGAGGGCGGCTGTGGAGGAGTCTGCACGCCGCGTCACCTCGCCCAGTTTGGCCCTGAGGGCTGCGGTCCTGTCCTCAGCCTCGGCCTTGATCAGCCCAAACCTCGTCTCATATTCGCGCTCGAAGGCCAAGCGAGCTTCCGCCATGCGGCGATCGACTTCTTCCTGGGCCCGGGCTTCGCGCGCGGCAACGTCATCCTCCGCCCGAGCCACCAGGTGCTCCCTCGTCTCCAACCGCTCAAGATCAAGGTTGCGCTCGGCGGCCTCCAGCGTCAGCGCCTCCTCGCACTTCAGAAGTTCCGCCCGGTCAACAGGGGCCCCCTCCATCGACTCAAGGGCCGCCTGGCGCAGTTCCACTAGCTGCTCCAGGGAGTTGCTCCAGGCCTGGATCTCCCATGCGCGCTCCTCCGCATCCTTGCATCGTTGGTCTACTTCCCGAGCCTCCTCGACGGCCTGGGAGCAGGCCTCCCGCGGAGCTGCTAGCGACACTTTAGCCTTCGCGTTTTTGAGATCACGTTGGTGACGCGCGAGGGCGATGGCTACCTTTAGTTTGCGCCTCTCCTTAGCAAGGCGCAAGCCTTCGGCCTCGAGGCGCGCATCCTCGTCAGCAAGCTCTGCCCCAATCCGGCTCACCGCATCCGCCGCCCTCTGGAGGAACTCTTTGCAAAGGGTGCATCGCTCCCGGACGCGCCTGAGCACGTCATCCGCATCACCCTCTTCCATAGGAGCATGCGGAGGGCCCCGAGGCGGCAAGCCCCCTCTCGGCGCGGAGCTGGGGGCTGGCACCCTAGCCATCGCTGAGCGGACCTCTCTAGGAATCCGGCCTGGCATCGGTCCACCCATGGAGGAGGAGCCAAAGACAGACTTCAGACATTCACCATCTATGATCAGAGGAGGAACGCGGGGCAAGCCGGATGTGCCCAGGAGGACTCATGACGAAAGGAAAGCGGGCGCGTAGGCTCGAGGTGCCATATGGAACAGACCACTCCACCAACCGGTCTGGGAGCAGGGGTGCCGCTCAAGCTCGGCTAGCCCAGGGCCGGCGGAGAAGGCGAAGCTTGGGGGGGATGGCTCCCGGGCTGACTCGGTGAGTCTCGCAGGGCAAGGCCTGAAAGGGCCACAATCAGTCGCAGGGATAGCAAGTGAATGAGCAAAGAAAGAAGAAGACTTACTCATCCATGGCAAAGTACTTCCTGCGCTTCAACAAGCGGCAGGGGCGTTCGTTGCCACCCAAGGCCTCCTTTCTCTTGTGGAGGGCCACGAAGTTTACGTGAAACCGACCTAAGCGCTCGGCGCAGGGGTCGGCCTCTCGTGCAGAAGAAGCGTCAAGATGATCAGCGCTGGAGGAGTCAGCCTGGGGGGCGCCGTTAGGCGTCGCCTCGCGAGGAACGGCTGGGGCCTCGGGAGCCCCGACCTCATGAACCATAGGCCGCGACTCCGCACCTGCCGCCGCTCCAGGGCGGGCCTCGGGAGATGCCGCCTTCGAGGCTTCTCGCGGCGTCGGCACCTCTACATCGGTCGCCTCAACTCCCACCGGTTCTCGTCTCCCCGCCCTGTCGCCCGAGGAAGGACCGCTGTGGGCGGCAGGGGAAGCAACCGCGGCGGCAGGGTTCTCGCGGGGCCCCATGACGCCAGCCGGGCGCAGTCCCCACTTGTCGAAGCTAGGCATCTGCCGCACAAAATCGGCCCTGCTGGAGCAAAGATACAATTGGATACCATTGCTCCGAAGGCTGCCTGGGGAAGGATTGCCAGTCAAGACCCTGAGCACCGTCCGTAGCACTTCAGGCGCCAAGTCCTCCTCCTGCAGCTGCATGCGGTCTCTATGCCCCGCAAAGTCCCACATCTGGCGAGAGTGGCGCTGGAGAGGAGCAATGCAACATTGGGGGAACTCCTTCACCACCTTGGGCGCTGACACATTGAGCGCCCTCAAACACTGAAAGCGGCGCCAGACGAAGGCGAGCCGGGGGCTCGCGAGCACCTCATGATCCCAGCCTGGGTTGGGAACATCGGGCGAGGTCGGGTGCAAGAGCAAAGGGTTGGGCACTCCGATGTCCATGTACATCCACCGCTCTCTGAACCTGGCCTCAGGAGAAGGATGTCGGTGGGAACGACACCTATGGGATCACAAGAATCCCTACTGTGGTTAGCGTGGCGCGGGGTCGTGAGAAGAGCGGATCAAACAGATAGCACACGGTTCGTTTATCCAGGTTTGGGCCACGAGGATGCGTAAAACCCTACTCCTGCTTTGGTGGATTGTATATCTGTGTTCTTCAGCTAGCTATGGGGCGTGAGGAGCTCCAAAAAGCCGAATCCTTCCTCTGGTCGCCTCGGTCCCCCTTTTATAGAAAAAGGGGTTGCCATAGTGGCACACAGGAGGTGGAAAGGGTACAGTGATGCGAGGTTATCCCTCGCATTACATGACAAGGCGCATTTAATGTGTCTTGCTTAGGTGTCCTTGCTTTATCGGGGACGGGGGAGAGATCTGTCTCGTCCGTCACCGCTCCTTCTTGTGTCGACACGCGCCCTGGCCAGCGATGCCTGAGATGCCATGTAGGTAGGCAGGCAGCTGAGGTGGCACAATGGTGGGTCTTCACGAAGATCTGCATGCCACCACGTAGGTGCCTGCCCAGCTAGTTGGGTCGGCAGCTGCATGCGAATGGTGGTGGAGGTATAGTCGACGTGGGCCTGATGGTGGCCCTGCGGGTGTCCTCGGCAAGGGCCTTGCCGGGGCCCCGGCAAGGGTCTTGCTGAGGCGCCTGCTGTCATCCCCGGCAAGGCGCTTGCCGGGGGCCTTGTGGTCTTCCTCGGCTGGGATCCCGCCAAGGGTTGTCATCTCCTTAGTGCGTATCTGATCTTGAATGTCTTCACAAAGATCTGCATGCCGCCACGGGGATGTCTCCTGAATCCTTGCCCTTTGGGGGCAGTGGACTCAAGGGTGATTTGCTCCGTAGGCGCGGGACGAGTCACCACGGCAAGGGTCTTGCCGGGGCTGCTAGAACTGTCTCCCGGCAAGGATCTTGCCGGGGGAGTCCGCTTCGTCCCCTTTGCTCTTCGTGGTCTTGGCCTTGGCGTCGTTCTAGTTCTCTTGAGCTTCGGTCTTACCCTGGCTCACCTCCCTTGCCTTGCTTGGTGTGGTGGTGTCCGCGGCTCAGACTGCCCGTGCACAGTTATAGGGGTACAAAAAGTGTACCCCTCTTTTTGTACACCGACAGGAGCCCCGGGCCTGGGCCACACATAAGCGCAACGCGTTGTTGGGCTAGGCCCAAAAACAGTGCGCAGGTAGGCGGGGCGGTTTTTACCACGGTAAGATTCTTCGCGCGCCGCGTTCCCACGATTCCCGTGCGTGGCGCGGCGTGGGGAGGCGCGTGTGATGTGGGCGGCATGCATGGGGTTGGTTCCCGCAGGCATGCGTCACATCGTAGTAAAGGGGCGGTTCGCACCTTCCCCATAAACGGAGGGAGGCGTGGAGGCGCGACCCATTTACTGAATGGGGCTGAGGCACGGTCTTCAAGGCGTCCACTCCCCACGATCACGGGGTGGGGAGTGGTCGTCTCACCCGTCCCCTCGGTTCTGCACGTCCACCACGTGTCTCCCATGCGCCTGGGGTGGCAAACGGTGGAGGCGGGAAACCGGGCCGTCGCTGGTTGGGGCGACGGGTCGGTCCTGGCTCCCTGCGCCTTCCGTATCTTGATTGGCCGAGCCGGGCGGCCGAGCCCCAACCCCGATCCTTTATAAAGAGCGGGAGGGAGGGATGGCGTCCCGCATTCTTTCATCTTCTTCTTCCTTCAGCTTCTGCTCCTCCCTTCCATCCGTCATGGAGAGAGGGAATCCCGGTCCTTCAACAGTGGCGGCGAGGGTCGCCGCTCGACAACGCATCCCTCCTTCTCCTGTGCCTGCGGTGGCAGAGCCAACCGCGAGGGGAAGGGGAGGGGGCGAGGCCGTGGGCGAGGCCAGGGCGCTCGGGGAAGAGGAGGATGGGGTGGTGCGCCGACCTCGCCTCCGCTAGCAGCTCCTCCTCCAATGGAGGGCCATGTTGGGGATGACCCTTGTGAGTTCTTCGTCAGGCTGCGTCGGCCGCCACGCCGTCGCCTTCATCTCCCGACTCCATTTGCACGGGAGATGGAGCTGGATCCGCCGGAGTCGTTGCGGCTGCACATGAGGGGCTGCGGGATCAGTGGCACGCGGGTCCGCGTCGACTTCCCCGCCCCTCACGTGATGTATCTTCATCGGGGATGGAAGACATTTGCTCATATCCACCACTTGACGGAGGGGCTCACTCTCCATTTTAAGCTGATGGAGGGTGGCCTTCTCTCCGTCAAGGTCTTCGGGCTCTTTGGGACCCATGCAAGGTGCTGCATGGAGAGATCTTCTCATAGTGAAGACTCCTCCTCGGGCGGGAGTGACGAGGAGGACAGCGGCAGCGACGACGAGCGTAGTAGGCGGCAGGATGAGGGGTCCGACTAGCTGTCGGGTGCCGCTCCGTGCGGCACCGGCGACCCCATCATCCGTGCCGCCGGCTCCCTGAATTTCTCGGGGTCGTCTCCTTGGGCGGCTGGTGTTGGGAGGCTGCGGAAGAGGAAGAGGGCGGGCGGCAAGGCCGTCAAGTCGGAGTACGCGGGCACCGATGCCTTCGACGCATGCTGACGTCCTGCCGCCTCGTCTTCGAGCTCTCCTTCCGGCGCCGCCATCACCATCCAGCCTTTGGACGGCCACCAAGATGTTCTCTTGGTGTCTTCTGCCACCCGTAGCTCGCCTAGGCGCTCCTTTTGCCCTTCTCGCCTCCTTGACCTGCCTCCTGAGGAGAGGGACAAGAAAGGGATTACGGGCACCTTATCTCTTTTTAGTTTGTAAGCCTTCGGGCCTTTGTTGAATTTAAAACTAGTAATCCCATCATTCATGTTTTTCATTCCCTATGGACTGTACCTGAGTGGAATGTTTTTTAATGAAAAAGGGATGCTTGTCGGGTCATTTGTTTGCGGGTGGAACCCACGACAAGGAGTAAATCCTTGATATCTTCAAGATAAACATTTCCTTGCCCGGCAAGAGGCCTTGTCGTCTCCCCACTTCGCTCGACCTTCCTCACGCCTTCGGCGGAGGTAGGGATGAGGCGGGTTCAGGCTCCTTGTTTCATCCTTTCGCTGCCGCGACTACGACCAAACTTGGCCCCAGGAACGAGCCCTAGGG
The DNA here is from genome assembly GCA_034509565.1 of Triticum monococcum. Taxonomy (NCBI): domain Eukaryota; kingdom Viridiplantae; phylum Streptophyta; class Magnoliopsida; order Poales; family Poaceae; genus Triticum; species Triticum monococcum. Next base: position 526,592,576 of record CM067847.1, read on the forward strand.
CCTAGAGTTATGGGAGCACGGTAGCTTAGGGGAAAATGAGGTTTCACATACCTCAGTCCATAATGGAATGCATGATAAGGGATGAAGAACATATCTGAAGCTGTAGTCCCCAGCAACCCTGGTTCACCGTGGGTGAATCTTTGCTCTTGCAGCCCCCGGCAATACTGGCTTGCCGGGGGCTAGATGCTGGTATGTTCCTCTTTTTTTCCCCAAGTGGTTCGGCACGGATATCTGTGTGTCCTGTGAACCAAAGAAGACAAAAGAAAGACAAAGAGACGCACACTCGACCTCTAAGCTAGGGGTTAGTCGCCACTAAGCACTATCAACCCTAACCAAGGACGAGACTCGACCTAGCATGCATGCGATAACTTAGGGCGCCAGCGCTTCATTTATTTATGCTCAGGGTCTGCGCCTGGCTTTGTACAAAGGGTTACATGTGTCATCGGCAAGGCTCGTACAAAAGGTGGCTTGCCGGGGGGCCCGGCAAGCCGCGCCTCATGGGTAAAACTTGCGAAGATGCTCAATGTTCTAGGAGTTACTCACCGAAACGACATCTTCGGTCTCCAGGCGAACTGCGCCGGGCCTGGTGACTCGTATTACCCGATAAGGGCCTTCCCACTTTGGCGTCAACTTGTTGGAATTCTTGGCCGATTGAACGCGTCGAAGAACAAGGTCGCCTTCCTCAAAGCTTTGGGCATGAACCTTGTGGCTATGGTAGCGGCGCAAGGCTTGCTGGTAGCGCGCTGCTCTCACAGCCGCCCGAAGACGATCTTCCTCAAGGAGCGTTGCATCATCTTGCCACAATTGCTCTTGCTCAAGCTCGTCATAAGCGAGTACTCGAGGTGACCCGTATATGAGTTCCGTGGGGAGAACTGCTTCTGCCCCGTATACCAGGGCAAAGGGTGTCTGGCCGGTGGCTCAATTTGGTGTCATTCTGATTGACCAAAGAACCGCCGGCAATTCATCAATCCTGCGCCTTCCACTCTTGTGCAGTCTGTCAAAGGTCTTTGTCCTCAGGCCTCGCAGTACTTCAGCATTTGCCCTCTCAGCTTGACCATTGCTTTGTGGGTGAGCAACAGAAGCGAAACAGACCTTGCTGCCAAGGTCTTGAATATATTGCATGAAGGTGTGGCTTGTGAACTGCGTGCAGTTGTCGGTGATAACCCTATTGGGCACACCAAAACGGCACACCAGTCCTTTGACGAACTTGACGGCTGACTGTGTTGTGACCTTCCTCACTGCTTCCACTTCTGGCCACTTTATGAACTTGTCGATTGCAACGTACAAGTACTCAAAGCCCCCGACAACGCGGGGGAAAGGGCCCAGTATGTCGAGCCCCCAGACCGAGAAAGGCCATGAGAGAGGAATGGTATGAAGGGCTTGAGCTAGCTGATGAAGCTTCTTTGAATGGAATTGACATGCTTCACACCTGGTGACTAGTGTCGTCGCATCCTGGAGGGCGGTGGGCCAGAAGAAGCCTTGCCGAAACGCTTTGCCAGCAAGGGCCCTTGACCCGATGTGGGATCCACATATGCCTCCATGTATCTCCGCCAACAGCCCAGTCCTTCCTCTCGAGGAAGTTCCCCTGTTTGGAGGAATCAGATGGTATGCTATGCCCACGCTGGAGCCTGGGGCTCGACGGCGAGGACAAAAGGCATTTCCTGCGCTATCGGAGCGGCTGTCTCCATGGCAAGAGCTTGATGCTCTGTCGGAGCCAGCCGTCCCGTGGCAGGCTCAGTGTCTCCGGCAACATCCTTGCCGGCGGCTTCGGGGAGCTCGGCGGGAAAGTACTTGTCGGGCCCTGATTTTCTCCTCTTGTTCTGCTCTGTTGATGGATCAACGGATGGCTGAGTTAGCCGAAGCACAAAGGTACCTGGTTCCACAGGTAGCTTGAGGACAGCGCGTTTTGACAGGTAATCGGCGATATCATTCTCCGCTCGGGGAACGTATTCTGCCTGTATACCATCAAAACGCTCTTCCAGCTTTCTCACTTCATCAATGTAGGCCTTCATCAACGGGCTCTGGTAATCCTTGTTGACTTGCTTGACGACAAGTTGTGAGTCGCCTCTGATGAGTTTCTTGATTCTGAGGTCCGCCGCGATCCTAAGACCGGCAAGCAGCCCTTCGTACTCAGCCGTATTGTTTGTTGACACCTCCCTGGGGAAGTGCATCTGGATCACGTACTTGAGGTGCTCTCCGGTGGGTGCGACAAGCAGTACGCCAGCCCCGGCGCCCTATAAGGAGAAAGCTCCATCAAAGTACATGATCCAGTCGCAACTTGCCTCCTTGCCGGGGAGAGCAGTCTCTTGGGTTTCTTCGTCAGGCGCCGCGGTCCATTCTACAACGAACTCCACCAGGACTCGGCTTTGAATCGTCGAGGTACTCTCAAACTTGAGGCCAAAGCTAGACAGTTCCAGTGCCCACTCTACGATCCTTCCCATTGCGTCTGGATTGTGCAATATCCGTTGCAGAGGGAGGCGAGTGACGACAGTGATTTCATGCGCCTGGAATTAGTGATGCAGCTTCCTCGAGGCCATAAGAAGGCCGAAGAGCAGTTTTTGCACACCGGAGTACCTCGATCTAGCCCCCTGCAGGAGGGAACTAACAAAGTAGACCGGGTGCTGCATCATTTTCTTCTTCGGCGGCACTTCAATTGGCTGCGTCATCTCGGCATCGATGGCATCGGGCTCCGTCGCTGCTATTACCTCATCATCAATTTCTCTCTGCGCCACTATTGCGGCGCTGACCACCTGGTTCATTGCCGCCAGGTACAGCAGCAACGGTTCCTGTGGCCTAGGTGCAACTAGTATTGGCGTGGAGGAGAGGTACCTCTTCAAATCTTGCAATGCTGCTTCGGCTTCTGGCGTCTACTCCATCGAGCCCGCCTTTTCCAAAATCTTGAAAAAGGGAAGGGCGCGCTCGGCGGACTTGGAAATGAACCTGCTCATGGCGGCAACACAACCAGCAAGCCGACACACATCCTTGACTCGCTTGGGCGCTTCAATCTGCTCTATAGCTTTGATCTTATCCGGATTGGCCTCTATCCCACGCTGTGACACAAAGAACCCGAGAAGCTTGCCAGACGGGACGCCGAAGACGCACTTCTCAGGGTTCAGCTTGAGATTGATCTTGCGTAGGTTTGCAAATGTTTCTTGTAAATCTGATATGAGGGTTGCCCTGTTCTTGGTTTTGACCACTATATCATCCATATAAGCTTCCATATTTCTATGGAGCTGGGGTTCAAAACCAATCTGGACCGCCCTTGCAAACGTTGAACCAGCACTCTTCAACCCGAAAGGCATCCGTATAAAGCAATACATACCACATGGGGTGATGAATGCCGTTTTCTCTTCATCTTCCCTTGTCATGAAGATCTGGTGGTAGCCGGAGTAGGCATCGAGGAATGACAACAGATCACACCCAGCTGTGGAGTCAACAATCTGGTCGATGCGCAACAACGGGAAGGGGTCTTTGGGACAAGACTTATTAATATCTGTGTAATCAATACACAGCCTCCACTTCCCATTTGCCTTGCGCACTACCACTGGATTGGCCAACCACGTTGGATGGAGCACTCCTCTTACCAAACCCGCTGCTTCCAGTTTCCGAATCTCCTCTGTGATGAACTCTTGTCGTTCCAAAGCTTGCTTTCTGACCTTCTGCTTGACGGGCCGCGCATGAGGACAGACAGCAAGGTGGTGCTCAATCACCTCCTTGGGAATGCTGGGGATGTCGGATGCTTGCCATGCAAACACATCGACATTCGCCCGCAGGAAGGTGACGAGCGCGTCTTCCTATTTGTCGTCAAGGGTGGAGCTTATGGTAAAAGCTCCTCCTGTGCCGCCCTCCTTGACAGAAACCTTCTTGGTTCCCAGCGGTGTGGCCCCGGACTTCTTGTTTCTGTCGGCGGAGCTCTCTGGCACGTCCTCGATGGGAGCGCTACACTCCGAAGAGGTGCGCTTGCCGGAGTGGGCGCCTGAGGTCTCACCGGTCTTCTTCTTTTGCCTTCCCAGGGCTCCAGCGGCAGGAGCAAGCACCTTAGCAGTGGCGGCTGCTGCAACTGCTTGTTGGTAGAGTTGGTCAGTGCAAATTAGCGCGTCCTTCTTGTCTTATGGGACGGTGATGATCGTCACAGGCCCCGGCATCTTCAGGGTGTTGTAGCCGTAATGTGACGCCGCCATGAACTTGGCAAGCGCCGGGCGACCAAGGATCCTGTTGTAAGGCAAGGGGATCTTGGCAACGTCGAACACAATCCTTTCTGTCCTGTAGTTCAGATCACTCCCAAAAGTCACGGGCAACATGACCTTTCCCTTTGGTTGACTTCTTCCTGGGTCGGCCCCTTGAAACGTGCCTGTCTCTTCGAGGTCTTCATCAGGAATCTGCAATTCTCGATCACGGCAGGCGAGATTAAGTTCAGACCGGCCCCGCCATCGACTAGCATCTTTGTCACCTTGAGGCTGCGTATTGTTGGTGAAACCAACAATGGCAAGCACCCGACTGTAGTAGTGCGATCAGGGTGATCCTTAGTGTCAAAAATGATAGGTGTGCTGGACCACTTCAACGACCTTTGGGCATCAAACGACGGTTCCACCGCTGTAATCTCACGCGCCCACTGTTTAAGCTGGCGGTGAGAGGTATGCAGCGAGGCGCCGCCATCGACACACATGGCCTCTGTAGCTTTCTGAAATTCTTGGTCACCAGACTCATCGTCCTCTTCGTGATCATCGTCTTCTGGCTTTTTGTCACGGCCCCGAGCGGGCCTCTCCTGCTGTTTATCTTTGCCGCGATGGCCCGCCTGGCCGTCATGCTTCTTGCCAGACCCCTCAGCACCGTCCTGGCCTTTCTCCTTGTCCCGCCTCTCATATTCAGCCCTCTGCTTCTCAGCAAGGAGCTCAACCTAACGGCAGTTCTGGAGATCATGGCCTTTGGTGCGATGGATCTTGCAGTATTGCTTGTCGGAGTTTCCTGGCTTCTCGGCAGCCGCCAAGGCCCGGCAGGCGACACATCCAACAATTTCCTTGCCAGGGTCATTTGCCTTGGTTTTCTTGGCGGAGCCGGCGTCGTCAGATCCCTCGATGGCAAGCACAGCTTTACCTTTGCGCTTCCTGTTGCGGCGTCGGCCTTTCTTCGCCGGGGCGGCAGTATCCTCATCTGAGGAGTCGGTTTCCACACCGGCATCTTTGCCGGGGTACTTCCTTCCCTCTTCAGCTCGGGCACATCTGTCAGCAAGAACATAGAGTTCTGCCACATCTTTCACCTTGTTCATTGCCAGTTCTTCGCGCATCTTGCGGTTACACACGTTCTGATGGAACGCGCTGATGATGGCGGTAGGGTGAACATCAGGGATATTGTACTGTACCCGGCTGAACCTCTCTATATACTTGTGTAGACTCTCGCCTCCCTTCTGGGGAATGACATGCAGGTCGCTTGCTTGGCCATGGGCTTGGTGACCTCCAGTAAAGGCGCCTACAAACTCATGGCACAAATCCGACCATTACGAAATAGAGTCTACCGGCAAGTGCATCAACCACGACATGGCGTTGGGTTTAAGAGCCAATGGAAAGTAATTCGCAAGCACCTTATCGTCGCGGGCTCCGGCAGCTTGCATCGCGATGGTGTAGATGCTGAGGAACTCAGACGGGTGAGTCTTGCCGTTGTACTTTTCGCCAATGTCAGGTTTGAAGGTGCGGTGAGTGGGCCACTGGAACTGCCGCAGCTCACGGGTAAAAGCCGGACAGCCTACCTCGTAAGGTAGGCCTCCAGGGCTCTCCGGGGTCGGGTGGTTCACAACAGGCCCTGCTCGCCTGTCTGATTGGTGGCACGCTCCGCGCCGGCGCTCGATAGTGGTTCGAGCGTCTTCATGGGCTTGTTCCCGAAGAACTTGGCGCTGGTCACAGTGGGTCCGTGGGTCAGACAATGCTATGGAGATGTCGTCGCTCGCGACGTCGCGATGAGCCGGCGTCCGCGGTACCGGATGGGGAAGAGGTGAATGCACCGTGGTCGCGGCGCCGCCGGCTTTTCCGCCACTGGTCCGCGGGACTCCATTGGAGCGTCGACCCAGGGGCCCCACCGGACTTGGTTCGTCTTTGTTGGCCACCGCAACAAGGCTTCGGATAGTGGCTCTCCATTCGTCGAGTTTCCCCGTAGTGGGAGGAAAGTCGAGGAGCAACTGCGCGCGCCAGGGCCTCTGCTGGCGTCGGTGGCGGCGAAACATGCATGGATCGCGACGCGCTTCGACTTCTGACCATGTCAGAAGGAGCTCTATCACGACCCGCGGTCGCATGCCGTTTTCACCAGCGCCTCAGCGAGTGGGCAGGTCTTCTACGTCCTGGGAGTGGCGCTCGGGGCTCTTCCCGCGGCGACGCCCGGGATCTTCGGCGTGATTATGCCATTCGTCGCGCGCTGCCTGGGAGGAGCGCGCTGTTGGCGCCGGTGTGGGAGTCTTGGAGGCCCTTGCGTCGCCTTCGGGCGGGGCGGCGATGACCCTGGAAGGCCCCGCTCCACCCGCGAAGGGCTTGGCTCCGCCTTTGGATTTGGCGACGTGTGGCCCATTACCAGGCGCACAAATATCGCCGCCTCCCAAACTCCGGCTGCTGGGCTGGTGTTGGTGTTCGCGAGCAGCACCCCGTGTCCTTTCTGCGACCGGTCCGCTGCTCGCCCGCGTCGGGACAGGCTGTCCTGCTTCCGACTGGCCAACCACCACCGTCGTCTTCTTCTTGGGCGCCATGATGATGAAGAAGCGCCGAACTAACTGCTAAGGCCGATTCTCACAACTGCGCCCCCTACCTGGCGTGCCAAAAATGTCTGTGGGAACGACACCTATGGGATCACAAGAATCCCTAATGTGGTTAGCGAGGCGCGGGGTCGTGAGAAGAGTGGATCAAACAGATAGCACACGGTTCGTTTATCCAGGTTCGGGCTACGAGGATGCGTAAAACCCTTCTCCTGCTTTGGTGGATTGTATATCTGTGTTCTTCAGCTAGCTATGGGGCGTGAGGAGCTCCAAAAAGCCGAATCCTTCCTCTGGTCGCCTCGGGCCTCCTTTTATAGAAAAAGGGGTTGCCATAGTGGCACACAGGAGGTGGAAAGGGTATAGTGATGCGAGGTTATCCCTCGCATTACATGACAAGGCGCATTTAATGCGTCTTGCTTAGGTGTCCTTGTTTATTGGGGACGGGGGAGAGATTTGTCTCATCCGTCGCCGCTCCTTCTTGTGTCGACACGCGCCCTGGCCAGCGATGCCTGAGATGCCATGTAGGTAGGCAGGCAGCTGAGGTGGCGCAATGGTGGGTCTTCACGAAGATCTGCATGCCGCCACGCAGGTGCCTGCCCAGCTGGTTGGGTTGGCAGCTGCATGCGAATGGTGGTGGAGGTTTAGTCGACGTGGGCCTGATGGTGGCCCTACGGGTGTCCTCGGCAAGGGCCTTGTCGGGGCCCCGGCAAGGGTCTTGTCGAGGCGCCTGCTATCATCCCCGGCAAGGCGCTTGCCGGGGGCCTTATGGTCTTCCTCGGCTGGGATCCCGCCAAGGGTTGTCATCTCCTTAGTGCGTATCTGATCTTGAATGTCTTCACAAAGATCTGCATGCCACCATGGGGATGTCTCCTGAATCCTTGCCCTTTGGGGGAAGTGGACTCAAGGGTGATTTGCTCCGTAGGCGCGGGACGAGTAGCCGCGGCAAGGATCTTGCTGGGGATGCTAGAACTCTCTCCCGGCAAGGATCTTGCCGGGGGAGTCCGCTTCGTCCCCTTTGCTCTTCGTGGTCTTGGCCTTGGCGTCATTCTAGTTCTCTTGAGCTTCGGTCTTACCCTGGCTCACCTCCCTTGCCTTGCTTGGTGTGGTGGTGTCCGCGGCTCAGACTGCCCGTGCACAGTTATAGGGGTACAAAAAGTGTACCCCTCTTTCTGTACACCGACAAAGGAAGGCCGAAGTCGATCCCTGAAGCGGCCGTCTCTGGCACGGCGAAGAAGCTCACACACCCCGAGCATTGAGTGGGGTTGCTCAGGCGCAAGGAAAAGAAGTGGCGCAACAGGGCAACGGAAGGAGGAATGCCTATCATCGCCTCGCAAACAAAAGCAAAGATAGCCAGAAGAGTAATGGACTCCGGCCCAAGGTGCATCATGCGGATCTGATAATGGGAGAGCACCACATTGAAGGCAGAAAAGGGGGGAACCAGACCCGCCCATAGGGCATCGGCGAAGAATCGGACCTCCGTGATGATCCTATCAAGGGAGGCATGGGACGCAGGCCAGACTATGGTCCTGCCGCACTCATTGAAGATCGTGGCAAGGGCGGAGCGGACCTTGTTCAAATCTTCTGGATTGAGTATTATCGACCCAGCAACGGCGGGGGCCACCGCCTGAGGTGTGCGGGGTGAAGGCGCAGGCTTCTTTCCCCTTCCTTTCTTCGTCGGCACCATGGCGGTGAAGAGAGGGAAGAACTCAAACCGGATTGGCGGCGGAGGCTGGAGCTCGAAGAAGAAGGAAAGGTGGGAGGCAAGCGAGCAGCGGAAAGGAGGAGCAACTGTGTGCAACTACGTGTCCGCTTAGCCGGGCGCACAACAAGGCGTCGTGGGGAAGCGCAGACGGCCACGTCCAATCAATCGCCATGCGCCGCCCAAGGCTGCAGGCTTATTGGGGCCCGCGGCGCTTCATGCTTGCCTCTTCGCTTCCGTGCTAGGCCAAGGCCGGGCACGCCTTGGGCCCTGGGGCTACTGTTGGATTTCTGGGAATGGGGGTCCCCAGACTTGCCTGCCTACGGCATGCGGCGTGGCTCAAGTGGGGGCCCAGCGGCCCATCTTCATCAGCTCAAGCTCAAGACCCTCGCGAGGGGCCAAGCCTCGCGGGGCGGATGATAGAAAGCTTCCTCAGAAGCAGCCTCATCAGGAAGGCTCACGAGGAGGCGGAGAGATCAAGGCAGGGGTACCTCGTGAGGAGCCCGTGACGCAAGCCATGATGATCGAGACCAGGCGGGCGCTGGCCTGCGCAGTGTCCTTGTTTACCCTTTGGTGCAAAGGGGGCAAGCACAGGCCAAGGCATCGGGCAAAGGTTACCATTCCGGTGCAACGAGACCAAGACCAACAGAGCGGCAGGACGGAGGTCACCGTGGAGCCCAAGACGGCATCATCACCAGTGCTTTTGGCAGCCGAAGACCACCATTGGTCAGGATAACTTGTACTAGATGTTCCCCTTCAAAATGGCCAATTGTTGGCGCCCTTCCCGCTCATTATTACGGGAGAGGCCCAGGGCCTCTATAAATAGAGCTAGCCACCACAGAGTGAAGGGAGAGAGACATCTAGAGAGAGAGATCGACACACCTAGACATCGAGAGATCTGATAGAGCCCTAGCAGAGAGAGAGAGGCGACTGAACTTACCCAAGTAGTTCATCGCACCAGCTCAAGAACACCTCTCGCGAGGTTGTTCTTCCCTTGTATTGTTCATCATCAACCCCTGAGGCAATCCACCACACCACACACTGGAGTAGGGTATTACACCACAACGGTGGCCCGAACCAGTATAAACCTCGTGTCCCTTGTGTTGTTCGTTGTTTCCAGCTTAGATCACGCGAGGAGATTGGACGTAGATCGGTAGGGGAGAGATCTCCGTGCGCACCCCAGTGTTCGAACCTCACGGGTCTGCCGGAACCTGAAATCCGACAAATTTTCCCTCAACTGGATGACCTAAGATTTATCAATCCGTGGGAGGCGTAGGATGAAGATAGTCTCTTTTAAACAACCTTGCAACCAAATAACAAAGAGTCTCTTGTGTCCCTAACACACCAAATACAATGGTAATTTGTATAGGTGCACTAGTTCGGCGAAGAGATGGTAATAAAAGTGTGGTAATGATAGTAGATATTGATTTTTGTAATAGGAACAATAAAAAATAGCAAGGTAGCAATTCATAAAACGGAGCACAAACGGTATTGCAATGCTTGAAAATGAGGCCTAGGGTCCGTACTTTCACTAGTGCAATCTCTCAACAATACTAATATAATTGGATCATATAACCATCCCTCAATGTGTGATGAAGAATCACTCCAAAGTTCCTATCTAGTAGAGAACATAAGAGGAAATCGTTTGTAGGGTACGAAACCACCTCGAAGCTATTCTTTCTGATTAATCTATCCAAGAGTTCGTATTGAAATAACATCAAATAATTTCAGATTCATAATACTCAACCCAACACAAAGAACCTCAAAGAGTGCCGCAAGATTTCTACCGGAGAAAGAAAGACAAGAACGTGCATCAACCCCTATGCGTAGATTACCCCAATGTCACCTCAGGAATCTGCGAGTTGAGTGCCAAAACATATATCAAGTGAATCAAAATAATACCCCATTGTCACCATGGGTATTCATATGCAATACATATATAAAATGCTCTCAAATCCATAAAAGTATTCAGTCCGATAAAATGAAATCTCAAAGGGAAAACTCAATTCATCACAACAAGATAGAGAGGGGAAAACACCGTATGATCCGACTATATTAACAAACCCCACGATACATCAATATCGTGACATCTCAAGAACATGAGAGAGAGGGAGAGAGATTAAACACATAGCTATTGGTACAAACCCTTAGTCCCGAGGGAGGACTACTCCCTCCTCATCATGGTGGCCGCCGGGATGATGAAGATGGCCACCGGAGATGATTTCCCCCTCCGGCAGAGTGCCGGAATGGGGTCTAGATTGGTTTTTCGTGGCTACAGAGGCTTGCGGTGGCGGAACTTCTGATCTAGAGTAACCTCGAGAGTTTTTGGGATATTTGACTATTTATAGGGCGAAGAGGGGGTACGGGAGGCCACCGAGGTGGGCACAACCCACATGGGCACGCCTGGGCCCCCAAGCATGCCCTGGTGGGTTGTGCCCCCCCCTTGGGGCACCTCCCAGGTGCTGCTCTGACCCATTAGATGTCTTCTGGTCCATAAAAAAATCCACAAAATGTTTTGCGGTGTTTGGACTCCGTTTGATATTGATTTCCTGCGATGTAAAAAACAAGCAAAAGACAACAACTGGCACTTGGCACTAGGTCAATAGGGTAGTCCCAAAAATGATATAAAGTTGCTATAAAATGATTGTAAAACATCCCAGAACGATAATATAACAGCATGAATACTTCATAAACTATAGATAAGTAGGAGACGTATCAGCATCCCCAAGCTTAATTCCTACTCGTCCTCGAGTAGGTAAATGATAAAAGAAATAATTTATGAAGTGTGAATGCTAGCAAAGTGCACAAGTTTGATCAAGGACAATTTCAATCACTTTTCCTAGCATCATAACAACAATTCTGTCCTATAAAACTTCTCATGTTAAAGTAGCAACCAATTCACATGTTAAGGTTCAAACAACGAATTCTCTTGAAACTCAACAACCTATGTTCTCAGTCACCAAGCAATTGCAATTCAACTTATTCAACAGAGTCTAAGAGGTCCACATACTCAACCATCATATAGTCTTCTATGATTGCTGACACTCACCGCATACACATGAGCAAAACGTTTCAACCGGACACATAGAAAGATAAGGGCTTATAATTTCACCTCCCAACGTATTCACCTCAAGGGTGATATCAACAATAATAACTCATGCTACCCATATCCAACTGGATATATGTGCCTTGATCTTTCCTCGCCACATGATGCTTGCCAAAAGAGAAAAATAAAAAGGAATAGAGAGAGAAACTTTGACTCTTGCATGAAAGTAAAAGGTAGGCCCTTCATAGAGGGAAGTTGCCATGCGCTTTTTGTTTGTATGCTCAATCCCTTAGTGCAAAAGAACGTCACGTTATATTGCCCCTTATGATAGCAACCTTTATTATGTAGTCTGTCGCTTTTATTCTTTGACATCACAAGTTCGTACAATGCTCAATTTTCTCTTACACTAAATGATCTAACACGTTTAGAAGAAATTTTTATTTCCTTATTGCACCGATGACAACTTACTTGTAGGATCTTACTCAATCCTAAGGTAGGTATGGTGGAATCTTGAAAATAAGATTTGGGTTTAAGGTTTTTTTGGATGGACAAGTAGTATCTCTACTTGGTGCGGAATTTTTGGCTAGCAAAGATGAGGGGGGGGGGGGGCAAGCACCACATGTTGAAGGATCTATGACAATACAACTTCTGTGTGAATATGAACAAACATAAACCATTTTGTTGTCTTCCTTGTCCAATGTCAAAAAATTTGGGATATAATATTTTGATGGGGCTCACAATCACAAAAGATTTCCAAGATAGTGTATTTGCATGTGAAAGTTCTCTTCCTTATAGTAATCATTCAGGAATTGCTTGTATGACCAATATTGTGATTGTAAAGCTTCAACCCTTGAGGTTCGAACACCAGGGTGCGCACGAAGAACTCTCTCTCTCTCTCTCTCTCTCTCCAGCTCTCTTGCACAATGATCTCAAGGCCTAGCTAGATGAACCCAAGGAACACGAGACACAGAGATTTATACTGGTTCGGGCCACCGTTGTGGTGTAATACCCTACTCTAGTGTGGTGGTGGTGGATTGCCTCGAGGGCTAGGGATGAACTAGTACAATGGACGAACTCCCTCCCAAGGAGAGGTGTTCTTGAGCTTGATGAGCTGGTGTGTCTAAGGATGGTCCGAATGATCCGTCCCCTGCTATGGTGGTGGCTTGCCCTATTTATAGAGGCACTGGTCCTCTTCCCAAATGTTAGGCGGGAAGGAATCCTGCAACGGCCAAGTTTGAAGGAGGACAACTAGTACAAGCTATCCTGACAAAAGGTGGTCTTCGTCTGCCAAAGACTATGGTGGTGACGCTGCTGTGGGCTCCGCGGTGACCCCCGTCCTGCCGTCCTGGGTCTTGTTGCACCGATAAGGAAACCTTTGCGTGATGCCCCGGGACTCCTCTCCCGCGCCTACCTCTTTAGCACCAAAGAGGAAATTGGTACACTGCACCCGCTGGCGCCCGCCTAACCTTGGTCATCATGGCTCCCATCACGTGAACCTCGCGAGGTGCCCCTTGCATAGATATCTCCGATCCTCGGGAGCCAGCCTAGTGAGGCTGCCCCCAGGGAGGTCTTGGCATCGTCCGCCTCGCGAGGCTTGGCCCCTCGCGAGGGTCTTGAGTTGGCGCTGGAGATGATGGTCCGTACCACAGGCTGCTGGTGGAGCCACGCCATGGGCCGCAGGCAGGCAAGTCTGGGTACCCCTGTTCCCAGGACGCCGACAGTAACCCCCGGGCCCAAGGCACGCTCGAACATGGCTTCGAGGTGAAGCCAAAGGGCAAGTGCGGAGTGCCGCGAGCCCCAACCGCCTGTGGCCTTGGTTGCCGCGTGGCGATTAACGGGACGTGGGCGTCTCCACTTCCCCACGCTGCCTCGGCAACTGCCCGACTTGACGAGACCCTGCTGCATGCAGAAGAAAACCATCATTAGGTTAGATCGTGGAGGCCGGTGGTTGGCCTCCCTCTGGATATATATGAAGAGAGGGGCGGAGCCCCTGTCGCTCATCTCCTTCTCCACTTCGCCTGCTTCTTCTTCTTCCTTGCTCTGCCGTCTTGCTGTGACACCCATGGCGTCGATAAGGAGGTTTTCCGCCGCCGAGAAAGGAAAGTCCCCTCCCCCCCGCGCGCGAAGAGCAGGGGCCTCTTCCGCCGAAGAAGAGGTTGGCCCACTCCCACGACGCTGTCGTGAGGCAGGAGGTGACGAGGCCGTGGTACGAGAGGCCTCCCACTGGCTACCCGTTGCCCTTGTACACCCAAGCACAAGGCTCTGGAGGAGGAGGCAGCGCCTCGCGCCACAGTTGCGGTAGCCGGGCCGTGGTGGCACGCGCCAACGGCCCGTGAACTCACGCTGAGGGCTCCTCGCGCGAGCTCGTGGTGTGGGCGGCGATGCCGCCACGCACCTGGATCAAGTTCCCACAGTTCTTTGCCGAAGAGATGCCGCCGAGGGGGCTGCTCGAGCTATGGTTGCAACATGCCGGGTGTAGCGTCCCGGCAACGGGAGTGGAGGTCGAGGTCGTCTCATCGGGCAAGATCTTCATGACTCGTGGATGGGGTGAGGTTGCCCGCGTCTGTCACGCGGAAGGGGCCATAACCATCCATTTCGAGTATGACGGCGCCTCCACGTTGTTGTTCAAGGTCTTCGACGAGGAAGGCCGCCACCTAGAGTGTTGCTCTAGAGGGGGTTGCCTGGATGGCGCAGCGGCCGGCGCCGGGGCCGCCCTTGACCTTGCTGACTGCTCCTCCAGTAGCAGCGATGGCTCCAGGGAGTCGAGCGACTCTCCCTAGCCTGACGAGACTCCAGAGACGAGCGACGACAGCTACATGCCCCCGAGCACTCGCCGTGCCCGGAGCGCAGCGGTAGCGTCCGCCCGTCGCCGTCCCTGATCTAGACGGGGTTCGCACCGGCCCCTCGTGGCCCACTGTTGATGATGGTGTCGGCGGTGACGCCTGTAGATATGGCTTCTGGGAATCTTCTTCTTTTGTTCCTTGCGAGGAATCGAGATGAACCTCATGGGGGTGTGTAAAGACTCTATAGTACTTTTGTAGCGATGTTATTCCCATTATGAAATTCGCGACTGCTCGTCTTGCTTCAGCATTATTCCCCCTTTTCGTCCTCGCTACAGCTTAGTGCTCTGCGCTGATGGGTCCCAGTCCCCAGGTAGGCTTCAGCCGTCGCTGGTATGCCAGGTCGCGATGCCATGGTCAAGGCTAGGAGGTGAGCGGCCCAAGGATCGGTTAGAGCTCCCGAGGCGCGATGCTCAAGAGGTCCCCCTTGGCATGGAAGCGGCTTCCTAGAGGTAGAAAAGGAAGGCGACATTGCTGGAGCAAGGCTGCAGGAGCTGAGAATCTTAAGTCGTGAGGTGGGCTGCCTTGAATATGTGACTTATCTTAGTAGTCCTGGGTCGATTCCTTGCGTGGCGCCTGATTCACGCGCCACCGATGGCGATCCTGCCAGGTTGTGTCCACGCTAGCTCCCCCCTTTCACACTCTCCTGAGTGCTCTGCGTCCTTAGGTCCCGACCCTGGAGCGAGCTCAGCCGCCGCTGGTATGCCAGGTCGCGATGCCATGGTCAAGGCCAGGGGGTGAGGGCTGGAGAGTCAGTAAGGGCTCTTGAGGCGCGATGCTCAGGAGTCCTCCCTTTAACACCCAACCGAAAAGCATGAAAGGGAGTAGCTAGCGGGGCCACCTGCATCTAGCCTCCTGTGATTCCTGCGGGTTAGTGCAAGGAGAGAGAGTAGCCCATAGCCACGCTTGCCGCCCTGCCATTTCTCCTTCTGTGAGAAGATGAAGGCACTGTGGATCAGGTGATGTGGCGTGCATGGAGCGGGGCATGAGCCAGAGCTCGATCGCATAGGTTTATCAGTGCCGCAGGGACGGACCCATGCACAAGCACCGTGCCAGCATGTGAGACTCCCGTTGCAGGATGAGCAAGTGATCGATCAACAACGCTGGAGGCCGCGATGAGCAAGCACCAGGTAAGCAATGATTATAAATCAATTCATGCAAGGAGGCAAGCCAGTTTAGATAGGTGCAAGAATGATACATGCCACCGGGACAGACCCAAGCAGCCTGGGGATGATGCAGCCCGTGGGGCGCCCCCAACTAAGTAAGCTAGAGATGTAAAAGGATACGCGTCGCAGGGGATGATGCAGCCCAAGGGGCGCCCCCAACTGAATGAACTGGAAAGAGTCACCTGATACGGTTGCTGGAGAGGTGTTGGGGTAGCTGAAGATGCATGCTGAAGAAGCTGCCCCTCACGAGCCACCAGGGCCCTGAGCCTCAGGAGACTCAGGGGACCCAAGTGGCTCCTGAAGAACTATCACCGCCTCTGCCAGGGTAGCATGGTGCCTGGCCTCCTGAGCCGCTAGAATGCTCCGCAGGTGGCGCTGGAAGGTGACAGCCGCGTTCGGCAGGCCCGAAGGCATGCAGACATAGCTATGAGGGGAACCCTCGCACCATCCAACACTCGATGGCCAGAAGCGCCCCTGAGATGCGGCCTTGCTGAGCCCTGAAATGTCGACGCAGACGCGCAGCTCGTCGCCCTTGCCAGGATGTGGAGCTGCGCTAGGTGGTGGGCAGCGGTTGCGGCGCATGGCTCTCGCTTCCTAGAGCTCCTCGGTCGCCTTGGTGATGAACTCCTGAGCACTAGGAGTTCCATGCCTTGTGCCCTTTGGTGGGAAACATACGGCGAAGCATGCCTCCACGTGGTGCCCGAGCGCCTCCCTCATGACACTGGCTAGGTCTGAGGCCCTCCAGAAGAGAGCCCCTGAGCCCAGCCCGAGGAGGGCGCCGAGTGCACTTTCCTGTGTGAGGGAGGGAGGCGCCCCATCTGCGGGCGCAGGTCCTGAGGTGGTGCTGCTGGAGACGCCGCTCTCCTGAGGTCCTTGGTGGAGCGGCTTCTTCTTCTTCTTGGGAATGACTTCAGGGGGGTATGCGGCACCTTTGTTGTCTGGGTCTTTGGCCGGCGCAGCCTGGTAAGCGCGCTCAAGGGAGCACACTGTGTCCTTCTCTTCGCAGGTGACTGATATGATGCCGCCGCTCCCTGGCATCATGAGGACGTTGTAGCCATGGTGGGTCACTGCCATAAACTTGGCCAAGGCTGGGTATCCAAGGATGGCGTTTTACGGCAAGCGGATGTGGGCAACGTCGAAGTCGACAAGGTCGGTGCGGTAGTTGTCATGGGTGCCGAAGGTGACAGGGAGGCCGACCTGCCCTATCAGGGTGGTGGAGCCATCAGTCACTCCTGAGAAGGGCTTGGTAGGCTGCAGCTGATTGTATGGCATCTGGAGGCGGTCGAATGTCTTGACAGATAGGACGTTGAGCCCCACGCCACCGTCAATGAGGGTCTTGGTGACTTGGATGTTGCTGATGATGGGTGAACAAAGCATCGGAAGGGCATCGGCAGTTGCTGCGCACTTGAGCTGGTATAACGAGCTGAAGGTAATGACACACTTGGACCACCTAAGCGGGCGCGTGGCCTCGAGCCTACGGAGAGCCACATTCACCTCACGAGCGAACTACTTGAAGACGCGCTGGGAGGCTGGGGCCTGGGCGCCAACCAGAATGTAGGCGATGGCATGTGGCTCTTGGAAGCCCCCAACCCCCTCGTCTTGATGATGGTCGTCGTTCCTCCTTGGTGGTGGCAGTAGCGGAGGGAGGCCAACCTTACCCTGAGGTCGGTCCTGACGAGGCTGGTCCCTCCAGGCGCCCTCGCGAGGCTGGTCCTGCTAGCGATCCTCACGAGGCTGGTCACGCCACTCCTGGCGAGGGCCTCGGTCGTCCCAGCGTCCTCCGCTTCGTCCTCCTCCTCGGCCGTAGCCTCGGTCGTTGCGCCTGAGGCATCGACCGAAACACCCACCGCGGATGGCCCTGAGGTCTTGACAGTCATTGGTGTTGTGGATGTGCACGTTGTGGAAGGCGCAGAACGGACAGCTACCCTTCAAAGACTCTGGGTGGTCGCCACTGTGCTTCATCTCTGGCTCGGCCGCAAGCACGGCCGCTCCCTTACGCTTCACATCCTTGGCCTTGGCCTTCTTGTCTTCTGGGTTGGTAGAAGGGAGTTTGAGGAGTGAGAGACGCCCCTCCTCAGCCCTTGCGCACTTGGTTGCCATGTTGAACATCTCCAGAGCCGTGCATAGGTCTTTGTGGATGGCGAGCTCCTCCTTCATCTTGACGTCGCAGACGCCATTGGAGAATGCGGAGATAATGGCCTCGTCTGTCACCTTGGGGATCTTGAGGCGAAGGATGTTGAAGCGCTGGATGTATTTCTGCAGCGTTTCCCCTGGCTGCTGCTTGATGCGCGGTAGGTCACCCGCGGCCGGGGGAGGTCGCGAGTGCCTTGGAAGTTGGCGATGAAGCACTCGCGCATCTCGCCCAGGAGGAGATCGATCTCGCAAGCAGGTCCAGGAGCCATGAGCCCGCGCCATCCTTGAGGGCCATAGGAAACTAGTTTGCCATGACCTTTTCATCGCCGTTGGCCGCCTCGATGCTTAGCTCGTAGAGCTGCAAGAACTCGGCAGGGTCGGGGGTGCCGTCGTAGCGCGGAGGCAGGTCTGGCTTGAATTTGCCGGGCCAGATGATGCTACGTAGCTCAAGAGTGAAGGCGTGGCAGCCTGCTATAGACACTGGAGCCCGTCGCGGGGGCGGAGCCCGGTCTTGGTATCCGCGCGCCACCACCGCGAGTGGTGCACGGTCTTGATGCGGTGGTGCTGCGAGCGCAGGGGCGTTATCTTGTTGCGGCTGAGAAACTTCTTGGCAGCTTCCTTCTTCATGCGTAGGCGCCCTGCGAGACGGGTCGCGCCGCGGGGCCACGCGCCTTCGCACGAGGGCGACGTCTTGATGCGGGGGTGGCGGAGGCGCTCCGTGGGCCACATCACCCGCAATTGGAGGTGGGCGAGGCAGCGAGAGGGACGGTGCGGGGGAGCCCCCAGTGGTGCTGACAAGCTCGGTGATGCGGTCCAGCCAGTCTTTGTAGAGGTCGTCGATGGGGCATTAACGCAGGAGCTCACGTGCCATGAGCAGCGCGGCCTGGGCGTCCAAGGGTGCGCGATGAGCGTGGGACGACGAGCCGGCTGGAGTCAGCGACGGGGTGGCGGTGCGTCTGTCCCGCCGCACGAAGGGGTGCAGCGATGAAGCTTGTTGCTCGTTCCCCGCCAGACCGGTGGCGGCGTTGGCCGCGGGTGATGGAGAACGGCGGGGGGGGGGGTCCGCCGTCGGGCGCCATCTGAGTGACGCGAGCGGCAAGGGCGGCCCGGCGCTCAGCACGGTCTTGGCAAGCGTCAGCCATGGAAGCAGCGGAGCAGTGGAGCGTGGATCAATGGAGGAAAGGCTTTGGTGCACCCCTACCTGGCATGCCGAATGTCAGATTCATGGGTTCCGTCAAACCCTTGAGGTTTGAACACTGGGGTGCGCACGAAGAACTCTCTCTCTCCAGCTTGCTTGCACAACGATCTCAAGGCCTAGCTCGACGAACCCAAGGAACACGAGACACAGAAATTTATACTGGTTTGGGCCACCGTTGTGGTGTAATAACCTACTCCATTGTGGTGCTGGTGGATTGCCTCAAGGGCTAGGGATGAACTAGTACAATGGACGAACTCCCTCCTGAGGAGAGGTGTTCTTGAGCTCGATGAGCTGGTGTGTCTGAGGATGGTCCGAATGATCCGTCCCCTGCTATGGTGGTGGCTAGCCCTATTTATAGAGGCCCTGGTCCTCTTCCCAAATGTTAGGTGGGAAGGGGTTCCACAACGGCCAAGTTTGAAGGGGGACAACTAGTACAAACTATCCTGACAAAAGGTGGTCTTTGCCTGCCAAAGACTCTGGTGGTGATGCTGCTGTGGGCTCCGCGGTGACCTCCGTCCCGCTGGCCTTGGTCTTGTTGCACCGATAAGGAAACCTTTGCCTGATGCCTCGGGACTCTTGTCCTGCGCCTGCCTCTTTAGCACCAAAGAGGAAACTGGTACACTGCGCCCGCTGGTGCCCGCCTGGCCTTGGTCGTCATGGCTCACGTCACGTGAACCTCGCGAGGTGCCCCTTGCATAGATATCTCCGCTCCTCGGGAGCCAGCCTGGTGAGGCTGCCCCAGGGAGGTCTTGGCGTCGTCCACCTCGCGAGGCTTGGCCCCTCACGAGGGTCTTGAGGTGTCGCTGCAGATGATGGTCGTACCAGGCCGCTAGTGGAGCCACGCCATGGGCCGCAGGCAGGCAAGTCTGGGTACCCCCGTTCCCAGGACGGTAACAATTTCAGCTTCATTACATTCAATTTATTCAACAATTACTCATAGGATATAAGTGAGGCACAAGAGTAAATGACAAGCTACTCCAAAAAGATATAAGTGAAGATCAAGCGAGTAGTTATGTAAATGGGTAGCTATTTTGAGGACTCTCTCTTGTTTAAAAGTTTCAGATCTAAGTATTTTATTAAAACAGAAAGCAAATCAAAATAAAATAAAATTCTAAGAATGGCACACATCATGTGAAGAAGCAAATAACTTAGGCTCAACCGAGGCTAACCGATAATTGTTGATGAAGAAAGGTGGGATGCCTACCGGGGCATCCCCAAGCTTAGATGCTTGAGACTTCTTGAAATATTATCTTGGGATGCCTTGGGCATCCCCAGGCTTGAGCTTTTTTGTCTCCTTAATTCCTTTTATATCATGGTTTCCCTAAATCTTAAAAACTTCATCCACACAAAACTCAACAAGAACTCGTGAGGTAAGTTAGTATAAACCAATGCAAAAAACCCACCATTCTCTACTGTAGCAATTCACTAAATTATTATTCAACATTGCATACTAAATGCCTCTGCATATTTAATACTCCTATCCTTAAATAGAATCATTAAACAAGCAAACATATGCAAACAATGCAACCATAACAGCAATCTGCCAAAATAGTACAGCCTGTAAAGAATGCAAGAGTATCAATACTTCTTTAACTCCAAAAGTTATGAAAATTTACCACACTGTAGAAAACTTATCAGATCTTATTGTGCAAAAAGTTTCAACGTTTTATCACATTCTGAATTTTCTCGAGAACTTTCGCAACATCGATAAACTTTCTATTTTGAAACAGCAACACATAGACTTGCAAAATAAGCAAGGTAAAGGCTATCCTTGGCGTTTTTATTGAAAAGAAGGATGCAAAATATTATTATAAATAACAGCAAGCAAATCCTAACAATAGAAAATGACGCTCCATGCAAAACGCATATCATGGGACAAATAAAAATGTAGCTCCAAGTGAGGTTACCGATAATGTTGGAGACGAAAGAGGGGATGCCTTCCGGTGCATCCCCAAGCTTAGTTGCTTGGATCCTCCTTGGATATTAACTTGGGGTGACTTGGGAATACCCAATATTAGGGTCTTGTCACTCCTTATTCTCCTCATATCAACATCTTACCCAAAACTTGAAACTTCAATCACACAAAACTTAATGGAACTTCTGAGATAAGTTAGTATGATAAAGAACAAAACATTTCAATTTGGTACTGTCAAGGACAAGATTCATGATTCTTTCCACACAATGCCTACTGTAGCATATCATTTCCACAATTTATATTGAGCAATATAAGCAATAGAAACTAGAAAACAAGCAAACTATGCATTGAAAATAGAATATGTCAAAAACAGAACAGTCTGTAGTAATCTTTACTCCAACCATACTTTTGCTACTCCAATTTTTTTTACAAATTAGGACAACCTGGGAAATTTATCTATTAATATTTTGCAAAGAGAATCGGTATTTTATCACACTTCTGTTAAAATGAGAATTTTTTTCCTGGGCGCAAATGTTTCTATTTTTCATCAAGAACAAATCAACTATCACCATAGACCATCCCAAAAGGTCTTACTTGGCACTTTATTGAAACGAAAGCAATAAAACATGATTAGTACAGTAGCATAATTATGTGAACACAGAAAAACAGTAGGCAAAAGTTTTGGGTTGTCTCCCAACAAGCGCTTTTCTTTAATGCCTTTTAAGCTAGTCATGATGAGTTCAATGATGCTCGCATGAAAGATAAGGATTGGAACATAACAAGAGCATCATGAATCATAAGTTCCTCTCTCATAATAATTTTCGGTAGAATCATGAATAGATTCATCAATATAACCATCACATAAAACATTCTTTTCATGATCTACAAGCATAGAAATTTTATTACTCTCCTCATAAGAAATTTTCTTCTCATTCACAATGGTGGGACTATCATATGAAATTCGAATGCTATAAATTTTTTCCACATTAAAAGAGTAATGTTTAGAAAGAGGGTAATCATAACTATGACAAGTTTTATAAATATAATCATCACTAGTTTTTATAACATAAGTATCATCACAATAATCATCATAAGTAGCATCTTTGTTCTCATCGTAGATAGGAGGCATGCAATCATCATAGCAAATTTGATCGTTCAAAGTAGGGGGACTAAAAAGATCATCTTCATTAAACATAGCATCCCCAAGCTAGGGACAAACATTAATTGCATCAAATAAATTCTAAAACATATCATTCTCATCAAAGATAGCATCCCCATGTGTCGGATTTTGGGTTCCGGCAGACCCTTAAGGTTCGAACACTGGGGTGCGCGCGGAGATTACGCCTTCTACCTCCCCGTCTTGCAAAGATCTAAACTACTAAAAGAACTGCACAAGGGACGCAAGATTTATACTGGTTCGGGCCACCGTTGTGGTGTAATACCCTACTCCAGTGTGTGGTTGGTGGATTGCCTCCTGGGGCTGATGATGATGAACAATACAAGGAAGAACAGCCTCGCGAGGGTCTGTTCTTGGCTGGGGTGATGAACTGCTAAGAGGAGTTCAGCCTCCCTTCTCTCTCACACTCACTCTCTTTGCTTGCGAACCGAACGAATGACCCTCTCTCTCTTTTTCGCCTTCCCCACTTTGCTCTGTGGGCGGCTGGTCCTATTTATAGAGGCCCTGGTCCTCTTCCCAAATATCGAGCGGGAAGGGAGCCAACAATGGCGGGCTAATTTGAAGGGGGACAGCAAGCATCAACTATCCTGACAAAAGCAGTCTTCGCCTACGCAAAGCTCTGGTGATGACACCGTCCTGGGCTCCATGTTGACCTCCGTCTTGTAGTCCTCCTGGTCTTGGTCTCGTTGCACCGAAATGGCAACCTTTGCCTGATGCCTCGGTACTCCACGGCTGCGCTTGCCCCCTTTGCACCAAAGAGGAAAGAAGGACGCTGTGCGCGCTGGTGCCCGCTTGGCGCCCCGAGTCATCATGTCTTGCATCACGGGCACCTCGCGAGGTACCCCGCCTTGATCTCTCCACCTCCTCGCGAGCCAGCCTGACGAGGCCGTGCCTGAGGAAGCTCCGTGTCGTCCGCCTCGCGAGGCTTGGCCCCTCGCGAGGGTCTTGAGTCTTGTGTTGATGAAGATGGGCCGTGCTGGGCCTCCTTTGAGCCACGCCGCAGGCCGCAGGCAGGCAAGTCTGGGGACCCCCGTTCCCAGAACGCCGATAGTAGCCCCCGGGCCCAAGGCGCACATGGACTTGGCCGTGCTGAGAGGCGAAAGGGCAAGGGCGAAGTGCCGCGGGCCCTAACAGCCTGCGGCCTTGGGCGCCGCGTGGCGATTGATGGGACGTTGCCGTCTCCACTTCCCCATGATGCCTTGATGATCGCGCGAGTTGGACAAGTCCCTGCATGCAGATCGTGTCATGATTACCTGTGATCGTGGAAGCCGGCGGTTGGCCTTCGCCGGCTATAAGTACGGAGCTGTGCGTGCCCTTCCAGTCCATTCCTCCTGGCTTCTCCTTCTTCCCGATCCTTTCTCCGCCTTGTTGCGATGGCTCTGATCCGCCGGTTCTCTGCAGCTGAGAAGGGAAAGGCTCCTCGAGAGGGGCCAGACCCGCTCCCGCTGAAGAAACGGCTCGCCCTTTGCAGTCGGGACGAGGAAGACCGTCAGGCGGTGCCGAGGCCCTGGTGCGAGCAGGCTCCGCCAGGGTTCCCACTTCCCTTGTATGCCCACGTCGAGGGTGCCGATGCCGATCTCCGCGGTCGGCGCCGTCGTAGGCGCCGTCGGGTCATGAAGGCGTGGGTTGTTCCTCCTGGAGTCCATGCCGAGGGCTCGTCCCAAGAGTTCGTGCTTCACGTCTCCATTCCTCTCCAGTCCTGGATCCGTCTGCCTTCCTTCTTCGCCTCCATCATCCCTCCGGGAGGGCCCCTGGAGCTCTGGCTGCAGCACGCCGGCTGCAGCACCCTCGCGACCGAGGCAGAGGTCGTGGTCGCTGCCCCGGGCGAGGTCTACATGTCCCGCGGCTGGAGAAAGATCGCCCGGGTTTGCAAGGAAAGGGGCATCTTTGCGGTCCACTTGGAGTATGATGGCGCTGCGGGGATGTTCTTCAAAGTCTTCGACGCGAACGGGCGCCGGCTGGAGTGTTGCCCCGGGAGAGGTGGCCAGGTCCTTGCCCTGGTGAGGGCTAGGCCCGTCGACCGCTCCCTTGGCGGAGGCGCCGGAGGACCCAGTGACTCCGGCGAGGTCTTCGCGACTCCGGAGACGAGCGACGACAGCTACGAGCCCCCGAGTTGGCGCCGCTCCCGGAGCAGGGCGGGCTCGTCTGGCCGTTGCCGACCCTGATCTGGATGGGGTTGGTGCCGGCGCCTGACGGCCCACTGTTGATGATGGCATCTTTTGCTGGAGCTCGTGTAGTTAGCACCCCTTAGGATCCGTTCCCTGCGAGGAATCAAAATGCACCCCACGGGGGCTTGTAAGGTGCCTGTAGTCCCGTTTGTTAATACGTAACCTATGCTGCAGAGCTGTGTGAGTTGTTGATTCCGTCTTAGCTCAGTTCTCCCTTTCAAACCTTGCGAGGGCTTGGTGCTCTGCGCCGACAGGTCCCAGTCCCAAGGCGGCGTCAGCCATCACTGGTATGCCAGGTCGCGATGCCGTGGTCAAGGCCCGGAGGTGAGCGACCCGGGGTCCGTTAAGAGCCCCTGAGTCGCGATGCTCAGGAGGTCCCCTTTGGCGCCCAAGCAGTCGTTGTTCGACGAGAAAGGAGAGCGGCATCGCCGACACGGAATTGCGTTACGTGCGGGGGTGGTGCTGCGATAGCTGGTGCTTTCGGGTGGTGACTTATCTCGAGAGTCGGGGATTATTCCTAGTGTGCCGTCGGGTCCGCGTGTCGGCAGGAGCGGAATCGCTCGGCAAGGTCCTCGCGAGCCCCTTCTCCCCCGCCTTTTCTCCCCTTTCTGCTCTATGTCCTCGGGTCCCAGCCCTCGAGCTAGTCTCAGCCGTCGCTGGTATGCCAGGTCGCGATGCCGTGGTCAAGGCCAGAGGGTGAGGGCTGGAGAGCCAATAGGAGCCCTGAGTCGCGATGCTCAGGCACCCCCCCTTTAACGTGCAAGCGGTTCGCGTGGGCGAGAGTGAAAAGAACGCCGCGAGGGCCGTGCCTGGTGCAACTCCCTTAGGGGATCCTGTAAACTCATCATAGAAGGAAGAAAAGGTTGTCATGACAACTGTCAGTCTGGCGTTAGTTGCTTCCGAGGGGGGATGAGGCACTGGAGGCTTGACGAGGTGGCGCTATGCGGGGCTGCCGCAGCCAGAGCTCAGCCATTCAGGTTTGTCGGCGTTGCAGGGACGGACCCATGCGCGAGCGTCGTGCCGTTGTGGGAGCAATTCCGTCTGTTGGTGTCAGTTGAGCAGGCAACTAGATCAAACACGTTAGCTGTGGAGGAGGGGGTTCATTCAAACAGATGCTGGGAAGGTAAACATCGCTGGGTTGGGCCCAAGCGACTTGGGGATGATGCAGCCCGAGGGGCGCCCCCAACAAGGCAAGCTAACGACATGAAAATAACAAGGGATACATACCGCGGGGACGGACCCACGCGGCCTGGGAACGATGCAGCCCTGGGAGGGCGCTCCCAGCTGAAAATGAAACTTATAAGATGTCACCTGAGGGTGTCGAGGGTGAAGGGGTGTCCGTGCAGCAGACTCGAGAGGCTGCGGAAGCCAATCCTCACGAGCCCCCAGGCCCAGGGGCCTCGGGAGGCTCCAGGGGCACTGGTAGCCCTTCACGAGTCATCTCCATCTCCGCTAGGGCTGCGGAACGCCTGTCTTCTTGAGCCTCCATGATGCTCCTCACGAGGCGCTGGCGTGTAGCAACCGTGCTCGGCAGGCCATAAGGCATGCGAACGTAGCTGTGGGGTGGACCCCGGCAGCGCCCAACTCGCGAGGGCCAGAGGCGCTCCATGGTAGCGGCTTGGTTGAGACTGGTACATCAATGCAGACACGCAGCCCACCATCCTCGCCTGGATGGGGAGCCGCAGCCGGTAGACGGCGGCAACCTCTCATGATCCTTGATTCCTGTAGTTCTCGAATGGCTTTGTCAACGAACTCCTGCGGGTCTGACCTTCCTTGCCTTGCTCCTTCTTGAGGGAAACACGCTTCGAAACTCGCCTCCACGTGGTGCCCAAGCGCCTCCCTCGTGACCCTGGCCAGGTCGGTGACCCTCCAGGGGAGAGCCCCCGAGCCCTGCCTGAGGAGGGTGCCGGGCGCGCTTTCCTATGCGATGGAAGGGGGTTCCCCCTGGGCGGACGCGGGCCCGGAGGGGCCTGCCTCCCGAGGGGCCGGTCCGGATGATGTCTTCTTCTTCTTGGGGGTGGTCTCGGGAAGCCTCCTACTTCCGCGATCCGGGTCTTCCAGCGACGCGGCCTGAAAGGCCCGCTCCAGGGAACACACTGCATCCCTCTCTTCACAGGGCACCGTGATGACTCCGCCACTCCCTGGCATCTTGAGGACGTTGTAGCCATGGTGAGTCACGGCCATGAACTTGGGCAGCGCTGGGTACCCGAGGATGGCGTTGTACGGCAGGCGGATGTGGGCAACGTCGAAGTCGATGTGCTCAGTGCGGTAGTTGTCGCGTGCCCCGAAGGTGACAGGGAGGCGGACCTGCCCAATCGGGATCGTGGAACCGTCGGTGATTCCGGAGAAGGGCTTGGTTGGCTGAAGCTGGTCGCACAGCACTTGGAGATTGTTGAACGTTTCCACAGGCAGGACGTTGAGTCCTGCCCCATCATCGATGAGGGTCTTGGTGACCAGCACATCGCTGATGACTGGGGAGCAGAGCATCGCGAGGACGCCAGATGTGGCTGCACACTTGAGTTGATCCGCTGAGCTGAATGTGATGGCGCACGCCGACCACCTGAGAGGGCGCGTTGCTTCGAGCCTGGGGAGGGCTGCGTTCACCTCGTGGGCAAACTGCTTGAAGATGCGTTGGGAGGCTGGGGCTTGAGCTCCGCCCAGGATGCAGGCGATTGCGCGTGGCTCCTGGAAGCCCCCAGCCCCCTCATCTTGATGGCGGTCCTCGTTCCTCCTTGGCTGAGGCGGCAGTGGAGGGAGGTCTGCGTTGCCTTGCGGGCGATCCTCACGAGGCTGATCCCTCCAGTCCCCCTCGCGAGGCAGGTCTCGCCAGCGATCCTCGCGAGGCTGATCGCGCCACCCTTGGCGCGGGCCACGGTCTTCCCAGCGTCCTGCTTTCTTCCTCCTCCTCGGCCGTAGCCCCGATCGGCGCGATCGGGACGACGGCCGATCCTTCCTTCCCGCACGGCGCGGAGTTCTTGGCATTCGTTGGTGTTGTGGGTGTGGAGGTCGTGGTACACACAGTACCGGCTGCCCCTGGAGGACTCAGGCAGATCTTTGCCCCGCTTGGTGTCTGGTTCTGCTGCGAGCACGGCAGCCCCCTTGCGCTTCACATCCTTGGACTTGGGCTTATTCTCTTCTGGGTCTGCGGCAGGCAGCTCGAGGAGGGAGAGGTGTCCCTCCTCAGCCCTGGCGCACTTGGTCGCCAAGTTGAATAGCTCCAGGGAGGTGCACAGGTCCTCATGCATCGCCAGCTCCTCCTTCATCTTGACGCCGCGCACACCATCGGAGAAGGCAGAGATGATGGCCTCCTCGGACACCTTGGGGATCTTGAGGCGCGCGTTGTTGAAGCGCTGGATGTACTTTTGCAGGGTCTCTCCGGTTGTTGCTTGATGCGGCGCATGTTGCTCACGGCGGGCGGCCGGTCACGAGTACCTTGGAAGTTGGCGATGAAGCGGGTGCGTATCTGGTCCCAGGAAGAGATCGTGCCCGGAGCCAGATTCAGGAGCCAGGTGCGTATCTGGTCCCAGGAAGAGATCGTGCCCGGAGCCAGATTTAGGAGCCAGGTGCGAGCTCCTTCCTTGAGCGCCATGGGGAACCAGTTCGCCATGACCTTTTCGTCCTCGCTGGCAGCTTCGATGCCCAGCTCGTAGAGCTGGAGGAACTCCGCGGGGTCAGTCGTGCCATCGTAACGTGGAGGCAGGTCTGGCTTGAACTTGCCGGGCCACGCCACGCTACGCAGCTCGGTGGTGTAAGCACGGCAGCCTGCGGTGGCCACGAAAGGCCTCGGCTGGTGGAGAGCTTGGTCTTGGGGGTTCCCTCGCGCTGCAGCTAGGAGCAGTGCGGGGTCTTGGCGTGCCAGGGCTGGTGCAGGGTCGCGGCGCACCAGAGCAGGGAGCGCCCGGGCGGCTCCTTGCGGGCGAGGGATCTCTTGGCAGCTCCGTTCTTGCTGCGCTGGCGCCTGACGGAGCGGGTTCCGCCCAGGGGCCACGCGCCTTGGGCCCATGGCCTATTCTTGGAGAGGAAGCGGCTGGTACGCCTCCGGAGCTTCGTTGCCCACGCGAGGCGGGGTGTGGCGCAGAGGAACGGACGGCGCGGGAGAGCCCCCTGCGGCGCGGACAAGCTCGGCGACGCGGTCGAGCCACTCCTCGTAGACGTCGTTGATGGGACGGTAGCGCAGGAGATCGTTTGCCGCGAGGAGCGCAGCTCGAGCCTCCATGGGTGCGCGGAGCGCGCGGGACAAGAACCAGCGGGCGCGAGCGATGGAGTAGCAGTGTGGCCGTCTTGCCGCACGGAGGGATGCTGGGACGACGCTTGCTGCTCGCCCCCCGCCAGGCCGGTGGCGGCATTGACGGCGGGCGACGGGGAACGACAAGGACGGCCACCGACGGGCGCCGTCTGGGCGACGCGAGAAGCGATGGCGGCCCGGCGCTCGGCGCGGGCCCGTCGTGCGTCGGACATGGATGCGACGGTCGGAGGAGAACGGGGCGGTGGACGACGAATTCCGGCGCACCCCTACCTGGCGCGCCAAATGTCAGATTTCGGGTTCCGACGGACCCTTAAGGTTCGAACACTGGGGTGCACGCGGAGATTACGCCTTCTACCTCCCCGTCTCGCAAAGATCTAAACTACTAAAAGAACTGCACAAGGGATGCAAGATTTATACTGGTTCGGGCCACTGTTGTGGTGTAATACCCTACTCCAGTGTGTGGTTGGTGGATTGCCTCCTGGGGCTGATGATGATGAACAATACAAGGAAGAACAGCCTCGCGAGGGTCTGTTCTTGGCTGGGGCGATGAACTGCTAAGAGGAGTTCAGCCTCCCTTCTCTCTCTCTCACTCACTCTCTCTGCTTGCGAACCTAACGAATGACCCTCTCTCTCTTTTTCGCCTTCCCCACTTTGCTATGTGGGCGGCTGGTCCTATTTATAGAGGCCCTGGTCCTCTTCCCAAATATCGAGTGGGAAGGGAGCCAACAATGGCAGGCTAATTTGAAGGGGGACAGCAAGCATCAACTATCCTGACAAAAGCAGTCTTCGCCTGCGCAAAGCTCTGGTGATGACGCCGTCCTGGGCTCCATGGTGACCTCCGTCTCGTAGTCCTCCTGGTCTTGGTCTCGTTGCACCGAAATGGCAACCTTTGCCTGATGCCTCGGTACTCCGCGGCTGCGCTTGCCCCCTTTGCACCAAAGAGGAAAGAAGGACGCTGCACACGCTGGCGCCCGCCTGGCGCCCCGAGTCGTCATGGTTTGCGTCACGGGCACCTCGCGAGGTACCCCGCCTTGATCTCTCCGCCTCCTCGCGAGCCAGCCTGACGAGGCCGTGCCTAAGGAAGCTCCGTGTCGTCCGCCTCGCGAGGCTTGGCCCCTCGCGAGGGTCTTGAGTCTTGTGTTGATGAAGATGGGCCGTGCTGGGCCTCCTTTGAGCCACGCCGCAGGCCGCAGGCAGGCAAGTCTGGGGACCCCCATTCCCAGAACGCCGACACCAAGCTTGTGGCTTGGCATATCATAAGCATAATCAATCTCATCATTAATAGTACGAATAGCACCAACGATATAGCAATTGCTATCATCATAATTTCCCAAGTTGATGCCAAAAAGATTTCCAAGATTATAAGAAGTATCATTATCTTCCCAATCATAATTATCACAGCAAACAATAGGCATAACAAAATCATCATCAAGTGCATTATCTTCCACAATTATTTTTTATTCATTTTCATGAGGCACAACAACAATAGGAGCAACATTATTTGGGAGAGATACCTTTTTACCTCTATAATTTCTTATTTTCTTCTTATTCACCACCCCATGTATGGGTTTAATCAACTTTTTCGAGCTTCTTGTTGAAGAGATTGATTGGATATGAAGCTCCTCCTCGTTACCTGATTCATCATAATAAACACTACGAGGGTATTGGGACATATTTTTCCTTTCATTAATACTCTCTTCATATTCTATTTGTTTTCTTGTCTTTAGATAGTTGGCAATATAAGGATTCTCAATGCAATTTACCGCACGAAACATATAGATTTCCTCAAGATCAAAATCAAGAAATCTCTTGAGATTAAATTTTGGAATACCCTCAGTTATACGTTTAATTTCTTCATACCCCAAAAGAAGACTAAGCTCTTTATGATGCTCAAGGGTAATCAAGTTATCACAATTTTTGGACACGATTTGATCATGAAACAATTTGCATTGGAGATTTAAATGACCACGTTCATTGCAAAATTCACAAGGATGGCGAGAAAAACCAAATCTTTCAGCACAATCATCTAGCCTCTCTTGCAACTTTTTTCGTTTATAAATATTTATGCTTCTTACAAAATCTATCTTCCCTTTTTGGTGTGCATTTTCACTCCCAATTCACTCCGCAAAAATTGACATTCTTATAGGAGACATCATTATCATGACTAATGTAATCATCATTAACATCATGGATATTCAAAGAATTCAAACTAGCAATATTGCAATCATGCCCATCATCCAACGTTTTTATGCCATAAATTTTATTGAATTCTTTTTATAGAAATTGAGCACAATTCTCGAAATCCTTATTCTCAAGATAAACATTATAAAGATAAAGAACAACTTGAGGTAACCCAATCTCCATTTTCTTGTAGCTTTCTTTTATAAACCAAACTAGTGATAAACAAGAAACTAAAAGATTCAATTGCAAGATCTAAATACATACCTTCATGCACTCACCTCCCCAGCAACGGCGCCAGAAAAGAGCTTCATTGACGGGATTTGAGTGCCGCTTACCTAACCTCCCAGGCAACGACACGCGAAAAGAGCTTGATGTCTACTACACAACTTGTTCTTGTAGACTTGTGTTGGGTCTCCAAGCGAAGAGTTTTGTAGGACAGTAGAAATTTTCCCTCAAGTGGATGGCCTAAGGTTTATCAATCCGTGGGAGGCATAGGATGAAGATAATCTCTCTCAAACAACCCTGCAACCAAATAACAAAGAGTCTCTTGTGTCCTCAACACACCAAATACAATGGTAATTTGTATAGGTGCACTAGTTCGGCGAAGAGATGGTAATAAAAGTGTGGTAATAATTGTAGATATTGATTTTTGTAATAGGAACAATAAAAATAGCAAGGTAGCAATTGATAAAACGGAGCACAAATGGTATTGCAATGCTTGAAAATGAGGCCTAGGGTTCGTACTTTCACTAGTGCAATCTCTCAACAATGCTAATATAATTTGATCAATAACCATCCCTCAACGTGCGAGAAGAATCACTCCAAAGTTCCTATCAAGCGGAAAACATAAGAAGAAATCATTTGTAGGGTACGAAACCACCTCGAAGCTATTCTTTCCGATTGATCTATCCAAGATTTCATACTAAAATAACACCAAATAATTTCAGATTCATAATACTCAATCCAACACAAAGAACCTGAAAGAGTGCCCCAAGATTTCTACTCGAGAAACAAAGACAAGAACGTGCATCAACCCCTATGCGTAGATTACCCCAATGTCACCTCGGGAATCCGTGACTTGAGTGCCAGAACATATATCAAGTGAATCAAAATAATACCCCATTGTCACCACGGGTATTCATATGCAAGACATATATCAAGTGCTCTCAAATCCATAAAAGTGTTCAATCCAATAAAACAAAATCTCAAAGGGAAAACTCAACTCATCACAACAAGATAGAGAGGGGAAAACACCATATGATCCGACTATATTAACAAAGCCCGCGATACATCAAGATCGTGACATCTCAAGAACAGGAGAGAGAGAGAGAGATTAAACACATAGCTACTAGTACAAACCCTCAGCCCCGAGGGTGGACTACTCCCTCCTCATTATGGTGGCCGCCGGGATGATGAAGATGGCCACCAGAGATGATTTCCCCCTCCGGCAGGGTGCCAGAACGGGGTCTAGATTGGTTTTTCGTGGCTACAAAGGCTTGTGGCGATGGAACTTCTGATCTAGGGTAACCCCGAGGGTTTTTGGAATATTTGACTATTTATAGGGAGAAGAGGGGGTATGGGAGGCCACCGAGGTGGGCACAACCCACCTGGGCGCGCCTGGGCCCCCAGGCACGCCCTGGTGGGTTGTGCCCCCTCGGGGCACCTCCAGGTGTTGCTCTGGCTCATTGGATGTCTTCTAGTCCATAAATGATCCACAAAAAGTTTCGCAGTGTTTGTACTCCGTTTGATATGGATTTCCCACGATGTAAAAAACAAGCAAAAAACATCAACTGGCACTAGGCACTAGGTCAATAGGTTAGTCCCAAAAAATGATATAAGTTGCTATAAAATGATTGTAAAACATCCAAGAATGATAATATAACAACATGAATACTTCATAAATTATAGATAAGTTGGAGACGCATCAGGACGCGAGGAGAGGCTGGCAGAGTGATACGTGGCAAATAAGATGAACTGTGCGAGCGATGTGAGAGGCATCAAGCACAAATCAGATTAGAGTTGCGTGTGCGATACATGACATACAGTTGATCCATCCGAGCTGTTTG
Source organism: Triticum monococcum (assembly GCA_034509565.1). Taxonomy (NCBI): domain Eukaryota; kingdom Viridiplantae; phylum Streptophyta; class Magnoliopsida; order Poales; family Poaceae; genus Triticum; species Triticum monococcum. Next base: position 526,625,144 of record CM067847.1, read on the forward strand.
TGATGGAATAAGCCGTGTGTTTTGTGGGCAAATGCTTGCTGGTATACAACCATCTGCGATTGATGAATTCATCACCGACGGGTTCCCTAGTGTGGTCCGTGTGCGATGTGATATTACAAGGTTCAAATTCTAGAGTTACATGGATCAAATTCGAAGATTACAAGGTTCAAACTGATATTAGAAATGTAATTTAGCTTATTCAGCTGCAAATACCCGTGCTGATCAGCTGAACATGGATTAGCCACTGGTTCAAACTAAAAATACAAATAGTAAGGCTGGTTTCGAAACCTCATCATTTCTGCAAAGGGATCAGCCGCTGACAAGTCATGTATGGGGTTGACACAATGACTTCCGATTACTCTGTCATATGCAGTTCCAATATGAAATTTAGCTTTTTTGGAGCCTTTTCCATTCTGCAGTAGCTGCATGCGTTGATCAACAAACCATTCATTTTTTTCGATATAAATGCATGTCCAACCTCATTACCTTCAGCACCCTTGCTCTGACAACAAAGAACCTGTCAAATATAATCTCCGGTAAGGTCCCTCGGTAGGAGTTCAAAGTAAATTTTGAGAGATGCAGATCTAGGCATTCGATGTGATTGTCGTTATATTGTATCACATTATTCACCACTGGGCCTACTATTATCTACAAAAGAAGAGAACGTGTTAGTGCGTACATGCAGTTTTGAACACTACTACATGCCTATTTGGTTTGCAGGATTAGTAAAATGCAACAACATGCCGTCTTCGATGTGACATGATTAACATGGGCATTTGATTACAATCTAGAAAAATGTAGCCTTCTTCACAAGAGGTTGGAGTGGATGAAAAATCCCTAAGAAAACTAGTACAGATGAATCCAAAGGAGAAATGCTTATGGTTTGTAACCAGATGAATCAAGCAACCAATTGAAGGAAATATGCCCTAGAGGCAATAATAAAGTTATTATTTATTTCCTTATATCATGATAAATGTTTATTATTCATGCTAGAATTGTATTAACCGGAAACATAATACATGTGTGAATACATAGACCAACAGAGTGTCACTAGTATGCCTCTACTTGACTAGCTCGTTAATCAAAGATGGTTGTGTTTCCTAACCATGAACAAAGAGTTGTTATTTGACTAACGAGGTCACATCATTAGTTGAATGATCTGATTGACATGACCCATTCCATTAGCTTAGCACCCGATCGTTTAGTATGTTGCTATTGCTTTCTTCATGACTTATACATGTTCCTATAACTATGAGATTATGCAACTCCCGTTTACCGGAGGAACACTTTGGGTACTACCAAACGTCACAACGTAACTGGGTGATTATAAAGGAGTACTACACGTGTCTCCAATGGTGGATGTTGGGTTGGCGTATTTCGAGATTAGGGTTTGTCACTCCGATTGTCGGAGAGGTATCTCTGGGCCCTCTCGGTAATACACATCACATAAGCCTTGCAAGCATAATAACTAAGATGTTAGTTATGAGATGATGTATTATGGAACGAGTAAAGAGACTTGCCAGTAACGAGATTGAACTAGGTATTGGATACCGACGATCGAATCTCGGGCAAGTAACATACCGATGACAAAGGGAACAACGTATGTTGTTATGCGGTGTGACTGATAAAGATCTTCGTATAATATGTAGGAGCCAATATGGGCATCCAGGTCCCGCTATTGGTTATTGACCGGAGACATGTCTCGGTCATGTCTACATTGTTCTCGAACCGTAGGGTCCGCACGCTTAACGTTACGATGACAGTTATTATGAGTTTATGCATTTTGATGTACCGAAGGTTGTTCGGAGTCCCGGATGTGATCACGGACATGACGAGGAGTCTCGAAATGGTCGAGACGTAAAGATTGATATATTGGAAGCCTATGTTTGGACACCGGAAGTGTTCCGGGTGAAATCGGGATTTTACCGGAATACCGGGAGGGTTACCAGAACCCCCCGGGAGGCAAATGGGCCTATTGGGCCTTAGTGGAAAAGTGAAAAGGGGCTGCCCACAAGGGCTGCGCGCCTCCCCCCTTCCCTAGTCCTATTAGGACTAGGAGAAGGGGCCGGCCCCCCCTCTCTTCTCTCTTCTCTTTGAAGAGTCCAATTAGGAATAGGATTGGGGGGGAGTCCTACTCCCGGTAGGAGTGGGACTCCCCCTGCGCCTCTCTCCCTAGCCGGCCGAACCCCTCCCCCTGCTCCTTTATATACGGGGGCAGGGGGCACCCCATAGACACACAAGTTGATCATTGTTGATCGTTCCTTAGCCGTGTGCGGTGCCCCCTGCCACCAAATTCCACCTCGGTCATATCGTTGTAGAGCTTAGGCGAAGCCCTGCGTCGGTAGTACATCAAGATCGTCACCACGCCGTTGTGCTGATGGAACTCTTCCTCGATGCTTTGCTGGATCGGAGCCCGAGGATCGTCATCGAGCTGAACGTGTGCTAAGAACTCGGAGGTGCCGGAGTAACGGTGCTTGGATCGGTCGGATCGGGAAGAAGACGTACGACTACTTCCTCTACGTTGTGAGATCGCTTCCGCAGTCGGTCTGCGTTGGTACGTAGACAATACTCTCCCCCTCGTTGCTATGCATCACCATGATCTTGCATGTGCGTAGGAAAATTTTCGAAATTACTACGTTCCCCAACAGTGGCATCCGAGCCTAGGTTTTATGGTTTGATGTTATTTGCACGAGTAGGACACAAGTGAGTTGTGGGCGATACAAGTCATACTGCCTACCAGCATGTCATACTTTGGTTCGGCGGTATTGTTGGACGAGACGATCCGGACCAACCTTACGCGTACTCTTACGCGAGACCGGTTCCCTCGACGTGCTTTGCACATAGATGGCTTGCGGAAGACTGTCTCTCCAACTTTAGTTGAACCAAGTGTGGCTACGCCCGGTCCTTGAGAAGGTTAAAACGGAGTCTATTTGACGAACTATCGTTGTGGTTTTGATGCGTAGGTGAGATGAGTTCTTACTTAAGCCCGTAGCAGCCACGTAAAACTTGCAACAACAAAGTAGAGGACGTCTAACTTGTTTTTGCAGGGCATGTTGTGATGTGATATGGTCAAGGCATGATGCTGATTTTATTGTATGAGACGATCATGTTTTGTAACCGAGTTATCGGCAACTGGCAGGAGCCATATGGTTGTCGCTTTATTGTATGCAATGCAATCGCGATGTAATGCTTTACTTTATTACTAAGCGGTAGTGATAGTCGTGGAAGCATAAGATTGGCGAGACGACAACGATGCTACGATGGAGATCAAAGGTGTCGCGCCGGTGACGATGGTGATCATGACGGTGCTTCGGAGATGGAGATCACAAGCACAAGATGATGATGGCCATATCATATCACTTATATTGATTGCATGTGATGTTTATCCTTTTATGCATCTTATCTTGCTTTGATTGATGGTAGCATTATAAGATGATCTCTCACTAAATTATCAAGAAGTGTTCTCCCTGAGTATGCACCGTTGCCAAAGTTCGTCGTGCCCAGACACCACGTGATGATCGGGTGTGATAAGCTCTACGTCCATCTACAACGGGTGCAAGCCAGTTTTGCACACGCAGAATACTCAGGTTAAACTTGACGAGCCTAGCATATGCAGATATGGCCTCGGAACAAAGAGACCGAAAGGTCGAGCGTGAATCATATAGTAGATATGATCAACATGACGATGTTCACCATTGAAAACTACTCCATCTCACGTGATGATCGGTTATGGTTTAGTTGATTTGGATCACGTGATCACTTAGAGGATTAGAGGGATGTCTATCTAAGTGGGAGTTCCTAAGTAATTTGATTAACTGAACTTAAACTTATCATGAACTTAGTACCTGATAGTATCTTGCTTGTTTATGTTGATTGTAGATAGATGGCTCGTGCTGTTGTTCCGTTGAATTTTAATGCGTTCCTTGAGAAAGCAAAGTTGAAAGATGATGGTAGCAATTACACGGACTGGGTCCGTAACTTGAGGATTATCCTCATTGCTGCACAGAAGAATTACGTCCTGGAAGCACCGCTGGGTGCCAGGCCTGCTGCTGGAGCAACACCAGATGTTATGAACGTCTGGCAGAGGAAAGCTGATGACTACTCGATAGTTCAGTGTGCCATGCTTTACGGCTTAGAATCGGGACTTCAACGATGTTTTGAACGTCATGGAGCATATGAGATGTTCCAGGAGTTGAAGTTAATATTTCAAGCAAATGCCCGGATTGAGAGATATGAAGTCTCCAATAAGTTCTATAGATGCAAGATGGAGGAGAACAGTTCTGTCAGTGAGCATATACTCAAAATGTCTGGGTATAACAATCACTTGATTCAGATGGGAGTTAATCTTCCAGATGATTGCGTCATTGACAGAATTCTCCAATCACTGCCACCAAGCTACAAGAGCTTCGTGATGAACTATAATATGCAAGGGATGAACAAGACTATTCCCGAGCTCTTCGCAATGCTGAAAGCTGCGGAGGTAGAAATCAAGAAGGAGCATCAAGTGTTGATGGTCAGCAAAACCACTAGTTTCAAGAAAAAGGGCAAAGGGAAGAAAAAGGGGAACTTCAAGAAGAACAGCAAGCAAGTTGCTGCTCAGGAGAAGAAACCCAAGTCTGGACCTGAGCCTGAAACTGAGTGCTTCTACTGCAAGCAGACTGGTCACTGGAAGCGGAACTGCCCCAAGTATTTGGCGGATAAGAAGGATGGCAAGGTGAACAAAGGTATATGTGATATACATGTTATTGATGTGTACCTTACTAGAGCTCGCAGTAGCACCTGGGTATTTGATACTGGTTCTGTTGCTAATATTTGCAACTCGAAACAGGGACTACGGAATAAGCGGACGCTAGCAAAGGACGAGGTGACGATGCGCGTGGGAAACGGTTCCAAAGTCGATGTGCTCGCGGTCGGCACGCTACCTCTACATCTACCTTCGGGATTAATATTAGACCTAAATAATTGTTATTTGGTGCCAGCGTTGAGCATGAACATTATATCTGGATCTTGTTTGATGCGAGACGGTTATTCATTTAAATCAGAGAATAATGGTTGTTCTATTTATATGAGTAATATCTTTTATGGTCATGCACCCTTAAAGAGTGGTCTATTCTTGTTGAATCTCGATAGTAGTGATACACATATTCATAATATAGAAGCCAAAAGATGCAGAGTTGATAATGATAGTGCAACTTATTTGTGGCACTGCCGTTTAGGTCATATCGGTGTAAAGCGCATGAAGAAACTCCATACTGATGGGCTTTTGGAACCACTTGATTATGAATCACTTGGTACTTGCGAACCGTGCCTCATAGGCAAGATGACTAAAACACCATTCTCCGGTACTATGGAGAGAGCAACAGATTTATTGGAAATCATACATACCGATGTATGTGGTCCGATGAATATTGAGGCTCGTGGCGGATATCGTTATTTTCTCACCTTCACAGATGATTTAAGCAGATATGGGTATATCTACTTAATGAAACATAAGTCTGAAACATTTGAAAAGTTCAAGGAATTTCAGAGTGAAGTTGAAAATCATCGTAACAAGAAAATAAAATTTCTACGATCTGATCGTGGAGGAGAATATTTGAGTTACGAGTTTGGTATACATTTGAAAAATTGTGGAATAGTTTCGCAACTCACGCCACCTAGAACACCACAACGTAATGGTGTGTCCGAACGTCGTAATCGTACTTTACTAGATATGGTGCGATCTATGATGTCTCTTACTGATTTACCGCTATCGTTTTGGGGTTATGCTTTAGAGACGGCCGCATTCACGTTAAATAGGGCACCATCAAAATCCATTGAGATGACGCCTTATGAACTATGGTTTGGCAAGAAACCAAAGTTGCTGTTTCTTAAAGTTTGGGGCTGCGATGCTTATGTGAAAAAGCTTCAACCTGATAAGCTCAAACCCAAAGCGGAGAAATGTGTCTTCATAGGATACCCAAAGGAAACTGTTGGGTATACCTTCTATCACAGATCCGAAGGCAAGACATTCGTTGCTAAGAATGGATCATTTCTAGAGAAGGAGTTTCTCTCGAAAGAAGTGAGTGGGAGGAAAGTAGAACTTGACGAGGTAACTGTACCTGCTCCCTTATTGGAAAATAGTACATCACAGAAAACTGTTTCTGCGACACCAATACCAATTAGTGAGGAAGCTAATGATGATGATCATGAAACTTCAGGGCAAGATACTACTGAACCACGTAGATCAACCAGAGTGAGAGCCGCACCAGAGTGGTACGGTAATCTAGTTCTGGAAGTCATGCTGCTAGATCATGATGAACCTACAAACTATGAAGAAGCGATGGTGAGCCCAGATTCCACAAAGTGGCTTGAGGCCATGAAATCTGAGATGGGATCCATGTATGAGAACAAAGTATGGACTTTGGTTGACTTGCCCGATGATCGGCAAGCAATTGAGAATAAATGGATCTTCAAGAAAAAGACTGACGCTGACGATAATATTACTGTCTATAAAGCTCGACTTGTCGCAAAAGGTTTTCGACAAGTTCAAGGGGTTGACTACGATGAGACCTTCTCACCCGTAGCGATGCTTAAATCCGTCAGAATCATGTTAGCAATTGCCGCATTTTATGATTATGAAATATGGCAAATGGATGTCAAAACTGCATTCCTGAATGGATTTCTGGAAGAAGAGTTGTATATGATGCAACCAGAAGGTTTTGTCGATCCAAAGGGAGCTAACAAAGTATGCAAACTCCAGCGATCCATTTATGGACTGGTGCAAGCATCTCGGAGTTGGAATAAACGCTTTGATAGTGTGATCAAAGCATTTGGCTTTATACAGACTTTTGGAGAAGCCTGTATTTACAAGAAAGTGAGTGGGAGCTCTGTAGCATTTCTGATATTATATGTAGATGACATATTGCTGATTGGAAATGATATAGAATTTCTGGATAGCGTAAAGGGATACTTGAATAAAAGTTTTTCGATGAAAGACCTCGGGGAAGCTGTTTACATATTAGGCATAAAGATCTATAGAGATAGATCAAGACGCTTAATTGGACTTTCACAAAGCACATACCTTGACAAGATTTTGAAGAAGTTCAAAATGGATCAAGCAAAGAAAGGGTTCTTGCCTGTGTTACAAGGTGTGAAGTTGAGTCAGACTCAACGCCCGACCACTGCAGAAGATAGAGAGAAAATGAAAGAGGTTCCCTATGCTTCAGCCATAGGCTCTATCATGTATGCAATGCTGTGTACCAGACCTGATGTGTGCCTTGCTATAAGTTTAGCAGGGAGGTACCAAAGTAATCCAGGAGTGGATCACTGGACAGCGGTCAAGAACATCCTGAAATACCTGAAAAGGACTAGGGATATGTTTCTCGTATATGGAGGTGACAAAGAGCTCATCGTAAGAGGTTATGTTGATGCAAGCTTTGACACTGATCCGGACGATTCTAAATCGCAAACCGGATACGTGTTTATTTTAAACGGTGGAGCTGTCAGTTGGTGCAGTTCTAAACAAAGCGTCGTAGCGGGATCTACATGTGAAGCGGAGTACATAGCTGCTTCAGAAGCAGCGAACGAAGGAGTCTGGATGAAGGAGTTCATATCCGATCTAGGTGTCATACCTAGTGCATCGGGTCCAATGAAAATCTTCTGTGACAATACTGGTGCAATTGCCTTGGCAAAAGAATCCAGATTTCACAAAAGAACCAAACACATCAAGAGACGCTTCAACTCCATCCGGGATTTAGTCCAGGTGGGAGACATAGAGATTTGCAAGATACATACGGATCTGAATGTTGCAGACCCGTTGACTAAGCCTCTTCCACGAGCAAAACATGATCAGCACCAAGGCTCCATGGGTGTTAGAATCATTACTGTGTAATCTAGATTATTGACTCTAGTGCAAGTGGGAGACTGAAGGAAATATGCCCTAGAGGCAATAATAAAGTTATTATTTATTTCCTTATATCATGATAAATGTTTATTATTCATGCTAGAATTGTATTAACCGGAAACATAATACATGTGTAAATACATAGACCAACAGAGTGTCACTAGTATGCCTCTACTTGACTAGCTCGTTAATCAAAGATGGTTGTGTTTCCTAACCATGAACAAAGAGTTGTTATTTGATTAACGAGGTCACATCATTAGTTGAATGATCTGATTGACATGACCCATTCCATTAGCTTAGCACCCGATCGTTTAGTATGTTGCTATTGCTTTCTTCATGACTTATACATGTTCCTATAACTATGAGATTATGCAACTCCCGTTTACCGGAGGAACACTTTGGGTACTACCAAACGTCACAACGTAACTGGGTGATTATAAAGGAGTACTACAGGTGTCTCCAATGGTGGATGTTGGGTTGGCGTATTTCGAGATTAGGGTTTGTCACTCCGATTGTCGGAGAGGTATCTCTGGGCCCTCTCGGTAATACACATCACATAAGCCTTGCAAGCATAATAACTAAGATGTTAGTTATGAGATGATGTATTACAGAACGAGTAAAGAGACTTGCCAGTAACGAGATTGAACTAGGTATTGGATACCGACGATCGAATCTCGGGCAAGTAACATACCGATGACAAAGGGAACAACGTATGTTGTTATGCGGTGTGACCGATAAAGATCTTCGTAGAATATGTAGGAGCCAATATGGGCATCCAGGTCCCGCTATTGGTTATTGACCGGAGACATGTCTCGGTCATGTCTACATTGTTCTCGAACCGTAGGGTCCGCACGCTTAACGTTACGATGACAGTTATTATGAGTTTATGCATTTTGATGTACCGAAGGTTGTTCGGAGTCCCGGATGTGATCACGGACATGACGAGGAGTCTCAAAATGGTCGAGACGTAAAGATTGATATATTGGAAGCCTATGTTTGGACACAGGAAGTGTTCCGGGTGAAATCGGGATTTTACCGGAATACCGGGAGGGTTACCGGAACCCCCCGGGAGGCAAATGGGCCTATTGGGCCTTAGTGGAAAAGTGAAAAGGGGCTGCCCACAAGGGCTGCGCGCCTCCCCCCTTCCCTAGTCCTATTAGGACTAGGAGAAGGGCCCCCCCCTCTCTTCTCTCTTCTCTTTGAAGAGTCCTATTAGGAATAGGATTGGGGGGGAGTCCTACTCCCGGTAGGAGTGGGACTCCCCCTGCGCCTCTCTCCCTAGCCGGCCGAACCCCTCCCCCTGCTCCTTTATATACGGGGGCAGGGGGCACCCCATAGACACACAAGTTGATCATTGTTGATCGTTCCTTAGCCGTGTGCGGTGCCCCCTGCCACCAAATTCCACCTCGGTCATATCGTTGTAGAGCTTAGGCGAAGCCCTGCGTCGGTAGTACATCAAGATCGTCACCACGCCGTTGTGCTGACGGAACTCTTCCTCGACGCTTTGCTGGATCGGAGCCCGAGGATCGTCATCGAGCTGAACGTGTGCTAAGAACTCGGAGGTGCCGGAGTAACGGTGCTTGGATCGGTCGGATCGGGAAGAAGACGTACGACTACTTCCTCTATGTTGTGAGATCGCTTCCGCAGTCGGTCTGCGTTGGTACGTAGACAATACTCTCCCCCTCGTTGCTATGCATCACCATGATCTTGCGTGTGCGTAGGAAAATTTTCGAAATTACTACGTTCCCCAACACCAATATGGGGTGGGGTGGGGGATGTATGTCCTGAAATCCTCCAAAATTCCTTCAGAAATCGTAGTATTGTAAACTTGGGAAAAGGTGCCAAAAAATGAACTCCCTTATGGTTAAAATTTAACAGGAAAGGAACATCACCTCGATATACAACTTCTTCAGGCACGGAAAGCATCTCAGGAAACTAAAAACTTCATACAGGTTGGGGCCGATAGATTCTAGTGCCAAGAACTTTACTGTGCGCAGAATCTGGGTCAAGCCTTTCTGGATGACAGACGAACATACATCTTCAAAATTAGAAATAATGTTGATATCAAGGAGAGGTAGAAGGCGACTGTTGCACCCGAACGAGTGTGGATGCAATAATAAGTTCGGAGTATTTGAAAGAGGAGAAGCCCACCACTATCAATTTCAGCGCAGAAATGACATTGATTATTGTTGGACCTTGTTGATCAACTACAAGTAATCTCTCAAGTGAAGGTGTGTCCTTAATGACCATACTATGGTCCACCTTTTGTGATCTCTTGTTGCATGTAACGCCCCGGACACACCCGCCGGTGGTCGTTACTCCTGGCGGGATCTAGACTGGCCCCACAGATCAATACTAGTCTTTTCTGCGCACTTTGTCCTCACTCGTGCGCACCCGGGAGCAACTCCCGGTCGGTCGCCCATCCTGACACTACTCCAAGCTGAGCACGCTTAACTTTGGAGTTTTGTCCGAATGGGCTCCCGGAAAAGAAGGAATTCCTTATTGATATGAGTATTCTATCATCCCTAATAAGCCAGGCTATCACATACACCCCCACTCAGAGGAACCGACGTCCTCGTCGGGCCACAGGAACGTTCCCTCTTGGCACAAACGTCTGTGCTTCCAGTCCGGTACATGTGCCATGCCGGGTGCCACGACGGATCACAAACGTCATGAACAACATGACCACGCACCTGTCCGCAACCATCCGTGTAACCGCGAGGGTCGGCTCTGATACCAACTTGTAACGCCCCGGACACACCCGCCGGTGGTCGTTACTCCTGGCGGGATCTAGACTGGCCCCACAGATCAATACTAGTCTTTTCTGCGCACTCTGTCCTCACTCATGCGCACCCGGGAGCAACTTCCCAGTCGGTCACCCATCCTGACACTACTCCAAGCTGAACACGCTTAACTTTGGAGTTCTGTCCGAATGGGCTCCCGGAAAAGAAGGAATTCCTTATTGATATGAGTAGTCTATCATCCCTAATAAGCCAGGCTATCACATTGCAGCACCAGTAACACACATAAATTGTCCAGAGAGTCATGGAGGTCATGTGGAAGCTACTCAACCAATTCATCACCTGAAGATGAAGGAACTCGAGTGCAGTACAGCCGCGGAGTAGGCACTCCATGTCATCCTTTGGGATGAAGACGGCGATGAGCTCGAGGTGGTTTAGTCATGGTAGAAAAAGAGCGGGCGCATCATTAAGGGGGGTGGCAGTAAATGAACTTGGTGAGGCGCACCATGGGCGCGAAGCGGAGCGCGGACGTTGGTAGTGAGCACATATGCCCATCATTAAAACTGAGCTCCTCGAGCTAATCTAGTGTGGGGATCAGAACCACTCGTCAAGCTTGGCTCATTCATTGCCGTTGGAATGGAACTTGCCCGCGATAAGGCTTCTGATTGGGCCATGGTGACTGCCGAGGATCTAGGAGAATGCATCCAAGCTTTTGCGATAGCCTTGGCAGAGCTCGTGGGCGTCGAGGAGGTCGAGAGGGGTGGAGAGCCATATGGGGAGCCACCGCCGAGAAAGGATGGTTGTCCTCGCCCCATATTTCATTGAGAGGAGGGACATGATGACTGTCAATATATCATCAAGGAGACTGCTGATGAAGTCTAGGCCTGCTGGAGTCGCTTGCGGTTCTTTCTCGACCCGCCTTGGCTTGTTGGCAGCCTTGTTCTCCACCTTGTCGGCGGCGACGGAAACCTCTGTCTCCATATTCACGCCGGGCTTCGGTGCTTCAGCAGCCTCGGCGTCGCCACTCCCTTTGATGGGGCGCTTTGGCGGCATCCTCATACATTGACGGCTTTGAGGACTAAGGGCGGCATCGAGGATGCAGGCGGAGAGAGAGGAGTGTGTGTGTGTGTCTCGAGGATGGGGGGTGCGGCCCCTCGGGCGTGCCATTAATATGGACCAGTGGGAGCGAGGCAGGCGGCGGTCAAAGGTTGTCTCGCTTCCCGATAAGCTTGCGTGGCAGACTTCTGGCATTCCTATACCATCATTTCACACATCCACTCGCATGCCTCTCAGTGACACTGCGCAGCGAAAATGCCTCCCATCAATTCACACACCTGCACGCATGCCTCCCGGTCTGCCTACGCGGCGGACTGCTCGCATGCGTCTCATCAACTCAAACCTGCTCGCATGCCACACGGGGCGCGGGGCACGTGGCATGTATTTTTTTGATGATTCATTCTGCCGCTTTACTACTTAACCGAAGCATGGCACGGTCTAATGCACACGGTCCTCATAAATATTCCGCATGAGATATTGGTTGCCAGTTATTAACAATCTCCCATTTGTAAGTAGATTATATCAAAACTTGTCTCAAATTTGACGAAAAATACAATATCACAGTCTACTGGTGTCCATATATGACACCACGATTAGTTTCATGAATTTCAACTAAGTTTTGGATTTACTAAATTTTAAAATCAATATTCTCAATGTTTTGAATTTTCTTTCACGGGGAAACATGCACCAAGGGACACACATATGATTTTGCAATCCATTTTGGTGCACATGTAGCTCAAATTTTATTTTTGCACATTAAATCCCTAGGAGATCAATCAATGTATAAAGCGGGTCGAATGATCTCTATTTTTTCAAACTTTAACACCACAGTCCTTTGGCCACATGTTCACTGCAGAAATTTTTTTGACATGCCTCAGAGTGGAGGTGGTGGTGCGGGATGTGTGTCTGTGTGTGTGAGGGGGGAGTCCATGAGTACACTACTACTTGCGGGGGGGGGGGGGGGGTCCATGAGTACACTACTGGTGGCGAGCCTCCGTGACGTGGGATTATTAATTGATCATTTTGTGAGTCATGTATATATGCCACATCAAAGTCGTGAATTGGTTATTTAAAGCATTACACAACCCTTTCACGCATACATGTTTGGACCACATGCATGCATTGGTGGTCCTCTCGGACACTCCCTCATGCTATTAGCAATGACGTGCCCACTCGTTAGCCCGCAAAGGTTTTCAGTTTCCACCGACAATGAGAGGCATCAGACCGAAGGTGGATTCATCTTGGCATGTGTGTTACGGTGTGGATCATGGTGAGATTCCATATTAAAGTTCAGGCACGTGTGTACACATGAGTCCCTCCCGCCGGCTCAAAGTGAGGGGTCTAGCTAGTAAGCATCATGAACCTCTGTGTAGTGCATTTACGATTTGCAAAGCATGTGCCACGTCAAAAGTGTGCATTGGGTATTTGTCACAACCTGATTTTTGGCCCTTTCTTTTTCTTTTGATTTTCTGAGATTTTTGCTTGAGTTTTCTTTTTCCGTGGCTTTGTGGTCTGGAGAGTGAAGAAGATGACCTCTTCTCTCTTTCCAGAGTGGCTTGTCATCCTCGTATGCATCCCAAGACCTTGCCATTTCCATCCTGGACCAAACCCAATATTCTTTTCTAGGGAATATTCCTTTTTCTGTTAATGGAATAGTCCTTTTGACCTAGGTTGTGAAGCAACCTATATTTCCATCACTCCTAAAATTCTCAAATAATTCTCATAAATTGTTTGGGTCATATCTTCCTCAAATATGGCAAAACTTTTCATTGCCATGTTCAAAAATATTCCACCAATAAATCTTTTCCTATTCTGCCCTAAATAGCACTTTGCGAAGAAAGTGCTATTTTGCTTTGCCCAATTTGCCTCAAACTTCTTGGACATCATTTCCTGTCCATATCATTGCCACATGCCAAAATGCAACCTCATCTGCCTAGTAATTATTTATTCATGATTTTCCAAAGTTTCTATCCAGAAAGAAACTTTATGAAGGAGGTACAAGCTAGGCATATCCAAAGAGTTGCAATTTATGCATGGCCTCAATATCATCATATCATAGCCCTCCACCAAAGTTGAGCCCATGTCATGCCTCCATGTGAGCTCATCTTCAATTCTTTTATTCTGTCCAAATTTTTAGTTTGTGAAGCAAATATATTTTATCTTGCTCCATTATGTATGAAATTTTTCCCAGGCCTTCTCCTACCTATATAACCTATCTCCACCCAATTTGGGCATATTTCATCTAGCCATTATGCCTCTAGAATTTTTGCAAGTTTCTGGTCAATGAAAATGCTTGTGAAGCAAGTACCATTTTGGTTTATCCAATTGGCATGAAACCTTTTGCAGAGTCTTCATATGACCAAATAACTCAGCCTTGCCCAAATTGAGCTCAATTGGATACCCCATGTGAGAGCATCATCATGATCTTGATTCTGGACCCTTTTGGCCAGTTGCAAAGCAACTATATTAAGCTTTGATCTAATTGCCTCCAATACCCCCAGGACTCTTGTCTTTCCTTAGTCTATCATCCCAGACAACACCATTTGACCCAATCAGTTCTCTGTTGAGCACAGTGGCTTGATAAAGTTTGATACAACAAACTTTAATCGAAGACTAACTTAACTAAAGAGCTTCTTCTGTCGATCCATCACCTCCCTCAGCTTATATGATGCAGGGACTCATCACTAGATAACTCGCGGCAGTCTCTTGCGTCCCCTCATTGCCGGGCATAGTGGTGACCGCGTCGTTTGCACGCGCTCTGGCAACATTGGTCACGTCTAGAGCGTCGTTTTGCTCGGGCACGGCTCGTGATCATCCCGTTCGCTCGCCCGTGCATGTCTAGCGTGTTTTCCGCATTGTCATCGTTCTCCTGGAGCTATCTTCCCCCTTGTTTGCTTCTCCGGTGACCCGTCCCCGTCGACGAACAGTGAGCGCCCACGGGAGCGCTGTAGCAGACCGGCTCTATTCGCGCCGCGGCGTTCTCCTCCTCGTGTCTTCGAGCGTTTCTCCTCTCCGTGAGCTCTGCCACTCGTCCGTTCCCTCCCTCATCGCCTTCCCGCACCCTCCCGTGAGCCCTGCACTGCGCCAGAGCCTCGGCCGGACGTCGCCGTGGCGGCCCTCGGTTCGAACCGCCTCGCCTCGCCAAGAGCACCAGCAGCCTCCCCTCACTCTCAGCTCCCTCCCTGACCACTCATTCGAGCTCCAGGAGCTCTCTTGCCCCGCCATGGCCATCACGACCATCGCTGGCCGCCGCCTAAATTGGCACAACCACGAGCCCTTCCCTCTGTTCTACCACCACCAGAGCCTTCCATAACCCCACTAGAGCAACTCCAACACCCTCCCCCTCCTCCGGTGGCCTCTGGCCACGATCCCCCTCTTCAGCCGAACCCCTTATCCGCCCCTCCCAAGCTAGTGGTCGCTTCGGTCCTCCTCGGCGTCTGTGTCCAGCCAAAACGGAGGCCGTGTCCTCTCGCGAACCCAACGGTGGTCGCGGCGCCCCGAACGATGGCCGGAGACGGCTAGGCGAGCGTCGGCGCCGGCCGCCTCCTCTGCTCTGCGAGCCCGCATCGGGAGGAAGAAGAGGAGGAGCGGGAGGAGAGACAGAGGAGCGGGACCCACCTGGTAGTGAGACAAGTTCCGGCCCTGCCACTGCCAGCTGCCAGTGTGGATAAGTGGAAGCGTAGTTACGAGTTTACGCTTTCGTTTCAGTGAAAGCATAAACTGCTGCGGCTTCGGCCGAAAATACGCCTTCACTGTCCCGAAAGCGTAGAACCTGGAATGCGCTTTCAGTTTTTCTGTTTTGGCCCAGTCTGTAAAAATTTCTATTACAGATAGGTCCCTAGCAGAAAACCCCTCCTAACTTTTTGCTCGAGACTCCGATTGAGGTGAATCCAATGCCCACGTCTTTGTATCATCAAACCCGTTCTGTTCCCACCATTTTCACTATGGTTTGACGTACTGGAAATGACCATTTTGCCCTTGCCCCTAATCAGCCCCCTCCGAGAGAGAATCTTTTCCGGCGAATCTTTTCGCGGCTTCACCGCACCTCTTCTCGGAGCCTTCTTCATCCCCAGGAAAGCCACAACCACCATTCGCATGATAGTCATGCAGAAGCATTGGTTTTCAACTTGAATCTTTAATAACTATCTGTTTGTTTTGCTACTACTGTCGTTATTTCGGTTATGCTTATGGATTGGTGGTTACCGTCATGATATGTTTTCATGCACTATGTTATTATGATCTTCGTGCTAGTATTACTTTAATATTGGCCATGCTTGGTAGTAGTATATGTTGGTGATGGGCTTCGGTGCACGACTATTGTCTGTTCGGAGTACCATTGTTATGCATGTTCTTTTGCACCTAGTTGGTTAAATGCTTACATGGTAGTTTTATCGTTTTGTTATTGCATGGTATTTATGGTTGATGCTAGTGGTCATGTTATGCTTTGAGTAGAGTTATGCTTGTGATATTCATGCTCGTCATTATGCCATTCTCAGTTGGATATGATTCAGTGTCGAAATGGTTGACAGTTATATATATTGCATCCCCATGCTTATGTTGATATCATGTTCATGCATTGTAATTGCATCATGTTATTTTTATCATGGCTCAGCATATTGCATTCAAGTTTAACCAAATTAAATTGAACTTGAATAACTATTGGCTGAGTCATGGTGCCAACGAATCGAGCTGACCAGTGCAACCACACTTGCTTTTATGGGAAGGTCCTAACTGGGTCTATTATCATGCTTCTCGCCGGTGCCTCTAACGAGGGAAGGTTATGCGTGGGCGCTACGTTGGCCAGGTAGGATGGCATAAGCCTTGTGTGCCCGAGTTGTTTTGCATGCTTTTGTCCCCGTTTGGGACCGTTTATGTTTTGCCACGATGGTGGTCGTTGATGCCTTTGGTAGGCACAGGGCCACCCATGACTTAGACCAAAGGGGAGTTGGTCGAAGTGGCCAGAAGAGTGTCATGGCAGTAGATCAGTTTTGTCAGAATGTCGTTGGTCCACCCGAATGGGAGTGCGAGGCCATGTGTTCCGTGGTGTGGGTACAATGTGCTAACCTCTGCAGAGTGTTTATTAAATCTATCGATAGCCGCGCCCGTGGATAAGGGCCTAATTCGTAGTCGGTCACACTATGGGTCAACAGTAATCATAATAACTTGATTAAGAACAACCCTGTTTCGATGAGGAGAAAAAGGTTGATTGTGATCATGAGATG
This sequence comes from Triticum monococcum, assembly GCA_034509565.1. Taxonomy (NCBI): domain Eukaryota; kingdom Viridiplantae; phylum Streptophyta; class Magnoliopsida; order Poales; family Poaceae; genus Triticum; species Triticum monococcum. The sequence goes on from CM067847.1 coordinate 526,642,045, forward strand.
ATCATTGTGGTATCGAGGATACCGAGTGGTTGGCTATTTGTGGCGTTATGTGAGAGTCAAGGGTAAAGGCCAACCTCCTTGTGGTCATGTAATGATTACTACGGTATTGTAATACCAAGCTTGATTGGATCCTAAGATGATCGTGTAATGTCCGTAACGGTAAGCTTATGCATGTGATGGTTACGAGGTAACTCCAGCAAAGTAAGTTGGTGCATGATAATGTCATCATGTTGCATGCTAGTATCATCATGTTTATATGTTCATGCCATGCTCGTATTATTCTAGATGCATGATGTTGTACATGCCATGTTGTTCTGATAGTATCGTGTTCATCATTGCTTAATAATCTGTAATTGCCATGCTGTTGTCTGTCTTGATTGCTTTGGTTGCTGTGAGCTTGCAAGTGGATTCCTTGTTTGCGAGCTAGGATAAGCGTTCCAGCCAGAGTCCCCGTGGAGTGGAGTTCACCACCATCATCGATGTTCCGCTGCCAGTAGTCATTCCGCTGCTTCGTGTTGTTCTGCTGCTTGCATGGAGCAACCGTGGCACGCGTAGTTTCGCCGTTCCGATGTAACCCCCTTGTACCCATATAGATTGTAATAAAGAGCTGATTTGTTCTATGCTAAGCAGTGCCGTATTCCAGAAGACTTCTCCTCAATCTCTGGGCTGGAATACGGGGTGTTCCGGTTTCTCTAAGCCGGGGTGCCACAGTATTCAAACATCACACAACACATGACAACATGCACGCGGTGGTTGTGCTATGACACTCGCTTGCGTGTGACTCTCCGTGGGCCTGTGAGGTCTTCGTCGATCAATTGAATGTACAATGAGAGAGAGGTTAATTTGACCAACAATGATGGTTCTTTTTTGTTACGTATATGCACGGTAGGAGTATGTAGTACGTATCAAAGATGGGCAACATGTATACTCTCTCTATATATATATGTGTGTGTGTGTGTGTGTGTGTGTGTCATAACCTCGCTCCATGTGGGGACTTTCCGGTTCCCGAGGCAGGTGCCACATTAAAAGTTGTGCATTGGTATTCAAACATCACGCAATACCATGCAGGCGGTGGTTGCCCTATAGGAACTCACTTGTGTGCGGCGCTTCCATCTGTGGGCCCGTGAGGTCGTCCTCCATCACTTTGACCCAACGAGCACTACAAAAAAGACACATCCTTGACATTTTGGGCCGAACGCATTTTTTCCTTGTCATGCTTATGAGACTTCTATGACGATAATTGTGACAAAAGCACGTATCATCATAGATGTGGTAGGCTCCTACTTCTATGACAAAAAATCATGACAGAAAATGGGCTTTTCGTCCTAGGCAGGCCGGGGACGCACCTGCATGACATTCTTTGGGCCGTCCATGATGGAAAAAATCGTGGTAGAAGCAAGGACGAGGAAAATATCAGGGAGTTCCCGGTTACGGTGGGTGGTCGGGGCGGAGCGCTGCATGGAGGTTTGCGCATTTCTCTCGTACACGTACGCGCATGTGTGTGAAGCATTGGGCTCTAACTGAACCTGAGCAAGGCGTTCGCTTACTGAACCCGAGCGATTGCACTGGCTACGTACGTTACTGAACCCGAGCGAGCGATCGATCCCTTGGCCATTAACTGAACCCAAGCGATTCCTTTGCTACTGCTGCTAACCGAAGCCGATCGAACCTGCTGCCTCTTGATGAATAATGACCATTGTTGGGGGTTGGTTGAACAGTTCCCAGTGGAGTTTGGATGAACAGGACCCCGTGGTAGTAGAGGTCGTTGCCGTTGGATGAACAAGACCCCGATCGAGCATGTCACGTGTTGGATCTTGGTAGGCCGTGCGCGCTGAGCCGTCTCGATCGTGTCGGTGCAGATGTCCGGCTCAGGCTCCGACTCCCCAATCTTGCCGATGAAGACATGAATCCCGCCAAAGGGGACCCGGTACCCATACTCTATTGAGTCGGCCTCGGGGTCCCAGCCAGCGCCGTCGATGTAGAGCTTGCCGCGGCGGCTCTTGGTCATCTGGCCCATGGCATATCCCTTGATCCTTGAGAAGCTGCCCTTCAAGAACTCGAAACCACCATGCTCTGGCCCCATGGTGGGTGCCAACTGTCGTAGATTTAACACGACAGATGCCCTAGTGAAAGGACTTAGGTGTGGAGCCATCACAACTATGTTAGCTTAAAGGGGTTGAATGGGACGAAGGACACAAGGAGTTTACCCAGGTTCGGCCCCTCCCAACGAGGTAAAAGCCTACTTCCTGCTTCTAGTTGTATTACTTGAGTTTCGAGTACATGGGAGCGAATATGCTTGACCTAGGTCTCGATCGGTTTTTTTTTCTCTCTAACCCGCGGCCGGCTCACCCCTTTATATACAGGTTGATGCCCCATGGCTTACAAAGTCCCAACCGGCTCACACAAACGCGACCGGCTCGGTTTCTAGCTAAACCTGCCATACAGAGCAAGTCACCATATGGCGGTTCACACCTTCGGGCCTTGAGTCACCTCGGTCTTGGGCCTTCAGCCTGTGCCTTCTCACCTTAACCTGCTAATGGCGTGACCCTGCCCTTCCTAGTTGGGTCATACCCAAGGTTATATCCTCAACATTAGGCCCTAGGTTGATTTGAACTTGTTCACATCAATCTCCACTACTTGACTTAGCATAATTTTGCATTATCAACTCCTTATCAATCCGCTGTAACCCGCCATGACATCACATAGCAGAACCATTGTAAGCTGCCACGACATCATGTGCACTAATTCCGCACAAGGCCCAAGATACCTCAACACATCTTTATCTTAATAGACCTCCCGAAACTCGAGGCGCCCACATTGCCAGCATAATCATTTTGCCCCCTCGATTCTCACGCATGCCATTTTATCATTCCCTTATAAATAGGGATAGGAGGCCCTCGTCTTCACTTTTTACCCCTGCCTATTGCTCTTCATCTCCTTCCTCGATGCACTACTATGACCCAAGTTCCACCACCGCCGTCGAACCTTCTTCAACAACTCCGACCCAGGCCGTTGCATCAACCTGAATGAATCAGAGAACTATGGCACACATCCGCAGGCCATCTGCATCCCCGGGTACCCATCTTCTTCTGTTTTAGATTCACATTAAGGTTTTCCAGTTCTTCAGTGTTTGCCGGAGTTCATCACGCTTGTTGGCAGTTCATCCACCACATCGCCTTGTTGAACAAAAACGTGATGCTAAAATCATACTTTAATCATCTTAGTACCTTATTGTTGACCATAGATCCACTCCCTTTGGTGGACATCCAATCCCCAATATAGTAGTTCTTACACTGTATTTTAGGGCTAGTAATTTTGTTCTTTTTCTTGAACTGCCATAGATCCAATATTATATAACTGATCTGTGAAATCTGTTTGTCCATCACTTAGTGAAATTTTACTCACTTCCCAAATCTTATAACCATCTGTCCGACCACTTGCTGTATGTGCGGCTCAAATGCAGATACGTTATAACCCGGAAAAATACCGACCAACTCTTTGATAAAACATTTAAATCGCCGATATATGTCCAGTATCTGCATCACCCAGTTTCACATTGCCAGCTTAATCATGCTAATCTCTTTTACCATCACATGTAATATTTGCACATGAACCCATTTGCTTTAATAAACTTGCTTTTCTGATTACTAGGTGGTTAGTTTTCATAAATGTGACCCATCAATACCTTATTATCAAACTTTTCATATGAAAAGATGACTAAGACCGTGACCGCATGCAACTGGACTACCTCAATCATTACCGAAGAAACCTTGAAGGAATTGTTGGGGAACGTAGTAATTTCAAAAAATTTCCTACGCACACGCAAGATCATGGTGATGCATAGCAACGAGAGGGGAGAGTGTGATCTACGTACCCTTGTAGATCGACAATGGAAGCGTTTGGTTGATGTAGTCATACGTCTCCACGGCCCGACCGATCAAGCACCGAAACTACGGCACCTCCGAGTTTTAGCACACGTTTAGCTCGATGATGATCCCTGGACTCCGATCCAGCAAATTGTCGGGGAAGAATTCTGTCAGCACGACGGCGTGGTGACGATCTTGATGTACTACTGTCGCAGGGCTTCACCTAAGCACCGCTACAATATTATCGAGGATTATGGTGGCAGGGGGCGCCACACATGGCTAAGAATATGATCACGTGGATCAACTTGTGTGTTTCTGGGGTGCCCCTATGTAGGATGGAAAGTATGTCTAGAGGGGGGGGGTGATTAGACTACTTGACCAAATAAAAACTTAACCTTTTCCCAATTTTAGTTCTTGGCAGATTTTAGCTATCTTAGGACAAGTCAAGCAATCATCACACAATTCAAGCAAGCATGCAAAGAGTATATTAGCAGCGGAAAGTAAAGCATGCAACTTGCAAGAATGTAAAGGGAAGGGTTTGGAGAATTCAAACGCAATTGGAGACACGGATATTTTTCCCGTGGTTCGGATAGGTGTTGCTATCCTACATCCACGTTGATGGAGACTTCAACCCACGAAGGGTAACGGTTGCGCGAGTCCACGGAGGGCTCCACCCACGAAGGGTCCACGAAGTAGCGACCTTGTCTATCCCACCATGGCCATCGCCCACGAAGGACTTGCCTCACTAGCGGTAGATCTTCACAAAGTAGGCGATCTCCTTGCCCTTACAAACTCCTTGGTTCAACTCCACAATCTTGTCAGAGGCTCCCAAGTGACACCTAGCCAATCTAGGAGACACCACTCTCCAAGAAGTAACAAATGCTGTGTAGGTAATGAACTCCTTGCTCTTGTGCTTCAAATGATAGTCTCCCCAACACTCAACTCTCTCTCATAGGATTTGGATCTGGTGGAAAGAAGGTTTGAGTGGAAAGCAACTTGGGAAGGCTAGAGATCAAGATTCATATGGTAGGAATGGAATGTCTTGGTCTCAACACATGAGTAGGTGGTTCTCTCTCAGAACATATGAGTTGGAATTGTATATGTGTTCTGATGGCTCTCTCCACGAATGAAGAGGAGGTGGAGGGGTATATATAGCCTCCACACAAAATCCAACCGTTACACACGATTTACCAATCTCGGTGGGACCGAATCAACAAATTCGGTCGGACCGAAAAGGTAAACCTAGTGACCGTTAGAGATTTTCGATGGGACTGACATGCAACTCGGTAGGACCGATTTTGTTAGGGTTTGGGCATAACGTAATGTCGGTGAGACCGATTACACAAACTCGGTGAGACCGATTTTGGTAATAGGCTAACCAGAGAGTTGGTCAGGTAAACTCAGTGGGGCCGATTTGCTCTTTCGGTGAGACCGAAAAGTTACAAAAAGGAAATAGAGAGTTTACATTGCAATCTCGGTGGGACCGATCCGCTCTTTCGGTGAGACCGAAAAGTTACGAAAGGGAAACAGAGAGTTTGCGATCCCATCTCGGTGAGACCGAGATCCCTATTGGTAGAACCGAATTGCTAGGGTTTGGCAGTGGCTTATGACAAGTGAAACTCGATGGCGCCGGATAGAAAGAATCAGTAGGACCGAGTTTGGCTCAGGGTTTAGGTCATTTGTGGATATGGGAAAGTAGTTGAGGGTTTTGTAGCATATCACTAAGCACATGAAGCAAGAGGCTCATTAAGCAACACCTCATCCCTCCTTGATAGTATTGGCTTTTCCTAAAGACTCAATGTGATCTTGGATCACTAAAATATAAAATGAAGAGTCTTGAGCTTTTGAGCTTGAGCCAATCCTTTGTCCTTAGCATTTTGAGGGTTCCACTTTCACATCCATGCCATGCCAATCATTGAGCTTTCCTAAAATAATCATCTTGGAATAGCATTAGCTCAATGAGCTATATGTTGTTATGAATTACCAAAACCACCTAGGGATAGTTGCACTTTCAATCTCCCCCTTTTTGGTAATTGATGACAACATATAGATCAAAGCTTCGACAAATGATAATAAGCATGAAATATATCGTCGCTTTGAGAAGTATGTGATAAGTAAGAGCTCCCCCTAAATTTGTGCATATTTAAAATTTGCTTTGGACTGCAAATACACAAAGAGTTAGAGTCATGGGTTACTCTTCCATGTCACATACATCTTGGTGGAGCGCTTAAAATGATAAGAATGAAATATATGCACCCATCACCAAGAATAGTGAATGATCACATAAGATAGATAGGATGATAGTATTAAGCAAGCATTAAGTGTAGCTTATGATCAAACACATGATCATCAGTGTCTCACAGATAATGACATAGTATCTCAAGCACTCAAAAGCAAACAAAGTTCGAAAAACCACCAAATAAAACAAGAGAGAAAAGCAACACTCTCTCTCGAAGCCTATGATCTATACATTTTCTCCCCCTTTGGCAACAAGTTACCAAAAAGTTCCTAGAAAATGCATAGTGCTAAGTCGACACTCAGGCTTGATCTTCAGGTGGTGGTGGAGTCCGGAGTACTCCAAGGACGAAGCCTTATGTAGACGTGGTTGGAGTCGAGGCTGAAGTGGACGCTGGAGCTGGTGGAACTAAGGCTGTAGCTGGTGCTGAGGCGGTTGCTCTTGTGTCAGGAACTGGGACTTCAGACGACCTCGGACCTCGTGGCACTCTGGCAAAGGCATCAGTTGTATTCCTGCCTCTCCTCTCCTGCATGTCATCTTGGAGCTGCTCCACTGCAGTCTGAATCTCTGTCACCTTGATATCCAAGTCATAGAACTTTTGTTCTACGATTCGCTCTAGGCTTGCCTGGTTCTGAGTTAGGGTGGCTAGTCCTTTCTCAATCCGCAGGGTGGATGCAATCAGGTAACCAAGCTGCTCTTGTTTGGTTTTCAAGAAATATTTAGATGCCTCCTCTTGAGTAGGCATCTTGGCAGCTTTCTCCTTCCTTGCCTTCTCCTTCTTGGCTTGTGCTTGTGCAGAGGATGGTTCATTCTCAGTCATGACAACTTGATTATCTTCAAAGTCTGGACGGATGGGCAGGTGTTCCTTGTCCAACAAGTATATGCCTGTTCCCATCTTTGAGTTGATGAGCTCCTGAATCTGTAGGGCATATCCACAACTCCTCTTCTGGTCTGTCGCAGTCCTCTTGATTGTCTCTATCATAAGGCTCGTCACCTTGAACTTCTGTGGCACATCAAAGATATGCAGCAAGTTGATCGCATGGCCTCTGATCATCTTGTGATCTCCAGACTTGGGCAACAGGGTGTGCCTCAGTATCCAATTGATAGTGGGCAGCCCTGACAGAAGATAATGTACTGAGCCAAACTTGAACGTATCAAGTGCTTCATTTGGGATCTCCTTGTACATGTTTGACATTGAGTTATGATCCATCTTCTTCTTGGAATAGACATCCAAGTCATCTTCATGCTCTTCTGGGGCATTGATCAGCTGAGCCCATTCAGCAACTGTAGACTGGTACCTCGTACCCTCTGACATCCAAATTATCCTACCATCTGGATAAAAATGTGTTGTGGAGTAGAACTGCATGATAAGTTCCTCGTTCCACTTTGTGAGCTTCTTCCCAACAAAGTCCTCTACTCCACATGCCTTGAAGCTGTCCTGCACTCCAGGGTAGTACTCTTCGTTGTCCTTGATGTATTGCCAATCGACCCATCTCATATCGCAAACTATTGGCTTCTTATGAAGTAGCACTGTCTCATAGAAGTCCTGCTGTTCCTTAGTGTGGAACCTGTAGTCAACAGCAGTCCTTCTCCTTGAAGCATACGGATCTGCTTCTCTCCACTTCCTCAGCCCTGAATCTCTCCTGAGCTTCATGTCCTCGGCCACAGGATGAGCATCATTGTGGTCTGGGATCTTGGGCTTGAGCTTCCTCAGGACATGCTCTTCATCATCTTCTTCTACATCTTCAGGCACTGGGGCCTTGTTCTTTTCAGCAGCTGGAATGCTTCTTGTATTTCTCTTTGGCTTTGGCTTTGGAGCTGACTTGGCCTTGGAAGCAGCTGCCCCTGATCTTATGGCATCACCCATCAGCTTGGGTGCCTTTGGTGCCGGTGCAGCTACCTCTTCTTCTTGCTCCTCATCTTCCATGATGGAAGCCTTGCCAAGCACTCTGGCTACAGTTTTCTTCACCCTTTCTTTCCTTTTCTTGCCTTCAGCAACAACTGGCTCTATGGGAGTGGGCTTCTCAGTTGAAGCTCTGGCCTTTGACATAGGCTGCCTGCCTGCTGGCCTTTTGATCTTTAACCCTGGCTTTGTGCCCTGTGCTGGCTCAACTCTCTTGGAAGTTGCTTCCTCTTCTGCCACATAGTCCTCATCCTCTGAGTCTGAGGTTCTCTTCTTTCTCTGTCTGGTGGCAGCTTTAGGCAGATTGCTAGGGGTGCTCCTGCTGCCTTCATCTGAAGAACTTGAGGGACTAGTGCCCTCACTCATCTGCACTTGCTGCTCTGACAAATTCTGGCTATCACTTTGGTCTGACATGTTGCAAACTCTAACTGCTGACCCTGTGAATAGGTTATAGATGAGATAGAGTGGATGAGCATCACAAAATGCAGAGATTTTAGCAAAAGAATAATTCAAAAACTTAGTTTTAGTTTCTCACTGAAAGCATCTCGGATCTACCGATTTTTAAACTCGGTGATACCGAAGCAGTTTTGGAACCTAAACTAGTGAACTCGGTCAGACCGAGTCACAGTTCGGTGGCACCGAGACTGCTAGGGTTTCACAGAGTTCCAAAATCGGTCACACCGATAAGTAATTCTCGGTCAGACCGAGTCTCACTTGTGCAATGGCATAAGCCAAATCGGTGGGACCGAGTTTTTCAACTCGGTGGGTCCGAGATGGTTTCGGCGGAAACCTAACCCTAAAATTTTCGAATTAAACCTAATCTACGAGTTCATTGACTGGATAGAAGTTTATCAAACGTGGCAAGAATCATGATGATCACAATGTGCTAAGAATCGGATTGGGGAATAGCACAAAGATCGAGTCCATACCCTAGTTCAGCGGAGACTCGCTACGGCGGCAACGGCGGGGTAGAATTCCGTTGACGGCGACGGAGACCAGCGACTGGAGGCGGCTGGCGGCGAGGAGACGATCCGGAGACCAAGTTGGTATAGCAGGCTATCACGCGGGCGAAGGGGTTCGGAGAAATTTCCAAATTTTTGCCCGTGACTATATATAGCCCGACCCTGTCGGTGTGACCGAGTGGAACAACTCGGTGTGACCGAATGGTTCAAATCGGTTGCACCGAGATCAAAAACCTAGATCAACTTAATGATCTCGGTAGGACCGAAAGTAGGGTATTAGTCAGACCGAGAATCACAAAGAGGTTTTGGAAGTTTAAGTCTATGACGAATCGGGGACTCCAAGCGCTCCTCACACAGAGTGGTTCGAATCTGACTTGATCAAATTTTGTGATGTAGCATGAATAGAGTTTGAGACGAGAAAAACATAGATAGCTAGAGGAGGTTCTTAGGCATTCTTGTCCATCCACTTGGCAAAAGGAAATAAAGCCAAACAATCAAAACAACAAGTGGATGTCCTCGAATGAGTAAAATATGCAACCAACATGCTCACACAATAAGATGGCAAATGAAATATGTGGCAAAGCATGCACAACCAATTCTAGCATCTATCAAGCAATTTGCGATGACTAGGTGATCTATATATGAGTATATTGACTTAGGAGTCAAGTGAGAACACTTGATCATAGGTCATACTCATCGTTTAAGCTCAAGTGGGGTTACCACTTTTACATAAAGCATTGTTGTGTTTACATCTTTAGAGTTGCTTTAGCTCAAGTCTTAGAGTAAAGCTCCCCCTAGATGTGATATCCCCCCTAAGAGGGATGAACTAACCTTGGGTTTTGTCGATGATGACTTCATGTAGATGTTGAAGATGTGGATGCTCATTGTTGATGTAGATCACTTGGAGCTATCCATTTGAGTGAATTGCACTTTCAATACCTACATGGGTTAGTCCCACAAGGAACAAACAAGGATATCCATAGACATAGAGTGATGCACACACAAGATGATGTCCATGAAAACTTTTAGGTTACCTTGTCCCTTGTCTTACCAACAAGAGGGTTTGTGACTCCTTGAACTAGTGCACGATGTGGAAGTTGATTGCACTTGTTCTTGCCAAAATGATAAGAGTGAAGTATGTTGGCGGAGTCACCCTCAAGAACTCTCTAGTTCTTCTTCTTTTGGATCCACACCATCTTGATGGGAATCCTTGGAGTTGTAGTCGTACTTGATGAAGTGGAACTTGACGTGGTCTTGGGAATCCACTTGACTAAGGTCATAGGAGCTTCTTCAAATGCATCAATTTCCTCTTGAAGCTTGTCCTTGCCTTTTTGCTTGTAGTCTTGTGGAGGAAGATCATCTTGAGCTTGTGTCCCCTTGAAGGAAGTATCATACTTCTCTTGTTGAGGAACAAAATTTGTCTTGGGGTATTGATCTTCTTCGCACTCAGCTCCATTGGCATTGAACTTTCGTTCAAAACCAACACCTTGATTCTTCCGGTGCATTCCTTGCTTGCGCACAATTTCCTCGAATTGCTTACTCCCAGCAAGGCTTTTGTACACTCCTTTCTCTATAATTCCCTTCAATAAGCTATTTTCTTGCTCAAGTGTAACTTGGCTAAGAGAATCATTAGTGGAATCAAGAGAACTACTAGAAGCAACAGTATTAGATTTAGCATGATCATTGTTACTACTAGAGGAAGAATCTTTCTTGTTCTTGTTACTAGACTTGACTTGAGGCATGTAAGTGGATAAGAGTAAACGCTTGGCAATGTAAGAAGAACTTTTTTTGCGGAGATCATCATTGTTTACTTTTAAGAACTCATGCTCTTGCTCAAGATTGAGCTTTTCAAAGCGTAATTTCTCATGAGCTCTTAAAAGTTCTTGATGATCTTCGAAGATAGTTTCATGAGCTAACTTAAGAGTGTTTAGTTCTTTAGTTAGAGCCTCAATCTTCTCCTTATCATTGTCATTCGTTTTATCTTCATTAGCATGATTAATTGACGTTTCATCATAGTATTCATCACTAGAGTTGTCAACAAGCAAATCATCATCACCTAACAAGTCATCTTCATCACTATTAAAATCAACATACTCGGGGTGTGTTACCTTAGGACCTTTGGCCATGAAGCATCTTCCAATTCCTTCATTTGGTGAGTCAAATATGTCGTAGGAGTTGGTTGACACAAGTGCTAGACCGGCAGCACCTTCATCTTGAGTATCTTCGGAGTCGGAGTGATAACTTCTCTCGGAGTGGCTGTCGGAGTCGGAGCCGGATACCCATTCACCAACATGAGCTTGATGTCTTCGTTTTGTGTAGCTCCTTGATGATTTTTCCTTCCTTTCCGAATCCTTGCTTCTCCGTGAGTATCTTCGTTCATAACGATCATCTCTACTCCTTCTCTCTCTTGGTGGTGATTCTTTGCTTCTTCTTTTTGGAGAGTCTTCTCTTCTCTTGTAGGGAGCCGTACACTCATTGGAATAGTGTCCGGGTCTTCCACAATTGTAGCAGTTTCGCTCTCGACTAGCAGATCTTTTGTCATTGTAGGTCCTTGACTTGAAGCTTCTATCTTTGCTTCTTCTCTTGTAGAACTTGTTGAAGTTCTTCACCATTAAGCTCAATTCTTCATTGAAGTTTTGTTTATCACTTGATGATGTAGGAGCTTCACATGAGGCTTTGTAGGCACCACTTGATTTGTTGTGAAGTTCCTCTTTATCCTTAAGTGACATCTCATGAGCAACAATTCTTCCAATCACCTCCATTGGCTTGAGATCTTTGTAATTGGGCATCATTTGGATCAATGTGCACACGGTATCATATTTTCCATCCAAGGCTCTTAGAATCTTCTTGATGATGAATCTATCGGTCATCTCTTCACTTCCTAAGCCGGCAATCTCATTTGTGATGAGAGCAAGCCTAGAGTACATTTCAGCGACACCTTCACCATCCTTCATTTTGAACTTGTCAAGTTGACTTTGAAGCACATCCAACTTGGATTCCTTGACGGAGTCGGTACCTTCGTGCATATCAATCAAAGTGTCCCAAATTTTCTTTGCATTCTCAAGACGGCTGATTTTGTTGAATTCTTCGGGGGACAATCCGTTGAAGAGAATATCACAAGCTTGAGCATTGTATTGCAACATCTTCAACTCATCCGCGGTAGCTTCACGGTTTGGTTCTCTCCCATCAAAGAAGTGCAAACCAACACACACAATAGCCCAAACGGCGGGGTTATGTCCAAGAATATGCATTTTCATTTTATGCTTCCAACTAGCAAAATTAGTACCATCAAAGTAAGGACCTCTACGGTGATAATTTCTCTCGCTAGACGCCATACTCTCCTAGGTTGTGAAACCAAGGCTATGACCACCAAAAGCTATGGAGATCAAAGCAAATGGAGACCAAAGCTCTGATACCACTTGTAGGATCGAAAGTATGTCTAGAGGGGGGGGGGGTGATTAGACTACTTGACCAAATAAAAAATTAACCTTTTCCCAATTTTAGTTCTTAGCAGATTTTAGCTATCTTAGGACAAGTCAAGCAATCATCACACAATTCAAGCAAGCATGCAAAGAGTATATTAGCAGCGGAAAGTAAAGCATGCAACTTGCAAGAATGTAAAGGGAAGGGTTTGGAGAATTCAAATGCAATTGGAGACACGGATGTTTTTCCCGTGGTTCGGATAGGTGGTGCTATCCTACATCCACGTTGATGGAGACTTCAACCCACGAAGGGTAAGGTTGCGCGAGTCCACGGAGGGCTCCACCCACGAAGGGTCCACGACGAAGCAACCTTGTCTATCCCACCATGGCCATCGCCCACGAAGGACTTGCCTCACTAGCGGTAGATCTTCACGAAGTAGGCGATCTCCTTGCCCTTACAAACTCCTTGGTTCAACTCCACAATCTTGTCGGAGGCTCCCAAGTGACACCTAGCCAATCTAGGAGACACCACTCTCCAAGAAGTAACAAATGGTGTGTTGATGATGAACTCCTTGCTCTTGTGCTTCAAATGACTTAAGAACTCCCACTTAGATAGACATCCCTCTAATCCTCTAAGTGATCACGTGATCCAAATCAACTAAACCATGTCCGATCATCACGTGAGATGGAGTAGTTTCATTGGTGAACATCACTATGTTGATCATATCTACTATATGATTCACGCTCGACCTTTCGGTCTCCGTGTTCCGAGGCCATATCTGTATATGCTTGGCTCATCGAGTATAACCTGAGTATTCCGCGTGTGCAACTGTTTTGCACCCGTTGTATTTGAACGTAGAGCCTATCACACCCGATCATCACGTGGTGTCTCAGCACGAAGAACTTTCGCAATGGTGCATACTCAGGGAGAACACTTCTTGATAATTTTAGTGAGAGATCATCTTATAATGCTACCGTCAATCAAAGCAAGATAAGATGCATAAAAGATAAACATCACATGCAATCAATATAAGTGATATGATATGGCCATCATCATCTTGTGCCTGTGATCTCCATCTCCGAAGCACCGTCATGATCACCATCGTCACCAACGTGACACCTTGATCTCCATCGTAGCATCGTGGTCGTCTCGCCAATCTTATGCTTCCATGACTATCGCTACCGTTTAGTGATAAAGTAAAGCATTACTGCGCGATTGCATTGCATACAATAAAGCGACAACCATATGGCTCCTGCCAGTTGCCGATAACTCGGTTACAAAACATGATCATCTCATACAATAAAATCAGCATCATGTCTTGACCATATCACATCACAACATGCCCTGCAAAAATAAGTTAGACGTCCTCTACTTTGTTGTTGCAAGTTTTACGTGGCTGCTACGGGCTTAAGCAAGAACCAATCTTACCTACGCATCAAAACCAAACGATAGTTTGTCAATTTGGTGCTGTTTTAACCTTCGCAAGGACCGGGCGTAGCCACACTCGGTTCAACTAAAGTTGGAGAAACTGTCACCCGCAAGCCACCTATGTGCAAAGCACTCAGGAGAACCGGTCTCGTGTAAGCGTATGCGTAATGTCGGTCCAGGCCGCTTCGTCCAACAATACCGCCGAACCAAAGTATGACATGCTGGTAAGCAGTATGACTTATATCGCCCACAACTCACTTGTGTTCTACTCGTGCATATAACATCAACACATAAAACCTAGGCTCTGATACCACTGTTGGGGAACGTAGTAATTTCAAAAAATTTCCTACGCACACGCAAGATCATGGTGATGCATAGCAACGAGAGGGGAGAGTGTGATCTACGTACCCTTGTAGATCGACAACGGAAGCGTTTGGTTGATGTAGTCGTACGTCTCCACGGCCCGACCGATCAAGCACCGAAACTACGGCACCTCCGAGTTTTAGCACACGTTCAGCTCAATGATGATCCCCGGACTCCGATCCAGCAAAGTGTCGGGGAAGAGTTCCGTCAGCACGACGGCGTGGTGATGATCTTGATGTACTACTGTCGCAGGGCTTCGCCTAAGCACCGCTACAATATTATCGAGGATTATGGTGGCAGGGGGCGCCACACACGGCTAAGAATATGATCACGTGGATCAACTTGTGTGTTTCTGGGGTGCCCCTGCCTCCGTATATAAAGGTTCAAGAGAGGAGGAGGCCGGCCGGCCCCTATGGCGCGCCAAGGAGGAGTCCTCCTCCTAGTAGGAGTAGGACTCCTACTAGGAGGAAGAAGTGGGGAGGGAGAAGGAAAGGGGGGCGCCGCCCCCCCTCTCCTAGTCCAATTCGGACCAGGGGGGAGGAGGCGCGCGGCCTACCTTTGGCTGCCCCTCTCTCTCTCTCCACTAAGGCCCATATGGCCCATTACTTCTCCCGGGGGGGTTCCGGTAACCCTCCGGCTTTCCAGTTTTCTCCGAAATCACCCGGAACACTTTTGGTGTCCGAATATAGCCGTCCAATATATCAATCTTTATGTCTCGACCATTTTGAGACTCCTCGTCATGTCCGTGATCACATCCGGGACTCCGAACAACCTTCAGTACATCAAAACTATAAACTCATAATATAACTGTCATCGAAACCTTAAGCGTGCGGACCCTACGGGTTCGAGAACAATGTAGACATGACCGAGACATGTCTCCGGTCAATAACCAATAGCGGGACCTGGATGCCCATATTGGCTCCTACATATTCTACGAAGATCTTTATCGGTCAGACCGCATAACAACATACGTTGTTCCCTTTGTCATCGGTATGTTACTTGCCCGAGATTTGATCGTCGGTATCCAATACCTAGTTCAATCTCGTTACCGGCAAGTCTCTTTACTCGTTCTGTAATACATCATCTCACAACTAACTCATTAGTTGCATTGCTTGCAAGGCTTAAGTGATGTGCATTACCGAGAGGGCCCAGAGATACCTCTTGAACGATCGGAGTGACAAATCCTAATCTCGAAATACGTCAACCCAACATGTACCTTTGAAGACACCTGTAGAGCACCTTTATAATCACCCAGTTACGTTGTGACGTTTGGTAGCACACAAAGTGTTCCTCCGGCACACGGGAGTTACATAATCTCATAGTCATAGGAACATGTATAAGTCATGAAGAAAGCAATAGCACCATACTAAACGATCGGATGCTAAGCTAATGGAATGGGTCATGTCAATCAGATCATTCAACTAATGATGTGATCCCGTTAATCAAATGACAACTCTTTGTCAATGGTTAGGAAACATAACCATCTTTGATTAACGAGCTAGTCAAGTAGAGGCATACTAGTGACACTCTGTTTGTCTATGTATTCACACATGTATTATGTTTCCGGTTAATACAAATCTAGCATGAATAATAAACTTGTATCATGATATAAGGAAATAAATAATAACTTTATTATTGCCTCTAGGGAATATTTCCTTCAGGAATATGTTCAAACGGGCGTCTTAGCAGCCAAGGATGTTATCCACTGGCAGGCTCCGGGGACAGAGATCTGAACTGAGCCAAAGGAAGGCAAGGTCGTAGTCTTTGCTGATCACATGCTCCGGGGCTTTTCTCCACCCGACTCAAAATTCTTTCGTGATGTTCTGCATTTTTTCCAACTTCGCCCCCAAGGCATCGGCCCAAACTCGGTTTCCAACATCTGCAACTTCCAAGTCTTTTGCGAAGTATACCTTCAAGAGGAGCCCAGTGTTGATCTTTTCAGAGAGTATTATTACTTAAACTGCCAGACCGAGTTCACAGATGGGCCTAGCTTAGAACTTGGGGGTTTTCTATCTAAAGGCGCAAAGAAGCCACCTTCCCTTCAGCCGCTCTTCCTAGTCACCCTAAAGACTGGAACCAAACTTGGTTTTATTGTCAAGACACATCTCCAGCTAATGATAATCCTCTGCCTGGTTTCCGTGATACCCGGCTTAGCTCAAGACATCCACTCCCGGATCGGATCACCATCGAGGAACGGGCTAAATATATGCACACCTTTTCAAAAATCAGAGCCTTAATGGCTAACGGCTTAACCGGAGTGGACTTAGTCCGGTGCTGGGTCGCCTAGAGGATTTTGCCCTTGAGCCGCCGGTCCGGCTTAATGTGTGAATACACCGGTGACATGAAAGACCCACAACGTCATTGCAACATCCTGCTGGAAGAAAGTGAAATCAACAAGATCACAAAAATGCTGCTCGGAGAGAACTTGGAAACTTGTAGCAAGATGGGGCTGAATCCATTTTGCACTCTTAACCCGGCTCCAGCTATAAGTACTTGACGCTATTTATGCTTTGTTAATTATTCATACATTGTCTTCTCCTCATAATTACTTGTTTTCTTCAGGCCAATTCCTCTTTCTAGAACAAGAAACTCCAGGATAAACCGGCCAAAAAGGTCAGAACAAAGAACAAGGCTCCCAAGAAGCCTGCCAAGAAGAAGACAGATGCAATTGATCCATTTACTCTGGATGATGAGTTGGATGTAGAACTTGACTCCCTTGGCTCCTTTTTTGTACATCTTATTGACACTGATTGCTATCAGGATGATGCGTAGGCTAGCCACAGAGATGGTGAAGAGGTAACTATCCTTTCCTCCGACTCAGAACCTCTGCCAAGACAGATGGTTCGACAAGCGAGCCAGAAAGTAAGGTTTCCTCACCCTTTAGCTTACTTGGATCCCAACTTTATTTTGAAGAAACAACAACATGAAGTTCACCGCACAACCCGAAACAATGGCTATGGAAATCTTTCCTCCGGCTTACCCAACACGTCGGCTCCTAGAAAACACCGAAATGAGGTGCCACAGAATTCAACCTTATATTTTCCAAAGGTAGGTCTTATCCATCAACCACTTAACCCTTCCGACTCTAATTATTAGGGGACCTCTCACTCCTCCTCTGGCGACTCAACTAGAAGTCAAATTCCACTCTTCAAAGTCGCTCCTGGGTGAGAACATTAAATTTCTTTTCTTTAACACTTATACACTGATATGTTGACATCCTTATATACATGTTATTTTCAACGGTATAGCCAAGCCCAGCAAGAAACTGAAGGTGAATAAGCCGGCCAAAGACCCCAAGGCTGCTGAACCAGAGAAACAGACAATGTTTGAATCTTTACATCAAACCCCTAAAGCTACTGCTCATGACCCGCCACCAGAGATCCACAGCGTCAGAGTGGATCCAATAGGTGTTGATCCGGCCAGTACTAAACCGCCGAGTCCCACCAAGACTACTGAAGAAGAGGCTAAAGATGTTGTGGTCACTTGGACCGGTTATACAGAACTAGACAACCCCATCGTTTTATCAAAATATAGTGCTAAGGAAGAATTTTTAGTTGCTGACAAAGGCAAATGGAAATTGGACTTTGAAAGCTATGCCAGTTTCAATGCTAGTGAGATTCATTCGGGCTACCTAAGCCGCCTTCATTCCAGTCGAGATATGGAAGCCGTCTTAGTCAGTCTGATGAGAGAGCGCTTTGAGGTAAACACTGAAACCCTTCTCATATGAATATATATCAGCCGCCAAGTCTATAGGATACGAAAAAATTGAGAATGTCGTAGACTTTAAATAATAGCCTTCTTGCAATCCTTCAAAATTACCATATCTCCATTAGACCCAATGAGTTTCCCCCAAGGGCCGGCTTAAGATGAAGGAGTTAAACCAGGACTTTAATATCATGTTGTAAAAAATGCGAATATGTAGCCCCATGAACCGGCGTAATTTAAAAATTCGAGTCGGGTCATTTAAGGATTTGTTTTGAAAAATAATGACCTACATTAGCCCCCAAGCGCCAAGTAGATTTCTTGTAATGTGCTTGGGACTTCAATAGTATGATGATCATGAATCCTAAGTGTTGCTTCATTTATCTTTGTAGGTTGAATTAAGCATGAAGGAGTCTTAGGTGGTCGACCTACGGAAGAACATCATCTTACAACAATCAGAAACATCAAAAGCCAAATAGAATTGAAAGCCGCCTTGGAGGTATCTGAAAAGTTGAAGACGGACTTCAACACACAGAGATCCAGCTGGGAGACCGAGAAGGCAACTCTTTTGAAGAGAGCTGAAGATGCTGAAGCTGCTCTTAAGCCGGTGACGGAGGAATTATCCGGTTTAAAACGACATGTAAATCAGATGACAACCGCCATATTTGGTAAGTGACAATGCACTAGTAAGTTACTTTAACCCGGCTGGCGACTTATCATATGTTTGTGTAATCAGGCCCCAGAAGCTCCAACCTTGGACAAGATATGTTGGTGAAGCTGAAGGCGACTTACACCTTGGTTGAACAACTATATACCGGTGCTCAGCGAACTATAGCAGCTATCTCCCACACCAAACAACCACCCACACTTATCAGGGAAGTACTGGATAAACTGTCAGTCATACCCCAAAGGGTGAAGGAGATAAAGCGGTCGTCTGCTAGAGCTAGCGCTATCATTGCCGTGAGCTGGGCCAAAGCATGGCAAGCAGAGCTAGACCTGGAGGAGATGGCCACTAGCTGTCCCAGCTTCAAAGAAGATGGGTCTCCCTTTGATGTAGATGACTTTGCCAAATGTGTAACGGAGATGCGTCCCTTGGCAAGCAAACTGGCTGAAGAAACTGATCTATCCAAGTATCAGGCGGCTTATACCATTGAAAATGCAAAAGTGAAGGCACCGACTTATGGAGTTATGAATCTTATTCCACCAACACGTAAGCATACTTTTGCTCCTAATATTGATCCATCCACGCTCATAGATGATGAAGCTATATTCAAGGCTGTAACTGGCATCAATTGGACATCACCTGATTTCCAGCCAATGGAGGAAGAAGAAGAAGAAGAAGAACCGGTGCAGGGTAACCCGGAGTCTTCAACGCACAAAGCCCAGAACAACTGACCCAAGGGGCGGCTCTTAGACTGCAGCATGATGTTTATCTCTTTGCAAAAGAAAAAACTCTGAATCATTTGGGCTTTGGAAAGTCTTGTAATAGGCTAGTGAAAACAATGATCTGCCATGCCATCGTGCATGTTTTATACTCTGAATGTTTAAACTGCCATGCTTGATTTTTATCACCCGCCACTTGTGCATATAACGTTATCAATTACATGGATCAGATCAAGCATCCTCATATTTACTATAGACAAGGAAACAACACATGCCCTGGCAGTTTATACCAGGGCGGGTCACAAATATCTTTGAAAAACCCTGACATATGGTATTTTGAGAAAAAAGACTAAAAGGCTGTTTAAGCCCGAAATATACCAGCGACTTAAAGTCGAAGGCTGGACGGGTTAGAAGAGAACCCGAAATATTTTATTCAAATATGAAAGATCATACATGTATGTCGATATCATAATGACACTGTAGTTATTGTAATCCAGCATGGGTACATGACTTGAATTCTTTCAAGGCAAATTACCCTGTCAATTTAAAATCTGTAAACCAAAAACTGAACAGGACCAGAAGAGGCTAGCTCTATTTTGTTTTTTGAAATATTCCAGTTTTGTTTCAAAGAAGCTTTGGCATGAAAGCCTTTTACTCTGTAAGTCGGCTCTCACGTGACATAAATCCGTCGTTTTAACCTTAACTAGTTTAGGGTCTTATTGGAAAGATTGACTGTTAAGAGTATGAACGGGCCACATAGCGGAGAGATTACGATAGCAGGTGAGTTTACCCTAGCTCTCCGCAAGTTGGCTCTCACATGACAAAAGTCGTCGTTTTAACCTTGACAAGTTCAGGGTCTTATTGCAAAGAGTAACTGTCAAGAGTTCGGCTGGTCACCTGGCGGAGTAGCAAGTTGCAAATAGGCAGGTTTAACTCAGATTTGGCATGGAAGCCGGCCAAGTGGGTATGAAAGCTATACTCAGTGAGTAAGAACCCCCCAAGCGACCTATGGCATTGGAAGCCGGATCAAGTAGGTATGAATAGATATGCTCTTTGAACAGGAGCCCCCAAGTGGCCAATAAGACGGCTTGTAAACCGGATCAAGGGGGTATGAATAGTTATGCTCATTGAGCAGGAAGCCCCCAAGTGACCAATAAGACAGCTTGTAAACCGGATCAAGAGTGTATGAATAGCTATGCTCATTGAGCAGGAAGCCCCCAAGTGACCTTATGAACAGACAATAAAGACTCATATACTTTGAAATGAAACGACAAAGGCCCCGAATTATCAGGGATGCCAGCTTTATTATATTGTTCATAAAATATACATTCATGAAGGTATGTACAACACAAGAGCTGGTGGCTCAAGTGTAAAAGGGCCCAAGATGATCAATATTCCAAGGCCGGTGGGTTTCTTCCTCTGATGTGCATGAGTCTTTGTGGTCTCGAATATCAATGAGGTAGTATGACCCGTTGTTCAGGTTTTTCTGACCACAAAAGCTCCTTCCCAAGGCGGGGATAACTTGTGCATATCTGTCTGGTCTTGAATGAGCCAGAGCACCAAGTCGCCCTCTTGAAAAGTCTGGGTTTTAACCCGACTGCTATGATAACGATGCAGATCTTGTTGGTATATCACCGAACGAGCCGCCGCAAGGTCACGCTCTTCATCCAACACATCAAGAGCATCCTAACATGTTGTTTCATTGTCAGCCTCAACATAAGACGCCACACAGGGCGAGTCATGATGGATATCGCTTGGAAGAACTGCCTCTATCCCGTAAACCATGAAGAAAGGCGTGTAACCTATTGATCTGTTGGGGGTGGTATTTATACTCCAAAGCACTGAGGGTAATTCCTCAACGCAACAACCCGATGTCCTCTGCAAAGGGACCATAAGCCGGGGTTTTATGCCTCTCAAGATTTCTTGATTGGCCCTTTCATCTTGACCATTGGACTGGGGGTGAGCCACCGATGAAACATCAAGACGAATATGCTCTTGTTGACAGAATTCTTTCATAGCACCTTTATATAGATTAGTGTCATTATTAGTTATGATACTATGTGGGTATCCAAAGCGAAAGATCACCTTCTTAATGAGTTGAACCGCCGTTGCCGCATCACACTTGCTGGCCGGCTCTGCCTAAACCCACTTTGTAAACTTATCAACCGCCACCAACATGTGGGTCTTTTTGTCCTTGGATCTCTTGAAAGGTCCAACCATATCCAGCCCCCAGACTACAAACAGCCAAGTAATTGGAATCATCCTCATTTCTTGAGCCAGCACATGAGCTCGTCTGGAAAATTTCTGATAGCCGTCACACTTGCTAACCAGATCTTCTGCATCAGCATGAGCCGTCGGCTAGTCAAACCCATGACGAAAAGCCTTAGCTACGAGAGATTTAGAGCCGGCGTGATGACCACAATCTCCTTCATGAATCTCCCTTAGAATCTCACGGCCTTCTTCAGGAGAAACACATCGCTGGAACACACCTGTGACACTGCATCGGTGTAACTCGCCATTGACAATAATCATTGACTTAGACCTCCGGGTTATTTGCCTGACCAAAGTTTCATCCTCACGCAACTCTCCTCGTGTCATATAAGCCAAATAAGGAACCATCCAATCAGGAATAGCATGAAGAGCCGCCACCAACTATGCCTCTGGGTCAGGGATTGCAAGATCCTCTTCTGTCGGTAGCTCAACTGAAGGGTTATGCAATATGTCAAGGAAAACATTGGGTGGCACCAGCTTACGCTGAGACCATAGCCGGCTTAAAGCATCATCCGCCTCATTCTTTCTACGATCAACATGTTCCACTTGATAAACTTTAAAATGACCAGCAATACTATCAACCGCCCGGCGGTAAGCTGCCATGAGCGGGACCTTAGAATCCCAAGTTCCTGAGACTTGCCGAGCCACCAACTATGAGTCACCAAAACACCTGACCCGGCTTAGATTCATCTCTTTGGCCATCTGAAGACCATGAACCAGGGCCTCATACTCAACTACATTGTTAGTACAAGGAAAGACCAGCCTTAACACATAGCAAAATTTGTCACCTTGTGGGGAAGTCAAGATAACTCCAGCCCCCGAGCCTTCCAACTGCCTGGACCCATCAAAGTGAATAGTCCAATATGTACTATCAGGCTTCTCCTCAGGCATTTGCAATTCTGTCCAGTCATTGATGAAATCCACAAGAGCTTGAGACTTGATAACCGTCTGAGGCATATATTTCAAAGCATGAGGTCCAAGCTCAATGGCCCACTTGGCCACCCGGTGTGTGGCTTCTCTATTTTGAATAATGTCCCCTAAAGGAGCAGAACTGACCACTGTAATGTGATGACCAAGGAAATAATGCTTCAACTTGTGACTGGTCATGAACACCCCATAGACTAGCTTCTGCCAATGTGGGTACCTTTGTTTAGACTCAATTAACACCTCATTGACATAGTAAGCCGGCCTTTGAACCGAATATTCCTTCCTGTTTCCTTCCTCTCCACTACAACTGCTATGCTGATAGCTCCGCTGTTAGCAGTCACATATAAGAGCAAGAGCTCCTTCTCAATAGGAGCTGCAAGAACCGGTGGCTCAACCAACTATTTTTAAGCACCTCAAATGCCTCATTAGCAGCATCACTCTAGAAAAAATGATCTGTTTTCTTCATCATCTGATACAGAGGAATAGCCTTTTCTCCTAGGCGGCTTATAAACCGGCTCAGAGCTGCAATACGACCCGCCAAACGTTGGATGTCATTAATGCAAGATGGCTTAGCCAATGTAGTTATAGCCTTGATTTTCTCCGGTTTAGCATCAATACCTCTCTCAGAAGCCAAAAAACCCAAAAGCTTGCCCGCAGGTACACCAAAAACACATTTGGCCGGGTTAAGCATCATCTTGTAAACCCAGAGGTTGTCAAAGGTCTCTTTTAAATCATCTAGTAAGGTCTCCTTCTTCCTGGACTTCACAATGATGCCATCCACATAAGCATTAACATTGTGTCCTATCTGGCTATGAAGGCAATTCTGAACACAACACTGATAAGTCGCCTGAGCACTCCTGAGCCGAAAAGGCATAGACACATAGCATAAAGCTCCAAAGGGAGTGATGAAATATGTTTTCTCCTGGTCCTTGACAACCATTTTGATCTGATGATAACCAGAATAAGCATCTAAGAAGCTCAAATGCTCACAACCCGTCATAGCATCAATTATCTGATCAATACGGGGAAGAGTGAAAGGATCAGTCGGACAAGCCTTGTTAAGGTCTGCGTAATCCACACACATACGCCAAGTGCCGTTTGTCTCAAGTCTCAACACCGGATTAGCCAACCACTCAGGATGAAAAACTTCAACAATAAACCCGGCCGCCAGGATCCGGATCACCTCTTTTCCAATGGCCTTGCGCCTCTCTTCATTGAAACGATAAAGGAATTGCTTGACCGGTTTAAACTTTGGATCAATATTGAGAGTGTTCTCATCGAGTTCCCTCGGTACACCCGGCATGTCTAAAGGCTTCCATGCAAAGATGTCCTGATTCTCATGGATGAACTCGATGAGCGTGCTTTCCTATTTCGGATCCATGTTGGCACTGATAATGAACTGCTGAGATGAGTCGCCAGGGACAAAATCAACCTGCTTGGTATCATCCGCCGATTTAAATTTCAACAAAGGGTCATGCTCTGTAGTTGGCTTCTTCAATGGAGTCATATCAGTCGAGTCAACGTTGTCTTTGTAAAACTTAAGCTCTTCCATGGCACAAGCAGACTCAGCATAAGCAGCATCACCTTCCTCACATTCCAAGGCTATCTTCCTGTCACCATGCACTGTGATGGTTCCTTTGCAACCCGGCATCTTAAGCTGCAACTACACATAACAAGGCCGCGTCATAAACTTGGCATAAGCCGGCCGTCCAAACAGAGCATGATAGGGGCTCTTGATTTTAACCACTTTGAAATTCAATGTCTCAGGCCTGTAATCATGTTCACTGCCAAAAGCCACTTCCAAGGCTATCTTACCCATTGGATAAGCCGACTTACCAGGTACCACCCCATGAAAGACGGTAAAGGACGGCTTAATATCCTTGTCAGGTAAATTCATCCGGCAAAAAATATCAAAATAAAGGATATTAATACTGCTGCCTCCGTCCATAAGCACCTTAGTGAACTTGTAACCTCCAACTTGAGGAGCTACCACCAAAGCCAGCTGACCCGGGTTGTTAATCTGGGGCGGGTGATCCTCACGGCTCCATACAATCGGCTGCCCTGACCATCATAAGTATCGAGGGATCGCCGGATCAACCGCGCTCACCGCTCATTTTTGAACCTTCTGATCTCGCTTGCACAGGCTTGTGGTGAAAACATGATATTGGCCACTATTTAACTACTTTGGATTACTCTGATACCTAGACTGTTGTTGCTAATTGCCTTGACTGTGCTGCTGATTAGAACCGCCTTGATTGCCTTGGCCTTGAACTCTAGAGTTTGAGCCGCCACCTCCAAAGCCGGGCCCGTGAGAGCCGGATCCTGACGAGCCATGCGGGCCGTTATTGTCATTGTGGTCCCAGTGAAGGCCTGAATTCTTATACTCCCTCATGATGTAACAATCTTTCCATAGGTGAGTCGATGACTTATCGTGACAACTATGCTTTGGGCATGGTTGGTTCAACATCGCCTCCAAGTTAAACTTCGGTCCTCCAAACTAGGTTGTGGTCTTCCCTTATGACGACGATTGTTGTTCTATGCATTAGTATTAGCCACAAAGTCTGACCCGCCATCGGGCTGCTTGCGCTTACCATTGTTACCCTGGTTATGACCCGACATGTTTGACTGTTGCCCTTTTCCATTGCCGTTTTTCTTCCCCTTGTTAGACTTCTTCTCATCAGACCCAGGGTCTTTAGTATTATTAGAGTCGGCATATTTGATAAGAGCCACCATGAGCTCTTCCATGTCATTGCAGTGACGCTTGAGCCACCCTAAATTTTGCTTGAGAGGGGTGAAACGGCAGTTTTTCTCTAGAATTAAAACAACAGAGCCGGTGTTGATGCTATCTGATGAGTGGATAATAGCAGAAACCCATCCGACCCAATGGTGGGCCAACTCATCCTCGCGCTATACACAAGCATCTAGGTCAATGATTGACAGAGGTTGTTTTCACGTGTCTTTGAAATTCTGAATGAAATGTGCCTTCAGCTCCACCCATGAGTTGATAGAATTAGGGGGCAACCCCTTCAACCAGGTTCGAGCTGGCCCATCCAACATCATGGTGAAATACTTGGCACACACGGCATCATTCACATCTAGCATCTCTGTAGCCAACTCCTAGCTCTCCATCCAAGCCTTTGGGGGCTAAGAGCATCTCCAGCCGTTCAGCCCCCCAGGGCGCCAAAAAGAGCTGCCTGGGGTGAACCGGCGCTAGGTTGGCCCCTGGGGGTGACCTAGCTCCCAGCCACGCCTCTAGGCGCCGCCCCCCAGCCGCGGCAAATTCAAACATAGTCTTTCCCGCTCACAAAATAGACGCTACAAATCCGGCGATCATGTGGCCACAAGTTCGGCGTACAAAAAACACAAAGGACGCGTGTGCACATCAGATGACGAGGTCGGCCTCCGGCGTCGGCGGAGTCGGCGTGCGCGGGCTTGGCGGGGTCTCTGTGCTGGACGATGTCGGCGTGGCTTCTGTGCTGCGGGTGTTCTCGGCGGCCTCATCAGTCGGGCTGGGCGGCAGCGTCGGCATGGGCGTCGGCATGGGCGTCGGCGTCGATGGAAGCTGGTTCAGGATGAGGCCCCGCTCCACCAAGTACCACGCCTTGACCGCCTCATCGATGCTCTGGAGCATGTCCACCCCGCCCAACAGGAAAGCCAGGTCGGTGTTTCTCTTCTTCGCGGTGACATTGGTCCGGAGTAGGTCGAGCTTGATGGCGCTACTCGACATCAACGCCGATCACCGCGCCTCGGTCTTCTCTTCATGAAGGGCGGCCCGGGCCTGTGCGTCGGCGATGCAGTGGTCGATGGACTCCTGCACTCGAGTGGTCGCCGCGTCGGTGTGTTTCCCCTTCTTGGCACATTTGTTGCCGTCCGGTCGCCCGTCTGACGCGCCCGGAGTCGGCGCGTCCGGCTTGTGGGTCTCCTTGGCCTTGTCGAGGGTGCGCCGGACTTCCGCCCACTTCTCGCATTTGTCGATGCGCTTGTAGACGTGGAGGTACTTGAATTCGGCGTTGCTGTTGCCCTGCCGATACATGGCGAACATGTGCAGCAACTGCGCGGAGGAACAAATAGTTGGCGTGCGTACACAGTGAAGAGAGGCGGGAGACCGGCATGCTATACCTGATCCTCAACGCTGGCGCCAATCTCTGGGCAAGCCATGACCTCCTCGACGATCCCATGCCATTTGTTGCATGCCCCCTGGATACACCCCCAATGGTTCGCCATCGCCTTCGACCCGCGCTGCATGTAGACGCCTTTGAAGTAGGGGTCGACGAGTTTGCGCTCATCGAACTCGGCCTTGATGCGCTCCCAGTACGTCTTGATGCTCTGGTTCATGCCGGTGGTCGGGTCGAGGCAGACGACTTCCCATGCTTCAGCGAGGCATTCCTCCTCCTTGGACACCCACTTGATGCGCGGCTCGCTGGACCTGGCCGCCCGCTTCTTCTTCTTGCTCCTCCTCGCCGGAACAGTCGCCGTCTCCTCCTCCTCCTCTTCGCCCTCCTCCGCCTCGCCGTAGACGTAGCCGAGCTCACCTTCCATGCCGCCGGTCAGATCCACGGTGTCGTCTGGGGTGGCGAACCCGGGAGACGCGGCGGCCGCGGCCGAGCCTATCGCGATGATGTCATCCATGTCGGCCTCGGTCTTGTCGGTGTCGTCAAGGTGCGAGAAGGGCAGCGCGCCACAGCGGAGAGGGGGTGTCGGGGAGGATGCGTAGGTGGGCGGCGAGTAGTTGTATGGAGGGTACTGCATGCCGGTGAAGGCGGGCGAGGGCGTCCGCTGGGCCGGGTGTCCATGGGGGAAGGTGACGTTGGGGTTGAACCCACCATGCGCGTCCCCGCCGGAGTAGCCCGGTGAGGGCGTGCATCCCCATGGCTGCGGCGACGGAGAACCAACGCCTTGCTAGCCCCAAGGCGTGTACTGGGCATGGTTGCCGGGTGGGTTCATCATCCCCGCGTGAGTCGCGTTGGACTCGGCTTGGTCCGCCGAAGCCGCCGCCGCACGTGTTGTGTTGTCACGGGCCTTCTTGGCGATCGCCCTGTTCCGCCGGTCGACGGTGATCGCCTCCCGTCGCTGAACTTCCACCCTCCACTCGGCGTTCGTCATGCTCGGTGGCTTGGACGGCGGCGCCCTCGGCTTCCTCTGCTTCGGCTGGGCGACGGGGGCGGTCGCGGTTGCCGCGACGCGGGGGGTGACGTACTTCTTCGGTGGCATGGCGGCAGAGGCGAGAGGGAGATTGGCGGGAGGAATGGAGATAATGGGAGGGAAGTGGGGTAAAAGCGGGATGAAACAGCGGGAAGAGGCGCTCGACTCGCAGACAGGGCGGACCCACGCGACCTTTCGCTTGTGCCGGCGCCCCCAGGCGCCCCGCAGGGTGCCGGGTTTGGCCTGGGTCCGCCGGCACCAGTTTCGGCCCGAGCCGGCGAAAAATGGGCTTCTGGGGGCGCGACTGGGCCTTTTTTCGGTGTCGGTGTGGCAAAAACACATGGGGAGGGCCTGTTGGGGGCGCGGCCGGAGATGCTTTAATCAACAGTGTAGTTGGGCACCTTTCGAGGGGCCTTGAAATCCTTGGGCAAACACTCAATGCGTAGAGCTGGCGCTAAGCATGGCTGTAAGTGCATCTAGTGCCCCTTAGTGATTTTGGTGTATTGAAGACTTATAGGTCAAGGGACTAATGTGTTTGTGAGTGTACACAGGTCTATAAGTCAATGCTGAGTTTGAGATTTACGATGAAAGTCGACCCCTAAAAATGAATGTCTTCAGTTGAAGACTTTGGTTTTCTTGAAGACTTTGAAAGTGAGGAAATTGGTGTGACCATGAAGAGTTGATATTCACGCGAGGATTATGAAGCGTGAATACTTTTGTTTTTGTAGTTTCATTTTCTCTTTCTTGAGTCATAGGAATCACTGTACTGTTAAAGGGGGTCGAGGCAAAACTAAGGAAAAGTTTCCAATTGATGCTCATCTCAAAATCCCACACCTACCTCATCCTTTCGAGTGAAGCAATTGGAAATCTCATACAGTTCAGTTAATTTCTTCAGTGACAGAGATGAAGATCTTACGGTCTTTGAGGAATTTGTTCTGACTGAGGAGTTAGGAATTCGCCAGTGCGGATTGCCTACAAGTTAGGAATAGGATAGCCCTGAGGAATTTGAGAGCTAAAATTTCCAACCGTTGCTATGCTATACGCCAACTGTCCCAAAATATCTATCCACCTAACGGTCATATCATTGAGGGGCATCTATGTCTTATCATGTCGGGCTACTCCCTAGACTATAAATAACCGCCCCCTACAACCACTAGTTGGTTGGCTGCTCCGAGAGAAACTGACACTTTTCATTGAGAGCTTCCCATCCTCCGAGGACTTTGAGCAAAAATCATCAAGTGAGGAAAACCCAAACCCAAACACCTACAAACCCAAAGTTATTGAGCTCCACTGAAGAGATTGTTCCTATGTGGAACTGACGCTTGTTACCTTTGAGGACTGTGCATCCTCCAGATTGTTAGGCGACATGGTCTAGAGCATCCAAGAGGAAATTGTGGATCGCTGAGTGACCGAGTCTGTGGAGGTTTGGAAGTCACCTGAAGACTTACCACGAGTGATTGGGCGAGGTCTGTGTGATCTTAGCTCAAGGAGAATATGGTGATGACTGTGTGTTCGGGACTATGTGTCCTCAGGTTTAAATACCCAGCTGCTCCAACTAGACGTACAAATGTCATAGCAGTTGGAACCGGTCTACCAAATCA
The DNA here is from genome assembly GCA_034509565.1 of Triticum monococcum. Taxonomy (NCBI): domain Eukaryota; kingdom Viridiplantae; phylum Streptophyta; class Magnoliopsida; order Poales; family Poaceae; genus Triticum; species Triticum monococcum. The sequence continues at coordinate 526,671,252 of CM067847.1, forward strand.
TCGTCTTCACCAAGCTACTGGTTTTATTTCCTCAACCCTTTCATTTCCTTGTTCATGTGTTGATGTACTTGATCGTTATTGTTTGAAGACTTTGACTGAAGACTTTCTCAATTTCCTCAATCCTAATTCTTCAGTTGCTTTGTCTTCAGCCTGCTTATCCTGTTTACACGCTTCTTGTGCTCTGTGTATGTTTCTTTTCATCATGATGACTATGCTACTGCTATGTTATGCATGCACCTGAGTACTTATTCCGCTGCTTGAAGTTCGTGACTTAGGAAATTCCTCAAGTTGAATTCCTTAGTGACGAATTTGTAAAAATCACCTATTCACCCCCTCTAGTCGATATAACGCATTTTCAATTGGTATTAGAGCAAGGTACTCCCTTGTTCTGTGTGATTTTAGTTTAACCACCTAGAGTTTTAGTTATGTCGACCGTAGGAATGAAGAAAGTGACATGCCCCATCTTTGACGGTCATGATTATCCCAAGTGGATGAGGAAGCACCTCATGGCAATGAACAATGAGCTGTGGACTATCAATGAGATTGGTCTTACCGATCTATGTAAGATAGTGGATGCTGATGATATTTGCAAGTACACTCGACTTGGTATCATGGCGAAGGATATCATCTGCTCCTGCCTATCCAGAGATCAGTTCAAGCTCATTATGCATCTCTGCCATAAGAAGCTAATCTGGGACCGAATCTTTGATATTTATGAAGGTCATCGTACTCGTCATGATCCCTGGTTTGATGATTTCAAGGAATCACTCAAGACGATGACTTCCGAACCTGAACCATCATCTTCAGCACCAAGCCTCATGGCATAAGGTGCAAAGGTAACCAGATGTTCCTCATCTGAGTCTAGTGATGATGAATTTGATGATGATTTCGGACCCAACTACTCCAAACTTTCTACTATTGCCACTAAACAACAAAAGGCTTTGGAAAAGGTTCAAAATCTGCTAGACAAAAGTGATGACCTGTTGGGTGAAGAAATGGATTGAACTCAAACTCTGACTGGAAATCTTCAGAGACTTCAGTCTAAGTTTGATAACCTTCGGAGTCATCATAACACTCTCTAAGCTCTTCATGAGAAGCTTTCTTATGAATTTCTTCAAATAAAGCAAGATCTTGAAAAGCTAAGGGTGAGTTATGAAGATCTTCGGAAGGAAAATGATTCATTGCTTGCTCAGCAAATCAGTTCCACTCAGGATGAATTCATTTCACCATGTTTGAAATGCATTGAACATGAATCTGCTAATTCTTCACGTGAAAGTTCAAATGTTTCTATTGCTACAAATTCTTCAACTGTCTCTGTGGTCATAAATTCCTCATCTGAGGATACCACAAGTATCACTGACAATGCATGATTGAAGGAATTTTATGTGACAGACATGTACAAAAGCCTCAAAGGGCATCGGGCTCTTTGTGATGTGCTTGAAAAGCACATCCTCAACAGAAACCCTAAGAAAGAGGGTATTTCCTTCGAGTGGAAACTCAATGCTGATGAGACCTACTGGAAACCTGAGCAGTAACCCAAAACCTCATGGGTTGCTACAAAAGGACCTCCCGTAGATCCATCCATTTTATCTGGCTTTACATGTGAATCTTCATATTCTTCTGATGAGTCATTTGACTCCAACTATAAACTGTTCAAAAATCAGAATGGTGAAGTATTTGCTAGATATGTTGGAACTAAGTGTGGGAATGACCCCCTTATAAAGAAAATCTAGGTTCCCAAAAGGTGCCTTGAAAGTATTCAGGTGAATGTCATCATGACACCACCTGTGAAGAATAGGAACCCCATATCAAATCTTCATATGGACCAAAGTCTTCATATGGATCCAAGTCCTCATATGGACCAAATTCCTCACATGGATCAAATTCGTCATATGGATCCAAATCCTCATATGGTCATCATCGTGCTAACACTTCTGTTTCGCACGGAAAATCTAAGAGCTATGAATATGTGCATTATTCTTCAAATCATTATGTTCATAAGTCCTCGAAGAATTTCTCTGCTTATTCATATGCTTACTCTAACCCCTCTTCTGTGAAACGAAGTGGATTGGCTTCCATGCCACCTTTCTATTATGGAGCTCGCAGAATGATGAACTCTTTGACACCCCTCCAAATGTGGGTGCTGAAGAAAAAGAACTAATCTCTTATGCAGGGTCAGGTCTCCAGACGAACTTAAACGTCTGAAGAATTTACTGGAGACCTAAATACGCTTGAAAGGACACAAGCTAATCATGAAGAAATGAATATTCATTTCTCATGTCATTATACTACTATATCTGTTGTACAGCTTGATGAAATTCAATCATTTGAATTTGATGTCATATTATTCACTGATGAAGTATATGAGTTCGTAAGATGCACTAATTCATCTGCAGGATGATCAACCCAAAGCTACTGAGTGGGTCCTCGACAGTGGATGTACAAATCACATGGTCGGTGACAAGAACTTACTGATGGACACTACTTTATCTCCATCGCATCTGAAGCATATTACCTACGCTGACAAAGGAAAAAGCAAGGTATTGGGTCTCGGTAGGGTTGCAATCTCAAAGGATCGACACATGGACAAAGTCATGCTTGTCGAGTCCTTATGATTCAAGCTCATGTCTGTCTCAATGCTTTGTGATCTTGATATGGTTGTTGTCTTTGGCAAATATCTGTGCGTTGTGATCATGGAATCTGACAATTCCAAAGTCTTCGAAGGCTTTAGGAAAGGAGACTTGCATATTGTTGATTTCTCTGTAGGACCACAACCTGCCACATGTCTACTTGCAAAAGCTTCAGAAGGCTAGTTATGGCATCGATGACTTGGTCATGCTGGCATGAGGAACTTACACACACTCGCAAAGAAGAAGCACGTCATTGGCATCAAGGGTGTAAAATTCCTCAAGGACCATTTGTGTGGAGCTTGTGAAGCTGGAAAGATGACCAAGTCCAAGCATCCCTTAAAGACTATCATGACTACCACGCGTCCATTTGAATTGCTTCACATGGATCACTTCGGCCCTACTCATTATGCCACATTCACAAATGCAGCATCTTTATATGGCTTTGTTATTGTTGATGACTATTCTCGTTACACATGGGTGCATATCATCACTTTCAAAAATGAAGTGCAGGAAGTCTTCAAACGATTTTCGTCGAGGGCTTCGACGAACTTCAGTGTGAAGATCAAGCACATTAGGAGTGACAATGGGACCAAGTTCAATAATACTGGTCTGGATGACTATCTTGATGAACTTGGTATCACACACGAGTTATCTGCCCCCTATACTCCTCAGCATAATGGCGTCGTGGAGCGCAAGAACAGGACACTTGTTGAGATGGCTCGCACTATGCTTGATGAATACAAGACGCATACTCTCTTCTGGCCCGAGGCAATTGATATTGCGTGCCACATCATCAACAGGGTATATCTTCACAAATTCTTCAAAAATACCTCATATGAACTCCTCTGGCAAGAAACCCAATGTTTTATGCTTGGTTACGGAAAGGACTCGAACACCTACAGAGTATTCAACAACTTTCACCACAAGGTTGTTGAAACTGTAGATGTGCGGTTCGACGGAACTAACAGCTTACAAAGAGAGCACCTACCTCATGTGCTAGATGAAATGTCACCTAAGGAATCCATCAAGTTCAAGGCTACTGAGGATGTCATTCCTATAGAAGAATCTGCTGAAGAAGTTATTCCAGAACGTGAAGAAAATCATGCTGGTGCACATGAGGAAAATGACTCTGAAGAAAATGCTGAGCCCAATCAGCATCATCAACCTGCTCATCCTCGCATTGCAAACGAAGTGCAGATCGAGAAAATCATCGACGACATCAACACACCAGGTCCTCTCACACACTCAAGGGCTTCACATTTGTCTAAATTTTGTGGGCACTTTGCTTTTATCTCTATCACAGAGCCCACCAAATTGACGAGGCGTTTCTAGAGCCTGAGTGGATTCAAGCGATGCAAGAGGAATTACATCAATTCAAGCTCAAAAATGTCTGGAAACTTGTCAAGCGACCAGACCCACACTCCAACACTTGGATTATGGTATCCCAAGGGCTAGGCTTTTGATCTCATTGGATATTCTGACTCTGACTATGCTGGTGATCGAGTGGATCGCAAGTCAACATCAGGCACATGCCATTGTCGGCGTTCTGGGAACGGGGGTCCCCAGACTTGCCTACCTGCGGCCTGCGGCGTGGCTCAAGTGGGGGCTCAGCGCGGCCCATCTTCATCAGCTCAAGCTCAAGACCCTTGCGAGGGGCCAAGCCTCGCGAGGCGGACGACCGGAAGCTTCCTCAGAGGCAGCCTCATCAGGCAGGCTCACGAGGAGGCGGAGAGATCAAGGCAGGGGCACCTCGCGAGGAGCCCGTGATGCAAGCCATGATGATCGAGACCAGGCGGGCGCCAGCCTGTGCAGTGTCCTTGTTTCCCCTTTGGTGCAAAGGGGGCAAGCACAAGCCAAGGCATCGGGCAAAGATTACCATTCTGGTGCAATGAGACCAAGACCAGCAGAGCGGTAGGACAGAGGTCACCGTGGAGCCCAAGACGGTGCCATCACCAGTGCTTTTGGCAGCCGAAGACCACCTTTGGTCAGGATAACTTGTACTAGATGTTCCCCTTCAAAATGGACAATTGTTGGCGCCCTTCCCGCTCATTATTTGGGGAGAGGCCCAGGGCCTCTATAAAGAGGGCTAGCCACCACAAAATAGAGGGGGGTGGATGGATAGAGAGAGGGGGAAGAAGGACACCGATCTAAGGATCGGACAGAAGGCAGAGATCGAGAGACATCTAGAGATCTGATAGAGCCCTAGCAGAGAGAGAGAGAGAGGCAACTGAACTCACCCAAGCAGTTCATCGCACCAGCTCAAGAACACCTCTCGCGAGGCTGTTCTTCCCTTGTACTGTTCATCATCAGCCCCTGAGGCAATCCACCACATCACACACTCAAGTAGGGTATTACACCACAACGGTGGCCCGAACCAGTATAAACCTCGTGTCCCTTGTGTTGTTCATTGTTTCCAACTTAGATCACGCGAGGACATTGGACGTAGATCAGTAGGGGAGAGATCTCCGCGCGCACCCCAGTGTTCGAACATCAAGGGTCTGCCGGAACCCAAAATCTGACATTTGTTGGCGCGCCAGGTAGGGGTGCGCCGGAACCTTTCTTCCGTTGTTCGCGCGTGATCTTCCGTCGTGTCCGTGGCTAACGTTCGTCGGGCTCGCGCCAAGCGCCGGGCTGCTCTCGCCACCCGCGTCGCCGAGACGGTGCCCGTCGGCGGGCGCCCTCGCCGTTCCCTGTCGCCTGCTGCCAACGCCGCCACCGGCCCGGCGGGGAACGTGCAGCAGGCCTCGTCCCAGCGTCCTTTGGTACGGCGGGAGGGCCACACCGCTACACCGTCGCTGACTCCTGCCACTTCGTCGTCCCCCCACGGACGCGCGCGCCGCGCTGCTCCTTGCCAGCGAGCTCTTGCACTACCGCCCCGTCGATGACCTCTACGAGGACTGGCTCGCCCGCATCACCGATCTCGTCAGTGCTGCAGGGGGATCCCCCTTGCCGTCCTTCTCGCCGCCTCACCCTCCATTCCGCGCATGAGGCGAGGATCAGGAGGTGCCTCCACCACTTCTTCCCCAAGAAGGCGCCCTGGCTCCAAGGTGCGCAGCCCCAGGGCGAGACCCTCCACGTCCGGCACCTGCACAGCAAGAAAGGAGCTGCCAAGACATCCCTCGTCCCCAAGAAGGTGCTCACGCGCTCCCAGCGCCGGCGCGCCAAGATCGCGTCCCTGCACCTCCACGCCAAGACCCTGCGCTGCTCCAAGCGGCAGCATGCGGTAATCCCCAGGAACAAGCCCAGCATCAGCGAAAGGCACCGGTGGCCACAGCAGGCTACCGTGCCCTCACCCCCGAGCTACGCAGCGTCGCATGGCCAGGCAAGTTCAAGCCTGACTTGCCCCCTCGCTATGATGGCACGACGGACCCCACGGAGTTCCTACAGCTCTACGAGCTATGGATCGAAGCCGCGAACGGAGACGAAAGGGTCATGGCGAACTAGTTCCCCATGGCGCTCAAGGACGGGGCCCGCACCTGGCTCCTGAACCTGGCTCCTGGCATAATCTCCTCCTAGGACGAGATGCGCACTCGCTTCATCGCCAACTTCCAGGGCACTCGCGACCGGCCCCCTGTCGTGAGCGATCTGCGCCGCATCAAGCAGCAGCAAGTCAAAACCCTGCAGAAATACATCCAGCACTTCAACAATGCTCGCCTCAAGATCCCCAAGGTGACTGAAGAACCCATCATCTCGGCCTTCTCCGATGGCATACGTGACATCAAGATGAAGGAGGAGCTAGCAATCCATGAAGACCTGTGCACATCCCTGGAGCTGTTCAACTTGGTGACCAAGTGTGCCAGGGCTGAGGAAGGGCGCCTCTCCCTCCTCGAACGTCCGGCTGCCGACCCAGAAGAGAAGAAGCCCAAGGCCAAGGACATGAAGCGCAAGGGGGCTGCCGTGCTTGCAGTGGAGCCAGACACCAAGCGAGGCAGGGATCAGCCTGAGTCATCCAAGGGTAGCCGGTACTGCGTGTACCACGACCTCCACACTCACAACACCAACGAATGTCAAGAGCTCAGGGCCGTGAGAGATGGACGTATCGGTCGACGCCCCGAGCGCAACGACAGGGGCTATGGCCGAGGAGGAGGAAGAGGTGGCGGATGATGGGAAGACCGTGGCCCTCACCAAGGGTGGCGTCACCGACCTCGCGAGGATCGCTGGTAGGACCAGCCTCGCGAGGGAGGCTGGAGAGATCAGCCTCGTGAGGATAGCCCGCACGGCAACGCGGGCCTTCCTCCTCTACTGCCACCGCCAAGGAGGAACGAAGACCAACATCAAGACGAGGGAGCTGGGGGCTTCCAGGAGCCGCGCGCAATTGCTTGCATCTTGGGTGGCGCGCAGGCCCCAGCCCCACAGCGCATCTTCAAGAAGTTTGCTCGCGAGGTGAATGTAGTCCTTCCCAAGCTTGAGGCCACGCGCCCTCTCAGGTGGTCTGCGTGCGCTATCACATTCAGCTCAGCGGATCAGCTCAAGTGCATGGCAACGGCCGGAGTCCTCCCGATGCTTTGCTCCCCGGTCATCAGCAACGTGCAGGTCACCAGGACCCTCATTGACGGCGGAGCAGGACTCAACGTCTTGTCCGTCGAGACGTTCAACAATCTCCAAGTGCCGTACGATCAGCTTCAGCCGACCAAGCCCTTCTCAGGAGTCACTGATGGTTCCACTGTTCCAATAGGGCAGGTTCGCCTTCCAGTCACCTTCGGGCAGCGCAACAACTACCGCACCGAGCTCATCGACTTCGACGTCGCCCACATCCGTCTGCCATAAAACGCCATCCTCGGGTACCCAGCCCTGGCCAAGTTCATGGCAGTGACTCATCATGGATACAATGTCCTCAAGATGCCAAGAAGCGGTGGAGTCATCATCGTACCCTGTGAAGAAAGGGACGCAATGTGTTCACTTGAGTGCACGTTCCAAGCCGCAGCAATCGAAGACCTGGACCACAGGAATGGAAGACTTCCCGAGGCAACCCTTAAGAAGAAGAAGGTTTCGCCTGACCCAAGCCATAAGGAGGCAGGCGCCTCCGAAGGTGATGCGTCAAGATCTGCGCCCAATCAGGGAGCGCCACCGTCTCTCGCATAGGAAGGCACGCCCGACGCCCTCCTCAGGCAGGGCTTGGGGCTCTTTCTTGGAGAGCCACCGACTTTGCCAATGTCGTGAGGGAGGCGCTCGGGCACCACTTGGAGGGGTGCTTCCAGGCACGTTTCCCTCAGGAAGGTACAAGGCAAGGAAGGCGAAACCTTCAGGAGTTCATCGCAAGAAACACCCAGGAGCTACAGGGGTCGAGAGTCATGCGCGACAGCCGCCGCTTGCCCACCGTAGCCCCACATCCAGGTGAGGATGGTGGGCTGCGCGTCTGCATTGATGTGCCTGGGCTCAACCGAGCCACGTCTCAAGAGTGCCTCTGGCCTTCGCACGTGGGGCATTGCGAGGGTCCACCTCACAGCTACATTTGCATGCCTTTCGGCCTGCCGAACGCGGTCGCCGCTCATCAGCGCCTGCTGAGGAGCATTCTGGAGCCCGAGGAGGTCAGGCATTGTGCGGTCCTGGCAGAGATGGAGATGGCCCTCGGAGACCCACCTGCGCCTCCGGAGCCTCTCAAGGCTCCTGGGCCTGGGGGCTCGTGAGGGTCGACGTCATCATCGTGCATCGCCCACTTCTTCAACATCACTTCATCTTCAACGGCACCAGGTGACATCTTTCTAAGTTCCGTTTTTAGCTGGGAGCGCCCATAGGGCCGCATCATTCCCAGGTCGCATGGGTCCGTCCCTGCGGCATGTATCCGTTTTGCTTATGCTCTTTACTTACCTTGTTGGGGGCGCCCCTCGGGCTGCATCAACCCCGAGCTGCTCGGGCCTGGCCCAGTGGCGTTTGCTTTTCCCGCGTCTACTTAAAATGAATTTGCTCTTTCGCGCTTAATTGTCACCTGCTGCTTATCGCGGACTTCTCTGCTTTCATGCAAAGCGCTTGGACGTTAAAAGGGGGGTACCTAAGCATGGCGACTCATGGGCTCCTACTGGCTCTCCAGCCCTCACCCCCTGGCCTTGACCCATGGCATCACGACCTGTCATGCCAGCGGTGGCTGAGCTTGCTCGAGGGCCGGGACCTGAGGACGTAGAGCATTTGCATTCTAACCACCCTGCAGGAACACACCATTGATAAAGGCCCAGAGCCAGGCGCAACCCGCCTTGAGGTAGGGCCTCGTGAGTCCCGCGCTGGCTCACGAGTGCCCAGATACACCTCTCCTAGCCCTACCGTGCCGGCCACGTGTCAGGGCGGGGCTGTACACGCCCCGGGGGCTCCTCCCGGAGGGGAGCCCCCTCCCACGTACCAGTGGAAGCACCATGCTCCACGCTGGCTGACGACACTACCGAGGAGCGGCTATGCCCGTACACATATGGAAGCGCTATGCTCCGCGCTGGTGATAAACAACTGAGGGCGGCCTATGGCCGTACGAACGTCAGGGAGCCCAGAGCTCAGTGTCCGGCACCATCGCAATGCCTCCCCTCGGGAGCGCCGCGCGAGGGGGCTGGACACGGGGGCTACGCCCAGGCCTTGCCCGAGCGCACGCCACCCAGCCAGGTCCCTCAGACCTGGTCGTCACGCGCCCCTCCCTGAGCGGAGCCAAGGAATAGAAACCCGTTTGAATGTCAAGGGGGACTCCTGATCATCGCGACTCAGGAGCCTAACTTGCCCCGTAGCCCCTCACTCCTTAGCCCCGTCCTGGTTTCCTGTCGGGGCTAACACTGGGTGAGGTATGCGTGGTGCCAGGTCCTGCTGACGCAGAACGACCAATCCACTCCTTATTCCCCCCTTTCCTACTTGTTGCTTGCGCATCAAGGGGGACTCTTGAGCATCGCGATTCAGGAGCCTAACTTTCCACGTAGCCCCTCACCCCTTAGTCCCGTCCTGGTTTCCGGTCGGGGCTAACACCGGGTGAGGTATGCGCGGGGCCGGGCCCTGCCGACATAGAGCGCGAGCAAGTAGGAGAGAAAAACGCAAATTCTAGGAAATTCAAAGCAAGTATTACAAGCCGTAGATTATTTTACAACGCCAAACACAAGTTTAAGTGCCTCCGTGAGGCATGGTGCATGTTGCAGGAATAAAAACAGGACAGAAGCCGCGAAGGGATCACTCTCCAGTGGTGCCGCCGCCTGTGGTGGAGTCGCGCTGGGCGAACCCGCCTCTTGGGGCCACGGAGCTGGCAGCACCGCGCCTGGGCAAGATGCTGAAGGCGCGGAACCTCCCCAGCAAAGCTTCGGCTCGGCCTTTCACGGCCTCGGCGACATCGGCGGCAAGGTCGCCGCTCATGGGTTCCAGCAGGTTGTCGAAGTCGACGTCGGGGTCGCACAGGTAGACGTGGCTGAGGACATGCGTCAGCGCCGTAGAAGACTGGGCACGCACCTCGGCCTCGGCCGTGGGGCCAAGGCCGTCTACGACATCTTCAAGAGCACGGACCAGGAAGGGAAGTAGCTTGGCGGGGTCGTCCTCCGCACCGCCCAACGGCTCCTCCAAGCCGCTCTCGTAAAGCGTCTTCAGCGCGGCACGAGGCTTCTTCTCCATCTTCGCGAAGGCCACCCGATCCTCCGCCAGGACCTTCGCCTTGGCGTCTAGCTCGATCCTCTGCGCCTACAGCGACCGCTCCAGTGTCTCCAATCGGCCGTGGTGGTCATCAAGCTTGATGTCCCGGTCCTTGATAGCAGCCTCCCGAGCCTTCATCTCCTTCTCTTTCTCCTGGCGGCCGTGGACCTCCTCGGCGAGCTCGTCGTGCAGGCCTTGCAGCTCGGTCTCCAGCGCCTCGCAGCGAGCCTTGGCAGCCGCAGCATCGCCCAGGGTAGCGTCGCGTGCGGCCTTGGCTTGGTTAGCGGCCTGCTTCTCCCCATCGGAGGCTGACACGGCCTGGCTCAGCGCTGCTCAGACGGAGGCAGCGGAACGGGCCCAGCCAAAAGCTAGCTCCAGGCGCCCGGCCACTAGGCGAGGGTCCGCGCTCAGAAGATCATCCCACAGCTGGCTCAGTTTGCTGGCGACCTGGTCCAGGACGGCGGCAGAGGGAACAAAAGAAGCGGGAACCGGCGGAGCGGGCGAAGAGGATGGCAGCGTGATCACGGTTTGGCAGGAAGGAACCCCCTGGGCCTTTGCTTGCCCGGCTGCAACATCGAGCGCAGTCGACTCCAGGGTCAGCGGGGCCATGGGGGCTGACTCCTCGCCGAGGCGTCCCAGTCGGCCTCGCGAGGACGACCGGGCAGGGGAGGCGCGAGCCGCGCCGTCTTCCTCCCCAGCGGACAAAGGCGCCGCCCCGGCAGATGGACTCGCCCCAAGCAGGGCCGCAGAAGCCCCTCTCAACCTCTTCGCCACAGGCGCCGGCCTGACAAAAGAATATGGACGTCAAGCCTCGCCGTCAGAAACCAAGCAAAGCATGAATCAAGCACTTACTGGTCGTCGCTCGCGGACTCAAGCAACCTCCGGCCGAACTTGAAGCCCGAGAGCCTGCAGCTAGGGTCAGCCTCGGGAGGCCCGGAAGCAGAAGGCACGTCGGGAGGGCAGGGGCTGGCCTCAGACCGCCCAGGGACCAGAGCGGACCCTGGGGGAACCAGCCCCGACCTGCCCTTCGTTGTGACCAAGGGAAAGTCCCCCCCTCCTCACCTGGCGCCAGCCTTGTCGTCGTCCGGCATGGAGCGTAGGGCCTAGGACCTGCGCTGAGGAAAAGACTCCCTGGACTCCTCGCCAGTCGCCTCAGAGTCAAACTCTTCCTCCTCCGCCTCTTCTTCCCCCTCGCTCCTGCTGGAGCTGCCGGAGGACACATTCACCATCGCCAGCGTCGCAAGACCCTCGGGAGCTTCCGCGGGCACCAGCCCCTCACCATTGAAGGTGGGCATGGCGTTCACCACCTGCTCCCAGTCGTCACGAAGGAATAGGGGGACGGGGGCGCCCACTGGGCTCGCCACGTCTCCCCCAACCAAGGAATGTAGGGCCACGACTAGATTCTCGTCGGTCAGGGCCTTAGAGCTTAGGCGCAAGACGACGTACGCTTCCCCAAGCCTCCACAACGGGAGCGAGTGCTCCTGGAGTGTAGCCACCCGGTGCTCCAAGAACTCCCTCAGGAGCATGACCCCGGTCAGCTTCGCCGCCCCCAAGTTGCTTGGCCTCAGGTCCGCGTTCATCCTCTTCCGCACCGCCTTCACACGGGGGTCGACGAGCTCCACGCGGGACCACGCGTCGACAGCCATTGGCTGCCCCGTAGGCAACACCAGACGGGGGTGGATGCACCCGACGTCCACCATGACCCACTTGCTCCGGAAGCCTTCGATCCTCTTCCCAGGCTTCGAGATAACATTGGAATTGGAGTATACGATGAAGCTCGCATATGCGGAGATATGGCTACCAGAAACCCGAAGGGAAAAATAGTGACGCAACAAGGCCACCGAGGGCTTTACCCCGACGTGAGCCTCATAGTAGTAAGCAAAAATCGCCAGGAGATGAACAGAGTTGGGGTGGAGATGCAGAGCCTGCAAGTTGTACTGGCGGAGAACAGCAAAGAAGAACTCAGAGAAAGGAGGCACCAGACCGGCGACGATGGCGCTCACAAAGAGCAGATAGAAGGTGCTCCCCTTGCCTTCAGGCTGGTCAGAGCCGGCCTTGACCATAGTCGCCCCCTTGCTGCCCTGCGCCACCGTCATCAGGCGTGTAAGGGAGAGGTTCTGCTCCGACAGGTTCGGGGAATCCAGGGCCGGTGAGTACCGGGCCTCGATCAGGGACTTGCGAGGCGCCATGGCGTGCCGGATGAGGAGGATTGAGACAGATCTGGAGGATTTCGGGAGCAAGGAGGAGAGCGAGAAAGGGGATCTGGGGCGAGGCGAACGAGAACACGACAGGTAAGTCTGGCCCGGGCACCCCTTTTGTCAGATGGACAGTTGCCGAGGCATCGTGGGGAAGCGCAGACATCCACGACCAATCAATCGCCACGCGGTGCCCAAGGCCGCAGGCTATTGGGGCCCGCGACGCTTCATGCTTGCCCCTTTGCTTCCCTGCTAGGCCAAGCCCGGGCGCGCCTTGGGCTCGGGGGCTACTGGCGGCGTTCTGGGAACGGGGGTCCCCAGACTTGCCTGCCTGCAGCCTGCGGCGTGGCTCAAGTGGGGGCCCAGCGCGGCCCATCTTCATCAGCTCAAGCTCAAGACCCTTGCGAGGGGCCAAGCCTCGCGGGGCGGACGACCGAAAGCTTCCTCAGAGGCAGCCTCATCAGGCAGGCTCGCGAGGAGGCGGAGAGATCAAGGCAGGGGCACCTCGCGAGGAGCCCGTGACGCAAGCCATGACGATCGAGACCAAGCGGGCGCCAGGCGGGCGCCGGCCTACGCAGTGTCGTTGTTTCCCCTTTGGTGCAAAGGGGGCAAGCTCAGGCCTAGGCATCGGGCAAAGGTTATCATTCCGATGCAACGAGGCCAAGACCAGCAGAGCGGCAGGACAGAGGTCACCGTGGAGCCCAAGACGGCGTCATCACCAGTGCTTTTGGCAGCCGAAGACCACCTTTAGTCAGGATAACTTGTACTAGATGTTCCCCTTCAAAATGGCCAATTGTTGGCGCCCTTCCTGCTCATTATTTGGGGAGAGGCCCAGGGCCTCTATAAAGAGGGCTAGCCACCACAGAATAGAGGGGGGTGGATGGATAGAGAGAGGGGGAAGAAGGACATCGATCTAAGGATCGGATAGAAGGCAGAGATCGAGAGACATCTAGAGATCTGATAGAGCCCTAGCAGAGAGAGAGGCGACTAAACTCACCCAAGCAGTTCATCGCACCAACTCAAGAACACCTCTCGCGAGGTTGTTCTTCCCTTGTACTGTTCATCATCAGCCCCTGAGGCAATCCACCACACCACACACTAGAGTAGGGTATTACACCACAACGGTGGCCCGAACCAGTATAAACCTCGTGTCCCTTGTGTTGTTCGTTGTTTCCAGCTTAGATCACACGAGGAGATTGGACGTAGATCGGTAGGGAAGAGATCTCCGCGCGCACCCCAGTGTTCGAACCTCAAGGGTCTGCCGGAACCCGAAATCCGACAGCCATTTCCTCGGACGATCCTTAGTATGTTGGTCCTCGAAGAAGCAGAACTGCATAGCACTCTCTACTGCTGAAGCTGAGTACATTGCTGCTGGTTCATGCTGTGCTCAATTGCTATGGATGAAGCAAACCCTCAAGGACTACGGCATCAATGTGAAGAATGAGCCACTCTTTTGTGACAATGAGAGTGCCATCAAGGTTGCTCATAACCCAGTTCAGCACTCGAAAAAGCACATCGATATTCGTCATCATTTTCTTCAAGATCATGTGTTGAAGGGCGACATCTCTATCGAGCACGTGAGACTGAGATATCTTCGCAAAGCCCTTGGATGAGAAGAGATTTAGCAAGTTGCGGTGTGACCTAATTATCTTAGAATCTTCGAATGTTCTTTGAAAACGACACATAGCCTAACACTTATGCAAAATTGATGACTTAGATATTGTAACGCCCCATATGTAACCTTCCCGAATTGTACTCCAACTCTTGCCGTTTCCGGCATTAAGTTATATTTAATTCTCGGGTTCGGGTCTTTGTCTCCGTGTGTTGTTTTGTTTTTCGTGCATCTCATATCATGTCATCACGTGCATTGCATTTGCATACATGTTCATCTCATGCATTCGTGCATTTTCCCCGTTGTCTGTTTTGCATTCCGGCGCTTCGTTCTCCTCCGGTGGCCATTTCTAGCTTTCTTTCCTGTGTGGGGATTAAACATTTCCGGACTGGACCGAGACTTGCCATGCGGCCTTGGTTTACTACCGGTAGACCGCCTGGCAAGTTTCGGGTCATTTGGACTTCGTTTGATACTCCAACGGTTAACCGAGGGACCGAAAAGGCCTTGTGTGTGTTGCAGCCCAACACCCCTCCATTTTGGCCCAAAACCCACCAAACTCTGCTCCATCGTCTCGGTCGTTCGATCACGATCGTGTGGGCGAAAGCCGCACCTCATTTGGACTCTCCTGGCTCCCTCAATGCCTATATATACACCCCTCCGTTTTGGTTCGTCCCCTTCCTCAAAACCCTAAAAAAAGGAGATCTCGTTCCCCGCGCCCGGCCGGACATGTCCGCCCTCAGCCGGACGTACCGCGCCGCCGCGCCCGGCCAGTGAGGGGCCGCCACCTATCCCCGCCGGGTCGACCCCGCCGCCGGCCCGCCCAGCCCAGGGAGGGCCCCCGAGGCCCACTCCGCCGCCCGCGCCGCCGTCTTCTTCGGGCGCGGCCACCGCCGCCACCTCCGGCGCGCCCCGCCGCCGTCCGGCTGCCGGCCGCCCCGCCGCGGGCCGCCGCACCGTACCCCGCCGCCTCGCCTCAACTCCGGTGGCCGGGCACCGCCGTCCACCGCGCCGCTCCACCGTCCTCCGGCCCGGCGCCGCCTTCCCCCCTCCTCCACCGAGCTCCGGCCGGCGAGCCTCGCGCCAAGTCCGGCGCCGGCGATCCTCGGAAGTCGCGCCCTGCTACAGTGATCCCGGCCGGATCTAGATCTGAGTTGGAGACGGTTGACTTTTGACCTAACTTTCCAGATTTTTGTGCATACTTTGGCCGCTCATATCTTTGCATCCGTTGCTCCGATTTGGGCATATGATATGTCAAAATCTTCGTCTCGACGAGTACATCATTTCATTCCATTGCATCATTTGCATTTGATGTCATCTTGTTGCCCAAAATGCTGTTGGAAGGAGGCATCATGAGTTAAATTGCAGATCCATTAGTTCAACATGCACTTTTGTCATTTTTGCCATGTTTAATCCGTGCATGATATGCCTGTGCCCCTTTGGGATGAATTGTTAAGCATACTGTCTTCTTTCCAGGGGTGCCTCCCATGCATTTTTAGGATGTGTATGTTGTCTTGTGCAAGCTTGCGAAGTAGGCTACCTGAGTTTACTGATTTCAGGGACTTAGTGGAAATCACTGTCTGGGATGTTTTAGTTCACGATGCTATATGTCCAGCTTGTTTCCTAGTGATCCGTGCCTCTTTTGAGGATGATCAGTAAGGGTGATTTGTTATGCTTGTTGTGCTTAATCCATCCATGTCTTTACTTGTTATGTTGGAGCACCCTAGGTTGACACAATCGAGCTCAACGTTTGCATAGTTGCTGTTTTGGGCAGATCGTGAACTATTTTGCGATTTTGCCGGAGTGATTGCTAGTGATCCATGCATGCTATGCCATTGTTCTTGCCATGTCTAGCTAGAATTTTGTGCCTTCTTAATGGATATATGCTTGCCTTGCCATGACTTGCACCGTAGTGAGTGCATCGAGCTCGTTTACATGCCTCCGTGAGTTATTATTTCAGCATGTCCTAGTTTTCACTAAGTCTGAAAACTGATTGTGTTTCATCGATGTTCGTGTGCTCGGTAGAGTATTTTGTGAACCCTTTTGGCCCTAGGTCATTTTGGGTGTTTTGTTAAGCTTGTTGAGTAGCTCCATGCCATGCTCTTACTTGCCATGTTCAGGTTTTGCTTCATGTTGTTTTGCTGCTCCGAAGAGAGCACCGTGGTCTGAAATTCCAGACTAGCGTTCATTTCGCTAAGTCTGAAATCTGTTTTTCTTATTCAGTTTTTCCATGCTTGTTTGAAGCCCTTAATGGATGAATTTGCCTATGCCTTAGTCCGGGTGATTTGTTAAGCTTCTTGAGTACATCACTGCCATGCAATTTGTTTTCATGTTTGGTGGCTGTAGCATGTTCATTTCGTTGCATTTAGGAGCCTACTTGCTATAAATCGCAGATCGGTTCGTTTAGTAAATCGCTTGCCATTTCCAAACCGTAGCTCCGATTGCCATGATCTTTATATCGTTTTCAGGGTATTTCTTCCCCTCTATCCAGTGGCACACTTGGATTTCCAAGTTGAGGCCAGGTTCATGCATTTCCTGTTACATCTTGCATTTTGCATCCCGTATCGCACCCCGCATAGCCTATCATCTTTGCATCTTATTGGTTGCCCTTGCACGTGGTTGATTGTATCCTTGTTGCTTGTTTGTGTTGTTGGGTAGAGCCGGGAGATGAGTTCGCTAACGAGGAGCCCGTTGAGTTTGCTTTTGAGGATCCAGGCAATTCTGACAACTGTGCAGGCAAGATGATCACACCCTTGAAATCACTACTATCTCTGCTATGCTAGTTTGCTCGCTCTTTTGCCTTGCCAATGCTACGATGCCTACCACTTGCTTGTCAGCCTCCCAATTGACATGATTGAGCCTCTAACCCACCTTTGTCCTAGCAAACCATTGTTTGGCTATGTTACCACTTTGCTAAGCCCCTTCTTATAGCGTTGCTAGTTGCAGGTGAAGATTGGAGCCGTTCCTTGTTGGAACACTTATTTACTTGTTGGGATATCATTATATTGCTATGTTATCTTTACTCATCTATATACTTGGTAAAGGGTGGAAGGCTCGGCCTCTCGCCTAGTGTTTTGTTCCACTCTTGCCGCCCTAGTTTCCGTCATATCGGTGTTATGTTCCCGGATTGTTGCGTCCCTTACGCGGTTGGGCTATAATGGGAACCCCTTGATAGTTCGCCTTGATTAAAGCTTTTCCAGCAATGCCCAACATTGGTTTTACCATTTGCCACCTACCCCTTTTTCCCTTGGGTTTCCGGAGCCCGAGGATCATCTTTATTTTAGCCCCCACGGGCCAGTGCTCCTCTGAGTGTTGGTCCGGAACGTCAGCCGCCGGTGGCCACCAGGGGCAACTCTGGGCTGGCCTACCGGAAGTTTAGACAATCTGAGTGTGCCCTGAGAAAGAGATATGTGCAGCTCCTATCGGGATTTGTCGGCACATTCGGGCGGTGTTGCTGGACTAGTTTTGACCTGTCGAATCATCTTGTTGTACGGGGATACCGAGTCTGATCGGTGGGTCCTGGGTGGAGGTCTATTCCTTCGTCGACCGTGAGAGCTTGTTATGGGCTAAGTTGGGACCCCCCTGCAGGGATTGATCTTTCCAAAGCCGTGCTCGCGGTTATGGGCAGATGGGAATTTGTTAATGTCCGGTTGTAGATAACTTGAACTTAAATAATTAAAATGAACCAACTGAGTGTGTTGCCGTGATGGCCTCTTCTCGGTGGAGTCCGGGAAGGGGACACGGCGTTGGAGTTATGTTTGCGTAGGCTGCTCTATATAGTTTTCCGCACGTGCTTTGCCTCCTCTTCTCGCTCTACTTTGCGAATAAGTTAGCCACCATATATGCTAGTCGCTTGCTGCAGCTCCACTTACATTACCCCTTTCCTACCCATTAAGCTTAAATAGTCTTGATCACGAGGGTGCGAGATTGCTGAGTCCTTTGTGACTCACAGATTACTATTACACCAGATGCAGGGACCGATGATACCTCTCCGGATGGCGTGCTCGAGCTGAAGTGGGAGTACGACGAGGACTCTCAGCGATACTATGTGTCTTTTCCTGATGATCAGTAGTGGTGCCTATTCGGGGTTCGATTCAGGGTTTTAGTCGCTTGTTGGGGGTCTTTTCTATTTTGGCGCCGTAGTCGGGCCATGAGTGATTGTATGATGGATGTTATTTATGTACTTTGATGTGACGTGGCGAGTGTAAGCCAACTATGATATTATTCCCCTTTATATTATATATGTACATGGGTTGTGTAATGATTCCCGACTTGCGACATTGCTTTCAATGCGCCTATGTCTCTAAGTCGTGCCTCGACACGTGGGAGACATAGCCGCATTGAGGGCGTTACAAGTTGGTAATCAGAGCCTTCCTCGACCTTAGGAGCCCCCATTGCTTGATCGTTTTTAGCAGCCGAGTTGTGTCTAGAAAAATGTGTTGAGTCCTTAGGAATTATATATCGGAGAGCTTAGGAATTCTTTTTACTTCCCAGTCTCCTCATCGCTCTGGTAAGGCATCCTGACGTAGAGTTTTGACTCTTCTCTTCTCAAATTTCACTAAATTTTTTTTAGGATCACGCGAGTATCTTAGTTTTGTTCCGATGGCTTATGATGAGAATACTGTCTTGGTGCCTCCTGTCAGGGGTTTAGTGGAAGTGTCCCGGGGAGTTGAGCTCTGAGGTGTTGTCATCATAATTCTATCGTTGCAATTCTGGAATACTTGAGATATGTGCGCGATATCGAAAATCTCTTTTATGCAGTTCGTTGGTGAGATAACCTCGACGCCACCCAGTACTGGGGCGGGAGTTCGGGAGTATCGCCATAACTTGTATAACGGATGCTTTTCGAAGGTTGAGGTAGATGGTTTCCGAAGGTTTCTTGGTTATGTGTTGAAGGATGGATGCAGCTGGATGTAGGATTTGCTAGCTTGGGTGAGATATTATGCTTCCCCTGTATCCTCAACACCTGATTGCATAACCGGAAAGTTTCGGGAGTTCCATAGGTGGGAATTCAAGTAGCCTTAGGATATCTTTCCAACAGATGTGTGATATGAAATTGGGGTTCGACGTCTAGTGGTTCGCCTATTCACGGTCGATTTTACAATGGCCTCGTTGTGTCTTAAAGAGTCCTTGGCTATGCTGACTCGGGGACGCTTCGTATGTCATGTGCACTGCCTTGTACATGATGGTGCTGTACGGTCGAGCCCGTGTAGGTCCTACCACGAACACTTCGGACGAAATTTCTATCATGTGTTTGTTCCGGCTTATTCCGCAAGCCAACCCTTGGTTTTATTTCGAGTTGTGGTATTCGTTCTTCTTCGACGTCATATGTGGATTCCATCCCTCGTTGATGTACCTCTTCTACCTGATTCTTCGTGGCTTCGTAATTTAGGAATATGTGACCACTTCAAGAGAAGTGCATTCGTTCATTTTGTTCGGATATGAAGACTTTATGTTGCAATTTTCATTCCGTTGGATTCACCTTCAATATTTCTATATTTGTGTGCTAATGGTGGTCAACCTCTTCAGGATGGCTCCCGCTAAGAGCACTAGTCAGAACCAGAATCAAGATCCTCCGCCACCTCCGCCTCCTCCGGAAGCATGGCAGGTTGTGATGGCTGCTACTAATGCAAATACTCAGCTGATCATGCAAATCATCCAAGAGCGGAATCAAAGCAGTCAAGCGAATCAAGGCAACAACCAAAACCAATTTGCAACTCTGAATCAGTTCCTCGCAAATGGTCAAAAGACATTCAGCAACTGCGTTGAGGCTACCGATGCTGATGATTGGTTAGTCGATCTGAGCAAGCATTTTGAATGTAGCAACGTCAGACCTGAAGATTTCGTCAAGTTCGCGTCTTTCCAGCTCAAGGATCAGGCCGCAGAGTGGTTTCAGCAGTACCGGGATTCCAGAGGTGGACGTTTGATCACTTGGGATGATTTCCGTCGTGATTTCCGAGCTCATCACATTCCTCAAAGTGTGACTGAAAGCAAATGTGAAGAATTCCGCAATCTGAAGCAAGGCTCTTTGTCTGTCTATGACTACAACAAGTTGTTCCAGAAGCTCGCCCGTTTTGCCAAGCAGGATGTTCCTGATGAGAAGAGCATGATCTATCAGTTCAGGGGTGGTCTTCATGAAGAAATTCAGCTCGCTCTTGTCCTCTTCGAGCCGCTGAGATACGATGAGTTCTACAACATGGCACTGAAGCAAGAGGCTGCTCAGCTAAGGTGTGATGCTTCTAGGAAGCGAGTCAGAGACACCACGCCTTCTTCCTCTACTCAAGTGGCCAAGCAACAGAAGTATTGGCTCCCTCCTCCTCCGTTCCGTCAGCCGTATCAGCAGAAGAGCAAAGGTGGCAGTGGTTCATCCCACCCACCCAACCCAGGCTTTCAGAACAAGACTTCGTCTCAAGCTCCAAGATCGAGTGCTCCGTACCACCGTCCGCTCTTAGAGGTCACGTGCAACAAGTGCCAACAGAAGGGTCACTATGCCAACAAGTGTTTCAACCAGAGGCGTCTTCCTCCTCCTCCTCTTGTCAAATCGGCAAGTACAGCTGTGGTCAAGCATAATCCCAAGCACGCCAAGGTCAATATGGTGAATGCAGCTCAGGCAGAGGATTCATCAGATGTGATCATGGGTAACCTCCCTGTTAACGATGTTCCCGCAAAAGTACTTTTTGATACAGGTGCATCGCATTGTTTCATCTTGAAGCCTTTTGCATCTAAGCATGGGTGGTTTTCTCAAGTTATGCATAAGCCATTAGCAGTCGTCTCTCCGAGCAGATGCTTGCTTGCTAACTATGAAGTTCCGGATATTTCTATCTCGCTTGGTGACTTTAAGTTTCTGGCTTCCCCGATGATTCTTGGTAATTCTGACATCGATCTTATTCTTGGGATGGACTGGCTCTCTAAACATAAAGCTCAGCTGGATTGTGCAGCCAAGCAGATTCAACTGACTCATTCGTCAGAGGAAGTAATTGTCTTTGCTGCTCGGGATAATACCATCCGGTTATTCTCTCTCAATGAAAAGGGTGAATTGGATGCTATTTCGCAGATTCCGGTTGTTTGTGAGTATCAAGATGTCTTCCCTGAAGAACTCCCAGGCATGCCTCCAAACCGGCCGGTTGAATTTGTTATTGAACTTGAGCCCGGTACGGAACCGGTGTGCAAACGTCCCTACAAGCTCGGCCCCGAAGAGTTGAAGGAGTTGAAGAAACAACTCGATGTGCAAGAAAGAATGGGTCTCATTCGGCCTAGTACTTCTCCATGGGGTTGTGGTGTTCTTTTTGTGAAGAAGAAGGATGGAACGGACCGACTTTGTGTTGATTATCGTCAATTGAACAAGAAGACCATCAAGAACAAATATCCACTTCCCAACATTAATGAGCTGTTCGAACAACTCAAGGGTGCCCAAGTATTCTCCAAGCTTGATCTCCGTATGGGTTATCATCAAATTCGCATTCGTGAACAAGATATTCCAAAGACGGCGTTCAGAACAAGCTATGGGTCATATGAATACACTGTTATGTCTTTTGGCCTCGCCAATGCTCCTCCGACGTTCTCTCGCATGATGAACTTCATCTTCAACCCCTACACCAATGACTTCGTTTTGGTCTATCTCGACGATATCCTGGTTTTCTCGAAGAACAAGGAAGATCACGCCAAACACTTGCGTTTGGTTCTTGACAAGCTAAGGGAACATCAATTCTATGCCAAGTTCTCCAAGTGTGAGTTTTGGCTCGATGAGGTTCTTTATCTTGGGCATATTATCTCTACCAAGGGCATTTCCGTGGATCCTGAGAAGGTGTCTGCAATCGTTAATTGGGAACCTCCTCAGAATGTGAAGCAACTCCGTAGCTTCCTCGGTCTTGCAAGTTATTGCCGAAGATTCGTTGAAAACTTCTCCAAGATCGCGAAGCCTCTCTCAAATCTTCTTCAGAAGCACGTCAAGTACGTTTGGTCTCCGGAGTGTGATATCGCTTTCAACGCTTTGAAAGAGAAATTGATCACTGCTCCAGTTCTAACTCCGCCTGATGAAACCAAGCCGTACGAGGTCTTTTGTGATGCCTCTCTCCAAGGTCTCGGTGCAGTACTGATGCAAGAGAAGAAAGTTGTTGCTTATACCTCTCGCCAGTTGAAGCCTAATGAGAAGAACTACCCCACTCATGATCTCGAGTTGGCGGCAGTTGTGCACGCATTGTTGACTTGGAGACATCTTCTCTTGGGAAGGAAAGTGGACATTTTCACTGATCACAAGAGTCTCAAGTACATCTTCACTCAGCCTAATCTCAACCTCAGGCAGACTCGATGGGTCGAGATGATTCAAGAGTACAATCCGAGTATCGAGTATACTCCAGGCAAGGCTAATGTGATTGCTGACGCTTTGAGCAGAAAAGCATATTGCAACAGTCTGATTCTCAAGCCTTATCAACCCGAGCTTTGTGAACCCTTCCGCAAACTTAATCTGCAAGTTGTTCCTCAAGGTTTCCTCGCCAACCTTCAAGTTTCTCCTACCTTGGAAGACCAGATTCGCTAAGCCCAGCTTCTTGATGCTATGGTGAAAAAGGTGAAGATTGGTATTGCAAAGAGTCAGTCCAAGTACAAGTGCTACCGACTTGATGACAAGGACACTCTCTTCTTCGAGGATCGAATTGTTGTGCCCAAAGGTGAACTTCGTAAAGTGATCATGAATGAGGCTCACAACTCTCTCCTCTCCATCCACCCTGGGAGCACGAAGATGTATCAAGATCTCAAGCAAACTTATTGGTGGACTCGAATGAAGCGCGAGATCGCTCAATTCGTGAATGAATGTGATGTCTGCAGAAGAGTGAAAGCAGAACACCAAAGGCCAGCAGGTCTCCTCCAACCTCTCGCCATTCCAGAATGGAAGTTTGACCACATTGAAATGGACTTCGTGACTGGGTTTCCTAAGTCCAAGCGTGGCAATGATGCTATATTCGTTGTCATCGACAAGCTCACCAAAGTGGCTCATTTCCTGCCTATCAAAGAGTCAATCACTGCAGCTCAATTGGCGGAGCTCTACACCTCTCGAATTGTCTCTCTGCACGGTATTCCTCAAGTGATATCTTCAGACCGTGGCAGCATCTTTACCTCCAAGTTTTGGGATTCTTTTCAGAAGGCCATGGGCACCAACATTCGCTTCAGCACTGCTTTCCATCCTCAAACAAGCGGTCAAGTCGAGTGTGTCAACCAGATTCTTGAAGATATGCTCAGGGCTTGTGTTATCTCCTTCGGCATGAAGTGGGAGGATTGTCTTCCTTATGCTGAATTCTCGTACAACAACAGTTTCCAAGCAAGTTCCGGCAAGGCCCCGTTTGAAATTCTGTACGGTAGGAAGTGCCGTACACCTCTCAACTGGTCTGAAACCGGTGAACGTTAGCTGCTGGGTAATGACCTGATCACAGAGGCAGAAGAAATGTGCAAGGTCATTCGTGATAACCTCAAAGCAGCCCAATCTCGTCAGAAGAGCTACTATGACAGCAAGCACCGTGATTTGACTTTCGAGATCGGAGATCCTGTCTACCTCCGCGTCTCTCCTATGAAAGGGACTCGTCGCTTCGGTATCAAAGGGAAGCTTGCCCCAAGATACGTCGGGCCTTTCAAGATCGTCAGCAAGAGAGGCGACCTCGCCTATCAACTCGAGCTTCCTGCAACCTTTGCCAATGTCCATGATGTGTTCCACGTCTCGCAACTCAGAAAGTGCTTCAAGACGCCTGAGCGCACCGTCAACTTCGAGGACATTGAGCTCCAAGAAGATCTCTCTTACCGTGAGCACCCAGTTGCAATCCTTGAAGAGACTGAACGCAAAACTCGCAACAAGTCAATCAAGTTTCTCAAAGTCAAGTGGTCACACCATTCCGACTGTGAAGCTACCTGGGAACGCGAGGATCACCTCCATTCTGAGTACCCGGAGTTCTTTCAGTCCTAGATCTCGGGACGAGATCTTTTCGTAGTGGTGGAGTGTTGTAACGCCCCATATGTAACCTTCCCGAATTGTACTCCAACTCTTTCCGTTTCCGGCATTAAGTTATATTTAATTCTCGGGTTCGGGTCTTTGTCTCCGTGTGTTGTTTTGTTTTTCGTGCATCTCATATCATGTCATCACGTGCATTGCATTTGCATACATGTTCATCTCATGCATTCGTGCATTTTCCCCGTTGTCCGTTTTGCATTCCGGCGCTTCGTTCTCCTCCGGTGGCCATTTCTAGCTTTCTTTCGTGTGTGGGGATTAAACATTTCCGGACTGGGCCGAGACTTGCCATGCGGCCTTGGTTTACTACCGGTAGACCGCCTGGCAAGTTTCGGGTCATTTGGACTTCGTTTGATACTCCAACGGTTAACCGAGGGACCGAAAAGGCCTCGTGTGTGTTGCAGCCCAACACCCCTCCATTTTGGCCCAAAACGCACCAAACTCTGCTCCATCGTCTCGGTCGTTCAATCACGATCGTGTGGGCGAAAACCGCACCTCATTTGGACTCTCCTGGCTCCCTCTATGCCTATATATACACCCCCTCCGTTTTGATTCGTCCCCTTCCTCAAAACCCTAAAAAAAGGAGATCTCGTTCCCCGCGCCCGGGCGGACATGTCCGCCCTCAGCCGGACGTACCGCGCCACCGCGCCCGGCCAGTGAGGGGCCGCCACCTGTCCCCGCCGGGTCAACCCCGCCGCCGGCCCGCCCGGCCCAGGGAGGGCCCCCGAGGCCCACTCCGCCGCCCGCGCCGCCGTATTCTTCGCGCGCGGCCACCGCCGCCACCTCCGGTGCACCCCGCCGCCGTCCGGCTGCCGGCCGCCCCGCCACGGGCCGCCGCACCGCACCCCGCCGCCTCGCCTCAACTCCGGTGGCCGGGCACCGCCGTCCACCGCGCTGCTCCGCCGTCCTCCGGCCCGGCGCCGCCTTCCCCCCTCCTCCACCGAGCTCCGACTGGCGAGCCTCGCGCCAAGTCCGGCGCCGGCGATCCTCGGAAGTCGCGCCCTGCTACAGTGATCCCGGCCGGATCTAGATCTGAGTTGGAGACGGTTGACTTTTGACCTAACTTTCTAGATTTTTGTGCATACTTTGACCGCTCATATCTTTGCATCCGTGGCTCCGATTTGGGCATATGATATGTGAAAATCTTCGTCTTGACGAGTAAATCATTTCATTCCATTGCATCATTTGCATTTGAGGTCATCTTGTTGCCCAAAATGCTGTTGGAAGGAGGCATCATGAGTTAAATTGCAGATCCGTTAGTTCAACATGTACTTTTGTCATTTTTGCCATGTTTAATCCGTGCATGATATGCCTGTGCCCCTTTGGGATGAATTGTTAAGCATCTTGTATTCTTTCCAGGGGTGCCTCCCATGCATTTTTAGGATGTGTATGTTGTCTTGTGCAAGCTTGCGAAGTAGGCTACCTGAGTTTACTGATTTCAGGGACTTAGTGAAAATCACTAAGTCTGGGATGTTTTAGTTCACGATGCTATATGTCCAGCTTGTTTCCTAGTGATCCGTGCCTCTTTTGAGGATGATCAGTAAGGGTGATTTGTTATGCTTGTTGTGCTTAATCCATCCATGTCTTTACTTTTTATGTTGGAGCACCCTAGGTTGACTCAATCGAGCTCAACTTTTGCATAGTTGCTGTTTTGGGCAGATCGTGAACTATTTTGCGATTTTGCCGGAGTGATTGCTAGTGATCCATGCATGCTATGCCATTGTTCTTGCTATGTCTAGCTAGCATTTTGTGCCTTCTTAATGGATATATGCTGGCCTTGCCATGACTTGCACCATAGTGAGTGCATCGAGCTCGTTTACATGCCTCCGTGAGTTATTATTTCAGCATGTCCCAGTTTTCACTAAGTCTGAAAACTGATTGTGTTTCATTGATGTTCGTGTGCTCGGCAGAGTATTTTGTGAACCCTTTTGGCCCCTTGTCATTTTGGGTGTTTTGTTAAGCTTGTTAAGTAGCTCCATGCCATGCTCTTACTTGCCATGTTCAGGTTTTTCTTCATGTTGTTTTGCTGCTCCGAAGAGAGCATCGTGGTCTGAAATTCCAGACTAGCGTTCATTTCGCTAAGTCTGAAATCTGTTTTTCTTATTCAGTTTTGCCATGCTTGTTTGAAGCCCTTAATGGATGAATTTGCCTATGCCTCAGTCCGGGTGATTTGTTAAGCTTCTTGAGTAAATCACATCCATGCAATTTGTTTTCATGTTTGGTGGCTGTAGCATGTTCATTTTGTTGCATTTAGGAGCCTACTTGCTGTAAATCGCAGATCGGTTCGTTTAGTAAATCGCTTGCCATTTCCAAACCGTAGCTCCGATTGCCATGATCTTTATATCGTTTTCAGGGGATTTCTTCCCCTCTATCCAGTGGCACACTTGGATTTCCATGTTGAGGCCAGGTTCATGCATTTCCTGTTACATCTTGCATTTTGCATCCCGCATCGCACCCCGCATAGCATATCATCTTTGCATCTTATTGGTTGCCCTTGCACGTGGTTGATTGTATCCTTGTTGCTTGTTTGTGTTGTTGGGTAGAGCCGGGAGACGAGTTCGCTAACGAGGAGCCCGTTGAGTTTGCCTTTGAGGATCCAGGCAATTTTGACAACTGTGCAGGCAAGATGATCACACCCTTGAAATCACTACTATCTTTGCTATGCTAGTTTGCTCGCTCTTTTGCCTTGCCAATGCTACGATGCCTACCACTTGCTTGTCAGCCTCCCAATTGCCATGATTGAGCCTCTAACCCACCTTTGTCCTAGCAAACCATTGTTTGGCTATGTTGCCGCTTTGCTAAGCCCCTTCTTATAGCGTTGCTAGTTGCAGGTGAAGATTGGAGCCGTTCCTTGTTGGAACACTTATTTACTTGTTGGGATATCATTATATTGCTATGTTATCTTTACTCATCTATATACTTGGTAAAGGGTGGAAGGCTTGGCCTCTCGCCTAGTGTTTTGTTCCACTCTTGCCGCCCTAGTTTCCATCATATCGGTGTTATGTTCCCGGATTGTTGCGTCCCTTACGCGGTTGGGCTATAATGGGAACCCCTTGATAGTTCGCCTTGATTAAAGCTTTTCCAGCAATGCCCAACATTGGTTTTACCATTTGCCACCTACCCCTTTTTCCCTTGGGTTTCCGGAGCCCGAGGGTCATCTTTATTTTAGCCCCCACGGGCCAGTGCTCCTCTGAGTGTTGGTCCGGAACGTCAGCCGCCGGTGGCCACCAGGGGCAACTCTGGGCTGGCCTACCGGAAGTTTAGACAATTTGAGTGTGCCCTGAGAAAGAGATATGTGCAGCTCCTATCGGGATTTGTCAGCACATTCGGGCGGTGTTGCTGGACTAGTTTTGACCTGTCGAATCATCTTGTTGTACCGGGATACCGAGTCTGATCGGTGGGTCCTGGGTGGAGGTCTATTCCTTCGTTGACCGTGAGAGCTTGTTATGGGCTAAGTTGGGACCCCCCTGCAGGGATTGATCTTTCGAAAGCCGTGCCCGTGGTTATGGGCAGATGGGAATTTGTTAATGTCCGGTTGTAGATAACTTGAACTTAAATAATTAAAATGAACCAACTGAGTGTGTTGCCGTGATGGCCTCTTCTCGGCGGAGTCCGGGAAGTGGACACGGCGTTGGAGTTATGTTTGCGTAGGCTGCTCTATATAGTTTTCCGCACGTGCTTTGCCTCCTCTTCTCGCTCTACTTTGCGAATAAGTTAGCCACCATATATGCTAGTCGCTTGCTGCAGCTCCACTTACATTACCCCTTTCCTACCCATTAAGCTTAAATAGTCTGGATCGCGAGGGTGCGAGATTGCTGAGTCCTTTGTGACTCACAGATTACTATTACACCAGATGCAGGGACCGATGATACCTCTCTGGATGGCGCGCTCGAGCTGAAGTGGGAGTACGACGAGGACTCTCAGCGATACTATGTGTCTTTTCCTGATGATCAGTAGTGGTGCCTATTCGGGGTTCGATTCAGGGTTTTAGTCGCTTGTTGGGGGTCTTTTCTATTTTGGCGCCGTAGTCGGGCCATGAGTGATTGTATGATGGATGTTATTTATGTACTTTGATGTGACGTGGCGAGTGTAAGCCAACTATGATATTATTCCCCTTTATATTATATATGTACATCGGTTGTGTAATGATTCCTGACTTCCGACATTGCTTTCAATGCGCCTATGTCTCTAAGTCGTGCCTCGACACGTGGGAGACATAGCCGCATCGAGGGCGTTACAGATGTGCAACACACGAAGTAACGTTTTTCTTCAATCAATGAAGACTAACCCTCTAAGTGTGAAGAAATTAATGAAGAATTTGATTCTCAGAGCCCTACGACAATTGTATGCGGCATCTGAAATCATCATTCTTATACGGTGGGTCACACCACCAACAAAAGTTGAAAATCTTCAATTTGAGTTTTTCTTCTTTTTTCAAATTCCTCAAATGTTCAAATTCTTCAACTTTGCAAAGTCTTCACTCTTTCCGAGTGTGTTCTTCATTGACACTTATATATTTGAGTTTTCAAGTCCTCTACAAGATTCACTTATTGCTAATTCTTCAAGTTGACTCTTTGCTAAGTGAATGTGATTGGACCCGTCCCCCTTCTGTGCTAAACTCAACCCAGTCTATTCACAAATTCTTCATGTGAGTTCTATTTGACACCCGTTCAAAATCTTCACTGGGTCCTTGTCAGCTGATGTAGGATCGAAAGTATGTCTAGAGGGGGGGGGGTGATTAGACTACTTGACCAAATAAAAACTTAACCTTTTCCCAATTTTAGTTCTTGGCAGATTTTAGCTATCTTAGGACAAGTCAAGCAATCATTACACAATTCAAGCAAGCATGCAAAGAGTATATTGGCAGCGGAAAGTAAAGCATGCAACTTGCAAGAATGTAAAGGGAAGGGTTTGGAGAATTCAAACGCAATTGGAGACACCGATGTTTTTCCCGTGGTTCGGATAGGTGGTGCTATCCTACATCCACGTTGATGGAGACTTCAACCCACGAAGGGTAACGGTTGCGCGAGTCCACGGAGGGCTCCACCCACGAATGGTCCACGAAGAAGCAACCTTTTCTATCCCACCATGGCCATCGACCACGAAGGACTTGCCTCACTAGCGGTAGATCTTCACGAAGTAGGCGATCTCCTTGCCCTTACAAACTCCTTGGTTCAACTCCACAATCTTGTCGGAGGCTCCCAAGTGACACCTAGCCAATCTAGGAGACACCACTCTCCAAGAAGTAACAAATGGTGTGTTGATGATGAACTCCTTGCTCTTGTGCTTCAAATGATAGTCTCCCCAACACTCAACTCTCTTTCATAGGATTTGGATCTGGTGGAAAGAAGATTTGAGTGGAAAGCAACTTGGGGAAGGCTAGAGATCAAGATTCATATGGTTTGAATGGAATATCTTGGTCTCAACACATGAGTAGGTGGTTCTCTCTCAGAACATATGAGTTGGAATGGTGTATGTGTTCTGATTGCTCTCTCCACAAGTGAAGAGGAGGTGGAGGGGTATTTATAGACTCCACACAAAATCCAACCGTTACACACAATTTACCAATCTCGGTGGGACCGAATCAGAAAACTCGGTCGGACCAAAATAGTAAACCTAGTGACCGTTAGGAATTTCGGTGGGACCGACATGCAACTCGGTAGGACCGATTCGGTTAGGGTTTGGGCATAACGTAATCTCGGTGAGACCGATTGCACAAACTCGGTGAGACCGAGTTTGGCAATAAGCTAACCAGAGAGTTGGTCAGGTAAACTCGGTGGGACCGACTCGCTCTTTCGGTGAGACCGAAAAGTTACAAGAAGGAAGCATAGAGTTTACATTGCATTCTCGGTGGGACCGATTCGCTCTTTCGGTGAGACCGAAAAGTTACGAAAGGGAAACAGAGAGTTTGCAATCCCATCTCGGTGTGACCGAGATCCTTATCGGTAGGACCGAATTGCTAGGGTTTGGCAGTGGGAAATGACAAGTGAAACTTGGTGGCGCCGGATTGAAAGAATCGGTATGACCGAGTTTGGCTTAGGGTTTAGGTCATTTGTGGCTATGGAAAAGTGGTTGAGGATTTTGGAGCATATCACCAAGCACATAAAGCAAGAGGCTCATTAAGCAACACCTCATCCCTCCTTGATAGTATTGGCTTTTCCTAAAGACTCAATGTGATCTTGGATCTCTAAAATATAAAATGAAGAGTCTTGAAGTTTTGAGCTTGAGCCAATTCTTTGTCCTTAGCATTTTGAGGGTTCCACTTTCACATCCATGCCATGCCAATCATTGAGTTTTCCTGAAATAATCATCTTGAAATAGCATTAGCTCAATGAACTATATGTTGTTATGAATTACCAAAACCACCTAGGGATAGTTGCACTTTCAGCTGAAGAATTTGCGAACGAAACATTAAAATTTTCATATCTGAATTTTCGGCTTTTGCCACTCAAACCGTTCCACATCCCGCGATGAGATTAATCTATTCATCCATGATCTACCATGATCTCCACCTCTCTGTACGTGGGTGACACATGTCGCTAGGATGGCAAGGGTTAGGGGCACGTTCGTCCAAATTCTTCGGACAGGCATTTTTTCACCGTGGCTATAAATACCCCCTCCCTGCCTCATACTTCCTTTACTCCGCTCGACTGCTACTCCCCTCGCTCGAGCTCTCAGACCTAGTGCCGCTGCTACTCTCCATTGTCGCCGGTGAGGAAGAGCTTCACTGCCTCGACCTTGTCACTATCGTACTAGCACTGTCCGCGGAAATCTTCACTCCGCCGCCACCATACTTGTCTTCCGCCGCCAAGTTAGGGCGTGGAAGATTTGAACGGAGGAGCTTCTCCTCTCCTACTCTCAGTTCGTCGTGTTCTTCGTCCAGGGTAAACAAAATCTGATTTTACTGCCCTATATTGATTCTCATGATTTCCACAAAATCTTCAAATGGTGTTTATTCTTCAACTTCCATATCCTTAAACACCCAAACGCTTCTGTTCTTGGTTTGTCTCTCTAAGCTATGTTTTTCCTCAAGATTCCTTAATCATGTGGATTTTCTATCTATACAACTCTGGAACCTAAGTCAAGAACGCTTGGTGAAATTCCTCAAGACATCCATCATCAAATTCCTCAAACTTGTTTCTTTTGAAAAATGTCTAAGAACGCATATGACCTCTCCAAATTCTTCGCACCTATACTCTCTTTATAGGTACACATGTCCGTTGCTGAATCACTAGGTTCTCATCAACTTAACTCATTTGCAGCGTTCCTCGAAGAAAAATTGCATACTTCCTCAAAAACGTCAGTTGTTCAAAATCCTCAAATGAAGAACATGGCTGATGGCAAAAGACCTCAGAAGGGAGGAAAGAGGCCAGAGACAAACACAACATTTGAAATCCCAGAAGACAGATATGATAAATATTACACTCCTGATGAAGCCAAGCATGGCAAGGAGAACAAAAATTAGTGCAAGGTGCGCATTCAGCGGATCGAAAGAAGATGGGCAAGAGAATGGAGGGAGTATAGGTATGTGACTCCAAAGTACATGAAGAAATTCGATGTACACCCTCCATGCCTAAGACCTCCATTGGCTCCAGGGCAAAAGGCTGATTCCTCAAGCATCAGAAGAGGTGAGGAATTTCCCAAGGAATGGGCGAAGCACCAAACTAAGTTGCCCAAAATGGCTAAAGAAGCAGTGAAGAAATTCAACGAAGATTGTTCTGCTGCTACCACCGAGGCCTCTGCTAGCAAGCCTAAGAAGGCCATGACAAAGAAACCAGCTGTCAAGCCAAGTTCCTCAGCTGCAATGCCCTCATGGCCAAGCTCTTCAAAGTCCTCACGACCTATTCCTCAAGCAACCACTTCAAGGGCAGCTCCAACTCCCTCAGCTGCTGCAAAGTCTTCATCACTTGTGCATCTTGCCACGTGCCAACGGACTGCTGGAATCTCAATTGCTTCAGGAGCCTCTGCAAGTTCCTCGGCTCTGCCTCAGCCCTCAACAGCTCCGACCTTGCTGAAGAAAAATGCCGTTGCTGGACGTGACTCGAGGCCAAGTCCTCACAATAAGCAAGTTGCCTTTCAAGTTCTGTCAAGTGACGATGAAGCTGATGATGAAGAACTCGCTGAGATCATCAGAGACAGGCAAGCCAAGGCCGCTAGAGCCTGAGGCAGTGCAGTACCACTCATGCTGGATCCAAAGTTGATCCTCGACTTCATTGACCTATGGCATAAGGACCCTAATACTCCTCTGCCTGATTTGAACCTCACTCCTGGACAAATCCATATGTTGACGGCCTTCATAAATGAAGAAAAATGGAAATTTGAACAGGGGAGGAAAGTCAAGAAAGCTCAGTACAAGAAAGAGCGCTTTCTGAAGAAAAATGTTCTGAAATTGTCTCCTGATGAACTTGTATCTCTGCAAACAGAAATCAAGGGACTCAATGATGAATTTGATAGATATTATGCTGATTGGTTAGGTGCCAAAGTCAGATTTGTCAAGCTAACCAAGACCCTCAAGCCAAATGTTGCAACTCTGGTGCAACAAGAAATTCATCAGGCCGAAGCATCTGCTCAGCCTACTGAAGAACATGCAAGCACAGCTGATGAAAATTAGGTTGTTGAAGAAAATGAAAGTACCAGGGCTGCTGAAGAAATTCCAGCTCCTGAAGAAACTGCGAGGGCAACCTCCAATGTTGCGCCTGAAGAACAAACCAGGCCAGTCGAAGTATCTGCTACTGCACCTGAGGAAACTGAACATGCCAGGGCAACTACATCAGTTGTGCCTGAAGAAACTGAACCAATTTCATCTGCTCGTCCTGCAAAGTCATCACAGATGAAAAGTACCAACCTTCCTTGTACATTAGAAGTAAAGAAGACTAAAGCTGCAGAGAAGGCAACTGTGAGGAAAAGGAAAGCATCAGCAACTGCAGAGTTTTCAGATCTGTCGGCATTCTCGGAACGGGGGTCCCCAGACTTGCCTGCCTGCGGCCCGCGGCATGGCTCAAAGGGGAGCCCAGCACGGCCCATCTTCACCAACGCAAACTCAAGACCCTCGCGGGGGGCCAAGCCTCGCGGGGCGGACGACACGAAGCTTCCTCAGGCACGGCCTCGTCAGGCTAGCTCACGAGGAGGCGGAGAGATCAAGGCGGGGTACCTCGCAAGGTGCCCGTGACGCAAGCCATGATGACTCAGGGCGCCAGGCGGGTGCCAGCCCGCGCAGCGTCCTCCTTTCCTCTTTGGTGCAAAGGGGGGCAAGCGCAGCTGCGGAGTACCGAGGCGCCACGCAAATGTTGCCATTTCAGTGCAACAAGACCAAGACCAGGAGGACTACGAGACGGAGGTCACCGTGGAGCCCAAGACGGCGTCATCACCAGAGCCTTGCGCAGGCGAAGACTGCTTTTGTCAGGATAGCTGATACTTGCCGTCCCCTTTCAAATTAGCCCTCCATTATTGGCTCCCTTCCCGCTCGATATTTGGGAAGAGGACCAGGGCCTCTATAAATAGGACCAGCCACCCACATGGCGAAGGGTCGACCGGTTGGAAGGAGAGACAGAGAGAAAGGTGGCTGAACTCCTCCCAGCAGTTCATCGCCCCAGCCAAGAGCAGACCCTCGCGAGGCTATTCTTCCTTGTATCGTTCATCATCATCAGCCCAAGAGGCAATCCACACACCACACACTGGAGTAGGGTATTACACCACCACGGTTGTCCGAACCAGTATAAACCCTGTGTCCCTTGTGTTGTTCTTTTCATAGCTTTGATCCTAGCGCAGCGGAGGGGTGCAGGTAGGTAGGAGGCGAAATCTCCGCGCGCACCCCAGTGTTCGAACCTCAAGGGTCTGCTGGAACCCGAAATCCGACATTTGGCGCGCTAGGTAGGGGTGCACCGGAATTCGTCTTCCGCCGCCCTGTTCTCCTCCGACCATCGCGCTCATGTCTGACGTACGTCGGGCCCGCGCGGAGCACTGGGCCGTCCTCGCTTCCTGCGTCGCCCAGACAGCCCCTGTTGGTGGGCGCCCTCGCCGTTCCCCGTCACCCGCTGTCAACGCCGACACCAGCCCGGCGGGGGACGAGCAGCAAGCATCGTCTCAGCATCCGTCCGTGCGGCAAGACGGCCGCACCGCAACTCCCTCGCTCACCCCAGCTGGTTCTTCGTCCCGCGTGCTCCGCGCGCCCATGGAGCCCCACAACCTCTTCCCCACCTATCGCGCTACACCAACACCCCCTGTCATTGCGGCCTTCTTGGGCGGCTCGCAGGCACCGCCTACAAGTTACCACGTCAAGCCGTTCATCCGTCGGGTCAGCGCCGCTTCCACGCGGCAGGGGGCTCCCCTGGATCGGGCGGCGCCCGAGACCGTCCTGTGCTTTAGCCCGGAGGACCACCCCTCCAACTCGGCCTGCTCGGGCACGCTCCCCATGCTATGCACCCCCACCATCTGCCAGGTGGCCGTCACCAGAACTCTCATCGATGGCCGGGTGGGCCTCAGCGTGCTCTCAGTCGAGGCCTTCATCCTCCTCTGCATACCCATGGAACGATTGTAGCCCAGCCGGCCCTTCTCAGGCGTTGGGGGCAGGTCGTCCAGCTCCTTGGGGCAGATCCGGCTCCCAATGACCTTCGGCACCTACGACAACTTCCGCACGGAGCTGGTCGACTTTGACATCGCCCCCGTCGGCCTCCCCTACAACGCCATCCTCGGCTACCCAGCGCTGGCCTAGTTCATGGCCGCAACGCACGCGGCGTACAACCTCATGAAGATGCCCGGGTGCAGCGGTGTCCTCACCGTGCACGGGGATACCGGTGACGCTCTGCAGGTGCTCAAGCTCGTCTTCAGGACAGCTGCGTCGGCACAGCCTACCGACTTGGGGGCCCCCGAGCCCAAGGGGGCTGCGCCCGCCAAGGAGAAGCAATTGTTCACCCAAGACAAGGCAGGAACTAAGCAGGTACTCGTCGATGAGGACGGGTCCACCAACGCCACTTTCACCATAGGCGCCCACCTCAAACTCGAGCAGGAGGATGCCCCGGTCGTGTTCCTGCGCGCAAACAAGAAGGTATTCGCTTGGGAGCCGAACCAGTTGGCAGGGATCCCCAGGAGTGTAATTGAGCATCACCTCAACATGTGCCCCAACGTGCGCCCTGTGAAGCAAAAGGCCAGGCGGCAGTCCACAGAAAAGCAGGCCTTCATCGTCCAAGAGACCCGCAAATTAGAGGCCGCTGGGGTCATTCGCAAGGTCCGATACCCAGATTGGTTGGCCAACCCTGTCGTTGTGCCGAAGAAGGGAGGGAAGGAACCCATGTGTGTCGACTTCACCAACCTCAACAAAGTGTGCCCGGAAGATCCGTTCCCGCTCCCCCTGCATCGACCAGATCGTTGATTCCACTACGGAATGCGACCTGTTATGCTTCTTGGATGCCTTCTCTGGGTATCACCAGATCAAGATGGCGGTGGAAGACGTCGAGAAGACAGCCTTCCTAACCCCATGCGGGGTGTACTGCTACACCTGCATGCCATTCGGGCTGCGTAACGCAGGGCGACCTTTCAGCGGCTGATGCATATCACCTTGGGCCCGCAGCTCGGGAAGAATGTTGAAGCTTACGTCGATGACATCGTGGTAAAATCTCGGGAGGCCAGGACCTTGATACAAGACCTGGAGGAAACCTTCACGAGCCTCAACACAGTGAACCTACGGCTCAACCCAGAGAAGTGTGTGTTCGGAGTCCCCTCGGGCAAGCTCTTGGGTTTCCTCGTGTCCCACCGAGGCATCGAGGCTAACCCGGAGAAGGTCAAGGCGGTGGAAGACATGAGCCCGCCAAAGACCCTCAGAGAAATGCAGAAGCTCACGGGGAGCGTGACCGTGCTAGGGCGCTTCATCTCCAAGTTGGGGGAATGAGCCCTGCCCTTCTTCCAGCTAATGAAGAAAAAGGGGCCCTTCGAGTGGACTGAAGATCCCGACAAGGCGTTCCAGGATCTCAAGAGATACCTGACCAGCCCACCGGTCATGGTGGCCCCGCGCCCTCAGGAGCCCCTGGTGCTCTACCTCGCCACCACTCCCTACTCCGCCAGCGCAGCTTTGGTAGCAGTCAAAGAGGAGCGCCAGATCAAAACCACGGCAGCAGCCCGGGATAAGGCAGAACAGGGACAAGGAAGGCCCACAGAAACCACCATCGCGACTGAGGAGGATCAGTCGCCGCGTAGGGGCGCACCAGAGGCGGAAGAGGCCCCTCTTCCAGATGGCCAGTCTCAGGAGGCCTCATTGCCTCAAGAGGCGCCACGGTCTCCGAAGGGAGCCACCAGCACTGACGCACTCCACCTCGTTGAGCACCCAGTGTACTTTGTCAGCACAGTGCTGGGAGATGCAAGAGCACGGTACCCCATGCCTCAAAAACTCCTCCTCGCACTACTGGTGGCTTCGCGCAAACTGCGGCACTATTTTCAGGGTCACCCCATCAAGGTCGTCTCGTCATACCCCATGGAGAGGGTGCTCAGGAGCCCCAATTCAGCTGGGAGTGTTGCTGAGTGGAACATATTGCTGCATGCGTTTCAGCTCGAATTCAGCACGACCAGAGTCATCAAGGGAGCAGCGTTGGCGGATTTTGTAGCAGAATGGACGGAGGCGCCAGGCCTCAAGGCCGACGAGGATCGGTCCCTGTCCCCAGGAAGCGAGGCGCCATAAGGCTGGGTCATGTACTTCGATGGGGCGTTCTCCAGACACGGCGCAGGGGCTGGGGCGATGCTTATATCGCCCACCCAGGACAAGCTCTATTACGCCGTGCAACTTTGTTTCCAGCAAGGTGAAAAGGTCTCCAACAACATAGCGGAGTATGAAGGCTTAATAGCGGGCATGAAGGCCGCAGCTGCCCTGGGGGTGAAACGCCTCACCATCAAGGGCGATTCGCAGCTCCTTGTCAATTTCTCCAACAAGGTGTACGAGCCGAAGGATGAGCACATGGAGGCCTACCTTGCAGAGGTCCGCAGGATGGAGAAGCAGTTCTGGGGGTTGGAGTTGCAGCATGTGCCCCGTGGCACCAATCAGGAAGCCGATGGCATCGCCAAACACGCGTCCAGGCGGTTACCTCAGGAGCCTGGCGTTTTCGAGGAGCGGCGCTTCAAGCCTTCAGCCTTACCGTCATTATCAAACATGGCTCAGCCCAGGGAGGAGCTCCCTCAGCCACCTGCCTCAGGAGCTCCGGCTTGTGGCCCGGCCTCGGGAGCACGCCTGCTCCTGACGATGGAACCTCAGGAGGGATGTTGGATCACGGAGCTCTAGAGCTACCTAACGCAAGGGACCCTGCCGGAGAAGGAGAAGGAAGCAGAGCGAGTGGCGCGCCAGGCCACGACATACTGCATCAAAGATGGAGAGCTCTACCGGAAGCGACCAAACGATGTATCCCTGCACTGCATCTCCAGGGAGCAAGGGAAGGAACTACTGGAAGATATACACGGCGGAGACTGCGGACATCATTCGTCATCACAGACCCTCGTTGTCAAGGCGTTCCACAGTGGGTTTTACTGGCCCACCGCGCTCAATGACGCCGTTGAACTAGTGAAAGCTTGTGAGCAAGGTTGTCAGAATCACGATTCTGTTAGACGATTCTACGACTTTACGATCCACACTAACCCCTCTGATTCTACGATTTTAGTTCATAGAATCTACGTTTTACGATCCTGATAGTGAAGATTCTACGATTTGCGATCCTACCATCAGAGCTCCGATCCGATTCAAAATCACGATTCTGACAACCTTGCTTGTGAGGACTGCTAGTTCCATGCCAAGCAGATCCATCAGCCGGCAGGAGGCTTGCAGACTATCCCCCTTTCGTGGCCATTCGTAGTCTGGGGGGTCAACATCTTGGGTCCGTTTCCTCGGGCGCCAGGGGGCTACCACTACCTTTACGTTGCCGTGGACAAGTTCACCAAGTGGGCTCAACTGGAGGCTGTCTGCAGCATTCCTGCGGGTTCCGCAGTCAAGTTCATCAAGGGCATCGTGAGCCGGTTCGGGGTGCCGAATCGCATCATCACGGACAATGGTTCGCAGTTGACCAGTAACCTCTTCAAAACATATTGTGCTAACCTTGGAATGCAGATATGCTACACTTCAGTGGCGCACCCCCGAAGCAACGTCCAGGCCAAGCGAGCCAACGCGGAGGTCCTGAGGGGCCTCAAGACCAGGACGTTCAAGAAGAAGCTGGAGGCTTGCGGCAGAGGTTGGTACGATGAACTGCAATCCGTGCTGTGGTCCATCCGCACCACCGCGACCAAGCCGACTGGAGAGACCCTGTTCTTCCTGGTCTACGGAGCAGAAGCAGTCCTCCCCCATGAGGTCAGACGTCGCTCCGCGCGGGTCCTGGCGTTCGACGAGGCGCAGCAGGACGCCATGCGGGGGACGGACCTCGTGCTGGGGGAGGAGCGTCGCTGGGAAGCCGTGCTGCGAGCGGCGAGGTACCAACAAGCGCTGCGGCGATATCACTGCCGCACCATCCGCCCTAGGACTCTTGAGGTAGGAGACCTCGTGCTCAGGCGGGTTCTCTCCAGGGAGGGATTGCACAAGCTCTCTCCCATGTTGGAGGGCCCGTTCAAGGTTGTTCATGTTTCCAGGCCCGGCTGCGCGCGCTTGGAGACTCAGGAGGGAGTGCCGGTCCAGAATGCATGGAACATCCAGCACCTCCGGAGGTTCTACCCCTGAAAAGGCCCGGAGCCTGTGAAGCAAGGCGAGTGCCTGTGAAGCTATCGCGTTTTGGAAAAGGCCCGGAGCCTGTGAAGAAGGCCAACGCCTGTGAAGCTCGCCGCCCGTGACACTCTCACGTAATAATGAGTTGGAGCTATACACGCCCCGGAGTCTCAGGAGCGCCGGCCTCAGGCCCTGGGGCTCCCTCCCACGCCCAGTGGTAGCACTTAGCTCCGCGCTGGTGAGAAGACGTCGAAGACTAGACTAGGTGCCAGACGCGGCTTTTCATTTGCTTTCCGTAGTTGGCTTGTTCCTCTTGGTTTGGAGTTTTATTGAAGTTGTTGCCATCTTTGGCTTGCGGTTCTTCGGCTTTTCACTCTCCTGCCTCGATTTCTCTTGTGCAAGGCCTCGCCAGGGGGAGAGCTGAGCGCCCTCGCGAGTGTTCCTATCCTAGTCACTCAAAGAGTTCGCGACCTGGGCCCCTTACAGGAGCACCCCTCCAGTCCGTGCCCCATGGGCACCGCGACACAAACAAAGGGCCTGGGTCGGTCGCCCCCCACGGCCGGGACCGGG
Source organism: Triticum monococcum (assembly GCA_034509565.1). Classification (NCBI taxonomy): domain Eukaryota; kingdom Viridiplantae; phylum Streptophyta; class Magnoliopsida; order Poales; family Poaceae; genus Triticum; species Triticum monococcum. The sequence continues at coordinate 526,710,490 of CM067847.1, forward strand.
AACTATCCACGCTCGGGCACATAGCCGGAAGGTACGGTAACGAAAGCAAAACGCTGATTAACGAGCAATAACCCAAACACGCCCCCGCGGGGCTCCACACTATTGTCTTTGTTACACAGGAAAAAGGGAAAAGGAATAACAAATCCAGCGTGGCTCGCCTCACACCGCCCCACAGGGAAGGCCCGAGCTGCCTCCGAAGCTCAGGTGGACTCCCTCTCGCGCTTCACCAGGGCGCGACGGCGGGCGGACACGTTGCCACCCCCCAAGCAGATGAAAGGAAATATGCTCTAGAGGCAATAATAAAGTTATTATTTATTTCCTTATATCATGATAAATGTTTATTATTCATGCTAGAATTGTATTAACCAGAAACATAATACATGTGTGAATACATAGACAAACAGAGTGTCACTAGTATGCCTCTACTTGACTAGCTCGTTGATCAAAGATGGTTATGTTTCCTAACCATGAACAAAGAGTTGTTATTTGATTAACGAGGTCACATCATTAGTTGAATGATCTGATTGACATGACCCATTTCATTAGCTTAGCACCCGATCGTTTAGTATGTTGCTGTTGCTATTCTTCATGACTTATACATGTTCCTATGACTATGAGATTATGCAACTCCCGTTTACCGGAGGAACACTTTGGGTGGTACCAAACGTCACAACGTAACTGGGTGATTATAAAGGAGTACTACAGGTGTCCCCAAAGGTAGATGTTGGGTTGGTGTATTTCGAGATTGGGATTTGTCACTCCGAATGTCGGAGAGGTATCTCTGGGCCCTCTCAGTAATGCACATCACATAAGCCTTGCAAGCACTGCAACTAATATGTTCGTTGTGAGATGATGTATTACGGAACGAGTAAAGAGACTTGCCGGTAACGAGATTGAACTAGGTATTGGATACCGACGATCGAATCTCGGGCAAGTAACATACCGATGACAAAGGGAACAACGTATGTTGTTATGCGGTCTGACCGATAAAGATCTTCGTAGAATATGTAGGAGCCAATATGGGCATCCAGGTCCCGCTATTGGTTATTGACCGGAGACATGTCTCGGTCATGTCTACATTGTTCTCGAACCGTAGGGTCTGCACGCTTAAGGTTTCGATGACAGTTATATTATGAGTTTATGAGTTTTGATGTACCGAAGGAGTTCGGAGTCCCGGATGAGATCGGGGACATGACGAGGAGTCTCAAAATGGTCGAGACGTAAAGATCGATATATTGGACGACTATATTCGGACATCGGAAAGGTTCCGAGTGATTCGGGTATTTTCGGAGGTACCGGGGAGTTACGGGAATACGGGGAAGAGTAATGGGCCTTGATGGGCTTTAGTGGGAAGAGGAAAAGGGTGCTGCGCCCCCCCTCCCCTTTGGTCCGAATTGGACTAGGGAAAAGGGGGCCGGCCACCTCTCCTTCTCCTCCTATTCCTTCTCCCTTCCTCCCCTTTTGGTGGACTCCTACTAGGACTTGGAGTCCTAGTAGGACTCCCATCCTGGCCGCACCCTATGCCTTGGCCGGCCTCCTCCTCCTCCATCCTTTATATACAGGGGCAGGGGGCACCCCATAGACACACAAGTTGATCCTTGAGATCGTTCCTTAGCCGTGTGCGGTGCCCCCTGCCACCAAATTCCACCTCGATCATACCGTTACAGTGCTTAGGCGAAGCCCTGCGTCGGTAGTACATCAAGATCGTCACCACGCCGTCGTGCTGACGGAACTCTTCCTCGACGCTTTGCTGGATCGGAGCCCAAGGAACGTCATCGAGCTGAACGTGTGCTAAGAACTCGGAGGTGCCGGAGTAACGGTGCTTGGATCGGTCGGATCGGGAAGAAGACGTACGACTACTTCCTCTACGTTGTGTGATCGCTTCCGCAGTCGGTCTGCGTTGGTACGTAGACAACACTCTCCCCTCTCGTTGCTGTGCATCACCATGATCTTGCGTGCGCGTAGGAAAATTTTCGAAATTACTGCGTTCCCCAACAGCAGATACGACGACGTGGAGGCTGATCGCGGCCACCGCTAGAGGAGTCGCCGCCTGAAGAAGAACCGGAGAAGCTTGGGGAACCCCGAGCACCGCCAGCCGTGCGAGCGCTGCTCTCTCCATCGTCACCGGAGCTGGGTTCCCAGCTGCGATCGTCACCCTCGGGGCAACACCCTGCGCGGCGACCATCTTCCCCAAACGCCCTCACATAGAGGGTGGTGTCGCTGTCGAACTTGAAGTGTAGGATGAACCGACGGCACAGGCCACGCGCGCGGGCAAACGTCTGCCAACCGCGGGCCAGGGACAGGCTCCCGGCCGCGGAGACCTCCAGAGAGACCCATGAGGCCCGGTTGCAGCAGCCGTCGGCTTGGAGCCAGAGGCCGCCCGGGGCGCTGGCCGGGAGCTCACCGAGGAGGAAGCGAGGAAGCAGAAGCCGGGTGCTAGGTGGCTCCGCCGACCACACGATGAACTCCGGCAGCACTTCAGCAGCACGAACGCGCGGCCTGGGCGGATGCGCAGCCGGAGCGCGCCCCCCGGCTGTAGCCATCCGCCCGTCACTGTGCTGAAGATCGCCTCCACGGCCGCGGGGAGCCACCATGGTGGCCACAGGATGCTTGCGAGGGCGCCCTCGGCCGGGCTTGGGTGGGGGAGAGGCGGGCTCAACCCGGCAAGCCTTCCCCTTCTTGGCGGCTGAGAACCTCCTCGACGGGGCCATGAAGAAAAAGGAGAAGCAAGGGGGGATGAACTGGAAGGGCGCGCGCCGGTCCATACTTATGGCTGGCGATGGCCAACCAACGGCCCCCACGATCGCAGGTAATTATGACCCGCTTTGCATGCAGGGACTTGTCCAATCTGTGCAGTTGCCGAGGCGCCGTGGGGAAGTGGAGACGCCCACGTCCAATCAACCGCCACGCGGCGCCCAAGGCCGCAGGCTGTTAGGGCCCGCGGCGCTTCGCTCTTGCCCTTCCGCCTCCCTGCACGGCCAAGTCCGGGCACGCCTTGGGCCCGGGGGCTACTATCGGCATTTTGGGAACGGGGGTCCCCAGACTTGCCTGCCTGCGGCCCGCGGCGTGGCTCAAAGGGGGCCCCAGCATGGCCCATCTTCACCAACGCAAACTCAAGACCCTCGCGGGGGGCCAAGCCTCGCGGGGCGGACGACACGGAGCTTCCTCAGGCACGGCCTCGTCAGGCTGGCTCGCGAGGAGGCGGAGAGATCAAGGCGCGCGCCGGTTCATATTGTAGCGGTGCTTAGGCAAAGCCCTGCGACGGTTAAACATCAAGATCGTCACCACGCCGTCGTGCTGACGAAACTCCTCCCCGAAGCTTTGCTGGATCGGTGCCCGGGGTGCGTCATCGAGCTGTACGTGTGTCAAGAACTCGGAGGTGCCGGAGTAACGGTGCTTGGATCGGTTGGACCGGGAAGAAGTATGACTACTTCCTCTATGTTGCGTCAACGCTTCCGCTTCGGTCTACGAGGGTACATAGACAACACTCTCCCATCTTGTCGCTATGCATCACCATGATCTTGCGTGTGGGTAGGAAATTTTTTGAAATTACTACGTTCCCCAACAGTGGCATCCGAGCCAGGTTTTATGGTTTGATGTTATATGCACGAGTAGAACACAAGTGAGTTGTGGGCGATACAAGTCATACTGCCTACCAGCATGTCATACTTTGGTTCGGCGGTATTGTTGGACGAGACGATCCGGACCAACCTTACGCGTACTCTTACGCGAGACCGGTTCCCTCGACGTGCTTTGCACATAGATGGCTTGCGGAAGACTGTCTCTCCAACTTTAGTTGAACCAAGTGTGACTACGCCTGGTCCTTGAGAAGGTTAAAACGGAGTCTATTTGACGAACTATCGTTGTGGTTTTGATGCGTAGGTGAGATGAGTTCTTACTTAAGCCCGTAGCAGCCACGTAAAACTTGCAACAACAAAGTAGAGGACGTCTAACTTGTTTTTGCAGGGCATGTTGTGATGTGATATGGTCAAGGCATGATGCTGATTTTATTGTATAAGATGATCATGTTTTGTAACCGAGTTATCGGCAACTGGCAGGAGCCATATGGTTGTCGCTTTATTGTATGCAATGCAATCGCGATGTAATGCTTTACTTTATTGCTAAGCGGTAGTGATAGTCGTGGAAGCATAAGATTGGCGAGACGACAACGATGCTACGATGGAGATCAAGGTGTCGCGCCGGTGACGATGGTGATCATGACGGTGCTTCGGAGATGGAGATCACAAAGCACAAGATGATGATGGCCATATCATATCACTTATATTGATTGCATGTGATGTTTATCCTTTTATGCATCTTATCTTGCTTTGATTGACGGTAGCATTATAAGATGATCTCTCACTAAATTATCAAGAAGTGTTCTCCCTGAGTATGCACCGTTGCAAAAGTTCTTCGTGCTGAGACACCACGTGATGATCGGGTGTGATAGGCTCTATGTTCAAATACAACGGGTGCAAAACAGTTGCACACGCGGAATACTCAGGTTATACTTGACGAGCCAAGCATATACAGATATGGCCTCGGAACACGGAGACCGAAAGGTCGAGCGTGAATCATATAGTAGATATGATCAACATAGCGATGTTCACCATTGAAAACTACTCCATCTCACGTGATGATCGGTTATGGTTTAGTTGATTTGGATCACGTGATCACTTAGAGGATTAGAGGGATATCTATCTAAGTGGGAGTTCTTAAGTAATATGATTAAATTGAACTTAAATTTATCATGAACTTAGTCCTGACAGTATCTTGCAAATCATGTTGTAGATCAATAGCTCGCGTTGTTGCTTCCCTGCATTTTATTTTGATATGTTCCTAGAGAAAATTATGTTGAAAGATGTTAGTAGCAATGATACGGATTGGATCCGTGATCTGAGGTTTATCCTCATTGCTGCACAGAAAAAATATGTCCTTGATGCACCGCTAGGTGACAGACCTATTGCAGGAGCAGATGCAGACGTTATGAACGTTTGGCTAGCTCAATATGATGACTACTTGATAGTTTAGTGCACCATGCTTAATGGCTTAGAATCGGGACTTCAAAGACGTTTTGAACGTCATGGACCATATGAGATGTTCCAGGAGTTGAAGATAATATTTCAAGCAAATACCCGAGTTGAGAGATATGAAGTCTCCAATAAGTTCTATAGCTAAAAGATGGAGGAGAATCGCTCAACTAGTGAGCATGTGCTCAGATTGTCTGGGTACTACAATCGCTTGAATCAAGTGGGAGTTAATCTTCCAGATAAGATAGTGATTGACAGAATTCTCTAGTCACCATGACCAAGTTAGTAGAACTTAGTGATGAACTATAATATGCAAGGGATGACAAAAGTAATTCCTAAGCTCTTCGTGATGCTGAAATCAACGAAGGTAGAAATCAAGAAAAACATCAAGTGTTGATGGTTGACAAGACCACTAGTTTCAAGAAAAGGGCAAAGGGAAGAAGGGGAACTTCAAGAAGAACGGCAAGCAAGTTGCTGCTCAAGTGAAGAAGCCCAAGTCTGATCCTAAGCCTGAGACTAAGTGCTTCTACTGCAAAGGGACTGGTCACTGGAAGTGGAATTACCCCAAGTGATTGGTGGATAAGAAGGATGGCAGAGTGAACATAAGTATATTTGATATACATGTTATCGATGTGTACTTTACTAGTGTTTATAGCAAACCCTCAGTATTTGATACTAGTTCAGTTGCTAAGATTAGTAACTCGAAACGGGAGTTGCAGAATAAACAGAGACTAGTTAAGGGTAAAGTGACGATGTGTGTTGGAAGTGGTTCCAAGATTGATATGATCATCATCGCACACTCCCCATAATTTCGGGATTAGTGTTGAACCTAAATAAGTGTTATTTGGTGTTTGCGTTGAGCATGAATATGATTTGATCATGTTTATTGTAATACGGTTATTCATTTAAGTAAGAGAATAAATTGTTGTTCTGTTTACATGAATAAATCCTTATATGGTTACACACCCAATGAAAATAGTTCGTTGGATCTCGATCGTAGTGATACACATAATCATAATATTGAAACCAAAAGATGCAAAGTTAATAATGATAGTGCAACTTATTTGTAGCACTGCCGTTTAGGTCATATTGGTGTAAAGCGCATGAAGAAACTCCATGCTGATGGGCTTTTGGAATCACTTGATTATGAATCAGTTGATGCTTGCGAACCATGCCTCATGGGCAAGATGACTAAGACTCTGTTCTTCGGAACAATGGAGCGAGCAACAGATTTGTTGGAAATCATACATACTGATGTATGTGGTCCGATGAATATTGAGGCTCGCGACAGGTATCATTATTTTCTGATCTTCACAGATGATTTGAGCAGATATGAGTATATCTACTTGATGAAACATAAGTCTGAAACATTTGAAAAGTTCAAAGAATTTCAGAGTGAAGTGAAAAATTATCGTAACAAGAAAATAAAGTTTCTATGATCTGATCGTAGAGAAAAGTATTTGAGTTACGAGTTTGGCCTTCAGTTAAAAACAATGTGAAATAGTTTCACTACTCACGCCACCTGGAACACCACAGCATAATGGTGTGTCCGAACGTCATAACCGTACTTTATTGGATATAGTGCAATCTATGATGTCTCTTACCGATTTACCACTATTGTTTTTGGGGTCATGCATTAGAGACAGCTGCATTCACGTTAAAAAAAGGGGCACCATCTATATCCGTCGAGACGACGCCTTATGAACTATGGTTTGGCAAGAAACCAAAGTTGTCGTTTCTTAAAGTTTGGGGTTGCGATGCTTATATGAAAAAGTTTCATCCCGATAAGCTCAAAACTCAAATCGGAGAAGTGCATCTTCATAGGATATCCAAAGGAAACTATTGGATACACCTTCCATCACAGATCCGAAGGCAAGACTTTTGTTGCTAAATTCGGAAACTTTCTGGAGAAGGAGTTTCTCTCGAAAGAAGTGAGTGGGAAGAAAGTAGAACTTGATAAGGTAATTGTACCTTCTCCCTTATTGGAAAGTAGTTCATCACAGAAATCTGTTCCTGTGACTACTACACCAATTAGTGAGGAAGCTAATGATGATGATCATGTAACTTCAGATCATGTTACTACCGAATCTCGTAGGTAAACCAAAGTGAGAACCGCCCAGAGTGGTACGGTAATCCTGTTCTGGAGGTCATGTTACTTGACCATGACGAGCCTACGAACTATGAAGAAGCGATGGTGAGCCCAGATTCCGCAAAGTGGCTTGAAGCCATGAAATCTGAGATGGGATCCATGTATGAGAACAAAGTTTGGACTTTGGTTGACTTGCCCGTTGATCGGCAAGCCATAGAAAATAAATGGATCCTCAAGAGAAAGACGGACGCTGATAGTAGTGTTACTATCTACAAAGCTAGAATTGTCGCAAAAGGTTTTCGACAAGTTCAAGGTGTTGACTACGATGAGATTTTCTCACTCGTATCTATGCTTAAGTCTGTCCGAATCATGTTAGCAATTGCCGCATTTTATGAAATATGGCAAAGGGATAAACAAAACTGCATTCCTTAATGGATTTGCTAAAGAAGAGTTGTATACGATGCAACTAGAAGGTTTTGTCGATCCTAAAGGTGTTAACTAAATATGCAAGCTCCAGCGATCTATCTGTGGACTGGTGCAAACATCTCGGAGTTGGAATATACGCTTTGATGAGTTGATCAAAGCATATAGTTTTATACAGACTTGCGGTGAAGCCTGTATTTACGAGAAAGTGAGTGGGAGCACTACAGCATTTCTGATAAGTATATGTGAATGACATATTGTTGATCGGAAATAATGTAGAATTATTCTGTAAAGCATAAAAGGAGTGTTTGAAAGGAGTTTTTCAAAGAAATACTTCGGTAAAGCTGCTTACATATTGAGCTTCAAGATCTATAGAGATAGATCAAGACGCTTGATAAGTTTTTCAATAAGTACATACCTTGACAAGATTTTGAAGTAGTTCAAAATGGAACAGTCAAAGAAAAAGTTTCTTGCCTGTGTTACAAGGTGTGAAGTTGAGTAAAGACTCAAAGCCCGACCACGGCAGAAGATAGAAAGAGAATGAAAGTCATTCCCTATGCCTCATTCATAGGTTCTATAAAGTATGCCATGCTGTGTACCAGATTTATTGTATACCCTGCACTGATTTGGCAAGGGAGTACAATAGTGATCTAGGAGTAGATCACTGGACAGCGGTCAGAATTATCCTTAGTGAAATAAGGATATGTTTCTCGATTATGGACGTGACAAAAAGGTTCGTCGTAAAGGGTTACGTCGATGCAAGTTTTTGACACTGATCCAGATGAATCTAAAGTCTCAATCTGGATACATATTGAAAGTGGGAGCAATTAGCTAGAGTAGCTCCATGCAGAGCATTATAGACATAGAATTTTGCAAAATACTTACGGATCTGAATGTAACAGACCCGTTGACTAAAATTATCTCACAAGCAAAACATGATCACACCTTAGTACTCTTTGGGTGTTAATCACATAGAGATGTGAACTAGATTACTGACTCTAGTAAACCCTTTGAGTGTTGGTCACATGACGATGTGAACTATGGGTGTTAATCACATGGTGATGTGAACTATTGCTGCTAAATCACATGGCGATGTGAACTAGATTATTGACTCTAGTGCAAGTGGGAGACTGAAAGGAAATATGCCCTAGAGGCAATAATAAAGTTATTATTTATTTCCTTATATCATGATAAATGTTTATTATTCATGCTAGAATTGTATTAACCAGAAACATAATACATGTGTGAATACATAGACAAACAGAGTGTCACTAGTATGCCTCTACTTGACTAGCTCGTTGATCAAAGATGGTTATGTTTCCTAACCATGAACAAAGAGTTGTTATTTGATTAACGAGGTCACATCATTAGTTGAATGATCTGATTGACATGACCCATTTCATTAGCTTAGCACCCGATCGTTTAGTATGTTGCTGTTGCTATTCTTCATGACTTATACATGTTCCTATGACTATGAGATTATGCAACTCCCGTTTACCGGAGGAACACTTTGGGTGCTACCAAACGTCACAACGTAACTGGGTGATTATAAAGGAGTACTACAGGTGTCTCCAAAGGTAGATGTTGGGTTGGCGTATTTCGAGATTGGGATTTGTCACTCCGAATGTCGGAGAGGTATCTCTGGGCCCTCTCGGTAATGCACATCACATAAGCCTTGCAAGCACTGCAACTAATATGTTAGTTGTGAGATGATGTATTACGGAACGAGTAAAGAGACTTGCCGGTAACGAGATTGAACTAGGTATTGGATACCGACGATCGAATCTCGGGCAAGTAACATACCGATGACAAAGGGAACAACGTATGTTGTTATGCGGTCTGACCGATAAAGATCTTCGTAGAATATGTAGGAGCCAATATGGGCATCCAGGTCCCGCTATTGGTTATTGACCGGAGACGTGTCTCGGTCATGTCTACATTGTTCTCGAACCGTAGGGTCCGCACGCTTAAGGTTTCGATGACAGTTATATTATGAGTTTATGAGTTTTGATGTACCGAAGGAGTTCGGAGTCCCGGATGAGATCGGGGACATGACGAGGAGTCTCGAAATGGTCGAGACGTAAAGATCGATATATTGGACGACTATATTCGGACATCGGAAAGGTTCCGAGTGATTCGGGTATTTTCGGAGGTACCGGGGAGTTACGGGAATACGGGGAAGAGTAATGGGCCTTGATGGGCTTTAGTGGGAAGAGGAAAAGGGTGCTGCGCCCCCCCTCCCCTTTGGTCCGAATTGGACTAGGGAAAAGGGGGCCGGCCACCTCTCCTTCTCCTCCTATTCCTTCTCCCTTCCTCCCCTTTTGGTGGACTCCTACTAGGACTTGGAGTCCTAGTAGGACTCCCATCCTGGCCGCACCCTATGCCTTGGCCGGCCTCCTCCTCCTCCATCCTTTATATACAGGGGCAGGGGGCACCCCATAGACACACAAGTTGATCCTTGAGATCGTTCCTTAGCCGTGTGCGGTGCCCCCTGCCACCAAATTCCACCTCGATCATACCGTTACAGTGCTTAGGCGAAGCCCTGCGTCGGTAGTACATCAAGATCGTCACCACGCCATCGTGCTGACGGAACTCTTCCTCGACGCTTTGCTGGATCGGAGCCCAAGGAACGTCATCGAGCTGAACGTGTGCTAAGAACTCGGAGGTGCCGGAGTAACGGTGCTTGGATCGGTCGGATCGGGAAGAAGACGTACGACTACTTCCTCTACGTTGTGTGATCGCTTCCGCAGTCGGTCTGCGTTGGTACGTAGACAACACTCTCCCCTCTCGTTGCTGTGCATCACCATGATCTTGCGTGCGCGTAGGAAAATTTTCGAAATTACTGCGTTCCCCAACAGCAGATACGACGACGTGGAGGCTGATCGCGGCCACCGCTAGAGGAGTCGCCGCCTGAAGAAGAACCGGAGAAGCTTGGGGAACCCCGAGCACCGCCAGCCGTGTGAGCGCTGCTCTCTCCATCGTCACCGGAGCTGGGTTCCCAGCTGCGATCGTCACCCTCGGGGCAACACCCTGCGCGGCGACCATCTTCCCCAAATGCCCTCACATAGAGGGTGGCGTCGCTGTCGAACTTGAAGTGTAGGATGAACCGACGGCACAGGCCACGCGCGCGGGCAAACGTCTGCCAACCGCGGGCCAGGGACAGGCTCCCGGCCGCGGAGACCTCCAGAGAGACCCATGAGGCCCGGTTGCAGCAGCCGTCGGCTTGGAGCCAGAGGCCGCCCGGGGCGCTGGCCGGGAGCTCGCCGAGGAGGAAGCGAGGAAGCAGAAGCCGGGTGCTAGGTGGCTCCGCCGACCACACGATGAACTCTGGCAGCACTTCAGCAGCACGAACGCGCGGCCTGGGCGGATGCGCAGCCGGAGCGCGCCCCCCGGCTGTAGCCATCCGCCCGTCACTGTGCTGAAGATCGCCTCCACGGCCGCGGGGAGCCACCATGGTGGCCACAGGATGCTTGCGAGGGCGCCCTCGGCCGGGCTTGGGTGGGGGAGAGGCGGGCTCAACCCGGCAAGCCTTCCCCTTCTTGGCGGCTGAGAACCTCCTCGACGGGGCCATGAAGAAAAAGGAGAAGCAAGGGGGGATGAACTGGAAGGGCGCGCGCCGGTCCATACTTATGGCTGGCGATGGCCAACCAACGGCCCCCACGATCGCAGGTAATTATGACCCGCTTTGCATGCAGGGACTTGTCCAATCTGTGCAGTTGCCGAGGCGCCGTGGGGAAGTGGAGACGCCCACGTCCAATCAACCGCCACGCGGCGCCCAAGGCCGCAGGCTGTTAGGGCCCGCGGCGCTTCGCTCTTGCCCTTCCGCCTCCCTGCACGGCCATGTCCGGGCACGCCTTGGGCCCGGGGGCTACTATCGGCATTTTGGGAACGGGGGTCCCCAGACTTGCCTGCCTGCGGCCCGCGGCGTGGCTCAAAGGGGGCCCCAGCATGGCCCATCTTCACCAACGCAAACTCAAGACCCTCGCGGGGGGCCAAGCCTCGCGGGGCGGACGACACGGAGCTTCCTCAGGCACGGCCTCGTCAGGCTGGCTCGCGAGGAGGCGGAGAGATCAAGGCGGGGTACCTCGCGAGGTGCCCGTGACGCAAGCCATTACGACTCAGGGCGCCAGGCGGGTGCCAGCCCGCGCAGCGTCCTCCTTTCCTCTTTGGTGCAAAGGGGGGCAAGCGCAGCCGTGAAGTACCGAGGCGCCAGGCAAAGGTTGCCATTTCGGTGCAACAAGACCAAGACCAGGAGGACTATGAGACGGAGGTCACTGTGGAGCCCAAGACAGCGTCATTACCAGAGCCTTGCGCAAGCGAAGACTGCTTTTGTCAGGATAGCTGATACTTGATGTCCCCTTTCAAATTAGCCCGCCATTGTTGGCTCCCTTCCCGCTCGATATTTGGGAAGAGGACCAGGGCCTCTATAAATAGGACCGGCCACCCACATGGCGAAGGGTCGACCGGTTGGAAGGAGAGAGAGAGAGAGAGAGAGAGAGAGAGAGAGAGAGAGAGAAAGGTGGCTGAACTCCTCCCAGCAGTTCATTGCCCCAGCCAAGAGCAGACCCTCGCGAGGTTGTTCTTCCTTGTATTGTTCATCATCATCAGCCCAAGAGGCAATCCACACACCACACACTAGAGTAGGGTATTACACCACCACGGTGGCCCGAACCAGTATAAACCCGGTGTCCCTTGTGTTGTTCTTTTCATAGCTTTGATCCTAGCGCGGCAAAGGGGTGCAGGTAGGTAGGAGGCGAAATCTCCGCGCGCACCCCAGTGTTCGAACCTCAAGGGTCTGCCGGAACCCGAAATCCGACAAGATCCCAAGAAAGTGAAGACTTTGTCAAGTTCATACACCAACCCCATTGATGATGTTCTCAGTTCAATCATGCCCTCAAAGGAGATTGTTCCCTTTGGTGAGGAATATGTCATTCCAGATGACATTGAAGAAAATCCTTCTACTGCTTCTTCAGAGTAGTTGGATGAAGAAATTGAAGTGGATGATATCCCTTCAACTCCACCGGTATCATCGCCCATGCTCTAGTTCACAGCTGAAGAGGTAGGCATTGAAGAAATTGATGAAGAAGAGGAGGATGTGGACATTGGGTCAACACCTCCTATTTTGAATGATGACTATTGGGAAAGTCATCACCCCAATTCACCACTGACAACACCTCTGCATCAACTTCCTCAGTCCCCTGTCCAAACTGAAGAAATTCATACGGGCTCTGGAGGACATCAAGCCTCACTTCATTATATTCCAGAAGAAGTTCCAGCCACTAGTGCTGAAGAAATGAAGGCCAAGACTGCTGCTGAAATTCCTTAGTCTGTGGCTCCTGAGGCTGTGAAGACTTCCACTGTTAATCTTCAGCCCAAGCCACAAAATCTTCTTACCAAGAAGCAAAAATTCAAGGCTGACGATTTCTTTGTTGAGCATCATTTCTTCTTGGATTACAATCCTTATGACTCTGCAAGGCTTCAACGCAAGCGCTTCTGGACAGCCAGCCAGATGAATTTTTATTCCTCACTATTTTTTGATAAGGACAAAGTATTTGACCACGCGCAAATTTCTCATGTGGATATGGAGTCTCTTTCGTGCTTCACCCCTGTCCTTAGTGTTCTTCATGACATTGGGCTGCTTAACTTCTGCACTGACATCTGCGATTGGAATGAATAACTCATTCTTCAATTCTATGCAACACTACACATCACGGGAAATGTTAAAGATGTGAATTCATGGGTGCTTGACTGGATGTCTGAAAACACTCATTACAAAGCACCGCCCATGAATTGCTTCACACTGTCCCAGTCAGTCCTCCCGTTGAAGGAGCAAGGCTTATGTATGCGGAACCTCAGCTTCCAAATCATATGATGTAAGTAATGATGAAGCCATTGAAGCCTGGGCAGGCTCCAAGGACCACATTCCTCATCAAGGAATTACTCTATGTGCCAAGGACTGTTTATTGCATCTTGACCAAAACCCTTAGTCCAATCATGGGACACAACTCTGATGACGAAGAGGTTGTTGGTATCATGAAGAATCTTCTGTTCAATATCATTCATGGCATTCTTATCAACTACCACGATATCTTCATGAGGACTTTGGCCAATGTTGCTCTGTCACCTTTTGAGTTGAAGCCCTATGCTCCCTGGATCATGAAATTCATCGGATCAAGGTCTTCAATTCATTATGAGGCAAACTGCCAGAATCATCTCAGCTATTTGCCTCCTATTGAAGTCCTCGAAAGGACCATTTCCTCAACAGATGAGAAAGGCAAGGCTGTTGTCATTGATGAAGGCATTCCTCCATTGGATGGACAATTTCACAAAGCTGCATCTTATTCCACTAATGATGACTCTACAACTCAAGATTCTGGCGCAAAAGCTTCAAATCGAAATCCTCAAGCCACTGCTCCGCGTGTAATGAATGATCGTGAGCTTCTCCTCAGTCTTCATCAGAAGTTTGGTCGCAACCACAAGTGGGTCAAGTGTCAGTTTGGTGCAATTCTTCAAAACATGACAGTCACACAAAATACTGTGAAGAAGAATCACTACTATCTGCATGAAGTCTTTGACCGCACTTGGGCTATTCTTTCAAATCTTTATAGTGCTAAAGATCTCAAGGAGATGGAATTCCAAGAGCACTTTGACTGGGCGCAGCCCACCTTCGAAGAAATTCAAGAAGGACAAAGTTCCTCAGCTTGTTGCCAGTTCATATTCTTCATCGCATGAGAGGGATGAAGCTGAAGACTTGAACGATACCATGGCAGGCCCTACCTCAACGGACGACCCCCAACAATGCTGGCGCTCCTCCTTCGACATCATGATGATATTCTTCAAGGGTGTTAGTCCTCATTTTCGCCCCTTTTGGTCATTCGATGACAAAGGGGGAGAAATTTGAGTTAGTCTTCAAGCAGGTCTCTTATATGGGTGTTTTTCTCGTTAAGTTACAACTCTTGCTCTTCTGAGGTGTTTGCTCTGATGAGTTGTAAACTTAAGTCCTATGGTGCTCTGACTTTTTTGAACTGCTTTTCTGCATGCTTATTCCTCAAGTACCTTAATGCACGCATGTTGATTTTGTTAGAGTACATATTTCACCATGCATTTCAAATTCTTCATACTATATGTTAAATGTGTGTATGAATTACAAGATATAGGGGGAGTTCTCCATGATTCTACTCAACAATGTGCATTTGCCATTCAAGGCAAATTCCTCAAATATGCACATCTTCAGGGGGAGTTCTTCTATATCTTGCAATCAAATTCCTCAATATCAGTATTTAAACTTCATATGTTTACCCCTATTGAAAACTTAACCTATTTGTTATCAATCACCAAAAAGGGGGAGATTGTAAGTGCATCTAGTACCCCTTAGTGATTTTGGTGTATTGAAGACTTATAGGTTAAGGGACTAATGTGTTTGTGAGTGTACATAGGTCTATAAGTCAATGAGGAGTTTGAGATTTATGATGAAAGTCGACCCCTAAAAATGAATGTCTTCAGTTGAAGACTTTGGTTTTCTTGAAGACTTTGAAAGTGAGGAAATTGGTGTGACCTTGAAGACTTGATATTCATGTGAGGATTATGAAGCGTGAAGACTTTTGTTTTAGCGGTTTCGTTTTCTATTTCTTGAGTCATAGGAAACACCGTACTATTAAAGGGGTCAAGGTAAAACTAAGGAAAAGTTTCCAAATGATGCTCATCTCGAAATCCCACACCTACCTAATCCTTTCGAGTGAAGCCATTGGAAATCTCATACGGTTCAGTCATTTTCTTCAGTGACATAGACGAAGATCTTCTAGTCTCTGAGGAATTTGTTCTGACTAAGGACTTAGGAATTCGCCATTGTGGATTGCCTACAAGTGAGGAATATGATAGCCCTGAGGAATTTGAGAACTAAAATTTCCGACCGTTGATGTGCCATACGCCAGCTGTTCCAAAATATCTACCGACCTAACGGTCATATCATTGAAGGGCATTTATGTCTTATCATGTTGGGCTGCTCCCTAGGCTATAAATAGCCACCCCCTAAGTCGGTGTCAAAACCGGCAGATCTCGGGTAGGGGGTCCCAAACTATGCGTCTAAGGATCGATGGTAACAGGAGACAGGGGACACGATGTTTACCCAGGTTCGGGCCCTCTTGATGGAGGTAATACCCTACTTCCTGCTTGATTGACTTTGATGAGTATAGCGGTTACAAGAGTTGATCTACCTCGAGATCGTATGTTGTGGTCTAAACCCTACAGGTATGATGAGTAATGTCATAATAATCTATTGACTAGCCTGACCTCGGCTTATATAACATACCAGAGGCCTATGATAACAAGAGTCCTAGTCGAATACGTCGGTGGAGTGGAGTCCTTGTCTTGATCACCAAGTCTTGTGGAATCTTCCTCGTATATGTCTTCGGCTGTCCGAACTGGCCCATAAGTAACCGGCCATGGGGTTCCTCGTCCCAATCCAACTGATCGGGAAACGATGTGGTGAGTACCCCCTAGTCCAGGACACTGTCAGTAGCCCCGTGAACCGGTCTTCAAGTTGGGGATGCTCCTCGGTTCTTCCGAACTGTTCTTCGTCTTTGGTCATCGGTCCTGAAAACTGGTTCAACAAATCTTCCCATCTTCTATCTTGAGGATTGTCAAGCTAAATCCGAAGATCTCACACGTCGGGTATCCGAGGAGCCCTTTAAGTCTTCGGCCTTTATCAACGCCTTGCTATTTTTATGCCACACCTCGGGTTTGAAGTTGTTCCCGGGCGGTAGCGTCCTCTTGTGTCCGAGCTCCCACGCCGGACTGCATTCGAGGTATCTTTTGCAGCCGA
The DNA here is from genome assembly GCA_034509565.1 of Triticum monococcum. Classification (NCBI taxonomy): domain Eukaryota; kingdom Viridiplantae; phylum Streptophyta; class Magnoliopsida; order Poales; family Poaceae; genus Triticum; species Triticum monococcum. Next base: position 526,726,853 of record CM067847.1, read on the forward strand.
GCACCAACGCCATACCGCTTCCGAGCTCCAACGCCGGACTGTATCCGAGGTATCATAAATCACCTTGGTTCAAAAAAGTTGAAGGAGTTAGCCGAGCTTAATGCCAGAAATGCCCTCTATGGAGCCAGCCATTCAAATCCGAGCTTTATGCCGGACTACCTCCGAGGTGGTGCACCACCCCGACTGTGGGTTGATTTTTTGTCAATTTTTTTATTGGTGCAATTTATTCTCTGCCGAGATATGTAGCCAGTAGCCTTCAAGGTGTGTATCGGTCTAAAACCCAAGATGCACCTGAAGGATGACATAAGACCGCTGATCCCAGTAGCCGCCGAGACTCAGGTTGATTTGCAAAAATCGGCCTGAGGATCAAGTCCTAGCTCGGCAGAATACTTCGGGACACAAAAAGCGGCGTGCTTAGTCCTCGAGACTCAGATTGGGTGCGACCGACCAACCTGAGGATCAAAATCTCCTCGGAAACGGTATTGCACTTAAAATTTTCTGCACTGGACAGGCAATGCAGTAGCCTCCGAGACACTGGTCGGTGGCAACACCAGATCAGGGGATCGATGTGCCCCTTTAATATTTGTAAATAATAAGCCCGAAGCCCAATAGCCCCCGAGCCTTAATGCGGGCATGGGTAGCCGAATTAAGGATCGATATCCATAGTAAAATCACAAATTATGTGTAATGACTCTATGTATCCAAGTACTTTACGTCATTGATGCTCGGAATGCGCATTGTACAAAACTTTGTTGACCCACCATCGGCTTCCACCTCCTCGGCCAGTAGCCGAGGAGTGTTTGTCCTACTTTATAAAGCCTTTATGAGGGCAAAGATTTATGACAAACAAGGCAATCTGGCCATACGGTTTTATAAACAGAGGTATGCAGAGAGATATGTTATATTACTGTTTAACATAAGAAATGACTTCCAAAGAAAATATTCCCACTATCGGTTCCTTTCTTTGGGTTGTCATGCTAAGCATGATCATGAAACCTCAGCTCTAATGTAAGAGCAAAATATTGAGGATTTAGTTTGGGAGGCCAGTTACTAGCCCCCGGTAGTGTTCGATGACAGTCGAGGTCAAGCCATAAACACTTCGGCCAATGTTATGAATGGCCCGTCATTTAACACAGCATCGGATCGCTGACCAGTTTACGCTTATTGTGACAGTCAGTTTTCAGCTTTCTCCACTGAGGTGCTTAACCATGTGAGCTGGAAGCACAATCGCAGTGGTTCTCCCTTTGCGCACCTAGCCAAACAAAGCAGAACGTAGGAGGCAAGCACAGGAGCCGGGCAACCCAACTATTGACCGAAGACACAATTCGAAACCGATGCATATATAGCAATATCCAAGAATGTTTTTGCCGAATCTCTAAATGTGTCTGGCGTTGCACTACGGGACTTATGCTGAAAACACACAAATAGTTTAAAAGTGCCATAAGCTTGGAAAACCAAAAAATGTCAGTAAAAACTTGATGTCTGAACAAGATCAAGTGTTCGGTGCCAATCCAAAAATTGGAAGAAAAAATTTGTGCTTCTGTCGTGCTTTAACATGACACACCCGGTCTCAAGACTTCACACGGGTCAGCCTACGGCTTCAAGCTCATTATCCCAAAGGCAGAGTACTTCTCCAAGGTCAGTTTAGCAAATTAAACTCGAGTGGCTTTTAGGGAGAAGACAGGCCATTCGGCTATTGACCAAACACTCGAGTCGAAAAAGGAGCGGTAGAAAAAGAATTTGCAACGACCAAGAATAAAACACATTTACTATAAAACAGCTCATACAAATTTTAAGAGCCCCCAAGTGAATTGGGTAAAAGAATTTTATGTATAATGACTGTATGTACCGACGTACTTATATCATATATGTGTTCACCCGAACTTTAAACACGTCTTAGCCGACCATCGGCTTCTCCCTCTTCGGCCAAGGGCCGAAAAGTGTCATGTACTCCACCTGCCGAGAGTATCGACGGTGTTTCCGATGACCAGGCAATCAGGCCATAAGGCTGTAATAGACAAAGCGCGCTCAGGGAACTTATGCTATATTACTGACGAAGTGTAAGAAGCATCTTCGAAGAAAATAGTACCCCCATCGATACCTTTCTTCAGTGCTCATTATTACTATGAGACTTGTGCAATAGATTTTTTGTACTCATGAGTTCCGTTGTGTGCCGACCATGATTGAAAACAATAAGAGCGCTAGCTTTCAACTTCACCCAGTCTGAGGTCAAAGCTCGGATGACCCGGTCGTGACAATCGCAGAGGTGCTCCCTTTACTCCCTAGCCGAACAATCGGGAACGTAGGGGTAAGCACAGGAGCCAGGCAACCCATCTTGCAGAACACTTAAAGTCAATATGGTGCATATTGTGGCGTAATACATGAACAAGGAACGAAGCCGTACAAGTATAACCATATGCAAGAGGAAAAGCTTCATGAAGAAAGCCCCCAAGTAAACAAGGTATTTGAATTTGCTTGGAAAAAACAAGGCTTTGACAAAGAATTTTGTCACAAACAACTTTTTGCCAAAAAGTATAATGCTTGGTCGAACCGAACAAAATTTAAAACTGAAAGTTTTTGAGCATGAAAGCGACTTAGCTGGTTAATGTGCTCGATGTTGATGACGCATGCCGAGATTGTGGCGGGACAAGATGCCAGCCCCCAAGCTAGTCCCGAGATGTCCGAGTAAAGAGCTCGGCTTGATTAAGTGGTGATGCAGCATAGTCGATGGGCGAGGTGAAAACCCCAGTCCTGCCGCGGCGATGGAGCAGGCTAGCAGTGTGACGCCGAAGCCCCCAGTGTGTGTTAATGAAGTGATGACGAAGCCCCTGGTCAGCCGAGGTGATGTGGTACGTCAGTACGCCGAGGTGACAGTGCTGCCCAGGCCGGATTATCTACATGTGCACAGAAAATAGTGCAAGCCGGAGATAATAGGAATAATAAAAAAATTCTTGCATAATTAATAATTTACGCAAAGTGAATAATAAAAGAAATATGGCCTGTGCGCCGAACACTCGATGAGGTAGAGCTCTCTTGGTGATGCCGAAGTCCCCGAGGCAACCGAACACGTCGGTATGGCAACACGACGAACAAGGTGATCACATGAGCCGATTTACGCCGATTGGGACGACGGCGTCGGCTTGCCAAAGAGACCACATGACGCAGTCGAAGTCGATCACCTACACACATAAAATAGTGCGGTCCAAAAAAGGATAATTTCTTTTTGCAAAAAATAATTTATTGAAAGAGATGTGGCCTGGTGCCGAAGTCATGTCGATGCAGGGCGTCGGCGTGACGCGGTTAAGGCGTGGCCAAGCCTGAATTCGCAGGCCCGTGTGAGTTCCAGTTGCGGCATTCGCCAAACTATATACGGAAACTAACCAAACTGCTACACCACCGTTGTTAATGCGGCCACCATTTGATAGACCTGTGTATAGATGATGAAACAAACCGGAGTAATAATTCCTTGGGAAAAATAAACCCAGGCAAGAAAGAATACTAGGATTAATAGCACCTGATTTGTCTATTGTAGCAATCTGAAGAAAGGTTACTCCCAAACATGGGACTCGATCCGCACACCCATTGCCTGATGGGTGATGAAGCGGTGGCATGGCGTTGCTGGCAAAGGTTGGCTCGCCGAGGAAAAGCCCGTGGTCCAGCTAATGCGATGAAGCTGGTCGGGTGGTGACGCCAAGGTCTCCGAAGCAAGTTGATGAAGAGATGGTGAAGCCCTCGGCCTAGACGAGGAGATGTTGCAGGTCGGTAAGGAGACGTTGCAGCTGCCGTGTCAGCCGAGGTGTTGAAGCAGTTCGGCGTGATGGACATCGACTTGAAGAAGCAACAAAGCGGCCATGCCGACGCAGGTCGTAACTTGTGACACGGTCAATGCCGGTTTGATGAAGTGACCATGCGGCGATGCCTGTGTGCCTGCTCCGTGTAATCTGTGGGGCGGCGATGTTGGTGATGATTTATCCTTGTTGATTCCGAACACTTGTTCGCTCGCCAAGATGATGATCCGAAGAAGTTGAGCTCGGCTCAAAAGCGACAACGTGTCTAGCGCAGGTCGGCAACCGTGGAGCAATATTGCTGGACTGGTTTGACACCAGCATGATAGTGAAGATTACCTCAGAGGAGGCTTAAATTTTTATGGGCACGTGTTTTAAAAACAAAGGACAATACCCTAGGAGCAAATTCCTTTAAGAAGGTTGTCCCATATCACGTTCATAAAGAAACATGAATTCGGGTTGGATCCGTATTCACACAGGAAACAGACCCGAAAAGTGATGCACTAATCGGAAGGTTCCTGGAGTTTGGACGGTTGGATCGAGATTAATTTGGAGGGGTGTTAGATATTGGAATTCAGTAGCCGATCAACGGTTGGATCTTCCAAAGGATGTCCAAGCTAGGTGCTCCAGACCACGCCCTAAACTCATCCAGATTCCAGTCTAGATTTGACAGGGCTCCGGTATACCATATATTGCCGGAGATTCCTCCATCGGAACTCGACGAAATTTTGCATGGTTGTCAGATACTCAATTCCAAACAATTCCAATGAAGGGATCGTAAAAGAGATGCTCGAAGAGGTGGTGGCAGCGAATACAAGTTCAATGTTCAGAAAAACAGCACGGTCGCCCAAGGGCAATGTTGACGTTGAGCCCCCGAGCTCCATGGATGATTCCTCCATGATCTTGATAGAGATCGGAGTTGATGTTGATGAAGGACCTCTTCCAAACATGATGATTGGAGATGGAGCATGGTCCTCGGTTGAGCCAAGGTGACCAGTCGAGCCGGCAACGAAGATGCCGGCATCGCAGTTGATCTGCGGGCGAGCCATTGATCCTTTGCCGAACACACAGGGGAACTCTCAATGAAAGCACCATTGTCGGTGTCAAAAACGGTAGATCTCGGGTAAGGGGTCCCGAACTATGCGTCTAAGGATCGATGGTAACAGGAGACAGGGGACACGATGTTTACCCAGGTTCGGGCCCTCTTGATGGAGGTAATACCCTACTTCCTGCTTGATTGACTTTGATGAGTATAGGTGTTACAAGAGTTGATCTACCTCGAGATCATATGTTGTGTTCTAAACCCTATAGGTATGATGAGTAATGTCATAATAATCTATTGACTAGTCTGGCCTCGGCTTATATAACATACCAGAGGCCTAGGATAACAAGAGTCCTAGTCGAATACGTCGGTGGAGAGGAGTCCTTGTCTTGATCACCAAGTCTTGTGGAATCTTCCTCGTATATGTCTTCGGCTGTCCGAACTGGCCCATAAGTAACCGGCCATGGGGGTCCTCGACCCAATCCAACTGACCGGGAAACGATGTGGTGAGTACCCCCTAGTCCAGGACACCGTCACCCCACAACCACTAGTTGGTTGGCTGCTCCAAGAGAAACTGACACTTGTCATTTAGAGCATCCCATCCTTCGAGGACTTTGAGCGAAAATCATCAAGTGAGGAAAACCCAAACCCAAACACCTACAAACCCAAAGTGATTGAGCATCACTGAAGAGATTATTCCTGTGTGGAACCGACACTTGTTACCTTTGAGGACTGTGCATCCTCCAGATGGTTAGGCGTCATGGTCTAGATCATCCAAGAGGAAATTGCGGATCGCTGAGTGACTGAGTCTATGAGAGTTTGGAAGTCACCCGAAGACTTACCACGAGTGATTGGGCGAGGTCTGTGTGATCTTAGATCGAGGACAATACAGTGAGGATTGTGTGTCCTTAGGTTTAAATACCTAGCCGCTCCAACTAGACGTACAACTGTCATAACAGTTGGAACTGGTCTACCAAATCACCGTCTTCGCCAAGCTACTGGTTATATTTCCTCAACCCTTTCATTTCCTCATTCATGTGTTGATGTACTTGATCGTTACTATTTGAAGACTTTGACTAAAGACTTTCTCAATTTCCTCAATCCTAATTCTTCAGTCACTTTTTCTTCAACCAGCTTATCCTGTTTACAGGCTTCTTGCGCTCTGTGTATGTTTCATTTCATCATGATGACTATGCTACTGCTATGTTATGCATGCACCTGAGTACTTATGCCGCTACTTGAAGTTTGTGACTTAGGAAATTCCTCATGTTGAATTTCCTCCGTGACGAATTTGTAAAAATCGCCTATTCGCTCCCCTCTAGTCGATATAACGCACTTTCAACGGCACACCCAGTGTCCTGGAAGTCATCCCGGCTTCTATAGACGTTGACGGATTACGCTGGAGTTGCTGATGAGCCGCTAAGTGAGCCGCCAGCTCTGCCTCTTGACGTGCCCTGGCCTGATCTAATAGGGCCTGGACATTATTATCATCATGCGGGTCATGCCCATGCGGCTAGTTCCAATGCCGCTCACTACTGGAAACCGTTGGCGACTCAATGCGCCTGCTATAACTTCGACTTTGACGAGGAGTTGAATGAATTCGATCACGACTGTATGAGTAAGCTTCCTGCTGAGCTACCACTGTCTGAAGAAGCTCCACGACCTTTCTTGCCTCAACCGCCACAGGAGACTCGCCTTCTACGAGAAGAGCCGCCAATCTTGAAGCCGCGGTAATCATATTATCCACGGGGCTGGAAAAACAACCCGGCGGTGTTAATACCTGTTGAGGCGGGGTTAAATGCAAGCGAGGTGGGTCTGTTACACGTGGTTGAGCCGTCGCCCTGGCCACGGGCGCCTCGGCGACCCAGGTTATGCCGGACGGGTTGCTCATTCCTGCTCCAGGCATATTGAAAAGATTCCTTGCTTTGAACTCTAGGGGCAGACATGTCTGGTGCCTTCTTCGCATAACGATGTTTGAAGCGTTTTGGTCCAGATTAAGCTGGAAAGATTCTGCTTGGATCTATTGCGACTCAGCTTCCAACGAAGCTCGCTCTGTTACCATCCTAGCATTCTCAGCGTTAAGTGCTTCCTTAGCCTGAGCTATCTCATCTTGTAGCTTTGCAACGTCCACCTTATGTTATGCTTGATTCACCGGGGTTACCTCCACAGTTAAGAGAGTTGCCAGGGCATCCATGAGTTCAGACAAAACTCGATACGGCGGGTGCACAGGGTCGCTCGCCCCGGCCATCGCAGCAGCCGTTGAACCAAAGGTCATCGCCGCAGCAGTCGATGAATTCACCATCTCTTGCATGCCAACCATGAAAATAGCAGCCCTACTCGATGGCTCATAGGAGTTCGGAATACTGTCACCATCAGAACAACCCCCAAGCCCGCCATCTTGCAATTGGTAGATTGATTTGGTTTCGGCGGTTGGGGACTCATCACCTGAGTAGATGGTTGTCTCTCCACCTAACATAGAACCTTCTTCGAGATCCGCCCCATGAACAAAACCAACGAAGGTAGGCTTCTTGGCGGGTTGGATCTTGGCAGGTCATGCGCGCTGAGCCATCTCGATCATGTTGGTGCAGATGTCCGGCTCAGGCTCCGACTCCCCAATCTTGCCGATGAAGACATGAATCCCGTCAAAGGGGACCCAGTACTCGTACTCGACTGAGTCGGCCTCGGGGCCCTGTTGACGCTCAAAAGTGGCACGTTTATAAAGAGTGGCTTGAAGCTATGTCAAGATTAATTCAAACTTACTATTGAAAGTCATCATGAAATGGCTCTTTTCGAGAAGATGAAGATGAATATGAAGATGATCTAAAACGGAGCTTGGATGTAAAAGTTATGACAAGTTCAGAGATCCTCATGTCGACGCCATATTAAAGAATGTCCAGTAACCCAATGAATATGGCTTCAAATGGAGAAAGTTTCAACGATAAAGTTGTGCGTCTCGTCGAAACGATCGATTTTGATATAAAGATCGTCTCAATCCAAGCTCGTATGCAAAAGTTAGAGCCCGTACAGCGAGACCCTCCAGCGAGCAAAATATGACGCCCGGAACCAGACACATATGTGGGTATGTCCGATGAGCTGCGTGAGTAATTAGTTGTTTTGCAGAGCGATTTGACCCTCGAGATGACCTCTGATGAAAAAACGTTCAAGATAAAAGATGTTCGTCTCGTCGAAACGGTCAAGATTTCTTTTGAGCTCGTTTCCATCCGAGGTCGTTTGTCACCACAAAAAGGACCCTCAAACTACAGCTAGTTTAAACCGAACAGTTTTGGAAAGTTCGGATAAAACCAGTCCGAATTTGACTAGGGTTTTGGAAGTGAATTGATGTAATTTTCTTGTAAGGAAAGCCTAGATAAATCCTTTGCTTGTACGGGAAGTCCAGCCGCCTCTTATATATGTTGGGGGTGATAGCCGATTGAAACAACACACAATCGAACAAATCTATCTATATCTTTTACCTTTACTTTTCCTTCTCCCTTGTTCTTCTTCTTCTTCCTCGTTCTTCGTTCGTTCTTCTTCATTGCAGGGCGGTGAACCTCGAGGCTCTAGGGGCGGTCAGGCCGACCTTGGGCAGCCCATAGCCACCGCACGTCCAGACGGGGTCCCTCCCGGGCGCGTGGGGTTTCAGGTTTACAAAAGCGCCCGCCGGATTGCTTGCGTACCGCGCTTCTGGCGGGTCTCCTTCGACGTGAGCTGCGGTGCATCACCCCTGGCGTTCGAGGTACACAGTGACGTGTTCGTGTGCGAACACACTTTTTGGCGATTCCGCTGGGGACGAAGCTTTGAACGGTCTCCAGCCCGTTCTTGCTACGAAAAGATCATCATCTAGGGTTTGCAATCTACAAAGGTAATATGAATACCCAATTCCCTACTGTAGATGCAAATAATTCATATGATGTTACTAGATCGTTCAATGATTATACTCTATCGACCAGCCCTAGTTTTTTCAATAAGGCATCTAATTACGTGCATAGGCCGATTCAAAGTCATTTACATGTTTCAACTTCTTATGATACTAGTAACATACAACATATGTATCCTAACTCTCATGCATCGGCAACCCCACAAATCCATATGCCGGTGAACAACATGATGGGTTCGGTTAATCAATTTGAAACACCTCATGTTAAAATTTCCAATAGCATAGAAGAAAGTGTTTCACCTTTTTATTCATCGGCAACTAATTTGCAGTATGTGAATCCAGCCTTGCCGATGGATGGGAGAATTGGCCATGCAACTACTAGCTATTCGGCCAGTTACTCTCAACCATCATATGCTACACCTCATTTTAGTAATTTTTCGGCACCGTATGCAACTATAGATGTTCATAATTCGGCCCCGCATCTTCATGGTCATAGCCGAATAAGTGAAAATTTTACAGGAACACATGTGCCATCATCAAATACTGTAGCATATAATGCATACTCTACACAATTCGAGAATTTCGGCAACACTCACGAATCATTGCTGAAAGAATCTGAAAGTATTGTGGAGCAATCCCTTCCAGAAGCGCTTGTGGCTGCGTTAAAAAAGAGCTTGGCACAAAACAAGAAAATTAGTGCTCTTTGCCTTGAACAATATGAAAAGGGTTGTTTCCTGATTGTGCTGCAATAAAGGCTAGAGTTTTGCAAGAAGATGAAACTACATGCATTGATAGAATTCGTGAAAGAGCATATGGTTATACAGTTGTGCATACACCTCCACCTAGTACCGTAGCATATTATACACCCCTACACAATTGCAAAGTTTCGGCAACACTAACACTTCATTGCCGAAAGATTCTAAAAGCATTGGGGGGCAAACTAATCTAGAGAGGGCTGAGATTGAGAGGGGAGTTAAAACTTTGCGCGATAGGGTGCAAGTACTTTGTCAAGAGAGAATTGATAGGGAATTGGCTCAAAGAAAAGAAGCCTTGCCAATTGATATAACTGGTGAAAATAAAGATGATTCGGAAACTAAAAGTGCTTCGGTTGAAAAAGCCAAATCAAGTAGTATATATTCCGAATCCATCAAATCCAAAGAGGCAAATATTGTTGAGAAAGGGCATGGAAAGTATAGCAAGACAGCCATACTTGATTTTTCTGAAGTTAATGGAACCTACTTCCTTCCCTATGAGTTTCGTGCCATAGAAATTGACGAGCTTCAAGAAAAAGAACAAGTAGCCAAAGAAAGTTTAGTGGACAAGCATCTTCAAACTAATGATGCATGAAATCAAGAAAAAGATGATGACAAGGCGTTGGGGAGCTATCCGAAGGCGGAGCAAGATATTCTTCAAGTCACACCACCATCATGCTCTCCCAACATATTTGAAGAGGTATGTCTAGCAATTAATTTACCTGTTTTCAGATTTGGTCATGACATAGTTGTTCATGCATATATTAGAAAAATCTTTATAAGAAATATTGAGAGACCAATGAAGAAGGGTAATTTATTTGTTAGCCATCAGATTGTCACAAAGCATATCGGTCAACACATTGCACCATTCAGAAAGACCGATAGCAAAAAATTATTGCAGCCAAGGCCTTCCCCATTGCTTTATCTGAAACTCATATCTAATTGGGTAGCTTTCCTTATTTCTTACTTGGCTTACACTTGGTCTCAATTGAGACATGTATGTTCTAACTATTTTCGTTTCAGAAATTTAAAGCCAAGGTTCAAATCCTATGAGCAAACCGATGCCAGTATAGTTTCTTATCCAAAGGCATCGGAGATAGAGTGCAAAACACAATGCATAGCCGAATGGGGTGATGCAAAATCTGAACCATTCGTTTGCTTAACTCCAAAGCCATTCTCACAACAAGATCGGATAGAGAATAAAAAGTTTACCTTCAATTCAAGCATGTGTGATTAAATATTTAATTTGTTGGTGAGAAATAATTATATTAGAATTCTTGATCACCATGTAGAGCCATCTGTCCAGGGACGAATGTATTGTAAGTTGCATGATTCGTCCAAGCATAATTTTGAGGATTGCAACATGTTTCGTCAAATAGTTAAATCGGCCATTGATAAAGGACGATTGAAATCTGTTGAGACACCAAGAGATCACGAGTCTATTCCGATTGGTCCTGATGGCAGAAAGTTTTTGCATCGGCTACTTCAAGCCGATCCATTTAAACAGAAGGTAAAAACTGCAGGTGATGGGATTAAGCTTTCAAGTAAAGAAGTTGTTGAAGAGCATAATGAACATACTCTTGAGGGCGAAAATTCCATCGAAGCTACAATGGAGATGCAAAGGACTGGGGGCAGCAAGCAAATTCAGAGATCGGTGCAAGCACAACCAAAGGAAACAAAGGCCGCAATAAGCACAAGTGCAAGAAATCCAAGGTCACTTTTGCACAATTATTAGATAAATATCAAAATAAGAGTGAAGAGAAAAGTGCTTATTGGCCAACTAATGCAAACGCATCAAGATCACCCCCAAGGCGCAAATATGAGGATCGGTATTGGAAAAGTGAAAATTTTCATGCAACATATTCATATCCTTATTTTGGGCCACCAATGCCAATGTCGTGGATTCCTCGCTATGCTCATGTAGATTCATATCCATCATGGGACAGGTATGATACAAGGGCACATTCTCCATCTTTTTTTAAACCATCTCACCAATATTATGCAGCTCCGAGAAGATCAACATTTGAACATTGACATGTTAAAGACTGTTTCAATCATAATGAATCGGTCCAGAGCTCAAGAAAGAAGAAAGAGGTGGTCAAGCAAGTTTACCGTGTTAAAAGAGATGGTCGTAAGAGTGCATCTTCAGATTTGATCTCAAATGAAAAAGAGCCAATTAATGTGTTGACATTGGCTATTAAAGACAATGAGACGAAGCAACCAATTATTGAGAGTCAAAGTGCCAAATCTGAAGAAAAGAAGTTGAGAGTGCACAAGGCCAAAAAGGAATTGCCATTGGTCAAAACAGAATCATAGCCGAGATGACCACTCAGCTTATCCTATTGGCAAAACAGGGAATTACAAAAACTTAGTGCACAAGAACTTGAAGAAAGGAACATGGCATGGGTTCCCAAAGGAAGTGCTCAAAATAAGAATTATGTGAAAGCATGCATTACACGACGTGCGACAAAGATGAAGAAGGAAAAGAGTGAAAACTATGAAGGACCAAGCCGAAGGTTTCAACATCTTCGGTCCACACATTATCCATATTCTTCAACTATGCCGTGGATGCCTATGCCATGGAATTCGTCATCAGGTATGATTGGTCACCCTCAATGGGCTTGTTATAATCCATGGATGCAATATAATTTCTTACATCATGAAAGGGTATTGCCAAGTCACTATACATTTGATTAGCTACAAGTTTGTTGCTGATCCAAAGGACTGAAATACTTGATTTGTCATTTCATTTGTTTATTTCGGCTATATGTGCTTTGAATGAAGTTTACATGGTCATGACCGATATTTATCTATCATCCTAAGATTATGTCAACGCATGGCCGGTGTAGTATTCTAACATCGTCCTTAGTTCGATTGGAGAGCGGGACAAGGTACATGTGTCGAAGTAATGGGCCACGGGTAGGCAAACCCAACCCCAGAAACGTTCAAGGCATTGGGGCAGGCTGCGCCCCTCAAGACCCAGGACGAAGAGCCGCCTTCTAAGAGTCGGCGGCGAGGCAGCCGACTGCCCACCCGCGGCCGAGTCCCGGGGACGACTTCAGGATGAGCCGACTCCTAACTGGCGACTTCCAGAGAAGCCGGCCATGGGGAGTTGGCCCGCGACGCCAACAACCCCAATGCCCTCATAAAGAGGGACGGGACGGGGAGTGGCCACAGTAAGGTCCACTCCCATCCTTTTCCAAGGGCAGGCGTGGCCACAGTACGCCGTACCCGCGGAGATCTCCGCCCGGCGCAACACTGTTGCCATGCCGGCCCTGACGTCAGACCTAGTGGGCGGAGTCCTGTGCCCACGACGGCCTGCCGATACGACCCAGGGACGACGGGTCCCACCAGTCGGCAGGCGTACAGAAGACGACGAGAGCGCCACCAGTCGGCCCAGTTGGGAGTCGGCCCCCAGGAGCCGGCCAGCCGCTCCCACGGGCCCCGCCGCCATTAACCAGACGCGACAGGGAGTGGCAACAGTGATCACCCGCCAGACGATGGAGCTGTTGCCATGACCCCATGACCAAGCCTGCGTCATTAGAAGCACGGCTACAGTAATCTGCAGGCGGCAAGACCCGCCCGCGGCGGACGCGGCCTGTCGGCTCCGTACCGAGCCAGTCAGCGGGGCCCACCAGTCGGCGGGCCCCAGGAGTCGGCGGATAAGAGGGCGGCCAGAGAGACTGACGGCTGGGCCCACGTCCAGCCGGATTACCATTGTACCCCTTGGGGTAGGCCTATATAAACCCCCAGGGCACCCATGCAAAGGGTTCGAATCCATTAGCACTAGACCAGATCATATAGGAAGGAGAAAGCTAGCCTTGCCTTCTCCTACCTCCAGGAAACAGCTCAAGGAGCAACCGTGTACACACTTTTGCCATAGTGATCATGTGGAGACCCCGTAGAGCAGCAGTAGGGGTGTTATCTCCACGGAGAGCCCCGAAGCTGGGTAAGATTCACCGGCGTGCATGCCTTCGCCTTATCCCGTTTCCAGGCACCGGCGACGTTCTACTCGCTCCCACCATGATAAGCCATCCTTTGGCATATGTCGCACCCAACCCCCGACATCTGGCGCCCACCATGGGGCCTGGTGCACCGTCGTCCGGAGACCTGCTCTGGACGGGAACCCCTTTCCTCCTTGGCGAGCGCAGCCAGCCCGGCACGCCAGACGGAGTTTGCGCCGACGCGCTGCACGGCGCTGAGATCGCCTGCGCAGCCAGCTGCCTCGCCGATCTTGCCGGCGAGGTTCGCTTCTCCGACGAGCCTGCTTCCGACGCAGGCACGGGCGGCCCCGAGAGCCTCCTCGCGGGCCTCCTTGACCAACTCCACATCGCCAACGAGCCTGCCGTGGACTTGGAGTTTGTAGGCTCCACCGACCCGATACTGGTCGACTCCGACACCGCGTCGCTCGACGCGTTCCCTACCAACGTGGTGGTCTATGATGAGCCGCTCCCTCACGCGGAGAGCGATGGAAGCACCATCACAGAGGTGCTCGTCATCGGTCATGATGAGCATCCCGGCGGAGGAGCGCATGACCCACTTGGCGCGGCACTGCAAGACCTGACCGCGCCCATTCCGGAAGACGCTGACGCAGAGATGCTGGAGGCGTGCCGCCTTCAGCTCGTCGAAGGCGCAAAGAAGCTAGCTAGCATGAGACGCTTGTCAGAAGCCTACCAGCGTGAGATGGATCGCGCTGTGGGTGGCTCGCCAGCCCCAACTGGGCCCAACCGCCTAGGCACGGTCCAGCAGCGCGGCGTGGCCATCGCCAACCTGTTCAGGGAAAATTGCCCTGTATACGCCACACCTGATGATGGAGCGAGTCTAGCGGCTCCTCGACGCGGCTGCCACGTAGAACGAGGCCGGCTGCCGCACAGAGGTGCCGCAGCGACAAAACGACGACCCGCCTCCATGCCGAGACCAAGGCGCGACGTCTCGGACGCCGACTGGCGGTGCCCGCGGAAGAAAAGACAAGGATCCGGCTGTCAGCCGCAGTCGGACTCGCGTTACCATAGAGCGCAACCAAGACGATTGCCCAAGAGTAGTGGAACGACGGGACGACTGTCCGCCTCCTCCTCCTCGCAAGGAAAGGCGAGTCTCCCCGCCGCCTGTTGACCATCCAACTCTCGGCGACCGCCTTGGCCGCTGAGAGGGAGTCGGAGAAAACGACGCCCGCCACCGGATCGACCGACTTCACCGATCCCTGGCGCTGGAAGAAGAAGACGAGTTGGGTCCGCCTTGTTTCAGGCCCCGCATTCGAGACGAGCCCTTTCCCGAAGGGTTCACGCTCCCAAGAGACACGCCCAAGTACACCGGCTCCGTGAAGCCGGAGGACTGGCTGGTTGACTACTCCACGGCCGTCAACATAGCGAATGGCAACAAGCGTGTTGCCGTAAAATACGTCCCGCTCATGCTCCAGGGCACGACCCGGACATGGCTGAACAGCCTGAAGCCCGGCAGCATCAACAGCTGGGTCGACTTCACCGATGCATTCGTCCACAACTTCACAAGCATGTACAAGCGTCCTCCCAAGCCTCGCCAGCTTTCCTTGTGCATGCAAGGCCCCAACGAGTCGACTCACGACTACCTCACGCGTTGGGTCGAGCTTCGGAACTCCTGCGAGGGCGTGCACGAGGTGTAGGCTATCGAGTACTTCACCGACGGGTGCAGAGAAGGCACCCTCCTCAAGCACAAGCTCCTCTGTGACGAGCCAGAAACCCTCGATGAGCTGCTGATCATAGCAGACAAGTATGCCACCGCCGACTCCTCCATGAAGGCGGAGATTCAAGTTAGTGCGACTGGCAAAGTGGCCCCTCAGGTTCCTAGAATTCCGGCTGGAGACGCCAGTCGGCGACAACAACAGAGCGACCACAAGCGCAAGGCCCCACAGCCAGCTTCCAGCAGCCGGCAGGTGATGACAGTCGAAGACCAGCAGCCGGAAGGGCAGCCTCCACCCAAGCGACAGAAAGGCGGCAAGCCCAACTGGTTGCCGGCTTTCTCATATGAGCAGACTCTGGATGGTCCTTGCAAGTTCCACAGCGGCGTGAAGCCTTCGAACCACACCACCCGGAAGTGCCACTGGCTCACTAGGATCGCCAAAGGAGACGGCCTCTTGCCTCCCCCGCCTGCTGGGCAGCCACCTCCGCCTCCGCCCCAGCAGCCGGCTGTCAGGCCAGTAGGCGCAGTACAAGACGAGTACCCCGAAGAGCACGGAGCCTACGTGGTATTTACCAGCGTGGATGAGGATCGACGCAGCAGGCGGCTGCAGCACCAAGAGGTGAATGCAGTAGCATCAGAGACACCAGAATTCATGCACTGGTCCGAGAAGCCTATCAGCTGGAGCAGAGCTGATCACCGAGAGGTGATGCCGAGTCTGGGCTCCTATGCCTTGGTCTTGGATGCCACCTTTACCACGGATAGACGAGCTGCTCGCTTCTCGTGAGTTATGATAGACGGAGGCAGCAACATCAACATCCTATACAAGGACACCATGGAGAAGTTAGCAATCAAGCAAAGTCAGCTTCAAAACAGCCGGACTGTATTCCACGGCATTGTTCCTGGCCTTTCCTGCTCACCAATCGGCAACATCCTAATGGACGTCCTCTTTGGAGACAAAGATCACTTCCGCCGAGAGTCAGTTTGGTTTGAGGTGGTGGATCTCGAGAGCCCGTACCATGCATTACTTGGCCGACCCGCCCTGGCCAAGTTCATGGCGGTCCCCCACTATGCCTATCTCAAGATGAAGATGCCTAGTTCCAAGGGGATTCTGACCGTAGTCGGCGACTACCGGAAGTCGTCTGCCTGTGCGGCTGAAAGTAGTCGGTTGGCCGAGTCCCTGGTGATCGCGGCCGAGAAGCGGCTCCTTGACCGGGTTGTGGCGATGGCCGGCAAACAGCCAGATGTGTCGCCTAACCCCAAGGAGTCCGAGGCTGAGGGTTCGTTCAAGCCGGCCAAAGAGACAAAGCAGATACCCTTGGACCCGGAGCACCCAGAGAGGTACGCTGTCGTAGGCGCCAACCTCGACAGCAAATAGGAAGGCGAGCTCGTCGATTTCCTCCGTGAGAATCGAGACATCTTTGCATGGTCCCCCAAAGACATGCCAGGTGTACCGACGGAATTCGCCGAGCACAAGTTACATGTCCGATCTGATGCGAAGCCAGTCAGGCAGCCCTTGCGCCGCTTATCAGAAGAAAAGAGAAGAGTTGTCAGAGAAGAGATAGCCCGACTCCTAGCAGCCGGCTTCATTATGGAAGTATTCTTTCCAGAGTGGCTAGCCAACCCGGTCCTGGTACTGAAGAAGAACAAGGAGTGGAGAACGTGTATTGACTACACAAGCCTCAACAAGGCTTGCCCCAAGGACCCTTTTGCCTTGCCAAGAATTGATCAGGTGATAGACTCCACAACCGGATGCGAGCTGTTGAGCTTCTTAGATGCATATTCAGGATATCACCAGATCAAGCTGAACCCGGCTGACAGACTGAAGAACGCCTTCATCACACCATTTGGAGCCTTCTGCTACCTGACCATGATGTTTGGCTTGAGGAATGCCGGCGCCACCTTTCAGCGTTGCATGCAGAAATGCCTCCTCAAGTAACTCGGCAGAAATGCCCATGTTTATGTGGACGATGTGGTGGTGAAGACGGAGAAGCATGGAACACTGCTGGAAGACCTAAAGGAGACCTTTGAGAACGTGCGCCGATTCCAGATCAAGCTCAACCCTGAGAAGTGTGTCTTAGGAGTTCCAGCCGGCCAACTCCTTGGCTTCCTGGTCTCTGAACGCGGCATAGAGTCCAACCCTGTAAAGATCAAGGCCATTGAGAGGATGGAGGTACCCGGCCGACTGCTGGATGTGCAAAAGTTCACTGGCTGCTTGGCGTCCATCAGCCGATTCATTAGTCGGCTGGGCGAGAAAGCTCTCCCCTTATACCAGCTCATGAAGAAAACCACTTTTTTCGAGTGGAACCACAAGGCGGATGAAGCCTTTCTCCAGTTGAAGAAGATGTTGACTACTCCACCCGTTCTAGCGGCTCCGACTCCTAAGGAGCCCATGCTCCTGTACATCGCCGCCACCAGCCGGGTAGTCAGCACAGTCATTGTAGTGGAACGCAAGGAGGAAGGCAAGGCACTACCTGTCCAGAGACCGGTATATTACCTGAGCAAAGTGCTGTCGACCTCCAAGCAGAACTACCCCCACTACCAGAAGATGTGCTATGGCGTGCACTTTGCCACCAAGAAGTTGAAGCCTTACTTTTAATAGCATCCAATCACTGTGGTCTGCACGGCCCCACTTGCCGAGATCATCGGAAGCCGAGATGCTTCTGGCCGAGTGGCCAAATGGGCCATAGAGCTGGCTCCTTACACCATCTACTACCAGCCCCGCACTACCGTCAAGTCACAAGCACTGGACGACTTCCTCATTGACTGGGCCGAGACCCAACCTACCACCAGCGCTCGAGTCCACCCATTGGCGGATGCATTTCGACGGCTCCAACCGGCTTGGGATCCGGCGTTGTCCTCACTTCTCCTAAAGGCGATAAGCTCAAATACGCACTGCAAATCCACTTTGCCGCCTCCAACAACGTCGCCGAATACGAGGCGCTCATTCACGGGCTCCGTCTTGCCAAAGAACTTGGCATTCACCGGATCCTGTGTTATGGCGACTCCGACTTGGTGGTCCAGCAGTCGTCTGGCGACTGGGACGCCAAAGATGCAAACATGGTGAGCCACCGTTTCCTCGTGCAGCAACTCAGTGGATATTTCGAGGGGTGCGAGTTCCTCCATGTGCCAAGAAATGACAACGACCAAGCAGACACCCTGGCACGAATCGGCTCCACCCGCCAAGCAATACCATCCGGCGTCGCCCTTCAGCGCCTCCTCAAGCCGTTTGTCAAGCCTTCACCAGAATCAGACTCCATCTTTGTGCCGGCTCCTCCCGAAGAAGTCAGATCCGACTCCAGAGCTCTAGCAGACGGTACGAGGATTTTGGCAGATGGCTCCAAAGCCGCCACAGTCGAAGCCGGCCCAGGGGACTTCATTAAGCCAGCAAGCGGTTGCTGACTCCAGCCCACCGCCTCCCAGCCCAGCCACCCTCGTCCAAGTCGCAGTTCTAGCAGTCGAAGAAATAGCAGCACCCTCATGGGCCCAGCCCATCCTCAAATTCCTGGTGAGCAAAGAGCTGCCGACTGATGAGACCTTAGCTCGGCAAGTACAACGCCGAGCGGCAGCCTACACTATAGTCAACAGAGAGCTAGTCAGGCACAGCGTCACTGGTGTCTACCAGCGCTGCGTGGAGCCAGAGCAAGGCCAAGCAATTCTCAAAGACATCCATCAAGGCGAGTGCGGCCACCATGCGGCATCAAGAGCACTCGTCGCCAAAGCCTTCCGACACGGTTTCTTCTGGCCAACGGCCTTAGAAGAGGCCAAGGAATTGGTCCAAAATTGCAAAGGCTGCCAGAAGCTCCGCTTCAAGCCGCATCAGCCGGCTTCTGCACTCAAGACCATCCCCATTGCCTGGCCCTTCGCAGCTTGGGCCCTAGACATGGTGGGACCATTCAAGACGGCACGAGGTGGCTGAAGGAAATATGCCGTAGAGGCAATAATAAAGTTATTATTTATTTCCTTATTTCATGATAAATGTTTATTATTCATGCTAGAATTGTATTAACCGGAAACATAATACATGTGTGAACACATAGACAAACAGAGTGTCACTAGTATGCCTCTACTTGACTAGCTCGTTGATCAAAGATGGTTAAGTTTCCTAACCACAGACATGAGTTTTCATTTGATTAACGGGATCACATCATTAGGAGAATGATGTGATTGACTTGACCCATTCCGTTAGCTTAGCACTTGATCGTTTAGTTTTGTTGCTATTGCTTTCTTCATGACCTATACATGTTCCTATGATTATGAGATTATGCAACTCCCGTTTACCGGAGGAACACTTTGTGTGCCACCAAACATCACAACGTAACTGGGTGATTATAAAGGTGCTCTATAGGTGTCTCCAAAGGTACTTGTTGGGTTGGCGTATTTCAAGATTAGGATTTGTCACTCCGATTGTCGGAGAGGTATCTCTGGGCCCACTCGGTAATGCACATCACTATAAGCCTTGCAAGCATTGCAACTAATGAGTTAGTTGCGGGATGATGTATTATGGAACGAGTAAAGAGACTTGCCGGTGACGAGATTGAACTAGGTATTGAGATACCGACGATCGAATCTCGGGCAAGTAACATACCGATGACAAAGGGAACAACGTATGTTGTTATGCTGTCAGACCGATAAAGATCTTCATAGAATATGTAGGAGCCAATATGGGCATCCAGGTCCCGCTATTGGTTATTGACCAGAGAGGTGTCTCGGTCACGTCTACACAGTTCTCGTACCCGTAGGGTCGGCACACTTAACGTTCGTTGACGATTAGTACTATGTGAGTTATGTATGTTGGTGACCGAATGTTGTTCAGAGTTTTGGATGAGATCCCAGATATGACGAGGAAAACCAGAATGGTCCGGAAGTAAAGATTAATATGTGGATAGTAGTGTTTGATCTCCGGAAGGGTATCAGAATTCACCAGAAGGGGTTCCGGATGTTTCCCGAAATGTTTGGGCACGAGAACACTTTATCTGGGCCAAAGGGGAAAGCCCACGAGGCTTTTGGAAAGTGCAAAAGGAAGTTTTGCGGAGACCGGAGGCTAGACGCCAGGAACCCTAGCATCTAGGGGGTAGATGCCGGGAACCCTGGCGTCTAGGGGGTAGACGCCGGGAACCCTGGCGTCTAGCCCTGGAGTCCAAGAAGGACTCTTGCCTTTCGGGTGAAACCGACTTTGAGGACGCTTTTACTCCAAGTTTCGACCCCAGGGCTCAACATATAAATAGAGGGGTAGGGCTAGAACCAAAGACACATTAATAAACACCAAGCCGTGTGCCGGCAACCCCGTCTCCTCTAGTTTATCCTTCGCCATAGTTTTCGTAGTGCCTAGGCGAAGCCCTGCGAAGATTGTTCTTCACCAACACCGTGACCACGCCGTCATGCTGCTGGAACTCATCTACTACTTCGCCCCTCTTGCTGGATCGAGAAGGCGAGGACGTTACCGAGCCAAACGTGTGCAGAACTCAGAGGTGCCATGCTTTCGGTACTTGGATCAGTCGGATCGTGAAGACGTACGACTACATCAATCGCGTTGATATAACGCTTCCACTTACGGTCTACGAGGGTACGTAGACAACACTCTCCCCTCTCGTTGCTATGCATCACCATGATCTTGCGTGTGCGTAGGAAATTTTTGAAATTACTACATTCCCCAACAGTGGCATCCGAGCCTAGGTTTTATGTGTAGATGTCATATGCACGAGTAGAACACAAGTGAGTTGTGGGCGATATAAGTCAGACTGCTTACCAGCATGTCACACTTTGGTTCGGCGGTATTGTTGGATGAAGCGGCCCGGACCGACATTACGCGTACGCTTACACGAGACTGGTTCTACCGATGTGCTTTGCACACAGGTGGCTGGCAGGTGTCAGTTTCTCCAACTTTAGTTGAACCGAGTGTGGCTACGCCTGGTCCTTGCGAAGGTTAAAACAGCACCAACTTGACAAACTATCGTTGTGGTTTTGATGCGTAGGTAAGAACGGTTCTTGCTCAGCCCATAGCAGCCACGTAAAACTTGCAACAACAAAGTAGAGGACGTCTAACTTGTTTTTGCAGGGCATGTTGTGATGTGATATGGTCAAGACATGATGCTAAATTTTATTGCATGAGATGATCATGTTTTGTAACCGAGTTATCGGCAACTAGCAGGAGCCATATGGTTGTCGCTTTATTGTATGCAATGCAATTGCGCTGTGATGCTTTACTTTATCACTAAGCGGTAGCGATAGTCGTGGAAGCATAAGATTGGCAAGACGACAACGCTGCTACGATGGTGATCAAGGTGTTGCGCCGGTGACGATGGTGATCATGACGGTGCTTCGGAGATGGAGATCACAAGCACAAGATGGTGATGGCCATATCATATCACTTATATTGATTGCATGTGATGTTTATCTTTTATGCATCTTATCTTGCTTTGTTTGACGGTAGCATTATAAGATGATCTCTCACTAAATTTCAAGACAAAAGTGTTCTCCCTGAGTATGCACCGTTGCCAAAGTTCGTCGTGCCTACACCACGTGATGATCGGGTGTGATAAGCTCTACGTCCATCTACAACGGGTGCAAGCCAGTTTTGCACACGCAGAATACTCAGGTTAAACTTGACGAGCCTAGCATATGCAGATATGGCCTCGGAACACTGAGACCGAAAGGTCGAGCGTGAATCATATAGTAGATATGATCAACATAATGATGTTCACCATTCAAAGCTATTCCATTTCACGTGATGATCGGTTATGGTTTAGTTGATTTGGATCACGTGATCACTTAGATGATTAGAGGGATGTCTATCTAAGTGGGAGTTCTTAAGTAATATTATTAATTGAACTTTAATTTATCATGAACTTATTCCTGGTAGTATTAGCATATCTATGTTGTAGATCAATAGCTAGCGTTTAGCTCCCCTATTTTATTTTTGATATGTTCCTAGAGAAAACTAACTTGGAAGATGTTAGTAGCAATGATGCGGATTGGATCCATGATCTGAGGTTTATCCTCATTGCTGCACAGAAGAATTATGTCCTTAATGCACCGCTAAGTGACAGACCTATTGCAGGAGCATATGCAGACATCATGAACGTTTGGCTAGCTCAATATGATGACTACTTGATAGTTTAGTGCACCATGCTAAACAGCTTAGAATCGGGACTTCAAAGACGTTTTGAACATCATGGATCATATGGATATTCCAGGAGTTGAAGTTAATATTTCAAGCAAATACCCGAGTTGAGAGATATGAAGTCTCCAACAAGTTCTATAGCTAAAAGATGGAGGAGAATAGCTCAAGCAGTGAGCATGAGTTCAGATTTTCTGGGTACTAAAATCGCTTGAATCAAGTGGGAGTTAATCTTCCAGATAAAATAGTGATTGACAGAATTCTCTAGTCACCATCACCAAGTTAGTAGAACTTCGTGATGAACTATAGTATGCAAGGGATGATGAAAACGATTCCCGAGCTTTTCATGATGATGAAATCGACGAAGGTAGAAATCAAGAAAAATATCAAGTGTTGATGGTAGACAAGACCACTAGTTTCAAGAAAAGGGAAAATGAAAGAAGGGGAACTTCAAGAAGAACGGCAAGCAAGTTGCTGCTCAAGTGAAGAAGCCCAAGTCTGGTCCTAAGCCTGAGACTAAGTGCTTCTACTGCAAAGGGACTGGTCACTAGAAGCGGAACTGCCCCAAGTATTTGGCGGATAAGAAGGATGGCAAAGTGAACAAAGGTATATTTGATATACATATTATTGATGTGTATATTACTAGTGTTTGTAGCAACCCCTCGGTATTTGATACTGGTTCAGTTGCTAAGAATAGTAACTCGAAATGGGAGTTGCAGAATGAACACAGACTAGTTAAGGGTGAAGTGACGATGTGTGTTGGAAGTGGTTCCAAGATTGATATGATAATCATCACACACTCCCTATACTTTCGGGATTAGTGTTGAACCTAAATAAGTGTTATTTGGTGTTTGCGTTGAACATGAATATGATTTGATCATGTTTATTGCAATACGTTTCATTTAAGTTAGAGAACAATTGTTGTTCTGTTTACATGAATAAAACCTTCTATGGTCATACACACCAACGAAAATGGTTTGTTGGATCTCGATCGTAATGATACACATATTCATAAAATTGAAGCCAAAAGATGCAAAGTTAATAATGATAGTGCAACTTGTTTGTGGCACTGCCGTTTAGGTCATATTGGTGTAAAGCGCATGAAGAAACTCCATGCTGATGGACTTTTGGAATCACTTCATTATGAATCAATTGATGCTTGCGAACCATGCCTCATGGGCAAGATGACTAAGACTCCGTTCTCCGGAACAATGGAGCGAGCAAAAGATTTGTTGGAAATCATACATACTGATGTATGTGGTCCGATAAATATTGAGGCTCACGGCAGGTATCATTATTTTCTGATCTTCACAGATGATTTGAGCAGATATGTGTATATCTACTTGATGAAACACAAGTGTGACACATTTGAAAAGTTCAAAGAATTTCAGAGTGAAGTGGAGATTCATCGTAACAAAAATAAAAGTTTCTACGATATGATCGCAGAAGTAAAATATTTGAGTTGCGAGTTTGGCCTTCAGTTAAAACAATGTGAAATAGTTTCACTACCCACGCCACCTGGAACACCACAATGTAATGGTGTGTCCGAACATCATAACCGTACTTTATTAGATATGGTGCGATCTATGATGTCTCTTACCAATCTACCACTATCGTTTTGGGGTTATGCATTAGAGACAGCTGCATTCCCGTTAAATAGGGCACCATCTAAATCCGTTGAGACGACACCGTATGGACTATGGTTTGACAAGAAATCTAAGCTGTCGTTTCTTAAAATTTGGGACTGCGATGCTTATGTGAAAAAGTTTCAACCTAATAAGCTCAAACCCAAATCGGAGAAGTGCATCTTCATAGGATACCCAAAAGGAAATGTTGGGTACACCTTCTATCACAGATCTGAAGGCAAGTTATTCATTGCTTTGAATGGATCCTTTCTAGAAAAGGAGTTTCTCTCAAAATAAGTGAGTGGGAGGAAAGTAGAACTTGATGAGGTAACTGTACCTGCTCCCTTATTGGAAAGTAGTTCATCACAGAAATCTGTTCATGTGACTACTACACCGATTAGTGAGGAAGCTAATGATGATGATCATGTAACTTCCGATCAAGTTACTACCGAACCTCGTAGGTAAACCAGAGTGAGATCCGCACCAGAGTGGTACGGTAATCCTGTTTTGGAGGTCATGTTACTTGACCATGACGAGCCTACGAACTATGAGGAAGCGATGATGAGCCCAGATTCTGCGAAATGGCTTGAGGCCATGAAATCTGAGATGAGATCCATGTATGAGAACAAAGTATGGACTTTGATTGACTTGCCCATTGATTGGCGAGCCATTGAGATTAAATGGATCTTCAAGAGGAAGGCGGACGCTGATAGTGGAGTTACTATCTACAAAGCTAGAATTGTCGCAAAAGGTTTTCGACAAGTTCAAGGTGTTGACTACGATGAGAGTTTCTCACTCGTATCTATGCTTAAGTCTGTCTGAATCATGTTAGCAATTGCCACATTTTATGAAATCTGGCAAATGGATAAACAAAACTACATTCCTTAATGGATTTATTAAAGAAGAGTTGTATATGATGCAGCAAGAAAGTTTTGTTAATCCTAAATGTGCTAGCAAAATATGCAAGCTCCAGCGATCCATCTATGGACTGGTGCAAGCCTCTCGGAGTTGGAATATACGCTTTGATAAGTTGATCAAAGCATATAGTTTTATACAGACTTGCGCTGAAGCCTGTATTTACAAGAAAGTGAGTGGGAGCACTACAGCATTTCTGATAACTATATGTGAATGACATATTGTTGATCACAGATAATGTAGAATTATTCTGCAAAGCATAAAGAAATGTTTGAAAGGAGTTTTTCAAAGAAAGACCTCGGTGAAGCTTCTTACATATTGAGCATCAAGATCTATAGAGATAGATCAAGACGCTTGATAAGTTTTTCAATGAGTACATACCTGGACAAGATTTTGAAATAGTTCAAAATGGAACAGTCAAATAAAGAGTTCTTGCCTGTGTTACAAGGTGTGAAATTGAGTAAAACTCAAAGCCCGACCACGGCAGAAGATAGAAAGAGAATGAAAGTCATTCCCTATGCCTCAGCCATAGGTTCTATAAAGTATGCCATGCTGTGTACCAGACCTATTGTATACCCTGCCCTGAATTTGGCAAGGGAGTGCAATAGTGATCTAGGAGTAGATCACTGGACATTGGTCAAAATTATCCTTACTGGAGTAAGGATATGTTTCCTGATTATGGAGGTGACAAAAGGTTCGTCGTAATGGGTTACGACGATGCAAGTTTTGACACTGATCCAGATGACTCCAAGTCTCAATCTGGATACATATTGAAAGTGGGAGCAATTAGCTAGAGTAGCTCCATGTAGAGCATTGTTGACATAGAAATTTGCCAAATACATACGGATCTGAATGTTGCAGACCCGTTGACTAAACATCTCTCACAAGCAAAACATGATCACACCTTAGTACTCTTTGGGTGTTAATCACATAGAGATGTGAACTAGATTATTGACTCTAGTAAACCCTTTGGGTGTTGGTCACATGACGATGTGTACTATGGGTGTTAATCACATGGTGATGTGAACTATTGATGTTAAATCACATGGCGATGTGATCTAGATTATTAACTCTAGTGCAAGTGGGAGACTGAAGGAAATATGCCCTAGAGGCAATAATAAAGTTATTATATATTTCCTTATTTCATGATAAATGTTTATTATTCATGCTAGATTTGTATTAACTGGAAACATAATACATGTGTGAATACATAGACAAACAGAGTGTCACTAGTATGCCTCTACTTGACTAGCTCGTTGATCAAAGATGGTTAAGTTTCCTAACCATAGACATGAGTTGTCATTTGATTAACGGGATCACATCATTAGGAGAATGATGAGATTGACTTGACCCATTCCGTTAGCTTAGCACTTGATCATTTAGTTTTGTTGCTATTGCCGATGACAAAGGGAACAACGTATGTTGTTATGCGGTTCGACCGATAAAGATCTTCGTAGAATATGTAGGAGCCAATATGGGCATCCAGGTCCCGCTATTGGTTATTGACCAGAGAGGTGTCTCGGTCATGTCTACATAGTTCTCGAACCTGTAGGGTCCGCACGCTTAACGTTCGTTGACGATATAGTACTATGTGAGTTATTTATGTTGGTGACCGAATGTTGTTCGGAGTTTTGGATGAGATCACAGATATGACGAGGAACTCCGGAATGGTCCGGAAGTAAAGATTAATATGTGGATAGTAGTGTTTGATCTCCGGAAGGGTTCCGGAATTCACCGGGAGGGGTTCCGGATGTTTCCCGAAATGTTTGGGCACGAGAACACTTTATCTGGGCCAAAGGGGAAAGCCCACAAGGCTTTTGGAAAGTGCAAAAGGAAGTTTTGCGGAGACCGGAGGCTAGACGCCAGGAACCCTGGCGTCTAGGGGGTAGAACTCGGAGGTGCCATGCTTTCGGTACTTGGATCGGTCGGATCGTGAAGACGTACGACTACATCAACCGCGTTGATATAACGCTTCCGCTTACGGTCTACGAGGGTACGTAGACAACACTCTCCCCTCTCGTTGCTATGCATCACCATGATCTTGCGTGTGCGTAGGAAATTTTTGAAATTACTACGTTCCCCAACAGTGGCCTAACTCACTTACTTGTCGCGGTGGACAAGTTCACCAAGTGGATAGAAGCAAAGCCAATCAAGAAGCTGAATGGTCTGACTGCCGTGACTTTCATCTCCTACATCACAATTCGGTACGGCGTACCACACAGCATCATCACCGACAACGGCACGAATTTTGCCAAAGGCGCCTTGGCCCGTTTCTGCGCGACACATGGCATGTGACTGGACCTAGCGTCCGTCGCCCATCCACAGTCAAACGGCCAGGTGGAGCGAGCAAACGGCCTCATCCTGTCCGGCATCAAGCCCCGACTGGTCGAGCCTCTGGAGCGCTCGGCTGGCTGCTGGCTCGATGAGTTTCCAGCCGTCCTCTGGAGTCTACGCACGACTCCAAACAAGTCAACCGGCTTCATGCCTTTCTTCCTCGTCTACGGTGCTGAAGCCATCATCCCAATGGACATAGAGTTCGACTCCCCGCGAGTCACCATGTACACCGAGGAAGAAGCAGAAGAAGCATGTCAAGACGGTGTCGATCTGCTGGAAGAGGGCCGGCTGTTGGCACTCAGCCAGTCCAACATCTACTAGTAGAGCCTGCGCAGATACTACAACAGGAAGGTCAGGCCAAGATCTTTCCAAGAGGGTGACCTTGCGCTCCGACTGATCCAGCGAACAGTCGGCCAACACAAGCTGTCGGTGCCTTGGGAAGGCCCTTTCATCATCAGCAAAGTGCTGGGCAACAACTCCTACTACCTGATCGACACTCAGACTCCTACTACCTGATCGACACTCAGAAGCCCCGAGCATGCAAGAGGGACGACTCCGGCAAAGAGACAGAGCGGCCATGGAATGCAAATCTCCTCCGAAAATTTTACAGTTAAACACAGTATGTATCACACTACCTTTTGTATTAAAAGTACCAAGACTTCGCCCCTCCCCAAGAAGAGCTCGGGGACTGCCTTCTTTTATCTATATGATAAGAATTATGCCTTCGAGTATGTTACTCTTTGTTATGACGCTTGGTACCGGGTTCGACTAGTTGGCCTGGGGACTTGCCGCCTTGCGCTATGAAATGCTTCCTGCAGCTGGACAAGTAGTGTGTGGCGCCTAAGCCGTCTCCTGTCAGAAGCCGCAGCTTGCAGAGCGACTGTCTGGTGGGCAGGAGCAAGGAAGAATGGGCGTCCACATAAAAAATGGCTAAGGACTCAAAGCATAAACATAGCTTAAAGCCGGCTTCCAGCCTTTTTTCGCAAACCGACTCTTGAACAGTCGGCTTGCCGCCTTCTATCTGACTTGCTAAACAGCTCTAAAACGGCTAAGTACTTGCCTTCCCAAAGTGACCAAGAATTTGATCCAGCAGCAGTCCGTAGAGCGGCTGTCCGACTGACAAAGATGGTAAGTGAGGGAAGGCGGCAAAGGAAAAAGGCAAAGGAGCAATGAGCAAGAAAAGATAGAAGTCGGATGAATATTTACACAACAAAGGCCCTTGGCCGAATCTTCGAGCAGAAGTTCAAAATACACCCCGCAGGTGGAATTGTGCGAATTAACAAGTTCTTCAAAGACTATTAAAGCAGATAAAACAAAGATAAGGTGGCAGCCTAGGAGGCGGCAGACGGGTTCGGAGGATCGGAGGAGACGGCGGTGTCAGATGTTGGGGCGGCCGGCTGGGCGGTCTCGGCTTGATCACGTCCGGCGGCAGTCGGCTCAGGCGGGCATGGCTCGTTGCTGGAGGCGCGGTTGAGCTGAGGCTGGCTGTCGGCTCCGTCTTCTGGTGCCTTCGTCTCACTTCCGTCCTCCGCCTCGTCTTCCTCCTCGACGCTGGAGCCGATCACCTCCGCCGAGTCCTCACCGTAGTCTGGGTTTATCCCAAACCACTCCGGCGGTACCTCCCCGCCGTCTTCAGCCCGCTCGGGGACAAAGATGCTAGTGTCGGTGTACTCGGCGATCGCCGCCGCGCACTTGACAAGGGCATCTTCCGCGGCTGCCAGCTCCGGCTGGGCCTCTGACCGGAGTGTGGCCAGCCTGTCTAGGTCCAGCCCCGGATACCACGCCTTGACAAATTCCAAGGCTCGGCGCGCTCCAGGCCGGGCCGAGGAACCCTTCCAGGCCTCCAGACGGCCAGCCGCGACCTCCATCCTGTTGGCAGTCCAACTGGGGGTGCGTGGAGCCTGCATGTCTGGCCACAGGGCAGCAATCGCTTGGGCGCCGACACGTTGAAGCCGGTGCAGCATCCGGTGGGCCGGCCGCAGACGAGCCCCAATGCTCAGAATATGCTCGTCAAGGGTCCGGGGGGAGTCGACGGCGATCTCCGCGCCATCTGCCCTCCGCCCCTCATGATCAGCCTCGATAGCTTGATTGGCAGCCTGCGAGTGGCCGGGGAAGAAGTCTGCCAAGACGAAAAGAATGAAGAACAAGTCAAAAAACCAGGAGTCGGATCGACCTATAGTCGGCAGATCGAAGAAGAAAAGCAAAGAAGCTCACCGTCGACGAGGTCCTTGATCTCGTGGAAGCCGGAGGCCAGCATTGCCTCCTTGTCACTCCAGGAGGAGCGCTCGCTCGCGAACTCGGCCAGGAGGGCGGTCTCCTCTTCTTCCGCCTCTTTCTGCGTCTTCTTAAGGAGCTCCTTCTGCTCTACCAATTGTGCGGCCAGCAGATTGTGCTCTGTCGCGAGCTTGCTGCACTCCCCCCCCCCTTGGCGCGCAACGCGGTGTTGTCTTCGCTCAGCTGCTATTGAAGAGTGGCGTTGGCCTCTGAAGAGAAAGAAGAAAGAAGGCGTTAAGTCATCAACAAAGAAGGTCGCCGGGGAGATCCGGCCCGACTGCTCAGCGGTCGGCCCGAATCTCGGGGACTACAGCCCGCGGGTGCGCCAGCGCGCCCCGCAAAGAAGAAAAAGGACTCACTCCGGCTCTCCGACAAGTCGGCGGTCTGCTTGCCCAGCTCTTCAACGTTCCAGTTGAAGGCGGTGACACGGAGGTTGTGATAGTCCTATGACAAGTATTTCAGACAAAAGTTACTACTTGGAACTCGCCAATTGGAGTTCCGAGCCGCCTGCTCAGCAGTCGGCCCGAAACTCGGGGACTACACCCAGTGGGTGCGCAGGTGCGCCCCCGCAGAGAGGAACAAAAAAACAAAGACAAAGGAGAAAGCATACCCGGATGGCTGCCTGTGACGCCAGGTGCGCCTTGGTGCAGTTTTGGATAGCGTCGCCCTCAGCTCACAGCTTTGTATGGACATCCAGAAGCGCATGGTTCAGCGGGCCCGTGCCGCCTCCTCGCACCCACCCAATGGGTGCGGCGCTCATTGCTTCGGCGTCTGGGATCGTCGAGCTGGCGGTGCCGGTCTCCAAGGGGCGTGGCGCCGAAGTCGCCTACTCAAGACGGCGGCGCGTTGGCGAGCTGACTTGAAGGAGTAGCTTCGCCACGGCCTCGTCTTCAGTCAGCGGCAAGGGCGGGTCCGCCGGCTGTTTGCCTTGCGCGCTCCTAGACGGCAGCGGTGGCGGCACGACCGCGTCCGGCATGTAAGCGTTGCCGCTGCCCCTCTCCATGATCAGGAACCCGCCGCCGGCTTCCCTTGACTGCCCCGTGAACTCCGGGGGCAGCGGCGCAGAGTTCAGGGGGGTGACCAACACCGCCAATCGCTGGTGCACGACTTCCTCAGCCTGCCACCTTGCCGCGACGGCGGCCTCGGCCTCCTCCAGCTTTTTCAGGGCGGAGGCCTCCGCCTTCTCGGCCTCCGCTTTCTTTAGGCGGGCGGCCTCTTCCTCCTCGCGCTTCTCCTGCGCGTTCTGCTCCGTCGCCTCCCGGAGGTCGGCGGCGGGGTCAATCCGCCGAGTGGTGGCAGACGTCTCCGCCGACCCCATAATGGAGGCGGCGGCAACCCTCTCAAGAGTGAGGGGAGCCCTGAAGCGAGGGAGGCATATGAAAGACTCAAAGAAGATCAACAAAGAGAAAATAAAGATGAGGGATGGAGGCGCTTATGCAGAGACCAGCGGCGGCTTCTTCACTTCCTTGCGGAAGCGGTTGGCTTTCGCGGCCGCCTCTTCCCGCTTGGTCGCGGCGGCCGCTCCATTAAATTTCTTTGACCGGCCACCAAGTGTACTCGGCTCGGCCTGGCGCTTCTTCGCGCCGCCTTGAGCGTCCAAGATGGCGGAGGAACTCGCGCTTGGCTGGCCAACCTTTGGCTGGTGACGTGGGGTGACTTCTCCCTCGGCATCGTCATCAGGCCAGTCGGCGAAAGTGGCCGTGGGCCTCGAGCCGCCTGCTTCTCCTCCTCCTCCCCCGGCGTCGGCCTCCATGGCCGCCACCCCCAAGTCAGGATCGTCGACGTCGCTCTCCGCCCGATCGGGGACAAACTGACGAGCCGGCCCCGTGGTGTCGGCCGAAGGATGGACGAGAGGGTTCTGATTCAAAAAAAACAATTAGACTGGACAAGTCGGACTCGGCAACGAAAGAAACAGAAGAAGAAGGAAGATGACTTACAATAGGCGGAGGGTTGGCGCGTGAGTACGGCTCCTTGCCGAACCGCCAATCCACCGTGAGACCGCAGTTCGCGATGTAGTTCACCGTGTCCGCCACCTCCGCGTGAGGCATGTCCTTGGAGCACATCCGACTTGGGTCCCGATGAACGCTCATCTGGCAGATCAGGTGAGGTCGGCCTTGGAGTGGGAGGACTCGGCGCGCCACAAAGGCGGCCCCGTTCAAGCCCTCCGACTGCGTCAGCACTCGGAGTCGTGTGACGGCGGCGGCGCCAGCAGGAGACAACGTCCTGGCTTGGTGAGACCAGCTGGGGAGCATTCCAGCCGGCGCGCCGACTTCGTAAGCCGGCAGGTTGACCCAGTCGCATTCTAGGGCAACGTTCTTCACATAAAAGTAGGACCGCTGCCACATCTTCACTGACTTAATCATCGCGATAAACGCACCGCACTGGGCCAGCACGCCGACGACGTGTGTGCCAAGCTTGGACTAGAAGAACTCACCCCAGATTTCGATGGTGGGGAGAACACCGAGGAAGCCTTCGCATAGGGTGGCGAAGGCAGCCAGCTGCACCACCGTGTTCGGAGTAAGGTGGTGCGGCTGGAGCCCGTGGAACTCCAAGAAGGAGCGGAAGACGCCGCTCGCCGGTAGCCACAGGCCACGCATAAGGTGCGAGCGGAATATGACCCGCTCGCCCTCCTCCGGCGCCGACGATATTTCCCCCTCCGGAGCGAGGCGGACCCGCACTAAGCCCCTGTCGGGCAGCCGCCGTGTCTTGTGGAGGATCTCGACGTCGTCGTCATCGACCTCGGAGCCGTCCCACACTCCGGAGCGCACAGCACGAGGCGCGGCGGTGGAGGAAGAGCTCATCGCTGCGGGCGCGGCGTGGTTCGGAGCAGCAGCGGCGAGAGGAAGAAGAAGCAAGAAGGTGCGAAAGGGAGTAGGGAAGATGGGCGCGCGTGCTTCGCCGCCCCCCTCCCCCCGCCTACTTATAGGCTCGTGGGTTGAGAAGCCGATGGGGCAGTCATGGGATTAACTGTGCCCAGGACCCCACGACCCCCACGATATACCACACGAAGTTACTGCGTGCAGTAACCATGCGGGAACCCCAACCATCCGCACGGCCACAATGGATCCGTTCACATGCCGAGGCGCGGCAGTGGCGGGCCCCACCTGTAGGCCTATCCTGTCGCGCGCGTGGGTGGGCTGACTGGCCCAGCCACGTGGCGCCTCACGACGGGTCCACAGCGGGCGGCAACCTGGAGGCTTATCAGGCACGCCGCCTGGACTCTGCCGCGACGTTCAAACTGTTTCGGGGGCAAGTCGGCCTTAAACAAGTCTGGCTCCAACTAGTCAGCTTGACAGAAGACGGCGAGCGAGGCCCAGATCCAACCGCCGAAAAGAAGAAACTGTTGAGGCTCCTCGACATATCACCCTCGGTGCGTCACCAGCTTCGGGGACTACTGTTGGAGTAATGGGCCACGGGTAGGCTAACCCAGGCGCAGAACCTTTCAAGACATCGGGGCAAGCTGTGCCCCTCAAGACCCCAGGACGAAGAGCCGCCTTCTGAGAGTCGGCGGCGAGGCAGCCGACTGCCCACTCGCGAGTCCCGGGGATGACTTCAGGATGAGCTGACTCCTAATTGGTGACTTCCAGAGAAGCCGCCATGGGGAATCGGCCCGCGATGCCAACAACCCCCATGCCCTCATAAAGAGGGACGGGACAGGCAGTGGCCACAGTAAGGTCCACTCCCATCCTTTTCCAAGGGCAGGCATGGCCACCGTACCCGCGGAGATCTCTGCCCGGCATAGCACTGTTGCCATGCCAGCCCTGACGTCAGCCCCAGTGGGCGGAGTCCTGTGCCCACGACGGCCTGCCGTTACGACCCAGGGATGACGGGTCCCACCAGTCGGCGGGCGTACAGAAGACGGCGAGAGCGCCACCAGTCGGCCGAGTTGGGAGTCGGCCCCCAGGAGTCGGCCAGCCCTTCCCACGGGCCCCGCGCGCCATTAACCAGACGCGACAGGGAGTGGCAACAGTGATCGCCCGCCAGACGGCGGAGCTGTTACCATGACCCCATGACCGAGCCCGCGCCATTAGAAGCACGACTATAGTAATCTGCAGCCGGCAAGACCCGCCCGCGGCGGAGGCGGCCTGTCGGCTCCGTACCGAGCCAGTCAGCGAGGCCCACCAGTCGGTGGGCCCCAGGAGTCGGCGGATAAGACGGCGGCCAGAGAGACTGACGGCTGGGCCCACGTCTAGCCGGATTACCATTGTACCCCTGGGGGTAGGCCTATATAAACCCCCAGGGCACCCATGCAAAGGGTTCGAATCCATTAGCACTAGACCAGATCATATAGGAAGGAGAAAGCTAG
This sequence comes from Triticum monococcum, assembly GCA_034509565.1. Classification (NCBI taxonomy): domain Eukaryota; kingdom Viridiplantae; phylum Streptophyta; class Magnoliopsida; order Poales; family Poaceae; genus Triticum; species Triticum monococcum. Next base: position 526,760,535 of record CM067847.1, read on the forward strand.
CCTGCCTTCTCCTACCTCCAGGAAACAGCTCAAGGAGCAACCGTGTACACACTTTTGCCATAGTGATCATGCGGAGACCCCGCAGAGCAGCAGTAGGGGTGTTATCTCCACGGAGAGCCCCGAAGCTGGGTAAGATTCGCCAGCGTGCATGCCTTCGCCTTATCCCGTTTCCAGGCATCGGCGACATTCTACTCGCTCCCACCATGATAAGCCATCCTTTGGCATATGTCGCACCCAACCCCCAACAACGTGCTCATGGAAATTTATATGTATGCCTATATTATGATTGAATGGAGTTGAGACATCATGACCGATGTCATTGAATATATGTTGCATAGACCAATTCATAGCTGCAGAATTGGCTAGTGGGCTTATACTTTGTTTGGATATGATTTGGCTTATGCATCTTTGAGATCTATAAGAGGCCAATCATAGCTGATTTTATTACTGAACATCGGATTAATGTCATGCATAATATTAATATTAGCCTTGTGTCTCTAATACTATGGAGATTATGTTTTGATGGTTCAATTCATAGCAATGGCCAAGTGTTGGTGTTGTTTATATATCTCTTCATGGTACTATTTTTGAAGCCTCATGCCGCTTAGAATAATTTTATGCACGATTAATCAAGGCCGAATATGCATTGTTATTCGGATTGACTCTTTTACTTGCTATAGGTGCTATACATATTGAGGCTTTCGGTGATTCGTTATGAGTAGTGCAACAAATATCCAAGGGTTATCAATGTTTTGACGAATCACTTATAGTTTATCTTGGGGTATTTCTAGATGCAAAATTTACCTTGGGTTGCATTAAAATTGTTCATATATTTAGACATGTCAATTGAAGAGAGTTGGCATAGCAAGCATCTGGCTACCATGTCCGTCATAGTGTATTGCATATCTAGCAATAGCCGATGCTTATTCTTGCCAACATAGGTAAGGTCGAATTGGAGCTCACTACCTCGGCCACTAATGAAACTTTTATGCAGACAAAGTAAGGATTCGAGAAAGTTCATTGTTGATTATCTGCAAGATCCTAGCAGAAGGTTGGACAATATGGTTGATTGATGGTCTTGACATGCATACCTATGGAACTTTATAGTCGGATTAATGAAGTTGGGAAAGTCACCCAAGCTTGCATCAAAATATTCACACAAGCAATGGCCGATATAAAATTATCGTCCTAAGCATATGAAAAATGGTCGATGTAGTGTTGACATCGTCCTTAGAGCAAGCTATGTGCAAGTTATTTTTCGGCACACAAGCTTTGCCGAAAAACAGGGGGGCGTGTGTTGACGCTCAAAAGTGGTACGTTTATAAAGAGTGGCTTGTAGCTATGTCAAGATTAATTCAAACTTACTATTGAAAGTCATCATGAAATGGCTCTTTTCGAGAAGATGAAGATGAATATGAAGATGATCTAAAACGGAGCTTGGATGTAAAAGTTATGACAAGTTCAGAGATCCTCATGTCAACACCAGATTAAAGAATGTCCAGTAACCCAATGAATATGGCTTCAAATGGAGAAAGTTTCAACAGTAAAGTTGCACGTCTCGTCGAAACGATCGATTTTGATATAAATATCGTCTCAATCCGAGGTCGTATGCAAAAGTTAGAGCCCATACAGCGAGACGCTCCAGCTTGCAAAATATGACGCCCGGAACGAGACACATATGTGGGTATGTCTGATGAGCTGCGTGAGTAATTAGCGTTTTTGCACGAGCGATTTGACCCTCGAGATGACCTCTGATGAAAAAACGTTCAACATGAAAGATGTTCGTCTCGTCGAAGCGGTCAAGATTGCTTTTGGGCTTGTTCCCTTCCGAGGTTGTTTGTCACCACAAAAAGGACCCTCAAAGTACAGCCAGTTTAAACCGAACAGTTTTGGAAAGTTCGGATAAAACCAGTCCGAATTTGACTAGGGTTTTGGACGTGAATTGATGTAATTTTATTGTAAGGAAAGCCTAGACAAATCCTTTGCTTGTACGGGAAGTCCAGCCGCCTCTTATATATGTTGGGGGTGACGGCCGATTGAAACAACACACAATCGAACAAATCTATCTACATCTTTTACCTTTACTTTTCCTTTTCCCTTGTTCTTCTTCCTCGTTCTTCGTTCATTCTTCTTCATTGCAGGGTGGCGAACCTCGAGGCTCTAGGGGCGGTCAGGACGACCTAGGGCAGCCCATAGCCGCCGCGCGTCCAGACGGGGTCCCTCTCGGGCGCGTGGGGTTTCGGGTCTACAAAAGCGCCCGCCGGATTGCTTGCGTACCGCACTTCCGGCAGGTCTCCTTTGACGTGAGCTGCGGTGCATCACCCCCGGCGTTGGAGGTACACGGTGACGTGTTCGTGTGCTTACAGGCCCCAGCCAGCCTCGTTGATGTAGAGCTTGTCGTGGCGGCTCTTGGTCATCCGGCCCACGGTGTATCCCTTGATCCCTGAGAAACTTCCCTTCAAGAACTTGAAACCACCATGCTCTAACCCCATGGTCGGCACCAACTTTCGTGGATTTAACACGGCAGATGCCCTAGTGAAAGGACTTAGGTGTGGAGCCATCGCAACTAGGTTAGCTTAAAGGGGTTGAATGGGACGAAGGACACAAGGAGTTTACCCAGGTTCAGCCCCTCTCAATGAGGTAAAAGCCTACTTCCTGCTAATAGTTGTATTGCTTGAGTTTCAAGTACAAGGGAGCGAATATGCTTGACCTAGCTCTTGATTAGTTGTTTTTTCTCTCTCTAACCCGCCGCCGCGTCACCCCTTTATATATAGGTTGATGCCTGGCGGCTTACAGAGTCCCGGCTGGCTCACACAAACGTGACCGGCTCGGTTTCTAACTAAACCTACCTTACAGAGCAAGTCATCATATGGCGGTTCACACCTTCGGGCCTTGAGTCACCTCCGGGTCTTGGGCCTTCTCACCTTAATCCGCCAATGGTGTGACCCGGCCCTTCCTGGCCGGGTCATACCCGAGGGTTATATCCTCAACACAACTATTAGGGGGGGGGGCGTTTTTTTCATGAAATACAGAGGCCCTTCCGGTGGGTCCGAGCCATCAGGTGGAGGAATCATTATTTTGCACGTAATAAGGAGGCACTTCCTAGTGTGCGGCCATGGACACGGCTATCAGCCTCTCCATGTACAGTCCTCTTCTGATGGTTGTCGTTTGTTGACCGCATTGACGATGTCGTACCGTCCAAGAGCACCAAGGTGGTGGACGACGATGCGACCTAGGAAGGGAACGATCCAGAGCCGGGGAACACACGGAGGGTAGTACGAGGGTTGACTGGTTCGGCTGCTGTGTGAGGTTGTCGTCTTCGCAGAATAACAGGGGGTGTGGGTGAGTCAAGGGATGGCCCGGCCAGCGGTAGGAGTAGTAGGGGGCGGTGAGGCCTGTGCGGCAGCACAGCTGACCACGGGAGGCAGGGGCACGCGATGGTTTTGACGGCAGGTGTCGGGGTTCTGGGAACTAGGGTACCCAAACCTGCCTGCCAGTGGCCCATGGCATGGCTCCATCGACGGCCTAGTACGACCCATCTACAACATCAACAAGACAAGACCCTCGCGAGGGGCCAAGCCTCGCGAGGCGGACACCATCAAGACCTCTAAAGGGAGCGGCCTCCCCAGGCTGCTCCTGAGGAGCGGAGATTTCTATGCAGGTGCCCAACCTCACGAGGTTGCGGTGACACAAGCCATGACGACCAAGGCTAGGTGGGCGCTAGCGGGCGCAAAGAAGATAATTTCCTCTTTGATCTTAAGGAGTGATACGTCTACGACATATCTATAATTTATGAAGTATTCATGCCATGTTTACAACAATTCTATATGATTTGATTAGAACTAACCCAGACTCACGTTGTTTTCAGCAGAGATACCATGGTGTCGTTTTTTTTTGCAGAAATAAAAGTTCTCGGAATGGGCTGAAAATTTATGGAGAATATTTGGGGAAATATAAAAAAAATACTGGAACGAAAAGATACCGAAGAGGAGTCCCGAAGCGACCACAAGGGTGGGGGGTGCCCCCCCTAGGGCGCGCCCCCTGCCTAGTCATCACCTCGCAGGCCCCCTTGACTTGTCCCCGATGCCAACACCTCCTATAAATTCCAAAAACCTCAGAAATAAACCTATATTGGGAGTTCCGCCGCCACAAGCCTCCATAGCCATGAAAAGAAAATCTCAGCCCTCTCTGGCACCCTGTCAGAGGGGGCCATCATCCCGAAGGCCATGGAGGATGATCCCGGAGGGGGCCATCATTACCATGGAGGCCAAGGACCAGAGGGAGAACCTCTCCCCATCTAGGGGGATGCCATGGAGAAGGAAGCACAAGCGGGAGACCCTCTCCCCCCTGTCTCTTGGTGGCGCCAGAGTGCCATCGGGGGAACCATCGCCGTAGTGATGTCTTCATCAACATCGACATCTTCATCACATTCCTCATCTCTTTTTGGCGGTCCACTCTCCACACCCCGCTGTAATCACCTACTTGAACATGGTGCTTTATGCCACATATTATGATCCAATGATGTGTTGCCATCCTATGATGTTTTCAGTAGATTTCTTTTGTCTTTTGGGTTGATTGATGATATAGATTGGTTTGAGTTGTATGTCTTATTTTGGTGTTGTCCTATGGTGCCATCCATGCCATACACACATGAGGGATTCTCGCTGTAGGGTGTTACCATACGTCCATGATTCGCTTATTGTGGGTTGTTTGAGTGACAGAAGCATAAACCAGAGTAAGGGGGTTGTTGCGTATGGGATAAAGGGGACTTGATACTTTAATGCTATGGTTGGGTTTTACCTTAATGATCTTTAGTAGTTGCGGATGCTTGCTAGAGTTACAATCATAAGTGCATATGATCCAGGAAGAGAAATTATGTTAGCTTATGCCTCCTCCTCATATAAAATTGCAATAATGACTACGGATCTTGTTAACAATTGCCTAGGATAATTCTGTACACCGATCCATCATTATTCCGCACTCGCTATTTGTGATATATTACAATATATTCTAACTTTACGTTAACAACACTTACTTCTATATTTAGTTCTCCGATATCATGCAAAGTTATCCTCTTCATACCCACAACATAGTTTTATTTAACGTTTCTAGTTGGAAGCAAACATCCGGTGTATGTAGAGTCATATGAGTGGCAGATAGGACTTGAGAGAATATTGATCTTACCTTTAGCTCCTTGTGGCTTCGACACTCCATACTTATCACTTCGACCTTTGGAAATTGCTACGATGATTCCTTGCACTTGGGGATTATCAAGCTCTTTTCTGGCGCCGTTGCCGGGGAGCAATAGGTGGGGTTGATATTATCGTGTGTGCTTGTTTGCTTTCTTCACTAAGTAGATTTTTTCCCTTTTCTTTAGTTGTGGGTGAAACAAACAAAACAAATTAAAATAATTCAAAATACAAAAAAATTACTTGCCTCTTATGCCTAATTTTTTTTCAAAGAAAGAAGTGATTGGAAGGTTATGCATTGGAGAAGTGAGGGTCGACCTTGAACGCTTGTGTTCATGCTCATGGAAACAATGTATAATTTTTCAAGGAAGTTTCTCAAAAGTAATTATCCCCTTGTGTATATCCATTGTATTATAAAATTAATGTGCCAAGGTTTGGCTTTAGAATGTTTTAATTGCTTGTTTGGTGTGTGCAGTATAAAAAAACAGAAACTTTTGTTGTAGTATTTTAATTTTTTACTGGAGCATGATAAAATCTTGAATTTTTTACAAATTACTTCTCTGAATTTTTTTATATTTTCCTAACTTGTTTTGTAATTTTTGAATTTACGTAAGTATACGAAAGTTCCAGATTGCTACAGACTGTCCTATTTTTGACAGATTCTGTTTTCTATGCGTTGTTCGCTTATTTTGATGAATCTATGGGTTGTATTAGGGGGTATGAACCATGATGAAGTTGGAATACATTATATATAATTCTAATATGAAATTGAAATGAGTTTACAATAGTACCTAAAGGTAGTGATTTGGTTTATTATACTAACAGATCTCACGAGGGTTTTGTCAAGTTTTATGTGGATGAAGTGTTCGAAGATCGATGAGTTATCGATATAGGAAGAATAAGGAGAGGCAACAGGAAAGAGTTCAATCTTGGGGATGCCCAAGGCAACCCAAGTAAATATTTCAAGGATACTCAAGCATCTAAGTTTGGGGATTCCCCGGTTGGCATCCCATATTTTTCCTTCAATAATTATCGATATACCGCGGTTTTTGTTTTGTTCACATGACATGCGTCTTTTGTGTTTATTTTTCCTTTATTTTCCTTTATGCACCATGCTATTATGATATAGTCCTTCATTGATTTATAGAATGCTTCATGTGCTTGACTTAAATCTTTTGAGTATGGCTTTATAGAATGCTCTTTGTGCTTCACTTAAATCTTTTGAGCATGGCTTTATAGAATGCTTCGTGTGATTCACTTATATATTCTGAGCTCGGATGTTATTAAATCTATATTAATTGTAGAATGCCCCATGAACTTTACTTATTTCTTTTGGAGTATTAATAAACTATCATCGGAATTGGGCTTGGAAGAGTATCATTAAAATATCATGCCTAGCTAAAAAGGCATTAAAGAAAAGCTCTTGTTGGGAGACAACCCAATATTTATCCTTACTTTTTTTGTGTGTTCACATGATTAAGCTACTGTAGTAATCATGTTATATAGCTTTTTTTCAATAATGTGCCAAGTAGGACCTTTGGGATGGCTTACGGTGAGAGTTGATTTGATCTTGCTGAAAAACAGAAACATTTGCGCCCGGTAAAATAATTTTCATTTTTGACAGAAGCGCGATAGAATACCGATTCGTTTTTCACAAGGTTGATATACAAATTGCCTCTGTTTTCCTAATTTTTCAGAATTTTTGAAGTAACATAAGTATGGTTGTTGTTCAGATCATTACAAACTGTTCTATTTCTGATAGATTCTGTTTTCAATGCATAGTTTTCCTAATTTTTGAAGTAACATAAGTATGATTGCTTGTTTTCTAGTTTCTATGGCTTATATTCCTCAATATAAATTGTAGAAATGATATCCTACAGTAGGCATTGTCTGAGAACAATTATGAATCTTGTCTTTGACAGTACCAAAGTGAATGATTTACTCTTTATTATACTAACCCATCTCACAAAGTTCCGTTAAGTTTTGTGTGATTGCAATTTTCAAGTTTTGGTGGAGATATCGATACGAGGAGAATAAGGAGTTGAAAGACCCTCAGCTTGGGGATTCCCAAGGCACCCCAAGGTAATATTCAAGGAATACTCAAGCGCCTAAGCTTGGGGATGCCCCGGAAGGCATCCCCTCTTTCGTCTTCAAAACCATCGGTATACCTTACTCGGAGCTATATTTTTGTTCGTCACATGATATGTGTTTTGCTTGGAGCGTATTTTCATTTTACTTGCTGTTTGAATAAAATCATTGGATCTGAAATCTTCAATGAGAGATAGTCCTCCCATGGCTTGTTAATTATTTGACTAGTCATTGTTCTTCACTTATATCTTTTTGGAGTAGTTTGTCATTTACTCACATGCTTCACTTATATCCTATGAGTAAATGGTTGAATGAATTGAATATCATATATCTAAAATTATATATGGTTTCATATGCTTATCCCATGGGGAGTAATGACTTCACCTATAAGAAGTATAGGTGGTAAAATTTATTGAAAGTTAGCAAACTCAACATTGGTCACTTGAACAATTCATGAAAGGATATTGAAGGAAGAGAGATTTCACATATAAATATACTATCTTGGACATCGTCTATGATTATGAGCCCCATTAATTATTTTCAAGCTTGAGAAAATTAGTTGAAGTTGGACAAGGAAGACAATGTAATGAGTTATGTTTGGGTATATTTGCATAGAAGTTATATTGTTATGGATTCTCTAACATGTGATGCTTGCTTAGGATCTTTTGGTAGCCAAAATTTTGTACTAAGTAGAGATACTACTTGTGCATCCAAAACCCTTAAACCCAGTTTCATGCCATGAGCGTCCACCATATCTACCTATGGATTGAATAAGATCCTTCAAGTAAGTTGTCATCAGTGCAAAAAGCAATAAAAATTGATCCTAAATATGTATGATCTTTTATTGTAAGGGAAAATAAGCGTTGTACGAACTTGTGGTGGTAAATAAATAAAAGTGATGGACTGCATAATAAAGGTTGCTATCACAAAGGGCAATACAACATGACATTCCTTAGCATTAAGGGTTTGCACATCCAAAATTAAGAAGCGCATGACAACCTCTACTTCCCTCTATGAAGGGTCTATCTTTTACTTTCTTGCATTTACTTTTATGCAAGAGTCAATAGTATTCCTTCTTATTTCAACCTCAATTATTCTTTAGTTGGCAAGCATCATGTGGTGGGGAAAGATCCAAGCATATATGGCCATTCAAATATATTTGATCATGAATTATTATTGTTGACAACTATCTATATGATAAATAAGTTGGGAGGTGAAACATTAAGCCCCTATCATTCTCTGTGGTTGATGGATACTATTTGTTGTAAAAATATGCTTTGAGTGTTAGCAATCATGGAAGACTATATGATAGTTGAGTATGTGGAATCTGCTAAATCAAAGCTCTTACATAGACCCTTCTTGAAAATAAGATGAATCGAAATTGTTTGGTAACTGAAAGCCTAGTTTTTTAGTTGTCAAGAAACTTTACGGTCTATACTTTAACATGTTGGCAGCTTGTTACTTGATCATGAGAAGTTTCATGAGAAGAGCTACTATTTATGATAAAGAATAATGCTAGAAAAAGTGGTTGGAATTATCATTGATTAAACTTGTGCACTTGCTAGCATTCACACTTCATAAATTATTTCTTTTATCATTTACCTACTCGAGGACGAGTAGGAATTAAGCTTAGAGATGCCGATATGTCTCCGACATATCTATAATTTATTAAGTATTCATGCCATGTTTACAACAATTCTATATGATTTTGGTATGATTTGATTAGAACTAACCAAGACTGACGCTGTTTTCAACAGAACTACCATGGTGTCGTTTTTTGTGCAGAAATAAAAGTTCTCGGAATGGGCTGAAAATTTACGAAGAATATTTTTGGAAAATATAAAAAATACTGGAACGAAAAGATGTCAGAGAGGACTCCTGAAGCAAACACAAGGGTGGGGGGCACCTCCCCTAGGGCGTGCCCCTGCCTTGTCATCACCTCACGGCCCCCCTTTGACTTGTCCCCGACACCAACACCTCCTATAAATTCCAAAAACCTCATAAATAAACCTAGATCAGGAGTTGCGCCACCGCAAGCCTCCATAGCCATGAAAAACCAATCTAGGCCCTCTCTAGCACCCTGCCGGAGGGGGCCATCATCATCGAAGGCCATGGAGGAGGATCACGGAGGGGGCCATCATCATCATGGAGGCCAAGGACCAGAGGGAGAACCTCTCCCCATCTAGGGGGAGGCCATGGAGAAGGAAGCACAATGGGGAGACCCTCTCCCCCTGTCTCTCGGTGGCGCTGGAGTGCCACCGGGGGAACCATCGCCGCGGTGGTCGTCTTCATCAACATAACCATCTTCATCACGTCCTTCATCTCTTTTCGGCGGTCCACTCTCCCGCACCCCGCTGTAATCACCTACTTGAACATGGAGCTTTATGCCACATATTATGATCCGATGATGTGTTGTCATCCTATGATGTTTTGTATATATTTCTTTTGTCTTTTGGGTTGATTGATGTTATAGATTGGTTTGAGTTGTATGTTTTATTTTGGTGTTGTCCTATGGTGCCTTCCATGCCGCGCACACATGAGGGATTCCCGCTGTAGGCTGTTGCAATACATTCATGATTCTCTTATAGTGGGTTGCTTGAGTGACAGAAGCATAAACCTGAGTAAGGGGTTGTTGCGTATGGGATAAAGGGGACTTGATACTTTAATGCTATGGTTGGGTTTTACCTTAATGATCTTTAGTAGTTGCGGATCCTTGCTAGAGTTCCAATCATAAGTGCATATGATCCAAGAAGAGAAAGTATGTTATCTTATGCCTCTCCCTCATATAAAATTGCAATAATGACTACCGATCTTGTTAACAATTGCCTAGGATAATTCCGCACACTGATCCATCATTATTCCACACTCGCTATTTGTAATATATTATAAAATATTCTAACTTTATGTTAACAACACCTACTTTTATATTTTAGTTCTCCGATATCATGCAAAGTTATCCTCTTCATACCCACAATATAGTTTTATTTCTCATTTCTAGTTGGAAGCAAACGTTCGGTATACATAGAGTCGTATCAGTGGCAGATAGGAAATGGGAGAATATTGATCTTACCTTTACCTCCTTGTGGGTTCGACACTCCATACTTATTGTTGGTGAACGCAGTATTTCAAAAAAATTCCTAAGATCACGCAATATCTATCTAGGAGATGCATAGCAACGAGAGGGGAGAGTGTGTCTACGTACCCTCGTAGACCGAAAGCGGAAGCATTAAGTAACGCGGTTGATGTAGTAGAACGTCTTTGCGATTCAACCGATCAAGTACTGAACGCACGGCACCTCCGTGATCTGCACACGTTCAGCTCGGTGACATCCCTCGTACTCTTGATCCAACTGAGGCCGAGGGTCAGTTGCGTCAGCACGATGACGTGTTGACGGTGATGATGAAGTTACCGACATAGGGCCTCGCCTAAGCACTATGACAATATGACCGAGGTGGAAAACTATGGAGGGGGGCACCGCACACGGCTAAAGATCAACTTATGTGTCTATGGGGTGCCCCTCTCCCTTGTATATAAAGGAGGGGAGGAGGGGGCCGGCCGGCCACAAGGGGCACGCCCAAGGGGGGGAATCCTACTCCTAGTAGGAGTAGGTTCCCCCTTTCCTAGTCCAACTAGGAGAAGAAGGAAGGAGAGGGAGAGGGAGAGGGAAAGAGGGGCCGCGCCCCCCTCCCCTTGTCTTATTCGGACTCCCCTTGGGGGCGCCACCTCCTGGCTGTGGCCCTCTCTCTCCCCTAAGGCCCACTAAGGCCCATAACTTCCGGGGGGGTTCTAGTAACCCTCCGACACTCCGGTTTTATCCGAAACTATTCGGAACACTTCTGGTGTCCGAATAACATGGTCCAATATATCAATCTTTATGTCTCAACCATTTAGAGACTCCTCGTCATGTCCGTGATCAAATCCGGGATTCGAAACAACCTTTGGTACATCAAATCACATAACTCACAATATATATCATCATCGAACGTTAAGCGTGCGGACCCTATGGGTTCAAGAACTATGTAGACATGACCGAGACTTTTCCAGCCGATAACCAATAGCGGAACCTGGATGCTCATATTGGTTCCTACATATTCCACGAATATCTTTATCGGTCAAACCGCATAACAACATACGTTGTTCCCTTTGTCATAGGTAAGTTACTTGCCCGAGATTCAATCGTCGGTATCATCATACCTTGTTCAATCTCATTACCGGCAAGTCTCTTTACTCGTTCCGTAATACATCATCCCGTGACTAACTCATTAGTCACATTGCATGCAAGGCTCATAGTGATGTGCATTACCGAGAGGGCCCAGAGATACCTCTCCGATACACGGAGTGACAAATCCTAATCTCGATCTATGCCAACTCAACAAACATCATCGGAGACACCTGTAGAGCATCTTTATTATCACCCGGTTACGTTGTGATGTTTGATAGCACACAAGGTGTTCCTCCGGTATTCGGGAGTTTCATATTCTTATAGTCATAGGAACATGTATAGGTCATGAAGAAAGCAATAGCAATAAACTAAACGATCATAGTGCTAAGCTAACGGATGGGTCTAGTCCATCACATCATTTTCTAATTCATCAAATGACAACACATGTCTATGGTTAGGAAACTTAACCATCTTTGATTAACGATCTAGTCAAGTAGAGGCATACTAGGGACACTCTGTTTGTCTATGTATTCACACATGTACTAAGTTTTCGGTTAATACAATTCTAGCATGAATAATAAACATTTATCATGATATAAGGAAATATAAATAACAACTTTATTATTTCCTCAAGGGTATATTTTCTTCACTTATCACTTCCACCTTTGGAAATTGCTACGATGATTCCTTGCACTTGGGGATTATCAAGCTCTTTTCTGGCGCCGTTGCTGGGGAATAATAGCGTGGGGTCGATATTCTTGTGTGTGCTTGTTCGCTTTCTTCACTAAGTAGATTTTGTTTCCCTTTTGTTTAGTTGTGGGTGAAACAAAAAATTAAAGTAATGCAAAATACAAAAAAATTACTTGCCTCTTATGCCTAATTTTTTTTCAAAGAGAGAAGTGATCAGAAGGTTATGCATTGGAGAAGTGAGGGTCGACCTTGAACACTTGTGTTCATGCTCATGGAAACAATGTATAATTTTTCATGGAAGTTTCTCAAAAATAATTATCCCCTTGAATATATCCATTGTATTATAAAAGTAATGTGCCAAGGTTTGGCTTTAGAATGTTTAAATTGCTTGTTTAGTGTGTGCAGCAGAAAAAAACAAAAACTTTTGCTGTAGTATTTTAATTTTTTTTTACTGGAGCACGATAAAATCGTGAAGTATTTGCACAGTACTTCTCTGCAGATTGTTTGGAGTTTCCTAATTTTTTAGAATTTTTGAAGTTACAGAAGTATAGGAAATTTCCAGATTGCTACAGACTGTCCTATTTTTGATAGATTCTGTTTTCTATATGTTGTCCGCTTATTTTGATGAATCTATGGGTTGCATCGGGGGGATGAACCATGGTGAAGTTGGAATACAATAGATATAATGCTAATATGAAATTGGAATGAATTTACAATAGTACCTAAAGGTAGTGATTTGCTTTATTATACTAACGATCTCAGGAGGGTTTTACAAGTTTTGTGTGGATGAAGTGTTCGAAGATCGAGGAGTTATCGATAAAGAAGAATAAGGAGAGGCAAGAGTTCAATCTTGGGGATGCCCAAGGTACCCCAAGTAAATATTTCAAGGATACTCAAGCATCTAAGCTTGGGGATGCCCCGGTTGGCATCCCATATCTTTCCATCAACAATTATCGGTATACTTCGGTTTTTGTTTTGTTTACATAAAATGTGTCGTTTGTGTTTATTTTTCCTTTCTTTTCCTTTATGCACCATGATAGTATGAGATAGTCCTTCATTGATTTATAGAATGCTTCACGTGCTTCACTTAAATCTTGCATATGTGTCAACTTAATAGGCCCACAAGTCAGACCATTCCCTATTTTTTAATAATTTACAGCTCATTGCAACTTCTTATGCAATTTATTGCAGTCCGTTTTTTTGTTGGCTAGGGCCAGGGTTAAAGTTTTAAATAAAATTTCGCATATTTTGGTGGGGTCCAAACTATTTTTAATACCGAAATATCGAGCCAGATTTACAGTACTTTGAAGATATATTTAAATTAGGTTAAAGCCTAGTGAAATTGGAATCTTAAAATGTGAAAAAATTCAGAAATTTGAAAGTAATTGCCAATTTGTCATGTGTTTTTTATATTTACAACCCTTTTCGTATTACTTTTAAGATTTGTAGCCGTCTTGAAAGAGTTGCAGCCCAGTAGGGCAGAGAAAAATAAGTAGGCCTGGATTGGTTATTCTTCAGAAAAAAAACTGGGCTAGCCATTTTCACAAAGAAAAAAATAGCTGGGCTGGTCATGTGGTGAACGTAAAATAGAAGCCTGGGCTAGATGGTCCACAACCCATTTGAAACCCTGCACCGTCTCAACAATAACAAAAAATACCGCTCGAGCAGCTACGTCCCAGGTGTCAGCCATCTTCTGCTGTTCTCTTGTCTATTGACTATACACTGACAATGTCGTGGGTCCCAGATGTCAGCCAACCACTAGGAGGAAGCATTTTATTTCTCTTTACGCTGACAATGGAGTATATAACAAAATATGAGGAACTTGCTTGCGTACGGCCATGGACATGGTGGCCCCCTACTGTCATCCTCTCCACGTACAATCCTCTCCCAATTCCTCTTGTTTGTTGACCATGTTGACAATGCGAGAGGGCGGCGCCACGGCGAGAACACCAAAGCACGCGGAGGACGACGACGAGGCCTTGGATGTCAGCGTTAACAATTTAGGAGACAGTGGGGCGGTGATGCATGTGCTGAGGCGCAACAAGCCATGGTAGGCGGAAGCCCCGCTGGCGCTGGTTTGGTTTTGGCAGTTGGTGGAAGACGAGACTGAAGAAACTCGAAAAATTGTAAAAGCAGCAGGAGTACTTAACAACCTTAACTGAAACCAGCATGGGCACTTAACAACCATAGCTGGAAGAAGTATGAGTACTTATACAGGTTCAACTGTACAAAGCACGCCTCGAACAGTGCTACTTTGCCTACAGTTAACCAAGGGTGAGGCCAGCAAGCCCCAGGACAAGGCCCAGGCGCCACCCCGCGCATCCACAACCTTCTGAAGTGCCTTCATCTCGCAATGTGGTCAATAAATACGATATTCGCTTTAGAGCCATGGGAAAGCATGAGCATAACCTTCTGTCCTATTCTCCAAGATGGACGGGCCTTCATTATTTGAGACCACCCATGAATAGGTATCTTTTCACCTCCAAGTGAAATGGAGTAGGTCAACATAAACATCATGTTGTGACCAAGCAGAAGTCTGACCCGATGAAAGTGCAACTATCCCTAGGTGGTTTTGGTAATTCCTAACAACATATAGCTCATTGAGCTAATGCTATTCCAAGATTAATATTTCAGGAAAAGCTCAATGAATGGCATGGCATGGATGAGGAAAGTGGACCCCTCAAAATACTAAGGACAAAAAGATTGGCTCAAGCTCAAAGCTCAAGACTCTACATTTTATATTTTAGTGATCCAAGATCACATTGAGTCTATAGGAAAAGCCAATACTATCAAGGAGGGATGTGGTGTTGCTTGATGAGGTTCTTGCTTCATAGTGCTTAGTGATATGCTCCAAAACCCAACTACCTTCCCACATCCACATATAACCTAAACCAAAAGTCAAACTCGGCCCCACCGATTCTTTCTATCCGGCGCCACCGAGTTTAGATGTCATAGCCACTGCCACAAACCCTAGGAAAATCGGTCTCACCGATAGGGATCTCGGTCACACCGAGATGGGGTTGTAATCTCTCTATTTCCCTTCATAACGTTTTGGTCCTACCGAGATGAGCGATCGGTCCCACCGAGATTGCAATGTAAACTCTCTGTTTCCCTTTTGTAACATTTCGGTCCCACCGAAATGAGCGATCGGTCCCACCGAGTTTACCTGACCAACTCTCTGGTTAGCTTATTACCAAAATCGGTCCCACCGAGTTTTTGTAATCGGTCACACCGAGATTACGTTATGCCCTAACCCTAACCATATCGGTCCTACCGAGTTGCATCTCAGTCCCACCGAAAATCCTAACGGTCACTAGGTTTGCTAAATCGGTCCGACCGAGTTTCTTAATTCGGTCTCACCAAGATTGGTAAATTGTGTGTAACGGTTAGTTTTTATGTGGAGGCTATATATACCCCTCCACCCACTCTTCATTCATGGAGAGAGCCATCAGAACATACCTACACTTCCAATACACATTTTCTGAGAGAGAACCACCTACTCATGTGTTGAGACCAAGATATTCCATTCCCACCATATGAATCTTGATCTCTAGCCTTCCCCAAGTTGCTTTCCACTCAAATCTTCTTTCCACCAAATCCATATCCTGTGAGAAAGAGTTGAGTGTTGGGGAGACTATCATTTGAAGCACAAGAGCAAGGAGTTCATCATCAACACACCATTTGTTACTTCTTGGAGAGTGGTGTCTCCTAGATTGTCTAGTGTCACTTGGGAGCCTCCGACAAGATTGTGGAGTTGAACCAAGGAGTTTGTAAGGGGAAGGAGATTGCCTACTTCATGAAGATCTACCGCTAGTGAGGCAAGTCCTTCGTGGGCGATGGCCATGATGGGATAGACAAGGTTGCTTCTTCATGGACCCTTCGTGGGTGGAGCCCTCCGTGGACTCGCGCAACTGTTACCCTTCGTGGGTTGAGGTCTCCATCAACGTGGATGTACAATAGCACCACCTATCGGAACCACGACAAAAACATCCGTGTCTCCAATAGCGTTTGAATTCTCCAAACCCTTCGCTTTACATTCTTGCAAGTTGCATGCTTTACTTTCCGCTGCTCATAGACTCTTTGCATGCTTGCTTGAATTGTGTTAAGATAGCTAAAATTTGCCAAAGACTAAAATTGGGAAAAGGATAGATTTTTATTTGGTCAAGTAGTCTAATCACCCCCCTCTAGACATACTTTCGATCCTACAAGTGGTATCAGAGCTTTGGTCTCCATTTGCTTTGATTTCCATAGCTTTTGGTGGTCATAGCCTTGGTTTCACAACCTAGGAGAGTATGGCGTCTAGCGAGGGAAATTACCACCGTAGAGTTCCTTACTTTGATGGTACTAATTTTGCTAGTTGGAAGCATAAGTTGAAAATGCATATTCTTGGACATAACCCCACCGTTTGGGCTATTGTGTGTGTTGGCTTGCTAGGTGAATTCTTTGATGGGAGAGAACCAAATCGTGAAGCTACCGCGGAAGAGTTGAAGATGCTACAATACAATGCTCAAGCTTGTGATATCCTCTTCAACGGATTGTGCCCCGAAGAATTCAACAAAATCAGCCGTCTTGAGAATGCAAAGGAAATTTGGGATACTTTGATTGATATGCATGAAGGTACCGACTCCGTCAAGGAATCCAAGTTGGATGTGCTTCAAAGTCAACTTGACAAGTTCAAAATGAAGGATGGTGAAGGTGTCGCTGAAATGTACTCTAGGCTTGCTCTTATCACAAATGAGATTGCCGGCTTAGGAAGTGAAGAGATGACCGACAAATTCATCATCAAGAAGAACTAAGAGCCTTGGATGGAAAATACGATACCATATGCACATTGATCCAAATGATGCCAAATTACAAAGATCTCAAGCCAATGAAAGTCATTGGAAGAATTGTTGCTCATGAGTTGTCACTCAAGGATAAGGAGGAGCTCCATAACAAGTCCAGTGGTGCTTACAAAGCCTCATGTGAAGCTCCCACATCATCAAGTGAGAAACAAACCTTCAATGAAGAATTGAGCTTAATGGTGAAGAACTTCAACAAGTTCTACAAGAATAGAAGCAAAGAGAGAAGTTCCAAGTCAAGGTCCTACAATGACAAAAGATCTTCTAGTCGAGAGCGAAACTGCTACAATTGTGGAAGACCCGGACACTACTCCAATGAGTGTACAACTCCCCACAAGAGAAGAGAAGATTCTCCCAAAAGAAGAAGTAGAAGAGAAGAATCACCATCAAGGGAGAGAAGGAGTAGGGATGATCGATATGAACGAAGTCCCTCTCAAAGAAGCAAGGATTCGGAAAGGAAGGACAAGTCATCAAGGAGCTACACAAAACAAAGACATCAAGCTCATGTTGGTGAATGGGTATCCGGCTCCGACTCCGACAATGACTCCGAGAGAAGCTATCACTCCGACTCCGAGTATACTCAAGATGAAGGTGTTGCTGGTCTAGCACTTGTGTCAACCAACTCCTAGGACATACTTGACTCACCAAATGAAGGAATTGGAAGATGCTTCATGGCCAAAGGTCCAAAGGTATCACACCCCGAGTATGTTGATTTCAATAGTGATGAAGATGACTTGTTAGGTGATGATGATTTACTTGTTGACAACTATAGTGATGAATACTATGATGAAACGGATGACAATGATAAGGAGAAGATTGAGTCTCTAACTAAAGAACTAAACACTCTTAAGTTAGCTCATGAAACTAACTTATGAGATCATCGAGAACTTTTAAGGACTCATGAGAAATTACGTTTTGAAAAGCTCAACCTTGAGCAAGAGCATGAGTTCTTAAAGGCAATCAATGATGATCTTCGCAAGAAAAGTTCTTCTTACATTGTCAAGCGTTTACTCTTATCCACTTACATGCCTCAAGTCAAGTCTAGTAACAAGAACAAGAAGGATTCTTCTTCTAGTAGTAACAATAATCATGCTAAATCCAATATTGTGGCTTCTAGTAGTTCTCTTGATTCCACTAATGATTCTCTTAGCCAAGTTACACTTGAGCAAGAAAACAGCTTATTGAAGGGAATCATAGAGAAAGGTGTTTACAAGAGCCTTGCCGGGAGTAAGCAATTCGAGGAAATTGTACGCAAGCAAGGAAGTGTGACGCCCCCGATTTAATCGTACACTAATCATACACGCAAACGTGTACGATCAAGATCAGGGACTCACGGGAAGATATCACAACACAACTCTACAAATAAAATAAGTCATACAAGCATCACATTACAAGCCAGGGGCCTCGAAGGCTCGAATACAAGAGCTCAATCATAGACGAGTCAGCGGAAGCAACAATATCTGAGTACAGACATAAGTTAAACAAGTTTGCCTTAAGAAGGCTAGCACAAACTGGGATACAGATCGAAAGAGGCGCAGGCCTCCTGCCTGGGATCCTCCTAACTACTCCTGGTCGTCGTCAGCGGGCAGCACGTAGTAGTAGGCACCTCCGGTGTAGTAGGAGTCGTCATCGACGGTGGCGTCTGGCTCCTGGGCTCCAACATCTGGTTGCGACAACCAGGTAGAAGGAATAGAGGGAAAAGAAAGAGAAGGCAACCGTGAGTACTCATCCAAAGTACTCGCAAGCAAGGAGCTACACTACATATGCATGGGTATATGTGTACAGGGCCATATCAGTGGACTGAACTGCAGAATGCCAAAATAAGGGGAGGTAACTAATCCTGTCGAAGACTACGCTTCTGGCAGCCTCCGTCTTGCAGCATGTAGAAGAGAGTAGACTGAAGTCCTCCAAGTAGCATCGTATAGCATAATCCTAACCGATAATCCTCTCCTCGTCGCCCTGTGAGAGAGCGATCACCGGTTGTATCTGGCACTTGGAAGGGGGTGTTTTATTAAGTATCCGATTCTAGTTATCATAAGGTCAAGGTACAACTCCGGGTCGTCCTTTTATCGAGGGACACGGCTATTCGAATAGATAAACTTCCCTGCAGGGGTGCACCACATACCCCAACACGCTCGATCCCATTTGGCCGGACACACTTTTCTGGGTCATGCCCGGCCTCGGAAGATCAACACGTCGCAGCCCTACCTAGGCACAACAGAGAGGTCAGCACGCCGGTCTAAACCCTATGGCGCAGGGGTCTGGGCCCATCGCCCTTTGCACACCTGCACGTTGCGAACGCGGCCGGAAGCAGACCTAGCCTAGTGGCCTTCCAGTCCAATCCGGCGCGCGCCACTCAGTCGCTGACGTCACGAAAGCTTCGGCTGATACCACGACGCCGGGATACCCATAACTGCTCCCACGTAGATGGTTAGTGCGTATAGACCAAATGGCCAGACTCAGATCAAATACCCAGATCTCGTTAAGCGTGTTAAGTATCCGCGAACGCCGAACAGGGCTAGGCCCACCTCTCTCCTAGGTGGTCGGAACCTGCCCTGTCGTTCCGCCTCAAAGATCCACTCGCGGGTGCTCCTACGAGCCTACCCGTCTTTAGTCACCACATGTATCTTGTATAAGGTATATAGTATATACCCGTGATCACCTCCCGAGTGATCACGGCCCGGTAGTATAGCATGGCAGACGGACAAGAATGTAGGGCCACTGATGATAAACTAGCATCCTATACTAAGCATTAGGTTTGCAGGTAAAGGTAACAACAGTAGTAGCAAGGACAGGCTATGCATCAGTATAGGATTAACGGGAAACAGTAACATGCTACACTACTCTAATGCAAGCAGTATAGAGAAGAGTAGGCGGTATCTGGTGATCAAAAAGGGGGGGGCTTGCCTGGTTGCTCTGGCAAGAGAGAGGGGTCGTCAACTCCGTAGTCGTACTGGGTAGCAGCGGCGTCGGTCTCGGTGTCTATCGAGAGAAGAGGGGGGAGAAATAATAAATATTTAAGCAAGCATATGCATAGTGATGCATGACATGACAAGTAACGGCGTTAGAGGTGCCCTAACGCGGTAGTAGGTGATACCGGTGAAGGGGGATGATATCCGGGAAAGTATCCCCGGTGTTTTGCATTTTTGAGCAGAGGAGCCGGAGGGGGAAAGTTGCGAGTTTGCTATGCTAGGGATGCATGACGGACGAACGGGCTGCGTATCCGGGTTCGTCTCGTCGTTCTGAGCAACTTTCATGTTGAAAATATTTTAATCCGAGTTACGGATTAAAAGATATGATTTTCTAAAGATTTTATTAATTTCTGGAATTTTAATTAATTATTTAAATTAATTCGAAAATAAATTAATGACATCAGCATGATGTCATGCTGACGTCAGCAGTCAACAGAGTTGACTGGGTCAAACTGACATGTGGGTCCAGTGGGACCCACCTGTCATACACTGTTTTAATTAACTAACTATTAATTAGGTTAATTAGTGATTAGGTTAATCTAATTATAATTAATTAATTTAATTAATTCCTTAATTAATTAATTAATTAATTTAATTATTATTGTTTATTTAATTATTTCAATTATTATTTATTTTATATATTTTTTTTAATTTTTTTTAACGTTCTGGGGCTGGGGCCCCGTTTGGCAGTGGCCCAGAGGGGGCTTGCGGGCGAATGGGCGCGCGGGGCGCCCGTTAGCGGGCAGAGCCCACTAAGACGGCGCAGCAGGGCGATGGCGGCCACGGCGCCGGCCAGGAGAGGCGCCGGTCGCGGCGGCTGGAGCGGCCGGAGACGGGGCGTCGACGGAGAGGGGTGGCCACGGGCGCAGACCAGCAGCAGCGGAGGCCGGTTGGCGAGGCGGTGGGCGGAGCTGTGGCTGGGGGTGGTGGCGCGGCCGGCCGGTGCGGGATGCACGCGTGCGGATGGCCGTGGCGAGCGGAGAGGGGGGGCAACGGCAGCGGCCGGTGCGGTCAGCACGCGCCAAGGGCGTTGTGGGGGCCGACACGGGCATGGCTGAAGCCGAGCACGGGTGGAGGCCAGGGGCCGCGGGAGAGGAGGCAGCGGGCGCGGCGTGGCCGCGGCAGCGGCAAGCGCGGGTGCACGCCAGGCGAGGCGCGCCGGGGCGGATGCGGCGCGGGGCGGTGCTGCTGGGTGAGCGAGGCGAGCGGCGTACGCGCGCGCGGGGGGGGGGGGGAGGTAGAGCAGCGGCAGGGGTGCCGCACGGGGAAGCGGGGAGGGGCCAGGGGCGGGATGGCCCGGCGTGGGCGACGGTGGCGCCGGAGCGCGTCGAGCGGCGACGGCCGAGGCGACCTAGGGAGAGAGGAGGGCGAAGGGGGAAGCTCACGTGGAGGAGGGGGAGTAGGGCAACGGGGCAGTGGGCTCGGGGGCGGTCGGGGAAGACCGGCGAGGAGGAGGACGAGGAGGCGATCGGCGGCGACGGGGCGGTCTGGCGACGAGGTCGGGGGGCGCGGCGCCTTTTCCCCCGATCCAGATCGGGGGGAGCGAGGGGGGCGAGCGGGGTGGGGCGAGTGGGGGGGGGGGAATGGGGATCGGGTGGGTTAGGGTTTGGGGGGGGGAATGGATAAGGGGAGGGGGAAAAGGCCGGTTGGGCCTGCGCCCGAATGGGCCGGCCAGCTGGGCTAGTAGGCCGGGGGAGGGGGTTCCCTCTTTCTTCTCTTTTTTTTGTTTTGTTAGTTTCTTTCTCTTATTTATTTTCCCTTTCTGTCTTTATTTATTTTAAAATACTTAGGCAGTTTATAAAATTGTGTTTATTACACCATATTGACCTATGTAAAATATGGCATCTCCCGGGCACTTTTGTTTTAAATTTTTGAAAAACTTTTATTGTTTGCTTTGGTTTTGAAATCTGAAATCGAATGGGATTGAATCATCGCGAGGTTTTCAACAGTAAGAGTGGTGACGAGGCATCATTAGCAGAGGTTACTGTAGCTTGATTATCCGGGCGTTACAAATCTCCTCCACTACAAGAAATCTCGTCCCGAGATTTAGGAGGTAGAAGGTAACAACGCGGGGTATTCATCACGCAGGCGATCCTCGCGTTCCCAAGTGGCTTCGTCTTCAGAGTGATTCGACCACTGGACTTTGAGGAATTTGATCGCCTTCTGACGTGTGCGGCGTTCAGCTTGGTCAAGAATGCGGACCGGATGCTCTTTATAAGAGAGGTCCTGTTGCAATTCGAGCACTTCATGATCCACCGCTCGGATTGGATCCTTGAAGCAACGGTGGAGTTGTGACACATGGAACACATCGTGAACCCGAGAAAGGTTCGGCGGAAGCTCCAGTTGATATGCCACCTTTCCACGCCTTTCGAGAATAGTGAAGGGACCGATAAAGCGAGGAGCTAGCTTGCCCTTGATCCCGAAGCGGTGAGCACCCTTCATTGGTGTAACTCGAAGATAAGCCTTTTCGCCAGGTTGATAGACCATGTCTTGGTGATGACGGTCATACTGACTTTTCTGACGTGACTGAGCAGTCTTGAGATTCTTGCGAATAATGCGAACTTGTTCTTCAGCCTGTTGGATAATATCCGGACCGAAGAGTGGGCGTTCCCCAGTTTCTGACCAGTTCAGAGGGGTTCGACACTTTCGTCCATATAGCACTTCGAAGGGGGACATCTTCAGACTAGCTTGATAGCTATTATTATAAGAGAACTCGGCATATGGAAGAGATTCCTCCCATTTCTTGCCGAATGAGATTACACAAGCTCGAAGCATGTCTTCGAGAACTTGGTTGACACGTTCAACCTGTCCTTGCGATTGAGGATGAAACGCAGTACTGAACGACAGATGAGTTCCCATAGCTTCTTGGAAACTCGCCCAAAACCTTGAAGTGAATAAACTGCCACGGTCTGAACTGATAACCAGTGGGATACCGTGAAGTGAAACAATTCTGGCCATGTAGAGAGTAGCAAGCTGACTAGCAGTGATTGTCTCTTTGACCGCCAGAAAATGGGCAACTTTGGAAAGCCGGTCAATGACGACAAGAATAGCATCATTACCTTTCTGAGATTTGGGAAATCCAGTGACGAAGTCCATTTCAACATGGTCCCATTTCCATTCAGGAATAGAGATAGGTTGCAGAGTTCCAGCAGGCCTTTGATGCTCTGCTTTGATTCGGCGACAAACGTCACACTCAGCAACATAACGAGCAATGTCCTGCTTCATATTAGACCACCAGAATCTTTGACGAATATCCTGGTACATCTTTGTACTACCAGGATGGATGGACAGAGGCGTATCATGGGCTTCTTGCATAACCCCTTTAGTTTTATCCAGGTTTTTCTTCGAACATGGTACCACTAGGCGGCCTTTGAAATACAAGGCACCATCGTCAGCAACAGTGAAGAATGAGGGCTTTCTTTTTTTGAGGTCGCGCTTAATCTTGAGGACTTCATCGTCACATTTCTGTATCCATTTGATGGTGTCCACAAGATCTGGTTTCGCAACCAGGGTATTGAGAGAACCCTTGGAAACAACATGGAGGTTCCGTTTGGGGAAATCTTCGGGAGGGGGAGCGAGTGATCCTGGAGGAACAATATGGAGGTTCAGCCTTCTAAAATCTTCAACAAGCGATGGGTGAACTTTGTGAACCTGGAGGTGGTTACAGTAATACTTGCGGCTCAAGGCGTCAGCCATTACATTAGCCTTGCCGGGGGTATAGGATATACCCACGTCAAAGTCTGCAACAGTCTCCATCCATCTTTGCTGACGTAGATTTAAATCTGGCTGAGTAAACAGATACTTCAGACTTTGATGGTCGGTGAAGATCTCGCAACGATTACCGAGAAGGTAATGTCGCCAATGCTTCAGTGCATGAATGACAGCAGCAAGCTCGAGGTCGTGAACTGGGTAGTTTTCTTCGTGAGGGCGCAGTTGACGAGAGGCATAAGCAATCACTCTGCGCTCTTGCATTCGGACACAACCTAATCCTTGACGGGAAGCGTCACAGTAAATGACAAAGTCCTTCTTAGTATCAGGTGGAGCAAGTACGGGGGCAGAAGTCAATTTGTCTTTGAGCGCCTGGAAACTATCCTGACACTTGTCTGTCCAGTCAAACTTGGCACCTTTATGCAACAGATTAGTCAGAGGCCTGGCAATCTTGGAGAAGTTCTCGACGAATCGACGGCAATAGCTGGCGAGACCGAGAAAACTTCGGACTTGCTTGACGTTCTTCGGAGGAGTCCAATCGAGAATAGCCTGAACTCGTTCAGGGTTGACGGCAATACCATCCTTGGAGATGACATGCCCAAGATAGGTTACTTCGGGGAGCCAGAATTCACACTTGGAATACTTAGCATATAGTTGATGCTCTCGAAGTTTTTCCAGCACAAGACGAAGATATTCAGCATGTTCCTCCTTGTTCTTGGAAAATACAAGGATATCGTCCAAATAAACCACGATGAACTTGTCGAGGTAATCCATGAATATATAATTCATTAGACGAGAGAAGGTGGCTGGAGCATTCGTTAAGCCGAATGACATGACGGTGTACTCGTATGATCCATACCGAGTAACGAAGGCGGTTTTTGGGATGTCCTCTTCACGAACACGGATCTGGTGGTAACCCAACCTCAAGTCGAGTTTGGAGAACACTGATGAGCCAGCCAGCTGATCATAAAGATCATTGATCCGAGGAAGTGGGTATTTATTCTGAATGGTAGCTTGGTTTATAGGACGGTAGTCTTGGACTAATCGGTTTGTCCCATCCTTCTTCTTAACAAAGAGAGAAGGTGCTCCCCAAGGAGAGCAACTTGGACGAATGAAACCTTTGACAAGAGATTTGTCGATTTCCTCCTTAAGCTCAATGAGTTCATGCGGCGGCATCTTGTAGGGTCGTTTAGCTATAGGGGTAGTGCCGGGTTTCAAGTCGATGATGAATTCGATAGCTCTAGCAGGAGGAATCCCTGGAAGTTCTTCTGGGAAGACACCTTGGAATTCACGAACGACGGGAATGTTTTCAATGCCTTCGAGTGGTGCAGTGTTCAACGCATTCAAGGCATAAAGTCGTGCCTCGGCGTTCTGAACTAGATGAGCTTGGTAAGCTATTATTTCGTCAGAAGGGTGTAGCAGATGGACGACCTTAGTGGCGCAAACTATAGAAGCAGTATGCGCTTTCAACCAATCCATTCCCAAAATGAGGTCGATGCTACAGGACTTTAGTACGATGGGGGAGGCAAGGAATTCCAGTCCTTCAATTTCAACGGGGACGTTGTGACTAACCATAGAGGTTTGACACTGGCCCGCAGGGGTGTGTACCACAATCGCAGTGTTCATGTCTTCGTATTTAATGCCATGCATGAATGCAAACTCAGCTGATATGAATGAATGTGATGCTCCTGTATCAAATAAAACAGATGCTGGTACTGAATTTACGAGGAGTGTACCCATCACGGTAGCAGGCTGGTCTAGAACTTCATTGAGATCAACATGGTTGGCATGAACACGACCATAAGACTTGGCACTGTTGTTGCGAGGCTGGTTGCTTCCACGGCCAGTTGCTGGGAGGGCCAGTTGATTCTGTTTCTAGTTGCATTCTCTAGCACGGTGCCCTGGTTGTCCACACCTGAAGCACAAACCATTCTCGGGAGTAGGAACAGGAGCTTGGGGTGGTGGAGCTGGAAGCCTTGGCTGCCTAGTTGGAGCAGTTGGCAGACGAGGTGCAGCATAGGACTGCCTTGGGGCAGGTGCATTCGGCTGGTACATGCTGTTGGGAATCCATATCTTGCGCTTCTGCGAGGACGGACCCGAAGATGAGCCCGTGTCACGGCTGCGCCTGTGAGAGCTCTGGTATTCCTGCAGACCAGTTTCGACATTGATGGCTTTGTTCACCAGAGTGGCGAAATCAGCAAAGTCATGCACTAGAAGTGCGAGTTTGATGTCAGCTTGAAGGCCATCCCGGAACTTCTCCTGTCTGTGTGCGTCAGTTGCAATGTCCTCTTCAGCATAGCGGGACAAGTCCAGAAACTCCCGCTGATAAGCTTCCACAGTTTTGTTGTCTTGGGTGAGGTT
Organism: Triticum monococcum; assembly: GCA_034509565.1. Lineage (NCBI taxonomy): Eukaryota > Viridiplantae > Streptophyta > Magnoliopsida > Poales > Poaceae > Triticum > Triticum monococcum. The sequence goes on from CM067847.1 coordinate 526,786,546, forward strand.
GCGGAACTCACGCTTCTTCCGGTCCATGACTCCTTGAGGAATGAAGCGAGCACGGAAGGCAGCTTGGAAGTATGGCCAGGTGATGATTGTCCCAGCTGGCAGGGTACGCCTGTGGCTGTCCCACCATTGTGCTGCGGGTCCTTTCAGGAAGAATGAAGCAAAGGTGACATAGCTGGCAGGGGCTACATCAGCAGACTCCATCTCATAGGTGATGTCACGGAGCCAGTCATCAGCATCCAGAGGCTGAGTTGAGCTGCGGTACACGGTTGGGTTGAGGCGCATGAAATCCTGTAGAGTCACTTGGGTTGGCTGCTGGTTCATATTGGGGCGAGGGAACTGAGCCATAATATTCTCCATGAACTGACGATTCAGCTCAAACTATTGCATCATCCCAGCCATGTACTCAGGCGGTGGTGGGGGGTTGCCACCACGACCACGACCACCTGGTCTAACCATCCTGCTAATATTTAACAGGGGTAGTTCAGCATTTAGAAATTTGCAAAGACAAGAATCATTCATGAAGAAACATGCACAACGAAAGCAGCACGATAGATACTACATAGTAGTCGGCATATCTTACAAAGGAGACCATGCATAGAGTTCGTTACACAGAGTTCGGTACAAAGTCTAAGACATCATAGGCGGCACACAGGCTCGCGACGAATGCACCTAACACTAACAAGAAAGTCTACATCAGTCCCACGCGGTACTATGGAGGTAGGTGTAGCCCGACAGCTGGTAGTGACGCGAAGGAAAGACCTCCACATGAGTAGCCTGGGGTCCGCGGATGCTCTGGTGCGGAACCCGATGCGCAGGTGGCAGGAGAGGACCAAGTGCAGGAGAGTAGCCTCCCACATCTGGCCAGCCAACGCCCTGGGGCATCACGGTCCTGGCGGGGTAGATCGTAGAACGCGACAGATCACCAGATCGGACAGAGGGGTGTAACAGTGTCAGAGCACGATACAGGTGGTGACGGGTGGTGTACAACTCGTGTCGAAGAGCTCGGTTAGCTCTATCCAGCCCATCAGGATGCAGAACCAGGTTCTGATGGTAGAAGGGCTCGCGGGTGACAGTGGAGTAGGCCGCAGTGTAGTAACCCTCTGTACCAACATCGGATGCGATAGCAATGTGCCTGAAGGGGGAGGTGTCCAACTCCTGATACTCTCCACGAAGATGTGTCAGAGCAGCATAAGCAGCATCGTGGACCGCCATATCGATAGTCACTCCAACACCATGGGCAGTGTGCAGCACAGTAGTGGAGTCATACTCCCGAGAGTAGAGGTGGACGACGGCACGGTACTGCTCCTGGTTGAAGTCCTGATACTCCTCATAGACGGTGTACTCAGGGTGCCAGCGATAACCTAGATAGGTCATCATCTCAACCAACACAGCAGGTGATCCTGAGGCACCAATGGCCGTCGTGTGGCGCACGACCTGCCTCGTGGGTTCCATCTGAAAACAAAGATGTTTTCACAGGAGTCAAATGACAAGGTGGACAATGTCCAAATACTACTCTAAAGAATAACTAGGGCTTATCCAACTTTGGGGTGAATGTCGTAACGGGATCCTAGTGTCAGAGTTAGTAAATTCGTCTTAACCCGAATAGAAGAGAGATCAGAGTCCCAGAGTAAGGATCGAGGAGTAAAAGATCCTAGTACCACCCAAATGGCGACGTGTGCCCGTAAGACACACAACCGTGTTAGTAAAAGTTTTAGTAATGTCTAGACTCGACTTCGGCCAAGGAGTGTGGAAGGGGGATTCCTACAGGCAGTCGGCTCTGATACCAACTTGTGACGCCCCCGATTTAATCGTACACTAATCATACACGCAAACGTGTACGATCAAGATCAGGGACTCACGGGAAGATATCACAACACAACTCTACAAATAAAATAAGTCATACAAGCATCATATTACAAGCCAGGGGCCTCGAAGGCTCGAATACAAGAGCTCGATCATAGACGAGTCAGCGGAAGCAACAATATCTGAGTACAGACATAAGTTAAACAAGTTTGCCTTAAGAAGGCTAGCACAAACTGGGATACAGATCGAAAGAGGCGCAGGCCTCCTGCCTGGGATCCTCCTAACTACTCCTGGTCGTCGTCAGTGGGCTACACGTAGTAGTAGGCACCTCCGGTGTAGTAGGAGTCGTCATCGACGGTGGCGTCTGGCTCCTGGGCTCCAACATCTGGTTACGACAACCAGGTAGAAGGTGAGTACTCATCCAAAGTACTCGCAAGCAAGGAGCTACACTACATATGCATGGGTATATGTGTAAAGGGCCATATCAGTGGACTGAACTGCAGAATGCCAGAATAAGGGGGGGTAACTAATCCTGTCGAAGACTATGCTTCTGGCAGCCTCCGTCTTGCAGCATGTAGAAGAGAGTAGACTGAAGTCCTCCAAGTAGCATCATATAGCATAATCCTAACCGATAATCCTCTCCTCGTCGCCCTGTGAGAGAGCGATCACCGGTTGTATCTGGCACTTGGAAGGGGGTGTTTTATTAAGTATCCGATTCTAGTTATCATAAGGTCAAGGTACAACTCCGGGTCGGCCTTTTACCGAGGGACACGGCTATTCGAATAGATAAACTTCCCTGCAGGGGTGCACCACATACCCCAACACGCTCGATCCCATTTGGCCGGACACACTTTTCTGGGTCATGCCCGGCCTCGGAAGATCAACACGTCGCAGCCCTACCTAGGCACAACAGAGAGGTCAGCACGCCGGTCTAAACCCTATGGCGCAGGGGTCTGGGCCCATCGCCCTTTGCACACCTGCACGTTGCGAACGCGGCTCGAAGCAGACCTAGCCTAGTGGCCTTCCAGTCCAATCCGGCGCGCGCCACTCAGTCGCTGACATCACGAAGGCTTCGGCTGATACCACGACGCCGGGATACCCATAACTGCTCCCACGTAGATGGTTAGTGCGTATAGACCAAATGGCCAGACTCAGATCAAATACCCAGATCTCGTTAAGCGTGTTAAGTATCCGCGAACGCCGAACAGGGCCAGGCCCACCTCTCTCCTAGGTGGTCGGAACCTGCCCTGTCGTTCCGCCTCAAAGATCCACTCGCGGGTGCTCCTACGAGCCTACCCGTCTTTAGTCACCACCATAGTGATGCATGACATGACAAGTAATGGCGTTAGAGGTGCCCTAACGCGGTAGTAGGTGATACCGGTGAAGGGGGATGATATCCGGGAAAGTATCCCGGTGTTTTGCGTTTTCGAGCAGAGGAGCCGGAGGGGGAAAGTTGCGAGTTTGCTAAGCTAGGGATGCGTGACGGACGAACGGGTTGCGTATCCGGGTTCGTCTCGTCGTTCTGAGCAACTTTCATGTTGAAAATATTTTAATCCGAGTTACGGATTAAAAGATATGATTTTCTAAAGATTTTATTAATTTCTGGAATTTTAATTAATTATTTAAATTAATTCGAAAATAAATTAATGACATCAGCATGATGTCATGCTGACGTCAGCAGTCAACAGAGTTGACTAGGTCAAACTGACATGTGGGTCCAGTGGGACCCACCTGTGATACACTGTTTTAATTAACTAACTATTAATTAGGTTAATTAGTGATTAGGTTAATCTAATTATAATTAATTAATTTAATTAATTAATTAATTAATTAATTAATTTAATTATTATTGTTTATTTAATTATTTCAATTATTATTTATTTTATATATTTTTTAAATTTTTTTTAACGTTCTGGGGCTGGGGCCCCGTTTGGCAGTGGCCCAGAGGGGGCTTGCGGGCGAATGGGCGCGCGGGGCGCCCATTAGCGGGCAGAGCCCACTAAGCCGGCGCAGCAGGGCGATGGCGGCCACGGCGCCGTCCAGGAGAGGCGCCGGTCGCGGCGGCTGGAGCGGCCGGAGACGGGGCGTTGACGGAGAGGGGTGGCCGCGGGCGCAGACCAGCAGCAGCGGAGGCCGGTTGGCGAGGCGGTGGGCGGAGCTGTGGCTGGGGGTGGTGGCGCGGCCGGCCGGTGCGGGATGCACGCGTGCGGATGGCCGTGGCGAGCGGAGAGGGGAGGCAACGGCAGCGGCCGGTGCGGTCAGCACGCGCCAAGGGCGTTGTGGGGGCCGACACGGGCATGGCTGAAGCCGAGCACGGGTGGAGGCCAGGGGGCCGCGGGAGAGGAGGCAGCGGGGGCGGCGTGGCCGCGGCAGCGGCAAGCGCGGGTGCACTCCAGGCGAGGCGCGCCGGGGCGGATGCGGCGCGGGGGGGTGCTGCTGGGTGAGCGGGGCGAGCGGCGTACGCGTGCGGCGGGGGGGGGAGGTAGAGCAGCGGCAGGGGAGCCGCCCGGGGAAGCGGGGAGGGGCCGGGGGCGGGATGGACCGGCGCGGCCGACGGTGGCGCCGGAGCGCGTCGAGCGGCGACGGCCGAGGCGACCTAGGGGGAGAGGAGGGCGAAGGGGGAAGCTCACGGGGAGGAGGGGGAGTAGGGCAACGGGGCAGTGGGCTCGGGGGCGGTCGGGGAAGACCGGCGAGGAGGAGGACGAGGAGGCGATCGGCGGCGACGGGGCGGTCCGGCGACAAGGTCGGGGGGCGCGGCGCCTTTTCCCCCGATCCAGATCGGGGGGAGCGAGGGGGGCGAGCGGGGTGGGGCGAGTGGGGGGGGGGAATGGGGATCGGGTGGGTTAGGGTTTGGGGGGGGAATGGATAAGGGGAGGGGGAAAAGGCCGGTTGGGCCTGCGCCCGAATGGGCCGGCCAACTGGGCCAGTAGGCCGGGGGAGGGGGTTCCCTATTTCTTCTCTTTTTTTTGTTTTGTTAGTTTCTTTCTCTTATTTATTTTCCCTTTCTGTCTTTATTTATTTTAAAATACTTAGGCAGTTTATAAAATTGTGTTTATTACACCATATTGACCTATGTAAAATATGGCATCTCCCGAACACTTTTGTTTTAAATTTTTGAAAAACTTTTATTGTTTGCTTTGGTTTTGAAATCTGAAATCGAATGGGATTGAATCATCGCGAGGTTTTCAACAGTAAGAGTGGTGACGAGGCATCATTAGCAGAGGTTACTGTAGCTTGATTATCCGGGCGTTACAGGAAGGCACCGGAAGAATCAAGGTATTGGTTTTGAACGAAAGTTCAATGCCAATGGGGTTGAGCTGGAAGAAGATCAATACCCCAAGACGAAGTTTGTTCCTCAACAAGAGAAGTATGATCCTACTTCTTTCAAAGGAACACAAGGTCAAGATGATCTTCCACCACAAGACGACAAGCAAAAAGGCAAGGGCAAGCTTCAAGAGGAAATTGATGCATTTGAAGAAGCTCCTAAGGCCTTGGTCAAGTGGGTTCCCAAGACTACATCAAGTTCCACTTCATCAAGTACAACTACAACTTCGAGGATTCCCATCAAGATGGTGTGGATACCGAAGAAGAAGAACTAGAGAGTTCTTGAGGGTGACTCCGCCAACATACTTCACTCTTATCATTTTAGCAAGAACAAGTGCAATCAACTTCCACATCTTGCACTAGTTCAAGGAGTCACAAACCCTCTTGTTGGTAAGACAAGGGACAAGGTAACCTAAAGCTTTCATAGACATCATCTTGTGTGTGCATCACTCTATGTCTATGGATATCCTTGTTTGTTCCTTGTGGGACTAACCTGTGTAGGTATTAAAAGTGCAACTCACTCCAAAGGATAGCTCCAAATGATCTACATCAACATAGAGCATCCACATCTTCAACACCTACATGAAGTCATCATCGACAAAACCCAAGGTTAGTTCATCCCTCTTGGGGGGGATCTCACATCTAGGGGGAGCTTTACTCTAATAATTGAGCTAAAGCAACTCTAATGGTGTGAAAACAACAACGCTTTATGTAAAAGTGGTAACCCCACTTGTGCTTAAACGATAAGTATGAACTATGATCAAATGTTCTCATTTGACTCCTAAGTCAATATACTCATATATAGATGACCTAGTCATCGCCAATTGCTTGATAGATGCTAGAATTGTTTGTGCATGCTTTGCCACATATTTCATTTGTCATTTTATTGTGTGAGCATGTTGGTTGCATAATTTACTCATTCGAGGACATCCACTTGTTGTTTTGATTGATTGGTTTCCATTTATTTTGGCCAAGTGGATGGACAAGAATGCCTAAGAACCTTCTCTAGCTATCTATGCTTTTCTCGTCTCAAACTCTATTCATGCTACATCACAAAATTTGATCAAGTCAGATTCGAACCACTCTGTGTGAGGAGCACTCGGAGTCCCCGATTTTTCATAGACTTAAACTTCCAAAACTTCTTTGTGCATTTTGGTCTGACCGATTCACCCATTTCGGTCATACCGAGATCACTAAGTCGATCTAGGTTTTCAATCTCGGTGCAACCGATTTGAACTTTTCGGTCACACCGAGTTGCAGCAACTGCTTGCAGTTATGCATCTCGGTGCCACCGAGTTGTTCCTCTCAGTCACATCGACAGGGTCGGGCTATATATACCCACGGGCAAAATTTTGGAAATTTACTCCGAACTCTTTCGCCCGCGCTTAGCCCGCTCTACCTCCAGGGTCTCCGGATCGTCCTCCTCGTCGCCAGTTGCCTCCTGCCGCTGCTCTCCGCCGCTGTCAACGGGAATCATCCCCGCCATTGCCGTCATAGTGAGTTCATCGCCGAACTAGGGTATGAACTTGATCACTGTGCTATCCTTATCTGATTCCTAGCACATTGTGTTCGCCATGAATCTTGCCATGATTGAAACTATCTTATCCAGTCAAAACACTCCATAGATTACAGATGATTTGAAAATTTAGGGTTAGGTTTCCGCCGAAACCATCTCGGACCAACCGAGTTGTGGAACTCGGTACCACCAATTCGGCTTAGGCCATTGCACATGCGATTCTTGGTTTGACCGAGAATTGCAAATCTGTGTGACCGAGTTCAGGACTTTGTGAAACCCTAGCAGTCTCGGTGCCACCAAACTGTGACTCGGTCTGACCGAGTTCACTAGTTTAGGTTCCAAAAGCTGCTTCGGTATCACCAAGTTTACAAATCGGTTGATCCAAAATGCTTTCTGAGGAAAACTAAAACTAAGTTTTTGATTCATTCTTTTGCAAAAACCTCTGTATTTTGTGATGCTCATCCACTCTACCTCATCTATAATCTATTCACAGGGTCAGTTGTCAGAGATTGCAATATGTCTGATCAAAGTGACAGCTAGAACAAGTCAGAGGAGCAGGTTCACTTGAGTGAGGGCACTAGTCCCTCTAGCAGCTCAGATGATGGCAGCAGGAGCACACCAAGCAATCTGCCAAAGGCTGCCACCAGGGCCAGAAAGAAGAAAACTTCTGAATCTGAGGATGAAGACTATGTGGCAGTTGAGGATGAGGCCACTTCCAAGAAGAAAGTGGTTAAAAAGGAATATAGCACTGCTGCTACCACTAAGCCTGGTATGAAGACCAAAGTACCTGCAAAGAGAATTCCCATGTCTAAAGCCAGAGCCTCTACTCAAGTAACTTTGGAATCTGAACCCAAAGAAGGTGCTGCAGAAGGGAAGAAGAGGAAAGAGAGGGTCAAGAAGACCACTCCCAGAGTGCTTGGGAGATCCTCAATCATGAGAGACTCTGAAGAGGAAGAGGAAGAAGATGCTACACCAGCACCTAAGGCACAGAAACTTATGGGAGATGCCATAAGGTCAGGGGCTGCTTCATCTAAGCCCAAAGAAGCTTCTAAGCCAGCTGCTCCAAAACCCAAAACTGCACCAAAGAGGAGTACCAGGAACATTCCAGCTGCAGAGAAGAACAAGGCCCCAATGCCTGCAGCTACAACGGAAGAAGAAGATGATTCTGTTGTCTTGGGGAAATTGAAGCCAAAAATTCCAGATCACAATGATGCTCATCCAGTTGCAGAGAACATGAAAGTCGGGAAGGACTCAGGTCTGAGGCTATGGAGGGAGTTAGATCCATATGCCACGAGGAGAAGGACTGCTGTGGACTACAGGTTCCATACAAAGGAACAACATGACTTCTATGAGACTATCTTACTTGACAAGAAGCCCATAGTGTGTGACATGAGATGGGTTGATTGGAAATTCATTGAGGAAAATGAGGATCACTTCCCTGGTGTATATGACAGCTTCAAGGCTTGTGGAGTTGATGAGTTTGTGGCTCACAAGCTCACAAAATGGAATGCTGAGCTCATCATGCAGTTCTACTCCACAGCTCACTTCTACCCAAATGGAAGGATTGTCTGGATGTCTGAAGGCACTAGGTACCAGTCAACGGTTGCTGAATGGGCTAAGTTGATCAATGCTCTAGAAGAGAGTGAAGATGACTTGGATGTCTATGCCAAGAAGAAGAATGATTACAACTCCATGGCACGCATGTACAAGGAGATCCCAGATGCTGCTCTTGAGACACATAAGTTTGGATCTGTACATTACCTTCTGTCAGGATTGCCAACTCTCAACTGGATCCTCTGGCACACTCTCTTGCCAAAGTCAGGAGATCACAAGATGATCAGAGGCCATGCAATAAACTTGCTTCACATCTTTGATGTCCCACAGAAGTTCAAAGTCACGAGCCTAATAGTGGAAACCATAAAGAGGACAACTGCAGATCAGAAGATGAGTTGTGGGTATGCCCCACAGATCTAGGAGTTGATTAACTCCAAGATGGGCACTGGCACATATCTGCTGGACAAGGAGCACCTGCCCATCTACCCAGAATTTGAGGACAACACTGTGGTGATGGATGAATATGAACCATCTTCTGTACACGCACAAGCCAAGAAGGAAAAGGCAAAGGCTGCAAGGATGCCAACTACTGAAGAAGCATCTCAGTATCTTCTGAAGAGCAAGCAAGATCAGCTTGGCTACTTGATTGCCTCCACTCTGAGGATTGAGAAGGGACTGGCCACCCTGACTCAAAACCAGGAGAGCTTGGAAAGGGTCATGGAGCAGAAGTTCTATGACTTGGATGTGAAGGTAACTGAGATCCAGTCTGTTGTGGAGCAACTTTAGGATGATATGCGGGAGAGGAATGGCAAGACAACCACTGATGCATTTGCTAGAGTGCCTAGAGCTCAAAGGTCTACTGTAGTGCCTGTTCCAAACACCAGAGCGACTTCATCTGCACCAGCTACAACTTTAGTGCCACCACCTCCAGCACCTACTCCATCAGCTCCATCTACATTGACTAAAGCCTTCGTTCTTGGAGTTATATGGACACCACCACCTGAAGACCAAGCCTGAGAGACGATTTAGTGCTATGCATTTTCTAGGAACTTTTTGGTAACTTGTTGCCAAAGGGGGATAAAAATGTATAGATCATAGGCTTCGAGAGAGAGCCTTGCTTTTTATTCTCTCTTGCTTTGGTGGTTAAACTTTATTTACTTTGCTTGTTTGAGATACTTTCTGTCCGTGTGATACGTGGATGATCATGTGTGTTTGATCATATGCTACATTAATGCTTGTTGGATGACATTATCATTTTATCCCTATATGATCATTCACTTTGCTTGGTGATGAGTGCATGTATTTAATTATTAACATTTTGAGTGCTCCACCAAGATGTATGTGATATGGAAGAGTAACCCATGAGCCTAATTTTCTGTGCATTTGCAGTCCAAAGCAAATCATAAACTATGCACAAATTTAGGGGGAGCTCTTGATTTTCACATACTTCTCAAAGCGACAATGTTTTTCACTCTTATTATCATTTGTCGAAGCTTTGATCTATATGTTGTCATCAATTACCAAAAAGGGGGAGATTGAAAGTGCAACTATCCCTAGGTGGTTTTGGTAATTCCTAACAACATATAGCTCATTGAGCTAATGCTATTCCAAGATTAATATTTCAGGAAAAGCTCAATGAATGGCATGGCATTGATGAGGAAAGTGGACCCCTCAAAATACTAAGGACAAAAAGATTGGCTCAAGCTCAAAGCTCAAGACTCTACATTTTTATATTTTAGTGATCCAAGATCACATTGAGTCTATAGGAAAAGCCAATACTATCAAGGAGGGATGAGGTGTTGCTTGATGAGGTTCTTGCTTCATAGTGCTTAGTGATATGCTCCAAAACCCTCAACTACCTTCCCACATCCACATATGACCTAAACCAAAAGTCAAACTCGGCCCCACCGATTCTTTCTATCCGGCGCCACCGAGTTCAGATGTCATAGCCACTGCCACAAACCCTAGGCAAATCGGTCTCACCGATAGGGATCTCGGTCACATCGAGATGGGGTTGTAATCTCTCTGTTTCCCTTCGTAACATTTTGGTCCTACCGAGATGAGCGATCGGTCCCACCGAGATTGCAATGTAAACTCTCTGTTTCCCTTTTGTAACATTTCGGTCCCACCGAAATGAGAGATCGGTCCCACCGAGTTTACCTGACCAACTCTCTGGTTAGCTTATTACCAAAATCGGTCCCACCGAGTTTTTGTAATCGGTCACACCGAGATTACGTTATGCCCTAATCCTAACCATATCGGTCCTACCGAGTTGCATCTCAGTCCCACCGAAAATCCTAACGGTCACTAGGTTTGCTAAATCGGTCCGACCGAGTTTCTCAATACGGTCTCACCGAGATTGGTAAATTGTGTGTAACGGTTAGTTTTTGTGTGGAGGCTATATATACCCCTCCACCCACTCTTCATTCATGGAGAGAGCCATCAGAACATACCTACACTTCCAATACACATTTTCTAAGAGAGAACCACCTACTCATGTGTTGAGACCAAGATATTCCATTCCCACCATATGAATCTTGATCTCTAGCCTTCCCCAAGTTGCTTTCCACTCAAATCTTCTTTCCACCAAATCCATATCCTCTGAGAAAGAGTTGAGTGTTGGGGAGACTATCATTTGAAGCACAAGAGCAAGGAGTTCATCATCAACACACCATTTGTTACTTCTTGGAGAGTGGTGTCTCCTAGATTGGCTAGGTGTCACTTGGAAGCCTCCGACAAGATTGTGGAGTTGAACCAAGGAGTTTGTAAGGGCAAGGAGATCGCCTACTTCGTGAAGATCTACCACTAGTGAGGCAAGTCCTTCGTGGGCGATGGCCATGATGGGATAGAAAAGGTTGCTTCTTCGTGGACCCTTCGTGGGTGGAGCCCTCTGTGGACTCGCGCAATTGTTACCCTTCGTGGTTTGAAGTCTCCATCAACGTGGATGTACGATAGCACCACCTATCAGAACCACGACAAAAACATCCGTGTCTCCAATTGCGTTTGAATTCTCCAAGCCCTTCCCTTTACATTCTTGCAAGTTGCATGCTTTACTTTCCGCTGCTCATAGACTCTTTGCATGCTTGCTTGAATTGTGTTAAGATTGCTTGACTTGTGCTAAGATAGCTAAAATATGCCAAAGACTAAAATTGGGAAAGGGATAGATTTTTATTTGGTCAAGTAGTCTAATCACCCCCCTCTAGACATACTTTCGATCCTACACCCGACCATGGTCAGGCATCTGCATAGGAACAATAGAACTGGGTAGTTTTTGTTTCAAGAAGATCACAACTGTAAATCTATGTATAAGCAAGAGTTTATGAACAACATATATAACAGAAAACAGCTCGTACCATAAGTTTCTCGACATAGTTGGACCTGTTCAACGTGTGCACCTGCGGCACACATATCCCACGTGGCCTTCCACCATTGAAACGCCCCACAAAGACCTCAAGATGATCAATAAAGTGTAGGAACTGGTGGATGTCGTCCCAGTCAACTTTAGTGCCATCAGTAACAATCGAGTTCTTATAGAATAACAAATGAGTAGCGTTCTTAACTTTCAAATAACCTACACATGCCACCAATTATAAGAAATATTAGTTAGAAGTAGCATCTTCGTGAGAGAAGGGAATCACAAATCGTTGCTACTTCTAAAGTCAAATTGTGATTAGTTAGACATAATAGGTGGATTAAGAAGTAATTGAGGCAACATGCAAGAACTAGATACAAAACTAACATGGATGAACTACTGGAGTGACATCAGGGTGGAAGATCACAGTGAAGATGAGACCAAGTTCTGCTATTTCCATCAACATTCATGCGCCAACTTTCAGTGTGTAACACTTCAGAAAGTTTATCCAAGTTCGGCCATAAAAAGCAGCAATCTTCTTGGTTCATGAACCCAACTCGAAACTTATATCCATCGCTTGTCTTCAATGTGACCATTAAACTAGTGTATTCAGTTATGGCAAGGCCGACCATCTTGAGTATGTGTGTTCTGGCAGAGCAAGGAATGCACTGCAGGAAGAATAACATGAGAACACAATGTATTCGCTATCCAAATCTAGAAATAATTTTCTCTTTCACATCAGTGTTGACATGGTACTAGTACCTTTTATCCAAATACAACAATCCAAACTTCCTAATTAGTCATCAACATGTTCAAAAACCCTGAAAAAAGTTCAAAAACCACCACCCTCCCGGATATAAAAGAGGATTCTAAGAACATGCTATGCGCATTTGAAAATCCTGTGTTACGATGAGAAGGAACAAGTGTGGCGTCTCAGCGAGGGTACAGAAACCTGTAGGGTCCTCGCACTTTGGGCACTACAAATGAAACACACTAGATTTAGTAGGAAGAAAAATTCATCAACGGTGGCGGCTGCCATCCTAGGATTACCCGCGACTATGGGACTAGGATTTATCAGGGATGGATGAAGAATTCGTACCTGGTTCTCCATGAGAAAACCCACACAATCATCGAGAGGGGGTTTTCTCTGAACAAGCAGGCGAGAGAGAAGGGGATTCAGGCCTAGTGAAACATTGCTGCTTCATCTGTCCACCTTACTGCTACTGCAGGAAAGGTGGGGTTTTTTGTGATTTGAGGGCTCATTGGGCATTACTGCGGCGCCACGACCAGGGTGTGCACTACAAAAAAATACACTTCCATGATGATATGTGGTTGTCACAGTAGGTCACGTTTTCTATCATGCATGTACATCCATGACAATTTTATGACAGAATCAAGATAGTCATACTTGTGCTATCATAGAAGTGTTCCATGACATTACCAAAATTATCATCATGGAAGTGTCCACTTCCATGACGATAAATGCCGCATCATGGAAGTGCTTTCATCAAGGGTAACTGACATGTGACACCCACTATAACAGGTCACCATTAAGCTATCGGGTTTCGGTTTGGATCTGATAACCTGTTAATAGCCCGGACCAATGGCGATTTTCCACATGTAAAATTCTCATTTGCCGATGATCCACGTGTCATCTCAGCATTGGGACAGATGTCAACCGTCCATTGGACAAGAATCGCCAATGAAACATTGACACGTGGGACGGACCAATAGAGGCCCATATAGGTTTAAAAGCCAGCCCAGGAACAGGCCCACAAGATTTTGCGAGATCTAATGGGCCGACCAGTTAACAGCCTAACATTTTCTGGACCAAATTATGGCCCACATCAGATACGGGCTGTTAAAGGATTGTAATATTCTGGGCCAGTTTACGACACATATCAGATCCGGCCTGTTAACAACCTAAAATAGTTTGGGCCAAATTATGGTCCATACCAGATCCGGCCCGTTAACTAACTTTCATTTCTTGGGCCAAATTATGACCCATAACAGATACGACCCTTTAATAGCTACTGTTCCATCGGGCCCATTGGGGGCCTGATTTGCTCTTCGGCCTCTTAATGGCTCGTTTAACAGTTCGTCCCGATATTAGTTTCGGCCTGTCAGCGGCCCTGTCTACATATGGGCCTCTTTCGACCCGGTTTCACTTTAGGCCATTTAAAGGCCCAAGTTGCACCTAGGCCTAATTCTGGTCTCTAGTTACTTTTGGCCTCTTAACATCCCGTAGTCTTCGTGGATACATTCTAGCCCAAACTGCCTATCGGTCCGTTAAAGGCCCATGAGAGTGTCGGGCCTAATTTTGGCCCTTTATACATCTGGCCTGCTTCCCGCCCATCATGTAATTGGGTCAGCCAAGGCCCAAAAACATTTCAGCGTGTTAATGACCCATCACACAAATGGTCCAATAATGGGCCGATGTATATTACGACATGTTGTCGGCCCGTGATTTGTTCGCCACAATTAAGGCCCAATCTAGTTCTCAACCTGTTAAAAGCCTGTTTTTCCAGCCCAATTAAGGCAAGCGGTTTACTCATCCTTTTAAAGGCCCAAAACTAATAGTGGGTCAGATTAAGACTAGACCTAACTAATGGCCCAAGATGATTGTAGGCCCACGGTTCGGGCCGTACTAGCGATTGGCGACCGGCCAGTTTTAGTACTGAAATTATTCTTTTATGAACCTAACCTATTGGCTCATTGCGCTCCGATCGAAGATTATGACTTTTTCTCAGAGCGACGATAGCATAAATAGCAAATAAATTACAGCATCGTGACGAATAATAAACCTGGACTATACAACAAAGAAATTACAGCATATTATATCCCCTGGACATCAAAGTTTGCCGCCAGAGATAATAAAGGGCAACCAGACAACATATTCCATAAACTGGGCAGGTCACCAACAGTGGAAGTAAAAGGTCGACAAAATAATAGACAAAACCAACAGCACTTCAACACACTTCAAGAAAGGTTAGCCTGGCCAAGGAGCTGCATCGCAAGCAGCTTAGCAACCTGATGATACTGTGCTTGTTTGACGCTTATATCCACCAACTTAAGCTGCAAAACTTTAATAGACGTCTTGTACTTATGGTTAATCTTGCATAGAGATTGGAGTTCTAGTCGGATTTGAGCGGAAGCATGTCTTTCTGCTTGAATTTCAGATTGAAGAAGTCGAACAGATTCAGGCGGCGACTTCATCGAGCTGTGTCACTGAGTAAGTTCGACACTACACCAAGACATGACTTTGTGGTTGTATCCCTACCCTCAAGATGTGTTGCCTTCTTATCTGGAATATATGTTAGAGGGACAAACAATGGGTTCATCTCACTATCATTATGGTAGTTCTTCCTAGCATCAATGTTGTCACCCTGAAAGAGAAACAAGTAGTTAGATAACATGTTTTGCACGTATAAGCATAAGCTCTATCAATTTATCTCATTTCTTTGCCAGAAATAAAGAAACACGGTTCAAAATAGCATTAACATAATAGGCATTATTCATAGTTAAGACGGCAGGAAATGGCATTGTGCAGGAGCGGCCAGCTTCACCATACCACTAAATTACAGATCAAGAACGCAAGCATACATGTAGTGCTAAACAACGTATAAGCATGAATGGTGAGTGTACTATCAATTTATACCATTTCAGATTGGTAAATAAATAGACATGATTTAAATAACATTAATGTAATATGGCATTGTTCATAGTTGAGACATAGCAGGATATGACATTGTGCTGGAGTTGGTAGTTTCACTACACCACTGGATTACAGATCAAGAACACGAGCATACACACAGTGCTAAATAAGATAACTTGCTATGTTTAGTTTAGTTTACATGGTATGAATAAGGAACTAGGTTGTACAACTAAAGACTGAAATTGAGCAGGACAAACTTATGTTTATGTACTTATTCGTTATAAACTTTGAACAAGCAATTTGATGCAGATGACAAAAATAAACAGCATTTTTACTCATAGCTATCCAAATATACACAACAAAGTTTGAAGGCTCGAGAAGGACAAACTTACATTAGGAGTGAAGACCGACTCTATAAAACCCTTGTCCATACTGATGGGGGGGTGCAATTCAAGAAGTTTACCGCACACTCTTCTTCAAGAGCATTGCCTTTATTATACATTTTGTTAAGAGTAAATATAGATGCGAAAATATAGGAACAAATGGCGATTATTTAACCTAAGATGCAGAGTACAAATGTAAATACAACATACATGCAAAAGGCACTGACAAGAGCAATGCAGAGCTAAACTTCTTCGGTAACATTGGTTTTATTCAATATTTTGGCAAAAGTAAATGTAGATCTGATGTGTAGAAAATGGAGGGCAAGGGAAAATAAGCTGCAAGGTGTACATGAAGAACTAGCTGACAATATAAGTATAATGATGAAGGACAACAGATACTTATCAGAACAATGCAGAACTAAATGTGTTCATAAGCATTGGGTTTATTCTACAACAATAGAACAATAGGTACTCATAAGAGCAAAGTAGTGACCAAAATAGTTGCGATATCCTAGGTTTTGTGGCGCTGGTTCTATCGCCAATATACGTGGGGTGCTATCTGATTTCTCTGGTAGCACCACCTTTTTCAAGCACTTTGCTTGTACTCCTTTAGGTTCTGCAATCACCCTCTTTCTTGTGGATGTATCAAACACAAGAACAACATTTGAATGGAAAAACATGGTATGACGACAAATGGAATAGGTATTGATAATGGATGGGCATGGCATCTTCACATATATCATGAGTAAACTAAGCAGATGGCGGTGCAACGAAGCGAAAGAAATGCAAGACACCTTATGCAAGATATGTGCAACCAACAAAACCTTGCCAAATTAGAACAGGCGCCTTATTGGGTGAATAGGATAGGCCATCTGCCTTTGACTCCTTGAGCTCAGAATAGTCATTAGGATCATACTCTGAATACAAATCTATAGGTTGGGAGCACGTGGGTTTCATTGCATCCACAATGGACCTCAATCCCTTGATGCCAAGTTTGTTACCCATTGAAATGTTCCACAATATTCTTCTGATGTGCGCATTCTTATATTCATTGTGATTACGTACAATATCTGAAAAGCATGAAAACATAAATAGTAGTGAGATTATCTTTGTAATGCAGAGGATATTGGGCTCCCCATAAACCCTCATGTGCTATCACTGGATTCTGATGAGAGAGCCCATGTGTAATGTAATATGGTGAGTAGATTAATATAATCTGGCACAACTACACAAAAAATAGGCTCCCTGTTGGGAGCTCTAGATGTAAGGGTAGTTGGCAGATGATAGGTTCATAATATACCATATAGAAAGTTTATTGCCAAACCATGAAAACGAGAGCGCACAGCCACTAGGCAGATCATAGTGTAGATAATAGGGGTACACCATAACCACCATAAATTAATCGGGAAAGTGGAACTGGCTGGAAAATACAGGGTTTTGCCGCTACTAATATGCAGCCTATCGATCACCTACAGGCCACCTCTATTCATCTGAAGGCGCACAACTGTTACTATCAGTCTAGTCTATCAAGGACCATGCGGCTCCCACCATTTTCGAGATATTATGGTAGACCAACTTGAAGTGCAAAATCATGTAGCAGAACCGGCCCAATAGAGTTGTCGACTGCAGATGTCCCCGATCCCCTTCCCGACAAGTAACATGCTGTACTTGCTAATCCCAAACATAGTTCAAGTGCTACCAGAACATTAGTCACAAGCTTTAGCTCCAAAGAGAGCCATCAAGTGGGCTAACTTCACATCCTTTTCTTGAGACTTCTTAAGCAATAGCTCATATTCCTTGTCACCTGTAGCTTCAAATTGTCCCGATTTCCCCTTGATTGCCACCAATTCTTCTTGCATCGCTTTAGTTTGAAGTTCTGACCTCTCCAGCTTCTGCTCAAGGTCACACACATGAGCAGCCTCAGCAGCACTTGCTTTGCTGGACTTGTTCCTAGATGACTGGAGCCCAATATTCCTCGGGAATGTGCTTTGCTTGACTTCGTCCTTGAGCACTTTATTGACAATTTCAGCGACAAACTTTGGCTCTTCACCTTCTGGTACCGACATGTCATTCCTTCTTTCCATCTCAAGCTAGCATATGGAGGATTGCACATTAGTAGCTGAATAGATCAATTTCACATTTTCCAAAAATATTAGCAAGCAAGAGAGCATTAGAGAAATCAAACAGGACAGCCACCAAACCAACACACAAAATGAATTATTTGAAGTAAGTGTACGTAATAAGATGTTCTGAAATAATATTTCTCTCAAACTCAAACAAAAGAAAATGATGACTAGTAACTTGAAACAATTATTTGAATATGCACGTAGATATTATCAATACATTGTTTAAAAACATACACAACTCTAAGATTGATTATAACAAGTCTACAAGTGGTTGGCAATGGCTATTGTGCATAATACACGAGGGTTTTTGGCCCTGTCATGCTATTCATGGTTATGAGATCGGCGTGGAACTCGACAAAGGAAGTCATCTGGATACATGTTGAGGATAATTTATTCACAATCAAGTTTGATTGCCTAGGCAATTGGAACAAGGCGATGATCATGGGACCCTGGAATAAAAACGGAGCTGCTTATGGAAGAATATGATGGTTTCATTAACCATAGAATGGTGGTTCTGATAAGATGGCGGTATGGTCACATGTGCACAAATTTCTAGACATCTTTCCAAGTGAGCCGATCATCAAAGGCCACAACATTCAGATGAATTTTCATCATATCATAAAAATGCAACAAATAGCTACAACAAATTTTGATATCTTTATTGACAAGTACGAACCAAACCAATCTTGGGCTCTAGCATCAGCAGGAAAGCATGGAACATACAGCTGCAGCAGCAGCAAATCATGGAACATATAGCAGCAACAAAGCATAAAACCTTAGGCTCTAGTAGTAGTAGGAGTGACTTACTATAGTATTCTTAGCTAGCTCCAAAAACCCAAACTTCTTTCTGTTGTGGGTGGACTTGAACGAGTCAATTGCAGACTGCTCTTCACCCTTATGTTCTTCTTTCTGAAATGTTTTTCAACAAAAATCAAAATGTTATTCAACAAGAATAAAAAAAATTATTTAACAAGAATAAAAAATATCATTCAATGAGAATCAAACATTAAGTTCTCCAGAAAAAATTTACTTACGGTGGCAAAAATGTGTGGTGTGTAGTGCCTGGAACCAAAGTGAGAAAACCTGACTGAAATGAGTTGAGTTGTGATTGAGAATCCCTATAGGCTCATTATATATGTGCAACAACCTGCTTTTATAGACTAAATTATTTAGCACTCAGTTCTTGTGCATGCAGATGATTGTTGTGTGATATTCTTATTTCCTTAAATTATATACATTTAATTGCATGTACCTCTGCATGACATCCTTACATTATACTTTTGTTTGTGATCCCCTTTTTCGTTCTTGGGAGCTCTTTGTAGTTTACTTAACATTGTTATGTCAGAACATTATATCTTTACATAGCATATATTAGTGTCCAGAATGATTCCTTATTTCACCTTTCCATTGCTTTTAAATGCTTATAACATATCTGCATTCTCATTTGGGAGAAATGAGATGCGTTCTTGTTAGATTGTTAGATTAAGCCAGAAATGGACATATAATTTATAATGAAAATGTGTGCTCATATTCATTTTTAGTGGGTATATCATAACTTCACATGACTAGAAAAGTTGCACCTGCTAAAATTCTTGTTGTTTACACTATGGAGTGATACGTCTCCAATGTAACTTTAATTTTTGATTGTTTGATGCTATTATAGTATCAATCTTGGATGTTTTCTATGCAATTAATATGCAATATTGTATTTTTTGGGACTAACCTATTAACTTAGTGCCAAGTGCCAGTTGTTTTTTTTCCTGTTTTTGGTTTTCCAGGAAATTAGTACCAAACAAAGTCCAAATGCCACAAAACTTTTTGACAATTTTTTTCTGGACATAAGAGACCCTGGAACCTTCGGGAGGAGGCTAGAAGGCGAAGCAGTAGGCCACAAGGCACTTGTGCGCGCCCAAGTACCTTATGGGCCCCTCATTCCTCCGTTTGACCTAATTCCAACTTTATTAATTCTCTAAAATCGGGAAACCAACAAAGAGCCACCCAAAATTCTTTTTTGCTGCTGCATGCCTCTGTTCTTGCGAGATCCCATCTGGAGTTCTTTTCTGGTACTCTACCAAAGGGTGGAATCGGTCACGGAGGGCCTCTACATCAACCTTGCTGCCCTTTCGATTATGTGTTAGTAGCTTACCATAGACCTACGGGTCCATAGCTAGTACCTAGATGGCTGCTTCTCACTCTTTGATGTTCAATGCAATGTTCTCCTCGATGTTCTTGGAGATCTATTCGATGTAATCTTCTTTTGTAGTGTGTTTGTTGGGATCCGATGAATTGTGGGTTTATGATCAGATTATCTATGAATATTATTTGAGTCTTCTCTAAACTGTTTTATGCATGATTATTATAGCTTTGTATTTCTCTCTGATCTGTTTGGTTTGGCCAACTAGATTGATTTATCTTGCGATGGGAGAGGTGCTTTGTAATTGGTTCACTCTTGAAGTGCTCTATATCCCAGTGACAAAGTAGGGGACAAGACACATATTTGTATTGTTGTCGTTATGGGGAAAATGATGGGGTTTATTCATAGTGATTGGATTTACTTTGTCTACATCATGTCATCTTGGTTAAGGCATTACTCCGTTCTTTATGAACTTAATACTCTAGATGCATGTTGGATAGCGGTCAATGTGTGGAGTAATAGTACTAGATGCAGGCAGGAGTTGGTTTACTTGTCTTCTACATGATGCCTATACACATCATCATTGCCTTGGATATCGTCATAACTATGCGCTTTTCTATTAGTTGTCCAACAGTAATTTGTTTACCCACCATATGCTTTTTGTTCGAGAGAGAAGCCTCTAGTGAAAACTATGACCCCGGGTCTATCTTTATCATATATTTAAAATCCAAAAATACCTTCCTGCAATTTATTTACCATTATTTTATTTTGTGTTTTTCTTTATCTATCTATCACTACAAGCTTTGATCCTTGTAATTAACCGCCAAGGGATTGACAACCCCTTGTTTGCGTTGGGTGCAAGTATTTGTTATTTTGTGTGTAGGTGTTGTTCACAAGGTCTTCTGTGGTTCTCCTACTGTTTTGATAACCTTGGTTCTTAACTGAGGGAAATACTTATCTCTACTATACTGCATCATCCTCTCCTCTTTGAGGAAATCCCAACGCAGCTCAAAAGTAGCATGGACTTATTAATCATGACTTTCCATTTGTGTAAAAGATTTGGTTTCAAGTAGGGGTAAGAAGATCAAGTTTGTTGTAAGTTTAAGCCAAAAAAGAGCATGGTTGTCGATGGATCTACCATCCGTTTACCATTTGGAAATGCAAAGCTTAAGTATAGCACAACAAGACATAATGTATCTCTCTCTCTCGCTCTCCATGTGCATCTTATGCCAATTCTACATAGAGGCATGGTGTAGTATATAACTTACTTTTAACTCTAGACCATCTAGTTGAACGTATCATGAAGTTCACATTGCACTTTAATTTGTTTTATGTTGGATTTATTTAGCTCTTAGATTGGTTAATGTTCTCTCAACATTTTTTGTTGCCTTAGCATGTAACCCTGTATGTTTTCATGTGATCATCTTACTTTGTTTCATGTGCCAAGATTCGGATGTGTTGGAAAAGTGAAACCGTAGGTGTTAAATTGCATTGGAAATTATTGGATGCCTTCAAGTTGTGGAGCCAAAAAGGTTGTACAAGGTCAGAGATTTCCTACTTCATGTGAAGATCTACCATGATTCAGGTCTCAACTTGGTTTAATAGGTGGGCTTAGACCTTGGCGGTCAGATATCTAGGATTCCATTAAAATGGTACTCATATCACTTTATTGGGTAACAAAATTGAGAGGGTTAAACCCAGTGTTGAGAGAGAGAGAGAGCACTACTAGGAGAAAGCCTACTAGCAGTGCTAGAATTACCTATAGCAATAGTGCTAGGGCCAGCGCTACTGCTAACGTGCTACATCTAAGTTATAGCAGTAGTGATGCTCGGACCAGCGCTACTAGTAAGTATGGTTAGCAGTAGCATTGCTTCAACTAGTGCTACTGCTAATTATCTGTAGCGCTGCACCAAAGCAAAGCTGCTGCTAAACCAGTGCTGCTGCTAGACGCCCACCAGCGCTACTGCTAATATTTCTACTTTCATATTTTTGTTTCCCCTCTATGTATTTGTGATGTATTTGTGCATGCCCTATACATTAGTTTCGTCATATCATAACAAACATACATTATTCTCATCATATCATACACATACAGTAGTCTCATCATACCATCATCATTATCATCATCATCCAACACAAATATCAGCACATCTCAACAATAGCGATACACAAGTTATGTCATGTCTTGAATAAATGCAACTGCATGATCATGGCACACACACAAGTTTCATCATCTCTATCTAAACCATGATGTAGAAGAGAAGAGCGACCAGCATGAGCAAACTATGTAGTACTTCTTGAGGCACCGGTTTCGCTACCTCTCTTGTCGGAGAGTCCACCTCAAATAACTATTTTCCGCTTCGGCTCTACTGTCGAACCCTCTGTCGCTAGTGCCTGGGTACCTGTCCACTTGGGCCTGAGCATCTGGCTAGTGGTCGTAAACTCCCAGAACCCTCCCAACGAATATAGTGTAGCAGTCCCTAGCCATTTCTGATCTATGTACCTGCATCGTCAGTTGATGAATTCAATGATAATATGCAACATAATGTACTTAAGAAACACAAAGAGGCATAATTAGCAAAATACAAGCAACCTGTAGTAAACATAAATAACGAAGTTCCTCATACCCAAACTAATTAACTAGAGCGATCTACGCTAGTTTAGGATGACGGTTTAATTACATTACAGAGTTTCGCCGTGCATAAATTGAAAGTTTTGCCATAGAAAGACACTAGTGACACATTGTCATCGACAATCAATCCTCCATGTCGGTGGTCCAATCTTCATAGTCAGGGAGGAAGCACCCGATCATGTTGAAAGGCTTCAGGTCCAGACGCTGACCGAGTAGCCATGCTCGGACATCATCCCGCGTGATTGGCCCATGGTAGAACATCCCTATTAGTTCGAAGACCTCCTTCATGATCACTTGGGCAAGTTCACACTGTAAGCGATAAAACTCAGCTCGGCTTCAATGATTCGGTGTCTTTCCTATGCTTGTGGCCCATTTGACAATCTCGGGAGCGTTGGAAGTAGCTGACATGCGAAGGCATTGATTATCCCTTCTGTACTCGATCATGTGATGCATGAGGTAGAGTCCATCGGCCTTACTGGTGTATGGTTGCTGGATGCAGCAGAAGTTGGTCTTATGGCCGAAAGCCAGCCCGTTCTTCCTGTACTTTTCACCTTGATATATCGACCAGACAGGCTGAAGGTTAACAGGGCATTATCGAGAACACTCTTTATGTGCGTGCAATCCTTTTTCTTAATGTTCTTTGATGAGTCCAAGTACATAGCATGGGAGTATTCTTGGTACAGACAGATGAGGACGCTCCCGCCCTGCTGTGCAAAGTAAGTACACCTCAAATTAGCCTCCATTCTTGCAAAGGAATTATTCAAACTTACAAAAGGATATCCGCGGATGACCTATGTGGGATGATAAGGCAGGAGAATCGTTTCCTTGTCCTTATTAGCGATCATGAAATCTCTAATGTACTTGCTCGCATAGTCACGGTGCTCTTTGCAGACTACCAAGAAGCTCTCGTGCATATAGTACGGATCCACAACGCAGATATATTTTATGTTCTCGCGCCTGATGATGTAGTTCAGATATAGCGCATACATGCGGATGAACTGGAAATCCAGCTTGGTCATGTGGGACATGTCGTAGATGTAGTCAAATTGCAGGATGAACTTATCTACGGGCCATCTCTCGATGTACAACTTCACGCCCGACACCTGAGCCGCGTAAAGCGGGTATCCTGGTTTTTCCGAGATGAGAATGCTTTTCTCTCTGGCCGGCACATCTTCAGGAAGTCTCCTTAGATCATTGTTTAGTATGTACTCTAACACTTTTGGAGGTAGGATCAGGTGGCTAGCGACATCGAAACATTCCGCACCTTCGACAGGTATTTTTTCTACCTCCCGGGGCTTCAGAGGTAGCTGGCTTCTTGAAGCAGCTCTGGCGCCTTTAGGGACTCTCTTGTCTGGTCTCCTCCTTTGCTTCTTGACAGGTGGCGGTAGTGAGCCCACCATACCTTCCCTAACCAGCACCCCAAGTGTCGTTGGGCTAATCAGTGGACGGCCCTCAGGTTGTTGCTAGGTAGAGGCGGCATCTGGAGGCATCTCCTGTGAGGATTGCATGAAGAGAGACTTTTTGCATTCCGCCTTAGGATGTTTCGGCTCTAGAAAATGAGGCAGCATCAAGTCATCTCCATGCTCATAGCCTGAGTAGTCATAGTCCTGAGCCATCAATCCTCCATTGTCATAGGCAGTATTGATATACTTGAGAGGGTCATCATCATCATTCTCCATGAAATCATCAGCATTTGCTTCTTTGACGGGGGCAACATCATCTGGCACTAATGGAGGCTCTCCCTCGCATCGTCCGATATCACCCGCCAAGACAGGTGCATGCAATTTGGTAGGTGGGGTGGTGTTCATACCTTCTTGAGGAGCTATCATTGGTGTGATACCCGGTGCCTTGACATGAAGAGGAGTCTTTGGCCAAGGCAAGAACCAGCTCTTGCATGCGCCAATCCATTTAGGGGTCTCCTCGTCATCGACTGTGTCGAGGGAAACCACGGCCACCTATGGGACCGGAGGGCCGCTTGCTAGTTCGGCAAGGGAGACGTCGCGTTGCACAAAGAGCAGACAAGTGTGGGGCAGCGCGGCAGAGATCACACGGGCAATTTACCCAGGTTCGGGCCCCCGTGAGGTGTAAAACCCTACTCCTGCTTTGGTGGATTGATGGTGGAATGGTGGTGGTGGGGCGTAGTACACTTGTCCGACAGGGGCGACAATGGCTACGCGCGTATGGGGGTGTGAGTTATCCAACCTTCTAACCCTTGCTATGGCTTACATGGGCCTCCTTTTATAGATTATGGGGTCACCACAATGGCAAAGTAGTCATTGCGCACTAATAAGATAGCAAATAGTGCTATCATACCTAACTCTACTGGCTGACAGGGCGCATTAAATGCACCACTCAATGTCATGCCACTGTTGGGCTATCTCGCCAGCTCCACGCCTGCTTGCCTGACACGTCGCAGGACGGGTGTCATCTGTAGGTATTTCCTATAGAAAGAGGCTGCCATGTGGCGAATGGTTGCCACTTAGTCACCTTGCGGCTACACACCGCACTGATTGATGACATGGGTCGTGACGGAGTGGTTGGGTGAGGCGGTTCAGCCTTCGCGAGTCCCGGCAGGACCTGCCTGGATGTCTTGGACGTCTTCTTCTGGCGTTGGCCCCGTCCTTACCGGGCTCGCCTGGCCGGCAAGGTAGGCTTTTCTCCTAATGGCATCTTACTTCTCTAGTTTGATGTTGGTCCTCTTGATCTGCATGTTGGCTTCTCAAAGCCCTTGGTCTCTTGCACTCTAACTTGGGTTGGTGTTGTACTCTTACTCCCGTGCCTGTGCATAGTCTGGGCAATAGACCTGGGTTTGTTGCATCGACAGAAGCCCCCTGGCCTGCCCCGGACGCGCTCTCGGGCATCGCCGGGGTAGGGCCTATAAGTGCATAGGCGGGGGTGTTGAAGAGGATGGCCTCTTGAGGTCTTCTTTGCTTCTTCATTAATCTTGAGTCTTGGCCAGTTTTCGGTTTCCCCGTGCATCGTGCAAAGCGAGTGGTGGGGCCGCCCTGGTAATGGTCCGTGAATGACTTTAACACATTGGGTAGAAACTGCCAATTCACTCCTCCCATCACACCCTTATCCTTAGCCATGTATGCAGCATGCATCGCGTGGGGTAGGTAGTGGAGGCACGTGGCGTAGGAGGGCATTAAGGCGAGGGCCTGGTCTTTCTTGAATTGGCGGAGAAGGACGGTGGCTGCCCCGTTGCGGGAGCTGTGATACGTCTCTAGTGTATCTATAATTTTTGATTGTTCCATGCTATTATATTATCAACCTTGGATGTTTTATATGCATTTATATGCTATTTTATATGATTTTTGGGACTAACCTATTAACCTAGATCCGAGTGCCAGTTTTTGTTTTTTCCTTGTTTTTGAGTATCGCAGAAAAGGAAAACCAAACGGAGTCCAATTGACCTGAAATTTCATGGAGATCATTTTTGGACCAGAAGAAGCCCACGGAGTACCGGAGATGGGCCAGAAGAGTCCCAAGGCCACCACGAGGGTGGGGGCGCACCCTACCCCCCTGGGTGCCTCGGGGACCCCCCTGACTTGTTCCCGACTCTAACACCTCTTATATGTACCCAAACTTCCAGAAAGAAACCTAGATCGGGAGTTCCGCCGCCGCAAGCCTCTGTAGCCACTGAAAACCAATCTAGACCCGTTCCGGCACCCTGCCGGAGGGGGGAATCCCTCTCCGGTGGCCATCTTCATCATCCCGGCGCTCTCGATGACGAGGAGGGAGTAGTTCACCCTCGGAGCTAAGGGTATGTACCAGTAGCCATGTGTTTGATCTCTCTCTCTCTCTCTCTCTCTCTCGTGTTCTTGATTCGACATGATCTTGGTGTATCGCGAGCTTTGCTATTATAGTTGGGTCTTATGATGTTTCTCCCCCTCTACTCTCTTGTAATGGATTGAGTTTTCCCTTTGAAGTTATCTTATCGGATTGAGTCTTTAAGGATTTGAGAACACTTGATGTATATCTTGCATGTGCTTATCTGTGGTGACAATGGGATATTCACGTGGCCCACTTGATGTATGTTTTGGTGATCAACTTGCGAGTTCCGTGACCTTGTGAACTTGTGCATAGGGGTTGGCACATGTTTTCGTCTTGACTCTCCGGTAGAAACTTTGGGGCACTCTTTGAAGTTCTTTGTGTTGGTTGAATAGATGAATCTGAGATTGTGTGATGCATATCATATAATCATACCCACGGATAATTGAGGTGACATTGGAGTATCTAGTTGACATTAGGGTTTTGGTTGATTTGTGTCTTAAGGTGTTATTCTAGTACAAACTCTAGGATGGATCGAACGGAAAGAATAGCTTCGTGTTATTTTACTACGGACTCTTGAATATATTGATCAGAAAGGATAACTTTGAGGTGGTTTCGTACCCTACAATAATCTTTTTGTTTTTTCTCTGCTATTAGTGACTTTGGAGTGACTCTTTGTTGCATGTTGAGGGATAGTTATAAGATCCAATTATGTTATTATTGTTGAGAGAACTTGCACTAGTGAAAGTATGAACCCTAGGCCTTGTTTCCTAGCATTGCAATACCGTTTTCGCTCACTTTTATCATTAGTTACCTTGCTGTTTTTATATTTTCAGATTACAAAAACATTTATCTACCATCCATACTGCACTTGTATCACCATCTCTTCGCCAAACTAGTGCACCTATACAATTTACCATTGTATTGGGTGTGTTGGGGACACAAGAGACTCTTTGTTATTTGGTTGCACGGTTGCTTGAGAGAGAGACCATCTTCATCCTATGCCTCCCACAGATTGATAAACCTTAGGTCATCCACTTGAGGGAAATTTGCTACTTTCCTACAAACCTTTGCACTTGGAGGCCCAACAACGTCTCTAAGAAGAAGGTTGTGTAGTAGACATCAAGCTGTTCCCCTCCCCGCCCCACCTATAAAAGGCGGTGCGGAGAGAGGGTAGAGTCATCCACCCTTGCGCTTCTTCTTCCTTGGTCTCTATGATGCTACTGAAAATTATTATGAGGGAGGAACATGCGCTTGTAGGAATTGCAATAATATCAAGTTTACTCTCTATGTGCTTAAAGTTCCGAAGTTATGTTGTTTTGCCTTCCTATGCTAGTTGATTATTGTTCCCATAAGTTGTTTGTTCACAAAATCCCTATGCATAGGAAGTGAGTTAGATTTAAATGTGCTAGTCATATTCTTCATGGTGCTCTCTTTATGTTTCAATTCTTATCTTTTATGTGAGCATCATTGAAATCATCATGCCTAGCTAGGGGCGTCAAACGAGAGCACTTGTTGGGAGGCAACCCAATTTTATTTTTGTTCTTTTCTTTTTGCTCCTGTTTAGTAATAAATAATTCATATAGCCTCTGTTTAGTTGTGGTTTTATGTTTTAATTAGTGTTCGTGCCAAGTAGAACCTTTGGGAAGACTTGGGTGAAGTCTTTGTGATCTTGCTGTAAAAAAACAGAAACTTTAGCGCTCACGGGATTAGCTACTATTTTTGCTGGAGAGTAATATTAAGTTGATTATTTTTGAAGATGATTAATAGACAAATTCCTCACGTACACCAATTTATTTTAGATTTTTTTGAGTTCCAGAAGTATATATTTGATACGGATTACTACAGACTGTTCTGTTTTTGACAGATTCTGTTTTCTATGTGTTGTTTGCTTATTTTGATGAATCTATGAGTAGTATCGGAGGGTATGAACCATACAGAAGTTGGAATACAGTAGATATTACACCAATATGAATTTGTAATGAGTTCACAACAGTACCTAAGTGGTGATTTATTTTCTTATACTAACGGAGCTTACGAGTTTTCTGTTAAGTTTTGTGTTGTGAAGTTTTCAAGTTTTGGGTAAAGATTCGATGGACTATGGAATAAGGAGTGGCAAGAGCCTAAGATTGGGGATGCCCAAGGCACCCCAAGGTAATATTAAAGGACAACCAAGAGCCGAAGCTTGGGGATGCCCCGGATGGCATCCCCTCTTTCGTCTTCATTCATCGGTAACTTTACTTGGAGGTATATTTTTATTCACCACATGATATGTGTTTTGCTTGGAGCATCATTTTATTTTATTTTGTTTTGCTTGCTGTTTGAATAAAATACCAATATCTGAAATTCTTAAATGTTAGAGAGTCTTCACATAGTTGCATAATTATTCGACTACTCATTGAGCTTCACTTATATTTTTCGGAGTAGTTTGTCATTTGCTCTAGTGCCTCACTTATATCTTCTTAGAGCATGGTGGTGGTTTTATTTTATAGAAATAGATGAACTCTCATGCTTCACTTATATTATTTTGAGAGTCTTTTAGAACAGCATGGTAATTTTTTTGGGTTATAAAATTAGTCCTAATATGATAGGCATCCAAGATGGGTAAAATAAAAACTTTCATATAAGTGCATTGAATACTATGAGAAGTTTGATACTTGATAATTGTTTTGAGATATGAAGATGGTAATATTAGATTCGTGCTAGTTGAGTAATTGTGAATTCGAGAGATACTTGTGTTGAGGTTTGCAAGTCCCGTAGCATGCACGTATGGTAACCATTGTGTGACAAATTTGAAGCATGATGTGTTTCTTTGATTACCTTCCTTATGAGTGGCGGTCGGGGACGAGCGATGGTCTTTTCCTACCAATCTATCCCCCTAGGAGCATGCGTGTAGTGCTTGGTTTTAGATGACTTGTAGATTTTCGCAATAAGTATCTAAGTTCTTTATGACTAATGTTGAGTCCATGGATTATACGCACTCTCACCCTTCCATCATTGCTAGCCTCTTCGGTATCGTGCATTGCCCTTTCTCACCTCGAGAGCACCGGTGCATCCAAACCCCGTGATATGATACACTCTATCACACATAAGCCTCCTTATATCTTCCTCAAAACAGCCACCATACCTACCTATTATGGCATTTCCATAGCCATTCTGAGATATATTGCCATGCAACTTTCCACAACCCATTTATTATGACATGCTTCATCATTGTCATATTGCTTTGCATGACCATGTAGTTGACATCGTATTTGTGGCAAAGCCACCGTTCATAATTTCATACATGTCACTCTTAAATCATTGCACATCCCAGTACACCGCCGGAGGCATTCACATAGAGTCATATTTTGTTCTAAGTATCGAGTTGTAATCCTTGAGTTGTAAATAAATAGAAGTGTGATGATAATCATTATTAGAGCTTTGTCCCGTGTGAGGAAATAAAAAAAGAAAAAGGGAGAAAAAAGAGAAAGGCCAAAATCAAAAAAAAGAGAAGGCCCAAAAAACAGAAAAACAAAAAAAATGAGAGAAAAAGAGAGAAGGGGCAATGCTACTATCCTTTTACCACACTTGTGCTTCAAAGTAGCCCCATGGTCTTCATGATAGAGAGTCTCTTATTCTGTCACTTTCATATACTACTGGGGATTTTTCATTATAGAACATGGCTTGTATATTCCAACAATGGACTTCCTCAAATGCCCTAGGTCTTCGTGAGTAAGCAAGTTGTATGCACACCCACTTAGTTTCTTTTGTTGAGCTTTCATACATTTATAGCTCTAGTGCATCCGTTGCATGGCAATCCCTACTCCTCGCATTCACATCAATTGATGGGCATCTCCATAGCCCATTGATTAGCCGCGTCAATGTGAGACTTTCTCCTTTTTTGTCTTCTCCACACAACCCCCATCATTATATTCTATTCCACCCATAGTGCTATGTCCATGGCTCACACTCATGTATTGCATGAAAGTTAAAAAAACTTTGAGAATACTAAAGTATGAAACAATTGCTTGGCTTGTCATCGGGGTTGTGCATGATGGGAGCATTTTCTCTGACGAAAATGAAGCATGGCCAAACTATATGATTTTGTAGGGATGAGCTTTCTTTGGCTATGTTATTTTGAGAAGACATACTTGCTTGGTTAGTATGCTTGAAGTATTATTATTTTTATGTTAATATTAAACTTTTGTCTTGAATCTTTCGGATCTGAACATTCATGACATAATAAAGAAAATTACATTGAAATTATGTTAGGTAGCATTCCACATCAAAAATTCTATTTTTATCATTTACCTACTCGAGGACGAGCAGGAATTAAGCTTGGGGATGCTTGATACGTCTCCAACGTATCTATAATTTTTCATTGTTCCATGCTATTATATTATCAACCTTGGATGTTTTATACGCATTTATATGCTATTTTATATGATTTTTGGGACTAACCTAGAGTCCAGTGCCAGTTTCTGTTTTTTCCTTGTTTTTGAGTATTGCAGAAAAGGAAAACCAAACGGAGTCCAATTGACCTGAAATTTCACGGAGATCACTTTTGGACTAGAAGAAGCTGACAGAATACCAGAGATGGGCCAGAAGAGTCCCGAGGCCACCACGAGGGCGGGGGGCGTGCCCCCCTACCTCGTGGCCACCTCGGGGACCCCCTGGCTTGTTCCCGACTCCAACACCTCTTATATATACCCAAACTTCCAGAAAGAAACCTAGAGCAGGAGTTCCGCCGCCGCAAGCCTCTGTAGCCACCGAGAACCAATCTAGACCCGTCCCGACACCCTGTCGGAGGGGCAATCCCTCTCCGGTGGCCATCTTCATCATCCCGGCGCTTTCCATGACGAGGAGGGAGTAGTTCACCCTCGGAGCTAACGGTATGTACCAGTAGCTATGTGTTTGATCTCTCTCTCTCTCGTGTTCTTGATTCGGCACGATCTTGATGCATCACGAGCTTTGCTATTATAGTTGGGTCTTATGATGTTTTTCCCCCTCTACTCTCTTGTAATGGATTGAGTTTTCCCTTTGAAGTTATCTTATCGGATTGAGTCTTTAAGGATTTGAGAACACTTGATGTATGTCTTGCATCTGCTTATCTGTGGTGACAATGGGATATTCACGTGATCCACTTGATGTATGTTTTGCTGATCAACTTGCAAGTTCCGTGACCTTGTGAACTTATGCATAGGGGTTGGCACACGTTTTCATCTTGACTCTCCGGTAGAAACTCTGGGGCACTCTTTGAAGTTCTTTGTGTTGGTTGAATAGATGAATCTGAGATTGTGTGATGCATATCGTATAATCATACCCACGGATACTTGAGGTGACATTGGAGTATCTAGGTGAAATTTGGGTTTTGGTTGATTTGTGTCTTAAGGTGTTATTCTAGTACGAACTCTAGGATGGATCGAACAGAAAGAATAGCTTCGTGTTATTTTACTACGGACTCTTGAATAGGTCGATCAGAAAGGATAACTTTGAGGTAGTTTCTGAAGGAAATATGCCCTAGAGGTAATAATAAAGGTATTATTTATTTCCTTACATCATGATAAATGTTTATTATTCATGCTAGAATTGTATTAACCGGAAACATAATACATGTGTGAATACATAGACAAACAGAGTGTCACTAGTATGCCTCTACTTGACTAGCTCGTTAATCAAAGATGGTTATGTTTCCTAACCATGGACAAAGAGTTTTTATTTGATTAACGGGATCACATCATTAGTTGAATGATCTGATTGACATGACCCATTCCATTAGCTTAGCACCTGATCGTTTAGTATGTTGCTATTGCTTTCTTCATGACTTATACATGTTCCTATGACTATGAGATTATGCAACTCCCGTTTGCCGGAGGAACACTTTGTGTGCTACCAAACATCACAACGTAATTGGGTGATTATAAAGGAGCTCTAAAGGTGTCTCCAAAGGTACATGTT
Source organism: Triticum monococcum (assembly GCA_034509565.1). Lineage (NCBI taxonomy): Eukaryota > Viridiplantae > Streptophyta > Magnoliopsida > Poales > Poaceae > Triticum > Triticum monococcum. Next base: position 526,818,736 of record CM067847.1, read on the forward strand.
GGGTTGGCGTATTTCGAGATTAGGATTTGTCACTCCGAATGTCGGAGAGGTATCTCTGGGCCCTCACGGTAATACACATCACATAAGCCTTGCAAGCATTGCAACTAATGTGTTAGTTGTGAGATGATGTATTACGGAACGAGTAAAGAGACTTGCCGGTAACAAGATTGAACTAGGTATTGGATACCGACGATCGAATCTCGGGCAAGTAACATACCGATGACAAAGGGAACAACGTATGTAGTTATGCGGTCTGACCGATAAAGATCTTCGTAGAATATGTAGGAGCCAATATGGGCATCCAGGTCCCGCTATTGGTTATTGACCAGAGACGTGTCTCGGTCATGTCTACATTGTTCTCGAACCGTAGGGTCCGCACGCTTAAAGTTTCGATGACAATTTCATTATGAGTTTATGTATTTTGATGTACCGAAGGTTGTTCGGAGTCCCGGATGTGATCACGGAGATGACGAGGAGTCTCTAAATGGTCGAGACATAAAGATCGATATATTGGAAGCCTATATTTGGACATCGGAATCGTTCCGGGTGAAATCGGCATTTTACCGGAGTACCGGGGGGGTACCGGAACCCCCCGGGGGGTTATTGGGCCTACATGGGCCTTGAGGGAGAAGAGAGAAGGAGGCAGGAGGTGGCCGCGTGCCCCTCCCCTTCCTAGTCCGAATAGGACAAGGGAAGGGGGGCGGCGCCCCCCCCCCTTTCCTTCCCCTCTTCCTCCTCTTCCCCCCTTCTCCTTCTCCAACTAGGAAAGAAGGGAGTCCTACTCCCGGTGGGAGTAGGACTCCCCCCTGGCGCGCCCCTCCTTGGTCGGCCACCCCTCCCCTTGGCTCCTTTATATACAAGGACAAGGGGGCACCCTAGGACACACAAGTTGATCTTCGTGATCGTTCCTTAGCCGTGTGCGGTGCCCCCTCCACGATATTACACCTCGTTCATATTGTAGCGGTGCTTAGGCAAAGCCCTGCGACGGTTAAACATCAAGATCGTCACCACGCCGTCGTGCTGACGAAACTCCTCCCCGAAGCTTTGCTGGATCGGTGCCCGGGGTGCGTCATCGAGCTGTACGTGTGTCAAGAACTCGGAGGTGCCGGAGTAACGGTGCTTGGATCGGTTGGACCGGGAAGAAGTACGACTACTTCCTCTATGTTGCGTCAACGCTTCCGCTTCGGTCTACGAGGGTACATAGACAACACTCTCCCATCTTGTCGCTATGCATCACCATGATCTTGCGTGTGGGTAGGAAATTTTTTGAAATTACTACGTTCCCCAACAGTGGCATCCGAGCCAGGTTTTATGGTTTGATGTTATATGCACGAGTAGAACACAAGTGAGTTGTGGGCGATATAAGTCATACTGCCTACCAGCATGTCATACTTTGGTTCGGCGGTATTGTTGGATGAAGCGGCCCGGACCGACATTACGCGTACGCTTACGCGAGACTGGTTCTACCGCCGTGCTTTGCACATAGGTGGCTGGCGGGTGTCAGTTTCTCCATCTTTAGTTGAACCGAGTGTGGCTACGCCCGGTCCTTGCGAAGGTTAAAACAGCATCAACTTGACAAACTATCGTTGTGGTTTTGATGCATAGGTAAGATTGGTTCTTGCTTATGCCCGTAGCAGCCACGTAAAACTTGCAACAAACAAAGTAGAGGACGTCTAACTTGTTTTTGCAGGGCATGTTGTGATGTGATATGGTCAAGACATGATGCTAAATTTTATTGTATGAGATGATCATGTTTTGTAACTGAATTATCGGCAACTGGCAGGAGCCTTATGGTTGTCGCTTTATTGTATGCAATGCAATCGCCCTGTAATGCTTTACTTTATCACTAAGCGGTAGCGATAGTCGTAGAAGCATAAGATTGGCGAGACGACAACGATGCTACGATGGAGATCAAGGTGTCACGCCGGTGACGATGGTGATCATGACGGTGCTTCGGAGATGGAGATCACAAGCACAAGATGATGATGGCCATATCATATCACTTATATTGATTGCATGTGATGTTTATCTTTTATGCATCTTATCTTGCTTTGATTGACGGTAGCATTATAAGATGATCTCTCACTAAATTATCAAGAAGTGTTCTCCCTGAGTATGCACCGTTGCCAAAGTTCGTCGTGCCCAGACACCACGTGATGATCGGGTGTGATAAGCTCTATGTCCATCTACAACGGGTGCAAGCCAGTTTTGCACACGCAGAATACTCAGGTTAAACTTGACGAGCCTAGCATATGCAGATATGGCCTCGGAACACGGAGATCGAAAGGTCGAGCATGAATCATATAGTAGATATGATCAACATAATGATGTTCACCATTGAAAACTAATCCATTTCACGTGATGATTGGTTATGGTTTAGTTGATTTGGATCACGTGATCACTTAGAGGATTAGAGGGATGTCTATCTAAGTGGGAGTTCTTAAGTAATATGATTAATTCAACTTAAATTTATCATGAACTTAGTCCTGGTAGTATTAGCATATCTATGTTGTAGATCAATAGCTCGCGTTGTTGCTTTCATATGTTTATTTTGATATGTTCCTAGAGAAAAATTATGTTGAAAGATGTTAGTAGCAATGATGCGGATTGGATCCGTGATCTGAGGCTTATCCTCATTGCTGCACAGAAGAATTATGTCCTTGATGCACCGCTAGGTGACAGACCTATTGCAGGAGCAGATGCAGACGTTATGAACGTTTGGCTAGCTCAATATGATGACTACTTGATAGTTTAGTGCACCATGCTTAACAGCTTAGAATTGGGACTTCAAAGACGTTTTGAACGTCATGGACCATATGAGATGTTCCAGGAGTTGAAGTTAATATTTCAAGCAAATACCCGAGTTGAGAAATATGAAGTCTCCAACAAGTTCTATAGCTAAAAGATGGAGGAGAATAGCTCAAGCAGTGAGCATGTGCTCAGATTTTCTGGGTACTACAATCACTTGAATCAAGTGGGAGTTAATCTTCCAGATAAAATAGTGATTGAAAGAATTCTCTAGTCACCATCACCAAGTTAGTAGAACTTCATGATGAACTATAATATGCAAGGGATGACGAAAGTAAAGTCCCGAGCTCTTCGAGATACTGAAATTGACGAAGGTAGAAATCAAGAAAGAACATCAAGTGTTGATGGTTGACAAGACCACTAGTTTTAAGAAAAGGGCAAAAGGGAAGAAGGGGAACTTCAAGAAGAACGGAAATCAAGTTTCTACTCAAGTGAAGAAGCCCAAGTCTGATCCTAAGCCTGAGACTAAGTGCTTCTACTGCAAAGGGACTGGTCACTGGAAGCGGAACTGCCCCAAGTATTTGGCGGATAAGAAGGATGGCAAAGTGAACAAAAGTATATTTGATATACATGTTATTGATGTGTACTTTACTAGTGTTTATAGCAACCCCTCAGTATTTGATACTGGATAAGTTGCTAAGATTAGTAACTCGAAACAGGAGTTGCAGAATAAACAGAGACTAGTTAAGGGTGAAGTGACGATGTGTGTTGGAAGTATTTCCAAGATTGATATGATCATCATCGCACACTTCCCTATACTTTCGGGATTAGTGTTGAACCTAAATAAGTGTTATTTGGTTTTTGCGTTGAGCATGAATATGATTTGATCATGTTTATTGCAATACGGTTATTCATTAAAGTCAGAGAATAATTGTTGTTCTTATTACATGAATAAAACCTTCGATGGTCATACACCCAATGAAACAAGTTCATTGGATCTCGATCATAGTGATACACATATTCATAATATTGAAACCAAAAGATGCAAAGTTAATAATGATAGTGCAACTTATTTGTGGCACTGCCGTTTAGGTCATATTGGTGTAAAGCGCATGAAGAAACTCCATGCTGATGGGCTTTTGGAATCACTAAATTATGAATCACTTGATGCTTGCGAACCATGCCTTATGGGCAAGATGACTAAAACGCCATTCTCCGGAACAATGAAGCAAGCAACAGATTTGTTGGAAATCATACATACTGATGTATGTGGTCCGATGAATATTAAGGCTTGCAGCAGGTATCATTATTTTCTGACCTTCACAGATGATTTGAGCAGATATGGGGATATCTACTTGATGAAACATAAGTCTGAAACATTTGAACAGTTCAAAGAATTTCAGAGTGAAGTGGAAAATCATCGTGACAAGAAAATAAAAGTTTCTACGATATGATCGCAGAGGTAAAATATTTGAGTTACGAGTTTGGCCTTCAATTAAAACAATGTGAAATAGTTTCATTACTCACGCCACCTGGAACACCATAGTGTAATGGTGTGTCTGAACGTCATAACCGTACTTTATTAGATATAGTGCGATCTATGATGTCTCCTACCAATCTACCACTATCGTTTTGGGGTTATGCATTAGAGACAGTTGCATTCACGTTAAATAGGGCACCATCTGAATCCGTTGAGACGACACCGTGTGAACTATGGTTTGGCAAGAAACCTAAGCTGTCGTTTCTTAAAGTTTGGAGTTGCGATGCCTATGTGAAAAAGTTTCATCTCGATAAGCTTCAACCTGGTAAGCTCAAACCCAAATCGGAGAAATGTGTCTTCATAGGATACCCAAAGGAGACAGTTGGGTACACCTTCTATCATAGATCCGAAGGCAAGACATTCGTTGCTAAGAATGGATCCTTTCTAGAGAAGGAGTTTCTCTCGAAAGAAGTGAGTGGGAGGAAAGTAGAACTTGATAAGGTAATTGTACCTTCTCCCTTATTGTAAAGTAGTTCATCACAGAAATCTGTTCCTATGACTACTACACCAATTAGTGAGGAAGCTAATGATGATGATCATGTAACTTCAGATCAAGTTACTGCCGAATCTCGTAGGTAAACCAGAGTGAGATCCACACTAGAGTGGTACGGTAATCTTGTTCTGGAAGTTATGTTACTAGACCATGACAAACCTACGAACTATGAGGAAGCGATGATGAGCCGAGATTCCGCAAAATGGCTTGAGGCCATAAAATCTAAGATGGGATCCATGTATGAGAACAAAGTATGGACTTTGGTTGACTTGCCCGATGATCGGCAAGCCATAGAAAATAAATGGATCTTCAAGAGGAAGACGGACGCTGATAGTAGTGTTACTATCTACAAAGCTAGAATTGTCGCAAAAGGTTTTCGACAAGTTCAAGGTGTTGACTACGATGAGAGTTTCTCACTCGTATCTATGCTTAAATCTGTCCGAATCATGTTAGCAATTGCCGCATTTTATGAAATCTGGCAAATGGATAACAAAACTGCAATCCTTAATGGATTTCTTAAAGAAGAGTTGTATATGATGCAACCAGAAGTTTTTGTCAATCCTAAAGGTGTTAACAAAATGTGCAAACTCCAGCGATCCATCTATGGACTGGTGTAAGCATCTCGGAGTTGGAATATACGCTTTGATAAGTTGATCAAAGCATATAGTTTTATACAGACTTGCGGTGAAGCCTGTATTTACAAGAAAGTGAGTGGGAGCACTACAGCATTTCTGATATTGTATGTGGATGACATATTACTGATTGGAAATGATATAGAATTTCTGGATAGCATAAAGGGATACTTGAATAAGAGTTTTTCAATGAAAGACCTCGGTGAAGCTGCTTACATATTGGGCATTAAGATCTATAGAGATAGATCAAGACACTTGATAAGTTTTTTCAATAAATACATACCTTGACAAGATTTTGAAGTAGTTCAAAATGGAACAGTCAAAGAAAGAGTTTCTTGCCAATGTTACAAGGTGTGAAATTGAGTAAGACTCAAAGCCCGACCACGGCAGAAGATAGAAAGAGAATGAATGTCATTCCCTATGCCTTGGTCATAGGTTCTATAAAGTATGCCATGCTGTGTACCAGATCTATTGTATACCCTACCACTAAGTTTGGCAACGGGGTACAATAGTGATCTGGGAGTAGATCACTGGACAGCGGTCAAAATTATCCTTAGTGGAATAAGGATATGTTTCTCGATTATGGAAGTGAAAAAAGGTTCGTCGTAAAGGGTTACGCCGATGCAAGTTTTGACAATAATGTAGATGACTCTAAGTCTCGGTCTAGATACATATTGAAAGTGGGAGCAATTAGCTAGAGTAGCTCCATGCAGAGAATTGTTGACATAGAAATTTGCAAAATACATGCGGATCTGAATGTGGCAGACTCGTTGACTAAGATTCTCTCACAAGCAAAACATGATCACACCTTAGTACTCTTTGGGTGTTAATCACATAGCGATGTGAACTAGATTACTGAATCTAGTAAACCCTTTGGGTGTTGGTCACATGGCGATGTGAACTCTGGGTGTTAATCACATGATGATGTGAACTATCGATGTTAATCACATGGTGATGTGATCTAGATTGTTGACTCTAGTGCAAGTGGGAGACTGAAGGAAATATGCCCTAGAGGCAATAATAAAGTTATTATTTATTTCCTTATATCATGATAAATGTTTATTATTCATGCTAGAATTGTATTAACCGGAAACATAATACATGTGTGCATACATAGACAAACAGAGTGTCACTAGTATGCCTCTACTTGACTAGCTCGTTAATCAAAGATGGTTATGTTTCCTAACCATGGACAAAGAGTTGTTATTTGATTAACGGGATCACATCATTAGTTGAATGATCTGATTTACATGACCCATTCCATTAGCTTAGCACCCGATCGTTTAGTATGTTGCTATTGCTTTCTTCATGACATATACATGTTCCTATGACTATGAGATTATGCAACTCCCATTTGCCGGAGGAACACTTTGAGTGCTACCAAACGTCACAACGTAACTGGGTGATTATAAAGGAGCTCTACAGGTGTCTCCAAAGGTACATGTTGGATTGGCGTATTTCGAGATTAGGATTTGTCACTCCGAATGTCGGAGAGGTATCTCTGGCCCTCTCGGTAATACACATCACATAAGCCTTGCAAGCATTGCAACTAATGTGTTAGTTGTGAGATGATGTATTACGGAACGAGTAAAGAGACTTGTCGGTAACGAGATTGAACAAGGTATTGGATACCGACGATCGAATCTCGGGCAAGTAACATACCGATGACAAAGGGAACAACGTATATAGTTATGCGGTCTGACCGATAAAGATCTTCGTAGAATATGTAGGAGCCAATATGGGCATCCAGGTCCCGCTATTGGTTATTGACCGGAGACGTGTCTCGGTCATGTCTACATTGTTCTCGAACCGTAGGGTCCGCACGCTTAAAGTTACGATGACCGTTTCATTGTGAGTTTATGTATTTTGGTGTACCTAAGGTTGTTCGGAGTCCCGGATGTGATCACGGACATGACGAGGAGTCTCGAAATGGTCGAGACATAAAGATCGATATATTGGAAGCCTATATTTGGACATCGGAATCGTTCCGGGTGAAATCGGCATTTTACCAAAGTACCGGGGGGGGTTACCGGAACCCCCCGGGGGGTTATTAGGCCTACATGGGCCTTGAGGGAGAAGAGAGAAGGAGGCAGGAGGTGGCCGCGCGCCCCTCCCCTTCCTAGTCTGAATAGGACAAGGGAAGGGGGGCGGCGCCCCCCCTTTCCTTCCCCTCTTCCTCCTCTTTCCCCCCTTCTCCTTCTCCAACTAGGAAAGAAGGGAGTCCTACTCCCGATGGGAGTAGGACTCCCCCCTGGCGCGCCCCTCCTTGGCCGGCCGCCCCCTCCCCTTGGCTCCTTTATATACAGGGACAAGGGGGCACCCTAGGACACACAAGTTGATCTTCGTGATCGTTCCTTAGCCGTGTGCGGTGCCCCCCTCCACGGTATTACACCTCGTTCATATTGTAGCGGTGCTTAGGCGAAGCCCTGCGACGGTTAAACATCAAGATCGTCACCACGCCGTCGTGCTGACGAAACTCCTCCCAGAAGCTTTGCTGGATCGGAGCCCGGGGTGCGTCATCGAGCTGTACGTGTGTCAAGAACTCAGAGGTGCCGGAGTAACGGTGCTTGGATCGGTTGGACCGGGAAGACGTACGACTACTTCCTCTACGTTGCGTCAACGCTTCCGCTTCGGTCTACGAGGGTATGTAGAAAACACTCTCCCCTCTCGTTGCTATGCATCACCATGATCTTGGATGTGCGTAGGAATTTTTTTGAAATTACTACGTTCCCCAACAGTTTCGTACCCTACGATAATCTCTTCGGTTGTTATCCGCTATTAGTGACTTTGGAGTGACTATTTGTTGCATGTTGAGGGATAGTTATATGATCCAATTATGTTATTATTGTTGAGAGAACTTGCACTAGTGAAAGTATGAACCCTAGGCCTTGTTTCCTAGCATTGCAATACCGTTTTCGCTCACTTTTATCATTAGTTACCTTGCTGTTTTTATATTTTCATATTACAAAAAACATTTATCTACCATCCATATTGCACTTGTATCACCATCTCTTCGCCGAACTAGTGTACCTATGCAATTTAGCATTGTATTGGGTGTGTTGGGGACACAACATACTCTTTGTTATTTGGTTGCAGGGTTGCTTGAGAGAGACCATCTTCATCCTACGCCTTCCATGGATTGATAAACCTTAGGTCATCAACTTAAGGGAAATTTGCTACTGTCCTACAAACCTCTGCACTTGGAGGCCCAACAAGGTCTACAAGAAGAAGGTTGTGTAGTAGACATCAAGTTGTTCCCCTCCCCGCCCCACCTATAAAAGGCGGCACGGAGAGAGGGAAGAGTCATCCACCCTTGCGTTTCTTCTTCCTTGGTCTCCTGCTTCTAGTTGATTATGCCGAAGGGAAGAGCATGGGGCCAGCCCCCGGTCTCTTGGTCAAGGCTGGTGTTGCCAAATGTTGGTGCTGGAGCTCAAGGAGTGAGCCTGGTCCTTGCTGTGGTGGATCTCTTGGTGTCTTCGGGGCTTGCCCGAGAGGCAAGGCTAGATATATCGTTGGTAATCCTAGCACAGCCCCTCGCGGAGGTCTTGGGGTTGATGTCGACAAGGGGCGCGCCTTCCTGCCTGCCAAGGTGGGAGGCAGTGCGCTTCGAGCCCCCTAGCCATCTTGGTCGCTCGCCGTCTCCCCAGAGAGGGTGCTGAACCACGAGGCGACGCTCCCCAGGGATGGTGTTGACGGATATGAAGCTAGGGGAGAAGGAGAAGATGAGAGGCAGGCTGTCCAGTCGGAGTACAATAGCATGGACGCGTTCGTGTCGTACTGGCAACCTGCTGCCCGTCTGTCTGTCTCTCCTCCTGTTTCCCCGGCGCCGTCATCTCTGTTTTCCCGGCTGTCGGGGAAAGGCTTGCCCCTCTGGTGCTTCCACCTCCTCCAGTGGTCTTCCAGTTGGGCCTCGACGTCTTTGTTCGCCGGAGTTTGTGCTGGAGCCTTCGACTGGTCTGGAGGTGGTGACAGGGGGCCGCCATGGTGCTCCTTCCATCTTCCTCCTTCGCAGCCTCGCCACTCTCGATCTTGTCAGGCTACGCTCGACAAGCCCTGACGGGATCGAGGTGGCGTTGTGGTTGCACACGTCCCAGCCTCTTTCTCTTCCCGCCGCACTACCTGGGACAAGAGGGATAGGGAGAGGAGTTTACGAAGCGCTTATCTTTTTTTCAAACTTAAATCTGTAGGTGCTTGCCAAATTTTAATTTAAATAATGTAATCTTTCGAGTCCATGTTTGTGTTCTGTAATGCTTGTACTTTTATTCTGCATATTAATGAAAAATATGAACCTTGCCGGGAACTCGCGCCTGTATACGTCCATGTAGAGGTGGGATGCCCCTTTAATTTAAATAAATGTGTTTCCCCGGCAGGCTATCATGTCGGTACTCTTTTGTCTATCGGAGAACTGTGCCTACCGGGCAAAACACAAAGGGACCAGCCCCCCGCCAACTTCCTTTTACCAGAGGCCATTGTGAGCACTTTGACGGAAACAACGTTCATGTCAAGAATGGGAGCATCTAAGTCCCAAAGGAGTGGCAAGGCTTTCTCATGCACAAGTTATAGCTTACAGAACACTAATGGACAAGAGGTAGAACTTATCTGTTTTTGGCTTGCCTGGGATTGCAGTGCCGGGCTGTATCCTCAACTCCTTTTCGAAGCCAAGTTCACGTCAGGAACCTTCAGCTTCATGCAGATGAGGATGAATGCAGGATGCATTCCTATCTATATGCATATGCAAATGCTTATGTAGTGCTCTTGGAATGCTCATGCATGCATGCAACTTGGTCGCCCCCCAACGCTTCGTTTATTTTCTATTGCACAGGGTCATCGCCCTAGCTTATTACAAGGGGTTACATGCAGCTGAGGCAAGGCCTGTACAAAAGGGTGGTTGCCGGGCAGGGCCCGACAGCCATGCCTTACGGGTAGAACTTGCGGATATGCTCAATATTCCATGAGTTTTGCAACTGAGTGCCATCTCCGGTCTCCGGACGGACTGCGCCAGGTCTGGTGACTCGTACTACCCAGTAAGGGCCTTCCCACTTCGGGGACAACTTATTTGTACCCTTGGCGGACTGAACGCACCTAAGGACAAGGTCGCCTTTTGAAAGGATCGAGATGGACCTAGAGGGGGGCTGAATAGGTACAATTACAAATTTTAATTATTACTCATCAATTTTAGGCAATAATGCAGAATATGAAAGTGAGCCTAACAATTGCATGTATGATGCTAAGGGCTAAGCAAGATAAACAAGTAAGTGAGTAAGCAAGTACAATATGATAAGTAAGAGCTAAGATACAAGTAACCACAAGTAGAGAGTTAGGGTTAGGGATAACTGCAACTTCGGGAGACGAGGATGTATGCTGATGTTCACTTCCTTGGAGGGAAGCTAGTCACCGTTAGAGAGGTGGATGTTACCACGAAGGCACACCAACGCCACGAAGGCTCACCCTATTCCCACTTGGAGACAACACCACGAAGGCGTTTCTGAACCACTAGTGGTAGACCTTGGGGTGGTCTCGAAACCCTCACAAACTTTTCTGGGGGTAATCACAATGGTCGATTCCTCTCCGAAAGACTCCTACCGCGTAGGAGTCTCCAACCTCCAAGAGTAACAAGAACGATGGGAATGCTTAAGAACTTGCTCAAATCATGAATTCCTTTGGTGAGAAGAAGGGGAAGGAGTGGATCTATCACTTGATTGGAGAACATCTCTCAAATGTTCCCAACTCCCTTGGGGATCTACGATTTGATGTAGGGGATCAAGAGAGGGAGTGAGATGTGTTCTTGGAAAGCTCAAAGTGAATGGTAAACCTTATCCCGTGGGAGGCAGGAGGCTATATATAGTGATAGTGTAAAACTGGCCGTTGAGCCACTCAGTGTACTGAAGCTGTCGGACGTCCGGTGAGTACTGGAAGTCCGGTGGCAGATTGGACCGGACGACTGGCCGGATCGCCGGTCGTCCGGTGACCGATCGTCCGGAGCAGGCCGGAAATCCATTAATAGGTATTATGTTGCGGTAGTACCGGATTTCCAGAGAGAGACGGACGTCCAGTGACCGGTCGTCTAGAGTGGACCGGACATCCTCTAAAAACTTTCTGTGAGGATGCACCGGACATCTGGAGAGAGCCGGATGCCCGGTCGGCTATGAGGGGCCGGACGTCTGTAGATTACCGGACTTCCGGTGAAAACAGAGCACACTAGCTCATGTGCACAAGGAACTTTGTGCACAAGTTAGTGGAAAAGCTAGGTGTGAAATAGAGATATTGTGATAGGATACTTTGTGGGTTTTGAGCAAGTCTTTCATGAAATCCGACGATCCCCTCTTAATAGTGCAGGATCCCTATACTCAAGAACAAAACGAAAAAGAGCTGAAGCTATTTGTATTGTATCTTTGCTCTTGAGTGATATATATATATATATATATATATATATATATATATATATATATATATATATATATCCGTAGTCATGATCCACACACGGCCCTTGAGACATAATCCTAAGATATACTTGATAAACATGATCAGTCCCAAAATCCATGTTGTCATCAACATCAAAATAAGATCAAGGGAATGATTGCACTTTCAGTCTTCCCCTTTTTGGTAGTTGATTGCAACATACATGCACTTCTCAGTATGTAAAAGAAAACTTTCAATACCGAAGGGATTTGTTGTGGAGCCCCCCCTAAACATGTGCATAGATAAAATACGCATGAAGATAGTTCCCCCTCAATATAATACCAACAGTACCAAATCTCATAGAGTAGACAAGTTAACAAAATACCATAATAATCTCCACACATAGGTGCATTACACAACCCATAATGGCTCATCACTCATAGCATAGTACATAAAATGACAATAACTATAACATTGGTTCGATACAAGCTAATATCACATTATTACATAATAGATAAGTGCCTACTCCCCCTTGGCATCAAGTACCCAAAAGGGGTCATAACATCATCAAATAGCATCATCATGAGCACCACTACCACCAGCCTCGTCAAGGAAATCAGCCCACTCAGGACCCAAGGGAAAGCCAAAGTCAGAAGGTGGTTCGTCAGGAAGACGTTCAGCATCGCTCACATCGAAAACTCTGTAGTCTCTCAGACAAGCCTTCGGAGCATTCTTGGAAGTGACCATGCGAGTGACAACACCATGATTTTGGGTGCAGTGAAAGGTAAAAACCTTCATCATGGCAGAGTGAGCCTTCCCAAGAAAGTGAGCAATGCGCCCAAAGGTGGCAGATCCGGAAGGAGTAGAACGAGTAGTAGGAGGAATGCTAGCAGCAGTTCGACGAGCATTACCAGAAGAGTCCTTGGGGACCCAATCATCCTCCATGTGTGCGGGAATGACCCACCGCTCATGCAAGTGAGCGCGGACAATGGGAAATGGAGCCACACTCTCAATGAATGCCTGAAGAAAGTGGGCATGAGGAAAGGCCCGCTTGTGCTGAAGACAAGCGAGACAGGTCTCATGCCACAGAAAATGAGGGACATTGATCTTCCCTTTGGGAGACATATAGTGGTGATGCATGAGATTGATGCAGTAGCTATTGCAAGAGCCCTTGTCACCCATTTTCGGATAAATGGTGTGAATGACACGCTGAAACATAATGTAGAAAGGAAAGCGCCAAATGGAGACTTGGTTCAGACCCTTCTATTTCTCCTCATTTGTCATTTTGTCTATAGATTTGATAAGATCCGCACAAACCTCGATGCCCTTGGGCCTATAGTTGGGGTCATCCCTATGGATTTTGAACCCAGTGTCCGAAAAACCAAGGCCAACAACAAATTATGAGTAAGAGGCTATGAGCACAGTGTTGGAGGTAATCCAAATGAGAGTGTTATTTGGACCAAAGAAACAAGTGGCATAGAATTGATGAATGGCAGCTTGGTTAAAATCATGCTGAATTACAAATGGAGCAGCAATATTAGACGGCTTGATGAGCTCAATAGCCCCTGGATATTTCACCGGATGAGCACAATTGTGTTCTAAGTCAATGCACACATGCAGAGACAGACCCTTAGGAATGATGACAGTGGTAAAAATTTCGGCCTGGACATTAGTGCGAAAGCGAGCGTCTTGGGAGTGGCTAACAATAGAAAATTGGTCAACATCACGACGAAGCTTAAGATAGGAAGCAATGGGAACCTCGTTGAACCTTTTAATGTTGCGACCAAGAGGTAGTGGAGGTTCAAGAGAGATGCGATAGGCATCACCTTGAGGTTGCACCAGAGGAGGAGGAGGCTTGAAGGTGGGTCAACGAGTTCCCGGCTTGGGAGAAATGGTGCAAACCGTAACATAATCGGCCTGCTCCATATCTTCCAGCTCATCCTCATAGTTATGATGCCCTCGATTCAATCATACACTAATCATACATGCAAATGTGTACGATCAAGATCAAGGACTCACGGGAAGATATCACAACACAACTCTAGACACAAATCAAAATAATACAAGCTTTATATTACAAGCCACGGGCCTCGAGGGCTCGAATACATAAGCTCGAAGACACAAGAGTCAGCGGAAGCAATAATATCTGAGTACAGACATAAGTTAAACAAGTTTTGTATTAAGAAGGCTAGCACAAAAGCAATATTGATCGAAAAGGCAAGGTCTCCTGCCTAGGAGACTCCTAACTACTCCAAGTCGTCAGCGGCCGTCACGTAGTAGTAGGAACCCTCGGGGTAGCAGTAGTCATCAGTGGCATCGTCTGGCTCCTGGGATCCATCATCTGGTCGCAACAATCGGGTATGGGGAAAGGAAGTAGCAAAGCAACCGTGAGTACTCGTTCAAAGTACTCACAAGACTTACATCAGATCTAAACTAAGTATGCATCTGTATCAAAGGGAAAGGGTTGTATCTGTGGACTAAACTGCAGAATGCCAGAAAGAAGGGGAAAGGCTAGCCTATCGAAGACTAGCATCTTCAAGCATCTTCAGGCATCTTACAGCATATAGAAGAGTACAGACCAACATAATGTAAAGTAGTAGTGTTATCAACCTCGGTCAGAGATTCTTTCTTGACTCCCTGCGAGAAAGCAATCCCAGAGCCATACTATCCAGTTATCATCTCATATCCAAGTCTCATCTCCATGTCTCATCACAAGTATCCAGTTCTAGTTGTATTGATCGGGATACAACTCCAAGTGTCCGTCACCGTAGGACATGCTATTGATAGATGTTCTCTTCCCTCCAGGGGTGCACCAACTTACCCACCACGCTCGATTAACTCCGGCCAGACACACTTTCCTGGGTCATGCCCGGCCTCGGCCAAACAATACACTGTAACCCGACCTAGGCTTAATAGAGAGGTCAGCACGCCGGACTAAACCTATGCCCCAGGGGTCATGGGCCATCTCCCCGGAAAATCCTGCATGTTGCGAATGCGGCCGGTGAGCAGACCTAGCTACCTCCTTCAACAAGGCAGGAGCTTACGCAGTCCAACCCGGCGCGCGCTGCTCAGTCGCTGACGTCTATTAAGCTTCGGCTGATATATACGACACAGAACGCCCATACTATGCCCACGTGATGGTTAGTGCTATCAGGCCAGAGGCCCCTCGGATCAAATATCCAAATCGTACTGGATTAGGAACACGCGGTAACGAGCAGAGACTCACGATCGATGTGACCCCGTCGCCCTGTCTCGAGTACTTGCAGCAAGGGCTAAGAATGCCCGGCCACGCCTCGTAAGTATCTTGCGGGCACCTTCCAAGTCAACCCGACTCCACATCACTCGCAATTAAGCTCGCGCGGGTACCACTCAGGGTCGACCCGTCTTTAGTAACATGGTTCAGTGCAAAGTCATAGTAACCATAGTAACTATGTGTCTAACACCAAAGGGAAAACCCGAGGAATCACCCCCGGTGAATTCCACTCGATATTGTCATCAAGGTGAACGTAAGAGGATCCACCCTCGAGGTTCATGTTTGATGGGTTGCACGACAGAGCCGTAACGGAAGTAGTTAAGGAGGAAATCACGCTTGATGGCCTCGACCGTATAGCTACACTACGGAGATCTCATAGTGAGGTAAGAGGTTCCACCCTCGGCACTCGATGGTAACTCTGCAGAGTCGTACAACTAGGGGGGTGATGTGCGGTGTCGGGGCCTGGACGTCGATCACGTTGATCGAGTCATCGAACATAAAGCGAGGCAACTGGGACAAGGTGGGGTCACTGATGGATCTCTAACCAACCTATACTAAGTAGTTTGGAATAAGCAGGTAAGGTATGAAAGCAGGTAACAACAACATGCTATGCATCAGAGTAGGATCATACAGAAAGCAGTAGCAGTTCTAATTTAAGCATGAGAGGGAAAGAAATGGGCGATATCGGAATGCTCAAGGGGGGTTTGCTTGCCTGGTTGCTCTGACAAGAAGGAGGGGTCGTCGGTGACGTAGTTGATCACAGCGGCATCATCGGTATCGGGATCAACCGGAGAGAAGAGGGGGAAGAAATAGTAAATACAGAGCAATCAATGCATCACAAGGCATAACATGACGACGAGCAGAGCTAGGGTTGCCCTAACGTAGTACTACATGTTGCAGACGGAGGGGATAAACATCCGAGGATGAATTCCCGGCGTTAGGAGAATTTCAGACAGATGAAAGAGAGGGGACGGTTCCTTGTTGAGCATGCTAGGGGCATGTGACAGGTGAAAGGACCGCGCATTTGGATTCGTTGGATTTTTTGAGCAACTTTCATATAGAAAACATTTTCATCCGAGCTACGGTTTAAAAGTTACGGATTTTTGAAGTTTAAAACCAATTTCTGAATTATTCTAAAATCAGAAAAGGTTTATTGCGTCAGGAGTGACGTCAGCACTGCGTCAGCTTTGCTGACCAGTTAAACTGACAGGTGGGACCCACCTGTCAGCCCCTCTGTCTAACAGAGGCTTAACTAAACTAACAGGGTTAGTTAGGGGGCGTGGGCCCCGTCAGTCAGTGACTGATTAGGATAACTAATTAGATTTAATTATTAAATGTTTTAATTAACTTAAATGTGTGGTGGGGCCCGCTTGTCAGGGACACGGGGCTGCCCAGTCAGCAGTTGACTGGGTCAAACCCAGTCAACTAGGGCCCATGGGGCCCACTGGCAGTGGCACTGGGGTGGCACCAGGCCAGCCACGTTGGCGGTGGCCGGCGACACCAAAATGGGGCGGACGGCCTCGGGCCTCATCGGATTTCGCCTACAGGGGGTCGTTTCGCGCGCGTGAGGGCGCATTCGAACGGGAGCGGCGAGCCGCAGCTAACCACGCTGGTGGCCGGCCCCGAGGCGGCCGAAAACAGCGTCTGCGTGGAGCACGGGTGGCAGTGGCCTTCGGGTGCTCGACGGTCGCTAGCCCTTGACCATTTGGTCACCAGAAGCACGCTGGCGGCGAGTGGAGGCGGCGACGCGTTCGGGCGTTCGTGGAAACGGCACTAGGAGGAACGGGGAGGTGCGCTAGTTGTGGCGTTGGACTCGCACGAGCTCCCGGAGCTTGATGCGAGGCTCAGCCGCGCGTTACAGTGGTGAAGGCCACAATGGCAAGCTCGTCGGCGGCGGTGCATGCGGGTGCAAGCGGAGCAGCGGCTACGGCGGAGGAAAAGCTCAGGGAAGAGAGGGGAAAGAAGCACGGACTTACAGTGAGCATGTAGTTGTGCTTAAGCGCGCTTGGGGGAGAGCTCGCTGGAGCGAATCACCGACGGAGTCCGTTGGGCCAAGGAGGAAGAAGACGGCGATGTGGGCGCTCCATTGCTCCCCGGCTCCAGGCGCTTGGCGTAGGCCGCGTACACGATGCCGACAGATCGTATCGATAGGGAGGCGTGGTGCGGGGAAGAAGGTGGCCGTGGCTATGGCGCGGCCATGGCGTCGACGGCGCTCAGGTGAGGTGAGCGACCGAGACAGAGAGGGGGGTGAGAGGGGTGGGCCTGGGAGGCGAGACAAGGGAGTGGAGGTAGGTGGGGAGGAGGTCGAGGCGTCGAGGGGAGGGGTCGACCTTATCCTCCTCGTCGACGGCGAGGTGGTTCGGCGGCGACGCGCGAGCGCGCGCCCACGGTCGGTTGAACAGGGGGAGGGGAGAGCGACAGGGGGAGGGGGAGTGGGCCACATGGCCTGTTGGGCCAGCTAACTCGGGTGGAGGGGTGGGCCGAGTCCTAGGGGGAGGCCAGGGGCTCTGGCCCCTTCCCCCTTTTTTATTTGCTTTCCCTTTTCTTTTCTTTTATTTTTTTGCTTTTCTGTTTTAGCTAGTTTAGGCCACCTTCACATTTTGCAAAAATGTTGGTTCACCACCAATATTACTAGAAGAATACTTCCCACATGATGAACATTTTAGTTTTCATGTTTGAGCATTTTGAATTCCACACAAAATTTGAATTTGAATTCAATTGGAATTTGAAAGAGAGAGGAGACAAAGATGATCAAGCACTTGTTTAGCAAAATAATTAACTGAACTCCAGGGGTTACTATAGCATCATTACACCGGGGTGTTACAACTCTCCTCCTCTAAAAGAAATTCTCGTCCCGAGAATTAAGAGGTAGAAGGGAACAGGCCGGGGTACTCATCACGGAGGTTATCCTCGCGTTCCCAAGTGGCTTCATCTTTAGAATGATTTGACCATTGCACCTTGAGAAACTTGGTAACCTTCTGGCATGTTCGACCTTCAGCTTCTTCAAGCATGTAGATCGGATGCTCTTTGTATGTGAGATCATCTTGCACTTCAATCAGTTCCGGATCCATTTCACGTTTCGGATACTTGAAGCATCGACGAAGTTGCAACACGTGGAAGACATCATGGATGTGAGAGAACCGAGGTGGCAACTCTAGTTGATAAGCCACCAGTCCACGACGGGCGAGGATGCGGAAGGGACCAATGTAGCGCGGAGCTAGCTTGCCCTTGACTCTGAACCGATGAGTGCCTCTCAAAGGAGTGACACGTAGATAAGCTTGTTCACCAGGTTGATAAGTTGAACCCCAGTGTTTCCGGTCATAGTTGCTCTTCTGATGGGACTGGGCCGCCTTGAGATTATCCCAGACAATGCGAACCCGCTCTTCAGCTTGTTGAATAATGTCTCGACCAATGAGCATCCGTTCCCCAGTTTCTGACCAATTCAGAGCGGTTCAGCACTTACATCCATAAAGCACTTCGAAGGGTGCCATCTTCAAGCTGGCTTGATAACTGTTGTTATAAGAGAATTCCGCATAAGGGAGAGATTCTTCCCACTTCTTGCCAAAAGAAATAACACAAGCTCGAAGCATGTATTCAAGAATTTGATTGACTCGCTCGACTTGGCCTTGGGATTGGGGATGATAAGCAGTGCTCCAGGTTATATGAGTTCCCATTGCCTCTTGGAAACTATCCCAGAACTTAGAAGTGAAAATACTACCGTGGTCTAAACTGATCTCCTTCGGAATGCCGTGGAGTGACACAATTCGGGAGATATACAAGTTTGCTAATTGACTAGCAGTGATAGTCTCCTTGACTGGCAGAAAGTGAGCAACCTTCGAGAATTGGTCGATGACGACAAAGATAGCATCGTTACCTTTCCGAGACTTTGGAAGGCCAGTGACGAAGTCCATCTGAATCTTATCCCATTTCCATTCAGGAATAGGGAGAGGTTGCAGAAGTCCAGCCGGTTTCTGATGTTCTGCTTTGACGTGATGACAAACGTCACCTTCTTCAATATATCGAGCAATGTCTTGCTTCATATTAGACCACCAGTACTTCTGACGGATGTCTAGATACATCTTGGTACTTCCTGGATGAATAGAGAGAGGGGTATCATGTGCTTCTTTCATCACCTTCTCTGTCATAAGCTCGAACCTGGGTACGACAATGTGATCTCTGAAGTATAAGGTTCCATCTTCACCAAGTGAGAAATCTTTGGATTTCTCTAAGGCAAGATCCTTTTTCATCAAATCGACATGAGCATCTTTGGCTTGAGCAGACTTGATTGCTTTCAGAAGAGTTGGTTCCAAGACAAGGTTATTCAGAGAACCCTGTGGAACTAGTTGAAGGTTCAACTTGCATAGCTCTTCATAAAGGCGGAGTTGAGCTTTGAAGACCATGTGATTGTTGCAATAAGACTTACGGCTCAGGGCATCGGCCATTACATTAGCCTTGCCAGGTGTATAAGATATACCGCAGTTGTAGTCAGCAATAGCTTCCATCCATCGCTGCTGACGGAGGTTCAGATCTGGCTGAGTAAACAAATACTTCAGACTTTGATGATTAGTGAAGATCTCGCAACGATTACCGAGAAGGTATTGTCGCCATAGCTTCAGTGCATAGATAACCGCAGCAAGCTCAAGTTCATGAACTGGGTAGTTCTCTTCATGAGGATGCACTTGACGGGAGGCAAAAGCAATCACTCTGCGCTCTTGCATTAGGACACAGCCTAATCCTTGACGTGAAGCGTCACAATAGATGACAAAGTCCTCGCGAGAATCAGGGGGAGCAAGCACTGGGGCAGATGTTAGCTTTTCTTTGAGTGCTTGGAAACTTTCCTGACATTTATCTGTCCAATCGAACTTAACGCCTTTGTGAAGCAGATTGGTCGGTGGCTTGGCGATCTTGGAGAAGTTCTCTACGAAGCGGCAACAATAGCTGGCTAGACCGAGAAAATTTCTGACTTGCTTGACAGTCTTCGGAGGGGTCCAGTCAAGAATAGCTTGAACTCGCTCTGGGTTGATGGCAATACCATCCTTGGAGATGACATGACCAAGGTAGGTGACTTCGGGTAACCAAAATTCACACTTGGAATACTTGGCATAAAGTTGATGTTCTCGAAGCTTCTCTAGAACAAGTCGGAGATGTTCAGCATGTTCTTCTTTGTTCTTCGAATATACCAGGATATCATCCAAATAGACTACGGCGAACTTGTCGAGGTAATCCATGAATATGTAGTTCATCAAACGAGAGAATGTGCCTGGAGCATTGGTCAAGCCAAAAGACATGACGGTGTACTCGTAAGAACCATAACGAGTGACGAAGGCGGTCTTTGGAATATCCTCTTCACGAACACGGATCTGGTGGTAACCCAACTGTCGGTGTACTAAAGTAGGGGTACCTTAGTATCCCGAACTTGTGCACGGGCAGTCGCAGCACCCCGCGGCAAGGCTTGCCGGGCGACCACCAAGACCCTCAGTGGTTCCTTTGGAGCCATTCAAGAACAAAGTATTCGAGCCAAGGCGCAAGGCCCCGGCAAGAGGAGCTTGCCGGGAAGGCCACTCAAAGTATCCAAGGCCCCGGCAAGAGGAGCTTGCCGGGAAGGAGCACAAAGACCCCGACAAGAGGAGCTTGCCAAGGCATCCCGAGAAGCTTGCTGCGACGCGTTGCGCGTCCCGGCAAGACCCGGTGAGCGACAAGCTCCCGGACGCGACAAGACAACACCCGCGGCAAGGCACTTGCCGCGGCAAGCTACTACTCCGCAGCCCGCGCTCCAGCTCACCCGCCAACGTGTCGCTCTGGGACCGTTCCTGGCGTACGTGGCAGGAGGCTGTGCAGCCAGGGGCATGCGGTGGCAAGCAGACGCTGACAAGATAGCCATCGTGGCAAACGGTGGCGCCCCTGATGGTCCCTTTCTGCACCGTCTAGGTGACGCGGACAGGCATTTAATGCCTTTGTCCCCTGCCGTCAGGGTTAGGTATGATACAACTGTAGCAAGCGGTGGCGCCAACTACCACCTCTTTTACATTTTTACCCTCACCTCTGTTGCCACCTGTCGGTGACCCCTTTGACATATAAAAGGAGGCCCCTGTGCAACAGGGAGGGGAGGACGATCATTCTCATGCTCGGTCTCACTAGCCACCCGAGTGTACTGTAGCATTCATCGCTCCCGAGAAAGAACACAAATACAAATCAAAGCTGGAGTAGGGTTTTACGCATCCGTGCGGCTCGAACCTGGGTAAACCGATCGCGTCGCCCACGCGTTCGCCTCGATCTGCTCTTCGTGCACTCTCCGCCCCCCCGCCGAACCGAAAAGGGGCCCCGGTCCGCCGTGGTCCCATAGGTGTCCGTGGGGATCAGCAACCCCCGACATCTTTGGGGCGCCAGGTAGGGGTGCGTCGAGGTGGTGCGAACCTGATCCGGCGTTCGCACGAGCCGAATCTTCATCATCTTCATCAACATGCCGCCGAAGAAGAAGATTTCGGAGGCAGCGGCTCCGTCTGCGCCGAGCCCACCATCGCCAGAGCGAACGGATGGTGCAGTAGGCGCCGGCGGAAGAACGGGCGCCGACGAGGAGGCTCACGGTGCTACCAGGTCCAAGGACAAGGCCGCGCTGCACATCGGCAGCGCGGTCGGCTCCCACAACGACCGCGCGCACTCCAAGACCTCGGCGTCCGTACACGCACCGCGCCCGTCCCAGGAGGCGCGGGACCAGCAGCGTCATGGTACCCACCGTACCATACGTCTGCTAGGCCAAGATCAAGCTGGCGGATCCCGGAGTGCTCAGGACCAGCATGCACGCCAACATGCTGGCGCGAGCGTGGCGCGGTCGCTTGGACGAGATGTTGCTCCTTCTAACGCAGTTAGAAGTCCGAGCATATCTTGCTCCTCGCACCGTTCGCTGCCGCCGCCTGCCACTCCGGCGGAAGCGTTGGCACGTGCCCAACTGCTCCTAGATTACCCTCCAGCGCCAGAGAAGATCTATGACTGGAGGGCCACTATCCAGAGCCTCATCGGCTTCGGCAACAGTGACAACCCACGGCAGCCGAGCGCATCGCTGCCGCGGCAAGTCAGCCAGGCGCGAGCCGGTGGCGACAAGACCGGCGAGGGTGCAACCACTGTGCACTCTCCGCCCCAAAGGCCAAGATCGCCGACTCGCCGGATCCACCTCGACAGCTACTCCACCGCGTCGTCAGATTCGCGAGCTCGTCGCGATCAGCGCCAAGTTCTTCATGAGAGACAGCAAGAAGACGCCCGAACACGCATCGAGCGTCGAAGAGAAGCGCGGCGTCAATCAGACCTGCGCGCTGGGCCGTCTGTTGACATGCATGCGCCCGGAGAACCAGGCGACTTGCCGTATGCGGTAGGTTGTCCTGCGTTTACCCGTGAGCTGCGGCAAGTCCAGTGGCCCAGCCAGAAGCATTTCAAACCAGACGTGCCGGAGAAGTACGACGGCAAGTCACACTCATCTGAGTTCCTCAGCATCTACACCATTGCGGTGCAAGCTGCCGGGGGCGAGACGGCAAGGTCCTTGCCAACTACTTCCCGCTCATGCTCAAGCCCAAAGTCAGGTCCTGGCTCATGCACTTGCCGGACAACTCCATATCCTCTTGGGCGGACTTGTGCCATCAGTTTGTCGGGGCCTTTACGGGCGGCCACAAACCACATGGCCAAGAGAGTGACCTCCACCTGCTTGCCCAGAAGGAAGGAGAGCCCCTCCGCATGTATATCCATAGATTCAACCGCGTACAGCGCAACATCCCAGACATCCACCCTGCCGCGGTTATCAGCGTGTTCCATCAGAACGTGCGTAATCGCAGGATGCGGGAGGAGATGGCGATGAGCAGGATCAGAGACATCAGCGAGCTATACGCCCTAGCCGACAGGTGCGCACGCGCTGAGGAAGGGAGGAAACTCCCCGGAGAGACTACTGGAACAGGGGGATCTGACAGTGAGGATGCCGCCCCGGCAAGGAAAAACCGGAGGCGCAACAGGAAAAAGAAGGGCGAAGAGGTGCTAGTCGTCGAGCAGTCCTGCAATGACGGCGCCGCCAAGCAAGCCAAAGTTGGTAGCTCCGGCAAGGAGGTTGCCGCATGCACCAACTGCCAAGCTGTGGCGGTCGCCGACAAGCAGGACGGCTCCGACAAGCAGTACTGCAAGATCCACCGCACCAAGGGCCATGATCTCCAGAGCTGCAAGAAGGTCGAGCAGCTTGTCCAGCAACAAAGAGCTAAGTACGAGCGGCGCGACAAGGAGAGAGCCCAAGGAGGCGGTGGAGAGGTCGGCAAGAAGCGCGCTGGCCAGGGAGGACGCCGCAACAAAGTCAAGCAGCGGCAAGGAGACAGACCTCCCCGCGGCCGCGACAAGGATGATGACGAAGACGACGACGAAGACATGGATGATGTTGAGAACAGTGAGCAGGAGTTTCAGAAGGCTACAGAAGTCTTGTGTGTTGACGGTGGTGCTTCTCTGCATACTTCCCACTGCCAACTCAAACAGTGGCTCCAGGAAGTTAATGCGGTAGAACCACCTGTCGAATCACGCAAACTTCTGAAGTGGTCTGGCACGCCTATCATCTTTGACATTGAGGACCACCCTGATCGCACAACTGCGGTCGGGTGCTTGCCATTGTTGGTTTCGCCAACAATCCGCAACCTCAAAGTCATTAAGATGCTAGTTGACGGCGGGGCCGGCTTAAATCTGATCTCCTCCACTGTGCTCCAGAAACTCCAGATCCCGGACAGCGAGCTCGAAGAAACTGGTACATTCCAAGGAATTAACCCGGGAAGGAGCAAGCCGAAAGGGAAGGTCACGTTGCCGGTGACATTTGGCAGCGAGTTGAATTTCAGAACGGAGAGGGTCACTTTTGACGTTGCTGATTTCCCATTGCCTTACAATGGGATACTTGGTCGTCCAGCACTCGCCAAGTTCATGGCAGCCTCTCACTATGCACACAACATGCTCAAGATGCCAGGCCCGATAAGCGTCATCTCTGTCCCTGGCGACAAGAAGGATGCCCTTATCTGCGCCGACAAGATCTACCGGGAAGCAGCTGCTGCGACAGACCGCAAGGCACTTGCCGCTGAAGCTCCCAGGGGGAAGAAGAAGACCAAGTCCGGCAAGAGCTCTGATGCCCACTTTGGCAAGCGCACCTCCTCAGAGTGCTGCGTTGCCGTCGAGGACGCACCATCGAGCTCCACCGGCAAGTGTAAGAAGGTAATGGCAGCTCCACCACTTACCAAGAAGGTGTCCGCCAAGGAGGACGGCACTGGTGGGACCTTCACCATTAGTGCCACGCTTGACCCTAAATAGGAAAGCGTGCTCGTTACTTTCCTGTGGGCGAATGTCGACGTGTTTGCATGGCAACCGTCTGATATCCCCGGTGTTCCCAGGAAGGTAATTGAGCACCATCTTGCCGTTTGTCCCCATGCGCGGCCCGTCAAGCAGAAGGTCAGGAAACAGGCAGTGGAGCGCCAAGAATTCATAGCAGAAGAAATCAAGAAATTGGAAGCAGCAGGCCTTGTCAGAGGAGTGCTCCATCCCACGTGGCTGGCCAATCCTGTGGTAGTGCGCAAGGCAAATGGAAAATGGAGGCTTTGTATTGACTTCACTGATGTTAATAAAGCTTGTACCAAAGATCCATTTCCCTTGCCGCGCATTGACCAGATTGTTGACTTCACAGCCGTATGTGATTTGCTTTCATTTCCTGACGCATATTCAGGATACCATCAGATCTTCATGGCAGAAGAGGATGAGGAGAAAACCGCTTTCGTTACTCCATGTGGCACGTACTGTTTCGTACGGATGCCTTTCGGATTAAAGAATGCTGGTTCAACTTTTGCTAGAGTAGTCCATATCGCTTTGAAGCCACAGATGCACAGAAATGTAGAAGCTTACATGGATGATATAGTGGTCAAGAGCAAGGACAGGGCAACTCTGATCCAAGATTTAGAAGAGACTTTTGCAAATCTGCGCAAGGTCAACCTCAAGCTCAACCCCGAGAAGTGTGTGTTTGGAGTCCCTTCTGGCAAGCTTCTCGGGTTCTTTGTGTCTCAGCGGGGAATCAAAGCCAATCCCGACAAGATCAAGGCCATTGAGCAGATCGAAGCACCAAAATGCGTCAAGGATGTACGGAAGCTTGCCGGTTGCGTGGCTGCCCTGAGCAGGTTTATCTCTCGGTCTGCTGAGCGTGCCCTCCATTTTTCAAAATTTTGAAAAAGGCAGGTCCCATGAAATGGACTCCGGAAGCGGAGGCTGTGCTGCAGGACTTGAAGAGATACCTGTCCTCCACTCCAACACTTGTCGCACCTAAACCACAAGAGAAGTTGCTGCTGTACATAGCGGCAACCAATCAAGTGGTTAGTGTTGCGTTAGTAGCGGAGAGGGAGGTAGATGACGAGCCAGCGACCGCGGCGAGCACATCCAGCGACAAGCAGGGGGCTTCCCCGACAAGCTCTGGTCCTGACAAGCAAGGATCTACGCAGATGCAAGAGGAGATACAGAAGAAGATGGTGCAGCGCCCAGTTTACTTTGTCAGTTCCCTTTTGCAGGGGGCTAGGTCAAGGTACTCTGGCGTGCAGAAGTTGCTTTTCGGCCTTCTCATGGCCTCGACAAAGCTGCACCATTACTTCCAAGCACATGAGATCACAGTTGTCACTCGCTTTCCGCTGAAAAGGATATTGCAAAATCCAGAAGCAACAGGCAGGATTGTTGAGTGGGCACTGGAACTGTCAAGCTTTGGCCTCAAATTTGAGAGTACATCAACAATCCAAAGCAGAGCATTGGCAGAGTTCATAGCAGAGTGGACGCCAACTCCAGACGAAGAAATTCCGGAGACGAGCATCCCCGCCAAGGAAGCAAGCAAAGTGGCTCATGTACTTTGACGGTGCCTTCTTGCTGCAAGGCGCCGGTGCTGGCGTGCTGCTTGTTGCGCCCACTGGAGAGCACCTCAAGTACATAGTCCAGATGCACTTTCCCAAGGAGCAAGCGACAAACAATACTGCAGAGTATGAAGGCTTGCTTGCCGGTCTCAGAATCGCGGCAGAACTTGGGATTAAGAAGCTTATTGTCAGGGGTGACTCGCGGCTCGTCGTCCGCCAAGTGAACAAGGTTTACCAGAGTCCGTTGATGGAAGCTTACGTTGATGAAGTGAGGAAGCTAGAAGAGCACTTTGACGGCCTGCAAATGGAACATGTTCCAAGAGCTGAGAACGACATTGCCGATGGCCTGTCAAAGTGCGCAGCACTTAAGTTACCTGTGGAACCAGGGATCTTTGTGCTCAAGCTGACTCAGCCGTCCGTAACACCATCAACTGGACAGAGAAGGAAGAGGAAGTTGATTTCTGGTGACTATCTCCCGGCAGAGCTTCCCGAAGCCGCCGCCAAGAAGGTCCCCAAGATCGACGCCAAGAGTGGTCGGGAGCAGTCTGCTCCGGCAAATCCCAGGGTTTGTTCCGTTGAAGCAGACGCTCCCGACACGTTCTGCTCCGGCAGAGCCGCAGGCTCTTGCCATAGAAGCGGATGTTTCCGCAGCAGCAGATGCGCCTTTAGTCCTTGTTGTCGAGCCACATGCTCCAACATGGGCGCAGCAGATTGTCCGTTTCCTCCAGACAGGAGAACTTCCCGAAGAGCCAGAAGAAGCGGAAAGAGTAGCCCGGCAGTCTAGTATGTACCAGTTTGTCGATAACACACTGTATAGAAGAAGACTCGACGGTGTGAAATTGAAGTGTATTCCCCGGGAAGATGGACAGAAGCTGTAGGCAGAGATACATGGAGGCATATGTGGTCACCGCATTGGCGCAAGAGCTCTTGTCGGAAAAGCATTCCGGCAAGGCTTCTTCTGGCCGACAGCCCTCCATGATGCAACTGCACAAGTAACCAAGTGTGAAGCGTGCCAGTTCCATTCCAAGCAGATACACCAGCCAGCTCAAGCTCTCCAGACGATCCCTTTATCCTAGCCATTTTTGGTCTGGGGGCTCGATATCCTCGGCCCTTTTCCCTGAGCTGTCGGGGGCTTTGAGTACTTGTACGTTGCAATCGACAAGTTCACAAAGTGGCCGGAAGTGGAACCAGTGAGGAAGGTGACACCACAGTCAGCGGTCAAGTTCTTCAGGTCGATTGTTTGCCGTTTCGGGATCCCTAACAGGATAATTACCAACAACAGTACACAATTTATGAGCTGCACCTTCATGCAGTACGTCGAAGATCTTGGCGCCAAGGTCTGCTTCGCTTCTGTTGCTCACCCGAGAAGCAACAGTCAAGCTGAGAAGGCAAATGCTGAAGTGCTGCACGGGCTCAAGACCAGAACTTTCGACAGGCTGCACAAGTGCGGAAGAAACTGGATCGAGGAGCTGCCGGTGGTTCTTTGGTCGATCAGGACGACGCCAAATCGAGCCACTAGCCAGACACCCTTCGCTCTAGTCTATGGAGCGGAGGCAGTTATCCCCACGGAACTCGTATACGGGTCACCTCGAGTGCTCGCTTATGATGAGCTTGAGCAAGAGCAGCTGCGTGAAGATGACGCGCTGCTCCTTGAGGAAGATCGTCTTCAGGCTGCTGTGCGAGCCGCTCGCTACCAGCAAGCTTTGCGCCGCTATCATAGCCGCAAAGTTAACGCCAGAAGTCTCGAGGAAGGTGACCTTGTTCTTCGGCGCGTTCAGTCCGCCAAGAATTCCAACAAGTTGACGCCGAAGTGGGAAGGCCCTTACCAGGTGAAACGAGTCACCAGGCCTGGCGCTGTCCGCCTGAAGACTGAAGATGGCGTACCAGTGAGCAACTCCTGGAATATCGAGCATCTTCGTAAGTTTTACCCGTAAGGCGCAGTTGTCGGACCCTGTCCGGCAACCACCCTTTTGTACAAGTCTTGCCGCTGTTGCATGTAATCCTTTGTACAAAGCCAGGCGCAGACCCTGAGCACAAGTAAATGAAGCGCTGGCGCCCTGAGTTATAGCATGCATGCTAGGTCGAGTCTTGTCCTTGGTCAGGGTTGATAGTGCCTAACAGCGGCTAACCCCTAGCTTAGAGGTCGGGTGTGTGTCCCTTTGCCTTTCTTTCGTTTCCCTTGGTTCGCAGGGCTCGCATATCCTTGCCGGACCGCCTGAGGACGAAAAGGAGAAGAAGGACGTACCGGCATCTGGACCCCGGCAAGCCAGTGTTGCCGGGGGCTGCAAGTACCAAGATTCACCCACGGCAAGCCAGAGTTGTCGGGGGCTACAATCTCAGATAAGTCTTTCATCCCTCATCATGCATTCTCTTATGGACTGGGGAATACGAAACCTCGTTTCCTCCTGAAAACTACCGTGCTCCCTTAACTCTAGGCCCTGGGGCTCGTTCCTGGGGCCAAGTTTTGGTCGTAGTCGCGGCAGCAAAGGGATGAAACAAGGGGCCGCACCTGCCTCGTCCCTGCCTCCGTCAAAAGCGTGAGAAAGGTCGAGCGACGTGGGAAGACGGCAGGGCTTGTTGCCGGGGAAGAAGTGTCTATCTGAAAGATACCAAGGATTTGCTCCTTGACGTGGGTTCTACCAGCGAGACAAATGACCCGGCAAGCATCCCCTTTTCATTAAAAAACATTCCACTCAGGTACAGTCCATAGAGGATGAAAACATGAAAGAGAGGATTACAAGTTTTAAATGCAACTAAGGCCCGAAGGCTTACAAATTAAAAAGATAAGATGCCCGTAATCCCTTTCTTGTCCCTCTCTTCAGGAGGTAGGTTAAGGAGGCGAGAAGGGCAAAAGGGGCGCCTAGGCGAGCTACGGGTGCCAGAAGACACCAAGAGAACATCCCGGGGGCCGTCCGAAGGCTGGACGGTGATGGCGGCGCCGGAAGCAGGGCTCGAAGATGAGGTGGCAGGACGTCAGCACGCTATCGAGGGCACCACGCCCTCGTACTCCGACTTGACGGCCTTGCCGCCAGCCCTCTTCCTCTTCCGCAGCCTCCCTACGCCAGCCGCCCAAGGAGACGACCCCGGGGAGTTCAAGGTGCCGGCGACATGGATGATGGGGTCACCGGTGCCACACGGAGCGGCGCCCGACACCTAGTCGGACCCGTCATCCTGCCGCCGCTGTCGCTCTCCTCCTCGTCACTCTCACTCGAGGAGGAGCCTTCGCTATCGGAGGAGCTGTCCACGCAGCACTTTGCCCGAGTGCTGAAGCACCCGAAGACCTTGACGGAGAGGAGATCGCCCTCCATCAACTTAAAATGGAGGGTGAGCCCGGCCGTCAAGCTGTGGATACGGGCGAACATCTTCCACCCTCGACCAAGATACATCACACTGGGGGCTGGGACTTCAACGCGGACTTGCGTGCCGCTGATCCCACAGCCCCTCATGTGCAGTCTCAGTGTCTCGGGCGGGTCCAACTCCATCGCGCTCGCGAATGGAGCTGGGAGTCGGAGTCGACGACGAGGCGCCCGGCGCAGCCTGACGAAGAACTCGCAAGGGTCATCCCCAATATGGACCCCCGTGGGAAGAGGAACCGCCGGCGGAGGCGAAGCCGGCGCGCCGCCCCGTCCACCTCTTCCCCGAGCGCCTCGGCCTCGTCCTCGACCTCGTCCATGACCTCGCCCCCTCCCTCTTCCCCTTATGGCTGGCTCTGCCACCACGGGTGCGGGAGAGGGAGGGATGCGCTGTCTGGTGGCGACCCTCGCCGCCACCGATGAAGGACCAGGGTTCCCTTTCTCCATGGCGAATGAGAGAAAGGGGAGCAGAAGCTGAAGGAAGGAGGAGATGAGAGAATGCGGGCTTCCGTCCTCCCCTCCCGCTCTTTATAAAGGAGCGAGGTGGGGGGCTCGGCCGCCCCGCTCAGCGAATCAAGACACGGGAAGAGCAGGGAGCTGGGGCCGACCCGCTGCCTCGACCCGCGACGGCCCAGTTTCCCGCCTCCACCGTCCGCGACCCCAAGTGCATGGGAGCCGCATGGAAGGCGTGCAGAACCGAGGCGACGGATGGGGCGGCCTCTCCCCACCCCGTGATCGTGGGGAGTGGACACCTCGAAAACCGCCCACGATCTCTCCCACGACGCCGCGTTTGACGCGTGCCGTGCGGGGAGGGCGCGGTGGATGCGGAGTGAGTTATGGCGTAAGCCAGGCCGCGCGTGCCCGTGCACTGTTTTGGGCCTGGCCCAACAGCGCTCGGCACCGTGTATGGCCTAGGCCCGGGGGCTCCTGTCGGTGTACTAAAGTAGGGGTACCTTAGTATCCCGAACTTGTGCACGGGCAGTCGCGGCACCCCGCGGCAAGGCTTGCCGGGCGACCGCCAAGACCCTCCGTGGTTCCTTTGGAGCCATTCAAGAACAAAGTATTCGAGCCAAGGCGCAAGGCCCCGGCAAGAGGAGCTTGCCGGGAAGGCCACTCAAAGTATCCAAGGCCCCGGCAAGAGGAGCTTGCCAAGGCATCCCGAGAAGCTTGCTGCGACGCGTTGCGCGTCCCGGCAAGACCCGGTGAGCGACAAGCTCCCGGACGCGACAAGACAACACCCGTGGCAAGGCGCTTGCCGCGGCAAGCTACTACGCCGCAGCCCGCGCTCCAGCTCACCCGCCAACGTGTCGCTCTGGGACCGTTCCTGGCGTACGTGGCAGGAGGCTGTGCAGCCAGGGGCATGTGGTGGCAAGCAGGCGCTGACAAGATAGCCATCATGGCAAACGGTGGCGCCCCTGACGGTCCCTTTCTGCACCGTCTAGGCGACGCAGACAGGCATTTAATGCCTTTGTCCCCTGCCGTCAGGGTTAGGTATGATACAACTGTAGCAAGCGGTGGCGCCAACTACCACCTCTTTTACATTTTTACCCTCACCTCTGTTGCCACCTGTCGGTGACCCCTTTGACATATAAAAGGAGGCCCCTGTGCAACAGGGAGGGGAGGACGATCATTCTCACGCTCGGTCTCACTAGCCACCCGAGTGTACTGTAGCATTCATCGCTCTCGAGCAAGAACACAAATACAAATCAAAGCAGGAGTAGGGTTTTACGTATCCGTGCGGCCTGAACCTGGGTAAACCGATCGCGTCGCCTGCGCGTTCGCCTCGATCGGCTCTTCGTGCACTCTCCGCCCCCCTGCCGAACCGAAAAGGGGCCCCGGTCCGCCGTGGTCCCATTGGTGTCCGTGGGGATCAGCAACCCCCGACACCAACCTCAAGTCGAGTTTAGAGAATATCGATGAACCAGCCAGTTGATCATACAGATCATTAATCTGAGGAAGTGGATATTTGTTCTGAATTGTAGCTTGGTTGATAGGACGATAGTCTTGGACCAAATGGTTCGTTCCATCCTTCTTTTTCACAAAGAGAGAAGGTGCTCCCCAAGCTGAAGAACTTGGAGGAATGAAACCACTGCGAAGATATTTGTCGATTTCCTCCTTAAGTTCAAGGAGTTGATGAGGTGGCATCTTGTAGGGTCGTTTGGCAATAGGAACAGTGCCTGGTTTCAAGTCGATGACGAACTCGACAGCCCGGGCAGGAGGTATTCCTGGAAGTTCTTCTGGAAAGACATCTAGGAAGTCAAGAACAACTGGAATCTTTTCAATTCCCTCAAGAGGTGTTGCGTTCAACGCATTCAAGACATAAAGTCGAGCTTCAGCATTTTGAACCAGACGAGCATTGTAGCTTACTATCTCATCTGAAGGGTGCAGAAGGTGGACGGTTTTAGTGGCGCAAACGATAGAAGCCGTATGTGCTTTCAACCAATCCATTCCAAGGATGAGGTCAATATTGGATGACTTCAGAATAATGGGGGATGCAAAAAATTCCAACCCTTCGATTTCAACTGAAACGTTGTGGCTAACCATGGAGGTTTTGCATTGGCCCGCGGGGGTTTTTACCACTAGTGGAGTGTGCATCTCTTCGTATTT
Source organism: Triticum monococcum (assembly GCA_034509565.1). Lineage (NCBI taxonomy): Eukaryota > Viridiplantae > Streptophyta > Magnoliopsida > Poales > Poaceae > Triticum > Triticum monococcum. The sequence goes on from CM067847.1 coordinate 526,850,641, forward strand.
AATGCCATGCATGAATGCAAACTCTTCTGATATGAAAGAATGCGATGCTCCTGAATCAAATAAAATAGATGCTGGTACTGAATTAACAAGCAGAGTACCCATCACAGTGGCAGGTTGGTCTTGAGCTTCATTAAGATCAACATGATTAGCTTGACCATGACCATATGGTCTAGCAATGTGGTTGCGTGGTTGATTGATACCACTAGCATTAGAAGGCAGAGCTAGCTGATTCTGATTCTGAGGGCAGTTCCTGGAACGATGGCCCATAAGTCCACACTTGAAGCACAGACCATCATTGGGATTGGGAGCAGAAGCTTGGGGTGGTACAGCCCGAAGGGGCTGCCTCTGTGGTGGAGGAGGCAGACGGGGTGCGCCATAGGTCTGTCTTGGTGCAGGTGCCGCTGGATGATACATGCTATGGGGAATCCATATCCGTCGCTTCTGCGCTGATGGGCCCAAAGAAGAGCCAGCGTTACGGCTGCGCCTGAGGGATCCCTGGTGTTCCTGAAGACCAGTCTCAACCTGAATAGCCTTGTTCACCAAGGTGGCAAAGTCGGCAAAGTCTTGAGCGAGCAGTGCTAGCTTAATATCAGGGTGAAGTCCATCATGGAACTTTTCTTGACTGCGAGCATCAGTTGCAATGTCTTCTTCAGCATAACGAGACAAGTCCTGAAATTCCTGCTGATAAGCATCTATAGTATTGTTGCCTTGGGTGAGGTTGCGGAAATCTCGCTTCTTCCTATCCATGATTCCTTGAGGAATGAAGCGGGCACGGAAAGCAGCTTGGAAATCCGGCCAAGTGATGACCGTTCCAGTAGGCAGGGTATGCCTATGGATGTCCCACCATTGAGCAGCGGGACCCTTCAGAAAGAAAGATGCAAAAGTGACATAGCTAGCAGGGGCCACACTAGCAGACTCCATTTCATATGTGATGTCGTGGAGCCAGTCATCAGCATCAAGGGATTGAGTTGAGCTGTGGTAAATAGTTGGGTTGAGGTGTAAGAAATCCTGCAGAGTTACTGGGGTTGGCTGTTGATTCATGTTCGGACGAGGAAACTGAGCCATCATTCCTTCCATGAACTGGCAGTTCATCTCAAATTGTTGCATCATTCCAACAAAGAATTCGGGTGGCGATGGATCGTTGGCACCACGACCACGACCAGCGGGTCTAACCATCCTGCTAACAAGTAACAGGGGGTAGTTCAGCATTGAGCATTTGCAAAAACAAAGGATGATTCATGATGAAACATGCATAATGAAAGAGGTACGATGGATACCACTTCGTTGTCACCATGATAGTGTGTGTACTATCCAGAATACTATTCTAAGGAAAAACTATGGCTTATCTAGCTTTGGGGTGAATGTGGTCACGGGATCCTAATGTTAGAGCTAGTAGAACCATCTTAACCCAAATAGAAGAGAGATCAGATTCCTAGAGTAAAGGTCGAGGAGTAAAAGATCCTAATACCACCCATATGGCGACGTAGGCCCGTAAGACACACAACCATGTTAGTAAGAGTTTTTCAGTGACTAGATTCAACTTCGGCCAAGGAGTTGGAAAGGGGGCTATCTACAGGCAGTCGACTCTAATACCAACTTGTGACACCCTCGATTCAATCGTACACTAATCATACACGCAAACGTGTACGATCAAGATCAAGGACTCATGGGAAGATATCACAACACAACTCTAGACACAAATCAAAATAATACAAGCTTTATATTACAAGCAAGGGGCCTCGAGGGCTCGAATACATAAGCTCGAAAACACAAGAGTCAGCGGAAGAAACAATATCTGAGTACAGACATAAGTTAAACAAGTTTTGCCTTAAGAAGGCTAGCATAAAAGCAATATTGATCGAAAAGGCAAGGCCTCCTGTCTGGGAGCCTCCTAACTACTCCAAGTCGTCAGCGATCGTCACGTAGTAGTAGGCACCCTCGGGGTAGCAGTAGTCATCAGTGGCGTCGTCTGGCTCCTGGGATCCGTCATCTGGTCGCAACAATCGGGTATGGGGGAAAAGAAGTAGCAAAGCAACCGTGAGTACTCATCCAAAGTACTCGCAAGGCTTACATCAGATCTAAACTAAGTATGCATCTGTATCAAAGGGAAAGGGTTGTATCTGTGGACTAAACTGCAGAATGCCATAAAGAAGGGGAAAGGCTAGCCTATCGAAGACTAGCATCTTCAAGCATCTTGCAGCATATAGAAGAGTACAGACCAACATAATGTAAAGTAGTAGTGTTATCAACCTCTGCCAGAGATTCTTTCTCGACTCCCTGCGAGAAAGCAATCCCAGAGCCATACTATCCAGTTATAATCTCATATCCAAGTCTCATCTCCATGTCTCATCACAAGTATCCAGTTCTAGTTATATCGATCGGGATACAACTCCAAGTGTCTGTTACCGTAGGACAGACTATCGATAGATGTTTTCTTCCCTGCAGGGGTGCACCAACTTACCCACCACGCTCGATTAACTCCGGCCGGACACACTTTCCCGGGTCATGCCCGGCCTCGGCCAAACAATACACCGTAACCCGACCTAGGCTTAATAGAGAGGTCAGCACGCCGAACTAAACCTATGCCCCCAGGGGTCATGGGCCATCTCCCCAGAAACTCCTGCACATTGCGAACGCGGCCGGTGAGCAGACCTAGCTACCTCCTTCAACAAGGCAGGAGCTTACGTAGTCCAACCCGGCGCACGCTGCTCAGTCGCTGACGTCTATTAAGCTTTGGCTGATGTATACGACGCAGAACACCCATACTATGCCCACGTGATGGTTAATCCTATCAAGCCAGAGGCCCCTCGGATCAAATATCCAAATCGTAGTGGATTAGGAATGCGCGGTAATGAGCAGAGACTCACGATCGATGTGACCCCGTCGCCCCGTCTCGAGTACTTGCGGCAAGGGCTAAGAATGCCCGGCCACGCCTCGTAAGTATCTCGCGGGCACCTTCCAGGTCAACCCGACTCCACATCGCTCGCTATTAAGCTTGCGCAGGTACCACTCAGGGTCGACCCGTCTTTAGTAACATGGTTCAGTGCAAAGTCATAGTAACCATAGTAACTGTGTGCCTAACACCAAGGGGAAAACCTGAAGAATCACCCCCGGTGAATTCCAGTCGATGTTGTCATCAAGGTGAACATAAGCGGATCCACCCTCGAGGTTCACTCTTGAGGGGTTGCACGATAGAGCCGTAACGGAAGTGGTTAAGGAGGAAATCACCCTCGATGACCTCGACCGTATAGCTACACTATGGAGATCTCATCGAGAGTGAGGTAAGAGGTTCCACCCTCGGCACTTGATGGTAACTCTGCAGAGTCGGACAACTAGGGGGGTGATATGCGGTGTTGGGGCCTGGACGTCGATCACGTTGATCGATTCATCGAACATAAAGCGAGGCAACTAGGACAAGGTGGGGTCACTGATGGATCTCTAACCAACCTATACTAAGCAGTTTGGAATTAGCAGGTAAGGTATGAAAGCAGGTAACAACAATAGGCTATGCATCAGAGTAGGATCATATAGAAAGCAGTAGCAGTTCTAATGCAAGCATGAGAGGGAAAGAAATGGGCGATATTGGAATCCTCAAGGGGGGTTTGCTTGCCTGGTTGCTCTGATAAGAAGGAGGGGTCGTCGGTGATGTAGTCGATCACAGCGGCATCATCGGTCTCGGGGTCTACCGGAGAGAAGAGGGGGAAGAAACAGTAAATACAGAGCAATCAATGCATCACAAGGCATAACATGACGACGGGCAGAGCTAGGGTTGCCCTAACATAGTACTACATGTTGTAGACGGAGGGGATAAACATCCGAGGATGAATTCCCGGTGTTAGGAGGATTCCAAACAGATGAAAGAGAGGGGACGGTTCCTTGTTCAACATGATAAGGGCATGTGACAGGTGAAAGGACCGCGCATTTGGGTTCGTTGTATTTTTCTGAGCAACTTTCATATAGAAAACATTTTCATCCGAGCTACGTTTTAAAAGTTACGAATTTTTGAAGTTTAAAACCAATTTCTGAATTATTTTAAAATCAGAAAAGGTTTATTGCGTCAGCACTGCGTCAGCTCTGCTGACTAGTCAAACTGACAGGTGGGACCCACCTGTCAGCCTCTCTGTCTAATAGAGGCTTAACTAAACTAACAAGGTTAGTTAGGGGGCATGGGCCCCAGCAGTCAGTGACTGATTAGGTTAACTAATTAGATTTAATTATGAAATGTTTTAATTAACTTAAATGTGCGGTGGGGCCCGCTTGTCAGGGACACGGGGCTGCCTAGTCAGCAGTTGACTGGGTCAACCCAGTCAACTGGGGCCCGTGGGGCCCACTAGCAGCGGCACTAGGGTGGCCCCAGGCCAGCCACGTCGGCGGTGACCGGCGGCTCGACACCGGCGACGCCAAAATGCGGCGGAGGGCCTCGGGCCTTGTCAGATTTCGCCTAAAGGGGGTCATTTCGCGTGCGCGAGGGCGCGTTCAAACGGGAGCGGTGAGCCGCAGCTAACCACGCTGGTGGCCGGCCCTGAGGCGGCCGGAAACGGCGTCGGCGTGGAGCACGGGCGGCGGTGGCTTTCGGGCGCTCGACGGTGATGGTGATGCGGCGAGTTAGCGAGTGAACGGACAGGTGGGGCAGAGCGTACGCGTTGCGGCGAGGCCAACGGTCGCTAGCCCTTGACCATTTGGTCACCAGAAGCACGCCGACGGTGAGCGGAGGCGGCGACGCGTTCGGGCGTTCGTCGAAATGGGGAGGCGCGCTAGTGGTGGCGTTGGACTCGCACGAGCTCCTAGAGCTCGATGCGAGGCTCAGCTGTGCGTTACAGTGGCGAAGGCCACGATGGCGAGCTTGTCGGCGGCGGTGCGTGTGGGTGCTAGCGGAGCAGCGGCTACGGCGGAGGAAAAGCTCGGGGAAGAGAGGGAAAAGAAGCGTAAGCTTACAGTGAGCCTGTAGTTGTGCTTAAGCACGCTCGGGGGAGAGCTCGCCGGAGCGAATCGCCGACGGAGTCCGTCGGGCCAAGGAGGAAGAAGACGACGATGTGGGCGCTCCGTTGCTCCCCGGCTCCAGGCACTTGGCGTAGGCCACGTACACGACGCCGACGGATCGTATAGACAGGGAGGCGCGGTGCGGGAAAGAGGGTGGCCGTGGCTATGGCGCGGCCATGGCGTCGACGGCGCTCGGGTGAGGTGAGCGGCCGAGACAGAGAGGGGGGACAGAGGGGTGGGCCTGGGAGGTGAGACAGGGGAGTGGAGGTAGGTGGGGAGGAGGTCGAGGCGTCGAGGGGAGGGGTCGACCTTATCCTCCTCGTCGACGGCGAGGTGGTTCGGCGGTGACGCGCGAGCGCGCGCCCACGTTCGTTTGAACAGGGAGATGGGAGAGCGATAGGGGGAGGGGAGTGGGCCACATGGCCTGTTGGGCATCTGACTCGGGTGGAGGGGTGGACCGAGGCCCAGGGGGAGGCCAGGGGCTCTGGCCCCTTCCCCTTTTTATTTGCTTTCCCTTTTTCTTTTCTTTTATTTTTTTGCTTTTCTGTTTTAGCTAGTTTAGGCCACCTTCACATTTTGCAAAAATGTTGGTTCACCACCAATATTACTAGAAGAATACTTCCCACATGATGAACATTTTAGTTTTCATGTTTGAGCATTTTGAATTCCACACAAAATTTGAATTTGAATTCAACTGGAATTTGAAAGAGAGAGGAGACAAAGATGATCAAGCACTTGTTTAGAAAAATAATTAACTGAACCCCAGGGGTTACTGTAGCATCATTACACCGGGTTGTTACAATAGTCAGATTCCTCCATTGAGGAGTCGCTAGTAGAGATGCGAGGCTTGGCGGAACGCTTCCGAGGACGATCCCGTTCTTGTGAATCATCGGAACGACCACGGTGGGACGGACGAGATGGCCCACCAGTAACCTGCTTGCGTGCAGAGCGCTTGTTTCTTGGCATCCCGACCTAGAGGAGGAGGGAGACCCAAATCAACTATCCACATTCATAGATCGAAGAAGAGTTCGATGGAAGAGAGGAGGAGAAGAAGACGTGCTACCTCAGAGGGACGAATGAGACGGGAAGGAGCTCCACGAGGCGACGCCGGAGGCACGACGGTGACCGGGTCGACCCAGGCAGTGCTGAGACGATGAGGAGCACAACTGGCGCACGATCGTAGTGAGGAGGGTGAGCGGCAGTGGCGAGGAGGAGAACGGAAAAGAGAAAGGGGATCGGGCGAGTTAGGTTTAGGTAACTGCGCAAAACACACCCCGCCTTATATATGCAGGCCAGGAAATGACCGGACGACCGATGTTTAATGGACATCCGGTGCCTGAGAGGAGCTGCCAGATAAGGCAGGTACCGGACGACCGGAGAAATCGGACATCTGATGCACGGAGGCAGAGTTTAAATTAACGAAAGTCCGGTAAAACGGACGTTTGGTAGGTGGAGAACAAAATGAAATTTACGGAAGTCCAGAGTTTGCCGGACGTCCGAAAGTTCTCAGAAAATTTTATCAAGTACAAGGTGATATTTTATGATGCCAATGATAATGGTAGTGAGATGATGATTTCAGTATGAAGTATGGTAAAAAAAAATAATGTTAGGCAGTGAATATCCTTCGCCAAATAAGCACACCGCTCAGATAAAAGTTCTAACTGATAAGAGTGGTGGTCGAAGCCACCATGTGTGAGTATATGTGACATGGCACCGCAAGGATTTGAACTTTGGGTGCATAATCACTACTCCATCATTGAAAGCACCATAGTTAGAATAACATGGTAGCTTTGAGAGTGTTTTTTTATGCATTACATAGTCCCTATTCAAGAATTCATCCGATTAACCAGTTAACTTGACGATTAATCCCTACTCATAGGGTCCCCGAGTAGCCGATTACCTGATAAATCGTCCGATTAATTGATTAAATAGCCGATTAACTTGCCGATTAGCCTATTAATCCCCTACTCACCAGCCGACCGAGCAGCTACCAGTTAACGATTTCCTCAACAATGGGTGAGAATACTCATGATTTGAGTGTCTCCCCCTAAATATATGCCTACATCAAGACAAGACATGATGAAAATGCATGCATGGGTACTAGATTTCACATAATGTTGTCAATCTCCAAGATACCAAGTTCACGCCCAAGTTGACGGAACCTTGCTTCATCCAATGGCTTAGTGAAAATGTCTGCAAGTTGCATATCCGTACCCACATGAGCAATATCAATGTCACCCTTCTCCACATGATCTCGCAATAAATGATACCTAATACCAATGTGCTTGGTGCGAGTATGATCATTGGGATTCTCAGCAATATTGATGGCACTTTCATTATCACATAGAAGAGGCACATGTCTAGAGGTGATACCGTAATCCTTCAAAGTTTTCCTCATCCATAGTAATTGAGTTGCACAACTGGCTGTTGCAATGTATTCAGCTTCGGTGGTGGAAAGAGCAAAATAATTTTTTTTCTTCAAGGACCAACTTACCAAGGAGCGTCCAAGAAATTGACATGCACCGGAGATGGACTTACGATCCACTTTGTCTCCAGCCCAATCTGCATCCATGTACCCAATAAGATCAAACTTAGAATCCTTGGGGTACCGTAGACCCAACTTTGGGTGTGAACAAGGTATCTAAGAATATGCTTAACCGTCTTAGGATGACTTTCCCTAGGGGAAGCTTGAAATCTAGTACACATGCATACACTAAACATGATGTGTAGTCTAGATGCACACAGATAAAGCAATGAACTAATCATAGAGCGGTAAATAGATGGGTTGAAAGGGATACCATTTGTGTCTTCAGTGAGTACAATTTTGGTTGGCATGGGTGTCTTACACAGACTAGCATCAGACATGCCAAACTTCTCTAGGATATCCTTGAGATATTTAGCTTGAGACAAGAAAATTCCTTCTTGAAATTGTTGAATTTGGTATCCAAGAAAGAACTTCAAATCCGCATCGAGTGACATTTCAAAATTCTTGGTCATGGAGGCCGCAAACTTCTTGCACAAATGAATTTTAGGAGAACCAAAAATGATATCATCTACATAGATTTGGCATAAGATCAAATCACCCTTGTCACTCTTAGTAAAAAGACTGGGATTGATCACCCCTCTCACAAAACCATCAACGAGTAAAAACTTCATAAGATGACCATACCAAGCACGAGGTGCTTGTTTGAGGCCATACAAAGCGTTATGAAGTTTATACACATAGTCTTTGTGATCGGGATCACTGAACCCAGGTGGTTGTGATACATACACTTCTTCTTGTAGAGGACCGTTAAGGAAAGCACTCTTCACATCCATTTGATGTAATGTAAAACCATTGAAGGCAGCGCAAGCAAGTAAGATGCGAATAGATTCAAGACGGGCAAGGGGGGAAAGGTCTCACCAAAGTCCAAACCTTCAACTTGTGAGTACCCTTGTGGTACTAACCTTGCCTTGTTACCGATGATTACACCGTTCTCATCTTGCTTGTTCTAGAAAATCCATTTTGTTCCAATGACATTATGCTACGTAGTTGGCCTCTCGACTAATGACCACACTTGGTTGCGTTCAAAATTGTTCAACTCTTCCTCCATAGCAACAAGCCAATTGTTGTCCATCAATGCATCTTGTACCTTGAGAGGCACAACACTAGACACAAATGAGACGTGAGCACAAAAGTTTCTCAATTGTTTACGAGTGACTCTACCTTCCGATATGCCGGTGAGAATTTTGTCAACATCAACACGACCGGCCACTCGAGGCATGATGGAGGTTAAGGTTTCACGAGGTTCAACTTCATGTCCATCATCCATGTCCTCAACATATGGATCATTGATGTGTGGTGGAAGATCTTCTTCTTGATATTGCATTTTTTGAGGTTCATCATTAATGATTGCACTTTCTTGTCATGAAGAGGAACATGATCATCTTCTTGTACTTGGACTAAGGGCATTGGTTGAGCAATAGGAGCTTGAGGTGGTATGGGTGTTGAAGTAGTTTGGTGATGTGTGAAGCTTCCATCTTCTTCTTCATCATCACGAGGTTCTTGTTCCATTGGAAGAAGTGCCCCACCACCCATGGTCAGAATATCTTGAGAAGAATCTTATTCACCAACATCACTTAGATCAACTTGCTCCCCATGGGAGCAATTAAATTCATCAAACACCACGTCACAAGTTCCTACAACACATCCATTGGATTTGGAGTAGACTCTATAGGCGTGAGTGTTTGATCGATAGCCAACAAATATGCCCTCAATTGTTTTGGATTGAAGTTTTCCTAACTGTTCCCTTTTATTGAGGATAAAACATTTGCACCCAAATACTCGAAAGTGCTTGACATTTGGCTTGTTCCTAGTTAAGAGCTCATATGGAGTCTTTTCCAATATTGTGTAGAGAAAGAGCCAGTTTGATGCATGGCATGCAGTGTTGTCGACGTTCTAGGAACGGGGGTCCCCAGACTTTCCTGCCTGCGGCCCGCGGCGTGGTTCTGCAAGCGGGCCCGTACGACCCATCTTCACCAGCAAGGACTCAAGACCCTCGCGAGGGGCCAAGCCTCGTGAGGCGGACGACACAAGACCTCCTCTGGAGCAGCCTCACCAGGCTGGCTCGCGAGGGGCGGAGAGACCAAGGCCAGATTAAGACTATACCTAACTAATGGCCCAAGATGATTGTAGGCCCATGGTTCGACCCGTACTAGCGATTGGCGACCGGCCAGGTTTTGTACTGAAATTATACTTTTATAAACCTAACCTATTGGCTCATTGTGCTCCGATCGAAGATTACGACTTTTTCTCAGAGCGATGATAGCATAAACAGCAAATAAATTACAGCATCGTGACGAAGAATAAACCTAGACTATACAACAAAGAAATTACAGCATATTACATCCCCTGGACATCAAAGATTGCCGCCGGAGATAATAAAGGGCAACCAAACAACACATTCCATAAACTGGGCAGGTCACCACCAGTGGAAGTAAAAGGTCGACAAAATAATAGACAGAACCAACAACACTTCAACACACTTCAAGAAAGGTTAGCCTGGCCAAGGAGCTACATTGCAAGCAGCTTAGCAACCTGATGATACTGTGCTTGTTTGACGCTTATATCCACCAACTTAAGCTGCAAAACATTAATAGACGTCTTGTACTTATGGTTAATCTTGCATAGAGATTGGAGTTCTAGTCGGATTTGAGCGGAAGCATGTCTTTCTGCTTGAATTTCAGATTGAAGAAGTCGAACAGATTCAGGCGGCGACTTCATCGAGCTGTGTCACTGAGTAAGTTCGACACTACACCAAGACATGACTTTGTGGTTGTATCCCTACCCTCAAGATGTGTTGCCTTCTTATCTGGAATATATGTTAGAGGGACAAACAATGGGTTCATCTCACTATCATTATGGTAGTTCTTCCTAGGATCAATGTTGTCACCCTGAAAGAGAAACAAGTAGGTAGATAACATGTTTTGCACGTATAAGCATAAGCTCTATCAATTTATCTCATTTCTTTGCCAGAAATAAAGAAACACGGTTCAAAATAGCATTAACATAATAGGCATTATTCATAGTTAAGACGGCAGGAAATGGCATTGTGCAGGAGCGGCCAGCTTCACCATACCACTAAATTACAGATCAAGAACGCAAGCATACATGTAGTGCTAAACAACGTATAAGCATGAATGGTGAGTGTACTGTCAATTTATACCATTTCAGATTGGTAAATAAATAGACATGACTTAAATAACATTAATATAATATGGCATTGTTCATAGTTGAGACATAGCAGGATATGACATTGTGCTGGAGTTGGTAGTTTCACTACACCACTGGATTACAGATCAAGAACACGAGCATACACACAGTGCTAAAGAAGATAACTTGCTATGTTTAGTTTAATTTACATGGTATGAATAAGGAACTAGGTTGTACAACTAAAGACTGAAATTGAGCAGGACAAACTTATGTTTATGTACTTATTCGTTATAAACATTGAACAAGCAATTTGATCCAGATGACAAAAATAAACATCATTTGCACTCATAGCTATCCAAATATACACAACAAAGTTTGAAGTCTCGAGAAGGAAAAACTTACATTAGGAGTGAAGACCGACTCTATAAAACCCTTGTCCATACTGATGGGGGGGGGCAATTTAAGAAGTTTACCGCACACTCTTCTTCAACAGCATTGCCTTTATTCTACATTTTGTTAAGAGTAAATATAGATGCGAAAATATAGGAACAAATGGCGATTATTTAACCTAAGATGCAGAGTACAAATGTAAATACAACATACATGCAAAAGGCACTGACAAGAGCAATGCAGAGCTAAACTTCTTCGGTAACATTGGTTTTATTCCATATTTTGGTAAAAGTAAATGTAGATCTGATGTGTAGAAAATGGAGGGCAAGGGAAAATAAGCTGCAAGGTGTACATGAAGAACTAGCTGACAATATAAGTAGAGTGATGAAGGACAACAGATACTTATAAGAACAATGCAGAACTAAATGTGTTCATAAGCATTGGGTTTTTTCTACATTAAAGTAAGCGTTAATATATATATCTGTTAATTTGGAGTGAACAGTGTATAAGCAAGCTATAATGCACAATGATGTCACATAATCCACTAGGTATGAATGTAAGTACAACAATAGAACAATAGGTACTCATAAGAGCAAAGCAGTGACCAACATAGTTGCGATATCCTAGGTTTTGCGGCTCTGGTTCTATCGCCAATATACGTGGGGTGCTATCTGATTTCTCTGGTAGCACCACCTTTTCAAGCACTTTGCTTGTACTCCTTTAGGTTCTGCAATCATCCTCTTTCTTGTGGATGTCTCAAACACAAGAACAACATTTGAATGGAAAAACATGGTATGACGACAAATAGAATAGGTATTGTTAGTGGATGGGCATGGCATCTTCACATATATCATGAGTAAACTAAGCAGATGGCGGTGCAACGAAGCAAAAGAAATGCAAGACACCATATGCAAGATATGTGCAACCAACAAAACCTTGCCAAATTAGAACATGCGCCTTATTGGGTGAACAGGATAGGACATCTACCTTTGACTCCTTGAGCTCAGAATAGTCATTAGGATCATACTTGGAATACAAATCTATAGGTTGGGAGCATGTGGGTTTCATTGCATCCACAATGGACCTCAATCCCTTGATTCCAAGTTTGTTACCCATTGAAATGTTCCACAATATTCTTCTGGTGTGAGCATTCTTATATTCATTGTGATTACGTACAATATCTGAAAAGCATGAAAACATAAATAGTAGTGAGATCATCTTTGTAATGCAGAGGATATTGGGCTCCTCGTAAACCCTTATGTGCTATCACTGGATTCTGATGAGAGAGCCCATGTGTGATGTAATATGGTGAGTAGATTAATATAATCTGGCACAACTACACAAAAAATAGGCTCCCTGTTGGGAGCTCCGGATATAAGAGTAGTTGGCAGATGATAGGTTCATAATATACCGTATAGAAAGTTTATTGCCAAACCATGATAACGAGAGCGCACGGCCACTAGGCAGATCATAGTGTACATAATAGGGGTACACCATAACCACCATAAATAAATCGGGAAAGTGGAACTGGCTGGAAAATACAGGGTTTTGCCGCTACTAATATGCAGCCTATAGATCACCTACAGGCCACCTCTATTCATCTGAAGGCGCACAACTGTTACTATCAGTCTAGTCTATCAAAGACCATGCGGCTCCCACCATTTTCGAGATATTATGGTAGACCAACTTGAAGTGCAAAATCATGTAGCAGAACCGGCCCAATAGAGCTGTCGACTGCAGATGTCCCTGATCCCCTCGCTGACAAGGAACATACTGTACTTACTAATCCCAAACATAGTTCAAGTGTTACCAGAACATTAGTCACAAGCTTTAGCTCCAAAGAGAGCCATCAAGTGGGCTAACTTCTCATCCTTTTCTTGAGACTTCTTACACAATAGCTCATATTCCTTGTCACCTATAGCTTCAAATTGTCCCGACTTCCCCTTGATTGCCACCAATTCTTTTTGCATCACTTTAGTTTGAAGTTCTGACCTCTCCAGCTTCTGCTCAAGGTCACACACATGAGTAGCCTCAGCAACACTTGCTTTGTTGGACTTGTTCCTAGATAACTGGAGCCCAATATTCCTCAGGAATGTGCTTTGCTTGACTTTGTCCTTGAGCACTTTATCGAAAATTTCAGCGGCAAACTTTGGCTCTTCACCTTCTGGTACCGGCGTGTCATTCCTTCTTTCCATCTCAAGCTAGCATATGAAGGATTGCACATTAGTAGCTAAATAGATCAATTTCACATTTTCGAAAAATATTAGCAAGCAAGAGAGCATTAGATAAATCAAACAGGACAACCACCAAACCATCACACAAAATGAATTATTTGAAGTAAGTGTACGTAATAAGATGGTCTAAAATAATATTTCTCTCAAACTCAAACAAAAGAAAATGATGACTAGTAACTTGAAACAATTATTTGAATCTACACGTAGATATTATCAATACAATGTTTAAATACTAACACAACTCTAAGATTGATTATAACAAGTCTACAAGTGGTTGTCAATTGCTATTGTGCATAATACACGAGGGTTTTTAGCCCTGTCATGCTATTCATGGTTGTGAGATCGGCGTGGAACCCGACAAAGGAAGTGATCTGGATATATGTTGAGGATAATTTATTCACACTCAAGTTTGATTGCCTTGGCAATTGGAACAAGGCGATGATCATGGGACCCTAGAATAAAAACGGAGCTGCTTATGGAAGAATATGATGGTTTCATTAACCATAGAATGGTGGTTCTGGATAAGATGGCGGTATGGGCACATGTGCACAAATTTCTAGACATCTTTCCAAGTGAGCCGATCATCAAAGGCAACAACATTCAGGTCAATTTTCATCATATCATAAAAAATGCAACAAATAGCTACAACAAATTTTTGATATCTTTATTGACAAGTACAAACCAAACCAATCTTGGGCTCTAGCATCAGCAGGAAAGCATGAAACATACAGCAGCAGCAACAAATCATGGAACATATAGCAGCAACAAAGCATAAAACCTTAGGCTCTAGTAGCAGTAGGAGTGACTTACTGTAGTATTCTTAGCTGGCTCCAAAAACCCAAACTTCTTTCTGTTGTGGGTGGACTTGAACAAGTCAATCGCAGATAGCTCTTCACCCTTATGTTCTTCTTTCTGAAATGTTTTCAACAAAAATCAAAATGTTATTCAACAAGAATAAAAAATTTTATTTAACAAGAATAAAAAATATCATTCAATGAGAATCAAACAATAAGCTCTCTAGACAAAATTTACTTACGATGGAAAAAATGTGTGGTATGTAGTGCCTGGAACCAAAGTGAGAAAACCTGACTGAAACGAGTTGAGTTGTGATTGAGAATCCCTATAGGCTCATTAGATATGTGCAACACCCTGCTTTTATAGACTAATTTATTCAGCACTCAGTTCTTGTGCATGCAGATGATTGTTGTGCGATATTCTTATTTCCTTAAATTATATACATTTAATTGCATGTACCTTTGCATAACATCCTTACATTATACTTTTGTTTGTGATCCCCTTTTTCGTTCTTGGGAGCTCTTTGTAGTTTATTTAACATTGTTATGTCAAAACAGTATATCTTTACATAGCCTATATTAGTGTCCAGAATGATTCCTTATTTCACCTTTCCATTGCTTTTAAATGCTTATAACATATCTGCATTCTCATTTGGGAGCAATGAGATGCGTTCTTGTTAGATTGTTAGATTAAGCTAGAAATGGACATATCATTTATAATGAAAATGTGTGCTCATATTCATTTTAGTGGGTATATCATAACTTCACATGACTAGAAAAGTTGCACCTGCTAAAATTCTTGTTGTTTACACTATGGAGTGATACGTCTCCAATGTAACTCTAATTTTTGATTGTTTGATGCTATTATAGTATCAATCTTGGATGTTTTCTATGCAATTATATGCAATATTGTATCTTTTTTGGGACTAACCTTCGGGAGGAGGCTAGAAGGCGAAGGAGTAGGCCACAAGGCACTTGTGCGCGCCCAGGGGGCACGCGCGTCCAAGTACCTTGTGGGCCCCTCATTCCTCCGTTTGACCTAATTCCACCTTTATTAATTCTCTAAAATCGGGAAACCAACAAAGAGCCACCCAAATACTTTTTTGCTGCCGCATGCCTCTCTTCTTGTTTACCCACCATATGCTTTTTGTTCGAGAGAGAAGCCTCTAGTGAAAACTATGATCCCGGGTCTATCTTTATCATATATTTAAAATCCAAAAATACCTTCCTGCAATTTATTTACCATTATTTTATTTTGTGTTTTTGTTTATCTATGTATCACTACAAGATTTGATCCTTGCAATTAACTGCCAAGGGTTTGGCAACCCCTTGTTTGCGTTGGGTGCAAGTATTTGTTATTTTGTGTGTAGGTGTTGTTCACAAGGTCTTCTGTGGTTCTCCTACTGTTTTGATAACCTTGGTTCTTAACTGAGGGAAATACTTATCTCTACTGTACTGCATCATCCTCTCCTCTTTGAGGAAATCCCAACGCAGCTCACAAGTAGCATGGACTTATTAATCTGGACTTTCCATTTTTGTAAAAGATTTGGTTTCAAGTAGGGGTGAGAAGATCAAGTTTGTTGTAAGTTTGAGCCAAAAAAGAGCATGGTTGTGGATGGATCTACCATCCGTTTACCATTTGGAAATGCAAAGCTTAAGTATAGCGCAACAAGAGATAAGGTATCTCTCTCTATCTCTCTCGCTCGCTCTCTCTCTCTCTCCATGTGCATCTTATGCCAATTCTACATAGAGGCATGGTGTAGTATATAACTTACTTTTAACTCTGGACCATCTAGTTGAGCGTATCATGAAATTCACGTTGCACTTTAATTTGTTTTATGTTGGATTTATTTAGCTCTTAGATTGGTCAATGTTCTCTCAACATTTTTTCTTGCCTTGGCATGTAACCCTCTATGTTTTCATGTGATCATCTTACTTTGTTTCATGTGCCAACATTTGGATGTGTTGGAAAAGTGAAACCGTAGGTGTTAAATTGCATTGGAAATTACTGGATGCCTTCAAGTTGTGGAGCCAAAAAGGTTGTACAAGGTCAGAGATTGCCTACTTCATGTGAAGATCTACCATGATTCAGGTCTCGACTTGGTTTAATAGGTGGGCTTAGACCTTGGTGGTCAGATATCTAGGATTCCATTAAAATGGTACTCATATCACTTTATTGGGTAACAAAATTGAGAGGGTTAAACCCAGTGTCGAGAGAGAGAGAGAGAGAGAGAGAGAGCACTACTAGGAGAAAGCCTACTAGCAGCGCTAGAATTACCTATAGCAATAGCACTAGGGCCAGCGCTACTGCTAACGTGCTACATCTAAGTTATAGCAGTAGTGATGCTCGGACCAGCGCTACTGGTAAGTATGGTTAGTAGTAGCATTGCTTCAACCAGTGCTACTACTAATTATCTGTAGCGCTGCACCAAAGCAAAGCTACTGCTAAACCAGCGCTGCCGCTAGACGCCCACCAGCGCTACTTCTAATATTGCTACTTTCATATTTTTATTTCCCCTCTACGTATTTGTGATGTATTTGTGCATGCTCTATACAGTAGTTTCGTCATATCATAAGAAACATACATTATTCTCATCATATCATGCACATACAGTAGTCTCATGATACCATCATCATTATCATCATCATCCAACACAAATATCAGCACATCTCAAAAATAGCGATACACAAGTCATTCATGTCTCGAATAAATGCAACTGCATGATCATGGCACACACACAAGTTTCATCATCTCTATCTAAACCATGATGTAGAAGAGAAGAGCGACCAGCATGAGCAAACTATGTAGTACTTCTTGAGGCACCGGTTTCGCTACCTCTCTTATCGGAGAGAACTCCTTAAGTAACTATTTTCTGCTTCGGCTCTACTGTCGAACCCTCTGTGGCTAGTGCCTGGGTACCTGTCCACTTGGGCCTGAGCATCTGGCTAGTGGTCGTACACTCCTGGAACCCTCCCAACAAATATAGCGTAGCAGTCCTTCACCATTTCTGATCTATGTACCTGCATCAACAGTTGATGAATTCAATGATAATATGCAACATAATGTACTTAAGAAACACAAAGAGGCATAATTAGCAAAATACAAGCAACCTATAGTAAACATAAATAACAAAGTTCCTCATACCCAAACTAATTAACTAGAGTGATCTACGCTAGTTCAGGAGGACAGTTTAATTACATTACAGAGTTTCGCCGTGCATAAATTCAAAGTTTTTCCATAGAAATACACTGGTGACACATTGTCGTCGACAATCAATCCTCCATGTCGGCGTTCCAATCTTCATAGTCAGGGAGGAAGCACCCGAGCTTGTTGAAAGGCTTCAGGTCCAGACGCTGACCGAGTAGCCGTGCTCGAACATCATCCCGCGTGATTGGCCCATGGTAGAACATCCCTATTAGTTCGAAGACCTCCTTCATGATCACTTGGGCAAGTTCACAATTTAAGCGATAAAACTCAGCTCGGATTTGATGATTCGGTGTCTTTCCTATGCTTGTGGCCTATTTGACAATCTCGGCAGTGTTGGAAGTAGCTAACATGTGAAGGCATTGATTATCCCTTCTGTACTCAATTAGGTGATGCATGAGGTTGAATCCATCGGCTTTACTGGTGTACGGTTGCTGGATGCAGCAGAAGATGGTCTTATGGCCGAAAGCCAGCCCGTTCTTCCTGTACTTTTTCACCTTGATATATCCACCAGACTGGCTGAAGGTTAACAGGGCATTATCGAGAAGACTCTTTATGTGCGTGCAATCCTTTTTCTTAATGTTCTTTGATGAGTCCAAGTACATAGCATGGGAGTATTCTAGGTACAGACAGATGAGGATGCTCCCGCCCCGCTGTGCAAAGTAAGTACACCTCAAATTTGCCTCCATGCTTGCAAAGGAATTATTCAAACTTACAAAAGGATATCCGCAGATGACCTACATGGGATGATAAGGCAGGAGAATCGTTTCCTTGTCCTTATTAGCGATCATGAACTCGCTGATGTACTTGCTCGCATAGTCACGGTGCTCTTTGCAGACTACCAAGAAGCTCTCGTGCATATAGTACGGGTCCACGACGCAGATATATTTTATGTTCTCGCACCTGATGATGTAGTTCAGATATTGCGCATACATGCGGATGAACTGGAAATCCAGCTTGGTCATGTGGAACATGTCGTAGATGTAGTCAAATTGCAGGATGAACTTATCTGCGGGCCATCTCTCGATGTACAACTTCATGCCCGGCACCTGAGCCGCTTAAAGCAGGTATCCTGGTTTTTCCGAGATGAGAATTCTTTTCTCTCTGGCCGGCACATCTCCATGAAGTCTCCTTAGATCATTGTTCAGTATGTACTCTAACACTTTCAGAGGTAGGATCAGGTGGCCAGCGACATGGAAACATTCCGCAGCTGGCTTCTTGAAGCAGCTCTGGCGCCTTTAGGGACTTTCTTATCCGGTCTCCTCCTTTGCTTCTTGATGGGTGGCGGTAGTGAGCCCACCATACCTTCCCTAACCAGCACCCCAAGTGTCGTTGGGCTCATCAGTGGACGGCCCTCAGGTTGTTGTTGGGTAGAGGCGACATCTGGAGGCATCTCTTGTGAGGATTGCATGAAGAGAGACTTTTTGCATTCCGCCTTAGGATGTTCCGGCTCTAGAAAATCAGGCAGCATCAAGTCATCTCCATGCTCATAGCCTGAGTAGTCATAGTCCTGAGCCATCAATCCTCCATCGTCATAGGCGGTATTGATATACTTGAGAGGGTCATCATCATCCTCCATGAAATCATCAGCATTTGCTTCTTCGACAGGGGCAACATCATCTGGCACTAATGGAGGCTCTCCCTCGCATCGTCCAATATCACCCGCCAAGACAGGTGCAGGCAATTTGGTAGGTGGGGTGGTGTTCATACCTTCTTGAGGAGCTATCATTGGTGTGATACCGGGTGCCTCGACATGAAGAGGAGTCTTTAGCCAAGGCAAGAACCAGCTCTTGCATGCGCCAATCCGTTTAGGGGTCTCCTCGTCATCGACTGTGTTGAGGGAAACCACGGCCACCTATGGGACTGGAGGGCCACTTGCTAGTTCAGCAAGGGGGATGTCATGTTGCACAAAGAGCAAACGAGTGTGGGGCAGCGCGGCAGAGATCACACGGGCAATTTACCCAGGTTCGGGCCGCCGTGAGGCGTAAAACCCTACTCCTGCTTTGGTGTATTGATGGTGGAATGGTGGTGGTGTGGCGTAGTACACTTGCCCGGCATGGGCAACAGTGGCTACGCGCGTATGGGGTTGTGAGTTATCCAACCTTCTAACCCTTTCTATGGTTTACATGGGCAAAGTAGTCATTGCACACTAATAAGATTGCAAACAGTGCTATCATACCTAACCCTGCTGGCTGATAGGGCTCATTAAATGCACCACTCAATGTCACGCCACTAGGCGCCCGACAAGCCTTGCCGGGCTATCTCGCCAGCTCCACGCCTTATTGCTTGACACGTCACAGGACGGGTGTCGTCTATAGGTATTTCCTGTAGAAAGAGGCTACCATGCGGCGAATGGTTGCCACTTAGTCACGTTGCAGCTTGACACCGCACTGATTGATGACATGGGTCGTGACGGAGTGGTTGGGTGAGGCGGTTCAGCCTTCGTGAGTCCCGGCAGGACCTGTCGGGACGTCTTGGACGTCTTCTTCTCGTGGTGGCCCCGTCCTTACCGGGCTCGCCTGCCCGGCAAGGCAGGCTTTTCTCCTGATGGCATCTTGCTTCTCTAGTTTGATCTTGGTCCTCTTGATCTGCATGTTGGCTTCTCAAAGCCCTTGGTCTCTTGCACTCTAACTTGGGTTGGTGTTGTACTCTTACTCACGTGCATGTGCATAGTATGGGCAATAGACCTAGGGTTTGTTGCATCAATAGAAGCCCCCGGGCCTGCCCCGAACGCGCTGTCGGGCGTCGCCGGGGTAGGGCCTAATAAGTGCACAGGCGGGGGTGTTGAAGAGGATGGCCTCTTGAGGTCTTATTTGCTTCTTCATTAATCTTGAGTCTTGGCCAGTTTTCGGTTTCCCCATGCGTCGTGCAAAGCCAGTGGTGCGGCCGCCCTGGTAATGGCCCGTGAATGACTTTAACACACGGGGTAGAAACTGCCAATTCACTCTTCCCATCACACCCTTATCCTTAGCCATGTATGCAGCATGCATCGCGTGGGGTAGGTAGCGGAGGCGCGAGGCGTAGGAGGGCATTAAGGCAAGGGTCTGGTGTTTCTTGAATTGGCGGAGAAGGACGGTGGCCGCCCTGTTGCGGGAGCTGTGATACGTCTCCAACGTATCTATAATTTTTTGATTGTTCCATGCTATTATATTATCAGCCTTGGATGTTTTATATGCATTTATATGCTATTTTATATGATTTTTGGGACTAACCTATTAACCTAGATCCCAGTGCCATTTTTTGTTTTTTCCTTGTTTTGAGTATCATAGAAAAGGAAAACCAAACGGAGTCCAATTGACCTGAAATTTCACGGAGATCATTTTTGGACCAGAAGAAGCCCACGGAGTACTGGAGATGGGCCAGAAGAGTCCCGAGACCACCACGAGGGTGGGGCGCACCCTACCCTCCTGGGCGCCTCGGGGACCCCCTGACTTGTTCTCGACTCCAACACCTCTTATATATACCCAAACTTCTAGAAAGAAACCTTGATCAGGAGTTCCGCCGCCGCAAGCCATTGTAGCCACCGAAAACCAATCTAGACCCGTTCTGGCACCCTGCCGGAGGGGGAATCCCTCTCCGGTGGCCATCTTCATCATCCTGGCACTCTGCATGACGAGGAGGGAGTAGTTCACCCTCGGAGCTAAGGGTATGTACCAGTAGGTATGTGTTTGATCTCTCTCTCTCTCTCTCTCTCGTGTTCTTGATTCGACACGATCTTGATGTATCACGAGCTTTGCTATTATCGTTGGGTCTTATGATGTTTCTCCCCCTCTACTCTCTTGTAATGGATTGAGTTTTCCCTTTGAAGTTATCTTATCGGATTGAGTCTTTAAGGATTTGAGAACACTTGATGTATATCTTGCATGTGCTTATCTGTGGTGACAATGGGATATACACGTGATCCACTTGATGTATGTTTTGCTGATCAACTTGCGAGTTCCGTGACCTTGTGAACTTATGCATACGTTGGAACATGTTTTCGTCTTGACTCTCTGGTAGAAACTTTGAGGCACTCTTTGAAGTTCTTTGTGTTGGTTGAATAGATGAATATGAGATTGGGTGATGCATATCATATAATCATACCCACGGATACTTGAGGTGACATTGGAGTATCTAGTTGACATTAGGGTGTTAGTTGATTTGTGTCTTAAGGTGTTATTCTAGTACAAACTCTAGGATGGATCGAACGGAAAGAATAGCTTCGTGTTATTTTACTACGGACTCTTGAATAGATTGATCAGAAAGGATAACTTTGAGGTGGTTTCGTACCCTACAATAATATCTTCGTTTGTTCTCCGCTATTAGTGACTTTGGAGTGACTCTTTGTTGCATGTTGAGGGATAGTTACAAGATCCAATTATGTTATTATTGTTGAGAGAACTTGCACTAGTGAAAGTATGAACCCTAGGCCTTGTTTCCTAGCATTGCAATACCGTTTTCGCTCACTTTTATCATTAGTTACCTTGCTGTTTTTATATTTTCAGATTACAAAAACATTTATCTACCATCCATATTGCACTTGTATCACCATCTCTTCGCCAAACTAGAGCACCTATACAATTTACCATTGTATTGGGTGTGTTGGGGACACAAGAGACTCTTTGTTATTTGGTTGTAGGGTTGCTTGAGAGAGACCATCTTCATCCTACGCCTCCCACGGATTGATAAACCTTAGGTCATCCACTTGAGGGAAATTTGCTACTGTCCTACAAACCTCTGCACTTGCAGGCCCAACAACGTCTACAAGAAGAAGGTTGTGTAGTAGACATCAAGCTCTTTTCTAGCGCTGTTTCCGGGGAGGTTAGCGCTTGAAGGTATATCTTTAGATCTTGCAATCCAATCTTTTAGTTTCTTGTTTTATCACTAGTTTAGTCAGTAAAAGAAAACTACAAAAAAATGGAATTGAGTATACCTCATATGCTTCATATTTTTAATGTCTTCCATGAAAATTGTTGGAAGAAGAATATATTAGAATGTTTGGCACTAAATGTTTGTATGATGAGTATGATTGTAATGTTGTTAGTATGAATTCCTTGAATATCTATGATGCTAATGATATGCAAAGCCACAACCTTGGGGATGCTATGTTTGATGAAGATGATATTCTTTGTCCCCCATGTTTTGATGAGAAAATTTATTACGATGATAGCATGCCTCCTATTTATGATGATTATATTGATGAAAGTGGGTTTGGAAGAGAGTCAACTTTAGGAAGTAATGATCCCACTATTTTGGAGGGTGTTGAATCTTATTGTGACAATTATGAAAGTGGATTTGGAGAGGTCATGACTTTATTTAGTAATGATTCCACTATTTCGGAAGAGGTTCCAATTGATTAAGAGAACAAAGTTGCTATTTATGATGATTATTGTGATGACATGTATGCTATAAAGAATAATGATATCCATGAAACTTTCCATCCTGACTTTAACTTTCAATTGGATTATGCTTCACATGATAGTTATTTTGTTGAGTTTGCTCCCACTACTATTGATGAGAATAAATTTTCTTATGTGGTGAGTAGTAAAATTTCTATGCTTGTAGATCATGAAAAGAATGCTTTGTGTGATGGTTACATTGTTTAATTCATTCATGATGCTACTGAAAATTATTATGTGGGAGGAACATACGCTTGTAGGAATTGCAATAATATCAAGTTTCCTCTCTATGTGCTTAAAGTTCCAAAGTTATGCTTGTTTTGCCTTCCTATGCTAGTTGATTATTGTTCCCATAAGTTTTTTGTTCACAAAATCCCTATGAATAGGATGTGGGTTAGACTTAAATGTGCTAGTCATATTCTTCATGATGCTCTCTTTATATTTCAATTCTTATCTTTTATGTGAGCATCATTGAAATCATAATGCCTGGCTAGGGGCGTCAAACGATAGCGCTTGTTGGGAGGCAACCCAATTTTATTTTTGTTCTTTTATTTTTGCTCCTGTTTAGTAATAAATAATTCATATAGTATCTGTTTATATGTGGTTTTATGTTTTAGTTAGTGTTCGTGCCAAGTAGAACCTTTGGGAAGACTTGGGTGAAGTCTTTGTGATCTTGCTGTAAAAAACAGAAACTTTAGCGCTCACGAGATTAGCTACCATTTTTTGTTGGAGAGTGATATTAAGTTGATTATTTTTTAAGGTTATTAATAGACAAATTCCTCACGTACACCAATTTATTTTAGAATTTTTTGAGTTCCAGAAGTATACGTTTGATACATATTACTACAGACTGTTCTGTTTTTGATAGATTCTGTTTTCTATGTGTTGTTTGCTTATTTTGATGAATCTATGAGTAGTATCAGAGGGTATGAACCATAGAGAAGTTGGAATACAGTATATATTACACCAATATGAATTTAGAATGAGTTCACAACAGTACCTAAGTGGTGATTTATTTTCTTATACTAACGGAGCTTACGAGTTTTCTGTTAAGTTTTGTGTTGTGAAGTTTTCAAGTTTTGGGTAAAGATTCGATGGACTATGGAATAAGGAGTGGCAAGAGCCTAAGATTGGGGATGCCCAAGGGACCCGAAGGTAATATTAAAGGACAACCAAGAGCCTAAGCTTGGCGATGCCCCGGATGGCATCCCCTCTTTCGTCTTCATTCATCGGTAACTTTACTTGGAGCTATATTTTTATTCACCACATGATATGTGTTTTTCTTGGAGCGTCATTTTATTTTATTTTGTTTTGCTTGCTGTTTGAATAAAATACCAATATCTTAAATTCTTAAATGTTAGAGAGTCTCCACATAGTTTCATAATTATTCGACTACTCATTGAGCTTCACTTATATTTTTCGGAGTAGTTTGTCGTTTGCTCTACTGCCTCACTTATATCTTCTTAGAGCATGGCGGGGGTTTTATTTTATAGAAATAGATGGACTCTCATGCTTCAGTTATATTATTTTGAGAGTCTTTTAGAACAGCATGGTAATTTTTGGGGTTATATAATTAGTCCTAATATGATAGGCATCCAAGATGGGTATAATAAAAACTTTCATATAAGTGCATTGAATACTATGAGAAGTTTGATACTTGATAATTGTTTTGAGATATGAAGATGGTAATATTAGAGTTGTGCTATTTGAGTAATTGTGAATTCGAGAAATACTTGTGTTGAGGTTTGCAAGTCCCGTAGCATGCACGTATGGTAACCGTTGTGTGACAAATTTGAAGCATGATGTGTTTCTTTGATTACCTTCCTTATGAGTGGCGGTCGGGGACGAGTGATGGTCTTTTCCTACCAATCTATCCCCCTAGGAGCATGCGCGTAGTGCTTGGTTTTTGATGACTTGTAGATTTTTGCAATAAGTATGTGAGTTCTTTATGACTAATGTTGAGTCCATGGATTATACGCACTCTCACCCTTCCATCATTGCTAGCCGGTGCATCCAAACCCCGTTATATGATACACTCTATCACACATAAGCCTCCTTATATCTTCCTCAAAACAGCCACCATACCTACCTATTATGGCATTTCCATAGCCATTCCGAGATATATTGCCATGCAACTTTCCACCATCCATTTATTATGACACGCTTCATCATTGTCATATTGCTTTGCATCATCATGTAGTTGACATCGTATTTGTGGCAAAGCTACCGTTCATAATTTCATACATGTCACTCTTGAATCATAGCACATCCCGGTACACCGCCAAAGGCATTCACATAGAGTCATATTTTGTTCTAAGTATCGAGTTGTAATCCTTGAGTTGTAAATAAATAGAAGTGTGATGATAATCATTATTAGAGCTTTGTCCCGTGTGAGGAAATAAAAAAAGGGAGAAAAAAGAGAAAGGCCAAAAACAAAAAAAGGAGAAGGCCCAAAAAACAAAAAAAACAAAAAAATGAGAGTAAAAGAGAGAAGGGGCAATGCTACTATCCTTTTACCACACTTGTGCTTCAAAGTAGCCCCATTGTCTTCATGATAGAGAGTCTCTTATTCTGTCACTTTCATATACTAGTGGGAATTTTTCATTATAGAACTTGGCTTGTATATTCCAACAATAGGTTTCCTCAAATGCCCAAGGTCTTCGAGAGCAAGCAAGTTGGATGCACACCCACTTAGTTTCTTTTGTTGAGCTTTCATACATTTATAGCTCTAGTGCATCCGTTGCATGGCAATCCCTACTCCTCGCATTCACATCAATTGACGGGCATCTCCATAGCCCATTCATTAGCCACATCAATGTGAGACTTTCTCCTTTTTTGTCTTCTCCACACAACCCCCATCATTATATTCTATTCTACCCATAGTGCTATGTCCATGGCTCACACTCATGTATTGCGTGAAAGTTGAAAAAAGTTTGAGAATACTAAAGTATGAAACAATTGCTTGGCTTGTCATCTGGGTTGTGCATGATGGGAGCATTTTCTGTGACGAAAATGAAGCATGGCCAAACTATATGATTTTGTTCGGATGAGCTTTCTTTGGCTATGTTATTTTGAGAAGACATAATTGCTTGGTTAGTCTGCTTGAAGTATTATTATTTTTATGTCAATATTAAACTTTTTTATTAAATCTTTCGGATCAGAACATTCATGCCATAGTAAAGAAAATTACATTGAAATTATGTTAGGTAGCATTCCACATCAAAAATTCTATTTTTATCATTTACCTACTCGAGGACGAGCAGGAATTAAGCTTGGGGATGCTTCATACGTCTCCAACGTATCTATAATTTTTGATTATTCCATGCTATTATATTATCAACCTTGGATGTTTTATATGCACTTATATGACTTTTGGGACTAACCTAGAGTCCAGTGCCTGTTTTCTATTTTTTCCTTGTTTTTGAGTATCGCAGAAAAGGAAAACCAAACGGAGTCCAATTGACCTGAAATTTCACGGAGATCACTTTTGGACCAGAAGAAGCCCATGGAGTACCGGAGATGGGCCAGAAGAGTCCCGAGGCCACCACGAGGGTGGGGGAGCACCCTACCCCCCTGGGCGCCTCGGGGACCCCCCTGACTTGTTCCCGACTCCAACACCTCTTATATATACCCAAACTTCCAGAATGAAACCTAGATCGGGAGTTCCGCCGTCGCAAGCCTCTGTAGCCACTGAAAACCAATCTAGACCCGTTCCGGCACCCTACCGGAGGGGGGAATCCCTCTCCGGTGGCCATCTTCATCATCCCGGCGCTCTCTGTGATGAGGAGGGAGTAGTTCACCCTCGGAGCTAAGGGTATGTACCAGTAACTATGTGTTTGATCTCTCTCTCTCTCTCTCCCGTGTTCTTGATTCGGCACGATCTTGATGTATCGCGAGCTTTGCTATTATAGTTGGGTCTTCTGATGTTTCTCCCCCTCTACTCTCTTGTAATGGATTGAGGTTTCCCTTTGAAGTTATCTTATAGGATTGAGTCTTTAAGGATTTGACAACAATTGATGTATGTCTTGCATGTGCTTATCTCTGGTGATAATGGGATATTCATGTGATCCACTTGATGTATGTTTTGGTGATCAACTTGCGAGTTCCATGACCTTGTGAATTTATGCATAGGGGTTGGCACACGTTTTCATCTTGACTCTTCGGTAGAAACTTTGGGGCACTCTTTGAAGTTCTTTGTGTTGGTTGAATAGATGAAACTGAGATTGTGTGATGCATATCGTATAATCATACCCACGGATACTTGAGGTGATATTGGAGTATCTAGGTGACATTAGGGTTTTGGTTGATTTGTGTCTTAAGGTGTTATTCTAGTACGAACTCTAGGATGGATCAAACGGAAAGAATAGCTTCGTGTTATTTTACTACGGACTCTTGAATAGGTCGATCAGAAAGGATAACTTTGAGGTGGTTTTGTACCCTATAATAATCTCTTCGTTTGTTATCCGCTATTAGTGACTTTGGAGTGACTATTTGTTGCATGTTGAGGGATAGTTATATGATCCAATTATGTTATTATTGTTGAGAGAACTTGCACTAGTGAAAGTATGAACCCTAGGCCTTGTTTCCTAACATTGCAATACCATTTTTGCTCACTTTTATCATTAGTTACCTTGCTGTTTTTATATTTTCAGATTACAAAAACATTTATCTACCATCCATATTGCACTTGTATCACCATCTCTTCGCCGAACTAGTGCACCTATGCAATTTACCGTTGTATTGGGTGTGTTGGGGACACAAGAGACTGTTTGTTATTTGGTTGCAGGGTTGCTTGAGAGAGACCATCTTCATCCTACGCCTTCCACGGATTGATAAACCTTAGGTCATCCACTTGAGGGAAATTTGCTACTGTCCTACAAACCTCTGCACTTGGAGGCCCAACAACGTCTACAAGAAGAAGGTTGTGTAGTAGACATCAAGCTGCTCCCCTCCTCGCCCCGCCTATAAAAGGTGGCATGGAGAGATGGCAGAGTCATCCACCCTTGCGCTTCTTCTTCCTTGGTCTCCTGCTTCTAGTTGATTATGCCGAAGGGAAGAGCCTGGGGCCAGCCCCCGGTCTCTTGGTCGAGGCTGGTGTTGCCAAATGTTGGTGTTGGTGCTCAAGGAGTGAGTCTGGTCCTTGCTGTGGTGGATCTCTTGGTGTCTTCAGGGCTTGCCCGAGAGGCAGGGATAGATATCGTTGGTAATCCTAGCACAGCCCCTCGCGGAGGTCTTGGGGTTGATGTCGACGAGGGGCTAGCCTTCCTGCCTGCCAAGGTGGGAGGCAGTGCGCTTCGAGCCCCCTAGCCATCTTGGTCGCTCACCGTCTCCCCAGAGAGGGTGCTGGACCACGAGCCGGCGCTCCCCAGGGATGGTGTCGACGGATATGAAGCTAGGGGAGAAGGAGAAGATGAGAGGTAGGCCGTCCAGTCAGAGTGCAATAACATGGACGCGTTCGTGTCATACTGGCAGCCCGCTACCCGTCTGTCTGGCTCTCCTCCTCTTTCCCCGGCGCCGTCATCTCTGTTTTCCCGGCTACCGGGGAAAGGCTTGCCCCTCTGGTGCTTCCACCTCCGCCAGTGGTCTTCCAGCTGGGCCTGGACGTCTTTGTTCGCCGGAGTTTGTGCTGGAGCCTTCGACTGGTCTGGAGGTGGTGACCAGGGGGCCGCCATGGTGCTCCTTCCATCTTCCTCCTTCGCAGCCTCACCACTCTCGATCTTGTCAGGATGCGCTCGACAAGCCCTAACGGGATCGAGGTGGCGTTGTGCTTGCACACGTCCCGGCCTCTTTCTCTTCCCACCACACTACCTGGGACAAGAGGGACAGGGAGAGGAGTTTACAGAGCGCTTATATTTTTTTTTCAAACTTAAATCTATAGGTGCTTGCCAAATTTTAATTCAAATAATGTAATCTTTCGAGTCCATGTTTGTGTTCTGTAATGCTTGTACTTGTATTCTGCATATTAATGAAAAAGATGAACCTTGCCGGGAACTCGCGCCTGTATATGTCCATGCGGAGGTGGGATGCCCCTTTAATGTAAATAAATGAGTTTCCCCGGCAGGCTATCCTGCCGGTACTCTTTTGTCTGCCGGAGAACTATGCCTACCAGGCAAAACACAAAGGGACCAGCCCCCCGCCAACTTCCTTTTACAGAGGCCATTACGAGCACTCTGACTGAAACAACGTTCAAGTCAAGAATGGGAGGATCTAAGTCCCAAAGGAGTGGCAAGGCTTTCTCATGCACAAGTTATAGCTTACAGAACACTAATGGGCAAGTGGTAGAACTTATCTGTTTTTGGCTTGCCGGGGATTGCAGTGTTGGGCTCTATCCTCAACTGCTTTTCAAAGCCAAGTTAACATCAGGAACCTTTAGCTTCATGCAGATGACTATGAATGCAGGATGCATTCCTATCTATATGCATATGCAAATGCTTATGCAGTGCTCTTGGAATGCTCATTCATGCATGCAACTTGGTCGCCCCCAACGCTTCATTTATTTTCTATTGCACAGGGTTATCGCCCTAGCTTATTACAAGGGGTTACATGCAGCTGAGGCAAGGCCTGTACAAAAGGGTGGTTGCCGAGCAGGGCCCGACAGCCACGCCTTATGGGTAGAACTTGCGGAGATGCTCAATATTCCATGAGTTTTGCAACTGAGTGGCATCTCCGGTCTCCGGACGAACTGCGCCAGGTCTGGTGACTCGTACTACCCAGTAAGGGCCTTCCCACTTCGGGGACAACTATATTTGTACCCTTGGCGGACTGAACACACCTAAGGACAAGGTCGCCTTTTGAAAGGATCAAGATGGACCTAGAGGGGGGTTAATAGGTACAATTACAAATTTTAATTATTACTCATCAATTTTAGGCAATAATCACTACAAAAAAAGACACATCCATGACATTTTGGGCCAAACGAATTTTTTTCTGTCATACATATGACCCTTCTATGACGATAATTGTGACAAAACCCGGTATCATCATAGATGTGGTGGGCTCCTAATTCTATGACAAAAAATCATGAAAGAAAATGGGCTGTCCATGACGGAAAAAACCGTGGTAGAAGCGAGGGGGAGGAAAATTTTGGGGAGTTCCCAGTTATGGTGGGAGGTCGGGGGCCGAGCGATGCATGTTCCTCTCGTACACGTACGCGCGTGTGTGCGAGGCGTTGGCTCTAACTGAACCCGAGCGAGGCGTTGGGCTCTAACTGAACCCGAGCGATTGCACTGCAGGCTACGCGTTACTTAACCAGAGCGATCGATCGATGGCTGTTAACTGAACCCGATCGAGCAATTCCTTCGCTACTGCTGCTAACTGAAGCCGATCGATGGAATGAACAGTGAGCGTTGCGGGGGGGGGGGGGTGGATGAACAGTGAGCGGTGGCGTTGCCTCTGGATGAAGATGACCCCGTGGTGTGGTGGAGGGCTGGATAAACAGTAGAGGGTGGAGGGGTGCCCGTGGAGGGGTGGATGAACAGGACCCCGTGGTGTGGAGGGCTGGATGAACAGTAGATGGTGGAGGGGTGGTTGAACAGGACCCCGTGGTGTGGAGGGCTGGATGAACAGTAGACGGTGGAGGGGTGCCCATGGAGGGGTGGTTGAACAGGACCCCGTGGTGTGGAGGGCTGGATGAAAAGTAGATGGCGGAGGGGTGGTTGAACAGTAGCCGGTGGAGTAGCTCGCGGTGGAGGCTGGATGAACAGGAGCCCGTGGAGGCTGAATGAATAGGAGCCCGTGGAGGCTGGAGGAGGTCGACGGTGGAGATGAACAGTATCCCGTGGAGTCCTGTTTTGCGGTATGCCACACCCCTCCCGATGAACAGGACCCCCATTTCGACCGTAGCGCTCCAACACAAGTCCGTTTCGTCCGTTTTGCAGTACGCCACACCCCCTCCCGATCAATAGGACCCCCGTTTTGACCATAGGAGGTCCGTTTCCTCCGTTTTGCGGTACGCCAGACCCCTCCCGATGAACAGGATCCCGTTTCGAACGTGGCCGGTCGAACACAAGGCCGTTTCCTCCGTTCTGCGGTACGCCAGGCCTCGTTTCCATCGCCTGTTCCGTCCAAGCCCTCATGATGAACACGACGCATTCCGTTGCCTCCCCATGAACACGACGCATTCCATTGCCTCCCCATGAACACGACGCATTCCGTTGCCTTCCCATCAACACGACGACGACGATGTTTCTCCGTTCCGACCCAGCCATGTACACGAGCCCTAGTCGTACGTATGCGCGAGTAGGTGTTTGAGACCCCGCCCGTATGTACACATACGTGGCCGTATTTTCTTTCTTGCACCCTGGCCGTTGTACGTACATGTAAATGCTATGTGCATGCCTCTACTACGACACGTGCGCGCCTCCTATGACACGTGCGCGCCACTACATCGACCAGTATGTACGTACACATTCGCGACCAGAATGACAACGCTATGTATGCTTCGACCAGGTGGGTCCCGACTGTCAGGCACTTCCTTGCCTGCGGAGATGTAGCTGGTCGGTCCCAGCAGTCAGGGGGCGAATCGTTTTTTTTGCCTGGACGCACTTCCTTGCGTGCGAAGATGTAGCTGGTGGGTCCCAGCAGTTAGGGGGAAACATTTTTTTCACGATGGAAGTCTCTCCACGTACAGTCCACGTCCGATGGAAGTCGTTCCTTGACCACGTTGAGCACGCCGCGCCCAGAGCACCAGGGCGGTGGACGACGGCAAGGCCTAGGAAGGGGACGACACGGAGGCAGGGAAGACTCGGTAGTTGTTTCCCACGCTGAGGGGAGTACGACTGTACGAGGGTTTACTGGTTCATCTGCCGTCACCAAAGAATAACAACAGGTGTGGGTGAGTAGAGGGATGGCTAGGCCAGCGATGGGAGTACGGTCGGGCGGTGAGGCCTGCGCAGCAGCACAGCCGGCCGCGAGGAGGAGGGAGCAGGCAGTCCCGCCGGCGCTTGTTTGAGCGGCTGGAGCAGGAAGAGCAGAGATTGAAGAAGCACGACGGCCGTTGGATGGACATCCAACAGTCAGTGCTTGTGCGTCAACCTTTTTTTAGGAAAGCCTCAAATCTTTGGAAAACAACATACAGTCCATCTACCATTATTTCTAATAATTTACAGCCCTTTTGCTAATTCTTAAGGTTTTTTTGGAGCCCATATTCTTTTTGTTAGCATTACAGCCCATATTGTGGCAACGGTTAAAAAATTATACGAAATTTTGCATATTTCAGTGCGGTCCGAACTATTTTAATCCCGAAATTTCGACTCACATTCAAACTGATTTTAAAAATAAATGTATATCAATATAAAATCCAACAAATTCTCCACGCATAAAAATTAATGTAATTTAAAATCTTGAAATGAAAAAAAGATATTTGAAACTAATTGCAGGTTTGATGTGTTTTGAAAATGTACAACCCATTTCTCATTACTGATGGGCCATTCTCGGCCAACCGAATGAAAGCTCTCCTCGTCTTGAAAGATTTACAGCCCAACAGGCCTGACAAAGCGACTTACTTGGCAAATCACAAAAAAACTGGGCTGTGGCCGTGGACCCAGCTGTCAGCCTCTCCACGTACAGTACTCTTCCGATGGAAGTCGTTCCTTGACCATGTTGACCACACCGAGCAGAGAGCACCACGGTGGCGGACGACGGCGAGGCCTAGGAAGGGGGCGACGCGGCAGTGGAAGCCCGCGCGGAGAGGACTACGAGGGTTCACTGGTTCGGCTGCGGTGTGAGGCTGCCGTCGCCGTAGGGCCTGGCGAGCGGTGGGAATAGTAGGGGGCGGTGAGGCCTCTGCGGCAGCACAGCCGGCCACGGGAGGCAGGAGCATGCGGCACGACCGGCGCTGCTTTGGGCGGCTGGAGCAAGAAGACCAGAGGTTGAAGAAGCACTACGGTCG
The DNA here is from genome assembly GCA_034509565.1 of Triticum monococcum. Classification (NCBI taxonomy): domain Eukaryota; kingdom Viridiplantae; phylum Streptophyta; class Magnoliopsida; order Poales; family Poaceae; genus Triticum; species Triticum monococcum. The sequence continues at coordinate 526,883,203 of CM067847.1, forward strand.
TTGGATGGACATCGTACGATCACTGGAGCTAGAATCGTTCATATTGACTAAGTTAACAAAGCCCTTCGTCCTCGTCAACTTAGTAGGCCCACAAGTCAGCCTCCCAGCAAGGTGGGTCCCAGCTAGCCGGGGGAGTATTCATTTTTTGTGCGTAATAAGGAGGCACTTCCGTTGGGTCCGAGCTGACAGCGGGGGGAACATTTTTTTCACGAAATACGGTGGCCTGTCCGCTGGGTCCCAGCAGTCAGGGGGAAACAATTTTTTTCGCAAAATACTGGTGGCCCGTCCGGTGGGTCCCCGCTGTCAGGTGGAGGAATAATTATTTTCCGCGTAATAAGGAGGCACTTCCTTGCGGCTGCCGTGGACCCAGCTGTCAGCCTCTCCACGTATAGTACTCTTCCGATGGAAGTCGGTCGTTGACCACGTTGACCACGCCGCGCCGTGAGCACCAGGGCGGTGGACGACGGCTAGGACTAGGAAGGGGACGACTCGGAGCCGGGGAAGACACAACAGTGGATGCCCACGCGAAGAGGAGTACGAGGGTTCACTGGTTCGGCTACGGTGTGAGGCTGTTGTCGTCGCAGAATAACGGGGGGTGTGGATGAGTAGAGGCATGGCCTGGCCAGCTATGGGAGTAGTAGGGGGCGGAGAGGCCTCCGCGGCATCACAGCCGGCCATGGGAGGCAGGAGCACGCAGCACGACCGGCGCTGGTTTGGGCGGCTGGAGCAAGAAGACCAGAGATTGAAGAAGCACTACGGCCGTTGGATGAACATCCTATGGTAACAGGAGCTAGAATCGTTCATATTGACTAAGTTGACAAAGCCCTCCGTCCCCGTCAACTTGGTAGGCCCACAAGTCAGCCTCCCACTATGCTAGGTTCCAGCTGGCAGGGGGAATATTCATTTTTTGTGCATAATAAGGAGGCACTTCCTTGCGTGCGAAGATAGTTGGTGGGTCCGACATGTTAGCGGGGGGCACTTTATTTCACGAAATACAGAGGCCCTTCCGGTGGGTCCCAAATGTCAGGTGGAGGAATCATTTTTTTGCGCGTAATAAGGAGGCATTTCCTTGTGTGCGGCCGTGGACCCAGCTGTAAACCTCTCCACGCACAGTCTACTTCTGATGGTGTCGTTCGTTGACCACGTTGACCACACTGCGCCGAGCGCATCCAAGGTGGTGGACGACGGCGAGGCCCCGGACAGCAACGAGCCGGAGATGGGAAGACGCGGGAGTAGAGTTGCAGACAGACAGGTGTACGAGGGTTAACTGGTTCTAGTGCGGTGTGGTACGGCAGTCGGTGGAGAAGAATACGAGGTGTAGAGGGGTGGAGGGATGGCCTGACCAACGGTGGAGTAGCGCTTCATAGCAAAGTGTGCTAAGCAGAGCTGCTAGCAGCAGGAGGCGGGAGGTGGTCCCGGCGGCGCTGGAGGAAGAAGCCGAGAGATTGAAGATGGATGCCGGTCGTCGGATGTAAATCCAACGGGTAACATGTCAGAATCATTTGTTGGCTAAATTGACAACGACTTGCATTGGCTTCGACCTATTGGCCCACATTTCAGCCTTCAAAAATGTGGCACGTATTTCAACCCATTTTTTCAGAATTTACAGTCTGTTTTTTGCGCGGTAGAATTTACAATCAATTTGATCTTTTTTTTGAATTACAGCCATTAGCTGGGCTAGGTGAACAAATAATGTAGCGTCCATGCAGCCCATTTATTTTATTTCGTAAAAAATTACAGGCCATTTGCACTTTCTCGAAATACACGATTTTGCTGGGCTGATTCTAATTATAATGTTGGGTTGGGCCAGCAATGTTATCAAAAAATAAAAAGGGGCTGAGCATTTTGTTATAAATATATTTAAATAATAAGTGATATTATTACATTCGTCCTTAAATCTTACCAAGCTTTTGTACACAATCACTAGGATTTTCGTGCCAAAACAATCCAGGATTTTATTTGTTAAGAAATTATTTTTATAAGTTAATAAGATGTGGGATATTGTTTTCTTACATATGTAAGTATCTGTTAAATATATGATGACAATAAAAATAATATATAATAACATATAAAATAATTTTTTTTAGAAAAACAGGGAGCATCTCTCCGGTTCCATTGCTGAGAACGAAACCACAACATATTCTGATACAGCAGTTCAAAGAGCAGTTCGAAAGCAAAGGTAGAAAAGATACAAACTAGGGGGTGGATGAAAAAGTTCTCTGAATAACACAAATCACCCGAGCGGTGCCAAAGGCAGAGCGGATAGAGCACTCAAATGAGACAAGGAGGGTCTAGCGAAGCCTTCATGGTCTTCAGCCGAGGGGCCGTGTCAGCTTGTGGCGACCAGTAAGCAAGCGGAGACACCGAGCTGGAAGGCATAGCATGGTGGATGTCCCCCTTTTTCGGCGCCAGGTGCCCATCATCTTCATCAAAGATCTTGAGACGAGCCCACAGGTCCAGCCCCAGAGTAGGTCGAGCCTTGTTCAGCCACAAGTGATAGCCAACAGTTTCTGGAGGGATCTTGTTAGGGTTTCCACGAAGCTCGTAAACTTGTCCTTGTCCGATCCGCAGGAGAGAATCGCCCAGTTCCTCACCATGTTCCTGATCAACCTCAAGACCTGCAGAATGGAAATCCAGGAGGTGTTACTGAAAATCATAGCATTTCTATATTTCCAGAGGCACCAAAGGACAGCTGAGCTAACAGTGTTTAAAACTGAGAACTTTTTGGTAGCAATCCAGAATCTGGCAATAGATTCGAAGGATGAGCCAATCTGAATAGAGAAATATTCCTCAATGTGGGCCCAGAGATGTTTAGCAACTATACATTAAAAAATAGGTGAGAACAAGACTCTTGTTCTAAGCAGTAAACACAATCAAGGGGTTTGATGATGTGTCTCTTCCTAAGGTTATCCCTAGTCATCAATTTGTTTTTGGAGAGAAGCCAGAGAAATACATGAATTTTAGGAGGAACTCTCAATTTCTAGACAGCAGGGATAAACACGTGTTGAACCCCTCTAAAGTTAATAACATGATAGAGGGAGCTGGAGGAATACTTCCCCTTATTGTCCAGCTGCCAAATCAGGGCATCCGGCTCGGCAGTAAAGGTAATGCTTGTGGCAATTTCCTCCAACTGGAACCATTGTTCCATGAGACTATCACTAAAGTTCCTTCTAAAAAAGAGTTTTAGGCATTGACCGTCCCAAACTTCATTGACACTTTTGTTAAGCTCATTGCAGACAGAGTAAATAGGCCAAAATTGGACTGCTAGGGGGGATGTGCCAAACCTAGTATCTTCCCAGAACCTGGTTCTGCTCCCATCCCCTATGTTCCATCTGTAGCCAAATTTCACAGCATGCATAATAGATTTTAATCCTTTCCAGAATCTAGAGGTCTTAGGGTTGGAGGAAGGGACAAAAATATTAGGTTTATTTCCTAGGTATTATGGGCAATAAGAAGCTTCCAGGGTTTCAGGTCTTCCTCATAGAACCTTTTAATCCAAGACCCTAGAAGACAGATGTTAATTTCTTGGAGGTGAGGTATGCCTAGGCCTCCAAAATCTTTTTTCATAGAGAGTAGGGCCCAATTAGCAAGGTGTAGCTTCCTATTTCCCTCAAAATCATTCCACAAGCAATGAGACATCTCAGAATTGATGAGGTTCACTGCCAATTTAGGGAACTTGAAGGAGAGGAGATACACTGGAATGCTAGCCAAACAAGCTTGTATGAGGATCAATCTACCTCTGTAAGAGAGAAGTTTGCCCCTCCACCCAGCAATCCTTTTAATGATTTTATCCAGAAGGGTTGGATATCCTCTCTCCTCAGTTTATCATAGTGGAAAGGGATACCTAGGTACTTAATGGGGAAGTTACCTTTATTACAGACTAGAATAGAGAGGAAGTCAGCTAACTCCTGATCATCCATGTTGATAGGGATGAGTTCACTTTTAGAGTAGTTGATTCTCACGCCTGAGACTTGTTCAAACTAGGTTAGAACAGTTTTCAGATTGCTAGCATGTGTGGAGTCATTGTCCAAGAAAAGGATGGTATCATCTGCATATTGAAGGAAGATGATGCCACCAGGGCAGACCTCGGGACAGAGCCCTGCAATCAGACTATGATCAGCAGCTTTGCTCAGCATTTTAGTAAGAACGTCCACTACTAAATTAAACAAAAGCGAGGAGATGGGGTCACCTTGCCTAAGGCCTTTACCAGCAAGAAAAAAATCACTTTCACAGTTATTTAACTTGACCCCAACAGACCCCCCGTGAGTAAGTTGCTGGATCCAACTCTCCTCTATGAATGGCTTGGAAAAGATCTAATAGATCTTTTTTCACCAAGTCCCAAAAATGCTGGTAAAACAAGAAGCGAAACCCATCAGGACCAGGAGCCCCATAAGGATAAGAGCTAAAAATGGCTTCCTTCACCTCTGTCTCTGAAAAAGGGGCTTCTAGTAGCTCATTTTCAGCAGGAGAGAATTTTTCAGAAGCAGAGAAAAATTGTTTGTAGAGAGAACCCAGAAGGGTTTTCTTTCTTAAACTGGTCTTTGTAGAAGTCACTAGCCACTTTCAGCATCTCATTTACCTCAGTAACAGGGCCATTAGGGCCATCAAGGGAGTGAATGAGGGTTTTCCTCCTCCTCTGGTTAGCTACTTCATGGAAGTAAGCAGTATTTCTATCACCCTCCTTAATGTTCCTATCTCTAAACCTTTGTTTGGCTTTGATTTCTTCTTGAAGCCAAATTTTCTTGAGCTCTCCATGGACAAAGTTTAATCTATTAGTCTCAGTGTAACATCCCAAATTTTCAATTTGGAATGTTATACATTAGATCATCATGCATATCATATTTTATTTTGCTTTTGGTTTTGATCCTAGAAAATCCTAAGCAACTCAAGGACCCACGGAGAGAGTTGGGGATTTCGTTATTTACATATTTGAGTTTTCTTAAATTTTGTAAACAGGATCGTTTGATTTTATTTATTTTATCATCAATTATTTCTATTACAAAAATATGAGAGAGGGAATAAAATGACTTTCCCAAAATATAGAAATATTGAGGATTTAATAAAAAAATCAAATAAGATTTATTTCAGAGTTTTTCGGTATTTTTAATTGAATTTAGGAAAAATACGCGTTTTTAAAGTTGTATTTTGGGCCCAAATAAATGTTCACTTTATCGGGCTTGATTTTAGAAACCCGGGAAAATTTATTTCATGATATTTGGAGTCCGTTTAGTATTTATTTTTATTTTTCTTCCGAGCGTAATAATTAAAAAAAGAAACCGACAATGGGCCGTACCTGAGCGGGACTCCGCCCGGGAGCGCCTTTAAATAGCGAGGCACCCGGCGTCCCAGCCCATAACCGCGCCCGCGCCCGAAACCCTAGCCCGCCACCGCCGCCGCCGCCGACTCGCCGGAGTTGCACGCCGCCCGAGGTTCGCCGCTGCCTCGACTTCCGTGCCGATTTTTTTAAATATATATATATATATATATATATTCGGTTTTATTTTCGATTTTTTTATTATTTTAATTATTTTCGGATTAGGTTAATTAACGATTAATCTATTCGTCGTTTTTCTTTTTTGTCGGATTTTCCGCGATTATTTTCTGATCGCGATTTCTGATCCGATTTTTGTTTTAGAATAACTTTTCGCTCGTTTATCAGAATCAGGCGATTCAAGCGCCTGGAGTTTCGTCTCGAAACCCTCTTTCCGAATAATCAACTTAAACAAGTTTTTGCTACTGTAAAATTTGACTTAGATCCAGATTACTAGAACGAAGTTGATTTCTTTCGCCGTTTGATTTCTTTTGCTTCGTTCGATTTGATTCTTTTTGCAAACCAGGGTAAGTTGAACTTTTTGGTTAGATCTTCTATTTGAGTTTTACCTGTGCATTAGATGAGTACTTATTGTATGCTTGTTTGTTTGTCTGCGATAGAATACCCGGAGTGCGCCGCCTGTTACTTCTAATCTCTAGGTTTCGCGGATCATTAGGAAGGCAAGTAACACTTTGATCATACTTTTTCTACAACCCAGTTTTATTGCATTAGATCAACCCTCACACATTGCATGATTAGGATCTAATTAAATTGTGGGATGGGAAGTAGATGAGGTAGTACCTATTACCTGTTTATTATCAAACCTTTGGGAGTTATTTCTACGTTTGCTTATTATGCCATGCTATGCTAGTAGACGTGGATTGGGTGAGTGATATCCATGACAGATGTGAGATTGTTAATTAATGGTTTATCTAAGGTGGCAACCTAAACACACATCTGGGTGGATTGAGGCACCTGGGTATTCCAGGACTTGCCTGTTTTTCTTTTGGACCGCCACCCAGGCTCAAAGGGATCATGAGATTATTCATACTAGAAACTTCCGTGTGCAGCCACAAGCCATTATGGGCTCTAGCATAGTTGATTAAGTCGTGCGAACTCTTACAGGGTAGACTAGCAGATGTAGGGGAAATTAGGTGTACCGGTCTATCCATCGTAAGGTGCTAGCGCTTCTGAAAGACTGTGTCTCTGTCATCCGTTTCTCAAGCACCATGTAGTGCGAGAAATCCAACGGAGGCGATCGAGTCTTGTGGGGAAAAGTGCGCAAACCTCTGCAGAGTGTAATAAACTAATCATGGTTAGCCCTGTCCCCGGTTATGGACATCTTGAGTATCTAGTACCTGGATTATCATGTGAATCTCAACATGTTACTCTAAAGTTAATTTTGTTGGGTTTGCTAAATGATGATGCTTAATTGGGATTGAGAATGCTATCAACCATTCTCAATGTTTAACAACCACCATGATAGTAACTAAATTTATTCCTTTGAAGTAGGGAAAAATTGGCTTTACGCAAAAACTGTAACCATAGAGCTTTCCACCAGCCAAATATGCATATAGTATAGTTGTTTCATTCCATTACTCTCTATGTGTTACCTTGCTAGCATATTCCATGTGCTGACCCGTTCTCGGGCTGCAACGTTAATGTTGCAGACTTTTCAGACGATGATTAAGGAGTTTTTAGGTCGTGGTTCTATACTCAGTGATGCTGTTGGAGTTGATGGACTCACTTATCTTCCAAGCCTTCCGCTGTTATCGTTATTAGATGGCCTTAAGCCATATTTATTGTAATAGGTTCTCTTTTGAGACACTCGATGTAATAAGTGTGTGATTTCTACTCTGTTATAAATCCTCTGAGTACTATGTGGTGTCAGCATTACTGATCCAGGGATGACACCGGAGCACAGAGATCAGACTGTTTGAGGTCTGGTCGCTACAGAGATGGTATCAGAGCTCACGCTGACTGTAGGAAACGACCACTAAGCTAAGAGATGTAGATCACTACTCACTCTCTTCTCTTCTGACTTCTCATCTTTTCTACTCTTTAGGATGGCGGATGCAAGGAACAAGTACACACAACCAGATGAAGATACACCCTTTGGACGCCACTTGAAGGAAGTCACTAGATACCTGAACATAGGAGTACCAAGCTTCACGGGAACCTACAATGCCACTTTACCTGAAGAAGAGCGCTGGATGATTCAAGTTCAAGTTCCAGGAAGGACGTTCATGCCAGTCACTGAGCCCATAGAGTTTTCTTTTGATGCACCAACTTGGAGTCTAGGAAAGAGTATGGCAGCTCACATTGCCATGGGACGCATTGGAGAAGTCTACCGCAAGGATCTCAAGGATACTATCTACCAGATTTGCGGACGCCGAGATGAACACTGGGAGATGATCAGCACCAGGAAAGATAGATCAATTGCAGCTTTTATCCAGGAGTTAAACCAGCACATTCGACGACAGGAGAATCAGATGTGCGCCGACATGATAGATCTGAAGAAGGCTAAGACTAGAATCAAGGAACTGGAGGAAGAACTCAAGGCTACACGTGAAGATTATGAAGAAGAAATTGAAGTATTGGTGGAGAAGAATGACGACCTGATCAAGAAGATTGGAATATTTATGGGAGGCCCGACACCAGTAGATGAAGACGAAGAACCCAAGGAGATTAGCCCGGAAGACTACATCATCATCGACGGCACCGACTCGGAAGCAGATAGTAGCGATGATGACTATGTTGATGAAGCTGGAGCCGATATCATGGAGTCTACAACCGTAGAATATTTCTAGTAGACTACCTCACTACTAGTAGTAGTCCACCATGTAAATTTAGTAGTCCGAGCACTTTTGCGATAGCTAGATCGATTGTATGCCTTTGTTTGATTGAATGAAGTGAATTGTTTTCTTTTGCCTCATGTGCATATGGGTAGTGTTTTCTCTTTAGACCCCCTCTGTTCTTATATCTCATCTTTTCTAAACCCTCAGATGCCTCCGAGACATGACCCCGGATTTGCCTTTCCACCGGAGCTCACCCAGTTGATCCAGCAGCAGAACACCTTGATGCAGTTGCTAGTTCAGAATCAGAATCAGGGGAACAATAACAACAACCCACCACGACCACCACCACCTGTTGACCACTTAGCCCATTTTCTTAGGCTGAATCCGTCGGTGTTTTCCAGTAGCATCGAGCCGATAGTAGCAGATGATTGGCTCCGCAAGACAGCTAGGGAGTTGACCACAACAGGATGCACAGATGCGGAGAAGGTGAAGTTTGCCGCACATCAGTTAGAAGGACCCGGAGCATCATGGTGGGAGAATTTCACAGCCACCTTCCCAGTCGACACTGTCACATGGGACCAGTTTCAGCAGGCTTTTTGTACTGCCCATGTTTCAGCAGGAGCAATGGCCATGAAGAAGCGTGAGTTTCGTAACTTGCGCCAAGGAGGACGGACAGTTGGCCAGTATGTGGAGGAGTTTAGTAAGCTAGCACGTTATGCCCCAGATGACGTTGCTACGGATGCAGCTAAGTAGGAGAAATTCCTGGAAGGACTGAATGATGAGTTGAGTATGCAGTTGATGGTAGCCACCTTCAACAACTACCAGGAGTTGGTAGATCGTGCTCTTATGATTGAAGGGAAGCAGCAGCAAATTGAGAACCGCAAGAGGAAGTATGGACAAGGAAAGTATAATTCAGGAGCTCAGCAGAAGCCACGTTTTACCCCTAGACCGGGAGGACATTTTCAGCATACCCATGGAGTAGGTAGCTCGCACAATCACAATGGCACCAAGAATGGTAATGGGAATGGAGGAAGCAATGGACAGAACCGCAACACCGCATCAACCCCAGCCAAGAGAGATCTGAGTCAAGTCACCTGTTTCAAGTGTTCCAAGACCGGACATTATGCCAATGAATGTCCTGAAGGCCAAAACGGCAATGGAAGCTCTGGAAAGAAGCCGAACCCTTTCAACAGGGGACAGGTGAACCACGTTAATGTGGAGGAGGTTGAAGCTCAGCCCGATGCATTAATAGGTAAGTTTTTGGTTAAGTCATTTACTGCACTCGTTCTTTTTGATACTGGTGCATCGCATTCATACATATCAAGGGGATTTGTGGAAAAGTATAGCCTGCCCACTAGGGTTCTTAAAACACCTATGCTAGTAAGCTCGCCAGGAGCAGAGTACATGGCCGGACAAGGATGTTTTCAAGTGCCATTAAGTATAGGAAGGCATGTTTTCCCAACAGATTTAATTATTCTGGAATCCCAAGGTTTGGATGTAATTCTCGATATGGATTGGTTGTCGATGTATGGAGGAAACATCGATTGTGCCAGTAAGACAATTTTGCTCACAACGCAAGAAGGAAGAAGGATCAAGTATGTATCCCGACATGCGCCAAACAGGACACAAGTAAATTCCTTATCAGGAATTGTGCAAGAGGAAGTACCAGTGGTAAAGGATTTTCCTGATGTATTTCTCGAAGAGTTGCCAGGCATGCCACCGGATAGAGACATTGAGTTTTTTATTGAGCTTTTGCCAGGCACTGGGCCAATATCGAAGCGACCATACATGATGCCCGCAAAAGATTTGGTGGAAATTAAGAAGCGGATTAAGGAGTTACTGGATAAAGGTTACATTCTCCCAAGTTCTTCGCCTTGGGGATCACCAGTACTTCTAGTGGAGAAGAAGGATGGATCGTTAAGAATGGTTGTTGATTATCGAGGATTGAACGAAGTAACAATCAAAAACAAGTACCCGCTACCAATGATCAATGATCTGTTTGATCGATTGCAAGGGGCTAAAGTGTTTTCCAAGATTGATTTGCGATCAGGGTACCATCAGTTGAAGATTCGAGAGCAGGACATACCTAAGACAACATTCACCACAAGATATGGACTGTATGAGTATACCGTTATGTCATTTGGACTGACTAACACACCTGCCTATTTTATGAACATGATGAACAAAGTGTTTATGAAGTTTTTGGATAAGTTCGTCGTGGTTTTCATCGATGATATTCTGGTATTCTCAAAGAATGAAGAGGAGCATAAAGAACATTTGCAATTGGTACTTGAGAAGCTCAGAGAACATCAGTTATATGCCAAGTTCAGCAAATGTGAGTTTTGGTTGAAGGAAGTTGGATTCCTCGGACATGTTATATCCGGAGAAGGAATAGCAGTTGACCCCACCAAGGTTATCACTGTGACCAATTGGGAAGCACCAACAACAGTTGGAGAGATCCGGAGTTTTCTGGGACTCGCAGGATACTACCGGAGATTTATTGAGTACTTCTCAAAGATTGCGAAGCCTATGACGGAGTTGCTGAAGAAGGATACTAAGTTCAAATGGACTGAGGAGTGTGAGGCTAGTTTCCAGGAATTGAAGAAACGTTTGGTTACCTCACCAGTGTTGATTTTGCCAGATCAAACCAAGGATTATGAGGTGTATTGCGACGCTTCACGTCGAGGACTTGGAGCAGTGCTTATGCAGGAGGGAAGAGTTGTTTCGTATGCTTCACGACAACTGAAGCCTCATGAATTGAATTATGCCACGCATGATTTGGAGTTAGCAGCCGTAGTGCATGCATTGAAGACGTGGAGACATTTCCTCATTGGAAATCATTATGAGGTGTACACGGATCACAAGAGTTTGAAGTACATTTTCACGCAAAAGGAGTTGAACCTCAGACAAAGGAGATGGTTGGAGCTCATCAAGGATTATGATATGAGATTGCATTACCATCCCGGAAAAGCTAATGTAGTAGCTGACGCATTGAGCCATAAGAGTCATGTAAATACACTAATGACGGGAGAAATACCAAAAGAGTTAGCCGAGGATCTTTGTGAGCTATGTTTGGAGATAGTTCCGAGAGGCTATGTGGCAGCATTGGAGATTCAGTCAACATTGATGGATAAAATCAGAGAGGCTCAGAAATCTGACAAGGAGATTGCTTCTATAAAAGAGAAAATGAGCCAAGGAAAAGCTAAAGGATTTCATGAGGATGAGAATGACACCCTATGGTTTGAAGACCGTGTTTATGTACCCAATGACCCGGAGATCAGAAAGTTGATTCTGCAAGAGGCACGTGATTCACCGTATTCGATTCACCCAGGAAATACTAAGATGTATTTGGATTTGAAGGATATTTTCTGGTGGACCGGAATGAAGAAGGATCTTGCGGAGTATGTAGCAGTTTGTGACGTATGTCAGAGAGTAAAGGCAGAGCATCAGAAGCCAGCAGGATTGTTGCAACCATTGCCGATACCCGAATGGAAGTGGGATAAGCTAGGCATGGATTTTATCACGGGATTACCAAGGACTCGTTCAGGCTATGACTCGATTTGGGTTGTAGTTGATCGATTGACGAAGGTAGCTCATTTCATCCCAGTAAAGACCACTTAAACCCGTGCTAAGTTGGCAAAGATATACATGACTAGGATCGTATGTTTGCATGGAGTTCCGAGGAGTATCATATCAGATAGAGGAACCCAGTTTACCTCAAAGTTCTGGAAGCAGTTACATGAGACTTTGGGTACTAGGCTAGAATTTAGTACAGCTTTTCATCCGCAGACAGATGGACAGACCGAGAGAGTCAATCAGATTTTGGAGGATATGCTGAGAGCTTGTGCGCTAGATTATGGATCTAGTTGGAATGATAATTTGCCATATGCAGAGTTCTCTTACAATAATAGCTATCAGACCAGTTTGAAGATGGCCCCTTCCGAAGCTTTGTACGGAAGGAGGTGCAGGACACCGTTGTCATGGGACGAAGTTGGAGACCGCCAGTTGTTTGGACCAGATCTAATTAAAGAGTCTGAACAGAAGGTGAAGTTGATTCGCGATAGGCTCAAGGTAGCCCAGTCCAGGCAGAAGAGCTACGTAGATTCTAAACGCAAGGAGACAGTTTACGAAGTCGGAGACAGAGCTTATCTTCGAGTATCCCCACTTCGAGGGATTAAGCGCTTTGGAGTTAAGGGGAAGTTAGCGCCACGATTTGTAGGGCCATATCGAGTTTTGGAGCGTATGGGAGAAGTGGCCTACAAGTTGGAATTGCGAGAAGGATTGACAGGAGTTCATGATGTGTTCCATGTTTCTTAGTTGAAGAAGTGTCACGCGGAGATGGCTGACATACCTTTGAGAGACACAGTGCCATTGGAAGCAATTCAGTTGGATAACAATTTGACCTATGAGGAGAAACCAGTCAAGATTCTCGAGTTTGCCAGCCGAGTCACTCGCAGCAAGGTTATCATGTTTTGCAAAGTTCAGTGGAGCCACCACATGGAGGATAAAGCCACCTGGGAGCGAGAGGAAGATTTGCTCAAGGACCACCATCACCTATTTTCTAGCCAACCCGAATCTCGAGGGCGAGATTCATCTTAAGGGGGGTAGGTTTGTAACATCCCAAATTTTCAATTTGGAATGTTATACATTAGATCATCATGCATACCATATTTTATTTTGCTTTTGGTTTTGATCCTAGAAAATCCTAAGCAACTCAAGGACCCACGAAGAGAGTTGGGGATTTCGTTATTTACATATTTGAGTTTTCTCAAATTTTATAAACAGGATCATTTGATTTTATTTATTTTATCATCAATTATTTCTATTACAAAAATATGAGAGAGGGAATAAAATGACTTTCCCAAAATATAGAAATATTGAGGATTTAATAAAAAATCAAATAAGATTTATTTCGGAGTTTTTTGGTATTTTTAATTAAATTTAGGAAAAATACGCGTTTTTCAAAGTTGTATTCTGGGCCCAAATAAATGTTCACTTTATCGGGCTTGATTTTAGAAACCCGGGAAAATTTAGTTCATAATTTTTGGAGTCCGTTTAGTATTTCTTTTTATTTTTCTTCCGAACGTAATTATTTAAAAAAACGAAACCGACTATAGGCCGTACCCGAGCGGGACTCCGCCCGGGAGCGCCTTTAAATAGCGAGGCACCCGGCGCCCCAGCCCATAACCGCGCCTGCGCCCGAAGCCCTAGCCCGCCGCCGCCGTCGCCGCTGGACCCGCCGCCGACTCGCCGGAGTTGCACGCCGCCCGAGGTTCACCGCCGCCTCGACTTCGGTGCCGATTTTTTTTTAAATATATATATATATATATATATTCGGTTTTATTTTCGATTTTTTATTATTTTAATATTATTTGATTATTTTAATTATTTTCGGATTAGGTTAATTAACGATTAATCTGTTCGTCATTTTTCTTTTATGTCGGATTTTCCGCGGTTATTTTCTGATCGCGATTTCTGATCCGATTTTCATTTTAGTATAACTTTTCGCTCGTTTATCGGAATCAGGCGATTCAAGCGCCTGGAGTTTCGTCTCGAAACCCTCTTTCCGAATAATCAACTTAAACAAGTTTTTGCACATGTAAAATTTGACTTAGATCTGGATTACTAGAACGAAGTTGATTTCTTTCGCCGTTTGATTTCTTTTGCTTCGTTCGATTTGATTCTTTTTGCAAACCAGGGTTCTTAAGTTGAACTTTTTGGTTAGATCTTCTATTTGAGTTTTACCTGTGCATTAGATAAGTACTTATTGTATGCTTGTTTGTTTGTGTGCGATAGAATACCCGGAGTGCGCCGCCTGTTACTTCGAATCTCTAGGTTTCGCGGATCATCAGCATGGCAAGTAACACTTTGATCATACTTTTTCTACAACCCAGTTTTATTGCATTAGATCAATCCTCACACATTGCATGATTAGGATCTAATTAAATTGTGGGATGGGAAGTAGATGAGGTAGTACCTATTACCTGTTTATTATCAAACCTTTGGGAGTTATTTCTACGTTTGCTTATTATGCCATGCTATGCTAGTAGACGTGGATTGGGTGAGTGATATCCATGACAGATGTGAGATTGTTAATTAATGGTTTATCTAAGGTGGCAACCTAAACACACATCTGGGTGGATTGAGGCACCTGGGTATTCCAGGACTTGCCTGTTTTTCTTTTGGACCGCAACCCAGGCTCAAAGGGATCATGAGATTATTCATACTAGAAACTTCCGTGTGCAGCCACAAGCCATTATGGGCTCTGGCATAGTTGATTAAGTTGTGCGAACTCTTACAGGGTAGACTAGCAGATGTAGGGGAAAGTAGGTGTACCGGTCTATCCATCGTAAGGTGCTAGCGCTTCTGAAAGACTGTGTCTCGGTCATCCGTTTCTCAAACACCATGTAGTGCGAGAAATCCAACGGAGGCGATCGAGTCTTGTGGGGAAAAGTGCGCAAACCTCTGCAGAGTGTAATAAACTAATCATGGTTAGCCGTGTCCCCGGTTATGAACATCTTGAGTATCTAGTACCTGGATTATCATGTGAATCTCAACATGTTACTCTAAAGTTAATTTTGTTGGGTTTGTTAAATGATGATGCTTAATTGGGATCGAGAATGCTGTCAACCATTCTCAATGTTTAACAACCACCATGATAGTTATTAAATTTATTCCTTTGAAGTAGGGAAAATTGGCTTTACGCAAAAACTGTAACCATAGAGCTTTCCACCAGCCAAATATGCATATAGTATAGTTGTTTCATTCCATTACTCTCTATGTGTTACCTTGCCAGCATATTCCATGTGCTGGCCCATTCTCAGGCTGCAACGTTAATGTTGCAGACTTTTCAGACGACGATTAAGGAGTTTTTAGGTCGTGGTTCTATACTCAGTGATGCCGTTGGAGTTGATGGACTCACTTATCTTCCAAGCCTTCCGCTGTTATCATTATTAGATGGCCTTAAGCCATATTTATTGTAATAAGTTCTCTTTTGAGACACTCGATGTAATAAGTGTGTGATTGCTACTCTGCTATAAATCCTCCGAGTACTGTGTGGTGTCAGCATTACTGATCCAGGGATGACACCGGAGCATAAAGATCAGACTGTTTGAGGTCTGGTCGCTACACTCAGCCTCAGAGAGGTCAGTGGTTTCTGCCCTAATATCTAGAGAATCAAACTCAAGGAGGAGAAGCCTTTTGTATCTTATAAGATTAGCTTCCTCATTGGAGTTCCACCCTTTGGTAGTTCTTCTAAATCTCCTGATTTTGATCTGCCAATTTTCTAGGAGGCAGCTGCTCCCAGTAGGCTCATTCCAGATTTTCTTGACTAGCTCAGTAAAATCTTCTCTAAGCAACCACAACTTTTCAAATTTAAAACTATTGCTCTTTGGAGTTTGGTTAAGACCAGAGTCCCAGAGCAAAGGAGTGTGGTCACTACCACATCTGGGCAGAGCTCTACAACTAGAAAGGGGAAATAAACTATCTAATTCTGTGTCACAGAAAATTCTGTCAATGGTGGACATAATCCTGGAGCAGCACTTCCAACATATCTAGCAGAACTGTGGGTTTTCCTTCTCACAGGGCAATTCTCAACTTTCTGGGTAATCATTTTGCAGATAAAACAACTCTTGGGCTTGACACATTTATCCAAATGATTCCCTGATTCCCCACAGTTGTAGCAGATCACCTCAGAGTATGGCATAAGGCCCGAAGCAGGGGAAGGAGCAGTTTTCTAGATGTCCTATCTCTTCTTTTGCTGATTCTTGCCTTGAGATTTCCCACTGATCTGAGAGTCAGAACCGCCAGCAGATTGATCTTGGGCAATTACAAGAGCCTGCCCAGATTGTGCCCCCATTTTGGGGCAGAGGTGGGCCGTACCACTACCCAACCGACACTCCCCCTATTGTGAAAGGGGAAATTCATCGGAGTTCCTGGTTCCTTCTCATCCTCTAGCTAGATGTTGTCTCTTAGGAAGTAGAAATAACCACCAGACAGCTCAATTGACGCAGATTGCAAGCCTAATTTCAATCTTCTGCAGGTTTGGGGGAGAGGTAAGGTAGGGGATCCACCTGCTCCGGCTCCGGTGGCGTGCTGGTGGGCAGGAGTCCAGTCGAGCATTCCCATCTCGCAGCACGGTGTGGATCTCCTGAATTCACTTCTCCTTTCGCCCATCGAACAAACGCAATCGGCGGCTCACTAGGGTGGGGCATCCTGTGCTTCTCCGAGAAATCTCCTTTGAAGTAGATCCGCAGGGCTAGATTCAGCAGCTCCCAATCCACATGATCCTTGCACATCTGAGCATACCTGCGCGAGTGAGAGAACGGATTCGGTCCCGCCTCGGCTTCCTCCCTCGCAGCTTCCTCCTCTGCTTCCCTCCATTCGCGCATGCACTGGGTCCAGGAGAGATCGTCATCGCGGATCCGCATCGCCCGCTCCCTCCATCTCCTCCCTCAAGTCTCCCACAGCACCGCCGGCGCGACGGAGTCGAGCGGCTGGAGCATCCGTGGGAAGGCTTTGTAGACATGTGGGAGATGCATCTTGTACATCTACCTGTCTTCTAGCCATTCCCCCGTGGATATGGTCGGCGACTCCATGGGGCGTGTGAGCGGACTTGCTGAGGGGGGCAGGCACGCCCGGAGTCAGGAGGCGGGGGTGGCGGCGAGATCTATTTGCCAATTACTCCCTTCTTTTCGGTTTATATGGCTCAATTCAAAAATCTCACCAACCAAGGTAGATGATGAATGGTGGAATACTTTTTGTAGTTTGCCAAAGCACCTAATTAATGCACTTTTTTTCCTCAAAAAAATATGTTTATCAATGCATAAATTGCAATGCATGCATGCATAAAGTACATGCATTGGTAAATTTTCTCTTAATACTTGCATGCAATGATTTAATGCACCTTGGAATTTGAAGATGTGATGGAAAACAACCAAATTGAGCCTTATAAAATGGAAAAACTAAAATTTTGAGATAAGCCCTATAAACCGAAAAGGAGGGAGTATGTGAACTAAACAGTCAACATATAAAATAATTTAAATATATATAATATAGTTAGAAGGGAAACATAAGTTGGACCTGGCGTTCCTATTCTTATATAGAAAAATAGAACAGACCTCTGCGTTTTCTTCAAAAAAATACATAAATTGGGCGGCCAAAAATAAAACCTCGGATGGGAGGTCCATAGGCCGGTCGATACATGATGGCCCTAAGAAAATACAAACAGGCCTATGGACCTCCCATCCGAGGTCGTGGGCTGCGCATGTTAGAAATGAAAGCCTAGAGGGGGCAACCCAAAACCACGTCCAACACTTGCCAAAACTTTGTCCCTCGTTTTCTCTGTGTTTCGCACACTCGACATTGTGTGGGCATTTTGACTGTGCATCATATGAAGATGTGCTATGCATGAATGTTGATCAACATGACGTTAACTGGCTGGTAATTACATTTTCGACCATGAATAAAACTTCCAACATGGTGTTAACCCTGTTTGAAAAGGCCGTGTTAATATAAATGCTCTGCCCCTGAAAGTTGCAGTTTCTTATCTGAAACTGAACTTGCAGTTTCTTCTCTGAAGTTGTCTGCACTTTTATACTCCTATGAAACTACATTTTTTAAGTGCTAAAAATAGATCTCTAGAATTCATAAAATACTTTATATGCTCAATACTGCAAATCTGAAATTCAAAAGACATTCATATCTGAAAGTACTCTCAAAATACACAACACAAAACACAATTCACAACCTACAAATACTGACAACCCTAAGCTCCTCCCGACAATTCACAACCTGCCCGACTATTGGTCTGGGGGGGCAGCCCCCTCCTATTCCTCGGCGGCAGACAGCCGCCCCGTGAGACGATGTGAACGGCGAGGGAGATGATGGTGGGGAAGCGTCGTCGGGCCAACTGCTTTTCTCCTCTTGCAGTTGGGTTCGGCCAACGAAGACTCCACCGGCTCGCTCTGGCAGGACACCCTCACAAACGGCACCATGTAGATGCTCGATCCTTCAATCTCTGGTGGATGCTCCATCTGGGATCGATACTCCCACCACCGCTCCCTCACAATCAGATTCGGTGAATCTGTTTGCTCCATGGCCCAGAGGAGCAGCTCTGTGTACTCCGGCGCGACTCCCTCCGGGAGTATCGCCGCCTTTTCGCTCTATTGCAGATATTTGGCCATGGATGTCGCCGTCGCCGCTAGTTGGTCCTTGTTGTCAAACCAAGATTGTATCTCCAACATCCTAGCTAACTTCACATGGTCGCCGTCTGCGATCCTCACGTATCGGTTGTACTCCTCCATCGATCTACTTCTCCATAACACCTTCACTCGCCGGCGGTGGTTTTTGAATGGAAGAGGAGAGGAGTAGCGCTGGTTTTGGATTAGAACGGGAGAGGAGCAACGCTGGTTTTGGACTGGAACAGGAGAGGAGGGGCGGTGGTTTTGAAATGGAAGAGGAGAGGAGCGGCGCTGCATTTAGATTGGAACAGGAGAGGAACGGCGGTGGTTTAAGAGGAGAAGAGCGGCGCTGGTCTTGGAAGTATTTTTTTGTTGTTTCGCGTATTTTGGGTCAAAGTTTGACCACGTACTGTATCTGACAAGCAAAATGTGAATGCATGTCACCAAAAATTGTATCGTTTGGTTCGTATCTGAATGTACTTTCAAATTATACTCCCTCCATTTTTGTATACAAGGCCACAAACTCATATTACACGTACCAAGGTAAAAATCAATGCTATGTTTAAGTCAATGTTGCAAGCTAGCTTGTCACCTTGATTGTCGTGTTCATTAATGTGGTTTTTCTCTGCCAAGCACAACAAGCCAACCCTCTTACTCCTCATTGGTTGATTAATGTTGGGAATGCAAGCTAACCTTCTCACTCCCGCATGCACACAAGGGATATTAATGTCCTCGGGTGCTAGTACCAGGCAAACGCCATCATTTTTGCCTCGATTAATGTTAGTGGCCTTGTATAGTTGCAAATTGTAATTTTGATAGTGGCCTTGTATACAACGTATAACATATATTTTATGTGCGAAAATCATGGTAAATTATGACCCAGAATAAAAGGGAGACTAGTTAATGTGGGGTCACTTTCTTAATTGAAGAGTAAATTGATTTTGATTTTGATCCAGTCAGAGCGCGCCGGCCCTCTCGTCCAATCCTAAATCGCTGCCGCATGCTCCTCTCCCTCTTCTCCATTGCAAAACCACCTCCTCTCCTCTCCATCATCCCCATTCCGAAACCACCGTCTTGCCTCTCCCTCTTCTATATTGCAAGACCACCGTCTCTCCTTTGTTTTCTAGACGCTTTGCTCCATGGCGCAGGCGCAATCCATGGATACAAAATTAGTATATTGTATACTATTTAAAAGTCGAGGGCGTGGTAGGCGGCGGGGCAGTTCCGCCTAGTCGGTTCGACAGAGACGCGAGAAGACGAGGGAGTAGGCTGCTGCAAACATAGGGCTGTGTGCTGGACAGGTGGGGCTCCGTGATTTGACTTGCCATTATCATTTTAACTGCGGCGCTACGACCGGTGTGAGTCTCCCAGATTCCCGACCACCTCCATACAGGTGCCTCTCCCAATGCTCCACCATGTAGTAGAGGCTGGCTCTTGCATGAGAGCCCACTTCTCCACTTTTTCCTTGCCTCTCTTTCCTCCACATATGCAAAAATGCCATGTAAAGCGCACTATTGTACTTACTTTTACTTGCTCCTACAGGTGCTTAAGCTTGCCACATAGGCATAAAGTCTGATGTGGCAAGTTAATCAAGAAGAGAGAGACTAGTTTGGTGACCCAAGGAAGAAACGGTGCTAAGCGCGTGTACCTAGGTGAAAAGACAATTTTGAGTCTATAGCTAATTAAATGAAGCAAACTTAGCAACACCATTTCATTGGAAGAGGTCACTCCTTGGCAAATGCAATAAATACACCATTTCATTGAAATGTATGTTGCATGTACATGTCATGGATGTACATGCATGACAAAAAACACGACCTACTATGACAAACACGTATCATCACGGAAGTGTATTTTTTTGTAGTGAATGCAGAATATGAAAGTGCGCCTAACAATTACAAGTATGATGCTAAGGGCTAAGCAAGATAAACAAATAAGTGAGTAAGCAAGTACAATATGATAAGTAAGAGCTAAGATACAAGTAACCACAAGTAGAGAGTTAGGGTTAGGGATAACCGCAACTCCGGGAGACGAGGATGTATGCTGATGTTCACTTCCTTAGAGAGGTGGATGTTACCACAAAGGCACACCAACGCCACGAAGGCTCACCCTATTCCCACTTGGAGACAACACCACGAAGGCATTTCTCAACCACTAGTGGTAGACCTTGGGGTGGTCTCCAAACCCTCACAAACTTTTCCGGGGGTAATCACAATGGTCAATTCCTCTCCGAAAGACTCCTACCACGTAGGAGTCTCCAACCTCCAAGAGTAACAAGAACGATGGGAAATGCTTAAGAACTTGCTCAAATCATGAATTCCTTTGGTGAGAAGAAGGGGAAGGAGTGGATCTATCACTTGATTGGAGAACTTCTCTCAAATGTTCCCAAATCCCTTGGGGATCTAGGATTTGGTGTAGGGGATCAAGAGAGGGAGCGAGATGTGTTCTTGGAAAGCTCAAAGTGAATGGTAAACCTTATCCCTAGGAGGCAGGAGGCTATATATAGTGATAGTGTAAAACTGACCGTTGAGCCACTCAGTGTACTGAAGTTGTCGGACGTCCGGTGAGTACCGGAAGTCCGGTGGCAGATTGGACCGGACGACTGGCCGGATCGCCGGTCGTCCGGTGACCGGCTGTCCGGAGCAAGTCAGAAATCCATTAATAGGTATTATGTTGTGGTAGTACCGGATTTCCGGAGAGAGACAGACGTCCGGTGACCGGTCATCTAGAGTGGACCGGACATCCACTAAAAACTTTCTGTGAGGATGCACTGGACATCTGGAGAGAGCCAGATGCCCGGTCGGCTATGAGGGGCCGGACGTCTGTAGATTACCAGACTTCCGGTGAAAACAGAGCACACTAGCTCGTGTGCACACGGAACTTTGTGCGCAAGTTAGTGGAAAAGCTAGGTGTGAAATAGAGATATTGTGATAGGATACTTTGTGGGTTTTGAGCAAGTCTTTCATGAAATCTGACGATCCCCTCTTAATAGTGTGGGATCCCTATACTCAAGAACAAAACGAAAAAGAGCCGAAGCTATTTGTATTGTATCTCCGCTCTTGAGTGATATATATATATATATATGTAGTAATGATCCACACACGGCCCTTGAGACATAATCCTAAGATATACTTGATAAACATGATCAGTCCCAAAATGCATGTTGTCATCAACATCAAAATAAGATCAAGGGAATGATTGCACTTTCAGTCTCCCCCTTTTTGGTAGTTGATTGCAACATACATGCACTTCTCAGTATGTAAAAGAAAACTTTTAATAACAAAGGGATTTGTTGTGGAGCTGCCCCTAAACATGTGCATAGATAAAATACGCATGAAGAGAGCTCCCCCTCAATATAATACCAACACAACCAAATCTCATAGAGTAGACAAGTTAACAAAATACCATAATAAGCTCCACACATAGGTGCATTACACAACCCATAATGGCTCATCACTCATAGCATAGTACATAAAATGACAATAACTATAACATTGGTTCGATACAAGCTAATATCACAGCATTACATAATAGATAAGTGCCTACTCCCCCTTGGCATCAAGTACCCAAAAGGGGTCATAACATCATCAAATAGCATCATCATCATCATCATCATCATCATCATCATCATCATGAGCACCACTACCACTAGCCTCGTCAAGGAAATCAGCCCACTCAGGACCCAAGGGAAAGCCAAAGTCAGAAGGTGGTTCATCAGGAAGACGTTCAGCATAACTCACATCGAAAACTCTGTAGTCTCTCAGACAAGCCTTCAGAGCATTCTTGGAAGTGACCATGCGAGTGACAACACCATGATTTTGGGTGCAGTGAAAGGTAAAAACCTTCATCATGGCAGAGTGAGCCTTCCCAAGAAAGCAAGCAATGCGCCCAATTGAGGCAGATCCAGAAGGAGTAGAACGAGCAGTAGGAGGAATGCTAGCAGCAGTTCGACGAGCATTAGCAGAAGAGTCCATGGGGACCCAATCATCTGCCATGTGTGCGGGAATGACCCACCGCTCATGCAAGTGAGCGCGAACAATGGGAAATGGAGCCACACTCTCAATGAACACCTGAAGAAAGGGGGCATGAGGAAAGGCCCGCTTGTACTGAAGACAAGCGAGACATATCTCATGCCGCAGAAAATGAGGGACATTGATCTTCCCTTTGGGAGACGCATAGTGGCGATGCATGAGATTGAAGCAGTAGCTATTGCAAGAGCCCTTTTCACCTATTTTCGAATAAATGGTGCGAATGACACGCTGAAAGATAATGTAGAAAGGAAAGCGCCAAATGGAGACTTGGTTCAGACCCTTCTGTTTCTCCTCATTTGTCATTTCGTCTATAGATTTGACAAGATCCACACAAACCTCGATGCCCTTGGGCCTATAGTTGGGTTCATCCCTATGGATTTTGAACCCAGTGTCCGAAAAACCAAGGCCAACAACAAATTGTGAGTAAGAGGCTATGAGCACTGTGTCGGAGGTCATCCAAATGAGAGTGTTATTTGGACCAAAGAAACAAGTGCCATAGAATTGATGAATGGCAGCTTGGTTAAAATCTTGCTGAATTGCAAATGGAGCAGCAAGATTAGACGGCTCGATGAGCTCAATAGCCCCTGGATATTTCACCGGATGAGCACGATTGTGTTCTAAGTCAACACACACATGCAGAGACAGACCCTTAGAATGATGACAGTGGTAAAAATTTCGGCCTGGACATTAGGGCGAAAGCGAGCGTCTTGGGAGTCACTAACAATAGAAAATTGGTCAACATCACGACGAAGCTTAAGATAGGAAGCAATGGGAACCTCGTTGAACCTTTTAATTTTGCGACCAAGAGGTAGTGGAGGTTCAAGAGAGATGCGATGGGCATCACCTTGAGGTTACACCGGAGGAGGAGGAGGCTTGAAGGTGGGCCGACGAGTTCCCGGCTTGGGAGCAGTGGTGCGAACCGTAACAAAATCGGCCTGCTCCATATCTTCCAGCTCATCCTCATAGTCAGATTCCTCCATTGAGGAATCGCTAGTAGAGCTGCGAGGCTTGGCGGCACGCTTCCGAGGACGATCCCGCTCTTGTGAATCATCGGAACCACCATGGCGGGATGGACGAGATGGCCCACCAGTAACCTGCTTGCGTGCAGAGCGCTTGGTTCTTGGCATCCCAACCTAGAGGAGGTGGGAGACCCAAATCAACTATCCACATTCATAGATCGGAGAAGAATTCGATGGATGAGAGGAGGAGAAGAAGAGGTGCTACCTCGGAGGGACAAACGAGACGAGAAGGAGATCCACAGGGTGGCGCTGGAGGCGCAACGGTGACCGGGTTGACCCAGGCGGCGCTGAGACGACGAGGAGCACAACTGGCGTACGATCGTAGTGAGGAGAGTGAGCGGCAATGGCGAGGAGGAGAACGGAGAAGAGAAAGGGGATCGGGCGAGTTAGGTTTAGGTAACTGCACAAAACACAGCCCGCCTTATATATGCAGGCCAGGAAATGACCGGACGACCGATCTTTAACGGACATCCGGTGCCTGAGAGGAGCTGCCGGATAAGGCAGGTACCAGACGACCGGAGAAACCGGACATCCGATGCATAGAGGCAGAGTTGAAATTAATGGAAGTCCGGTAAAACGGACGTCTGGTAGAAGGAAAACAGAATGAATTTTACGGAAGTCCGGAGTTTGCCGGACGTCCGGAAGTTCTCAGAAAATTTTGACAAGGATAAGGTGACATTTTATGATGCCAATGAGAATGGTAGTGATATGATGATTTTAGTATGAAGTATGATAAAAAATGTTAGGCAGTGAATATGCTTCGCCAAATAAACACACCGCTCAGATAAAAGTTCTAACCGGTAAGAGTGGTGGCCGAAGCCACCATGTGTGAGTATATGTGACATGGCACCACAAGGATTTGAACTTTGGGTGCATAATCACTACTCCATCATTGAAAGCACCATAGTTAGAATAACATGGTAGCTTTGAGAGTTTTTTTATGCATTATATAGGGTGAGAATACTCATGATTTGAGTGTCTCCCCCTAAATATATGCCTACATCAAGACAAGACATGATGAAAATGCATGCATGGGTACTAGATTTCACATAATGTTGTCAAGCTCCAAGATACCAAGTTCACGCCTAAGTTGACAGAACCTTGCTTCATCCAATGGCTTAGTGAAAATGTCTGCAAGTTGCATATCCGTACCCACATGAGCAATATCAATGTCACCCTTCTCCACATGATCTCGCAATAAATGATACCTAATACCAATGTGCTTGGTGCAAGTATGATCTTTGGGATTCTCAGCAAGATTGATGGCACTTCCATTATCACATAGAAGAGGCACATGTCTAGAGGTGATACCGTAATCCTTCAAAGTTTGCCTCATCCATAGTAATTGAGTTGCACAACTGGCTGTTGCAACGTATTCAGCTTCAGCGGTGGAAAGAGCAACATAATTTTGTTTCTTTGAGGACCAACTTACCAAGGAGCGTCCAAGAAATTGACATGCACCGGAGGTGGACTTACGATCCACTTTGTCTCCAGCCCAATCTGCATCCGTGTACCCAATAAGATCAAACTTAGCTTCCTTGGGGTACCGTAGACCCAACTTTGGGTGTGAACAAGGTATCTAAGAATATTCTTAACCGTCTTATGATGACTTTCCCTAGGGGAAGCTTGAAATCTAGTACACATGCATACACTAAACATGATGTCTAGTCTACACGCACACAGATAAAGCAATGAACCAATCATAGAGCGGTAAATAGATGGGTTGAAAGGGATACCATTTGTGTCTTCAGTGAGTACAATTTTGGTTGGCATGGGTGTCTTACATGGACTAGCATCAGACATGCCAAACTTCTCTAGGATATCCTTGAGATATTTAGCTTGAGACAAGAAAATTCCTTCTTGAAATTGTTGAATTTGGAATCCAAGAAAGAACTTCAAATCCGCATCGAGTGACATTTCAAAATTCCTGGTCATGGAGGCCGCAAACTTCTTGCACAAATGAATTTTAGGAGAACCAAAAATGATATCATCTACATAGATTTGGCATAAGATCAAATCACCCTTGTCCCTCTTAGTAAAAAGAGTGGGATTGATCACCCCTCTCACAAAACCATCATCGAGTAAAAACTTCATAAGATGATCATACCAAGCACGAGGTGCTTGTTTGAGGCCATACAAAGCCTTATGAAGTTTATACACACAGTCTTTGTGATCGGGATCAACGAACCCAGGTGGTTGTGATACATACACTTCTTCTTCTAGAGGACCATTAAGGAAAGCACTCTTCACATCCATTTGATGTAATGTAAAACCACTGAAGGCAGCATAAGCAACTAAGATGTGAATAGATTCAAGACGGGCAAGGGGAAAGGTCTCACCAAAGTCCAAACCATCAACTTGTGAGTACCCTTGTGCCACTAACCTTGCCTTGTTACAGATGATCACACCGTTCTCATCTTGCTTGTTCTAGAAAATCCATTTGTTCCATTGACATTATGCTACGTAGTTGGCCTCTCGACTAGTGACCACACTTGGTCACGTTCAAAATTGTTCAACTCTTCTTCCATAGCAACGAGCCAATTGTTGTCCATCAATTCATCTTGTACCTTGAGAGGCACAACACTAGACACAAATGAGACGTGAGCACAAAAGTTTCTCAATTGTTTACGAGTGACTCTACCTTCCGATATGCCAGCAAAAATTTTGTCAACATCAACACGACTGGCCACTCGAGGCATGATGGAGGTTTAGGTTTCGCAAGGTTCAACTTCATGTCCATCATCCACGTCCTCAACATATGGATCATTGATGTGTGGTGGAAGATCTTCTTCTTCATATTGCATTTGTTGAGGTTCATCATTAATGATTGCACTTTCTTGTCCTTGCCCTAGATGATGATCTTGTTCTTGAAGATTATCATGAAGAGGAACATGATCATCTTCTTGTACTTGGACTAAGGCCATTGGTTGAGCAATAGGAGCTTGAGGTGGTATGGGTGTTGAAGTAGTTTGGTGATGTGTGAAGCTTCCATCTTCTTCATCATCATCATGAGGTTCTTGTTCCATTGGAAGAAGTGCCCCACCACCCATGGTCATAATATCTTGAGAAGAATCTTATCCACCTACATCACTTAGATTAACTTGCTCCCCATGGGAGCAATTAAATTCATCAAACACCACGTCACAAGTTTCTACAACACATCCATTGGATTTGTTGTAGACTCTATAGGCGTGAGTGTTTGATCGATAGCCAACAAATATGCCCTCAATTGTTTTGGATTGAAGTTAACCGTTCCCTTTTGTTGAGGATGAAACATTTGCACTCAAATACTCGAAAGTACTTGACATTTGGCTTGTTCCTAGTTAAGAGCTCATATGGAGTCTTTTCCAATATTGTGCGGAGAAATAGCCGATTTGATGCATGGCATGCAGTGTTGTCAACATTCTGGGAACGGGGGTCCCCAGACTTGCCTGCCTGCGGCCCGCGGCGTGGCTCTGCAAGCGGGCCCATACGGCCCATCTTCACCAGCAAGGACTCAAGACCCTCGCGAGGGGCCAAGCCTCGCGAGGCGGACGACACAAGACCTCCTCAGGAGCGGCCTCACTAGGCTAGCTCGCGAGGGGCGGAGAGACCAAGGCAAGAAAAACCTCACGAGTTTCCAGTGACGTGAGCCATGACAACCAAGGCCAGGCGGGTGCCAGACGGACGCCAGTGCGCACAGTGTCCTTGTTTCCACTTTGGTGCTAAGGAGGCAAGCGCAGACGAAGAGTACCAGGGCGTCAAGTAAAGGTTTCCATATCGGTGTAACGAGACCATGACCAGTAGGACGGCAGGACGGAGGTCACCATGGAGCCCAAGGCAGCGTCACACCAGAGCCTTTGGCAGGCGAAGACTACTTTTGTTAGGATAAGATGTACTAGTTGTCCCCTTTCAAATTGGTCGTTGTTGGCTCCCTTCCCACTCAATATTTGGGTAGAGGACCAGGGCCTCTATAAATAGGACTAGCCACCACGTTAGAGGAAGGAGGAATCCTGACAACCACAAGTTTACCAAAGCACAAGAACACCTCACCTCAGGAGGCTATTCTTCCCCTTGTACTGTTTATCCTCGGCCGAAGAGGCAATCCACCACCACCACACTGGAGTAGGGTATGACACCACAACGGTGGCCCGAACCAGTATACATCTTGTGTCTCGTG
The DNA here is from genome assembly GCA_034509565.1 of Triticum monococcum. NCBI lineage: Eukaryota > Viridiplantae > Streptophyta > Magnoliopsida > Poales > Poaceae > Triticum > Triticum monococcum. The sequence goes on from CM067847.1 coordinate 526,910,702, forward strand.
TGTTGTGAGTTTGTGTGCCTAGCCTAGAGATCGCAAAGTGTTTGAGGGCATGATCAGTGAGGGAGAGATCTTAGTGCGCACCCCAGTGTTCGAACCTTAAGGGTTTTGCCGGAACATGAAATCTAACATTTGGCGCGCCAGGTAGGGGTGCGCCGAAGCTTTCCTTCCATCGCTCCGCGTTCCACGGCTTCTTCGCAACCATGTCGGACGCTCGTCGCGCCCGAGCTGAGCGCCAGGCCGCCCTCGGCGCCCATGTCGCCCAGACGGCTCCTGTCGGCGTGCCTCCCCGTCGTTCTCTGTCACCCGCCGCCAACGCCGCCACCGGCCCGGTGGGGAACAAGCAGCAAACATCCTCGTTGCACCCCTCGGTGCGGCAGGATGGCCGCACCGCCACTCCATCGCTGACCCTCGCCGGTTCCTCGTCTCACGCTCATCACGCTCCCACGGACCTCTATGAGGACTGGCTGGACCGCATCGCCGAGCTCGTCAGCACCACAGGGGCTCCCCTGCACCGTCCCTCTCGCTGCTTCATCCACTGCCAGCCACGGGCGATGTAGCTCACGCATCACCTCCACCACCCCTACACCAAGACGGCGCCCTGGCGCCAAGGCGCGCGGCTTTGCGGCGCGACCCGCCGCGCCAAGCGCCCATGCGTGAAGAAAGAAGTTGTCTAGAAGTTCCTCGACCGCAAGAGAACGCTCCACCGCTCCCCAGCACCACCGCGTCAGGATTGCTTATTGCGGCAGGGCCATGCGCCGCTTGCCGTGGTGGCGCGCGGGCGCCAAGACCAGGATCCACCTCCACGGCGGTCCCTGGTGACCACGGCCGGCTGCCGCACCTTCACCCCTGAGCTACGTAGCGTCGCCTGGCCGGGCAAGTTCAAGCCGGATCTGCCTCCTCACTACGACGACACCCCCAACCCTGCAGAGTTCTTGCAGCTCTATGATCTAAGCATCGAGGCGGCCAACGACGACGAGAAAGTCATGGTGAACTGGTTCCTTATGGCTCTCAAGGATGGCACACGCTCGTGGCTCCTGAACCTGCCTCCAGGCTCCATCTCTTCCTGGAACAAGATGCATGACCGCTTCATCGCCAACTTCCAGGGCACTCGCGACCATCATCCGGCCGCGGGTGACCTGCGCCGCGTCAAGCAGCAACGGGAGAGACCCTCCAGAAGTACATCCAACGCTTCAACAACGTCCGCCTCAAGATCCCCAAGGTGACGGATGAGGCCATCATCTCGACGTTCTCTAATGGCATCCGTGACGTCAAGATGAAGGAGCAGCTCGCCATCCAAGAGGAGCTGTGCACATCCCTGGAGCTATTCAACCTGTTGACAAAGTGCGCAAGGGCTAAGGAAGGGCGCCTTTCCCTTCTCGAGCTCCCAGATGTCGACCCGGAGAAGAAATCCAAGGCCAAGGACATGAAGTGCAAGGGAGTCGCAATGCTCGCGACGGAGCCGGACACGAAGTGCGGCAGGGACCAGCCTGAGTCATCCAAGGGCAGCCGACCGTTCTGGACCTTCCCAACATGCACAGCCACAACACCAACAATTGTCAAGAGCTCAGGGCCATTCGCGATGGACGCTTCGGTCGATGCCCCGAGCGCAACGACTAAGGCTACGGACGAGGAGGAGGACGTGGAGGAGGAAGCTGGGACGACCATGGCCCACGCCAGGAGTGGCGCGACCGACCTCGTGAGGACCGCTGGCAAAATCAGCCTCGGAAGGGTGCCTGGAGGGATCAGCCTCGCGAGGATCGCCCTCAGGGCAACCCCGGTCTTCCTCCGCTGCCGCCATCACCAAGAAGGAACGACGACCACCACCAATACGAGGGGGCTGGGGGCTTCCAGGAGCCGCGTGCTATCGCATGCATCTTGGGCAGAGCTCAAGCCCCAGCCTCATAGCGTATCTTCAAGAAGTTTGCTTGCGAGGTGAACGTGGTCCTCCCCAAGCTCGAGGCCACTCGCCCGCTCAGGTGGTCCAAGTGTGCCATCACTTTCAGTTCGGCAGATCGGCTCAAGTGTGCGGCTACCGCTGGCACTCTCCCAATGCTTTGTTCGCCCGTCATCAGCAACATGCAAGTCACCAAGACCCTCATCGACGGCGGCGCAGGGCTCAACGTCCTGTCCGTTGAGACGTTCGACAACCTTCAAGTGCCCTACGATTAGCTTCAGCCTACCAAGCCTTTCTCAAGAGTGACTGACGGCTCCACCACCCCGATAGGTCAGGTCCGCCTCCCAGTCACCTTCGGAGAACGCAACAACTACCGCACCGAGCTCATCGACTTCGACGTCGCCCACATCCGTCTGCCGTACAATGCCATCCTCGAGTATCCAACCCTGGCCAAGTTCATGGCAGTGACATAGCACGGCTACAACGTCCTCAAGATGCCAGGGAGCGGCGGGATCATCACAGTCCCCTGCGAAGAAAGAGACGCGATGTACTCCCTCGAACGCACCTTCCAAGCAGCGTCAATCGAAGACCTCGATAACAAGGCAGCTCGGTACCCTCCCGAGGTCGTCCCCAAGAAGAAGAAGCAGCTACTCCATGTTAGACCTCGGGAGGGCAGCGCTGTAGGTGGTACCTCGTTAGGATCAGCGCCCGCACCTGGGGCGCCTCCCTCTATCGCATAGGAAGGCGCGCTCGACGCCCTCCTTGGGCAGGGCTCGGGGGCTCTCTTCTGGAGGGCCTCAGACCTTGCCAACATCACGAGGGAGGCGCTCGGGCACCACTTGGAGGCGTGCTTTGCGGCATGTCTCCCTCAAGAGGACACTGTGCAAGGAGCGCGCAGCGCTCAGGAGTTCATCACCAAGGTATCTCGGGAGCTTCAGGAAGCAAGAGAAGTACGCAGCCACTGCCGCCCACCTGGCGTTGCTCCCCACCCTGGCGAGGGTGGTGAGCTGCGCGTCTGCATCGACATACCAGGGCTCAACCGAGCCGCATCTCAGGAGCGCTTCTTGCCTTCGTGTGTTGGGCGATGTGAAGGTCCACCTCACAGCTATGTTCGCATGCCGTTCGGCCTGCCGAGCGTGGCTGCTGCCTTCCAACACAACCCACAGAGCGTCATGGTGGGCCAGGAGGCCAGGCACCACGCAGACCTGGTGGAGATGACGATGGTCCTCAAGGAACCGCCTGGACCCCCAGAGCATCCCGAGGCTCAGGGCCCTGATGGCTCGTGAGGAGCAACCCCTTCGCCACGTACCTTCAGCTGCCTCAACACCCCTTCATCAACGGAACCAGGTGACACTTTCCAAGTTTATTTAGCCAGGAGCACCCCTAGGGCTGCATCATTCCCAGGCCGTGTGGGTCCGTCCCTGTGGCATGTATCCCTTCTTGTTTATGTCTTTATCTTACCTTGTTGGGGGCGCCCCTCGGGCTGCATCATCCCCAAGACGCTCGGGCCGGACCCAGTGGCATGTTTCATTCATGCATTTACCTGAGCTAGTTTGCCTTCCATGCTTAATCTATCTAAGACTATCACATGCTTGGTTGTCGCCCACCGCGGGAGCCGCGCGCTGGTCATCTTTCTTCAGGACCCGTCACATGAGAGGGTTAGGCACGGCGTCTGTGCTTGGGCCCGTCCCTACAGCGTTGATAAATCGAACGGCTGAGCTCTGTCTGGCAGGCCTACCATGTTCACGTCACCTCCTAGGGCCGTTGGTGCTTGGCTTTCTCATGCGATAACCTCAGGAGATTCGTTCGGTGCAGGTTGTCTAACCACCTCGCGGGACCAACACAGCGAACACGAATCAAGACCAGGCGCAACTGCCATGAGGTAGGGCCTCGTGAGTCCCGCGCTGGCTCACAGGTGCCTAGATACATCTCCTCTGGCCCTGTCGTGCAAGCCACGTGTCAGGGCAGGGTTGTACACGCCCCGGGGGCTCTCCGCAGTAGGGAGTCCCCTCCCACAAGCCGGCAACAGACGGCTGATCACCATGGCAATTTGTTCCCCTCCTCGCGCTAACCTGCAGGAACTTCCTGAGGACTACAGTGGGTGGTACCACAGACTCTCTCTCTTCTCCCATGTGATTCGCTTGCGCGCTAAAAGGGGGGCTCTTGAGCATTGCGACTCAGGAGATCTTACTGGCTCTCCAGCCCTCACCCCTGGCCTTGACAACGACATCGCGACCTGGCATACCAGCGGCGGCTGAGCTCGCTCAAGGGCCAGGACCTGAGGACGTAGAGCACTCAGGAGAGCATGGAGAAGAGGGGGGAGGCTCGCACGGGCCTAACCTAGCTACCCATTAGCGGCCAACGTCCAAGTCTGGCACAACACGAGGAACCAGCTCCGGAATGCCAAGATAAGTCTTGTACCTAGACCGACCCAGCACTACGGCATAAGATCCTCGCCTTTTTGCTGCCGTGCTGCGGCAACGTCGCCTCCCTTTCCCATCCTCAGGTAGCTGCTTGCATGCTAAAGGGGACCTCTTGAGCATCGCGCCTCAAGAGCTATTACTGGACCTCAGGCCGCTCACCTCCTGGCCTTGACCACGGCATCGCAACCTGGCATACCAGCGACGGCTGAAGCCTGCCTGGGGATCGGGACCTGTCGGTGTAGAGCACCAAGCTGCCGCGGGGTTGGAAAGGGGAGACCTAGCCTCAGGAGGACATGCGTTCGCAAATTTTCATAATAAGGACGGAATGAACAAAAGGCATTACAAACGCTTTGCGTGCCCCCGCGGGGTCCGTTTCGATTCCTCACAGGGAACAAAAGAAAAGGAATCCCTAAGAGCTCTATCTACACGCGCCGAACGTCGCCGACGCCATCATCAACAGTGGGCCACGGGGGGCCGGCGCCAACCCCATCCAGATCAACGGCGGCAGCGGCCAGATGCGGAGATCTTGCTCCGGGCCCGACGAGAGCTCGGGGGCAGGTAGCTATCGTCGCTCGTCTCCGGATACCCCACGAGCTTGGGAGAGTCTCTAGACCACCAAGAGTCACCACTGTCGCTGGGCCGTCCTGGCGACCTCCTTCGGGGCAGCACTCCAAGTGGCAGCCTTCCTCGTCGAAGACCTTGAAGAACAACATGGAGGCGCCGTCATACTCGAAGTGGATGGCGAGGGTGCTGTTCGCACGGCAGGCTCAGGCGATCTTGCCCCAGCCTCGAGTCATGAAGATCCTCTCGGAGGCGGCGACCTCAACTTCCGCTCCAGTCGTTGGGGCGTCACAGTTGGCATGCTGCAGCCAAAGCTCAAGAGGGCCTCTTGGTGGCATCTCGGCGGTGAAGAACTGAGGAAGGCGAATCCAAGTGCTCGGGGGCATCGCCACCCACAACACGAACTCGCACGAGGAGTCCGCAGCATGGACCCTTGGGGTGACGGCGTGCACCTCCACGGCACGGCGGCCACAGCCCTGGCACATGCAGCGGCACTCATCACTCCTTCCTCCGGAATCATCGGCGTGAGCATACAAGGGCAGTGAGTACCCAGGAGGCGGCCTTTCGTACCACGGCCGTGACACCACCAGCCTCACGACCATCTCGCGACGATGGGGCCTCCTCTTCTTCGTTGGGAGCATCTCGGGCTCGTTGAGGGGAGGCTTGCCCCTCTCCGCGGCCGAGAACCTCCGAATCGGTGCCATGACTGCACCAGCAAGGAGTGGAGCAAGGAAGGAGAAGAAGCGGGAGAGGCAGAGGAGAGACGGATGAGGGGGCTCCACCCCCACCTCCCATTCATAGTTAGGGGGAGGCCAACTGATGTCTACTACACAACCTTCTTCTTGTAGACGTTGTTGGGCCTCCAAGTGCAGAGGTTTGTAGGACAGTAGCAAATTTCCCTCAAGTGGATGACCTAAGGTTTATCAATCCGTAGGAGGCGTCGGATGAAGATGGTATCTCTCAAGCAACCCTGCAAACAAATAACAAAGAGTCTCTTGTGTCCCCAACACACCCAATACAATGGTAAATTGTATAGGTGCAATAGTTTGGCGAAGAGATGGTGATACAAGCGGTATATGGATAGTAGATAAAGGTTTTTGTAATCTGAAAATATAAAAACAGCAAGGTAACTAATGGTAAAAGTGAGCACAAACGGTATTGCAACGATAGTAAACAAGGCCAAGGGGTTCATACTTTCACTAGTGCAAGTCCTCTCAACAATAATAACATAATTGGATCACATAACTATCCCTCAACATGCAACAAAGATTCACTCCAAAGTCACTAATAGCAGAGATCAAACGAAGAAATTATGGTAGGGTATGAAACCACCTCAAAGTTATTCTTTCCAATCAATCCGTTGGGCTATTCCTATGACTGTCACAAACAGCCCTAGAGTTCTTACTAGAATAACACCTTAAGACACAAATCAACCAAAACCCTAATGTCACCTAGATACTCCAATGTCACCTCAAGTATCCGTGGGTATGATTATACGATATGCATCACACAATCTCAGATTCATCTATTCAACCAACACATAGAACCTCAAAGAGTGCCCCAAAGTTTCTACCAGAGAATCATCATGAAAACGTGTGACAACCCCTATGCATAGGTTCATGGGCGGAACCCGCAAGTTGATCACCAAAACATACATCAAGTGAATCACGTGGTATCCCATTGTCACCACAGATACGCACGACAAGACATACATCAAGTGTTCTCAAATCTTTAATGACTCAATCCGATAAGATTACTTCAAGGGGAAAACTCAATCCATTACAAGAGAGTAGAGGGGGAGGAGAAACATAAGATCCAACTATAATAGCAAAGCTCGCGATACATCAAGATCGTATCACCTCAAGAACACAAGAGAGAGAGATCAAACACATAGCTACGCGTACATTCCCTCAGCCTCGAGGGAGAACTACTCCCTCCTCGTCATGGAGAGCGCCGGGATGATGAAGATGGCCACCGGAGAGGAATTCCCCCTCCAGCAGGATGCCGGAATAGGTCTAGATTGGTTTTCGGTGGCTACGGAGGCTTCTGGCGGTGGAACTCCCGATCTATTGTCCGTTCTGGAAGTTTTAGGGTACGTGAGTATATGTGCAGGAAGTACGTCGGTGGAGCTTCGGGGGCCCCACGAGGCAGTGGCGCGCCCTAGGAGGGGGGTGCGCCCCCCACCCTCATGAGCACCTCCCTTGGCTCTTGACGTGGGGTCCAAGTCCATCCGGTACCTTTCCTTCCAAAAATAACTTCTCCAGTTGATTTCGTTCCATTTTGACTCCGTTTGATATTCCTTTTCTTCGAAACACCGAAATAGGCAAAAAACAGCAATTCTGGGCTGGGCCTCCGGTTAATAGGTTAGTCCCAAAAATAATATAAAAGTGGATAATAAAGCCCAATATTGCCCAAAACAGTAGATAACATAGCATGGAGCAATCAAAAATTATAGATACGTTGGAGACGTATCAAGCATCCCCAAGCTTAATTCCTGCTCGTCCTCGAGTAGGTAAATGATAAAAACAGAATTTTTTATGCGGAGTGCTACTTGGCATAATTTCAATGTAATTCTTCTTAATTGTGGCATGAATATTCAGATCCGAAAGATTCAAGATAAAAGTAAATATTGATATAAAAATAATAATACTTCAAGCATACTAACTAAGCAATTATGTCCTCTCAAAATAACATGGCCAAAGAAAGTTCATCCCTACAAAATCATATAGTTTAGTCATGCTCCATTTTCGTCACACAAGAATGCTCTCATCATGCACAACCCCGATGAAAAGCCAAGCAATTGTTTCATACTTTAGTAATCTCAAACCTATAAACTTTCACGCAATACATGAGCGCGAGCCATGGATATAGCACTATGGGTGGAATAGAATAATGAGGGGGTTACGTGGAGAAGACAAAAAGGAGAAAGTCTCACATCAACGAGGCTAATCAATGGGCTATGGAGATGCCCATCGATTGATGTTAATGCAAGGAGTAGGGATTGCCATGCAACGGATGCACTAGAGCTATAAATGTATGAAAGCTCTGCAAAACAAACTAGTGGGTGTGCATCCAACTTGCTTGCTCACGAAGACCTAGGGCACTTGAGTAGGCCCATTGTTGGAATATACAAGCTAAGTTATATAATGAAAAATTCCCACTAGTAAATGAAAGTGACAAAACAAGAGACTCTCTATCATGGGGATTATGGTGCTACTTTGAAGCACAAGTGTGGCAAAGGATAGTAGCATTGTCCCTTCTCTCTTTTTCTCTCAATTTTCTTTTTGTTTTTTTGGGCCTTCTATTTTTTATGGCCTTTCTCTCTTTTTTTGGGCCTTCTCTATTTTATGGCCTTTCTCTTTTTTATTCCTCACTTGGGACAATGCTCTAGAAAATAATGATCATCACACTTCTATTTATTTACAACTCAATGATTACAACTCGATACTAGAACAAAGATGACTCTATATGAATGCCTTCGGTGGTGTACCGGGATATGCAATGAATCAAGAGTGACATGTATGGAAGAATTATGAATGGTGGCTTTTCCACAAATACTATGTCAACTACATGATCACGCTAAGTAATATGACAATGATGAATGTGTCATGATAAACGGAATGGTGGAAAGTTGCATGGCAATATATCTCGAAATGGCTATGGAAATGCCATAATAGGTAGGTATGGTGGCCGTTTTGAGGAAGATATAAGGAGGTTTATGTGTGATAGAGTGTATCATATCACGGGGTTTGGATGCACCGGCGAAGTTTGCACCAACTCTCAATGTGAGAAAGGGCAATGCACGGTACCGAAGAGGCTAGCAATGATGGAAGGGTGAGAGTGCGTATAATCCATGGACTCAACATTAGTCATAAAGAACTCACATACTTATTGCAAAAATCTACAGGTCATCAAAAACCTCGGCACTACGTGCATGCTCCTAGGGGGATAGATTGGTAGGAAAAGACCATGGCTCGTCCCCGACCGCCACTCATAAGGAGGACAATCAAATAACACCTCATGTTTCAAATTTGTTACATAACGTTTACCATAAGTGCATGCTACGGGACTTGCAAACTTCAACAAAAGAATTTCTCAATTTCACAAATACTCAACTAGCACAACTTTGATATTATTACCTCCATATCTCAAAACAATTATCAAGCATCAAACTTCTCTTAGTATTCAAAACACTCATAAGAAAGTTTTACTTATCTTCAGTACCTAGAATATTAGGATTTTAAGCAAATTACAATGCTATTTAAGACTCTCAAAATAATCTAAGTGAAGCATGAGATTTAATCTATTTCTTCAAAATAAAACTACCGCCATGCTCTAAAAGATATAAGTGAAGCACTAGAGCAAATGACAAACTACTCCGAAAGATATAAGTGAAGATCAATGAGTAGTTGAATAATTATGCAACTATATGAAGACTCTCTAACATTTAAGAATTTCAGATCTTGATATTTTATTCAAACACAAAGCAAAGCAAAATAAAATGACATTCTAAGAATGGCAAACATCATGTGAAGAAGCAAAAACTTAGGATCAACCGATACTAATCGATAGTTGTTGAAGAAGAAAGGTGAGATGACTACCGGGGCATCCCCAAGCTTAGACGCTTGAGACTTCTTGAAATATTATCTTCGGGTGCCTTGGGAATCCCCAAGCTTGAGCTTTTGTGTCTCCTTAATTCCTCTCATGTCACGGTCTCCCTAAATCTCAAAAGCTTCATCCACACAAAACTCAACAAGGACTCGTGAGATAAGTTAGTATAAACCATTGCCAAAACCTTATCATACTCTACTGTAGCCAATCACTAAAATTATTATTAAACATTGCATACTAAATGCCTCTGCATATTTAATAGTCCTATCCTCAAATAGAATCATTAAAGAAGCAAACATATGCAAACAATGCAAACATAACAGCAATCTGCCTAAACAGGACAGTCTGTAAAGAATGCAGCAACATCCATACTTCCCTAGCTCCAAAAATTATGAAAGAAAATTCCCACTTTAGTAAATTTATCAGATATTAACATGCAAAATGTTTCAACATTTTATCACATTCTGAATTTTGTAGGGAATTATTTCAACAGCGGTAAACTTTCTGTTTTCAAACAGCAACATGTGGACTTCTAAAATAGGCATAGTAAAGGCTATCAATGCCACTTTTATTGAAATAAATGATGAAAAACATTGTTCTAAATAACAGCAAGAAAATCTTAGAAAAATAAATTGACGCTCAAGCAAAACACATATCATGTGGCGAATAAAAATATAGCTCCAAGTAAAGTTACCAATGAACGAAGACGAAAGAGGGGATGCCTTCCGGGGCATCCCCAAGCTTAGGCTCTTGGCTATCCTTGAATATTACCTTAGGGTGCCTCGGGCATCCCCAAGCTTAGGCTCTTGCCACTCCTTATTCCATGATCCATCAAATCTTTACCCAAAACTTGAAAACTTCACAACACAAAACTTAAAGTAGAAAACTCGTGAGCTCTGTTAGTATAATAAAATAAATCACCACTTCAAGGTACTGTAATGAACTCATTCTTTATTTATATTGGGGTTAAACCTAATGTATTCCAACTTATCTATGGTTCATACCCTCCGATACTACTCATAGATTCATCAAAATAAGCAAACAACACATGAAAAACAGAATCTGTCAAAAACAGAACAGTCTGTAGTAATCTGGATCAAACGTATACTTCTGGAACTCATAAAATTCTCAAAGAAATTTCTGGACCTGAGGAATTTATCTATTAATCATCTGCAAAAATAATTAACTAAATAGCACTTTCCAAATAAAAATGGCAGCAATTCTTGTGAGCGCTAAAGTTTCTGTTTTTTACAGCATGATCAACAAGACTTTCCCCAAGTCTTCCCAAAGGTTCTACTTGGCACAAACACTAATTAATAGCATAAAACCACATCCAAACAGAGGCTAGATGAATTATTTATTAATAAACAGGAGCAAAAATCAAGGAACAAAAATAAAGTTGGGTTGCCTCCCAACAAGCGCTATCGTTTAACGCCCCTAGCTAGGCTTGATGATTTCAATGATGCTCACATAAAGGATAAGAATTGACACATAAAGAGAGCATCATGAAGAATATGACTAGCACATTTAAGTCTAACATACTTCCTATGCATAGGGATTTTGTGAGCAAACAACTTGTGGGAACAAGAATCAACTTTCATAGGATGGTAAAACAAGGATAACTTCAAAATTTTAAGCACATAGAGAGGAACTTGATATTATTGCAATTCCTACAAGCATATGTTCCTCCCTCATAATAATTTTCAGTAGTATCATGAATGAATTCAACAATATAACCAGCACCTAAAGCATTCTTTTCATGATCTACAAACATAGAAAATTTACTACTCTGCACACAAGAAAAAATCTTCTCATGAATAATAGTGGGAGCAAACTCAACAAAATAACTATCATGTGATTGAAAATTAAGATCAAGATGAAAATTTTAATGGTTATTATTATTCTTAAAAGCATACGTGTCATCACAATAATCATCATAGATAGGAGGCATGCTTTCATCATAATAAATTTGCTCATCAAAACTTGGGGGACAAAAAATATCATCTTCGTCAAACATAGCTTCCCCAAGCTTGTGGCTTTGCATATCATTAGCATCAGGATATTCAAGGAATTCATACTAACAACATTGCAATCATGCTCATCATTCAAATATTTAGTGCCAAACATTTTAATGCATTCTTCTTCTAACACCTTGGCACAATTTTCCTTCCCATCATACTCACGAAAGATATTAAAAAGGTGAAGCGTATGAGACAAACTCAATTCCATTTTTTTGTAGTTTTCTTTTATAAACTAAACTAGTGCTAAAACAACAAACTAAAAGACTCGATTGCAAGATCTAAAGATATACCTTCAAGGACTCACCTCCCCGGCAACGGCGCCAGAAAAGAGCTTGATGTCTACCACACAACCTTCTTCTTGTAGACGTTGTTGGGCCTCCAAGTGCAGAGGTTTGTAGGACAGTAGCTAATTTCCCTCAAGTGGATGACCTAAGGTTTATCAATCTGTAGGAGGCGTAAGCTGAAGATGGTCTCTCTCAAGCAACCCTGCAACCAAATAACAAAGAGTCTCTTGTGTCCCCAACACACCCAATACAATGGTAAATTGTATAGGTGCACTAGTTCGGTGAAGAGATGGTGATACAGGCGGTATATGGATAGTAGATAAAGGTTTTTGTAATCTGAAAATATAAAACAGCAAGGTAGCTAATGGTAAAAGTGAGCACAAACGGTATTGCAATGATAGTAAACAAGGCCTAGGGTTCATACTTTCACTAGTGCAAGTCCTCTCAACAATAATAACATAATTGGATCACATAACTATCCCTCAACATGCAACAAAGATTCACTCCAAAGTCACTATAGCAGAGATCAAACGAAGAAATTATGGTAGGGTATGAAACCACCTCAAAGTTATTCTTTCCAATCAATCTGTTGGGCTATTCCTATAAGTGTCACAAACAGCCCTAGAGTTCATACTAGAATAACACCTTAAGACACAAATCAACCAAAACCCTAATGTCACCTAGATACTCCAATGTCACCTCAAGTATCCGTGGGTATGATTATACGATATGCATCACGGAATCTCATATTCATCTATTCAACCAACACATAGAACCTCAAAGAGTGCCCCAAAGTTTCTACCAGAGAATCACGACTAAAACATGTGCCAACTCCTATGCATAGGTTCATGGGCGGAACCCGCAAGTTGATCACCAAAACATACATCAAGTGAATCAAGTGGTATCCCATTGTCACCACAGATACGCACGGCAAGACATACATGAAGTGTTCTGAAATCTTTAAAGACTCAATCCGATATGATTACTTCAAGGGGAAAAATCAATCCATTTCAAGAGAGTAGAGGGGGAGGAGAAACATAAGATCAAACTATAATAGCAAAGCTTGCGATACATCAAGATCATATCACCTCAAGAACACGAGAGGGAGCGAGAGAGAGAGAGAGAGAGAGAGAGAGAGATCAAACACATAGCTACTGGTACATACCCTCAGCCCCGAGGGGGAACTACTCCCTCCTCATCATGGAGAGCGTTGGGATGATGAAGATAGCCACCGGAGAGGGATTCCCCCTCTGGCAGTGTGCCGGAACAGGTCTAGATTGGTTTTCGGTGGCTACGGAGGCTTCTGGCGGCGGAACTCCCAATCTATTGTCTGTTATGGAAGTTTTAGGGTACGTGAGTATATATGGGTGCAGGAAGTACGTAGGTGGAGCTTCGAGGGCCCCACGAGGCAGGGGGCGCGCCCGAGGGGGGTGCCCCCCCCCACCCTCGAGAGCACCTCCCTTGGCTCCTGACGTGGGGTCCAAGTCCATCCAGTTTCTTTCCTTCTAAAAATAACTTCTCCAGTTGATTTTGTTCCGTTTCGACTACGTTTGATATTCCTTTTCTTCGAAACACTGAAATAGGCAAAAAATAGCAATTCTGGGCTGGGCCTCCGGTTAATAGGTTAGTCCCAAAAATAATATAAAAGTGGATAATAAAGCCCAATATTGCCCCAAACAGTAGATAACATAGCATGGAGCAATCAAAAATTATAGATACGTTGAGACGTATCACCAACCGCTGGCCTCCATGATCTAAGGTAATGATGGTTTTTTCCTTCCATGCAGCAGGGACTCATCTAGTCGGGCAGTTGCTGAGGCAACATGGGGAAACGGAGACGCCCACGACCAATCAACCGCCACGTGTCGACCAAGGCCGCAAGTTATTGGGGCCCACGGCGCTCCGCACTTGCCCTTTGGCTTCGCCCCAAAGCCAAGCCCAAGAGCGCCTTGGGCCCGGGGGCTACTGTCGGCGTTTTGGGAATGGGGGTCCCCAGACTTGCCTGCCTGCGGCCCGCGGCGTGGCTCTGCAAGCGGGCCCGTACGACCCATCTTCACCATCATCGACTCAAGACCCTCGCGAGGGGCCAAGCCTCGCGAGGCGAACGATACAAGACCTCGTCGGGAGTGGCCTCACCAGGCTGGCACGCGAGGGGCGGAGAGACCAAGGCAAGACAAACCTCGCGAGGTTCAAGTGACTTGAGCCATGATGACCAAGGCCAGGCGGGCGCCAGCGCGCACAGTGTCCTTGTTTGCACTTTGGTGCTAAGGAGGCAAGCGCAGACGAAGAGTACCAAGGCATCAAGCAAAGGTTTCCATATCAGTGTAACGAGACCAAGACCAGTAGGACGGCAGGACGGAGGTCACCATGGAGCCCAAGGCGGCGTCACCACCAGAGCCTTTGGCAGGCGACACTACAAAAAAAATACACTTCCGTGATGATACGTGTTTGTCACAGACTCACAGTAGGTCACGTTTTCTGTCATGCATGTACATCCATGGCAAATTTATGACAGAATGATGATAGTGATACCTGTGTTGTCGTAGAAGTGTTCCATGACATTACCAAAATTATCATCCCGGAAGTGTCCACTTCCATGACGATAAATCGTGCATCATAGAAGTGCTTTCGTCAAGGGTGACCAACACGTGGCATCCACCGTAACGGAACGCCGTTAAGCTATCGGGTCCAGTTTTGGATCCGATAACCCGTTAACAGCCCGGACCAATGGGCATTTTCCACGTGTAAAATTCTGATTGGCTGATGGAAACACGTGTCAACTCCGTGTTGGCACAGGTGTCACTCATCCAATGGGCGAGATGCGCCTATGATATGTTGACACGTGGATCGACCCAAAAGTGGCCCATAAAGTTTAAATGGGCTGGCCCAACTAAATGTTGGGGAACGTAGTAATTTCAAAATTTTCCTACGCAGACGCAAGATCATGGTGATGCACGGCAACGAGAGGGGAGAGTGTTGTCTACGTACCCATGCAGACCGACTGTGGAAGCGTTGACACAACATAGAGGAAGTAGTCGTACGTCTTCCCGATCCGACCGATCCAAGAACCGAAACTCCGGCACCTCCGAGTTCTTAGCACACGTACAGCTCGATGACGATCCCCGGGCTCCGATCTAGCAAAGCATCGGGGAGGAGTTCCATCAGCACGACGGTGTGGTGACGATCTTGATGTTCTACCGTCGTAGGGCTTCACCTAAGCACCGCTACAATATGATCGAGGTGGAATATGGTGGCAGGGGGCACCGCACACGGCTAAGGAACGATCACGTGGATCAACTTGTGTGTTCTAGGGTGCCCCCTGCCTCCGTATATAAAGGAGCCAAGGGGGAGGGGGCGGCCGGCCAAGGAGGGCGCGCCAAGGGAGTCCTACTCCCTCTGGGAGTAGGATTCCCCCCCCCCCCCAATCCTAGTTGGAATAGGATTCCTTGAGGGGGGAAAGAGAGAGAGGGGGCCGGCCACCTCTCCTAGTCCTAATAGGACTAGGGGAAGGGGGAGGCGCGCGGCCCACCTTGGGCTGCCCCTTTCTCCTTTCCACTAAAGCCCACTAAGGCCCATACAGCTCCCGGGGGGTTCCGGTAACCTCCCGGTACTCCGGTAAAATCCCGATTTCACCCGGAACACTTCCGATATCCAAACATAGGCTTCCAATATATCAATCTTTATGTCTCGACCATTTCAAGACTCCTCGTCATGTCCGTGATCACATCCGGGACTCTGAACAACCTTCGGTACATCAAAATGCATAAACTCATAATAACTATCATCGTAACGTTAAGCGTGCGGACCCTACGGTTCGAGAATAATGCAGACATGACTGAGGCACATCTCCGGTCAATAACCAATAGTGGGACCTGGATGCCCATATTGGCTCCTACATATTCTACGAAGATCTTTATCGGTCAGACCGCATAACAACATACGTTGTTCCCTTTGTCATCGGTATGTTACTTGCCCGAGATTCGATCGTCGGTATCCAATACCTAGTTCAATCTCGTTACCGGCAAGTCTCTTTACTCGTTCTGTAATACATCATCCCGCAACTAACTCTTTAGTTGTAATGCTTGCAAGGCTTGTGTGATGTGCATTACCGAGAGGGCCCAGAGATACCTCTCCGGCAATCGGAGTGACAAATCCTAATCTCGAAATACGCCAACCCAACATCTACCTTTGGAGACACCTGTAGAGCTCCTTTATAATCACCCAGTTACGTTGTGACGTTTGGTAGCACACAAAGTGTTCCTCCGGTAAACGGGAGTTGCATAATCTCATAGTCATAGGAACATGTATAAGTCATGAAGAAAGCAATAGCAACATACTAAACGATCGGGTGCTAAGCTAATGGAATGGGTCATGTCAATCAGGTCATTCAACTAATGATGTGATCCCGTTAATCAAATAACAACTCTTTGTCCATGGTTAGGAAACATAACCATCTTTGATTAACGAGCTAGTCAAGTAGAGGCATACTAGTGACACTCTGTTTGTCTATGTATTCACACATGTATTATGTTTCCGGTTAATACAATTCTAGCATCAATAATAAACATTTATCATGATATAAGGAAATAAATAATAACTTTATTATTGCCTCTAGGGCATATTTCCTTCAGTCTCCCACTTGCACTAGAGTCAATAATCTAGATCACATCGCCATGTGATTTAACATCAATAGTTCACATCTTTATGTGATTGGTTCACATCTCCATGTGACTAACACCCAAAGGGTTTACTAGATTCAATAATCTAGTTCACATCGCTATGTGATTAAGACCCAAAAAGTGATCATGTTTTGCTTGTGAGAGAAGTTTAGTCAACGGGTGTGCCACATTCAGATCCGCATGTATTTTGCAAATTTCTATGTCAACAATGCTCTGCATGGAGCTACTCTAGCTAATTGCGCCCACTTTCAATATGTATCTAGATTGAGACTTAGAGTCATCTGGATTAGTGTCAAAACTTGCATCGACGTAACCCTTTACGACGAACCTTTTGTCACCTCCGTAATCGAGAAACATATCCTTATTCCAGTAAGGATAATTTTGACCGCTGTCCAGTGATCTACTCCTAGATCACTATTGTACTCCCATGCCAATCAGTGTAGGGTATACAATAGATCTGGTACACAGCATGGCATACTTTATAGAACCTATGGCTGAGGCATAGGGAATGACTTTCATTCTCTTTCTATCTTTTGCCGTGGTCGGGCTTTGAGTCTTACTCAATTTCACACCTTGTGACACAGGCAAGAACTCTTTCTTTGACTGTTCCATTTTGAACTACTTCAAAATCTTGTCAAGGTATGTACTCATTGAAAAAACTTATCAAGCGTCTTGATCTATCTCTATAGATCTTGATGCTCAGTATGTAAGCAGCTTCTTCGAAGTCTTTCTTTGAAAAACTCCTTTCAAACACTCCTTTATGCTTTACAGAATAATTCTACATTATTTCCGATCAACAATATGTCATTCACATATACTTATCAGAAATGTTGTAGTGCTCCCACTCACTTTCTTGTAAATACAGGCTTCACCGCAAGTCTGTATGAAACTATATGCTTTGATCAACTCATCAAAGCGTATATTCCGACTCTGAGATGCTTGCACCAGTCCACAGATGGATCGCTGGAGTTTGCACACTTTGTTAGCACCTTTCGGATTGACAAAACCTTCTAGTTGCATCGTATACAACTCTTCTTTAATAAATCCATTAAGGAATTCAGTTTTGTTTATCCATTTGCCAGATTTCATAAAATGCGGCAATTGCTAACATGATTCGGACAGACTTAAGCATAGATACGAGTGAGAAACTCTCATCATAGTCAACACCTTGAACTTGTCGAAAACCTTTTGCGACAATTCTAGCTTTGTAGATAGTAACACTAGTATCAGCGTCCGTCTTCCTCTTGAAGATCCATTTATTTTCTATGGCTTGCTGATCATCGGGCAAGTCAACCAAAGTCCACACTTTGTTCTCATACATGGATCCCCTCTCAGATTTCATGGCCTCAAGCCATTTCTCGGAATTTGGGCTCATCATCGCTTCCTCATAGTTCGTAGGTTCGTCATGGTTAAGTAACATGACCTCCAGAACAGGATTACCGTACCACTTTGGTGCGGATCTCAATCTGGTTTACCTACGAGGTTTGGTAGTAACTTGATCTGAAGTTACATGATCATCATCATTAGCTTCCTCACTAGTTGGTGTAGGAGTCACAGGAAAAAATTTCTGTGATGAACTACTTTCCAATAAAGGAGAAGGTACAATTACCTTATCAAGTTTTCTACTTTCCTCCCACTCACTTCTTTCAAGAGAAACTGCTTCTCTGGAAAGGATCAATTCTCAGCAACGAATATCTTGCCTTCGGATCTGTGATAGAAGGTGTACCCAACATTTTCTTTAGGGTATCCTATGAAGACGCACTTTTCCGATTTGGGTTTGAGCTTATCAGGATGAAACTTTTTCACATAAGCATCACAACCCCAAACTTTAAGAAACGACAACTTTGGTTTCTTGCCAAACCACAGTTCATAAGGCATCGTCTCAACGGATTTTGATGGTGCCTTATTTAACGTGAATGCAGCTGTCTCTAATGCATAACCCCAAAACGATAGTGGTAGATCGGTAAGATACATCATAGATTGCACTATATCCAATAAAGTACGGTTATGACGTTCGGACACACCATTATGCTGTGGTGTTCCAGGTGGTGTGAGTAGTGAAACTATTTCACATTGTTTTAACTGAAGACCAAACTCGTAACTCAAATATTTTACCTCTGCGATCATATCGTAGAAACTTTTATTTTCTTGTCACGATGATTTTCCACTTCACTCTGAAATTCTTTGAACTAGTCAAATGTTTCAGACTTATGTTTCATCAAGTAGATATCCCCATATCTCCTCAAATCATCTTGTGAAGGTCAGAACATAATGATACCTGCTGTAAGCCTTAATATTCATCAGACCACATACATCAGTATGAATGATTTCCAACAAATCTGTTGCTTGCTTCATTGTTCCGGAGAACGACATTTTAGTCATCTTGCCCATAAGGCATGGTTCGCAAGCATCAAGTGATTCATAATCAAGTGATTCATAATCAAGTGATTCCAAAAATCCCATCAGCATGGAGTTTCTTCATGCGCTTTACACCAATATGATCTAAACGGTAGTGCCACAAATAAGTTGCACTATCATTATTAACTTTGCATCTTTTGGCTTCAATATTATGAATATGTGTGTCACTATGATCGAGATCCAACAAACCATTTTGTTGGTGTGTATAACCATAGAAGGTTTTATTCATGTAAACAGAACAACAATTGTTCTCTAACTTAAATGAATAACCGTATTGCAATAAACATGATCAAATCATATTCATGCTCAACGCAAACACCAAATAACACTTTTTTAGGTTCAACACTAATCCCAAAAGTATAGGGAGTGTGCGATGATGATCATATCAATCTTGGAACTATTTCCAACACACATCATCACTTCACCCTTTAACTAGTCTCTGTTCATTCTGCAACTCCCGATTCAAGTTACTAATCTTAGCAACTGAACTAGTATCAAATACTGAGGGGTTGCCATAAACACTAGTAAAGTACACATTAATAATCATGTATATCAAATATACTTATGTTCAGTTTGCCATCCTTCTTATCCGCCAATCACTTGGGGTAGTTCCGCTTCCAGTGACCAGTCCCTTTGCAGTAGAAGCACACAGTCTCAGGCTTAGATACAGACTTGGGCTTCTTCACTTGAGAAGCAACTTGCTTGCCGTTCTTCTTGAAGTTCCCCTTCTTCCCTTTGCCTTTTACTTGAAACTAGTGGTCTTGTTAACCATCAACACTTGATGTTTTTCTTGATTTCTACCTTTCGTTGATTTCAGCATCACGAAGAGCTTGGGAATTACTTTCGTCATCCCTTGCATATTATACTTCATCACGAAGTTCTACTAACTTGGTGATGGTGACTAGAGAATTCTGTCAATTACTATTTTATCTGGAAGATTAACTCCCACCTGATTCAAGCGATTGTAGTACCCAGACAATCTGAGTACATGCTCACTGCTTGAGCGATTCTCCTCCATCTTGTAGCTATAGAATCTCTCAACTCGGGTATTTGCTTGAAATATTAACTTCAACTCCTGGAACATCTCATATGGTCCATGACGTTCGAAATGTCTTTAAAGTCCCGATTCTAAGCCGTTAAGCATGGTACACTAAACTATCAAGTAGTCATCATATTGAGCTAGCCAAACGTTCATAACGTCTACATCTACTCCTGCAATAGGTCTGTCACCTAGCGGTGCATCAAGGACATAATTTTTCTGTGCAGCAATGAGGATAAGCCTCATATCACG
This sequence comes from Triticum monococcum, assembly GCA_034509565.1. Classification (NCBI taxonomy): domain Eukaryota; kingdom Viridiplantae; phylum Streptophyta; class Magnoliopsida; order Poales; family Poaceae; genus Triticum; species Triticum monococcum. The sequence goes on from CM067847.1 coordinate 526,930,884, forward strand.
GATCCAATCCGCATCATTGCTACTAACATCTTTCAACATAGTTTTTCTCTAGGAACATATCAAAACAAACATAGGGCAGCAACAACGCGAGCTATTGATCTACAACATAGATATGATAATACTACCAGGACTAAGTTCATGATAAGTTTAAGTTCAATTAATCAAATTACTTAAGAACTCCCACTTAGATAGACATCCCTCTAATCCTCTAAGTGATCACGTGATCCAAATCAACTAAACCATAACCGATCATCACGTGAGATGGAGTAGTTTTCAATGGTGAACATCGTTATGTTGATCATATCTACTATATGATTCACGCTCGACCTTTCGGTCTCCGTGTTCCAAGGCCATATCTGCATATGCTAGGCTCGTCAAGTTTAACCTGAGTATTCTGCGTGTGCAAAAACTGGCTTGCACCCGTTGTAGATGGACGTAGAGCTTATCACACCCGATCATCACATGGTGTCTGGGCACGACAAACTTTGGCAACGGTGCATACTCAGGGAGAACACTTTCTTGATAATTTAGTGAGAGATCATCTTATAATGCTACCGTCAATCAAAGCAGGATAAGATGCATAAAAAGATAAACATCACATGCAATCAATATAAGTGATATGATATGGCCATCATCATCTTGTGCTTGTGATCTCCATCTCCGAAGCACCGTCATGATTACCATCATCACCGGCACGACACCTTGATCTCCATCATAGCATCGTTGTCATCTCGCCAATCTTATGCTTCCACGACTATCGCTACCGCTTAGTGATAAAGTAAAGCATTACATCGCGATTGCATTGCATACAATAAAGCGACAACCATATGGCTCCTACCAGTTGCCGATAACTCGGTTACAAAACATGATCATCTCATACAATAAAATTCAGCATCATGCCTTGACCATATCACATCACAACATGCCCTACAAAAACAAGTTAGACGTCCTCTACTTTGTTGTTGCAAGTTTTACGTGGCTGCTACGGGCTTAAGCAAGAACCAATCTCACCTACGCATCAAAACCACAACGATAGTTTGTCAAATAGACTCCGTTTTAACCTTCGCAAGGACCGGGCGTAGCCACACTTGGTTCAACTAAAGTTGGAGAGATAGTCGCCCGCAAGCCACCTGTGTGCAAAGCACGTCGGGAGAACCGGTCTCGCGTAAGCGTACGCGTAATGTTGGTCCGGGTCATCTCGTCCAACAATACCGCCGAACCAAAGTATGACATGCTAGTAGGCAGTATGACTTATATCACCCACAACTCACTTGTGTTCTACTCGTGCATATAACATCAAACCATAAAACCTAGGCTCGGATGCCACTCTTGGGGAACGTAGTAATTTCGAAATTTTCCTACGCAGACGCAAGATCATGGTGATGCACAGCAACGAGAGGGGAGAGTGTTGTCTACGTACCCATGCAGACCGACTGTGGAAGCGTTGACACAACATAGAGGAAGTAGTCGTACGTCTTCCCGATCCGACCGATCCAAGAACCGAAACTCCGGCACCTCCGAGTTCTTAGCACACGTACAGCTCGATGACGATCCCCGGGCTCCGATCTAGCAAAGCATCGGGGAGGAGTTCCATCAGCACGACGGGGTGGTGACGATCTTGATGTTCTACCGTCGTAGGGCTTCACCTAAGCACCGCTACAATATGATCGAGGTGGAATATGGTGGCAGGGGGCACCGCACACGGCTAAGGAACGATCACGTGGATCAACTTGTGTGTTCTAGGGTGCCCCCTGCCTCCGTATATAAAGGAGCCAAGGGGGAGGGGGCGGCCGGCCAAGGAGGGCGCGCCAAGGGAGTCCTACTCCCTCTGGGAGTAGGATTCCCCCCCCCCAATCCTAGTTGGAATAGGATTCCTTGAGGGGGGAAAGAGAGAGAGGGGGCCGGCCACCTCTCCTAGTCCTAATAGGACTAGGGGAAGGGGGAGGCGCGCGGCCCACCTTGGGCTGCCCCTTTCTCCTTTCCACTAAAGCCCACTAAGGCCCATACAGCTCCCGGGGGGTTCCGGTAACCTCCCGGTACTCCGGTAAAATCCCGATTTCACCCGGAACACTTCCGATATCCAAACATAGGCTTCCAATATATCAATCTTTATGTCTCGACCATTTCAAGACTCCTCGTCATGTCCGTGATCACATCCGGGACTCTGAACAACCTTCGGTACATCAAAATGCATAAACTCATAATAACTATCATCGTAACGTTAAGCGTGCGGACCCTACGGTTCGAGAATAATGCAGACATGACTGAGGCACATCTCCGGTCAATAACCAATAGGGGGACCTGGATGCCCATATTGGCTCCTACATATTCTACGAAGATCTTTATCGGTCAGACCGCATAACAACATACGTTGTTCCCTTTGTCATCGGTATGTTACTTGCCCGAGATTCGATCGTCGGTATCCAATACCTAGTTCAATCTCGTTACCGGCAAGTCTCTTTACTCGTTCTGTAATACATCATCCCGCAACTAACTCTTTAGTTGTAATGCTTGCAAGGCTTGTGTGATGTGCATTACCGAGAGGGCCCAGAGATACCTCTCCGACAATCGGAGTGACAAATCCTAATCTCGAAATACGCCAACCCAACATCTACCTTTGGAGACACCTGTAGAGCTCCTTTATAATCACCCAGTTACGTTGTGACGTTTGGTAGCACACAAAGTGTTCCTCCGGTAAACGGGAGTTGCATAATCTCATAGTCATAGGAACATGTATAAGTCATGAAGAAAGCAATAGCAACATACTAAACGATCGGGTGCTAAGCTAATGGAATGGGTCATGTCAATCAGATCATTCAACTAATGATGTGATCCCGTTAATCAAATAACAACTCTTTGTCCATGGTTAGGAAACATAACCATCTTTGATTAACGAGCTAGTCAAGTAGAGGCATACTAGTGACACTCTGTTTGTCTATGTATTCACACATGTATTATGTTTCCGGTTAATACAATTCTAGCATGAATAATAAACATTTATCATGATATAAGGAAATAAATAATAACTTTATTATTGCTTCTAGGGCATATTTCCTTCACTAAAGGCCCACAAGATTTTGTGGTCCATAATGGGCCAGCCCAGCAAAAGTCCCGCGAGATTTTGTGTATCATAATGGGTCGGCCCAGCTAAAGGCCCGTGAGATTTTGCAGGCCATAATGGGCCGACCCAGCTAAAGGCCCGCGAGATTTGGCGGACCATAATGGGCCGGCCCAGCTAAAGGCCCAACATTCTCAGTTAAGGCCCGAACGACTAGTGTGAAATTGGCCCATCAACGGCATGTCCTAAACTTGTCATCATCGCGGCCCATGGTCACTTCTGGCCTGTTAACAATCCACTAAGTGTATGGGCTGAATTACGGCCCGGTGTATTTCCGGCCTTTTAAAGGTCCTGCTTCATTTGGGCCCATTCACAGGCCATTGAATCTTTCAGCCCATAAACGATCGTGAAGGATTTGGGTCCTATTCGGCCATGTCTGACATTCGGCCTGTTAGAGGCCCACTATAGATTTGGGCCACTTTCGGCCTGTTGTGATTTTCGGCATGTTAACATCGGACGAAAACCATGGGCCACATGTGGCCCTACATCACATCGGGCCCATTAACGACCCATATAAAAATGACGATAATCTAGCCCGACCGATCTTACGCCCTGTTAAAGGCCCGTGTATTATGTCAGCGCATTTACGGCCCGTCCGAATTTCGGCCTGTGAAAGATCCACATCGTAAATGTGCCCAATCTCACTTTCGGTCTTTTAAAGGCCCATGTTTTTTATGGGCTCGAGATATTTACACCTGTAAACGGCCTATTGTTACTGATGGCCCAAATTATGTTTAGGCCTGTTAAAGGCCCACTATGGGCACAGGCCTACCAGAAAAATATGAAATCTTATGCTGATTTAGGCCCAGATATTTTTAGTGGGCTACATGCAAATTTCAGCATAATCTTTTTTAGCCCAATTGGAATGGGCCCGATGAATGTTGGCATGTTGGGCTCCTACGAAGCTTTCGGCCGAATACATTACTAAGATAAACCTATACTATACAAAAGTAGCATCGTAATTATTGCAGCCTTTGGCAGCATCATAAATGCTGTATCACAACAAAAGGCCTATTGGCATAAAGTTTACAGTCCTTGCAGATAAAAGCACCATCATATGTATAGAAGCACAGATCATTTGACCTGAGTGCTAATGTTTCAAGCTGTAGAATCTGATGGGGCAGCACGATCTTCACCTTTTTCCGCCATTGCTCTTGAACAACGAAGCGAATGTCTGATAGTCTGGTTGCAAAACCATTCATATCTTGACAACATTTGTCAACCACTATTCTTGTTTCCAAAACGACGTCCATTAGGGATTGGACTTATGGCTGGAGCATAGATATATCACTCTGTCTAGCAGGAAGATTTTGTTCAGTAGGCGATTTGGACGAGGTTACCTTGACAACCAACCCAGAATTACGCAGGAAGGTGCTTTTTGCACTGTTAGTGGAGAGATACTGATGCACTGTAGCAAGAGGTGACATTGTGCATGTGGTAGCCTCATCACCTTCAGGTGGTTGTGTGTAACGCCCTCGATGCGGCTATATCTCCCATGTGTCGAAGCACGACTTAGAGGCATAACCGCATTGAAAGCAATGTCGCAAGTGAGGTGATCTTTGCAAACAACCCATGTAATACATAAAGGGAAAGAGATACATAGTTGGCATACAATCGCCACTTCACACAGTACATGAATAAAGCATTACATCATCCAAATACAGTCAAGGTCCGACTACGGAACCAAAATAAAAGAACACTACCCCAAATGCTACAGATCCCCGATCGTCCCAACTGGGCTCCACTACTGATCAACTAGAAACGGAACATAACGAACACGATCTTCATAGAGCTCCTCCTTGAGCTCGGTAGCGTCACCTACACAGTTTCATCGGCACCCGCAAACTGGTTTTGGAAGTATCTATGAGTCACGGGGACTCAGCAATCGCACACCCTCGTGATCAAGAATATTTAAGCTTATAGGTAGGGTAATGGTATATGGTGGAGCTGCAACAAGTGACTAGCATATATGGTGGCTAACATATGCAAATGAGAGCGAGAAGAGAAGGCAAAGCATGTTCGAGAAATCTATGATCAAGAAGTGTTCCTAGAACAACCTACGTCAAGCATAACTCCAACACCGTGTTCACTTCCCGGACCCCGCCGAGAAGAGAACATCACGGTTACAAACACGGTTGATGCATTTTATTTAAGATAAGTTTCAAGTTTTCTACAACCGGACATTAACAAATTCCCATCTGCCCATAACCGCGGGCACGGCTTTCAAAAGTTCATATCCCTCCAGGGGTGTCCCAACTTAACCCATCACAAGCTCTCACGGTCAACAAAGGATATTCCTTCTCCCAAGACAATCCGATCAGACTCAGCATCCCGGTTACAAGACATTTTGACAATGGTAAAACAAGACCAGCAAAGCCACCCAGATGTGCCAACAAATCCCGATAGGAGCTGCACATATCTCGTTCTCAGGGCACACCGGATGAGCCAGACGTCGGGTGGGCCAGCCCAGAGTTGACCCTGGTAGCTCCGGACATCGCTCAGTTTGGACCAACACTCAGAGGAGCACTGGCCTGGGGGTTTAAATAAAGATGACCCTTGGGCAGGCCTACCCAAGGGAAAGAAAAGGCTAGGTGGCAAACGGTAAAACCAATGTTGGGCCTTGCTGGAGGAGTTTTATTCAAGGCGAACTGTCAAGGGGTTCCCATTATAACCCAACCATGTAAGGAACGCAAAATCCGGGAACATAACACCGATATGACGGAAACTAGGGCGGCAAGAGGGGAACAAAACACCAGGCATAAGGCCAAGCCTTCCACCCTTTACCAAGTATATAGATGCATTAATTAAATAAGAGATATTGTGATATCCCAACAATAATCATGTTCCAACAAGGAACAAACTCCAATCTTCACCTGCAACTAGCAACGCTATAAGAGGGTCTGAGCAAAGCGGTAACATAGCCAAACAACGGTTTGCTAGGACAAGGTGGTTAGAGGCTTGGCTTAACAATATGGGAGGCATGATAAGCAAGTGGTAGGTATCGCAGCATAGGCATAGCAAAAGAGTGAGCATCTAGCAAGCAAAGATAGAAGTGATTTCAAGGGTATGGTCATCTTGCCTGAGATCCCACAAGGAAGAAGGACGAGTCCACGAAGAAGACAAACAGACGTAGTCGAACGAATCCTCACAACATGACGTTACCAGATTACTGAGAAGAAGTACACCGGAAAGAAAGCAAACAACATAGTAAACAACCATCACATAAACATGGCATGATGCACAGTCAAGTATGATGCATGTCCGGTTAAATGAAGCATGGCATGGAAAAATGCACAAAAAATCCTACAAATTAAGTGAACCTCTACATGCAACCCCATTGCATGTTGACGAAACACCACATTCAAGTTATTTAGTTCGATCTCGTTTATGTACCCAACAATATTAAATATTGTTAAACATGGCAAGAGGGTGAAGCAAAGTAAAACTACATATCTAGTCAAGTTTAAATGAGGCCGGAACAACAAACAACAAGTCCAGAAAAATCCCCATGTGCAATTTAAGGATTTGGTACTGTTCTGTCCTAAACCATATTTTAGAGTTGTTAACCATGCAAAGTGATGCCACCAAGTTAAACTATGCATTTTTCTACCCCATTTACATATAAAGTTTGTTAGGTTTGGAGCTACGGTTATTTAGTTATGAATTAAAGCATTTTAGCAAGTTATTTAAGCAAATTTAAACAAATAGCATTTTAAACATTTTGAACATGGATGGAAATGACATATTATGAAACTACACAAAATTCTAAGCATCTTTCATATAAAGTTTCTTTTAAAATGATGCACCGTTTGTGAGTTATTATATGCATGTTGTGAAAGGGGTTTTCTATAAAACTACAAAACCTGGGATAATAGCTAAATTCGCAGAACCTCAAAAAAATAGATACTGGGCCGGATCTACTAGCCCAACAACAGGAAAAAAAAGGGGTGGGCGCCAGGGGTGTTCTCACCATGGGCCAAGCCCAGTCGGTGAGGAGAGGGGCCAACAAGGGAGGCACTCGGCCGGTTGGATCTGGGAAGCCCACTAGCGGTCGCTCGCAGCCGCAGCGCGGTCAATGGGTACGAGCGGGCGAAGCAGAGTAGCTCGACAGGGTGCACCGGGCATGGCGGCACGGCGTGAAGCAGAACGGCGGCGAGTAGGTGATGGACTCCGGCGCAACAGGGCTCATCTACTGAGTGCGCCGGCGATGTGGATGGCCGGACAGGGGCGGGGACGTGGGGCTCCAGGACTTGACGCGGTTCTGGCGGCTCCAGGCGATGGAGGATGAGGCGGACGCAGGCGACGGCTGGATCCGACGGCTCTGCTCGGAGAAGTGGCCGGCAACATTGCACCGTTGAGGGGGGCGGTCTTGGTGGCCTTGGTCACCAGCGACGTGACTGATGAGGAGGCAGGGGACCGGCTCGAGATGATCGTGCTCTCGGTCAACGGGCGAACGGGAGAAGCCGAGCAGCACGACAGGGCCAGCAGGCACGGCGGTGCGACGCAGAGTAGTGCATGAGCTCCGGCGAGCGGCCAAGGCAGAGGGAGAAGGGTGGCTCAGGCCGGCCATTGCTTGAGGCGGATCCTGGTAGAGAAGGCAAATGTATGGAGAGGGAGAAGGATTAGAGAGAGAGCACGAGAGAGAAAAATAAAGGGAAAGGGGGAGGAGAAAACGAGATGGCGACCTTATGGCGTGCACCGACGAGGCGAAGAGGAGGCCGGGGTCCATCGGGAGGCTTCCATGGCACTGGTCTCCAGCAAGGCCGGTCCGACGAGGCACGGCGGGCGAAGGCGGGGTGCACAGGAGGAGCAAGACGTGTGGTTGGGTGGATCGATGGATTTGAAGATTATGGTGGTGGATGACTGGTGAATCGGGAGGAGGCTTCGGGATTGGATCGAGGGGAAGCCTCGAGTGCTGGTTGGGCCATTGGGGAAAACGATGGAGGTAGGTGGGTGGATCGGGAGGGATCCCGAGGAAGATGGTGGCGGAGTGGGAAGGATGGGACAAGATCCCTAGTTTCTAGGGTTTGGTCTAGATTTAGACTAGGGAGTATATAAGGAAAGAGGGAGAGTTTAGGGGCTAATCCGTCCCTCCAAATAAAATCGAGCGATCGAGAAAAATAGACTAGGAAGTCCAAATGAGAAAACGGTGATGTTTTGTAGACGTTTGGGGATGATCTGGACCCAATGGTGACGATTGTCCGGGTCGGGTCCGGGACAATTTCGGACGCGCGCGCGAGGAGGGCCGCGGGCTGACGAGAGAGGTTAGGTTGGGGGCTAGCGGTGAGTGGACTGTGTAGACGGCCTCGAGCTGAGAAAAGAGAAGAGAGAGAGGCCCGGCGACTGTTTCCGGAGTCCGAAAACGCCCGACGATAGACCGACTATACTGGCGCTATAGTTATCCGTTGGGGCGTCAAACGGACTCCGACTGCGATGAAACTTGACAGGCGGTCTATCTACACTATAATAAGACCACACGCCAACTTTCATCCCATTCCGAGAACATTTTCCCACAACTTATAAAATAATATTTCGGACGTGCCGCGGGCGCGTGCATGTGTGTCTAGGCTAAGAATGGACAACGGAGAGAACTGGGGAAATCCGGACGGATGCAAGTTTGAAAACATGATGATGCAATGCGGATGATGGCATGGCAAGATGCAACACGCAAGCAAAAGACAAGGAAACAACAGCGAAAAACTAGACGACACCTGGCGCAACGGTCTCGGGGCGTTACAACACTCCACCACTACGAGAGGATCTCGTCCCGAGATCTAGAATGGCACCGGAGGGAAAACGAAAGATAAAGAGAAGAGATAAAACTAAGTTGCTTCTTTGACAAAACGAGTGAAACCAAAGAACCTTGCGAGGTTGAGCAAATTCGAGAAAGAACACAATGAAGGTGAATAAGGTCGAAAACACTCCTTTAGAAAAGAGGAACAAAGAACATTGCGAAAAACCTTGAGGTTGATGGACAAGATAAATATTGAAACCACTCCGGTTAAAACAAGATAGAAAAGGATTAAGAATGATATAATTTGGGCAGCATTCCGACTGAAAAGAAAAGGAATTGAATAAGAACTTGGTAAGATGAGAAGATACTTGATGAAATCACAACATACTACCTCCGGAACTATTGAATGAATGAAACAAGGGGTAAGAAAGATCTCAGACAGCACTCCGGTTGACCGAGATGCAAGGCTTGATAAGGCGAAAAGAACTAGAGCAAAATGGCACGACACTCCGGTTAAATGGATAAGCATGAAAAGAACATGATCTTTGACAAAACGAGATGATGGGTTGAAAAAAAGCAACATCACAATGCCTCCGGAACAAAAGAATAGAAGATAAATAATTGAAATAGGAGAATGGAGAAGAAAATGCCAACTTCTGCCACAAAAGAGCTTGAAAAGGCATCTTTAGGAGAAGGGTCAAACAGAGTTGTTGGACAAACAACAACGAAAAGAGTAAGCTTGTTGTGGGCTTATGGAAAACATCTCAAAACTTGAGGTGAAAACCTGCCATAAATGGAAACAAGATTGGATTGATATGAACAAGGAGACAAGAAACTTATTTCACCGGGAGGATAAATGAAGAACTTGGGTCATTTATAAGCACCATAAATAGCAACAATCCTTAAGGAAAGCTTTAGGTGAAATATAACCCAAGATAACTCCAACAAAGCGATTGATGGATTGAGAAGAGCTCATGCTCGAAGAAATTGGTGGGTTTAACTATCTCATTCTTGACAATTGTTGTATCATGAAATACGAACCCATATTGTCACGAATGGCATAACACCACCTCAAATGATAAGGTTGAAAGAATTGCACTTTGAAATGCAAGATAAAGAATACTTGAGCTCCTCTAAAAAGAATCTCGATGAACACTTCAAGAAGGAATTAAATCCTTGATGAACCACCATGTTAAGCCTCCATGAAGAACTCCGGAAACAAAAGGATGATCAAACGAAAGGAAAGAGAAGTTGAAAAAACACAAAGTGAAGCCTTATAATGATTTATATGGATCTCCATGGTGATATAATTGCGGGAGCTTGGAACTCTGGGAAAGAAAGATGAGCACTTGAAACCAAGAATTTAATCATCATGAACAAACTCCGGAAGAAGGGATTAACATATGGATGAAACAAGAATAAGAATTACCTTATGCGTATCCTTCACCAATTAAATTGATGACAAGGAACGGATTTGGCATACTACTTATTCTTGTATAAAAGATTAAGATAGATATAGCGTAAACTTGTGAAGGTCTTCAATGAACCGTCGGTAGGATTGGAACAATGAATGAATTGATATGATAACAGTGGAAGAGAATCCTGGAAGAACCACCATAAGAATTGAAAATGAACGAAGTAAAGGGATGAATCACCAGGTAATAATTGTGAAATGAACGAAGATACTTGAGACAATCTAGATACATGAGAACGAAGGGATCACCACTTATTAGAGAATATTTTTTTGACCATGTTATTAGAGAATATTTGAATGATGCACGGTAAGATTTGGAGAAAGAGAGCTGAAAGATGAAAATGAATAAACCTGAATTGAAAAACAAAGGCAACTTGGAGACGGATGAAACAAACACCGTTGAGAAGAACTGATACTTGATCTTGCGGATGATGAAATGATCGGATCCACTTGAAGAGAAAACACACCGGTTGAAAAGACATTGAGATGACAAACTCGATGATCGAGAATGATTAGTATTCGCATAGGAGTATGAGAACACCACTTGGGAAAGGTATGGAATCAACTCTCGACTTCGAAGCAACTCGAATACCACAACTCGAAAACAACACAAAGGATTGACTTGCAAAATAAGCCGGAACAAACATATGATAGAGATTTCGTCCGAAGTTTTCGTGGTGGGGCCTGCACGGGCTCGATCGTACAACACCATCATGTACGAGGCAGTGCACATGAAATACGAAGCGTCCCCGAGTCAGCATAGCCAAGGACTCTTTAAGACACAACGAGACCACTGTAAAACCAACCGTGGATAGGCGGACCACTAGACGTCGAACCCCAATTTCATATCATACATCTGTCGGAAAGATATCCTAGGAGCTACTTGAATTCCCACTTATAAACTCCCGAAACTTTCTGGTTATGCAATCAGGTGTTGGGAATACAGGGGAAGCATAATATCTCACCCAAAACTAACAAATCCTACATCCAGCTGTATCCATCCTTCAACACATAACTAAGAAATCTTTGGAAATCATTTACCTCAACCTTAGAAAAAACATCAGTTATATGAGTTATGGCAATACTTCTGAACTCCTGCCCCAGTACTGGGTGGCGTCGAGGTTATCTCACCAACAACTGCATAAAAGAGATTTTCGATGTCGGTGAAACTCAGGTATTCCAGAATAGCAACGATAAAATTGTGACAACAACACCTCGGAGCTCAACTCCCCGGGACACTGCCACAACCCCTAAATTTCAGGAGGCACCAAGAACAATGTTCTCGTCACAAAACCATCAGAATGATTCCAAGATACCCGCGTGATCCTAAAATTTTTTTAGTGAAATATTAGAAGAGAAGAGTCAAAACTCTACGTCAGGATGCCTCACCAGAGTGACGAAGGGACTGAGGAGTAAAAAGAATCCTACTCTTCGATATATATAATCCTAAATGACTCAAAACATTTTTCTAGACTCAACAACGCCAGCGATTCGATCAAGCAGGGGGGCTCCTAAGTCAGGGAAGGCTCTGATTACCAACTTGTAATGCCCTCGATGCGGCTATATCTCCCACGTGTCGAAGCACGACTTAGAGGCATAACCGCATTGAAAGCAATGTCGCAAATGAGGTGATCTTTGCAAACAACCCATGTAATACATAAAGGGAAAGAGATACATAGTTGGCTTACAATCGCCACTTCACACAGTACATGAATAAAGCATTACATCATCCAAATACACTCAAGGTCCGACTACGGAACCAAAATAAAAGAAGACTACCCCAAATGCTACAGATCCCCGATCGTCCCAATTGGGCTCCACTATTGATCAACTGGAACAGAACATAAGGAACACGATCTTCATCGAGCTCCTCCTTGAGCTCGGTAGCGTCACCTGCACGGTTTCATCGGCACCTGCAAACTGGTTTTGGAAGTATCCGTGAGTCATGGGGACTCAACAATCTCACACCCTCGTGATCAAGACTATTTAAGCTTATAGGTAGGGTAATCGTATGAGGTGGAGCTGTAGCAAGTGACTAGTATATACGGTGGCTAACATACGCAAATGAGAGCGAGAAGAGAAGGCAAAGCACATTCGAGAAATCTATGATCAAGAAGTGATCCTAGAACAACGTATGTCAAGCATAACTCCAACACCGTGTTCACTTCCCGGACCCCGCCGAAAAGAGACCATCACGGTTACACACGCGGTTGATGCATTTTATTTAAGATAAGTTTCAGGTTTTCTACAACTGGACATTAACAAATTCCCATCTGCCCATAACCGCGGGCACGACTTTCGAAAGTTCATCTCCCTGCAGGGGTGTCCCAACTTAACCCATCACAAGCTCTCACGGTCAACGAAGGATATTCCTTCTCCCAAGACAATCCGATCAGACTCGACATCCCGGTTACAAGACATTTCGACAATGGTAAAACAGGACCAGCAAAGCCACCTATATGTGCCGACAAATCCCGATAGGAGCTGCACATATCTCGTTCTCAGGGCACACCGAATGAGCCAGACGTTGGGTGGGCCAGCCCAGAGTTGCCCCTGGTAGCTCCGAACATTGCTCAGTTTGGACCAACACTCAGAGGAGCACTGGCTCGGGGGTTTAAATAAAGATGACCCTTTGGCAGGCCTACCCAAATGAAAGAAAAGGCTAGGTGGCAAACGGTAAAACCAATGTTGGGCCTTGCTGGAGGAGTTTTATTCAAGGCGAACTGTCAAGGGGTTCCCATTATAACCTAACCGTGTAAGGAACGCAAAATCCGGGAACATAACACCGATATGACGGAAACTAGGTGGCAACAGTGGAACAAAACACCAGGCATAAGGCCGAGCCTTCCACCCTTTACCAAGTATATAGATGCATTAACTAAATAAGAGATATTGTGATATCCCAACAATAATCATGTTCCAACAAGGAACAAACTCCAATCTTCACCTACAACTAGCAATGCTATAAGAGGGGCCGAGCAAAGCGGTAACATAGCCAAACAACGGTTTGCTAGGACAAGGTGGTTAGAGGCTTGGCGTAACAATATGGGAGGCATGATAAGCAAGTGGTAGGTATCGCAGCATAGGCATAGCAAAAGAGCGAGCATCTAGCAAGCAAAGATAGAAGTGATTTCGAGGGTATGGTCATCTTGCTTGAGATCCGAAGAAGGACAAGTCCACAAACAACACGACGTTATCGGATTACCGAGAAGAAGTACACCGGAAAGAACGCAAACAACATAGTAAACAACCATCACATAAACATGGCATGATGCACAGTCAAGTATCATGCATGTCCGGTTAAATGAAGCATGGCATGGCAAAATGCACAAACAATCCTACAAATTAATTGGAGCTCAACATGAAACCCCGTTGCATATTGACGAAACACCACATTCAAGTTATTTAGTTCGACCTCGTTTATGTACCCAACAATATTAAATGTTGTTAAACATGGCAACAGGGTGAAGCAAAGTAAAACTACCTATCTAGTCAAGTTTAAATGAGTCCGGAACAACAAACAACAAGTCTGGAAAAATCCCCATGTGCAATTTAAGGATTTGGTACTTTTCTTTCCTAAACCATATTTTAGAGTTGTTAAACATGCAAAGTGATGCCATCAAGTTAAACTATGCATTTTTCTACCCCATTTACATATAAAGTTTGTTAGGTTTGGAGCTACGGTTATTTAGTTATGAATTAAAGCATTTTAGCAAGTTATTTAAGCAAATTTAGACAAACAACATTTTGAACATTTTGAACATGGATGGAAATGACATATTATGAAACTACACAAAATTCTAAGCATCTTTCATATAAAGTTTGTTTTAAAATGATGCACCGTTTGTGAGTTATTATATGCATGTTGTGAAAGGGGTTTTCTGTAAAACTGCAAAACCTGGGATAATAGCTAAATTCACAGAGCCTCAAAAAAATAGATACTGGGCTGGATCTGCTGGCCCAACAACAGGAAAAAAAAAGGGGTGGGGCGCGAGGGGTGTTCTCACCATGGGCCAAGCCCAGTCGGTGAGGAGAGGGGCTGGCAAGGGAGGCACTGGGCCGACTGGTTCTGGGAAGCCCACTGGTGGTCGCTCGCAGCCGTAGCACGGTCAACGGGTACGAGCGGGCGAAGCAGAGTAGCTCGACAGGGCGCACCGGGCATGGCCGCACGACGTGAAGCAGAATGGCGGCGAGCAGGTGATGGACTCCGGCACGGCAGGGCTCATCTGCTGAGTGCGCCGGCGATTTGGATGGCCAGACAGAGGCAGGGACGCGGGGCTCCAGGCAGGCGAACAGGGGCGCGGCGACGGGACTTGATGCGGTTCTGGCGGCTCCAGGCGATGGAGGACGAGGCGGACGCAGGCGATGGCTGGATCCGGCGGCTCTGCTCGGAGAAGTGGCCAGCAACATTGCACTGTTGAGGGGGGTCCTGGTGGCCTTGGTCACCGGTGATGTGACTGACGAGGAGGCAGGGGACCTGCTTGAGATGATCGTCCTCTCGGTCAACGGGCAAACGGGAGAAGCCGAGCAGCATGACAGGGCCAGCAGGTAAGGCGGCGCGACGCAGAGCAGTGCACAAGCTCCGGCGAGCGGGCAAGGCGGAGGGAGAAGGGCGGCTCAGGCCAGCCATCGCTTGAGGCGGATCCTGGCAGAGAAGGCAAACGCATGAAGAGGGAGAAGGATTGGAGAGAGAGCACGGGAGAGAAAAATAAAGGGAAAGGAGGAGGAGAAAAATGAGATGGCGACCTTATGGCGTGCACCGACGAGGCGAAGAGGAGGCCGGGGTCCATCGGGAGGCTTCCATGGCGCTGGTCTCCGGCGAGGCCGGTCTGACGAGGCACGGCGGGCGAAGGCGGGGTGCACAGGAGGAGCAGACGCGTGGTTGGGTGGATCGATGGATTTGAAGATTATGGTGGTGGCTGACTGGTGAATCGGGAGGAGGCTGCGGGATTGGATCGAGGGGAAGCCTCGAGTGCTGGTTGGGCCATTGGGGAAAACGATGGAGGTAGGTGGGTGGATCGGGAGGGGTCTCGAGGAAGATGGCGGCAGAGTGGGAAGGATGGGACAAGATTCCTAGTTTCTAGGGTTTGGTCTAGATTTAGACTAGGGAGTATATATATATATAAGGAAAGAGGGAGAGTTTAGGGGCTAATCCATCCCTCCAAATAAAATCGAGCGATCGAGAAAAATAGACTAGGAAGTCCAAATGAGAAAACGGTGATGTTTTGTAGACGTTTGGGAATGATCCGGACCCAACGGTGACGATTGTCCGGGTCGGGTCCGGGACAGTTTCGGACGCGCGCGTGAGGAGGGCCGCGGGCTAATGAGAGAGGTTAGGTTGGGGGCTAGCGGTGAGTGGACTGTGTAGACGGCCTCGAGCTAAGAGAAGATAAGAGAGAGAGGCCTGGCGACTGTTTCTGGAGAACGAAAACGTCCGACGATAGACCGGCTATACTGCCGCTATAGTTATTCATTGGGGCGTCAAACAGACTCCGACTGCGATGAAACGTGACAGGCAGTCTATCTACACTATAATAAGACCACACGCCAACTTTCATCCCATTCCGAGAACATTTTCCCGCCACTTATAAAATAATATTTCGGACGTGCCGCGGGCTCATGAAGTGTGTCTGGGCTCAGAACGGACAACAGAGAGAACTGGGGAAATCCGGACGGATGCAAGTTTGAAAACATGATGATGCAATGCGGATGATGACATGGCAAGATGCAACACGCAAGCAAAAGACAAGGCAACAATAGCGAAAAACTGGACGACACCTGGCGCAACGGTCTCGGGGCGTTACATTTTGGTTGTTCAATCATTTTTTCATAGCTTCCTGAAAGTTTGAACTTGTAGATTAGTGTACCAGATGAGTTACTAATGAGACAAAAACAAACAAAGTAGGTTACACATTTATACATAACTTATTTTGGTGAACTACTGTAATACATTAGCATGTATTGTAGTGCCAACTACATAATAAAATCACTTTCGGAACATATGTCCATGTAGCATGCCTACTGTATTGTCTATTTCCTCACATTCGTTGACATCTAAGGATAAAGAGATGTGGTTTAAAGTAGGATGAGCATAGTATGACATCATTCATATCATGGGCAAACAGATATAAAACAAATAGGCTATTTTATCATTGTGTGTGCACGTGAACATAACAACTAGAATACAGATCAAGACCAAAAGAATATCCTTCACCCCTTTTAAACCATGTAAGGTGAAATGATACGTTAAGACAACTGTATATAAAAGTGAATAGAGTAACTGACATTGGCAGCAAACCAAGTAGTTAAATGAACACATCACAATACCAATCAGTTCAAAGGTAGGAGGAGTAAGGACTTATAATGGCGGCTTGAACTGGTGTGCTCATGCCCTTCATCTTGCTGGTGTGGCAATCCTTGAAGATTTGCACTGCATTCGGTTCAGGTTCTTTTTGGTCCGCACAGGCTTTCCTCTGTATTTGGAACAATTCAATATAGATACGATAATATGGCACAGAAAAAAGAAGGAAGTAGCAGCTATTTACAAGAGCCTCGCAATGTGCAATATAACTACGAGATCCTGTTTTCTGTTGGAATTTCACTTTAGAACGGTTGGTCTTGTTCTTCAAACAGTTAGCCTAGAAGAAGATACACTTGTAAGGCACATACATAAATACAAGTTCAATATGTGGTCTGATCAAATACATATAGCCTACCTGATACTTTGGATCAGACCAGTGTTTAACAAGGGTTGTCCAGTCTTCAGCTGTAATATATTCCACTAGAGATGTTTGGGCGATTTCATTGTTAGCCTTGCCTTCAAAGTGAGATTTTCTAAGGTGGTACCAATAATGTCGCAGAGCAGACTAAAAAACATGAGTGCATGCTTGTTTAGTTGCATCATCTTTCGGATCCAACTTGAACCTCATCTGTTGAAAAAAGAATGTGAGTCTTATTAGGAGGAAGCTAGAAAGTATGGTACATAGCAAGACAATATTACTAATTGCGATGAATAACATTACATATGGATAAATGATCAAGGAAGATGTTAAACTAGGTATTGTCTTTCTCATTCTTGTACTGGATCCACGTTGGGAGGATACATGCATGACACCTAACGGCAACGGCTGCCTATGATACTAACTTGGCTGACTCTGTAGCATCACGTGGCCTTTTTAAACCTGCCAAAAAATGGATCTCCATTCTTCCTCCTTTAGATTTTGTTAATCTGTCAAGCATTATCCCCGATGTCTATTTCCGCTTGCATCGTGGTGCTAGTTCGACAACGAATATGGAAAGTGTTAGTGTACATCAAACTGTGAGAGTACATATAAAGGAGCATGCAACTACAACTTGACTCAGTCAGGTACCGTCTTTGTGTTGATGCTCATGAGGTTCATCTAATCTTGCCAAGTCCTGTTGTGTCAGCAGTGCTTCGAAAGTAGTGTTAGGTGTGAAGGCAGCTTGGGAACTGGCCAGTTCCGGAGCAAACGAATGAGTAACTCGTTGAGATGCTGGTACAGTTGAAGCGGATGATGCAGCTGGTGGAGCAGGTGATACTGTATTTGTAAATTTAGCCGGTGGACTTGGACCTTCTACTGCACTATAAGTACCAGCAGAATCTAGATGGCAGATCCTTTTCTGTTTCACCCGACGAGTAACACCACTCCCCGCTATATTATTTTCCTTGCTCTTTTTTGACTTTGCCATGTCAAGTCGTACCCACAACACAAAAGAATAAAATCGCTCTTCAGAACTCATTGATGCATGATACAAACAAGCAATACTTTGATGTAAGACAACCGTATGAGGATGGAATATGTAAGAAAAACAGGACGGCATGACATATTCACAACTACGATGTGTAAACTAAGCAGAAGGATTTTCAAGAAAATAGAAGTAATGCAAGCTAGACACCATATGAAAGATGCAACCAATATTACTCTGCCAAGTTAAAAGTGTCTTGTCATAAGTGGCAATTCGAAAAATTAGAAGCAGTACAACGTAGAAATCAATGCAAGATGCAACCACTATCAAACTGTCATGTTAAAAGTGTCCAATCATGAGTGACTGATGCGGGATACACAACAGCAGTACTTTGATGTAAGAACATGGTATGATAGATAGATGCAGTGTATTCTAGACGCAGAACGCCATGTCATATGCACATGTATAACATATGAACTTAGCAGGTGCAATTTAATCAAAATAGAAGAAATACAGGCTAGACAACATATGCAACATGAAATCAATTATCACACTGTCAACTTAGAGCAAGCACCTGCGATGGTGGAGTACGGGAGATGAACTCATCATGTAGACTTGGGACTTCAACTTCATTAGCAGTAGCAGTGGCAAATCTAGAGAGTCTCTGTTTGCGTCGGTGCGGAGGACCACCAACATCCCCTAACTTACTCTTTTCCTTCCTATTTTCTGATATTGCCTTATGAAGTCAAAAGCACAAGAAGATGAATAAAATTAGCTCTGCATAACTGGTTGATGGATGATACAGACGAACACTACTTTGATTTAAGGCAAGCACGGGATAGGAGGATTGAATATATACAAAAAAGACAGCGTTTCATATTCACACGTACGATAGGAGGATGGAATATGTATGAAAAAACAGTAAGCGGAAGGCATTTCAACAAAATTAGAAGAAATGAAAGCTAGGCACCATATGAACATGTAACCAATATCACTCTATGAGGTAAAAAGTGTCTCGTCGTAAGTGCCATTTCAAGAAATTAGAAGCAGTACAAGCTAGAAGACAATGCAAGATGCAACCTAGATCACAGTCCTAAGTTAAATGTGTCTTATGGGTAAGTGATCATTGTAGGTATAAGTTGTAAGGTACGCAGATGCAATTCAACATAATCAGAAGCAATACAAACTAGACATCATACGGAAAACGCAACCACATATAACAGTTCCAAGTTAGAGCAAGCACCTGTGATGGTGGAGTAGGGGAGATGTGCTCATCATGTACACGTATGTTCTAGAAACAGGAACACGTGTCATATTCACAGGCATTATGTGTAAAGTAAGCAGATGCAATTCAAAAAAGTTAGAAGCAATACAAGCTAGACATCATCCGCAAGATGCAACCACATATAATAGTGCCAAGTTAGAGCAAGCACTTGTGATGGTGGAGTAGGGGAGATGTGCTCATCATGTACATGTATGTTCTAGAAACAGGAACACATGTCATATTCACAGGCATTATGTGTAAAGTAAGCAGATGCAATTCAACAAAGTTAGAAGCAATACAAGCTAAACATCATACGCAACATGCAACCACATATAATAGTGCCAAGTTAGAGAAAGCATCTGTGATGGTGGAGTAGGAGAGATGTGCTCATCATCTACACATCTACGTTGACTGTCTAGCCTTGCGTTGTCTTGCGAATCTTGTTGGGAGGATGGCAAAGTAGAATCTATAGAGAACCTCCGTTTCAGTTGCTCGGAAGGACCACCATCATCCAATGCCTTGCCAATTTCCTTCAACTTTATTGATTTTGCATTGTGAGGTCAAACCGACAAGAAAAAGGAATATAATTCGCTCTTCAGAACTCATTCATGCATGATACTGACGAACACTACTCCGATGAAAGGCAAAGTCATGATACGAGGATGGAATATGTATGAAAAAATGGACGGCTTGACATATTTACACCTATGATGTGGTAACTAAGAAGAAGGCACTTCAACAAATTAGAAGCACTGCAAACTAGACACCATATGAAAGGTGCAATCAATATCACTCTACCAAGTTAAAATTGTCTTGTCATAGGTGGCGTTCATCAAACTAGAAGCAATACATGCTAGAAATCATATTCAAGACACAAACCAATATCACACTGCCAACTTAAAGGTGTTCCATCATAAGTGACTGATGCAGGATACACAAGAAGAGTAGTTTCATGTAAGAACATGGTGTGATAGACACATATAGAATGTACCAAAAACAGGAAAGCATGTCATATTCACACGTATCATGGGTAAGCTAAGCAGATGCAGTTTGCACTAATTAGGAGAAATACAAGCTAGACACCATATGCAACATGCAACCAGATATCACACTGTCAAGTTAGAGCAAGCACCTTGGATGGTGGAGTTGGGGAGCGGAGACTTGGACCTTGTAATGCACTACCTATACAAGGAGAATCAGTACATATGCTCCATTTACATTGCTGCAGAGGACCACCATCACCGCCTTCCTTACTCTTTTCCTTCCTCTTTCTTGATTTTGCCTTGTCAAGTCAAACCCATAAGAAAAAGGAATAAAATTTGCTCTTCAGAACTCATTGATGCATGATACTGACGAATACTACTCTGATGAAAGGCGAAGTCATGATAGGAGGATGGAATATGTATGAAAAACAGGACGGCGTGACATATTGACATGTACGATGTATAAAGTGTAAACTAAGCACAAGGTGCTTGAACTTGTTAGAATCAATGCAAGGTAGAAACCATATGAAAGATGAAACCAATATCACTCTGCCAAATTAAAAGGGTGCCCTAACAAATGTATTTGACCAAATTAGAAGCAATACATGGCAACAGGCTAGAAATAATATGCAATATGCAACGAATAAATGTGACTCATCATAAGTGATTGATGCAGGATACAGAAGAGGGGTAGTTTCATGTAAGAACAAGGTTAACACGTAGATGTAGTGTGTACCAAAAATAGGAAGGCATGTCATATTCATAGGTATAATGTGTAAACTAGGCAGATGCAATTTACCCTAATTAGAATCATTACAAGCTAGACACCGTATGCAACATGCAACCACATATCACACTGCGAAGTTAGAGCAAGCACCTGTGACGGTGGTGTGGGGGAATTGCGGTCATCAACTAGAGAGCTACGTTGAGTATGTTCATTTAGCCTTGCTATTTCTTGAGAATCATGTGGGTGACACTTCACTCTTTAGACACTTCACTCTTTAGACGAGTATGGCGTCTCACAGTAACCCACCCGGGTGACTGTCTCATCATAAGTGATTGACGAGGGATACAAAAGAGCATTAGTTTGATGTACCAACATGGTTAATAGACATATGTAGTACTCCCTCCGTTCGGAATTACTTTTCACAAAAATGGATGTATCTATAACTAAAATACATCTAGATACATTCATTTCTTGGACGAGTAATTCCGAATTGTAGCGCCTCGAGACCGATGTGCCAGGTATCCTTCAGTTTTTCGCTGTTGTTGCCTTGTCATTGCTTGCGTGTCATGCATTGCATATCAGGTCATCATGTGCATTTCATTTGCATACATGTTCATCTCATGCATCCGAGCTTTTTCCCCGTTGTCCGTTTTGCAATCCGACGCTCCTATGTCATCCGGTGTCCCTTTCTACCTCTTTTCGTGTGCGGGTGTTAAACGTTTTCGGATTGGACCGAGACTTGTCATGCGGCCATGGTTTACTACTGGTAGACCACCTGTCAAGTTTCGTACCATTTGGACTTCGTTTGATACTCCAACGGTTAACCGAGGGACCGAAAAGGCCTCGTGTGTGTTGCAGCCCAACACCCTTCCAAACTGGCCCAAAACCCACCTAAACCCCCACCATCCTCTCGGTCGTTCGATCATGATTGCGTGGCCAAAAACCGCACCTCATTAGGACTCTCCTAACTCCCTCTACCTATAAATATGTGGCCTCCCCCGAAATTTTCACGCAATCTAACCCTAACCTTCGTCCTCCTTGCGCCGCCGGACACGTCTGCCCGGCGGCCGGACATGTCCACCCCGTTTGGCCACGTCGCCCGAGCAATGGCGCGCTGCCATGTCGCCCCCGCCGCTGCCGCCAACCAATTTTGCGCCTCCATGCGTCCCCGCCAGATCCCACCGCCGCCGCGGCCCGCGCAGCCCGTGACCGGCCCGCTCGGGCCCGGGCGCCGCCGTCGCCCGCCCGCGACTCATGCTGCCCTAGCCCCGCCGTCCGCCTTCACCGGACACCGCCGCCCGTCCGCACCGCGGCCTCGCCGTCCTTGCCGCGCAACACCGCCCGCCGGCGATGCCCAACGCCGCACCTCGCCGGTCGGAGATGAGCTCCGCCGCGGCCGGCCCGCTCCTCCTCACCGGCCTCGCGCCGCCGCAGGCCTTGCCCCTCCGCTGCCTCGCCTGCTCCCGGACGCGGCTAACCTCGCCGGAGCACGCCGCCCCGATCCCGCACCAGCCATGGCGCCGTCGTCCTCGTTCTCGTCGCCGGAGAGTCGAGCTTCGCCGGATCCGTCCCGGGAACCCCCGCCTGGATTAGATCCACCGGCGCACCCAACTAAACATCATCCCTGCTCCCCCGATTCACCTTGTCCTGATCCGTCCCGTCCAGTTTCGGAAGGTATAAATTTCTCTAAGTCCTGAGATCTGCATATTTTTATGTCATTTTCATTACATCATAACTCCCTCATTGTAGCTCTGATTCGTGCGTGTAGCATATCAAAATGTTCGTCTCGACGAGTACATCATTTCATCTCATTGCATCATTTTCATTTGAGCTCATCTAGATGCCCTAAATGCTGTTGGAAGAGGGCTATCTGAGGAATATTTCAGATCTGTTTCAGCAAATGGCCTTTTGTCATTTTTGCCACGATTAATGTGTGCATGTTATGATCCTGAGCTCTACATGTGTTTTGTAATATGCCATGCCATCTTTACAGGGGTGTATGCCATGTATTTTTGTGATCTTTGTGGTGACTAGCACAACCATACAAAGTAGCTTATTCAATGATGCTGATTTCAGGGACTTAGAATTTCACTAAGTCCTAGTCCTGTTATTGTTTTTATGCCATATGTTCTTGTTGTTTCCTAGTGATCCGTGCCTCTTTTGAGGATGATCAGTAAGGATGTTTTGTTAATATTATGGTGCTCTATCCATCCATGTCTTTGTTTGCATTTATGGAGCACCCTAGCTTGAGTCAATCGAGCTCTACTTTTGCTATAAATTGTTCCTGGCAGATTGTTAACATGTTTAGCGATTTTGCCAAGCTTATTGTTGTTGATCCGTGCATGCTATGATGTTGTTCTTGCCATGTATAGCTTCTATGACATGTCTTATTCATGGGTGTATGATTAGTTTCTCATGCCATGCTCTGTAGTGAGTGCATTGAGCTCATAAACATGCCTACTCGTTGACTGATTTGCCATGCTCCAGTTTTTCACTAAGTCTGAATCTGTTTATGTTTTTACTATGTTCACATGCTTGCAATTGTATTATCTGATCCTTTTGGCTCTTGGTCACTAAGGGAATTTTGTTTTATGCTTAGAGTAGCTTCATGCCATGCCTTTCTTTGCCATGATGTGTTCCTATAGCAGGTAGTTTTTATGCTCTAAAGATTGCTTCCTGATGATAAATTCCAGACTTGTGTTAATTTCACTAAGTCTGAAACCTGTTATCATTTGCTCTTTTCCCTACTTGTTTGAGCCTGTTAATGAGTGAATTAGCCGTAGCGCGGTGTTCATCTTTTGTCACGCATCATGAGTGGATCCCTACCATGTATTGTTTTGTCATGTTTGAGTGCTGTACAATATTTATCTTGATGCATTTAGATGGCTACTTGCTGATTATCGCAGACCGGTGCCATATTTGTTTTGCTTGCCATTTCCAAACCCTGCATCCGATTCCGGTGATCTTTATATCGATTTCAACCAAAATCAACTCATCTTTCCAGTGGCACTCTTGGATTTCCAAGTTGAGGCCAGGTTCAATCATTCCTTTCCAACTCATGCATATGCATCACATACCGCATCCCGCATATCATGCCATGTTCATGTGTTGGTTGTTTACTATGTTGTGTGCTTCTTTCCGGTGTTGCTTCTTCGGGTTGGTTCCAATAACGTCGCGTTTGTGAGGAACCGTTCGACTATGTCCGTTTGTCTTCTTCATGGACTCGTTCTTCTTCCTTGCGGGATTTCAGGCAAGATGACCATACCCTCGAAATCACTTCTATCTTTGCTTCCTAGTTGCTCGCTCTTTTTCTATGCCTATGCTGTGATACCTACCACTTGCTATATCATGCCTCCCATACATATTGTTAAACCAAGCCTCTAACCCACCTTGTCCTAGCAAACCGTTTTTTGGCTATGTTACCGCTTTACTCAGCCCCTCTTATAGCGTTGTTAGTTGTAGGTGAAGATTGGAGCTTGTTCCATGTTTGGAACATGGATATTTTGTTGGGATATCACAATATCTCTTATTTAATTAATGCATCTATATACTTGGTAAAGGGCGGAAGGCTCGGCCTTATGCCTGGTGTTTTGTTCCGCTCTTGCCGCCCTAGTTTTCGTCATATCGGTGTTATGTTCCCGGATTTTGCATTCCTTACACGGTTGGGTTATAATGGGAACCCCTTGACAGTTCGCCTTGAATAAAGCTCCTCTAGCAAGGCCCAACATTGGTTTTACCATTTGCCACCTAGCCTTTTTCCCTTGGGTTAGGCCAGCCCAAGGGTCATCTTTATTTTAACCCCCCGGGCCAGTGCTTGTCTAAGTGTTGGTCCAAACTAGAGCCCCTTGCAGCGCCACCTCGGGGAAGCTCGAGGGCTGGTTTTAGTTGTACGGATTGCTTATCCGGTGTTGCCCTGAGAACGAGATATGTGCAGCTCCTATCAGGATGTCGGTGCATCGGGCGGTCTTGCTGGACTTGTTTTACCATTGTCGAGGATGTCTTGTAATCGGGATGCCGAGCCTGATCAGATTGTCTTGGGAGAAGGAATATCCTTCGTTGACCGTGAGAGCTTGTGATGGGCTAAGTTGGGACACCCCTGCATGGTTATGAACTTTGGAAAGCCGTGCTCGCGGTTATGGGCAGATGGGAATTTGTTAATGTCCGGTTGTAGAAAACCTGAAGTTTATCTTAATCAAAATACATCAACCGCGTGTGTTACCGTGATGGTCTCTTCTCGGCGGAGTCCGGGAAGTGAACACGGTGTTGGAGTTATGCTTGACGTAGGTTGTTCTAGGATCACTTCTTGATCATAGTTGTTTGACCGTGCTTTTGCCTTCTCTTCTCGCTCTGATTTGCGTATGTTAGTCACCATATATGCTAGTCACTTGCTGCAGCTCCACCTCATACCTTTTACCCTTCCTATAAGCTTAAATAGTCTTGATCGCGAGGGTGTGAGATTGTGAGTCCCCATGACTCACAGATACTTCCAAAACCAGCTTGCAGGTGCCGTTGAACCGTGCAGGTGACGCAACCAAGCTTAAGGAGGAGCTCGATGAAGATCTTGTCCGTTGTGTCGTTTCGTTCTAGTTGATCAGTAGTGGGTCTCAGTTGGGGTCGATCGAGGATCTGTGTAGCATTTGGGGTAGTCTTCTTTTATTTTGTTTCCGTAGTCGGACCTTGATTGTATCTGGATGATGTAATGCTTTATTCATGTATTGTGTGAAGTGGCGATTCTAAGCCAACTATGTATCTCTTTCCCTTATGTATTACATGGGGTGTTGTGAAGATTACCTCACTTGCGACATTGCTTTCAATGCGGTTATGCCTCTAAGTCGTGCTTCGACATGTGGGAGATATAGCCGCATCGAGGGCGTTACAAGTTGGTAATCAGAGCCTTCCCCGACCTTAGGAGCCCCCTGCTTGATCGAATAGCTGGTGTTGTTGAGTCTAGAAAAATGTTTTGAGTCATTTAGGAATCATATATATCGGAGAGTTAGGAATTCCTTTTACTCCTCAGTCCCTTCGTCGCTCTGGTGAGGCATCCTGACGTAGAGTTTTGACTCTTCTCTTCTCAAATTTCACTAAAAAAATTAGGATCACGTGGGTATCTTGGAATCGTTCCGATGGTTTTTTGATGAGAACATTGTTCTTGGTGCCTCCTGACATTTAGTGGTTGTGGCATTGTCCCGGGGAGTTGAGCTCCGAGGTGTTGTCGTCACAATTTTATCGTTACAGTTCTGGAATACCGGAGTTCGTCGACATCGAAAATCTCTTTTATGCAGTTGTTGGTGAGATAACCTCAACGCCACCCAGTACTGGGGCGGGAGTTCGGGAGTATTGCCATAACTCGTATAATGGATGCTTTTCGAAGGTTGAGGTAGATGATTTTCGAAGGTTTCTTGGTTATGTGTTGAAGGATGGATATAGCTGGATGTACGATTTGCTAGTTTTGGGTGAGATATCATGCTTCCCCTGTATCCCCAACACCTGATTGCATAACCGGAAAATTTCGGGAGTTTATAAGTGGGAATTCAAGTAGCTCTTAAGATATTTTTCCAACAGATGTATGATATGAAATTGGGCTTTGACGTCTAGTGGTCCGCCTATTCACGGTTGGTTTTACAGTGGTCTCGTTGTGTCTTAAAGAGTCCTTGGCTATGCCAACTTGGGGACGCTTCGAATGTCATGTGCACTGCCTTGTACATGATGGTGATGTACGATCGAGCCCATGTAGGCCCCACCATGAAAACTTTGGACGAAATCTCTATCATATGTTTGTTCCGGTTTATTCTGCAAGCCAATCCTTTGTTTTGTTTTGAGTTGTGGTATTCGAGTTGCTTCAATGTCAAGTGTTGATTCCATACCTTCCCCAAATGGTGTTCTCATACTCCGATGTGAATACCAATCCTTCTTGATCATCAAGATTGTCTTGTCAATCATTTTCACCGGCGTGTTTCTCTTCAAGTGGATCCGATCATTTCAACATTAGCAAGATCCAATCTCAAGTCTTCTCAACGGTGTTTGTTTCATTCGTCTCCAAGCTGCCTTTGTTTCCCCGCCCACCCTCCCTTTCTCTTCAAGGACCCAGATTTCTTAATCAAGTATACTTTTATTCTTGCGAAGTCTCTCCATCCTTTTCCGTCAATATTCTTATCCGGTGATTCTCATGAAGATCCTAACGGAACCTCAAGTTCATCATCCTTCATTCTTTTTCTTCTCTGGTGGAACCAATTCAAGCTTTGTTGATCATATCCTTTCCTCGTTTCAAATGCCTTCTCATACCGGTGCAGCTCATAATAATTCATTTCTCGCTATTCAATTGTTCCGGAGTGCTCAAGATATCTCAAAAGGCTCGCCTAATCATTCAAGATCCGTTCAACCTATTTCGAGGTTGTTATCTCATTCAAGCCATTTAATTCAACCGGTGCATTCTCCTTTTCAAGTATTCATTTCAACGGTGTATCTTTTGAGTGGGCCCTAACCCACAGGTCTTTTCCCAGGATCTTACATGACTCTTCTTATTTTATCGGAGTTATCTCAAATTCTTTCAAAGGTTGACGTAAGAATGAGTTATCATCAGTCAATTGCCTTCTCCAAGATCTTTCAAATTCTTTTCATCATTGGTTCAACCTTTATAATTTTCATCCCGGAGTATCTTCGTTCATTTGCCAATTTCTTACCGGTGATTCATCTCTCTTCTTCGTTCTTTTTCAAATCTTACGATGGTTCGTTCAAGATTTCTCTTCCTTGTTTATCATATCAATTCATTCGTTGTTTCAATCCTTCCGGTGGACCATCGAAGACCTTTCCAAGTTTGCGCAATATCTATGTTAATCCTTTCTACGAAAATAAGTAGCATGCCAATTCCATTGCTTGCCATCAATTTGAAATTGGTGAAGGATACGCGTCACGTAATTATTATTCTTGTTTTCATTGAGTGAATTCAATTCCTTATTCCGGAGCTTCATCAAATTCTTGATCTCATTTGTTCTTCTTTCTTTTCCAGAGTTCCAAACTCTCATCATCACGAAGCTCCTTCTAATCATTGCAAGGCTTCAATCTTATTCTTTTCATCCTTCTTTTCGTTTGATCATCCTTTTATTACCGGAGTTCTTCATGGAGGTTCTACATGATGGTTTCATCAAGGATTTAATTCCTTCTCAAAGTGTTCATTGAGATTCATTTCTAGGGAGCTCAAGTATTCTTCATCTTGCTATCTGGAGTGCAATTATTTCTTCCGTATAATTGGAGGTGGTATTATGTCATTCTTGATAATTTGAGTTCATGTTTCATGATTCACATGTTGTCAAGGATGAGATATTTTAAATCCATCAATCTCGTCATTTGAGTTATCTTGGGTTATATTTCACCTAAAGCCTTGCCTAAGGATTGTTGCTATTTATGGTGCTTATAAAGGACCCAAGTTCTTCTTTCATACTTCCGGTGAAATAAGCTTTCTCGTCTCCTTGTTCATACCAATCCAATTCTTTTTCCCGTGAGTGGTAGGTTGTCACCTCATAATTTTGAGATGTATTCCATAAGACCATATCAAGCTTATTCTTTTCGTTGTTGGTTTTCCAACAACTCCGGTCTAGCATTTGTTGTAAGCGTGCTCCCTCAACATCTTGCTTTCCCTTCGTTCATTCCATTCCATTCTTACTTTTGTTCCGGAGACCTTGTGATGTTTATCTCTTCAACCCATCTTTTCGTTTTGTCAGGATCGTGTTCTTTTCTTGTTTTATCCATTTATCCGGAGTGTTGTGTCCTTTTTCTCAAGCACTTTCATTTTATCAAGTCTTTCATCTCTTGTCAACCAAAGTGCTACCGGAATTGGTTCTTTCTTATTCCTCTTTCTTAACGGAGTGCTTTCAACTTTGTTCATCTTTGTTGCTTTCTTTCTTTCAATTTTCTCAACCTCACAAGGTTCCTTGGTTTCACTCATTGGTCAAAGAAGCAACTTAGCTTTACCTCTCCTCTTTTCTCTTCCGTTGTCCCTCCGGTGCCATTCTAGATCTCGGGACGAGATCCTCTCGTAGTGGTGGAGTGTTGTAGTGCCCCGAGACCGATGTGCCAGGTGTCCTTCAGTTTTTCGCTGTTGTTGCCTTGTCATTGCTTGTGTGTCATACATTGCATATCATGTCATAATGTGCATTTCATTTGCATACATGTTCGTCTCATGCATCCGAGCTTTTTCCCCGTTGTCCGTTTTGCAATCCGGCGCTCCTATGTCATCCGGTGTCCCTTTCTACCTCTTTTCGTGTGCGGGTGTTAAACGTTTTCGGATTGGACCGAGACTTGTCACGCGGCCTGGGTTTACTACCAGTAGACCGTCTGTCAAGTTTCGTACCATTTGGACTTCGTTGATACTCCAACGGTTAACCGAGGGACCGAAAAGGCCTCGTGTGTGTTGCAGCCCAACACCCTTCCAAACTGGCCCAAAGCCCACCTAAACCCTCTCCATCCTCTCAGTCGTTCGATCACGATTGCGTGGCTGAAAACCGCACCTCATTAGGACTCTCCTAGCTCCCTCTACCTATAAATATGTGGCCTCCCCCGAAATTTTCGCGCAGTCTAACCCTAACCTTCGTCCTCCTTGCGCCGCCGGACACGTCCGCCCGGCGGCCGGCCATGTCCACCCCGTCCGGCCACGTCGCCCGACCAATGGCGCGTTGCCACGTCGCCCCCGCCGCCGCTGCCAACCAATAGCGCGGCTCCACGCGTCCCCGCCAGATCCCACCGTCGCCGCGGCCCGCGCAGCCCACGACCGGCCCGCTCGCGCCCGGGCGCCGCCCACGCCCGCCCGCGACTCGCGCTGCCCAAGCGCCGCCGTCCGCCTTCACCGGACACCGCCGCCCGTCCGCACCGCGGCCTCGCCATCCTTGACGCGCAACACCGCCCGCCGGCGACGCCCGGCGCCGCACCTCGCCGGCCGGAGCCGAGCTCCGCCACGGCCGGCCCGCTCCTCCTCACTGGCCCCGCGCCGCCGCAGGCCTTGCCCCTCCGCCGCCTTGCCCTCTCCCGGACGCGGCTAACCTCGCCGGAGCGCACTGGCCCGATCCCGCGTCGGCCATGGCGCCGCCGTCCTCGTTCTCGTCGCCGGAGAGGCGAGCTTCGCCGGATCCGTCCCGGGAACCCCCGCCTGGATCAGATCCACCGACGCACCCAACCAAACATCATCCCTACTCCCCTGATTCTCCTCGTCTCAATCCGTCCCATCCAGTTTCGGAGGGTATAAATTTCTCTAAGTCCTGAGATCTGCATATTTTTATGTCATTTTCATTGCATCATAACTCCCTCATCGTAGCTCCGATTCGTGCGTGTAGCATATCAAAATGTTCGTCTCGACGAGTACATCATTTCATCTCATTGCATCATTTTCATTTGAGCTCATCTTGAGGCCCGAAATGCTGTTGGAAGAGGGCTATGTGAGGAATATTTCAGATCTGTTTCAGAAAATGGCCTTTTGTCATTTTTGCCATGATTAATGTGTGCATGCTATGATCCTCAGCTCTACATGTGTTTTGTAATATGCCATGCCATCTTTATAGGGATGTATGCCATGTATTTTTGTGATCTTTGTGGTTACTAGCACAAGCATGCAAAGTAGCTTATTCAATGATGCTGATTTCAGGGACTTAGAATTTCAGTAAGTCCTTGTCCTGTTATTGTTTTTATGCCATATGTTCTTGTTGTTTCCTAGTGATCTATGCCTCTTTTGAGGATGATCAGTAAGGATGTTTTGTTAATATTGTGGTGCTCTATCCATCAATGTCTTTGTTTGCATTTATGGAGCACCCTAGCTTGAGTCAATTGAGCTCTACTTTTGTTATAAATTGTTCCTCGCAGATTGTTAACATGATTAGCGATTTTGCCAAGCTTATTGTTGTTGATCCGTGCATGCTATGATGTTGTTCTTGCCATGTCTAGCTTCTGTGCCATGTCTTCTTCATGGGTGTATGCTTAGTTTGTCATGCCATGCTCAGTAGTGAGTGCATCGAGCTCGTAAACATGCCTACTCGCTGACTGATTTGCCATGCTCCAGTTTTTCACCAAGTCTGAATCTGTTTATGTTTTTGCTATGTTCACCTGCTTGCAATTGTATTATCTGATCCCTTTTGTCTCTTGGTCACTAAGGGACTTTTATTATATGCTTAGCGTAGCTTCATGCCATGCCTTTGTTTTCCATGATGTGTTCTTGTAGCAGGTAGTTTTCATACTCTAAAGATTGCTTCCCGATGATAAATTCCAGACTTGTGTTAATTTCACTAAGTCTAAAACCTGTTATCATTTGCTCTTTTGCCCTGCTTGTTTGAGCCTGTTAATGAGTGAATTACCCGTAGCTCAGTGTTCATATTTTGTCAAGCATCATGATTGTATCCCTGCCATGTATTTTGTTGTCATGTTTGAGTGTTGTAGCATATTTATCTTGATGCATTTAGATGGCTACTTGCTGATTATCGCAGACCGGTGCCATATTTGTTTTGCTTGCCATTTCCAAACCGTACATCCGATTCCGGTGATCTTTATATCGATTTCAACCGAAATCAACTCATATTTCTATTGGCACTCTTGGATTTCCATGTTGAGGTCAGATTCAATCATTCCTTTCCAAGTCATGCATATGCATCACATACCGCATCCCGCATATCATGCCATGTTCATGTGTTGGTTGTTTACTATGTTGTGTGCTTCTTTCCGGTGTTGCTTCTTCGGGTTGGTTCCGATAACGTTGCGTTTGTGAAGAACCGTTCGACTACGTCCGTTTGTCTTCTTCATGGACTCGTTCTTCTTCCTTGCGGGACTTCAGGCAAGATGACCATACCCTCGAAATCACTTCTATCTTTGCTTGCTAGTTGCTCGCTCTTTTACTATGCCTATGCTGCGATACCTACCACTTGCTATATCATGCCTCCCATCTTGTTAAACCAAGCCTCTAACCCACCTTGTCCTAGCAAACCATTATTTGGCTATGTTACCGCTTTGCTCAGCCCCTCTTATAGCGTTGTTAGTTGTAGGTGAAGATTGGAGCTTGTACCATGTTTGGAACATGGATATTTTGTTGGGATATCATAATATCTCTTATTTAATTAATGCATCTATATACTTGGTAAAGGGCGGAAGGTTCGGCTTTATGCCTGGTGTTTTGTTCCACTCTTACCGCCCTAGTTTCCGTCATATCGGTGTTATGTTCCCGGATTTTGCGTTCCTTACACGGTTGGGTTATAATGGGAACCCCTTGACAGTTCGCCTTGAATAAAACTCCTCCAGCAAGGACCAACATTGGTTTTACCATTTGCCACCTAGCCATTTTTCCCTTGGGTTAGGCCAGCCCAAGGGTCATCTTTATTTTAACCCCTCGGGCCAGTGCTTGTCTAAGTGTTGGTCCAAACTAGAGCCCCTTGCAGCGCCACCTCAGCGAAGCTCGAGGGCTGGTTTTAGTTGTACGGATTGCTTATCCGGTGTTGCCCTGAGAACGAGATATGTGCAGCTCCTATCAGGATGTCGGTGCATCGGGCGGTCTTGCTGGACTTGTTTTACCATTGTCGAGGATGTCTTGTAACCGGGATGCCGAGCCTGATCGGATTATCTTGGGAGAAGGAATATCCTTCGTTGACCGTGAGAGCTTGTGATGGGCTAAGTTGGGACACCCCTGCAGGGTTATGAACTTTCGTAAGTCATGCCCGCGGTTATTGGCAGATGGGAATTTGTTAATGTCCGGTTGTAGAAAACCTAAAGTTTATCTTAATCAAAATACATCAACCGCTTGTGTTACCGTGATGGTCTCTTCTCGACGGAGTCCGGGAAGTGAACACGGTGTTGGAGTTATGCTTGACGTAGCTTGTTCTAGGATCACTTCTTGATCATAGTTGTTCGACCGTGCTTTTGCCTTCTCTTCTCGCTCTCATTTGCGTATGTTAGCCACCATATATGCTAGTCGCTTACTGCAGCTCCACCTCATACCTTTTACCCTTCCTATAAGCTTAAATAGTCTTGATCGCAAGGGTGTGAGATTGCTGAGTCCCCGTGACTCACAGATACTTCCAAAACTAGCTTGTAGGTGCCGTTGAACCGTGCAGGTGATGCAACCAAGCTCAAGGAGGAGCTCGATGAAGATCTTGTCCGTTGTATCATTTCGTTCCAGTTGATCAGTAGAGGAGCCCAGTTGGGGTCGATCGGGGATCTGTGTAGCATTTTGGGGTAGTCTTCTTTTATTTTGGTTCCGTAGTCGTACCTTGATTGTATCTGGATGATGTGATGCTTTATTCATGTATTGTGTGAAGTGGCGATTATAAGCCAACTATGTATCTCTTTCCCTTATGTATTACATGGGTTCTTGTGAAGATTACGTCACTTGTGATATTGCTTTCAATGCGGTTATGCCTCTAAGTCATGCTTCGACACATGGGAGATATAGCCGCATCGAGGGCGTTACACGAATGGAGGGAGTATGTATCAAAAACAGGATGATGTGACGGCGTCTTGATCTTTCGATGAGAGTGGGGATAAATATCGATTTGGTGGATTTTGACCTTGATGATCCGGCTATACCATACCCGACGATACGCGTTGGCAATCGCTAAACCAATCTCTGATGGTTATTGACCTTGTCGTAGGCACGATCAACCTGAACAACGAGGTTCGTGTTCCTGCATGCAACCGAAGAACCAGCAAGAACAATGATGAATTGCAATCTAAAATTGCGGATGAAAAATTGAGCACACGAACTAGATGAAAAGTTGGGGTTCCACTGTGGATCTGACAAAGCGATAGTCCCACACGTCTCGTAGATGCGAAATTGTAACCATGGCTAAACAATATAATAAAACCTGAGTCTAAACCCTAATCTAGACTACTATTTATTAAGAGTAGGCATGCCACCACGTCCGTCGTTGTGGCCCATCCGGACTGTCGGTCGTGGTCCGGCTGCAGAGGATGACGTGGTAAGCAGATTGCAAGACGGCGCGTGTGTAGAAGCACCTGGGGCAGCCAAAAAGTCCAAGGCCCGTGTTCGTGGCTGATCCTGGCTCATTAACCCAAATCCATTGGTCTGTGTGCACTTCATGCATGTGCATGTACGTGACATGCTTGGCAAATGGAATTGATTCGGTGGTGGACATGCATGCACTATTAATTCATCTGATTTGACTGCATATTTGTTTTCATCTCTAATATATCCTTTATTTCTGAGTACAAGCAAGTCAGAACATGAGTGTAGCATCGTATTTGCGTCAGTCAAATCATGTGTATAAAGGAGCAATAGTACCTGGCCATGTATTTGTCGCGCACGCGCTCTAATCATAGGACCAAGTGGAATAACTGATGTAGGAGTTGCGACGGGTGTAACAGTAGAAGAGATGTCCTCATCATCCCCCTCTTCTTGAATTGAAGTCGTCCTCGATGGTAGCTCATCATCCTCACCAAGGTATGGTTTTAAATCTGCAATGTTAAATGTAGGACTAACCCCAAAATCTGCAGGTAGATCAAGCTTATATGCATTATCATTAATTTTTTCAAGCACTTTAAAAAGTCCATCCGCACGAGGCATTAATTTTGACTTTCGTAAATCAGGGAAACGTTCTTTTTGCAAATGCAACCATACTAAATCACCTGGTTCAAACACAATTCTTTTCCGACCCTGACTACCAGCAAGTTTATACTTGGCATTCATGCGTCCAATATTTTTCTTAGTCATCTCATGCATTTTTAATACTAACTCAGCACGTTCTTTAGCATCAAGGTTTACCTTCTCCGAAAATGGAATAGGTAATAAATCAATAGGCGCATGAGGTATAAATCCATAAACAATCTCAAAAGGGCATAACTTTGTGGTAGAATGGACTGAACGATTATAAGCAAACTCTACATGAGGTAGACATTCTTCCCACATTTTTAAATTTGTTTTTAAAATAGCCCTAAGCATAGTAGACAATGAACGATTAACCACTTCACTTTGACCATCGGTTTGAGGATGACATGTAGTACTAAATAAAAGCTTAGTCCCTAATTTTGTCCACAACACCCTCCAAAAGTGGCTAAGAAATTTTGTGTCATGATCAGAAATAATTGTATTTGGCACACCATGTAAACGAACTACTTCTCCAAAGAACAAATCAGCAATGTGAGTAGCATCATCACATTTATGACAAGGTATAAAATGTGCCATCTTAGAGAATCTATCAACGACAACAAATATACTATCACTCCCCCGTCGTGTTCTAGGCAGTCCTAATACAAATTCCATAGATATATCTTCCCAAGGAGTGCTAGGAACAGGAAGAGGCATATATAAACCATGTGGGTTCAATCATGACTTAGCTTTTTGGCATGTAGTGCAGCGTGCAACATATCTCTCCACATCCCTTCTCATTTTTGGCCAGAAAAAATGACCAGCAAGGATGTCT
Organism: Triticum monococcum; assembly: GCA_034509565.1. Taxonomy (NCBI): domain Eukaryota; kingdom Viridiplantae; phylum Streptophyta; class Magnoliopsida; order Poales; family Poaceae; genus Triticum; species Triticum monococcum. The sequence goes on from CM067847.1 coordinate 526,966,293, forward strand.
TCTGTCTTCTTGACGCCGAAATGTCCCATCAGTCCTCCACCATGCGCCTCCTATAACAACAAAAGACGAACAAAGCTATCTGGGATGCATAGCTTATTAGCACGAAAAACAAATCTGTCATTAACGACGAACTTGTTCCAAGTTCTACCATCTCTGCAATTGAGCAATATATCTTTAAAATCGACACCATTAGCATATTGCTCTTTTATAGTTTCAAGTCCAAAAATTTTGAAGTCAAATTGTGATAACATGGTATAGCGTCTAGACAATGCATCGGTAATAACATTCTCCTTCCCTTTCTTGTGCTTAATAACATAAGGAAAAGATTCAATAAATTCAACCCATTTTGCATGTCTACGGTTCAGTTTACTTTGACTTCTAATATGCTTGAGTGATTCATGATCAGAATGTATGACAAACTCCTTAGGCCATAAATAATGTTGCCATGTCTCCAAAGTCCGAACTAGTGCATAAAGTTCTTTATCATATGTTGAATAATTCATACTAGGCCCAATGAGCTTTTCACTAAAGTATGCTACTGGTTTTCCTTCTTGTAATAAAACACCGCCTAAACCAATACCGCTAGCATCACATTCTAATTCAAACATCTTATTAAAACCAGGTAATTGCAGCAAAGGGGCGTGTGTAAGCTTATTTTTAAGAATAGTGAAGGCTTCCTCTTGTGCGTCGCTCCAAACAAATGGCACATTTTTTTTTGTGAGCTCGTTGAGCGGCGCTGCGATGGTACTAAAATCCTTCACGAACCGCCGGTAGAACCCAACAAGTCCAAGAAAACTTCGTACCTGTGTGACCGAGTTAGGGGTCGGCCAACTCTGGATCGCTTCAACCCTGGCTTTATCAACTTCAATTCCTTGCGCTGTGACAACATAGCCAAGAAAAGCGACTCGCTCCATGCAAAAAGTGCACTTTCCGATATTACCAAATAAACGTGCATCACGCAGAGTAGAAAAAAACAGCACGCAAATGGTCTAAGTGTTCCTCTAGTGACTTGCTATAAATCAAAATATTATCGAAATATACTACCACAAATTGTCCAATGAAAGCTCGCAAAACTTCATTCATTAGTCTCATGAAAGTACTAGGTGCATTAGTCAATCCAAAAGGCATAACTAACCACTCATATAAACCAAATTTAGTTTTGAAAGCAGTTTTCCATTCATCACCTAGTTTCATACGAATTTGATGATATCCACTACGCAAGTCCACTTTAGAAAACACAACTGAGCCACTGAGTTCATCAAGCATGTCATCTAATCTAGGAATAGGATGACAATATCGAATTGTAATATTATTGATGGCTCTACAATCAACACGCATACGCGAAGTACCGTCTTTTTTAGGAACAAGTAAAATTGGTACAACACATGAACTAAGGGATTCACGAATGTAACCTTTGTCGAGTAGTTCTTGAACTTTCGCTGAATCTCCTTGGTCTCTTCTGGATTAGTCCGGTATGGCGCACTGTTGAGTAATGAGGCGCCAGGTATCAAGTCAATTTGATGTTCAATTCCTCTCATAGGTGGCAGCCCCGGTGGTACTTCCTTTGGGAAAACATCATGATACTCTTGCAAAAGGTTAGCGACAACATGAGGCAAAGAAGAAGGCATATCCTCAAATGAAAACAAAACTTCTTTGCAAATAAGAGCATAACATTCATCAGTATGAGCATCTAACTCAAAAATTTCAGCACATGTAGCTAAGAAAGAAGCACCTTTCAATTTAATTTCTTTAGATGTGCTACGATCAGATTTGTGCATCTTATTAAATTGTTCTAACTCATCAACAACTTTCTGATTTTCAGATTTAGTACGCTCAATATTTGTGTTTTTACTAGCCCTAGCAAGATCATCTTTTAAAATTTGCTCAGGAGACATAGGGTGTAGAATGATTTTCTTTCCTTTATGTGTGAGAGTGTACTGATTAGTTCTACCATCATGTAAACATTGTTTATCATATTGCCATGGCCTTCCTAGTAACATAGAACAAGCATGCATAGGCACAATATCGCAATCAATAGTGTCATGGTATGAACCTAAAGAAAAAGGAACTCTCACCATGCATGTTACCTTTACCTTTCCACCATCATTAAACCATTGAATGTAGTAAGGTTGTGGATATTGTCGCGAAGGTAGGGAGAGCTTCTCCACCATGTCAAGGCTTGCTAAATTGTTACAACTCCCTCCATCAATGATTATGCGAACGGAACGCTCCTTGACGACTCCTTTGATGTGGAAGAGGTTGTGACGTTGATCCTTCTTTGCTTTGACAATCTGAGCGCTAAGTACACGATGTGATATAAGACTCATGTACTTATTGGCGTCGTCGGTGCTCACATGTTCTTCCTCTTGCTCCGGTCTTGTGTCATCGTCTTCATGTGTAGCAAGCAAGGCATATGTGTCTTCATCAAAATCACTAGCGGATTCGTACTCGCCGTCTTCACGAATGATCAATACACGCTTATTAGGACACTCCTTCATGACATGGCCAAATCCCTTACAAGTGTGGCACTGGATATCCTCTGTTCTTTTGGAGGAAGAGGACGATGACGACAAACTTTTTGTTGGAATTTGTGTAGTACTTTTCAGTGGTGCCGAAGTGTGTGATGCTGAAGTTGATGAAGAAGGCCCCGGTCGAGAGGTTGCAGGTGCTGTTGTAGAGGTGCGAGTGGACGGGGCAGCAGGGGTGCGCGGCGCCCATGTGGAAGTACGACCTGCAGAAAAATTAGGACGCATTCTCGAACGACCCTGCACTTCATGTTCAACATGTATAGCAAGATGGAATAAACGAGTCATTGAATGATAATCCTTATAAGCAAGTATGTCATAAATTTCTCAATTCAATCCACCCAAGAACCTAGCCACAGAGGCTTCCTCGGTCTCAACCAAACCACAACGTAACATGCCCATTTCCAATTCTTGATAATAGTCTTCCACGGATTTAGATCCTTGGTTCAAGCATTGTAGTTTATTTAGCAAGTCACATTCATAATATCCAGGAACAAAACGGCGACGCATTACTAATTTCAAAGCTTCCCAAGTGGCAGGAATATTATTAGGATGTTTACGACAATGTTCTCTCCACCAAACATAAGCAAAATCACTAAACTCACTACTTGCAGCCCTAACTCCTTTATCATCAGGAAAATCATGGCAAGCAAATTTTTGATCAACTAGTAATTCCCAGTCAAGATAAACATCTGGATCATATTTCCCATCAAAAGGAGGCATGAAAAATTTAATTCTACCCAAAGAGTCGTCATGGCCACGTACCTGAGGACGCTGGTGTCGTCCCATACCTTGTTGATTATTGCGTAGTCGATGATGATCACGATCATTGTTATCATTAACTGCATCAGGATCCTCGGAATCACCATCATAATTGTCATCTTGGATGTCTTCATGCGGGCCGGCTATCGAGTTGGCGTTGCGAGGACGGGGCTGGTCGACGGCACCGGTGTATGAAAGAGGGTGCCTTGCGTCCCCTGGGAGCACCCGACATGCACGTTGTAGACCTGTGTTGGTGGCTGGAAGACGTGGAGCGGTAGTGGAGGCGGCACCTAGACGGGCATCCTGGGCATCGAGACGTTTCATAATAGATGCAAGTGTTTGAGTGAACGTCTCATTGCTATCCTCGATCGACTTGAGACGCTTATCAAGTGCACCCTCGAACGCTGTGAACCGCTCGGTGTATGCATGCACATCCTCCTCAAGGCGTGTCACCGTGGCTTTCATGTTGTCTTCATCACATGCCATGGTTAGGACGGAACAAGAACAAAATCATAAGTATATGGCTCCTACAGTAACTACAGTGAGGCGGTGGAAAATTTCTCTAAACTCTCGAGCAATTACCAAGCTCTTACCAGTTCTTACCGTGCTGCAGTGGTTGTCGGCCGTTGGCGATGTCAAAAGTGATCAAAAGATTGATATAGCGATTACCAAGTGACCAAACAAGGTGCAATATAGGAAGTGGAGCTTGGTGAAGGTTTCCTCAACTCACAATATGTGGCACAATTAAGCAAAAAGTATTGCAAGTTTAATAATTGCTCAAACTCCTAACTAGTGCTGGCAGTCGACTAGTAAGAGATAAAACAATCTAAGCCTAGATACTGAAACAAGTGAGTGGAAACCGATGAAAATTTGAGAGCTCTAAATAGCTAAAAATAAGTGAGGTACACGTCTGGAAACAGATGATAAATGGTGAAGTGTCAAGTGCGTAGCAACAAAAGGAAAGTCCTCAATGGCAAACCGCCCAAAGCAGATACTGGGCGGCCTGAATTTTGCAACGTTTTTTTTCTACTTTTTTTCTTTTTTTCTGCTCTTTTTTTTCTTTTTTTCCTTTTTTTGACAGGCCAATTGCTAGCAGAAATCACAGACACAATTTAAGTCACAAGAGATAAAAAAGATGCAATGCTACTGGACAAGGTGCAACGAGAGCTAGCTACAAGCACTTGAGTGTGGAGATTAGCGTGGACTAGTAATAATATACAAGCATAGCCTGATGGAAATCGGTGGGCGTGTCGTGCGTGGAGACAGACTGACACGGCTGGATGTCTGATGGTTTGCGTCTTGCTTGGTGTGAAGCCACGCTAAGGACCAGACTGTGTGTGCTGGGATGTCTGGCAGCTCGCGAAACGCGATGTGTGTATGGATGCACGTACGCAGGCGCAAGTTGACCTGGTCCGAAGTACTGTTGTGGAGCAGCGCCTGTACGCGTGCAAAACGATGCAAACTTGTTTTTTCTCTCTAGATTACCGATGAATTTGTGGCAGAAAATATGATGGACAAAAACAAGTGCGATCTAGTAGACAATTTTCTTTTGAACTAATCTAAACCAGCACTAATTCTAGGATGTATGCAACCAAAAATTCAACTACACAAATACTAGATGCAAAAATTGCTAAAGGCTAAAAAGGTAGGTGTAATGGATGAACTAATCTAAATTTTTTTGGCTTTTTCGTGGGTTTATGGGACAGAAAATAACTAATCTAATAAAACTGTAAATCTCTCACCGATGAACCTGAAAACTGATACCACTTGATGTGACGGCGGCCCGATCTTTCGATGAGAGTGGGGATAAATATCGATTTGGTGGATTTTGTCCTTGACGATCCGGCTATACCGTACCCGACGATACGCCTCGGCAATCGCTAAACCAATCTCCGATGGTTATTGACCTTGCCGTAGGCACGATCAACCTGAACAACGAGGTTCGTGTTCCTGCACGCAACAGAAGAACCAGCAAGAACAATGATGAATTGCAATCTGAAATTGCGGATGAAAAATTAAGCACACGAACTAGATGAAAAGTTGAGGTTCTACTATAGATCTGACAAGGCGGTAGTCCTACACGTCTTGTAGATGCGAAATTATAACAATGGCTAAACAATATAATAAAATCCGAGTCTAAACGCTAATCGAGACTACTATTTATTAAGAGTAGGCATGCGACCGCGTTCGTCATTGTGTCCCATCCGGACTGTCGGTCGTGGTCCGGCTGCGGAGGATGACGTGGCAAGCAGATTGCAAGACGGCGCGTGTGTAGAAGCACCTGGCGCAGCCAAAAAGTCCAAGGCCCAAGTTCGTGGCTGATCCTGGCTCATTAACCCAAATCCATTGGTCCTTGTGCACTTCATGCACATGCATGTACGTGACATGCTTGGCAAATGGAATTGATTCGGTGGTGGATATGCATGCACTGTTAATTCATCTGATTTGACTGCATAGTTGTCTTCATCTCTAATCTCTCCTTTATTTTTGAGTACAAGCAAGTCAGAACATGAGTGTAGAATCGTATTTGCGTCAGTCAAATCATGTGTATAAAGGAGCAATAGTACCTGGCCATGTATTTGTCGTGCACGCGCTCTAGTCATAGGACCAAGTGGAATAACTGATGTAGGAGTTGCGACGGTGAGGAGTGGTTTCGGGGCGGCGTGGCGGTGCGGGCCGTCCGCGGGCGGTGGGGGCCGGCGGTTCGGCCGGTGGTGGCTGGCGGCTCAGGGGGGTGGAGTTTGATGATAACCTACATGCCCTTGATTCCGTATGCAACGGCTGGAAAATCTAATGACCAGAGATGAAAAAGTCAGTCGACTGACGTGTAGCCTCACCCCGCACGTACACATGCACGCACGCATGCAGGCGTGCAACACTGACACATACACATAACGAACACATGCACGCATGCAGGCGTGCAACACTGATGCATACACATGCACTCACGAACACACGCATGTATGCACACATGCATGCAACACTGAAACGTACCCTTGCACGCACGCAACACTCCCACGCCTGCATGCACACAGCACACGATGCAAGACACACGCTCAACCTATACATGCATGCGCCCTTTGTTAAGGACATGGATCGGTATTAATCAATCTTATCTATGATAAGGAGAACATTGAAGTTTGTAGCGGTCTTTATGGATCACAACATATCGAACGGGCTATCAACATAGTAGGCTTATCTACATGAAAAGGATGATGTCACACTCAATGAACAATCATCGGTTTATGAAATGCCCGCTTCTGACCGCCCTGGCCCGCCAAAGGTTCATCTGCTGTGCGCTGCCTGCGTTGGGTCACTGACATGTAGGCCATGTACCCAAAGATCCCACACATCAGTGGAAGAACGGCGCGCTGTTCTACGTCAGAGTTGAGGGCGCCACTCGCTGCACGCCCAGCTGAACACGCCTCCTTGCCGCATTCAAACGCCTCCATGAAACCCGCCCGCGTGGAAGCCGAGAAACCCACTCTGGACACATGTCCGTTCATGACTGGGCCGGCATTAAACGCAACGCTGGCCGAGCTCCTCCCGTCCGCCGTCTATTTAATCTCCTATTTAAACGAGGCCAAACACGGCCAAGAATCGCACACCTCCGCCGCTCCCCTATCTCCTCCTTCACCATTTTGTCCACTCTTACAATGGCTTACGAAGAGTAGTTATTCCGAATCCAAGCCGGCTGGGTGGCCCGCCGAGACCGCTGGATACGAGCTATGCAGCTCGCTGATCCACCTCCCTCCCCTCGCCCGACAGAGCCAGTTGCCACCCCAAGCCGGCGCGCGGTTTAGCAACTCACCGCTCCAGGCCAGCTTTACGAGGAGTGGTGCACGGGAGTCGTTGCTTCCGTCCATGCCGCCGCCTCGTACCGTGTCTCCCGTTTCTGTGGCCGAGACTCCCATGCCGGCGGCCGCGCCATGAAAGCAGCGACAGAAGCCGGGTGTGCGGAGAGCAACGAGTCGGTGGCGAGCGCCTCCGCGTACGCCGCCATTATCGAGGAGAAGTAGAAGATGGGAGGCCGCCGCCGCTTGGGTCCCATGAAGGCCACCACCAAGGCGATGCCAGCATACACAGCAGGTGTCTTGCCGGATCCTTTTCTTGCGAGGACCTTCGTCGACCCCGCATATACCTCCAGGGCTTCCGGCAGTCCGGTGATCATGCTGCCGGATATGAGGAACACAAATCGATTGGCGGACGACCATTTAGGACAGGTATTATATACCTGTGCTGTCTAGAACTAGCACCGCGTAGTTCATTTGAATGTAATGAAATCGGTCATGTTTGTATGAAAATCCGGTATCTTATATGATTTCCATCGTTGTTTATATGAAATATCGCCGTGTTTGCGTGAATTTCGTCCAGTTGGTTGACTTGATGTCATAATGTGTGCGGCTACGGTTGGATGGCGTAATTTGTGGGTCGCCGGTCGGTCCGCGGGCGGCTCGGGCGGCGTGGTGGGACAAAAAGAACACAGCTCGTGCGAGCTCGTCTCCAACGTGCGTGCTAGAGGATGCATGAGAACCCGAGCTATTCCTCGTTCATCGGTGGCAAAGGCACCGGTGGACAAAATGGTCGCCAATATTTTGGCTACCCCGGGCAAGATCCAAACAACCCCTCCCAACAGATTCAAATCCCTCGTTTGCCGTGGAATTTTGCCATGTGTTGTTTTCATGGACTAGCAAGATGCTCGTGCATTGCACGGAACATCAAGATGCATTTTTTACAAAACACTTGTTGTGATTGACCCATGCAGGAGTAATCCCATTTTCTAAAAACTAATGATTGCTTGACAATTTTATCGAATAAATGGTATCTCGAGAATTTTATCTGACTCGATTTTTGTATGCAAGGCCACAAACCCATATTACAGGTACCAAGGCAAAAATTAAAGTCTTCTAACTCAATGTTGCAAGCCACCTTGTTTCCTTGTTTGCCGTGTAAATTAATTTGTATTCTTCTCTTTCATGCACATCAAGCCAATGCTCACACTCTCACATGCATGCAAGGGATAATTAATGTCCTCCTTTGCTAGTAGTACTACAAGGAAAACACCATTAATATTGCATTGATTAGTGTTAGTGGCCTTGTATATTTGCAAATTGTAATTTTGATAGTGGCCTTGTATATAAAAATGGAGGGAGAAAGATGAGAGATAAGATGAGGAGGAGTGGGGCGTGGTGGTGACTGGCTCTGTTGGAAAAGGCAGTGCCTAGGAGGCGCTTAGGCACGCCTAGGCGCTAGGCCATGGCCAAACGCCTCGCCTAGGGCATAAATGGAGGTCTAGGCAGGGCAAGTAAAGAATTGCCTACCCAAGCAAGAAATCATGCAACATACTATACTGATATGGCAAATGGGTTATATTCCAATGGCAGTAGACGGTAATTAACTTATTTATATGCGCTAATCTAATATCAACACCCATATAATAATCACAAATACACTACGAGTAAAAACTATATTACCGCCTAGGCTGCGCCTAGGGCGCTTAGGCGCCGCCTAGGCACTAGACGAATGCCAACCGCCTCGCTTACGCCTACCGCTTTTTCCAACCTTGGTGACTGGTGGTCGGACTGGGCGGAGGCATGGGGATGGACGGCGCATTATGTCTAGGTTTGTATCTCTATAGTCCCTCTCACACACACCCACGTAGGTGGGGGCGTGCACGAAGAGAAGAGGTGCACGCATGGCGCACGTACTCCCGTCTCTTTCCCAACCACATCCACGTGGGTACACGGTAGAGCTCATTTATGTACGAAAAGGCAGCCCACGTGGTAACTTGACACGTGTACTGGTTGTCCACTAGATGGAGGGAGGATCGTCTACCACGGGTGAACAAACAAATTGCGACTTGACGCGTTATGTTAAAAAAGAGGCAAACCATGTGGGGCCTACCTTAGAGGCAAGGCTCTATACACTGGGGTACTTTTGATGTGTCCCGTCAACTTGCAGAACAAGGAGAAGCTTGCTTAGTACGCCGTCTCCCCCACCCACGGGCACAGTGGCTCGCAGGATGAGGTGAAGCTTGCTTACTACGCCTTATGCCCACTCCCTCGCCCACGCGCACGGTGGCTCACACGATGAGGAGAAAATTTTACTACTCCTTCCATCTAGGTGTGTAAATCACCTTACGAAAACCAAATAATCCCAGAACACTTAGGCACCATACATTAACTCCCTCCTTGTTTCTTGTTTTGTGGCATATCAACCAATAAGATATGTGGGTCGTGCATGCCTTCAATGACTTGAGACTACCAAACATAGCATGCAGTGGTTAGTTCATTGCATGCAATGCTATTAATTAGCAAAAAGACTTTAAGTTTTCTCGTTTTCCTCTCCGCCTTGGTCGCGATGCACAACATAAGATGACTTACACACCTAGACGGAGGAAGTAGTACTCCCTCCGTTTACTCCTTGTCCCAACCTTGGTTAGAGACATTATCATATTGTTTGGAATATATATGTCCTTTAGTACTCCCTCCGTTTACTTAGAGGGTTCTTGGATACGTTTCAGTCTCATGACTAAAAGTAGTGGGACTAAAACTTGCTAGCCTCACCCATGCTTGGATCCAAATACTAAAGAGACTAAAATCAAGTTAATGAGCATTTATTATCCTCCAAATCCTCCAATCTAGAACTCGCATGTGTTAAAGGAGAGGAGTTAAATGAGGAGAGAGAGGACTAATCCACATTTTAGTAGGGGTACCCTTGACTAAAAAAATTTAGTCTCAAGACTAGTTTTAGCCCCTCTTTAGTCAGGGGTGCTTGGAACTTTAGCCTCTTAAAGAGACTATTTTCAGTTAGACTAAAATAAGTCCCTTGGGTCCAAGCACCCTCTTATACAAGGCCACTATAAAAAATACATTTTGCATCTATACAAGGCCACAAATAGTAATCGAGACAAAAGTTACTACTCCCTCCTTTCTAGTTTATGGCTCAATTTCAAAATCTCTCCAACCAAGGTAGACGGTGAGTGGTCGAATTAATTTCGTACTCCTAGTTTGCACAAGTAATTAATACGCTCATTTTTCTTAAGAAGTTATGTTTACTGCGACATTAATTAGAATGAATGCATGAATGACCACTAAATTTCCATGAACTTCTACATGCATTGGTGAGTTTTCTCTTGACACTGCTTGCATCGGGTGATCTAACGCACCTCGAAATCCAACATGTGATGGTACTACTACTAGTAGAAGAATTGAGACTTATAAAACGGAAAACGAATGTTTTGTAGATGAGCCCTACAAACCCTAGTGGGTACGTACTCCGTAAAATCAGATTTTCCCAAAACTAAGTCGCTCAACATTTATTTGCTTGTTTCCCTTCCTGCCTCCTTGCCTCGAACAGACTATGCCAAACCCCCCTACCTGCCGCACGGGAAAAGACCCGCCCTTGCCTTTTTTTAGTCCGGGTTTGTATCGATGGATCGCGCGAAGCAGCAAAAACCCAAGCTGTGTCTTGTACTCCTCCGTCGACGCTCGCTTTCATGAATTATGTACTTCCTGTCGCCGACATGTGGGACATATAGCAACCGGGTCGACGTGTCAAGCACCAAACAATAGTACAGAACAACAGGGGGGATGCACCCCAGTCGTACTGCCCCAGTAGTAGTAGTAATGAGCAATGAGACGTCAAATCACAATGCCGCACCTTACCAAACGGACGAAGCAACTATTATTTCACACTTTGGTTCGCCATCATCTCAAACCACGTAGTATTTCTTCTGCCTCAAGAGGGACACGCGCATCGCCTCAGTACATCATGACACGTGGGACCGCATGAAAGGGCATGCTCCCCCGCCGATCGCTCGGTAAAATCACCTCATTTTTACTACTATACTTCCTCCGTATCGGTTTACATGGCATGCACCTAGTTCTAGGTTCAGAATTTAACTGGCTATATATGTGATGAACAGTATATGTTTAGAAACTACATCCGCTTAATAATCCAGTGATATACTTTTTGTGACATAGTAACTCATGTTTAGTTAGTCAAATGGATGACCTAGAAGTAAGTGCACACCCTATAAATCGAGGCGTCTAAAAATGAGATGGAGAGGGTAGTTCAGTACGTATCTTTTTAGATCAATATAGTTGGGATTCACCAAGGAGCAAAAGCAAGTGGTAGCCTGCACCTGTCATGTTGGCGTAGCGACTCAAGCAGGGTCATTCCGCACACGAAATGGCGACATACTTAACAAGACCCCTTTGGCCGACATGTGGCTCATCCACCATCTTGTTCCACGTGCGATGCACCAAATTACAGTTTGGAGCAGCGGTTGGAATTGGAGGCACCCCGGTTATAGCGCCGCAGTAGTAGAAAATGAGTAATGAGGGGTCAAATCACAAAGCCCCACCTTTCCCGCATTAAGCTGGACGGACGAAGCAACCATCATTTCACTCTAGGGAGCAAGAGCATAAAGAAAAGAGAAAACCAATGATGCATGCGGCAGCTAGCTAGGGCACCCTAGGGTAGGGGCTCCACTACAGATCATTTTTTTAAAGCGCCTCCACTACAAATCGGCTTCTCCCTCGCCCTCTTGAAGAAAACCGATGATGCGTGCGGCGGTAGGGTTTGCAGGAGTATTACTAGGGCGTGCGGGGCCACGTCATAGTAAATGGGAGAGGAATTGAGTTCGAGTCGACGCCTTAAATATGTGTGGGCCGCTTGGTTTTAGGGGAACGAGGCAGCATTTTGGGTTCGGGGACCAGTGGAGATATAATACGTACAAAAAATTGTGGACGTAGGTTCGACCGAAAGGCAATGATGCATGGGCCCTGCATTTTATATACCCAGGGCCGCGTGCAATTTGCTACTCTACTCAAAACTAGTAAGGTACACATGCATTGAACGCATGTGATTTCGAAACCAAATTATGAATAAATACACACTATAGCATGTAAAGCTTTGAGTCATATATGCATGATGTAGATGTTCGTTTAGTTCTTATAGTTCATCTCATTCAAAATTAATTAGTTTTATAAAAATGTTAAGATTCATGGGGTTGTGCATTGTAAAGCATAAAGTAAAAAACAAATAATGGCAATTCATTTAGAAAAAAATCAATTATGATATGGAAGATTCTAGAACAAAGGAGAAGTGCTTGTGTTTTGAGGTTTGTGCATTATGCTTAAGTTCAACCATGGAGTCTTCTAAATTGTACATGTGGCAGATCTGGTGGAATGTTGATGATATCCAATGGCCAGTAGTGTCGGCGTTCTGGGAACAGGGGTCCCCAGACTTGCCTGCCTGCGGCCTGCGGCGTGGCTCAAAGGGGGGCCCAGCACGGCCCATCTTCATCAACACAAGACTTGAGACCCTCGCGAGGGGCCAAGCCTCACGGGGTGGACGACACGGAGCTTCCTCAGGCACGGCCTCGTCAGGCTGGCTCGCGAGGAGGCGGAGAAATCAAGGCGGGGTACCTCGCGAGGTGCCCGTGACGCGAGCCATGACGATCAAAGGCGCCAGGCGGGTGCCAGCCCGCGCAGCGTCCTCCTTTCCTCTTTGGTGCAAAGGGGGCAAGCGCAGCCGCGGAGTACCGAGGCATCAGGCAAATGTTGCCATTTCGGTGCAACGAGACCAAGACCAGGAGGACTACGAGACGGAGGTCACCGTGGAGCCCAAGACGGCGTCATCACCAGAGCTTTGCGCAGGCGAAGACTGCTTTTGTCAGGATAGCTGATACTTGCTGTCCCCCTTTAAATTAGCCCGCCATTGTTGGCTCCCTTCCCGCTCGATATTTGGGAAGAGGACCAGGGCCTCTATAAATAGGACCAGCCACCCACATAACAAGGGGGCCGGCGAGTGAGAGTAAGGCAGTGAGTGAGTGAGAGAGAGAGAGAGAGAGAAAGAGAGAAAAGGGCGGCTGAACTCCTCCTAACAGTTCATCGCCCCAGCCAAGAACAGACCCTCGCAAGGCTATTCTTCCTTGTATTGTTCATCATCATCAGCCCAAGAGGCAATCCACAGACCACACACTGGAGTAGGGTATTACACCACAACGGTGGCCCGAACCAGTATAAACCTTGTGTCTCTTGTGCAGTTCTTTCAGTAGTCTAGATCCTTGCGAGACGGGGAGGTAGAAGGCGTAATCTCCGCGCGCACCCCAGAGTTCGAACCTTAAGGGTCTACCGAAACCCGAAATCCGACATTTGGCGCGCCAGGTAGGGGTGCGTCGGAATTCGCCTTCCACCGCTCCGTTCTCCTCTGACCATCACGCTCATGTCTGACGCTCGTCGAGCCCGCGCAGAGCGCCGGGCCGCCCTCGAGCTCGTCCGAGCCGTAGGGGGCTCTCCTGCGCCGTCCCATCGCGCTACACCAACACCCCCAGTCATCGTGGCCCTCCTGGGCGGCTCGCCGGCGCTGCCCACAAGTCACCACGTCAAGCCGTTCATCCGTCGGGTCAGCGCCGCTTCCACGCGGCAGGGGGCTTCCCTGGATCGGGCGGCGCCCGAGACCGGCCTGACCTTCAGCTCGGAGAACCACCCCTCCAACTCGGCCTGCTCGGGCATCCTCCCCATGTTGTGAACCCCCACCATCTGCTAGGTGGCCGTCACCAGAACCCTCGTTGATAGCGGCGCGGGCCTCAGCATGCTCTCGGTCGAGGCCTTCAACCTCCTCCTCATACCCCTGGAACGGCTGTAACCCAGCCGGCCCTTCTTAGGCGTTGGGGGCAAGTCGTCCATTTCCTTGGGGCAGATCCGGCTCCCAGTGACCTTCGGCACCTACGACAACTTCCGCATGGAGCTGGTTGACTTCAACATCGCCCCCATCGGCCTCCCCTACAACGCCATCCTCGGCTACCCAGCGCTGGCCCAATTCATGGCTGTGACGCACCCGGTGTACAACCTCATGAAGATGCCCGGGAGCAGCGGTGTACTCACTGTGCATGGAGACACCGGGGACGCGCTATGGGCGCTCAAGCTCGCCTTCAAGACGGCAGCGTCGGCATAGCCCGCCGACTTGGAGACCCCCGGGCCCAAGGGGGCTGCACCCGCCAAGAAGAAGCAGTTGTTCACCCAAGACAAGGCAGAAACCAAGCAGATACCTGTCGACGAGGATGGGTCCTCCAGTGCCACTTTCACCATAGGCTCCAACCTCGAGCCTGGGCAGGAGGAGGCCCTGATCAGGTTCCTACGCGCAAACAAGAAGGTATTCGCTTGGGAACCTAATCAGTTGGCAGGGATCCCCAGGAGCGTAATCGAGCATCACCTCAACGTGTGCCCAAACGTGCGCCCCGTGAAGCTGAAGACAAGGCGGCAGTCCACAGAGAAGCAGGCCTTCATCGTCCAAGAAACCCGCAAGCTGGAAGCCGCTGGGGTCATTCGCGAGGTTCGATACCCGGATTGGTTGGCCAACCCTGTCGTTGTGCCCAAGAAGGGAGGGAAGGAACGCATATGTGTCGACTTCACCAACCTCAACAAGGCGTGCCCACAAGATCCGTTCCCACTCCCCCGCATTTACCAGATCGTCGATTCCACCGCAGAGTGCGACCTATTATGCTTCCTGGATGCTTTCTCCGGGTATCACCAGATCAAGATGGCGGTGGAAGACGTCGAGAAGACCGCCTTCTTAACCCCCTACGGGTGTACTGCTATACATGCATGCCATTTGGGCTGCGTAACGCAGGTGCAACCTTTCAGCGGCTGATGCACATCACCTTGGGCCCGCAGCTCGGGAAGAATGTCGAAGCTTATGTTGATGATATCGTGGTAAAGTCTCGGGAGGCCAAGACCCTGATACAAGACCTGGAAGAAACCTTCGCGAGCCTCAACGTAGTGAACCTACGGCTCAACCCAGAGAAGTGTGTGTTCGGAGTCCCCTCGGGCAAGCTTTTGGGTTTCCTCGTGTCCCACCGAGGCATTGAGGCTAACCCAGAGAAGGTCAAGGCAGTGTAATACATGAGCCCGCCAAAGACCCTCAGAGAAATGCAGAAGCTCACGGGGCGCGTGACCGCGCTAGGGCGCTTCATCTCCAAGTTGGGAGAACGAGCCCTACCCTTCTTCCAGCTAATGAAGAAAAAGGGGCCCTACGAGTGGACTGAAGAGGCCGACAAGGCGTTCCAGGATCTCAAGAGATACCTGACCAGCCCACCGGTCATGGTGGCTCCGCGCCCTCAGGAGCCCCTGGTGCTTTACCTCGTCACCACTCCCTACTCCGCCAGCGCAGCCTTGGTGGCAGCCAGAGAGGAGCGCCGAATCAAAACCACGGCAGCAGCCCGGGACAAGGCAGAACAGGGACAAGGAAGGCCTACAGAAACCGCCACTGCGGCTGAGGAGGATCAGCCGCCGCAAAGGGGCGCACCAGAGGCGGAAGAGGCCCCTCTTCCAGATGGCCAGTCTCAGGAGGTCTCATTGCCTCAAGAGGCGCCACGGTCTTCGGAAGGAGCCACCAGCACTGACGCACTCCGCCTCGTTGAGCACCCAGTGTACTTCGTTAGCACAGTGCTGCGGGATGCAACAGCACGGTACCCCATGCCTCAGAAACTCCTCCTCGCGCTACTGGTGGCTTCGCGCAAGCTGCGGCACTATTTTCAGGGTCACCCCATCAAGGTCGTCTCGTCATACCCCCCGGAGAGAGTGCTTAGGAGCCCTAATTCAGCTGGAAGGGCCGCTGAGTGGAATATAGAACTGCAAGCGTTTTAGATCGAATTCAGCACGACCAGGGTCATCAAGGGAGCAGCGTTGGCAGATTTTGTGGTAGAGTGGATGGAGGCGCCATGCCTCAAGGCCGATGAGGAACGGTCCCTATCCCCAGGAGGCGAGGCGCCAGAAGGCTGGGTCATGTACTTCGATGGGGCATTCTCCAGGCATGGCGCTGGAGCTGGGGCGGTGCTTATATCGCCCACACAGGACAGCTCTATTACGCCGTGTGTCGGTGTAATGGGACACGGATACCCCGAAGACGGCGAGATAATATTTCAAGACATCGGGGCTAGCGAAGCCCCTCAGTCCGACTGCCCGGCCGCTCCTGCCGGCTCCCCGTCCGACTGCACTACCCGGCCGGCCGCCGACTATGCCAACCGGTCGGCTGCCGACTGCAGCCCGACCCGACATCGACGAGACAACCGTACCGCGGCGCCATCATCTACAGTGTACCGTGTCCCCTGGGTACTGATTTATAAAGTATCCCAGGGGACAAGCATGGCATGTGCCATGCCAGTAGCCATGCCTACTTGGCTTGGCATGTAAGCTACCCTAGGTAGCTTACATCCAACGCCACCACCCACTTAGCTTACATGGTAAGCTAGCCCATACTATATATACCACCACCCATCCATCCATCCAGGGGATGGCCACTCACGCACACACACAAGCTAGCAAGTAAGCTAGCTATCCATCCATCCATCCATGCACATGAGCATATGTGCTCACGGCCATGAGCATGGCCGGCCACTAGCATGCCTGATACAGGCATATACCAAGCCAGATGCCTATGGCACTGAGCTTGCATACAGCTCTAGGAGCGACTATGTACCAGATATACCAGATATACTCAGACATGCAGGAGTAGGGGTATTATCTCTCCGGAGAGCCCCGAACCTGGGTAACCACCGCGTGCTACTCGCATACCCGCTCCCGGTCCTATCAGCAGCAGTCCTACCCACACACTAAGCCCTTGTGGCATCTGTCGACTCGCAAGCACCCCGTGAGAAATACCACGACAGTTGGCGCCCACCATGGGGCGGTACTATGCTACCGCGCTGCTGCTGGTTTCGCTGTCCGGGCGGGATCATCTTCGCCATCGCCGCTGCGGCGTTGCGCCGTCTCTCCGGTAGCGCTCGGGGGTTCGACTT
Source organism: Triticum monococcum (assembly GCA_034509565.1). Taxonomy (NCBI): domain Eukaryota; kingdom Viridiplantae; phylum Streptophyta; class Magnoliopsida; order Poales; family Poaceae; genus Triticum; species Triticum monococcum. The sequence continues at coordinate 526,983,387 of CM067847.1, forward strand.
CGACCCGTCCCCAGAGCGGCCGTGCGGGACGACGCGTCCTCGCCGTCGGCTTTGCCATCTTCATCATCGCCAACGCAGCGCCGGCCGGCCGTCCATGCGCGCGCCGCGCGCGGTGCCTCGGTTCGGTCGGTCGCGTCCACCCACGCGCTTTCGCTCCTCCACATTTCGTCTATGCTAGCTAGCTAGACGCGAGTCAAAATATGGTCAAACCATTGGCCCTACGCTTCCCAGATAACAGCCATACACTCTTCCTACACTATCCAGATGCAGTTGGATAGTGCGTGCATCATGGTCAAACAAAGCCGGACGCTGGTCAGATGCTAGCTACCCCTTTTCCTCCTCTTGCGACTTCCGCCACCGCCGTCAAGCTGTTGCTCCGGCCGCCGTCAAGCCTCCTTCTCGTCTCGAGCTGCGAGCCTTGCCTGAGCTCCACCACCATCTGTTCCAGTCTCTTCTTTCTCTCGCTGCCATCCTGCCCGGTCTCTCTCTCTCTGTCGATTGCTTCCTCCTCTCGCGTAGTAATACAAAAGATGGAGAGCAAAATTCCTAGAGACGTGAGTTCCCAGCGAGAGCAGAGTTCTATCCATTGGGCGCGCCGCTTCCCGCGGGCCGGCCCCGCATCGGCCGCCTGCACGCGCCCGTGCTGGGTTGCCCCTGCGCGGCCCCGGGCTCGCGCCGTCATCCGCTCCACACGCCTGGTGGCCTTCCAGCTCCGCTGGCTCCAGGCCGCCCCCTGCCCTGCGCGCCTCGCGTCGCCGCGACTCTGGACCCCCTCGGCCACGCCGGCTCCGTCTCCCGCGTGGGCCGGGTCGCCCCTGGCGCGTCCCGCGCCGGCCGGGTCCTCCGCTGCCGGGTCCGACTCCTCCCACGTCCGCGCCGTCTAGCGCTGGGTCTGGCTCCGCGCCCGCCTTGACACTCGCTGGCTCGCCTCCCGCCGCCTCCGCCTACGGCGCTGGATTCGGCCCCGACCGCTGGAGCCCTCCGACCCGGCCGCGCCGGCTTCCTCTGACCCGGCCTGCCGGCTTCGCGCGGCCCGGCGGCCGGCCCCCTCCGCCGCATGCCCGTCTCCTCCGCGCCGACTAGGCCGCCGCGGCCGGCTCCACCTCTGTCCGGCTCCCCGGCGCCATCCCCGCCTGCAGTGCCTGCCTCGGCACCCCCCCGCGCGTGCACCGGCTCCCTGCCGCCCACGGCTGACTCCGCCGCCTGCCGGCCTCCTCCGCGCCGGCTTTGCGCGACCCGGCGGCCGGCCCCCTCCGCCCGCGCCGCCTTGCCCTCGCGGTCCCGCCCCGGACCTCCTGCGCGGCCGCGCGCCCCTATCGCGGCCGACTTCGCCGCCTGCCCGTCTCCCCCGTTTGAGCCGGGCCGACTCCGCCCGCGGCCGCCGGCTCGCCGCTGCGGCCTGCCCCGGCCGCGTCCCTCCCGCGCGCCGGCTCCACTCGCTGCCTCCGCGTCCCGCGCCGGCCGGACTGTTGCTGCCGCCTCCCGTGCCGGCTCGGCCTCGCCGCTGCATCCAGCCGGGCTCGCCTCTGCGCCGCGCTGCTCCGCCGCCTGCCGGCTCCCCCGCGCCCGCGCCGCGCTGCTCCGCCGCCTGCCGGGCTCGCCTCCACGCCGCGCTGCTCCGCCGCCTGCCGGACTCGCCTCCGCGTCGCGCCGCTCCGCCGCCTGCCGGCTCCCTCGCGCCCGCGCCGCGCTGCCCCGCCGCCTGCCGGATTCGCCTCCGCACCTGCGGCCAGGTGCCCCGCACCGGCCGGCTCCCACGCGCCCGGCTTGCTTCGCCCGTGCGCTCGTAGCCGGCTGCTCCGGTGGCCGGTTGGGAGAAAAGTCAAAGAGCGGCTGCCCAAAAAAAAAGAAAAAAAGAAAAAAGAGAAGAGGCCGATTGCCTTGTGGCCGGCTGGAAAAAATTGCCGACTGCCCGCGAGGCCGACTTGGTGGGAAAAAAGAAGAAGAGAGCAGCCTATACGTCTGCCCGCTACAAGAGAAGAAATGAAAAAACATCCGTCTATCCGTCCGCCTGCCTCGCCACTCGGACGGCTAGACGCAACCCGGCCTACTTGCCTGCTTCAACATCAGGCCGGCAAGAGCGCCGGCACTGCTGCCCGTTTGCCTACACCCAGCGGGTGCGCTGACGCGCCCCCGCGAGAGAAGAGAAGACAAAGTAGTTGCCGGAAGATCCGGCCCGACTGCTCAGCAGTCGGCCCGAATCTCGGGGGCTACACCCAGCGGGTGCGCTGACGCGCCCCCGCGAGAGAAAAGAAGACCAAGTAGCTGCCGGAAGATCCGGCCCGACTGCTCAGCAGTCGGCCCGAATCTCGGGGGCTACACCCAGCGGGTGCGCTGACGCGCCCCCGCGAGAGAAGAAGAACGCAAGGTAGTTGCCGGAAGATCCGGCCCGACTGCTCAGCAGTTGGCCCGAATCTCGGGGGCTACACCCAGCGGGTGCGCTGGCGCGCCCCCGCAAGAAAGAAGACAAAACAGCTCCCGGAAGATCCGGTCCGACTGCTCAGCAGTCGGCCCTACACCCAGCGGGTGCGCCGGCGCACTCCGCGAGCGCCGAGTCGCGCCGGCTATCTTCGACGACCGCGACTACACGAAAATCAATGTGAGCTCCTCACCTGCATATTTTCGCATTACGCAAGCACGGATAACCCCGAGCGTTGCTCGGGGGCTGCCTCCGCATTTTATTACAGTAGCATCACTGTTTGCCCCGGCGCCAGCCAGAGTTGGCCCGGGGGCTGGCCGCTTGGCCTGAGACGTTAGTTCCCGCAGACGGCTTAGTACCGTGCGCGGTACCAGAGGCCCACTCTTAGTCACAGACCGCAGAGCGGCTGCCGACTAGCAAGAGTGAACGCTGGAGGCCACCCACGCGAAAAATGTCCGGGAAGAAAAACGTTCGGGCGACCCGACCGTTTTCCTTTTACAAGTATCTACTCGGTTTAATCTGCTCCCAGACTCTGAGTACTGTACACTCCACTTCGCGGCCCACTCTCAGCCACAGACCGCAGAGCGGCTGTTCGGCAAGCAAGAGCACAAGCCAAAAAGCGGAGGGAACACGAAAAAGATTAAGGGGGCTCGGACGAAACCGAGTCGGCACCCTCCGCATAAAACTTGCAATGCTAAAAGCAAGCATTCGATATATCTGCACGGACTAACTCTGTCCTTTTTATGATTATTTTCATGAACATTTGCCAAAAAACCTCCGCCCAACTTTGCCAAGTTGCCCGGAGGCTCGGGGGCTACCGTCGGTGTAATGGGACACGGATACCCCGAAGACGGCGAGATAATATTTCAAGTCATCGGGGCTAGCGAAGCCCCTCAGTCCGACTGCCCGGCCGCTCCTGCCGGCTCCCCGTCCGACTGCACTACCCGGCCGGCCGCCGACTGCCGGCCGCCGACTACGCCAACCGGTCGGCTGCCGACTGCAGCCCGACCCGACATCGACGAGACAACCGTACCGCGGCGCCATCATCTACAGTGTACCGTGTCCCCTGGGTACTGATTTATAAAGTATCCCAGGGGACAAGCATGGCATGTGCCATGCCACTAGCCATGCCTACTTGGCTTGGCATGTAAGCTACCCAAGGTAGCTTACATCCAACGCCACCACCCACTTAGCTTACATGGTAAGCTAGCCCATACTATATATACCACCACCCATCCATCCCTCCAGGGGATGGCCACTCACGCACACACACAAGCTAGCAAGTAAGCTAGCTATCCATCCATCCATCCATGCACATGAGCATATGTGCTCACGGCCATGAGCATGGCCGGCCACTAGCATGCCTGATACAGGCATATACCAAGCCAGATGCCTATGGCACTGAGCTTGCATACAGCTCTAGGAGCGACTATGTACCAGATATACCAGATATACTCAGACATGCAGGAGTAGGGGTATTATCTCTCCGGAGAGCCCCGAACCTGGGTAACCACCGCGTGCTACTCGCATACCCGCTCCCGGTCCTATCAACAGCAGTCCTACCCACACACTAAGCCCTTGTGGCATCTGTCGACTCGCAAGCACCCCGTGAGAAATACCACGACACCGTGCAACTCTGCTTCTAGCAAGGCGAAAAGGTCTCCAACAACATAGCAGAGTATGAAGGTCTAATAGCAGGCTTGAAGGCCGCCGCCATCCTAGGGGTGAAGTGCCTCACCGTCAAGCTCCTTGTCAACTTCTCCAACAAGGTGTATGAGCCAAAGGATGAGCACATGGAAGCCTACCTGGCAGAGGTCCGCAGGATGGAGAAGCAGTTCTGGGGGTTGGAGCTGAAGCATGTGCCCCGTGGCACCAATCGGGAGGCCGACGACATCGTCGGACGGGCGTCCAAGCGGTTACCTCAGGATCCTGGCGTCTTCGAAGAGTGGCTCTTCAAGCCCTCAGCCTAGCCGTCATTGTCAAACACTGCTCAGCCTCGGGAGGAACTCCCCCAGCCACCTGCCTTGGGAGCCCCGGTCTGCGGCCCGACCTCAGGAGCACGCCTGCTCCTGACAATGGAACCCCAGGAGGAGTGCTGGATCACAGAACTCCGGAGTTATTTAACACAAGGGACCCTGCCGGAGAAAGAGGAGGAAGCGGAGCGTGTGGCGCGACAGGCCACGGCATACTGCATCAGGGATGGAGAGCTCTACCGAAAGTGACCAAACGACGTATCACTGTGCTGCATCTCCAGGGAGCAAGGAAAGGAACTGCTTGAGGACATACATGGCGGGGACTGTGGGCATCATTCATCGTCATGGACCCTCGTTGGCAAGGCATTCCGAAGTGGGTTCTATTGGCCCACCGCACTCAACGACGCTGTCGAACTAGTTAAGGCTTGTGAAGCCTGCCAGTTTCACGCCAAGCAGATCCATCAGCCGGCGGGAGGCCTGCAGACTATCCTCCTTTCATGGCCATTCGCGGTGTGGGGGCTGGACATTCTGGGCCTGTTCCCTCGGGCGCCAGGGGGCTACCGCTACCTCTACGTCGCCATTGACAAGTTCACCAAGTGGGCAGAAGTGGAGGCTGTCCGCACCATCCCCGTGGGTTCCGTGGTCAAGTTCATCAGGGGCATCGTGAGCCGGTTCGGGGTGCCGAACCGCATTATCACAAACAACGGTTCGCAGTTCACCAGTAACCTTTTCAGAACATACTGTGCTAACCTTGGAATGCAGATATGCTACGCTTCGGTGGCACACCCACGAAGCAACAGCCAGGCCGAATGAGCCAACATGGAGGTCCTGAGGGGCCTCAAGACCAGGACGTTCAAGAAGAAGCTGGAGGCCTGCGGCAGAGGTTGGTACGATGAGCTCCAATCCGTGTTGTGGTCCATCCGCACAACTGCGACCAAGCCAACTGGGGAGACCCCGTTCTTCCTGGTCTACGGAGCCGAAGCAGTCCTCCCTCACGAGGTCAGACGTCACTCCGCACGGGTCCTGGCGTTCGACGAGGCGCAGAAGGACGCCATGCGGGGGATAGACCTCGTGCTGGGAGAGGAACACCGCCGAGAAGCCGCGTTACGAGTGGTGAGGTACCAACAGGCGCTACGACGATATCACTGCTGCAACATCCACTCCAGGACTCTCGAGGTAGGAGATCTCGTGCTCAGGCGGGTTCTCTCCAGGGAGGGGCTGCACAAGCTCTCTCCCATGTGGGAGGGCCCGTTCAAGGTTGTTCATGTTTCCAGGCCTGGCTCCGCGCGCTTGGAGACTCAGGAGGGGGAGCCGATCCAGAACGCATGGAACATCCAGCACCTCCGGAGGTTCTACCCCTAAAAGGCCCAGAGCCTGTGAAGAAGGCGAACGCCTATGAAGATCATCCCTTTTGGAAAAGGCCCAGAGCCTGTGAAGAAGGCGAACGCCTGTGAAGATCATCCTTTTTGGAAAAGGCCCAGAGCCTGTGAAGAAGGCGAACGCCTGTGAAGATCATCCTTTTTGGAAAAGGACCTGAGCCTGTGAAGAAGGCGAACGCCTGTGAAGATCATCCTTTTTGGAAAAGGCCCAGAGCCTGTGAAGAAGGCGAACACCTGTGAAGCTCGTTTCCCCTAAGAAGAAAGGTCCGGAGCCTGTGAAGAAGGCGAATGCCTGTGAAGCTCGTTTCCCCAAAGAAGAAAGGCCCGAAACCTGTGAAGAAGGCGAATGCCTGTGAAGCTCGTTTCCCCTAAGAAGAAAGGCCTGGAGCCTGTGAAGAAGGCCACCGCCTGTGAAGCTCGCCGCCCGTGACACTCTCACATAATAATGAGTGGGGCTGTACACGCTTCGGAGTCTCAGGAGCACCGGCCTCAGGCCCTGGGGCTCCCTCCCACGCCCAGTGGCAGCACTTAGCTCCGCGCTGGTGAGAAGACGTCGAAGGCTAGATTAGGTGCCGGACACGGATTTTTCATTTGCTTTCCGCAGTTGGCTTGTTTGTTCGCATTTGAAGTCTTATTGAAGTTATCGCCGTCGTTGGTTTGTGGTTCGTTGATTTTTGCTCCCCCACTTTGATTTCTCTTGCGCAAGGCCTCGCGAGGGGCGACAACTGAATGCCCTCGCGAGCGTTCCTATCCTAGTCATTCAAAGAGTTCGCAACCTGGGCCCCTCACAGAAGCACCCCTCTAGTCCGTGCCCCACGGGCACCGCGGCACAAACAAAGGGCCTGGGTCGGTCGCCCCCCCACGGCCGGGGTCGGGAACTATCCACGCGCAGACACACAGCCGAAAGGCACGAAAACAGAATCAAGGTAATGGTTAACAGCAATAACCCCGAACACGCCCCCGCGGGGCTCCATGCAGCTGTTTTCTTTTACGCAGGAAACAAAAGGAGAGAAAGGACAAGCCTGGCGCGGCTCTCCTCACACCGGCCTGCAGAGGAGACTCGGGTTGTCTCCGAGGATCAAGCAGACTCCCTCTCGCGCTTCACCAGGGCGCGATGGCGGGCGGACGTACTGCCGCCTCCCAAGCAAGCGCGATGGCGTGGGGGCTGACTGCGGCCACCGCTGGAAGAGTCGCTTGAAGAAGAGTCGATGAAGCTTGGGGAGCCTTGAGCGCCACCAACCACGCGGGCGCTGTCTCCTCCGTCGTCGTCAAGGCTGGGTCCCCGGGCGCGGTCGTCGTCCTCAGGGCAACATCCTACACGGCGACCATCTTCCCCAAACACCCTCACATAGAGGGTGGCATCACCGTCAAACTTAAAGTGCAGGGTGCACCGGCGCCCCAGGCCGCGAGCACGGGCAAACGCCTGCCAACCACGGGTCAAGGCCAAGCTCCCAGTGGCGGAGACCTCCAGTGCAGCCCATGAGGCCCGGCTGCAGCAGCCATCCGCCTGAATCCAGAGGCCGCCCGGGGCACCGGCCGGGAGCTCACCAAGGAGGAAGCGAGGGAGTTGGAGCCGGGCGCTAGTCGGCTCCGCCGACCAAATGACGAACTCCGGCAGCACCTCCGGAACGCGAAAGCGTGGCCTAGGGGAGCACGCAACCAAGGCGCTTCCTCCGGCCGCAGCAGCTCGCTCGTCACCACGCTGGGAACCATCTCCGCGACCGCGGGAAGCTGCCGTGGCAACCATGGGATGCTTCCAGGGGCGCCCTCGGCCGCGCTTGGGCGCGGGAGAGGTAGGCTCGACCTGGCAGGCCTTTCCCTTCTTCGCTGCAGAGAACCGGCGAATCGGAGCCATCGCGGCAAGACGGAGTAAGGATCGGTGAGAAGGAGAAGCAAGGAGGGATGGACTGGAAGGGCACGCGCAGTTCCGTACTTATAGCCGGCGGAGGCCAAACGCCGGCCTCCACGATCGCAGGTAATCATGACATGATTTGCATGCAGGGACTTGTCCAACCCGCGCGATCACCGAGGTGTTGTCGGGAAGCGGAGACGCCCACGTCCCATCAACCGCCACGCGGCGCCCAAGGCCGCAGGCTATTAGGGCCCGCGGCGCTTCGCCCTTCCGCCTCCCTGCATGGCCAAGTCCGGGCGCGCCTTCGGCCCTGGGGCTACTATCGACGTTCTGGGAACGGGGGTCCCCAGACTTGCCTGCCTGCGGCCTGCGGCATGGCTTAAAGGGGGGCCCAGCATGGCCCATCTTCATCAACACAAGACTCGAGACCCTCGCGAGGGGCCAAGCCTCGCGGGGCGGATGACACGGAGCTTCCTCAGGCATGGCCTCGTCAGGCTGGCTCGCGAGGAAGCGGAGAAATCAAGGCGGGGGTACCTCGCGAGGTGCCCGTGACGCGAGCCATGACGATCAAATGTGCCAGGCGGGTGCCAGCCCGCGCAGCGTCCTCCTTTCCTCTTTGGTGCAAAGGGGTCAAGCGCAGCCGCGGAGTACCGAGGCATCAGGCAAAGGTTGCCATTTCGGTGCAACAAGACCAAGACCAGGAGGACTACGAGACGGAGGTCACCGTGGAGCCCAAGACGGCGTCATCACCAGAGCTTTGCGCAGGCGAAGACTGCTTTTGTCAGGATAGCTGATACTTGCTGCCCCCCTTTAAATTAGCCCGCCATTGTTGGCTCCCTTCCCGCTCGATATTTGGGAAGAGGACCAGGGCCTCTATAAATAGGACCAGCCACCCACATAACAAGGGGGCCGGCGAGTGAGAGTAAGGCAGTGAGTGAGTGAGAGAGAGAGAGAGAGAGAGAAAGAGAGAAAAGGGCGGCTGAACTCCTCCTAACAATTCATTGCCCTAGCCAAGAACAGACCGTCGCGAGGCTGTTCTTCCTTGTATTGTTCATCATCATCAGCCCAAGAGGCAATCCACATACCACACACTGGAGTAGGGTATTACACCACAACGGTGGCCCGAACCAGTATAAACCTTGTGTCTCTTGTGCAGTTCTTTCAGTAGTCTAGATCCTTGCGAGACGGGGAGGTAGAAGGCGTAATCTCCGCGCGCACCCCAGAGTTCGAACCATAAGGGTCTGCCGGAACCCGAAATCCGACAAGTAGTGCTCGGATTTGCCATCTCTGCACTATCGGAATAGTTTCATCCAAGGACCATCTTTCAAGTTATTCGCACACTATATAGTTCTTGTGCCATAGTTGCATGTCTTGGAAAAAGGCTACTAGTGGGTTGTACTAGCTAATTTGGAATAGAAGATGTATACATGGAAGTTGTAGGGAAACAGATGACATGGAGTATCTCAATTCCTATGAGTAGGGATTGGAAAAGAGATGTCATTTGGTTGACATGATTGGAACTTTTCTATTGAATCTAGAGATGACATGTATCTCAATTCCTATGAGGAGGGATTAGAAAAGAGATGTAATTTGGTTCATATCATAGGAACTTTTCTATTGAATATACGCTAATGTTTATTTTCCTTTGAAATTATGGGAGTATAGGAATCCATTCATATGAACCAAGTGGCTCTAAAGCTATAGAAATGATATCATGTTTATTTCCTTTGAAATATGGAGTATATGAATCTATTCCTATGAACCAATTGGCTCCAAAGGAAAAAATCCTATAAAAATCATATCATATAGAGTTCCTATGATATTCCTCCACACCAAAGGATGGTTGAAATTGCCGCAGGTGATACGATGGTCTTTCTTTGTAGACTCCCCCCATCTTCATAGTTACCTCTTGAAGATGAATGAAATGATATATACAGGGTATTCTACATGTTCAATTTGGTACACGAAAACTCGGTAAAAGTTTGCGAGGTTTGAATTTTCAATAAAGCTATATGCACTGCATTTTGGAACGGAGGGAGCATACGGAAGTTGCTAACACTCATGTGGAAGATTTGTGTGTAGGAGGAGTGGCTGTTCTGTTAAATGACATGGCAAAACTGACACTGTCGGATGCCGATCTAACGGTTCTTACGGCGTTCGTTAGAAAAAGGCTTGTGGTGAACGTTTGTCTGTAGCGACCAGACCTCAAACGGTCCAATCTCTGTGCTCCGATGTCATCCCTGGATCAGTAATGCTGACACCACACAGTACTTGAAGGATTTATAACAGAGTAGCAATCACACACTTATTACATCGAGTGTCTCAAAAGAGAACTTATTACAATAAATATGGCTTAAGGCCATCTAATAACGATAACAGCGGAAGGCTTGGAAGATAAGTGAGTCCATCAACTCCAACGGCATCACTGAGTATAGAACCACGACCTAAGGCACCTTAATCATCGTCTGAAAAGTCTGCAACATTAACGTTGCAGCCCAAAACGGGTCAGCACATGGAATATGCTGGCAAAGTAACACATAGAGAGTAATACAAGAATATGGCTATTCTATATGCATATATGGCTGGTGGAAAGCTCTATGGTTACAGTTTTGCGTAAAGCCAATTTTTCCCTACTGCAAAGGAATAAATTTTATTTCACTATCATGGTAGTTGTTAAACATTGAGAATGGTTGACAGCATTCTCAATCCCAATTAAGCATCATCATTAAAAACCCAACAATTAACTTTAGAGTAACATGATGAGATTCACATGAAAATCCAGGTACTAGATACTCAAGATGTCCATAACCGGGGACACGGCTAACCATGATTAGTTTATACACTCTGCAGAGGTTTGCACACTTTTCCCCACAAGACTCGATCTCCTCTGTTGGTTTTCTCGCACTACATGGTGTTTGAGAAACGGATGACCGAGACATTGTCTTTCAGAAGCGCTAGCACCTTACGAACGGGTAGACCGTACCAACCTACATCCCCTACATCTGCTAGTCTACCACTGTAAGAGTTTGCACAACTTAGTCAACTATGCTAGAGCCCATAGTAGCTTGTGGCTGCACACGGAAGTTTCTAGTATGAATAATCTCATGATCCCTTTGAGCCTGGGTGGCGGTCCAAAAGAAAACAGGCAATCGCTGGAATACCCAGGTGCCTCAATCCACCCAGATGTGTGTTTAGGTTGCCACCTTAAACAAACCATTAATTAACAAAGCTCACATCTTTCATGGATACACTCACCCAATCCACGTCTGCTAGCATAGCATAGAAATTATAAGCAAACGTAGAGTAACTCCCAAAGGTTTGATAATAAATAGGTAATAGGTTTTACCTCAACTACTCCCCAAACCCACAATTTAGTTAGATCCTAATCATGCAATGTGTGAGGATTGATCTAATGCAATAAAACTGGGTAGTAGGAGGTATGATCAAAGTGTTACTTGCCTTGCTGATGATCCGGGAAACCTAGCGATTCGAAGTAGCAAGCGGCGCACTCCGGGTACTCTATCGCAAACAAACAAGCACACAATAAGTACTCAACTAATGCACAGGTAAAACTCAAACAAAACATCTAACCAGAAAGTTCAACTTAATAACTCCGGTTGGCAAAAGGAATCAAAACGAACGAAGCAACGAAAGACAAACGGCAAAAGAAAAAAGCTTCGTTTACTATTCTGGATCTAAGGCAATATTTTACAGTGGCAAAAACTTTTTTGAGTTGGTTAAACGGAAAGAGGGTTTCGAGAGGAAACTCCAGGCGCTTGAATCGCCTGATTCTGATAAACGAGCGAAAAAATAAACTAGAACGAACATCGGATCAGAGATCGCGACCAGAAAAACCATGGATTTAATCCGAGAAAAAGAAAAACGACGAACAGTTAACGAACAAACGTTCGTTAATAGAAACTAAACGAAAAACGCGTTCGTTAAAACGAACGGACGATCGGGCGCTCGCTAAATAAATAAACCCGAAAAAAGCCGATCTATTTATTAAAAAAACGGAAACTAGGGTTTAAAAAAACCGAATCGGTTTTTTCTCAAAAACCGGCCGGCGACTACCTCGGCGGTGGCGGCACTCCGGCGGGGCTCCGGAAAGGCGGCGGGGTGAGGAGAGGCGGCGGGGCGGCGGCTCCGGGCGGCGGCAAGCGGCAGCGGCGGCGGCGGACTGCGGTGCGGGGCGGCGGGATGAGGAGAGGGCGGTGGCTGGGCGACTATTTAAGAGAGGGAGGGGGTTGACTTGGGGAGGGGGCGACGGGCGGCGGCGGCTCCGGCTCGGACTCCTCCTCGAGTCCGGCCGGAAGGCGGCGGCGACTGGGCCGGCCTGGCTCGGCTAGGCCCTTGGCCCAGGCGGGCGCGGGTTTTTTTAACAATTTCGCTGTGCCTAAAAAAATCTAGAAAAATAAAAAAAATCTAAAAATGCCAAAACAAATTTTCTCTGTCTAAATAAAATATTCAGAACAGGATGAACATTTTTTTGGCTCTAAATGCAATTTTTGAAAACGTGCAATTTTTCCAAAATTCAAATAAAATAGCAAATAAAACCAACATAAAAATCTTATTTGATTTTTTAATTAAATCCTTAATATTTCTTTATTTTGGGAAAGTCATTTTATTCCCTCTCTCATATTTTGATAAAAGAAATAATTGAAGATAAAATAAATAAAATCAAATGATCCCTATTTCAAAATTTGAGAAAACTCAAATATGAAAGTAACGAAATCCTCAACTCTCTCCGAGGGTCCTTGAGTTGCGTAGAATTTCTAGGATCAACCAGAAAAAGCAATAGAATATGATATGCAAAGATGATCTAATGTATAACTTTCCAAATTGAAAATTTGGGATGTTACAACCTACCACCCCTTAAGATGAATCTCGCCCTCGAGATTCGGGTTGGCTAGAAAATAGGTGAGGGTGGTCCTTCAGCAATTCTTCCTCTCGCTCTCAGGTGGCTTCATCCTCCGTGTGGTGGCTCCACTGAACTTTGCAAAACTTGATAACCTTGCCGCGGGTGACTCGACTGGCATACTCTAGAATCTTGATTGCTTTCTCCTCATAGGTCAAATCACTATCCAACTGAATCGGTTCCAGTGGCGTTGTATCTCTCAGTGCTATATCAGTCATCTCTGCGTGGCACGTCTTCAACTAGGAAACGTGGAACACGTCATGAACTCCTGATAATCCTTCGGGCAATTCCAACTTGTAGGCTAATTCTCCCATACGTTCCAAAACTTTGTATGGGCGTGCAAAACGTGGGGCTAACTTTCCCTTAACTCCAAAGCGCTTAACTCCTCGAAGTGGTGATACTCGAAGATAAACTCGGTCTATGACTTCGTCAACTATCTCCTTGCGTTTAGAATCTGTGTAGCTCTTCTGCCTGGACTGGGCTACCTTGAGCCTGTCGCGAATCAATTTCACTTTCTGTTCAGACTCCTTAATCAGATCCGGTCCAAACAACTGACGGTCTCCAACTTCATCCCATGAAAATGGGGTCCTGCACCTCCTTCCATACAAGGCTTCAAAAGGGGCCATCTTCAAACTGGATTGATAACTGTTTTTGTAAGAGAACTCTGCATATGGCAAATTCTCGTCCCAACTAGATCCGTAATCTAGCGCACAAGCTCTCGGCATATCCTCCAAAATCTGATTGACTCTCTCGGTCTATCCATTTGTTTGCGGATGGAAAGTTGTACTAAACTCTAGTCTGGTACCCAAAGTTTCATGCGACTGATTCCAGAACTTTGAGGTAAATTGGGTTCCTCTATCTGATACAATGCTCTTTGGAACTCCATGCAGACATACGATTCTGGTCATGTAAATCTTTGCCAACTTTGCACTGGTATAGGTAGTCTTCACGGGAATGAAATGGGCTACCTTCGTCAAACGATCAACTACAACCCATATTGAGTCATAGCCTGAACGAGTTCTGGATAAACCCGTAATAAAATCCATGCCTAACTTATCCCACTTCCATTCGGGTATCGGCAATGGCTGTAGCAATCCTGCTGGCTTCTAATGCTCTGCCTTTACTCTCTGACATACATCACAAATTGCTACATACTCCGCAATATCCTTCTTCATTCCGGTCCACCAGAAAGTATCCTTCAAATCCAAATACATCTTGGTATTTCCTGGGTGAATCGAATATGGTGAATCATGTGCCTCTTGCAGAATTAACTTCCTGATCTCCGAATCATTTGGTACATAAACACAGTCTTCAAACCATAAGGTATCGTGCTCATCTTCATGAAATCCCTTAGCTTTTCCTTTGCTCATTTTCTCCTTTATAGAGGCAACCTCCTTGTTAGTCATTTGAGCTTCTCTGGTCTTATCCATCAAACTAGACTGAATCTCCAATGCTGCTACATAGCCTCTCGGAACTATCTCCAAATATAGCTCACGAAGATTTTCAGCTAACTCCCTTGGTAAATCTCCCATCATTCAGGTGTTGACATGGCTTTTATGGCTCAATGTGTCAGCTACTACGTTAGCCTTTCCGGGGTGATAATGTAATCTCATATCATAATCCTTGATGAGCTCCAACCATCTTCTTTGCCTGAGATTCAACTCTTTTTGTGTGAAAATATACTTCAAACTCTTGTGATCTGTGTACACCTCACAAAGATTTCCAATGAGAAAGTGTCTCCCGGTTTTCAATGCATGCACTATGGCTGCTAACTCCAAATCATGTGTAGCATAATTCAAGTCATGAGGCTTAAGCTGTCATGAGGCATAGGAAACAACTCTTCCTTCCTGCATAAGCACTGCTCCAAGTCCTCGACGTGAAGCGTCGCAATACACCTCATAATCCTTGGTCTGATCTGGCAAAATCAACACAGGTGATGTAACCAAACCTTTCTTCAATTCCTGGAAACTTGCCTCACATTCCTCAGTCCATATGAACTTGGTATCCTTTTTCAACAACTCCGTCATAGGCTTCGCAATCTTTGAGAAATTCTCAATGAATCTCCGTTAGTATCCTGCGAGTCCAAGAAAACTCCGGATCTCTGCAACTGTTGTTGGCGCTTCCCAATTGGTCACGGTATCAACCTTAGTGGGATCTACTGCTATACCTTCTCCGGATATAACATGTCCGAGAAATCCAACTTCCTTCAACCAAAACTCACATTTGCTAAACTTGGCATATAATTGGTGTTCTCTTAGTTTACCAAGCACCAAACGCAAATGCTCCTTATGCTCCTCTTCATTCTTTGAGTAAATCAGGATATCATCAATGAACACTACCATGAATTTATCCATAAACTCCATAAACACCTTGTTCATCTTGTTCATGAAATATGCTGGTGCGTTAGTCAGACCAAATGACATAACGGTATACTCGTACAGCCCATACCTGGTGGTAAAAGCTGTCTTAGGTATATCTTGTTCTCGAATCTTCAACTGGTGGTATCCTGATCGCAGATCGATCTTGGAAAATACCTTAGCTCCTTGCAATTATTCAAACAGATCATTGATCATTGGTAGTGGGTACTTGTTCTTGATGGTTACTTCATTCAATCCTCGATAATCAACAACCATCCTTAACGATTCATCCTTCTTTTCTACTAGAAGTACTGGCGACCCCCAAGGTGAAGAACTTGGGAGAATATAACCCTTATACAGTAACTCCTTAATCTGCTTCTTAATCTCCACCAAATCCTTTGCGGGCATCCTATATGGTCTCTTTGATGTTGGCCCTGTGCCTGGCAAAAGTTCAATCAAAAACTCAATATCTCTATCCGGTGGCATGCCTGGCAATTCCTCTAGAAATACATCAGGGAAATCCTTCACTATTGGTACTTCCTCTTGCACCACTCCTGTTAGGCAATTTACTTGAGTCCTTTTTGGCACATGCCGTGATACATACTTGATCCTTCTTCCTTCTGGGGTGGTAAGCAAAATTGACTTACTGGCACATTCAATATGCCCTTCATACTTTGACAACCAATCCATACCTAATATCACATCCAATCCTTGAGATTCCAACACTATTAGGTCTAAGGGACATACATAGTTACCAATCCTTAATGGTAACCGATCACACCATAGACTAGCCATATACTCTGCTCCAAGCGAGGTTACTAACATGGGTGACCTAAGGGCTTGGGTTGGCAGTTTATACTTATCCACAAATCCCCTTGATATGTATGAATGTGATGCACCAGTATCACAAAGAACGAGTGTAGTAAATGACTTAACCAAAAACTTACCGATTACTGCATCCGGCTGCTCTTCAACGTCCTCCATGTTAACGTGGTTCACCTGTCCCCTGTTGAAAGGGTTCGGCTTCTTCCAAGAGCTTCCATTGCCATTTCCATTCTGTGATTCAGGACATTCGTTGGCATAATGTCCGGTCTTCTGGCACTTAAAACAAGTGACTTGGCTCAGGTCTTTCTTGGCTGGGGTTGATGGGTTGGTGCGGTTCTGGCCGTTGCTTCCTCCATTCCCATTACCAGTCTTGGGGCCATTGTGATTGTGCGAGCTACCTCCTCCATGGGTATGCTGGAAATGTCCTCCCGGTCTAGGGGTAAAATGTGGCTTCTGCTGAGCTCCAGAATTGTACTTCCCTTGTCCATAATTCCTCTTGCGGTTCTCGATCTGCTGCTGCTTCCCTTCAATCATGAGAGCACGATCTACCAACTCCTGGTAGTTGTTGAAGGTTGCTACCATCAACTGCATGCTCAACTCATCATTCAGTCCTTCCAAAAACTTCTCCTGCTTAGCTGCATCCATAGCAACGTCCTCTAGGGCATAACGTGCTAGCTTACTAAAGTCCTCCATATACTGGCCAACTATCTGTCCTCCTTGGCGCAAGTTGCGAAACTCTCACTTCTTCATGGCCATAGCTCCTGCTGAAACATGGGCAGTACGAAAAGCTTGCTGAAACTGGTCCCACGTGACAGTGTCGATAGGGAAAGTGGCTGTGAAATTCTCCCACCATGATGTTGCGGGTCCTTCCAGCTGATGTGCGGCAAACTTCACTTTTTCCGCATATGTGCATCCTGCCGTGGTCAACTCTCTTGCTGTCTTGCGGAGCCAATCATCTGCTACTATTGGCTCGGTGCTACTGGAAAACACCGGTGGATTCAGCCTAAGAAAACGGGCTAAGTGATCAACAGGTGCTGGTGGTAGTGGTGGCTTGTTGTTGTTCCCCTGATTCTGATTCTGCACTAGCAACTGCATCAATGTGTTCTATTGCTGGATCAACTGAGTGAGCTCCGGTGGGAAGGTATATCCGGGGTCACGTCTCGGAGGCATGTGAGGGTTTAGAAAAGATGAGATTTAAGAATAGAGAGGGTCTAAAGAGAAAACACTACCCATATGCACATGAGGCAAAAACAAACAATTCACTTCATTCAGTCAAGTAAGGGCATACAACCGATCTATCTATCGCATAAGTGCTCGAACTACTATATTTACATGGTGGACTACTACTACTGATGGGGTGGTCTACTAGAAATACTCTTCGGTTGCAGACTCCATGATATCTACTCCAACTTCATCAACATAGTCATCATCGCTATCATCTGGATCTGAGTCGGTGTCGTCGATGATGATGTAGTCTTCCGGGTGAATCTCCTTGGGTTCTTCGTCTTCTTCTACTGGTGTAGGGTCTCCCATGAATATTCCAATCTTCTTGATCAGATCTTCATTCTTTTCAACTAATACTTCGATTTCCTCTTCATAATCTTCACATGTAGCCTTGAGTTCTTCCTCTAGTTCCTTGATTCTTGTCCTCACCTTCTTCAGATCTATCAGGTCTGCGCACATCTGGTTCTCCTGACGTCGAATGTGCTGGTTTAACTCCTGGATAAAAGCTGCAATTGATCTATCCTTCCTGGTGCTGATCATCTCCCAGTGCTCATCTCGGCGCCCACAAATCTGGTAGATAGTATCCTTGAGATCATTGCGGTAAACTTCTCCAATGCGTCCCATGGCGATGTGAGCTGCCATGCTCTTTCCTAGACTCCAAGTTGGTGCATCAAAAGAAAACTCTATGGGCTCAGTAACTGGCATGAACGTCCTTCCTGGAACTTGAACTTGAATCATCCAGCGCTCTTCTTCAGGTAATGTGGCATTGTAGGTTCCGGTGAAGCTTGATACTCCTATGTTCAGGTATCTAGTGACTTCCTTGAAATGACATCCAAAGGGTGTATCTTCATCCGGTTGTATGAACTTGTTCCTTGCATCCGCCATCCTAAAAGAGTAGAAAAGATGAGAGGTCAGAATGAGAAGAGTAAGTAGTGATATAGGGCTTTAGCTTAGTGGTCGTGTCCTACAGTCAGCATGTGCTCTGATACCATCATGTAGCGACCAGACCTCAAACGGTCCAATCTCTGTGCTCCGGTGTCATCGCTAGATCAATAATGCTGACACCACACAGTACTTGAAGGATTTATAACAGAGTAGCAATCACACACTTATTACATTGAGTGTCTCAAAAGAGAACTTATTACAATAAATATGGCTTAAGGCCATCTAATAACGATAACAGCGGAAGGCTTGGAAGATAAGTGAGTCCATCAACTCCAACGGCATCACTGAGTATAGAACCACGACCTAAGGCACCTTAATCATCGTCTGAAAAGTCTGCAACATTAACGTTGCAGCCCGAAACGGGTCAGCACATGGAATATGCTGGAAAAGTAACACATAGAGAGTAATACAAGAATATGGCTATTCTATATGCATATATGGCTGGTGGAAAGCTCTATGGTTACAGTTTTGCGTAAAGCCAATTTTTCCCTACTGCAAAGGAATAAATTTTATTTAACTATCATGGTAGTTGTTAAACATTGAGAATGGTTGACAGCATTCTCAATCCCAATTAAGCATCATCATTAAAAACCCAACAATTAACTTTAGAGTAACATGATGAGATTCACATGAAAATCTAGGTACTAGATACTCAAGATGTCCATAACCGGGGACACGACTAACCATGATTAGTTTATACAATCTGTAGAGGTTTGCGCACTTTTCCCCACAAGACTAAATCTCCTCCGTTGGTTTTCTCGTACTGCATGGTGTTTGAGAAACGGATGACCGAGACATAGTCTTTCAGAAGCGCTAGCACCTTACGAACGACTAGACCGTACCAACCTACATCCCCTACATCTACTAGTCTACCACTGTAAGAGTTCACACGACTTAGTCAACTATGCTAGAGCCCATAGTAGCTTGTGGCTGCACACGGAAGTTTCTAGTATGAATAATCTCATGATCCCTTTGAGCCTGGGTGGCGGTCCAAAAGAAAACAGGCAGTCGCTGGAATACCCAGGTGCCTCAATCCACCCAGATGTGTGTTTAGGTTGCCACCTTAAATAAACCATTAATTAACAAAGCTCACATCTGTCATGGATACACTCACCCAATCCACGTCTACTAGCATAGCATAGCAATAATAAGCAGACGTAGAGTAACTCCCAAAGGTTTGATAATAAACAGGTAATAGGTTCTACCTCAACTACTCCCCAAACCCACAATTTAATTAGATCCTAATCATGCAATGTGTGAGGATTGATCTAATGCAATAAAACTGGGTAGTAGGAGGTATGATCAAAGTGTTACTTGCCTTGCTGATGATCCGGGAAACCTAGCGATTCGAAGTAGCAAGCGGCGCACTCCGGGTACTCTATCGCAAACAAACAAGCACACAAGAAGTACTCAACTAATGCACAGGTAAAACTCGAACACAAGATCTAACCAGAAAGTTCAACTTAAGAACTCCGGTTGGCAAAAAGAATCAAAACGAACGAAGCAACGGAAGACAAATGGCAAAAGAAACAAGCTTCGTTTACTATTCTAGATCTAAGGAAATTTTTTACAGTTGCAAAAACTTGTTTGAGTTGGTTAAACGGAAAGAGGGTTTCGTGACCAAACTCGAAGCGCTTGAATCGCCTGATTCCGATAAACGAGCGAAAAGATAAACTAGAACGAACATCGGATCCGAGATCGCGATCAGAAAAACCGCGGATTTAATCTGAGAAAAAGAAAAACAACGAACAGTTAACGAACGAACGTTCGTTAACAGAAACTAAACGAAAAACGCGTTCGTTAAAACGAACGGACGAACGGGCGCTCGCTAAATAAATAAACCGGAAAAAACCGATCTATTTATTAAAAAAACGGAAACTAGGGTTTTCAAAAACAACCGAATCGGTTTTTTCTCAAAAACCGGCCTGCGACTACCTCGGCGGCGGGGGCACTCCGGCGGGGCTCCGGAAAGGCGGCGGGGTGAGGAGAGGCGGCGGGGCGGCGGCTCCGGGCAGCGCGGCGGCAAGCGGCGGCGGCGGCGCAGGCGGCGGCGGACTGCGGTGCGGGGCGGCGGGGTGAGGAGAGGGCGGCGGCGGGGCGGCTATTTAAGAGAGTGATGGGGTTGACTTGGGGAGGGGGCGACGGGCGGCGGCGGCTCCGGCTCAGACTCCTCCTCGAGTCCGGCGGGAATGCGGCGGCGGCTGGGCCGGCCTGGCTCGGCTGGGCCCTTGGCCCAGTCGGGCGCGGGGTTTTTTTTAACAATTTCTCTGCGCCTAAAAAGATCTAGAATAATAAAAAAAAATCTAAAAATAGCAAAACAAATTTTCTCCGTCTAAATAAAATATTTAGAACAGGTTGAACATTTTTTTGGCTCTAAATGCAATTTTTGAAAAGGTGCAATTTTTGCTAAATTCAAATAAAATAGCAAATAAAACCAAAATAAAATCTTATTTGATTTTTTATTAAATCCTCAATATTTCTTTATTTTGGGAAAGTCATTTAATTCGCTCTCTCATATTTTGATAATATAAATAATTGAAGATAAAATAAATAAAATCAAATGATCCCTATTTCAAAATTTGAGAAAACTCAAATATGAAAGTAACGAAATCCTCAACTCTCTCCGAGGGTCCTTGAGTTGCGTAGAATTTCTAGAATCAACCAGAAAAAGCAATAAAATATGATATGCAAAGATGATCTAATGTATAGCATTCCAAATTGAAAATTTGGGATGTTACATTGTTAGATAACGATTACGGACACATGCATTGCATTGATACGTGCCCCCCTCTCTCTCACACAGACGCACCCTCCCGAGTCCTCTCGCACCCATCATCTATCTGCAGGTAGACGTCACACACATATGTGCTCTTCACACCGTACCCTCAGAACTTCTAAAAAACAAAAGACGCCGCGTACATTTTGTTTTAGCTCACACGTCACACACTTATACTATTACTCTTGTCGCGAACGTTCTTTGGGCATAGTATATTGTACTCTCACGAAGAGAAGCAGTGCACGCACGCACTAGTTCTCTCACACCCACTCGTGGGTACACGTAGGAGCGCATTTTTATGAAGCCGGTACAATAAAATCACTCAACTATATATAAGCAGGAGCCTTAGCGCTTGCCTTACTAGGGTTCCTCTCGTTCACTCTCTCATGCTCTCCAGATCTAAGCAAGACATAGGTGGCCACACTCTCTCTCAGCTCACGGCTGGTCACAATTCCAGCCGGACAACCTCGACCGGGGCAGGGGTGTAGGTGCATCGTTCACGCTGTCGTCAGCGGCGAGGGAGCAGACCAACGGTTGCCCGCGCGTCCCGATCGGCGACCGTGCCATTCTCTCCGAGAGAGCGCCGGCTCCGGAGGGCCTCCGACCCCTTCTTCCTCCCTGCGGTATTGTGGCCAAGATGCGGCCTCCCAATGCCGTCTTTGCCACATGCTGACGACCCTCAGGTATATATCCCTTCGAAACCTGCCTTGCTCTACTGCCCCTGCTCCCCACTTGGCTTCATGTGGATCTTTTTCTAGTTCCGTCCGCTTTTCCAAAGCCACCTAGACTTTTACTATTATTAGAGGTAAAGCTAGTTCATACAGTCGACTCTAAGAGTTGGTTCAAACAGGGAAGAAAGTGGGAAAGCTGTAGCATGAATCTAGGACTTGGTTCTAAGAGGAAACTGGGGAAAGCAGTAGATACTGGCTACCCAACCGGTCTCTTGGTTGAAAAGACGAAGAAAGCATGGTGGATGGCGAAGGGTGGGGGAAGTGGACCTATCTCTTGGTTGAAAAAGGAAAGAAAGTGACGGGTGTTGGGGGACAACGCAAATGAGAATGAGCAGGTCTAGATTTCCTGTGCTCACATAGGAAAATGTCGCCGAGGAGATATAAAATGGGACAAATGCAGACATGTTGCCTGAGTGTTTGCTGCTCTCGGCAACCACATCTGCCTCACCACTTAAATCTCACACCGCTAACATTGCTTCATCCCAGTGGAACTGCACAAATTTGATTGCACATTGATGTCTACTACACAACCTTCTTCGTGTAGACGTTCTTGGGCCTCCAAGTGCAGAGGTTTGTAGGACAGTAGCAAATTTCCCTCAAGTGGATAACCTAAGGTTTATCAATCCGTGGGAGGCGTAGGATGAAGATGGTTGTCGGTGTCAAAACCAGCGGATCTCGGGTAGGGGGTCCCAAACTGTGCGTTTAGGCGGATGGTAACATGAGGCAGGGGACACGAAGTTTTACCCAGGTTCGGGCCCTCTTGATGGAGGTAAAACCCTACGTCCTGCTTGATTAATATTGATGATATGGGTAGTACAAGAGTAGATCTACCACGAGATCAGAGAGGCTAAACCCTAGAAGCTAGCATATGGTATGATTGTCCCTTGTCCTACGGACTAAAACCCTCTGGTTTATATAGACACCGAAGGGGGCTAGGGTTACACAAGGTCGGTTACAAAGGAGGAAATATACATATCCGTATTGCCTAGCTTGCCTTCCACGCCAAGTAGAGTCCCATCCACACACGAGACGAAGTCTTAAATCTTGTATCTTCTTAGTCCAGCAGTCCGGCCAAAGGATATAATCCGGCTGTCCGGAGACCCCCTAATCCAGGACTCCCTCAGTAGCCCCCGAACCAGGCTTCAATGACGACGAGTCCGACGCGTAGTGTTCTCTTCGGCATTGCAAGGCGGGTTCTTCTCCAACTTTCAAGTGTTCGTAAGCAGTGTCCGGCTAAATAAATGTTGAACCTCTTGGCTTCTGTGCCCAATGAGGGCTATCTCCCACGCGTTGAATGAATACAAGGCGCCAGGGCGTTTTTACATTCGCCCCCCTAGCCAGATAAATAAATTGTCTATTTAAAGGGACGAGGGTTCTTAGATCCGATCGATATCATCCTCCCCTAGCGAGAATTCATCAGAGCGTGCTTCGGAAAGATCCATTCCAGCATGGCCGACCTCCGCAACTCCTCCTCCCACCCCTGTAGCCCTAAGCCTGGTGATTGGGAGAGGTGTTCAGTCCCGCACAGTCGATTAGTCGAGTTGCAGACTAAGGGATTTCTCCCTCCGACGTATATGGTGCCCGTTCGAGCCAGGCTCGCCACCTACAATGGCGGGGCGCAAGCGGAGAGCCTTCCTTGTCCCTCCATGGGGGAACGGGTCTGCCTTGTTCCTTATTTACTAAAGGGACTCAGATTTCCAATTCATCCGTTCCTCCACGGGCTCCTGGAGTTCTACGGCCTCCAATTAGACAATCTCACTCCTGCCTCCATTCTACATATCGCCGGCTATGTTGCTCTCTGCGAGTTTTTCCTGGGCTGCTAGGCTCACTTTGAGCTGTGGAAAAGGCTATTCTGCCTTGTCCCTCGCACACAGAGGGAATCACTTTATCAAGTGGGCAGAGGCGAAATATGGCGCATCGCCGATACCGGATACCTGTTCGGTACCCCGAAGAAGCCGTCCGAAGACTGGCCTTCAGAATGGTTTTATATGGAGTACGCCCCCCTTCCGTACCCTGTTCGGCGGGGTCTACCTAAGTTCAACAATGCTCCTCTGAAGAAGCGCCGAAGTTGGCGCCCACGGAGCCCCCAAGCGGAAGACAACAGAGAAGCCCTCTATCTGATGAACCGTATCAAAGCACTGGCTCGATCAAGATTGACAATAATCGAAGTTATGTTGATTTGCATAATGCGGGGAGTGCAGCCACTTCAATATCATGGGCACCCCTTGTGGTGTTATAACGGGGCGGATGACGCCACCCGCTGCGGGCGTAAGGGTCCGGACAATGCTGCCGCTCTAGCAAAGATTCTGTCCGAACTGTTCAAGGGTGAGGAGGAGGAGTTCACCCGCATCAAGCCACGGGATGGATTCTCCATGTACAATCCTCCAAGCTGGGTAAGTTATATCTCCTTGCTCCCATTTTTTCCGCATTCTTAGTCGTAAGTATTCACCTTGCCACTCTGCGGTAGGAACTGCGAAAAGCAATAAAGGAGGTCAGCAGCCCTTCTCCACAACCAGAGGACCCTGACTGGGCCCTCAACTCCGGACTTGAAGAAGATCTGGTTATCTCCGTGGAACTGATAGACCGACAGTTCTATCAGTTAAGCTGCGACGACGCCCTGGTGGCCATTACGGCCGACTATCCCGGACTGCTCCCTGCATCGCAGGTAAGAAAAATCAAAAAGTCCCAACTCCAAAACTAGGATCCCCTTTTAGGCACTTCACCCACCATATACACATGGCATCTTTTACAGGGAAGGCATTCGGGACGCCCTGCCGAACCCGCGGCAACTCGCCAACAAGAGGTACCGAGGTCGGGTAGGCCAAAAAGGAAGGCGGGCAGGACGGAGACGCCGGCGCAAAGGTAAAGGAAAAACCTCGCTCCGTGGTTGTCGTCTTTCTCAAAATGTAATGACGCCCGCGTTTCTTTAACAAAAAGAACGCTCGCCGGAATATGTCCGGCGATGCTGCCAATCAAGCTTCCACCAGTCGGGCGCCTGGACCGGACATGGAGGCGGAGGCCGACATGGGGCAGGCACCGGATAATCCCCCTACAGAGGATGCAGATAGATTATCGGCTACAAACTCAGAAGTGGAAAGCGCCATGAATCATAGGCGCCGTCGGGCCGTACTCCGCGACGCTTGTTTCTCACCAGAGGCATTCGGCACCTTTAACTTTGGAGAGGCGTACCTCCGTGCTGCTCAAGATGGTCTAGCTAGAGCCACAAATCAGTATGTAAAGGATGTACGGGTGAGTAAATCTGGCGATTTATATGTATCAGTATCCCCTGAGACTTGAAACAGTTAGCAGAACTAATTTAAGGATCATCTTTAATGTGCAGGTTCTTTTAGAGAAGAATACTAGGCTGTCCCAGGAGCTGGAGGAATGCAAGGCCCAATCGCGGGCCGCTCTTGCCACATTGCAGGAACAGAAAAAGCCTCCCGCTGGTAACATTTACTTTAAGGAGTGATGGTTACCATATAGTGTGCGGCATAGCTGCGGTTCTAACAACAGATATTGCAGATGAGTCCGGGGAGAATCCTAAGGACCAGCATGTTATACGATAGCAAGAAGCTGGAAAACGCGTGCTGACTGAGGTTAGGCGGGAGAAAAACAATCTCCAAGATGCCAATGTTAAGCTGAGCGTTGAACTAAAAGACGGTCGGGGCCATCTTGCGGACTCTGAGAAGGAGAATAAGCGGCTTCGACGCGGCATTTTCAGCAAGTGCTTGAACGAATCCTGTTAAAGGAGTTCGGCGAAGAAGTCGACAAACAGCATTATGTCTGTAGGTATGCTGACGGGTCGTCCCGCGGAGGAAATGCTTGGTCTGCGGGTGATCTTCGGTCCGAGCTGTCACATCTGCATGAACAAGTTCGGTAGGTGATGCAGGGTGTTGCCCAGGCCTGGTGGCCGTCCGTCTCCCTGCCAGAAGGCGTTGCAGAGCTTGCGGAGAAGCTGAAGGGAGCACGGCGGCGCTTCCGATTATGGAAGATATCAGCCTGCCGACAGGGTGCCAGAGAAGCCTGGGCCATGGTGAAGACGCGGTATACCAAGGCAGACCCAAATCACATGGCCGAGATCAGACCTGTGGGGCCTGGCGGAAAAGAGATCCTCGTTAGCTTAGTTTATGGGCAAGTAGAATTAGCCGCAAAGTATTCCCAACAGGATTGGAAGCTAGACCGCCTGTTGGATGGCATAGAGGAGGAGTTTAGTCAGTCTGCATGACTATGTAATTAAAGTGACATGTATAATGCCTTCTAGCCGGATTGTAGATCATTTTTCGTTGCGGACCTTTTCGCTTCAACCTCCGGGCCCAATAGTTCGGAGTGAATCTGAATACCCGTTGAGTTATATAAAACTGGGGTATGCGTGGAGACCAGGCGTAGGGGTCATTAGTGCTTTATCAGACAAGTGCCCAACTAGTTATGTTATATTACATGGGTAGTAAGAAACATCTTCCAGGGAGAATAGTTCTGTTAACGGTTCCTTTCCCTAGGTAAGCATGCCCTAAAGTGCATGTCCGGACTGCGATAGGAAACGCAGAAAAAAACACATCTAGGGGCAGATATGGACAATAAATAAAAATCATCTTTTGTTCACCGACCGAATATTCCCTTAAGAACGCTAGCTTTCGGCTTCACCCAGTCTGAGGTACACATCCGGCTGACCCGGCAGTAACAATCGCAGAGGTGCTCCCCTTATGCCCTAGCGGAATTAACAGGAATGTAGGGCATAAATACAAGAGCCAGGCAACCCAGCTTGGCCAAAACTTAAGTCATATCAATGCATATAATGGTGAAAAAAGGTACATGCGGATGTATAACACATGTGTTGGGCGTGAGGCCCAGATAAATAATTTAAGCTTCTGTGAAAGAAGCCCCCAGGTATGAAGAGTGCGGCTAGCGCATCTGTAATGTACAAGCGAGGCACAAGGTGACCCTTGAAGGCCTAGAGAAGTAATAGAAGAAAGAAAGAAAGGGAAACAAGACATATGATGTATATGCAGAAAATGGACAAAGGGAGGGGACTAACATAGAGTCCGGTGCTAGGCGTAGAATCTTCGGAGCCTGTTCGCGTTCCATGGGTTCGGCTCGAGTCGACTAGTCGATGCATCCCGCAGTCGGTACGCTCCACCGGTCAGAACTTGGTCAATAATGAAGGGACCTTCCCATTTGGGCTCGAGCTTGTTCTTTTTCTTATCCGGCAGGCATAGAACTAGTTCGCCAACATTATAAGTTTTGGCCCGTACTTCTCTGCTTTGGTATCTGCGAGCCTGTTGCTGATAAAATGTGGAACGGGCTTTGGCTACGTCGCGCTCCTCCTCCAAGGTGTCCAGACTGTCCTACCGATCGAGCTCGGCCTCTCTTTCTTCGTACATGCGCACTCGAGGTGAGTCATGAATTATGTCACAAGGCAAGCCTGCCTCTGCGCCGTACACCATAAAGAAGGGTGTATATCCGGTACTACGATTCAGCGTGGTCCGCAGCCCCCAGAGTACGGAGTCGAGCTCCTCCACCCAGTGCGTGTCAGACTCTGTTAAGTAACGCACTAATCTGGGTTTAATGCCGCTCATTATAAGACCGTTTGCTCGCTCGACTTGACCATTGGTTTGTGGGTGATAAACTGAAGCATAATCGAGCTTGATGCCCATTTTGTTGCACCAGAGTTTTACTTCGTCGGCCGTGAAGTTCATGCCATTGTCAGTGATGATGCTGTGGGGACGCCATAACAGTGTACAACCCCGGATATGAAGTCTATCACCGGTCCGGATTCGGCTGTTTTAACATGTTTGGCCTCTATCCATTTGGTGAATTTATCCACCATGACCAGTAAGTATTTTTCTTGTGGGTTCCCCCTTTAAGGGGTCCAACCATGTCAAGCCCCCAGACTACAAAGGTCCATGTAATGGGGATTGTTTGGAGGGCGGTGGGTGGCATGTGGCTTTGATTTGCAAAGAGCTGGCAACTGGCGCAACGTTGGACCAAGTCCTGTGCGTCTGCCCGGGCTGTTGGCCAATAGAATCCTGTGCGGAAGGCCTTGCTTACAAGGGCCTGGGCTGCGGCGTGATGACCGCCGAGTCCGGCGTGAATTTCTGCCAAAAGATTCCGTCCTTCCTCTTCGGAGATGCACCTTTGAAGGACTCCGGTAGTGCTTTTTTTGTACAATTCTCCCTCATGGAACCTGTAGGCCTTGGATCGCCGCACTATGCAGGGTGCCTCATTTTGGTCCTCCGGAAGTTCCTGTCTAGTTAGGTAGGCCAGGAATGGTTCCGTCCACGTGGCAATAATGGCCATGATTACGTGGGCTAAAGGTGTTATTTCGGTGGCAGAGCCTCCGATTGTGTCAGAGTATTCGGTATCGGGCATTTTGGCCGGGTCCGGACTATTGTTACCGGTGTCTCCTTCCCATACTACGGATGGCTTGAACAGCCTTTCCAGAAATATCTTGGGGACCGTATCGCGTTTTGCGCCGATGCGGGTGAGGACATCCGCCGCCTGATTGTTTTCCCAAGCCACATGGTGAAATTCGAGCCCCTCAAACCGAGCTGACATTTTTAGGATGGCGTTTTGATAGGCCGCCATTTTCGGATCCTTGGCGTCAAAGTCTCCATTTATTTGGGATATTGCGAGGTTTGAGTCCCCACGCACCTCCAGGCGTTGAATGCCCATGGAGACTGCCATCCGAAGACCATGCAACAGAGCTTCGTATTCGGCTGCATTGTTGGAGTCTCTATACAATATTTGCAGTACGTACTGAACGGTATCCCATGTTGGGGATGTCAGGACGACGCCAACCCCTAGACCGGCCAGCATTTTAGAACCGTTGAAGTGCATGATCCAGTTGGAGTAAGCGCCGTACTCTTTAGGGAGTTCGGCCTCCGTCCATTCGGCGACGAAGTCGGCCAATACTTGCGACTTGATGGCTCGTCGTGGTTTGTATGTTATGTCAAATGGGAGGAGCTCAATGGCCCATTTGGCAATCCGGCCCATGGCATCGCGGTTGTTTATAATATCATTGAGTGGCACTTCCGAGGCTACTGTAATCAAACACTCTTGAAAGTAGTGTCACAGCTTCCGGGATGCCATGAATACTGCATAGGCTATATTTTGATAATGTGGGTACCATGACTTGCATGGAGTGAGGACAGTGGATACATAGTACACCAGCTTTTGAAGAGGGAATTTATGTCCGGCAGCTTCTCGTTCGACGACGAGCACTGCGCTTACAACTTGATGAGTTGCCGCAATGTACAACAGCATTGGTTCGCCAATGTTTGGCGCGGCCAGGATTGGGTTGGTTGCCAAAATGGCCTTTATTTCTTCCAATCCGGCTGTGGCCGCGTCCGTCCACTCGAAGTGTTCGGTGCGTCGAAGAAGGCGATAAAGGGGTAAAGCCTTTTCTCCTAAGCGGGAGATAAAGTGGCTTAGAGCCACCACGCATCCAGTTAACTTCTGGATTTGTTTGAGGCCTGTTGGTGAAGCCAACTATGACAAAGCTCGGATTTTGGCCGGATTAGCTTCGATACCTCTACTGGAGACAATGAAACCCAGGAGCTTTCCGGCTGGTACGCCGAAAATGCATTTTTCCAGATTGAGCTTGATGTCGTATATTTGGAGGTTGTCGAATGTGAGCCTCAAGTCATCTATCAAAGAGTCGACGTGTTTGGTTTTGACAACCACATCATCTACATATGCCTCTACTGTTTTGCCGATTTGTTTCTCCAGACATGTCTGAATCATGCGCTAATATGTTGCGCCAGCGTTCTTGAGCCCAAAAGGCATTGTGTTAAAACAGAAGGGACCGTATGGTGTGATGAATGCCGTTGCGGCTTGGTCGGACTCCGCCATCTTGATTTGGTGGTAACCGGAGTATGCATCGAGGAAACACAATGATTCGTGTCCTGCGGTAGCATCAGTGATTTGATCGATGCGTGGGAGGGGGAAGGGATCCTTTGGGCAAGCTTTATTGAGGTCTTTGAAATCGACACAAAGGCGCTAGGATTTGTCCTTCTTTGGTACCATCACTAGGTTTGCTAGCCAGTCTGGGTGTTTTATTTCTTTGATGAATCCGGCCTCCAATAACTTGGCTAGTTCCTCTCCCATGGCCTGTCTCTTAGGTTCGGAGAAATGCCGAAGAGCTTGCTTGACCGTCTTGAATCCCTTTAGGATATTGAGGCTATGCTCGGCCAGCCTGCGTGGGATTCCTGGCATGTCTGAGGGATGCCAGGCGAATATGTCCCAGTTCTCGCGCAGGAACTCTCGTAGTGCGGTGTCCACAGCGGGGCCTAACTGTGCCTCGATGGAGGATGTTTTTGTCGGGTCTGTTGGGTGGACTTGGAATTTGAATATTTCATCCGCTGGTTTAAAAGAGGTGGACTTGGATCTCTTGTCGAGTATCATGTCGTCCATGTCCACTGTGGAGCGTAGCGTGGTTAATTCCTCGGCCGAGAGGGCTTCGGATAGTGCCTCGAGGGCCAATGCGGCTGTTTTGTTTTCGGCGCGGAGTGCTGTGTCCGGATCGCTGGCGAGAGTGATGATTCCGTTCGGCCCGGTCATTTTGAGCTTCATGTACCCGTAATGAGGTACGGCTTGGAAGATTGTGAATGCCTCCCGTCCTAAAAGAGCGTGATAACCACTGCTGAACGGGGCCACTTGGAATGTAATTTCTTCGGACCTGTAATTATCCGGCATGCCGAATACCACATCTAGTGTAATTTTCCTAGCACAGCATGCTTCCCGACTGGGGATGATTCCTCTAAATGTTGTGCTACTTTTCTCAATGCGGTTCCAGTCTATTTCCATCTTTTGAAGAGTTTCCTCATAGATGAGGTTTAATCCACTGCCGCTGGCCATGAGTACTTTGGTGAGTCGAAAGCTGTCCACGATTGGACTGAAGACCAGTGCGGTTGGTGCTCGGGCTATTCGGAATTTAGGATCGTCACTGGGATTGAAGGTAATAGCCGTGTCACTCCATGGATTTATTGCTGCTACGTGGCAGATTTCGGCCATGCTGCGGAATGTTCGCTTGCGTCTATTATTTGACGCGAAGGTCTCAAAGACCGTTAACACCGTACTGTTATCCACGGGATGGTGCTCTGTGGTATTTGGGAGAAGAAGATCCTCACCACTTTTGGCCACCTGCCGGAGTATCCAACATGCTCTAAGGCTATGCGTTGGTATTGTATCCGCTGTACTATGAATTTTGCAGGGTCCGTTGAGCCATCCCTCCAGTATGGTTCCATACCCTGTAGAGGGTTTTTGCTTTTTGGTAGTTGACCCGGGTGTATTGTGATAATGCACCCTTTTGTTTCGGACTGGGTTTGTATTTAGGGCCGGATTATCCCAAAAGTTTATTTCAGTTTTCCAGGAACTTTCCATCGCATAGTACTTTCGTACTATGGACGCCAAGTCAGCTAAGTGTGTTATCTCACGGTGATTTATGGCGTTAAGGATTCCCTTGTCCATGCAATTATTGCAGAAAAATAGGATTGCGTCTTCCTGGCGACAGTCCTTAACCTTGTTCATCGCAAGGAGGAATCTGGCCCAATAGTGATGTACTGTTTCCTGGGGCTCTTGCCTGATGTGAGAAAGATCGCTTATGTTTGGGTGGGTGGGTGGAATCGAATCCGAACCCTCACCTGATCTGGGATCCAGGGGCCGAGGAATTTCCAATTTTGGAAGTTCCGGTTCCGGGGTGTGACCCGATAATCCTGGCCCGCTACCTGACTCTGAGTTCAGGGATTGGATGTTGTCCTCCCGCGAACGGGCGTCCGGCTCAGAGAGCTCGGGAATTTGGACATAGTTGGTCCTCAAGATGGAGGAAAGGTCGCTGCATTGTTTCTCCACCACTACAATATGATGGGTGACCGGTGGAGAGTTAATCTCCCTTTGATCGGGTTTAAGCCCAATCCGATCATAGTCTGTAGCGACTCCCAAGGCGGCGATGCGATCTAAGAGCTCATTTAAGGAGGCGAGCTCCATTGGATCCATCTGTTCGGCAAGTGCCGATTTGACGTGGAGGCTGTTTACGATGACCCGAGAAGTCATCATCGGTGCGGCGGCCGAACAGGCGGTCATGATGAAACAGCCTAGCCGGAGAGTTTGGCCGACAACCAAAGCTGCCCCGACGGTAGTACCGTCTTTAAAGACGAGACGAGACATCCTTCCTTCTGGCGACGCCACAGAGGAACTCTCAATGAAATCACCAATGTCGGTGTCAAAACTGGCAGATCTCGGGTAGGGGGTCCCGAACTGTGCGTCTAGGCGGATGGTAACAGGAGGCAGGGGACACGAAGTTTTACCAAGGTTCGGGATCTCTTGATGGAGGTAAAACCCTATGTCCTGCTTGATTAATATTGATGATATGGGTAGTACAAGAGTAGATCTACCACGAGATCAGAGAGGCTAAACCCTAGAAGCTAGCCTATGGTATGATTGTCCCTTGTCCTACGGACTAAAACCCTCCGGTTTATATAGACACCGAAGGGGGCTAGGGTTACAAAGGAGGAAATATACATATCCGTATTTCCTAGATTGCCTTCCACGCCAAGTAGAGTCCCATCCGGACACGAGACGAAGTCTTCAATATTGTATCTTCATAGTCTAGCACTCCGGCCAAAGGATATAATCCGGCTGTCCGGAGACCCCCTAATCCAGGACTCCCTCAATGGTCTCTCTCAAACAACCCTGCAACCAAATAACAAAGAGTCTCTTGTGTCCCCAACATGCCCAATGCAATGGTAAATTGTATAGGTGCACTAGTTCGGCGAAGAGATGGTGATACAAGTGGTATATGGATGGTAGATAAATGTATTTGTAATCTGAAAATATAAAAACAGCAAGGTAACTAATGATAAAAGTGAGCGTAAACGGTATTGCAATGCTAGGAAACAAGGCCTAGGGTTCATACTTTCACTAGTGCAAGTTATCTCAACAATAATAACATAATTGGATCATATAACTATCCCTCAACATGCAACAAAGAGTCACTCCAAAGTCACTAATAGTGGAGAACAAACGAAGAGATTATGGTAGGGTACGAAACCACCTCAAAGTTATCCTTTCTGATCGATCTATTCAAGAGTTCGTAGTAAAATAACACGAATCTATTCTTTCCGTTCAATCTATCCTAGAGTTCGTACTAGAATAACACCTTAAGACACAAATCAACCAAAACCCTAATGTCACCTAGATACTCCAATGCCACCTCAAGTATCCGTGGGTATGATTATACGATGTGCATCACAGAATCTCAGATTCATCTATTCAACCAACACAAAAGTACTTCAAAGAGTGCCCCAAAGATTCTACCGGAGAGTCAAGACGAAAACGTGTGCCAACCCCTATGCATTGGTTCATGGGCGGAACCCGCAAGTTGATCACCAAAACATACATCAAGTGGATCAATAGAATACCCCATTGTCACCACGGGTATCCCATGCAAGACATACATCAAGTGTTCTCAAATCCTTAAAGACTCAATCCGATAAGATAACTTCAAAGGGAAAACTCAATCCATTACAAGAGAGTAGAGGGGGAGAAACATCATAAGATCCAACTATAATAGCAAAGCTCGCGATACATCAAGATCATACCACCTCAAGAACACGAGAGAGATCAAACACATAGCTACTGGTACATACCCTCAGCCCCGAGGGAGAACTACTCCCTCCTTGTCATGGAGAGCACCGAGATGATGAAGATGGCCACCGGAGAGGGATTCCCCCCTCCGACAGGGTGCCGGAACGGGTCTAGATTGGTTTTCGGTGGCTACGGAGGCTTTTGGCGGCGGAACTCCCGATCTATTCTGCTCCTTGAAGTTTTTAGGGTATATGGGTATATATAGGAGGAAGAATTATGTCGGTGGATCTCCGGGCTATCCACGAGGCAGGGGGCGCGTCCCCCACCCTCGTGGGCAGCCCAGGACTCTCCTGGTCCATCTCCGATACTCCATGGGCTTCTTCTGGTCCAAAAATAAGTTCCGTGAAGTTTCAGGTCATTTGGACTCCATTTGATTTTCCTTTTCTGCGATATTCTAAAACAAGGAAAAAACAGAAACTGGCACTGGGCTCTGGGTTAATAGGTTACTCCCAGAAATAATATAAAAGTGTATAATAAAGCCCATAAACATCCAAAACAAATAATATAATAGCATGGAACAATCAAAAATTATAGATACGTTGGAGACGTATCAGCATCCCCAAGCTTAGTTCCTTCTCGTCCTCGAGTAGGTAAATGATAAAAACAGAATTTGATGTGGAATGCTACCTAACATATTTCTCTAAGTAATTCTCTTCATTTTGGCATGAATGTTCAGATCCATAAGATTCAAGACAAAATTTTAATATTAACATAAAAATAATAATACTTCAAGCATACTAACAAAGTAATCATGTCTTCTCAAAATAACATAGCCAAAGAAAGCTATCCCTACAAAATCATATAGTCTGGCTATGCTCCATCTTCACCACACAACGTATTTAAATCATGCACAACCCCGATGACAAGCCAATCAATTGTTTCATACTTTTGATGTTCTCAAACTTTTTCAATCTTCACGCAATATATGAGCGTGAGCCATGGATATAGCACTATAGGTGGAATAGAATGGTGGTTGTGGAGAAGACAAAAAGGAAGAAGATAGTCTCACATCAACTAGGCGTATCAACGGGCTATGGAGATTCCCATCAATAGATATCAATGTGAGTGAGTAGGGATTGCCATGCAACGGATGCACTAGAGCTATAAATGTATGAAAGCTCAACAAAAGAAACTAAGTGGGTGTGCATCCAACTTGCTTGCTCATGAAGACCTACGGCACTTGAGGAGGCCCATTGTTGGAATATACAAGCCAAGTTCTCTAATGAAAATTTCCCACTAGTATATGAAAGTGACAAAAGAAGAGACTCTCTATCATGAAAATCATGGTGCTACTTTGAAGCACAAGTGTGGAAAAAAGGATAGTAGCATTGTCCCTTTTTTTATTTGGCCATTCTTTTTTTGGCCTTTCCTTTTTTATTTGGCCTTTTTTGCCCCTTTTTGGGGGGACAATGCTCTATTAATGATGATCATCACACTTCTATTTATTTACAACTCAAAGATTACAACTCGATACTAGAACAAAGTATGACTCTATATGAATGCCTCCGGCAGTGTATCGGGATGGGAAATGAATCATGAGTGACATGTATGAAATAATTATGAATGGTGGCTTTACCACAAATACGATGTTAACTACATGATCATGCGAAGCAATATGACAATGATGGAGCGTGTCATAAATGGAACGGTGGTAAGTTGCATGGCAATATATCTCGGAATGGCTATGGAAATGCCATGATAGGTAGGTATGGTGGCTGTTTTGAGGAAGGTAAATGGTGGGTTTATGGTACCGGCGAAAGTTGTGCGGTACTAGAGAGGCTAGCAATGGTGGAAGGGTGAGAGTGCGTATAATCCATGTACTCAACATTAGTCATAAAGAACTCACATACTTATTGCAAAAATCTATTAGTTATTGAAACAAAGTACTACGTGCATGCTCCTAGGGGGATAGATTGGTAGGAAAAGACCATCGCTCATCCCCGACCGCCACTCATAAGGAAGACAATCAATAAACAATTCATGCTCCGACTTCGTCACATAACGGTTCACCATACGTGCATGCTACGGGAATCACAAACTTCAACACAAGTATTTCTCAAATTCACAACTACTAAACTAGCATGACTCCAATATCACCATCTCCATATCTCAAAACAATTATCAAGTATCAAACTTCTCTTAGTATTCAATGCACTTCATATGAAAGTTTTTATTATATCCCTCTTGGATGCCCATCATATTAGGACTAAATTCATAACCAAAGCAAATTACCATGATGTTTAGAGACTCTCAAAATGATATAAGTGAAGCATGAGAGTTCATCTATTTCTTCAAAATAAAACCACCGCCATGCTCTAAAAAGATATAAGTGAAGCACTAGAGCAACAACAAACTACTCCGAAAGATATAAGTGAAGATCAATGAGTAGTCGAATAATTATGCAACTATATGAAGACTCTCTAACATTAAAGAATTTCAGATTTTGGTATTTTATTCAAACAGCAAGAAAATCATAACAAAATAAATTGACGCTCCAAGCAAAACACATATCATGTGGCGAATAAAAATATAGCTCCAAGTAAAGTTACCGATGAACGAAGACGAAAGAGGGGATGCCTTCTGGGGCATCCCGAAGCTGAGGCTCTTTTTTGTCCTTGAATATTACCTTGGGGTGCCTTGGACATCCCCAAGCTT
The DNA here is from genome assembly GCA_034509565.1 of Triticum monococcum. NCBI lineage: Eukaryota > Viridiplantae > Streptophyta > Magnoliopsida > Poales > Poaceae > Triticum > Triticum monococcum. The sequence continues at coordinate 527,019,081 of CM067847.1, forward strand.
AGGCTCTTGCCACTCCTTATTCCATAGTCCATCGAATCTTTACCCAAAACTTGAAAAATTCACAACACAAAACTTAACAGAAAACTTGTGAGCTCCGTTAGCAAAAGAAAACAAAACACCACTTCAAGGTACTGTAATGAACTCATTATTCATTTACATTGGTGTTAAAACTACTGTATTCCAACTTCTATATGGTTTATAAACTATTTTACTAGCCATAGATTCATCAAAATAAGCAAACAACACACGAAAAACAGAATCTGTCAAATACAGAACAGTCTGTAGTAATATGTAGCTAACGCAAACTTCTGGAACCCCAAAAATTCTAAAATAAATTTCTGGACGTGAGGAATTTATCTATTAATCATCTGCAAAAATAATTAACTAAATAGCACTCTCCAATAAAAATGGCAGCAATTCTCGTGAGCGCTAAAGTTTCTGTTTTTTTACAGCAAGATCAACAAGACTTTCCCCAAGTCTTCCCAACGGTTCTACTTGCCACAAACACTAATTAAAACATAAAAACACAATCATAACATAGGATAGATGATTAATTTATTACTAAACAGGAACAAAAGGCAAGGAGCTAAAATAAAATTGGGCTGCCTCCCAACAAGCGCTATCGTTTAATGCCCCTAGCTAGGCATGATGATTTAAACGATGCTCACATAAAAGATAAGAATTGTAACATAAAGAGAGCATCTTGAAGAATATGACTAGCACATTTAAGTCTAACCCACTTCCTATGCATAGGGATTTTGTGGGAAAACAACTTATGGGAGAAATAATCAAATAGCATAAGAATTGTCTATTAATCATCTTCAAAAATAATCAACTTAATATTACTCTCCAGCAAAAATGGTAGCTAATCTCGTGAGCGCTAAAGTTTCTGTTTTTTACAGCAAGATCACAAAGACATCACCCAAGTCTTCCCAAAGGTTCTACTTGGCACGAACACTAATTAAAACATAAAACCACAACTAAACAGAGGCTATATGAATTATTTATTACTAAACAGGAGCAAAAAGAAAAGAACAAAAATAAAATTGGGTTGCCTCCCAACAAGCGCTCTCGTTTGACGCCCCTAGCTAGGCATGATGATTTCAATGATGCTCACATAAAAGATAAGAATTGAAACATAAAGAGAGCACCATGAAGAATATGACTAGCACATTTAAATCTAACTCACTTCCTATGCATAGGGATTTTGTGAACAAACAACTTATGGGAACAATAATCAACTAGCATAGGAAGGCAAAACAAGCATAACTTCAGAACTTTAAGCACATAGAGAGGAAACTTGATATTATTGCAATTCCTACAAGCATATATTCCTCCCTCATAATAATTTTCAGTAGCATCATGAATGAATTCAACAATATAACCAGCTCCTAAAGCATTCTTTTCATGATCTACAAGCATAGAAATTTTATTACTCTCCACATAAACAAAATTCTTCTCATTCAGAATAGTGGGAGAAAACTCAACAAAATAACTATCATGTGAGGCATAATCCAATTGAAAACTAAAATCATGATGACAAGTTTCATGGTTATCATTATTCTTTATAGCATACATGTCATCACAATAATCATCATAGATAGCAAATTTGTTCTCATGATCAATTGGAACCTCTTCCGAAAGAGTGGATTCATCACAAAATAAAGTCATGACCTCTCCAAATCCAATTTCATCAATATAATCATCATAAATAGGAGGCATGCTTTCATCATAATAAATTTGCTCATCAAAACTTGGGGGAAAAATATCATCTTCATCAAACATAGCTTCCCCAAGCTTGTGGCTTTGCATATCATTAGCATCATGGATATTCAAGGAATTCATACTAACAACATTGCAATCATGCTCATCATTCAGATATTTAGTGCCAAACATTCTAATGCATTCTTCTTCTAACACTTTGGCACAATTTTCCTTTCCATCATACTCATGAAAGATATTAAAAAGATGAAGCGTATGAGGCAAACTCAATTACATATTTTTTTGTAGTTTTCTTTTGCGAACTAACTAGTGCTAAAACAAGAAACAAAAAGATTCGATTGCAAGATCTAAAGATATACCTTCAAGCGCTAACCTCCCCGGCAAGGGCGCCAGAAAAGTGGTTGATGTCTACTACACAACCTTCTTCTTGTAGACGTTGTTGGGCCTCCAAGTGCAGAGGTTTGTAGGGCAGTAGCGAATTTCCCTCAAGTGGATGACCTAAGGTTTATCAATCCGTGGGAGGCGTAGGATGAAGATGGTCTCTCTCAAACAACCCTGCAACCAAATAACAAGAGTCCCTTGTGTCCCCAACACACCCAATACAAATGGGAAATTGTATAGGTGCACTAGTTCGGCGAAGAGATGGTGATACAAGTGGTATATGGATGGTAGATAAAGGTATTTGTAATCTGAAAATATAAAAACAGCAAGGTAACTAATGATAAAAGTGAGCGTAAACGGTATTGCAATGCTAGGAAACAAGGCCTAGGGTTCATACTTTCACTAGTGCAAGTTATCTCAACAATAATAACATAATTGGATCATATAACTATCCCTCAACATGCAACAAAGAGTCACTCCAAAGTCACTAATAGTGGAGAACAAACAAAGAGATTATGGTAGGGTACGAAACCACCTCAAAGTTATCCTTTCTGATTGATCTATTCAAGAGTTCGTAGTAAAATAACACGAATATATTCTTTCCGTTCAATCTATCCTAGAGTTCGTACTAGAATAACACCTTAAGACACAAATCAACCAAAACCCTAATGTCACCTAGATACTCCAATGTCACCTCAAGTATCCGTGGGTATGATTATACGATATGCATCACACAATCTCAGATTCATCTATTCAACCAACACAAAAGTACTTCAAAGAGTGCCCCAAAGATTCTACCGGAGAGTCAAGATGAAAATGTGTGCCAACCCCTATGCATAGGTTCATGGGCGGAACCCGCAAGTTGATCACCAAAACATACATCAAGTGGATTAATAGAATACCCCATTGTCACCATGGGTATCCCACGCAAGACATACATCAAGTGTTCTCAAATCCTTAAAGACTCAATCCGATAAGATAACTTCAAAGGGAAAACTCAATCCATTACAAGAGAGTAGAGGGGGAGAAACATCATAAGGTCCAACTATAAAGCAAAGCTCGCGATACATCAAGATCGTACCACCTCAAGAACACGAGAGAGAGAGAGAGAGAGAGATCAAACACATAGCTACTAGTACATACCCTCAGCCTCGAGGGAGAAATACTCCCTCCTCGACATGGAGAGCACCGGGATGATGAAGATGGCCACCAGAGAGGGATTCCCCCCTCCGACAGGGTGCCCGAACGGGTCTAGATTGGTTTTCGGTGGCTACGGAGGCTTCTAGCGGTGGAACTCCCGATCTATTCTGCTCCTTGAAGTTTTTAGTGTATATGGGTATATATAGGAGGAAGAAGTACGTCGGTGGATCTCCGGGATGTCCACGAGGCAGGGCGGCACGCCCAGGGGGGTGGGCACGCCCCCCACCCTCGTTGGCAGCCCGAGACTCTCCTGGTCCATCTCCGATACTCCGTGGGCTTCTTCTGGTCCAAAAATATAAATTCCATGAAGTTTCAGGTCAATTGGACTCCGTTTGATTTTCCTTTTCTGCGATACTCTAAAACAAGGAAAAACAGAAACTGGCACTAGGCTCTGGGTTAATAGGTTAGTCCCAAAAATAATATAAAAGTGTATAATAAAGCCCATAAACATCCAAAACAGATAATATAATAGCATGGAACAATAGAAAATTATAGATACGTTGGAGACGTATCATACATTTACTGACCATGTGTTACTCTCATGACAGTAATACTAATGCTATTGTTCTGCATGTTAATCTAGTGGCAGTGTTGGTGTGATGTGATGCTACTTACGTAAGGACACTTTCATACTGTCAATCTAGTGTTAATTATAACACAATAGATGCTACTGTTAATCATACGCCACTGCAAATATCTGTCACTATTTAAATAACCGTATTTCGTATTTGCGCAAACAGGGATGTCTGTCTCCGTATCGTTTCTATCCGCGCAATCAAAAGCACACACCTCAGTTTTAGTAGAACTGCGCAAAATGAGATGGATATCCCTCATTGTCGTCGTCTAACTACCCGTCTTCCAGGTATTCCTACATTGGTAGTTACTAGGTAGAATGACCAACGCAATATAAAAGAAGTTGATTCGTACGTTTTACTTCCTGATTGCAGTCCAGGGACGAGCAAAAAAAACCGTATCCTAGTCCGGAATGCACTTTCTACCAGTTCATCCATGGACCAGGACTAGGTGGCACGGCTGCACGGTGGTGTTTTGGACATGTGCATGGACAAGAGGCATTGTGGTCTGCTTATTTCTGCAAATACCGGTGCTTAAATTTAGTGGAATGCACAAGAATTTCATCTGGTCAGTACACTACATGGTTCAGTTCAGCATTCCAGCTGAGAACACAATTATAATTGGTTATTCTAGAATGAGAGAACCTAACCCTAGATGGTGGCAACAAGAAAAAACCAGAGTGAACTCCAGGAAATTTAAGCCTGTCGGGAGGCCCTTTGCTCAGAGAAGCCTTGCTTGTTTTTTTCCTGATTTGTAAACCTTCTCACAACTTTGTCTTTTGCTGTGAACTAGTATATGTTTGTTATGTTCTATGAATCATTGAGATGTATAAAATTGCTTAACTTATGCTTTTCATGTTTTTATGAAGCTGAGTTTAATGTGAGTGTTCCACATGAACGCTGGACTAGCGTGTGAACGTTTCGAATTTACGTTGTGGCCTCAGTTAACTGCATGAACCACTATAACAAGGTACATGGTTGCTTATATGTCAGACATCAGATTGTTGATTGTTAGCTGGTCGATAGCCTAGTGTTGAAGCGAGCTAAGCCAATGTGCCGTGTTTTGCACAACTGCTTACAAGTGGGGTAGCACCAACAGTGTTTACAAGTACTTATGTATATGTCGGCGCACAGTTCTCAAAACGAGTACTCTATTTCATCAAAACACACATTGCTCGTATGATAAAACTAGTGAGGACACATCTGTTTCGGCAACAATTACGATGATTCACGGGCACACAAAAGTAGCAGCAGTTGCCATAGACGGATTCAAATAGTGTACTAGCCCAGAGGGCTCAATAACAGGCAAGGTTTGGATAATTAGAAATAATCCAAACTACTATTAAACACTAGCTGGGGCAAGTATTTCATGCCTCGATCTAATTTGGGCTGGACACAAGACGGACCTTGCCATGAACATCATCGAGGACGTCCGGCAGCAGCTCAATCCTGTGAACCTTCATGAAGAAAACCTTGTGGCCTTGCCACTCATAAACTTGTTTGTGGAGGCATGCCACGTCATCTTCCTGCGTAAGCTTGACAAGAACAGTATGCCTCACGAATGAAGGAGTAGCTTTGAACTTCTTCTGCTTCGGTACACCCTGGACAACACGCCTAACAACAGTGAGGCTGGAATGCAACTCTTCATTGGTATAAGCGCAAATGGCTTCCAGGATCCAATAGCCTAAAAACTCTGTTTTCCCAGTGCGTATATTCAGGTCATCTGCCTCATAGCTAGTGACATGTACAACCACACAATCCTTGTCTGCATCAGGGCTCTAATTGAAACAGAAACAAATTTTGAATCACTTTCTAGTATAAGAAACACAAGTTATTTAAACCACTATGTATAGCATGGCATCGAAGCTAATAATTTTTTGCATTATTCATCACCACATACTTAGATGAAAAACCACAATCGAGATCGACAAAGAAGAAAATCACCTTGGGCAGCTCAGCGGGGGGGACACATCCTCGAAGGGGGAAAACTGCTCTTGCAGTGCCACGGGGGTTGTAACCTCAAACGGGGCGTTGACCATCTCAGTAGTGGCCGTGAGCTATCTAGGGTCGGCTCGGTGGCTGCCTCCATCCTCTCGGAGCTCTCTGTCTCGTGGGGATCAGCCTCCCGCGTCTGCTCCAATATCGGCAGATTTTTGCCTGGTTCTCCTTGGTCCATCATGAAACTGACGAATACTAGGAGACCACTGAAAGGAAAACACAATCGCAATGACAATGAAACAAAAAAGAGAGTGAGTATCTGTTACTGCTTTGCAAAAGTTCTTTTTTTCTCTAAAGGAAAATATACCAACATCACGGATCCGCTTACCTTCCCTTCGTTGGGAGGGAAGAACAGTGGTAGATGTGACTGTTGCCTTTCTTGAAGACGGTGAGGGAGAAGGGGATTCAGCGAAGAGTGAAATGATGGTTGCTTCATCCGTCAAACTTAGACTGCGGGGAGGTGGGGTTTTGTGATACGATGGCTTGTTATTGCCGCACTACGACCGAGGTGACTCTTAGCCTACATACGGCCTTCTAATTTGGTGGATGCCATTTGGGCCCGCGCGCTGCATGGCCCGCATGTCGCTGAACAAAAGTATAATGACATTTAGTAGAGGGAGATGTTTCGATGACCTAGGAGGAGCCAGAAGCGGTATTGTGTCCACTGTACTAGTAGTAATTGTTTTTCTGGGTAGCTGTAGAGTGTCTCCACTATACTAGTAGTAATTATTTCTCTGGGCCCAAGACAAAACAGCCCATTCACCCTAGTAAATATTAAAATCAATTCAAAAGTCCATATATTTACTGAATGAGAGGCGCTACCCACACCCAGCACACAGCCCCCCAAAAAAACCTGGGTGTTCTTCTTCCTCCTCACTCCCACCCACCTCACGTCAGCTCGCTCCACTCATACCCCCAAATTCCTCACCTCACTCCTACAAAAAACCCCAGCTCCCCTTCTTCCTCACTACTACAGAAAAACCCCAGCTCCCCTTCTTCTTCACTCGCACTACAACTAGGCTCGTCATTCGTTACTCTTCTCAAATCCGTGAGTGCGCCGCGACGTCCTCGGGGAAAATGGAGTCGGCTGACCCCAGCGCCAAGAAGATGAGGCTCCCGCCAGCAGTGACGCCTGTTGTAGATCCCGCACCCGGCAGCGCGGGGAGAAGCAGCGACCCAACCCCCACCGGATCCCAGGAACCCGTAGAATCTCAGGTGGACCGCATCAGCAATCTCCCGGACGCCGTCCTTGGGGAGATCATCTCGCTTCTCCCCACCAAGGATTGTTGCCGCACCCAAGTCCTCTCAATTCAGTGGCGCCCTCTATGGCGTGCCTTGCTCCTTAATCTCGACTGCCGTCAGCCATCTCTCTTCAATAATTTTGAAATCCCCAAAGCCATCATCTCCTCCCACCAGGGCTCCGTTCAAAGCCTCTGCATCCCGCATGCTACCTGAGCAAGCATACCATGCCCTGCACGATGGACGCCTGGCTAAAATCCCTTGAATTCACAGAACTATAGCTTCTTGAGTTCTACTATTCCCATAGAAATCACCTACCAGATACCGAACACCATCTACCTGTGCCCTCAGCATAGATGTCCATCTCGCGGTTTTCCTCCTCTCTCCACACCGCCACCTTTGTGCTGTGCGACCTACCAGACAATCTGGTACTAAACCTTCGACTCCCATTTCTGAAGAAACTTCCACTTGTGCGGGTTCGTATATCGGAGGCCTCATTGCACATCATCATCCACTCCAGTTACCCTGCCCTGGAGTGCTTGGTGCTTGTTTTCACAGTTAGAATTGGTTGTCTCCAAATAAAGTCGTCTAACCTTGTAAGAATTGGAATTTGTTTTGACGGAAGGCGGCTCATCATCCAAGATGCCCCTTCACTTCAAAGGTTGATCATTGATTCTAGTTATTCACCGTTGCAAATAATCGTCCTCTCTGCGCCTAAACTGGAGACCTTGGGTGTAATACATGATCTCTGTGCTCATTTCAATATGGTGTTTGGCTCCATAGTTCTTCAGGTACTTTACATTATCATCTACACTTGTAACTATAAGCTGCATTTTAAATTTCTGTGCATAAGTTATATGTCATCTTGGAGTACACATTTTGTACTAATATTACGTTCTATGCTCAATGAAGAGTTTCTCCATGGATGGCCTATCAATGGTGCTGGATTCTGTCAAGATCTTATATATCCAAATGAATAGTTTTGATCTGAACAAGATTATTGGCTTGCTGCAATGCTTTCCATGTCTGGAGAAGTTGTATATAAAGGTGATAATTTCACGCACATTGGAAGCCAGCATATAGTGTACTAGAATTAACCATTTAGCTGTTGCTCTTTCGACATTCCTTTTTTTAGACCTTAACTATTTTCAATATTCATGTCTATTTAGGCAATAGGACGGGGTAGGAAAGTTATAACCAATGGGTGGATTTGTAAGCATCGAGATTTTCTCACTTCTCATGAGATTCGATTGAAGACAATAACGCTAGAACGATATGTAGCCAACCGTGCAAACACTAGATTTGTCACATTCTTCCTGCTGAATGCGAGGTTACCATTGTCCATCGGGCTTAAGTTTATCAGCGGCATGGTTTCGACGGATGGGTATATGGAAGAGCAAAAAAAAGGAGTTTCATGTGGGCAAAAGAGCTTCTGAACATGCCGGGCTTCTATTTACAACATACTGTGGTCATAATCCAGTAAATTTTACAACCCAGGATGTTCATTCTATGGACCTGACCGATCCAAAAATAGTAATGGAGTTAGATGTTGTTGCCCTTTTCAACCTGGGATTTTTTGTAAACCTGATGAACAATTAACCCTCGTGCTTTTGTACAGTTTGTAAGCTGGAGTTAGATGTTCTTGCCCTTTTCAACTTGGCTGTGACTGTCATATTTTCTTTGAAGCAAGGCAAATGGCTTGCCAGTCGTTTAATTTAGAGTGAAATATTGTAACAACTAACAAATCCCAACCAAGGGAAATAACATCACTCTCGCCGGCTGCTTGAGCTCACTGTGCATTACAGAAGCCAAGTGATTAGCCCCCACCAGCACCCACAAACTTATTTCCAACTAGCACATCAAATGGGCTCTAAATTTTCATAGGAAGGGCTGCATGACCATGACAGATTTGGATTCTGACATTTGGGACCCGTGAGGAAATAGCCTAACCAAGGTGGTGTCGACTTACTAGCCAGTCAACAAACAATTCTGCCTACTAGCCGTTGGATTGACATCCAACATCTGTCATGTATCTTCTATCTCTTGTCTTCTTCTTCCTCCAGCCACCCAAACCAGACCACCCCGTCGGCTCCGCCTGCTCCCGCCTCCCATGGCTGGCTGCGCCTCCGCCGCCCTACCGTACGTACCCTCCAACGTTGGCTAGTCCCTCCCTCTATTCCCCCACATGTCCCGGTATTCTCCGACGAAGTCAACCCCAACACGCACCCGCACCTGAACCAGTCAACCCTCGTACTCCCCTCCGCCTACGACTAGACCGGTGCATTTTCCACGACTCATGTTCATTCCGTACGAGGCCTCGTCGTCGTCCTCCGCCTTGCATCCTTGGTTCGCTCGCCGTCCGCGGTGCGCTGCCCTCTTGCGTTGTCAACGTCATCAACAACCGAGAGGAACAAGGAGATGATTGTACATGGAGAGGATGACAGTAGGGACCCACCAGCGTCATGGCAGTACGCAAGCAAGTGCCTCTATATTACAAGCCCAAAAATATGGTTCCTCCTAATTGTTGGACATCTGGGGCTCACGCCATTGTCAACGTAGTCAATAAATGAGAGAATTACACTACGAGCGGCTGACACTAGGGACCCAGCAGGTCGCGCAGTTTTTTGAGGAACAAACAGTTACCATTTATACTAGTTTTAGCGACAGATCAGGGTAACAACGGGGATGTGCGGGGGCTGTGGCCCGTCTAGCCAGGGTTTTATTTATGTTTACCACATCATGAGCCCAGTTGTGTTTTTTGTTGCTGAAAATGGCTAGCCCAGTTCTATTTAAAAAAACCAAACGAGGCCTACTTGCTTTATCAGCCCTGCTGGGCTGCAAATATTTCAAGACGAGGAGAGTTTCATTTGTTTTACCCAGAAATGGGCTGTACATTTTAAAACACATCAAACCGGGAATTAGTTTCAATTTTTCTTCATTACAAGATTTTAAATTTCATTGATTTTTATGCGTGGACAATTATTTGGATTTTATATTTATATAAATTATTTTTCAAAATAGTTTGAATGTGAATCGACATTTCAGGATTAAAAACAGTTGACCGCACCAAAATATGCAAAAAAACCATATACTTTTTAACCGTGGCCACAATATGGGGTGTAATGCTAACAAAAAGAAGATGGGCTCCAAAAAAATTCTTAAGAATTAGCAAATGGGCTGTACATTATTAGAAATAATGCACAAGAGAGCACTGAATGTTGGATGTCCATCCAACGGCTGTCGTGCTTCTTCAATCTCAGCTTTTCCTGCTCCAGCCGCTCAAACAAGCGCCAGCAGGACTGCCTGCTCCCTCCTCCCGCGGCCGGCTATGCTGCCGCGTAGGCCTCACCGCTCCACCGTACTCCCAGCGCTGGCCTAGCCATCCCTCTACTCGCCCACACCTGCTGTTATTCTCCAGCGACGGCAGACGAACCAGTAAACCCTCGTACAGTCGTACTCCCCTCCGCGTGGGAAACAACTGCCAAGTATTCCCTGCCTCCATGTCGTTCCCTTCCTAGGCCTAGCCGTCGTCCACCACCCTTAAGAAGAGGACTGTACATGGAGAGGTTGATAGCTGGGTCCACGGCCGCACACAAGGAAATGCATCCTTATTACGCGCAAAATAATGATTCCTCCACCTGACAACTAGGACCCACGGGAAGGGCTTCTGTATTTCGCAGAAAAAACATTCCCCCCGCTGACAGGTCGGACCCACCAGCTATATCTTCGCACGCAAGGAAGTGCCTCCTTATGACGCACAAAAAAATGAATACCCCCTGCTAGCTGGGACCCACCATAGTGGGTGGCTGACTTGTGGGCCTACTAAGTTGACGGGGACAGAGGGCTTTGTCAACTTAGTCAATATGAACGATTCTAGCTCCAGTGACCGTACAATGTCCATCCAATGGCCATAGTGCTTCTTCAACCTCTGGTCTTCTTGCTCCAGCCGCCCAAAGCAGCGCCGGTCGTGTCGCCTGTTCCTGCCTCCCGTGGCCGGTTGTGCTGCCGCGGAGGCCTCACCACCCCCATACTACTTCCACAGCTGGCCAGGCCATCCCTCCACTCACCCACACCCCTGTTAATCTGCGGCGACGGCAACCTTACACTGCAGCCGAACCAGTGAACCCTCGTACTCCGCTCCACGTGGGCATCCACTGCCGCATCTTCCCCGGCTCCGCGTTGTCCCCTTCCTAGGCCTCGCCGTCATCCACTGCCTTGGTGCTCTTGGCGCGGCATCGTCAATGTGGTCAACGACCGACTTCCATCCGAAGAGTACTGTACGTGGAGAGGCTGACAGCTGGGTCCATGGCCACAACCCAGTTTTTTTTCTGATTTTCCAAGTAAGTCGCTTTGTCAGGCCTGTTGGGCTAAAAAAATCTTTCAAGACGAGGAGAGCTTCATCCGTCTGGCCGAGAAAATGGCCTATCAGTAATGAGAAATGGGTTGTACATTTTTAAAACACATCAAACCGGCAATTAGTTTCAAATTTCTTTTTTTCATTTCGAAATTTTAAATTGCATTGATTTTTAAGTGTGGACAATTTGTTGGATTTTATATTGATATACATTTATTTTTAAAATCAGTTTGAATGTGACTCAAAATTTCGGGATTAAAAACAATTCGGACTGCACCGAAATATGCAAAATTTCGTATAATTTTTTAACCGTGGCCACAATATGGGCTGTAATCCTAACAAAAAAATATGGGCTCCAAAAAAACCTTAAGAATTAGCAAATGGGCTGTAAATTATTAGAAATAATGACAGATGGGTTGTATGCTGTTTTCCACAGATTTGAGGCTTTCCTAAAAAAAGGTTGACGCACAAGCAGTGACTGTTGGATTTCCATCCAACGGCCATCGTGCTTCTTCAATCTTTGCTCTTCCTGCTCCAGCCGCTCAAATAAGCGCCGGCGGGACTGCCTGCTCCCTCCTCCTCGCGGCCGGCTGTGCTGTCGCGAAGGCCTCACCGCCCCACCGTACTTCCATCGCTGGCCTAGCCATCCCTCTACTCACCCACACCTGCTGCTATTCTCCGGCGACGGTAGATGAACCAGTAAACCCCCGTACAGTCGTACTTCCCTCTGCATGGGAAACAACTGCCGAGCCTTCCCTGCCTCCGTGTCGTTCCCTTCCTAGGCCTCGCCGTCGTCCACCGCCCTGGTGCTCTCGGCACGGCCTGGTCAACATGGTCAACGACCGACATGCATCTGAAGTGGACTGTACGTGGAGAGACTGACAGCTGGGTCCATGGCCGCACGCAAGGAAATGCCTCCTTATTACGTGCAAAATAATGATTCCTCCACCTGACATCTGGGACCCACCGAAAGGGCCTTTGTATTTCACGAAAAAAACGTTACCGCCGCTGATACCTTGGACCCACCAACTATATCTTCGCACGCAAGGAAGTGCCTCCTTATTACGCACAAAACTGAAGACTCCCCTGCTAGCTATGACCCAGTATAGTGGCAGGCTAACTTGTGGGCCTACTAAGTTGACGGGGATGGAGGGCTTTGTCAACTTAGTCAATATAAATGATTCTAGCTCTATTGACCGTACGATGTCCATCCAACGGCCGTAGTGCTTCTTCAACCTCTGGTCTTCTTGCTCCAGCTGCCCAAACCAGCGCCGGTCGTGCCTCGTGCTCCTGCCTCCCATGGCCGGCTATGATGCGGCGGAGGCCTCACCGCCCCCTACTACTGCCACCGCTGCCAGGCCATCCCTCTACTCACCCACACCCCCTGTTATTCTGCGGCGACGGCAGCCTCACACCATAGTGAACCAGTGAACCCTCATACTCCTCTACGTGTGGGCATCCACTGTCGCGTCTTCCCCGGTTCCGCGTCGTCCCCTTCCTAGGCCTCGCCGTCGTCCACCGCCCTGGTGCTCTCGGCGCGATGTGCTCAACGTGGTCAAGAAACGGCTTCCATCGGACGTGGACAGTACATGGAGTGGCTGACAGCTGGGTCCATGGCCATAGCAAGGAAGTGCCTCCTTATTACGTGCAAAATAATTATTCCTCCACTTGACAGCGGGGACCCACCGGACGGGCCACCGTATTTCGTGAAAAAATTGTTTCCCCTAACTGTTGGGACCCACCAGCTACATCTTCGCACGCAAGGAAGTGTGTCTGGGCAAAAAAATGATTCGCCTCCCTGACTGTTGGGACCCACCAGCTACGTCTTCGCACGCAAGGAAGTGCCCGACGGTCGGGACCCACCTGGTCGAAGCGTATGTAGCGTTGTCATTCTGGTCGCGAACGTGTATGTACATACTGGTCGATGTAGAGGCACGCACATGTCGTAGTAGAGGCGCGCACGTAGCATGTACACGTACGTACAGCGGCCAGTGTGCAAGAAAGAAAATACGGCCACGTACATACATACGGGCAGGGTCTCGAAGGCCTACTTGCGCATACGTATGGCCAGGGTTCGTGTACATGGCTGGGTCGGAACGGAGAAACAGCGTCATCGTCGTGTTCATGGGGAGCCAACCGGCTGGGTCGGAATGGAATGCGTCGTCGTGTTCATCGGGAGGGCTTGGATGGAACAGCCTATGGAAACGAGGCCTGGCATACCGCAGAACGGAGGAAATGGCCTTGTGTTCGACCGGCCACATTCAAAATGGGATCCTGTTCATCGGGGGGGTCTGGCGTACCGCAAAAGGGAGGAAACGGACCTCCTACGGTCGAAACGGGGGTCCTGTTGATCGGGAGGGGTGTGGCGTACCGCAAAACGGAGGAAACGGACTTGTCTTGGAGTGCTACGGTCGAAATGGGGGTCCTGTTCATCGGGAGGGGTGTGGCGTACCGCAAAACGAGACTCCACGGGATACTGTTCATCTCCATCGTCGAGCCCCTCCAGCCTCCACGGGCTACTGTTCATCCACCGTCGACCTCCTCCAGCCTCAACCTGCGACTGTTCATCCACGGGCTCCTATTCATCAAGCCTCCACCGCACGCTACTCCACCGGCCACTGTTCAACCAGCCCTCTCCATGGGCTCCTGTTCAACCACCCCTCCATGAGCTATTGTTCATCCTACCCTCCACCGTCTACTATTCATCCAGCCCTCCACGGGGGTGGTCCTGTTCATCCAGCCCTCCACGGGGTGGTCCTGTTCATCCATCCCTCCACGGGGTCCTATTCATCCAGCCCCAACCGGCTCGATCGATCGTGGTACTGTTCATCCAGAGGCAACACCACGGGGTCCTGTTCATCCACCCCCACCGGGAACTGTTCATCCATCCCCCCCCCCGCAACACTCACTGTTCATCTAGAGGCAGCATCAATTGGCTTCAGTTAGCAGTAGTAGCGAAGGAATCGCTCGATCGGGTTCAGGTCACAGCCATCGATCGATCGCTCGGGTTCAGTAACGTGTAGCCTGCAGTGCAATCGCTCGGGTTCAGTTAGAGCCCAATGCCTCGCTCGGGTTCAATTAGAGCCCAACGCCTCGCACACACGCGCGTACGTATGAGAAAACGCGCATCGCACGGCCCCCGACCACCCACCGTAACTGGGGACTCCCCGATATTTTCCACGCCCTCGCTTCTACCACGGTTTTTCCGTCATGGACGGCCCAAAGAATGTCATGCAGCTGTGTCTCCAGCCCGCCCAGGATGAAAAGCCCATTTTCTGTCATGATTTTTTGTCATAGAAGTAGGACCCCACCACATCTATGATGATACCAGGTTTTGTCACAATTATCATCATAGAAGTGTCATAAGTATGACAGATTTTTTTTCATTCGGCCCAAAATGTCACGGATGTGTCTTTTTTTGTAGTGCGAAGACTACTTTTGTTAGGATAAGCTGTACTAGCTGTCCCCTTTCAAATTGGCCGTTGTTGGCTCCCTTCCCTCTCAATATTTGGGGAGAGGACCAGGGCCTCTATAAATAGGACTAGCCACCACGTTAAAGGAAGGAGGAATCCTGACAACCACAAGTTCACCAAAGCACAAGAACACCTCACCTCAAGAGGATGTTCTTCCCCTTGTACTGTTCATCCTCAGCCCAAGAGCCAATCTACCATCACCACATTGGAGTAGGGTATTAGATCACAACGGTGGCCTAAACCAGTATAAATCTTGTGTCTCGTGTGTTGTGAGTTCGTGTGCCTAGCCTAGAGATCGCGAAGTGTTTGAGGGCGTGATCAGTGAGGGAGAGATCTTCACGCGCACCCCAGTGTTCGAACCTTAAGGGTTTTGCCGGAACCCGAAATCCGACAAGTGTTGACAGCAACGGCCCAAAAACTATGTGGCGACTTGTATTCATCCAACATGGACCTTGCCATCTCCACAACTCTACGGTTCTTCCTTACGGCTACACCATTTTGCCGAGTAGTGTATGGAGTTGAATACTGATGCTCAATCCCTTCATCACTAAGAAATTCTTCCAAGGTGTAGTTCTTGAACTTAGAGCCATTATCACTTCTTATTGCCAAGATTTCTTTGTCAAACGTGTGTTGTGCTTGCTTGGCAAAATCGATGAAGGTGATCTTCATCTCATCCTTGGATTTGAGGAAAAACACCCATGTATAGCTTGAGTAATCATCAACAATGACAAGTCCATACTTTTTCCCACCAAGACTATCCCATGAAGGAGAACCAAAAAGATCCACATGAAGAAGCTCCAAAGGCCTTGACGTAGACACAATATTCTTGGGTGGGTGCTTTGATTGATGTTGCTTCCCGGCTATGCATGCAGTACATACACGATCTTTCTAAAAAGATACATTGGTTAGTCCAAGGATGTGATTACCCTTTAAGAGATCTTGAAGATTTCTCATGCTGACATGGGCTAGCCGGCGATGCCATAGCCACCCCTTGTCGGCCTTGGCCATTAGACAAGTTGCATGGAATGTGCTCTCTTTCGAGAAATCAACCATGTAAAGGTTGCCATCCAACTCTCCAACAAAGGCCACTTCGAGAGTATCTCTCTTAAAGAATTTCACATCCGTTAGTCCAAAAAGTGTATCATAACCAACAAAAGCCAATTGGTGAACAGAAAGCAAATGATATTTAAGGGATTGAACAAGCATGATATTTACAAGAGACATGTCATTCGTGATAGCCACCTTGCCCAACCCGAGTACCTGTCCTTTTGATCCTCCACCAAACATAATGCTCATAAATGGTTGAATAGCTTCCATGAAATCGTAGAGCAATTTTCTATCTCCGGTCATATGAATGGTACCTCCACTATCAATTACCCATTTTACTCCACCAGAGAAAGCAACCTACACACAATTATGACTTGGTTAGAGGCACCCACTTTGCAATGGGACCTCTCAAGTTAGTCACAAGAGTCTCAGGGACCCAAATAGCATAGAATCAGAATGCATTTTGAGCACCAACAAATTTTGCATAAACTTCTCCATCCTTAGTCTTACAAAGTACATAGGATGGAGGCATGAACTCTTTTGGTTTGTTGAGTGTGGGCATGCCCCTTGTGGCCTTCCCACTAACAACCTTACCTTTCTCCTTGTGCCCTTGCCGCACAAATGTTTCTTTTAGAGGGGTGGTGCACTTTTGAGAAGACGTCTTCTTCTTGCTTGTGCTTGGGTCAAACCTGAGCCCCTCTTTGGCAAACACCTCATTGTGTTGGCTCTAAACCTCATTAAGGTTCTTTTGTCCTTGAGCACATGTCATGAGACCTTTCTCGATTTGAGCCTTGAGAAAACGATTCTTGTCAAGAATAGATGCTAGATCACTACTAGAGTTAGTAGTACAAGCATCAACATTGATAATAGGAGAAGAGTAAGCCTTGGCTAGAGTTTCAAGATAAGTAAGCTTGAGCGTCTCAAAACTCTTTGTAAGAAGGGTGAACTCTTCTTCCATAGTCTTGAGGAACACAGATAGGAGCTCACAATCCTTAGAGAGAGAAGCATGAGACTTCACAAGCTTACTCTTACCATTCATCAACTCCTCGCAAGAGTCCTTAGCATTTTTTAGGGAGGCAAGATCTTTAGTATGAACATCAATGTTTGCACCAATTTTCAAGCATAGTTCATCATTTCGTGCTTCCTCATATTGGACTTTCCGCTCAAGGATTTCATATTTTTCCTTTTCCTCGATGACGAGGGTTTCGAGTTCCTTAATGGTGATGGTGTGCTTACTCACCATCTCCATAAGCATACGGAACATAGTGAGCTTATTTCGTTTGAGGGAGCACATGAACTTATTTAGTTTAGCAAGCATAGGATCATCTATATCATCATCCTCATAACTATCCTCTGCATCAAGATACTCATCACTAGGAGTAGAAGGAGTGAAAAGAGGAGGGTTTGATCGTGGGGTTACCTTGACCTTGTTAGGAGAGCTTTGGTCCTCTCCATCTTCTACCACGGCCTTTGCCATTAGGCACTTGTGAGCACTACCCTTGTAGTCTTTCATATAGTTGTAGGTGACAACATCACCACTCTTGTTGACTAGCCTCAAAGTGTTTTGAGAATCTTGAGCAACTCCGGCAACACCACTAACATCATCCGAATCGGATTCTTCATGAGCAATCATTGCTTTCCCATCTCTCTTCTTGAGCTTGGAGTTCAAAGGATTTGGCAACTTCTTCTTGGGAAAGGTCTTGGGAAACATTGGTTTATCTTCTCTCTTCTCATAAGGGCACTCATTGGAGAAGTGATTGGTTTCTTCACAGTCGTAGCATTTTCTCACTTTCTTCTTCTGGAATATTCCCTTGAATTTTTCCGCGCTAAACTTCTTAACAAAAACAGCAATGTCTTCATATGACAGGCTCTCATCGGAGTCAATCTCATCACCATCGTCACATCATCTTCTTCTTCTTCACTTTTCTCTTCTTCACATACATGCTTGGCCTTCAATGCAAGATTGATCTTTGATGTTGAGGTACTATGCATGGCAAGATGTTTTGTGGCATTTTCCTTTGACTCTTCAAATAGTTGGAAAGTGGATATGATATCATCTGGAGTCATTTCCTTGAATCCATGGTGTTGTCCTGTGTCCCACACCATTTGGTGATGATATGGAGCAAGAGCATGAAGCAACTTGTCCACGAGAAATCGCTTAGTCAAGTTGAATCCATCTTGTGTCTTGTCACACTCATAGTACTCAATGTCAGTGGTGAGAGTCATGAGACACTCAAGAAGTTGCTTAGGAGATTGACCTTTCTCCATACAAATTTTTTGTAATTAACCCTTGGCAATTTCATATTGAGCAAGCCGGAGAGTGGAGGTACCGGTCTTTGCCCTCACAATGCTATCCCATAATTCCTTGGCACTTGTGATATGTATGTATGGTCTCCTTTGCTTGTCATTCATACCTCTCCTTATGCACATGGTTGCTGTGTCGTTGAGATTCTTGTCATATACCTCTCTTGGAGTAAGAATCTTCGGATCAACAGCTTGGTAGCCATACTCCAAGATCTCCAACATCTCATCATTTCCATATCGAAGATGATCCTGCATAGCAAATCTCCACAAAGAAAAATCGGTAGTGTCAGCAAGTAAAGGAAGTTTGCCTTGAGGGTCATACTTTGGTTTCTCTATTTGAGGTCTTGCATAAAGCCAAGGAACACTGGAGTGTTCATTACTAGGAGGTTGTTGGCCAAGTGAAGGAGTAGGCACAGCTGGCCTCGAGGCCGCACCACCAGAAAGTGGTGCAAGCATCGTGGTTAGTGTGGCTATTCTCATTTGAACCAAGGCCTCAAGAGAAGCATCATGCTCCTCCTTTTTCTTAGCAAGAGCTCGTTCCAGATCCTCAGAAGTGAAGAACTTGACTTCCGTGGAAGCCGCGCTCGTGTTCTTCGGATCTGCAACGAGGGGCGTCCCATCGGGGTTCATCTCGCTCTAGGGTGGTTAAGCCACAAGAATAGAGAACGAGGCTCTGATACCAGTTGAAAGGATCGAGATGGACCTAGAGGGGGTGAATATGTACAATTACAGATTTTAATTATTACTCAACAATTTTAGGCAATAATACGGAATATGAAAGTGAGCCTAATAATTGTAAGTATGATGCCAAGGGCTAAGCAAGATAAACAAGTAAGTGAGTAAGCAAGTAAAATATGATAAGTAAGAGCTAAGAGACAAGTAACCACAAGTAGAGAGTTAGGGTTAGGGATAACCACAACTCCGGGAGACGAGGATGTATGCCGATGTTCACTTCCTTGGAGGGAAGCTAGTCACGGTTAGAGAGGTGGATGTTACCATGAAGGCACACCAACGCCATGAAGGCTCACCCTATTCTCCCTTTGAGACAACACCACGAAGGCGTTTCTCAACCACTAGTGGTAGACCTTGGGGTGGTCTCCAAACCCTCACAAACTTTTTTGGGGGTAATCACAATGGTCGATTCCTCTCCGAAAGACTCCTACCGCCTAGGAGTCTCCAACCTCCAAGAGTAACAAGAACGATGGGAAATGCTCAAGAACTTGCTCAAATCATGAATTCCTTTGGTGAGAAGAAGGGGAAGGAGTGGATCTATCACTTGATTGGATAACTTCTCTCAAATGTTCCCAAATCCCTTGGGGATCTAGGATTTGGTGTAGGGGATCAAGAGAGGGGGTGAGATGTGTTCTTGGAAATCTCAAAGTGAATGGTCAACCTTATCCCGTGGGAGGGAGGAGGCTATATATAGTGATAGTGTAAAACTGACCATTGAGCCACTCAGTGTACTGAAGCTGTCGGACGTCCGGTGAGTACCAGAAGTCCGGTGGCAGATTGGACCGAACGTCCGGCCGGATCGCCGGTCGTCCGGTGGCCGGCTGTCCGGAGCGGACTGGAAATCCCTTAATAGGTATTATTTTGGGGTAGTACCGGATTTCCAGAGAGAGACAAACTTCCGGTGACCGGTCGTCCGGAGTGTACCGGACATCCACTAAAAACTTTCTGTGAGGATGCACTGGACATCCGGAGAGAGCCAGATGCCTGGTCGGCCGTGTGGGGTCGAACGTCCGTAGATTACCGGACGTCCGGTGAAAACAGAGCACACTAGCTCATGTGCACAAGGAACTTTGTGCATAAGTTAGTGGAAGAGCTAGGGGTGAAACAGAGATATTGTGATAGGATACTTTGTGGGTTTTGAGCAAGTCTTTCATGAAGTCCGATGATCCCCTCTTAATAGTGGCAGATCCCTATACTCAAGAAACGAAAAAGAGCCGAAGCTATTTGTCTTATATCTCCGCTCTTGAGTGATATATATATATATAGGGCTGGACTATTCTGTTACCCCTCACCCCTATAGGTGCGACGCGTGACTCAATGTCCCAAATCCAGCCCACCGGCCCGAACCAGTACACACGACCGACTATTCCCGAGCCCACCCACCTCCCTCCCGATCCCAAATCCTCGCCGCCCTGCCACACCCTGCCCCATTGCCACGCCCTCCAGCTCCCGCCGACGCGCCGCCCCTTCTAGATCCCGCCGACGCGCCGCCCCTTCCACCTCCCGCCGACGTGCCGCCCCCTTCCACCTCCCGTCCACGCGCCGCGCCTCCCTACCTCCTGGCCACGCGCCTCCCCCAAGTGCCGACAATACGCCTCCCCACCTCCCGGCAACGCAGGACGCCTACTCTGGTGACGCGCCGCACCCCCCCCCCCCCGCTCCATGGCGACGCCCCTCGCCGTTCCTCTCGACGACGCGCACCACGACCGGTGATGCAGATCGCTCCACCCCCCCACCCCCAGCACCGGAAACTCCCTCCATCAGATGCTGGTCACGTCCATCCACCCGCCTCCCTCCGTCCGCGACTCTTCTCCTGTCCGTCCGCGATCCTTCTCCTTGTCCGGCCGCTCCCTTCACTCCTGATACGTCTCCAATGTATCCATAATTTTTGATTGCTCCATGCTATATTATCTACTGTTTTGGACTATATTGGGCTTTATTTTCCACTTTTATATTATTTTTGGGACTAACCTATTAACCGGAGGCCCAACCCAGAATTGCTGTTTTTTTGCCTATTTCAGTGTTTCAGAGAAACAGAATATCAAACGGAGTCCAAACGGAATAAAATCTTCGGGAACGTGCTTTTCTCACCAAACGTGATCCAGGAGACTTGGACCCTACTCCAAGGAGTCAAAGAGGAGGTCACGAGGGTGGGGGGCGCCCCCCCTAGGGTGCGCCCCCTGCCTCGTGGGCCCCTCGGTGCTCCACCGACGTACTCCTTCCTCCTATATATACCTATGTACCCCCAAACGATCAGAAGAGGAGCCAAAAACCTAATTCCACCGCCGTAACTTTCTGTATCCATGACATCCCATCTTGGGGCCTGTTCTGGAGCTCCGCCGGAAGAGGGCCATCATCACGGAGGGCTTCTACATCATCCTAGCCCCTCCGATGAAGTGTGAGTAGTTTACCTCAGACCTTCGGGTCCATAGTTAGTAGCTAGATGGCTTCTTCTCTCTCTTTGAATCTCAATAGAAAGTTCTCCCCCTCTCTTGTGGAGATCTATTCGATGCAATCTTCTTTTTGCGGTGTGTTTGTTGAGACCAATGAATTGTGGGTTTATGATCAAGTCTATCTATGAATAATATTTGAATCTTCTCTGAATTCTTTTATGTATGATTGGTTATCTTTGCAAGTCTCTTTGAATTATCCGTTTGGTTTGGCCAACTAGATTGATAGTTCTTGCCATGGGAGAAGTGCTCAGCTTTGGGTTCGATCTTGCGGTGTCCTTTCCCAGTGACAGTAGGGGCAGCAAGGCACGTATTGCATCGTTGCCATTGAGGATAACAAGATGGGGTTTATTTCATACTGCATGAATTTATCTCTCTACATCATGTCATCTTGCTTAACGTGTTACTCTGTTTTTAACTTAATACTCTAGATGCATGCTGGATAGCAGTCGATGAGTGGAGTAATAGTAGTAGATGCAGAATCGTTTCGGTCTACTTGTCACGGACGTGATGCCTATATACATGATCATGCCTAGATATTCTCATAACTATGCTCAATTCTGTCAATTGCTCAACAGTAATTTGTTCACCCACCGTAGAATACTTATGCTCTTGAGAGAAGCCACTAGTGAAACCTATGGCCCCCGGGTCTATTCTCATCATATCAATCTCCATCACTTTAATCTTGCTTTGCCTTTTACTTTGCTTTTACTTTTTACTTTGCATCTTTATACCAAAAATACCAAAAATATTATATCTATCAGATCTCACTCTCGTAAGTGACCGTGAAGGGATTGACAACCCCTAATCGTGTTGGTTGCGAGTAGCTATTGTTTTGTGCAGGTACGAGGGACTTGAGCGTGGCCTCCTACTGGATTGATACCTTGGTTCTCAAAAACTGAGGGAAATACTTACGCTACTCTGCTGCATCATCCCTTCCTCTTCGGGGAAACCAACGCAAGCTCAAGACATAGCAAGAAGGATTTCTGGCGGCATTGCCGGGGAGTCTACGCAAAAAGTCAATATACCAAGTACCCATCACAATCCCTATCTCTCGCATTACATTATTTGCCATTTGCCTCTTGTTTTCCTCTCCCCCCAATTCACCCTTGCCGTTTTATTCGCCCTCTCTCTCTATCCTCCCTCTCTATTTGTCTCCTTTTGCCCGCTTACCTTTTTGTTTGCTCGTGTGTTAGATTGCTTGTTTGTCGCGGTGGCTCAAGATAATACCAAATTGTGTGACTTCACCAATACCAATAATAATGATTTCCTTAGTACTCCGATTGCTCCTCTTGCCAATACTGAATCTTGTGAAATCAATGCTGCTTTGTTGAATCTTGTTATGAAAGATCAATTCGCCGGCCTTCCTAGCGAAGATGCCGCTACTCATCTGAATAGCTTCGTTGATTTATGTGATATGCAAAAGAAAAAAAGATGTCGATAATGATGTTGTTAAATTGAAGCTATTTCCTTTTTTGCTTAGAGATCGTGCTAAAGCTTGGTTTTTGTCTTTGCCTAAGAATAGTATTGATTCATGGAACAAGTGCAAAGATGCTTTTGTCTCTAAGTATTTTCCTCCCGCTAAGATCATCTCTCTTAGAAACGATATTATGAAATTTAAGCAACTTGGTCATGAACATGTTGCACAAGCTTGGGAGAGAATGAAATTAATGATACGTAATTGCCCTACTCATGGTTTGAATTTGTGGATGATCATACAATTTTTTTATGCCGGATTGAATTTTGCTTCTAGAAATCTTTTAGATTCGGCCGCGGGAGGCACTTTTATGGAAATCACTTTAGGAGATGCTACTAAACTCCTAGATAATATTATGGTTAATTATTCTCAATGGCATACTGAAAGATCTTCTAATAAAAAGTGCATGCGACAGAAGAAATCAATGTTTTGAGTGGAAAGATGGATGAAATTAAGAAATTATTTGCTACTAAGAGTGTTTCTTCTGATCCTAATGATATGTCTTTGTCTACATTGATTGAGAATAACAATGAATCTATGGATGTGAATTTTGTTGGTAGGAATAATTTTGGTAACAACGCTTATAGAGGGAATTTTAATCCTAGGCCATATCCTAGTAATCCTTCTAATAATTATGGGAATCCCTACAACAACTCTTATGGAAATTATAATAAGATGCCCTCTGAATTTGAGACTAGTGTTAAAGAGTTTATGAATTCACAAAAGAATTTTAATGCTTTGCTTGAAGAGAAATTGCTTAAAGTTGATGATTTGGCTAGGAACGTTGATAGAATTTCTCTTGAGGTTGATTCTTTAAAGCTTCGATCTATTCCTCCTAAGCATGATATCAATGAGTCTCTCAAAGCCATGAGAATTTCCATTGATGAGTGCAAGGAAAGAACCGCTAGGATGCGTGCTTCCAAAGATGCCTTTATTAAAGCGTGTTCTTCCTATTCCTATGAAAATCAAGATGAAGATATAAAATTTATTGATGTGTCTCCTATTAAATCTTTATTTTGCAATATGAATCTTGATGAAACTAAATATGATCTTCCTTTACCTAGAAGGCGTTCTAAAAATTCGGAGTATTTAGATATTAATGATGAAATTGATGAAACTGGAATTGAAAGAAATAAAAATCTAGATGTTGCTAAACCCACTATATTGGATTTCAAGGAATTTAATTATGAAAGTTGCTCTTTAATTGATTGTATTTCCTTGTTGCAATCCGTGCTAAATTCTCCACATGCTTATAGTCAAAATAAAGCCTTCACCGAACATATTGTTGATGCCTTGATGCAATCTTATGAAGAAAAACTTGAGTTGAAAGTTTCTATCCCTAGAAAAATCTATGATGAGTGGGAACCAACTATTAAAATTAAAATTAAATATCATGAGTTTTATTCTTTGTGTGATTTGGGTGCTAGTGTCTCTACTATTCCCAAGACTTTGTGTGATTTGCTAGATTTCCGTAATTTTGATGATTGCTCTCTAAACTTGCATCTTGCGGATTCCACTATTAAGAAACCTATGCGAAGGATTAATGATGTACTTATAGTTGCAAATAGAAATTATGTGCCCGCAGATTTCATTGTTCTTGATATAGATTGCAATCCTTCTTGCCCTATTATTCTTGGTAGACCTTTCCTTAGAACGGTTGGTGCGATTATTGATATGAAGGAAGGGAATATTAGATTTAAATTTCCATTAAAAAAGGGCATGGAACACTTTCCTACAAATAAAATAAAATTACCATATGAAACTATCATGAGAGCCACTTATGGATTGCCTACCAAAGATGGCAATACCTAGATCTATCCTCGCTTTTATGCCTAGCTAGGGGCGTTAAACGATAGCGCTTGTTGGGAGGCAACCCAATTTTATTTTTATTCCTTGCTTTTTGCTCCTGCTTAGTAATAAATAAATTATTTAGCCTATTTTTTGGTTGTGTTTTTGTGTTTAATTAGTGTTTGTGCCAAGTAGAACCGTTGGGAAGACTTGGGGAAAGTCTTGTTGAACTTGCTGTAAAAAACAGAAACTTCAGCGCTCACGAGAACTGCTGTCATTTTTATTTGAAGAGTGATATTTATTTAATTATTTTTGAAGATGATTAATAGATAAATTCATCACGTCCATCAATTTATTTTAGAATTTTTGGGGTTTCAGATCTTACGCTACCTACAGATTACTACAAACTGTTCTGTTTTTGACAGATTCTGTTTTTCGTGTGTTGATTGCTTATTTTGATGAATCTATGGCTAGTAAAATAGCTTATAATCCATAGAGAAGCTGTAATACAGTAGGTTTAACACAAATATAAATAAATAATGAGTTCATTACAGTACCTTGAAGTGGTCTTTTGTTTTCTTTCGCTAACGGAGCTCATGAGTTTTCTATTTTGAGTTTTGTGTTGTGAAGTTTTTCAAGTTTTGGGTGAATTCTTTTGATGGATCATGGAACAAGGAGTGGCAAGAGCCTAAGCTTGGGGATGCCCATGGAACCCCCAAGATAATCCAAGTACACCAAAAATTCAAAGATTGGTGATGCCCCGGAAGGCATCCCCTCTTTCGTCCACTTCCATCGGTAATTTACTTGGAGCTATATTTTTATTCACCAACATGATATGTGTTTTGCTTGGAGCGTCTTGTATTATTTGTGTCTTCGTGTATTAGTATGCCAAAATCATCCTTGTCGTACACACCTTTTGACAGAGCCATACATGAATTAAAATTTGATATAATACTCTATGTGCTTCACTTATATCTTTTGAGCTAAGTAGTTTTGCTCTATGTGCTTCACTTATATCTTTTGAGCTATGTAGTTTTGCTCTATGTGCTTCACTTATATCTTTTGAGCTATGTAGTTTTGCTCTATGTGCTTCACTTATATATTTTGAGCGTTATAATTTTGCTCTATGTGCTTCACTTAGATCTTTTAGAGCACGGTGGTGGATTTGTTTTAAAGAAACTATTGATCTCTCATGCTTCACTTAAATTATTTTGAGAGTCTCTTAATAGCATGGTAATTTGCTTAATAATAATATGCTTGGTATTCAAGATTTGTGAAACTTTCTTTTGAGTGTGTTGAATACTAAGAAAAGATTGAAGCATGATAATTGTTTTGAGATATGGAGGTGATAATATTAAAAGTCATGCTAGTTGAGTAGTTGTGAATTTAAAGAATACTTGTGTTAAAGTTTGTGATTCCCGTAGCATGCACGTATGGTGAACCATTATGTGATGAAGTCGGAGCATGATTTATTTATTGATTGTCTTCCTTATGAGTGGCGGTCGGGGACGAGCGATGGTCTTTTCCTACCAATCTATCCCTCTAGGAGCATGCGCGTAATACTTTGCTTTGATAACTTCTAGATTTTTGCAATAAGTATATGAGTTCTTTATGACTAATGTTGAGTCCATGGATCATACGCACTCTCACCCTTCCACCTTTGCTAGCCTCTCTAATACCGCGCACCTTTCACCGGTATCATACACCTACCATATACCTTCCTCAAAACAGCCACCATACCTACCTATTATGGCATTTCCATAGCCATTCCGAGATATATTGCCATGCAACTTTCCACCGTTCCGTTTATCATGACACACTCCATCATTGTCATATTGCATATCCCGGTACACCGCCGGAGGCATTCATATAGAGTCATATTTTGTTCTAAGTATTGAGTTGTAAGAAAAATAAAAGTGTGATGATCATCATTATTAGAGCATTGTCCCAGTGAGGAAAGAATGATGGAGACTATGATTCCCCCATAAGTCGGGATGAGACTCCGGACGAAAAATAAAATAATAAAAAAAGAGGCCAAAGAAGCCCAAATAAAAAGAGGCCATAAAAAAAGAGAAAAGGCCCAAATAAAAAAATGATGAGAGAAAAAGAGAGAAGGGACAATGTTACTATCCTTTTACCACACTTGTGCTTCAAAGTAGCACCATGATCTTCATAGTAGAGAGTCTCTCATGTTATCACTTTCATATACTAGTGGGAATTTTTCATTATAGAACTTGGCTTGTATATTCCAAAGATGGGCTTCCTCAAATTGCCCTAGGTCTTCATGAGCAAGCAAGTTGGATGCACACCCACTTAGTTTCTTTTTGAGTTTTCATATACTTATAGCTCTAGTGCATCCGTTGCATGGCAATCCCTACTCACTCACATTGATATCTATTGATGGGCATCTCCATAGCCCGTTGATACACCTAGTTGATGTGAGACTATCTTCTCCTTTTTGTCTTCTCCACAACCACCATTCTTTCCACCTATAGTGCTATATCCATGGCTCACGCTCATGTATTGCGTGAATATTGAAAAAGTTAGAGTATGAAACAATTGCTTGGCTTGTCATCGGGGGCGTGCATGATTTAAATATTTTGTGTGGTGAAGATAGAGCATAGCCATACTATATGATTTTGTAGGGATAACTTTCTTTGGCCATGTTATTTTGAGAAGACATAATTGCTTTGTTAGTATGCTTGAAGTATTATTATTTTTATGTCAATATAAAATTTTGTCTTGAATCTTTCGAATCTGAATATTCATATCACAATTAAGAAGATTTCCATTGAAATTATGCCAAGTAGCACTCCGCATCAAAAATTCTCTTTTTATCATTTACCTACTCGAGGACGAGCAGGAATTAAGCTTGGGGATGCCTGATACGTCTCCAACGTATCTATAATTTTTGATTGCTCCATGCTATATTATCTACTGTTTTGGACTATATTGGGCTTTATTTTCCACTTTTATATTATTTTTGGGACTAACCTATTAACCGGAGGCCCAGCCCAAAATTGTTGTTTTTGCCTATTTTAGTGTTTCGGAGAAACAGAATATCAAACGGAGTCCAAACGGAATAAAATCTCCGGGAAGGTGATTTTCTCACCAAACATGATCCAGGAGACTTGGACTCTACTCCAAGGAGTCAAATAGGAGATCACGAGGGTGGGGGGCGCCCCCCTAGGGCGCGCCCCTGCCTCGTGGGCCCCTCGATGCTCCACCGACATACTCCTTCCTCCTATGTATACCTATGTACCCCCAAACGATGAGAAGAGGAGCCAAAAACCTAATTCCACCGCTGCAACTTTCTGTATCCACGACATCCCATCTTGGGGCCTGTTCCGGAGCTCCGCCGGAAGAGGGCCGTCATCACGGAGGGCTTCTACATCATCCTAGCCCCTCCGATGAAGTGTGAGTAGTTTACCTCAGATCTTCGGATCCATATTTAGTAGCTAGATGGC
The DNA here is from genome assembly GCA_034509565.1 of Triticum monococcum. Taxonomy (NCBI): domain Eukaryota; kingdom Viridiplantae; phylum Streptophyta; class Magnoliopsida; order Poales; family Poaceae; genus Triticum; species Triticum monococcum. Next base: position 527,047,285 of record CM067847.1, read on the forward strand.
TTCTTCTCTCTCTTTGAATCACAATAGAAAGTTCTCCCCCTCTCTTGTGGAGATCTATTCGATGCAATCTTCTTTTTGCGGTGTGTTTGTTGAGACCGATGAATTGTGGGTTTATGATCAAGTCTATCTATGAATAATATTTGAATCTTCTCTGAATTCTTTTATGTATGATTGGTTATCTTTGCAAGTCTCTTCGAATTATCCGTTTGGTTTGGCCAACTAGATTGATAGTTCTTGCCATGGGAGAAGTGCTTAGATTTGGGTTCGATCTTGCGGTGTCCTTTCCCAGTGACAGAAGGGCAGCAAGGCACGTATTGCATCATTGCCATCGAGGATAACAAGATGGGGTTTATTTCATATTGCATGAATTTATCTCTCTACATCATGCCATCTTGCTTAAAGCGTTACTCTGTTTTTAACTTAATACTCTAGATGCATGTTGGATAGCGGTCGATGAGTGGAGTAATAGTAGTAGATGCAGAATCGTTTCGGTCTACTTGTCACGGACGTGATGCCTATATACATGATCATGCCTAGATATTCTCATAACTATGCTCAATTCTGTCAATTGCTCAACAGTAATTTGTTCACCCACCGTAGAATACTTATGCTCTTGAGAGAAGCCACTAGTGAAACCTATGGCCCCCGACTCTATTCTCATCATATCAATCTCCATCACTTTAATCTTGCTTTGCCTTTTACTTTGCTTTTACTTTTTACTTTGCATCTTTATACCAAAAATACCAAAAATATTATATCTATCAGATCTCACTCTCGTAAGTGACCGTGAAGGGATTGACAACCCCTAATCGCGTTGGTTGCGAGTAGCTATCGTTTTGTGCAAGTACGAGGGACTTGAGTGTGGCCTCCTACTGGATTGATACTTTGGTTCTCAAAAACTAAGGGAAATACTTACGCTACTCTGCTGCATCATCCCTTCCTCTTCGGGGAAAACCAACGCAAGCGCAAGACATAGCAACTCCCTCCACCACGCTTCGCCTACCGTATACCACCATCGAGTGCGTAGGCCGCCCAGGCCAACAAGCCACCATGCTCGCCACAGAACAGGCCCCAGCTGGATCCCCATCGCCGAGTAGCCTGAGCAGCTCCGGGTGGTCACCTCATCCTGGATCCAGGTGGTGGTCGCGGCCAGGATACAGCTAGCTCAAGGGAGGGGTCGCCGGTTTTGTGAAGTTCAAGTTTCAAAGTTCTGGAAGTCCAGTGAAATAAGGTTTTTGTTGATTTGCTTACAAGAAATGAAATATCCTTCGTGATGTTTCTTTGTTTCCAAATAAAGCTATTGTTTGATTGACACCACCTTCTTGCATCAAGTGACACCAAACATGTTTAATTGAATGTTCACAAGAAATGATCACACACCAAAAGTGACACCCTAAGTTTAAAAACTAATTTTAGATCAGTGCAATTCTTATTTTTATTCAGTACTCTTCGTGCGAATGATTCCTGGTTGCTTCTCCTGATATGAACTTGTTGCTCAATTACACAGGTATTGCGAGAGTACTGTCTAGTCTGAAGCCAGCTACACATTCGCACATGGGTCGGTGCTCCTGAAGTGCTCTAATTAGCAATAGAAAATGACAAGGGAGTGCATCCAAAAGATAGGTGGCAAGCATGCCTGCTACGGTGTGTTGATAACTGAATTGAAGGATCTTCAGTATATGAAGCACAAAAGAGAGGTGTATCTCGTACAAACAAAGAAGTGCATGCAGTACATCATCTCAAGATCCAATGGTTCAATTATCTTTTGGTTTGGCAAAATGCTTCTTTTGCAGGTTTTTTGTTTTGCTGTAATTTTCATTTATATCACAGGATGTAACACCATCTCTGAAACAAATGCATGTGTTCAGTTAAGAACTTGGCGTGGTGGGTGTACTGTTGATGAACTGAACTTGTTTCTCTCAACTACAGAAAACATGTAACCTTTGTTGTGCTGCTCTGCAATTTCTCCAGAAAATATGGATTGTTTAGGTTTAAGTACATCTTGAATTCATGTACCATCTTGCGATATTTTTTGGAATAAATAAATGGCATCGACATTCCACAGAACAAATGTCAACTAGGATGCATGTGTATGTATCAAATATGGCAGGATTTTTTCCTCGCGCCGGAGTATACCAACGCAATGGTGCAGAGGCCGTACAAATTTATTATATCTATTGCTACAAGTTCGAGTGATAAATTACTGTAACCTCACATGTTATTGTCCAATTAGTTCAAATGATCATTGTTTTCTTCATTGAACAAAACAAAAAGAAGTACAAATATTTATTACAAAAATCATGAAAAAAATTTCAAGTTGCAAACAAAAGGAAGTACATACCTTCATTGCAAAAAAAATATTCAAGTTTGAAAAAAACAAAAAGAAAACATCCATTAGTACAACTAGTGAAACCATGCAAATTCAGACCTGATGGTGTTGTCAGTTTGGACGAGAAAACAAATCTAAAATTGTAATCCCAAAAAGGTTCAGTTCTATAAGTCCATGTCTTGATAGGAGGCCGTTCAAAACATCCTCACATATAAGTCCACTGTTTTATTATGCGAGTTAAAAAAATGACGTCTCATCCCTAAAAAAACGGTCGGTACAAACAAAAAAGTTCAGATTTGCTAATATCTACAGTACTGGTAGTTCATTTTGTACTAATCCCGACTGTCTATAGTTCATTTTGCTAAGAAATATTCTTCTACATGTCTTTACATCGGCCGTAGAACATGTATTACTTTTGGAAGGTAAGTCAATGTGTTTCATCTCTTTGATCCGATTAATGCTTGATTTTGGAAATGGCAATTTTTATCTCTGATATCCCGAAATGAGTCACTAACTTAAAAACACAACAAGTCCAACACGATCTCCTAGATAAGTTTGGGGAAAAAGCTTAAAAAAAGAAACCCCACGAAAATTCAAATGGTAAAAGTTCAAGTCGTAAAATGAGAGAAGTTCAGAACATCGTTGAAAGTTTTTTAGTTAAAATAAACACACACAAAACATTTTCTTTAAAAAAAATTGTCATTCAGTTCAACGTATAAACCATGCAAGTTCGCGGACGATGATACCGTGAACCGTTGAAAATTTATCTCCATGTTTTCTACTCTTTATATGAGTGCTGAAAAGTACATGTATTACTAGCATATAAGTTCAAAAAACAAACCGCAATCAGTTCCATGAAAATGCAAAGAAGTTCAAAAAAATATAAAAAATTTCTAGAGTCAAGTTCAAGTGCTCATCCAACACGGTTAAAAATAATGGTCCGTTAATGTATTACTAGCATATAAGTACAAAAAGATTAAACGCGGTTAGTATGTCTATTGAATTTTAGAAAATTCTAAGAAAAAGAAACACAAAACATTTCTTGGGGAAAACATTCATCTAGTTCAACTATATATACCAAAAGCAAGTTCGGTGATGATGACAGGTAGAAACACATTTTAAATTAAAACCTAAAAGTATCATTTTAATAAAGTTCAATTTCTCAACCTTATCAGGCTGAAAAATACCTCAGTACAAGCACACACATAGATCGGTATGACTGCTCTATTATTTCTGACGAAAAAACAACACGAATGGTGTAACTGTATTCCAAAATTACTCTTCCCCAGTTGCGAGTTCGGATGCGGTGACGCCATAAGTTCGAATGGGAAGAAAGAAAACTTGAAGAGATTTGCTACTATAAGTTAAAAATTTCGGAGCTAAGGTCATCATCAGTTCAAATGGTTTAAAAAAGCTAAGAGGAAAACCATATCGAAAAGTAGAGTAAAGTCGAATACTATTGTTTGAACTCGGCAACTAGATCAAACACACAAATAGATCAGTAGGAGTACTCTGTTTTTGTCGAAATACTATTGTTTGAACTGAATCATCTGAATCAAAGCATAGTGGCATCAAAACCAGTAATTTCCTAGTCAAGGTTCAGTGTGGATTTTACATTTATGAAATCATTTTCACACCAACAAACTAGCTTCAAACAACCTTTTAGCATAATGTCATGCCTATTAAACACCTACTCATTTGATTCGTAAACTTTTAGATGTCTATAATCGTACAACAATTCAGATTCCTAGCTGAAATAGATTGGCAACAAAAGTTCCAGCAAACAAACTATATTTTAGGTTGAATTGAAAAGAAATCCAAAACATTCGGACAAGTTCAAGACTACTACAAATAAGAGTTTCTTGCCAAAGGAGAAGAGTTAGGAAGTGGAGGGGCTCTCACGAGGTGTCCCAGGGATGAAAACGACGACGTGGAGGCTATTGCTATTGTTTGGCAGGTCGACGACGAGTGATAAATGCCAACCATCACATGTGGGCAGGCACATGACGAGGTTGCCGACGCCCAAGACTTGGACGATGTTCAGCAGACTGGCTTCATTCCCGGCGGAGGCAACCGACGTTGAAGTGCTGGAGCAGGATGTCTTCCCCGGATCCGCCCAAAATCGATTGAGTGCAGTGTCCTCCCGAGTCCCGACCCATTCCCATCCCTAGCAACCGGCGGCCCGATGTGGCCTGAGGCAGACCACATACCTCTTGCCTCGTGCTTCCATGGAGCGCATGTCGGAGCAGCGGCAGCCAAAGCTCTCCGACGCTGCCGGCGTCGAGGACCGGCCCAGCATAGTGCCGGACTACCTCCTCATCCACATCCTCCTCAAGCTCCGGGACGCCCCATTGTTGCTTGGACTAGCGTCCTTGCCCCCGTTGGCGCCGCATCTGGGCTCTCCCGCCGGGGCTCCACTTCCTCGCCGCCACTAGCCCCAACGGCATACGCACCACCCTCGCCTCCCATGATGCCCCGGACCTCAGCCACCTCTCTGTTGCTGCCATCAAGGCCACCCCCGAATCCGAATCGACGGAAAATGCGGATCCTGTCCAGTTGGCCGTCCAATAGACCGTGTCTTGAGATGCGTAGCTCGAGGTGGAATCCATGGTGGCGTACCGGTGCCGGCCCGTCCATGGTGGTGAGGTACCGGCGTAGGCGGCACTGTGGAGGAGCAGTACGACACTTACGCAGGGGCGGGGGGACACGCCCGGTGGTGGTGGAGGGAGACGCCATGCCCGTCCTCGTCGACGTTCAATACGATTCGCGTTTGAAAAATAAGTTTGGCGAAAATGGCAGATCAGTTCAACCGCTCGAATTTGTCAGTTCAAGTACGGTAACAGTATTCTGTTACGCGAAACAAAATAGCCCAGATGTATGTGTGTGTGTGTGTATTTGTCTGTAGTCATGATCCACACACGGCCCTTGAGACATAATCCTGAGATATATTTGATAAACATGATTAGTCCCAAAATGCATGTTGTCATCAACATCAAAATAAGATTAAGGGAATGATTGCACTTTCAATCTCCCCCTTTTGTAGTTGATGACAACATACATGCACTTCTCAATATGTAAAAGAAAACTTTGAATACCGATGGGATTTGTTGTGGAGCTCCCCCTAAACATGTGCATAGATAAAATAAGCATGAAGAGAGCTCCCCCTCAATATAATACCAACACAACATAGAGTAGACAAGTTAACAAAATACCATAATAAGCTCCATAGATAGGTGCATTACACAACCCATGATGGCTCATCACTCATAGCATAGTACCTAAAACGACAATAACCATAACATTGGCTCGATACAAGCTAATATCACAGTATTACATAATAGATAAGTGCCTACCCCCCTGTCGGTGTCAAAACCGACGGATCTCGGGTAGGGCGTCCCAAACTGTGTGTCTAGGCGGCTGGTAACAGGAGGCAGGGGACACGAAGTTTTACCCAGGTTCGGGCCCTCTTGATGGAGGTAAAACCCTACGTCCTGCTTGATTAATATTGATGATATGGGTAGTACAAGAGTAGATCTACCACGAGATCAGAGAGGCTAAACCCTAGAAACTAGCCTATGGTATGATTGTCTCTTGTCCTATGAACTAAAACCCTCCGGTTTATATAGACACCGGAGGGGGCTAGGGTTACACAAGGTCGGTTACAAAGGAGGAAATATACATATCTGTATTGCCTAGCTTGCCTTCCACGCCAATAGAGTCCCATCCGGACATGAGACGAAGTCTTCAATCTTGTATCTTCATAGTCCAGCAGTCCGGCAAAAGGATATAATCCGGCTGTCCGGAGACCCACTAATCCAGGACTCCCTCAGTAGCCCCTGAACCAGGCTTCAATGACGATGAGTCCGGCGCGCAGTGTTGTCATCGGCATTGCAAGGCGGGTTCTTCTCCAACTTTCAAGTGTTCATAAGCAGTGTTCGGCTCCATAAATGTTGAACCTCTTGGCTTCTGTGCCCAATAAGGGCTATCTCCCACGCGTTGAATGAATACGAGGCGCCAGGGCATTTTTACATTTGCCCCCCTAGCCAGATAAATAAATTGTCTATTTAAAGGGACGGGGATTCTTAGGTCCGATCCATATCATCCTCCCCCTGCAAGAATTCATCAGAGCGTGCTTCGAAAAGATCCATTCCAGCATGGCCGACCTCTGCAGCTCCTCCTCCCGTCCCCGTAGCCCTAAGCCCGGTGATTGGGAGAGGTGTTCAGTCCCGCATAGTCGATTAGTCAAGCTGCAGACTAAGGGATTTCTCCCTCCGGCGTATAGGGTGCCCGTTCGAGCCGGGCTCGCCACCTACAATGGCGGGGCGCAAGCGGAGAGCCTTCCTTGTCCCTCCATGGGGGAATGGGTCTACCTTGTTCCTTATTTACTAAGGGGACTCAGATTTCCAATTCATCCATTCCTCCGCGGGCTCCTGGAGTTCTACGGCCTCCAATTACACAATCTCACTCATGCCTCCATTCTACATATCGCCGGTTATGTTGCTCTCTGCGAGTTGTTCCTGGGCTGCGAGGCTCACTTCAAGCTGTGGAAAAGGCTATTATGCCTTGTCCCTCGCACACGGAGGGAATCACTTTATCAAGTGGGTGGAGCCGAAATATGGCACATCGCCGATACCGGATACCTGTCAGGTACCCCGAAGAAGTCGTCCGAAGACTGGCCTTCAGAATGGTTTTATATGGAGGACGTCCCCCTTCCGGACCCTGTTCGGCGGGGTCTACCTAAGTTCAACAATGCTCCTCTGAAGAAGCGCCGAAGTTGGTGCCCACGGAGCCCCTAGGCGGAAGACAACGGAGAAGTCCTCTATCTGATGAACCGGATCAAAGCACTGGCTCGATCAGGATTGACAATAATCGAAGTTATGTCGATTTGCATAATGCGGGGAGTGCAGCCACTTCAATATCATGGGCACCCCTTGTGGTGTTATAACAGGGCGGATGACACCACCCGCTGCGGGCGTAAGGGTCCGGACAATGCTGCCGCTCTAGCGAAGATTCTGTCTGAACTATTCAAGGGTGAGGAGGAGGAGTTCACCCGCATCAAGCCACGGGATGGATTCTCCATGTATAATCCTCCAAGCTGGGAAGTTATATCTCCCTGCTCCCATTTTTCCCGCATTCTTAGTCGTAAGTATTCACCTTGCCACTCTGCGGCAGGAACTGCGAAAAGCCATAAAGGAGGTCAGCAGCCCTTCTCCACAACCAGAGGACCCTGACTGGGCCCTCGACTCCGGACTTGAAGAAGATCCGGTTATCTCCGTGGAACTGATAGACCAACAGTTCTATCAGTTAAGCTGCGACGACGCCCTGGTGGCCATTACGGCCGACTATCCCGGACTGCTCCCTGCATCATAGGTAAGAAAAATCAAAAAGTCCCAACTCCAAAACTAGGATCCCCTTTTAGGCACTTCACGGACCATATACACATGGCATCTTTTACAGGGAAGGCATTCAGGACGCCCTGCCGAACCCGCGGCAACTCGCCAACAAGAGGTACCGAGGCCGGGTAGGCTAAAAAGGAAGGCGGTCAGGACGGAGACGCCGGTGCAAAGGTATAGGAAAAACCTCGCTCTGTGGTTGTCATCTTTCTCAAAATGTAATGACGCCTGCGTTTCTTTAACAGAAAGAACGCTCGCCGGAATATGTCCGGCGATGCTGCCAATCAAGCTTCCACCAGTCGGGTGCCTGGATCGGACATGGAGGCGGAGGCCGACATGGGGCAGGTTCCGGATAATCCCCCTACAGAGGATGCGGATAGATTATCCGCTACAAACTCAGAAGTGGAAAGCACCATCAATTATAGGCGCCGCCGGGCCGTACTCCGTGACGCTTGTTTCTCACCAGAGGCGTTCGACGCCTTTAATTTTGGAGAGGCGTACCTCCATGCTGCTCAAGATAGTCTAGCCAGAGCCACGGATCAATATGTAAAGGATGTACGGGTGAGTAAATCTAGCGATTTATATGTATCAGTATCCCCTGAGACTTGAAACAGTTAGCAGAACTAATTTAAGGATCATCTTTAATGTGTAGGTTCTTTCAGAGAAGAATACTAGGTTGTCCCAGGAGCTGGAGGAATGCAAGGCCCAACTGCGGGCCGCTCTTGCCGCATTGCAGGAACAGAAAAAGCCTCCCGCTAGTAACATTTACTTTAAAGAGTGATGGTTACCATATAGTGTGCGGCATAGCTGCAGTTCTAACAACAGATGTTGCAGATGAGTCCGGGGAGAATCCGGAGGACCAACATGTTATACGACAGCTAGAAGCTGGCAAACGCGTGCTGACTGAGGTTAGGCGGGAGAAAAACAATCTCCAAGATGCCAATGTTAAGCTGAGCGTTGAACTAAAAGACGTTCGGGGCCAGCTTTCGGCCTCCGAGAAGGAGAATAAGCGGCTTCGACGCGGCATTTTCAGTCAGTTCTTGAACAAATCCTGTTAAAGGAGTTCGGCGAAGAAGTCGACTAACAGCGTTATGTCTGTAGGTATGCTGACGGGTCGTCCCGCGGAGGAAATGCCCGGGTCTGCGGGTGATCTTCTGTCCGAGCTGTCACATCTGCACGAACAAGTTCGACAGGTGATGTAGGGTGTTGCCCAGGCCTTGTGGCCATCCATCTCCCTGCTAGAAGGCGTTGCAGAGCTTGTGGAGAAGCTAAAGGGAGCACAGCGGCGCTTCTGATTATGGAAGATATCAGCCTGCCGACAGGGTGCCAGAGAAGCCTAGGCCATGGTGAAGACGCAGTATACCAAGGCACACCCAAATCACATGGCCGAGGTCGGACCTGTGGGGCCTGGCGGAAAAGAGATCCCCGTTAGCTTAGTTTATGGGCAAGTAGAATTAGCCGCAAAGTATTCCCAACAGGATTGTAAGCTAGACCGCCTGTTGGATGGCATAGAGGAGGAGTTTAGTCAGTCTGCATGACTATGTAATTAAAGTGACATGTATAATGCCTTCTAGCCGGATTGTAGATCATTTGTCGTTGCGGACCTTTTCGCTTCAACCTCCGGGCCCAATAGTTCGGAGTGAATCTGAATACCCGCTGAGTTATATAAAACTGGGGTATGCGTGGAGACCAGGCGTAGGGGTCATTAGTGCTTTATCAGACAAGTGCCCAACTAGTTATGTTATATTACATGGGTAGTAAGAAACATCTTCCAGGGAGAATTCCTTTCCCTGGGTAAGCATGCCCTAAAGTGCGTGTCCGGACTGCGATAGGAAACGCGGAAAAAAACATCTGGGGGTAGGTATGGACAATAAATAAAAAATCATATTTTGTTCACCGACCGAATATTCCCTTAAGAACGCTAGCTTTCGGCTTCACCTAGTCTGAGGTACACATCCGACTGACCCGGCAGTAACAATCGCAGAGGTGCTCCCCTTATGCCCTAGCCGAATTAACGGGAATGTAGGGCATAAATACAAGAGCCAGGCAACCCAGCTTGGCCAAAACTTAAGTCATATCGATGCATATAATGGTGAAAAAGGGTACATGCAGAAGTATAACACATGTCTTGGGCGTGAGGCCCAGATAAATAATTTAAGCTTTTGTGAAAGAAGCCCCCAGGTATGAAGAGTGCGGCTAGCGCATCTGTAGTGTATAAGCGAGGCACAAGGTGACCCTTGAAGGCCTAGAGAAGTAAAAAAAGAAAGAAAGAAAGGGAAACAAGTCAGATGATGTATATGCAGAAAATGGACAAAGGGAGGGGACTAACATAGAGTCCGGTGCTAGGCATAGAATCTTCGGAGCCTGGCCGCGTTCCATGGGTTCGGCTCGAGTCGACTAGTCGATGCATCCCGCATTCGGTATGCTCCACCGGTCAGAACTTGATCAATAATGAAGGGACCTTCCAATTTGGGCTCGAGCTTGTTCTTTTTCTTATCCAGCAGGCGTAGAACTAGTTTGCCAACGCTCTAAGTTTTGGCCCATACTTCTCTGCTTTGGTATCTGCGAGCTTGTTGCTGATAAAATGCGGAACGGGCTTTGGCTACGTCGCGCTCCTCCTCCAAGGTGTCCAAACTGTCCTGCCGATCGACCTCGGCTTCTCTTTCTTCGTACATGCGCACTCGAGGTGAGTCATGAATTATGTCACAGCGCAAGACTGCCTCTGCACCGTACACCATAAAGAAGGGTGTATATCCGGTACTACGATTCGGCGTGGTCCGCAGCCCCCATAGTACGGAGTCGAGCTCCTCTACCCAGTGTGTGTCAGACTCTATTAAGGAACACGCTAATCTGGGTTTAATGCCGCTCATTATAAGACTGTTTGCTCGCTCGACTTGACCGTTGGTTTGTGACTGATAGACTGAGGCATAATCGAGCTTGATGCCCATTTTGCTGCACCAGAGTTTTACTTCATCGACCGTGAAGTTCGTGCCATTGTCAGTGATGATGTTGTGGGGGACGCCATAACGGCGTACAACCCCGGATATGAAGTCTATCACCGGTCCGGATTCGGCTGTTTTAACAGGTTTGGCCTCTATCCATTTGGTGAATTTATCCACCATGACCAGTAAGTTTTTTTTCTTGTGGGTTCCCCCTTTAAGGGGTCCAACCATGTCAAGCCCCCAGACCGCAAAGGGCCATGTAATGGGGATTGTTTGGAGGGCGGTGGGTGGCCTGTGGCTTTGATTTGCAAAGAGCTAGCAACCGGCGCAACGTTGGACCAAGTCATGTGCGTCTCCCGAGCTGTTGGCCAATAGAATCCTATGCGGAAGGCCTTGCTTACAAGGGCCCGGGCTACGGCGTGATGACCGCCGAGTCCGGCGTGAATTTCTGCCAAAAGATTCCGCCCTTCCTCTTCGGAGATGCACCTTTGAAGGACTCCGGTAGTGCTTTTTTTGTACAATTCTCCCTCATGGACCCTGTAGGCCTTGGATCGCCCAGTATGCAGTGTGCCTCATTTTGGTCCTCCGGAAGTTCCTGTCTAGTTAGGTAGGCCAGGAATGGTTCTGTCCACGGGGCAATAATGGCCATGATTACGTGGGCTGAAGGTGTTATTTCGGTGGCAGAGCCTCCGATTGTGTCAGAGTATTCGGTATCGGGCATTTTGGCCGGGTCCGGACTATTGTTACCGGTGTATCCTTCCCATACTACGGATGGCTTGAACAGCCTTTCCAGAAATATGTTGGGGGGACCGTATCGCGTTTAGCGCCGAAACGGGCGAGGACATCCGCCGCCTGATTGTTTTCCCGAGCCACATGGTGAAATTCGAGCCCCTCGAACCGAGCTGACATTTTTAGGACGGTGTTTCGATAGGCCACCATTTTCGGATCCTTGGAATCAAAGTCTCCATTTATTTGGGATATTGCGAGGTTTGAATCCCCACGCACCTCCAGGCGTTGAATGCCCATGGAGACTGCCATCCGAAGACCATGCAACAGAGCTTCCTATTCGGCTGCATTGTTGGAGTCTGTATACAATATTTGCAGTACATACTGAATGGTATCCCTAGTTGGGGATGTCAGGACGACGCCAGCCCCTAGACTAGCCAACATTTTAGAATCGTCGAAGTGCATGATCCAGTTGGAGTATGCACCGTACTCTTTAGGGAGTTCGGCCTCTGTCCATTCGGCGACGAAGTCGGCCAATACTTGCGACTTGATGGCTCGTCCAGGTTTGTATGTTATGTCGAACGGGAGGAGCTCAATGGACCATTTGGAAATATGGCCCGTGGCATCGCGGTTGTTTATAATATCATTGAGTGGCACTTCCGAGGCTACTGTAATCGAACACTCTTGAAAGTAGTGTTGCAGCTTCCGAGATGCCATGAATACCACATAGGCAATCTTTTGATAATGTGGGTACCGTGACTTGCATGGAGTGAGGACAGTGGATACATAGTATACCGGCTTTTGAAGAGGGAATTTATGTCCGGTAGCTTCTCGTTCGACGACGAGCACTGCGCTTACAACTTGATGAGTTGCCGCAATGTACAACAGTATTGGTTCACCAATGTTTCGCGCGGACAGGATTGGGTTGGTTGCCAAAATGGACTTTATTTCTTCCAATCCGGCTGTGGCAACGTCCGTCCACTCGAAGTGTTCGGTGCGCCAAAGAAGGCGATAAAGTGGTAAAGTCTTTTCTCCTAAGTGGGAGATAAAGTGGCTTAGAGCCGCCACGCATCCAGTTAACTTCTGGATTTGTTTGAGGTCTGTTGGTGAAGCCAACTGTGACAAAGCTCGGATTTTGTCCGGATTAGCTTCGATACCTCTACTGGAGATAATGAAACCCAAGAGCTTTCCGGCTGGTACGCCAAAAATGCATTTTTCCGGATTGAGCTTGATGTCACATGTTCGGAGGTTGTCGAATGTGTGCCTCAAGTCGTCTATCAAAGAGTCCACGTGTTTGGTTTTGACAACCACATCATCACGTATGCCTCTACTGTTTTGCCAATTTGTTTCTCCAGACATGTCTGAATCATGCGCTGATATGTTGTGCCGGCGTTCTTGAGCCCAAAAGGCATTGTGTTAAAACAGAAGGGACCATATGGTGTGACGAATGCCGTTGCAGCTTGGTCGGACTCCGCCATCTTGATTTGGTGGTAACCGGAGTATGCGTCGAGGAAACACAATGACTCGTGTCCTGCGGTAGCATCAATGATTTGATCGATGCGTGGGAGGGGGAAGGGATCCTTTGGGCAAGCTTTATTGAGGTCTTTGAAAGCGACACAAAGGCGCCAGGATTTTTCCTTCTTTGGTACCATCACCAGGTTTGCTAGCCAGTCCAGGTGTTTTATTTCTTTGATGAATCCGGCCTCCAATAACTTGGCAAGTTCCTCTCCCATGGCCTGTCTCTTAGGTTCGGAGAAACGCCGAAGAGCTTGCTTGACCGGCTTGAATCCCTTTAGGATATTGAGGCTACGCTCGGCCAGCCTGCGTGGGATTCCTCGCATGTCTGAGGGATGCCAGGCGAATATGTCCCAGTTCTCGCGCAGGAACTCTCGTAGTGCGGCGTCCACAGCGGGGCTTAATTGTGCCCCGATGGAGGCTGTTTTTGTAGGGTCCGTTGGGTGGACTTGGAATTTGACTATTTCATCCGCTGGTTTAAAAGAGCTGGACTTGGATCTCTTGTCGAGTATCATGTCATCCCTGTCCACTATGGAGCGTAGCATGGTTAATTCCTCGGCCGAGAGGGCTTCGGATAGTGCCTCGAGGGCCAATGCGGCTGTTTTGTTTTCGGCACGGAGTGTTGTGTCCGGATCACTGGCGAGAGTGATGATTCCGTTGGGCCCGGGCATTTTGAGCTTCATGTACCCATAATGAGGTACGGCTTGGAAGATTGTGAATGCCTTCCGTCCTAAAAGAGCGTGATAACCACTGCTGAACAGGGCCACTTGGAATGTAATTTCTTCGGACCTGTAATTATCCGGCGTGCCAAATACCACATCTAGTGTGATTTTCCCAGCACAGTGTGCTTCCCGACTGGGGATGATTGCTCTAAAGGTTGTGCTACTTTGCTCAATGCGGTTCCAGTCTATTTCCATCTTTTGAAGAGTTTCCTCATAGATGAGGTTTAATCCACTGCTGCCGTCCATGAGTACTTCGGTGAGTCGAAAGCCGTCCATGATTGGACTGAGGACCAGTGGGGCTAGTGCTCGGGCTGTTCGGAATTTAGGTTCGTCACTGGCATTGAAGGTAATAGCCGTGTCAATCCATGGATTTATTGCTGCTATGTGGCAGATTTCGACCATGCTGCAGAATGTTCGCTTGCGTCTATTATTTGACGCGAAGGTCTCAAAGACGGTTAACACTGTACTGTTATCCACGGGATGGTTCTTTGTGGTATTTGGGAGAAGAAGATCCTCACCACTTTTGGCCACCTGCCGGAGTATCCAACATGCTCTAAGGCTATGCGTTGGTATTGTATCCGTTGTACTATGAATTTTGCAGGGTCCGTTGTACAGTTCCATACCCTGTAGAGGGTTTTTTGCTTTTTGGTAGTTGACCCGGGTGTATTGTGATAATGCACCCTTTTGTTTCGGACTGGGTTTGTATTTAGGGCCGGATTATCCCAAAAGTTTATTTTAGTTTTCCAGGCACTTTCCATCGCACAGTACTTTCGTACTATGGACGCCAAGTCAGCGAAGCATGTTATCTCACAGCGATTTATGGTGTTAAGGATTCCCTTGTCCATGCAATTATTGTAGAAAAATAGGATTGTGTCTTCCATGCGACAGTCCTTAACCTTGTTCATCGCAAGGAGGAATCTGGCCCAATAGTGATGTACTGTTTCCTGGGGCTCTTGCCTGATGTGGGAAAGATCGCTTATGTATGGGTGGGTGGGTGGAATCGAATCCGAACCCTCACCTGATCTGGGATCCAGGGGCCAAGGAATTTCCAATTTTGGAAGTTCGGGTTCCGGGGTGTGACCCGATAATCCTGGCCCACTACCTGACTCTAAGTTTAGGGATTGGATGTTGTCCTCCCACGAACGGGCGTCTGACTCAGAGAGCTCAGGAATCCGGACATAGTTGGTCCTCAAGATGGAGGAAAGGTCGCCGCATTGTTTCTCCACCACTGTAATATGATGGGTGACTGGTGGAGAGTTAATCTCCCTTTGATCGGGTTTAAGCCCAATCCGATCATAGTCTGTAGCGACTCCCAAGGCGGCGATGTGATCTAAGAGTTCGTTTAAGGAGGCGAGCTCCATTGGATACATCTGTTCGTCGAGTGCCGATTTGACGTGGAGGCTGCTTTCGATGACCCGAGAAGTCATCGTCGGCGCGGCGGCCGAACAGGCGGTCATGATGAAACCGCCTAGCCGAAGAGTTTGGCCGACAGCCAAAGCTGCCTCGATGGTAGTACCGTCTTTAAAGACGAGATGAGGCATCCTTCCTTCTGGCGACGACATAGAGGAACTCTCAATGAAAGCACCAATGTCGGTGTCAAAACCGGCGGATCTCAGGTAGGGGGTCCCGAACTGTGCGTCTAGGCGGATGGTAATAGGAGGCAGGGGACATGAAGTTTTACCTAGGTTCTGGCCCTCTTGATGGAGGTAAAACCCAAAGTCATGCTTGATTAATATTGATGATATGGGTAGTACAAGAGTAGATCTACCACGAGATCAAAGAGGCTAAACCCTAGAAGCTAGCCTATGGTATGATTGTCTCTTGTCCTACGG
The DNA here is from genome assembly GCA_034509565.1 of Triticum monococcum. Lineage (NCBI taxonomy): Eukaryota > Viridiplantae > Streptophyta > Magnoliopsida > Poales > Poaceae > Triticum > Triticum monococcum. The sequence continues at coordinate 527,062,744 of CM067847.1, forward strand.
ACTAAAACCCTCCGGTTTCTATAGACACCGGAGGGGGCTAGGGTTACACAAGGTCGGTTACAAAGGAGGAAATATACATATCCGTATTGCCTAGCTTGCCTTCCACGCCAAGTAGAGTCCCATCCGGACACGAGACGAAGTCTTCAATCTTGTATCTTCATAGTCCAGCAGTCCGGCCAAAGGATATGATCCGGCTGTCCGGAGACCCCCTAATTCCGGACTCCCTCACCCCCCTTGGCATCAAGTACCCAAAAGGGGTCATAACATCATCAAATAGTATCATCATCATCATCATCATCATCATGAGCACCACTACCACCAGCCTCATCAAGGAAATCAGCCCACTCAGGACCCGAGGGAAAGGCAAAGTTAGAAGGTGGTTCGTCAGGAAGATGTTCATCATCACTCACATCGAAAACTCTGTAGTCTCTCAGACGAGCCTTCAGAGCATTCTTGGAAGTGACCGTGCGAGTAACAACATCATGATTTTGGGAGAAGTGAAGAGGTAAAAACCTTCATCATGGCAGAGTGAGCCTTCCCAAGAAAGCGAGCAATGCGCCCAAAGGAGGCAGATCCGGAAGGAGTAGAACAAGTAGTAGGAGGAATGCTAGCAGTAGTTCTACGAGCATTAGCAGAAGAGTCCTTGGGGACCCAATCATCCGCCATGTGTGCGGGAATGACCCACCACTCATGCTAGTGAGTGCGAACAATGGGAAACGGAGCCACACTCTCAATGAATGCCTGAAGAAAGGGGGCATGAGGAAAGGCCCGCTTGTGCTGAAGACAAGTGAGACGGATCTCATGCCACAGAAAATGAGGGATATTGATCTTCCCTTTGGGAGACATATAGAGGCGATGCATGAGATCGATGCAGTAGCTATTGCAAGAGCCCTTGTCACCCATTTTTGGATAAATGGTGCGAATGACACGCTGAAAGATAATGTAGAAAGGAGAGCGCCAAATGGAGACTTGGTTCAGACCCTTCTGTTTCTCCTCATTAGTCATTTCATCTATAGGTTTGAGAAGATCCGCACAAACCTCGATGCCCTTGGGCCTATGGTTGGGGTCATCCCTATGGATTTTGAACCTAGTGTCAGGAAAACCAAGGGTAGCAACAAATTGTGAGTAATAGGCCATGAGCACAGTGTCGGAGGTCATCCAAGTGACAGTGTTATTTGGACCAAAGAAACAAGTGGCATAGAATTGATGAATGGCAGCTTGGTTAAAATCATGCTGAAATGCAAATGGAGCAACAAGATTAGACGACTCGATGACCTCAATAGCCCCCAGATATTTCACTGGATGAGCACGAATGTGTTCTAAGTCAATGCACATATGCAGAGACAGACCCTTAGGAATGATGATAGTGGTAAAAATGTCGGCCTGGACATTAGTGCGAAAGCGAGCATCTTGGGAGTCGCTAACAACAGAAAATTGTTCAACATCACAATGAAGCTTAAGATAGGAAGCAATGGGAACCTTGTCGAACCTTTTAATGTTGCGACCAAGAGGTAGTGGAGGTGTCGGATTTCGGGTTCCGGCAGACCCTTGAGGTTCGAACACTGGGGTGCGCGCAGAGATCTCTCCCCTACCGATCTACATCCAATCTCCTCGCGTGATCTAAGCTGGAATCAACGAACAACACAAGGGACACGAGGTTTATACTGGTTCGGGCCACCGTTGTGGTGTAATACCCTACTCCAGTGTGTGGTGTGGTGGATTGCCTCAGGAGCCGATGATGAACAGTACAAGGGAAGAACAGCCTCGTGAGAGGTGTTCTTGAGCTAGTGCGATGAACTGCTAGGGTGAGTTCAGTCGCCTCTCTCTCTCTCTGCTGGGGTTCTACCAGATCTCTAGCCGTCTCCCTCCTAGATCGCTCTCTGGATCCTTCTATCTTGTTCTCTCTATCTCGATGTCCCCCTACTCTCTGGTGGCTAGCTCTATTTATAAAGGCCCTGGGCCTCTTCCCAAAATAATGAGCGGGAAGGGCGCCAACAATTGGCCATTTTGAAGGGGAACATCTAGTACAAGTTATCCTGACCAAAGGTGGTCTTCGGCTGCCAAAAGTACTGGCGATGACGCCGTCTTGGGATCCACGGTGACCTCCGTCATGTCGCTCTGCTGGTCTTGCTCTCGTTGCACCGGAATGGTAACCTTTGCCCGATGCCTTGGCCTGTGCTTGCCCCCTTTGCACCAATGGGGAAACAAGGACACTGCGCAGGCCGGCGCCCGCCTGGTCTCGAACGTCATGGCTTGCATCACGAAGGCGTTTAAACTTGTGTTTGGCGTCATGAAACAATCTATGGCTTGTAATCTTTTCTTTGAATTTCCTGGAATTTGCATTTTTCTCCCCTACTTGCTCGCGCTCTACGTCGGCAGGGCCCGGCCCCGCGCATACCTCACCCAGCATTAGCCCCGACCGGAAACTAGGACGGGACTAAGGAGTGAGGGGCTACGTGGCAAGTTAGGCTCCTGAGTCGTGATGCTCAGGAGTCCTCCTTTACGCACAAGCAACAAGTAGGAAAGGGGGAATGAGGAGTGGATTGATCGTTCTACGTCAGCAGGGCCCGGCCCCACGCATACCTCACCCAGCGTTAGCCCCGACCGGAAACCAGGATGGGACTAAGGAGTGAGGGGCTACGGGGCAAGTTAGGCTCCTGAGTCACGATGCTCAGGAGTCCCCCTTGACGTTCAAACGGGTTTCCATACCTTGGCTCCGCTCGGGGAGGGGCGCGTGACGACCAGGTCCGAGGGACCTGGCTGGGTGGCGTGCGCTCGGGCGAGGCCCGGGCGTAGCCCCCGTGTCCAACCCCCTCGCGTGGCACTCTCAAGGGGAGGCATTGCGATGGTGCCGGACAATGAGCTCTGGGCTCCCTGAGGTTCATACGGCCATAGGCCGCCCTCAGTTGTTTATCACCAGCGCGGAGCATAGCGCTTCCGTATGTGTACGGGCATAGTCGCTCCTCGGCAGTGTCGTCAGCCAGCGCGGAGCATGGTGCTTCCACTGGTACGTGGGAGGGGGCTCCTCTCTGGGAGGAGCCCTCGGGGCGCGTACAGCCCCGCCCTAACACGTGGCCGGCACGGTAGGGCTAGGAGAGGTGTATCTGGGCACTCGTGAGCCAGCGCGGGACTCACGAGGCCCTACCTTGAGGCTGGTTGCGCCTGGCTCTGGGCCTTTATCAATGGTGCATTCCTGCAGGTTGGTTAGAATGCAAATGCTCTACGTCCTCAGGTCCCGGCCCTCGAGCAAGCTCAGCCGCCGCTGGTATGACAGGTCGCGATGTCGTGGGTCAAGGCCAGGGGTGAGGGCTGGAGAGCCAGTAGGAGCCCATGAGTCGTGATGCTCAGGTACCCCCCCTTTTTAACATGCAAGCGCTTTGCATGAAAGCGGAGAAGTCCGCGATAAGCAGTATGTGACAATTAAGCGCGAAAGAGCAAATTCATTTTAAGTAGACGCGGGAAAAGCAAACGCTGCAGGGCCAGGCCCGAGCAGCTCGAGGATGATGCAGCCCGAGGGGCGCCCCCAACAAGGTAAGTAAAGAGCATAAGCAAAACGGATACATGCCGCAGGGACGGACCCACGCGGCCTGGGAATGATGGGGCCCTGTGGGCGCAACCAGCTAAAAACGGAACTTAGAAAGATGTCACCTGGTGCCGTTGAAGATGGAGTGATGTTGAAGAAGCGGGCGATGCATGATGAAGACGTCGATCCTTACAAGCCCCCAGGCCCAGGAGCCTCGGGAGGCTCCAGGGGCACTAGTGGGTTTCCGAGGGCCTTCTCCATCTTCGCTAGGACCGCACCATGCCTGACCTCCTGAGCCTCCAGAATGCTCCTCAGCAGGCGCTGATGAGCGGCGACCGCGTTCGGCAGGCCGAGAGGCATGCGAACGTAGCTGTGAGGTGGACCCTCGCAACGCCCCGCGCGCGAAGGCCAGAGGCGCTCCAGAGACGCGGCTCGGTTGAGCCCTGGCACGTAATTGCAGACGCGCAGCCCACCATCCTCGCCTGGATGTGGGGCTAAGGTGGGCAAACGGCGGCTGTCGCGCATGACTCTCGACTCCTGTAGCTCCTGGGTGTTTCTTGCGATGAACTCCTGAGGGTTTGGTCTTCCTTGCCTTGTACCTTCCTCAGGGAAACATGCCTGGAAGCACCCCTCCAAGTGGTGCATGAGCGCCTCCCTCGCGACCTTGGCAAAGTCGGTGGCTCTCCAAGAAAGAGCCCCTGAGCCCTGCCTGAGGAGGGCGCCGGGCACGCCTTCCTATGCGGGAGAGGGTGGCGCTCCCTGATTAGGCGCAGATCCAGGCCCAACACCTCCGGAGGCGCCTGCCTCCTGATGGCTTGTGCCAGGCGAAACCTTCTTCTTCTTAAGGGTCGCCTCGGGAAGTCTTCCATTTTTGTGGTCCGGGTCTTCGATTTCTGCGGCTAGGAATGCGCGCTCAAGCGAACACACCGCGTCCCTTTCTTCACAGGGTACGGTGATGACTCCACCGCTTCCTGGCATTTTGAGGACATTGTATCCATGGTGAGTCACTGCCATGTACTTGGCCAGGGCTGGGTACCCGAGGATGGCGTTGTATGGCAGACGGATGTGGGCGACGTCGAAGTCGATGAGCTCGGTGCGGTAGTTGTTGTGCTGCCCAAAGGTGACTGGAAGGCGAACCTGCCCTATCGGAACAGTGGAACCATCAGTGACTCCTGAGAAGGGCTTGGTTGTCTGAAGCTGATCATACGGCACTTGGAGATTGTCGAACGTCTCGACGGACAGGGCATTGAGTCCTGGTCCGCCGTCAAGGAGGGTCCTGGTGACCTGCACGTTGCTGATGACTGGGGAGCAAAGCATCGGGAGGACCCCGGCCGTTGCCGCGCACTTGAGCTGATCCGCTGAGTTAAATGTGATAGCGCACGCGGACCACCTGAGAGGGCGCGTCGCCTCAAGATTGGGGAGGACTACATTCACCTCGCGAGCAAACTGCTTGAAGATGCGCTATGAGGCTGGGGCCTGCGCGCCACCCAAGATGTAAGCGATCACGCACGGCTCCTGGAAGCCCCCAGCTCCCTCGTCTTGATGTTGGTCTTCGTTCCTCCTTGGCGGTGGCGGTAGAGGAGGAAGGCCTGTGTTGCCGTGTGGGCGATCCTCATGAGGCTGATCTCTCTAGCCTCCCTCGCGAGGCTGGTCCTGCCAGTGATTCTCGCGAGGTCAGTCACGCCACCCTTGGCGAGGGCCATGGTCTTCCCATCGTCTGCCACCTCTTCCTCTTCCTTGGCCATAGCCCCTGTCGTTGCGTTCGGGGCGTCGGCCGACAAGCCCATCTCTCACGGCCCTGAGCTCTTGACATTCGTTGGTGTTGTGGGTGTGGAGGTCGTGGTACACACAGTATCGGCTGCCCTTGGATGACTCGGGCTAATCCCTGCCTCGCTTGGTGTCTGGTTCCGCTACAAGCATGGCAGCCCCCTTGCGCTTCACGTCCTTTGCCTTGGGCTTCTTCTCTTCTGGGTCGGCAGCCGGGCGTTCGAGGAGGGAAAGGCGCCCTTCCTCAGCCCTGGCGCACTTGGTCGCCAAGTTGAACAGCTCCAGAGATGTGCATAGGTCTTCATGGATTTCTAGCTCCTCCTTTATTTTGATGTCGCGTACGCCATCGGAGAAGGCCGAGATGATGGCTTCTTCAGTGACCTTGGGGATCTTGAGGCGAGCGTTGTTGAAGCACTGGATGTATTTTTACAGGGTTTCCCCTTGCTGCTACTTGATGCGGCACAGATCGCTCATGGCCGGGGGCCGGTCGCGAGTGCCTTGGAAGTTGGCGATGAAGCGAGTGCGCATCTCGTCCTGGGAGGAGATCATGCCAGGAGCCAGGTTTAGGAGCCAGGTGTGGGCCCCGTCCTTGAGCGCCATGGGGAACCAGTTCGCCATGACCCTTTCGTTTCCGTTGGCGGCTTCGATGCATAGCTCGTACAGCTGTAGGAACTCCGCGGGGTCCGCCGTGCCATCGTAGCAAGGGGGCAGGTCAGGCTTGAACTTGCCTGGCCATGCGACGCCGCGTAGCTCGGGGGTGAGAGCACGGCAACCTGCTGTGGCCACCGGTGCCTTTTGCTGGTACTGGGCTTGTTCCTGGGGATTACTGTGTGCCACCGCTTGGAGCAGCATGGGGTCTTGGCGTGGAGGTGCAGGGACGCGATCTTGGCGCACCGGCGCTGGGAGCGCGCGAGCACCTTCTTGGGGACGAAGGATCTCTTAGCAGCTCCTTTCTTGCTGCGCAGGCGCCGTACGTGGAGGGTCTCGCCCTGGGGCTGCGCGCCTTGGAGCCAGGGCGCCTTCTTGGGGAGGAGGTGGTGGAGGCACCTCCTGATACTCGCCTCCTGCGTGGAATGGAGGGCGAGGCAGCGAGAAGGACGATAAGGGGGAGCCCCCTGCGGTGCTTACGAGCTCGGTGATGCGGGCGAGCCAATCCTCGTAGAGGTCGTCGACGGGGCAATAGTGCAGGAGCTCTCTTGCCAGGAGCAGCGTGGCGTGCGTGTCCGTGGGGGCGCGACGGGCGTGGGACGACGAAGCGGCTAGAGTTAGCGATGGTGTGGCGGTGCGGCCTTCCCGCCGTACCGAAGGATGCTGGGACGAGGCCTGCTGCTCGTTCCCCGCCGGGCCGGTGGTGGCATTGGTGGCAGGCAACGGGGAACGACGAGGGCGTTCGCCAACGGGCGTCGTCTCGGCGACGCGGGTGGCGAGAGCAGCCCAGCGCTCGGCGCAAGCCCGACGAGCGTCAGCCATGGACACGAGGGAAGATCACACGCGAACAGCGGAAGAAAGATTCCGGCGCACCCCTACCTGGCGCACCAAATGTCGGATTTCGGGTTTCGGCAGACCCTTGAGGTTCGAACACTGGGGTGCGAGCGGAGATCTCTCCCCTACCGATCTACGTCCAATCTCCTCGCGCGATCTAAGCTGGAATCAACAAACAACACAAGGGACACGAGGTTTATACTGGTTCGGGCCACCGTTGTGGTGTAATACCCTACTCCAGTGTGTGGTGTGGTGGATTGCCTCAGGGGCTGATGATGAACAGTACAAGGGAAGAACAGCCTCGAGAGAGGTGTTCTTGAGCTGGTGCGATGAACTGCTAGGGTGAGTTCAGTCGCCTCTCTCTCTCTCTCTCTGCTGGGGTTCTACCAAATCTCTAGCCGTCTCCCTCCTAGATCGCTCTCTGGATCCTTCTATCTTGTTCTCTCTATCTCGATGTCCCCCTACTCTGTGGTGGCTAGCTCTATTTATAGAGGCCCTGGGCCTCTTCCCAAAATAATGAGCGGAAAGGGAGCCAACAATTGGCCATTTTGAAGGGGAACATCTAGTACAAGTTATCCAGACCAAAGGTGGTCTTCGGCTGCCAAAAGTACTGGTGATGACGTCGTCTTGGGCTCCACGGTGACCTCCATCCTGCCGCTCTTCTGGTCTTGGTCTCGTTGCACCGGAATGGTAACCTTTGCCCGATGCCTTGGCATGTGCTTGCCCCCTTTGCACCAAAGGGGAAACAAGGACACTGCACAGGCACGCAAGTCTGGGTACCCCCATTCCTAGGACACCGACAAAAACCCTACTACTGCTTTGGTGAATTGATGGTGGAATGGTGGTGGTGGGGCCTAGTACACTTGCCCGGTAGGGGCGACAGTGGCTATGCGCGTATGGGGGTGTGAGTTATCCAACCTTCTAACCCTTTCTACGGTTTCCATGGGCCTCCGTTTATAGATTAAGTGGTCACCACAATGGAAAAGTAGTCATTGTGCACTGATAAGATAGCAAACAGTGCTATCATACCTAACTCTGTTGGCTGACGGGGCGCATCAAATGCACCACTCAATGTCACGTCACTGGGCGCCCGGCAAGCCTTGCCGGGCTATCTCGCCAGCTCCACGCCTGCTTTCTTGACACGTCGCAGGACAGGTGTCATCTGGTGAGGGAGCCCCAGGCCCCCGCCGGAGTTACAATGAGGTCTAGGGGCACCCTCCTGAAGAAGACATCGGCCGGGGTCCCGACAAAGAGCGGGTCGGCGCTGTCTCCCAAGGTGGCGCCCCTGTTCTAACATTGTTCGATGCTGTCGCAGGGCCGGCTGCCGTGACCTCGTCCGCTCCTGGGACTCCCGGGCCGGTGGCCCGGGCTGCGAGGCCCCCGGGCTCCGTGCTTCCGAAGAGGCTGAGGGATTACGGCGCCATGGACCAGTAAGTACCTTGCCTTGATTTCATTCCTTCTTCAGCTGCTCCTTCCTGACGCTTTTCCTTTGCGCCATCAAGCCAATGTTGGTGGCGAAGAAGAAGAGAGAGGGAGCGACCGCACCCCCTCTGGTGCGGATAGGCAACGACGGTGCCCGTGCCTCTCCGGCCCAATCGTCCTCGCGAGGTGCAGAGGACCGTCCTCAAGAGAAAACGGCCTCACCAGCCCAGCCATCTCCAAAGGCATCCATCCCCAACTCGACGGCCGCGGTCCCAAAGGCTCGGGAGCCCCCGGCCCCTTCTTCTGCTGTCGCCGACTCGCAGGCGGTGATTCTGTCTCCTCCTCTAGTCATAGCGCCGGTCCGCGATCCAGCTGCTTCACTAGACGCTCTGGAGGAGGCTCTTGTCGTGATGACCCAGCTTCGGGGTGACCTTCGAGGCGTCGACCATCATTTGGCATCAGGGCGCCTGGAGTTGATCTCGGGGTGGCTGCGGTCCGACACGTCCATGAGCACGGCCTGGGGTCAGGCCATGGCGGCTTCCGAGGAGGGCAAGCGGACCATCGACCAGGCCACGGCCGCCCGCAAGGCGGCGTTAAAGGATGCCGAAGCCGCCAAGGAGTGTTGCTAGGTGATGGAGGCCGAGCTGGAGACCATACACAATGAGCGCGCGGCCGAGGCTCGCGATCGCAAAGCGGAGTAGGAGAAGATGAAGGCCCGAGAGGACATGGTCGCCGGTCGTGACGCTGAACTGGCACAGGCGCAGGCCGCGGAGCGCGGCCACCTGAAGAAGTTGGAGGAGGAGGAGGTGGAAGCGGAGAGGGATGAGCTGGAAATTAAGGCAAAGGTGCTTGCCGAGGATCGCGAGGCCTTCAAGTCTCTTGAGGAGAGGTCCCACAAGGTGCTGCATGGGCTCTACAAGAAAGGTTTGGAGAAGCCTTTGGTGACAGATGACGATGGCCCCACCCAACTGCTTCCTCAGCTCGTCATGGCAGTCGAGGATGTCGTTGACGGAATCGGCCCCATGGTGGAGGGGGAAGCGTGTGCGCTTTCCTCATCGGCCCTGACGTGCGTCCTCAGCCACATTCACCTTCATGACCCCAATGCCGACCTTGGTGTCCTTCTCGAGCCTGTGGATGAGGGGCGCTGTGAAGCTGCTGCAAAGGCCGTGAAGGGCCAGGTGGAGGCCTTGCTGAAGAAGTTCCTTGACATCGACTCCGCACCTCCAGCTGATGGTGTCGCCGATCCCTCGACCAAGGCCGACGGCACGGGTGACGGTGACGCTGCCGACGAGCGGGCACTTCCGGATGATGGCGTCCAAGGCTGAAGAGGAGGATCGCTGGTAGACGATGGTGCTCCTTCCAGCTTTTACTTTCCTGCAACATGCAACGTGCCTCGTGGAGGCATTAAAACTCTTGTTTGGTATTTAAGGAACAAAATGTTTAGTACTATCTCGTTAAGATTCGGTGACCTCCTTCTCGTTTGCTTGATGTTCTACGTCGGCAGGGCCCGACCGCGTGCATACCTCAGCTGTCGTTGGACCGTCCGGATCACCAGGATGGGACCAAGGGGTGAGGGGCTATGTGGCCAGTTAGGCTCCTGAGTCGCGATGCTCTGGAGTCCCCCTTGACGCGCAAACAGCCTGCGAAGAGGAGATGTGAAAGTAGGCCTTAGTGTTCTACGTCAGCAGAGCCCGACCGCGCGCATACCTCAGCCTCCGTTGGACCATCCGGATCACCACGACGAGACCAAGGGGTGAGGGGCTACGTGGCCAGTTAGGATCCTGAGTCGCGATGCTCAGGAGTCCCCCTTGACGCGCAAACAGACCTTCATACCTATCCCCACCGAGGTCCCGCTCGGGAGGGGCACGCGACGATTAGGTCCGAGGGACCTAGCAAGGCGGCGTACGCTAGGTGTCACCTGAGCATAGGCCATGTGCCCAGCCACCTATCGCGACTCTCACGAGGGGAAAGCGTTGCGGTGAGGCCGGGCACTCAGCCGGGTGGCTCCCTGAGGTTGATGCGGCCACGGGGCCGCCCTCAGTTGTTTATCACCGGCACGGAGCATAGAGCTTCTGCACTTGCACAGGCATAGCCGCTCCTCGACCGTGTCGACTGGCAGCACGGAGCATGGTGCTTCTGTAGGATCTAGAAGAAGGAGTGTCTGGAGGGGGGTGAATAGACACTTAATGCTAAAGTTGCACTTTTTAAGCTTTTTTGGTTTAAGTGGAGTTCGGGCACAATTTTAACATACACAATACATATCAAGCAAGCATGCAAAGAGAATATAGGCAGCGGAAAGTAAAGCATGCAACTTGCAAGAATGTAACGGGAAGGGTTTGGAGGATTCAAACGCAATTGGAGACACGGATGTTTTTCCCGTGGTTCGGATAGGTGGTGCTATCCTACATCCACGTTGATGGAGACTTCAACCCATGAAGGGTAACGGTTGCGCGAGTCCACGGAGGGCTCCACCCACGAAGGGTCCATGAAGAAGCAACCTTGCCTATTCCACCATGGCCATCGCCCACGAAGGACTTGCCTCACTAGCGGTAGATCTTCACGAAGTAGGCGATCTCCTTGCCCTTACAAACTCCTTGGTTCAACTCGACAATCTTGTCAGAGGCTCCCAAGTGACACCTAGCCAATCTAGGAGACACCACTCTCCAAGAAGTAACAAATGGTGTGTTGATGATGAACTCCTTGCTCTTGTGCTTCAAATGATAGTCTCCCCAACACTCAACTCTCTCTCATAGGATTTGGATCTGATGGAAAGAAGATTTGAGTGGAAAGCAACTTGGGGAAGGCTAGAGATCAAGATTCATATGGTAAGAATGGAATATCTTGGTCTCAACACATGAGTAGGTGGTTCTTTCTCAGAACATATGAGTAGGAATGGTGTATGTGTTCTGATGGCTCTCTCTGCGAATGAAGAGGAGGTGGAGGGGTATTTATAGCCTCCACACAAAATCCAACCGTTACACACAATCTACCAATCTCGGTGGGACCGAATCAGAAAACTCGGTCTGACCGAAATAGTAAACCTAGTGACCGTTAGGAATTTCGGTGGGACTGAGATGCAACTCGGTAGGACCGATTCGGTTAGGGTTTGGGCATAACGTAATCTCGGTGAGACCGATCGCACAAACTCGGTGAGACCGAGTTCGGCAATTAGCTAACCAGAGAGTTGATCAGGCAAACTCGGTGGGACCGACTTGCTCTTTCGTTGAGACCGAAAAGTTACAAGAAGGAAACAAAGAGTTTGCATTGCATTCTCGGTGGGACCGATTCGCTCTTTTCGGTGAGACCGAAAAGTTACGAAAGGGAAACAAAGAGTTTGCAAGCCCATCTCGGTGAGACCGAGATCCGTATCGGTAGGACTGAATTGCTAGGGTTTGGCAGTGGCAAATGACAATGAAACTCGGTGGCGCCGGATTGACAGAATCGGTATGACCGAGTTTGGCTTAGGGTTTAGGTCATTTGTGGAAGTGGGAAAGTAGCTGAGGATTTTGGAGCATATCATTAAGCACAGAAAGCAAGAGGCTCATTAAGCAACACCTCATCCCTTCTGTTGGAAATATGCCCTAGAGGCAATAATAAAAGCATTATTATTATATTTCCTTGTTCATGGTAATTGTCTTTATTCATGCTATAATTGTGTTATCCGGAGATCGTAATACATGTGTGAATAACAGACACCAACATGTCCCTAGTAAGCCTCTAGTTGACTAGCTCGTTGATCAACAGATAGTCATGGTTTCCTGGCTATGGACATTGAATGTCAGTGATAACGAGATCACATCATTAAGAGAATGATGTGATGGACAAGACCCAATCCTAAACATAGCATAAAGACCGTATAGTTCGTTTGCTAGAGTTTTGCAATGTCAAGTATCTTTTCCTTCGACCATGAGATCGTGTAACTCCCGGATACCGTAAGAGTGCTTTGGGTGTACCAAACGTCACAACGTAACTGGGTGACTATAAAGGTAAACTACGGGTATCTCCAAAAGTGTCTGTTGGGTTGACACGGATCAAGACTGGGATTTGTCACTCCGTATGACGGAGAGGTATCACTGGGCCCACTCAGTAATACATCATCATAATGAGCTCAAAGTGACCAAGTGTCTGGTCACGGGATCATGCATTACGGTACGAGTAAAGTGACTTGCTGGTAACGAGATTGAACGAGGTATTGGGATACCGACGATCGAATCTCGGGCAAGTAATATATCGATTGACAAAGGGAATTGCATACGGGGTTGATTGAATCCTCGACATCGTGGTTCATCCGATGAGATCATCGTGGAGCATGTGGGAGTCAACATGGGTATCCAGATCCCGCTGTTGGTTATTGACCGGAGAGTCGTCTCGGTCATGTCTGCATGTCTCCCGAACCCGTAGGGTCTACACACTTAAGGTTCGGTGACGCTAGGGTTGTGAAGATATGTATATGCAGTAACCCGAATGTTGTTCGGAGTCCCGGATGAGATCCCGGATGTCACGAGCAGTTCCGGAATGGTCCGGAGGTAAAGCATTATATATAGGAAGTGCTGTTTCGGCCATCGGGACAAGTTTCGGGGTTACCGGTATTGTACCGGGACCACCGGAAGGGTCCCGGGGGTCCACCGGGTGGGGCCACCTATCCCGGAGGGCCCCATGGGCTGAAGTGGGAAGGGACCCAGCCCTTAGTGGGCTGGGGCGCCACCCCCTAAGGGCCCATGCGCCTAGGGTTAGGGGAAACCCTAAAGGGGGGGCACCCCCTTGCCTTGGGGGGCAAGCCCCCCACCCTTGGCCGCCGCCCCACCCTAGGAGATCCATCTCCTAGGGCCGGCGCCCCCCCCCCCCCTTGGCACCACTATATATAGTGGGGAAGAGGAGGGACTTGAGACTACGCTTTTGGTGGATCCCTCTCTCCCTGTTACGTCTCTCTCTCGTAGTACACGGCGAAGCCCTGCTGTCGTGACGCCCTGCATCCACCACCACGCCGTCGTGCTGCTGGATCATCATCAATCTCTCCTCCCCCCTTGCTGGATCAAGAAGGAGGAGACGTCTCCCGTCCCGTACGTGTGTTGAACGCGGAGGTGCCGTCCGTTCGGCACTTGGTCATCGGTGATTTGGATGACGTCGTGTTCGACTACATCATCCCCGTTCTTTGAACGCTTCCGCACGCGATCTACAAAGGTATGTAGATGCATCTGATGACTCGTTGCTAGATGAACTCCTAGATGGATCTTGGTGAAACGAGTAGGAAAATTTTTGTTTTCTGCAACGTTCCCCAACAGTGGCATCATGAGCTAGGTCTATGCGTAGTTCTTCTTGCGCGAGTAGAACACAATTTGTTGTGGGCGTGGATTTGTCAACTTTCTTGCCGCTGCTAGTCTTTTCTTGCTTCAGCGGTATTGTGGGATGAAGCGGCCCGGACCAACCTTACACGTACGCTTACGTGAGACCGGTTCCACCGACTAACATGCACTAGTTGCATAAGGTGGCTGGCGGGTGTCTGTCTTTCCTCCTTTAGTTGGAGCGGATTCGATGAACAGGGTCCTTATGAAGGGTAAATAGAAGTTGACAAATCACGTTGTGGCTTTCACGTAGGTAAGAAAACGTTCTTGCTAGAACCCTAATTCAGCCACGTAAAACTTGCAACAACAATTAGAGGACGTCTAACTTGTTTTTGCAGCAAGTGGTTTGTGATATGATATGGCCAAAGTTGTGATGAATGATGAATGATCTATATGTGATGTATGAGATGTTCATGCTATTGTAATAGGAATCACGACTTGCATGTCGATGAGTATGACAACCGGCAGGAGCCATAGGAGTTGTCTTTATTCTTTTATATGACCTGCGTGTCATTTAGAAACGCCATGTAAATTACTTTACTTTATTGCTAAACGCGTTAGCCATAGTAGTAGAAGTAATAGTTGGCGAGCAACTTCATGGAGACACGATGATGGAGATCATGATGATGGAGATCATGGTGTCAAGCCGGTGACAAGATGATCATGGAGCCCCAAGATGGAGATCAAAGGAGCTATGTGATATTGGCCATATCATGTCACGTTTATTATTTGATTGCATGTGATGTTTATCATGTTTCTGCATCTTGTTTACTTAGAACGACGGTAGTAAATAAGATGATCCCTCATAATAATTTCAAGAAGTGTTCCCCCTAACTGTGCACCATTGCGACAGTTCGTTGTTTCGAAGCACCACGTGATGATCGGATGTGATAGATTCTAACGTTCACATACAACGGGTGTAAGACAGATTTACACATGCAAACACTTAGGTTGACTTGACGAGCCTAGCATGTACAGACATGGCCTCGGAACACAGAAGACCGAAAGGTCGAGCATGAGTCGTATAGAAGATACGATCAACATGAAGATGTTCACCGATGTTGACTAGTCCGTCTCACGTGATGATCGGACACGGCCTAGTTAACTCGGATCATGTTATACTTAGATGACTAGAAGAGGGATGTCTATCTAAGTGGGAGTTCATAAATAATTTGATTTGATGAACTTAATTATCATGAACTTAGTCTAAAATATTTACAATATGTCTTGTAGATCAAATGGCCAACGTAGTCCTCAACTTCAACGCGTTCCTAGAGAAAACCAAGCTGAAAGACGATGGCAGCAACTACACGGACTGGGTCCGAAACCTGAGGATCATCCTCATAGCTGCCAAGAAAGATTATGTCCTACAAGCACCGCTGGGTGACGCACCTGTCCTCCCTGCTGAACAAGACGTTATGAACGCTTGGCAGGCACGTACCGATGACTACTCCCTTGTTCAATGCGGCATGCTTTACAGCTTAGAGCCGGGGCTCCAATAACGTTTTGAGAGACACGGAGCATATGAGATGTTCGAAGAGCTGAAAATGGTTTTTCAAGCTCATGCCCGGGTCGAGAGATATCAAGTCTCCGACAAATTCTTCAGCTGTAAGATGGAGGAAAACAGTTCTGTCAGTGAGCACATACTCACTATGTCTGGGTTGCATAACCGCTTGACTCAGCTGGGAGTTAATCTCCTGGATGATGCGGTCATTGACAGAATCCTCCAGTCGCTTCCACCGAGCTACAAGAGCTTTGTGATGAACTTCAATATGCAGGGGATGGAAAAGACCATTCCTAAAGTATTTGCTATGCTGAAATCAGCAGAGGTAGAAGTCAAGAAGGAACATCAAGTGTTGATGGTGAATAAAACCACTAAGTTCAAGAAGGGTAAGGGTAAAAAGGACTTCAAGAAGGACGGCAAGGAAGTTGCCGCGCCCGGCAAGCAAGCTGCCGGGAAGAAGCCAAAGAATGGACCCAAGCCCGAGACTGAGTGTTTTTATTGCAAGGGAAGTGGTCACTGGAAGCGGAATTGCCCCAAATACTTAGCAGACAAGAAGGCCGGCAAAACAAAAGGTATATGTGATATACATGTAATTGATGTGTACCTAACCAGTACTCGTAGTAGCTCTTGGGTATTTGATACCGGTGCAGTTGCTCACATTTGTAACTCAAAGCAGGAGCTGCAAAATAAACGGAGACTGGCGAAGGACGAGGTGACGATGCGCGTCGGGAATGGTTCCAAGGTCGATGTGATCGCCGTCGGCACGCTGCCTCTTCATTTACCTACGGGATTAGTTTTAAACCTCAATAATTGTTATTTAGTGCCAGCTTTGAGCATGAACATTGTATCGAGATCTTGTTTAATTCGAGATGGCTACTCATTTAAATCCGAGAATAATGGTTGTTCTATTTATATGAGAGATATGTTTTATGGTCATGCTCCTATGGTGAATGGTTTATTCTTAATGAATCTCGAGCGTAATGCTACACATGTTCATAGTGTGAATACCAAAAGATGTAAGGTTGATAATGATAGTCCCACATACCTGTGGCACTGCCGCCTTGGTCACATAGGTGTCAAACGCATGAAGAAGCTCCATGCAGATGGACTTTTAGAGTCTCTTGATTATGAATCATTTGACACGTGCGAACCATGCCTCATGGGTAAAATGACCAAGACTCCATTCTCAGGAACAATGGAGCGAGCAACCAACTTATTGGAAATCATACATACTGATGTGTGCGGTCCAATGAGTGTTGAGGCTCGCGGTGGCTATCGTTATGTTCTCACTCTCACTGATGACTTGAGTAGATATGGGTATGTCTACTTAATGAAACACAAGTCTGAAACCTTTGAAAAGTTCAAGGAATTTCAGAGTGAGGTTGAGAATCAACGTGACAGGAAAATCAAGTTTCTACGATCAGATCATGGAGGAGAATACTTGAGTCACGAATTTGGCACACACTTAAGAAAATGTGGAATAGTTTCACAACTAACGCCGCCTGGAACACCTCAGCGTAACGGTGTGTCCGAACGTCGTAATCGCACTCTATTAGATATGGTGTGGTCTATGATGTCTCTTACCGATTTACCGCTATCTTTTTGGGGCTATGCTTTAGAGACTGTCGCATTCACTTTAAATAGGGCTCCGTCGAAATCCGTTGAGACGACACCGTATGAATTATGGTTTGGGAAGAAACCTAAGCTGTCGTTTCTAAAAGTTTGGGGATGCGATGCTTATGTCAAGAAACTTCAACCTGAAAAGCTCGAACCCAAGTCGGAAAAATGCGTCTTCATAGGATACCCTAAAGAAACTATTGGGTATACCTTCTACCTCAGATCCGAAGGCAAGGTCTTTGTTGCCAAGAATGGATCCTTTCTAGAGAAGGAGTTTCTCTCGAAAGAAGTATGTGGGAGGAAAGTAGAACTTGATGAAGTATTGCCTCTTGAACCGGAAAATGGCGCAACTCAAGAAAATGTTCCTGAGGTGCCAGCACCGACTAGAGAGGAAGTTAATGATAATGATCAAGATACTTCTGATCCAGCTCCTACTGAAATTCGAAGGTCCACAAGGACACGTTCCGCACCAGAGTGGTACGGCAACCCTGTCTTGGAAATCATGTCGTTAGACAACGGTGAACCTTCGAACTATGAAGAAGCGATGGCGGGCCCGGATTCCGACAAATGGCTAGAAGCCATGAAATCCGAGATAGGATCCATGTATGAAAACGAAGTATGGACTTTGACTGACTTGCCCGTTGAACGGCGAGCCATAGAAAATAAATGGATCTTTAAGAAGAAGACAGACGCGGATGGTAATGTGACCATCTATAAAGCTCGGCTTGTCGCTAAGGGTTATCGACAAGTTCAAGGGGTTGACTACGATGAGACTTTCTCACCGGTAGCGAAGCTAAAGTCCGTCTGAATCATGTTAGCAATTGCCGCATTCTACGATTATGAAATATGGCAAATGGACGTCAAAACGGCATTCCTTAATGGTTACCTTAAGGAAGAATTGTATATGATGCAGCCGGAAGGTTTTGTCGATCCTAAGAATGCTGACAAAGTATGCAAGCTCCAACGCTCGATTTATGGGCTGGTGCAAGCATCTCGGAGTTGGAACATTCGCTTTGATGAGATGATCAAAGCGTTTGGGTTTACACAGACTTATGGAGAAGCCTGTGTTTACAAGAAAGTGAGTGGGAGCTCTGTAGCATTTCTCATACTATATGTAGATGACATACTTTTGATGGGAAATGATATAGAACTCTTGGACAGCATCAAGGCCTACTTGAATAAGAGTTTTTCAATGAAGGACCTTGGAGAAGCTGCGTATATATTAGGCATCAAGATCTATAGAGATAGATCGAGACGCCTCATAGGTCTTTCACAAAGTACATACCTTGAGAAGATATTGAAGAAGTTCAATATGGATCAGTCTAAGAAGGGGTTCTTGCCTGTGTTGCAGGGTATGAAATTGAGCTCAGCTCAAAGTCCGACCACGGCAGAAGAAATAGAAGAGATGAGTGTCATCCCCTATGCCTCAGCCATAGGTTCTATTATGTATGCCATGCTGTGTACCAGACCTGATGTAAACCTTGCAGTAAGTTTGGTAGGAAGGTACCAAAGTAATCCCGGCAAGGAACACTGGACAGCGGTCAAGAATATCCTAAAGTACCTGAAAAGGACTAAGGAGATGTTTCTCGTTTATGGAGGTGATGAAGAGCTCGTCGTAAAGGGTTACGTCGACGCTAGCTTCGACACAGATCTGGATGACTCAAAGTCACAAACCGGATACGTGTATATTTTGAATGGTGGGGCAGTAAGCTGGTGCAGTTGCAAGCAGAGCATCGTGGCGGGATCTACATGTGAAGCGGAGTACATGGCAGCCTCGGAGGCAGCACATGAAGCAATTTGGGTGAAGGAGTTCATCACCGACCTCGGAGTCATACCCAATGCGTCGGGGCCGATCAAGCTCTTCTGTGACAACACTGGAGCTATTGCACTTGCCAAGGAGCCCAGGTTTCACAAGAAGACAAGGCACATCAAGCGTCGCTTCAACTCCATTCGTGAAAATGTTCAAGATGGAGACATAGATATTTGTAAAGTACATACGGACCTGAATGTAGCAGATCCGTTGACTAAACCTCTCCCTAGGGCAAAACATGATCAACACCAGAATTCCATGGGTGTTCGATTCATCACAATGTAACTAGATTATTGACTCTAGTGCAAGTGGGAGACTGTTGGAAATATGCACTAGAGGCAATAATAAAAGCATTATTATTATATTTCCTTGTTCATGGTAATTGTCTTTATTCATGCTATAATTGTGTTATCCAGAAATCGTAATACATGTGTGAATAACAGACACCAACATGTCCCTAGTAAGCCTCTAGTTGACTAGCTCGTTGATCAACAGATAGTCATGGTTTCCTGGCTATGGACATTGAATGTCATTGATAATGAGATCACATCATGAAGAGAATGATGTGATGAACAAGACCTAATCCTAAACATAGCATAAAGATCGTATAGTTCGTTTGCTAGAGTTTTGCAATGTCAAGTATCTTTTCCTTAGACCATGAGATCGTGTAACTCCCGGATACCGTAAGAGTTCTTTGGGTGTACCAAACGTCACAACGTAACTGGGTGACTATAAAGGTAAACTACGGGTATCTCTGAAAGTGTCTGTTGGGTTGACACGGATCAATACTGGGATTTGTCACTCCGTATGACAGAGAGGTATCACTGGGCCCACTCGGTAATGCATCATCATAATGAGCTCAAAGTGACCAAGTGTCTGGTCACGGGATCATGCATTACGGTACGAGTAAAGTGACTTGCCGGTAACGAGATTGAATGAGGTATTGGGATACCGACGATCGAATCTCGGGCAAGTAATATATCGATTGACAAAGGGAATTGCATACGGGGTTGATTGAATCCTCGACATCGTGGTTCATCCGATGAGATCATCGTGGAGCATGTGGGAACCAACATGGGTATCCAGATCCCGCTATTGGTTATTGGCCGGAGAGTCGTCTCGGTCATGTCTGCATGTCTCCCGAACCCGTAGGGTCTACACACTTAAGGTTCGGTGACGCTAGGGTTGTGAAGATATGTATATGCAGTAACCCGAATGTTGTTCGGAGTCCCGGATGAGATCCCGGACGTCACGAGGAGTTCCGGAATGGTCCGGAGGTAAAGAATTATATATAGGAAGTGCTGTTTCGGCCATCGGGACAAGTTTCGGGGTTACCGGTATTGTACCGGGACCACCGGAAGGGTCCCGGGGGTCCACCGGGTGCGGCCACCTATCCCGGAGAGCCCCATGGGATGAAGTGGGAAGGGACCCAGCCCTTAGTGGGCTGGGGAGCCACCCCCTAAGGGCCCATGCACCTAGGGTTAGGGGAAACCCTAAAGGGGGGGCGCCCCCTTGCCATGGGGGGCAAGCCCCCCACCCTTGGCCGCCGCCCCACCCTAGGAGATCCATCTCCTAGGGCCGGCGCCCCCCCCTTGGCACCCCTATATATAGTGGGGGAGAGGAGGGACTTGAGACTACGCTTTTGGTGGATCCCTCTCTCCCTGTTACGTCTCTCTCTCTTGTAGTACACGGCGAGGCCCTGCTGTCGTGACGCCCTGCATCCACCACCACGCCGTCGTGTTGCTGGATCATCATCAACCTCTCCTCCCCCCTTGCTGGATCAAGAAGGAGGAGACGTCTCCCGTCCCGTACGTGTGTTGAACACGGAGGTGCCGTCCGTTCGGCACTTGGTCATCGGTGATTTGGATCACGTCGTGTTCGACTACATCATCCCCGTTCTTTGAACGCTTCCGCACGCGATCTACAAAGGTATGTAGATGCATCTGATGACTCGTTGCTAGATGAACTCCTAGATGGATCTTGGTGAAACGAGTAGGAAATTTTTTTGTTTTGTGCAACGTTCCCCAACACCTTCTTGATAGTATTGGCTTTTCCTAAAGACTCAATGTGATCTTGGATCACTAAAATATATAAAATGAAGAGTCTTGAGCTTGAAGCTTTAGCCAATCCTTTGTCCTTAGCATCTTGAAGAGGTTCCCACAACCTTTAGTCCATGCCACTCCATTGTTGAACTTATCTGAAATATACTAGGTAAAGGTATTAGTCCAACAAGAGATATGTTGTCATCAATTGCCAAAACCACCTAGGGAGCACTTGTGCTTTCAATCTCCCCCTTTTTGGTAATTGATGGCAACATACATCAAAGCTTTAGATAAAGATATAAAGAACAGCAAGTAAAGCTTTGGAAGGACATGTAACAAGCATAGGCTCCCCCTACATGTATGCACTCATGTGAATATGAAATATAGAGGCATGTGAGGGCATAACCATGACAGAGTGGGCAATGTGTTACATGTATCTTGGCCATATGCATCAGAGTAAACGATTGTTAAGGAAAATACCTTCATGCTCATGAGTCCTTCTTGCAAACAGTATGTACATAAGCAAGAACTTCTCGTACTCATGATTTTGATGCATACACTTACCTTGTAGTTTTTGGTTGACTTAGGACGGAATGAACCTGCACAGACAAGGTTAGATAACATAGGTACATCCACTAGCCAGAGTAAACTGAAGAAACCACAAGAATACCAAGACTGGGATGACATGTAGAGAGTAAGTACTAGGTACTGCATTGAATTCAACATGTCCCCAAGAGTAAAGATATGCAATGAATTTGACTGATTTCTTTCCCATAGGTGTCTTGCTCCCCCTGAATCTTATATGGGATATTGGGAGAAGATAGGGAATAGAAAATGAGAGCTGAAAGAAACAAAACAAATGAACATGTCTTTCCCCCTAAAAAGACATGTGACATCTCTCCTCTTGATCATCAAGCATCTGGGATCCTTGAGTATTGTCTCTCCCCCTAGGGATCTCTTTCTCCCCCTTAATACATTATCTGGGACATCTGGGATCCTTGAGATGTTCTCTCCCCCTTTAGTGCTTTGATGTGATCTCTTTCTCCCCGAAGATATGCTTTAATGTGATCTCTCTCTCCCCCTTTGACATCAATTTCCAAGAAGGTTCTTCTGGAATCCGTCCAAAAGGTTTGGTCCTTGAGACTCAGCATAAAGCAAAGAATAAAATTGGGATGCTTGTAGAGGACAAGATTCATTGAGTGGAGCTGGATCAGAAGAATTATAGGTTATGTGACAAACTGTTTTTCCTGTTGCGAAGTCGGTGGCACCGAGTGGTATGATTTGGTGGTACCGAAGGAATTTGGTTGGACCGAAAATTACAATTCGGTGAGACCGAGTTCACATAGAGAAAAACACTTGTCACCTCAGCTCACTAGACATGCAGGATCTCACAAAGATTTGCAATGAATTGAATGCGGAAAATGCAGAATAAAAAGAAATGAAAAGAAACTGAAGGATCTAGATGAAGTAGAAGGAAACAAATAAACAAGCATGAGACAAATGCAGTAACACAGAAAGAAACACAAGAGAACTTCATCTAGAGTTGGGCGGTGACATAGTCACCTATGTTAGAGTATATTGACTTAGGAGTCAAGTGAGAACACTTGATCATAGGTCATACTCATCGTGGATTAGTCATAAGCTCATGTCTTGCATGTGTCCAATGGAGTTCCTACTCCACGTTTGAAGCATCAATGATGTTCAATTCTCCTCTTAGCCTGCAAAATACTTTCTCATCAAGTGGTTTAGTGAATATATCCGCTAATTGCTTGTTAGTGCGAACATGCTTAAGATTAATGTCACCCTTAGCAACATGATCTCGAATGAAATGATGACGAACTTCAATATGCTTAGTTCGAGAATGTTGTACGGGATTATGACCAATTTTGATAGCACTTTCATTGTCACAAAGCAGTGGAACATGTTTCACATAAATTCCATAATCTTTAAGAGTTTGGGTCATCCAAAGTAATTGAGCACAACATGAACCAGCGGCAATGTATTCCGCTTCGGTGGTGGATAAGGATACCGAGTTTTGTTTCTTGGAGGACCAAGACACAAGAGATCTGCCAAGAAATTGATAGGTACCCGAAGTGGACTTCCTATCAACCTTGTCTCCAGCATAATCCGAGTCAGAATAGCCAACAAGATCAAAAGAAGACCTCTTAGGATACCAAATCCCAAAGTTTGGTGTGTGAATTAAGTATCTCACTATCCTTTTCACAGCCTTAAGATGACATTCTTTAGGAGCAGCTTGATATCGTGCACACATGCATACACTTAGCATAATATCGGGACGTGAAGCACATAGGTATAGTAATGAACCAATCATAGAACGATAAACCTTTTGATCAACCGGTTCACCACCTTTGGTCAAATCATTATGTCCACTAGTGGGCATGGGTGTAGACATACCTTTGCACTCTTGCATATTGAACTTCTTGAATAAGTCCTTAGTGTACTTCGTTTGAGAGACAAATGTACCTTCCTTAGTTTGCTTGATTTGCAAACCAAGAAAGAATTTGAGTTCACTCATCATAGACATCTCATACTTCTCTGACATTAGCTTTCCAAACTTTTCACTAAAGAGAGGGTTAGTTGAACCAAATATGATATCATCAACATAGATTTGACATACAAATAGTTCTCCATTAACCCCTTTAGTGAAGAGAGTAGAATCAATTTTACCAATTTCAAAACCACTTGCAATAAGGAACTTGGTCAAGCATTTATACCATGCTCTAGGAGCTTGTTTAAGACCATAAAGAGCTTTGTGAAGTTTGTAAACATGATTAGGTTTCTTAGGATTGACAAAGCCGGGAGGTTGTTTGACATAAACTTCCTCCTCTATTTCACCATTTAGAAAAGCACTCTTAATGTCCATTTGGTACAAGGTGATATTATGGTGATTAGCATAGGCAAATAAGATGTGAATGGACTCAAGTCTAGCAACGGGAGCATATGTCTCACCATAGTCCATACCTTCGACTTGTGTGTACCCTTGGGCGACGAGACGTGCTTTGTTGCGGACCACTTGTCCATCTTCATCTTGCTTGTTGCGAAACACCCATTTGGTACCAATGATGTTGTGGTTGTTGTCGGGCTTCTCAACCAATGTCCAAACTTGGTTTCTCTCAAAATTGTGTAGCTCTTCATGCATAGCGTTTATCCAATCCGGATCTTCCAATGCTTCTTCAACCTTCATAGGTTCAATGCTAGAGATGAATGAATAGTTTTCACAAAAGTTAGCTAAACGAGTTTTTGAGCGAGTGATTCTCCCGGTTTGTATATCATTGAGGATTTGCTCGATGGGATGATCTTTGGCAATTCTTGCTCGAACTCGTGAGAGCTTTTGCTTGGGTCTTCGTTGAGCATCTTCTTCATCTTGTTCTTCCTCTTGGCCTTCTTCATTGTTGACGTTGTCATTCTCTTGTCGTGGTGGGGAAGGAGGTTGTTGATGTTCGTCTTGATGTACTTCCTCATCTTCTTCATCTTGGTGTGTCCCACTTGTGGTTGCTTCCATGTCGATTCTTGGTTCACCTTGTCGTGAAGTAGAAGCTTCCACTTGGACGGATGACGTACTCTCCTTCACCTCCGTTGGACGAACTTTGCCAATGGACAAGTCTTGGATTGCTTCTGAAGGGTCTTTGTCTCCTACATCAATTGGCAATTGCTCTACTTGTGAGCCATTAGATTCATCAAACTTCACATCTACCGTCTCTTCAACCTTTCGGGTGAAATTGTTGTAGACACGGTACGTGTGAGAGTTTGAGCCATAACCGAGCAGGAAGCCTTCATGAGATTTAGGAGCAAACTTTGAATGACGATGCTTATCAAGAATGTAGCACTTTGAGCCAAATACTCGAAAGTATCCAACTTGGGGTTTGTTACTGGTGAGGAGCTCGTATGCTGTCTTGCCGAGTAGCTTGTGAAGATACAAGCGATTTGTTGCGTGACAAGCTGTCTCAACCGCTTCTGCCCAAAAGTGCTTTGGCGTCTTGTATTCATCAAGCATCGTTCTTGCCATTTTGATGAGCGTCCGGTTCTTCCTCTCAACAACTCCATTTTGTTGAGGTGTGTACGTAGCCGAGAACTCGTGTGAAATCCCTTCTTCGTCAAGAAAGGTGTCCACATTTGCGTTCTTGAACTCCGTTCCGTTGTCACTCCGAACCTTCTTGATCTTCACTTCAAACTGATTTTGGGATTTCCTAGCGAAGTTTTTGAAGATCTTCTGGACCTGCGACTTGTCATTAAGAAAGAACACCCACGTAAATCTTGAAAAATCATCAACTATAACTAGACCAAAAGAATTTCCACCAAGACTTTTGTAGGCGTTGGGACCAAAAAGATCCATATGAAGTAGCTCGAGTGGCCTCCTTGTGGTCATGATGTTCTTCACAGGATGCCTTCCTCCAACCTGTTTACCTGCTTGACAAGCACTGCAAAGTCTATCCTTATCAAATATGACATCGTTAACTCCAAGGATATGATTTCCTTTAATAAGCTTGTCAAGATTTCTCATGCCAACGTGACCTAGTCGTCTATGCCACAACCAACCTTTTGAGGATTTAGCAATGAAGCAAGTTTTAGGTTGTGCCTTTTTAGAGAAATCGACAATGTAAAGATCACCTCTACGCATATCGGTAAAGACCATTTTATGATTGTCTCGACGAAACACTTGGCAATCTACCTCAGTAAATAGAACATTTAGGCCAAAATCAGCAAGTCTAGATACTGAAAGTAAATTGTAGCTGAGAGATTCAACGAGCATGACATTTTGAATGGAACTATCATGTGAGATGGCCACCTTACCAAGGCCAACTACTTTACCCTTTGAATTATCACCAAAGGCGACATATTTTCGAGGGCCGTCATTTTCAGCAAGCTCGCGGAACATCTCTTCATCTCCGGTCATATGATCAGTACATCCACTATCAAGAACCCATTCCTTTCCACCTGACGCATATCCCCGAAGATTTACCGTAAGACCAAAATGTCTCATTGCATCATCAAGATCGAAGTCACTATCATCATCATCATAGTATCCATGTTCATCATGATCTTGTGACTCATCATTTCCTAAAGAGGGTAATTCATTAGATAAATGGTCATCAAAGTGGTCACTTTTATGAATTCTTATAGCTTCAAATATAATATCACTAATGATTCCAACATCTCCTTTAGCATGCTTGAGATTGGTAAGCTCAAATAGACAATCACCAAACTTAGTATCACTAGAGTTCATCTTACTCAAGGCAATAGATTTATGGAGAATTTTATCCAAATTTTTCAAGGAATGATCGGGAAATCGTTCCTCAAGAAATTTCCATATAGTATACGCACAATTAAGAGTAGGCAAACTAGCAATCAAATTTTTGGGCAATCCTCTAATGATGAGCTCAATGGTTCTAAGATTGCGAATCATGTCAATATCTTCATCTAGGGTAGGATGCAAATGATCAATATGAGGTGCACAAGGGCTAGCAATATACTTGTTTAAATGATATTGATTGAAGATTACAAGCATCTCATTTTTTCACTCATGAAAGTACTCTCCATCAAGAATAGGCACTCTATGTCTAAGACTCCCTAAAGTAGACACATCCATCTTCCTCCAATGATGATTAAACCAAGGCAATGGAGACCAAAGCTCTGATACCAGTTGTAGGATCTAGAAGAAGGAGTGTCTAGAGGGGGTGAATAGGCACTTAATGCTAAAGTTGCACTTTTTAAGCTTTTCGGTTTAAGTGGAGTTCGGGCACAATTTTAACATACACAATACATATCAAGCAAGCATGCAAAGCGTATATAGGCAGCGGAAAGTAAAGCATGCAACTTGCAAGAATGTAACGGGAAGGGTTTGGAGGATTCAAACGCAATTGGAGACACGGATGTTTTTCCCGTGGTTCGGATAGGTGGTGCTATCCTACATCCACGTTGATGGAGACTTCAACCCACGAAGGGTAACGGTTGCGCGAGTCCACGGAGGGCTCCACCCACGAAGGGTCCACGAAGAAGCAACCTTCTCTATTCTACCATGGCCATCGCCCACGAAGGACTTGCCTCACTAGCGGTAGATCTTCACGAAGTAGGCGATCTCCTTGCCCTTACAAACTCCTTGGTTCAACTCCACAATCTTGTCGGAGGCTCCCAAGTGACACCTAGCCAATCTAGGAGACACCACTCTCCAAGAAGTAACAAATGGTGTGTTGATGATGAACTCCTTGCTCTTGTGCTTCAAATGATAGTCTCCCCAACACTCAACTCTCTCTCATAGGATTTGGATCTGATGGAAAGAAGATTTGAGTGGAAAGCAACTTGGGGAAGGCTAGAGATCAAGATTCATATGGTAGGAATGGAATATCTTGGTCTCAACACATGAGTAGGTGGTTCTTTCTCAGAACATATGAGTAGGAATGGTGTATGTGTTCTGATGGCTCTCTCTCCGGATGAAGAGGAGGTGGAGGGGTATTTATAGCCTCCACACAAAATCCAACCGTTACACACAATCTACCAATCTCGGTGGGACCGAATCAGAAAACTCGGTCTGACCGAAATAGTAAACCTAGTGACCATTAGGAATTTCGGTGGGACTGAGATGCAACTCGGTAGGACCGATTCGGTTAGGGTTTGGGCATAACGTAATCTCGGTGAGACCGATCGCACAAACTCGGTGAGACCGAGTTCGGCAATTAGCTGACCAGAGAGTTGATCAGGCAAACTCGGTGGGACCGACTTGCTCTTTCGGTGAGACCAAAAAGTTACAAGAAGGAAACAAAGAGTTTGCATTGCATTCTCGGTGGGACCGATTCGCTCTTTTCGGTGAGACCGAAAAGTTATGAAAGGGAAACAGAGAGTTTGCAAGCCCATCTCGGTGAGACCGAGATCCGTATCGGTAGGACCAAATTGCTAGGGTTTGGCAGTGGCAAATGACAAGTGAAACTCAGTGGCGCTAGATTGACAGAATCGGTATGACCGAGTTTGGCTTAGGGTTTAGGTCATTTGTGGAAGTGGGAAAGTAGCTGAGGATTTTGGAGCATACCATTAAGCACATAAAGCAAGAGGCTCATTAAGCAACACCTCATCCCTTCTTGATAGTATTGGCTTTTCCTAAAGACTCAATGTGATCTTGGATCACTAAAATATATAAAATGAAGAGTCTTGAGCTTGAAGCTTTAGCCAATCCTTTGTCCTTAGCATCTTGAAGAGGTTCCCACAACCTTTAGTCCATGCCACTCCATTGTTGAACTTATCTGAAATATACTAGGTAAAGGTATTAGTCCAACAAGAGATATGTTGTCATCAATTACCAAAACCACCTAGGGAGCACTTGTGCTTTCAGCTTCCACTGGTGCGTGGGTGAGGGCTCCCTCTGAGTGGAGCCCCCGGGGCATGTACAGCCCTGCCCTGACACGTGGCTTGCACGGCAGGGCTAGACGGGGTGTGTCTGGGCACTCATGGGCTAGCGCAGGACTCACGAGGCCCTACCTCAAGGCGGGTTGTGCCTGGTCTTGATTCTTTATGGTTGTGGTGGCCCTGCGAGATGGTTAGGCAACCTGCATCGGACGAATCTCCTGAGACGATCACATGAGAAGGCTAAACATTAATGACCCCATGAGGTGACGTGAACGAGGCCGGCCTGCCAGACAGAACTCAGTTGTTGGGTTTATCAACGCTGCAGGGACGGACCCAAGCACAGACGCCGTGCCTAGTCTTCTCATGCGAAAATCCTAAAGAAAGATGACCGGTGCGCGGCTCCCGTGGTGGTGGTGCTCCCGGTTGCGCGCCCTGGCTTGTCCGTCTGCGATTAGCCCATGCGAGAACAAGGCACCAAGGGCCATGCGAGATGACGTACACGGGAGCGGGCCCGCGAGCCAGAGCTCAGCCTCTTGGGTTTTGCAGCGCTGCAGGGATGGACCCGAGCACTGACGCTGTGCCAGTCCTTAATCATGGGGCGGTCGTGGGTGGGCTTGCAAGGGCGTGCAACGTTCAAGGTATCGAAGTACCAGACAGGCAGGTGATAATCATAAGGCAATTCATGCAAGAGGGTAAGCTGGTTCAGATAGATGCAAGAACGATACATGCCACTGGGACGGACCTGAGCGGCCTGGGGATGATGCAGCCTGTGAGGCACTCCCAACAGGGTAAGCTAAAGATGCAAAGGGATACTCGCCGCAGGGACAGGCCCATGTGACTTGGGGCTAATGCTACTCGAAGGGTGCCCCTAACTGAATGAACTGGAAAGATTCTCCTGATACCGTAGCTGGAGTGGTCTCAGGGTAGCTGAAGATGCGCGCCGGAGAAGTTACTCCTCATGAGCCCCCAGGGTCCTGAGCCTCGGGAGGCTCCACGGGCCCAGGTGGCTCCTGAAGAACTATCACGATCTCCACCTGGACAGCAAGATGCCTAGCCTCCTGAGCCGCCAGAATGCTCCGCAGGTGGTGCTGCAAGGTGACAGCCACGTTCAGCAGGCTGAGAGGCATGCGAACATAGTTGTGAGGGGGACCCTCGCACCGTCCAACGTGCGAAGGCCAACAATGTCCCTGAGATGCGGCCCTATTGAGCCCTAGAATGTCGACGCAGACGCGCAGCCCATCGCCCTCGCCAGGGTGGGGAGCTGTGCTGGGTGGTGGGCGATGGTCGCCACATATGGTACTTGCCTCTTCAAGCTCCCGGATCGCCTTGGGGATGAACTCCTGAGCACAAGGCGTTCCATGCCTCATGCCCTCTTGAGGGAAACATGCGGCGACACATGCCTCCACATGGTGTCCGAGCGCCTCCCTCATGACGATGGCTAGGTCTAAGGCCCTCCAGAAGAGAGCCCAAAAGCCCAGCTCGAGGAGGGCACCGGGCGCACCTTCCTATGCGAGGGAAGGAGGAGCCCCATCTGCGAGCGCAGGTCCTGATGTGGTGCCGCTGGAGACACCGCCCTCCTGAGGCCCTTGATGGAGTAGCTACTTTTTCTTCTTAGGGTTGGCCTCAGGAGGGTACAGGGTGCCTTCGTTGTCAGGGTCTTCGGTCGCTGCAGCTTGGTAAGCGCGCTCGAGGGAGCACACCGCATCTCTTTCCTTGCAGGCGACCGAGATGACGCCGCCACTCCCCGGCATCTTGAGGACGTTGTAGCCATGCTGGGTCACTGCCATAAACTTGGCCAAGGTTGGATACCTAAGGATGGCGTTGTACGGCAGGCGGATGTGGGCGACGTCGAAGTCGATGAGCTCGGTGCAGTAGTTGTCATGCTGGCCGAAGGTGACAGGGAGGCGGACTTGCCCTATCGGGGTGGTGGAGCTGTCGGTCACTCCTGAGAAAGGCTTGGTAGGCTGTAGCTGATCGTATGGCACCTGAAGGTTGTCGAATGTCTCGACGGACAGGACATTGAGCCCTACATCGTCATCGATGAGGGTCTTGGTGACTTGAACGTTGCTGATGACAGGTGAGCAGAGCATCGGCAGGGCGCTGGCAGTCACCGCGCACTTGAGTTGGTCTGCCGAGCTGACGGTGATGGCGCACTTGGACCATCTGAGCGGGCATGTGGCCTCGAGCCTGGGAAGGGCCGCGTTCACCTCGCGACCAAACTGCTTGAAGACACACTGAGAGGCTGGGGCTTGAGCACCACCCAAGATGCAGGCGATGCGCGTGGCTCCTGGAAGCCCCCCAGCCCCCTCGTCCTGATGGTGGTCGTCGTTTCTCCTTGGTGGTGGTGGCAGTGGAGGGAGGCCAGCATTGCCCTGAGGGCGGTCCTCACGAGGTTGCTCCCTCCAGGGGCCCTCGCGAGGCTGGTCCTGCCAATGGTCCTCATGAGGCCAGTCATGCCACTCCTGGCGGAGGCTGTGGTCGTCCGAGCGTCCTCCACTTTGTCCTCCTCCTCGGCCATAGCTTCGGTTGTTGCGCTTGGGGCATCGACCGAAGCGCCCATCTCGGATCGCCCTGAGCTCCTGACAGTCGTTGATGTTGTGGCTGTGAACATTGTGCAAGCCACAAAATGGGCGGTTGGATCTGGATGATTCGGGATGGTCGCGGCCGCGCTTCATCTCTGGCTCCGCTGCGAGCACGGCAGCCCTCTTGCGCTTCACATCCTTGATCTTTGCCTTCTTGTCCTCATGGTCAGCAGGTGAGAGCTCGAGGAGGGAAAGGCCTCCTTCCTCAGCCCTTGCGCACTTGGTTGCCATGTTGAACATCTCCAGGGCCGTGCATAGCTCCTCGTGGATGGCGAGCTCCTCCTTCATCTTGACGTCGCGGGCGCCATCGAAGAACGCGGAGATGATGGCCTTGTCCATCACCTTGGGAATCTTGAGGCGAACGTTGTTGAAGTGATGGATGTACTTATGTAGGGTTTCCCCTGGTTGCTTCTTGATGTGCTGCAGGTCACCCGTGGCCGGTGGGCGGTTGTGAGTGCCCTGGAAGTTGGCAGCGAAATGCTCATGCATCTCGCCCCAGGAGGAGATCGATCCCGCGGGCAAGTTCAAGAGGCACGAGCGCGCGCCATCCTTGAAGGCCATGGGAAACCAGTTCGCCATGACCTTCTTGTCTCCGTTGGCTGCCTCAATGCTCAGCTCATAGAGATCCAAGAACTTTGCGGGGTCGGGGGTGCCGTCGTAGCGCGGAGGCAGGTCTGGCTTGAACTTGCCTGGCCAGACGACGGTGTGCAGCTCAGGAGTAAAGGCACGGCAACCTGTTGTGGTTACCGGAGCCCGTCGCGGTGGCGGAGCCTGATCCTGATATCCACGTGTCGCTGCCGCAGGCGGCACGTGGTCTTGATGCAATGGTGCTAGGAGCATAGGAGTGTTTTCTTGCGGCCTAGGGACTTCTTGGCAGCTTCCTTCTTCGCACGCAGGCGCCTGGCGTGGCGGGCCACGCCGCGGGACCGCGTGTCTTGGTGCGAGGGCGTCGTCTTGACGCGGATGCGGCGGAGGCGCTCCGTGAGCCGTGTGTCTTGGTGCGAGGGTGCCATTTTGAAGCGGAGGCGGCGGAGGCGCTCCATGAGCCACGTCGCCTGCAGCTAGAGGTGGGCAAGGCAGCAAGAGGGATGGTGCAGGAGAGCCCCCGGCAGCGCTGACGAGCTCGGCGATGCGGTCCAGACAGTCGTTGTAGAGGTCGTCGACCGGGCGATAACCCAGGAGCTCGCGTGCCAGGAGCAGCGCGGCATACACGTCCATGGGCGCGCGACGAGCGTGGGACGATGAGTTGGCCGAAGTCAGTGATGGGGTGGCAGTGCGTTTGTCCCGCCGCATGGAGGGGTGCAGCGATGAAACTTCCTACTCGTCGTTGCCGGTCCGGTGGCGCCGTTGGCAGCGGGTGATGGAGAATGGCGGGGAGGTCCGCCAACAGGCGCCGTCTGAGCGATGCGGGCGGCGAGGGTGGCCCGGCTCTCAGCACGGGCTCGGCGAGCGTTAGACATGGATCCGGTGGAGCAGTGGAGCGTGAATCAATGGAAGAAAGGCTTCAGCGCACCCCTACCTCGTGCGCCAAATGTCGGATTACGGGTTTCGGCAAACCCTTGAGGTTCGAACACTAGGCTATGCACATAGATCTCTCTCTCTCTCCCTAGTTCGCTCTCGCAACAATCTCAAGGCCTAGCTCGCCAAACCCGAGGAACAAGTCACACGAGAGTTTATACTGGTCCAGGCCACCATTGTGGTGTAATACCCTACTCCAGTGTGGTGTGGTGGATTCCGGGCTAAGGATGAACTAGTACAGTGGATGAACAGCCTCCTGAGGAGAGGTGTTCTTGAGCTCGATGAGCTAGTGAGATGGCCTTGGTGGAGTGGATCCGATCCAAGATGAGCCGATCCTTCACTGCGGTGGTGGCTAGTCCTATTTATAGAGGCCCTGGTCCTCTTTCCAATTGTTTAGGCGGTAAGGGATCCCACAACGGCCAATTTCGAAGGAAGACAACTAGTACAAGTTATCCTGACAAAAGGTGGTCTTCGCCTGCCAAAGGCTCTGGTGGTGATGCTGTCGTGGGCTCCTCGTTGACCTCTGTCCTATCGTCCTGCTGGTCTTGGTCTTGTTGCATCGATATGGCAAACTTTGCCTGATGCCTCGGGACTCGCTCGCGCCTGCTTCCTTAGCACCAAAGAGGAAACTGGCACCCTGCGCCCGTTGGCGCCTGCCTAGCCTTGGTCGTCATGGCTCACGTTACGTGGACCTCGCGAGGTGTCCCTTGCATACATATCTCCGCTCCTCAGGAGCCAGTCTAGTGAGGTCGCCCCTGGGGAGGTCTTGGTGTCGTACGCCTCGCGAGGCTTGGCCCCTCACGAGGGCCTTGAGTGCTTGCTGATGAATATGGACCATACCAGGCTGTTGGTGGAGCCACGCCCTGGGCTGCAGGCAGGCAAGTCTGGGTACCCCCATTCCCAGGACGCCGATAGTAGCCCTCGGGCCCAAGGTGCGCTCGGACTTGGCTTTGAGACGAAGACAAAGGGCAAGTGCGGAGCGCCGCGGGACCCAACCGCCTGCGGCCTCGATTGACGCATGGCAATTGATAGGTCATGGGCGTCTCCGCTTTGCCGTGCTATCTCGGCAACTGTCCTTGGTTGACAAAAGGTTGACGCGCACCGTGGGGCTTTCATTGCCTTCCTTCTCCTTGCTCCAGATCCCCTTTCTCTTTCTCGCCCTAAGAGACACCAGATCCACATGAACCCTTCTCCGAGCCTGTAGCCAATGGCGTCCGACAAGGCGAAGGCCGCGGACTCGCCTTCCTGGTATGAGCCGGCCTTGAGTGCGCCTAGCGTCTCGGAGAAGAACCTCGTCGCCACACTCCTGATGACGGCGGACAGCACCAACAAGGGGGGAAAGAACACGCTTCGTGCTGGCTCCGACGAGGTGGAGCCCTCAGGCGGTACCTTCTAACCCTTCTTCATGAACAGCATCGTCATGGGGCTGGTCCCTTCTTTCTCCGACTTCTTCTATGCCGTCCTCAGCCACTACAAGCTGCATGCGCTTCATCTCCATCCCAACTCTATCCTCCTCCTGTCGATCTTTGCCTTCTATTGCGAGGCATTTGTGGGGGTGATGCCGCCCGTGGCGTTGCTTCGCCACTTCTTCTACCTCCGGCTCAAAGAGGGCCATTGCTCAGGGTGCGCCAACTTCGTTGCGGCCAACGGGACCAACACGATCTCGAAGGCCGGGAAGAAGGCTGAGGGCTTCAGGAGCAAGTGGGTCATGATCGACACCAAGTGCATCCACCCGCGGTTGGTGCTGCCGACCCAGATGCCCTCGCCTCACGACAGTTGGCTTCGCGCAAAGCTTACCGACCCTCGGGCGAAGCAGGTGCTGGAGAAGATGACTGCTGACCTGAAGCCTGATGACCCGAGGGCAGAGAAGCTGATAGGGGCCATGCTCATGAAGGAGTTCCTGGCGCAACGCGTCGCCCTGCTCCAGGCGCGCTTACACCCTCTGTGGAAGCTTGGGGGCGAGGGGGACGACCTCCATCTGCGCTCGGACGCCTTGTCCGAAGAGGGGTTGGGAGCGGCCATCCGTCTCCTGGCCGGGGACGATCTGGGCTACCCGCCAGACTCGCATCTTCCTCTGTACCGTCGCCCAGATGGGGAGAAGGTAGCTGCCACCATGCCTGTCTTCGATGGGTGCGGGCTCGTGCCACCAGCGCCTTCTGAGGCCACGGAGGAGGCGACCCAAGTACTGGTCTCTTCTGATGATTCCGGCGAGGAGGAGAGGCCTAAGTTGGAGGCGACCCTAGAGGGGGAAGGGGAGACTTCTCCCCTTGCGGCGGACCTCCTCCGCGCCCTCCCCGATGATGATGAGGCCAGCGACCATCCGGTGAGGGAGCCCTAGGCCCCCGCCGGAGTTACTACGAGGTCCAGGGGCACCACCCCCCCCCCCCCCCCCCGAAGAAGTCGTTGGCCGGGGTCCCGACGAAGAGCAGGTCGGCACTGGTCTCCCAAGGTGGCGCCCCTGTTCTAACATTGTCCGGTGCTATCACAGGGCTGGCTGCCGTGACCTCGTCTGCTCCTGGGACTCGCGGGCCGGTTGTCGGATGTGGGGTTCCGAGAAACCCTTAAGGTTTGAACACTGGGGTGCGCGCAAAGTCTTTTCCTCCCATCGATCTACGCCCTAGCTCTCTAAGATCTCGCGGACGAACTCGACGAACTCGCAACCCAGAAAGAAACAAGATTTATACTGGTTCGGGCCACCGTTGTGGTGTGATACCCTACTCTAGTGTGGTGGTGGTGGATTGCCTCTAGGGCTGGTGATGAAGAATACAAGGGGAAGAACAACCTCCTCAGAATGAGGTGTTCTCATGCTTGGCTAACTTGTGTCTATGGGGATGATCTTTAGGCTCTCTCTCTCTCTGTGTGTGTGTGTCTGTCTCTCTCTCTCTCTCTCTCTCTGTCGTTCTCTGTCGTTCCCCCTTTCCCTATGGTGGTGGCTAACTCTATTTATAGAGGCCCTGGTCCTCTTCCCAAATATTGAGCGGGAAGGGAGCCAACAACGGCAGGCTAATTTGAAGGGGGACAGCTAGTACAAGCCATCCTGACAAAAGTGGTCTTCGCTTGCCAAAGGCTCTGGTGGTGACGCCGTCTTGGGCTCCACAATGACCTCCGTCTTGCTTCCTTCTGGTCTTGGTCTTGTTGCACCGATATGGCAACCATTGTCTGATGCCTCGGTACTCCTCGCCTGCACAGGCCTCCTTAGCACCAAAGAGGAAACAAGGACGATGCGCATGCTGGCGCCCGCCTTGTGTCGATCGTCATGGTTCACGTCATGAGAGCCTCATGAGGTTTGCGTCGCCTTGATATCTCCGCTCCTCATGAGCCTGCCCGACTAGGCCACTCTAGAGGAGGTCTTGTGTCGTCCGCCTCGCGAGGCTTGGCCCCTCGCGAGGGTCTTGGATGTCTTGTTGATGAAGATGGGTCGTACGGCCTATTGGCTTAGCCACGCCGCGGGCCGCAGGCAGGCAAGTCTGGGGATCCCCGTTCCCAGAACGACGACAGTAGCCCCCGGGCCCAAGGTGTGCTCGGGCTTGGCTTCGCGGCGAAGCCAAGGGTCAAGTACGGAGCACCGTGGGCCCCCAAAAGCCTACGGCCTCAGTTGACGCGTGGCGGTTGATTGGACATGAGCGTCTCTGCTTCCCCATGCTGCCTCGGCAACTGCACGACTTGATAAAAGGCTGGCGCAGGCAGCACTTGCCTTCATTGCTTATTCTTCGCCTTGCTCCAAATCCCCTTCCTTGCTCTCCACCACTGCTATCTCCAGATCTGCCCCAATCTCATCCCGTAGCCGCGATTCATGGCGCCGCGCAAGGCCAAGGCTTCCTCAGTACTGGCTTGGTATGAGCCGGCCCTCGAGGCGCCCTCCGTCACGGAGAAGAGCCTCGCTTCCGTGCGCCTACTGACGGCAGGCGAAAGTAATGAGTGGGGGGAGACCGAGCTCCGACTTGCCTCAGACATGCCGGAGCCCGAGGAAAGCACCTTCTTCCCCTTCTTCTCAAGCAGTGTCGCCGTCGGGTTGGTTCCTCCCTTCTCTGATTTCGTTTACGAAGTCCTCGACTACTACGGGCTGCAGGCGTTGCATCTCCATCCCAACTCTGTCCTCCTCCTCTCCATCTTTGCCTACTACTGTGAGGCGTACCTGGGTGTGATGCCGTCCGTGGCGCTCCTGTGTCATTTCTTCTTCCTTCGTGTCAGCGACTCCGTATGCGCTAACTTCGTCGCATCCGACAAGGCCAACTCGATCTCGAGCATCGGGAAGAGGGCCGACAACATTCGGTCCAAATGGGTCATTGTCGGTGTCAAAACCGGCAGATCTCGGGTAGGGGGTCCCGAACTATGCGTCAAGCCAGATGGTAACAGGAGGCAAGGGACACGAAGTTTTACCCAGGTTCAGGCCCTCTTGATGGAGGTAAAACCCTACGTCCTGCTTGATTAATATTGATGGTATGGGTGTTACAAGAGTAGATCTACCATGAGATCAGAGAGGCTAAACCCTAGAAGCTAGCCTACGGTATGATTGTATGTTGTGATTGTTGTCCTACGGACTAAAACCCTTCGTTTTATATAGACACCGGAGAGGGTTAGGGTTACACAAGGTCGGTTACAAAGGAGGAGATATCCATATACGTATTGCCTAGCTTGCCTTCCACGCCAAGTAGAGTCTCATCCGGACACGAGACAAAGTCTTCAATCTTGTATCTTCATAGTCTAACAGTCCGGCCAATGTAGATAGTCCGGCTGTCCGGAGACCCCCTAATCCAGGACTCCCTCAGTAGCCCCTGAACCAGGCTTCAATGACGATGAATCCGGCGCATAGTTGTCTTCGGCATTGCAAGGCGGGTTCCTTCTCTGAATACATCACAGAAGAACTTGAATACGAGGATAGTGTCCGACCCTGCAAAATAAGTTCCACATTCCACCGTAGAGAGAATAATGTTTTCGCAGATCTAATCTGCTAGCTTGTTTCGGCAGCATGACGTTACATCATGGCCCGGTGATTATTCGAACCGTTTCTTTTAACCAGCCCCACACATAACGCGAGGCAGTTTTTCAACACATCTTGTCAAAGCAGAGATCGTGTCCCCTTATTATGGGATTCTCATCAATACGGGCGTGGGTAACCCAACCGCGCCATCAATTGCGGCGCTTGGGGGACAAGCGAGTTTTATCAGGCAAGTGGGGATGCTTAATTTTGTCCGCCCATATAAAGGGATAAGGATTCACCTTTCTATCCATGCATTCTTCCTCCTCTGCTCATCCGCTCCCGCACACTCGAGCTCTAGCGCCCAAGTCCTCACTTCCATCTCAACCTTCTCCAACCATGTCTGGAGCGGGAGGCAGGTGGATGGTCTCCTCCGTCACGGAGGGAGACGTCAAGAAACTGAGGAGAGCCGGATACCTGCCCGACGACATCGCGCACCAGCTCCCATATGAGGGGCAACTCATCCCCACCCCCAGGCCCCATGAGAGGGTCATATTCCTCACCCATTTCTTCCGCGGACTGGGATTCCCTCTCCATCCCGTTGTCCGGGGGCTCATGTTCTATTACGGCCTGGATTTCCATGATCTGGCCCCGAACTTCATCCTCAACATCTTGGCGTTTATCGTCGTGTGCGAGGCCTTTCTCCGCGTCAAGCCCCACTTCGGCCTATGGCTGAAAACCTTTAACGTCAAGCCGAAGGTGGTGGGCGGCCGCCAAGCGAAGTGCGGAGGCGCCATGGTGGGTAAGATGCCCAACATAACATGGCTCGAGGGCTCCTTTGTGGAAACCATAAAGGGGTGCCAATCGGGGTGGTTCTACATCACCGAGCCGCGCGACCCCGCATGGGTAGCGACCCCCGAGTTTCGATCTGGAACCCCCATGCGGCTCACCTCCTGGAAGGAGAAAGGCCTGTCCTGGGGTAATTCAAAAGAGCTGACCGGACTCCGGTCATGTATTCAAAACATGGTAGACAAGAAGCTCAAGCTCGTCAACATAGTCCAGGTTATGCTCGTCCGCCGGATACTCCCATGCCAACAACGGGAGTTCACTTTGTGGGAGTTCAATCCGGCACAGCACTGAACTCTGAACAGGCTCTTCGACACGACTCATGAAGATGCCTGGAGGGTGCTGTTCAAGAGCGCCGAGGTCCCTCCCCCCATTACTGAGGATTGAGGATTCAGCGCGAAGTGCCAAGCCAGCGTGGTAAGTTGTTTTACCTTTCACAGGATACTTATTTTTATATAGATTGACTCTATGCGGGATCTAAACTCCCGTAATTTTGACAGGACTGGCAGAAGATGGCCGGACAGATCGACTGTCCGGCTCCCTTGCCCGAAGTCCCCGCATACGCTCTTCTGACGAAGATGCTGACTCCGGCCCCTTATAAGGTGCCGGAGAAGACCAAGAAGGACAAGGGAGCTCGATAGAGTTCCCGGCGCTAGGCGTCGTCGGACTCACCGTCCGATGACTCTGTGGTGCACTCTTCCCCTGAAGACAAGGAAGAGGAAGAATAGGCTCCCCACCGACTGGGGGAGACAAGAAAAGGAAGGCCACCCCAACTGGGGAGGCCAGAGGGTCCAAGAAGGGAAGGACTCTCCTTCCGGACAGCTCCACCACCGCCGACGGAAGTGAAGACGAGTGGTTGCCCAGGGCCAAGCCCCAGGGGAGATCATAAGTATTCGGATACCAAAGTAACCCATAGGATTCCTTTGTCGCATTGCTTTCCCTAATCGCCGAACATAATTACGCAGGCCGCCATGAGCCAATATCGAGGTATCGTCGGACGGCTCCCTGGGTTCGTCGGACATGGATAATGATCCAGTCCTGACTGCCACCTCCCTCATCCTGCCGACGACGCCGAGGTGTTGTCCCAAGAGGCACCGGATCGAGGGGAGACAGTCCTGAAGGCGCCTCAAGGCGACCTTCCGGACTCCGGGAGCAGAGGGGACGGGCCCCGTGAGAGCTCCGAGTTCGGCCCTTAGCCGAACCCCGCGCCGGAACCTCCAGCGGTTCCGGGCTCGGGCAGGCTGTCTCCTTCTAAGAGGGGTGAGACGCATGTGCCGGTGACCTCTGTCCATCCAGAGGCGCCGGACAATATGTTGGAAGTGCTTCGCAGCGCTTCCATCAAGGAGGAGCACTGCACTATCATGAGTGTGGTGATCCAGAAGGTTCAGTCCACCAAGAGCGGATTGACCGAAGCCTGTACTAGCCTTCTAACAGGCTTCGAGGTAAGTGTTTTAAAATGTAGTAGAAATATTACCGCATAGACAGTAGCCCCTGATGCTTTGTTTGGTGTTCACAAAGAAAAGCCGAACAGAGGATCAAATAATATCGCAAGAGTCTAATATAAGTATGTCAATATGCGTATGCAGGCTTCGCTTCTGGCGTCCGACGCACTGACTGCGGAGGTCGCCATACTGAAGGAGGCCCTCGAGGGGTCACAGAAAGAGCTCGGCCTTGCTAAGAGGCAGCTCGAGGAGAACAAGGGTAAGTAATACCCCGTCTATAGATGAGAAAAAGGACGCGATTGCTAAATGATAGGATCATTGTATGTTTGCCAGGGGCCACAACCGAGGTGGCGACCCTGAAGCAAGCGCTATCCCAGGCCGAAGAGAAGGCGGCCCAGGAGCGCACCGAGTGAGAGAGGCACGAGGCTCGGGTGGGTGAGGTGCAGCAAGAGCTCCAGGCTCTCGTGACGAAGCACGAGGCGTTAGAGCTTGACTTGAAGATGCGAGAGTCTGAGCTTGCCGCGGCCCGTGAGAGCGCGAAGAGTGCCAAGGCCGAGGCCCAAAAGGCCCTTCAGGAGATCGACGCGATAAAGAAGATAGCGGCGGGTAAGGCTTTCTATATGCAAAGCAAGCACGTATGAGTAAATTATCGATTACTTACCCGGATTCGGAGCTCTTCAGGAGCATTCGCAGATTTGCCCCGCAGTGTGTCTGATGCCGCACAATTTTACCAGGCCAAGGACGGTAGCTCGACAGAGCAGCTGTTCTAGTCTCAGTATGCTGAGGCCGAACATCCAGTGCCAATGAGCGACCAGCTGAAGCAGATGGCCGAGCTACATAAGGCGGCCGATCAGGCCATGAAGGGCTTCATAGTCCGGTTGTGGCCTGGCGATGCCCTTCTGAATAGCTTCTTTGGCCTGGTGAGGCGGCTTGTGGATGCCTGCCCACGGCTGGAGGTCGTCAAGCGATCCGTCTGCATTGAAGGTGCACGCCGGGCCTTCGCCCGTGTAAAAACGCAGTGGGTCAAGCTAGACGCCGTGAAACTGATCAAGGAGGGGCCGCCGGAGGGCAAGGAGCACCGCCACCCCGAGATGTACTACGAGGGTGTTCTGCCAGGCGCCCGTCTTATCGCGGATGAGTGTTTGCAAAATGTAATATTTGAATGAGACTTGCTCAATTTGTCCTGTATGTATGAAAATTTGTATCGTATTCGCTATGCAACGCTTGTGTGAATTTAAAATATTACCTTATGTTTGGCTGTTTATCCAATCTGAGAGATGGCTAGTCCTCGGCTTCTACCCCCATGCCACGAGTGCTGGGGTGTTTGGCATAAACCTGAGCACTCTTGTTCCCATGTTTGGGTCCTTCGAGGGAGGTGCTCAGCACAACGAACAAGGCAACCGGACTAATAATGCTTTATCACTCTCACTTAGCCATAGAATTCTATAATTTTAAATTTCGGCAAAGCCCCTGGTATTCGGAAGGCCGAATTCGGGGCGCGATACACGCCTGTAAGCCGGACGGAGCCGGCCCCTCGCCCTAAGCGGCATAAGTCTTTAGGGACTCGAAAAACCTCGCCGAACAGCGACCAGTCTCTCGCCTTATCATGACAGTCAATTTTAGCTTTCTCTACTGAGGTGCTCGGCCCGGCAGAACCGGGGCACAATCGCAGTAGTTCTCCTAGCGCTACCTTAGCCGATAGAGCGGAACATAAGGTACCAAAACATAGGAGCCGGGCAAACCCAACATTTGACCAAAGACATGATTCGGAGCTGATGCATATAATGCTATAAGTTCGGGGTGCCACACTTGTGAAAGTGTTCAAACTTTTCACACCATATTGTGGGTACGTAAGCCCCTAGTGCATTGGCCGTACCAGAGTGTACGGTTGCTAGGCGTCATTAATGAACACATAGATATGTATATATATATAACAAAAATGCGATAATAGTCGTAATGTCATGCATTGTATATTAAAAAATTGCATTAAAGCAGAGTGATACAGATAGTGTAATAAGCAAAAGAGTAGGACTATGTCCCTTCCAAGGGCGAGCTGAGGAATTATATGAAATCTGTAATCCACCTGGGAATTCCGTAGTTGTCGGCCTCCTTGGTTGCTGTATCATGTGTTCGGCAATAGAGCTGCCGGACAGTGTTTCCAGAGATTGAAGTCCTGAAAGAAAATGAAAAATAACCAAACGAGAAGCCCCTGGTGCGGTTTAAGCCGCGTTTTGGGGCGTGCCACAGTTGTGCCCCCCCCCCCACCTATGCCCATGGTATTTTAAATGCATAATTATGTACATGCGGCACGAACAACACCGTTGGGCTGGGATTGGGGTGGCCGCCGTATTGCTACGCGAGCTCAGATCACGCTAGGCGGTCTGTTTGCCGATTACCCCAAGCGCGCTTGAAGGTGTCCGGGCTTTCAAACGCCGAACTGGTAGAGTGCCTTGAGAGGCTGCTTTGCGCTT
This sequence comes from Triticum monococcum, assembly GCA_034509565.1. Lineage (NCBI taxonomy): Eukaryota > Viridiplantae > Streptophyta > Magnoliopsida > Poales > Poaceae > Triticum > Triticum monococcum. The sequence goes on from CM067847.1 coordinate 527,104,386, forward strand.
CTGCTGCAAGGGCCGCGGTGTGCTCCTCTGTTCGGAGAGAGCACTCTGTGTTTCCATTGACTGTAATAACTCCGCGAGGTCCTGGCATATTGAGCTTGAGCTATGCATAATGTGGTACCGCATTGAATCTAGCAAATGCGGTTCGTCCGAGCAGTGCGTGATAACCACTGCGGAACGGGACTATATCGAAGATTAACTCTTCGCTTCGGAAGTTATCCGGGGATCCGAAGACCACTTCCAGTGTAATTGAGCCTGTGTAGTGGGCCTCTACGCCTGGAATGACGCCCTTAAAGGTCGTCTTTGTGGGTTTGATCCTTGAGGGGTCTATACCCATTTTGCGCACTGTGTCCTGATAAAGCAGGTTCAGGCTGCTGCCGCCGTCCATAAGGACTCGAGTGAGGTGAAATCCATCGATGATTGGGTCTAGGACCAGTGCGGCGAATCCGCCGTGATGGATACTAGTGGGGTGGTCCCTACGATCGAAGGTGATCGGACAGGAGGACGAAGGGTTGAACTTTGGGGCGACTGGCTCCAACGCATATACGTCCCTGAGCGCACACTTCCGCTCCCTCTTGGGGATGTGGGTTGCGCATATCATGTTCACCGTCCACACTTGCGGGGGAAACCTCTTCTGTCCTCCAGTGTGCGGCTGCCGGGGTTCTTCCTCGTCATTGCTATGCGGCCCCTTGTCCTTGTTTCTGGCAATTAACTTGCCGGCCTGCTTGAACACCCAACAATCCCTGTTGGTGTGATTGGCTGGCTTGTCTGGGTGCCGTGTATTTGACACAAGCGATCGAGTATACGGTCCAAGATGGACGAACTCGGCGTACTTTGTTTGATGGCTTTTTCCGCTGACCGGGTTTAGAGCCTTTGAATCCGGCATTGACTGCTGTATCCTCAGTACTTTCACCGTTAATGCGGCGCTTATGCTTGTTGCGACGTGACCTGCTATTGCCGTCCTTGGTATCTAAGGTACCATGGTTCTTTGATATGTTATTACTGCGAGCCAACCAGTTGTCTTCTCCCGCACAAAAGCGGGTCATGAGCGTCGTGAGGGCTGCCATAGATTTCGGCTTTTCCTGACCAAGGTGCCGGGCTAGCCACTCGTCTCGGATGTTGTGCTTGAAAGCCGCTAAGGCCTCCGCATCCGGACAGTCGACGATTTGATTTTCCTTTGTAAGGAACCGAGTCTAGAATTTCCTGGCCGACTCTTCTGGCTGCTGAATTATGTCGCTCAAGTCATCGGCGTCTGGTGGTCGCACATAAGTGCCCTGAAAGTTGTCGAGGTATGCGGCTTCCAGATCTTCCCAACAGCTAATGGAGTCCGCGGGCAAGCTATTAAGCCAATGTCGTGCTGGTCCTTTGAGTTTTAGTGGGAGGTACTTGATGGCACGTAAGTTATCACCGCGGGCCATGTGGATATGGAGGAGGAAGTCCTCAATCCATACCGCGGGGTCTGTAGTGCCGTCGTATGATTCAATGTTTACATGTTTGAAACCTTCTGGGAATTGATGTTCCATTACTTCGTCTGTGAAGCATAAGGGGTGTGCGGCGCCTCTATATTGGGCTATATCGCGACGCAGCTCAAATGGGTCCTGCCCGCTGTGTTCAACCCGGCCGGATTTGCTTTTACTGTATCCAGCATGACGTTTATCGTCTCGTAGAGTGGTGCGCCCTCGTGATCCGTAGATCAATCTTGAATGATTTGCTTTGTCCTCCAATATGTCTCGCAGGTCTGGAGTATCTCCCCATGCCTTTTTATTTGAATGGCGTTGGGGTGGAGGCTGAGCTTTTGGCTGGAATGACTCTCTATCACGGCCACGAGGTGGCCGATCAGCCGTATCATACGCTTCTTCCTCCAGTCGGGGTAGTAACCTGCGCCTTGGGTAACTCTTGGAGGGACGCTCGAGTTTATATTCCTCGGCTGCGAGGACTTCAGTCCATTTGTCAGCTAGTGTATCTTGATCAGCTTGAAGCTGCTGCTGCTTTTTCTTCATGCTATTTATCGTGGCCATAAGCCTGCGCTTGAAGCGCTCTTGTTCGATGGGATCCTCTAGTACGGCGAATTCATCGTCGCTGAGGCTTGCCTCGTCTTTGGAGGGGGCATGTAATTGTCATCCTCCTCCTCTCCGCCAGCCGTTCTCTCAGGAGAGCTGGCTCCTTCATCATCCTGCTCTAAATCTTGCTGGAGGGGATTGTTGTTGTCTTCGGCGCTATCCGGAGTGTTATTATCTCCTGTGCCGGTATCACCACTTTTTCTTTGGCGGGACTTAGAGCGGCGCCGCTCATGTCGGTGCTTGGGTTGCTTCTTGGAGGGGTCATCCTCCGTTATCTCGTCGCCATTGCCTTCATTGGGTGTATCCACCATGTATATGTCATACAACAAGGTGGCTGTCCAGTGCCCTGTAGGTGCTGGTTCATGTTCGTCTCCTACATCGTCGTCCATACCGTCGATGTCTTCGGAGTCGAAGTCGAGCATGTCGGTTAAATCATCGACAGTGGCTACAAAGTGGGTGGTGGGTGGGCGTCGAATTTCTTCGTCGTCCGCATCCCAATCTGTTGGCCATAATCCGGCCAGGGCTCTCCTGACAAAGAGAGAGACCTTAGTGAATTCAGAATGTCGCCGAAGTGCGATTGCTGAAAGATATCCGTGATGGTGAATTCCATGATCGGCGCCCAATTGGATTCGATTGGTAGGGGCCGGATGGTTCGGGGTCCGGAAGAGGGTCCGGCACCTTGGAGTCACGGGCCGTGTAGAGGATTATGCTGGTGTTTGGCTCGATCGCCGTCGAGACTGCAGTCCCTGAGGCGGTGTCTAGCCACCCGTCCTCGATTGGCGCGGTTGGCTCCGAGTTAAGGGTCGGAGCTGATGTGGGTGTAGCCTCTGGAGTACCGTCCGGTGTCAGAGCTAGGTCATACCCATCGCGACAGTGCGGCGCGCCCGGCTGTGGCTCGAATCCGTCGAAGATCAAGTCCCCACGGATATTGGCCGTGTAATTCAAACTTCCAAATCTGACCTGATGGCCAGGGGCGTAGCTTTCAATCTGCTCCAGATGGCCAAGCGAATTAGCCTGCAGTGCAAAGCCGCCGAATACGAAGATCTGTCCGGGGAGAAAAGTCTCACCCTGGACCGCATCGCTATCGATGATAGTAGGAGCCATCAAGCCTAACGGCGACGACACAGAGGAACTCTCAATGAAACCACCAATGTCGGTGTCAAAACCGACGGATCTCGGGTAGGGGGTCCCGAACTCTGCGCCTAGGCCGGATGGTAGGCAAGGGACACGAAGTTTTACCCAGGTTCGGGCCCTCTTGATGGAGGTAAAACCCTACGTCCTGCTTGATTAATATTGATGGTATGGGTGTTACAAGAGTAGATCTACCACGAGATCAGAGAGGCTAAACCCTAGAAGCTAGCCTATGGTATGATTGTATGTTGTGATTGTTGTCCTATGGACTAAAACCCTTCGGTTTATATAGACACCGGAGAGGGTTAGGGTTACACAAGGTCGGTTACAAAGGAGGAGATATCCATATACGTATTGCCTAGCTTGCCTTCCACGCCAAGTAGAGTCCAATCCGGACACGAGACGAAGTCTTCAATCTTGTATCTTCATAGTCTAACAGTCCGGCCAATGTAGATAGTCCGACTGTCCGGAGACCCCCTAATCCAGGACTCCCTCAGTCATGATGGACGCCAAGTGCACCGATCCACGTCTGGCATGGATTGCTCTTCGACCAATCGATAATTACCAGAATCAAGCTGGTAATAATGGAAGATTGGAAGTCAGTCATGATTCCAGCTACCGCTGCTATGACTACCATAAGCAACTCTTCTTTGGTCTCAGCTTTGGTCTTATTGACCGCAATCGCGACCTTCTTGTCCATGGTCTGTTGAGTAAGCAACCATCTCTTCCTTCTTTCCCCTGGCTGCTCGTGGTAGCACGTCTTCCACGAGGTGCCATCTCCGACATCATGCACACATCCATAGGATGGCAGTTTGTCCTCGGGGACCTTTTTCAGTATGTTTAGGGCCCGATTGAAAGGGGTGTCCCACTTCGGCCTCGCTGATGACTGTGATGACTGATGTCTACTACGCAACCTTCTTCTTGTAGACTCGTGTTGGGCCTCCAAGCGCAGAGTTTCGTAGGACAGTGGAAAATTTCCCTCAAGTGGATGACCTAAGGTTTATCAATCCATGGGAGGCGTAGGATGAAGATGGTCTCTCTCAAACAACCCTGCAACCAAATAACAAAGAGTCTCTTGTGCCCCCCCAACACACCCAATACAATGGTAAATTGTATAGGTGCACTAGTTCGGCGAAGAGATGGTGATGCAAGTGTAATATGGATGGTAGATATAGGTTTTTGTAATCTGAAAATATAAAAGCAACTGGTAAAAGTGAAAAAAAAATGGTATTGCAATGCTTGAAAACAAGGCCTAGGGTTCATACTTTCACTAGTGCAAGTTCTCTCAACAATGATAACATAATTAAGTCATATAGCAATCCCTCAACGTGTGACAAAAGTCACTCCAAAGTTCCTATCACGGAGAACATAAGATGAAATTGCTTGTAGGGTACGAAACCACCTCAAAGTTATTCTTTCCTATCAATCTATTGAGCTATTCATATAAGTGTCACAAATAGCCCTAGAGTTCGTAGTAAAATAACACCATATGACACACATCAATCAATCCTAATGTCACCTAGATACTCCAATGTCACCACAAGTATCCATGGGTCAATTATACGATATGCATCAAACAACTTCAGATTCATAATATTCAATCCAACACAAAGAACCTCAAAGCGTGCCCCAAGATTCCTACCGGAGAAACAAGGACGAAAATGTGCATCAGCCCCTATGCATAGATTACACCAATGTCACCTCGCGAATCTGCGAGTTGAGTGCCAAAACATACATCAAGTGAATCAATAGAACATCCCATTGTCACCACGGATATCCCATCGCACGACATACATCAAGTGTTCTCAAATCCAATACTCAATCCAACATAAATAAACCTCAAAGAGCAAGACTCAATTCATCACAAGAAGGTAGAGGGGGAGAAACACCATATGATTCTATAGTAACAAAGCTCGCGGTACATCAAGATCGTGTCGAATCAAGAACATGAGAGAGAGAGAGAGATCAAACACATAGCTACTGGTACATACCCTCAACCCCGAGGGTGAACTACTCCCTCCTCGTCACGGAGAGCGACGGGATGATGAAGATGGCCACTGGTGATGGTTTCCCCCTCCGGCGGGGTGCCGGAATGGGCTCCTGATTGGTTTTTCGTGCCTATAGAGGCTTGCGGCGATGGAACTCCCGATCTAGGTTTCTTTCTGGGGGTTTATGGATTTCTAGGAATTTTTGCCATCGGTTTCAAGTCAGGGGGTCCACAAGTCAGCGACAAGGCAGGGGGCGCGCCCTAGGGGGGTGAGCATACCCTCCACCCTTGTCGTTGACTCGGGACTCTTCTGGCCCAACTCTTATGCTTCGGGGGCTTCTTCCGGTCCACAAAAAATCACCGCAAATTTTTAGCTCGTTTGGACTCCGTTTGATATTCCTTTTCTACAAAACTCAAAAACAAGGGAAAAAATAGAAACTGGCACTAGGCTCTAGGTTAATAGGTGTGACACCCCCGATTTGACCGTACACTAATCATACACGCAAACGTGTACGATCAAGATCAGAGACTCATGGGAAGATATCACAACACAACTCTAAAAATAAAATAAGTCATACAAGCATCATAATACAAGCTAGGGGTCTCGAGGGCTCGAATACAAGTGCTCGATTATAGATGAGTTAGCGGAAGCAACAATATCTGAGTACAAACATAAGTTAAACAAGTCGCCATAAGATGGCTAGCACAAACTGGGATACAGATCGAAAGAGGCGCGGGCCCCCTTCCTGGGATCCTCCTAAACTACTCTTGGTCGTCGTCGGCGGTCTGCACGTACTAGTAGGCACCTCCAGTGTAGTAGGAGTCATCGTCGGTGGCGTATGGCTCCTGGGCTCCAACATCTGGTCGCAACAACCGGGTATAGGAAGGGGAAAAAGGGGGCCAAAGCAACCGTGAGTACTCATCCAAAGTACTCGCAAGCAAGGATCTACACTACATATGCATTGGTATCAAATGAAATGGGCAGTATCTGTGGAATGGACTGCAGAATGCCAGAATAAGAGGGGGATAGCTAGTCCTATCGAAGACTATGCTTCTGGCAGCCTCCATCTCGAAGCACAAAGAAGAGAGTAGATGGTAAGTTGACCGAGTATTATCGTATAGCATAATCCTACCCGGCAATCCTATCCTCGTCGCCCTGTGAGAGAGCGATCACCGGGTTGTATCTGGAACTTGAAAGGGTGTGTTTTATTAAGTATCCGTTTCTAGTTGTCATAAGGTCGAGGTACAACTCCGGGTCGTCCTTTTACCGAGGGACACGACTATTTGAATAGATAAACTTCCCTACATGGGTGCACCACATTACAACATGCTCGATCCCTCTGGCTGGACACACTTTCCTGGGTCATGCTCGGACTCAGAAGATCAACATGTTGCAGGCACACCTAGGTCTAACAGAGAGGTCAGCACGACGGTCTAAATCCTATGCGCGCAGGGGTTTGGACCCATTGCCCGTTGCACACATGCATGTTCCATACGCGCCTAGTGAGCAGACCTAGCAACCTCCATTACAAGGGAAGTTGCATTACGCGGTCCAACCCAGCGCGTGCCGCTTAGTCACTGATGTCTAGGAGGCTTCGGCTGATACCACGGCGTCGAGTGCCTATAATTGTTCCCCTATAGTTGGTTAGTGTGTATAGGCTCGTAGCCAGACATAGATCAAATACCAAGATCTCATTAAGCGTGTTATTTTAAAGTAACTGCGGACACCGAACAGGACCAGGCCCACCTCTCACCTAGGTGGTCTCAACCTGCCCTATCGCTCCACCACAAAGACCCACTCAGAGGACCGTCGGGCAAATGTCTTTCATCCCCCAATCCGTGAATCACTCGCGGGTACTCTACGAGCCGACCCGAATTTAGTCACCACAAGTATCATATATTATGTATATAAGTATATACCCGTGATCACCTCTTGAGTGATCACGGCCCGATAGTATAGCATGGCAGACGGACAAGAATGTAGGGCCATTGATGATAACCTAGCAACCTATACTAATTATTTAGGATTGCAGGTAAAGGTAACAAGAGTAATAGCAAAGACAGGCTATGCAATGGAATAGGATTAACTGAAAGTAGTAACATGCTACACTACCCTAATGCAAGCAGTCGAGAGAAGGAATAGGCGATATCGGGTTGATCAAGGGAGGGCTTGCCTAGAAGCTCAATCGAGAAGGAGGGGTCATCAACATCGTAGTCGTACTCAGGGGCATCAATGTCGGTCTCGGGGTCTACCGGAGAAGAAGAGGGGGAAGAAACAGTAAATACGGAGCAAACAAGGCATCACAAAAAAAACATGACAAAACACGGTGCTAGAGGTGACCTAACGCAGTACTAGGTGCTACCCGCAAAGGGGGGAAACATCCGGGAAAGTATTCCCGGTGTTAGTCATTTACTGGCAGATGAAACGAAGGGGGACGGTTCCATGTTCGCTATGCTAGGGGCACGTGACAGATGAACAAAGTGCGTACTCAAGATCGTCATGATTTTCTAAGCAGCTTTCATGTGTAAAACATTTTCATTTAAGTTATGGTTTATTTTCTATGATTTTTCAAAGTTTTAATGTTATTCAGAAATTATTTTAATTCAATTTTAAATAGTAAAACGCTATGTGTACACAGCAGAGGCCGCCACAGCCTATGACCTGTGGGGCCAGGGGGTTTAGTTAAAAGTTGACCAGTCAGGGTTGACTGGTCAACTGGGTCAAAGCGGGGCCCAACTGTCATTGACTATTCAGTTAAAATATTTTAATTAAAATGGTTTAGTTAAAAGTGGGTCCCACATGTCATACACAACATCTAAACAGACAGGGTTATTTTTAAACTAATCTAAATTAGTGGGGGCTAGTTAGGTTAGTACCTAATAGATGGGGGGGCACTAGGCAGTGGTTGGCCCTGGCCAGGGCACGCACGTACGGCCTCAACAGAGGAGCGCCGGCGACGGCCAGCTCGCGGCGCGCCAGGGCCAGGGGGAACAGGGGGCGGCCCGGTAGCGGCGACCCTGGTGGGGCGGCGCGGGGTGCACGCAGGATGAGCGGGAGCGGCCGGGTCGACCCGAGGAGAAGAAAGGGCGGGGGTCCGTGCGCGAGCACACACGGCGGCTCACGGCGCCGGCGACCATGGCAGCCAAGCGCGGGCGCGCTGGTGCGGCGAGCGGGAGAGGCAGCAGCCTGCACGCAGTGGGAGCAGTAGGGGAAGACGACAGCGGGTGTCGCGAGCCGCGGCAGCAAGCAGCTAGGAGCGGGAGGGGCGACGAGGCTGGGCAGCGGAGGGCGCGAGCAGCGGCGCGAGGAATGGTGGTGCTACGCTACGGCAGCAGTAGGTAGGCAGCGATGCGACAGCATAGCAGGTGAGCAGCGCGGGGGCGGCTGGAGTGGCCGGGCACGGGGCTAGGCGAGCGCAGCGATGCAGGGGACGCTCGCCGTGCGGCGCCAGCAGCAGCTTGATAGGAGCTCGGGGTCGAGCTAGGAAGAGAGGGAAAATAGGAAGAATGAGAGAGGGCTCACGGGGCCCTGTAGTTGAGCACAAGCGGGCTCGGGGAGGAGTCGGGGAGGCGCCAGAGCTCGGGGCGGTGCGGATTCCGGTGATGGGGGCGGCGTCCGTGGCGGACCGCGATGAAGGGGATCGGCGATTCGGCCTTGAGCGGGGGGACGATTGTAAGAGCCTCAAAATTGGGTTATCAATCTTTGTGTTGTTATTCCTTCCTGGCACTCATCTTCAAAATTTTCTCCTGAGTTTGCTGGATGACTCTGAGAAATTTTGTCATTTCCAACCTTTCAAAACTTTTTTCATGTCTTTTTCAGTGAGCAAGCCCTCATTTGCATCAGCTCAAATCCTTTCAAACCCTAATTCCAAATTTTTGGAATTTGGATATGCCCTTTGTGCTTACAAAGGAGCCATCATTTGCCTTGATCTGTTGATCATTCCATTTGTTCCTAGAGACCACTCTATCTTTCTGATCCTTGGCTATGCAAAAATATTGCTAAGTCTCATGCAATATTTTTGAATTTTGATTTATTCATTCATCCTAGCTCCCTGTGCTATTTTTCAAAGTTTCTAACCAGAATACAAATTTGTGAAGGAAGTACCTTCATAGGGCTTCCAAATGGGGTGAAACTTTTCCATCCTCTTAAGTATCAAAAATCATTAGCCTCCACCCAAATTCAGTTCATTTCATTGAACTATGTGAGCACAGGAGCAAATCTTGGTTTCTGTCCAATTTTTCAGTTGGTGAAGCAAGTGTATTTTATCTTGCTCCATTATGGCTGAAAATATTCCCAAGTCTTCTCATATCCTTATAACCTATCACCACAATATTTGGGCTCATTTCATCTAGCTAATTGCCCTGAGGATTTTTCTGAAGTTTTTGGACAGAAATGATAGCTGTGAAGGAAGTACCATTTTGATGAGTACATTTGGTATGAACTTTTTACAGCATCATTGTATGTCCAAATCATCAAGCTTTGCCCAGTTTTAGCTCAATCCATCACTCCTAGTGAGTGCTTCTTCCTCATTCAGTTTCTGGGTCAGATTTGGTAGTTGTACAACAACTATGGTAAATAGTTGTCCAAATTACCTCAAAACTCCCAGGACCATAGTCCTTTCTACCCTATGCCTCCCAGACAACCATTTTACCATTTAACCTCTCTGGTTTTATCTCTAGGATGTTGCCAAGTTTGCAACAGCAAACTTGTGCAGCTTGTTTTACTCGGCTCGGTTTGTCTCTGCCCGTTTACTTACCGTAGTAACACTCTAGTTACGAAGTACTACGCGGTACACATGAGCTTACCTCAGTAAAAACTCCAGAGCGTGCCATGCCAGTGGTGACCACGAGGGCAGCCAGCCAAAACGGTGGTCTAGCCACTGTTGTCGTCAGCATCGCTGCTCCGACCATCTATGGTCTCGCCATTAATGCCCAATAGTTCCCCCTCGCCGTCCTCTTCCCTCTGGACCTCTAGCCCCCTTCGTTTTCTTCTCCGGTGAGCCGTGACAACGACCGGAATAGTGTGCTCCTGTGCATCATCACTTTCCTCCCTGGTGTCCTCTTCCTCCATTCGTCTGTGAGCGTTGCTCGATTCCGTGAGCCTCTGGCGCTTGTCCTCACCCTCCTCGTCGCCTTCCCGTGCGCCCCCGTGACTGCTGCGGCCGGCAGAGCCGTGGCCGGACTCGCTCGGTGGACCTCGGCTCGGGCGCCCTTGCCCTGGCTATATATAGCCCGTCCGCGCCTCGTCTGAGCTCATCTGCAGCTTCCCCGACCCCTTCCACTCCTCCCCTCGCCACCCGTAGCTCTCCCCCTCACCTTGGAGCCCCCCTATCTGCTCCATGGTAGAAGCATCGCCGTCGATCCCCCTCGGCCACTTCTTGGCCATGGCCCTTCCCCTCCCTTTCTTCGGCGTCCCCTACTCCCTCTGGATCCTGCGGAGTCTCCGCCGCCCTCCTGTTCCACTAGGGACGGCCGGAGTTGGCCGGGCAAGTCACCGAAGCTCGCCTCTATTCCGCCACGGGCGCCCGAGCTACGGCCGTTGCGACCTCTCCCCGACGCCCGTAGCACCTTGCTTGGGTGCGGACCTCCCTCCCGCATCTGCCGGTGGTCGAAGCTCGGCCGGAGATAGCCTGAGTCGCCGGAGCGCACCGGTGCACGCTCTGCCCTGGGCTCCTCTGCTCTTCTCGTCGGGAGCTGGAAGAAGAGAAGGAAGGAGGAGAGAGAAGCCTCGCGGGACCCACACGTCATCTACCCAGAGGCCGGCCCCGCCCTTGCCACGCTGGGTAAGTGGAGGCGTAATCCGATGGATTATGTCTTCGCTTATGGAAAGCGTATTCCCCTTCTACTTCTGCCGGAAATGCGCTTTCACTTCAGTGGAAGCGTATTTCCAGGAGTGCGTGTTCAGTTTTTCAGTCAGGGACCCGTTTGTGGAGATTTTTCTTATAGATAGGTCCCTGGCAGAGAAACAATCATAACTTTTTACTCGCAACTCCGAATGAGGTGATTCCAATGCTCAATTTCTTTGTTCGTCGAGCCCTTTTCGCTGGGACCATTTTCTTAATGTTTGCACATTTTGAAAATGACCATTTTGCCCTTGCCCGTAAACAGCCCCCTCCGAGAAAGAACTGTTTCCGACAACTCTTTCCGCAATCGCTTCCCACTTCTTCCCGGAGTATTTGTCGACCCCCAGGCAAGCCAACCTCTTATCATGAGCCCCGAACTTGCATTTTGACTTTGTTTGCACCTTGTGTGTGTGTGTAGTTGCAGTTGTTTCACATTGTTTTCGTCTGAAGTTAATATATTATGCCTGTCACGCATGCTTGTGTTTTTTATGATATCTTTTGCCATGCTAATTAAAATGTCATCATTAATAATGCCATATCACTATTCTACTTTATGTGCATATCATCGTTATAAAATGTTATGAGGATTGTAATGCACCGTTGATAGGCTATTACTTGGTATTGTCATGTTCTTTATGCTATAGTTGTGCACTTGAGAAGTTCGATATTTTGCCATGCATTTGTATGTTGCATGCTCAAGGTTGCATTCATGTTAAATATGCTCATGATGATGGAGAAGGAATTAAAATGACTTAACAATGATAAACCTCCTCCGTCATCGATGGGGTCGGGTCATAGTGCCACCTAATCGAACTTTTTTAGTGCAGCCACATTTGCCTTGTGGGAAGGCCTTAATGCGATCTATTGTCGTGCCTCTCGTCGGTGCCTCCAACTAGGGAAGGTTATGGGCATTGTCGGTGTCAAAACCGGCGGATCTCGGGTAGGGGGTCCCGAACTATGCGTCTACGGCGAATGGTAACAGGAGGCAGGGGACACGATGTTTTACCCAGGTTCGGGCCCTCTTGATGGAGGTAAAACCCTACGTCCTGCTTGATTTATTCTTGATAATATGGGTAATACAAGAGTTGATCTACCACGAGATCGGAGAGGCTAAACCCTAGAAGCTAGCCTATGGTATGATTGTATGTTGTCCTACGGACTAAAACCCTCTGGTTTATATAGACACCGGAGGGGGCTAGGGTTACACAAGGTCGGTTACAAAGGAGGAGATATACATATCCATATTGCCTAGCTTGCCTTCCACGCCAAGTAGAGTCCCATCTGGACACGGGACGAAGTCTTCAATCTCGTATCTTCATAGTCCAACAGTCCGGATAAAGGATATAGTCCGACTGTCTGGAGACCCCCTAATTCAGGACTCCCTCAGTAGCCCCCGAACCAGGCTTCAATGACGATGAGTCCGGCACGCAGTGTTGTCTTTGGCATTGCAAGGCGGGTTCTTCTCCAAATTTCAAACGTTTGTTAAGCAGTGTCCGGTCCCATAAATGTTGAACCTCTTGGCTTTTGCGCCCAATAAGGGCTATCTTCCACGCGTCGAATGAATGCGAGGTGCCAGGGCGTTTTTACATTCGCCCCCCTAGCCAGATAAATAAATTGTCTATTAAAGGGATGGGGATTCTTAGATCCAATCCATACCATCCTCCCCTAGCGAGAATCCATCGGAGCGCGCTTCGGAAAGATCCACTCCAGCATGGCCGACCTCCGCAGCTCCTCCTCCTCCTGCCCCCGTAGCCCTAAGCCCGGTGATTGGGAGAGGTGTTCAGTCCCACACAATCAATTAGTCGAACTGCAGACTAAGGGATTTCTCCCTCCAACATATATGGTGCCCGTCCGAGCCAGGCTCGCCACCTACAATGGCGGGGAGCAAACGGAGAGCTTCCCCAGCCCCTCTATGGGGGAGCGGGTATGCCTTGTTCCTTATTTATTGAGGGGACTCGGATTTCTGATTCATCCGTTCCTCCGCGGGCTCCTGGAGTTTTACGGCCTCTACTTCCATTTTACACATCGCCGGCTATGTTGCCCTCTGCGAGTTATTCCTGGGTTGGGAGGCTCATTTCGAGCTGTGGAAAAGGTTATTTTGCCTCGTCCCTCACACACAAAAGGGATCACTTTATCAAGTGGGCGGAGCCGAAATATGGCGCATCGCCGAAACTGGATACCTGTCCGGTACTCCTAAGAAGACGTCCGAAGACTGGCCTTCGGAATGGTTTTATATGGAGGACGTCCCCCTTCCGGACCCTGTTCGGCGGGGTCTTCCTGAGTTCAGCAATGCTCCTTTGAAGAAACGCCAAAGTTGGCGCCCACGGAGCCCCCAGGAGGAAGACAACGGAGAAGTCCTTTACCTGATGAACCGGATTAAAGCGCTGGCTCAATCAGGATTGACAGTAATCGAGGTTATGTCAATATGCATAATGCGGGGAGTGCCACCACTTCAATATCGAGGGCACCCCTTGTGGTGTTTTAACGGGGAAGATGACGCCACCCGTTGCGGGCGTAAGGGTTCGGACAATGCTGCCGCTTTAGCAAAAATTATGTCCGAATTGTTCAAGGGAGAGGAAGAGGAGTTCATCCGCATCAAGCCACGGGATGGATTCTCCATGTACAACCCTCCAAGATGGGTGAGTTATATCTCCTTACTCCCATTCTTCCTGCATTCTTTGTCGTAGGTACTCACCTTGCCATTTTGCGGCAGGAACTGTGAAAAGCCATAAGGGAGGTTAGCAGCCCATCTCCACAACCAGAGGACCCTGACCGGGCCCTCAATCCCGGACTCGAAGAATATCCAGACATATTCGTGGAGCTGATAGACCGGCAGTTCTATCAATTAAGCTGTGATGACGCCATGGTGGCCATTACGGCCGACTATCCCGGACTGCTTCCTGCATCGCACGTAAGAAAAACCAAAAATCCCAACTCCAAAAACTAGGATCCCCTTTTAGACACTTCACCTACCATATACATATGGTGTTTTACAGGGAAGGCATTCGGGACGCCATGCCGAACCCGCAGCAACTCACCAACAAGAGGCACCGAGGCCGGGCAGGCCAAAAAGGAAGGCGGTCAGGACGGAGACGCCGGCGCAGAGGTATGACAGAAACCCTGCTCCATGGTTGTTGTCTTTCTTGAAATGTAATGACGTCCATGTTTCTTTAACAAAAAAACGCTCGCCGGAATATGTCCGGTGAGGCTGTCGATCACGCTTCCACCAGTCGGGCTCCAGGACCGTACATAGAGGCGGAAGCCGACATGAGGCGGACGCCGGATACTCCCCCTACAGAGGATGCGGATAGGCTATCCGCTACGAATTCAGAAGTGGAGAACGCCATGAATCATAGGCGTCGCCGGGCTGTACTCCACGACGCTTGCTTCTCACCAGAGGCATTTGATGCCTTCAATTCTGGAGAGGCGTACCTCCGTGCTGCTCAAAATGGTCTAGCCAGAGCCATGAACCAGTATGTAAAGGATGTATGGGTAAGCAAATCTGACGATTATATGTATCAGTAGCCCCTGAGACTTGAAACAGTTAGCAGAACTGATTTAAGGATCATCTTATTGTGCAGGTTCTTACAGAGAAGAATACTCGACTGTCACAGGAGCTGGAGGAATGCAAGACCCAACTTCGGGCCGTTGTTGCCGCATTGAAGGAACCTAAAAAGTATCTAGATGGTAACATTTCTTTCAAAGAATGACATGTAGCATATAGTGTGCGGCGTGGCTGCAGATCTAACAATAGATATTGCAGATGAATCCGGAGACAATCCGGAGGACCAGCATGCCGTAAGACATCTAAAGGCTGGCGAACGCGTGCTGACTAAGGTCAGGCGGGAGAAAAACAATCTCCAAGATGCCAACACCAAGCTGAGCATGGAATTGAAAGATGTTCGAGCCCACCTTGCGGACTCCGAGAAGGAGAATAAGCGGCTTCGACGCGGCATTTTCAGTAAGTGCTTGAACGAACCCTTAAAAAGGGTCGGCGGAGAAGCCGGCTAACAGAGTTATGTCTGCAGGTATGCTGACGGGTCGTCCCGCGGAGGAGATGCCCGGGTCTGCGGGTGATCTTCTATCCGAGCTCTCACAACTGCACGAACAAGTTCAGCAGGTGATGCAAGGTGTTGCCCGGGCCTTGTAGGCAGCCGTCTCCCTGCCAGAAGGCATTGGGGAGCTTGCGGAGAAGCTGAAGGGAGCACGGCGGCGCTTCCGATTATGGAAGATATCGGCCTGCCATCAAAGTACCAGGAAAGCCTGGGCCATGGTGAAGACACGGTATACCAAGACTGACCCGAACCACATGGCCGAGGTCGGACCTGTGGGGCCCGATGGGAAAGAGATCCCCGTTAGCTTGGTGTATGGGCAAGTAGAATTAGCTGCAAAGTATTCCCAATAGGATTGTAGGCTAGACCACCTGTTGGATGGTATAGAAGAGGAATTTAGTCGGTCTACATGACTATGTAATTAAAGTGACATGTATAATGCCTTCTAGCCGGATTGTAGATCATTTGTCATGGCGGACCTTTTCGCTTCAACCTCGGGACCCGATAGTCCGGAGTGTGTCCGAATACCCGCCCAGTTATATAAGAACCGGGGTATGCGTGGAAACCAGGCGTAGGGGTCATTAGTGCTTGAACAGACAAGTGCCCAACTAGTTATGTTATATTACATGGGTAGTAAGAAACATCTTCCAGGGAGAATAGTTCCGTTAAGGGTTCCTTTCCCTGGGTATGCATGCCCTAAAGTGCATGTCCGTACTGCGAGAGAAAACGCGGGCAAAAACATCTGGGGGCACATATGGAAAATAAATAAATAAAAATAATCTTTTGTTCACCGGCCGAATATTCCCTTAAGAACGCTAGCTTTCGGCTTCACCTAGTCTGAGGTACACATCTCGTTGACTCGGCAGTAACAATCGCAGAGGTGCTCCCCATATGCCCTAGCCGAATTAACGGGAACGTAGGGCATAAATACAAGAGCCAGGCAACCCAGCTTGGCCAAAACTTAAGTCATATCGATGCATATAGTGGCGAAGAAAAGGTAGATGCGGAAGAATAACACATGTGCGGGGCGTGAAGCCCAGATAGATAATTAAGCTTCTGTGTAAGAAGCCCCCAGGTATAATGAGCGCGGTTAGCGCATCTATAATGTGCAAGCGAGGCACAAGTTGGCCCTTGAAGGCCTAGAGAAAGAATAAAAGAAAGAAAGAGAAAAAAGACAGATAAAGTATGTGCAAAAAATGGATAGAGGAAGGAGACAAACATAGAGTCCGGCGCTAGGCATAGAATCTTCGGAGCCTGGCTGCGTTCCATGGGTTCGGCTCAAGTCGATTATTCGATGCATCCCGCAGATGGTACGCTCCACCGGTCAGAACTTGGTTAATAATGTAGGGACCTTCCCATTTGGGCTCGAGCTTGGACTTTTTCTTCTCCGGCAGGCGTAGAACTAACTCGCCAATGTTATAAGTTTTGGTTCGTACTTCTCTGCTTTGGTATCTACGAGCCTGTTGCTGATAAAATGCGGAACGGGCTTTTGCCACGTCGCGCTCCTCCTCCAGGGTGTCCAGACTATCCTGCCGATCGAGCTCGGCTTCTCTTTCTTCGTACATGCGCACTCGGGGTGAGTCATGAATTATGTCGTAGGGCAGAACTGCCTCTGCGCCGTACACCATAAAGGAGGGTGTATATCCGGTAGTGCGATTCGGCATGGTCCGCAGCCCCTAGAGTACGGAGTCGAGCTCCTCTACCCAGTGCGTGTTAGACTCCTTTAAGGACCACACTAATCCGGGTTTAATGCCGCTCATGATAAGACCATTTGCTCGCTCAACTTGGCCGTTGGTTTGTGGGTGATAGAAGGAAGCATAATCGAGCTTGATGCCCATGTTGCTACACCAGAGTTTTACCTCGTCGACCGTGAAGTTCGTGTTGTTGTAGGTGATGATGCTGTGGGGGACGCCATAACGGTGTACAACCCCGGATATGAAGTCTATCACCGGTCCAGATTCAGCTGTTTTAACAGGTTTGGCTTCTATCCATTTGGTGAATTTATCCACCATGACCAGCAAGTATTTTTTCTTATGGGTTCCCCCTTTAAGGGGTCCAACCATGTCAAGCCCCCAAACCACGAAAGGCCAGGTAATGGGGATTGTTTGGAGGGCGGTGGGTGGCATATCGCTTTGGTTTGGAAAAAGCTGGCAACCGGCGCAGCGTTGGACCAAGTCTTGTGCGTCTGCCCGGGCCGTCAGCCAATAAAAACCTGTACAGAAGGCCTTGCTTACAAGGGCCCAGGCTGCGGCGTGGTGGCCACCGAGTCCGGCGTGAATTTCTGCCAAAAGCTTCCGCCCTTCCTCTTCGGAGATGCACCTTTGAAGGACTCCGGTAGTGCTTTTCTTATATAGCTCTCCCTCGTGGACCCTGTAGGCTTTAGATTGCCACACTATGCAGCGTGCCTCATTTTGGTCCTCGGGAAGTTCCTGCCTAGTTAGGTAGGCCAGGAATGGTTCTGTCCACGGGGCGATGATGGCCATTATTACGTGGGCTGAAGGTGTTATTTCGATGGTAGAGCCTACGATTATGTCAGAGTGTTCGGTATCGGGCATTTTGGCCAGGTCCGGACTATTGTTACCGGTGTCCCCTTCCCATATCACCGATGGCTTAAACAACCTCTCCAAAAAGATGTTGGGGGGGACCGCGTCGCGTTTTGTGACGATGCGGGCGAGGATATCCGTCGCCTGATTGTTTTCCCGAGCCGCATGCTGAAATTCGAGCCCCTCGAACCGAGCTGACATCTTTAGGACGGTGTTTCGATAGGCCGCCATCTTCGGATCCTTGGCATCGAAGTCTCCATTTATTTGGGATATTGTGAGGTTTGAATCCCCACGCACCTCCAGGCGTTGAATGCCCATGGAGACTGCCATCCGAAAGCCATGCAACAGGGCTTCATATTCGACTGCGTTGTTGGAGTCTGTATACAATATCTGCAGTACATACTAAACGGTATCTCCGGTTGGGGACGTCAGGACGACGCCAGCCCCTAGACCGGCCAGCATTTTGGAGCCGTCGAAGTGCATGATCCAATTGGAGTATGCGCCATACTCTTTAGGTTGTTCGGCTTCCGTCCATTCGGCGACAAAGTCGGCCAATACTTGTGATTTAATGGCTCGCCGATGTTTGTATGTTATGTCGAACGGGAGGAGCTCAATGGCCCATTTGGCAATCTGGCCCGTGGCGTCGCGGTTGTTTATAATATCATTAAGTGGCACTTCCGAGGCTACTGTAATCAAACACTCTTGAAAGTAGTGTCGCAGCTTGCGGGATGCCATGAATACCGCATAGGCTATCTTTTGATAATGTGGGTACCGTGATTTGCATGGAGTGAGGACAGTGGATACATAATATACCGGCCTTTGAAGAGGGAATTTATGTCCGTCCGCTTCTCGTTCGACGACGAGCACTGCGCTTACAACCTGATGAGTTGCCGCAATGTATAACAGCATTGGTTTGCCAATGTTTGGCGCGGCCAGGATTGGGTTGGTTGCCAGTATGGCTTTTATTTCTTCCAATCCGGCTGTGGCGGCGTCCGTCCACTCGAAGTGTTCGGTGCGCCGAAGGAGGCGATAAAGGGGTAATGCCTTTTCTCCTAAGCGGGAGATAAAGCGGCTTAGAGCTGCCACACATCCAGTTAATTTATGGGTTTGTTTGAGGTCTGTTGGGGTAGCCAACTGTGACAAAGCTCAAATTTTGGACGGATTAGCTTCAATTCCTCTACTGGAGACAATGAAGCCCAGGAGCTATCCGGCTGGTACACCGAAAACGCATTTTTCCGGATTGAGCTTGATGTCGTATGTTCGGAGGTTGTCGAATGTGAGCCTCAAGTCGTCTATTAGAGAGTCGACGTGTTTGGTTTTGACAACCACGTCATCTATGTATGCCTCTACTATTTTGCTGATCTGTTTCTCCAGACATGTCTGGATCATGCGCTGATACGTTGCCCCGGCGTTTTTGAGCCCAAAAGGCATTGTGTTGAAACAGAATGGGCCATATGGTGTGATAAATGCCATTGCGGCTTGGTCGGACTCCGCCATCTTGATTTGGTGCTAGCCGGAGTATGTGTCGAGGAAACACAATGACTCGTGTCCTGCGGTAGCGTCAATAATTTGATCAATGCGGGGGAGGGGGAAGGGATCCTTTGGGCAAGCCTTGTTGAGGTCCTTGAAATCGACACATAGGCGCCAGGATTTGTCCTACTTTGGTACCATCACCAGGTTTGCTAGCCAGTCCGGGTGTTTTATTTCTCTAATGAATCCGGCCTCTAATAACTTGGCTAGTTCCTCTCCCATAGCATGTCTCTTAGGTTCGGAGAAACACCGAAGAGCCTGCTTGACCGGCTTGAATCCCTTTAGGATATTGAGGCTGTGCTCGGCTAGCCTACGTGGGATTCCTGGCATGTCTGAGGGGTGCCAGGCGAATATTTCCCAATTCTTGCACAGGAACTCTCGTAGTGCGGCGTCCACGGCGGGGTTTAACTATGCCCTGATGGAGGCTGTTTTTGTAGGGCCCGTTGGGTGGACTTGGAATTTGACTATTTCATCCGCTGGTTTAAAAGAGGTGGACTCGGATCTCTTGTCAAGTATCACGTCATCCCTGTCCACTGTGGAGCGTAGCGCAGTTAATTCCTCGGCCGAAAGGGCTTTGGATAATGCCTCGAGGGCCAATGCGGCTGTTTTGTTTTCGGCGTGGAGTGCTGTGTCCGGATCACTAACGAGAGTGATGATTCCGTTGGGCCCGGGCATTTTGAGCTTCATGTACCCATAATGGGGTATGGCTTGGAAGATCGTGAACGCCTCCCGTCCCAAAAGGGTGTGGTATCCACTACTGAATGGGGCCACTTGGAATGTAATTTCTTCGGACCTATAGTTCTCTGGCGTGCCGAATACCACATCTAGTGTGATTTTTCCAGCACAGCGTGCTTCCCGACTGGGGATGATTCCTCTGAAGGTTGTGCTGCTTTGCTCAATGCGGTTCCAGTCTATCTCCATTTTTTGAAGAGTTTCTCCGTAGATGAGGTTTAATCCACTGCCGCCGTCCATGAGTACTTTGGTGAGTCGAAAGCCATCCACAATTGGACTGAGGACCAGTGCAGCTGGTGCTCGGGCTGTTCGGAATTTAGGTTCATCACTGGCATTGAAGGTAATAACCGTGTTGCTCCGTGGATTTGTTGCTGCTATGTGGCAAATTTCGGCAATGCTGCGGAGTGTTCGCTTGCGCCTATTATTTGATGCGAAGGTCTCAAAGATTGTTAATACCGTATTGTTATCCCTGGGATGGTGCTCTGTGGCATCTGGGATGAGAAGATCCTCGCTGCTTTTGGCCACCTGCCGGAGTATCCAACATGCTATAAGGTTGTGTGTTGGTATGGTATCCGCTGTACTATGAATTTTGGAGGGTCCGTTGAGCCATCCCTCCAATACGGTTCCACGGCCTGTAGAGGGTTTT
The DNA here is from genome assembly GCA_034509565.1 of Triticum monococcum. NCBI lineage: Eukaryota > Viridiplantae > Streptophyta > Magnoliopsida > Poales > Poaceae > Triticum > Triticum monococcum. The sequence continues at coordinate 527,124,907 of CM067847.1, forward strand.
TGCTTCTTTGTAATTAACTCGGGTGTCTTATAATAGTGCACCCTTTTACTTCGGACAGGGTGTATATTCGGAGCTGAATTATCCCAAAATTTCGTTTCGGTTTTCCAGGCACTTTCCATCGCACAATACTTTCGTACTATGGACGCCAAGTCGGCGAAGTGTGATATGTCACGGCAACTTATGGCGTTAAGGATTCCCTTGTCCGTGCAGTTATTGCAAAAAAGTGAGACTGCGTCTTCCTCGCGCCAGTCCTTAACCTTGTTCATCACAAGGAGGAATCTAGCCCAATAATGATGTATTGTTTCTTGGGGCTCTTGCTTGATGTGGGAAAGATCGTTTATGTCTGGGTGGGTGGTGGGTTTGAGTCCGAACCCCTACCCGATCTGAGACCGAGGGGCCGAGGAGTTTTCGATCTTGGAAGTTCGGATTCCGGGATGTTGCCCGATGAGTCTGGACTGCTGCCTGGCTCTAGGTTCAGGGCTTGGGTGATGTCCTCCCGTAAACGGGTATCCGGCTCGGAGAGCTCAGGAATCCGGACATAGTTAGTCCTCAAGATAGAGGAAGAGTCGTCGCATTGTTCCTCCACCACCGCAACATGATGGGTGAGCGGTGGAGAGTTAATCTCCCTTTGATCGGGTTTAAGCCCAATCCGATCATAGTCCATAGAGACTCCCAAGGCGGCGATGCGATCCAAGAGCTCGTTTAGGGAAGAGAGATCCATTGGATCCATCTGCTCGGCAAATTCCGAGCCGACGTGGAGGGTGTTTTCGATGACCCGAGAAGTCATCGTCGGTGCAGCAGCCGAACAGGTGGTCATGATGAAACTGCCTAGCCGGAGAGTTTGGCCGACAACCAGGGCTCCCTCGGCGGTAATGTTGCTTTTAACAACGAGATAAGGCATCCTTCCTTACGGCGACGGCATAGAGGAACTCTCAATGAAAGCACCAATGTCGGTGTCAAAACCGGCGGATCTCGGGTAGGGGGTCCTGAATTGTGCGTCTAAGGAGGATGGTAATAGGAGGCAGGGGACACGATGTTTTACCCAGGTTCGGGCCCTCTTGATGGAGGTAAAACCCTATGTCCTGCTTGATTTATTCTTGATAATATGGGTAGTACAAGAGTTGATCTACCACAAGATCGGAGAGGCTAAACCCTAGAAGCTAGCCTATGGTATGATTGTATGTTGTCCTACGGACTAAAACCCTCTGGTTTATATAGACACCGGAGAGGGCTAGGGTTACACAAGGTCGGTTACAAAGGAGGAGATATACATATCCGTATTGCCTAGCTTGCCTTCCACGCCAAGTAGAGTCCCATCCGAATACAGGACGAAGTCTTCAATCTCGTATCTTCATAGTCCAACAGTCCGGCCAAAGGATATAGTCCGGCTGTCCGGAGACCCCCTAATCCAGGACTCCCTCAAGCATGCTTACCCTGATCAGGTAGGCAGACATAACCTTGTGTGCCCGTTGTTAGAATTTTTGGTACCGGTCCCCGTGAGGGACGTTTTGGCCACAACGGTGGTCGGTGTGTCTTTGGTAGACACTGGGCCACCCAGGACTAGCCCAGTTGGGAGTGGGTCGGAGTGGCTGGGAGAGTGTCATGGCAGTAGGTCGGTTTTGTCGGAATGCCGTTGGTCCACCCGAATGGGAGTGCGAGGCCATGGGTTCCGTGGTGTGGGTACAGTGTGCTACCTTTGCAGAGTGTATATTAAGTCTATCGGTAGCAACAGTTCGTAGTAGGTCCCACTATCAGGTCTATGTCGAAATGGAGGATAAACCTGAAATAATTAAGTGGTATATAAATATGTGATAGCAAGAATATGGTGACTTGGGCTATGAGATGGTCGTGAGAAGTCATGGCGATGTTTTGGTGGTGATTGATACGTCTCCGTCATATCTATAATTCTTGATTGTTCCATGCCAACATTATTCAACTTTCATATACTTTTTGGCAACTTTTTATATTATTTTTGGGACTAACATATTGATCATGTCTGTTGCATGTTTTTGGTTTCGCGGAATATCCATATCAAATGGAGTCCAAACGGGATAAAAACGGACGGAGCTTATTTTTGGAAAATATGGAAAATTCGGAAGGAAAATCAACGAGAACCAGTGCCCGAGGTGGTCACGAGGCAGGGGGTCCTCCCCTAGGGCGCGCCCCTACCCTCGTGAGCCCACCGTAAGGCGATTGACGCTCTTCTTGTGCCGCAAGAAAGCTAATATTCGGAAAAAAATCACGGCGAAGGTTTCAGGCCAATCGGAGTTACGGATCTCCATATATACACGAAACGGTGAAACAGAGCCAGGAGAGAACGCAGAAATAGAGAGAGAGACAGATCCAATCTCGGAGGGGCTCTCGCCCCTCCCTTGCCATGGATGCCATGGACCAGAGGGGAAACCCTTCTCACATCTAGGGAGGAGGTCAAGGAAGAAGAAGAAGGAGGGGGGCTCTGTCCCCCTCGCTTCCGGTGGCACCGGAGTGCCACCGGGGGCCATCATCATCACCGCGATCTACACCAACACCTCCGCCATCTTCACCAACATCTCCATCACCTTCCCCCCTCTATCTACAGCGGTCCACTCTCCCGCAACCCGCTGTACCCTCTACTTGAACATGGTGCTTTATGCTTCATATTATTATCCAATGATGTGTTGCCATCCTATGATGTTTGAGTAGATTTTCGTTGTCCTATTGGTGGTTGATGAATTGCTATGATTGATTTAATTTGCTTGTGGTTATGTTGTTGTCCTTTGGTGTCCATCATATGATTGCGCGCGTGGATCACACCATAGGGTTAGTTGTATGTTGATAGGACTATGTATTGGAGGGCAAGAGTGACAGAAGCTTCAACCTAGCATAGAAATTGATGCATACGGGATTGAAGGGGGACCAATATATCTTAATGCTATGGTTGGGTTTTACCTTAATGAACATTAGTAGTTGCGGATGCTTGCTAATAGTTCCAATCATAAGTGCATAGAATTCCAAGTCAGGGATGACATGCTAGCAGTGGCCTCTCCCACATAATACTTGCTATCGGTCTAGTAAAGTAGTCAATTGCTTAGGGGCAATTTCACAACTCCTACCACCACTTTTCCACACTCGCTATATTTACTTTATTGTTTCTTTTATCTAAACAGCCCCTACTTTTCATTTACGTAATCTTTATTATCTTGCAATCCTATCCAACAACACCTACAAAGTACTTCTAGTTTCATACTTGTTCTAGGTAAAGCGAACGTCAAGCGTGCGTAGAGTTGTATAGGTGGTCGATAGAACTTGAGGGAATATTTGTTCTACCTTTAGCTCCTCGTTGGGTTCGACACTTTTACTTATCGAAAACTGTTGCGATCCCCTATACTTGTGGGTTATCAAGACCTTTTTCTGGCGCCGTTGCCGGGGAGCAATAGCGTGGGGTGAATATTCTCGTGTGTGCTTGTTTGCTTTATCACTAAGTAATTTTTATTTGTTGTTCTTAGTTGTTTTCTATCTTTAGTTATGGGTAGGAAACGCAAAATACCAAAAAATTAGTTGTACCTACTGAACCAATGGTTGAAGAACCACTCAAAATCTATCACACTACTGAAGCTTATTACTTGGATCATCTTCGATCCCTATGTGCTCGTGCTGAAACCCCAACTAGCTTAGTTGTGGGCAAATCTTTAGATGGGCATGCTTGTTATGTGCGACATCGTATAGCTGAAAGAGGGAAACGTTTACTGGATCAAATTCATCATTTGCAATGCTATGCTTGGAATTTTATGTTATATATATGATTTTACTTGTTGTTTTGAAAACCCTAAGAAACACCTTCCCTACCAATGTGAGTTTGTTGATAATGGAATCGTATCTTCGTATGCTAAGGGTGTTTATAGTTACTATGATGTTAAACAAATTGAAAAATTTGTTGCTTTTAAGGGTGCTTATGAAATTGCTTCTTTGATTGAAAAGTATGATGCTACTCTTTACCAATCTGAAAATTTTGCCATACTTAAATATTGCAATTATAATTATGCTTCTAATGCTTATGTTAAACCATATATTGAGGAATACTCCGCTGTCCAATAAGAGACTAATATTTTGCAGGAGTCTATGGAAGAAGAAATTGATGAAACTGTGAGCTCATTGGATGAAAAAGATGAGGAAGAGAGCGAAGAACAAAAGGGGGAAGAGCGGATTAGCTACCCGTGCCCACCTTCTAATGAGAGTAACTCTTCAACTCATACATTGTTTAATTCCCCTTCGTGCTTACCGAAGGATGATTGCTATGATGATTGTTATGATCCCGTTGATTCTCTTGAAATATCCCTTTTTGATGATGCTTGCTATGCTTGTGGCCAAGATGCCAATATGAATTATGCTTATGGAGATGAACTTGCTATAGTTCCTTATGTTAAACATGAAATTGTTGCTATTGCACCCACACATGATAGTCCTATTATCTTTTTGAATTCTCCCGACTACACTATATCGGAGAAGTTTGCCCTTATTAAGGATTATATTGATGGGTTGCTTTTTACCGTTGCACATGATGATTTTGATGAATATAATATGCATGTGCTTGCTGCTCCTACTTGCAATTATTATGAGAGAGTAACTATATCTCCACCTCTCTATGTTTCCAATACGATAAAATTGCAAGAAACTGTTTATACTATGCATTGGCCTTTACTTTGTGTGCCTGAATTGTTCCTTTATGACATGCCGATGCATAGGAAGAGATTTAGACTTCGTTGTTATACGATATATGTTACTTTGTGCTCACTACTAAATTACAAATCATTGCTAATTAAAATTGGCTTTGATATACCTTGGGATCCGGGTGGATTCACTACTTGAGCACTATATGCCTAGCTTAATGGCTTTAAAGAAAGCGCTGCCGGGGAGACAACCCGGAAGTTTTAGAGAGTCATTTATTTCTGTTGAGTGCTTTCATATAGTTTAAAAATAACAAAAATAAAGAGGGGAACCCAAAACTTTTTCAAAAAGAAAAGCGAAAGTGAGAAAGACGAGCATTGTTGAAGTGGGAGCTAGCCTTAAACTTTGTTCATGCTCACAGAAACTTTGTGAATCTTGATTACAGAAACTTTTCAACAAAAATAATTATCCCCTTGTACAATTCCATTGTATTATAAAAATAATGTGCCAAGGTTTGCCTTTAGGATGGTTACAATGCTTGTTGGTTTGTGCGGTGCAGGACAGAAACTTTGGCTGTAGTGCATGATTTTTAAATTTTTTTCCTGGAACGTCAAATGGTTCTGATTCGTTTTGCACTGTCTTTCTGTACAAATTTTTTATTTTTCCTAATTTTGGTATAAATTTTCAAGTATGATAAGTATGGTGAATAGATTGCTACAGACTGTTCTATTTTAGACAGATTATGTTTTTGATGCATAGTTTGCTTGTTTTGATGAAACTATCAATTTATATCAGTCGATTAAGCCATGAAAAGTTATATTACAGTAGACACAATACAAAAACAAAATATGAATTGGTTTGCAACAGTACTTAGAGTAGTGATTTGCTTTATTATACTAACGGATCTTACCGAGTTTTCTGTTGAAGTTTTGTGTGGATGAAGTGTTCGATGATTGAGAAGGTCTCGATGTGAGAAGAAGGAAGAGAGGCAAGAGCTCAAGCTTGGGGATGCCTGAGGCACCCCAAGTAAATATTCAAGGAGACTCAAGCATCTAAGCTTGGGGATGCTGGGGAGGCATCCCCTCTTTCTTCAACAAGTATCGGTATGTTTTCGGATTCGTTTTGTTCATGCGATATGTGCAAGTCTTGGAGCGTATTTTGCATTTAGGTTTTTATTTTTTTTATGCACCATGCTGGTATGAGATGGTCCTTGGTTGATTTATAGAATGCTCTTTGCACTTCACTTATATCTTTTGAGTATGGCTTTATAGAATGCTTCATGTGCTTCACTTATATCATTTGAAGTTTGGATTGCATGTTTATCTTCACTTAGACAACCACCATTTGTAGAATGCTCTTTTGCTTCGCTTATATTTGTTAGAGCACAGGCATATCTTTTGTAGAAAGAATTAAACTCTCGTGCTTCACTTATATCTATTTAGAGAGATGACAGGAACTGGTCATTCACATGGTTAGTCATAAAATCCTACATAAACTTGTAGATCGCTGAATATGATATGTTTGATTCCTTGCAATAGTTTTGCGATATAAAGATGGTGATATTAGATTCATGCTAGTCGAGTAATTGTGAAATTGAGAAATACTTGTGTTGAGCTTTGCAAGTCCCGTAGCATGCACGTATGGTGAACCGTTATGTAACGAAGTCGGAGCATGAGGTGTTTATAGATTGTCTTCCTTATGAGTGGCGGTCGGGGACGAGCGATGGTCTTTTCCTACCAATCTATCCCCCTAGGAGCATGCGCGTAGTACTTTGTTTCGATGACTAATAGATTTTTGCAATAAGTATGTGAGTTCTTTATGACTAATGTTGAGTCCATGGATTATACGCACTCTCACCCTTCCATCATTGCTAGCCTCTCTAGTACCGTGCAACTTTCGCCGATACCATAAACCCACCATATACCTTCCTCAAAACAGCCACCATATCTACCTATCATGGCATTTCCATAGCCATTCTGAGATATATTGCCATGCAACTTCCATCATCATCTTATACATGACTTGAGCATTCATTGTCATATTGCTTTGCATGATCGTAAGATAGCTAGCATGATGTTTTCATGGCTTGTCCGTTTTTTGATGTCATTGCTACGCTAGATCATTGCACATCCCGGTACACCACCGGAGACATTCATATAGAGTCATATCTTTGTTCTAGATATCGACTTGTAATATTGAGTTGTAAATAAATAAAAGTGTGATGATCATCATTATTAGAGCATTGCCCAGAAAAAGGGGGGAGAGGCCAAAGAAGCCTAAATAAAAAAGGGGGCAATGTTACTATCCTTTTTCCACACTTGTGCTTCAAAGTAGCACCATGTTCTTCATATAGAGAGTCTCTTGAGTTATCACTTTCATATACTAGTGGGAATTTTCATTATAGAACTTGGCTTGTATATTCCAACGACGGGCTTCCTCAAATGCCCTAGGTCTTCATGAGCAAGCAAGTTGGATGAACACCCACTTAGTTTCAGTTTGAGCTTTCATATACTTATAGCTCTAGTGCATCCGTTGCATGGCAATCCCTACTCACTCACATTGATATCTATTAATGGGCATCTCCATAGCCCGTTGATACGCCTAGTTGATGTGAGACTATCTTCTCCTTTTTGTCTCCTCCACCATCATATTCTATTCCACCTATAGTGCTATGTCCATGGCTCACGCTCATGTATTGCGTGAAAGTTGAAAAGGTTTGAGAACCTCAAAAGTATGAAACAATTGCTTGGCTTGTCATCGGGGTTGTGCATGATGTGAATGCTTTGTGTGGTGAAGATGGAGCATAGCCTGACTATATGATTTTGTAGGGATGAGCTTTCTTTGGATATGTTATTTCAATAAGACATAATTGCTTGGTTGGTATGCTTGGAGTATTATTGTTTTTATGTCAAAGGATAGATTATTGCTTTGAATCACTCGTGTCTTAATATTCATATTCATGCCATGATTAGACGTATGATCAAGATTATGCTAGGTAGCATTCCACAACAAAAATTATTTTTTTATCATTTACCTACTCGAGGACGAGCAGGAATTAAGCTTGGGGATGCTGATACGTCTCCGTTGTATCTATAGTTTTTTATTGTTCCATGCCAATATTATTCAACTTTCATATACTTTTTGGCAACTTTTTATATTATTTTTGGGACTAACATATTGATCCAGTGCCCAGTGCCAGTTCCTGTCTGTTGCATGTTTTTGGTTTCGCAAAATATCCATATCAAACGGAGTCCAAACGGGATAAAAACGGACCGATCTTATTTTTGGAAAATATGGAAAATTCGGAAGGAAGATCAACGCGAACCAGTGCCCGAGGTGGTCACGAGGCAGGGGGGCGCCCCCCCCCCCAGGGTGCGCCCCTACCCTCGTGAGCCCACCGTAAGGCAGTTAACGCTCTTCTTTTGCCACAAGAAAGCTAATATTCGGATAAAATTACGGCGAAGGTTTCAGGCCAATCGGAGTTACGGATCTCCATATATACACGAAACGGTGAAACAGAGCCAGGAGAGAACGCAGAAACAGAGAGAGACAGAGAGACAGATCCAATCTCGGAGGAGCTCTTGCCCCTCCCTTGCCATGGAGGCCATGGACCAGAGCAGAAAGCCTTCTCCCATCTAGGGAGGAGGTCAAGGAAGAAGAAGAAGAAGGAGGGGGGCTCTCTCCCCCTCGCTTCCTGTGGCACCGGAGTGCCACCGGGGGCCATCATCATCACCTCGATCTACACCAACACCTCCGCCATCTTCACCAACATCTCCATCACCTTCCCCCCTCTATCTACAGCGGTCCACTCTCCCGCAACCCGCTGTACCCTCTACTTGAACATGGTGCTTTATGCTTCATATTATTATCCAATGATGTGTTGCCATCCTATGATGTCTGAGTAGATTTTCGTTGTCCTATTGGTGGTTGATGAATTGCTATGATTGATTTAATTTGCTTGTGGTTATGTTTCTGTCCTTTGGTGCCCATCATATGATTGCGCGCGTGGATCACACCATAGGGTTAGTTGTATGTTGATAGGACTATGTATTGGAGGGCAAGAGTGACAGAAGCTTCAACCTAGCATAGAAATTGATGCATACGGGATTGAAGGGGGACCAATATATCTTAATGCTATGGTTGCGTTTTACCTTAATGAACATTAGTAGTTGCGGATGCTTGCTAATAGTTCCAACCATAAGTGCATAGAATTCCAAGTCAGGGATGACATGCTAGCAGTGGCCTCTCCCACATAATACTTGCTATCGGTCTAGTAAAGTAGTCAATTGCTTAGGGGCAATTTCACAACTCCTACCACCACTTTTCCACACTCGCTATATTTACTTTATTGTTTCTTTTATCTAAACAACCCCTACTTTTCATTTACGTAATCTTTATTATCTTGCAAACCTATCCAACAACACCTACAAAGTACTTCTAGTTTCATACTTGTTCTAGGTAAAGCGAACGTCAAGCGTGCGTAGAGTTGTATCGGTGGTCGATAGAACTTGAGGGAATATTTGTTCTACCTTTAGCTCCTCGTTGGGTTCGACACTCTTACTTATCGAAAACTGTTGCGATCCCCTATACTTGTGGGTTATCAGTGATCGCCGAAAGGATCACGGTTTGAGGCCAATGTTGGTCGTGGTGGTGATCGCCGTAAGGATCACGAGTTACTCTGGTCAAGACCACGATGGTGGTTTGGTGGTGATCGCCGTAAGGACCACAAGTTATTCTGGTCAAGACCATGATGGTGGTTTGGTTGTGATCGCCGGAAAGATCACGTTCGATTGTGAGGCAACCCGTTGGTAAGAGAGTCTGAGGGACTCGGTGCACAAGTTTGGTTGCATTGCATGAGAAATATGTTGCATTTAAAAACCAAGGCAGAACAGAAGATGATTGTATAAGGTTAACATGATATGTCTGCAATTGGATATTATTGGTAGTTTATTTTCAGCATAATTTAATGATGCTATGCCATGCTTTGATTGATACGTTAATTTATGACATGATTGAGATGATATGATATGTTTTTCCTTTGCCATGTTAGAAGCATGATCTGATATGCCATGTTATTGTCATGTTAGTAGATGCTATGATTTTTGTTCATGCTTAGTTGATTTTTATCATGCCATGTTTAGTAGTTGATATGAGATAGGCTGTTGCATGCGCTCGGTTCTCGCTTTGTCTTCTGCTTGTTTGGATGCTATATATTTGGTTGTCTTGCAAGTACATTCAATGTACTGAGCTGGCGTGTCATGGCAGTTTTGTAGGTCGTACTCGTATTGTTCGCTTGATCCGTCGTGCTAGGCCATAACCTTGCCGGTCCTGTGAGTTGTGGAGCCCAGCCAGAGTTGTTATGCTGCCAAATCAAGACTTCCGCCGCCATTTTTAATAGAATTCCGCTGCCATTTAATAGTCGTAGGGCTATGCCAGATGACTGTATTCATCAATGATGTAAGCTTATGCACCTGTATTTGATGAATATTATTGTACCTGGAATGCTGTATTATGGACCTGTCATGCGTTAGGTGTTATCCTGGGCTGACGTACGAAGGCCCCCTGCTCCATGCGGATCGGGGTGCCACAATGATGTAGCGACCCAAGGTGAGATTAGGGTTCCGGGGGTCGAGGGAGAGAGCGAAGGGGGTCGAGGGGGAGGCGTGGATGGCCGGCACCTGGCCGGGGCGCCATGGATGGCCTCCATGCCCTCCTGTAAACAGGAGGTGGTAGGAGGGCAGCTGGGCTAGGCCTCCCTAGCAACATGGGCCTAGGCGCCCAGTAGTTTAGCTTTTCTTCTTTTTTTATTTTTCTTTACTGTTTTTCTTTTTATCTACTATTTTGGGTTAAGTTAAACCACCAAATTGATTTTGTAAAAATATGAAACTTGGCTCATAATTTGTATTGCAATTTTGGACACAGCCATAAAAAGTTTGGAGTTATTTTGAAAAGTTTAAAATCATGATTAAAATTTAAATGGTTCATTAAGATGATGTCGGGCCATTTCATAAATTACTAGGGATTAACTGTTGAGTCAAATAATGTTGGTTTAATCATGACAATTAGTTAGTGAATACCTATAACCCAACAAAGATTTTTAATTTACCTTTTTAAGAATTAATAATTTGACTTGTATTTTGAATTCAAATTTGAGTTTGATTTGGAACAAAGTGATCATCGCCAAGATAAATGTGATGACATGGCACCATTAGTGAGTGGTTACTGTAGCTTAACTACCGGGGTGTTACAAATCTCCTCCACTACAAGAAATCTTGTCCTGAGATTTAAGAGGTGGAGTAAGGGGGAAAGTTCTTGTTACGAAATTCTAACAGATCTTCTCATCCTTGGTTGCTCTTCTCGAAGAGGTCGACCCATTACATTGATGCCTTCATTCCTCTGCTCCATGTCATCGCGATGAAGTCGTCATTCTTTCTTCGGGAACTCCATCATACATACGAAAAAGGATAAGAGGTAACTTTGAAAGAACAGAACTCTACATGGTTGCTTATCTGGTAGATAACTCAGAGAAGGCGGCAGAAGGTATCTCTCGAATTGAAACTTAAGAAAATATCAAGAGAAAAGTAAGGAGGTACCATGAGTAGTTACAAGCGGATAGGCAATCGTTGGATGCCTGAAATAGGGTGTGAAAGGGGTTCAGAGCAACGGGAATAAGTATTGTGTCTGATACCATAATTGATGATCTTTTGGAAGGTCGCTCATGAAGTACTTGCGAGGCCACACGGGAGGAATAACTTTGTAAACAGAGGGTACAGGAGAGTCAGGTTTTGATGTTGTGGAATTGTGGGTTATGGGCCCACCATGTGGGTTAAAAGTAGGAGGAGCAGTGACATCTTGCACGATCGTAAAAGTAAGGCATATCAGAGGGTAGCATGTCAGTTATGTCGGCAACAACGTCGGTACCAAGGGAGAGGGACGAAGAGAACCATATTCCTGCTTGTTGAACGAGGCGGACCAATAGGCAAAGTTCTCGTCCATCAGTGGCTACCGGAATGTCATCACCAATAGTAACAGGGTCTTGCTGATAGAATTGTACACCGAGGTGTTTACATAAGCAGGAGAATATTACAACTTAGATCATATAGATCACAAGAAAGGTTAAACCAAACAATGGAAAGTAAAATAAGATTACCATATTAAACAGAACAGCGGAAGGGAAAATGTGATTAAACACATATTTCAGGGGTATATCTTTCCCAAGGACAAGCAGAGCATGATATCCCTAGCATGATAGGAAGTATAAAACCATTTAGGTAAGGGGAGAGGAATTTCATAACATTACCCATACAACGGTGTTTGGATAATTGATAAAGAAATTTTAGCATGGTGCTTTAAATGTTCTTATCGCAGATTGAAGTACCACAGACAAGTTTCGAGATAGCACTGACATGGTCTTAAAGCAAACGTCGGACTTTGGATACACAAAGGATCCATTAGGAACAACTTATAAAATAAGTCTTAAGATTTCCTCATGGAAGAATCGCTAAGCTTGCTAAAAAGGAAACTATAACAATAGGTCCTCCGGTCAGGTGTGCTAGGCATGAAATCACCTTACCGGGTTATATAAAGACCAATGTTACAGCTTTTGAAAAATGTCCCAACCATTATATCTGGCCGAGATTCAGTTCTGATTGGTGTTAGGATACCTCAAACTCTAGTTACCAGAGAAGAAAAGATGCAACACAAATTGACGAGATGACATTGTAAGATTCTCAGGAAATGAACTATGGAAGTGAGTTCCGAAACATGAGTTCATCATTAAGCCAAGGAGAGGATGAGGACGTGGCTGATGGACTCAGTGATAATTCAGCAAGATTTCCAAAAGGATGGATTTACACAATTATGTGAACAATGAGATAACATTAGTCAGACCAAATGATATAATAAAGTATGCTCAAGGAAAACACACAGAATTAAACATTGGTTGAAAGGTGAAACCGAAATATGGGCTTAGGTAGCATGATCAATGTTTAGAATGGTGATTCAATAACCAATACACCAAGAATGAAACTATCATTCATTAACTTACAAGCAATAGGGTTGCTAGAAGTTTTGAATTTTACAAATTACAGTCCATTTGTTGGTATTCCGGTTAGAACAACACGTAAAACAAGAAAGAATTGTGATGGTGAGAAGTATCACTATACCAAGAAATTTTAAGAGGCGGAGCAATTCTCACGACCTTGACATAAAAGATGGCAGTACTCCAAGGTGAAGAAGAACATATGCTGGATAGCAAGGAACTCAAGATTCAATCCAAAATATGAACACGTTTGTGTTCAGGGAAGACAAGGATGTGGTCGATGATAACACAAATCATTAAGGGGCAAGGATGGTATTTCTCAACATGAATTCGATCGATATCCTTGAAGAGCTTAGAATGTTGATGATGATCATGACACATTTGTTGAGAGGTTTCATGAAGATATACTCGCTCATCGACGACATCAAGCAAAAGGAAGGATGGAGCGAGAAGTTATTGAAACCACGGATACGACACAAACTTGGGATCAAGCTTGTTGTTCAGGGCGAAATGATATGACAAGGAAAGTCGACGTAAGCTTAGCTCATTGTCAAAAATTGTGCTCCGGGAAGAAGGACCAGGTAGCATAGTTTAAATTTAGTACAGTAAGGTTATAGTCGATCAGGCTAGGGAATGACTTGAAGGATTATTAAACTCGTAATCAATGAAAATTAATTAGAGTTATTGAGTCGGGGTGCAGAATCGATTCACTTATCGGTGTTCTCGAGTGACTAATAACTCAGAACTCCCGGGGGAATTGCAATCGATGAGAATAATAGTTGATGAAGAACTCATAAGAAGTTATGTAATTTCATGATATTCTTGAGATACCAGAGGGTGAAACTCGAGGGTAGAGCAGAATAGAGGTTGGAAAAGTGTATTGATTTGCAGAGGACAAGTGCTTTAACTTGTCCGGAAATGGGATCAAAGAAAAACAATATGGTCGGAACCATAGCTGCAATGGATCCAATTTAATGACACCGAAAGAATGACCCAGATGATTAAATATTTTGCAAGAAGCTTCCATGATAAGTTCCACATCAGGTCCATGGTCATGAACACAAAGTGCAAGGTCAACTCCCACTTCTTTAATGCATAAACTTTCATTCACTTCTCGTCTTCAAAGAAGTTGTAGTGTTGAATATTTTGATCTAGCAAAGCCCCAGAAGAGTATGACTCGTGAAAACTTTCTGGTTCATAGGGTTTGGGGAAAGCATAGGTTCAACCCAACGGGGCATCTTAGGAGCATATACCACAAATTTTAAGAATAAATAACACAAGCTCGATGGTAAAGCATGCTTGAGAAAGTAGAGGATACAATTTATCGAAGGCATTATGTATCCGAGGAAATGCTCATAAGCTTATTGAATATGAAGGACGTTGTCAGATAAAATCCAACAAAGGATCTGGTGGTCCACAAGGGATCTGATGTGAGCATCAGTACTCAACCAGAGGAAGAAAGAATGCAAGGAGATCAGATTATAGAAAAAACTAACTAACTCAAAGCTCAAATGCAAAGGAATTATGATTTCCAAATCAAGGGATCAGAAGCAAATGCTCTGATTAAGGATGGATAAGTTGAATAGCCGTAGGGGTACAATCGATGGCAATTTGATTGGTCGAGATCCAACTCATGTTTAAAATGCGTCTGAGCCAGAAGGATGAATTCTAGGATCTGATTGAGGATTGCATGCATTCGCAACACATTGAATCAACAGACTCAAGATGATAATGACAAAGGATGACAATAAGATTATGAGACTTATGGGATTAATCCTAATGCAAGAAAGCAAGTATTTCAAGAGCAATAGCCTACTGAGGATTTTCGGGAGACAGAATAGCATTTCAAATAATTTTGTGAAACACATGGTCAACTAGGATTGAACGAATCCTCGATAAGTGTGAGGGATTATTTGCACGTGTATTCACGCTGAAAAGAGCTAACAGTAGGCACAAAGGATTCTCGAGATATTGGAAATTATTCCGTGGTATCTAGTAATAACAAGAGCATTCTTGGAATGAGGGTATGGACGGCGAGTGTATGTATTTATCCATAGGGATATATCGGTGATAGCGAATTGCAAAAACGACGGGCACAAAGTCTTGAGAGAACATCAAAGGGTATCTTCGGAATCTTCTGGTGCAGCAGGCGATCATCTCTGATAAGGGGCCCTCTGGGAGGAAGTAGTTACGAGAACCTATAGCAGAGTTAGTAAATTCATTTTAACCCGAATAGAAGAGAGATTAGAGTCCCAGAGTATAGGTCGAGGAATAAAATATCCTAATACCATCCTAATACCATGTTAGTAAAAATGTTTTCAATGACTAGACTCAACTTGTGGCGCCCCCGATTTGACTGTACACTAATCATACACTCAAACGTGTACGATCAAGATCAGAGACTCACGGGAAGATATCACAACACAACTCTAAAAATAAAATAAGGCATACAAGCATCATAATACAAGCCAGGGGCCTCGAGGGCTCAAATACAAGTGCTCGATCATACATGAGTCAGCGGAAGCAACAATATCTGTGTACAGACATAAGTTAAACAAGTTGCCATAAGATGTCTAGCACAAACTGGGATACAGATTGAAAGAGGCGCGGGCCTCCTTCCTGGGATCCTCCTAAACTACTCCTGGTCGTCGGTGGCGGCCTGCACGTAGTAGTAGGAACCTCCGGGGTAGTAGGAGTCGTCGTCGGTGGCGTCTGGCTCCTGGACTCCAACATCTGGTCGCAACAACCGGGTATAGGAAGGGGAAAAGGGGGGCAAAGAAACCGTGAGTACTCATCCAAAGTACTCTCAAGCAAGGATCTACACTACATATGCATTAGTATCAAATGAAATGGGTAGTATATGTGGACTGAACTGCAGAATGCCAGAATAAGAGGCGGATAGCTAGTCCTATCGAAGACTACACTTCTGGCAGCCTCCATCTTGAAGCATAAAGAAGAGAGTAGATGGTAAGTTGACCAAGTATCATCGTATAGCATAATCCTACCCGGTGATCCTGTCCTCGTCGCCTTGTGAGAGAGCGATCACCGGGTTGTATCTGGCACTTGAAAGGGTGTGTTTTATTAAGTATCCGGTTCTAGTTGTCATAAGGTCGAGGTACAACTCTGGGTCATCCTTTTACCGAGGGACATGACTATTCGAATAGATAAACTTCCCTGCAAGGGTGCACCACATTACCCAACACGCTCGATCCCTCTGGCTGGACACACTTTCCTGGGTCATGCCCCGCCTCAGAAGATCAACACGTCGCAGCCCCACCTAGGCCTAATAGAGAGGTCAGCACGCCGGTCTAAATCCTACATGCGCAGGGTCTGGGCCCATCGCCCGTTGCACACTTGCACGTTGCATACGCGGCCCGTGAGCATACCTAGCAACCTCCATTACAAAGGAAGTTGCGTTACGCGGTCCAACCCGGCGCGTCGCTCAGTCGCTGACGTCTAGGAGGCTTCGGCTGATACCACGACATCGAGTGCCCATAATTGTTCTCGCGTAGTTGGTTAGTGCATATAGGCTCGTAGCCAGACTCAGATCAAATACCAAGATCTTGTTAAGCGTGTTATTTTGAAGTAATTGCGGACGCCGACCAGGACCAGGCCCACCTCTCCCCTAGGTGGTCTCAACCTGCCATGTCGCTCCGCCACAAAGATCCACTCAGAGGGCCATCAGGATAAATGTCCTTTCAGCCCCTGATCCGTGAATCACTCGCGGGTACTCTACGAGCCGACCCGACTTTAGTCACCACAAGTATCATATATTATGTACATAAGTATATACCCATGATCAGCTCCCGAGTGATCACGTCTCGATAGTATAGCATGGCAGACGGACAAGAATGTAGGGCCACTAATGATAATATAGCATCATATACTAATCATTTAGGATTACAGGTAAAGGTAACAACAGTAATAGCAAAGACAGGCTATGCAGCAGAATAGGATTAACCGAAAGCAGTAACATGCTACACTACTCTAATGCAAGCAGTAGAGAGAAGGAATAGGCGATATCATGTTGATCAAGGGGGGGCTTGCCTGGAAGCTCAATCGAGAAGGGAGGGGTCATTAACACCATAATCATACTCAGGGGCATCAGCGTCGGTCTCGGGGTCTACGGAGAAGAAGAGGGGGAAGAAATAGTAAATATGGAGCAAACAAGGCATCACAAAACATAACATGACAAAACACGGTGCTAGAGGTGACCTAACGCAGTACTAGGTGCTACCGGCAAAGGGGGGAAACATCCGGGAAAGTATTCCTGGTGGTAGGCATTTTTTGACAGACGAAACGAAGGGGGCGGTTCCATGTTCGCTATGCTAGTGGCACGTGACAGATGAATAGAGTGCGTATTCAGGATCGTCATGATTTTCTATGCCAGGAGAGGGGGCGCTCCCTGGTGGGTTGTGCTCACCCAGGTGCCCCCCTCTGGTGGGTCTTGGCTCCAGAAATTCTTATTATTGATATAAAAAAATCCTCGCAAAGTTTTGTTCCATTCTGAGAACTTTTATTTCTGCACAAAAACAACACCATGGTAGTTCTGCTGAAAACAGCGCCAGTCCAGGGTTAGTTTCATTCAAATCATACAAATTGGAGTCCAAAACAAGAGGAAAGGCGTTAGGAAAAGTAGATACATTGGAGACGTATCAACTCCCCCAAGCTTAAACCTTTGCTTGTCCTCAAGCAATTCAGTTGATAAACTGAAAGTGAAAAATAAAAACTTTTACGAACTCTTTTCCTCTTGTTTGCATAAATAAGCTTAAATAGCACCCAGGTTTTCAGCCAACATTATAACTAACCATGCCGACAATAACTCTTAAAGATTATATTAACTCATATCAATGACATAATCAGCTAGCGAGCAATAATAAGACATCTCAAATGGCAACACGTTGTCAAAATAACCATGATATAATATGGCAATAGTGGTATCTTGCTAGCCCTTTCTAAGACCGCAAAACATAAATGCAGAGCACCTCCAAAGTCCAAGCGGTGACTAAACATTGTAATTCATGGTAGAAAAGATCCAGTCATGATGCACCCAACATTAGCTACACACAATGCATAAGTCATGACAGTTGTGCTCTCAGGTTCTAGCGCTTGTTTTAGAAGGTGATGACACAACATAAAAGTAAATAGATAGTCCCTTCGCAGAGGGAAGCAGTGATTTGCAGAGGTGTCAGAGCTCAAGTTTTTAAAACAGAGATAAATGATATTTTGAGACATGCACCCTTCTCATTTACTTCACGACTATCAGTTATCAATATCTCCCATGCTAAACAAGCTAGTGACGGTTCCCAAGAGATAAAAAGTAAAGGTTTTGACTCCATTGGGAGTTTTTGTTTGATTATTCGAGCGATTAACTCTTTTCGTATTTTGCATTTTGGGACTGGGCATCCCTATTACCGCCCTTTTTCTCGTGCGATGGCGAGTGAATAAACACTCGACCTGAGAATAACCCGCTTAGCATGGAAGATATCGACTACCTCCTGTCGTTCCATGAACGATCCAGACACACACACAAAGGATATATTTTTAGAAGTTTTTTAGAGGTGGCACATGCAATTTTACTTAGGACGGCAGGGTAAAACCGCATATAGGTAGGTATGATGGACTCATCTGGAATAACTTTGGGTTCAAGGTTTTTGATATACAAGCAGAATTCCCACTTAGTATAGGCGAAGGCTAGCAATTAGATTGAGAAGCGGCCAGCTAGAGAGCAACAATGATCATGATCATGCATTATGTGTAAGTAACATTGGACACTAGCATGAGTAGGATATGAACACCATGAACATAAATATCATAAAGGCTATGTTGGTTTTGATTCAACTACATGCATGAACATGTGCCAAGTCAAGCCACTCGAACGTTCAGAGGAGGATACCATATCATCATACTACATCACAATCATTTTAACGCAATGTTGATATCCAAGATAAATCATTATCCACTCACAGCTACTTATGCATGGCATGAGAAACTATAATCTCTAATTGTCATTGCAAACTTGTTTAATCATAATGGGCTGAATCATGGATACTACTAGGTTAAACATATTTACACAAATAGAACAAGTCGAGTTCATACCAGTTTCTCTCTGCCACAGCAGTTCATCGAATATCGTCATTATTGCCTTTCACTTGCACGACCGAACGATGTGAAAATAATAATAGTGCAAGAGTGTCGTGGACTAAGCTGGAATCTGCAAAACATTTTATTCAACAAGAGAAGACAAGGTAAAACGTGCTCTTTATTAGTTCAACAGTTATTCATATGAGATCCACTCAACATTTTCATCATGGTCTTCTCCTTGGCACAACTCGAAAAAAGGAAAAGAATTCAGAGAAACACACTGAAATATTTTTAGAGTTTTTGGTTTTCTTGAACAAGCAAATAAAAGGGAGAAGCAAAAGCGAGAAAAACTATTTACACGGGAAAGCTCCCAACAATCAAAAGAAGAACAAGGAAATCTTTTTGGGGTTTTTTAATACTACAGCTAAGCATGCATGGAAAGTAAACTAGCTACAACTAATTTTTTGGTTTTTCTAAAGTTTTTCAAACACACAAGAAGAAAGCAAGAAAAGTAAAATTTAAACATGGATGATACAATGAAAAAGTGTGAACACCGACAAGATGAATGGGTGGACATGAATGTAATGCAGGTGGGAAACATGTACTCCCCCAAGCTTAGGCTTTTGGCCTAACTTGGTAGTCGATTAGTAATCTGGATAGTAGTTGGCATGGTAGCTCATGGAGGCTCTCGGTGCGGATGCCTCAGCATGCCGTGTTGCCTCCACAGATGTGTTGTGAGCTCGGGCCTCGCTCTCAAGAACAAAATATCTTCCTTTGTTGTGATAGTCAAAAAGAGCAGGCGCAGGCAAATATGTGTGCACAACAGATTTTTGGTTAAACAATAGATTATAAGTGAAGTTGTCGACCTTTCCCTTAAGAAGCCTATGTTCCTTTAAAGTGCCAAATTCTAAATACTATGTGGGTAGGATAGGGTCAAAGGGCAAAGGGGCAACACCCAGCCCTCGTACTAAACGCGTGGCATAAATTCCTCCATAGAACCAGCCACTGTTAGCGTTATGCTGAAGTCTGCATGCAACAATTGCCCCAAGGTTATAATTCCCTTCACTGGTGAGAGCGATGTGTATGAGGCTCAGGTCTGGAGCACAAAATGTACTACAGTCCTATTTGCCTACTATACATTTCCTGTTAAATAATGCAAAGTACTGAATTGCGGGAAAATGAATGCTCTTTATTCTACCTTGTGTCACTCCCTCATCTCACCGTAACAAAGATTAGACAAGAATGTTTGATACTCGGCCCTTGGCGGTTCGTTAAGTGAACCCCAGAATGTGAGTTTGTAGTGGTAAGAAAAATTCTCTAGTGATATGGTAAATGGTTTATCATAAAGCATAAACGACACCCTAGACTCACGGGGAAGAAATTTAAATCCTTTGACAAATGATTTAGTGATAAGTTGGCGTTGTTCGCACTTATCTGCAAGGTAGGGACCGGGATCGGCATTGGGAACATATTGCTCAAATTCCTCTTTAATACCCACACGCACCAGATACTCATCGCAAGGCCATAAGCATGTTTTGGTGGCGGCATCTCGAGTAGAACTTTCACTTGGTTCAACATATGATCGGCGAGCGGAGTTGTCACTAGAAGATGCCCCCGAGGATCTCCTCCTTGAAGAACTCCTTCCAAGTAGGTTCATCATGTCCGCGTACAATTTTTTGAAAAAATTTGGGTGACAAAAATTTGTTAACAAAACTTTGTTACATTGATAGCAACTACTCATAAGGATACATAGAGGCCATAGCAGGCATTCAAACTACTTAGAACACTAAGAATTCAACATGCAAGCTCATCTACAGCAGCAACAAGAGTAGCTAATTATTCAAAATATAAAGCACTAAAACATAAACTAATTGGACAAACGGTGGAGTCACATACCAAGCAACAATCCCCCAAAATAGTTTCGGAAACGGAGCTTCGAGCAAAGAGATCGAAATCCGTGGGTTTGAGAGTAAGAACATGGGAGAGAGAGCAATGGAGATTTTTTCTGGAGGTAGGTGATGATGTGGTGTAAAGAGATAAGTGAGAGGGCCCATGTGGGGACCACAACCCACCAGGGCGCGCCTGGGGGTCCTGGCGCACCAAGGCGGGTTGTGCCCACCTAGTGCACCTCCCTCTGATGTTATTTGCACCAAAAATTCTTAAATATTCAGAAAAAATCGTATTGAATTTTCAGGGTATTCTAAGAACTTTTATTTTTGGGTCATTTTCTTATTGCACGAGAAAATCAGAAAACAGACAAAACATGGCATTTTATTTTATTTAACTAATAAAAACAGAGAATAAAAAGTACGGACAGAAAGTAGTGCTTACTAAATTCATCGACTTCATACCGCTCAAAAATGATCCATTAATAAGGTTGATCAAGTCTTATTAACAACCACTTTCGATTAGCATGAAACCAAAAAACTTTTGTAAATCACTAAGTTACCTCAATGGGGATATGAATGTCCCCAACAATAAGCATTTCATATTTCTTTTTGGCAGTAGGTAGAGGTATTTGAAAACTTCCAATAGTGATTGTCAGAGATTTTTCAATAACATTAATACCATTCACTTGGAATTGTTTCTTCGAAAAGTGCACTTTATGCTCATTACCATTGATATGAAAAGTGACCTTGCTTTTTTGCAATCAATAATAGCCCCTGTAGTATTCAAGAAGGGTCTACCAAGGATAATCAACATGTTGTCGTCCTCGGGCATCTCAAGTATAACAAAGTCAGTCAAAATAGTAACATTAGCAACAACAACGGGCACATCCTCACAGATACCGATAGGTAAGGCAGTTGATTTGTCAGCCATTTGTAAAGATATTTCAGTAGGTGTGAGTTTATTCAAATCAAGTCTTTTATATAAAGAGAAAGGCATAACACTAACACCAGCTCCTAAATCACACAAAGCAGTTTTCACATAATTCTTTTTGATGGAGCAAGGTATAGTTGGTATTCCCGGGTCTCCAAGTTTTAGGTACTCCATGTTTAAAAGTATAATTAGCAAGCATAATGGATATTTCAGCTTCCAGTATTTTTCTCTTATTTGTGATGATGTCTTTCATATACTTTGCATAAGGAGGCATTTTCAAGATATCAGTCAAGCGAGTACGCAAAAAGACTGGCCTCAACATTTCAGCAAAGCGCTCAAATTCTTCATCATCATTCTTTTTAGTTGATTTAGGTGGAAAAGGCATAGGTTTTTGAACCCACGGTTCTCTTTCTTTACCATGTTTTCTAGCAACAAAGTCTCTTTTATCATACCTTTTATTCTTAGGTTGTGGGTTACCAAGATCAACAGGTGCTTCTATATCAACATCATTGTCTGGTTCTTTATTATTTGGTTGAGAGTATTTATGAACATCAGCATTATCTTTTTCATTATCACTAGGTGAGTGTTCATTAGCAGATTGAGTTTCAGCATCAGAGATAGAAGTTTCATTAGCATTATCAAGAGGTTTTTCTATTTCAGGTTCACTAGAAGCATGCAAAGTCCTGTCATTTTTCTTCTTCTTTTTCTTTCTAGAAGGACTAGGTGCAGTAGTGTTAGTTCTTTGTGAATCATGTTCAATTCTTTTTGGGTTTCCCTCGAGATAAAGTGGTTCCTGAGTCATTTAACCTCCTCTAGTTGCAACTCTAACAGCAAAGTCATGCATATTATTATTCATTTCATAAAGCAATTCTCTTTGAGATTTAGCAACTTGTTCCAAGTGAGTTTGAACCATAGAAGCATGCTTTCCAACACCTCTAACATCATTTGATATTATAAATAACAAGTAACTCAAGCGAGCAATCGTATCCGAATTGTATTTAATTATTTCATAACATTTGCATTGAAGTGATCTTGTTTTCTAATATAATTTTCAAACTCATAAAGGCATTGGCTAGGGTGCATATTGTGAGGATTATCATTATCATTGAACTTCATTAGAGAATGTACCTCTACCACCTTAGGCAGTGATGGTGTATTAAGCCCATGTATTTCTTCAATGGGAGGTAAATTTTTAACATCCTCAGCTTTAATACCTTTTCCCTTCATAGATTTCTTTGCCTCTTGCATATCTTCAGGACTGGGATATAATATACCCCTCTTCTTCGGAGTGGGTTTAGCCGTTGGTTTAGGAATAGTCCAATCATCATAATTTTTCAATATATTATTCAATAATTCTTTAACTTGTCCAATAGTTCGTTCCCTGAAAACACAACCAGCACAACTATCTAGGAAGTCCCTAGAAGCGTCAGTTAGTCCATTATAGAAGATATCAAGTATTTCATTTTTCTTAAGAGGATGATTAGGAAAAGCGTTAAGTAATTGGAAAAGCCTCCCCCAAGCTTGTGGGAGACTCTCTTCTTTAATTTGCACAAAGTTAAATATTTCCTATAAGGCAGCTTGTTTCTTATGAGCAGGAAAATATTTTTCAGATAAGTAATAAATCATATCCTGGGAACTACGCACACAACCAGGAGTAAGAGTATTGTACAAAGCTTTAGCATCACCCTTTAATGAGAAAGGAAATAGTTTAAGAATATAGTAATAGCGAGTTTTCTCATCATGAGTAAAAAGGGTGGCTATGTCATTCAACTTAGTAAGATGTGTCACGACAGTTTCAGTTTCATAACCATGGAAAGGGTCAGATTCAACAAAAGTGATTAACTCTGGGTCGACGAAGAATTCATAATCCTTACCATCAATAAAGATAGGTGAAGTAGCAAACTTAGGATCACATTTTATTCTAGCATTCAGAGATTTTTCCTTATACTTGGATAATAATTTCTCTAGATCATCTCTATCTCTGCAAGCAAGAATATCTCTAGTTGTTTCTTCACTCATAACATAACCTTCCGGTACCTTAGGAAATTCATATCTAGGAAGGCTAGTTCTAGCAGGTGTTTCAGGAGTTTTAGTTTCAAGCTCATCATCAGATTCAACAACATCATGTTGTATAACTCTAGCAATTTGTTTATCAAGAAAGTCACCAAGTGGCACATCATCATTAAGCAAGGTACTAGCATCATGAAAAGCATTATCCATAGCAGAGGTAGCATCATCAATAACTTGTGACATATCAGAATTAATAGCATGTGGTGGTGTTGCAAGTTTACTTATAATAGAAGGTGAATCTAAAGCAGAACTGGATGGCAGTTCCTTACCTCCCCTCGTTTTTAGGGAAGTATCTTAGTCTTAGCATCCTTTAGATTCTTCATAGTGATAATATGATAATAATCTCAAGTGACTCAACAAATATAGCTATGCTCCCCGGCAACGGCGCCAGAAAAAGGTCTTGATAACCCACAAGTATAGGGGATGGCAACAGTTTTCGAGGATAGAGTATTCAACCCAAATTTATAGATTCGACACAAGGGGAGCCAAAGAATATTTGAAGGTATTAGCAGCTGAGTTGTCAATTCAACCACACCTAGAGATTAATTATCTGGAGCAAAGTGATTAGTAGAAAAGTAATATGATAGTTTTGATAATAGTGACGGTAGCAATGGTAACGGTAACAGTGATAGCAGTAATTTTGTAGCAAGTGTAATAGTGATGATAGCAGTAGTAACTTAGCAAGAACAATATAAGATAAATTCGTAGGCATTGGATCGGTGACTTGTCGGATGATATTCATCATGAGACAATTATAACTTAGGGCGATACGGCACTAGCTCCACTTCGTCAATATAATGTAGGCATGTATTCCGTAAATGGTCATACGTGCTTATGGAAAGAACTTCCATGACATCTTTTGTCCTACCCTCCCGTGGCAGCGGGGTCCTATTGGAAACTAAGGGATATTAAGGCCTTCTTTTAATAGAGAACCGGAACAAAGCATTAACACATAGTGAATATATGAACTCCTCAAACTATGGTCATCAGGGAGAAGTCCCGGTTGTTGTCACTCCGGGGTTGCCAGATCATAACACGTAGTAGGTGACTATAACTTGCAAGATCGGATCTAGAACATGGATATAATGGTGATAACATAAACGGTTCAGATCTGAAATCATGGCACTCGGGCCCAAAGTGACAAGCAATAAGCATGGCAAAGTCATAGTAACATCAATCTTAGAACATAGTGGATACTAGGGATCAAGCCCTAACAAAACTAACTCGATTACATGATGAATCTCATCCAATTCCTCACCGACTAGTGAGCCTATGAAGGAATTACTCACTCCCGGTGGGGAGCATCATGGAATTGGTGATGGAGAAGGGTTGGTGATGACGAAGAACGAAGATCCCCCTCTCCGGAGCCCCAAACGGACTCAAGATCTGGCCCCCGATGAAGAACAGGAGTTGACGGCGACTCCGTCTCATGGATCGTGATAATTCTTTCTCCTTGATTTTTATAGAAAAATAGGATTTTATAGCGTCGGTTTTAGGGTCTGCGGGGCCACCAGGTGGGCACAACCCACCTGGGTGCGTCAGGAGAGGGGCGTGCCCTGGTGGGTTGTGCTCACCCAGGTGCCCCCCTCTGGTGGGTCTTGGCTCCAGACATTCTTATTATTGATATAAAAAAACCTCGCAAAGTTTCGTTCCATTCCGAGAACTTTTATTTCTGCACAAAAACAACACCATGGTAGTTCTGCTAAAAACAGCGTCAGTCTGGGGTTAGTTTCATTCAAATCATACAAATTAGAGTCCAAAACAAGAGGAAAAGCGTTAGGAAAAGTAGATACATTGGAGACGTATCACTGACCTAATTAAAGAACTTTGCTACTGCCCTAAACAATAGCTAGGGTTCATTATAGAGAGAGAGAGAGGAGGGCACGAGAGAGGAGAGGGAGAGGCTTACGGGCTTGGCGGCGAGGGAGAGGGTGGTGGCGGCGAGGTCGAGGGCGGGCAAGGGAGAGATCAGCGGCGGCGGTGGGGTCGAGGGCGGGCAGGGGCTCGGGCCAGCCCCGAGGTCGAGGTCGAGGGCGGGCAGGGGCTAGGGCTGGTGTCGAGGTCGAGGGGCAGGCAGGGGTGACGGCCGACGTCGAGGTCGAGGGGAGGGAAGGGCGATCGACAGCGGCGTGCGACAAAGAGGAGGGGGAGAGGTCGGAGAGGGGGAAGGGACTTGGCAAAATTTTGAGCCCACGCGGTGGGTTAACTAAAAATAGTAGTAGCGCTGGGTTAGGATCCAACACTATAGCTAAGTTAGCTATAGCGCTAGGTGGTAATCTGGCGCTACTGCTAACGGTTCCAATTTTTTTAATTCTAAAATACGCATAGCAGTAGCGCTGGATTAGGATCCAGCGCTATAGCTAAGTTAGCTATAGCGTTGTGTGGTAATCCAGCGCTACTGCTAACTTTTCCAATTTTTACTTTTTTAGTTCTAAAATACACATAGCAGTAGTGCTGGATTAGGATCCAACGGTATTGCTAACTTAGCTATAGCGCTGGTTCATAATCCAGCGCCACTGATATGTTTCTTTTCTTTTTATTATTTTCCTTTTCTAGTTTTTAGTTTTCTTTTCTTTTTATTATTTTTCTTTACTTTTCTGTTTATTTTCCTTTTTCTTTTGTATTGCTTTCTCCCTTTTGTTTTTTTTGTTTTTCTCCCAACAGCCTCGCGCGCAATCGACGAGAACGTCTCCCTCCCACACTGTGTGAATATCACCGGAACCATGCATGTGATGTTAATTGAAGGGGATACGATGTATACATCATTTGAATGATAGGTTACTTAAGTGCGTACACAAAATAGATACATATATATATATATATATATAAATGATGGTTTCTCAGCTGTGTCGACGATGTTTCACATTGAGCTTATTCCCTTTCTTGTTCGTTGTCGAATAACTGAGCCCCTCATTGTGACTTTTCCAGCACCATGGAGTATTGATTCTTCCCTTTCTTAGGTAATGTAGTATTGATTCTTCTTTTCACGTATGCTTCATTGTCATTGTCATCTTTCCTCATCGGTTGCCGTATTGGTCATAGGCTTCCGTGTTGGGGACTCCATCCATTCCGACTATGCTCCTTTTGCCTCTCCTCATGACAACACGGCTAGGATTAGTCGAGTCGGTTATGAAGAAGCATTGTGTCACGTGCTTAGAGCATACCCATGGCTCAGTTTTGGCGATGACGTTAACGCTCATGGTAGCGCTCTTCACGTCGGGTATAGACATGGTAGTGAAATACTTGTTTTCTCTTACGACGTCCTTAGCCCATCTAACACAGAACATCATCGCATCGTGCATTCCAGCGTAGTCAAGCTCCCAGATCTCTTAGATCCTTCCGTAAAATCTTTCAGTTATGTTGTTGGCGTCGGTCACGCATTCAATCGTCACCCCTGAGTTCTGGTAATCATTGTCCATGTCTTTGTCCTCCGTGTAGAACGTGTACCATTGATATCGTATGCCTGATAGGTCTCGAGTTTGGGCTCGGGGCCATGTGCTAAGACGTGTATGAGCAATCCGTCTGAATTGCCCTCTTCTGGGGGTTTAGCAAGAACTTGCTCTTTGAACCAATGCAAGAAAGTGGTGTTGTGGTCTACAGTAACTTCGTCATCCATCTTGCACATCCCCTTTGTAAGTGCATCTAGTGCCACCCCTAGTTGGTTTTGGAGTATTGACAACAAACCTAGTTGAGGGACTAATGTGTTTGTGAGAATTGCAGGATAACACAGGTAGAAGTCCCTCATTGATTCGGTTTTCCCACCAGAGATGACCCCCTAAAAATGTATGAAGACATTGATGTCAAAGGTGGTATATGAAGATATTCGCATTGAAGACTATGACAAGAGAAGACACCGCATGAAGCCTATGGAGCTCGAAGACTTAGATCTTTCGTAGTTCTTTTTCTTCTGTGTTGAGTCATAGGAACCACCGTACTGTTAAGTGGGGTCCAAGAGAACCAGTCAGAATGACTGAAGTGATGCTTAAACAAAAACCTATGTCTTCGAGTGAAGACTATGAGAGCAAATCTTGTCCAGAGTCGGACAAGTCAGCTTTGCTTGTAGCCCAAGTAAAGTTGCCGTGTGAGTTTGAAATCTGACCGTTGGAACACGTGTCAGTTCCTTAGTGACCCAGGGTCATTTCGGACAAATCAGGTCGGGTTGCCTAGTGGGTATAAATAGCCCACCCCCTACAACCATAAACGGTTGGCTGCTCAGATTCAGAGTACGGCTTTTGTCGTTTGAGAGCAACCCACCTCGAAGCCTTTGAGAGAGAATTCCTTGCGAGGATAAAGCCCTAACCACCCAGAGCCAAAGAGAATTAGGCATCACTTAAGTCTTCTTGTCTGAGTGATCTGAAGACTTATTACACTTGAGGACTGTGCATCCTCCAGCCGGTTAGGCGTCGCGTTCTGAGCATCCAAGAGACATTGTGGATTGCCGGTGAACGAAGTCTGTGAAGGTTTGGGAGTCTACCTTGAAGACTTACCAGAGTAATTGGGCGAGGTCTGTGTGACCTTAGCTCAAGGGGAATACCGTGAGGACTGGGTCTCCTGAGCTGCGTGTTCAGGACTGGGTGTTCGGGACTGTGTGTCCTTTGGTTTAAATACCTAGCTGCCCTAACCAGACGTACAGTTGTCACAGCAACTGGAACTTGTCCAACAAATCTTTGTCTTCAACGAGTCACTGGTTTCATCCTTCCCTTCTCTTTACTTACTGTTACTCTGTGTGAAGTCATTGTATGTTTGCACTACCTTTTGTCTTCACTGAGTGACTGTGTGATCTGTTTGGCTTCTTAATATCTTCCTGCCTGATCCTTACTACCTAGCTGCTATTAGTCACTGTGCTTTCACTTCATTGAATACATGACTATGGTTTACCTAGTGTAGTCTAACTTCCGCTGCATGGTAATAGGTCTGTTTCTATTGTTTGTCTTTGAAACTTTCAAATTTTGAAGACTTTCATAAAAATTGCATTGTCCCCCCTCTAGTAGATATAACGCACTTTCAATTGGTATCAGAGCAAGATGCGCCCTTGTTCTGTGTGATTCAGTTTAACCACCTGGAGTTTTAGCTATGTCGACTGCAGGGATAATTAAAGTCTCCGCTGCGTGCCCCGTCTTCGATGGAACTGAATATCCCTACTGGAAGAATAAGATGCGCATGCATCTTGAAGCCATTGACGTCGACCTATGGTATGTCGTCAAGAATGGCGTTCCCAAGGCTGGAGAAGGTGTCACTGCTGCTGATGTCAAGAAGTTCGTTCAACTGGACTCTACTGCCAAGAACATTATCTGTGGTCATCTGACCAAAGGACAGTATGGCCGTGTGAGTGC
This sequence comes from Triticum monococcum, assembly GCA_034509565.1. Lineage (NCBI taxonomy): Eukaryota > Viridiplantae > Streptophyta > Magnoliopsida > Poales > Poaceae > Triticum > Triticum monococcum. The sequence continues at coordinate 527,153,899 of CM067847.1, forward strand.
TTTGGAAACATCTAAGCTGGTCTGGGACTAGCTCTCCAAGGTCAACGAAGGCGTCTCAACCCAGAGAGATCAGAGAATCGGCGTTCTTCGCAACCTCTTCAACCGCTTCAAGCGAAATGACAATGAGAATGTCCAGCTCATATTTAACCGACTCACTGACATCACAAATGAGCTTCAAGCCCTCGGCGCCACTGAGATCACCAAGCATGAAGTCGTCAAGACACTACTGAGATCACTTGACAGTTCGTTTGACACCCTAGCCCTGATGATTCAAGAACAGCCTGATTTCAAGACACTCGATCCGTCCGACATACTTGAGAGGCTCAACACACATGAGTTTCAGCTTTCTAAGAAAAGAGATATCTACGGTCCAAACTATGGGCGAACTCGTGCCCTGAAGGCAAAAGCTGTCTCCTCATCTGAAGAAGAATCTGACAGCAGTTCTGACGATCCTGAAGACATTGGAAAGGAACTTGCTATGCTTGTAAAGAAGTTCCAAAGATTCACCAAGAAGAAAGGCTTCAGAAAGTCTTCACGATCAAGCTCAAGGAATGATGAAGCTTCTGCTCATGACTACAAGAAGAAAACATGTCACAAGTGCAAGAAAACTGGCCACTTCATCTCTGAGTGTCTGCAATGGGACAATGAGAACAGAAAGAAGAAGAAGAGCAAGGAATATGACTTTGACGACAAGAAGAAGAAGAAATACTCAAAGTCCTCTTCCAAGTATTCCTCAAAGTATTCATCACACAAGAAGAGCTCATCTGGCAAGGCACGTGCGTTTGTTGGCAAGGAAATGGATTCAGAGGAGGAGTCCGCTTCTGAGGAGGTGGAGGTGGAGTCTGAGGAGGAGTCCGATTCTGGCGTTGCAAGTCTGGCTACAGCATACGTTGCCAAGCCCATCTTCAACACTGAAGACAATGACTTCACCACCAACACCGATACAAATGACAAGGACGACTCTGCTCCTACCTACTGCTTCATGGCACGCGGTGCCAAGCCTATCCCCCTAACTGCACTGTAGGGTACGACACCAGCGTCTATAGAATGGATTATTGATATTGGGTGTACAAATCACATGACTAGCAAAAGAAGCCTTCTGATGGACTCAACCTTATGTCCATCCGACAAGAGCCACATCACATTTGCTGACACTGGTAAAAGTAAGGTATTGGGTCTAGGTAGAGTTGCAATCTCAAAGGATCAACACATGGATAAAGTCATGCTTGTTGAATCCCTTGGCTTCAATTTAATGTCTGTCTCAATGCTATGCGATTTGAACATGATCGTAATATTTGGAAAATATCGTTGCCTTGTTCTAATGGAATCTGACAAGTCTCTAGTGTTTGAAGGGTATCGGAAAGATGATCTGTACGTGGTAGATTTCTCAGCAGGACCACAGCTTGCAGTATGTCTTCTAGCAAAAGCTTCAGAATGCTGGCTCTGGCATCGGAGGCTTGGGCATGCTGGCATGAGGAACCTCCACACCCTTGCAAAGAAGAAGCATGTCATAGGCATCGAGGGTGTCAAGTTCAAGAAATATCACTTATGCGGTGCCTGTGAAGCAGGAAAGATGACGAGGGACAAACATCCCTCGAAGACAATCATGACTACTACTCGACCCTTCGAGCTGCTTCACATGGATCTTTTCGGTCCCACTCATTACTCAACTCTTACTACTACTGCTTGTCTCTATGGCTTCGTCATTGTTGATGATTATTCTAGATACACTTGGGTGCATATAATCCTTTACAAGACTGAAGTGCAGGATGTCTTCACACGCTTCGCCAATCGAGCCATGAACAACTATGGCGCCAAGATAAAGCACATCAGAAGTGACAATGGCACTGAATTCAAGAACACTGGCCTTGATACATATCTTGATACCTTGGGCATCACACATGAATTCTCAGCCCCGTACACGCCACAGCAGAATGGCGTCGTCGAACGCAAGAACAGAACACTCATTGAGATGGCCACAACAATGCTAGATGAATACAAGACTCTAAGAAAATTCTGGCCTGAAGCCATTGATACTGCATGCCATACAGTCAATCGTGTGTATCTTCACAAGCTTCTGAACAAGACATCGTATGAGCTCCTCACTGGCAAGAAGCCAAATGTCAGTTACTTCAGAGTATTTGGCGCAAGGTGCTGGATCAAGGACCCACATCACACTTCAAAGTTTGCCCCAAAAGCACATGAGGGTTTTATGCTTGGATATGGAAAGGATTCGCACTCCTACAGAGTCTTCAACCTCTTTCATTATAAAGTGGTTGAAACCGTGGATGTGCGGTTCGATGGGACTAACGGTTCACAAAGAGAGCACCTGCCAAATGTGCTAGATGAAGTTCCATCCAGTGAATCAATCAAGCTAATGGGAACTGGAGAAATCATACCTTCTGAAGCTCATCCTGAAGAGGAACTCATCATCTCCGCACCAGATCAACCTAAAGACAATGCTCAACCTGAAGACAATCCCTCCAGCAACGACAATGATCAGCAAGAGCAAAATCTTCGCCCTGTACATCCTCGTGTTGCCAATGAAGTGCAGATTGAGAGAATAATTGACAGCATCAATGCACCTGGTCCGCTCACTCGATCAAGGGCAACTCAGCTGGCAAATTTCTGTGGGCACTTCGCATTCGTCTCAATAACAGAACCCAAGAAAGTGGAAGAAGCCTTCATGGAACCTGAATGGATTCAAGCTATGCAAGAAGAGCTTCAACAGTTTGAGCTAAACAATGTATGGGAACTGGTTAAGCGTCCTGGTCCTCGGAAGCACAACATAATAGGCACAGAATGGATATACCGCAACAAGCAAGATGAGCATGGTCAAGTTGTCAGAAACAAAGCTCGTCTAGTTGCTTAAGGATATACTCAAGTGGAAGGCATTGACTTCGATGAAACATTTGCTCCTGTGGCTAGACTTGAAGCCATACGTATACTGCTGGCCTATGCAAATCATCACAACATACTTCTTTATCAAATGGATGTGAAGAGCGCCTTTCTCAATGGCAAGATTGAAGAAGAAGTGTATGTTGCACAACCACCTGGCTTTGAAGATCCAAAACATTCTGATATGGTATACAAGCTCAACAAGGCACTGTATGGCCTCAAACAAGCTCCTCGGGCCTGGTATTACACACTCAAATACTTCCTGAAGAGCAAAGGCTTCATACCTGGTTCCCTCGACCCCACTCTCTTCACGAAGACATATGATGGTGAACTGTTTGTGTGCCAAATATATGTGGATGACATTATCTTCGGCTGCACCAATCAGAAGTATAGTGAAGAGTTTGGATATATGATGCAAGAGCAATATCAGATGTCCATGATGGGAGAGCTGAAGTTCTCCCTCGGTCTTCAAATACGACAGCAACGCAACGGCATCTTCATATCTCAAGAGAAGTATCTCAAAGATTGCCTTAAGAAGTTCGGTATGCAAGACTGCAAAGGGTTCACGACGCCAATGCCAGCCAAGCATCATCTGGGTCCTGACGACAATGGTAAAGAGTTCGATCAAAAGGTATACCGCTCCATGATTGGTTCTTTGCTTTATCTATGTGCATCTAGGCCAGATATTATGCTTAGTGTTTGCATGTGTGCTCGATTTCAAGCGGCACCAAAGGAGTCGCATCACTTAGCTGTGAAGCGAATTCTTCGATATTTGGCTCACACCCCAACTCTAGGATTATGGTATCCAAAAGGCTCAGAGTTTGATTTGGTTGGATTCTCGGATGCTGATTATGCTGGTGACAAGGTGGATCGCAAGTCTATATCAGGCACATGTCATTTTCTGGGACGATCACTTGTATGTTGGTCTTCAAAGAAGCAGAACTATGTATCTCTCTCCACTGCTGAATCTGAATACATTGCTACTGGATCTTGCTGTGCTCAGCTTCTGTGGATGAAGCAAACCCTAAAGGACTATGGCATTCATCTGAAGCAAGTGCCACTCTACTGCGACAACGAAAGCGCCATCAAGATTGCCAACAACCCTGTTCAGCACTCGAAGACAAAGCACATCGAAATTCGTCATCACTTTCTCAGAGATCATGTTGTGAAGGAAGACATTGATATCATACACGTCAACACTGAAGAGCAATTGGCAGATATCTTCACCAAGCCCTTGGATGAGAAGAGATTTTGCAAGTTACGGTGTGGGCTAAATATCCTGGAATCCTCAAATGTCCTGTGATCAGGCACACATCCTAACCCTTATGCATATTGATGACTTGTGCAACACACGAAGTAAAGTATATCTTCAATCAATGAAGACATACATTCTAAGTGTGAATACATTAATGTGGAATTTGACTTCGGAGCGCCACGATAATTGTGCACCGTGTCTGGGTCTAATACTTCCTATACGGTGGGTAACGCCACCACCAAATGTTCTATTTGAAGTGTTTCACTCACGGCGTTACCTTGCTATGTCTTCACATTTGGTTTGGTTTCAATCTCAACATGTTTTCATGATTATCTTCACTATGTTGATTATATATATATATATACTAGTGTTCAGTCCTCTACAGCATTCACTTATAGCTATGTCTTCTTGTTGAATCTTTTGATCTAAGTGAATGTGACCGGACCCTAACCTCTCTGTGTTCTCTATCTCAAACTCTATCTCTCCAAATCATATGCATTCTATTGAAACTGTCGAATGTCTTCTCTGCGTCCTTGTCAGCAGAAGATACAGAGACAAACATCAAGTCCGTTTTCAATGCTCATTCCTCCACATGAAACCCGGAGAAGTAGGAACGACCACCCGACAATCCAGGCGTGCGTGGGACGTGGAACAAACCCCAATATACTGCATGATGGCCACGTGTTCCTCAGATGTGAATTGCCAGGGGCACCTGTGTAATAACGCAGTGCCGCCCCTGTACCTATAAATACACCCTTCACAGCGGTCATTATCTCTTCTTCCACTCTCGCACGAACCCTAGCGCCACCGCTAGCCCTCAACGACGCCGGCGACGAAGCGCTTCACTGCCGCAACCTCTCCGACGCCGTCTTCACACCGACCGCGGACATCGTCCTCTCCGCCGTCGCCATAGGTGTCCTCCGTCGCCAAGTTAGGGCATGGAAGATCGAACTGCTCGGCCTCCTCTTCCACTCCGTCTAGCAGTTCCCAGTGTGGTAAATAAAACTTCCTTTTACAGCCCCTTTTGATCCTATGGCTTTGTCACTTTCTACCACAAGAAGTTTCTATTCACACAAGTTGGATCTCTTTCATACTGCATCTCATAACATGCCTAGTATATTCACTTATGCTTCACAAGTAGTTAGATTCCTCACTTGTACTGATCTCTGGATTCGTACAAATCTGGAACCAACTCCTTATCTATGAGTGAATGTCTTCGCACGATGAGGTCAATGTCTTCTAAACTGATTTATCTTCAAAATCTTCTGAGAATGCATATGACCTCTTCCCCTTCCCTCGCACCTTAATGCTGTCACAGGTACATGTCCGTGGGAGAATCCCTTGGTTCTCATAGTCTGCATTCATTTGCAGAATTCTTACAGCATCATATAAATTCTCCCGAAGCCAGTTCCGGTTTGTCCAGCAAGCGAAAACCTTTGAAGCCTTTGAATGTTTTGAAGCCTTTCAGTTTGGAGTTCATGGCTGCAGAGAAATCAGTAAGGAAGGGTGGCAGACAACATCGTGGGGGAACATCAAACGATTTGCCTAATGACCTCTCAGAGCTTTACAAGACAGATCCTGAAGAGGATTACAATCAGCGCAAGACCCGACTCCAATGGATTCGAAGATATTGGGCAGAACAATGGTTCAAATACCGGTTTGTGACCCAGGAATATGCTGAGAAAAATGCCATCAAGAGACCATGGGGAGATATCCTATACAAGAATCTTCAACCCAGGTCCAGAGAAGAAGCCATTGAACAAGGCTTCTATCCCTGCATGGTCCGTGGGCCACAGCCTGCAGATGCACACCCATCGTCACTACTATGGTGTCGTGACGACAATCTGTTCAAGCGCAACTTCCAGTTTGCCAAGAACTCGGCGAAGCAGAACAAGAAGTCTTTTGGATTAGACTTCAACCCTGGTCCTTCTGCTCCAAGGGCTGACGGCACACGCGATGCAGAACCCAATGTCGTCGGTCCTTTCTACAACCTTGCAGGTCTCATCACCCATATCTTGGTTCAAGGGACAGCCGTGAATGAGCCTGCAGCTGACGCTGAATCAGATGAAGCGCCCGCAGCGCCGACGCCAAAGAAGTTGAAGAAGCCCAAAGCTTCAAAGCCTGCCCCTTCACCAAAAATCTCAAGGGCGAAGCCACTGGCAACTGCACCTCCTGAAGACAGTGTGCAGTCTGAAGACTTGTCACGCGTCTCCAAGCCCCAGAAGGTCAAGATGCCTCTGACACACACCGGCCAAGAGCTAACTGCTGCTGCCATTCTGCGCAATGAAGCCATTAATCTATCAAGTGATGAAGATCTTGCAGATGACGCTCTTGAGCAACTCATCAAGAGCAAAGAAGAAGCAGAAATCTTCAATGATCTGCCTCTCTTTGATGTAACCATCATCCACAACTTCATTGATGAGTGGTTTGACACGCCAAACATCAGCTTTGATGATCTGCAGCTACCCATTGGCCTTAGTGTCGCCTTCCAAGGCGCCATTGCTTCAGAGCTAGCTGTCGCCCAGCGCATTGTTGAACTAAAGCAAAAGATTGACTATGAAAAGGCTCAGTTCAAGAAGCATATGGCCAAGCTCAGTGTGCAAGAAGTGAAGAACTTCAATATCATGATGCACGAGCTCAAGGAAGCCTTTCTAAAGAAACGTGCAGAAGCTCAGGGTTCGCGTGAGCGCATGAAGGCTCTGGATGACATATGTGTGCAAGCCTACAATGAGGCTGAGAAGCGCAAGGCCCTTGGGTGTCCTGGCATCGACCCCAGGATGGCCGCAAAGAAGAAGAAGAAGCCTGCTACGGCTGAACCCGACGCACCAAGGCAGGAAGCAATTCCGATTGTCTTCCTAACTAGACTGACTGGCTCGAAGCCAAAAAGCCGGTCAACCGCTTCAGAGCTCAAGAAGACAAGGACTGCTGAAGCCAGGAAGAGGAAACATCCTGAAGCCTCTCCTACTGCCCCCTCCAAGAAGAAGAGGAAGACCAAGAAAGATCGGGCTGCTCCCACAGAGCCTTTGATAGTTGAACCTATTTCAATGGTCTATCCTGAAGCTGAACGCCAACTGACAATCCATGAGCCTGCTTCCAGAGAGGCTCATGAAGCTGAAGACTTTCCAGCAGCCGATCCCATCACTGCTGAAGACATTGGTCAACATGACCATGTAGAAGATGGTGCAGTTCTTCCTCAGCTTGAAAACAACGAACTCATCAGCATTGGTCGTCCACTGACGCCAGTTGCACAGGATGCTTCATGAGCAGATCGCCCACAAGAGGAAGAAGACTATGAGGCCCAGCCCACTCCAGCTCCACAGGCGTCGCCCGCGTTGCGCAGGCTTCGCAAAGGTCCAAGGCCTCAAGTCTGTGCATCTGAAGACAAAACTGCTAAAGACAATCCGGCTGCATCAGCCGCTGAAGAAGAAGAAGTCCCACAAGCTGCTACTCCCCTGCCCCACCAAGAAGCCGTTCTCGAGGAGAACGTGATCCTGACCGACCCTCCAGCTCGTCAAGTGGAGGCTGAAAATCTTGAGGCTGCCACCACCAACACCACTGAAGCCACTGACGCTGTCATGGCTGAAGCTAATGTGGAGCCCTCACCCCCAACAGCACCAGAAGTCAGCGAAGCCACTGATCATGCTGCTTCTATTCCTGCGTCTACTGCCGGTCCCCAATTTGACTATCATGTTGAGCACAGACCTCAGGTCCAGAAGCCAATCCCAAGATTGCCCAGGTTCCCAGGTCCTGCATCAGCACCTGGCTCCTTCAACATCAATGGCTTCAGAGCAGACAACACATTCTTCCATAGCTCCAGGAACCCCTACTCTAGGGAAAGAATATCATCTGATCGGTTCTGGAGCTATCAGCAGCGAAGCTATTATTCATGCATTCTTTACAACCAAGGTCGCATCTTCCCACACAAGTGCCTTGACATTGAAGCCATAGCTGGTCTGCCCTGTCTGGAAGAAGCTCTGGACTGCTTCAAAGAAGTTGGGCTGTTGCCATTCATCACTGACCAAGAGCATTGGAATGAAGAGTTGCTGCTCCAATTCTATGCCACACTTCACATCCGCGGTTATAACAGAGATCCGAAGACTTGGGTCCTGGAGTGGATGACTGGAAACGTTCATCACGAAGCTAAAGCCTTTGACATCATTGAGCTCACTGGCTTGCCCACTCCTAGCGATCTCTATGAGCATGGCTGTCAGCTTCACTGTGAAGTTGTTGAGAGCATCTTTCAGCAGACTGAACCCAATATGAGTCAGATGCTCAGTATGATGAAGCCATTGCCCCAAGATGCTGCTTATCCCACGGAGTTCTTTGTTGAAGACCTTGAGTATCTGCCAAGGACCATTTATCATATCATAAGGCGAACTCTTTGGCCAATCAAAGGACATTCTCCCCATGCTAAGCTGGAAGGTGCAATGAAGACTTTGGTCTTCTATATTCTTCATGGAAAATGCTTCAATACACAGGATTTCTTCATTCGACAACTTGCTGCATCTAGCTCTGATCTGTTTGGATTGAAGTTCTACGCCCCTTGGGTGATGCGGCTGATCAAACTTCACTCTGCTATCTCATATCAGCCATCTGCCCGCAATCATCGGATCTTTCTGCCTAATGTGGATATGTCTATTGAAGCCATATATCCTGAGCCTGCCAAGGAACCTCTAAGTCTTCAAAATGCAGAGCATCAAAGTTTCTCTCAGAACGTTGAAGGCGTTGAAGCAGTAACTCGTGTGTATCCTTTGGCTGGCACTACACGTGCACCGCATCCTGCTCTCACTGAAGCCACTGATAGCACCATTGCTCAACGACCCAAGAAGCGCACTCGTGTCCTCAACGACCGAGAGCTTCTGGTGGCCCTTCATCAGAAACAGGATAGGCATCATGACTGGTTAAAGCGTCAAATGCAAAGCCTCTTGGTGGATGTTAATCGCATTCGCAATCTTGCCACCAAGAACGCCTTTGTTGCTCATGAAACTTCTCGACGCACATGGAAAGGGCTGACGCTGCTGTGTTCTAAAGATGATCTGCAAGAGGATGGCTTCACTGAGCACTTCAAGTTTGACTCCACACCTCCTCGAAGGGTTGTGATGCGACAAACTCCATCACTTAAAGACTCTGAGTTCTCTTCCTCTGCTGCAACCGTGAATGCCAGAGTGATCAAGGATGAAGACGACGCTACTTCTTTGCCGCCTCCTTCAGCACACGTTGACACTGCTCCAAGTTCGTCAGCACCGCCAAACATCCTCAACGACCCTGCTGCTTCACCTACTCCTCATGGGAACGAGTAGAGGCTCTATGTCTTCAAACCTTTTTGGTCCTTACTGACAAAAGGGGGAGAAGCATATGAGTTTGATAGTCTTCAAGCGGGTCCATATGGGCAGGTGTCTTATATTTTGCTTCGTGCTTACAACTCTCGTTTTGAAACATTTGGTTCTTTGAGTTGTAACACTTAAACTTGATGGTCGTCTGCTACTTATTTGCCACCTTGTGTTGCGATGATAAATTCCGCATGTGCGACGATAAATTCCGCACTTAGATCATTTTGCAGACGTCCATTTTCCATTATGCATGTCATTATCTTCACATACTTTCACATGCATAGTGGATTGTCATCATAAGTTGAAGTGGATCTCCACAAGCACAACCTGCCATGTGCATTTGCATTCCAAAAGCAAATTACTTATATGCACATCTTCAGGGGGACCCCTTGCAACTTATGAAGACAATTCCTTATCCTTTACAATTCCACACATTATATTCCCCGTTGAAAACTTCAACTAGTTTGTCATCAATCACCAAAAAGGGGGAGATTGTAAGTGCATCTAGTGCCACCCCTAGTTGTTTTTGGAGTATTGACGACAAACCTAGTTGAGGGACTAATGTGTTTGTGAGAATTGCAGGATAACACAGGTAGAAGTCCCTCATTGATTCGGTTTTCCCACCAGAGATGACCCCTAAAAATGTATGAAGACATTGATGTCAAAGGTGGTATATGAAGATATTCGCATTGAAGACTATGACAAGAGAAGACACCGCATGAAGCCTATGTAGCTCGAAGACTTAGATCTTTCGTAGTTCTTTTTCTTCTGTGTTGAGTCATAGGAACCACCGTACTGTTAAGTGGGGTCCAAGAGAACCAGTCAGAATGACTGAAGTGATGCTTAAACAAAAACCTATGTCTTCGAGTGAAGACTATGAGAGCAAATCTTGTCCAGAGTCGGACAAGTCAGCTTTGCTTGTAGCCCAAGTAAAGTTGCCGTGTGAGTTTGAAATCTGACCGTTGGAACATGTGTCAATTCCTTAGTGACCCAGGGTCATTTCGGACAAATCAGGTTGGGTTGCCTAGTGGGTATAAATAGTCCACCCCCTACAACCATAAACGGTTGGCTGCTCAGATTCAGAGTACGGCTTTTGTCGTTTGAGAGCAACCCACCTCGAAGCCTTTGAGAGAGAATTCCTTATGAGGATAATGCCCTAACCACCCAGAGCCAAAGAGAATTAGGCATCACTTAAGTCTTCTTGTCTGAGTGATCTGAAGACTTATTACACTTGAGGACTGTGCATCCTCCAGCCGGTTAGGCGTCGCATTCTGAGCATCCAAGAGACATTGTGGATTGCCGGTGAACGAAGTCTGTGAAGGTTTGGGAGTCTAGCTTGAACACTTACCAGAGTAATTGGGCGAGGTCTGTGTGACCTTAGCTCACGGGGAATACCGTGAGGACTGGGTGTCCTGAGCTGCGTGTTCAGGACTGGGTGTACAGGACTGTGTGTCCTTTGGTTTAAATACCTAGCCGCCCTAACCAGACGTACAGTGGTCACAGCAACTGGAACTGGTCCAACAAATCTTTATCTTCAACGAGTCACTGGTTTCATCCTTCCCTTCTCTTTACTTACTGTTACTCTGTGTGAAGTCATTGTATGTTTGCACTATCTTTTGTCTTCACTGAGTGACTGTGTGATCTGTTTGGCTTCTTAATATCTTCATGCGTGATCCTTACTACCTAGCTGCTATTAGTCACTGCGCTTTCACTTCATTGAATACATGACTATGGTTTACCTAGTGTAGTCTAACTTCCGCTGCATGGTAATAGGTCTGTTTCTATTGTTTGTCTTCGAAACTTTCAAGTTTTGAAGACTTTCATAAAAATCGCCTATTCACCCCCCTCTAGTCAATATAACGCACTTTCACCCTTATCACGGTACTTCTTTGCGATGGTTTCTTTGTGCAGTGTCACATAATCATCTACCACATATAGGTGTTGTAGCACTACTAAGTTAGCCCTGTCAAAGTCATTTCATCAATCCGAGTAGTCCATGTGCAATTCCCTCCCACCGTTGTTATGACCTTCTCCTTCGAGCCTCCCATGGTGCTTCTTGACGGCCAAACCAACAACAGGGTCTCTGATGCCTATATAATTCTCGCAAAAGGATATGTACTCTCGCGTCAGATACCCCTAGATGATGCTCCTATCGGGACGGGACATGTTACGAACGAATCCTTTGATGACCCCATTCATCCTCTCGAATGGCATCATGTTGTGAAGGAATGGACATACAGATGCACCATGACATCAAAGAATGTGGGCGGGAAGTACATCTCAAGCTCACATAGTATGACAACGATCTCTTCTTGTAGCCTTCGGAGCTGCTTCACATTGATGGACTTTCGAGAGATAACGTCGAAGAAGTTGCAGAGACCAGTAAGCGTGTCATAGACGTTCTTGTCCATTATCCCTCTAGTGGCAACTGGGAGTATCTGCATCATCATCACGTGACAGTCATGAGACTCATCCCGCTGAACCTTTTCTTCTTGGTGTCTAGAAATTTTCTTATCTTCCCACAGTAACTGGAACTGACTTTGATTCCCATAAGGCACTTGATGAATTGATTGATCTCCTTCGCACTTAAGTGAAGCAAGAAGGGGGGCAATAATTCTCCTCCTTCTTGTTGACTTTTCTGCCCCTTTCCCCCTCCCCCGCCTCCGTCTCCTTCGTCGACTTTGGGCGGCATGTGGAGATCTCCCTTGATCTTCAAATCTTCCAAGTCTTTCCTTGCCTTTGACCCATCCTTGGTCTTCTCTGGCATGTTCATCAGTGTGCCAAGCAACCTCTCGAGGACATTCTTCGTGATATGCATTTGATCAAGGCAATGAGGCGTGTCGTGATTGGGCCAGTACTCCAAGACCCAGAAAACAGACCTCGTTTTCCATACCTTTAGCAGCGGCTCTGACGCCTTTTTCATCTTTCCCGGCGCGGGGCACTGTTCCCAGTTTTTCAACAGCTCGTTGATTTCGGTGCCGCTCCTCTTACGTGGAGGTCCTCGATGCTCAGCCAAACCATTGAATAGATCTCCATGTTTTCTCCATGGGTCATCCTTCTAGAGCCATCTACGATGCCCCATGTACATGATTTTCACAGACCTACCATCTTTCATTGACGTAAGCTGCTGAGACATTGTATCATCCATGCACCTCGTGCATCCGTAGTATCTGTGGCACACCTAGCCTGAGGTGTACCCGTAACCGAGATAGCCGTGCACCCTCGTCATCAGCGCGGCTCTCATATAGAAATACTCTCCTTTGTTGGCGTCCCATGTCCATGCCGGTGTTATCCATAATGTGTCTAGCTCCTCTTTCAAAAACCCCATATACAGGTTAATATTATTTCCCAGTTGTTTCGGCCCTTGAATCAGCATGCTCATATGTATGTACTTTGTCTTCATGCACTTCCATGGGGGGAGGTTGTACATCCATACAAAGATGGGCCATGTGTTGTGGTTGGTGTTCTGGTTTCCAAATGGATTCATGCCATCGATACTCGCACCAAGCATAATGTTCCTTGCATCCTCTGCGAAAAATCCATATTCGGTGTTCAATGCTCTCCACTAGCTAGCATCTGCGAGGTGTCTCAGCTTCAGATCATCTCCATCATCGGGCTTCTTCCTCTCTGTGTGCCAGCTCATGAGCTTTGCTTCCTTAGGATCTACGAAATACCGCTGCAGACGGGGAGTGATTGGAAAATTACCATACAACTTTCTCAGAGCTTTCTTTCCTACCTTCTTGTATCGAGAAGCATTGCACGCTGGACAGCTTTTTTTTCCCGCGTGCTCCCCCCGATATCAGGTAGCACATTTGCCCTCTTGATCTGCCGCACATTAGATACTACGCATGCATCAACGGGGAGAGAGAAGAGAGGGAGAGCCAAATAAATGAGGTAGCTAGATAGAGATGAGAGGCTATTTATGGAGGAGAATTATGGTGGAGGAGGCATTAATGGGGAGAGAGAAGAGAGGTAGAAGGAAGAGAGAAGAAGGGCAACAATGGTGGAGAACTAACTTAGAGAGGGGAGAGGGGAAAGGAGGGGAGAGGGAAAAGGGGGAGGAGGGGGTCAAAAGGTGGCATACCAGCCACGCCTAGCAGTAGCGTTGTTTTCTAGAGAGCGCTACTCCTATGGTGCTTAGTAGTAGCGCTTGCCAGGAGAAGCGCTACTACTAATTGGGGACCACTAGCAGTAGCGGTGTTGTCAAAGTAAGCACTACTGCTAAAATCTTAGCAGTAGCGTTGTATTTTGGGCCGCGCTGCTACTACAGCTAGTGACCTAGCATCGGTGGGCTCGTTGGGTCCCACTTAGTAGTAGCATGTTTTTATTTCCAGCGCTACTGCTAAAGCATCACTTGTAGCGTTGCAAGAGACCAGCGCTACTGCTAATTAGCAGCAGCGCTTTTTATTTTCCAGCGCTACTACTGATGTCCTACCTATAAGCATTTCCCTAGTAGTGGAGGGGGAGAGAGGGAGAGCCCTTTTGTGTTGTGATTCACCTCTATTTCTCCTATCCTAGCCCCTTTGGTCTTTGGGAGATAAGAGAGAGATTTAATGGTTTCTTAAGCATAGCTTGTTCATCTTGTGGGGAGGTCATCATAGCAAAGTGATTTTCTTATTACTCTTGGAAAGGTGTGTGTGCCTCCTAGATGATTCAGATCACTTGTGCATGAGCTAAGAAGTTTGTACAAGGCCAGAGATCGACCACTTTGTGTGAATATGTATGTCAAGTTAGGACCCGCCTTGGTGGTAGGCCATGGTGGGATAGGTGAGCTTGTACCTTGGTATTCCAAAAGTTGAGAACTTTCTAGTCTTAGGACTTTGTGTCCAAACCTCCATCAACACTAGCATAGGATTACACCAATAGTCCAAACCACGGGAAACATCTCGGTGTCTGTGATTCCTATCTCTTTCAAGTTTACTTATTGGAAATTTTTCCTCTGTTTCACTTTTCTTAGAACTTGCATGCTTCACGGTGTTCTTGGAAACTGTAGCTTAAAGTCTAAAACATGCCCCTAAAATAATATTCATAGTTGTGTATGCAACCTCCTACCTTTCGTATCTTGCATGCCTTCGCATAAGAAATGGATCTCGTACTAGAGTCTTGGGCCAATGTCATGGTTGTTTCCATGAGGTACGACATACCGTAGGCCGCCCAATGCTCGGTCTTTGGCCCTAACATGCTGCTAAATAAATTGGTTGTACGTTTCATTGTTTCCTTCATTGTATTCAGTACAACCTCCAACTGAATTGATCAAAAAGGGGAAAAACAACTTTCATCATTTGGTTTAGTTTCTATGCTAACCTTTCAGAAAAAATTATCCACTCATACTCATGAATAGAAGAAACCTCCTTCATTTGAAAATGCTTCTTTTAAAAAGGATTGGAGTACTTGATCATAAGGTTTGTCAAATTGATTTTACATTACTTCTTCTAACTTTTTATTGTGGAGCTTATGTATATGTCTCATGCAAAACAAGTACTCCTTCCATAGTCGATACTCGATAAAAATGCCATTTGCATTAGTTGTATGATTTTAAGAACAACTGACAATAGGATTAGTGCTTAGTTTGTGAATATTTTAACCAAGGACGGAGTCGGCGGGGGCGACCTTGGGTCATTGTTCCCCCATGTTGTAAACAATTCTGAAATCACCCCTAAACAGTCTGTGTGTGGAGTTAATCAGTTTAATCTCTAAATCTTATGTATGCCCCCTTCAAGGATTTTACCGGGTGGGGAAACCCATGGACACAGATGCAGGAGCCGGCCATCCAACACCATCCTCATACAACTCAAACACGGTTTCAACAGACTGGGTGAAATTCATGCAAACCGGCTAATTTTCATACAAACCAGGGCACATTGATTAAAATTCAGACATTTTTCGTTAAAAAGCGGTCAGGCCTAAACCTATCCTACGCGGCGCCCGTCATCCAGTTCCTCTGTATTTTGCATTGGTGTCCTCCATCTCCGTCTCCATAAGCGGGGGAGGGGTTCAAGACCCGTGAAGTGAATGTGCGATCTCCGGCAAGGAAGAGTAGAACGTGGGACACAGACCGACCCACTTGGGACATAATGCCCTGCCGCCTCCCATGCCCTACTCATCCTTGGAGGAGTCCACGACCTATCTGTCGCCGATGCCGGTGGACGTGAGGTCGATGATGGACGTGGATGGTCTGTCACTATCCATCTGCCACATGCGGCCCCGGAAGTTTATTGGCGGTGTGTAGGACATACAGTTGGTGGCATTCTTGTCCTCGACCGCATCCGTGTCTAGCTCCTCTGCCTTTGAGTTGCGAGTAGCGCCTTGAGCATGTGCAACCTCGTAGAGCACCCGCTGTTCCACAACGAAGTTCTGGTTCATCACGGCAATGATGGCCACGGCCTCCTCGCTTGCGCGCTCATCGTAGATTTGGCCCTCCGCCAGCCGATGCTGCTCCAGGAGGAACACGTGGTGTCGCTTGTAACACCCCGGATGTAACTTGCCATATTTGTAACTCCGACTCTTGCCATTTTTGGCTTTATGTTACGAGATTCCCTTCGTGGTTGGGTTTTTGTCTTTGTTTTGCATTCTGTTCATGTCATGCATTTCATATCATGTCATCATGTGCATCGCATTTGCATTCGTGTTTGTCTCATGCATCCGAGCATTTTCCCCGCTGTCCGTTTCGCAATCCGACACTCCCACATGCACCCGGTGCACCCCTCTTGTCTCTTTTCGTGAACGGGAGAAAAACATTCTCGGAATGGGCCGAGATTTGGTAAGTGGCCTTGATACACAACTGGTAGACCGCCTGTCAAATTTTGTTCCATTTGGAGGTCGTTTGATGCCTCAACAGTTAACCGGGTAACTGCAAAAGCCACTTTTGTGTTGCAGCCCAACACCCCTCCAAAACAGCCCAATAACCCATCTAAACCACCTCCATGTTCTCCGGCGTTGGATCACGATCGTGTGGGCGAAAACTGCACCTCATTTGAACTCTCCTAGCTCCCTCTACCTATAAAAACGTTCCATCCACCTCCATTTCGGGCGAAAACCCTAGATCCACCCTCCTCACGCCGCCGGGCATGTCCACCCGGTGACCGGACACGTCCAGCCGACGCCCTCAGCCAATCACACGGCGCCACATCAGCATCGCCGGCCCTCTCTCTCCCCTCTGCGCCGTCGGCCCGCAGAGCTCATCCCGAACCCGCGCGGGCCCGGAACTCGCCACCGCCCAGCCCGCATCGCCTCGCCGCCTCGTGCCCAGCGCCGCACCGCCGCCCGCCTCGCCGCCACCGCCGACCCCGTGCCCGCCGGTTCCCCGCCACTGCATCGCCGCCGTGCGCCCGCACCTCAGCGCCGCCGCCGCATCGGCCACCGGCCCCACGCACCACCGCCACCCGTTGCCGCCGCTGCGCCCCGGTCTCGTCCTCGTCGTCGGCCACCTCCCTTGCCAGAGTCCCACCTCGCAGGAGCTCGCGCAGCTCTTGCCGGAGTTCGCCGGCCGGATTCGGTGGATCGGGACGAGATCCACCGGGATCTCCTCCAAACGCCCCGCCTCGTCCCGTACCACTCCGTCCCGGATATCTCCGTCCCGCGTTGACTTTTCAGAGGTCTAATTTCTTCTGTCCCGAAAATCCCTATTATTTTCATGCCTCCTTCATCATGTGACACCTCAGTGCTCGGTGCTCCGATTCATGCATATGATATGTCGAAATGTTCGACTCGTTAAGCTCTCCATGTTAGTAGCATTTGAATGCATGTTACTGTCCATATTAATGCAATTATCATCATTGCAAGAGTGCTATAGAATGTTAACTGCTGGTTCTTAACAGAACTTGATGATTTGTCTTTTTTGTTGCATTTGATGTGTCCATCCTATGAGCATGAGGTCTACATATGTTTTGAGCTCCATCATGCCATCTTTACAGAGGTGCAAGTCTTGTAATTTTGTGAGCTATGTGGAGACTAGCACAAGCATGCAAAGTAGGCTCCGTGATATTGCTGTTTTCAGGGACTTAGGATTTTGCTAAGTCCTTTTACTGTTCTTATCTTAATGCCATGTGAACTTGTTGCTACCATGAGATCCATGCTTATTTTGAGGTAGTTTAGTAAGGATGTTTTGAACATATGGTTATGCTATATCCATTCATGCCTCTGGTTGCAATTATGAAGTGATCTAGATTGTCATTTTCTTGCTCTACTTTTGCTATAAAATGTTCCTGGCAGATTGTTAACATGTTAATCCATATTGCAATGTGTTTTGCTAGTGATCCATGCATCCTATGAACTTGCTCTTGCCATGCTTAGCTTCATGAACATGTCTTCTTATTGTAGGTATGCTTGTGTTTATGCCATGAGGCAGGGGGCGCGCCCTCCACCCTCGTGGGCCCCTCGTTGCTCCACCAACCTACTTATTCCTCCTATATAAGTCCACGTACCCCGCAAACATCCAAGAGCACAATGAAAACCTAATTCCACCGCCGCAACCCTCTGTACCCGAGAGATCCCATCTTGGGGCCTTTTCCGGAGCTTCGCCGGAGGGGGCATTGATCACGGAGGGCCTCTACATCAACTCCATGGCCTCTCCGGTGATGTGTGAGTAGTTTACTTTAGACCTTCGGGTCCATAGTTATTAGCTAGATGGCTTCTTCTCTCTTTTTGGTTCTCAATACAAAGTTCTCCCCGGCTTCTTGGAGATCTATTCGATGTAATCTTCTTTTGCAGTGTGTTTGTCGAGATCCGATGAATTGTGGGTTTATGATCAAGTTTATCTATGAACAATATTTGAATCTCCTTTGAATTATTTTATGTATGATTGGTTATCTTTGCAAGTTTCTTTGAATTATCAGTTTGGTTTGGCCTACTAGATTGATCTTTCTTGCAATGGGAGAAGTGCTTAGCTTTGGGTTCAATCTTGTGGTGTCCTTTCCCAGTGACGGTAGGGGCAGCAAGGCACATATTGTATTATTGCCATCAAGGAAAAAATATGGGATTTATATCATATTGCATGAGTTTATCTCTCTACATCATGTCATCTTACTTAAAGCATTACTCTGTTCGTATGAACTTAATACTCTAGATGCATGCTGGATAGCGGTCGATGTGTGGAGTAATAGTAGTAGATGCAGAATCATTTCGGTCTACTTGTCACGGACGTGATGCCTATATACATGATCATACCTAGATATTCTCATAACTATGCTCAATTCTGTCAATTGCTCGACAATAATTCGTTTACCCACCGTAATACTTATGCTCTTGAGAGAAGCCACTAGTGAAACATATGGCCCCGGGTCTATCTTCCATCATATTAATCTTCCAACACTTAGCTATTTCTATTGCCGTTTATTTTACTTTGCATCTTTATTTCTCTTTATCATAAAAATACCAAAAATATTTGAATCTTATCATATCTATCAGATCTCACTATCGTAAGTGACCATGAAGGGATTGACAACCCCTTTATCGCGCTGGTTACGAGGTTCTTATTTGTTTGTGTAGGTGCGTGGGACTCGAGCGTGATCTCCTACTGGATTGATACCTTGGTTCCCAAAAACTGAGGGAAATACTTACGCTACTTTACTGCATCACCCTTTCCTCTTCAAGGGAAAACCAACACAGTGCTCAAGAGGTAGCAAGAAGGATTTCTAGCGTCGTTGCCGGGGAGATTCGCGCCAAGTCAAGTCAAGATTTGACTCCCGACAATGAGTCATTTCTGGCACCGTTGCCGGGGAGTCTACGCACAAGTCAAGACATACCAAGTACCCATCACAAACTCTTATCCCTCGCATTACATTATTTGCCATTTGCCTCTCATTTTCCTCTCCCCCACTTCACCCTTGCCGTTTTATTCGCCCTCTCTTTTCCGTTCGCCTTTTTCGCTTGTTTCTTGTTTGCTCGTGTGTTGGATTGCTTGCTTGTCACGATGGCTCAAGATAATACTAAATTGTGTGACTTTACCAATACCAACAACAATGATTTTCTTAGCACTCCGATTTCTCCTCTTACCGATGCTGAATCTTGTGAAATTAATGTTGCTTTGTTGAATCTTGTCATGAAAGATCAATTCGTCGGCCTTCCTAGTGAAGATGCCGCTACCCATCTAAATAGCTTTGTTTATTTGTGTGATATGCAAAAGAATAAACATGTGGACAATGATATTGTTAAATTGAAGCTATTTCCTTTTTCCCTTAGAGATCGTGCTAAAGCTTGGTTTTCGTCTTTGCCTAAAAATAGTATTGATTCATGGAATAAGTGCAAAGATGCTTTTATCTCTAAGTATTTTCCTCCCGCTAAATTCATCTCTCTTAGAAACGATATTATGAATTTTAAGCAACTTGATCATGAACATGTTGCACAAACTTGGGAGAGGATGAAATTAATGATACGTAATTGCCCTACACATGGTTTGAATCTTTGGATGATTATACAAAAATGTTATGCCAGATTGAATTTTGCTTCTATAAATCTTTTAGATTCGGCCGCGGGAGGCACTTTTATGGAAATCACTTTAGGAGAAGCTACTAAACTCCTAGACAATATTATGGTTAATTATTCTCAATGGCACACCAAAAGATCTACTAGTAAAAAAGTGCATGCGATAGAAGAAATTAATGTTTTGAGTGGAAAGATGTATGAACTTATGAAATTGTTTGCTAATAAGAGTGTTTCCTATGATCCTAATGATGTGCCTTTGTCTACCTTGATTGAGAATAATAATGAATATATGGATGTGAATTTTGTTGCTAGGAACAATTTTGGTAATAACGCGTATAGAGGTAATTTTAATTCTAGGCCGTTTCCTAGTAATTCCTCTAATAATTATGGTAATTCTTATAACAATTCTTATGGAAATTTTAATAAGATACCCTCTGAATTCGCAAAAGAATTTCAATGCTTTGCTTGAAGAAAAATTGCTTAAGGTTGATGAATTGGCTAGGAACGCTGATAGAATTTCTCTTGATGTTGATTCTTTGAAACTTAGATCTATTCCACCTAAGCATGATATCAATGAGTCTCTCAAAGCCATTAGAATTTCCATTGATGAGTGCAAAGAAAGAACCGCTAGGATGCGTGCTAAGAAAGATTGCTTTGTGAAAGCGTGTTCTTCTAGTTTTCATGATAATAAGGATGAAGATCTAAAAGTGATTGATGTGTCTCCTATTAAATCTGTGTTTTGCAATATGAATCTTGATAATGATGGGACTGAAGATGAGCCACCTTTACCTAGAAGGCATTCAAAAAATTCGGAGTTTTTAGATCTTGATGCAAAAATTGGTAAAGGTGGGATTAAAGAGATTAAAACATTAGATAGCAATGAACCCACGATCTTGGATTTCAAGTAATTTAATTATGATAATTGCTCTTTGATAGATTGTATTTCCTTGTTGCAATCTGTGCTAAATTCTCCTCATGCTTATAGTCAAAATAAAGCTTTTACTAAACATATCGTTGATGCTTTGATGCAATCTTATGAAGAAAAACTTGAGTTGGAAGTTTCTATCACTAGAAAACTTTATGATGAGTGGGAACCTACAATAAAAATTAAAATTAAAGATCATGAGTGCTATGCTTTGTGTGATTTGGGTGCTAGTGTTTCCATGATTCCAAAAACTTTGTGTGATTTGCTAGGTTTCCGTGATTTTGATACTTGTTCTTTAAACTTGCACCTTGCGGATTCCACTATTAAGAGACCTATGGGAAGAATTAATGATGTTCTTATTGTTGCAAATAGGAACTATGTGCCCGTAGATGTCATTGTTCTTGACATAGATTGCAATCCTTCATGTCCTATTATTCTTGGTAGATCTTTCCTTAGAACGATTGGTGCTTATGAAGGAAGGGAATATTACATTTCAATTTCCGTTAAGGAAAGGCATGGAACACTTCCCTAGAAAGAAAATAAAATTACCTTATGAATCTATTATGAGAGCCACTTATGGATTGCCTACCAAAGATGGCAATACCTACATCTATCCTTGCTTTTATGCCTAGCTAGGGGCGTTAAACGATAGCGCTTGTTGGGAGGCAACCCAATTTTATTTTTATTCCTTGCTTTTTGATCCTGTTTAGTAATAAATAATTTTTCTATCCTCTGTTTTGGTTGTGTTTTTTGTGTTTAATTAGTGTTTGTGCCAAGTAGAACCGTTGGGAAGACTTGGGGAAAGTCTTTTTGACCTTGCTGTAAAAAACAGAAACTTTAGCACTCACGAGAATTGCTGCCATTTTTATTTGGAGAGTGATATTTAGTTAATTCTTTTTGAAGATGATTAATAGATAAATTCCTCACGTCCATAAATTTATTTTAGAAATTTTGGGGTTCCAGAAGTTTGTGTTAGCTACAAATTACTACAGACTGTTCTGTTTTTGACGGATTCTGTTTTTCGTGTGTTGTTTGCTTATTTTGATGAATCTATGGCTAGTAAAAGAGCTTATAAACCATAGAGAAGTTGGAATACAGTAGGTTTAACACCAATATAAATAAATAATGAGTTCATTACAGTACCTTGAAGTGGTTTTTTGTTTTCTTTCGTTAACGGAGCTCACGAGATTTTCTATTTTGAGTTTTGTGTTGTGAAGTTTTCAAGTTTTGGGTGAAGTCTTGATGGATTATGGAACAAGGAGTGTAAAGAGCCTAAGCTTGGGGATGCCCATGGCACCCCAAGGTAAAATTCAAGGACACCAAAAATCATAAGCTTGGGGATGCCCCGGAAGGCATCCCCTCTTTCGTCTTCGTACATCGGTAACTTTACTTGGAGCTATATTTTTATTCACCACATGATATGTTTTTTGCTTGGAGCGTCTTGTATGATTTGAGTCTTTGCTTTTTAGTTTACCACAATCATCCTTGCTGTAAACACCTTTTGAGAGAGACACACATGATTTGGAATTTATTAGAATACTCTATGTGCTTCACTTATATCTTTTGAGTTATATAATTTTTGCTCTAGTGCTTCACTTATATCTTTTAGAGCACGGCAGTGGTTTTATTTTATAGAAATAATTGATCTCTCATGCTTCATTTATATTATTTTGAGAGTCCTTTAGAACAACATGGACATTTTCTTTTAGTAATAATATAAAAACTTTCATAGAAGTGCATTGAATACTATGAGAAGTTTGATACTTGACAATTGTTTTGAGATATGGAGATGGTGATATTAGAGTCATTCTAGTTGAGTGGTTATGAATTTGAGAAATACTTGTGTTAAAGTTTGTGATTCCCGTAGCATGCACGTATGGTGAACCGTTATGTGATAAAGTCGGAGCATGATTTATTTATTGATTGTCTTCCTTATGAGTGGCGGTCGGGGACGAGCGATGGTCTTTTCCTACCAATCTATCCCCCTAGGAGCATGCGCATAATACTTTGTTTCGATAACTAATAGATTTTTGCAATAAGTATGTGAGTTCTTTATGACTAATGTTGAGTCCAGGGATTATACGCACTCTCACCCTTCCACCATTGCTAGCCTCTCTAGTATCGCGCAACTTTCGCCGGTACCATAAACCCACCATATACCTTCCTCAAAACAGCCACCATACCTACCTATTATGGCATTTCCATAGCCATTCTGAGATATATTGCCATGCAACTTTCCACCGTTCCGTTATTATGACACGCTTCATCATTGTCATATTGCTTGCATGATCATGTAGTTGACATCGTATTTGTGGCAAAGCCATCGTTCATAATTCTTCATACATGTCACTCATGCATCATTGCACATCCCGGTACACCGCCGGAGGCATTCACATAGAGTCATATTTTGTTCTAAGTATTGAGTTGTAATTCTTGAGTTGTAAGTAAATAAAGTGTGATGATCATCATTATTAGAGCATTGTCCCAAGTGAGGAAAGGATGATGAAGACTATGATTCCCCCACAAGTCGGGATGAGACTCCGGACGAAAAATAAAAAAAAAGGGAAAAAAGAGGCCATAAAAAGAAAAGGCCCAAATAAAAAATGAATGAGGGAAAAAGAGAGAAGGGACAATGCTACTATCCTTTTCCACACTTGTGCTTCAAAGTAGCACCATGATCTTCATGATAGAGAGTATATCACCTTCATATACTAGTGGGAATTTTTCATTATAGAACTTGGCTTGTATATTCCAATGATGGGCTTCCTCAAAATGCCCTAGGTCTTCATGAGCAAGCGAGTTGGATGCACACCCACTTAGTTTCTTTTGTTGAGCTTTCATATACTTATATCTCTAGTGCATCTGTTGCATGGCAATACCTACTCACTCACATCGATATCTATTGATGGGCATCTCCATAGCCCGTTGATACGCCTAGTTGATGTGAGACTATCTTCTCCTTATTTTGTCTTCTCCACAACCACTATTCTATTCCACATATAGTGCTATATCCATGGCTCACACTCATGTATTGCGTGAAGATTGAAAAAGTTTGAGAACACCAAAAGTATGAAACAATTGCTTGGCTTGTCATCGGGGTTGTGCGATTTAAATATTTGGTGTGATGAAGATAGAGCATAGCCAGACTATAAAATTCTGTAGGGATAACTTTCTTTGGCCATGTTAGTTTGAGAAGACATAATTGGTTAGTTAGTATGCTTGAAGTATTATTATTATTTATGTCAATATTAAACTTTTGTCTTGAATCTTTCAGATCTGAATATTCATGCCACAAATAAGAGAATTACATTGAAAATTATGCTAAGTAGCATTCCACATCAAAAATTCTTCTTTTATCATTTACCTACTCGAGGACGAGTAGGAATTAAGCTTGGGGATGCTTGATACGTCTCCAACGTATCTATAATTTTTGATTGCTCCATGCTATTATATTATCTGTTTTGGATGTTAATGGGCTTTATTTTACACTTTTATATAATTTTTGGGACTAACCTATTAACCGGAGGCCCAGCCCAAATTGTTGTTTTTTGCCTATTTCAGTGTTTCACAGAAAAGGAATATCAAATGAAGTCCAAATGGAATGAAACCTTCGGGAACGTGATTTTCTCAACAAACGTGATCCAGGAGACTTGGAGTGGGAGTCAAGAAACAATCGAGGAGGCCACGAGGCAGGGGCGCGCCCTCCACCCTCGTGGGCCCCTCGTTGCTCCACCGACCTACTTCTTCCTCCTATATAAGTCCACATACCCTGCAAACATCCAGGAGCACCACGAAAACCTAATTCCACCGCTGCAACCTTCTGTACCCGAGAGATCCCATCTTCGGGCCTTTCCGGAGCTCCGCCGAAGGGGGCATTGATCACGGAGGGCCTCTACATCAACTCTATGGCCTTTCCGGTGATGTGTGAGTAGTTTACTTTATACCTTAGGGTCCATAGTTATTAGCTAGATGGCTTCTTATCTCTCTTTGGTTCTCAATACAAAGTTCTCCTTGATCTTCTTGGAGATCTATTCGATGAAATCTTCTTTTGCGGTGTGTTTGTCGAGATCCGATGAATTGTGGGTTTATGCAAGTTTATCTATGAACAATATTTGAATCTCCTCTGAATTCTTTTATGTATGATTGGTTATCTTTGCAAGTCTCTTCGAATTATCAGTTTGGTTTGGCCTACTAGATTGATCTTTCTTGCAATGGGAGAAGTGCTTAGCTTTGGGTTCAATCTTGCGGTGTCCTTTTCCAGTGAGGGCACGGACAGCAAGGCACGTATTGTATTGTTTCCATTGAGGATAAAAAGATGGGGTTTATATCATATTGCATGAGTTTATCCCTCTACATCACGTCATCTTACTTAAAGCATTACTTTGTTCTTATGAACTTAATACTCTAGATGCATGCTGGATAGCGGTCGATGTGTGGAGTAATAGTAGTAGATGCAGAATCGTTTCGGTCTACTTGTCATGGACGTGATGCCTATATACATGATCATACCTAGATATTCTGATAACTATGCTCAATTCTATCAATTGCTCGACAGTAATTCGTTTACCCACCGTAATACTTATGCTCTTGAGAGAAGCCACTAGTGAAACCTATAGCCCCGGGGCCTATCTTCCATCATATTAATCTTCCAACACTTAGCTATTTCTATTGCCGTTTATTTTACTTTGCATCTTTATTTCTCTTTATCATAAAAATACCAAAAATATTATCTTATCATATCTATCAGATCTCACTCTCGTAAGTGACCGTGAAGGGATTGACAACCCCTTTATCGCGTTGGTTGCGAGGTTCTTATTTGTTTGTGTAGGTGCGTGGGACTCGAGCGTGATCTCCTACTGGATTGATACCTTGGTTCTCAAAAACTGAGGGAAATACTTACGCTACTTTACTGCATCACCCTTTCCTCTTCAAGGGAAAACCAACGCAGTGCTCAAGAGGTAGCATTGCCAAAACGCCAACATAGGAGTCGGCGCAGGCCCCTCCTCGTCCGCCATGGCGGCATCGAAGTGCGCCGGCGCCTACTCCATGGTCAAGCCGGCAGGCGTGGGGTCCGGCGTTGTGTCGTCGTCGGACCATCTCCATTGTAAGGTTGTTATCCGAGACCTTGGGCGAGTTGGCCGGCATGCCGTGCTTGATCCGCCTGGTGCAACAGGTTTGCTGGGCGACTTCAAGGGCGGCCACATAGTGCTTTTGCTCCGATGACAACCTCTCCCACATAGCTCTAGAGCTAGCGCTCATGGTGGATGTGGTGCAAGGAAGAAGGACGTGGAGCGGATGTGTTGTGGTGTGGAGTTTAGCCGGGGTGGACGCCTTTAAATAGCGGTTTCGACCAGGCCAAGCGTCTAGCGTCAATGTGCGGCACCAGAGTTGGTTCCTCGGGCAGCGAGCCTGCTTAATGGCGGCATACGGACAGACGGGGATTGAACGGGCATGGTAGATATACGGCCCGTCATGTACGGTAAATGTTTCTCCGGCATTGAATAGGCATGGACACCGGGGACGCAGCGCGGGCAACACTCACGGCCGGTGTGTCGCTTCAGTGTCAGCGCCAGCAAGAAGTCACGTCTGCTCTGGGCCGGTGTCAATGCAGAGTGTCCACTCTACATTGGCATGAATGCGGGCAAATGGCGCTGGGCGGGAAAGCACGCGGGTGAGGGAGAAGGGCTTCTGATGGGCCAGGTTAATCAGACGCGGACGTGGCAGCGGTTCGGAAGCCCGCAACCCCCCCCCCCCCCCGCCCCACACACACACACACACACTTTTGTCTGCTTTGCGGGGGGAAATGCGTCTGGACAGGCCTATAGACCGATGCAGGACTGTGTTGGATGGCAAAACACGTCCGGACCGCACTATCCGAACGGTTGCAGGTGGTTTGAGGGTCGGTGTTGGAGATGCCTTTACCCCCACATAATTCATGCTATGGAGAGATAACACATCCTTATGGAAGTGATATGAAAAAGGACTATCAAGTTGCTCATAGTGAAATTTGTTGGGGAACGCGGTAATTTCAAAAAAAAATCCTACGCACATGCAAGATCATGGTGATGCATAGCAACGAGAGGGGAGAGTATCGTCTATGTACCCTCGTAGACCGTAAGCACAAGCATTATGACAACGCGGTTGATGTAGTCGTACGTCTTCACGATCGACCGATCTAGCACCAAAGGTACAGCACCTCTGCGATCTGCACACGTTCAGCTCGGTGACGTCCCGCGAACTCACGATCTAGTAGAGCTTCGAGGGAGAGTTTCGGCAGCACGACGACGTGATGACGGTGATGATGATGCTACCAGAACAGGGCTTCGCCTAAGCACTGCTACGATATAACCAAGGTGGATTATGGTGGAGGGGGGCACCGCACACGGCTAAAAGATCAATGATCAACTTGTGTGTGTATGGGGTGCCCCCCACTCCCGTATATAAAGGAGTGGGGGAGGGGGAGGGCCGGCCCTCTCTATGGCGCGCCCTGGGGGAGTCCTACTCCCTCTGGGAGTAGGATTCCCCCTTTCCTAGTAGAAGTAGGAGCCCTTCCAAGTAGGAGTAGGAGAGGAAGGAAGGAGGAGAGAGGGAGGAAGGAAAGGGGGGCCAGCCCCCCTCCCAATTCGGATTGGGCTTGGGGGCGCGCCTCCCATTTTTTCCTTCCCTCTCCTCTATTCCACTAAGGCCCAATAAGGCCCATATACTCCCCGGGGGGTTCCGGTAACCTCCCGGTACTCCGGAAAAATGCCCGAACCACTCGAAATCATTCCGATGTCCAAATATAGGATTCCAATATATCGACCTTTATGTGTCGACCATTTTCGAGACTCCTCGTCATGTCCGTGATCAAATCCGGGACTCCAAACTACCTTCGGTACATCAAAACACATAAACTCATAATACCGATCGTCATCGAACGTTAAGCGTGCGGAACCTACGAGTTCGAGAACTATGTAGACATGACCAAGACTCGTCTCCGGTCAATAACCAATAGCGGAACCTGGATTCTCATATTGGTTCATACATATTCTACGAAGATCTTTATCGGTCAAACCGCATAAAGGTATACGATGTTCCCTTTGTCATCGGTATGTTACTTGCCCGAGATTTGATCGTCGGTATCTCAATACCTTGTTCAATCTCGTTACCGGCAAGTCTCTTTACTCGTTTTGTAATGCAACATCCCGTAACTAACTCATTAGTCACATTGCTTGCAAGGCTTATAGTGATGTGCATTACCGAGAGGGCCCGGAGATACCTCTTCGACAATCGGAGTGACAAATCCTAATCTCGATACATGCCAACTCAACAAACACCATCAGAGACACCTGTAGAGCACCTTTATAATCACCCAGTTACATTGTGATGTTTGGCAGCACACAAAGTGTTCCTCCGGTATTCGGGAGTTGTATGATCTTATAGTCATAGGAACTTGTATAGTTATGGAGAAAGCAAAAGCAACAAACTAAACGATCATCGTGCTAAGCTAACAGATGGGTCAAGTCAATCACATCACTCTCTAATGATGTGATCCCGTTAATCAAATGACAACTCATGTCTATGGTTAGGAAACATAATCATCATTGATTCAGCGAGCTAGTCAAGTAGAGGCAGACTAGTGACACTGTTTGTCTATGTAATCACACATGTACTAAGTTTCCGGTTAATACAATTCTAGCATGAATAATAAACATTTAACATGATATAAGGAAATATAAATAACAACTTTATTATTGCATCTAGGGCATATTTCCTTCAAAAGTAACACAGTTAGTAACATACACGCCACATAAACAAAAAAGGTGATTTGACAAGTAATTCGTGAGAAGAGAGGCAAATAGAGAAACATAATATGTTATCATCACAAGGCACTTTCCAATACAAAATGACTCTACAAAGCAATAAATGAAGATTTCCATGTTATCAGACATATGACACTACCCACTATGGAGGTAATAACATAGACTAGTAATATATGTATGTTATTATTCTAAGTTACTCCGCCTCAAACTCAGATGGAAACCATCCCGACTTGACAATTTTTATCCCAAATGATAATGCCCACATGTGTGGCACGAAGTGTTGGGGAACGTAGTAATTTCAAAAAAAATCCTACGCACATGCAAAATCATGGTGATTCCCACGTACCCTCGTAGACCGTAAGCAGAAGCGCTACGAGAACGCGGTTGATGTAGTCGAATGTCTTCACGATCCAACCGATCCAAGTACCGAACGCATGGCACCTCCGAGTTCAGCACACGTTCAGTTCGATGACGTCCCACGAACTCTGATCCAGCAAAGCTTCACGGGAGAGTTCCGTTAGCACGACGGCATGTTGACGGTTATGATGTTGCTACCGACGCAGGGCTTCGCCTAAGCACCGCTATGATATGATCGAGGTGGATTATGGTGGAGGGGGGCACCGCACACGGCTAAGTGAAAGCACAAGTGCTCCCTAGGTGGTTTTGGTAATTGATGACAACATATCTCTTGTTGGACTAATACCTTTACCTAGTATATTTCAGATAAGTTCAACAATGGAGTGGCATGGACTAAAGGTTGTGGGAACCTCTTCAAGATGCTAAGGACAAAGGATTGGCTAAAGCTTCAAGCTCAAGACTCTTCATTTTATATATTTTAGTGATCCAAGATCACATTGAGTCTTTAGAAAAAGCCAATACTATCAAGAAGGGATGAGGTGTTGCTTAATGAGCTTCTTGCTTTATGTGCTTAATGATATGCTCCAAAATCCTCAGCTACTTTCCCACTTCCACAAATGACCTAAACCCTAAGCCAAACTCGCTCATACCGATTCTGTCAATCCGGCGCCACCGAGTTTCACTTGTCATTTGCCACTGCCAAACCCTAGCAATTCGGTCCTACCGATACGGATCTCGGTCTCACCGAGATGGGCTTGCAAACTCTCTGTTACCTGTTGCAATATCTTCGGTCCCACCGAGATATGCAATCGGTCCCACCGAGTTTGCTTGGCCAACTCTCTGTTTCGCTTATTACCAAAATCGGTCCTACCGAGTTTGAGTAATCGGTCAAACCGAGTTTTGGATTTTCCCTAACCCTAGCACATCGGTCCCACCGAGTTGTTCCAGTCGGTCCCACCGAAATCTCTAACGGTCACTAGGTTTACCATTTCGGTCCGACCGAGTTTGATGATTCGGTCCCACCGAGATTGGAAAACTGTGTGTAACGGTTCGATTTTGTGTGGAGGCTATATATACCCCTCCACCACCTCTTCATTCGGAGAGAGAGCCATCAGAACACATACACCATTCCTACTCATATGTTCTGAGAAAGAACCACCTACTCATGTGTTGAGACCAAGATATTCCACTCCTACCATATGAATCTTGATCTCTAGCCTTCCCCAAGTTGCTTTCCACTCAAATCTTCTTTCCACCAGATCCAAATCCTATGAGAGAGAGTTGAGTGTTGGGGAGACTATCATTTGAAGCACAAGAGCAAGGAGTTCATCATCAACACACCATTTGTTACTTCTTAGAGAGTGGTGTCTCCTAGATTGGCTAGGTGTCACTTGGGAGCCTCCGACAAGATTGTGGAGTTGAACCAAGGAGTTTGTAAGGGCAAGGAGATCGCCTACTTCGTGAAGATCTACCGCTAGTGAGGCAAGTCCTTCGTGGGCGATGGCCATGGTGGAATAGACAAGGTTGCTTCTTCGTGGACCCTTCGTGGGTGGAGCCCTCCGTGGACTCGTGCAACCGTTACCCTTCGTGGGTTGAAGTCTCCATCAACGTGGATGTAGGATAGAACCACCTATCCGAACCACGGGAAAAACATCCGTGTCTCCAATTGCGTTTGAATCCTCCAAACCCTTCCCGTTACATTCTTGCAAGTTGCATGCTTTACTTTCGGCTGCCTATATACTCTTTGCATGCTTGCTTGATATGTATTGTGTATGTTAAAATTGTGCCCGAACTCCACTTAAACCGAAAAAGCTTAAAAAGTGCAACTTTACCATTAAGTGTCTATTCACCCCCCTCTAGACACTCCTTCTTCTAGATCCTACAACTGGTATCAGAGCTTTGGTCTCCATTGCCTTGGTTTAATCATCATTGGAGGAAGATGGATGTGTCTACTTTAGGGAGTCTTAGACATAGAGTGCCTATTCTTGATGGGGAGTACTTTCATGAGTGGAAAAATGAGATGCTTGTAATCTTCAATCAATATCATTTAAACAAGTACATTGCTAGCCCTTGTGCACCTCATATTGATCCTTTGCATCCTACCCTAGATGAAGATATTGACATGATTCGCAATCTTAGAACCATTGAGCTCATCATTAGAGGATTGCCCAAAAATTTGATTGCTAGTTTGCCTACTCTTAATTGTGCCTATACTATATGGAAATTTCTTGAGGAATGATTTCCCGATCATTCCTTGAAAAATTTGGATAAAATTCTCCATAAATCTATTGCCTTGAGTAAGATGAACTCTAGTGATACTAAGTTTGGTGATTGTCTATTTGAGCTTACCAATCTCAAGCATGCTAAATGAGATGTTGGAATCATTAGTGATATTATATTTGAAGCTATAAGAATTCATAAAAGTGACCACTTTGATGACCATTTATCTAATGAATTACCCTCTCTAGGAAATGATGAGTCACAAGATCATGATGAACATGGATACTATGATGATGATGATAGTGACTTCAATCTTGATGATGCAATGAGACATTTTGGTCTTACGGCAAATCTTCGGGGATATGCGTCAGGTGGAAAGGAATGGGTTCTTGATAGTGGATGTACTGATCATATGACCGGAGATGAAGAGATGTTCCGTGAGCTTGCTGAAAATGACGGCCCTCGAAAATATGTCACCTTTGGTGATAATTCAAAGGGTAAAGTAGTTGGCCTTGGTAAGGTGGCCATCTCACATGATAGTTCCATTCAAAATGTCATGCTCATTGAATCTCTCGGCTACAATTTACTTTCAGTATCTAGACTTGCTGATTTTGGCCTAAATGTTCTATATACTGAGGTAGATTGCCAAGTGTTTCGTCAAGACAATCATAAAATGGTCTTTACCGGTATGCGTAGAGGTGATCTTTACATTGTCAATTTCTCTAAAAAGGCACAACCTAAAACTTGCTTCATTGCTAAATCCTCAAAAGGTTGGTTGTGGCATAGACGACTAGGTCACGTTGGCATGAGAAATCTTGACAAGCTTATTAAAGGAAATCATATCCTTGGAGTTAACGATGTCATATTTGATAACGATAGACTTTGTAGTGCTTGTCAAGCAGGTAAACAGGTTGGAGGAAGGCATCCTGTGAAGAACATCATGACCACAAGGAGGCCACTCGAGCTACTTCATATGGATCTTTTTGGTCCCAACGCCTACAAAAGTCTCGGTGGAAATTCTTTTGGTCTAGTTATAGTTGATGATTTTTCAAGATTTACGTGGGTGTTCTTTCTTAATGACAAGTCGCAGGTCCAGAAGATCTTCAAAAACTTCGCTAGGAAAGCCCAAAATCAGTTTGAAGTGAAGATCAAGAAGGTTCGGAGTGACAACGGAACGGAGTTCAAGAACGCAAATGTGGACACCTTTCTTGACGAAGAAGGGATTTCACACGAGTTCTCGGCTACGTACACACCTCAACAAAATGGAGTTGTTGAGAGGAAGAACCGGACGCTCATCAAAATGGCAAGAACAATGCTTGATGAATACAAGACGCCAAAGCACTTTTGGGCAGAAGCGGTTGAGACAGCTTGTCACGCAACAAATCGCTTGTATCTTCACAAGCTACTCGGCAAGACAGCATACGAGCTCCTCACCGGTAACAAACCCCAAGTTGGATACTTTCGAGTATTCGGCTCAAAGTGCTACATTCTTGATAAGCATCGTCGTCCAAAGTTTGCTCCTAAATCTCATGAAGGCTTCCTACTCGATTATGGCTCAAACTCTCACACGTACCGTGTCTACAACAATTTCACCCGAAAGGTTGAAGAGACGGTAGATGTGAAGTTTGATGAATCTAATGGCTCGCAAGTAGAGCAATTGCCAATTGATGTAGGAGACAAAGACCCTTCAGAAGCAATCCAAGACTTGTCCATTGGCAAAGTTCGTCCAACGGAGGTGAAGGAGAGTACGTCATCCGTCCAAGTGGAAGCTTCTACTTCACGGCTAGGTGAACCAAGAATCGACACGGAAGCATCCACAAGTGGGACACACCAAGATGAAGAAGACGAGGAAGTACATCAAGACGAACATCAACAACCTCCTTCCCCACCACGACAAGAGAATGACAATGTCAACAATGAAGAAGGCCAAGAAGAAGAACAAGATGAAGAAGATGCTCAACGAAGACCCAAGCAAAAGCTCTCACGAGTTCGAGCAAGAATTGCCAAAGATCATCCCGTCGAGCAAATCCTCAATGATATACAAACAGGGAGAATCACTCGCTCAAAAACTCGTTTAGCTAACTTTTGTGAAAACAATTCATTCATCTCTAGCATTGAACCTATGAAGGTTGAAGAAGCATTGGAAGATCCGGATTGGATAAATGCTATGCATGAAGAGCTACACAATTTTGAGAGAAACCAAGTTTGGACATTGGTTGAGAAGCCCGACAACAACCACAACATCATTGGTACCAAATGGGTGTTTCGCAACAAGCAAGATGAAGATGGATAAGTGGTCCGCAACAAAGCACGTCTCGTCGCCCAAGGGTACACACAAGTCGAAGGTATGGACTATGGTGAGACATATGCTCCCGTTGCTAGACTTGAGTCCATTCGCATCTTACTTGCCTATGCTAATCACCATAATATCACCTTGTACCAAATGGACATTAAGAGTGCTTTTCTAAATGGTGAAATAGAGGAGGAAGTTTATGTCAAACAACCTCCCGGCTTTGTCAATCCTAAGAAACCTAATCATGTTTACAAACTTCACAAAGCTCTTTATGGTCTTAAACAAGCTCCTAGAGCATGGTATAAATGCTTGACCAAGTTCCTTATTGCAAGTGGTTTTGAAATTGGTAAAATTGATTCTACTCTCTTCACTAAAAGGGTTAATGGAGAACTATTTGTATGTCAAATCTATGTTGATGATATCATATTTGGTTCAACTAACCCTCTCTTTAGTGAAAAGTTTGGAAAGCTAATGTCAGAGAAGTATGAGATGTCTATGATGAGTGAACTCAAATTCTTTCTTGGTTTGCAAATCAAGCAAACTAAGGAAGGTACATTTGTCTCTCAAACGAAGTACACCAAGGACTTATTCAAGAAGTTCAATATGCAAGAGTGCAAAGGTATGTCTACACCCATGCCCACTAGTGGACATAATGATTTGACCAAAGGTGGTGAACCGGTTGATCAAAAGGTTTATCGTTCTATGATTGGTTCATTACTATACCTATGTGCTTCACGTCCCGATATTATGCTAAGTGTATGCATGTGTGCACGATATCAAGCTGCTCCTAAAGAATGTCATCTTAAGGCTGTGAAAAGGATAGTGAGATACTTAATTCACACACCAAACTTTGGCATTTGGTATCCTAAGAGGTCTTCTTTTGATCTTGTTGGCTATTCTGACTCGGATTATGCCGGAGACAAGGTTGATAGGAAGTCCACTTCGGGTACCTGTCAATTTCTTGGCAGATCTCTTGTGTCTTGGTCCTCCAAGAAACAAAACTCGGTATCCTTATCCACCGCCAAAGCGGAATACATTGCCGCTGGTTCATGTTGTGCTCAATTACTTTGGATGACCCAAACTCTTAAAGATTATGGAATTTATGTGAAACATGTTCCACTGCTTTGTGACAATGAAAGTGCTATCAAAATTGGTCATAATCCCGTACAACATTCTCGAACTAAGCATATTGAAGTTCGTCATCATTTCATTCGAGATCATGTTGCTAAGGGTGACATTAATCTTAAGCATGTTCGCGCTGACAAGCAATTAGCGGATATATTCACTAAACCACTTGATGAGAAAGTATTTTGCAGGCTAAGAGGAGAATTGAACATCATTGATGCTTCAAACGTGGAGTAGGAACTCCATTGGACACATGCAAGACA
Organism: Triticum monococcum; assembly: GCA_034509565.1. NCBI lineage: Eukaryota > Viridiplantae > Streptophyta > Magnoliopsida > Poales > Poaceae > Triticum > Triticum monococcum. The sequence continues at coordinate 527,188,789 of CM067847.1, forward strand.
TGAGCTTATGACTAATCCATGATATATCTCTTATGATGACTATCTTATGTCTTGGATATATTTGTACCTTGCATGTTGTCTAACCCATGTAGGTACTTGGTTGAAACTAATTCCATGGGATTGCGACTCACTCACATCTTGAGCAATCTTTACATCACCAAGTCTCTACACAATGGTGGTTGAAGACAAGGAAGCACAAAACCATTCAAACATATCCTTTGACAAATTCTATGTTGAGCTTCATGATTGTCATTTTTGGATACACAAGCGCTCTTCCTTTCAAGAACTAACCCATGTAGGTAGATGAACTCAAACTCCAAGTGGTGCTCCAAATTCTTGATGGACTACATCAACCTTGAGCACCCACACAAGTTCAACTACATCAGCAAGAACCACTCCACCACCCAAGGTATGTTATCCCATCTTAGAGAAGCTTTACTCCAAGACATGAGTCAAAGCAACTCAACAAGATGTGAATATATCAAGATGCTTAAACGAAAAATGGCAACCCCATTTTGAGCTTAAACGATGAGTATGACCTATGATCAAGTGTTCTCACTTGACTCCTAAGTCAATATACTCTAACATAGGTGACTATGTCACCGCCCAACTATAGATGAAGTTCTCTTGTGTTTCTTTCTGTGTTACTGCATTTGTCTCATGCTTGTTTATTTGTTTCCTTCTACTTCATCTAGATCCTTCAGTTTCTTTTCTTTTCTTTTTATTCTGCATTTTCCGCATTCAATTCATTGCAAATCATTGTGAGATCCTGCATGTTTAGTGAGCTGAGGTGACAAGTGTTTTTCTCTGTGTGAACTCGGTCTCACCGAATTGTAATTTTCGGTCCAACCGAATTCCTTCGGTACCACCGAATCATACCACTCGGTGGCACCGACTTCGCAACAGAAAAAACAGTTTGTCACATAACCTATAATTCTTCTGATCCAGCTCCACTCAATGAATCTTGTCCTCTACAAGCATCCCAATTTTATTCTTTGCTTTATGCTGAGTCTCAAGGACCAAACCTTTTGGACGGATTCCAGAAGAACCTTCTTGGAAATTGATGTCAAAGGGGGAGAGAGAGATCACATCAAAGCTTATCTTCGGGGAGAAAGAGATCACATCAAAGCACTAAAGGGGGAGAGAACATCTCAAGGATCCCAGATGTCCCAGATAATGTATTAAGGGGGAGAAAGAGATCCCTAGGGGGAGAGACAATACTCAAGGATCCCAGATGCTTGATGATCAAGAGGAGAGATGTCACATGTCTTTTTAGGGGGAAAGACATGTTCATTTGTTTTGTTTCTTTCAGCTCTCATTTTCTATTCCCTATCTTCTCCCAATATCCCATATAAGATTCAAGGGGAGCAAGACACCCATGGGAAAGAAATCAGTCAAATTCATTGCATATCTTTACTCTTGGGGACATGTTGAATTCAATGCAGTACCTAGTACTTACTCTCTACATGTCATCCCAGTCTTGGTATTCTTGTGGTTTCTTCAGTTTACTCTGGCTAGTGGATGTACCTGTGTTATCTAACCTTGTTTGTGCAGGTTCATTCCGTCCTAAGTCAACCAAAGACTACAAGGTAAGTGTATGCATCAAAATCATGAGTATGAGAAGTTCTTGCTTATGTACATCCTATTTGCAAGAAGGACTCATGAGCATGAAGGTATTTTCCTTAACAATCGTTTGCTCTGATGCATATGGCCAAGATACATGTAACACATTGCCCACTTTGTCATGGTTATGCCCTCACATGCCTCTATATTTCATATTCACAAGAGTGCATACATGTAGGGGGAGCCTATGCTTGTTACATGTCCTTCCAAAGCTTTACTTGTTGTTCTTTATATCTTTATCTAAAGCTTTGATGTATGTTGCCATCAATTACAAAAAAGGGGGAGATTGAAAGCACAAGTGCTCCCTAGGTGGTTTTGGTAATTGATGACAACATATCTCTTGTTGGACTAATACCTTTACCTAGTATATTTCAGATAAGTTCAACAATGGAGTGGCATGGACTAAAGGTTGTGGGAACCTCTTCAAGATGCTAAGGACAAAGGATTGGCTAAAGCTTCAAGCTCAAGACTCTTCATTTTATATATTTTAGTGATCCAAGATCACATTGAGTCTTTAGGAAAAGCCAATACTATCAAGAAGGGATGAGGTGTTGCTTAATGAGCCTCTTGCTTTATGTGCTTAATGATATGCTCCAAAATCCTCAGCTACTTACCCACTTCCACAAATGACCTAAACCCTAAGCCAAACTCGGTCATACCGATTCTGTCAATCCGGCGCCACCGAGTTTCACTTGTCATTTGCCACTGCCAAACCCTAGCAATTCGGTCCTACCGATACGGATCTCGGTCTCACCGAGATGGGCTTGCAAACTCTCTGTTACCTGTTGCAATATCTTCGGTCCCACCGAGTTTGCTTGGCCAACTCTCTGTTTCGCTTATTACCAAAATCGGTCCTACCGAGTTTGAGTAATCGGTCAAACCGATTTTTGGATTTTCCCTAACCCTAGCACATCGGTCCCACCGAGTTGTTCCAGTCGGTCCCACCGAAATCTCTAACGGTCACTAGGTTTACCATTTCGGTCCGACTGAGTTTGATGATTCGGTCCCACCGAGATTGGAAAACTGTGTGTAACGGTTCGATTTTGTGTGGAGGCTATATATACCCCTCCACCACCTCTTCATTCGGAGAGAGAGCCATCAGAACACATACACCATTCCTACTCATATGTTCTGAGAAAGAACCACCTACTCATGTGTTGAGACCAAGATATTCCACTCCTACCATATGAATCTTGATCTCTAGCCTTCCCCAAGTTGCTTTCCACTCAAATCTTCTTTCCACCAGATCCAAATCCTATGAGAGAGAGTTGAGTGTTGGGGAGACTATCATTTGAAGCACAAGAGCAAGGAGTTCATCATCAACACACCATTTGTTACTTCTTGGAGAGTGGTGTCTCCTAGATTGGCTAGGTGTCACTTGGGAGCCTCCGACAAGATTGTGAGTTGAACCAAGGAGTTTGTAAGGGCAAGGAGATCGCCTACTTCGTGAAGATCTACCGCTAGTGAGGCAAGTCCTTCGTGGGCGATGGCCATGGTGGAATAGACAAGGTTGCTTCTTCGTGGACCCTTCGTGGGTGGAGCCCTCCGTGGACTCGCGCAACCGTTACCCTTCGTGGGTTGAAGTCTCCATCAACGTGGATGTAGGATAGCACCACCTATCCGAACCACGGGAAAAACATCCGTGTCTCCAATTGCGTTTGAATCCTCCAAACCCTTCCCGTTACATTCTTGCAAGTTGCATGCTTTACTTTCCGCTGCCTATATACTCTTTGCATGCTTGCTTGATATGTATTGTGTATGTTAAAATTGTGTCCGAACTCCACTTAAACCGAAAAAGCTTAAAAAGTGCAACTTTAGCATTAAGTGTCTATTCACCCCCCTCTAGACACTCCTTCTTCTAGATCCTACACTAAGGGATCAATGATCAACTTGTGTGTCTTGGGATGCCCCCTGCCCCTGTATATAAAGGAGGGAGGGAGGAGGAGGCCGGCCCTAGGAGGGGCGCGCTAAGGGAGTAGGATTCCTACTCCTAGTAGGAGTAGGTTTCCTTATTTCCTAGTCCAACTAGGAGAAGGGGGAAAGGAGGGGAAGGGAGAAGGAAGGGAGAGGGGGGCCGCGCCCCAAACCCCTTGTCCAATTCGGACTGGGCTTGGGAGGGGCGTGCGCCACCTCATGGCTGTTGCCTCTCCTTCCCACTAAGGCCCATTGACTCCCCGGTACTCCGAAAAATACCCGAATCACTCGGAACCTTTCTGATGTCCGAATATAGCCTTCCAATATATCGATCTTTATGTGTCGACCATTTCGAGACTCCTCTTCATGTCCCCGATCTCATCCGGGACTCTGAACTACCTTCGGTACATCAAATCACATAAACTCATAATACCGACCATCACCAAACTTTAAGCGTGCGGACCCTACGGGCTAGAGAACTATGTAGACATGACCAAGACACGTCTTCGATCAATGACCAATAGCGTAACCTGGATGTTCATATTGGCTCCCACATATTCTATGAAGATATTTATTGGTCAAACTACATAACAACATACGTTGTTCCCTTTATCATCGGTATGTTACTTGCCCGAGATTCGATCGTCGGTATCTCAATACCTAGTTCAATCTCGTTACCGGCAAGTCTCTTTACTCATTCCGTAATGCATCATCCTGCAACTAACTCATTAGTTACAATGCTTGCAAGGCTTATAGTGATGTGCATTACTAAGTGGGCCCAGAGATACCTCTCCGACAATCGAAGTGACAAATCCTAATCTTGATCTATGTCAACTCCACAAGTACCATCGGAGACACCTGTAGAGCACCTTTATAATCACCCAGTTACGTTCTGAGGTTTGGTAGCACACAAAGTGTTCCTCCGGTAATCGGGAGTTACATAATCTCATAGTCATAGGAACATGTATAAGTCATGAAGAAAGCAATAGCAGTAAACTAAAACAATCAAGTGCTAAGCTGACGAAATGGGTCAAGTCAATCACATCATTCTCCTAATGATGTGATCCCATTTATCAAATGACAACTCATGTCTATGGTTAGGAAACATAACCATCTTTCATCAACGAGCTAGTCAAGTAGAGGCATACTAGTGACAATCTGTTTGTCTATGTATTCACACATGTATCATGTTTCCGGTTAATACAATTCTAGCATGAATAATAAAAATTTATCATGATATAAGGAAATAAATAATAACTTTATTATTGCCTCTAGGGCATATTTCCTTCAGTCTCCCACTTGCACTAGAGTCAATAATCTAGTTCACATCACCATGTGATGAACACCCATAGTTCACATCGTCATGTGAGCAACACCCAAAGGGTTTACTAGTCAATAATCTAGTTCACATCGCTATGTGATTAACACCCAAAGAGTACTAAGGTGTGATCATGATTTGCTTGTGAGAGAAGTTTAGTCAACGGGTCTACCAAATTCAGATCCGTATGTATCTTGCAAACTTCTATGTCTACAATGCTCTGCACGGAGCTACTTTAGCTAATTGCTCCCACTTTCAATATATATCCAGATTGAGACTTAGAGTCATCTGGATCAGTGTCAAAACTTGCATCGATGTAACCCTTTACGACGAACCTTTTGTCACCTCCATAATCGAGAAACATATCCTTATTCCACTAAGGATAATTTTGACCGCTGTCCAGTGATCTACTCCTAGATCACTATTGTACTCCCTTGCTTAACTTAGTGTAGGTTATACAATAGATCTGGTACACAACATGGCATACATTATAGAACCTATGGCTGAGGCATAGGGAATGACTTTCATTCTCTTTCTATCTTCTGTTGTGGTCGGGCTTTGAGTCTTACTCAATTTCACACCTTGTAACACGGGCAAGAACTCTTTCTTTGACTGTTCCATTTTGAACTACTTCAAAATCTTGTCAAGGTATGTTCTCATTGAAAAAAATACTTATCAAGCGTCTTGATCTATCTCTATAGATCTTCATGCTCAATATGTAAGTAGCTTCACCGAGGTCTTTATTTCAAAAAAAATCCTTTCAAATACTCCTTTATGCTTTCCAGAAAATTATACATTATTTCTTATCAACAATATGTCATTCACATATACTTATCAGAAATGATGTAGTGCTCCCACTCACTTTCTTGTAAATACAGGTTTCACCGCAAGTCTGTATAAAACTATATGCTTTGATCAACTTATCAAAGCGTATATTCCAACTCTGAGATGCTTGCACTAGTCCAAAAATGGATCGTTGGAGCTTTGCACACTTTGTTAGCACCTTTAGGTTTGAAAAAACCTATTGGTTGCATCATATACAACTCTTCTTTAAGAGACCCATTAATGAATGTAGTTTTGACATCCATTTGCCAGATTTCATAAAATGTGGCAATTTGCTAACATGATTCGGACGGACTTAAGCATCACTACGAGTGAGAAAATCTCATCGTAGTCAACACCTTGAACTTTGTCAAAACTTTTTTCGACAAGTCTAGCTTTGTAGATAGTAACACTACTATCAGCGTCCGTCTTCCTCTTGAAGATCCATTTATATTCTGTGGCGCCGATCATCGGGCAAGCCAACCAAAGTCCACACTTTGTTTTGATATATGAATCCCATCTCAAATTTCATGGCCTCAAGCCATTTCACGGAATCTGGGCTCATCATCGCTTCCTCATAGTTCATAGGTTCGTCATGGTCAAGTAACATGACCTTCAGAACAGGATTACCGTACCACAGTGGTGCGGATCTCACTCTGGTTGACCTGCGAGGTTCGGTAGTAACTTGATCTGAAGTTATATGATCAACATCATTAGCTTCCTCACTAATTGGTGTAGGAGTCACAGGAACAGATTCATGTGATGAACTACTTTCCAATAAGGGAGTAGGGACAGTTACCTCATCAAGTTCTACTTTTCCTCCCACTCACTTCTTTCGAGAGATACTCCTTCTCTAGAAAGGATCCATTCTTAGCAACGAATGTCTTGCCTTCAGATCTGTGACAGAAGGTGTACCCAAATGTCTCCTTTGGGTATCCTATGAAGACACATTTCTCTGATTTGGGTTTGAGCTTATCAGGATGAAACTTTTTCACATGAGCATCGCAACCCCAAACTTTAACAAACGTCAACTTTGGTTTCATGCCAAAGCACAGTTCATATGGTGTCATCTCAACGGATTTAGATGGTGCCCTATTTAACGTGAATGCAGCTGTCTCTAATGCATAACTCCAAAACGATAGTGGTAAATCGATAAGAGACATCATAGATTGTACTATATCCAATAAAGTAAGGTTATGACGTTCAGACACACCATTATGATGTGGTGTTCCAGGTGGCATGAGTTTGTGAAACTATTCCACAATGTTTAAACTGAAGACCAAACTCGTAACTCAAATATTCGCCTCTGCGATCAGATCGTAGAAACTTTATTTTCTTGTTACGATGATTTTCCACTTCACTCTGAAATTCTTTGAACTTTTCAAATGTTTCAGACTTATGTTTCATCAAGTAGATATACCCATATCTGCTCAAATCATCTGTGAAGGTCAGAAAATAACGATACCTTTCGCGAGCCTCAACACTCATCGGACTGCATACATCAGTATGTATTATTTCCAACAAGTCTGTTGCTCACTCCATTGTTCCGGAGAACGGAGTTTTTAGTCATCTTGCCCATGAGGCATGGTTCGCAAGCATTAACTGATTCATAATCAAGTGATTCCAAAAGCCCATCAGCATGGATTTTCTTCATGCGCTTTACACCAATATGACCTAAACGGCGGTGCCACAAATAAGTTGCACTGTCATTATTAACTTTGCATCTTTTGGCTTTAATATTATGAATATGTGTATCACTACGATCGAGATCCAACAAACCATTTTCATTGGGTATATAACCATAGAAGGTTTTATTCATGTAAACAGAATAACAATTACTCTCTAACTTAAATGAATAAACGTATTGCAATAAACATGATCAAATCATATTCTTGCTCAACGCAAACACCAAATAACATTTATTTAGGTTCAACACTAATCCCGAAAGTATAGGGAGTGTGCGATGATGATCATATCATTCTTGGAACCACTTCCAACACACATTGTCACTTCACCCTTAACTAGTCTCTGTTTATTCTGCAACTCCCGTTTCAAGTTACTACTCTTAGCAACTGAACTAATATCAAATACAGAGGGGTTGCTATAAACACTAGTAAAGTACACATCAATAACATGTATATCCAATATACCTTTGTTCACCTTGCCATCCTTCTTATCCGCCAAATACTTGGGGCAGTTCCGCTTCCAGTGACCAGTCCCTTTGCAGTAGAAGCACTCGGTCTCAGGCTTAGGTCCAGACTTGGGTTTCTTCACTTGAGCAGCAACTTGCTTGCCGTTCTTCTTGAAGTTCCCCATCTATTCCTTTTCCGTTTTCTTGAAACTAGTGGTCTTGTTAACAATCAACACTTGATGCCCTTTCTTGATTTCTACCTTCGTCAATTTCAGCATCACGAAGAGCTTGGGAATCGTTTCCGTTATCCCTTGCATATTATAGTTCATCACGAAGTTCTAGTAACTTGGTGATAGTGACTAGAGAACTTTTTCAATCACTATATTATCTGGAAGATTAACTCCCACTTGATTCAAGCGATTGTAGTACTCAGACATTCTAAACACATGCTCACTAGTTGAGCTATTCTCCTCCATCTTGTAGGCAAAGTACTTGTCAAAGGTCTTAAGCCTTTTGACATGGGCATGAGTCTGAAATACTAATTTCAACTCTTGGAACATCTCATATGCTTAGTGGCGTTTCAAAAACGTCTTTGAAGCCCCGATTCTAAGCTGTAAAGCATGGTGCACTAAACTATCAAGTAGTCATCATATTGAGCTTGCCAAACATTCATAACGTCTGCTTTTGCTCCTGCAATTGGTCTGTTACCTAGCGGTGCATCAAGGACATAATTCTTCTGTGCAGCAATGAGGATAAACCTCGGATTATGGAGCTAGTCCGCATCATTGCTACTAACATTTTTCAACATAACTTTTCTCTAGGAACATATCAAAATAAACGGGGAGCAACATCGCGAGCTATTGATCTACAACATAGTTATGCAAATACTATCAGGACTAAGTTCATGATAAATTAAAGTTCAGTTAATCATATTACTTAAGAACTCCCACTTAGATAGACATCCCTCTAGTCATCTAAATGATCACGTGATCCAAATCAACTAACCATGTTCGATCATCACGTGAGATGGAGTAGTTTTCAATGGTGAACATCACTATGTTGATCATATCTACTATATAATTCATGCTCGACCTTTCGGTCTCCGGTGTTCCGAGGCCATATCTGCATATGCTAGGCTCGTCAAGTTTAACTCGAGTATTTTGCATGTGCAAAACTGGCTTGCACCCGTTGTATGCGAACATAGAGCTTATCACACCCGATCATCACATGGTGTCTTGGCACGACGAACTTTCGCAACGGTGCATACTCAAGGAGAACACTTGTACCTTCAAATTTAGTGAGAGATCATCTTATAATGCTACCGTCAATCTAAGCAAAATAAGATGCATAACAGATATGCAATCAATATAAGTGATATGATATGGCCATCATCATCTTGTGCTTGTGATCTCCATCTCCGAAGCACCGTCATGATCACCATTGTCACTGGCGCGACACATTGATCTCCATCGTAGCATCATTGTCGTCTCGCCAACTATTGCTTCTACGACTATCGCTACCGCTTAGTGATAAAGTAAAGCAATTACAGGACGATTGCATTGCATACAATAAAGCAACAACCATATGGCTCCTGCCAGTTGCCGATAACTCGGTTACAAAACATGATCATCTCATACAACAAAATATAGCATCATGTCTTGACCATATCACATCACAACATGCCCTGCAAAAACAAGTTAGACGTCCTCTACTTTGTTGTTGCAAGTTTTACGTGGCTGCTATGGGCTGAGCAAGGACCGTTCTTACCTACGCATCAAAACCACAACGATAGTTTGTCAAGTTAGTGTTGTTTTAACCTTCTCAAGGACCGGGCGTAGCCACACTCGGTTCAACTAAAGTTGGAGAAACTGACACCCGCCAGCCACCTGTGTGCAAAGCACGTCGGTAGAACCAGTCTCGCGTAAGCGTATGCGTAATGTCGGTCCGGACCGCTTCATCCAACACTACCGCCGAACCAAAGTATGACATGCTGGTAAGCAGTATGACTTGTATCACCCACAACTCACTTGTGTTCTACTCGTGCATATAATATCTACGCATAAACCTAGCTCGGATGCCACTGTTGGGGAATGTAGTAATTTCAAAAAAAAATCCTACGCACATGCAAGATCATGGTGATGCATAGCAACAAGAGGGAAGAGTATCGTCCATGTACCCTCGTAGACCGTAAGCGGAAGCGTTATGAGAACACGGTTGATGTAGTCGAATGTCTTCACGGTCCGACCGATCCAAGTACTGAACGCACGGCACCTCCGAGTTCAGCACACGTTCAGCTCGATGACGTTCCACGAACTCCGATCCAGCAGAGCTTCACGGGAGATTTCCGTCAGCACGACGACGTGTTGATGGTGATGATGTTGCTACCGACGCAGGGTTTCGCCTAAGCACCGCTATGATATGGTCGAGGTGAATTATGGTGGAGGGGGCACCACACACAGCTAAGGGATCAATGATCAACTTGTGTGTCTTGGGGTGCCCCTGCCCCCGTATATAAAGGAGGGAGGGAGGAGGAGGCCGGCCCTAGGAGGGGCGCGCCAAGGGAGTAGGATTCCTACTTCTACTAGGAGTAGGTTTCCTTATTTCCTAGTCCAACTAGGAGAAGGGGAAAGGAGGGGAAGGGGAGAAGGAAGGGAGGTGAAAGTGCAACTATCCCTAGGTGGTTTTGGTAATTCATAACAACATATAGCTCATTGAGCTAATGATATTCCAAGATGATTATTTTAGGAAAGCTCAATGATTGGCATGGCATGGATGTGAAATTGGAACCCTCAAAATGCTAAGGACAAAGAATTGGCTCAAGCTCAAAAGTTCAAGACTCTTCATTTTATATTTTAGTGATCCAAGATCACATTGAGTCTTTAGGAAAAGCCAATACTATTAAGGAGAGATGAGGTGTTGCTTAATGAGCCTCTTGCTTTATGTGCTGAGTGATATGCTCCAAAATCCTCAACCACCTTTCCATATCCACAAATGACCTAAACCCTAAGCCAAACTCGGTCATACCGATTCTGTCAATCCGGCGCCACCGAGTTTCACTTTTCATTTGCCACTGCCAAACCCTAGCAATTCGGTCCTACCGATAAGGATCTCGGTCTCACCGAGATGGGCTTGCAAACTCTCTGTTTCCCTTTCGTAACTTTTCGGTCTCATCGAAAGAGCGAATCGGTCCCACCGAGAATGCAAGGTAAACTCTATGTTTCCCTCTTGTAACGTTTCGGTCTCACCGAAAGAGCAAGTCGGTCCCACCGAGTTTGCCTGACCAATTCTCTGGTTAGCTAATTGTCGAACTCGGTCTCACCGAGTTTGTGCGATCGGTCTCACCGAGATTACGTTATGCCCAAACCCTAACCGAATCGGTCCTACCGAGTTGCATCTCAGTCCCACCGAAATTCCTAACGGTCACTAGGTTTACTATTTCGGTCAGACCGAGTTTTCTGATTCGGTCCCACCGAGATTGGTAGATTGTGTGTAACGGTTGGATTTTGTGTGGAGGCTATATATACCCCTCCACCACCTCTTCATTCGAAGAGAGAGCAATCAGAACACATACACCATTCCTACTCATATGTTCTGAGAAAGAACCACCTACTCATGTGTTGAGACCAAGATATTCCATTCCTACCATATGAATCTTGATCTCTAGCCTTCCCCAAGTTGCTTTCCACTCAAATCTTCTTTCCACCAGATCCAAATCCTATGAGAGAGAGTTGAGTGTTGGGGAGACTATCATTTGAAGCACAAGAGCAAGGAGTTCAGCATCAACACACCATTTGTTACTTCTTGGAGAGTGGTGTCTCCTAGATTGGCTAGGTGTCACTTGGGAGCCTCCGACAAGATTGTGGAGTTGAACCAAGGAGTTTGTAAGGGCAAGGAGATCGCCTACTTCGTGAAGATCTACCGCTAGTGAGGCAAGTCCTTCGTGGGCGATGGCCATGATGGAATATACAAGGTTGCTTCTTCGTGGACCCTTCGTGGGTGGAGCCCTCCATGGACTCGCGCAACCGTTACCCTCCGTGGGTTGAAGTCTCCATCAACGTGGATGTAGGATAGCACCACCTATCCGAACCACGGGAAAACATCCATGTCTCCAATTGCGTTTGAATCCTCCAAACCCTTCCCTTTACATTCTTGCAAGTTGCATGCTTTACTTTCCGCTGCCAATAAACTCTTTGCATGCTTGCTTGAATTGTGTGATGATTGCTTGACTTGCTCTAAGATCGCTAAAATCTGCCAAGAACTAAAATTGGGAAAAGGCTAAGTTTTTATTTGGTCAAGTAGTCTAATCACCCCCCCTCTAGACATACTTTCGATCCTACAAGTGGTATCAGAGCTTTGGTCTCCATTTGCCTTGATCTCCATAGCTTTTGGTGGTCATAGCCTTGGTTTCACAACCTAGGAGAGTATGGCGTCTAGCGAGGGAAATTATCACCGTAGAGGTCCTTACTTTGATGGCACTAATTTTGCTAGTTGGAAGCATAAAATGAAAATGCATATTCTTGGACATAACCCCGCCGTATGGGCTATTGTTTGTGTTGGTTTGCAAGGTGAGTTCTTTGATGGGAGAGAACCAAATCGTGAAGCTACCGCGGATGAGTTGAAGATGTTGCAATACAATGCTCAAGCTTGTGATATTCTCTTCAACGGATTGTGCCCCGAAGAATTCAACAAAATCAGCCGCCTTGAGAATGCAAAGGAAATTTGGGATACTTTGATTGATATGCATGAAGGTACCGACTCCGTCAAGGAATCCAAGTTGGATGTGCTCCAAAGTCAACTTGACAAGTTCAAGATGAAGGATGGTGAAGGTGTCGCTGAAATGTACTCTAGGCTTGCTCTCATCACAAATGAGATTGTCGGCTTAGGAAGTGAAGAGATGACCGATAGATTCATCATCAAGAAGATCCTAAGAGCCTTGGATGGGAAATATAATACCGTGTGCACATTAATCCAAATGATGCCCAACTACAAAGATCTCAAGCCAACGGAAGTAATTGGAAGGATTGTTGCTCATGAGATGTCACTCAAGGATAAAGAGGAACTTCACAATAAATCAAGTGGTGCCTACAAAGCGTCATGTGAAGTCCCCACATCATCAAGTGAGAAACAAAACTTCAATGAGGAATTGAGCATAATGGTGAAGAACTTCAACAAGTTCTACAAGAGTAGAAACAAAGATAGAAGCTTCAAGTCAAGGTCCTACAATGACAAAAGATCTTCTAGTCGAGAGCGAAACTGCTATAATTGTGGAAGACCCGGACACTATTCCAATGAGTGTACGGCTCCCTACAAGAGAAGAGAAGATTCTCCAAAAAGAAGAAGCAAAGAATCTCCACCAAGAGAGAGAAGGAGTAGAGATGATCGTTATGAACGAAGATACTCACAGAGAAGCAAGGATTCGGAAAGGAAGGAAAAATCATCAAGGAGCTATACAAAACGAAGACATCAAGCTCATGTTGGTGAATGGGTATCCGGCTCCGACTCCGACAGCCACTCCGAGAGAAGTTATCACTCCGACTCCGAAGATACTCAAGATGAAGGTGTTGCCGGTCTAGCACTTGTGTCAACCAACTCCTACGACATATTTGACTCACCAAATGAAGGAATTGGAAGATGCTTCATGGCCAAAGGTCCTAAGGTAACACACCCCGAGTACGTTGACTTTAATAGTGATGAAGATGACTTGTTAGGTGATGATGATTTGCTTGTTGACAACTCTAGTGAAGAATATTATGGTGAAATATCAATTAATCATGCTAAAACGAATGACAATGATAAGGAGAAGATTGAGGCTCTAACTAAAGAACTAAACACTCTTAAGTTAGCTCATGAAACTATCTTCGAAGATCATCGAGAACTTTTAAGAGCTCATGAGAAATTACGCTTTGAAAAGCTCAATCTTGAGCAAGAGCATGAGTTCTTAAAGGCAATCAATGATGATCTCCGCAAGAAAAGTTCTTCTTACATTGCCAAGCGTTTACTTTTATCCACCTACATGCCTCAAGTCAAGACTAGTAACAAGAACAAGAAAGATTCTTCCTCTAGTAGTAACAATGATCATGCTAAATCCAATATTGTTGCTTCTAGTAGTTCTCTTGATTCCACTAATGATTCTCTTAGCCAAGTTACACTTGAGCAAGAAAATATCTTATTGAAGGGAATTATAGAGAAAGGTGTTTACAAGAGCCTTGCTGGAAGTAAGCAATTCGAGGAAATTGTGCGCAAGCAAGGAATGCACCGGAAGAATCAAGGTGTTGGTTTTGAACGAAAGTTCAATGCCAATGGAGTTGAATGGGAAGAAGATCAATACCCCAAGACAAAGTTTGTTCCTCAACAAGAGAAGTATGACACTTCCTTCAAGGGAACACAAGCTCAAGATGATCTTCCACCACAAGACTACATGCAAAAAGGCAAGGACAAGCTTCAAGAGGAGATTGATGCATTTGAAGAAGCTCCTAAGACCTTAGTCAAGTGGGTTCCCAAGACTACTTCAAATTCCGCTACATCAAGTACGACTACAACTCCAAGGATTCCCATCAAGATGGTGTGGATCCAAAAGAAGAAGAACTAGAGAGTTCTTGAGGGTGACTCCGCCAACATACTTCACTCTTATCATTTTGGCAAGAACAAGTGCAATCAACTTCCACATCTTGCACTAGTTCAAGGAGTCACAAACCCTCTTGTTGGTAAGACAAGGGACAAGGTAACCTAAAGTTTTCATGGACATCATCTTGTGTGTGCATCACTCTATGTCTATGGATATCCTTGTTTGTTCCTTGTGGGACTAACCCATGTAGGTATTGAAAGTGCAATTCACTCAAATGGATAGCTCCAAGTGATCTACATCAACATTGAGCATCCACATCTTCAACATCTACATGAAGTCATCATCGACAAAACCCAAGGTTAGTTCAACCCTCTTAGGGGGGATATCACATCTAGGGGGAGCTTTACTCTAAGACTTGAGCTAAAGCAACTCTAAAGATGTGAATACAACAATGCTTTATGTAAAAGTGGTAACCCCACTTGAGCTTAAACGATGAGTATGACCTATGATCAAGTGTTCTCACTTGACTCCTAAGTCAATATACTCATATATAGATGACCTAGTCATCGCAAATTGCTTGATAGATGCTAGAATTGGTTGTGCATGCTTTGCCACATATTTCATTTGCCATCTTATTGTGTGAGCATGTTGGTTGCATATTTTACTCATTCGAGGACATCCACTTGTTGTTTTGATTGTTTGGCTTTCTTCTTTTGCCAAGTGGATGGACAAGAATGCCTAAGAACCTCCTCTAGCTATCTATGCTTTTCTCGTCTCAAACTCTATTCATGCTGCATCACAAAACTTGATCAAGTCAGATTCGAACCACTCTGTGTGAGGAGCGCTCGGAGTCCCCGATTCGTCATAGACTTAAACCTCCAAAACCTCTTTATGAATCTCGGTCTGACCGATACTCCATTTTCGGTCCTACCGAGTTCATTAAGTTGATCTAGGTTTTCGATCTCGGTGCAACCGATTTGAACTTTTCGGTCACACCGAGTTGCAATAACTGCACACAGTTATGCATCTCGGTGCCACCGAGTTGTTCCACTCGGTCACACCGATAGGGTCGGGCTATATATAGTGACGGGCAAAATTTTGGAAATTTCTCCGAAACCTCTTCGCCCGCGCGATAGCCTGCTCTGCCTTCGTGGTCTCCGGATCGTCTTCTCGCCGCCAGCAGCCTCCAGTCGCTGGTCTCCACCGCGGTCAACAGAATTCTGCCCCGCCGTTGCCGCCGTAGCGAGTCTCCGCCGAACTAGGGTATGGACTCAATCTTTGTGCTATTCTCCACTCCAATTCCTAGCACATTGTGATCATTACGATTCTTGCCACGATTGAAACACTCCTATCCAGTCAATGATCTCGTAGAATAGGTTTAATTCGAAAATTTTAGGGTTAGGTTTCCGCCGAAACCATCTCGGACCCACCGAGTTGAAAAACTCAGTCCCACCGATCTGGCTTTTGCCATTGCACAAGTGAAACTCGGTCTGATCGAGAATAACTTATCGGTGCGACCGATTTTGGAATTCTGTGAAACCCTAGCAGTCTCGGTGCCACCGAACTGTGACTCGAGTCTGACCGAGTTCACCAGTTCTGGTGCCAAAACTGCTTCGGTGTCACCGAGTTTAAAAATCGGTAGATCCGAGATGCTTTCTATGGAAAACTAAAACTAAGTTTTTGAATTAATCTTTTGCAAAAATCTCTGCTTTTTGTGATGCTCATCCACTCTATCTTATCCATAATCTCTTCACAGGGTCAGCAGTCAGTTTGCAACATGTCTGATCAAAGTGACGGCCAGAATGTATCTGAGCAGCAAGTTGTGATGAGTGAGGGCACTAGCCCCTCAAGTTCTTCTGATGATGGCAGCAGGAGCACCCCCAGCAATCTGCCTATGGCTGCCACACGTCAAAGGAAGAAGAGAACGTCTGATTCTGAGGATGAAGACTATGTGGCAGAGGAAGAGGCCACATCAAAGAGAGCTGAGCCAGCAGCAGGCACAAAGCCAGGGCTGAAAATCAAAAGGCCAGCAAGCAGGCAGCCCATGTCTAAGGCTAGAGCTTCAACTGTGAAGCCTGCTCCCGTTGAGCCCATTGCTGCCGAGGGCAAAAAGAGGAAGGAAAGGGTCAAGAAGACTGTAGCCAGAGTGCTTGGGAAGGCCTCCATCATGGTGGATGAGGAGGAAGAAGAAGAAGAGGTTGCTGCACCAGCACCCAAGGCAGCCAAACTCATGGGAGATGCTATAAGGTCAGGAACAGCTGCATCCAAGCCCAAGGAAGCACCTAAGGCTGCATCTAAGCCTAAGAGTGCACCAAAGAGAAACACACGAAGCATCCCAGCTACAGAAAAGAACAAGGCCCCGGTGCCTGAAGCTATCGAAGAAGAGGAAGAGAGTGTCCTTAGGAAGCTCAAGCCCAAGATCCCAGACCACAACGATGCTCATCCTGTGGCTGAGGATATGAAGCTCAGGAGAGATTCAGGGCTGAGGAAATGGAGAGAAGCAGATCCGTATGCTTCTAGGAGAAGGACTGCCATGGATTACAGATTTCACACCAAGGAACAGCAAGATTTCTATGAGACTGTTTTGCTTGACAAGAAGCCAATCGTTTGTGACATGAGATGGGTCGACTGGACCTACATCAAAGACAATGAAGAGTAATACCCCGGAGTATTTGACAGCTTTAGTGCATGTGGAGTTGCAGACTTTGTTGGGCAGAAGCTCATAAAGTGGAACGAGGAGCTGATCATGCAATTCTACTCCACAGCACACTTCTATCCAGATGGCAGGATCACATGGATGTCAGAGGGTACAAAGTACCAATCCACTGTTGAAGAATGGGAGAAGTTGATCAATGCCCCAGAGGAGCAAGCGGATGACTTGGACATTTATGCCAAGAAAAAGATGGATCACAACTCCATGTCCAACATGTACAAGGAGATCCCGAATGAAGCGCTTGACACGTTCAAGTTTGGCTCAGTGCACTATCTGCTCTCAGGATTGCCTACGATCAACTAGATCCTTAGGCACACCCTTCTGCCCAAATCTGAAGATCACAAGATGATCAGAGGTCACGCGATCAACCTGCTTCATGTCTTTGACGTGCCTCAGAAATTCAAGGTCATGAGTCTCATTGTGGAAACAATCAAGAGGACAGCTGCAGACCAGAAGAGGAGTTGTGGGTATGCCCCACAGATTCAGGAGCTCATCAACTCCAAGATGGGCACGGGCGTGTATTTACTGGATAAGGAACACCTGCCCATCCGTCCAGATTTTGAGGATAACCAAGTGGTTATGACTGAGAATGAACCCTCATCTGTCCATGCACAAGCTCAGAAGGAGAACGCGAAGAAGGAGAAAGCTGCCAGGATGCCTACTCAAGCGGAGGCATCTGATTACTTCTTGAAGACCAAACAAGAGCAGCTCGGTTACCTGATAGCGTCCACCCTGCGTATTGAGCAAGGACTTGCCACCCTGACTCAGAACCAGGCGAGCCTAGAGAGGATCATGGAACAGAGGTTCTATGACATGGACATCAAGGTGACAGAGATACAGACCGCCGTGGAGCAGCTTCAGGAGGACATGAATGAGAGGAGAGGCAGGACCACGACTGATGCTTTTGCGAGGGTGCCACGAGGCCTGAGGTCGTCTGCACTGCCAGTCGCTGACACTAGAGCTACAACGTCTGCACCAGCTACAGCCTCCGTTCCACCAGCTCCAGCATCCACCACAGCCTCAACTTCGACCACTTCTACCGAAGGCTTCGTCCTTGGCGTGCTCCGGACTCCACCACCACCTGAAGATCAAGCCTGAGCATCGACTTAGCACTATGCATTTTCTAGGAACTTTTTGGTAACTTGTTGCCAAAGGGGGAGAAAATGTATAGATCATAGGCTTCGAGAAAGAGTGTTGCTTTTATTCTCTCTTGTCTTTATTTGGTGGTTTTTCGAACTTTGTTTGCTTGTGTGTGAGATACAATGCCCTTATGTTTGTGAGACATCGGTGATCATGTGTTTGATCATAAGCTACACTTAATGTTTGCTTAACCCTTGGTTAAATATTATCATCCTATCTATCGTTTGTGATCATTCACTATTCTTGGTGATGAGTGCCTGTATTTCAATCTTATCATTTTTTAGCGCTCCACCAAGATGTATGTGACATGGAAGAGTAACCCATGATTCTAACTCCTTGTGCATTTGCAGTCCAAAGCAAATTTTAAATATGCACAAATTTAGGGGGAGCTCTTATTTGTCACACACTTCTCAAAGCGACGATGTATTTCATGATTATTATTATTTGTCGAAGCTTTGATCTATATGTTGTCATCAATTACCAAAAAGGGGGAGATTGAAAGTGCAACTATCCCTAGGTGGTTTTGGTAATTCATAACAACATATAGCTCATTGAGCTAATGATATTCCAAGATGATTATTTCAGGAAAGCTCAATGATTGGTATGGCATGGATGTGAAAGTGGAACCCTCAAAATGCTAAGGACAAAGAATTGGCTCAAGCTCAAAAGTTCAAGACTCTTCATTTTATATTTTAGTGATCCAAGATCACATTGAGTCTTTAGGAAAAGCCAATACTATTAAGGAGGGATGAGGTGTTGCTTAATGAGCCTCTTGCTTTATGTGCTGAGTGATATGCTCCAAAATCCTCAACCACCTTTCCATATCCACAAATGACCTAAACCCTAAGCCAAACTCGGTCATACCGATTCTGTTAATCCGGCACCACCGAGTTTCACTTGTCATTTGCCACTGCCAAACCCTAGCAATTCGGTCCTCCGATAAGGATCTCGGTCTCACCGAGATGGGCTTGCAAACTCTCTGTTTCCCTTTCATAACTTTTCGGTCTCACCGAAAGAGCGAATCGGTCCCACCGAGAATGCAAGGTAAACTCTATGTTTCCCTCTTGTAACGTTTCGGTCTCACCGAAAGAGCAAGTCAGTCCCACCGAGTTTGCCTGACCAACTCTCTGGTTAGCTAATTGCCGAACTCGGTCTCACTGAGTTTGTGCGATCGGTCTCACCGAGATTACGTTATGCCCAAACCCTAACCGAATCGGTCCTACCGAGTTGCATCTCAGTCCCACCGAAATTCCTAACGGTCACTAGGTTTACTATTTCGGTCAGACCGAGTTTTCTGATTCGGTCCCACCGAGATTGGTAGATTGTGTGTAACGGTTGGATTTTGTGTGGAGGCTATATATACCCCTCCACCACCTCTTCATTCGAAGAGAGAGCAATCAGAACACATACACCATTCCTACTCATATGTTCTGAGAAAGAACCACCTACTCATGTGTTGAGACCAAGATATTCCATTCCTACCATATGAATCTTGATCTCTAGGCTTCCCCAAGTTGCTTTCCACTCAAATCTTCTTTCCACCAGATCCAAATCCTATGAGAGAGAGTTGAGTGTTGGGGAGACTATCATATAAAGCACAAGAGCAAGGAGTTCATCATCAACACACCATTTGTTACTTCTTGGAGAGTGGTGTCTCCTAGATTGGCTAGGTGTCACTTGGGAGCCTCCGACAAGATTGTGGAGTTGAACCAAGGAGTTTGTAAGGGCAAGGAGATCGCCTACTTCGTGAAGATCTACCGCTAGTGAGGCAAGTCCTTCGTGGGCGATGGCCATGATGGAATAGACAAGGTTGCTTCTTCGTGGACCCTTCGTGGGTGGAGCCCTCCGTGGACTCGCGCAACCGTTACCCTCCGTGGGTTGAAGTCTCCATCAATGTGGATGTAGGATAGCACCACCTATCCGAACCACGGGAAAACATCCGTGTCTCCAATTGCGTTTGAATCCTCCAAACCCTTCCCTTTACATTCTTGCAAGTTGCATGCTTTACTTTCCGCTGCCAATAAACTCTTTGCATGCTTGCTTGAATTGTGTGATGATTGCTTGACTTGCTCTAAGATAGCTAAAATCTGCCAAGAACTAAAATTGGGAAAAGGCTAAGTTTTTATTTGGTCAAGTAGTCTAATCACCCCCCCCCCTCTAGACATACTTTCGATCTTACAGGAGGGGGGGCCGCGCCCCAAACCCCTTGTCCAATTCGGACTGGGCTTGGGAGGGGCGCGCGCCACCTCCTGGCTGCTGCCTCTCCTTCCCACTAAGGCCCATTAAGGCCCATGGACTCCCCACACGAATTCCTGTAACTCCCCGGTACTCCGAAAAATACCTGAATCACTCGGAACCTTTCCGATGTCCGAATATAACCTTCCAATATATCGATCTTTACGTCTCGACCATTTCGAGACTCCTCGTCATGTCCCCGATCTCATCCGGGACTCCTAACTACCTTCGGTACATCAAATCACATAAACTCATAATACCGATCGTCGCCGAACTCTTTACCTGTTCCGTAATGCATCATCCCACAACTAACTCATTAGTTACAATGCTTGCAAGGCTTATAGTGATGTGCATTACCGAGTGGGCCCAGAGATACCTCTCCCACAATCGGAGTGACAAATCCTAATCTTGATCTATGTCAACTCAACAAGTTCCATCGGAGACACCTGTAGAGCACCTTTATAATCACCCAGTTACGTTGTGACGTTTGGTAGCACACAAAGTGTTCCTCCGGTAATCGGGGGTTACATAATCTCATAGTCATAGGAACATGTATAAGTCATGAAGAAAGCAATAGCAGTAAACTAAAACGATAAACTGCTAAGCTGACGAAATGGGTCAAGTCAATCACATCATTCTCCTAATGATGTGATCCCGTTTATCAAATGACAATTCATGTCTATGGTTAGGAAACATAACCATCTTTGATCAACGAGCTAGTCAAGTAGAGGCATACTAGTGACAATCTGTTTGTCTATGTATTCACACATGTATCATGTTTCCGGTTAATACAATTCTAGCATGAATAATAAACATTTATCATGATATAAGTAAATAAATAATAACTTTATTATTGCCTCTAGGGCATATTTCCTTCACGAAGTAATTCCGCTCACATATTTTTTGTTGGCAACTTTACTTACAAGAGAATGGCAATTTTAGTTGTGAAGCATGACAACTTTTTGTTTGGATGGCAAGTTTCAGTTTTTTTAAGATTTGTTTTTCTCGAATGGCAACTTTAGTGTAAAAAAACGTATTGGCGGTGTTACTATATGCAACACGTGTGGCAGCTATCAGCGTCCATTTTTATTACGTTGTAACCGAGAAGGCGGTTGTCTTGCTTCCTATTGTGGTAGTACTTAAAATCATGGACTTAGAAATAATAAAATTTCAATCAATCTAGCAACTAGACGGATCCTCACACCTTGATCAGTAAGTATACTGACGAAGCTTTATTGCTTTAAGAGGTTATCACTTTGTTATTACCCATATTCACTCCATCCAGCCGTATCTCTGATTTTCCAACTGAATATCAAATAAATTGAATTGTTTGGTCAAATTTCCACAAAACATGTTTGGATTTTATTTACTTTGGAAATATTTTTCCTTTTTTCACATCTTCTTTACTTATTGTTAAAGGGTGTTTTAGTCTAATTTCACTCAAACAAGGTTACATTGATGCGATGATAGTCATTACGGAACTTACAATTAGAAGGCAACCAGGCCCCTCAAACCCCCTCAAAAGTCTGGATGGACGGCTAGGTCAATAACTGGTCAAAAAGAAAAGAGATCCAGACGGACGTCTCAAACACCCAGTCTGACCGGCACCCTCTTATATCTAGTCCAAATCTGAGACGGATATATGGGGGCGGCCTGGGTGCGACCGGGCGCGTCCGCCATGTCGAAGTCGACCCACGTTGGCCCACTTGACCCCACATATATTCATCCCCATACGCTTTCCAGACCAAACTCTAGCCACTCCATTCTACTCCGCCCCCAAACTCCCGTCCGACGATCTTCGACCTTCTCCGGCATGGAGGCAGCGAATCTGACTCCGGCCAGTCCAGATCCGTCGACTGGGGTGTCGTCCCGTGTGGGATGGAGGAGGCTATGGCCGTCCGCATTGCCCTCGGTCGCTCCTGGGAGTACTGCGTTCGACTGTTGGGGGATCTGCCCAGCTCGAATCCATTGCGTGGGCGCAACGGGCGCTCAGATCCATCAGGGCTGGATCATTGTGGTTCGGTGCCCCATCTCCGGTCCGCCGGAGTATGAGTGCTACAGGGACCGGTGACCCCGCCGTGGGAAAGAGAGGATAAGAGTACCCGAGGTCCGCCTCGCTGCTAACATGGTGGCAGATGAGGCGGCAGCGTACG
The DNA here is from genome assembly GCA_034509565.1 of Triticum monococcum. Taxonomy (NCBI): domain Eukaryota; kingdom Viridiplantae; phylum Streptophyta; class Magnoliopsida; order Poales; family Poaceae; genus Triticum; species Triticum monococcum. Next base: position 527,211,403 of record CM067847.1, read on the forward strand.
CTGTTGTAGAGGAGGAAGGCATTCGTGCCCGCATCATGAAGAAGCAGCAACAAAGGAACACACGCGTCCTCACACGAGAGCAAAATCGGGCATTCCGTGCCATGGACGGACTGCCCTCCAAAGAAGAGGAGGGCGGTGGCGGGTCGGACAACTCTAGCGACGAACAGCTCCAGCTGGATCCATTTTGTGTTTTCGAGTGCTACTTCTGCAAGAAGGACGGCAAGGGCGTCGAAAGGGACAAGGGCAGCCGTGGATGATTTTCTCCATAGCTAGTATGTATATAGAACATATCAAATTTTGTTAGTCCGATGACATGTCCTGATGTAGTAGCCGGACGATTAGTGTTGCATGTCTTTATATATATTTGAGGTTTGCTATAATTGAGATGTGTGGGATGAAAATTTGAAGTGTAGCCGATCAGCGTTTTAGGGCAGGATTTGCCATACTCCGGTTGTAAATGCTCAAACCCTAGTTGTCTGCAACAAAGTGTACTACACAAACGAACAAGCAAGACGGTTCTAGAGAGTACAGACATCTCAAACGAACAGACCCACAGGCCACACGTAACCAATGGCCGGTGTTTTCCACGCCACCACCGCCCGCCCCCGCCTGCCTCTCGCGCTCGCCCGCCTCTCCCCCACCACCCGAAAGCTCCACGTCACCCGCCCGGCCGCCTCCACGATGGACCAGGCGTCGGCGAGCGCTCCGGACGCCAAGAAGACGACCACCGTGTTCGTGGCCGGCTCGACGGGGAAAACCGGCAAGCGCGTCGTGGCGAAGCTGCTGGAGAGGGGCTTCGGCGTCGTCGCCGGCACGACGGACGTGGGCAGGGCCCGCGGCAGCCTGCCCCAGGACCCCAACCTCCAGCTCGTTAGTTCATCTTTACTTGAGTACAGTCGCATTCCTACTCCTCTGCTGCCGGTAGTTGTGCCGTGAGACGCGTGTCGGCTGGCCGAATTGCAGGTGAGGGCCGACGTGACGGAGGGCGCCGACAAGCTGGCCGAGGCCGTGCGCGGCGTCGACGCCGTCGTCTGCGCGACGGGCTTCCGGCGGTCGTTTGACCCCTTCGCTCCCTGGAAGGTTTGTCTGCAACCGAAGCAGGAGCTCACTTTCTTGCCTGAATGGTTCTGAACTTCTGACCGGCATGCTCGTGCCCATGTAAAGAGTTCAGTTTTGCTATTGCAATTTGCAAGTGATAGCTAGCTGAAAATCATGCTACTGCAGGTGGACAACTTGGGGACGGTGAATCTCGTGGAAGCGTGCCGAAAGGCTGGAGTTACAAGATTCGTGCTCGTGAGCTCCATTTTAGTGAACGGGGCCGCGATGGGCCAGCTTCTGAATCCAGCCTACATCGTGCTCAACCTGTTCGGCTTGGTGCTCGTTGCGAAGCTGCAGGCGGAGAAATACATCAGGGGATCAGGGATAAATTACACCATTGTGAGGCCTGGAGGGCTCACAGAACAGCCGCCCACCGGGAACATTGTCATGGAGCCAGAGGTAAGCAATAGCACGCACAATTCTTCACCAAGGAACCTTGTTTATTCGAGAGATTGTTGCTCATACAGCCAACATACGATGTTCATCTGTGAACTATTTGCAGGACACTCTCTACGAGGGCTCCATATCGAGAGACCAGGTTGCAGAAGTGGCTGTGGAAGCGTTGTTATGCCCGGAGGAGTCTTCCTACAAGGTCGTCGAGATCGTCACCCGAGCTGATGCTCCAAGTCGCCCCCTCAAGGACAAGTTTGCTTCTATTAAACAGAAATAAGTTCTTGAGCCTAATTAGATAGGGACTAGTAGTAATGTGCCTAATACGGCCTCGGTGAATTGTGTTGTTCTAACTTGTAAGTCGTGGTTCATCTGTGGAATTCAGAAGCATAAAACCTACCATGTTTCATCTGTGGAACTTCTTGCCGTATAAAACCTACCGTGTTGGTTTAGCCAAAGAGAACCCACTCGACCGCATTGTTGGAAATTGGTTGCACGTTGGAAAATAAAAAATGGGCATGCAACACAATAGTACTCTTTCTGTCCCAAAATAAGTGTCTCAACGTTGTACTAATTTTAGTATAAAATTATACTGAGGTTGACACACTTATTTTGAGACGGAGGAAGAAGATACATGAATAGAGTGTTGTGTCATCTTAGAATACCACCACATGATTCTTTTCCATCAAAAAAATATTGTATCCTATATATATATATGTTCCACGCATGTGGTTGGAGTTGACGAAACAATTCCTATAAATTTTGATGGAAAAGAATCTTAAGAAAAATAGTGTATCTACTACCCCTATAAAAAAAAAGAGGGCGAAGAATCAAACAATCAGATTCATCCATTAGCGAGATCTAATGATCTTTAATCCTCCAATGTTTAACGCTACAAACCACGCATTAAACCAAATCCATCAATCCCTAATCTGCCCCGCAGTTCATAAAGAAAAAAACCGCTGCCCGCACACGACCGCACGACCTCTCCCCTCCTCGCACGACCTTTCTTGCCCCCTCCTCCCCGCACGTCTCTCGCCCCCTCCTCCTCCCGCGCCGTTCGCCTCGCGCCACCGTTAGCTGCAGGAGGCGCCCCACCGCGCCCGGCGACGCCTCCCGCAGCCGCCGCCGACGCCGTAACCTCCCCTGCCTCTTCTCCGCCTCACCCCTGTGCCTCCCAACCGCCAAGCCGCCGCCGCCTCATCTTCTCGCTGCACGGTCGGGCGACGCGGCGAGGCGCGCGGGACGGCCGCTGGCGAACATGGCCGGACCTGAGACTGTGGCGCGCGCTGCCACCTCCGCCCTCCCCCGGCCTTATCTCCTACGGAACAGGCTACTCATGCATCGGTACCTAGCCACCATGGCATCTCTTTCCCTCTCAATCCATTCTTTTGCTGTTTGTTTTTCAACTGGAGCAAAATTCATTGTACTCTGCTTGTGATTATCTTCATCATCGTCACTAATTTTGAAAGTTTTCAATACTAACAGCTTCAAGAATACGTACAATTACTTTCTTCCTTTATTTTGTCAACGTCCAATTTTAGAGCTCTAGATAAAATCTGCAGCAAAGAGGCAACTTAGCCTCTAAATTTTATCGATTATCCTGACCCATGTTCAGCAAATACAAATTCTAGAGCATTCATATTGTACGGTGCAGATGGCAACAGAATATAAAGCAAAAGATGAATGACAGAATAGAAAACAAAAGATGAGTGACAGCATATGGTGATATGAGTGGAACAAAGAGATGTCCAGAATATGGCATCAAATAGTGCCTGAACAATAACAAGACTGACCACACATTATCCTATTTTAAAAAACCAGCAAGGAAGAATGAGACTGTAGTGAAGAGGTTATATGAACAAATAATAGATAGATAGAGGGCAAATGAGATACTGACCTGATATGTAGGAGTCATCTAATCTGTAACAGCTATGTCTGTCATCTATTCTCTAGGTTACAGATATACTAATCGATGAAAAACAAATTTTAGCCTTGATTCCTCTCGATCTCTCATGCCATAGCTAAAGTTCAAAAGGCTACTTCATCCCTGATGGCACAACACTGCACAAATTATAGAGTCCTGGTGTGTGTGTTTCATGATCCCCTGTTTTTGGCATCTCAATTATTTATATTACATCAAGAATTTCAGGAATTCCAGAGCACATATTCCGCCCTGCCTAGAGGATCTTCACAACTCTCTATGCCCTTCTATATATGTTTAAGATTTATAATATTATATCAACAGATGACTAAGAAAGGAATGGATGTACCTCCATTTGCAACAGAAGAACATTCCCCGCTTAAGGACCTAAGGAACACAGCTATGGATGGGAGTGCAAATCTCAAGGATAATCAAACCAATAATCCTAATACTAATGATCCTAAAAGGAAAAGTGTTCAATCATGGTATGCTAGAATGTTAGATGAGAAGAAAGCGGAATACAACGCGAAGCGTCGTATATCTCGACAACAAAAGAAGGTTGCAGCTCTAGATTGTGCTAGCCAGGACCAATTCTTACAAAAGTTTGTTTCTCTGTTACGGATAGTACAACCAACCCCTTTCTGTGACATAATCAACACACGTACAAAAGGTATCCAATTGTCCATCCACTTGTTATCTTATATACTGACATGACATTTACTCATTGTTTACGAGTAAATTATTCTTTTCAGGTACATGTGTGACCTCGGCCTCAATCTCTGCAAATACACCTCAAATGCACACTTCAGGTCAGATCACATTCTTGCTACATTCATTAATTGCAATGTCAGAATTGATTATGCTCACAGACAACAATGCCATTTTCTCACTGTTTACGAGTAAATTATTCTTTTCAGATACATATGTGACCTCTACGGCCCCAATCTCTGCAAATACACCTCAAACACACGCTTCAGCAGGTGAGATCACATTCTTGCTACATTCATGAATTATAATGGCAAAATTGTTTATGCTCCCAACCAACAACAAATAGGAGCATCTGCCAACAAACAAGGTGGGAAAGGATGGTATGCCAACCTAAGCGATGAAAAGAAGGCTGAGCACCTAAGGAAGCTCCGGATGGTATGCCAACAAACTGCAGCTCTTGTTCTGAATGTTGATGTACCTCAATCATCCACGCAGTAAGGTGATCTGGTTAATAACATCAATCTTTCTTTTGTAGCCATCTTTTAGAAGGAGATGTCGTCCAACGTGTTTGTACATCAATTACCTACTTTACCTATAGATCAACAGTGGTTGGGAGCGCTTCTAATTGTGGTTACAACAGCGAGGTAAATCAATCCTGCTAATCTGACGTTCTTAACTAATTTTATTTTTGCCAAGCACAGTATGATTATGATCATTGATCTGCTTGTTCTCAGGTAAATCAATACTTCATCAATACCTGACATATTCTTGCAGCATATGAAGTTAAAATAGAGGTAGAATCAAAATGGTACAAGTACTCTTATGCCATTTGTCATGTATCATGATCGCAAGAACAATTTCATGTACTACCTTATTTACAGTTTACTCGCGCAAGCTTCTTTCACTAGAAATATAAATGAGTAATCAAGAAGACACAATTGCTCTAACAGTCTATTATTGATAACACATATGTTTGTAGGTTATAGCCAAGTCCAATGGTTAGTCTTGAATGACAGGCTTGCAACCCTTTTTACAAGTTTTAAGTTTTGTGGTAAAATATGCTTTTGTGTGACCAAACCATTCAGATTCAGTGAAGTAGAAATCTCAATGAGTCAAATGTGCAGTCCATCAACAACGACGTGACAAACTCTGAGCCTGCTGGTACCATCAACAAGAAACTTTGTGTGTATTCCACATTTTTTAAGTCATCATGATTTCACCTATTACTGGATTGCCTCGATCCCTTCCCTTCTGCAAGGGACATTCATTTTTCATTTTGAGTAGTATTTCATCTATGAACCTCCAAGCTCATCCTTGCCAATTTTAATGCTGAAACATTAAAAAAAGTTGTTCTACACCTCCTATGTACTTGCAAGCCCATTCTTGTTATTTTGATAACATACCAACTTGTTTCATTCAACGGAGAAAATCTACTTGTTATTTGCAACTCTATCAACAGAGAAAATCTACTCTTGAACTAGCACGTGCATGTGATTCCGTCAACTATATAATTTTGAACTTGATGGATCCTTAATTCCTGAACTTTGAACATGATGGATCCTTTGTCATTTTTGTTGAAAGTTTAAATTGCATCCATCCTTCTTGCTGGCAGTACATGAATTGGACTGACGAGGCAACAAAGTTGATGCATGCTTGGGGACATTAGGTTTGATGTTATTACCGAGGTATGGGCTGAATAATACATGTATAAAACCATGTCGACTGAAATTGCAATTAGTCTTGCTTGCATCTATGCTATTATATGTTGTAGTCCAGTAACATATCTAATTGACCGTCTTTTGTTGCGTCATCACCGAAAATCTGAATTTCAGTACCAAACCACAGACTCATGCCGATGTATGTTGCCAAATGTTCTGAAGACATTTGGCCTCAAACCAAATGAAAGTCTATGATTGCCAACAAAGAATGGTACTGTAGGTGCCATGGCTACAAACCAAACAATGGAGACTTTCCAATATCTTGGTTGTGCCCTTTTGGCTTGGCCATGCCAATTTTTATCAGGGCTAATGGTGTTCAGACAAAATATACCCAATATTATTCCATGTATTAGATGTAAACTAAGTTTTTGATGTCTTTATTTTTGGGTTCTGATTGTTATCCTAACAAAACAAGACAGAATTGTGTAGGTTAATGAGCATCTTATCATAACTGCAGTATTTATCAATGTCTTTGAAAGTTGATTACACACTTGTCGAAATGGCCAATATATAATCTGTTGTCACCAGTCTACAATACACACCAACTACGGAAGGTGGTGTTTAAGAGATGACATCAGAGAAAAGCACCAAGACCATTGTCTATCAAGATGTCGCAGCATTGAGTAATTGTGTATGTTATTTTAGTGTGAGAGTTTATAAATTTTTAGTTGCGACTTAGCTATTGTTTCATCCATTTTATCATCGCAAACATTTGTACCAGTCCCACTTTATACCTATGTCTTATTTTATGATTATTGGATTTCCTTTAGCCCTTCTACAATTCAGTTAGTCACTGTAAAGTGTCTTCTGTTTCTGCAGATACACAAGTCGGTGTAGTCACACATCATCTTCAATTTCTGTTATCCATATCACTGCTCTTGGCCATTGTCGGCATCATCAACACTGAGCACCAACGACAAGAGCCCAGTGGTGAACGAGGCCAAGAGAATCCTGAGAAGCTGCAGCTGAAAGTAGCACTGGAGGTGGTGCCTGGGAGAAGTAGTGCAGGCAGTGGCCTAGAGGAGCGGAAGAGGTGTCTGGGACGAGCATAGGAGGCAGCGGCGCAACAGTCGGGTGCAGCGGGCCCAGGAGAAGTGGAGGAACTGGTGGCCGGGAGCAAAATTGTTGGCAGTGGGATCAGAGGAGGTAATAACGCCCGGAGCAGCGCGAGCGGCAAGGGAGGAAACAAGTATTGAGCTGGCCTAAGTGGCAATTTTATTCATGTAGTCCCTTCGTAAACTAATATAAGAGTGTTTAGATCACTTCTTTAGTTATCTAAACGCTCTTATATTAGTTTACAGAGGGAGTACAAAATACTAAGAGGAATATGTACATACTGCTTTATTAATTGGTGATATACCTACACACTTTCTCCTGAAAATTTCTTTCACTTGATATGATAGTCATGATATTTCTTTGTTACATACTCCCTCCGTCCCGAATTACTTATCTTAGATTTGTTAGATACGGATTTATCTAGACACATGTTAGATATATCCATATTTAGATAAATCTAAAACAATTAATTTAGGACGGGGTAATAGAAATCTGATTGTTATATGTGAAGGAACAAATTATTGTACTTCTCTTTAAAATTACACAGTGCAAATTTGGTCAGGCTTCTCCTCATATTTCCTTCTATAGCATTATGGGGCCGTTGATCACCATCCATGAAGGGAGTACTATAACTATATTTGACGGTAAATAAAAGAAAGCCTTTGTTAAATTATATCCATTAGTCTGATGGAGAATTCGTCATTTTTTACTGTTACATATAAAAATTTATAATTTTATATCCTAATAAAGACGTGCATTGCACGTGCACGCTTACTAGTCCTATAAGTTGCGATGTACGAATCAAACAACACACTTGTAATATCTTGGTCAGCGCTTTCCCACCGTCAAATCAACCCCCATCGAATGTCCGCACCACCGATAATGTTTTCCTTTCTTTTTTTTTACAGGGGGTAAAGGAGATTCTCATTATTCAAGGAGGCTTCTCAGCCATAATCAAGTTTACAACAAAATCCGTCCTAGCATTTAGCCAAACTACTGTTCAAGAAGTACTACACCCATAGCGGCCAGCTCATGGCTAACATTATTTTACGAGCGACTACAGTGAGTAAATAAAATCTCCCTAGCATCAAGATCTACCAACCTGTGGATCTCCTCAATGAGTGAGCGGTGCCTCGATCTATCTGGCATGGTTATTGTGAGCATCGCCACCGCCTCCGCACTATCTAGCTCAACTATGATTGGCATGTCCGTCCAGTGCAAGGCCAAGAGTATCCCTTCTCTACAGGCTACTAGTTCCGCCTCCAAAGCACTATCACAAGTACGGATCTCCTTGCATGCGCTATAAATAATCTCGCCTTTATCGTTACGGAGAATCATACCACAGCCAACCGCGCCCGTAGACGCAATGAAGCTGTCGTCCGTGTTAAACTTGGTCCAACCCATCCCGGGGGGTGACCAACGCAACAACAACTTGGGAACGGAGCACGCCGGTGCACCTAGGTGCACTGCAGGAACCACCATCTTCCCCTTCACGTGATCTCCATGAGGGTGTTGCTGGATGCACAAGAGTGAATTAATATATTCATGTAGGAAACGTCGAGAGGCTTCGGTTGGGAGTGGAGCTTTGTCATATGTGATCTCGTTCCGCACAAACCAACTTCGCCACATAGTCATGAGCACAACCAACCTCGCCATCTCGTCTAGGGGTTCTAGTAATGTAAAAAGTCATTCTGGTCCGGAGTTGCGGATGGACTCCATCTTGGGGATATTCCAGTCCAAAGCCATAGCACGCCATAGCTCTCTAGCTAGTGGGCAGCTACAAAATGCATGAAATCCGCTCTCTCGTTCCACGCCACACAGGGGACATATATCAGTAATCTGGAGGTGGCGCAAAAATTTGTTGGCTCAAGTGGCAAGTGAATTGGTCACAACTCTCCATGCAAACACGCGTATCTTAGGGGGAGCAGGGCACCCTCATATGATCTTTCAGATGGAGCGACACATCGATGATGTTTCCGAAACATGAGCAATGTTGCAAAGCGTCCCTCATTTAACAACAACCGCCATCGTGGCCGGTCTGCAACACCGGTGATATTTTTGGAGCATGGGCAACGTTGCAGCCCAGTAACATGCGTCATCAACGCCTTCACAACTGATGATGCTTCCGCTACAGTGGCCGTGTTGCAAACCAGTGTGCCAAACACATGCATGTTTTCGAAACACACCAATAGTCGCAACATCACTGTCGGCAACCAGCGCCTGCGCGGCCGGCACATAGCACCCCGGTGGCCGGGCTTGTAGCACTAGGCCACGGCGAAACCCCTTTTGTAGCGGCATCACAATGTCCCTTGCATCCATGAGGACGTCGCCTCGAAGCGGCACACGAGCCTTCGGCGATGAGAGCTTCGGCAGGCAGCAGGCCGTTCCCCCGTACCGCGTCCCTATTCGCTCGAAGTAGCATGTGCTGAGGTGCAATGGAGCGGCGTTTGCAGAAGAGGATAAGAGTGCGAGATACTGGGACGAACAAGTGAACATGAGAAGACTCGTGTTTCTAGAGAGAAAGTGGAGCCCATAGGACACGCATCAAGCAAATGAGGCAGTCGACGCGCGACGTGTTTTCAGCCGGCTGAGTGCAAGCATTTCCGTTTTTTTACGGATCAGATCCTCTAAATTTTCATAAATCCTTTGAATTCGAATAAAAAAGACCCTGGTGTTTTTTTTTTTTGTGGGAGACCCTGGTGTGTTTAATCCACCCATCCAAAACAAAACATTGTATTCAGTCCACCTCTCTGTTTGTCGCACGATAGACGGACGCGCTTCCTCTCCACCGTTTATATTCTTCCCCAGAACCGGCGACATTTTTCTCCCCTTCCAGAAGTACACAGCGCACACCACCACACCTCGAGATCTCTCGAAATTCGTTCGCCCATGGCGATGCAACAGACCAGGGACCCCACCGCCAAGCTCCCCTCCGCCTTCCCCGTCGCCGGCGCCAGCCCTCCTCCCCCATACCACCACCACCACTACGGCACCTTCTCCCCTCCTCCTCCGCCGCCCGCCGCTGCAGCCGCCTACGACCCCTCCCTGAAAGGTCAGCGCTCCTTCTCTCGCACTACCCTCCAGCTCCGGCCCTTCTCCGTGGAGACTGAAACGACTCCCTGTGTGTGTGCGTCTGTGTCTTGGCGCGCAGGACGCGCTGCTCAGGGCGTTGTTGCTTTCCCGTGCGCCATCCAGCAGCAGGTCTTGGTGGAGGGCCTCCCAGTCCGGGAGCCGCGGCTGCCGTTCTGCGGCGTCGGCGTCGGCTGGGCTTTGTAAGTGCCCTTCCTTTTGGTGGTGTTTGTCTCCAATGCGATCGGTGTGGCATAGTTAGGAAGCTCTTAAGTAGTAGGTAACAGTATGAGCACTTGGTTGCTACTACTTGGTATGTGAATGGGGGATTGCACGAGTAACTGTTTCATTAACAAATTGGGTGAGCAGCATTTGGAGGATATGTTCCAGGTCCAAAACATGCCATCCTTGCTAGTGAGAATTTGCAATCAAATGGTACTGGAATTGGATTATGATATAAGTTGATACAGCAGAAGAGGATTATCCTAAACTGGCTTGGTTACTTCTGGAATGTGTTGTGCTACTGTGCTGCTATCTAGTAAACTGCCATCTTTTAGCATCGTTATAACATTCATATTAAGGAGTTTGTGTAAGTTCATTGTTCTTACCTGCAAATTTAAAATGAAAGCACAGTCAATCCATATTAAAGACTTTAGGTTGGTTTTGTTTTGAAGGTTCTTACTAGGGTTCTTCTTGGCTGCAATTCCCTGGTATATTGGTGCTTTTCTTCTATTCTTTGTTGCTTTGGATCACCGGGAGAAGCCTGGATTGATTGCCTGCACAGTTGCTGTAAGTACTCCATTTTCTAAAGCTTATCACATACTAGCATTTTCTTCCTGTGCAAAAGAAACGGGCTGTTGTTTGTCTTTGTATATAAAATGAACTGAAAACACTTAGATACTTATTAATGCTTCCTTACACGAATGCTTCCTGTAAAGTTAATTTTATAAAGCTGTGTGATCTTTGTTTCTGTTACTGAAAGTGCTTCTATCTCCAAAAAAGAAGAAAAAAAATTAAAAGTGCTTCTTCTTCAGTTCAAAAAATATACCACTAACACCATTGACTTTTTTGTTAGTTACTCATGCTGTGGTTGACAAGTGCAACAAAAATCATCCATTAAGGGCCGTTTTCAAATGTTAGTAGTAAGCAACGATGAACACAACATCCTACATCTGTGCTAGGATATTGACTTGCTAGCATATGTTCCCTTGGTTATTATGCCTAGAAACAAGAACCAACCCAGCTGGAACAGTTGAAATAACATGGAGCTGCATCATTTTTGAGAAGATAAATATTCAGAGCTACGAGCTACAATATCAGAAATTGTCGCATGAGACATGAACATAGAACAAACGAGTAGCCTCGCTTACCATATGGGCTTGATGTATATGCCTTTGGTTTAGTTTATGTCGAATGGTACATCCACAATGGCATGTCGCAATAGAAAGTGTGCCCCTCTCGACCTGAATGTTACACAGGGAGTTGTGCCAAAGAAATTGGGTCAATTAAACTGTTGAGATCGAGATCGATGCCTGATGTTGTGTAGTGCATTTAACTAATTCCAGTTTTTGTTGGCTATAACGAAAAATTCTCCTGCAGGGCATTTTTGCAGTAGTCCCTTTCATGCTCAATGGCATAAGAATGCGTCCGTTCTTTTTTTGAGAACGAATGCGTCCTTTCTGGTGACGCTGGAGCCTGGAAGTCATCAATCCAGATTCTTAATGGCCTTATTCTGTCATGCTGGAAGTCGGCAATCCAAATCCACATGTTCCTCGCCATATTTGTCATGTCTATAGTTGTACCATACGGTTCATCCATGTGAATAACACAATCGATTATCCTATATCATTCACAGGGGCGTATATATGTGATCTGTGTGTTGAATTGTTAGTCCGGCAATTTATTTTCTGGGATATAGTAGTATGTTGTAACTGTGGTAGCAAGATCGTTTGTTTTGAAGAGTGATTTTTTATCGTGAAACACATTTTTAATAGAAATTTGTACACCCTCCCCTCACAAAAATATTAGATGTTTTGGATATTTTAATATGAACTACATAGGACTGAAATGAATAAACAAACACACTAAAACGTGTCTATATTCATCCGATTTAGAAAAAATAATTACTACATCTTATATTTGTGAACAGAGGGGTATCTTAAAAAAAACGTTGCTTCTGTCCGGAAACGACGATGTTTCTTTGTTGTCGGGGAATCATATGGTTCCAAAGTCATCACGGGAATAAAAGTAGAGATACTTTATTTAGGCATTCCCAGTGTATTTACCTCACAAATAAATAGTAATCAATCTTTTTATATTTGATAACTCAACGGATAAATCACGGACACATAGCTATTTTGTCAATTTAAGCAATGACAGAAAATATATGATTTATCCAAAACATAATCTTATTTATCTTTTTGTTTTGTATCAAGATTTGTCTTGTATAGTTTTTTTTGTTGCGTTGAAAAATGGTTGAGCCCCGTGCATTGGCACGGGTATTTACTTAATAATAGTAATTTCTTTAATATTAAATCATAGTTGGTACGTTCTCCTCACCTCCCATCACCCCTTTCATGCTGGTTCCAACCCCCCCCCCCCCCCCCCCTCCCAAAAAAACCCTATATCGATTGGCTTGACCCTCTATGTTGGTCTTTTTTCGGTTCACCCTATCTTATTTTTCCTCTCCACACCCCTCCCCAGGCTTGGAATGATCTAAATTAAATCAGTACTATCTTTTTCTTGTCTTACTAGAAGTCATGTACTACGCGGCCGGGCATCCGGCATCTCCTACGTGCGAGCGATTCCCGACTCCGATCCCATTCCCCATCCACCATAGGCCTTCTGCGTGCTCCCTAGGGCGCGTGGTCGTAAGACACAATCCACCCTAGGAGGGAGAGAGAGGGTTTGAAGGAAGTGATGGAGGGTGTGGCGAGGCTGGTGCGGGGTTTGAAGCTTTCGGAGGAGGAGAGGAAGGGGGTGAATATCCGGTGTTCGGCGAAGGAGAAGGGCAAAGAGGTGGCATTCCAGGCGGTGGGGAAGATCATGTCCGAGAAGTTGGCCCATCCAGACGCGATCTCGCTCACCCTGGGGAAGGTGTGGTGCCCGATCAAGGGGATCACCTGTACGAAGATAGGGGTAAACAAATTCCTCTTCACGTTTCACCAGGAATCGGGGAAGCGGAAAGCGGTGGAGGACGGACCATGGATGTTCGACAAGGATCTGGTGGTGGTGGAGGAATATGTGCCTAGCAAGCGGCCCGAAGACTACGCCTTCAATGATATCCCGATCTGGGTCAGGGTTTTTAACCTTCCTTTGGGTATGATGAATGAGGATTCGGCGGATGACATTGGCAACACCATTGGTAGATTTGTGGAGGCGGATACAGGAGCGGATGGAAGTGCAATTGGTAGATTCCTTCGAATCAAGGTACAGATGCGAATTGATAAACCAATCATGAGGGGATTCACCCTGGACGATGGTGCGGATCAGAAGGAGAGTAGGGGCGGAAAAGAAGAGAAGCCTATCGGTTCCGAAGATGAGGAAGATGTGGACTGGTGTAGGTTTGAGTATGAGTTCTTACCGGATTTCTGCTACACATGCGGTATGATCGGACACGGGGACAAGGACTGCCTGATTAAAACCAGTAAGGGAGAGAAGCAGCAATTCGGCATATGGCTCAAGGCTGATCTTGGGCAGAGGAGGGGGAGAACTAAGGAGGGTACATGGAGATCGGGGGGTCGTGGTTCTGGTGGAGGCCGAAACTACGGGTACAGCCGCTCCGGGGGCCGGTCGGGGAGTGGGAGTGACAGCCTCACATGGAGAAAATCTGAATCGAAATCAGGCAATGGGAGTAAAGGAGGAACGGAGGGAGGGGAGGAGGTGACGAGCCCGAGCAAATTGGCACCGCCACCGAGTAAGGCAGGGAACCCTAGGAAGTTGATGCTTGGGGGGGTCCAAGGAAAACCCTACTGATCAAGGAAAGTTAGATGCCTCCAATGCATCCTAGAGTCAGGGTGGGAAGGAAATAGTCATGGATGTAGATGGAAAGGTGGAAGGTAGGCCACTGGAGAAACAGAACACTCAGTTAGCCCAGCATCAGGAGACTGCTGAGCCGCAGAAGAATTACACTGGTAAACAATATCATAAGAAAGGGTGCGATCGGCCGGAGGGGAGGGTGAGGCAGGACAATGAGACGGTTCTGGGCTCGAAGAGGGGGAGGATGGACGAGGGAGTGGAGCAAGTGGGGAAGAAGAGTCGTGAGGAGGAAGGAGTGCAGGAGGTGGGAGAGGAGACAGATGCAAGGACAGTTTCGCCTATCAACGTTTTATCGGCCGGGCTGCAGGAGCAGCCCCGCCGAACACAATGAAAATAATCGGATGGAACTGCCGGGGACTCGGGAACGGCCCGGCAGTTCGTAGCCTCCTCGAGATGGGGAGGATGGAGGTGCCCGATGTACTGTTTTTGGCGGAGACAAAACTGTCGAAGAAGGAGTTGGAAAGGTTTCGTTGGATGTTGGGTTTGCCTCATATGGCGGCATGGAGTGCAGAAGGGCGAAGCAGGGGGGTGGTGCTGTTCTGGAGACGCGAGGTGGATATTACGCTTCGATCGTTCGGAAGAAGACATGTGGATGTGGACGTGAAGGAGGAGGATGGTAGAATCCGGCGGCTTACGGGGGTATATGGAGAGTTAGCGGCTGATCGGAAGGTGCAGACATGGAAAACCCTACGAGTTCTGGGTCAACAACACCAAGGGGGTCGTCCGTGGCTTTGTCTAGGAGACTTCAACGAGATATTGTCACTGGATGAGAAGATAGGGGGTGCGGTTCGACCACAAAGGTTGCTGGATAACTTCAGAGAGGCCCTCGAATCTTGCGCGCTCAGTGATATTGGGTATGAGGGCGATAAATTCACCTGGCGAAATCATAGTAAGGAACTTAGCACCTACATTTGTGAGCGCCTTGATAGGGCCACGACGAATGCTTCCTGGTGTGACTGGTTCCCCAACTTCAGTGTTCTCAACGGGGCTCCCCGCCACTCAGACCACAGGCCCGTCATCGTTTGCACCCAGGGAGAAAATAGAAGGGAGCGGGGCAGAGACCGTGGATTCCGTTTTGAAGCATGGTGGCTACAGGAGGAGGGATGTAGTGAGGAGGTGCAAGGGGCTTGGGAAGAAGGATGCTTAGAAGGGAGAGGTGATGTTGCCACAGCGTTGAGGTCAGTGGCGGGGCGTATGTCTAAGTGGGGGGAGGAAGTGGCAGGTGACTTGGAGGAGAAGCTGAAGCAAGCACGTTGGGAGCTAGAAAGGTGTATGCGTGCTCTGGTGAGTGAAGAGAAAATTAGAGAGGAGGCGAAGCTTTGGTGTAGGGTGGAAAAGATTGAAGAGAGGAGGAATACCAAAGCCAAGCAACGGTCTCATGTCACATGGTTGAAGAAGGGTAATAGGAGTACAAAATACTTCATGGCTGTGGCGTTTGCTAAGAAGAAGGCAAACAAAGTTAGAGTGTTGAGGAAGGAGGACAGCTCGGAGGTGAAGGAGGGAGAGGAGCTTAATAACTATGTTTGCTCGTTTTTCCAAGAATTGTTCACGTCGGGGCACGGTGACCGGTTGCCGGAACTCATCGACAAAGTGCAAGCGCGGGTAACCCCGGCCATGTGGGCCATCCTTGAGGCCGAGTACTCCAGGGAGGAGGTCAAGGCAGCTCTTGATCACATCGGAGACCTCAAGGCGCCGAGCCCCGACGGTATGCCCTCCATCGTGTATAAGAGGCATTGGCATTTTATGGGGGACAAGGTGGTTGAGGAGGTCTTGGCGGTTCTAAATGGGGGCGCAATGCCGGAAGGGTGGAATGATACAGTGGTTGTTCTTATCCCCAAAGTGAAGAACCCAAACAGGATCAAAGACTTGCGGCCAATCAATTTATGTAATGTGGTCTATAAGTTGGTTTCCAAGGTTTTGGCCAACCGGCTAAAGTTGATTCTGCCAGAGATCATCTTGGATAACCAAAGTGCCTTCGTGTCAGGGAGGTTAATCACGGATAATGTCCTCATTGCTTACGAGCTCTCACACTTCTTGCTCAACAAGAAAAATGGTAATGATGGAGTTGCTGCGGTTAAAGCGGATATGAGTAAAGCGTATGATCGAGTCGAATGGGACTTCCTGCGTGCTATGCTGCACAAACTTGGCTTTGGGGAGAGGTGGACTGATTTGGTGATGAATTGCGTAACCACAGTGAGGTATCAGATCAAGGTGAATGGTGATTTGACTGAGCAGTTTTCCCCTTCGAGAGGGCTTCGTTAAGGTGACCCAGCATCACCATATTTGTTTGTCATATGTGCGGAGGGGCTTTCGGCCCTACTACATGACGCTGAGGCAAATGGGAGGATCACAGGAGTGAAACTCTGCCGCAATGCTCCGGTTGTTTCGCACCTCTTGTTTGCCGATGACTCGGTGTTGCTGATGAAGGCCAAGCAGGATGAAGCTCAAGCCCTCCGGGATGTTCTGGATCTATATGAAACCTGTTCGGGACAGTGCATTAACTTAGAGAAATCAGCTCTTATGTTTAGCCCGAATACCAGGGTGGAGGACAAAGGGGCGGTGAAAGGAGCCCTGCGGATACACAGCGAGACTTGGAACGACAAATACCTCGGCCTACCTGTTCATGTTGGCAAGTCCAGAAGGAAGGCGTTTGCTTTTGTCAAAGGGGCCATGGCCGGCCGAGTGTATGGGTGGCAGGAGAGGCTAATAGCAATGTGCGGGAAAGAAACATTGATCACAGCCGTAGCGCAAGCCATTCCGACGTTTGCCATGTCATGCTTCTACCTCACAAAGACGTTTTGTGAGGAATTGAGTTCACTTCTTTGCGGTTACTGGTGGAGTCAACAGGATAAAGATCGCACAACACATTGGATCGGCTGGAAGAAACTGACATTGCCCAAGTCACAAGGGGGGCTAGGGTTTCGGGATATGCACGGATTCAATCTGGCGATGCTCTCGCGGCAGATTTGGCGTCTTATACAGTTCCTGGACTCGTTATGTGCCCGTATCCTGCGAGCCCGCTACTTCCCCGACGGCAAACTCCTGAAAGCTCGACCCTGTGACGGTATCTCTTACTCCTGGAGAAGCTTGTTACACGGCTTGCAGCTGTTCAAGGAGGGCTACATCTGGAGGATCGGAGATGGCACGCAAGTCAAAATATGGTCGGAACCGTGGCTGCCACGTCCATGGTCGCGTGGGGTGATCACTCCGCGAGGCACAAACTTACTGGATAGAGTGAGTGACCTGATTGACCCGGGTACGGGAACCTGGGATGAGCAACTTGTACACGATACCTTCTGGCCTGATGATGTCAAGCACATTCTCCAAATTCCACTAAGAAAGGGGACTCGGGATTTTATTGCATGGCAATATGACACCAAAGGGATCCACCCTGTCAAAAGTGCCTACAAACTACAAGTCCAACTTCATCGTATGAAGCAGGATGGAGGGTTGGGAGGGAGCTCACACGTGTCTGGCAATCTGGATAGTACGAGCGATGACTCCTGGAAGAGGTTGTGGAAGATGCCGTGCCCACCCAACATTCAAATGTTTACTTGGCGTCTCAAGCATGACTCACTTGCACTCCGAACTAATGTGGCAAGAAAAGGGATCCCGATCACTGACACTAAGTGTTTGTTCTGTGGCCGAGTGGACGAGGATGGAGCCCACCTGTTCATCAAGTGCAAGAGTGTGAAGGAGGCGTGGAGGAGGCTGGAGATGGAAGAAGTACGTATGAAGCTGCAATCCATCGGGCCCGTGCGTGCAATGCTGGATTTTCTCTGGGGGCTTGATGTAAAAATGCGGCTGCATGTCCTAACCTTCTGGTTGTTGTGGTGGTCGAACCGGAATAAAATAAGGCAGGGCGAGTTGGCTTGGTCGGCCGATACGGTGGCCCGCCGTACGAGGAGCAGCGTGCTCGAATTTCTTGAGATCTTCGGGAAGCAGCCGGTCTAACCAGCTCCTGACAAATGGAGGCCGCCGATGCATGCTGAATTTAAAATCAATGTGGATGGATCCCTCGTGCCTGGGCAGAACCATTCGGGCTGGGGTGTGGCTGTTAGAATGAAGGATGGCAGCCTGGCCTACGCTCGAGCTGGAAGACAGGAGCATGTCAAGGACGCCTTTGCTGCGGAAATCATTGCCATGTCGCATGCAGTGCATATCGCGGCTGATCTTGGTATCGTTCGGGTCGAACTGGAGACGGACTCCCAGCTAGTGGCGGACGCGTTGGACATGCAGAAGGTCGACTCTTCGGCTTATGCGACTGTCATAGAAGATATAAAATACCACTTAAAACTATGTTTTCCAAGTTTGCTATTTCTGTTTGTAGACGTAGTGCGAACTCTGTCGCTCATGAACTTGCCAATCTTAGCCGTGGATGTGACCTCAACCACTTCTTAGAGTGGGAGTCTGATGTACCCGCCCATGTGGGCGCTTGTGTCTTGGGCGATATGCCCAAGAGCAATTAAGTTATAAAGCTATTGCTTTGCCCTCAAAAAAAAAAGAAGTCATGTGCTACATTAACTGGACCAAAATTTATGAGAACCATCTACTGCATAAACTCAATCAAAATCAAATCTTGTCAAAACCTTAACTAAAACAAAAACTTTCCTTGTCTTTCCATACACATACCCAAATTAAATTAAATCTTACCAAAATATCAACTAAATCAAAACTTTCATTACCTTCTTATATCCATAGTCAAATAAAATCAAATCTTATCAAAACTAGTAAACGTGCACGTGCAATGCACGTGTAGCCATGTGCAAAAAAGATATCCCTTCAACCCACATTGCAGCCACCCGAGAAGTTGTAGGGCCATTTCATTGATCCAGTTTTATATCTGTGGTTAATGAAATCCTATACTCTGCCAAGTTTAGAATAGAACCAATGCTCTTAAATATGTCCACATAGGGGTTGTTGTCTAGTATCCGCAAAATCTTCCGTATGAGATTGATATCAAGATCCGGAGACCGTTTCACCCTATGCTCCAAGGTGTCATCTGTATAAAAAATGTACAATTGCAAATGCCTAGGTCCTTGACCAGCAGGCACCAAATGGTCTAGATGGTGATACAACTGACCATGCACACAGAATGTATATATCCCAGTTCTGACCGCACTGCTAACCTGATGGTCAAGGGTGACTCCAAGACTTGTGAAGAAGAAGTGAGAGTTAAAATACTGAATGTGTTGTCTAAAATATTTTGCATCCTCAACATCGTCTAATATTTTGTCCTCGTGCATGTCGTCGAAGAATCCTAAGAGCACAATAATGCTGAATCAACGGGAAGACATATTATGCAATACAGGAGAAAATGTGATGAAAAATATACCTTCCATTTCAGTAGAGGGTTGAATTGGCTCAACAATTCCAGCTTCATCAGACTCGTCCTCAATGTGGATGACATCTGTGATACATATAAAGCGGTAGAATGGAAGGCATATATGCGCCCAATTACCATGAATAACATAGTCATACCTTGAAAGATCGTGGATGTCGCCTAGAGGGGGGGGGGGTGAATAGGCGTTTTAAAATAATTACGGTTTAGGTTTGAACAAATGCGGAATAAACCTAGCGGTTAATTCGTCAAGCACAAAACTTAAAACAACCAGGCTCACCTATGTGCACCAACAACTTATGCTAAGCAAGATAAACA
The DNA here is from genome assembly GCA_034509565.1 of Triticum monococcum. Lineage (NCBI taxonomy): Eukaryota > Viridiplantae > Streptophyta > Magnoliopsida > Poales > Poaceae > Triticum > Triticum monococcum. The sequence continues at coordinate 527,231,063 of CM067847.1, forward strand.
ACTAAGTGATAGCAAGATATATAACAAGAAACAATATTGCTATCACAAAGTAAAGTGCATAAGTAAAGGGCTCGGGTAAGAGATAACCGAGACACGTGGAGACGACGATGTATCCCGAAGTTCACACCCTTGCGGATACTAATCTCCGTTCAGAGCGGTGTGGAGGCACAATGCTCCCCAAGAAGCCACTAGGGCCACCGTAATCTCCTCACGCCCTCGCACAATGCAAGATGCCGTGATTCCACTAAGGGACCCTTGAGAGCGGTCACCGAACCCGTACAAAATGGCAACCCTTAGGGGTGGTCACCGAACCCGTACACTTTGGCAACCCTTGGGGGCGGTCACCGGTACCCGTCAAATTGCTCGGGGCGATCTCCACAACCTAATTGGAGACCCCGATGCTTGCTCGGAGCTTTACACCACAATGATTGAGCTCCGAACACCACAAAGGTTGGGGTTAACTCCCCAACGACACCACGAAGCTTCACCACAATGGAATATGGCTCCAAGGTGACCTCAACCGTCTAGGGCGCCCAAGCACCCAAGAGGAACAAGCTCAAGGGCACCAAGCACCCAAGAGTAATAAGCTTCTCAACTTGTAACTTCCACGTATCACCATGGAGAACTCAAACCGACGCACCAAATGCAATGGCAAGGGCACACGGAGTGCCCAAGTCCTTCTCTCTCAAATCCCACCGAAGCAACTAATGCTAGGGAGGAAAATGAGAGGAAGAACAAGAAAGAGAACACAAAGAACTCCAAGATCTAGATCCAAGGGGTTCCCCTCACATAGAGGAGAAAGTGATTGGTGGAAATGTGGATCTAGATCTCCTCTCTCTTTTCCCTCAAAAACTAGCAAGAATCCATGGAGGGATTGAGAGTTAGCAAGCTCGAAGAAGGTCAACAATGGGGGAAGAACACGAGCCCAAAGGATAAGGTTCATTGGGGAATGTAGCGACCAGACCTCAAACAGTCTGATCTCTGTGCTCCGGTGTCATCCCTGGATCAGTAATGCTGACACCACACAGTACTTCGAAGGATTTATAGCAGAGTGGCAATCACACACTTATTACATCGTTGTCTCCGAAGAGAACTTATTACAATAATATGGCTTAAGGCCATCTAATATCGGTAACAGCGGAAGACTTGGAAGATAAATGGGTCCATCAACTCCAACGGCATCACTGAGTATAGAACCATGACCTAAAAGCACCTCAATCGTCGTCTGAAAAGTCTGCAACATTAACGTTGCAGCCCGAAACGGGTCAGCACATGGAATATGCTGGCAAGGTAACACATAGAGGGTAATGGAATGAAACAGCTATTCTATATGCATATTTGGCTGGTGGAAAGCTCTATGGTTACTGTTTTGCGTAAAGCCAATTTTTCCCTACTGCAAAGGAATAAATTTATTTAACTATCATGGTGGTTGTTAAACATTGAGAATGGTTGACAGCATTCTCAATCCCAATTAAAAAGTAATCATTAAAACCTAACAATATTAATTAAAAGTAACATGTTGAGATTCACATGATATTCAAGTACTAGATACTCAAGATTGTCCATAACCGGGGACACGGCTAATCATGATTAGTTTGTTACACTCTGCAGAGGTTTGCGCACTTTTCCCCATAAGACTCGATCGCCTCCGTTGGGCTTCTCGCACTACTAGTGTTTGAGAAACGGATGACCGAGACACAGTCTTTCAGAAGCGCTAGCACCTTACGATGGATAGACCGGTACACCTACTTCCCCTACATCTGCTAGTCTACCCTGTAAGAGTTCGCACGACTTAATCAACTATGCCAGAGCCCATAATGGCTTGTGGCTGCACACGTAAGTATTTAGCATGAAAGATCTTATGATCCCTTTGAGCCTGGGAGGCGGTCCATAAAAAAACAGACAAGTCCTGATAGACATCAGGTGCCTCAATCCACCCAGATATGTGTTTAAGTTGCCACCTTAGATAAACCATTAAAATTATCAATCTCACATCTGTCATGGATATCACTCACCCAATCCACGTCTACTAGCATAGCATGGCATAATAAGCAAACGTAGAAGTAACTCCCAAAGGTTTCATAGTAACAGGTAATAGGTACTACCTCATCTACTTCTCATCCCACAATTTAATTAGATCCTAATCATGCAATGTGTGAGGATTGATCTAATGCAATAAAACTGGGTTGTAGAAAGGTATGATCAAAGTGTTACTTGCCTTGTTGATGATCCGCGAGTCCTAGAGATTCAAAGTAACAGGCGGCGCAATTCGGGTAATCTATCGCAGACAAACAACAAGCATACAATAAGTACTCATCTAATGCACAGGTAAAACTCGAACAAGAGATCGAACCAGAAAGTTCAACTTAAGAACTCCGGTTGCAAAGAGAGAAAGAACCGAACAAAGAAACCGAAAACAAACGGCGGAAGAGAACAACTCGGTTCTAGCAAGTTGAAACTAGGTCAAATTTTCCCGTAGCAAAACTTAGTTAAAGTTGATTAGTCAGAACGGCGGTTTCGAAACGAAACTCCAAGCGCTTGAATCACCTGATTCCGATAAACGAGCGAGAAGATAGACTAGAAAGAAGATCGGATCTGAGATCGCGATCGCGGAATAAATCCGACGAAAAGAAAAAGAAGAACGGTTGAACGAACGGACGTTCGTTAACCTAAAAGAAATCCGGTGATCACGTTCGTTAGGACGAACGGTCCGGTGAACGATCTCGGGCAATAAATCGGAAAAGAAGATGGATCCGATCTAGGGTTTCGGAGAAGAAATCCGATCGTAAAACCGATCTAGAAAAACGGAACGGTTTCGCGAAGAAAAACGAATCGGAAAAGAAGAATCGAAACGATTAGAAGAAAACGATCCGATGAGAAGAAAAGATGCGGCGCGGGGCTACCTCCGGCGAAGTCTCCGGCGAGGGGCTCCGGTGGCGTGGGCGTAGGGCGGCGGCGGTGGCAAGGTGCGGCGGCGGCGCGGGTGTGGGGTGCGGCGCGGCGGCGGTGGGGCACTAGGGCGGCACGCGGTGGTACTTGCGGCTTTGGTTTGATGGGTTTAGAGGGGGGGTGTGTGGGAGTATTTATATTGGGGAGGGGGGATTTACTTGGGGTAGGGGACAAGAAATTAGACTAGGACTAGGAAAGAAAAGAGGGAAGGAAAAGATCTAGAAAAAGAAAAGGAATATACGGAAGTAGGACAAAAGTCCTACTAGGACTCTAAAAAGAAAACGGCGGCGGCCTCTCCTGGCGCCTGGCGCCTGGCGCCTGGGTGTGTGCGGCGATGGCCTTTGGTCCTTGGCCGGCCGGCTGGCTTGGTGGCTTGGGCCTTTGGCCCAAGTCGCTGGAACATTTTTTTTAAAAACGGTTCCGCGTTCGAAAAAAAAAACAGAAAGAGATCTAAACGAACTCCAAAACTAATAAAGTAAATTTTCCCCGACTCCTAAAAATGAGTCGAACAAAATGAACTTTTCTCCGGGCCTAAAATGCAATTTTTGAAAACGCGCATTTTTCCCTATCCAAATAAAAGGCAAAATAAACTCCGACAAAACCAATGATCCTTTCTTCAAAATTTGAGAAGACTCAAATATGAAAAAGACGAAATCTCCAACTCTCTCCGAGGGTCCTTGAGTTGCGTGAAATTTCTAGGATCGGCAAAATGCAAGAAAATATGGTATGCATGATGATCTAGTGTATAACATTCCAAATTGAAAATTTGGGATGTTACAAACCTACCCCCCTTAAAATGAATCTCGCCCTCGAGATTCGGGTTGGCTAGAAAATAGGTGAGGGTGTTCCTCGAGCAAATCTTCTTCTCTCTCCCAGGTGGCTTCATCCTCTGAGTGGTGGTTCCACTGAACTTTACAAAACTTGATAACCTTGCTGTGGGTAACTCTGCTGGCAAACTCGAGAATCTTGACCGGTTTCTCCTCATACCTTAAGTCGTCCTTCAACTGAATCGCTTCAAGCGGCACTGTATCTCTTAACAGTACCTCCGCCATCTCGGCGTGACATTTCTTCAGCTGAGAAACATGGAATACGTCATGAACTCCTGACAGTCCCTCTGGTAATTCCAACTTATAAGCGACTTCTCCCATACGTTGCAAGATCTTATATGGTCCAACGAAACGCGGTGCGAACTTTCCCTTAACTCTAAAGCGCTTAATTCCTTGTAGTGGGGATACTCGGAGATACACCATGTCTCCGGTTTCGTAAACTGTCTCCTTGCGTTTAGAATCAGCGTAGCTCTTCTGCCTGGACTGGGCTACCTTGAGCCTATCGCGAATCAACTTAACTTTCTGTTTAGACTCCTTAATCAAATCTGGTCCAAAGAACTGACGGTCTCCAACTTCGTCCCATGACAACGGTGTCCTGCACCTTCTTCCGTACAAAGCTTCGAAAGGTGCCATCTTCAAACTGGTTTGGTAACTGTTGTTATAAGAAAACTCCGCATACGGCAAATTATCGTCCCAACTAGATCCATAATCTAGTGCACAAGCTCTCAGCATATCTTCCAAAATCTGATTGACTCTCTCGGTCTGTCCATCTGTCTGCGGATGAAAAGCGGTGCTGAACTCTAGCCTGGTTCCTAAAGTCTCATGCAACTGATTCCAAAACTTTCAGGTAAATTGGGTTCCTCTGTCTGATACAATACTCCTTGGAACTCCGTGCAAACAAATGATCCTAGTCATGTATATCTTTGCCAACTTAGCATTGGTGTAAGTGGTCTTAATTGGAATGAAATGTGCTACCTTCGTCAAACGATCAACTACTACCCATATCGAGTCATATCCTGCTTTCGTCCTGGGTAGTCCTATGATAAAATCCATGCCTATCTTATCCCACTTCCATTCGGGTATCGGTAATGGTTGCAACAATCCGGCTGGCTTCTGATGCTCTGCCTTTACTCTATGACATACGTCACAAACTGCTACATATGTTGCAATATCCTTCTTCATTCCGGTCCACCAAAATGTTTCCTTCAAATCCAAATACATCTTGGTATTTCCTGGGTGAATCGAATATGGTGAATCATGTGCCTCTTGCAAAATCAACTTCCTAATTTCCGGGTCGTTTGGCACATAAACACGATCCTCAAACCATAGGGTATCGTGCTCATCCTCACGAAATCCCTTTGCTTTTCCTTTGCTTAGTTTCTCCTTTATAGCAACAATCTCCTTGTCAGATTTCTGAGCTTCTCTGATTTTACCCATCAATATTGACTGAATCTCCAATGCTGCTACATAGCCTTTCGGAACTATCTCTAAACTTAGTTCACGAAGGTTTTCTGCTAACTCCTTGGGTATACTTCCCGTCATCAACGTATTGACATGGCTCTTACGGCTCAATGCGTCAGCTACTACATTAGCTTTACCGGGATGGTAATGCAATCTCATATCATAATCCTTGATGAGCTCCAACCATCTCCTTTGTCTGAGATTCAACTCCTTCTGTGTGAAAATGTACTTCAAACTCTTGTGATCCGTGTACACCTCACAATGATTTCCAATGAGGAAATGTCTCCATGTCTTCAATGCATGCACTACGGCTGCTAACTCCAAATCATGAGTGGCATAATTCAACTCATGAGGCTTCAGTTGTCGTGAAGCATACGAAACAACTCTTCCTTCCTGCACAAGCACTGCTCCAAGTCCTCGACGTGAAGCGTTGCAATACACCTCATAATCCTTGGTCTGATCTGGCAAAATCAATACTGGTGAGGTAACCAAACGTTTCTTCAACTCCTGGAAACTATCCTCACACTCCTCAGTCCAATTGAACTTAGTATCCTTCTTCAACAACTCCGTCATAGGCTTCGCAATCTTTGAAAAATTCTCAATGAATCTCCGGTAGTATCCTGAGAGTCCCAGAAAACTCCGGATCTCTCCAACTGTCGTTGGTGCTTCCCATTCGGTTACGGTCTCAACCTTTGTGGGGTCGACTGCTATCCCTTCTCCGGATATAACGTGTCCGAGGAATCCAACTTCCTTCAACCAAAACTCACATTTGCTAAATTTGGCATATAACTGATGTTCCCTTAGCTTCTCCAAAACCAAACGCAAATGTTCCTTATGCTCTTCTTCATTCCTTGAATAAACCAGGATATCATCAATGAACACTACGACGAACTTATCCAAAAACTCCATAAACACTTTGTTCATCAGGTTCATAAAATAGGCAGGCGCGTTAGTCAATCCAAATGACATAACGGTATATTCATACAGTCCATATCTTGTTGTGAATGCTGTCTTAGGTATGTCCTGCTCTCGAATCTTCAACTGGTGGTACCCTGAGCGCAAATCGATCTTGGAAAACACTTTAGCTCCTTGCAAACGATCAAACAGATCATTTATCATTGGCAGTGGGTACTTGTTCTTGATGGTTACTTCATTCAATCCACGATAATCAACAACCATACTTAATGATCCATCCTTCTTCTTCACTAGAAGTACGGGTGATCCCCAAGGCGAAGAACTTGGGCGTATGTAACCTTTCTCCAATAACTCCTTAATGTGATTCTTAATTTCCACCAAATCCTTTGCTAGCATCCGGTATGGTCTCTTTGATATTGGGCCTGTACCTGGCAACAACTCAATCAGAAACTCAATGTCTCTATCCGGTGGCATGCCTGGCAACTCTTCCGGAAATACATCAGGAAAATCCTTTACCACTGGTACTTCCTCCTGCACTACTCCTGTCAGGCAATTTACTTGTGTCCTACTTGGCACATGCCGGGATACATACTTGATCCTTCTTCCTTCTGGCGTCGTAAGCAAAATTGACTTACTAGCACAATCGATGTTTCCTTCATACTTCGACAACCAATCCATACTGAGGATTGCATCCAAACCTTGGGATTCCAGAATAATCAAATCTGTTGGGAAAACATGCCTTCCTATGCTTAATGGCACTTGAAAACATCCTTGACTGGCCATGTACTCTGCTCCTGGCGAACTTACTAGCATAGGTGTTTTAAGAATCCTAGTGGGCAGGCTATATTTTTCCACAAATCCCCTTGATATGTATGAATGTGATGCACCAGTATCGAAAAGAACGAGTGCGATAAATGACTTACCCAAAAACTTACCAATTACTGCATCCGGCTGATCTTCAACCTCCTCCACGTTAACGTGGTTCACCTGTCCCCTATTAAAAGGGTTCGGCTTCTTTCCTGAGCTTCCATTGCCATTTCCATTCTGGCCTTCAGGACATTCATTGGCGTAATGTCCGGTCTTGGAACACTTGAAACAGGTGACTTGACTCAGGTCTCTCTTGGCTGGGGTTGATGGGGTGGTCCGATTCTGGCCGTTGCTTCCTCCATTCCCATTACCATTCTTGTGGCCATTATGGTTGTGCGAACTACCTCCTCCATGGGTATGCTGAAACTGAAATCCCGATTTAGGGGTAAAACGGGGCTTTTGCTGGGCTCCAGAGTTATACTACCCCTGTCCATACTTCCTCTTGCGGTTCTCAATCTGCTGTTGCTTCCCTTCAATCATGATGGCACGATCTACCAACTCCTGGTAGTTGTTGAAACTTGCTACCATCAACTGCATACTCAACTCATCATTCAATCCTTCCAAAAACTTCTCCTGCTTGGTTGTGTCCGTAGCAACGTCATCTGGGGCATAACGTGCTAATTTGCTGAAGTCGTCAACATACTGGCTAACTGTCCTTCCTCCTTGGCGTAAGTTACGAAAGTCACGCTTCTTCATGGTCATAGCTCCTACTGAAACATGTGCAGTGCGGAAAGCTTGCTGAAACTGATCCCATGTGACAGTGTCAACTGGGAAGGTGGCTGTGAAATTCTCCCACCATGCTGCCGCGGGTCCTTCTAACGGATGTGCGGCAAACTTCACCTTCTCACCATCCATGCATCCTACAGTGGTCAATTCCCTTCCTATCTTGCGGAGCCAATCGTCTGCTACTATCGGCTCGGTGCTACTAGAAAACACCGGCGGATTTAGCCTAAGGAAATGGGCTAAGTGGTCAACAGGTGGCGGTGGTGGTGGTGGGTTGTTGTTGTTGTTGTTCTGCTGATTCTGAACTAACATCTGTATCAACTGATTCTGCTGTTGGATCAACTGAGTGAGCTCCGGTGGAAATCCAGTGTCACGTCTCGGAGGCATCTGAGGGTTTAGAAAAGACGAGAAATAGGAATAGAATGAGGTCTAAAGAGAAAACACTACCCCAATGCACATGAGCAAATTTACACAAGGTCACTTCATTCAATCAAACAAGGGCATACAATCGATCTAACTATCGCAAAAGTGCTCGAACTATAGTGTTTACATGGGGGAAAATGCTACTAATATCTGGTGGTCATCTAGAAATTTGAACCGACGGAAGACTCCATGATATCCGCTCCAGCTTCGTCGTCAAAGTCGGGTTCACTTGAATCCGAATCGGTGTCGTCGATGATGATGTAGTTGTCTGGACATGCGACGTACTCGTCTTCCTTCCTGGATGCTAACTCCCTCTTGAGTTCTTCAATCTCCTGCTTAAGATCGACGTTGTGTCTTGCTAGAGCTACGATCTCGTCCAGGTAGTCCTTGCGTGTAGCCTTCAGTTCTCCTTCTAGCTCGATGATCCTTGTCTTCGCATTCTTCAACTCTATCATATCATTGCACATCTGGTTCTCGTGGCATCGAATGTGCTGGTTTAACTCCTGGATGAATGCTGCAATGGATCTATCCTTCTTGGTGGTGACTAACTCCCATTGTTCATCTCGGCGTCCGCAAATCTGGTAGATAGTGTCCTTGAGGTCTTCTTGATAAACTTCTCCAATGCGTCCTATGGTGATATGGGCTGCCATGCTCCTTCCTAGACTCCAAGTTGGTGCATTGAAAACACTATCTATGGGCTTCGTGATTGGCGCGAATGTCCTTCCCGGAACGTGAGCTTGAATCTTCCAGCGCTCCTCTTCAGGCAAAGTAGCGTTGAAGGTTCCCGTGAAGCTTGGTAATCCAATGTTCAGGTACTTGGTGACTTCCTTCAAGTGAAATCCAAAAGGTGTGCCTTCATCCGGTTGAGCGTACTTAATCTTCGCGTCCTTCATCCTAAAGAGTAGAAAAGATGAGGAGTTAGAAAATGAGGAGAGAATGGTGATCTATGCCTTTAACTTAGTGGTCGTGTCCTACAGTCAATGTGTGCTCTAATACCATCTCTATAGCGACCAGACCTCAAACAGTCTGATCTCTGTGCTCCGGTGTCATCCCTGGATCAGTAATGCTGACACCACACAGTACTTCGAAGGATTTATAGCAGAGTGGCAATCACACACTTATTACATCGTTGTCTCCGAAGAGAACTTATTACAATAATATGGCTTAAGGCCATCTAATATCGGTAACAGCGGAAGACTTGGAAGATAAATGGGTCCATCAACTCCAACGGCATCACTGAGTATAGAACCACGACCTAAAAGCACCTCAATCGTCGTCTGAAAAGTCTGCAACATTAACGTTGCAGCCCGAAACGGGTCAGCACATGGAATATGCTGGCAAGGTAACACATAGAGGGTAATGGAATGAAACAGCTATTCTATATGCATATTTGGCTGGTGGAAAGCTCTATGGTTACTGTTTTGCGTAAAGCCAATTTTTCCCTACTGCAAAGGAATACATTTATTTAACTATCATGGTGGTTGTTAAACATTAAGAATGGTTGACAGCATTCTCAATCCCAATTAAAAAGTAATCATTAAAACCCAACAATATTAATTAAAAGTAACATGTTGAGATTCACATGATATTCAAGTACTAGATACTCAAGATTGTCCATAACTGGGGACACGGCTAATCATGATTAGTTTGTTACACTCTGCAGAGGTTTGCGCACTTTTCCCCACAAGACTCGATCGCCTCCGTTGGGCTTCTCGCACTACTGGTGTTTGAGAAACGGATGACCGAGACACAGTCTTTCAGAAGCGCTAGCACCTTACGATGGATAGACCGGTACACCTACTTCCCCTACATCTGCTAGTCTACCCTGTAAGAGTTCGCACGACTTAGTCAACTATGCCAGAGCCCATAATGGCTTGTGGCTGCACACGTAAGTATTTAGCATGAAAGATCTTATGATCCCTTTGAGCCTGGGTGGCGGTCCATAAAAAAACAGGCAAGTCCTGATAGACATCAGGTGCCTCAATCCACCCAGATGTGTGTTTAAGTTGCCAACTTAGATAAACCATTAAAATTATCAATCTCACATCTGTCATGGATATCACTCACCCAATCCACGTCTACTAGCATAGCATGGCATAATAAGCAAACGTAGAAGTAACTCCCAAAGGTTTCATAGTAACAGGCAATAGGTACTACCTCATCTACTTCTCATCCCACAATTTAATTAGATCCTAATCATGCAATGTGTGAGGATTGATCTAATGCAATAAAACTGGGTTGTAGAAAGGTATGATCAAAGTGTTATTTGCCTTGCTGATGATCCGCGAGTCCTAGAGATTCGAAGTAACAGGCGGCGCAATCCGGGTAATCTATCGCAGACAAACAACAAGCATACAATAAGTACTCATCTAATGCACAGGTAAAACTCGAACAAGAGATCGAACCAGAAAGTTCAACTTAAGAACTCCGGTTGCAAAGAGAGAAAGAACCGAACAAAGAAACCGAAAACAAACGGCGGAAGAGAACAACTCGGTTCTAGCAAGTTGAAACTAGGTCAAATTTTACCGTAGCAAAACTTAGTTAAAGTTGATTAGTCGAAACGGCGGTTTCGAAACGAAACTCCAGGCGCTTGAATCACCTGATTCCGATAAACGAGCGAGAAGATAGACTAGAAAGAAGATCGGATCTGAGATCGCGATCGCGGAATAAATCCGACGAAAAGAAAAAGAAGAACGGTTGAACGAACGGACGTTCGTTAACCTAAAAAAAATCCGGTGATCACGTTCGTTAGGACGAACGGTCCGGTGAACGATCTCGGGCAACTAAATCGGAAAAGAAGACGGATCCGATCTAGGGTTTCGGAGAAGAAATCCGATCGTAAAACCGATCTAGAAAAACGGAACGGTTTCGCGAAGAAAAACGAATCGGAAAAGAAGAACCGAAACGATTAGAAGAAAACGATCCGATGAGAAGAAAAGATGTGGCGCGGGGCTACCTCCGGCGAAGTCTCCGGCGAGGGGCTCCGGTGGCGTGGGCGTAGGGCGGCGGCGGTGGCAAGGTGCGGCGGCGGCGCGGGCACACGGCGGCGGCGGCGGCGCGGGTGTGGGGTGCGGCGCGGCGGTGGTGGGGCACTAGGGCGGCGCGCGGTGGTACTTGGGGCTTTGGTTTGATGGGTTTAGAGGGGGGGGGGGTGGGAGTATTTATATTGGGGAGGGGGGATTTACTTGGGGTAGGGGACAAGGAATTAGACTAGGACTAGGAAAGAAAAGAGGGAAGGAAAAAAATCTAGAAAAAGAAAAGGAATATACGGAAGTAGGACAAAAGTCCTACTAGGACTCTAAAAAGGAAACGGCGGCGGCCTCTCCTGGCGCCTGGCGCCTGGCGCCTGGGTGCGTGCAGCGATGGCCTTTGGCCCTTGGCCGGCCGGCTGGCTTGGTGGCTTGGGCCTTTGGCCCAAGTCGCTGGAACATTTTTTTAAACGGTTCCGCGCTCGAAAAAAAACAGAAAAAGATCTAAACAAACTTCAAAACTAATAAAGTAAATTTTCCCCGACTCGTAAAAATGAGTCGAACAAAATGAACTTTTCTCCGGGCCTAAAATGCAATTTTTGAAAACGCGCATTTTTCCCTATCCAAATAAAAGGCAAAAGAAACTCCGACAAAACCAATGATCCTTTCTTCAAAATTTGAGAAGACTCAAATATGAAAAAGACGAAATCTCCAACTCTCTCCGAGGGTCCTTGAGTTGTGTGAAATTTCTAGGATCGGCAAAATATAAGAAAATATGGTATGCATGATGATCTAGTGTATAACATTGAAAATTTGGGATGTTACAGGGAAGATGACCCCTTTATATAGGGGGGGGGGGAATCCAACTGTTATGTGCTCAGCCCGCACACGAGAGGTACTACCGCTCGGGCGGAAGAAACAAGGAAATGGAGCAACAAAACATGAATCTTGGGGCGGTAGTACCGCATATGAGCGGTACTACCGCTCACCCCAGCGGTACTACCGCTGGAGGAGCAGAACACGGGACCAAAAGAGGCAGGGCAGAGCAGAGTACGACGGCAGAAATGCAGAAGCGGTACTACCGCCCGACCGGAGCAGTACTACCGTGCCTTACTGCCGTGCAACTACTGCTAAACCCGACACAAAAAGAGCAGGACCCGAAATCAAGGCGGTAGAAGAGCGGCACTGCAGCGGTACTACGGCTGAGAGCTCCAAGCAGTACTACCGCTTGGGCTCGCGGTACTACCGCTGGGACCAGATAAAAGCCACTCTCAAGAAGACAAGAACTGCCATAACTTCTGCATATGAGCTCCGAATTGAGCAAATTCAAGCTTGTTGGAAACAAGACAACGAGTAGTAAGAAGAGGCAGGGGAGGTATGCCTAACAAAAAGAGGAGTGAAACCTCCAACCGAAAAGAACCGACAAAACCTACAACATCGAAACATCATAGAAGATGCGAGTGAACTCCGTTTTCGATGAACTTGATCTTGTCATCAAGATGACCATAATCTCTAAGACTCACAAAGAGAACCAAACAAGAACCAAGAAAGATAATGCAAGGATGCAATGGTTTGAGCTCTCAACGAACGATATGATCAAGCTACTCATCGAGAGCCCCCCTTGACAGTATGGCAATCGATCCTATAACCCGGTCTCCCAACTACCATCATGAGACCGGTAAAATCGAAAACCTATCAAGGGCAAACCTTTACCTTGCACATGGTCCACTTAAGATAGGATGACGATCTTGACTCCCTCAACTTGGACCACCTTTCTTGATTGTGTTGACTCGATGAAGACTAGTTGATTGCTCCCCCATACTTCACTATGGGTGAGCCACTCTTCCGCACATCTTCACAAGTCCATTGTCACCATAAAGGACGGCAAGCTTCAAGCATTTGATCTCTTCGTGATGCTCCACTTGAACTTGCACACCGCAACCTAACCCCACAAAGAACTCTCACGAAGACCATGGGTTAGTACACAAAAGCGTAATTGACAATTCTTACCATACCATGGGATCACTTGATCCCTCTCGGTACATCTTCTACGCTTTGTGGGTTGATCAACTTGATTCACTCTTTGACTTAGTCTTGATCAGCCTCTCACAAGACCAATCTTTAGGTAACTCCTTGAATATCACCTTGGTCGACACAAACTCTCCTTAAAACCAACACATGTACTCCAAGAAAAGCCTATGGACAAAACCTTCAAATATAACTTAAGGAAACCATTAGCCCAGAGATTGTCATCAATTACCAAAACCAAGCATGGGGGTACCGCATGTTCTTTCATACCTAAAGTGCTAATAAATGGACAACAACGGGGACTGAAAAATACCAGTGGAGCTATATCCATATGGTTGTGTCGGTATGGAAGGTGTACTTGGTGAGTGCGATTTGGACCCACCCGCGACATCGGCAATGTAAGATTGTTCGGATAATGGGGTGGTACGCCGTCGTCCTATCTTATATGCATGATTCCTACACAAGACAGCTTCTTTGTCATGCTTTGGCATGTTTGCATATTGTTCCCGCATATGTCATCGTTTCCTCTCAGAAGGTTCATCTAGCAACATACATGAACATGGCAATTAGGTATATGAACTCCGGAAGGACATGCAATCATAATAAAAGATGAAATTAGTGTAGGTTGAGTAGACACCTATCATCTCACTCGAGGGTCCAGATACATAACTTGGGGCACAAATCTTTCTCGAGCTTGCATGTCATATACATGTTGAACATGCATCATAACGTTGTAGAGACAAACATGATGAAGAATGTTGTTGACATACTTGCTGACAGTTGGCATTAGCAAAACTTGCAGCCTTTTTTCAGCCCATGCCTGACGCCGATTCTAGAGGTATTCCGCCTTCTTGTCATCAGACATCCGGGCATACTATCCGTTGCTGCCCTGCAGTTTTTTAGCGTGGAGATTCTCTGAAGTGGAATTGTTCGTAATGTCGGAACGATCCTGATTCTCTGACAACGACAAGGAAGCACCGGAATGAGTACGTTCCATCTGCTTGACGGGTGAAATCCATATAATGGTGAGAAAAGTTCAGGCAATGCAAAGTAAAATATGTTCCATCACTTTGGATAGCAGATTTGCTGAAATTGTGCATTGAAACGAACATGAAGAAGCATGTATCCGAAAATAGAGTTTGAACGGACGAATACCTGTTGGTTGCGGCTGCGGGGAGGTCTGAACCGACGAACCGACGGCGGACGCTCGAAGGCGGCGGCAGCGTCCCGGACGGCCGGGCCCCCAGGCGGCGGCGACGGCGTCACTACCGTCCAGCAGGCGGGAAGGCTGTGGCGGCGGAAAGGCGGCGGCCGCGCGCCGTCACTGCTCCAACGACGGCGTCCCCGACAGCCGGTTTAGGAGGCAATGGTGGCGCGGCGTGGAGCGGCTGGGCGGCAAAGGAGCGGCTGGGCGGCGAAGGAGCGGCGGGTCAGGTCGCGATGGTTGGGGGCGGGCGTGGCGACGCGATTGGGGCGATGCGATGTGGTGGGGGTGGTTCCTTTCGTGCGAAAGGTACACATAGGGAAGGGGATCATCGGGATTGATTAGCGCTAAACATGTTTAGTCGCTAAACATCAGGACAATAAGGGTTGTTGGATTAACACGATCGGATGGTTGAGATACGTTGGATGTGCTCTTTTGGATCTTTTTATATTGGTATAGATATAGAATATGGTGGGTGTAAGATATATGTCGGACATGATTAATGTTAATCACTGGAATATATATACCACTGTTACAAACACGAGCAATTAAGCCTTCCACTATGTAATTGGTGCCCAGTATCTCAAAATCTTGCCACATCATCAGCGATGACCTGAGAAGATAATTTGGCACCGCTCCAGCAATGTGTACTTGCAGCATGTGTAAAAGCAGGACCCACAATTGCATAAAAAAGTGGTTGACAAAGTCACCTTCCTTCACGCATTAATGCTAAAATACTACTCCCTCCGTTTCTAAATATATGACATTTTAAATGGACTACAACATATGGATGTATGTAGACATATTTTAGAGTGTAGATTCACCCATTTTACTCCGTATGTAGTCACTTGTTGGAATCTCTAACGAAGGGAGTACTACTTTATTGCATGAAGGAAGTGGGCATGGGAACAACTAGGTGCTCCGGTTCTCTAATTTTTTCCTATGGCACCAGCTGGGCAATGAAGGGCACCGGGGTCAAATGAAGCAAAAGTGAATTTGGCTCCGCTTTTGCCCTACATAATGAAGGGCCTTAGTAGCTAGTAAAAAATAGAGCGAGAGTGGGCTGATTTTTCTTATTCTTCTTTGAAACTAAAGGTACCTTTGACTCAAAGGATTTTCATATGAATTTGAAGGATTATAATCTTTGCGGTTTTTTCTTATGTTGGTTGTTTGATTCATATGACTGAATTTTATAAAAAAATCTACAAATTTTTGTGTGCTATTTCCCATAGAATTTCTAGCATCCACTCAACTCTTTTTAAAAGAAAATCCTTACAAATACTCCTTCCGTTTCTTTATATAAGGTGTATTTTTTCTGACACAGTGGCCAGATCACATAAAGTATAATTGGTTTGCTACCAACATTTGGTATTGCCAATATTTGGCAAGCCAACATTTGGCAACTTCTTGTGAGATTGGCAATGAAAATTGACAAGCAACCAATCTCTAGCCAATATTTAGTTGTTGCCAAAATTTGGCATGCCAATTTTTGGCATCAAACCAATTATAATTTCAAAATATTTGGGACGAAATTACCTTTGGATAATTTGTTGGTTTGCAGAAATTTAATCAATTAGGCAAGGAAAGGAAGATATACATACAACCAGGAGAGATAGTTTCCTTATTATTATTATTATTATTATTATTATTATTATTATTATAAGAGATACAGAAAATCAAGAGAGAGATACATTCCCTTTTTTCTGAAGGGGTGAGAAATAAATTATGAGGAATTGGAATAAATGCACTCTAAAATTTTATCAAAAAACAAATACACCTTATATAAAGTAATTGAGAGTACATTCCATCTAACGTTTGGAGGAAATTAATCGGACGGCTGGCGCCCAACCGACGCCTATTAGCAGGCTCGCAGCCTTTTATTTACGCTGTTCGAAGAGAGAGAGAGAAAAAGAGTCGTTTATTAGGGCATTGCGTCCCATAGCAACTGCTGGGCGGCGGACTCGTCGGCGAAACCTCCCCGGCGAACCGACCTAAACCCTAACCTTCCAATGCCAGCGGCGATGGCCGGCGGTTCAGGCGGCATGGCCAGCGGCCCTCGATCCCTCGATTGCCGCAGCTTCTGGAAGGCCGGCGCGTTCGAGGCCCCCTCCGCCGCCGCCCGCGGGTTCCACGGTCCGTCTTCTCCCCCTCTGGTCATGCTTTCGTTCCGCGACTTCGACGTGGATCACGCTGCTGACGCTGCTGGCCATTCTCGCAGACATGCTGGAGACAGGGGACTTCGACCGCGCGCGGGTGCACCCCAAGTTCCTCCACACCAACGCGACCTCCCACAAGTGGGCGTTCGGAGGTTGGTGCCCCTCCGCCTCTTGTCCTTTCCGTTCCATTGTTTGTTTTGCTTTTGTGGTGGTCGAGTAGGTGGCGGGGGTTGTTGGGGTTTTACACATTATAATAAGGGTGAAATTGCTGTCCCAAACTAAGGGGGCTAGCATTTAATAAAGGAAGTTAAGAGAAGCTAGGCTTGTTCGACAAAGGGGGACATCAGGTAATCGGAATTGTGATCCTCTACTACTTTGGTGGGGTTGTGCATATTTTGCACAGCAAATGATGTTAATGTTAATTTTTGTTGGGTCAAGTGATTCTCAGTTGAAGGGGATTTTATTCAACTGTTCCAAAATCAATGGTGTACATTCATAGTTTCGCATGATGTTTACTGGTTTGCTGTCCTTGCTGTTAGTACCAGTGATGTGTAGTAGCTTTGCTTCTTAGAATTGCACTTACATGTAGTTTTTCTCTATCATCTCAACTCTTGAGTGGATATATAGTAATTAGTATTATCTATACCGGTGGCACCGACTGATGTGATATCAGTACCTGTTTTGATCTTTAATCGGAGGCTGCATATGGTATGTCTTTATCATCTCGGGAATATATAAAATAAATTTGTATAACCTGAACTACGGCAATGCAAGGTGGGATAATTATAGTTCTGTTATCATCCCTGTGGGTTTGTGATTCTAGCTGGATAAAGATGGTGTCTCCAGTTATCTAAAACCACAGGATTCCCATGCGTAACAATAAAACCACAGGATTGCCATGCGTAACAATCATATTTTGGTGCGTACTCCTTCAGCGCGAGGGCGGTAAGCTGATTGCTCAGTCAACTGTGTGTTCTCTAGGCTACAGTGCTGAGCACAAGGGATACTGTTGTTGGGATCCCACTCAGCTCCACATGCTTCGATCTGACAATCCTCACCCAGAGCACATTCTAAATCGATTCATTTATACTCCCACCCATCTCCACTGTTTCGTGTTCTATGGTACGTTTGTGAGACCATCAGTCGATGCATATTCTTTACTCCAGCTCATTGCAGCCTCAGGTTTACTCTGATGTGACACGGGCATGATCACTCTGATTGCAATGCTCTTTTGCCCTAATGTGTGGTCCTTGGGTCCTCTCTGATGGCATCGAATTCCATGAAGCAGCTGTTCTAGTGAACGACTGCTGTGGCAGAGTTGATGGTGGCTGAGACCACTTGGCTTTGATGGAAGAATGTATTCTTTAGTATGCATCTTTCTGTTTAGAATGTTTGCGCTTGTCCATCTGAATTTATTGCTTTTACTAATACTAAAGAACACATGCTACTTACAGTTCAAGGAAGAATGTAGTTTGGTGACAAGATGCAAATTAGATGTGTTGTTGGAATGTTATTTTAATTATAATAAGCAGAGCAATTAGATGGTGTGGTAATTTCTAACATCTGTTTCTTTATCATACATGTTACTTGTGCTGCCCTGGTCGATTTTTCCTAACATTTACTTTCTTGTCCTTTTCTATTGCAGCTATAGCTGAACTTCTTGACAATGCAGTTGACGAGGTTTGCAATATCTGTTAGAAGTTCCATACATTTATCTCCAACACTGCTGGTCCCTTAGAATTGCCATAGCCTAGCTTGTTACTGGGCGAATTTTATGAATAGAAATAATTATCTTCTGATATGGTTTCTCAGATTTGCAACGGAGCCACATTTGTAAAAGTGGATAAAAGCATCAATTTAAAAGACAGTAGCCCAATGCTGGTTTTCCAAGGTACCCAGATTCAATGCAAAACATGAAACTGTAATATGATTAGTGGAATAGGTTGATCAATACAATTTTCTTCACCAAGTTCTGCTAACTTGGAGCCACTGTCACAGACGATGGAGGAGGAATGGATCCTGAAGGTGTACGGCAATGTATGAGTTTAGGATTCTCAACCAAGAAATCAAAGACAACCATTGGCCAGTGTATGCATCGTTCTGTTTGAGTTGGAATATTTTATTACTCTGCTAATTAATTTTGGCTTTGAAGATGCATAGCCTAGTAATTGAGGAAACTGGAATGGAAAGAATATGTAATAATAATGTTGTTACATTCAGCATACTGCATACCATCTTAGTGTACTTTAATCCCTTTCAACACCTCGTACATTTATGATATTGTGTTGTACTGTTGAATAGTAGAATAACACACCATTTGATGGAAGTTATGAGAGGCTTGAATAAAGTTCTTACCGGTTAAATGTTCTTCATTTTTCTGTTAGTTTATATGATGATGGTATAGTGTGTAAGCATGTATGTATTCACTGATTATTTTTCATTCAAGCCTAAAAGGGTAGCTAGAAACCCGGATGTCTATAGTTAGGTATATGGTTCACCAAATTAAATAATGGAATGATCCCTCATTGGTAACACGATTTTTTGGATTTATATTCCGCTGTAGTTCTTGGCTCACCTCACAAAAATTAGAATGACCTTTACTTCAATAGTTTAATTGAAGAGATCTGAAGGACTGGAGTATCACCAAAGAACTAGCCATGGACAGGGGTGCGTGGAAGCTTGCTATCCATGTGCCAGAACTATGCATTGGTCGCGAGATCTTATATGTTTCACCTCTAGCCTACCCCAACTTGTTTGGGACTAAAGGCTTTGTTGCTTTAATAGTTTAATTACCGATTCACACTTGGTATGAAATAGGTATATGGTTCACCAAATTAAATCATGGACTGATCCCTCATTGGTAGCAATATTTTTTAGACCTATATTCCACTGTAGTTCTTGGCTCACCTCACAAATATTAGAATGACCTTTACTTCAATAGTTTAATTACCAATTCGCACTCGGTATGAGATGTTTCTGCAAATCCAAGCCTAAAGTATATGTTTAGAGTTTTAGTTCAACTAAGTATTTAAGAAACTTTATTTTCACCTATTATCTAGCTGCTTAATGCTTCATTTTCCTTTCTAAAACATTTGCTATGTCTATCAATTATTAAGTTCCTACCTTTGTCAATATACAGATGGAAATGGCTTTAAGACGAGCACAATGAGACTTGGTGCTGATGCAATTGTTTTTACTCGTGCAATCCGTGGGAGGTAGATAATCTTCATTCCAGTCATTATTGATTTGTTTCTAATTTTTATGGCATTTGTTGGATTCTGTGTATTTATCAGTGATTAACACAATTTCTTTCTCCTGCAGTAATGTTACCTTGAGTGTTGGCTTGCTCTCATACACTTTCTTGAGGAGAACAATGAAGGATGACATAGTTGTCCCTGTGGTATGTCATGTTGGACTAGTACTTTAGTAGTGTATCGTTCTTGCGGCTTCCTCTTAGGAGCTGACATTTTCTATCACTGTTACAGCTCGATTTTCAAATCCAAGATGACCACATTGTACCTTTGGTGTATGGTTCACAAGGTGATTGGGACAGTAGCTTGAAGATAATACTTGATTGGTCCCCCTTTTCTTCAATGGAAGAACTGCTACAGCAGGTGGCATTCGTCCCAGACAGTATTTAGTCCATTCCCCAGTTGTATTTTGAGATCAAGTAGTGAGTTTTCACTATCAGTATATTTGATTTTTCATGAATGGGTTAGCCAAATATTTTAGGTGCAAAGGCATGATATGATATTAAAGGTACAGATATGTTGTGTCTCTTGTTCAGCTCACATATAAAATCGATCAATTTTTTTAACAAACTAAGATAAAATATTTGTAGTTATCTATTTTTATTTTGATGGAACTTCCACCATTTAGCATATATATTCAAGAAAACTGAAAATGTGTAGAAGAAATAGAGTTCTTTTTTTTTAAATAGATTTTTCTTGGATCTTAGTGCGTCGTATATATGTTTTAGAAGCCTCCAAGCTCTCCCTCAAAACAAATCCATGTTAGGCAAGGGTGGGTAAGTGAACCAAAGATGTATTGATATTCATAGACTTGCGCTGTTGTCATAATCCAGATTGGCATGCTGGAGCTGATCCATACACATTTTCCTTCAGCAGTCTGCTCTTGTTTAGGCAACATCGAACTCAAAATATTGTCTATAGAGCAAACTAACAACAAATGGAATACTTCTAGTTTTGCAATTCTAGCCTTAATTTCTTTATTCCAAAATGGCATCGTGAATGGTTTTTTGATGCTATATAGCACATATGCTTGACTTTAGTTGGGGTTCTTTAATGTATACCTAGGCAACCGACTCTTTAAATGTGCATATATTGATAATTTCCTTGTCTGTTCAGTTCAAGGATATTGAGAGCCATGGAACTAAGGTGGTGATATATGATCTATGGATGAATGATGATGGCCTTTTAGAACTTGACTTCGATGATGATGATGAGGTAAATATTCCTGCAGTTTATGTTTCAAGTACAACACATTACCTTCACATTCTTGTAGAGAACATTTAAACAAGCATTCAAACTTGTTTTATGAAGCAAACATTGTTGCTGACGGGAATCCTGTGATTTTAGATAATTAACTACACCACCTTTATCCTGCTAGCATCACAAACTAGGGGAGAATAGAGCAGAACTACTTTCGCATGTACAGTAGACTGTTGCCCTCCCATGTGCATTTCTCTACCATTTTAGAAGTCTGAATTGGTGTTGACATCGGTGGAGGTGATGTATGCTGCTCCCTTCTCCATCCCACCCGTCCCATAACAATTAGCATCTACAAGCGGGCCCCAAAACCTATGCTGTTCCTTGCTCTCCTATGTCTTCGTTGATCTTCTAATAAATCAGAATAACTACGCAAATGCGCTAGCGGCAAAGGGGAAGGCCCCACAGAAAGTTATGAAGTGGACCAGGCCCGCTCAGGGAGTAATAAAGTTAAACGTTCATGCTAGTTTCCATTCGGATACTGGGGCGGGAGCTACTGGAGCTCTGCTGTGGGACTGCAATGGAATATTTGCTGGGGCATCCAGTTCTTATAAAGAGCTTGCTTTGGAGTTTGGACGTAGTTTCCATGGAGGCATGTGCCCTTCTCGAAGGACTGCGTCTTGCTGATGAGATGGTGATTCATTTGCTGGCCGTTGAATGTGACTCAATGGAAATTGTACAGGCCATGCTGGATCCATCAGAATACCGTGCTTCGGGAGCTGTGATTACTGATGATTGTCGGAAGTTGATGACTTCTTTCGGCAAGGCGACGATTGTGCATTGTGCCCGGGAAAGCAATGCCGCAGCGCATAGGGGGAAACTTTCTATGGAATGGCGTGATCATCCTCCTGACTTCTTGATCCCCTCTCTTGTAACAGACATGATTATTGTTTAATAAATTTCACGGAAGTTCAAAAAAAAATCGGAATAACTAGGCTGTTTCTTTGATTTTCCTAAAAATCAAAAAATGAGGCCATGCTGCTGATTTCTCCTAAACCAAGCAAGTTCTGTGTCTCCGAAGTATTCCTTTTGTTCGCTGCTGCCTGCTGGGATGGAGACATGTCCAGCGGGACCGCACTACCCACATCTACCAAACCAAACAAGGCCATGCTACCAACGTTTCTCTCTGTTTGCCGCCGCCTGCCGTGCCGCTGACATGTCCACAAAGGGGCACTGATCCATTGAGATCATGATGAGCAGCAAATATGGCAAACCTCTGAGCCCACCCTCGTGTGCATTGCCATTCAGCATGGTTGATAGGCACCGTATGGCTGACAAAAGCAATGGTCGCTTCATCCGGTTAATCCTGCTTTCGGAAAACTAACGGAAATGGTGCATAATGCAAATGAAGAATGATTTCTGTTTCATGCCTGTGGAAACCACCTTGCTGATCTGTGCAATGTCAAGGGAATAGGGAATAATTTTCCATGAGTCGCATGCTCTCTGCGGAACTGATGTTCATTCTAGGAAACTATCTGTGCGTACAGAAGCACATGTACTGTTGTTGTATTCTTATAGCAGAGTAGGCTACTTGTGCATGTGTTCACAATTTTATGGGAAATCAACAATTGAGCAAGAATTATTGTTGTTCTTTACTTGAAAAATATGGCTGCATTTCACATTTAGACAGGTACATATTAGATCATGAGACAATAAAATATTGTTATTTAAAACTTGAGTTGTGGCAGAGCATGGTGACATGCCTTCATATCACTCTACCATTCTTGTACTGATTGAAATGCTTATACCTTGTTGCTCAATTTCAGGACATATTACTTAGAGATCAAGCTAAAGCTACTGCGGGGACGACAAAGATCCAAAAAGAAATTATTGAGCAACATATATCCCACAGACTCAGATTCTCTTTGCGAGTAGGTTTTATTTCTGTACATTCTATTCTTTTTCCTATCTGCATATGACTAGTAATTTTTGTTTGTCAATTTACAGGCGTATACTTCCATCCTTTATCTTAAGAAGTATGCAAACTTCCAAATTATATTAAGAGGAAAAGTGGTTGAACATATAAACATTGCTCATGATCTGAAGTTCAAGAAAATGTTTACTTACAAGCCTCAAGTCACGCTTGATTCTCAAGTGGTAAGTAAATGTGTATAACAGGCACATGGATTTGTATATCCGAGCACATGTGCTCTCATTATTTTGACAAATTTAAAGTGTGGGGTTTAAAGTTTGAAAATATCTTCCCAAAGAAACTTGCATGCCAGTATGCAAAGAATGACTATGTATTTGCAACATTCTCTAAAAAAGCTGAGTTGATTTGTACTCAACAATAAAGTTCCAAGAAAAACTTGCATATAGATATTAGAATGGTCTATGTATTTGCATCATTTGGTGAAAAAATATTTGATTTTAATTAAACACTAAAATGACAAGCCTGCCAAAAGGTTTATATGCTCTATTTTTTTTTCACATAGGCCAAAAAATTTAAAATTCTGCTCGAAACTTTGCAGCTGCTAATGATACTCAACCATTTTACATGTGTTTTTTTTTTCAAATCTTACATAAGCACGTGATTTTTTTAGCAGGGCTCGGGTTGCACACTTGAGGTTATCATGTATAAATTGTAGTAATAGTCATTTGGCCTCACCTTGAGGTTATCGTTTATAGTAGTCATTTCTTCCATGTGCTACTCTATTTCAGAATAGTCTGCATTTAATGCCATTGATACTTTGCTAATTGTTATCATGCCTATGTTGGCTTTCCTCTCCAATTTTGTCTGTTCGAGCACATTGTAGTTACAAAAACAGTCACTTTTGTTTAAAACTGCATTTTGACTGAAACTGTAGGTCTCAGTGAAGGTAGATGTTGGATTTGCCAAGGAGGCGCCAGTTTTGGGCATTTTTGGGATGAATGTCTACCATAAAAATCGACTAATAATGGTAACCACTCTATCAGTTCTGGGATGTTTGTTTGTTTTTTCCCTATTATGTGTTATGCTGCTTGAATCTCAACATGTAGGCAGTGTTTTTTGTCCTGCAGTCTATAGTGAGAACTTATTGTTCTCCAATGGATCGGTGTGCCAGACTGACTGTCTTACATTAGTGAACAGAGGTAGTACTTTGCAACAAAGTGCCTTTGTTGCGCATTCTCCTCAAGATTTAAGTAGTGAATTCGTGGAATACTAGAATGGTGAAAGGATTCTTCTGTGATCACTACTAATACTTGCTTTTGTGTGTGAGAGTGATCATTTTTAGAAAGCATGCATGTGCATGTGGTCCCCATTGGTGTCTACTTACTGGTATAGAGGAACAGAATTCTAAGAAATTTATTGTTCATTGCAGACAATGGTAGTGAGTATTTAAGTTGATGCTAAGTCATTTTCGGGACTTAGAATGTAATGCAGATAGATGCTAATATTGGATTCCACAACCAGTGATTTCCCTCTTATCTTCCTAGTGAAACATTGATAATTCCATAGCGTTATTGACTTATTGTATTTGTATCTGATAGTAGCAAAAAGCAAAAATGTTATCAATATTTTCCGGCATGTGTCTAGTTGCCACAGTAATGTGACTAACCAAATTCAATTTAATTCATAATGGATTTGTAAGTGCTAATCCATTTTTCTTTGAGAAAAGGATAAGCATCGTGACTCGTTGTATCATAGATCTGAGAAAATGTTATGTATAAGCCTAAGCCCCCAGAGCCGGAAAACCAAAGAAGGCCCTATAGCTAATAAAAACAACTGCAATTTACTTGCACCTGCTGTAACCCGATACTTTGCCTCTGATTTGATCGTCTCGAGGAGGTCACTTGAAGGCAAAGGTAGCGCTGTGAAAGATAAATGCACTCCTTTGCTTCCAGATCCACCAAGCGGTGAGCTGGATGAAGCAGCAAGTCCCATGCCTCAGCCTGGACGGGGTGATCCGATCACCGCCTTACACCAAGCGGCGAACACAGCACTGGCCTCCTCAGGGGGGGGGGGGACCCTAAACCCTAAGGCAGTGCCTCATCCTGTAATGGCGGAAAAGTTACAAATATTTCGCTTTCTTCCTTTTTTTTTTGTTGAACATGATAGTTGAGATGTCAAAATGTGTATCACTGTTCAGCATATGTTTTTAATACCATATTAAGGTTCCGAGCTGGAGCTTATATAATACTCCGTCCGTCCCAAAATAAGTGACTCAACTTTGTACTAACTTTCCGAGCTGGAGCTTACCATCGAAAATGTACAATTTTAGCAATTCAGTTGTTGCAGTCTGGAACATTTTTTGTGTACAAAAAAACATCAGCATAACAAGTTGGCCAAAACTTATTTTCTTTATTAAAAAATTATCCTTTGCAGCCCTTCTGGAAGGTTCTTCAGGAAGGATCTAGCAGAGGGAGGAGTGTTGTAGGTGAGTTTTATATGTTAAATACTTTTAGAAGTGTTACTTTAATTATTTTTCTCTGGGTTGACACTCATCATGGTATAGGTGTACTTGAGGCAAATTTTATTGAACCGGCACATGACAAACAGGATTTCGAGAGGACTCCACTATTCATTCGTTTGGAAACAAAACTTAGACAGATTATCATTGAGTACTGGTACGTGTCTTGGGATGCTCAATCTGAAATAAAGATGCCTATATTCTCTCATCCTTATTAAGGAGATTAGAACCGCATTTTAAATACTTGAACAAACTTCATATTAAGGCCTCCTTTGCTTCATATGATAGGAATGTTATAGGAATAGGAAAATCATAGGAAGTGAGATGACATGCATCTCAATTCCTATAGAGAAAGAGATGTCATTTGATGCATAGGATAGGAATTCTCCATTGAGTCTAAGCTAATGTTTTTTTTCCTCCAAAATGTGAAGGATTGATTCATATCCTACATAGGAATAGGAATCCATTCCTACAAACCAAAGGGCTTCAAAGGAATTTTTCCTTTGCAATCCTATCCTATAGCATTCCTATAGAATTCCTACAAACCAAAGGAGGCCTAAAGAAGAAACATGTTGCTGATCTCTCTCTTTTTTTTAGTGCTTTTTTGTTTTGTTTTATTAAACTGTTTACTGTTGGGTCAATACCTGGGATTGGGAAGTGAACTGTATTTGCTGTTACCACACCACATATACCGTGTCTTGTGTGGTAATACCACATACCATGGGTATTTTGCATGCTGACGTTTGTCCCCATTCTGCTTTGTATAATGTAGTTTCCTGCAATAATGGTGTTTTTGCAGGAAAAACAACTGTCATTTGATAGGTTACCAGCCAATGAATCCACAATTAAAAACACAGTATAAGGCTGCCAAAGGTTCAGGTGGTCCTGGACATGAGTTTCAGCAGAAATCATCGACTGCTCAGAGGATTGGAGCGCATTCATCATCGACTGCTCAGAGGATTGGAGCGCATTCATCAAATTTGCTACCGGAAACATATGATGATGCAGCAGTCTTTGGACTGAGAACTAATGGTGCAGGTATAAGACAAGCTCTATACAATGCTTCCTTTTTTTGCCTTCAATCGTTATACAAAAATGTGAGTCCATGCTGTGTGCTAAGCTGCCAAAAGGTACACTCTCTTCCGGTCCTACTTGGATTCATGCAGTTTCACGAAGTTTGAAGTGAGAAATAATTCTTACTTGAAATGTGATTCTCTGTTTAGCTTTTCTTGAACTCAAAGGTCTTTGTGCAACTAATTAGTGGTGTACAATACTGAATAAAAATCTTGTGATGCCCTGTTACCCTGTCAGGGCAAAAGCTGCCGGGCTGGTTGTCAAAAGGACGGACAAGAGCATGTCACTTATTTTTTCTGACCAAAATAAGCTTGTTCAAATTGTTTTAGAACATTTGTTTAGAATTATTTGTACATGAAGAAGGTAAATCCTGTGGTAGAAATATAGACAAGTTATTTTATTTAGAGCAAGGTTCTGATGATCTTGTGAAGTATTTGGTGGTACGCAGATACTGTTTTCACTTACTTTCTTAACATATGACGACCAGAGCACCCTAACTTTTTTTTGCGTGTTTGAGAATCCACTCACCTTATAAATGTTGTTATTGTATACTTTATTCATGCTTGTTCTATTTTATTTTATCCAGGTTCTGGTTTGCAATTTTCTGGCCAAGCACAAGAAAACAGTACGAATTCAGCAGGCTTGGAAGAGGTTTGCACCTTTTAGTCTTTCAATTCGGTCATGTTCTAGTTTTACTTGTTTCCATTCTTCGACCCCAATGTAGCTCTTGTTGACAATAACATGCCATCTGTGTCCCCACTCTCTTCACAAGTTCCCGAGTCACTGCTCCCTTGATATCATTTTCTGCTGTAATGCAAAAAGGCTTATATAATGTGCACAGCCATTGGCTATGTTTTGGCACTAGATGAGAGTGTTTACTCTTCACGGTTTAGCATGATGGCTAATATAATGTTAAATTCCTATGTTATACTATGCTTGATTACTCTTTTCACATGCACATATCTGATCACTATTCTTTTTATTATCATTTGTGGCATTTAGGATCTAGTCAATATTGCCTCTGATGGTGAACTTGATCCTAATTTCCTTGAGAAGCTGAGTGATGAAAACATTTCTCTGTTCACAAGGTAATTTCTTGATGATGGTTGATGAATTTATGTACATGGGAGAATATTTTTGTGTATGTGTGTGTGTATAACTGTATATATATATATATATATATATATATATATATTATATAATCTCCTGAATAGATTTTGTAATTAAATTTGTTCAAAATTCCTGTTTTGTTGTCAACATAATGTTGCTGTTTGTTTGTTATGTCTTTTTTCTCTATTTTGCATAAATCTAATTGCACCATCAGTTCTTTAGTTTGTTCAGCTGTGTGTGAGTGACTGGTCTGTGAGCGTTTTGACCCTTCTGTTTAACTTATTTCGCCGTCAGCACCCATTTTTTTCTTTTCTAAAATTCAGTTGATTAGGCCTATAAATCATCAATCATTTCGGTTTCCCATTTTTTCTAAGAAAGACTTTGGGTATCCTTTCTTCTCCGAGGTGGTTTTTCTGGCTTGGTGGAACATTTGGCTCATTAGAAATGGTAACATTTTTAGACAAAATTGCCTAAATTGCACTGATACGGATTTGTGTATCAGTATCAGGGTGATACGGATATGTAAATACATCATTTTCAGAAGTGCCAATATTGACATGCTTGACTATTTTTGAAAATAATAATAAATATGTTATCAATTAAGTATCAAGCCATTTAGCATGTATTTAGTCGGTGCAGTCCATTCTCTTATAACTTATTCATTATTCCAACAAAAGCCAAGAACCAACAGCCAAACTGTAGCAGCAAGTTAGCAAACATAAAAATGTTAATTTAAGAGAAAGGGAAGAGGAAATCAGCAGCCTGTCATTAGATAAAAATCTGTAGGATAGTGGGGGATAGTGGAAATCAGCCGGCACTGCTAGAGCCTGAGAGGAATCAGGGACATATCGGTAATGAATCAGTATCAGATAGAGATACGCTGATTGCTGAGAGTATTCTGTTAACAATATTACATGAATTGCATGTCTAGGGAAATTACAAACTTCAACTGCAGAATATTTTATTTTGAAGCTACTAAATTGGCTGGTTGTTGCTACACTTTAGTTGTTTGCTATGTGTGAGGTAATTAGTGCTACCTCGAAATGTGGTGACATTCTTTTTGAGTGCCACGAGCCAAGCTACTATAGCCCTTAAATGAATAGTTTATGCATGACACCTTGGCATGTAATTGTATCGATAGGACTTGGTGATTGTTTGTGTTGTTTGAGATCACTCTTACCATTGTTGCATACTGAACCTGGAAGTACTCCTTTCAGGCGCGAGGAGCTTAAACAACGAGATACACAATTGAAGCAGACGGTATGTCATACCATTCAAAGTAATCAGCTAATAGCTAGCGTATTATGTTGCTAGATCAAATCAGAATTGTTCTTTTGTAGATTTTGGAGTTGGAGCATGAACTAGAGGAAACAAAAAGGAAATGCTCTCAGCTTTCTACTGAGCTGCAGGTGCGGAAGAGCCAGCAGCAGCTCCCGTACATGTGAAGGTTAGTTTGGCTACTTCTGACATATTCTTCTCTGTAAGTTCTTTCCAATTTGTCTATACCTTTGTTAATTTCAGAAATATAAATATAGTAAAACACCATGCAATAAATTGATTTTTGACTTTGATCAACCTTCAATTTGCAACTTTGACCATTTTTCAGTTAGTTTTCAATGATAAATATAAGTTTTACTGCAGACTTTCTAAAGCTCGGCTATTTTGGAACAGAGTTAATACTTTAATCACCTGTCGTGATCCGTCTTGATTGAGCCTTGAGAGTCCAGTTCTGCGTTGTAGTTTCCAACCCGGCGCTACTCCCTACATGTAGGGTTAGAATTGCTTTTATAAGTACCTGATTCTTTCTTTTTCTGCAAAACCTAAACGGACAGGAGTTATGGTAATTCATTGAGCAGAAAATAGTTATCCAGTTTGCTAGAGTACTCCCTCCGTTCCAAATTACTCGTCGTAGAAATGGATGTATCTAAAACTAAAATACATCTAGATACATCCATACCTGCGACAAGTAATTCGGAACGGAGGGAGTACATTCGAGAACATGAGTTGCATACCCGTTTGGTTTTATTCTATGACCCCAAAACATAGCTCAGATCTGAGTTCCTCTTTCGTTGCATTTTTTTTTTTGGAATCATTTCTTTCAGTTCCAATTTGGCAAAGCTTGATCTGGTTTTGGGCCCTCTAGATCATGGTTGATCATGTTCTGAATTGTCATTACTTAACCATCTAGAAAGAGGTGCTTTGGTTTAGCGTCCAAAACGTTGTGGCTAACCATACACCAAACGAAGCATGGTTGGCAACAGATAAGAAAAAACATGGTTGGCAAGGCACCAATGCCAACCATGACTGATGATGAATCCAAGAATATGGTCTCCTCCATCTGCAATACAAGAACATGGACTTAAGTAGGCCTGCTACCTTGCTCTGTTCATGTTAATCAGATTAGGAAGAAAGACATGGAATTTAAAGAATGTCGGTAGTAAAAAAAAAGGTGAGAGCTAGCTAACATTTTGCTCAAATTGATGACTAAGTGGTACTCCGTCAAATTTTTGAAAAAAGTAAAATCCATATCTTTGATGTTAGGCGCGTCATTTCACCTAAGCGTGACATAGTGATTTATGGGCAAACAACGAGCTCGCCATATGGGGTGCTAGTGTAATCTTGCATGTTGGGAGTTGTTGCTTACGCTGAGTAAATGCATGATCTTTGGAAGTTGTTTGAATTAAAAAGAAGAAAATGAAAGGGTATACAAAGGAAAATGAAAGAATTATAGGCTTACCTTGTTGGGCCTAACCCCAGCTTTACCCAGCCGTGCATAGCCCATCCCCTGAACAGTTGTAACTGCACGGCGTTGTCTCAAGAAGAAACTACTCATGCAGTCCTGTGATTTGTGCGCCATATGCGACGAATTCCTCCTGCGAAGTGCATCGGCACGCCCTTTCGCTCCTCAGAATATGAGCTCGTGTAGCAGCCTTAGTTTCATGGAGAACGCCGACGGCTTTTGGTTCGTGTCGCCGCCACTGTTCCAAGCATCTTCCCGCCTCACTCCCCTGGAAGTTTTCTGATGAACCTCCAACACTCCGTCGATCTCCTCCAAGGCATCACCCCAGACCGTTCCCGAGGCGATCTCCTCTGCCGTCCGTCGGCATTGTCAACGGCCTCGTACCCGTTCTCCTCCACTGCTTTATTTTCCTTCCTGTTCGTGTGCTCCATCGGAAGAAGGACTGATGACTTGATTCTCCAAGATCTTTCGATTAAGAGTGCTTCTCATTCTCTTATCATTGATTCCCAAGGTGGCCTCCCGATATTCCATGCAACTTGCAAAACATATTTGAATCGGTGGGATTAGTTTTAGGGATTGAGGTGGTACTTTAATAAATTAACCAATTCACTTATATCAGCGCAAGGCGTGCTAGCTCAGTTGGCTACTGACTTAGGTAGTGAACGGGAGGTTCAACTCCCAACACAAGCATATTCCCAATCTACTTGTGCAAGGCGTGCTAACTCAGTTGGCTACTGGCTTAGGTAGTGAACGGGAGGTCACGAGTTCAACTCCCGACACGAGCATATATTTTTGCCTCCTCTCCCAAACTGTAGCCAGACGGGCCACTATAGGTGGGCCGGATTCGTCCCGAATTGAGGCAGGCCAGCGACAGGACTGCGGATTAGGCGACAAAGCCAGGCTGCGGGTGACTGACTGACGGGCCACTATAGGTGGGCCGGCTTCGTCCCGAATAGAGGCAGGCCAGCGACGGGACTGCGGATTGGGCCACAAAGCCAGGCTGCGGGTGACTGACTGAGGCCAGGCCGGTGACGGGAGTGCGGGTTGATTTCTACAAAGGTTAGGGACTTTTTTTTGCAAAATGTCGCTGCGGACCAAGAATTAGCAGGTATAGATTGGCTACCTGATCTGTAGAAATTTGAAACACAAATCGCTAACCAAACAACCTAACCGTCCTGAAGGAACCTAGCTAGTCATGCTTACTATTAAAGTTAAACATTGACCTATGCTCTTTGTAGTTTCTCTGAACACTGAATATGTTTGAACCTGAAATTTACAGGATGATATGTAGTTGTAGTGCTTTTGGAAAAAAAAGATTGTCTTGGTGTTGACTTGGACGTGGTGTCCACTAGTGTTGTTTGCACCCTTGCACTAACAAATATAGAAGTTCCATACTTGCCAAAAAAATTCTGCTTAGCTTGGATCCTTTCATTTAGATTTTGGGTTGCAAATTGCTAGGTTCACTGTATTTATATTAAAAAGGTTAGTACCTTGACTTGCAATGATTTTTAGGGATGTAAGTGGACGCATCCGCGACATCCGTGAACGCCTGCTTTTTTTTGTATTAGCTTGATTTTTAAAGCAACATTGATTAGCTTATTTTTCCCAGACGGCCGCGGGTGCCGCGGATGCGTCCACTTACATCCCTATTAATCTTTAACTCCGACAACTTAAGAATGTGAAGGGAATTCTAGGTCTAAGTGAATACTAACGATTATTTAGGGCACCGAATGATGAAGATTTTTGTGCTGTCAGCAGCTTAACCGAATCACCATCATTGCTGATCACTCTTATGGGTCTTTGAAATGAAATCACCATCTTCTTTGGTTGAGGGACGAAATGAGCTGGTGCAGCACTAATTGTAATACTCCCTCCGTCCCAAAATAAGTGACTCAACTTTATACTAGCGTTAGTATAAAATTAGTACAAAGTTTGAGTCACTTATTTTGGGACGGAGGGAGTATAATGTTAAATGATGGTGGGGAGTAACTTACCAACTTATCTAGGGCCAGTGCATTCCTTGAATCGAACATGCCCATGTATTTAGATGACCAAGGGTGCATTTGATTCATGCCCAAGCCAACCGTACCAAAATTTTGGTGAAGTTGCATTTGAAGTAGGCAAACGGCATGTGCACATTTTTTTGTGGGGCTATTATCAAAAAAAAATGTACATGACCTAAAAAAATGGGCACAGATCCACAAACGAAACATACCCCAAATAGTAACCCATCTTGCCTCTCTTAATTTCCCTTGATTCAAATTCTAGTGCGAATGAACCCAGTGATTTCTTGAGGTTCTGTAAATGCAATTACTTGTCCATTGTCTTCGACAAATGACACAATAAGCATGTTAAAATGCGCATCGATAATATTGAGGAGCCAGAATTTCTGTGTCCAATACCTTAGGCATATATTTGCCGGTAGTGCCAGACGTTGTGACCATTTTAATTGGTTCAAATGATCACATATGCTTAAGGTTTGTGACTCAAATAGTTGATTGAATTTTGTGCAAGTACAAAAAGTATCCTTGATTTATCCTTGGAATCCATAGCAGAAGTAGAATGTTTGGTCAGAGAAGCATTGGTTAAGACAAAATTGTTTTTTTTTCAGGTTATTTCATTAAGGATGCAGAGCAGTGACCAAGGCTTGTCAAGTGCTGACGTTGTTCATATTCTTGCTAGTACTAAACTGGGTCCAGGCTTAGGAACATTAGGAAGGAAGGAAACTAACTGTGCGTACCAACAGCATATGGTTATCAGATGTGTATATGTCACGATGTCTGGTTGCAACTGTTGTTTCGTGGACGGGATCAAAGACAATTGAATGATAGAATACTACTTGGTAGTCATATTATCAGTAATTTCCTTTGGCTATATTTGATGTTTACATACCTGAAAAAATCACTATGTCAGCACTCAACATGGAACACTCGGCGCTCGAGTGATCCATAACTGCAACAAGCAGCAGGTTAATGAAATATCCTTGATACTGGATGAATTCCAGCAATGGTTGCTAGCAAGGAGGTTAACATACATCGCAATCCACCCCAACACGTGCTGTAACACATCTCCACTGCACGGCACGACGGCCTGGAACGGGAAGTCCAAATCGAATCTAAGGCCAATAAGCGATGTATGTTATCCCAAAGGCCATCCCAAACCTGACGGGCAGCGGCGAAATGTAGCTACTACAAAAATTCCAGCGATGACGCGGCACGCACTCCCCCACCCGCATCACGCCCCCCTCGTCACGCACTGACGACACGCAATAGTCACGCGTCGCTCCTTCCGGGATACTTCCCCCTTGACAACCCCCTCCACAGTCCACACCAAGGAAACGATTTTCCAACTTTGCCAGTCACGCACGCTTCGGACGGCTGAACTCGGCGCACAATGCTCAAGTGCGCCCGTTCCCTGCGGTACCCACTGCTCAGTGTGACGGCCCGCACGAGCACCCATACACCTCACCTACCTGCGCAGAGCGGCATCACACGATACCAGCACGCACAAGTAGTCGCCAACCAGCCATGATAGTATATAGCACGAACCTTCCTTCCTCGAGCTCCCCCCTGCCCTCGCCTCGCTGCCCCATATCACTGGCTGGCTACTCTGGCGGCGTCGTGCTAGAGCGGGAGAGTGTTCCAGTGTACTACGTGCTCGTGCTTGGAACGCCGTACGTGTCCGTGGTGATGGAGACCCCGTTGGCGCAGGTGATGGATGGCCTGATCAAGGGGCGGGAGTTCGCGACGCAGCTGCAGGGCCTCCTCCGGGACTCCCCCAAGGCCGGCCTCATCATGGACCAGATCCTCCACGCCTTCTCCCGGGCCATGCACGCCGCCAAGGCTGCGGCCGCTGCCACGGCTGCTACCAGCAGTAGTGAGAGGTCCTCGGACGTGCATAGCGAGGTCACCGATGGTGCGAGCGGCGGCCGGAAGAGGAAGTCCACCGCCGCTGGAGGAGACCGCAAGGCCTGCCGGAGAAGGTGAGGAAAGCTCGGGCTCATGATTCTTTGATTTGTTTGTTATGTTATTCTTGACATAAGCTCCCTCGTTAATTAACTGGATGTTTGTCCAGTCATGTGATTATAATAAACTTCTTTTCGTAATTTGGCGTTGCAGGACCCAGCAGTCGTCCGTTGTCACGAAGAGTGTGAAGAGCTTGGACGACGGGCAGGCATGGCGCAAGTACGGGCAGAAGGAGATACACAACTCCAAGCACTCGAGGTACGTTTCTCTGCGCTGCCCTCCAATGATCATCACTACTAGCAATAAACCGCTAAAAACCACCAAGTGGAACGACAAACAGTGCTCCTACCAACCATGCCTGCAATCAATCCCTCGACGTCGACGGGTCTCCGTCAACTGACAAGCGCCGGGCGTGAACGTGTTTTCTCCGCAGGGCCTACTTCCGGTGCACGCACAAGTACGACCAGCTGTGCGCGGCGCAGCGGCAGGTCCAGCGCTGCGACGACGACGAGGGCATGTTCAGGGTCACCTACATCGGCGTGCACACCTGCCGGGACCCCGCCGCCGCCGCCGTGGCGTCGCACATGCTCCACCTCACCGGCGCCGCCGAAGGCCTGCACACCGGCTGCCACCTCATCAGCTTCGCGCCCGGCAGCTCCACCGCCGCCGCTCCCAGCACGACCACGACGACGATGGCCTTGAACGCCAAGCTGGTCGACGAAGACGCCGCGACGGGGTCCGGCCTGCAGGGCATGAAGCCTGAGAGCGGCGACCAGGAGGAGGTGCTGAGCAGCCGCACCCCCGGGAGCTCTGCCCTGCACAGCGCCGCCGCGGCGGCGACGGCGACGGCTCCTGTTTGGCCCGACCAGGAGCAATACGGTGGCGCCGTTAACTTTGGAGACTACCTTGATGACTACACGTCCCTCGGGGACCTAGTGTCGTACGTCCTCGATCATTGATCGGTCGAGCTGTGAATCGACCGACTCGTCGCGTGTAAATGGAAATAATGGCTGCGCGGATCTTCGATCATCTTGAGCGGCAACCACTGCGAGTCGTAGTTTAGTTTGCACAGTTTATTTTCGTCTCATGACAATTAGAAGCTGAAAGTTGGGTATTGTTTTAGTTGAGCCGAGGCTTTTGTCTCGCCCGAGTGACTGAGAAGTGAACAGAAATTTTTAGTTTATTTTGCACGCCACTCCATGACTTTATGTAAATTTTAGCTTCATGTTTCTGAATTTCCTTCTATTCGAAGAACAATAATACTAAATATACAAAAATTTACACGCAATTACATCCTAACTAGGATTCTTTCTTTCTAACTAACCTCCCCCTGATTTTCACATCACGAGGCAGATGGCCTGACACATTAATGGCCGTCAGAAACATACATTATGTACGGCGTTTCTTCCTCGGTGAAGCCGAGTGTTGAGGCTTCTCTGCGACACAGGTGCCAGAAATAACGGTGTACGGGGGCAACCGTGACTCCCACACCAGCTCAAACTTCATGGGCAGAACAACAGAGCCTGATATTATATCTCCAAATGTCATCCTGGGGAACTCACCTGGTCCTGGTCCGGAAGAGCCCCTTCCACCGATCAGCAACATGAACCGAAGCGGGGCAGCCGCCGCCGCCCACGGCGAAAACCTGGTGATGTCCACGGTGCTGCCTTTGTCAAGAAGAGCTCTCGGATGCTCACCGAAGACGGACAGGTTCGCCTCCATGACCGTTCTGTACAGCTTCAGAACGCGGCTCCAGAACTGGACATTCAGGTTGTTCCTCAGCATGCTTGAGTAGACGTTCAGATGCACGAGCGACCCCTCCATCATCGCCGCCAGCTCCTTCCCTATCAGGGCCAGCCGCGGGTGGTCCGCCGGGTCGGAGCTCCCGAACGCGAGGACCTTGAAAAGGTAGCCGTATTCCTCTCGTGAGAAGCTGTTGATCCGGACGAGGTTCACGGTTCCAAACCTTGCTAGCCTCTCGAGCCGGCTTATGATCACCACCTTGCTCCCTGCGCCGGTGAGAGCTCGGAGCAGCGAGTGGAACCCGCGCCATTCGCTGCCATCCACGTCCGACCGGAACTCGACGACGATCAAAGTCCTCACCGGAGTAGTGGTAAACCTGCCACGGTCGATGCTCTGAATCTCGCATCCGTCGACGTGGACGATGGAAGGGAAGCGAGAGCGGATCCGGTCGTCGGAGCAGACGCTCCACACCAGCGTCTTCTTGCCCACCCTGCGGCCGCCGATGATGGGCAGCACGGTCGGAGCCCCGGGCGGCGGCTGGCCGTCCTGCATCAAGACGTTGATGACCCGCTGCCTCTCGACCCGGCGCCCGAACATGAAGTTGTCGATGTGAAGGTAGCAGCTGTACGGGCTGCGGAGCATGCGCTCGCAGCCTGCTAGGAGCGCGATGAACTCGGCCATCTCCGCAGAGGCGGTCTCCAGAGCTCTCAGCGCGGTCTGCACCTCTTGGCTGGCAGGTGTGCTACTGAATCTTCTGAAATCCATGGAGTGTGAGGAGCTGCGCACCTCCAGTTGTGCTCCGATCTGCTCCAGGGGGCCATGGGTGTCCAGGGCGTCGTACCCCTGGTACATGGCTTCCGTGAGCGTCTTGAGCTGCAGCAGCATCCGTGAGTTGGTGATGTATCGCCCCTCGGCCTCCTCGACGATGGTGTGGACTCTGAGGAGGAGCCGGCGGAGGGACTCCAGGTTCTCCTTCTTGTTCGGGCGTGCCTGGCCTCTGTACTTGCTGATGGGGAAAGACACGAGCCGGCCGGCTAGCTCGCTTGCCACCGCGGAGACGGCAATCTCCATGAGTTTTTCTTGATACGGAGAAGGTGTGTGTGTCACAGCGAGACGAACACGCTCACACATCATGCGTGAGAGGCAAGACGTGGCGCGATTGTGGTGATCGACGTGCAAGACTGGGAAGCAATCCTCTATTATTGCTTCGACTTCAAGGATGTTGACCCTTGACCCCCCATATTTTGCCTACGTGTCTACTCCTAATGACCTGGGCAGTTACTTTCTCCGTCTCATAAAAGCAACTCTAGCAGAACCCGCGTCTCGCCGGCCCGCAAAACGCGTTTGCAGTTCGTGCAAAATTACTTTTACGGGCTGGCGCGGACTGGCACAGATGCAGACTCCTCAAACGGTTCCGTAAAAAAAATCGCGGAATATTCTTTTTACGAATCGGCTATGCGGGTTATGCTCAGACATCATCGTGACGACCCACAAACAGATAACTACAAATCTCGTATTTGACATAGGATTTCACAAATAAGTCCAAATAAACGACATAAACAGTTTTACGTGTAAATAGAAGCCAAGTTCATTACGCCTAATGCAAAAGAGGGCCTTGTAAAAGGTTTGCGTCCATATTCGGCATCATCTTGATCGATTCACTCCGCGCCATCGAGTCCACCTTGGAGTTCATCAACGCCACCGAATCCACCTCTGGCGCTTGTTTCAACTCCTGCACCGAAATCATCCATATTACCACCATATGAAGCGGAGAAAACATCACCGGAACTGTAGCACGGACCGGCCGACGCCATTATTCTTCTCTTCAAGATTTCTCTCCTTGCCATATCATGCCATGTTTTGATGAGGTTGTCCATGTCATTGTGGTTCGACATGATCTTGTTCTCTTCAGCGAGCAACATGGACATGGATTTGTTTTCGGCGGCGCATGCTCTTCTCTCCTCGATGACAGCTTTGCGCAGCCCCTCTTCCTTGAGCAACTGCCACTTTTCTTACTTCTCCTTTGCCTTCTTTTCGGCCAACTTTTTCTTGATCTCCAACGACTTCAACAACATCGACTCGTTGGATTGCACCATGGCATCAATCTTCTCCCTCAAGCTTGATGCTTCTTGCTTTCTCTTCATCTTCTCCTTGGTCTTTTTGTTGCCATCGGGCTTGTGCAAATTTCTTGGGCCATCATCATCCTCATCTTCATCCATGTTTGTAAGTGAGCCTCTCTTTGGTGGGGATTCTTTGTCGATCAATTTTCACTTCTCGCACTTTTGGAGCAACTCCCAACAATGCTCTAGTTTGAAAATTTTGCGTCTGAAGCTTCCATGTCCTTGTATCTGTGTTGAGCAATCTTGTCCTACACAATGTGAACAAAGTGATCCAATCACTTCCCATGATGCAATATCATGATGCACAATTTGAATAAAGGCAAAACAAACTCACATAGTCAGACTCCACGGTGCCACTTGAAGGTGCATTGCGTACTTGCTCCAAGCAAGCTGCCCAACGGCTGCATATAGGCTTGATATTCTTCCCACGCCCTTGAAGCGTTCAAAATGTGCGTGGAGTCCTATTGGGATGCTTTGCTATAATGCGGAAGTATTGATCTTCGATCCTTTGCCAATATCTCTTGAAAGTTTGAGAAGTAACCGTGCATGCATCAAGAAACACCGCACTCCATGCTTGAATCAAAGCTTGATCTTTCAAGACCGTGTAGTTCTTCGATCTTATGCTTTTCCCAGATTTTGCTTGCGATTGCTCAAACGCTTCCACTTCGATCTCCTCCAATTCATCCGCACAACCATGATCATCCACACCACCTTTCGTTTCATCGTAGTCGAATGGTTCGAAAGGGGCTTGATCAATGTCAACCGCGTTCGTGTCTAACAAGTTCACGAACTCGGTTGTTGCATTATTCGAACCACCGCTATAGCAAACGATAACAAGTCACGCGCTATTGAGAATAATGGCGAAAAATGAAAGGGAATTGCCAAGACCGAAGACGCATACCTTCCGGCCATTTCTCGAACACCTCGCTCGCGGGGGGAGTGGCACCGTTGAACGGCATCGCCGGAGCACCTCCTTGCGGGGGGATGGAGCGAGAGGTTGAAGAAGGTGGCTTCTTTGAAGCCGGAACCTTCCTCCGCTTTACGCCCGCGACCTTGCCGACCTTCTCCGCCGCCGGCCGGGATCGCGCCGCCGCGTTGGCGCCCGGAGCGCGGGCCATCGCGGCGGGGGCGGCCGGATTCCCGTCCTGCACGACCACGTTGCCCTGCCGCTTGCGGGCAGGCGCGACATGGGCTTAGGCGACGGCGGCGGGGCCAACATGGCCAGCGACGAGATCCGCCCGAGGGGAAGGGGCGTGCGCGACCTTGACGGTGACAGCATGAGGTCGTCCATGGCGGCGAGGGATGGCAGGGAGGAGCAGTCGGAGCTTGCGGAGTGGGGGCAATGGTGGCGAAGGGTGCAGGGAGCGAGAAGGGCCACGTGAAAATGTCCCTTCCACCAAATCTTGCGCAGGATAGAGGTTGAGCTCAGGTCGGCCTTCCAGCCCATGAAGATAGAGGTTGGGGGAGAAGATTTACCGCAACCCGCAAAAAAAATTGCGGGCCGCAAAAATATTTGCGGGCCGGGGCGGGATGCAGGGTCTGCTCGTGCAGATTTTCTGGCCCCGACCCGTAATTTGGCGGTTATTTTGCCAGCCAGAGCGTTATGCTAGGTCTGCTAAAGTTGCTCTAATACTCCCCACGGTATTTATTAGCTTGCATAAGTTTTGTCCAAAGTCAAAGTATCTCTACTTTGATCAAACTTACCAACAATCACAATGCCAAATTAATATTGTGAGATTAATTGTGAAATATAATTTCATAGCATATATATTTGGTATTGAACATGTTAGTATTTTTTAATATAAATTTGGTCAAACTTTGCAAAGTTTGTCTTGACACAAATCTAATACGCGAAGTAAAAAGGACCGGAGGGAGTATAAGAAAACGTTCTTTTATTATGGAACGGAGGGAGTAGTAAAGGAGAGATTTGATAATTCAGCTCGATTCTGAGTACCAAATACTGAAATAGCGACTGAACTTGCATCTGCTTGACACCCTCAACAAGGGCATAATATCAAACCATACAAATGCAAGGATAACAGGCATAGACAACCCCGTTTGAACATCTTACCTTGGAATTATTTGAGTTCTCTACTACAGCTGGGGCAAAACCGACGGTGTCAAAAATATTTCAGAGCACAAAAATCACATAGATGACTTTTAACTTTTACTAGGACTTACAGAACATGGGGCAAAAAATAAACACGGCTTTTCAAGATCCATCTCAAGCTAGCCGACTAAAGCAGGCCCTCACGAAAAATGTATACCTGCCTTGTTGAAGAGAGACAGAAGGTACAGAAAATCAACTTGGCTCAGCTTGGAAGACCTCTTCTCTGCAAAATCACCCTGCTGCAATATACCCATAATCTTTTCTTTGAAGCTAGCACGGCCGTCTGCCGCATCAGCGTCATCCATTTCCATGTCGTCGTCCTCTTTCTCGTCATTGGTCTCCACGCTCAGGTCCTCGACCATATTGGCCAGCACTGCAACATCATCAGGTGACATCTTCTCCTCGCCCATTTCAGATTCTTGGGCAAGTTGGAGAGATTGCATTGTCTTGTAATTCTTCTCTAGCAACTCAAGAACGCGCTTCTGCTTGAAAAGGGAGCCCAGGGTTTTGTTTTTCCGATTGAAACAAATCCTCACGAGCCCATCCCACTCTTTGAAGCTGACGGGAGGGAGGGGCTTCCTTGGCTCAATGCGCACAACTGAAGAATCTACCTTGGGTGGAGGCCTGAAGTTATTCCGCCCAACCTTCAGCAGATGTGACACGCGAGATAAGAGCTGCACGTTCACTGACAGACGGCAGTACAGAGTGTCTCCAGGCTGTGCTACAAGTCTCATGGCAAATTCACGTTGAAACATGATCACAGCACACCTGAAGATCGGACGGTGTGACAGAAGCTTGAATGTAAGGGGGGATGATATCTGGTAC
Source organism: Triticum monococcum (assembly GCA_034509565.1). Classification (NCBI taxonomy): domain Eukaryota; kingdom Viridiplantae; phylum Streptophyta; class Magnoliopsida; order Poales; family Poaceae; genus Triticum; species Triticum monococcum. The sequence continues at coordinate 527,272,171 of CM067847.1, forward strand.
GGGATGTTTGCCACGCAGATATCAAAGTATGGAAGATCACATTTCAGAACATCCCCTTGGATAACCTGCATTATGGTTCACAAGAATACTCATTTTATTAACAAACATTTGGTTCAAATTAGAACTGAAGATTCATGAAAGAGTGTGGACTAGATATAAGCTTGATTGTTTTTGTTTCATCTCCCCTTCTGATAGTCATCAGCGGTACCATAACTCATTGATCACTGTTTATTATAATCCAAATTTGCAGTTTACTTTTAAATTAAATCATGCCCATCATATCAAGACAATCTTAGTTCTCCTAACACACCAATAGTACCCTATATTAGCTGATGAGTCATACAGTATTGTGCTACAATTATTCACAATAATATGCAACAGTGCCTAGTAACTTTAACAATCAAGAATATGGAAATAGTCAGTTGGTGTAGGTGCAAAACTCCCCTCACAGATGTATTGCTATTGCTCCGGGTTGACAGGAACAATCACTATGTAGCACTTACTAACTCAACTACCAGGGTTAAAGAAAGAAACAGGACGGCCCTACTAAGACACATACTAAGTTCAGCTAAATGAGCCCAACATCATACAACCCCGAATTCTCGTCTACCGCCAAAAAACAATCTCTGAGCAGTCAATTGCAGAGCAAGCACAGTAGAAAACAGATATAGCAGCACAGCACAAACCTATAGTACTGAATTATCTGCGAAAAACAAAATTTCCATAGATATGAAAAAACTAGGAGCCACAAAGAAGAGTTCTTGTACCTTGAGGCGTGAGGAGAGGGGGTGGCCCTGGAACCGGCGGCTCAGCTCGAGAACCATCCGCGGGTCGAGCTCGACGGCGACAACGGCCTTGACGCCGGACTCGAGCAGCCGCTTGGTGAGATTTCCCGTTCCGGGCCCGATCTCGAGGACGGTGTCGGTGGGCTTGAGGCCGGCCTTGGCGATGATGGAGTCCACGAGCGCCGGGTTCCGCAGGATGTGCTGGCCCTTGGACTTCTCGAACGGGATCCCGCCCTGCAGCCGCGCGCCGCCGCCGCCACCACCGCCGCCGTGGCGCTTCTTCTGGATCTTGCCGCCGGCCATGGTGGTATTATTCTGGGGTATACTCTCGCGCCTGCCTGGGGAGGAGGAGGTCTCAGCGGTGGTGAGGCGGCGGCCGTCTGTGGCTCGCGCGGGGAGTGGGCAGAGAGAAGACGCGGCTAGGGTTTTGGGGGCGTCAAGAAATATGGCATTTCCTTTTTCTTTTTTATATTTATAAAGTAATCGAAACAGGCCGGCACTGATGCAGCCCAAATGAAGCTGATAGGCCCATGATGATATAGGGACCTCCTAATCGGCGCCTGTTGCGCCAGTTTTCCTTCCTGGCGCACAAGGCTGTCCCGATTGGGCCGGCCTATTTGCACAGTACAGTAGCAGGGCGCGAGGGCTGTAGCGTTTCAAGTACTGTGGCGATTCGAAAAAACTTTGCTCATTTGAAAAACGTGAACTTGAAATAAATTCATAAATTTGAAAAGGTTCATACAAATTTAAAAAGATCGTGACTTCAAGAAAACTTCACGAATTTGAAAAAAAGTTCATGAAATTTTGGAAAAACGTACACAAATTTGAAAATAAGTTCATCAAATTTGGAAAAATTTCATTGATTTTGAACAAAAAATTTATCAAATTTGAACAAAAGTTCATCAATTTTGAAAAAAAACCTTCATCAATTTTGAAAAAAGTTCATCGGTTTTGGAAAAAGTTTAAGAATCTGAAAAAAAGTTCATCAATTTTGAACAAAAGTTCACCAAATAAAAAAATGTTCATAAATTTTGAAAAAAGTTCATTGATTTTAAAAAAAATCATCATTTTCATTCATTTTGAAAAAATCATCAATTTTGAAAAAAAACCGAGTTTGGAAAAGGTTCATCAATTTTGGAGAAAAAGTTCACGAATTTAAGAAAGAGAAAAAAAAGAAAAAATAATAAAAGGGAAAGGAAAAGGGGGGAAGAAAAGAGAAAGGAAAGACAAAAGAAAAAGAAGAAAAGGGAGAACTGAGCACAACTCGCGTAGCGGCTGGGTGGTTAGTGCGTTATGTCAAGTATAAGGAGATCCCATGTTTGAGTCTCTATGCGTGTTTCTTCTTTTTTTACACAAAAAAGGTAAAACGGGTCGGCCCGGCTCAGAGGTGGGTGTGCGCTCGATTGCACGAACACCTGTAACAAGCGCAGAGGGCGTCGTTTAGGATTTGCCCATGATATATCCAAAAATAGTTTTTTTCAACCTGGTGCTCATTTGGACAGCACATGGATGGTGTTTTCTGTTTTCTTTTGAACGAGAGAGCCAGAGAGGGTCCAGAAGGACCCCGAAGCTGAAATAATATTGAAGTGGTGGTACACACGCAACTACAAAAGGACCAAAAACTAAACCTAAAGAGCAAGCTGGTACTTGACTTTCACATGGAGGACCAACAACAATCAGATGGAAAACATGATCGGGTCCGTAGCATCCTCTTCATGGACGCAATCTCATCATCACCGGGGATGGCATCACTTGTGACGACGAAGCCTCCATGTCACCTTGTCGTGGACCCCATGGTGAATATGCATTGCCTCCCTGGAAAAGTATCAGGTACTCCCACCCCTTGGGTGCTCCCAGTGCACCGATGCCAAAAAACATTTAAAAAGTGTTTGAAAAATTCTGAAAAAAAGTTAGCACAATCACAACAATGATGTATCTTGTCACAAAATTTTAAATCAAAATTCAAAACATTGCTCGAGATACAAAAGTGACAAACATGACATCAATGTGATAATGGGCCAAATCTAAAGCCCAACTTATGTTATGTACTATTTACTGTGGAATTTGTCATTTTTGTATCTCGAGCAATGTTTCGAATTTTGATTTGAAATTTTGTGACAAGATGCATCAATGTTGTGTCAATGTGCTAAGTTTTTTTTCAGAATTGTTCGAATATTTTTTTAAAAAAAATCGGCATTGGTGCACTCGGAGCACCCCAAAGGGTGGGAGTACCTGATATTCTCCCTTGCCTCCCTTTTGGGTCCTTGGCCGCGAGGTGGAAGAAACCACCCTTCCTCCAATGTCATAATGCATAGATTCAAGTATTGGCATCTTTAGTTTTTGCTCCACAAGTTTCCCTCATGATTGAATCATATGGTGGCTTAATTTTAGTTCTAGGGAAGTGTTCCATACCTTTTTTAGAGGAAACTGAAATTTAATATTCCCGTCTTTCATATCACTCACGGCACCAATAGTTCGCAAAAGTAGTCACCAAATATTATAGGACAAGACGAACTGCAATTGATATCAAGCACAATAAATTCTATGGGCGCATAATTCATATTTGCAAGAATAAGAACATCATTAATTCTTCCCAAAGGCTTTTTAATAGTAGAATCCGCCAAGTGCAAATTAAGAGAACATTCTTCAATATTAGTAAAACCAAGCACATCATAATGAGATTTCAGAATTGTAGAAACACTAGCACCTAAATCACATAAAGCATTGCACTCATAATTTTTGATCTTGACTTTAATGGTGGGTTCCCATTCATCATAATTTTCTAGGAATTGAAATCTCTAACTCCAACTTTTCTTCTAGAGCTTTTAGCATGGCGTCTACAATATGTTTAGTAAAAGCTTTATTTTGTTCATATGCATTGGGTGAATTTATCATGGATTGAAACAAAGAAATACACTCAATCAAAGAACAACTATCATAATTAAAGTCTTTGTAATCCAAAAGAGTGGGTACATCACTAGTTAAAGTTTTGACCTCTCCACCCGCTTTTATCAAAAATTTCAACAGGATTTTCTCCCTCTGAACTATGGGGACGCCTTCTAGCTAAAGTTGACTCTTATTCAATCCCCTTATCATCAGGTTTAATATTACTAAGCAAGAAATCAATAGAAGAAACACCAATCATTTTAACATCTTCATCATTACTAAGAAAGCAATCGGTAGAAAATGCTCTTTCTAAAAATTCTCTTTTAGCTCTAAGCATAGCCGTTCTTTTCTTACTTTCATCCATGGAAACATACAAAGCTTTAATTGATTCGTTGACATCAACGTTAGGTGGGAAATTTTAATATTGATATTTTCTACATCATGTGAAATTCTATCAATGCTCCTGGACATATCATCAATCTTATTCAACTTTTCTTCTATCGTAGTGCTGAAACTTTTTTGCGCATTGATAAATTATTTAATATTACTCTCAAGATCAGAGGGCATCCTACTATTATTATAAGAAGAATTACCATAGGAATTGCCATAGTTATTAGAGGAAATTCCACGAAAAGGCCTAGGATTAAAATTGCCTCTATAAGCATTGTTATTAAAATTGTTTCGCGAAACAAAATTCACATCTACGGAATCACTATTTTGCTCAATCAAAGTAGATAAGGGCACACCATTAAGATCAATAGGAGAATTCTTACTAGCAATCAATTTCATAAGTGCATCAACTTTTTCACTCAAAGTACTAATTTCTTCAACCGAATTAACTTTTTTTACTAGTAGGAGCTCTTTCAGTATGCCATTGTGAATAATTTGCCATAATATTATCAAGCAATTTAGTGGCTTCACCTAAAGTAATTTTCATAAAAGTACCACCCGCGGCGAAATCTAAAAGATTTCTAAAAACAAAATTCAATCCCGCATAAAAATTTGTATAATCATCCATAGATTTAAACCATGAGTAGGACAATTTCTCAGCATTAATTTCATTCTTCCCAAGATTATGCAACATGTTCATGCTCAAGTTGCTTGAAACTCATGATTTGATTTCTAAGGGAGCTAATTTTCGCGGGCGGAAAATACTTAGTAATAAAAGCATCTTTGCACTTATCTCAAGAATCAATACTATTGCGAGGCAAAGATGAAAAGCAATTTTTTGCATGATCCCTTAAAGAGAAAGGAAATAGTTTAATTTCACAATATCATTATCCACATTTTTTTATTTTGCATATCACGCAATTCTATGAAAGTGTTTAGATGGGATGCGGCATCCTTATTGGGAGTATCGGAAAATTGCTCTTTCATAACAAGGTTCAACAAGGTGGCATTAATATCATAAGGCCTTGTACAATGCAAGGTGCTTAGAGAAATAAACCAGGTTTTTCTTAAACACCGGCGCTTATTTGTACATGGTAGACGCTTAATTAGGCGTCTCTTCTATAAAAATAGGCACCGGTGCTTCAGAAAAACCCGGTTTATTTTTCTAAGCACCTCCCTAAGCATCTAGCATTGTACAAGGCCTAAGATTCCACACTAGTGGCGGGAGGAGCAATCAGAGTACTAATAAAATTATTATTATTATTATTATTGGAAAAATCACACAATTTGGTATTTTCTTGAGACATCGTGACTACGCAAACAAGATTGCAAGCAAACAAGAGATCTAACAAAAAAAGGCCAACGAAAAGAAGGCAAATATTTTTGTATTTTTCTAAAAACGTTTTAGAAGTGGGGGAGATGAAAACGAGAGGCAAATGGAAAATAAAGTAATTGCAAGGAGATGAGATTTGTGATTGGGTACCTGATAGTTCTGGACTTGATCCTCCCCAGCAACGGCGCCAGAAATTCTTCTTGGTTGCTTGTATCTGCGTTGGTATTTCCCCCGAAGAGGAGATGATGATGCGGCACCACAACGGTAAGTATTTCTCTCAGTTATGAAACCAAGGTATCAATCCAGTAGGAGGATCCACCAAACTATGTAGGCAGTACCTTCACACAAATAACAAAAACTTGCAACCTAACGCGTAAGAGAGGTTGTCAATTCCTCCTCGGTATTGAGATATATTAGATTGTATGAGATTGAATAAATAGATCTAAAAAACCACAAAATAAAATAGGTAAATAAAAAGTGCATCAAGGTATTTTTGGATTTTTGGATTAATAGATCTGAAAACAACATGATAGGAAATAGACCCGGGGGCCGTAGATTTCACTAGAGGCTTCTCTCAAGAAAATAGCACACGGTGGGTAAACAAATTACTGTTGGGCAATTGATAGAAAAGCAAATAATTATGAAGATGTCCAAGGCAATGATCATGTATATAGGCATCACGTCCAAGATTAGTAGACCGAAACGACTCTACATCTACTACTATTACTCCACACATCGACCGTATCCAGCATGCATCTAGTGGTTCATGAAGAAACGGAGTAATGCGATAAGAATGATGACATGATGTAGAAAAGATCTATTCATGTAGAAATAGACCCCATCTTTTTATCCTTAATGGCAACGATACATGTGTGTCATGTCTCCTTCTGTCACTGAGATTGAGCGCCGCAAGATCGAGCCCATCACAAAGCACCTCTTCCCATGGCAATAAAAATCAATCTAGTTGGCCAAACCAAACCAAAGTTTTGGAAAAGAAATACGAGGCTATAACAATCATGCATATAAGAGTTCAACAAAGACTCGAATAATATTCATAGATAGATCTGATCATAAACTCATAATTCATCGGATCCCAACAAACACACCGTAGAAAAGAGTTACATCAAATAGATCTCCAAGAACATCGAGGAGAACATTGTATTGAGGATCAAAAAGAGAGAAGAAGCCATCTAGTTACTGCCTACGGACCCGTAGGTTTGTGGTAAACTACTCACACATCATCGGAGGAGCACTAATGAGGATGATGAACCCCTCCGTGATCGTTTTCCCCTCCGGCAAGGTGCCAGAAAAGGGCTCTAGATTGGATCTGATGGTTCTAGAACTTGTGGCGGTGGAAACTATGATCTCTCGACTCCCCTAGGGTTTTGGAATATTTGGGTATTTATAGAGCTGAGAGGCACTGAAAAAGCCTCACTGTCGGTGTCAAAACCGGCGGATCTCGGGTACGGGGTCCCGAACTATGCGTCTAAGGCGGATGGTAACAGGAAGCAGGGGACACGATGTTTTACCCAGGTTCAGGCCCTCTTGATGGAGGTAAAACCCTACGTCCTGCTTGATTTATTCTTGATGATATGAGTATTACAAGAGTTGATCTACCACGAGATCGGAGAGAGTAAACCCTAGAAGCTAGCCTATGGTATGATTGTATCTTGTCCTACGGACTAAAACCCTCCAGTTTATATAGACACCGGAGGGGGCTAGGGTTACACAAGGTCGGTTACAAAGGAGGAGATATACATATCCATATTTCCCAGCTTGCGTTCCACGCCAAGTAGAGTCCCATCCAGACACGGGACGGAGTCTTCAATCTTGTATCTTCATAGTCTAACAGTCCGGCCAAATGATATAGTCCGGCTGTCCGGAGACCCCCTAATCCAGGACTCCCTTAGTAGCCCCTGAACCAGGCTTCAATGATGATGAGTCCGGCACGCAGTGTTGTCTTCGGCATTGCAAGGTGGGTTCCTCCTCCAAATACACCACGGAAGAATTTGAATACAAGAATAGTGTCCGACCCTACAAAATAATTTCCACATACCACCGTAGAGAGAATAATATTTCCACAAATCTAATCTGTTGACATGTTTTGGCAACATGACATCATGTCATGGCCCGGTGATTATTCGAACCATTTTTCTTTAACCAGCCCCGCACATAACGCGAGGCGGTTTCTTGACACGTCTTGTCAAAGTAGAGATCGTGTCCCCCTTATTACGGGATTCTCATCAATACGGGCCCAACCGTGCCATCAATTACGGCGTTTGGGGGATAAGCGAGTTTTACTAGGCTAGTGGGGGCGCATAGTTTCGTCCTCCCTTATAAAGGGATAAGGTTTAACCTTCTTCTTCCCACGCCTTCTTCCTCCTTGCTCATCCATTCTCGCGCACTCGAGCTCCAATGCCCAAGTCCTTATCCTTCTCCTCAACCTTCTCCAAACATGTCCGGAGCGGGAGGCAAGTGGATGGCTTCCTCTGTTACGGAGGGACACATCAAAAAGCTGCGCAGAGCCGGATACTTAGCCGCGGATATCGCGCATCGGCTGCCAGCTGCGGGGCAGATCGTTCCTACCCCGGAACCCCACGAGAGGGTGGTTTTCTTCCATCACTTCCTCCGCGAACTGGGGTTTCCCGTCCATCCATTCGTCCGCGGCCTGATGTTCTACTACGGGTTGGACTTTCATGATCTGGCCCCGAATTTCATCCTCAACATCTCGGCGTTCATCGTTGTGTGCGAGGCTTTCCTCCGCATCCGGCCCCACTTCGGTCTGTGGCTGAAGACCTTCAATATCAAGCCGAAGGTGGTGGGGGGCCAACAAGCGGAATGCGGTGGAGCCATGGTGGGCAAGTTGCCCAACGTTATATGGCTCGAAGGCTCCTTCGTGGAGACCACAAAGGGGTGGCAATCGGCATGGTTCTACATCACCGAGCCGCGTGACACCAACTGGGTGGCGGCCCCCGAATTTCGATCCGGATTCCCCACGCGGCTCACCTCCTGGAAAGAGAAGGGCCTGTCCTGGGGTTCATCGGTGGAGCTGGACGGACTCCAGAAGTGTATCCGGAATATGACAAGCAAGAAGCTCAAGCTTGTCAACATAGTCCAAGTCATGCTCTTTCGCCGGATCCTCCCGTGTCAACAACGGGATTTTAACTTATGGGAGTTCGACCCGGCCCGGCACCAAACTCTGAGCGAGCTCTTCGACACGACGCACAAAGACGTCTGGAGGGTTCTATTCAAGGGCGCCAAGGTCCCTCCCTCTCTGAAAGTGCAACTATCCCTAGGTGGTTTTGGTAATTCATAACAACATATAGCTCATTGAGCTAATGCTATTCCAAGATGATTATTTCAGGAAAGCTCAATGATTGGCATGGCATGGATGGTGAAAGTGGAACCCTCAAAATGCTAAGGACAAAGGATTGGCTCTAGCTCATATGCTCAAGACTCTTCATTTTACATTTTAGTGGTCCAAGATCACATTGAGTCCATAGGAAAAGCCAATACTATCAAGGAGGGATGAGGCGTTGCTTAATGAGCCTCTTGCTTCAAGTGCTTAATGATATGCTCCAAAACCCTCAACTACTTTCTCATATCCACTCTTGACCTAAACCCAAAGCCAAACTCAGTCATACCGATTCTTTCAATCCGGCGCCACCGAGTTTCACTTGTCATAGCCATTGCCAAACCCTAAGCAAATCGGTTCTACCGATAGGGATCTCGGTCTCACCGAGATGGGATTGCAATCTCTCTGTTTCCTTTTCGTAACTTTTCGGTCTCACCGAAAGAGCGGATCGGTCCCACCGAGATTGCAATGCAAACTCTCTGTTTCTTTTTTGTAACTTTTCGGTCTCACCGAAAGAGCAAATCGGCCCCACCGAGTTTGCCTGACCAACTCTCTGGTTAGCTAATTACCAAAATCGGTCTCACCGAGTTTGTGTAATCGGTCTCACCGAGATTACGTTATGCCCTAACCCTAACCATATCGGTCCTACCGAGTTGCATGTCAGTCCCATCGAGATTGGTAAATTGTGTAACGGTTGGATTTTGTGTGGAGGCTATATATATACCCCTCCACCTCCTCTTCATTCATGGAGAGAGCCATCAGAACACATCTACACTTCCAACTCATATGTTCTGAGAGAGAACCACCTACTCATGTGTTGAGGCCAAGACATTCCATTCCTACCATATGAATCTTGATCTCTAGCCTTCCCCAAGTTGCTTTCCACTCAAATCTTCTTTCCACCAAATCCAAATCTCGTGAGAGAGAGTTGAGTGTTGGGGAGACTATCATTTGAAGCACAAGAGCAAGGAGTTCATCATTAACACACCATTTGTTACTTCTTGGAGAGTGGTGTCTCCTAGATTGGCTAGGTGTCACTTGGGAGCCTCCGACAAGATTGTGGAGTTGAACCAAAGAGTTTGTAAGGGCAAGGAGATCGCCTACTTCGTGAAGATCTACCGCTAGTGAGGCAAGTCCTTCGTGGGCGATGGCCATGGTGGGATAGACAAGGTTGCTTCTTCGTGGACCCTTCGTGGGTGGAGCCCTCCGTGGACTCGCGCAACCGTTACCCTTCGTGGGTTGAAGTCTCCATCAACGTGGATGTAGGATAGCACCACCTATCCGAACCACGGGAAAAACATCCGTGTCTCCAATTGCGTTTGAACTCTACAAACCCTTCCCTTTACATTCTTGCAAGTTGCATGCTTTACTTTCTGCTGCCAATATACTCTTTGCATGCTTGCTTGAATTGTGTGATGATCGCTTGACTTGTCCTAAAATAGCTAAAATCTGCCAAGAACTAAAATTGGGAAAAGGTTAAGTTTTTATTTGGTCAAGTAGTCTAATCACCCCCTCTAGACATACTTTCGATCCTACAAGTGGTATCAGAGCTTTGGTCTCCATTTGCTTTGATTTCCATAGCTTTTGGTGGTCATAGCCTTGGTTTCACAGCCTAGGAGAGTATGGCGTCTAGCGAGGGAAATTATCACCGTAGAGGTCCTTACTTCGATGGTACTAATTTTGCTAGTTGGAAGCATAAAATGAAAATGCATATTCTTGGACATAACCCCGCTGTTTGGACTATTGTGTGTGTTGGTTTGCAAGGTGACTTCTTTGATGGGAGAGAACCAAACCGTGAAGCTACCGCGGATGAGTTGAAGATGTTGCAATATAATGCTCAAGCTTGTGATATTCTCTTCAACGGATTGTGCCCCGAAGAATTCAACAAAATCAGCCGTCTTGAGAATGCAAAGGAAATTTGGGACACTTTGATTGATATGCACGAAGGTACCGACTCCGTCAAGGAATCCAAATTGGATGTGCTTCAAAGTCAACTTGACAAGTTCAAAATGAAGGATGGCGAAGGTGTCGCTGAAATGTACTCTAGGCTTGCTCTCATCACAAATGAGATTGCCGGCTTAGGAAGTGAAGAGATGACCGATAGATTCATCATCAAGAAGATTCTAAGAGCCTTGGATGGAAAATATGATACCGTGTGCACATTGATCCAAATGATGCCCAACTACAAAGATCTCAAGCCAACGGAAGTAATTGGAAGAATTGTTGCTCATGAGATGTCACTTAAGGATAAAGAGGAACTTCACAACAAATCAAGTGGTGCCTACAAAGCCTCATGTGAAGCCCCTACATAATCAAGTGAGAAACAAAACTTCAATGAAGAATTGAGCTTAATGGTGAAAAACTTCAACAAGTTCTACAAGAGTAGAAGCAAAGATAGAAGCTCCAAGCCAAGGTCCTACAATGACAAAAGGTCTTCTAGTCGAGAGTGAAACTGCTACAATTGTGGAAGACCCGGACACTATTCCAATGAGTGTACGGCTCCCTACAAGAGAAGAGAAGACTCTCCAAAAAGAAGAAGCAAAAGAGAAGAATCACCACCAAGAGAGAGAAGGAGTAGAGATGATCGTTATGAACGAAGATACTCACGGAGAAGCAAGGATTTGGGAAGGAAGGAAAAGTCATCAAGGAGCTACACAAAACAAAGACATCAAGCTCATATTGGTGAATGGGTATCGGCTCCGACTCCGACAGCCACTCCGAGAGAAGTTATCACTCCGATCCCGAATATACTCAAGATGAAGGTGTTGCCGGTCTAGCACTTGTGTCAACCAACTCCTACGATATATTTGACTCACCAAATGAAGGAATTGGAAGATTCTTCATGGCCAAAGGTCCTAAGGTAACACACCCTGAGTATGTTGATTTTAATAGTGATGAAGATGACTTGTTAGGTGATGATGATTTACTTGTTGACAGCTCTAGTGATGAATACTATGATGAAACGTCAATTAATCATGCTAATCAAGATGAAACGAATGACAATGATAAGGAGAAGATTGAGGCTCTAACTAAAGAACTAAACACTCTTAAGTTAGCTCATGAAACTATCTTCGAAGATCATCGAGAACTTTTAAGAGCTCATGAGAAGTTACGCTTTGAAAAGCTCAATCTTGAGCAAGAGCATGAGTTTTTAAAGGCAATCAATGATGATCTCCGCAAGAAAAGTTCTTCTTACATTGCCAAGCATTTACTCTTATCCACTTACATGCCTCAAGTCAAGTCTAGTAACAAGAACAAGAAAGATTCTTCCTCTAGTAGTAACAATGATCATGCTAAATCCAATATTGTTGCTTCTAGTAGTTCTCTTGATTCCACTAATGATTCTCTTAGCCAAGTTACACTTGAGCAAGAAAATAGCTTATTGAAGGGAATTATAGAGAAAGGAGTGTACAAAAGCCTTGCCGGGAGTAAGCAATTCGAGGAAATTGTGCGCAAGCAAGGAAGGCACCGGAAGAATCAAGGTGTTGGTTTTGAACGAAAGTTCAATGCCAATGGAGTTGAGTGGGAAGAAGATCAATACCCCAAGACAAAGTTTGTTCCTCAACAAGAGAAGTATGATACTTCCTTCAAGGAGACACAAGCTCAAGATGATCCTCCACCACAAGACTACAAGCAAAAAGGCAAGGACAAGCTTCAAGAGGAAATTGATGCATTTGAAGAAACTCCTAAGACCTTAGTCAAGTGGATTCCCAAGACCACTTCAAGTTCCACTTCATTAAGTACGACTACAACTCCAAGGATTCCCATCAAGATGGTGTGGATCCAAAAGAAGAAGAACTAGAGAGTTCTTGAGGGTGACTCCGCCAACATACTTCACTCTTATCATTTTGGCAAGAACAAGTGCAATCAACTTCCACATCTTGTACTAGTTCAAGGAGTCACAAACCCTCTTGTTGGTAAGACAAGGGACAAGGTAACCTAAAATTTTTCATGCACATCATCTGTGTGCATCACTCTATGTCTATGGATATCCTTGTTTGTTCCTTGTGGGACTAACCCATGTAGGTATTGAAAGTGCAATTCACTCAAATGGATAGCTCCAAGTGATCTACATCAACATTGAGCATCCACATCTTCAACATCTACATGAAGTCGTCATTGACAAAACCCAAGGTTAGTTCATCCCTCTTAAGGGGGATATCACATCTAGGGGGAGCTTTACTCTAAGACTTGAGCTAAAGCAACTCTAAAGATGTGAACACAACAATGCTTTATGTAAAAGTGGTAACCCCACTTGAGCTTAAACGATGAGTATGACCTATGATCAAGTGTTCTCACTTGACTCCTAAGTCAATCTACTCATATATAGATGACCTAGTCATCGCCAATTGCTTGATAGATGCTAGAATTGGTTGTGCATGCTTTGTCACATATTTCAATTGCCATTTTATTGTGTGAGCATGTTGGTTGCATATTTTACTCATTCGAGGACATCCACTTGTTGTTTTTATTGTTTGGTTTTATTTCCTTTTGCCAAGTGGATGGACAAGAATGCCTAAGAACCTCCTCTAGCTATCTATGCTTTTCTCATCTCAAACTCTATTCATGCTACATCACAAAATTTGATCAAGTTAGATTAGAACCACTCTGTGTGAGGAGCACTCGGAGTCCCCGATTCGTCATAGACTTAAACTTCCAAAACCTCTTTGTGATTCTCGGTCTGACCGATATCCTACTTCGGTCCTACCGAGATCATTAAGTTGATCTGAATTTTCGATCTTGGTGCAACCGATTTGAACCATTCGGTCACACCGAGTTGTTCCACTCGGTCACACCGACAGGGTCGGGCTATATATAGTCATGGGCAAAAATTTGGAAATTTCTCCGAACCCCTTCGCCCGCGCGATAGCTCGCTCTGCCAACGTGGTCTCCGGATCGTCTCCTCGCCGCCAGCCGCCTCCAGTCGCTAGTCTCCATCGCCGTCAACGGAATTCAACCCCGCCGTTGCCGCCGTAGCGAGTCTCCGCCGAACTAGGGTATGGACTCGATCTTTGTGCTATCCCCAATCTGATTCCTAGCACATTGTGATCTTATTGTTTCTAGCCACGATTGAAACTCTCCTATCCAGTCAATACGTTCATAGAATAGGATTGATTCAAAAATTTTAGGGTTAGGTTTCCGCCGAAACCATCTCGGACCCACCGAGTTGAAAAACTCGGTCCCACCGATTTGGCTCATGCCACTGCACAAGTGAGACTCGGTCTGACCGAGAATTACTAATCGGTGTGACCGATTTTGGAACTTTGTGAAACCCTAGTAGTCTCGGTGCCACCAAACTGTGACTCGGTCTGACCAAGTTCATTAGTTTAGGTTCCAAAACTGCTTCGGTATCACCGAGTTTAAAAATCGGTAGATCCGAAATGATTTCTGTGGGAAACTAAAACTAAGATTTTGAATCATTCTTTTGCAAAAATCTCTGCATTTTGTGATGCTCATCCACTCTACCTCATCTATAAACTATTCACAGGGTCAGCAGTCAGCTTGTTCATCATGTCAGATCAGAGTGACAGCCAGAATGTGTCAGAACAGCAAGTGCACATGAGTGAGGGCACTAGTCCCTCCAGTTCTTCAGATGAAGGCAGCAGGAGCACTCCTAGCAACCTGCCAAAAGCTGCCACCAGACAAAGGAAGAAGAGAACCTCAGACTCAGAGGATGAAGACTATGTGGCAGAAGAGGAAGCAACTTCCAAGAGAGTTGTGCTCAAGAAGGAATATGGCCCAGCATAGAGCATAAAGCCAGTGATGAAATCAAAAGGCCAGCAGGTAGGCAGCCTATGCCAAAGGCCAGAGCCTCAACTCAGATTCCTGAAAAGCCTGAACCCAAAGAGGCTGCTGCAGAAGGGAAGAAGAGGAAGGAGAGGGTCAAAAAGACCACTGCTAGAGTGCTTGGGAGATCCTCAATCATGGGAGACTCTGAAGAGGAAGAGGAAGAAGAGGTTGCTGCACCAGCACCTAAGGCACCTAAGCTTATCGGTGATGCTATCAGGACAGGGGCTGCTGCATCAAAGCCCAAAGAAGCACCCAAAGCTGCCTCCAAGCCCAAGTCAGCTCCAAAGAGGAATACAAGGAGCACACCAGCTGCTGAGAAGAACAAGGCCCCAGTGCCTGACATTGCTGAGGAAGAAGAAGGTCAAGTGCTCAGGAAGCTTAAGCCCAAGATCCCAGACCACAATGATGCTCATCCTATGGCTGAGGACATGAAAATCAGAAGAGATTCAGGGCTCAGGAAGTGGAGAGAAGCAGATCCATATACTTCAAGGAGAAGAACTGCTGTTGACTACAGGTTCCACACAAAGGAACAACAGGACTTCTATGAGACCATTTTGCTTGATAAGAAGCCCATTGTTTGTGACATGAGATGGGTTGATTGGGAGTACATCAAGGACAATGAAGAGCACTATCCTGGAGTGTATGACAGCTTCAATGCTTGTGGAGTAGCAGACTTTGTTGGGCAGAAGCTCACAAGATGGAACGAGGAGCTCATTATGCAATTCTACTCCACAACACACTTCTATCCAGATGGTAGGATAATGTGGATGTCTGAAGGCACTAGATACCAATCTACAGTTGCTGAATGGGCTCAGCTGATCAATGCCCCAGAAGAGCAGGAAGATGACTTGGATATCTATGCCAAGAAGAAGATGGATCACAATTCCATGTCAAACATGTACAAGGAGATCCCAAATGAAGCTCTTGAAACTTTTAAGTTTGGCTCAATGCATTATCTTCTGTCAGGGCTGCCAACTATCAACTGGATCCTAAGGCACACTCTGTTGCCCAAGTCAGGTGATCACAAGATGATCATAGGCCATGCAATAAATTTGCTTCATATATTTGATGTGCCACAGAAGTTCAAGGTGATGAGCCTCATGGTAGAGACCATTAAGAGGACAGCAGCTGATCAGAAGAGGAGCTATGGATATGCCCCACAAATTCAGGAGTTAATCAACTCAAAGATGGGCACAGGCACATACCCACTGGACAAGGAACACCTGCCCATCCATCCAGACTTTGAAGACAATCAAGTTGTGATGAATGAGAATGAACCATCATCAGTTCAAGCACAAGCAAAGAAGGAGAAGGCAAGGAAGGAGAAAGCTGCCAAGATGCCAACTCAAGAGGAGGCATCTGAGTATTTCTTGAAAACCAAACAAGAGCAGCTTGGTTACTTGATTGCATCCACACTGAGGATTGAGAAAGGACTGGCCACCCTCACTCAGAATCAACAGAGCTTAGAGAGGATCATAGAACAAAAGTTCTATGACATGGATGTCAAAGTAACAGAGATTCAGTCTGCAGTGGAGCAACTTCAAGATGACATGCAGGAGAGGAGAGGGAAGACTACAACTGATGCATTTGCCAGAGTGCCACGAGCTCCGAGGTCGACTGCAGTGCCAGTTCCTGACACCAGAGCCACTACCTCAGCTCCAGCTACAGCACCATCCCAACCAGCTCCAGCATCTACCTCAGCTTCAACTCCAACCACGTCTACAGAAGGCTTCGTCCTTGGAGTGATCGAGACTCCACCACCACCAGAAGATCAAGCCTGAGAGTCGATCTAGCACTATGCATTTTCTAGGAACTTTTTGGTAACTTGTTGCCAAAGGGGGAGAAAAATGTATAGATCATAGGCTTCGAGAGAGAGAGTGTTGCTTTTATTCTCTCTTGCTTTATTTGGTGTTTTTTTTCAAACTTTGTTTGCTTTTGTGTGAGATACTTTGATATGCTTGTGAGACATTGATGATCATGTGTTTGATCATAAGCTACACTTATGCATGCTTGATATTATCCTATCTATCTTATGTGATCATTCATTTTTCTTGGTGATGAGTGCATGTATTTAATTCTTATCATTTTGAGCGCTCCACCAAGATGTATGTGACATGGAAGGGTAACCCATGACTCTAACTCCTTGTGCATTTGCAGTCCAAAGCAAACTTTAAATATGCACAAATTTAGGGGGAGCTCTTACTTATCACATACTTCTCAAAGCAACGATATATTTCATTCTTATTATTTGTTGAAGCTTTGATCTATTTGTTGTCATCAATTACCAAAAAGGGGGAGATTGAAAGTGCAACTATCCCTAGGTGGTTTTGGTAATTCATAACAACATATAGCTCATTGAGCTAATGCTATTCCAAGATGATTATTTCAGGAAAGCTCAATGATTGGCATGGCATGGATGGTGAAAGTGGAACCCTCAAAATGCTAAGGACAAAGGATTGGCTCTAGCTCATATGCTCAAGACTCTTCATTTTACATTTTAGTGGTCCAAGATCACATTGAGTCCATAGGAAAAGCCAATACTATCAAGGAGGGATGAGGCATTGCTTAATGAGCCTCTTGCTTCAAGTGCTTAATGATATGCTCCAAAACCCTCAACTACTTTCTCATATCCACTCTTGACCTAAACCCAGAGCCAAACTTGGTCATACCGATTCTTTCAATCTGGCGCCACCGAGTTTCACTTGTCATAGCCATTTCCAAACCCTAAGCAAATCGGTTCTACCGATAGGGATCTCGGTCTCACCGAGATGGGATTGCAATCTCTCTGTTTCCTTTTCGTAACTTTTCGGTCTCACCGAAAGAGCGGATCGGTCCCACCGAGATTGCAATGCAAACTCTCTGTTTCCTTTTTGTAACTTTTCGGTCTCACCGAAAGAGCAAATCGGCCCCACCGAGTTTGCCTGACCAACTCTCTGGTTAGCTAATTACCAAAATCGGTCTCACCGAGTTTGTGTAATCGGTCTCACCGAGATTACATTATGCCCTAACCCTAACCATATCGATCCTACTGAGTTGCATGTCAGTCCCACCGAGATTGGTAAATTGTGTAACAGTTGGATTTTGTGTGGAGGCTATATATATACTCCTCCACCTCCTCTTCATTCGTGGAGAGAGCCATCAGAACACATCTACACTTCCAACTCATATGTTCTGAGAGAGAACCACCTACTCATGTGTTGAGGCCAAGACATTCCATTCCTACCATATGAATCTTGATCTCTAGCCTTCCCCAAGTTGCTTTCCACTCAAATCTTCTTTCCACCAAATCCAAATCCTGTGAGAGAGAGTTGAGTGTTGGGGAGACTATCATTTGAAGCACAAGAGCAAGGAGTTCATCATCAACACACCATTTGTTACTTCTTGGAGAGTGGTGTCTCCTAGATTGGCTAGGTGTCACTTGGGAGCCTCCGACAAGATTGTGGAGTTTAACCAAGGAGTTTGTAAGGGCAAGGAGATCGCCTAATTCGTGAAGATCTACCGCTAGTGAGGCAAGTCCTTCGTGGGCGATGGCCATGGTGGGATAGACAAGGTTGCTTCTTCATAGACCCTTCGTTGGTGGAGCCCTCCGTGGACTCGCGCAACCGTTACCCTTCGTGGGTTGAAGTCTCCATCAACATGGATGTAGGATAGCACCACCTATCCGAACCATGGGAAAAACATCCGTGTCTCCAATTGCGTTTGAACTATACAAACCCTTCCCTTTACATTCTTGCAAGTTGCATGCTTTACTTTCCGCTGCCAATATACTCTTTGCATGCGTGCTTGAATTGTGTGATGATCGCTTGACTTGTCCTAAAATAGCTAAAATCTGGCAAGAACTAAAATTGGGAAAAGGTTAAGTTTTTATTTGGTCAAGTAGTCTAATCACCCCCCTCTAGACATACTTTCGATCCTACACTCTCTCACCGAGGACCGTGGGCTAAGCACGAAGCGCCCTGCGAATCTGGTAAGTTCTGTACATCTGGTAGGACATTTACTTCCCATTGCTTAACCACGCGCAGGGTCGGAGCTCCCATGTCTGTGACAAGACTGGGTGGAGGCATCGGAGCAGATCGACTGTCCGGCCCCTCTGCCCGAAGACACCGCGGACGCTCTCCTGACGGAGATGCTTACTCCACCTCCTTACAAGGTGCCGGAGAAGACCAAGAAGAAGGCCAAGGGAACCCGAAAGAGTTCCCGGCGCCAGGTGGTATCGGACTCATCGTCCGATGACTCCTCGACGCACTCCTCCCACGAAGACGAGGAGGAAGATGAAGATGCTCCCCCTCCAGTCGGGGGAGACAAGAAAAGGAAGGCCGCCCCAACTGGGGGGGGGCAAAGGGTCCAAGAAGGGAAAGACTCTCCTTCCGGACAGCTCCACCACCGCCGCCGAAGGCGAAGACGAGTGGCTGCTCAGGGCCAAGCCCCTGGCAAAGTCGTAAGTATTAGGATACCAGAGTGACTCATAGCATCCCTTTGTTGCACTGCTTCTCCTAATGCCGAATATAATTATGCAGACCGCCTCAAGCCCATATCGACGTATCTTCGTCGGACAGCTCCTTGGATTCATCGGATATGGATAGCGATCCACTTCCGACCGCCACCTCCCCTTGCCCTACGGACAATGCCGAGGTATTGTCTCAAGAGGCGCCGGGTCAAGGGGAGACAGTCCCCGAGGCGAATCAAGGCGACCTTACAGACTGCGGAAGCAAAGGGAGTAAGGCTCCCGAGGGCTCCGAGTTCGGCCCTTAGTTGAACACCGCGCTGGAACCTCTAGTGGTTCCGGATTCGGGCAGGCGGCCTCCTTCCAAAAGGGGCAAGACGCTTGTGCCGGTGACCTCTGTCCACCCAGAGGCACCGGACAACCTGCTGGGAGCGCTTCGCGGCGCTTCCATCCACGAAGAGCACCGCACTATTATGAGTGCGGTGATCAAGAAGGTTCAGTCTGTATGCCAGCCTGACAGGCTTTGAGGTAAGTGTTTAAAATATAGGAAAAATATTACCGCATAGACAGTAGCCCCCGATGCTCTGTTTGGTGTTCACAAAGAAAACCCGAATAGAGGATCAAATAATATCTGTAGGAGTCTAATAAAAGTATGTCTATATGCGTATGCAGGCTTCGCTGCTGACCTCTGCCGCACTGACTGCGAAGGTCGCCGCATTGAAGCAGGACCTCGAGGGGTCCGAGAAAGAGGTCGGCCTTGCTAAGAGGCAGCTCGAGGAGAACAAAGGTAAGTAATACCTAGTCTATATATATATATATATAAAAGATGCGATTGAGAAATGACAGGATCATCATGAATGTGCCAGGGGCCACGACCGAAGTGGCGACCTTGAAGCAAGCACTGTCCGAGGCCGAAAACAAAGCGGCTAAGGAGCGCACCGAGCGGGAAAGGCAAGAGGCTCAGGTGGGTGAGGTGCAGCAAGAGCTCCAAGCTCTCGTGACGAAGCACGAGGCGTTGGAGCTTGACTCGAAGACGCGAGAGTCTGAGCTTGCCGCGGGCCTTGAGAGCGCGAAGAATGCCAAGGCCGAAGCCCAAAAGGCCCTCCAGGAGATTGATGCGATGAGGAAGATAGTGGCGGGTAAGGCATTTAATATGCAAAGCAAGCATGTGAAGGTAAATTACTTGTTACTTACCCGAGTTCGGAGCTCTCCAGGAGCATTTGCAGATTTGCCCCGCAGCGTGTCGGATGCCGCAACTTTTTACCAGGCCGAGGAGGGAAGCTCAACGGAGAATCTGTTCTGGTCTCAGTATACTGGGACCGAACACCCGGTGCCTATGAGCGACCAGCTGAAGCAACTGGTCGAGCTGCACAAGGTGGCCGAACAGGCCATGAAGGGCTTCATTGTCCAGATGTGGCCTGGCGACGCCCTTCCCAACAGCTACTTCGGCCTGGTGAGGCAGCTGGTAGATGCCTGCCCATGGCTGGAAGTCATCAAGCGGTCCGTCTGCATCGAAGGTGCGCGCCGAGCTTTCGCCCGTGTGAAGGTGCACTGGGCCAAGATGGACGCTGTGAAGCTGGTGAAGGAGGGGCCACCGCAGGGCAAGGAGCATCGCAACCCCGAGATGTACTATGAGGGTGTCCTGAAGGGTGCCCGTCTTGTAGCGGATGAGTGTACTAAAGATGTAATATTTGAATGAATTTGCTCGCGTGATCCTGTATGATGAAAACTTGTTCATATGCGCTATGCAACACTTGTTTGAATTTAAAATATTACCTTCTGTTCGGCTGTTTATCAAATCTGAGAGATGGCTAGTCGTCGGCTTCTGCCCCCATGCCACAAGTGCTGGGGTGTTCGGGATAAACCTGAGCACTCTTGTTCATATTTTTGGGTCCTTCGAGGGAGGTGCTCAGCACAACGAACAAGGCAATCGGACTATAATGCTTTATCACTCTCACTTAGCCATAGAATTCTATAATTTTAAATTTTGGTGAAGCCCCTGGTATTCGGAAGGCCGAATTCGGGGCGCTATACACGCCTTAGGCCGGACAGAGCCGACTCCTCGCTCTAAGCGGCATAAGTCTTTAGGGACTCGAAACCTCGCGAACAGCGAACAGTCTCTCGTATTATCATGACAGTCAGTTTTAGCTTTCTCTACTGAGGTGATTAGCCCAGCAGAACCGGGGCACAATCGCAGTAGTTCCCAGTGCTAACTTAGCCGATATAGCAGAACGTAAGGTACCAAAACATGGGAGCCGGGCAAACCCAACTATGGACCCAAGACATGATTCGGAGCTGATGCATATAATGCTATAAGTTCGGGGTGCCGCACTGTCGAAAGTGTTCGGACTTCCCACGCCGTATTATGGGGTATGCTTAAGCCCCTAGCGTATTGGCCGTACCAAAGTGTACAGGTGATGGATGTCATGAATGAACATATATACATATAAAAAAGAAGAATGCAATAATAGTCTTAATGATATGCATTGTTTATTAAAAAAAGGTGCGTTAAAGCAACACGATACAAGTAGTGCGATAAGAAAAAAGTGGCACTATTTGACATGTCCCCTCCAAGGGCAAGCTGAGGAATATTATTGAAAGTAGGTATTTCACTCATTATCAGAGACCACCTGGGAATTCCATGACGCGACATAGCTTTTTGCCTCCTTGGTTGTTGTATCGTGTGTCTGGCAAACATACTGTCGGACGGTGTTTCCAGAGAGTAAAGTCCTGAAAGAGAGAAAAAATAATAAGGCGGGAAGCCCCTAGTGCGGTTGAGCCGCGTCTTGGGGCGTGCTGTAGTCGTGCCCCCCTCCCCACCTGTGCCCATGGTATTTTCAATGCGTAATTATGTACGCGAGGCACAGATTTCGCCGTTTGGCTGGGATTGGGGTGGGGGCCGCATTGCTATGCGAGCTCGGAACGTGCCAGGCGGTCTTGTTGCCGATTACTCCGGGCGCGCTTGAAGGTGTCCAGGTCCGGAATCGCCGAACTGGTGGATTGCCTTAAGAGGCTGCTTTGCGCTTCTGCTGCGAGGGCTGCAGTGTGCTCCTCCGTGCGGAGAGAGCGCTCTATGTTTCCATTGACTATGATGACCCCCCGAGGTCCTGACATCTTGAGCTTGAGATATGCGTAATGCGGTACCACATTGAATCTCGCAAATGCGGTTCGCCTGAGCAGTGCATGATAGCCACTGCGGAACGGGACTATATCGAAGATTAACTCTTCGTTTTGGAAGTTATCCGAGGATCCGAAGACTACTTCCAGTGTGACTGAGCCTGTGCAATGGGCCTCTACACCTGGTATGATGCCTTTAAAGGTCGTTTTTGTGGGTTTGATCCTTGAGGGGTCTATGCCCATTTTGTGCACCGTGTCTTGGTAAAGCAGGTTCAGGCTGCTGCCGCCATCCATAAGGACTCGTGTCAGGTGAAATCCGTCAATGATTGGGTCTAAGACCAGTGCGGCGAATCCGCCATGACGGATACTAGTGGGGTGGTCCCTACGATCGAAGGTGATCGGACAGGAGGACCAAGGGTTGAACTTTGGGGCGACTGGCTCCAACGCATATACGTCCCTGAGCGCACGCTTCTGCTCCCTCTTGGGGATGTGGGTTGTGTATATCATGTTCACCATCCGCACTTGTGGAGGGAACCTCTTCTGTCCTCCGTTGTTCGGCTGCCGGGGCTCCTCCTCGTCATTGCTATGTGACCCCTTATCTTTGCTTTCGGCATTTAACTTGCCGGCCTGCTTGAACACCCAACAATCCCTGTCGGTGTGGTTGGCTGGCTTGTCGGGGGTGCCGTGTATTTGACACGAGCGATCGAGTATATGGTCCAAACTGGACGGGCCCGAAGTGCTTCTTTTGAATGGCTTTTTTCGCTAACCGGGTTTAGAGCCTTTGAATCCGGACTGTCGTATCCTCGGTATTGTCGCTGTTAATGCGGCGCTTATGTTTGTTGCGACGTGACCTGCCGTTGCCGTCCTTAGTATCCGAAGTACCATGGTTCTTTGATATGTTATTGCTGCGAGCCAACCAGCTGTCCTCTCCCGCACAAAACCGGGTCATGAGTGTTGTGAGGGCTGCCATAGATTTCGGCTTTTCCTGGACAAGGTGCCGGGCGAGCCATTCGTCGTGGATGTTGTGCTTAAAAGCTGCTAGGGCCTCTGCATCCAGACAGTCGATGATTTGATTTTTCTTTGTTAGGAACCGTGTCCAGAATTGCCTGGCCGATTCCTCTGGCTGCTGAATTATGTGGCTCAAGTCATCGGCATCTGGTGGTCGCACATAAGTGCCCTAAAAGTTGTTGAGGAATGCGGCTTCCAGATCTTCCCAACAGCCAATGGACTCTGCTGGCAAGCTATTGAGCCAATGCCGAGCTGGTCCTTTGAGTTTGAGTGGGAGGTATTTGATGGCGTGTAGGTCATCACTGCGGGCCATGTGGATGTGCAGGAGGAAATCCTCGATCCATACCGCAGGATCTGTTGTGCCGTCGTATGATTCTATATTTACGGGTTTGAAACCCTCTGGGATTTGATGATCCATTACTTCGTCTGTGAAGCATAAGGGGTGTGCGGCGCCTCTGTCCTGGGCTATATCGCGACGCAACTCAAATGAATCTTACCCGCTGTGTTCGGCCCGGCCAGACTTACTTTTACTGTATCCGGCATGACAATTATCGTCTCGCATAGTGGCGCACCCTCATGACCGTAGATCGATCTTGCATGTTTTTCTTTGTCCTCCAATACGTCTCGCGGGTCTGGCGTATTTCCCCATGCCTTTTTATTTGAATGGCGTCGGGGTGCGGGCTGAACTTTTGGCTGGAATGCCTCTCTGTCGCGGCCACGAGGTGGCCGATCAGCCGCGTCATACACCGGGGATGTAGGTTTTGGTGCTTCCTCCTCCAGTCGGGGTAGCAACCTGCATTTTGGGTAACTCTTGGAGGGACGTTCAAGTTTATATTCCTCGGCCGCAAGGACTTCAGTCCATCTGTCAGCTAGCAAATCTTGATCAGCTTGAAGCTGCTGCTGCTTTTTCTTAAGGCTATTTGCCGTGGCTATAAGTCGGCGCTTGAAGCGCTCTTGTTCGACGGGATCCTCAGGCATGACGAATTCGTCATCGTCGAGGCTTGCCTCGTCTTCGGAGGGAGGCATGTAATTATCATCCTCCGCCTCTCCGTCTACCGCTCTCTCGGGAGGGCTGGTTTCTCCATCCTCCTGCTCTAAATCTTGCTGGAGGGGATTGTTGTTGTCTTCGGCACCGTCCGGAGTGCTATTATCTCTGGTGCCGGTATCACCGCTTTTGCCTTGGCGGGACTTAGAGTGGCGCCGCTGACGCCGGCGCTTAGGTTGCTTATTGGAGGGGTCATCCTCCGCTGTCTCATCGCCATTGCCTTCTTTGGGTGTGTCCGCCATGTATATGTCATATGATGAGGTGGCTGTCCAGTGCCCTGTGGGCAGTGGTTCCTCTTCGTCTCCCTCATCGTCGTCCATACCGTCGATGTCTTCGGAACCGAAGTCGAGCATGTCGGTTAAGTCATCGACAGTGGCTATTAAGTGGGTGGTGGGTGGGCGGCGAATTTCTTCGTCATCCACATCCCAATCCTGTCGGACGTAGTTCGGCCAGGACCCTCCTGACAAGGAGAGAGACCTTAATGAGTTCAGTATGTCACCGAAGGGCGAGTGTTGAAAGATATCCACGGACGTAAACTCCATGATCGGCGCCCAATCAGATTCGATAGGAACGGGCGCAGGTGCTTCGGAGGCTGTGGCCGGGGAAGAATCCAGTAGTTCGGCATCACGGCTCCCGTGAAAGGTAAGGTCCATCCTCGGCTCGAACGCCACTGAGAGTACGGCGTCCGTGGCGGGGTCTATCCACCCGTCCATGGATGGTGCGGTCAGCTCCGGATTGAGGGTCGAGCAGTCATCGGTGCGATCTCCTGAACACTATCCGATGGCAGAGCTAAATCATGCTCATCGAGACCGTGTAGCGCACTCGGCAGGGGCTTGAATCCGTCGAAGATCAAGTCTCCGCGGATATCGGCCGTGTAGTTTAAGCTTCCAAACCTGACCTGGTGGCCAGGGGCGTAACTTTCGATCTTCTCCAGGTGGCCAAGCGAGTCGGCCCGCAGTGCGAAGCCACCAAATATGAAGATCTGTCCGGGGAGAAAAGTCTCACCCTAGACTGCATCGCTATCGATGATTGAAGGAGCCATCAAGCCTAATGGATACGACACAGAGGAACTCTCAATGAAAGCACCAATGTCGGTGTCAAAACCAGCAGATCTCGGGTAGGGGGTCCCAAACTGTGCGTCTAAGGCGGATGGTAACAGGAAGCAGGGGACACGATGTTTTACCCAGGTTCGGGCCCTCTTGATGGAGGTAAACCCTACGTCCTGCTTGATTTATTCTTGATGATATGAGTATTACAAGAGTTGATCTACCACGAGATCGGAGAGGCTAAACCCTAGAAGCTAGCCTATGGTATGATTGTATCTTGTCCTACGGACTAAAACCCTCCAGTTTATATAGATACCGGAGGGGGCTAGGGTTACACAAGGTCGGTTACAAAGGAGGAGATATACATATCCGTATTGCCTATCTTGCCTTCCACGCCAAGTAGAGTCCCATCCGGACACGGGACGAAGTCTTCAATCTTGTATCTTCATAGTCCAACAGTCCGGCCAAAGGATATAGTCCAGCTATCCGGAGACCCCCTAATCCAGGACTCTGTCACTCATGTAGGCCCCACTACCCACTGGGGCGTGCCTAGGGCCTCTAGCGTGCCCTGGTGCCTAGTGGGCCCCATGTGCCTCCTATTGTGCACCTCCTTGGGCTCCTGGGTGTCCTCTGGGCAAAAAAATCTCCAAAAAGTTTCGCCACATTTGGACTTCATTTGATATGGATATTCTGTGAAGTAAAAAACAAGCAAAAAATAGAAACTAGCACTAGGCACTATGTCAATAGGTTAGTCCCAAAAAATGATATAAATTTGCTATAAAATGAATATAAAACATCCAAGATTGATAATATGACCGCATGGAACAATCAAAAATTATATATACGTTAGAGACGTATGACGGCTTAATCAAATTCCATATTCTCATAATAATCAGAACAACCATTGTTTAAAACTTATAATAACATTCGCTGCATAACCCATAGGATAATGCATTACATAACTCCGAAGCAAAGTAACTATTATTTTAGTTGTAAGATAAATCAAGATAAACCAAAGACAAGACTTTGACGGTACCTAAATAGCGATCCCATCACCATTCCTGACTTCTATCATGACTTAATTTCTTCTCTCCTTGTGAGCTCTCTGTAGTCCCTGCATCGGTTTGCAAAATGAGAGCAACCGACCAGTATCAAATACTCATGACATACATAAATTTACAAGTAGAATAACATTAACTTTATATAATGATTATACCTTTACCGGAAGAACCGTTCTTCTTATCCGCCAAATACTTCTTGTAGTTATGCTTCTAGTGTCCTTTTTTACTTACAGTAGAAACATTCAGTCTATTTAGAGGCTCCGGCCTTGTTCTTCTTCTGAGACTCGGTCTTCCCGGCTTCAGTAGATTTCTTCTTCTTTGACTTGCCTTTCTTCTTGAAACTGGTGGTCTTGTTGACAATCAACACTATTTTATTCTTCTGCATTCTAGCTTTGGCAGTTTTGTCAGTGTTCTGGGAACGGGGGTCCCCAGACTTGCCTGCCTACGGCCTGCGGCGTGGCTCAAGTGGGGGCCCAGCGCGGCCCATCTTCATCAACACGAGGCTCAAGACCCTCGCGAGGGGCCAAGCCTCGCGAGGCGGACGACACGGCGCATCCTCAGGCACAGCCTCGCCAGGCTGGCTCGCGAGGAGGCGGAGAGTTCAAGGCGGGGTACCTCGCGAGGTGCCCATGACGCAAGCCATGACGACACGGGGCACCAGGCGGGTGCCAGCACGCGCAGCGTCCCTCTTTCCTCTTTCGTGCAAAGGGGGCAAGCGTATCCGCGGAGTACCGAGGCATCAGGCAAAGGTTGCCACTTCGGTGCAACGAGACCAAGACTAGGAGGACTACGAGACAGAGGTCACCATGGAGCCCAGCGCGGCGTCATCACCAGAGCCTTTGGCAGGCGAAGACTGCTTTTGTCAGGATAGATGTACTCGCTGTCCCCCTTCAAATTAGCCCGCTATTCTTGGATCCCTTCCCGCTCAATATTTGGGGAGAGGACCAGGGCCTCTATAAATAGGACTAGCCACCCACATAGCAAGAGGGTCGGTCGGGTTCGGTTCGGTTGGTTCGTTCGTTCACAAGTAGAGAGAGAGAGAGAGAGAGAGAGAGGGAGGGTGACTGAACTCTTCATAGCAGTTCATCACCACAGCCAAGAACAGACCTTCGCGAGGCTATTCTTCCTTGTATTGTTTATCCACACCAGCCCCAGGAGGCAATCCATCCACCACACACTGGAGTAGGGTATTACACCACATCAGTGGCCCGAACCAGTATAAATCTTGTGTCTTTCGTGCAGCTCTTTTAGTAGTTTAGATCCCATCGAGACGGAGAGGTTGACGGCGAGATTTCCGCGCGCACCCCAGTGTTCAAACCTTAAGGGTCTGCCGGAACCCGAAATCCGACATTTGGCACGCCAGGTAGGGGTGTGCCCGAACCCTCCAGAGGCAGCCGGTACTGTGTGTACCATGACCTCCACACCCACAACACCAACGAATGTCAAGAGCTCCGCACCGTACGAGAAGGAAGGATCGGCCGTCACCCTGACCGTGCTGACCGGGGCTATGGCCGAGGAGGAGGAAGAAACCCAGGGCGCTGGGAAGACTGCGGCCCGCGCCAGGGGTGGCGCGACCAGCCTCGCGAGGACCGTTGGCGGGACCTGCCTCGTGAGGGGGACTGGAGAGACCAGCCTCGTGAGGACCGCCCTCATGGCAACGCATGCCTGCCTCCTCTACCGCCTCCACCAAGAAGGAACGACGACCGCCATCAAGACGAGGGGGCTGGGGGCTTCCAGGAGCCGCGCGCGATCGCCTGCATCCTGGGCGGAGCTCAAGCCCTAGCCTCCCAACGTATCTTCAAGCAGTTTGCCCGCGAAGTGAATGCAGTTCTCCCCAAGCTCGAAGCAACGCGCCCCCTCAGGTGGTCGATGTGCCCCATCACGTTCAGCTCGGCAGACCAGCTCAAGTGCACAGCCACTACAGGCGTCCTCCCGATGCTCTACTCCCCAGTCATCAGCAACGTGCTGGTCACCAAGACCCTCATTGATGGCGGGGCAGGGCTCAACGTCCTGTCCGTGGAAACATTCAACAACCTCCAAGTGCCCTATGACTAGCTTCAGCCAACCAGGCCTTTCTCCGGGATCACCGACGGTTCCACAGTCCCGATCGGGCAGGTCCGCCTCCCTGTCACCTTCGGGGCTTGCGGCAACTATCGCACCGAGCTCATCGACTTCGACGTTGCCCACATCCGCCTGCCGTACAACGCCATCCTCGGGTACCCAGCGCTGGCCAAGTTCTTGGCCGTGACCCACCACGGCTACAACGTCCTCAAGATGCCAGGAAGTGGCGGCGTCATCACGGTGCCCTGTGAAGAGAAGGATGCAGTGTGTTCCCTGGAGAGAGCCTATCAGGCCGCGTCGCTGGAGGACCCAGATCGCGGAAGCAGGAGGCTTCCTGAGACCACCCCCAAGAAGAAGAAGACGTCGTCAGGCTCGGCCCCTCAGGGGGCAGGCCCCTCAGGGCCTGTGTCTGCCCAGGGGGACCCTCCTTCCATCGCATAGGAAAGCGCGCCTGGCGCCCTCCTCAGGCAGGGCTCGGGGGCTCTCACCTGGAGGGCCACCGACCTAGCCAGGGTCATGAGGGAGGCGCTTGGGCACCATGTGGAGGCGTGCTTCGCAGCACGTTTCCCTCGAGAGGGAGCCAGGCGAGAAAGATCAGACCAGCAAGAGTTCGTTGACGAGGCCATTCAAGAGCTACAGGAGACAAGGATCATGAGAGGTTGCCGCCGCTTGCCAGCCGCGGCCCCACATCCAGGCGAGGATGGTGGGCTGCACGTCTGCGTCGATGTACCAGGGCTCAATCAGATTGCCACAACGGAGCGCCTCTGGCCCTCACAAGTGGGGCGCTGCAGAGGTCCACCCCACAGCTATGTTCGCATGCCTTACGGCCTGCCGAGCATGGCTGCGGCGTACCAGCGCCTCATGAGGGGCATAGTGGAGGCTCAGGAAGACAGGCGTTCCGCGGCCTTGGCGGAGATGGAGACAGCTCGCGAGGAGTCACCAGTGCCTCCGGAGCCTCCCGAGGCCCCGGGGCCTGGGGGCTCGTGAGGATCGGCTTCTGCAGCCCGTCAAGTCTGCTGCACCAACACCACTACGCTGACGACATCCTCAGGTGACATCTTTCAAGTTTCGTTCTCAGCTGGGAGCACCCTCCCAGGGTTGCGTCACTCCCAGGCCGCGTGGGTCCGTCCCTGCGGCATGTATCTGCATTTACCTTTCTGTCGTTAGTTTGCCTTGTTGGGGGCGCCCCTCGGGCTGCATCATCCCCAAGCCGTTCGGGCCAGACCCAGCAGCGTGTATCCCCTAGCGTTTATTTCCAACTATGCATTGCCTATCACGCTTAGCTGCATGGTGCCAGTCCGCGGCATCTTCTCTTCCCATGTCGGCCACTGGCACGTTAAAGGGGGGGGGGGTGCCTGAGCATCACGACTCAGGGCTCTTACTGGCTCTCCAGCCCTCACCCTCTGGCCTTGTCCACGGCATCGCAACCTGGCATACCAGCGACGGCTGAGACAAGCTCGAGGGCCGGGACCCGAGGACGTAGAGTACCGGCATCTAACCAAATTTTGCAGGGACACATCTCAAGATACGGCCCAGTGCCGGGCGCAACCCGCCCAGAGGTAGGGCCTCGGGAGTCCCGCGCTGGCTCACGGGTGCCCAGATACGCCTCGCCTACCTCAACCAACAAGCTCTTGAGTGACTAACGATCGACTAATGGCCGCCATGGCAACACCATCTTCTTTCTGTGATGACCCTGCAGGATCCCTGGAGGGAACCGCGCAAGCCGAGGCCCTCACGAGGTTTCCTTCGCCCTCGCCCGCGCGAACCGCTTGCACGTTAAAGGGGGGGTGCCTGAGCATCACGACTCAGGGCTCTTACTGGCTCTCCAGCCCTCACCCTCTGGCCTTGTCCACGGCATCACGACCTGGCATACCAGCGACGGCTGAGACAAGCTCGAGGGCCGGGACCCGAGGACATAGAGCAGAAAGGGGAGCATAGGCGGGGAAGAAGGGGCCTCACGAGGACCTTGCCGAGCGTTTCCGCTCCTATCCACACATGGACCCAACGGCACACCTGGAACGGCCCCTGATCCTCAAGATAAGTTACCACCCACGGCACTGGCTGCTGCAGCACTACCCCCGCACCTAAAGCAACTCCGTACTAGCGACATTGCTTCCCTTTCTCACTAAGTGATGGCTGCTTGGGCGCCAAAGGGGACCTCCTGAGCATCGCGACTCAGGGGCTCTTACCGGACCTCGGGTCACTCACCTCCTGGCCTTGACCACGGCATCGCGACCTGGCATACCAGCGACGGCTGACGCCGCCTTGGGACTGGGACCTATCGGCGTAGAGCACCAAGCCCTCGTGAGGTGCGAAAGGGAAGGCTGAACTATAACGGAGTTAGCAGCTCCCTCGGATCAATGTCAAAAGGTCATACATATTAACAAACAGGACTACAGACACCTTACAAGCCCCCACGGGGCGCATTCTGATTCCTCGCAGGGAGTGGATCCTAAGGGACGCTAAACTACATGAGCTACTGCGGGAGACGCCATCATCAACAGTGGGCCGTCAGGCACCGGCGCCAACCCCATCCAGATCAGGGTTGGTGACGGCCTGACGCGTCCGCCCTGCTCCTGGAGCGGCGACGACTCGGGGGCTCGTAGCTGTCGTCGCTCGTCTCTGGAGTCGTGAAGCCTTCGCTGGAGCTGCTGGACCCTCGGGCGCCACTGCCAAGGGGGCGGTCGATGGGCCTAGCCCTCACCAGGGCGAGGTCCTGGCCGCCTCTCCCGCGGCAGCACTCCAGCCGGTGCCCGATCGCGTCGAAGACCTTGAAGAACATCACCGCCGCGCCATCATACTCCAGGTGGACTGTGAAGACGCCTCTTTCCCTGCAGACCCGGGCGATCTCCCTCCAGCCGCGGGACATGTAGACCGCGCCTGGGGCAGCGACGACGACCTCGGCCTCGGTCGCGGGGGCGTCGCAGTCGGCGTGCTGCAGCTGGAGCCCCAGAGGCCCCCCTGGAAGAACCATGGAGGCAAAGAAGGGAGGAAGGCGGATCCAGGACTGAAGAGGAGTGACAACGTGGTTCACGAACTCACGGGAGGAGCCCTCGGCATGGACTCCAGGAGGAACCACCCACGCCTTCATAACCCGACGGCGCCGACGACGGTGCTGACCGCGGGGATCAGCATCAACACCTCAGGGGCCCTCGACGTGGGCGTACAAGGGCAGCGGGAACCCCGGCGGAGCCCGCTCGCCCCAGGGCCTCGCCACCACCGGATGGTCCTAATCGTCCCGGTTGCAATGGGCGAGTCGCTTCTTTGGCGGGAGAGGGTCTGGCCCTTCTCGAGGAGCCTTTCCCTTCTCCGCTGCAGAGAATCGGCGAATCGGAGCCATCGCACCAAGACGGAGCAGGAACTGAGGCGAAGGAGAGAGCAAGAGGAGATGGACTGGACGGGCACGAGCGGTGCCATAATTATAGCCGGCGAAGGCCAACGGCCGGACTCCACAATCACAGGTAATCATAACACGTTCTGCATGCAAGGACTTGTCCAACTCGCACGATCACCAAGGCGTCATGGGAAAGCGGAGGCGCCACGTCCAATCAACCGCCACGCGGCATCCAAGGCCGCAGGCTGTTGGGGCCCGCGGCGCTTCGCCCTTGCCCTTTCGCCTCTCGGCACGGCCAAGTCCATGCGCGCCTTGGGCCCAGGGGCTACTGTCGGCGTTCTGGGAACGGGGGTCCCCAGACTTTCCTGCCTGCGGCCTGCGGCGTGGCTCAAGTGGGGGCCCAGCGCGGCCCATCTTCATCAACACGAGGCTCAAGACCCTCGCGAGGGGCCAAGCCTCGCGAGGCGGACGACACGGCGCATCCTCAGGCACAGCCTCGCCAGGCTGGCTCGCGAGGAGGTGGAGAGTTCAAGGCGGGGTACCTCGCGAGGTGCCCATGACGCAAGCCATGACGACACGGGGCACCAGGCGGGTGCCAGCGTGCGCAGCGTCCCTCTTTCCTCTTTGGTGCAAAGGGGGCAAGCGTATCCGCGGAGTACTGAGGCATCAGGCAAAGGTTGCCACTTCGGTGCAACGAGACCAAGACCAAGAGGACTATGAGACGGAGGTCACCATGGAGCCCAGTGCGGCGTCATCACTAGAGCCTTTGGCAGGCGAAGACTTCTTTTGTCAGGATAGATGTACTCGCTGTCCCCCTTCAAATTAGCCCGCCATTGTTGGATCCCTTCCCGCTCAATATTTGGGGAGAGGACCAGGGCCTCTATAAATAGGACTAGCCACCCACATAGCAAGAGGGTCGGTCGGGTTCGGTTCGGTTTGGGGGTTCGGTTGGTTCGTTCGGTTCGCAAGTAGAGAGAGAGAGAGAGAGAGAGAGAGAGAGAGGGTGACTGAACTCTTCATAGCAGTTCATCACCACAGCCAAGAACAGACCTTCGCGAGGCTGTTCTTCCTTGTATTGTTCATCCACACCAGCCCCAGGAGGCAATCCATCCACCACACACTGGAGTAGGGTATTACACCACATCGGTGGCCCGAACCAGTATAAATCTTGTGTCTTTCATGCAGCTCTTTTAGTAGTTTAGATCCCATCGAGATGGAGAGGTTGAAGGCGAGATTTCCGCACGCACCCCAGTGTTCGAACCTTAAGGGTCTGCCGGAACCCGAAATCCGACAAGTTTTGAGTATAGCAAACAACTCGTTTAAATTTTTCTGCATCCCATTCATGATAAAACCAACATGATATGGGGGAGTGAAGCAAGCACAATGTTTGTATCGAGTGTTAGTGGAATTCCAAATTCCAGAGAAGCTAGTCTATCAACTAGCCAACAAGCTTTACTATATGCTCACTCATTGAGGAATCCTCTTTCATCTTGCATTTAATCAAGGCCTTGGCTAATTCAAAACGCTCGGTCCTTGCCTGCTTCTTGTATAGAACTTCCAGTGACCCAATTATAAATTGAGTCGTAGATCGTTCAAAATGCTTCTATATTTCAGGATCCGTGCAAGTTAACATGAGGCAGTGGACTGAATCATAGTCATCACTACGAGTAATGTAACCAGCAACTTCTTCTGGTGTTGCATCCTTTCTGGGAGCATCACCCAACGGCTAATCCAGCACATACTCCTTCTTAGCAGTTCTGAGAACAAATCCCAGGTTCCTAATCCAATCCGCATAGTTTCCACCATTAGCAGCCAATTTTCTTTCTCTAACATAGGGGCTAAGTTGAACATATTGTGAGCCATTGATCTACAACGATAGACATAAAATTCATTTAGACATTTATTCATAATTAATGTTGCACTAGTGTTAAAATAAATTTTAATATTAAGCGTGCCACCACTCAAATCAATATCTCTCATAATTGAAAGTGACTGATTCAAGATCCAAATCTAGTTCTCAGTCATTGATGTGGACATCATTGATGACGAGAATTTTGACTGGTAGGTAAACTATTGCCGATCATATCACCATATGACTCTTGTTCATGTTTCGATACTTTGTGCTTCAAGCTCGGAACAATTTTGCTAGAACTTCAAGGTAACCGAGTGCTATCTGCACATATGGTCTGACCATCTCCGTCTTACATCTCTCATCTCGTTTGAACTCATGTGGACATTACGAACTCCGAGATGCTAGAATGTCGTTGACGAATGCAGCACTGGGAAGAGCACCTTTTACTTGATATTTAGTATGAGAGATCACCCTAATAATTGACTATTGCACAATCAAAGGGTGCAAACAACAAAGGGATAAATGTCTCAAGAAGTTCATAAAAGCATAATATGGTATACCCTTGGCGTCGGGAATCTCCTTGATCATCTTCAATCTCCGGTCGAAGCGTCGTGATGGCCAATGTTTTGTTGTTGTGGCAACCGTTTCAAAAAACATTGTCGTGGCGGCAATTTCAGAAAACATTGCCATGGCGACCATTTTCAGAAAGCGTGGTCATGGCACCAAATTCAGAAATTCCGCCGTGGCACGAAGTTATAGCTCCTCGTCCCGTGCCTAGTACACCTTATCCTCGTCGGGGTTATGCGTGTATGGTATGCCATCGTCACATGTAGGCTATCTCTACAATATTTACATCAACGCGGCAATCTTGTGGCTCCAGCCATCATGTTGCGATGCACAGGCCACTTAACATTACAACATATAACCATCTCACACATAAACTCATTATCATGACGAAGGCTATATCACATCATATGCATACCCTGCAAAACCAAGTTAGACGTCCTCTAATCGGTTTTAGCAAAATGTTAGTTACGTGGTTAACCAGTTTTAGCAAGTAACACTAGCTACCTACATCCACAAATTAGGCAATGATTATTGATGCTAGATTAAGTTTCGGGGTGTGTGAAACAAGAGACTAA
Organism: Triticum monococcum; assembly: GCA_034509565.1. Lineage (NCBI taxonomy): Eukaryota > Viridiplantae > Streptophyta > Magnoliopsida > Poales > Poaceae > Triticum > Triticum monococcum. The sequence continues at coordinate 527,306,820 of CM067847.1, forward strand.
ATTAAAAATCTCTAGCCCCACACTAAACTTCGTTAAATACGTGTGACCCCCTGGAAGATCATCCATCTTCAGCACCCTCTTGTGTACGCGATGGCTCACTATTCTCAACTATGGTGAAGCCTAAGGAACTGTTAGCAGATCGACGACAACCAGAGCAGATCGTCAATAGAACCTTGTGAAAAGTGACACCATGCCATCGATGAATTGAACCGAAGCAACACTAGAGGGAAGCATAGCAGGAACATCAAACCTCACAATCACATGTGATCTAGATTGCAACCTGCATCTACTCATATAATTGCTTGCTACTTGTGAGCTGCGTTGGGATTTCCTCGAACAGGAGATGAGAATGCAATACAATAAAGATAAGTATTTTCCCTCAGTTAAGAACCAAGGTTATCAATCTAGTAGGAGACCCACACAGAACCGTTAGCAACACATGCACACACAAAAGCAAGTACTTGCACCCAATGTTAAAAAGGGGGTTGTCAATCCCCTTGGCAGTTATTTGCAAGGACCAGATCCCGTAGTGGTAGATAGATAAAGTAAATTGAAAAAATAAATAAAGGAAATAAAATTTTAGCAAGGTATTTTTGGATTTTATATGTGATAAAAGTAGACCCTGGGGCCATAGTTTTCACTAGAGGCTTCTCTCCCGAACACAAAGCATATGGTGGGTAAACAAATTGTTGTTGGGCAATTGATAGAAAAACGCATATTTATGATGATATTCAAGGCAATGGTCATGTATATAGGCATCACGTCTGAGACAAGTAGACCTACTCCTTCTTGCATCTACTACTATTACTCCACCCATCGACCGTTGTCCAGCATGCATCTAGGGTATTAAGCTATAAAAACGGAGTAACGCCTTAAACAAGATGACATGATGTAGTAAAATTAAACCAAAACAATATGAATAAAACCCAACCTTTCATCCTTAATGGCAACAATACAAATATGTGTCATGTCCCTTTATGTCACTGGGATTGAGCACCGCAATATTGAACCCATCACAAAGCACCTCTGCCATTGCAAGATAAATCAATTTAGTTGGCCAAACCAAATGGATAGATCGGAGAGAAATACAAAGCTATAATAATCATGCATAAAAGAATTCAGAGAAGACTCAATTAGTATTCATGAATAATATGATCATAAACCCAAATTCATCGGGTCCCAACAAACACACCGCAAAAGAAGATTACATCGAATAGAACTCCAAGAAGATCGAGTTGAACATTGTATTGAAGATCAAAGAGAAAGAAGAAGCCATCTAGCTACTAGGTATGGACCCATATGTCCGTGGTGAACTACTCATGCATCATCGGAAGGGCAGCAAGGATGATGTAGAAACCCTCTGTGATTGATTCCCCCTCCGACGGAGTACCGAAGAATGCCTCCAGATGGGATCTCGGAAGAACAGAAACTTGCAGCGGTGGAAAAAGTGTTTCGGGTGGCTTTCAGGTGTATTGGGAATATGTGAGAATTTATAGAGGTGGAATTAGGTCAAGATGTGCCACAAGGGGCCCACAAGCCCATGGGCGTGCCCGGTGAGCTTGTCACTCCCTCGTGGCTTGTCTAGTCTTCTCCCAAACCTTCTAGGGTCTCTCTTGGTCTAGAAAAAATCATCAAAAAGTTCCGTAGCGTTTGGACTCCGTTTGGTAATGATTTCCTAAAAAGGCAAAAAACAGCAACTGGCACTAGGCACTAGGTTAGTCCCAAAAAATGATATATAATTGCATATAAAACATCCAAGATTGATAATATAATAGCATGGAACAATCACAAATTATAGATATGTTGGAGACGTATCAAGCATCCCCAAGCTTAATTCCTGCTCGTCCTCGAGTAGGCAAATGATAGAAACAGAATTTTTGATGTGGAATGCTACCTAACATGTCTATCATGTAATATTTCTTTTATGGTATAGATCTGAATGATTCAAAGCAATAGTGTATAATTTGGCAGAAAGACATCAATACTCAGTCATACTAACAAACAATCATGTCTTTCAAAATAAAAATGCCAAGAACGCTATCCCTACGGAATCATATAGCCTTGTCATGCTCCATCTTCTTAACACAAAGTATACATCATGCACTACCCTGGTGTTAGCCAATCAGTTGGTTCATACTTTTTAACACGCTTCAGATTTTTCAACCCCCACGCAATACATGAGTGTAAGCCATGGATATAACACTATGGGTGGAATAGAGTATGGTGGTAGAGATTAATATGGAGAAGACAAAAAGGAAGAAAGTCTCACATCGACGCGGCTAATCTATGAGCTATGAAGATGCCCATCAATTGATGGCAACACAAGGAGTAGGGATTGCCATGCAACGGGTACACTAAGAGCTATAAGTGTATGAAAGCTCAAACTGAAAACTAAGTAGGTGTGCATCCAACTTGTGTGCTCTAGAAGACCTCGGACATTTGAGGAAGCCCATCAGCGGTACAAGACAAGTTCTATAATGAAAAATTCCCACTAGTATATGAAAGTGACTACATAGGACACTCTCTATATGAAAAACATGGGACTACTTTGAAGCACAAGTGTGGAAAGGATAGTAACATTGCCCCTTCTCTCATTTTCTCTCTTTTTTCTCCTTTTTCTTTTTTGTGGGCTCTTTTTGGCCTATATTTTTTCTCCCTTTTTTTATATTTCCTCACTAGGACAATGCTCTAATAATGACTAATGACGATCATCACACTTCTATTTACTTACAACTCAAAATTATAACTCGATACTAGAAAAAAATATGACTCTATGAATGCCTCTGGCAGTGTGCCAGGATGTGCAATGATCTAGCATAACATGTATAAAAATGATGAACGATGCCTGAGCCACAAATACCATCTCAGCTACATGATCATGCAAAGCAATATGACAATGATAATGTGTGTCGTATAAACGGAACGGTGGAAATTGCATGGCAGTATATCTAGGAATGGCTATGGAAATGCCATAATAGATAGGTATGGTGGCTGTTTTGAGGAAGATATAAGGAGGCTTATGTGTGATAGGGCATATCATATCACGGGGTTTGGATGCACCGACGAAGTTTTCACTGACACTCGAGGTGAGAAAGGGCAATGCACGGTACCGAAGAGGCTAGCAAATTGTGGAAAAGGGGAGTGTGTATAATCCATTGAGTCACATTAGTCATAAAGAACTCGCATACTTATTGCGAAAGTTTATAACACTCAAAGCAAAGTATTACTACGCACGCCCGTAGGGGGAGGTTCGTAGGAGTTAACCATCACACGCCCCCGACCTTCGCGTAAAGGAAGACACTCAATAATAAATCGTGCTCCAACTTCTTAGCATAACGGGAGACTATACGTGCATGCTTCAGGAATCCCAAACCTTAACACCAATATTGTTACTAAACCACAATTATTCACTAGTACAACCCACATATCACCATCTCTATATCTCAAAACTATTGCAAGGAATCAAACTTATCATACTCAGTGATCTATATTAGGACCAATTTCATAACCCGTGAACATCGCCATTACTATTTATTAGACTCTCAAAAAGATATAAGTGAAGCATGAGAGTGCAACTATTTCTTTAAAATGTAACCACCACTATGCTCTAAAAGATATAAGTGAAGCACTAGAGCAACTGCCTAGCTCAAAAACATAAGTGAAGCACAAAGGGTATTAAACAAATCACGAATAAATGTGTGTCCCTCTCAAAAGGTGTGTGCAGCAAAGATGATTGTGGAAAACTAAAAACCAAACAATGCAAAGACTCATATAATACACGATGCTCCAAGAAAAACTCATATCATGTGATGAATAAAAATATAGCTCCAAGTAATTTATTGATGGATTTGTAGACGAAAGAGGGGATGCCATCCGGGGCATCCCCAAGCTTAGACGCTTGGGTCTCCTATAATATTACCTTGGGATGCCTTGGGCATCCCCAAGCTTAGGGTCTTGCCACTCCATACTCCTTCAGCCATCGTGATCTCACTTAAAATTTGAAAAATTTAGCACACAAAACTCAATAGAAAACTAGTGAGATCCATTAGTATAACAAGCAAATCATAAACTTTAGGTATTGTTATAAACCCATTATTGGTGCAATATTGCCCTCTTGTGTTTTGGAGATTGTTGACAGAAACAGGCATGGACTGATTTGTTTGCTAGTGCATACAAATAGAAATAGTCCCTGCAGAACCGAAGAGAATGTTGTCTCTGGTGCCAAGTTCGAGGAACTTCACCAAAGAATATCTGCATTGTAGAGAAGAATGAGCTACATCTGTTGAAGACATGTAGGCGAGAAGATTGATGTGAAGGAGTGAACCCCTCGAAGATTTATTACTGATGTGAAGCAATTGGTTCAGACATTCTGTCCAAAGAACATTGACTGTAGCAAATGGAAGTCGAAGAGAAAGTGAAGATGTAGTATTCATTTCGTTGTTCTTCATTCATTTATTTGAGTCATAGCACTCCATAATATTAAGAGGGGTATAGGTTCTCGAAGCTTAGATCCGTTGTGATGCTTAGCCCAAAACCTATGTGAGACTGAGAGAAATCTCTTTATGTTTTGAATGATTACCTGGTAGTAGTAGACGTTGTTCTTCGTGCTGCAGGAGATATCTTTCGAACTGAGGAGTTAGCATTACTTGCTCTGCAAGGAATGTTACCGTTGTGCTCAATTTCTAACTGTTGGACTCGTGTCGTTCAGCCATTGGCTGCTCCACATGTCCAATTTGGTCATTTCCCTTCAGGGAAGGTTGCGGCTATAAATAGCCACCCCGCTCCAACGCTGCCCGTTGGCTGCTCCGCTTAAGATTTCTGAGAAGATTGATTGAGCATCCCCTCTCCGAGTGATTTGAGTTTAAGATCCACCAAGAGAAAAATCAAGAGCCCAAAACTTAGACAGTGGCTGAGCATCACAGTAGTTCTGAGTCTAGACACTACAAAAAAAATATACTTCCGTGATAATACGTGTTTGTCACAGTAGGTCACGTTTTCTGTCATGCATGTACATCCATGACGATTTTATGACAGAATCAAGACAGTCATACATGTGCTATCGTAGAAGTGTTCCATGACATTACCAAAATTATCATCACAGAAGTGTCCACTTCCATGACGATAAATCGCGCGTCATAGAAGTGCTTTCGTCAAGGGTGACCGACACATGGCATCCACCGTAACGGGTCGCCGTTAAGCTATCAGTTCCGATTTTGGATCCGATAACCCGCTAACAGCCACGACCAATGCCGATTTTCCACATGTAAAATTCTCATTGGCTGACGGAACCACGTGTCAGCTCCGCGTTGGCACATGTGTCACTTATCCAATGGGCGAGATGCACCTATGATATGTTGACACGTGGACCGGCCCAAAAGTGGCCCATAAAGATTAAATGGGCCGGTCCAACTAAAGGCCCGCAAGATTTTGTGGACCATAATGGGCCGGCCCAGCTAAAGGCCCACGAGATTTCGCCGATCATAATGGGCTGGCCCAGCTAAAGGCCCATAAGATTTCGAGGACACCAGTGGGCCAGCCCGTTAACAGGATGCCATGTTTTGGGCCAAATGCTGGCCCATATTTGATCCGGTCCATTAACAACCTGCCATGTTCCGGGCCTAGTAAAGGCCCATATGAGATCCGGCCCGTTAAAAGCCTACCATGTTCTGGGCCAAATTACGGCCCAGATCAGATCTGACCCTTTAAGAGGCTTTGGGCTAAATTATGGCCCATATCAGATTTGGCCCGTCGATATGTCTCCAACGTATCTATAATTTTTGATTCCTCCATGCTATATTATCTACTGTTTTGGACATTATTGGGCTTTTTTATCCACTTTTATATTATTTTTGGGACTAACCTATTAACCGGAGGCCCAGCCCAGAATTGCTGTTTTTTGCCTGTTTTAGGGTTTTGAAGAAAAGGAATATCAAACGGAGTCCAAACGGAATGAAACCTCCGGGAACGTGATTTTCTCAACGAACAAGACCCAGGAGACTTGGACCCTACATCAAGACACAAAAGAGGAGGCCACGAGGTAGGGGGGCGCGCCTACCCCCCAAGCGTGCCCTCCATCCTCGTGACCCCCCTGTTGCTCCACCAACGTACTCCTTCCTCCTATATATACCTACGTACCCCAAACGATCAGATACGGAGCCAAAACCCTAATTCCACCACCACAACTTTCTGTATCCACGAGATCCCATCTTGGGGCCTGTTCCGAAGCTCCACCGGAGGGGGCATCGATCATGGAGGGCTTCTACATCATCACCATAGCAAGTGTGAGTAGTTCACCTAAGACCTACGGGTCCATAGTTATTAGCTAGATGGTTTCTTATCTCTTTTTGGATCTCAATACAATGTTCTCCCCCTCTGTAAGGGCATATTTATCCCTAAGTGTTTTGGTGATTGATGACAACGCATTTGCAGACTAATCATATGCCATGAGTATTCCAGACACTTCATTGCTAGGCACAAGATGACTGGGTGCCCCTCGAAGACTGATGAAGACGGCGTCTTTTCTACGTTTCTTTTTGGTGGATTTGAGTCGTAGGAAAGCCGTACTATTAAGAGGGGGTCCGCGTTGGAAAGGTTTGGGTGGAATCATCACGTACACGTATCCTTCTTGTCCCCTCCTTTTTCCTTGGAGCTTCCTCCGTCTTCTTGCCTCCCTTGTCTGGCTGCTGTTGTTGGTTGCGGTAGTACTGCTCCTAGGACAACGGTAGTACCGTAGGCATCCGCGATAGTACCGCGCGGTGGCGCGGTAGTACCGCGGGTACCCACGGTAGTACCGCTTTCGCCGAGCGGTAGTATCGCGCTATGTAGTCAGGCAGTAGTACCGCCCCTCGGCAGTACTACTGTGTCGGGTTTTTGCTACTTCCGTTTCTTTGCGGAAGTAGGCACGAAAGTTTCCCTTCCCCCCTGGCTGGGATTTTTGCCTCGCGGTAGTACCGCGCGTGCGGAAATACCTCCCCCAGCTCCTGCGCATCCGTTTATCTTTTCTGTTGCTGGGGTTGCGGCAGTACCGTGGGTCGGTACAGTAGTACCGCACAGCCGTGCGGTAGTACCGCTTGGTTGCAAGCAGTAGTACCGCGCGGCCTTGCGGTAGTACCGCTTGCCAGGCGCGGTAGTACCGCTGGCCGCGGGCTGGTTGGTGGGTAGCGGTTGGATCCTTTTCCCACACTATATAAGGGGTCCCCTTCTTCCCCGTTGACTTACCTCTTCCACCCCTAAGCTCCATTATTGCTCCAAGCTCCATTTTCGCCCGATCTCACTCCCTAGCCGACCAAACTTGTTGATTTGCTCGGGAGTGGTTGAGAAGGCCCCGATCTACACTTCCACCAAGAGATATTTGATTCCCCCCCACTAATCCCTTGCGGATCTTGTTACTCTTGGGTGTTTGAGCATCCTAGACGGTTGAGGTCACCGTGAAGCCATAGTCCATTGTGGTGAAGCTTTGTGGTGTCGTTGGGAGCCTCCAATTGAGTTGTGGAGATTGCCCCAACCTAGTTTGTAAAGGTTCGGTCGCCGCCTCCAAGGGCACCAATAGTGGAATCACGGCATCTCGCATTGTGTGAGGGCATGAGGAGATTACGGTGGCCTTAGTGGCTTCTTGGGGAGCATCGTGCCTCCACACCGCTCCAACGGAGACGTACTTCCTCTAAAAGGGAAGGAACTTCGGCAACACATCCTCGTCTCCACCGTCTCCACTCTTGGTTATCTCGCGCCTTTACTTGTACAAGCTTATTTGTTTTATATATCTTGCTTGCTTGTGTTCCTATCCTTGTTGCATCATATAGGTTGCTCACCTAGTTGCATATCTAGACAACCTACTTTGATGCAAAGTTTAAACTGCTAAAGAAAAGCTAAAAATTGTTAGTTGCCTATTCACCCCCCTCTAGTCAACCATATCGATCCTTTCAATTGGTATCAGAGCCTCGTCTCTTTATTAAGGACTTTACCGTCCAAAGAGTCTGGTTGATACCGTAGACGGTGTGGAGGAACACTCCGGTGTGAATCCGATCTCGTCTACGGGCGATGGGGGAACCTCGGTCTCTCGTGAGGAGTTCAATGTGGCCTTGGAGACATTGAAAACCTCCATGACGACCGAAGTTGAAAGCATGTTTACTAAATTTCTTAAGGGGCTTAAACTATCCACCGCACCGTTGAAAGTGGGTGACCCCGCCAACAAGGTGACGGATGCTATCCCCGACAAGGGGGAAGCTAGTAGTGAAAAGGCTCCTTCTTCTAGTGGTAAGAATGGCACCGGCATCTTTGCCCATGTGGAACCACCACTTGTTTATGGTGGACCGGTTCCTTCCACTCATTTGAATCATGCCGGTCCTCCCCCTAAGATTGTGAAAAATGAGGACTTTGATTCTTGGGTTTACCGCTTTAAACGTCATTTAAATCATGTGAACACTAACCTTTGGAGAATCATTGAAGAAGGTTTCTATCCACATGATCCAAGCAACTTCACTCCTCGAGAAGCCGCGGACAATCAATTCAATGAGAATGCTCTCTTCATCATTCAAGATGCAATTCCACCCGAAGACCTACCTCATCTTCGTCCCTTCGCCTTGGCCAAAGATGCATGGCATTGTGTTGTCTCTCTCTACCGGGGAAGCACAAGCATTCAATGCTCCAACTATGAAGTGGTGCAAGATGAGGCCGATGAGTTTGCAATGAAAGAAGATGAAGAACCTCGTGAGCTTTATCGGAGAGTAACCAAACTCGCGGTCTCACTACGAGATCACAGGAGCAAGGAAACGGATGACAATTGGATCAAGCGCAAATTCCTCAAGGCAATGATGCCCTATCACAAGGCCATGTCCTCCGTCATTCGTCAAAGACCGGACTTCCACACTTTGTCCTCAAGCGAAGTGTTGGATGAGTTTGTGGCCATGAACATTTTGGACAAGACCGCCGATAATGTGGTGCTTCGTTCTCAAAGGGCAAAGAAGCCTAACCTTGCATTGAAGGCCAAGCTCACCGTTGAAGAAGAAGAAGAGGAAGAAGAGGAGAGCAACCCCGAAGATACGAAGTATGCGTATCATGAACACATGGCACTTGCTTCAAGGCAATTTTGGAGCAAGAAAAACTCGAGGCCAAACTTTAGCAAAAACAACTCAAGTGGCACGAAGAGAAAGCAACGTGTTAGGACTTGCTACAATTGTGGCAACGTGAGTCATTTTGTTGCGGAATGCCCGTATGAGAAGAGGGAAGACAATGGTGGCAAGCTCATCCGAAAGGACAAGGCCAAGTCGTTCCCCAACAAGAGCAACTTCACCAAGAAGACTCCTCCCAAGGCATTGGTGGTACAAGAAGAGTACAATGAGGACGATGACGATGATGAAAGTGATGAGTCGGTTGTCATGGCCTCCGTTGCCATTGCGACGACTCCATGGGTGTCTCTCTTTGACTCACCCAATGAGAGCATCACCGCCAAGTGCCTCATGGCTAAAGCCACCAACAAGGTAACCCCCAACATCAAAACTACCATCATTAATCATCCTTCTCTGACGGATAGCATTAATGAACTTGAGGAAGATAATGTGGAGGCTAATGAGTTTGAGGCCTTTATGGGCAAACTCAAGGGAAAATCCAAGAAGCACTTTGTTGCTCTCTTGGAACAACTTGGTGAAGCCAATGACATGATCGAGGCTCACAAAAACACCATCACTAAGATGGAAGGGCATAGTCGTGACTATGCCGATGAGATTTCGGATCTTTCCAATGCTCTTGAGGAAGAGCGTGGTCTTCGTTTGGTTCTTGAGGAGTCACACAACGTTGATCATGCTAAGTTAAAGAAAGATTATGATCATGTCCTCATTGCTTCTCATGTGCTAAACTCCGAGAAGGCCGAACTTGATGTTGATTTTGCTAGACTCAAAGAGGAATTTGATCTACTTGACAAGGCTCACAAGGTCTTGAAGGGTGCTCATGCTAGCCTCAAAGAGTCGCATGATCAACTTAAAGTAAAGCTAACCAAGGAAAAGGACACTTTCCCTCGTATGATGTTAATTGATAATGCAAATGCTACTAACCCGTGTTGTGAGCATGTGCATCGCGTTGAGGAGAACACTAAGCTAAAGGGGCAACTTGAGAGAGGTCTTGCAACTTGCATACAAGGCAAGAAAACCTCAACGATCTCTTGATCAACCAAAAGGGAGTTGTGGCCAAGGAAGGGGTTGGGTACGTGCCCGACTCCAAGAACAAGAAGAAGAATGACAAGACCAAAAGACCTCCTCCTCTCATGCAAACCTTTGTGAAGGAGGGAGAGAGTGCCTCCGAGGAGAAGAAGAAGAACATTGCAAAGGGCGGCAATGTCAAGAAGGGCAATGCCACCCCTCCCAACAAAGCCGGCGATTTTAATCCTTCTTATGCGTTATGTCGTGCTAGTGATGGGCATGTTTATGCCAAATTTGTTGGTTCTCTTCATGAGTACATTGAATGGTCTATTTGGGTTCCAAAGACCCTTGTTACTAACATCAAAGGACCCATTACAAAATGGGTACCTAAAACCAAGCATTGATCTCTTGTAGGTGTTTTCTTCTGGTGGGGGATCATGGTTGCTCGATAGTGGAGCTACAAATCATATGACCGGAAGCAAGGACTTGGTCGTGGACGTGCACAAGGTCCCATCTATGCCCACCAATGTCGAGTGGGGTGATGCCTCATCTTCTAAGGTATTGGGACTTGGCAAGGTGGTCATCTCTCATGATCTCACGATCGAGAAGGTCATGCTTGTTGAGTCCCTTGCATACAATTTACTTTCCGTTCGTCAACTTGCAATCATGGGCTTTGCCACTTTCTTTGATATCGATACCGTGGCCCTCTTGTGGAGCAAGACTCTTAAAGTAGCCTTTGTTGGGCATGTCGAGAACAGTCTATATGTGATTAACTTTTCGGAGCGACCCACTAAGACCACGACGTGCCTAATGGCTAAAGTTGATTTGGGATGGCTTTGGCATCGCCATTTAGCCCACGTCAATATGAGATCTTTGCAAAGTCTCCTCAAGGGGGACCATGTCCGTGGACTAACGAATGTTAGTTTTGCTAAAGATCGTGCTTGCAGTGCTTGTATCAAAGGAAAGCTACATGAGAAGGCTCACCCTCCCACGACTATCATTTATTCAAAGAGGCCTTTGGAGCTCCTTCACATGGATCTCTTTGGGCCTCCATCCTTTGATAGTCTTGGAGGTAGGAAGTATTGCTTGGTGATTGTGGATGATTACTTAAGGTACACGTGGGTGTATTTCTTCAAGAGGAAGAGAGAGACCCAACAAACCGTCATTGACTTTGCAAATGAAGCACAACGTCAATACAATGCAAAGATCTTGACAATAAGAAGTGACAATGGCACCGAGTTCAAGAACTACACCTTGGATGAGTTTCTTAGTGATGAGGGGATCAAGCATCAATATTTCGCACCTTACACCCCTCAACAAAACGGTGTTGCGGAGAGGAAGAACTGGATGTTGATGGATGCGGCAAGGACCATGATGGCGGAGTTCAAGTCTCCGTACAACTTTTGGGCCGAAGCCATCAACACCGCGTGTCATGCATCCAATCGGCTCTACCTCCGCAAGGGCTTGAACAAGACTCCATATGAGATACTCATCGGTAACAAGCCCAACCTCAAGTACTTCCGGGTGTTCGGGTGTAAGTGTTTCATTCTCAAGAAAGGTGTTCGGTTGTCTAAATTTGAGGCTAGAGCTTATGAGGGCATATTTGTTGGTTATTCTACAAACTCTCATGCTTACCGTGCCCTCAATAAATCCACGGGACTTATTGAGGAGACGTGTAACGTGGAGTTTGATGAGAATAACGGCTCCCAAGTGGAGCAAAGTGGCACTTGTGATGTAGGTGATGAAATTCCTCCCCAAGCCATAAGAAGAATGGGTGTTGGCTTCATCCTACCCATTGAGGAACCCCTTGTAGCCGAAGGAGAAGGACAAAGCTCCCCTCAAGCGGAGCCATCACCAACCCAAGGCCCACACGCTTCCGAAGAACAACATGAAGGCCCTCATCCTCAAGAACATGACCAAGGGCAAGATCATGCTCAAGACGGTGTTGACACATCTAGTGATGCCCAAGGTCAAGTTCTCTCCTCCGAGCAAGTTCAAGAACAAGAACAAGCTCAAGACGACGCTCAAGATGATCAAGTGACCACTCCTCGTCTCACCCCCGAGGAGGAATTAGAGCGTCGTGCCGCCAAGGTTGCTTCCAAGCTCTCCACCAAGGATCATCTCATGACAGATGTGCTTGGAAGCTTACGAAAGGGGGTAAACACTCATAGACAATTAGCAAATTATTGTGAGCATCACACGTTTGTCTCTTGTGTGGAACCCCACAAAGTCTATGAGGCGCTAGAAGATCCGGATTGGCTCAATGACATGCATGAAGAACTCAACAACTTCGAGCCAACAAAGTGTGGAGATTGGTGCCAAGACCGACGGGGAACCACAATGTCATTAGAACCAAGTGGATATTTAAAAACAAGCAAGATGCCCATGGGATTATCATTCGCAACAAGGCTCGTTTGGTAGCACAAGGCTACTCCCAAGTCGAGGCTATCGACTACGGTGAAACCTTTGCTCCCGTTGCTCGTCTTGAATCTATTTGCATGTTGATTGCCTATGCTTCTCATCATAACTTTAAGTTACAACAAATGGATGTGAAGAGTGCTTTTCTTAATGGTCCCATTAATGAATTGGTGTATGTCAAGCAGCCCCCCGGGTTTGAGGATCCTTACTTTCCCGATCATGTGTATCAACTCGATAAGGCACTCTATGGCCTTAAACAAGCCCCACGTGCGTGGTATGACCACCTTACCGAGTTGCTACAAGACCGTGGTTTCGAAGTTGGGCTAATCGACCCCACTCTTTTTACTAAGAAGTTCAAAGGGGAGTTGTTTGTGTGACAATTATATGTTGATGATATTATCTTTGGTTCCCCTAACAAAGCTTTTAATGAGGAATTTGCCGCTCTCATGACCTCAAAGTTCGAGATGTCTTCCATGGGAGAGTTGAAGTTCTTTCTAGGGTTCTAAGTGAAGCAAAGAAGAGAAGGAACCTTCATCAATCAAGCCAAATATACTCAAGACATGCTCAAAAGATTCAAGCTAAGTGATGTCAAGCCGGCTTCCACTACCATGCCCACCAAGTGCCAACTTGACATAGATCCCAATGGTAAAGCGGTGGATCAAAAGGTATATCGCTCCATGATAGGTTCCTTGCTTTACCTTTGTGCATCTAGACCGGATATCATGTTGAGTGTGGGAATTTGTGCATGTTTTCAAGCCGCACCTAAGGAAAGTCACTATGTGGCGGTCAAACGAATCTTTCAATATTTGGCTCATACCCCAAACTTTGGCCTATGGTACCCAAGAGGAGCAAACTTCAAGCTTGTAGGGTATTCAGATTCCGATTGGGCGGGAGACAAAGTGGATAGGAAGTCCACTTCCGGAGGGTGCCAATTTCTTGGTTGCTCTTTGGTAAGTTGGTCTTCCAAAAAGCAAAGTTGTGTGTCTCTCTCGTCCACCGAAGCGGAGTATGTGGCGGCCGGTAGTTGTTGTGCACAACTCTTATGGATGAGGCAAACTTTAAAGGATTACGGTGTCATTTGTGACAAAGTGCCTCTTTGGTGTGACAATGAAAGTGCCATCAAGATTTCTCTCAACCCGGTGCAACACTTCAAGACGAAGCATATTGAGATTCGGTATCACTTCATCCGGGATCACATTAGGCGAGGAGAGATCGAGCTCAACTATGTCAACACTCATGATAACCTTGCAGATATCTTCACAAAGCCCTTGGAAGCAAGATTTAGCGAGTTAAGGCATGAGCTAAATATCATTGATTCGAGCAATGTTGCTTGAACCCTTTCACACCCCACCATACTCAACGTGTTGTCCTATTTAGATGTAGGCATGGACATAGGGGGAGTGATGTTCTCTCAATGAACTCTCCCTCCTCCCATTATGCATAAATCAATCAAGTCTTTCACATTAGCCATGTTTGATGGTACTTGTGCTTCAAAGACGAGTTTTGGTCATGGACCCAAGGATAATTCTTTGCGGTGCCATACCAATTGACTCAAACATAGGTGGCTACGGCCACCGCCCTCTCTTTGGAGAGGTGGTGTCTCGTGGTTGTTTCGTTTGTCGTGTGCCTTTCTGGCTTTGTGTGTTGCGTGGTCTTGTGGTGTCGTGTTGGCTCAGAGTGTTTGTGCAAAGATCTAGTTTTTCGTGTGCTCAAAACATGCATCTTCTTGAGCTCACGATACTACCACGTCTGGCCGCGGTACTACCGCTTTGGGAGGCCCGGTACTACCGCACCACAGCACGGTACTACTGCTCAGGTGCGGTACTTCGGAAGTACCGCACCGGGCGGTACTACCGCGTCGGGGCACGGTACTACCGCGCCGTCGAGGGAGCATGGGGGTTATGACTCGGGCAGGGGAGTTCCAACTCCCCATACCCATTCATTTGTCTCTCTCCCGACGTCTCTCTCGCTCAAGAATGGCGCCGGAGGCCCTCATCGGATCTCCGTCTCCGGCCACTCTCCTCAGATTCCGGTCGGTGGGATCGTTCCCCACCACTTCCTCTTGCCATGGACCAAGGTTTTTCCCCAAATCCCTCTTTTTCTTGGCTGTTCTCTTGCTTCAAGGTTTTTGGGGAGAAACTTGTTGTTCTTGAGATTTTAGGCCAAATCTATGCAAGAGTAGGATGTAGGAGAGTCGTGATGCGTAGGAATCATACTTGATATGTTGTCTTGTGGTAGCTTTGTCCAACCGTAGTACCGCCGTGGTTTCACGGGCTTTTTCAGATTTGAACCTGTTCAGATCTGACGCGGTGCGGTACTACCGTGTCTGATGTGCGGTACTACCGCCCGTTAGGTGCGGTACTACCGTGCTAGCTCGTGCGGTACTACCGCTCTACAGACGCGGTACTACCGCGCTAGCCGAGGCGCTAAGGTCGTACTACCGCTCCTAGACCCGGTACTACCATGACCTTGCACGGTACTACCGCGCCTAAGAGCCGTACTACTATCTTAGCTTCGCAGCACTTGGCAGTACTACCGTAGGGATCAAATCTCTCTCTAGGCATTTATCATGTGTGCTTTCTGCTTGTTTCACTTGCTTTGTTGTGGTCTTTGCATTAATCCCTCTTGGCTGTTGTGGGTGTTTTGCGTTTTGTGTCTCAGGTGGTGGCTCTCGCCGTTCCAATCCCAGTCGTGACACTGGCTCCAAGCATCTACGCAACCCACAAGATGAAGCCCCAGAGGGCTCCAATGCCCCCAAGCGCAATGTCAAGACCACTGCCAGCAAGCAAAAGGAACCTACTAAGGGCATGGACGAGATTTCTATCTCTGAGTATGTCGAACGCCGGAGGGTCAATCCCTATGTGACTCCTCGGGCTGTGCTCAGAGGCACTGGGATGTTCTGGAACAAGCAACAGGTTCTCATCTATCTGGATGTGATCAAGAGCAAGCAGAATACCTTCATGGAGGTCAAGTGGATAGACATGCATCACATGCGGAAGGACAAGTTTCGTGACTATTTTGGAGAGGCTCTAGACTTGGTGGAGCAGTTTACTATTGAGCCGGTGATCTCCTTTCACCATGACTATGACCCTGAGCTCATCTGTCAGTTCTTTGCCTCAGTGTACTTTCATCCCGGGGTGGAGCGGAGGATGACCTGGATGACCAATGGCCATCAGCTGTCTGCTACATGAAAAGAGTTCATGGATCTGCTGCACATTCCTGATGATGGGCTTCACACCCCCGTTGGTGTTCGCCCCCATGCCAACTCTGAGTCTGCCAACAAGAACCTGCTTCAGCCTTTCCTTGTTGAGAAGGTGCTCCCCAATGGCAAGTCAACTTGGGTGTTAAACTCCTTTCTGGATATCATGCATCGCATCTTCCGCAACACTCTGTTCCCACGCATTGGCGACAAGGACAAGGTCCATGCATATCTAGTGGACATGTTGCTCCTGTGTGCAGAGGCACGTTCTTCTCAGACTCAGCCACTTGATGTCTCACACATCATGTGGTGTGAGCTTCAGTTTGCGGTGTTCACTCGCAAGGTACCTATCTATGGACCATACCTGTTTCTGCTACTCTCCACCACTTGGGAGAAGATGTACCCGGTGATGAGTTCCTTGCTCCAGACTGGATTCGCCATGAGTCCATCAGCCTCCGTGTCAAGCCCAACTGGGCCAACACCACTACCCGTGCTGAGGCCTCTTCTGCTAGGAGGGCTGCTGGTGAGGAGGCGGCTGCTGCTGCTGAGAATGTTGTTGAGGACCGTGCTGCTAGGTCCACCACTCCTTCCTCTGAGCCGTCATGGGCCAAGAAGCTAAAGGACAAGATGAAGACTCTCTTCTGCATGCAGGCGAAGGGGCAGTACAGGGCTCACGTGGCAGACAAGGAGAGTCGCCGCCGTGACAAGAAGGTTATGAGGCTCTTTGGAGAGGATGTGTCTGGAGGGTCTGAGGACGTCATCACACCTGAGGCTACCTGGATGTCAAAGCAGGGATACAAGTGGACCAGTTCAGAGGATGACCTTGAGGAGACTATCCCCGCCGCTGAGTCTGACAAGGAGCACGCGGAGCAGTGGGGCGACTTCTCTGCCTGAGCCACCCCGTGTGTGTAGGTGTCCTCTCCGCCTTTTTGGCGTCTCGATGCCAAAGGGGGAGAGAGTGTAGGGATTTGCGTTGTGTCGTGCTTGGTGCATTTATTTGCTTTGTCTTTTGGACCTCGTTTGTGCTTGGTTGCTCTTGTTTGGTTTGTGCTTTAGAGACCTTTCCTACATATGGTGTAAGACATATGCACTTTATCTATCGTAGTTAACTTATGCGTGTGCTATCTTGTCTAGTGATAGATTTGCCTTGTCTCTATAATATAGGGGGAGCTTTGATCCTAGTATTCGTGTGCCGTGCAGTCCAAAGCACTCATCTAGGTGGCACACATCTAGGGGGAGCCCATCTATATTATAGAGAGGAGGGGTTTGCATTTACTTAATATTATTTTCTTTGTGCAAATCCCATATTGTCATCAATCCACCAAAAAGGGGGAGATTGTAAGGGCATATTTATCCCTAAGTGTTTTGGTGATTGATGACAACGCATTTGCGGACTAATCGTGTGCCATGAGTATTCCGGACACTTCATTGCTAGGCACAAGACGATTGGGTGCCCCTCGAAGACTGATGAAGACGGCGTCTTTTCTACGTTTCTTTTTGGTGGATTTGAGTCGTAGGAAAGCCGTACTATTAAGAGGGGGTCCGCGTTGGAAAGGTTTGGGTGGAATCATCACGTACACGTATCCTTCTTGTCCCCTCCTTTTTCCTTGGAGCTTCCTCTGTCTTCTTGCCTCCCTTGTCTGGCTGCTGTTGTTGGTTGTGGTAGTACTGCTCCCAGGACAACGGTAGTACCATAGGCATCCACGGTAGTACCGCGCGGTGGTGCGGTAGTACCGTGGGTGCCCATGGTAGTACTGCTTTCGCCGAGCGGTAGTACCACGCTATGCAGTCAGGCAGTAGTACCGCTCCTCGGCAGTACTACTGTGTCGGGTTTTTGCTACTTCCGTTTCTTTGCGGAAGTAGGCACAGAAGTTTCCCTTCCCCCCTGGCTGGGATTTTTGCCTCGCGGTAGTACCGCATGGGGGGCGCGGTAGTACCGCGCGTGCGGAAGTACCGCCCCCAGCTCCTGCGCGTCTGTTTATCTTTTCTATTGCTGGGGTTACGGCAGTACGGTGGGTCGGTACGGTAGTACCGCACAGCCGTGCCGTAGTACCGCTTGGTTGCAAGCAGTAGTACCGTGCGGCCTTGCGGTAGTACCGCTGGCCAGGTGCGGTAGTACCGCTGGCCGCGGGCTGGTTGGTGGGTAGCGGTTGGATCCTTTTCCCACACTATATAAGGGGCCCCCTTCTTCCCCGTTGACTTACCTCTTCCACCCCTAAGCTCCATTATTGCTCCAAGCTCAAATTTGTTGATTTGCTCAGGAGTGGTTGAGAAGGCCCCGATCTACACTTCCACCAAGAGATATTTGATTCCCCCCACTAATCCCTTGTGGATCTTGTTACTCTGGGGTGTTTGAGCATCCTAGATGGTTGAGGTCACTGTGAAGCCATAGTCCATTGTGGTGAAGCTTCGTGGTGTCGTTGGGAGCCTCCAATTGAGTTGTGGAGATTGCCCCAACCTAGTTTGTAAAGGTTCGGTCGCCGCCTCCAAGGGCACCAATAGTGGAATCACGACATCTCGCATTGTGTGAGGGCGTGAGGAGATTACGGTGGCCTTAGTGGCTTCTTGGGGAGCATCGTGCCTCCACACCGCTCCAACGGAGACGTACTTCCTCTCAAAGGGAAGGAACTTCAGCAACACATCCTCATCTCCACCGTCTCCACTCTTGGTTATCTCGTGCCTTTACTTGTGCACGCTTATTTGTTTTATATATCTTGCTTGCTTGTGTTCCTATCCTTCTTGCATCATATAGGTTGCTCACCTAGTTGCATATCTAGACAACCTACTTTGATGCAAAGTTTAAACTGCTAAAGAAAAGCTAAAAATTGTTAGTTGCCTATTCACCCCCCTCTAGTCAACCATATCGATCCTTTCACCCTCTCTTGTGGAGATCTATTCGATGTAATCTTCTTTTTGCGATGTGTTTGTTGAGACCGATGAATTGTGGGTTTATGATCAAGTCTATCTATGAACAATATTTGAATCTTCTCTGAATTCTTTTATGTATGTTTGGTTATCTTTGGAAGTCTCTTCAAATTATCAGTTTGGTTTGGCCTACTAGATTGATCTTTCTTGCAATGGGAGAAGTGCTTAGCTTTGGGTTCAATCTTGCGGTGTCCTTTCCCAGTGACAGTAGGGGTAGCAAGGCACGTATTGTATTGTTGCCATCGAGGATAACAAGATGGGGTTTTCATCATATTGCATGAGTTTATCCCTCTACATCATGTCATCTTGCTTAAGGCGTTACTCTGTTTTCATTAACTTAATACTCTAGATGCATGCTGGATAGCGGTCGATGAGTGGAGTAATAGTAGTAGATGCAGGCAGGAGCCAGTCTACTTGTCTCGGACGTGATGCCTATATACATGATCATACCTAGATATTCTCATAACTATGCTCAATTCTGTCAATTGCTCAACAGTAATTTGTTCACCCACCGTAGAATACTTATGCTCTTGAGAGAAGCCACTAGTGAAACCTATGCCCCCCCGGGTCTATCTTCATCATATTAATCTTCCAATACTTAGTAATTTCCTTTGCTTTTTTTACTTTGCTTTTATTTTACTTTGCATCTTTATCATAAAAATACCAAAAATCTTATCTTATCATATCTATCAGATCTCACTCTCGTAAGTGGCCATGTAGGGATTGACAACCCCTTATCGCGTTGGTTGCGAGGATTTATTTGTTTTGTGCAGGTACAAGGGACTCGCACGTAGCCTCATACTGGATTGATACCTTGGTTCTCAAAAACGGAGGGAAATACTTACGCTACTTTGCTGCATCATCCCTTCCTCTTCGGGAAAACCAACGCAGTGCTCAAGAGGTAGCACCCATCAACTGGACGCTATGCTTTTGGGCCCACTTGCTAAAGGCCCATTTAGTAATTCGGCCTGATATTAGTTTCGGCCTGTTAAAGGCCCGGTTAACATTTCGACCCAATATTTATTTGGGCGTGTTAAAAGCCCGTCATATAGTTGGGCCTAACTACGGCCCGGTTTGCATCCAGCCTGCTCACAACCGATAATCTGATTGGGCCAAACAAGGACCGAGACAATTTTGGCCTGTTAACGGCCCGTGATGTGATTGGCACAATCATGGGCTGGGGTCTATTTCGGCCTACTGCCAGCATGTGAGCTGTTCGGCATGTTTCAGGCCCAACCTACTTTTCAGCCTCCTAAAAGCCCATTAAGTTTTCTTGCCAAAATAGGGTCGGTGGTTTACTCAGCCTATTAAATGCCAAAATCTACTAGGGGGCCAGTTTACATGTAGGCTTGTTAACGGACCAAGATGACTGGGCCCATGATGCGGATCATACATAGTGATTTGCATGACGACCCGATTATGTACCGTAATTTTACGGTTTGGCCGGTTTACTGCGAAGACATGATATATATACAGTAAAATAACTGCAGAATCATGAATAAGAAAAAACCTATACTATACAATAAATAAATTATGGCATATTACATCCACTGGGCATCAAAGTTTGTCACTATGATAATAAAGCACAAGCAGACAGAAGATTACATACACTGGGCATCAAAGATCGCCACCAGTGCAAATAAACACGCCGACAAAATAATATACAAAACCGGCAGCACTTCAATAGAGTTCAAGAAAGGTTAGCCTTGCTCGGGAGCTTCAGCGCAAGCAGCTGAGTAAGCTGATGAGACTGCGCTTGTTTGACACTTATATCCTCCTCACTCTGAAAGATAAACAAGCAGACAAATGACAAGTTTTGCACATATAAGTATCAGTGCTGACAATTCATCACATTTCTTACTAACGAATAAAGTGACACGGTTTAAAATAGCATTCACACAATATGGTATTGTTCAGGTTAAGACATGGCAGGAAATGACATTGTGAAGGATTTGGCAGCTTCACGACACCACTGGATTACAGATTAAGAACTCATAAGTATCAATGGTTAGTGTGCTGTCCATTTATCCCATTTTAGATTGGCAAATAAAGAGATAGTTTAAATAATAGTAGAATGATATGACATTGTTCATAGTTGAGACATTGCAGAATATGACATTATGCTGTAGTGGGTAGGTTCACCACACCACTGGATTACGGATCAAGAACAAAAGCATACATGCAGTGCAACAGAAGATCACTTGCTATGTATAGTTTAATTTACATGGCATGAAGATGGAACTTGGTTGTACAACTGAAAACTTAAATTGAGAAGGACAAACTTTTGTTTATGAACTACATAATAAACTTTAAACATGCAATTTGATGCAAACACCAAAAATAAATAGTTGTTGCAGTCATACCTAACCAAATATACACAACAACGTTTAAAGGCTTGAGAAGGACAAACTTACATTATTGGTGAAGACAGGCTCTATAAAGCCCTTGTCCATGCTGATGGAGGGGGCAATTCAAGAAGTTTACCACAGAATCTTCTTCATCAGCATTGCCTTTATTCTAGATTTTGTTAAGAGTAAATATAGATGTGATAATATAAGAAAAAATGGAGAATATTTAAGATAAGATGAAGAGTGATGCTACATAACCAAGTAGCTATAAATGTAAGTACAACAATACAGGCAAAAGGTACAACCAAGAGCAATGCAGAGCTAAACTTCTTCAATACCATCAGTGCTATCCAACCTTATGGTAAGAGTAAATATAGATCTGATGTGTAGAAAATGGAGGGCAAAGGAAAATAAGCTGCAGGGTGATGGTACATGAACAACTACCTGTCAATATAAGTACACTGATAAAGGACAGCAGGTACTTACAAGAACAATGCAAAGCTAAAAAAATCATTGGCATTGGATATACTCTACACTAATGTAACCATTCATACAGATCAGATAATTTGGAATGAACAAATGATAAGCAAGCTATCATGCATACTGCTGTCACATAATGAACCAGGTATGAATGCAAGTATAGTGATATAGGACAACATGTACTAACAAGAGCAAAGCAGCGGACAACATATTTGCGATATCATGCCGTTCTTTTTAAACTGGAATTCTTCTTCAAGCAGATTTCCTGCAAAAAAGATCCGTAAGGCACATGCGGAAAAGTAGAAGTTCAAATTGTCATGTGATATCATAGACAATACCTCATCCTAGGAATGAGACCAGTGCATAACAAGGTTTTTCCATTCAATGTCTTCTAAATTTAGCACAAGAGACTTCACCGGAAATTTGTTTATAGACTTGCCATCAAAGTGTGATTTCCTCAGGTAACACCGATACTGCTGCAATGCTTTCTTGAAAAGCGCAAGCAAGCTTTGCTCATCATGACTATCCAGATTGACCCTCGCCTACTTATAACAATGTAATGTAAATCATTGATGTGTTCAATCAGAAGAAAACAAGAAAATAACCACCATGAATAATAGCACTTACACGTAAGTGAGACAGGAAGATGTGAAAATGGTGTTTGTCTTCACTATAATCTTCCCATGATGGGAATATATGCACGTAGTCCCTAACAACATTGAAAGCATTGTCTTTTAAACTGGGAATAACCGGAATGGGGTTCCAATCTGCAGGAATTGGCCATCTTTGTAGTTGGGATAGGTCTTCGGCCCGTGGACTTGCTGTACTTTTTGCTGGAGTGGGATTTTTCTGTGGTATGGCTGGTGCTATGGCAAATGAAATCGCCATACCTTTTGCTGGAGTGCAGGTCCTGTGTGGTGGGGCTAGTGGTGTGGCCAGTGAAGTATGGGTACAGTCTGCTGGAGTTGGTCCTATGTTTTGTGTCACTGCTTGTACAACCAATATAAGTGGGGTGTTGTATGATTTCTCCGGCACCACCACATTTTTCAAGGACTTTGCTGGTGCTCCTTCAGGTTCGGCAATCACCCTCTTCCTTTTTGATGTCTGATGCAGAAGAACAACATTTGAGTGGAAAAACATGGTATGATGACAGATGGAACATGTCTTAATAATGGATGGGCATGGCATCTTGACATATATGATGAGTAAACTAAGCAAATGGCGGTGCAAAAAAGTAGAAGAAATGCAAGACAACATATGCAAGATACGCGCAATCAATAAAACCTTGCCAAATTAGAACAGACAACTTGATGGGTGAACATGACATGCCATCTGCCTTTGACTCCTCAAGGTCGGAATAGTCATTAGGATCATATTCTAAACATGAATCTACAGGTGGGGAGCGTATGAGTTTCATTGCATCCAGAATGGCACTCAATGCCTTGGTGCCAATTTTATAAGTCATTGTAGTGTTCCACAATATTCTTCTGATGCATGAATTCTGATATTCACTATAATTACGTATAATATCTGAGAACCATGAAAACATAAATAGTAGTGAGATTATCATTGTAATGCAGAGGATATTCTAATATAGGGGCGCCCCTGTAAACCCTTGTGTGCTATCACTGAATTCTGATGAGAGAGCTCATGTGTGTTGTAATATGGTGCGTGCATTAATATAATCTGGCACAAGTACGCAAAAAATAGGCTCTAGAAGTAAGGATAGTTGGCAGATGTAGGTTCATAATATACTGTATAGAGAGTTTATTGCCAAACCATGATAACAAGAGCACACAACAACTAGGAAGATCGTAGTGTACATAAAAGGGGTACACCATAACTGAAGGAAATATGCCCTAGAGGCAATAATAAAGTTATTATTTATTTCCTTATATCATGATAAAAGTTTATTATTCATGCTAGAATTGTATTAACAGGAAACATAATACATGTGTGAATACATAGACAAACAGAGTGTCACTAGTATGCCTCTACTTGACTAGCTCGTTAATGTGGACAAAGAGTTGTCATTTGATTAACGGGATCACATCATTAGTTGAATGATCTGATTGACATGACCCATTTCATTAGCTTAGCACCCGATCGTTTAGTATGTTGCTATTACTTTCTTCATGACTTATACATGTTCCTATGACTATGAGATTATGCAACTCCCGTGTGCCGGAGGAACACTTTGTGTGCTACCAAATGTCACAACGTAACTGGGTGATTATAAAGGTGCTCTACAGGTGTCTCCAAAGGTACATGTTGGGTTGGCGTATTTCAAGATTAGGATTTGTCACTCCGATCGTCGGAGAGGTATCTCTGGGCCCTCTCGGTAATGCACATCACTTAAGCCTTGCAAGCATTGCAACTAATGAGTTAGTTGCGGGATGATGTATTACGGAACGAGTAAAGAGACTTGCCGATAACGAGATTGAACTAGGTATTGGATACCGACGATCGAATCTCGGGCAAGTAACATACCGATGACAAAGGGAACAACGTATGTTGTTATGCGGTCTGACCGATAAAGATCTTCGTAGAATATGTAGGAGCCAATATGAGCATCTAGGTTCCGCTATTGGTTATTGACCGAAGACGAGTCTCGGTCATGTCTACATTGTTCTCAAACCCGTAGGGTCCGCACGCTTAAGGTTTCGATGACAGTTATATTATGAGTTTATGAGTTTTGATGTACCGAAGGAGTTCGGAGTCCCGGATGTGATCACGGACATGACTAGGAGTCTCGAAATGGTCAAGACATAAAGATTGATATATTGGAAGCCTATGTTTGGATATCGGAAGTGTTCCGGGTGAAATCGGGATTTTACCGGAGTACCGGGAGGTTACCGGAACCCCCCGGGAGGTATATGGGCCTTAGTGGGCCTTAGTGGAAGAGAGGAGAGGTGGCCAGAGATGGGCCGCGCACCTCTCCCCCCTTGGTCCGAATAGGACAAGGAGAGGGGGCCGGCCCCCCTTCCTCCTCTCTCTCCTCTTTCCCCCCTCCACGAATCCTATTCCAAGTAGGAAAGGGGGGAGAGTCCTACTCCCGGAGGGAGTAGGACTCCTCCTGGCGCACCTCCTCTTGGCCGGCCGCCCACCCTTTGAGCCTTTATATACGGAGGTAGGGGCACCCCCTAGAGACACAAGTTGATCCACGTGATCATATTCTTAGCCGTGTGCGGTGCCCCCTTCCACCATAGTCCTCGATAATATTGTAGCAGTGCTTAGGCGAAGCCCTGCGACAGTAGAACATCAAGATCGTCACCACGCCGTCGTGCTGACGAAACTCTTCCCCGACACTTTGCTGGATCGGAGTCCGGGGATCGTCATCGAGCTGAACGTGTGCTAGAACTCGGAGGTGTCGTAGTTTCGGTACTTGATCGGTCGGGCCATGAAGACGTACGACTACATCAACCGCGTTGTGCTAACGCTTCCGCTATCGGTCTACGAGGGTACGTAGACAACACTCTCCCCTCTCGTTTCTATGCATCACCATGATCTTGCGTGTGCGTAGGTAAATTTTTGAAATTACTACGTTCCCCAACAGTGGTATCAGAGCCAGGTTTTATGTGTTGATGTTATATGCACAAGTAGAACACAAGCAAGTTGTGGGCGATATAAGTCATACTGCTTACCAGCATGTCATACTTTGGTTCGGCGGTATTGTTGGACGAAGCGGCCTGGACCGACATTACGCGTACGCTTACGCGAGACCGGTTCTCCCGACGTGCTTTGCACATAGGTGGCTTGCGGGTGACAGTTTCTCCAACTTTAGTTGAACTGAGTGTGGCTACGCCCGGTCCTTGCGAAGGTTAAAACAGCACCAACTTGACAAACTATCGTTGTGGTTTTGATGCATAGGTAAGATTGGTTCTTGCTTAAGCCCGTAGCAGCCACGTAAAAACTTGCAACAACAAAGTAGAGGACGTCTAACTTGTTTTTGCAGGGCATGTTGTGATGTGATATGGTCAAGACATGATGCTAAATTTTATTGTATGAGATGATCATGTTTTGTAACCAAGTTATCGGCAACTGGCAGGAGCCATATGGTTGTTGTTTTATTGTATGCAATGCAATCATGCTGTAATGCTTTACTTTATCACTAAGCGGTAGCGATAGTCATGGAAGCATAAGATTGGCGAGACGACAACGATACTACGATGGAGATCAAGGTGTCGCGCCGGTGATGATGGCGATCACGACGGTGCTTCGGAGATGGAGATCACAAGCACAAGATGATGATGGCCATATCATATCACTTATATTGATTGCATGTGATGTTTATCTTTTATGAATCTTATCTTGCTTTGATTGACGATAGCATTATAAGATGATCTCTCACTAAATTATCAAGAAGTGTTCTCCCTGAGTATGCACCATTGCAAAAGTTCTTCGTGCTGAGACACCACGTGATGATCGGGTGTGATAGGCTCTACATTCAAATACAACGGGTGCAAAACAGTTGCACACGCGGAATACTCAGGTTATACTTGACGAGCCAAGCATATACAGATATGGCCTCGGAACACGGAGACCGAAAGGTCGAGCGTGAATCATATAGTATATATGATCAACATAGTGATGTTCACCCTTGAAACTACTCCATCTCACGTGATGATCGGACATGGTTTAGTTGATTTGGATCACGTGATCACTTAGAAGATTAGAGGGATGTCTTTCTAAGTGGGAGTTCTTAAGTAATATGATTAATTGAACTTTAAATTTATCATGAACTTAGTCCTGGTAGTATTTTGCAAATTATGTTGTAGATCAATAGCTCGCGTTGTTGCTTCCCTGTGTTTATTATGATATGTTCCTAGAGAAAATTGTGTTGAAAGATGTTAGTAGCAAAGATGCAGATTGGATCCGTGATTTGAGGTTTATCCTCATTGCTGCACAGAAGAATTATGTCCTTGATGCACTGCTAGGTGACAGACCTATTGCAGGAGCAGATGCAGACGTTATGAACGTTTGGCTAGCTCAATATGATGACTACTTGATAGTTTAGTGCACCATGCTTAATGGCTTAGAATCGGGACTTCAAAGACGTTTTGAACGTCATGGACCATATGAGATGTTCTAGGAGTTGAAGTTAATATTTCAAGCAAATACCGAGTTGAGAGATATGAAGTCTCCAACAAGTTCTATAGCTAAAAGATGGAGGAGAATCGCTCAACTAGTGAGCATGTGCTCAGATTGTCTGGGTACTACAATCGCTTGAATCAAGTGGGAGTTAATCTTCCAGATAAGATAGTGATTGACAGAATTTTCTAGTCACCATCACCGAGTTAGTAGAACTTCGTGATGAACTATAATATGCAAGGGATAACGGAAACAACTCCCAAGCTCTTCGTGATACTGAAATCAACGAAGGTAGAAATCAAGAAAAACATCAAGTGTTGATGGTTGACAAGACCACTAGTTTCAAGAAAAGGGCAAAGGGAAGAAGGGGAACTTCAAGAAGAACGGCAAGCAAGTTGCTGCTTAAGTGAAGAAGCCCAAGTCTGATCCTAACCCTCAGACTAAGTGCTTCTATTGCAAAGGGACTGGTCATTGGAAGTGGAACTGCCCCAAGTATTTGGTGGATAAGAAGGATGGCAAGGTAAACAAAGGTATATTGGATATATGTGTTATTGATGTGTACTTTCCTAGTGTTTATAGCAACCCCTCGGCACTTGATACTGGTTCAGTTGCTAAGAGTAGTAACTCAAAATGGGAGTTGCGGAATAAACAGAAACTAGTAAAGGGTGAGGTGACGATGTGTGTTGGAAGTAGTTCCAAGATTGATATGATCATCATCGCACACTCCCTATACTTTCGGGATTAGTGTTGAAACTAAATAAGTGTTATTTGGTGTTTGCATTGAGCATGAATATGATTTGATCATGTTTATTGCAATACGTTTATTCATTAAAGTCAGAGAATAATTGTTGTTCTGTTTACATGAATAAAACCTTCGATGGTCATACACCCAATGAAAATAGTTCCTTGGATCTCGATCATAGTGTTACACATATTCATAATATTGAAACCAAAAGATGCAAAGTTAATAATGATAGTGCAACTTATTTGTGGCACTGCCGTTTAGGTCATATCGGTGTAAAGCGCATGAAGAAACTCCATACTGATGGACTTTTGGAACCACTTGATTATGAATCACTTGGTACTTGCAAACCATGCCTCATGGGCAAGATGACTAAGACTCCGTTCTCCGGAACAATGGAGCGAGTAACAAACTTGATTGGAAATAATACATACTGATGTATGCAGTCCAATGAGTGTTGAGGCTCGCGGCGGGTATCGTTATTTTCTGAACTTCGCAGATGATTTGAGCAGATATGAGTATATCTACTTGATGAAACATAAAGTCTGAAACATTTGAAAAGTTCAAATAATTTCAGGGTGAAGTGGAAAATCATCGTGACAAGAAAATAAGGTTTCTACGATCTGATCACGGAGACAAATATTTGAGTTACGAGTTTGGTCTTCAATTAAAACATTGTGGAATAGTTTCACAAACTCATGCCACCTGGAACACCACATCATAATGGTGTGTCCGATCGTCATAACCGTACTTTATGGGATATAGTGCAATCTATGATGTCTCTTATCGAACTACCACTATCGTTTTGGGGTTATGCATTAGAGACAGCTGCATTCACGTTAAAAAGGGCACCATCTAAATCCGTTGAGATGACACAATCTGAATTATGGTTTGGCAAGAAACCAAAGTTGTCGTTTCTTAAAAGTTTGAGGTTGCAATGCTTATGTGAAAAAGTTTTCATCCTGATAAGCTCAAACCCAAATCGGAGAAATATGTCTTCATAGGATACCCAAAGGAAACTGTTGGGTACACCTTCTATCACAGATCCGAAGGCAAAATATTCGTTGCTAAGAATGGATCCTTTCTAGAGAAGAAGTTTCTCTCGAAAGAAGTGAGTGGGAGGAAAGTAGAACTTGATGAGGTAACTGTACCTGCTCCCTTATTGGAAAGTAGTTCATCACAGAAATCTGTTCCTGTGATTACTACACCAATTAGTGAGGAAGCTAATGATGATGATCATGTAACTTCAGATCAAGTTACTACCGAACCTCGTAGGTAAACCAGAGTGAGATCCGCACCAGAGTGGCACGGTAATCCTGTTCTGGAAGTCATGTTACTAGACCATGACGAACTTGCGAACTATGAGGAAGCGATGATGAGCCCAGATTCCGCGAAATGGTTTGAGACCATGAAATCTGAGATATGATCCATGTATGAGAACAAAGTATGGACTTTGATTGACTTGCCCATTGACCGGCGAGCCATTGATATTAAATGGATCTTCAAGGGGAAGACGGACGCTGATAGTAGTGTCACTATCTACAAAAGCTAGAATTGTCGCAAAAAGTTTTCAACAAGTTCAAGGTGTTGACTACGATGAGAGTTTCTTACTCGTATCTATGCTTAAGTCTGTCCGAATCATGTTAGCAATTGCCGCATTTTATGAAATCTGGCAAGTGGATAAACAAAATTGCATTCCTTAATAGATTTATTAAAGAAGAGTTGTATATGATGCAACAAGAAAGTTTTGTCAATCCTAAAGGTGCTAACAAAATATGCAAGCTCTAGCGATCCATCGTTGGACTGGTGCAAGCATCTCGGAGTTGGAATATATGCTTTGATAAGTTGATCAAAGCATATAATTCTATACAGACTTGCAGTGAAGCCTGTATTTACAAGAAAGTGAGTGGGAGCACTACAGCATTTCTGATAAGTATATGTGTATGACATATTGTTGATCGGAAATAATGTAGAATTATTCTGCAAAGCGTAAAGGAGTGTTTGAAAGGATTTTTTCAAAGAAAACCTCGGTGAAGCTACTTACATATTGAGCATCAAGATCTATAGAGATAGATCAAGACGCTTGATAAGTTTTTTTTTCAATGAGTACATACCTTGACAAGATTTTGAAGTAGTTCAAAATGGAACAGTCAAAGAAAGAATTCTTGCCTGTGTTACAAGGTGTGAAATTGAGTAAGACTCAAAACCCGACCACAGCAGAAAATAGAATGAGAATGAAAGTCATTCCCTATGCCTTGGACATAGGTTCTATAAAGTATGCCATGCTGTGTACCAGACCTATTGTATACCCTACACTAATTTTGGCAAGGGAGTACAATAGTGATCTAGGAGTAGATCACTGGACAACGGTCAAAATTATCCTTAGTGGAATAAGGATATGTTTCTCGATTATGGAGGTGACAAAAGATTCGTCGTAAAAGGGTTACGTCGATACAAGTTTTGGCACTGATCCGGATGACTCTTAGTCTTCATCTGGATACATATTGAAAGTGGGAGCAATTAGCTAAAGTAGCTCCGTGCAGAGCATTGTAGACATAGAAAATTGCAAAATACTTACGGATCTGAATATGGCAGACCCGTTGACTAAACTTCTCTCACAGGCAAAACATGATCACACCTTAGTACTCTTTGGGTGTTAATCACATAGCAATGTTAACTAGATTACTGACTCTAGTAAACCCTTTGGGTGTTGGTCACATATCGATGTGAACTATGGGTGTTAACCACATAAAGATGTGAACTATTGATGTTAGAAAACATGGCGATGTGAACAAGATTATTGACTCTAGTGCAAGTGGGAGAATGAAGGAAATATGCCCTATAGGCAATAATAAAGTTATTATTTATTTCCTTATATCATGATAAAAGTTTATTATTCATGCTAGAATTGTATTAACCGGAAACATAATACATGTGTGAATACATAGACAAACAGAGTGTCACTAGTATGCCTCTACTTGACTAGCTCGTTAATCAAAGATGGTTATGTTTCCTAACCATGGACAAAGAGTTGTCATTTGATTAACGGGATCACATCATTAGTTGAATGATCTGATTGACATGACCCATTTCATTAGCTTAGCACTCGATCGTTTAGTATGTTGCTATTGCTTTCTTCATGACTTATACATGTTCCTATGACTATGAGATTATGCAACTCCCGTGTGCCGGAGGAACACTTTGTGTGCTACCAAACGTCACAACGTAACTGGGTGATTATAAAGGTGCTCTACAGGTGTCTCCAAAGGTACATGTTGGGTTGGCGTATTTCGAGATTAGGATTTGTCACTCCGATCGTCGGAGAGGTATCTCTGAGCCCTCTCGGTAATGCACATCACTTAAGCCTTGCAAGCATTGCAACTAATGAGTTAGTTGCGGGATGGTGTATTACGGAACGAGTAAAGAGACTTGCCGATAACGAGATTGAACTAGGTATTGGATACCGACGATCGAATCTCGGGCAAGTAACATACCGATGACAAAGGGAACAATGTATGTTGTTATGCGGTCTGACCGGTAAAGATCTTCGTAGAATATGTAGGAGCCAATATGAGCATCCAGGTTCCGCTATTGGTTATTGACCGGAGACGAGTCTCGGTCATGTCTACATTGTTCTCGAACCCGTAGGGTCCGCACGCTTAAGGTTTCGATGACAGTTATAGTATGAGTTTATGAGTTTTGATGTACCGAAGGAGTTCGGAGTCCCGGATGTGATCACGGACATGACGAGGAGTCTCGAAATGGTCGAGACATAAAGATTGATATATTGGAAGCCTATGTTTGGATATCGGAAGTGTTCCGGGTGAAATCGGGATTTTACCGGAGTACCGGGAGGTTACCGGAACCCCCCGGGAGGTATATGGGCCTTAGTGGGCCTTAGTGGAAGAGAGGAGAGGTGGCCAGAGATGGGCCGCGCGCCTCTCCCCCCTTGGTCCGAATAGGACAAGGAGAGGGGGCCGGCCCCCCTTCCTCCTCTCTCTCCTCTTTCCCCCCTCCACGAATCCTATTCTAACTAGGAAAGGGGGGGGGGAGTCCTACTCCCGGAGGGAGTAGGACTCCTCCTGGCGCGCCTCCTCTTGGCCGTCCGCCCCCCTTTGAGCCTTTATATACGGAGGCAGGGGCACCCCCTAGAGACACAAGTTGATCCACGTGATCATATTCTTAGCCGTGTGCGGTGCCCCCTTCCACCATAGTCCTCGATAATATTGTAGCAGTGCTTAGGCGAAGCCCTGCGATAGTAGAACACCAAGATCGTCACCACGCCGTCGTGCTGACGAAACTCTTCCCCGACACTTTGCTGGATCGGAGTCCGGGGATCGTCATCGAGCTGAACGTGTGCTAGAACTCGGAGGTGCCGTAGTTTTGGTGCTTGATCGGTCGGGCCGTGAAGACGTACGACTACATCAACCGCGTTGTGCTAACGCTTCCGCTATCGGTCTACGAGGGTACATAGACAACACTCTCCCCTCTCGTTGCTATGCATCACCATGATCTTGCGTGTGCGTAGGTAAATTTTTGAAATTACTACGTTCCCCAACAATAACCACGATATATAAAATGGGAAAGTGGAACTGGCTGGAAAATACGGTGTTGTATTGTCGCTACTAATTGAAAGCCTATCGATCATGTACATGCCAGCTCTATCAGCTGTTGACTACATATGTCCCTACTCGCCTTCCTGACAAGGAACATACTGTACGTACTAAATATAGAATAACAAAAGAGGAACATGTTAAAGAATAGAAGAGGAAGCATATTCTTGAGGTTCCGCTTCATTGCATACAATGTTGGTTGCCCACTCATGATGAATCACAACGCCCAAAGAAATGCAATTCCATGCCGTCTCTCTATATGTGGCCACATGCATTTGGAAAATCAAGTGGGAGCATTACCTGACCAATTAAACGTGTGTCTGTTAATTAATATCAGTATCATATCACAATTCGTATTTGAAGAAGTAAGCTTTGGACTTATGATTGGTGTGTTGTTTAGCTTCAAGTGTGGACTGCTGCTAGTGCGACACAAAACAGCTACATAGATCATAGTGTAGATATAGCGGGAAAACCGTAAGCATGAGGAGTAAAATCAACAAAGTGGAACTTGCTGGAATATATGTGCTAGTATTGCCGGTACGGCTAGAAAGGCTTCGGATACCAGCTCTCTTCAACTGAAGGTGCGGTACTATTAATATCAGTGTAACTCTCAAAGGCGACACAACTCCCTGCATTTCCTTGCTAATCTTATAGGATTCAAGTGGGAAGGCCACTACAATTCCCATTCCTATGTTTACAAAATCCTATGAATAAAAGAGTCCTGAAGAGTTCAAATTGTCCATCACAACCGACCGTATAGACTTCTACACTGCAAATGTCCCTGCTCATCTTCACTACAAGGAACATACTGTACTACTATCATACTCCCTCTGTTCCAAAATATAAGTCTTTGTAGAGATTTCCAGTATGAATCACATACATATGTATACAGATACATTTTAGAGTGTAGATTCACTCATTTTGCTCCATATGTAGGCCATGGTGGGATCTATACAAAGACTTGTATTTAGGAACGGAGAGAGTACTTATTAAAGAAGAACGGAAGAGGAACATGCTAAAGAAGAGCAAGCAGATTTTGGATAATAAAATGTTCGTTGTGCAGTGCCCACACATGATGAACCAGAGCGCATTAAGAATGCAACTCCCTGTTGTGTCTCTATATGTGGTGCACGTGCTTTTCGAAAGTAAGGTAGGAACATTAGCTGCCCAATTAAACGTTATTTGTTTTAGTAATATCAGCATCATATTAGATTCGTATTTGAGCAACTAGTTTGGAATTATGAGTGGCACGTTGTTTAGCTTGATGGATTCAGGAGCAGTGCTAAGCAACTACGATGATGGTACTGAATATAAAGGCATGTCTGCATGCAAGTCGCGTGACTTTTGTCATTTGGGCCAGTCGACCATTTCAGGCGGTTGGGTGAAGATTCTACGTCTCCTAACCCTTCTTATTCCTCGTCTCTAATTCTTCCCATACAGAACACCACACGGCTGCCGGCCGAACCACCGGTCCCGACCCCCCGCCCTTCCCTGAACCGCCCCCACTGCCTGTGTTCCTCTGCCACCCCACCCCTCCCCCACCTGCGTCGAGTTTTCTTTGTTCGGTGAGGCCCCACCACTGCCCCCACAACCACCGTCCCCACCCGAGCCCCTTCCTTCGCACCGGCGAACTCCGACGAGCTCTCAAAAATCGACTGACCCAATTTTGAAACTTAGTCCATAAGCATTGTGAGTATAGTGTTGAGCGTGCCATGGCGGATCTGAAGGTGCAAACCGGACAAAGGCAACTTTGCAACCAATGTTTGCTTTCAACTAACAAGTAAGTGATGGACAAGAAATTAGAGTAAAGCAGTGGTGATCTATTTTCTTGCTGCGATAAATAAGTTGAGCAGATACGAAAGAGTATCGCCTTTGGAGCAACGCCGTGTATGCATCTGCTAAGAATTTGACGGTGCTGCGGTAGCGATGGCTGTCGGCGGGTGGAAGCAGATCTAGGAGGGTAGACGGTGGCGGTGGGGTGCGGTGGACGAGATGGTCATAGGAGCGGCGTCGGCAAGGTGGATGGTGGCGGGGATGAAGCGAGAGGACGGGATGCAAGGATCCCAGTCCGAAGCCATGGATGAGAGAGGTCGATCTCTTGTAATGGACGACGGCGTCGGGGTATCAGCTCCGACATGGTGGAGAAGGACGACGGTGGATGGGGTGGCGGACGGGAGGCTGGGGTGGAGAGGGTGTTTTGGTGCCCACGGAGTACGAATGGGGAAATGGAGGGAGAGAGGAAGGGGGGAACCATGTCTTCAGGGAGCGCTTGTCTCAAATGCGAGGAAATTTACAAACTTAGCCCCCGTTTAAAATTTCCTACATCACATCAATATTAGTTGGTTGGGGATAGGACGGTAATCTCACATACACCGAATATTTGCCGACGAGAGTTTGGTTTTGGCGCTCACCGTGTATGAATCGGGGAGGGAGTCGATTTTGGCCGAGGAGACACTGTGTTTTGGCGCCCATCGTGTGTGAATCCGGGTGAGAGGCGGTTATGTCACGTTTGAGTGAAATTACAAACCTACCCCTATCAAAACCTATAGAAATCAAGTTGATAGGCTTTGTGTGTCAGGGATAGGTAGTAATTTCCTTCTCGCGGATTTTGGTTTCAGGCGGTTACTTTCCCTGCTTTGTTCAATTTTTTGCAGAGCAAGAGTGCACGTTTACCGTGCCAACTCAATTCGAATCTAGCTTGCATTCTATTTTTGTTCAGGCAGGATCCATTTTCGATTGGAATAAAATTCTATATACATCATTTTTTATATATACTTTCAAAAGCACAACAAAGAACTCTGCTCCTTTATATGTATAATATGATTTACAAATACAATGATCTCAAAATCATAAGGTT
Source organism: Triticum monococcum (assembly GCA_034509565.1). Taxonomy (NCBI): domain Eukaryota; kingdom Viridiplantae; phylum Streptophyta; class Magnoliopsida; order Poales; family Poaceae; genus Triticum; species Triticum monococcum. The sequence goes on from CM067847.1 coordinate 527,341,623, forward strand.
GAATTCAAAAGCTTTAAACCAAATTGTGTTCTACTAAAATGTATGGATCAGTAATATCTACATATTAAATAACATAGATGCACGTGAATTCATATGAGTATGCATGTTTGATAGATCAATTTTGGTTCGAGTATGAATTACATGTATCATCGTCTCGAATTCAAATATTTGAATCCCTTTTGTGTTGACTCCTTTCACGCCCATCTCTCTCGCATGCTCCTTCATGTAGCTATCACTCTCTTTTCTCCAGCTCACCCGCACGCTCACTTCATGTTTCTCCTATCTTCCCAAACATGGTATCTCAACGTCTCCCTTGAGAAGTGTCACACTCTCCCTATCATTATACATTACACGGTTTTCATTGTCTCTCACGTCTCTACCATTCTCTGGTATCACTAGGTACCTAAGCTTTCATTTTCACCGCTACACACACAGTCTCACTCGTCTTTCACTTTGTCTTTCTCTCTATGGGGTTCTCTCATACATCCTGTATGTCTCTAGATATGACTCATACCACTAAAATTACTCTCTCCCGCAGACACAACATTTGTTGCGGTCTCCTTTCCGTCTCCATCTCAGTTATAAAACTGACATTATTCATTTGTTTACCGATCAAACAAACTCCCCCCTCTCTCTCTCGCACACACACAACTCCTGCTTCCACTCCCTTTCCCGACTACCGTCTCTCTCTCTCTCACACACAAAACTCTCGCTTTTGCACCCCAACTCGTATTTCTCTCACAAAAATTGATTGACTAGCCTCCAGATAGGTTTATACACCCCGACACTCGTGCTTCCATTATCGCGTACATCTCTCTCTCGCGCTCCTTGTATCTATGTAGATTTTTCGTCCCTTCTTGAGACACACCCTCTCAATCGTGCACACACACACTATCGCCTCATTTTAAGCTGATACCTCTCGCACATGCACCCTTTGTGTCTTTGTCACACATGCACTCCGTCCACCTCTGTCGGTGTACTAAAGTAGGGGTACCTTAGTACCCCGAACTTGTGCACGGGCAATCGCAGCGACCCGCGGCAAGGCTTGCCGGGCGACCGCCAAGACCCTCCGTGGCTCCTTTAGAGCCATTCAAGAACAAAGTATCCAAGAGCAAAACAAGGCCTCCGCAAGAGGAGCTTGCCGGGAAGGAGACAAGGCCCCGGCAAGAGGAGCTTGCCGGGAGGGAAACGAGACCCCGGCAAGAGGAGCTTGCCGGGAAGACCAACCAAAGCATCTCAAGAAGCTCGCTGCGGCGCACCGCGCGCCCCGACAAGGCCCGGTGAGCGACAAGCTCCCGGACGCGACAAGACAACATCCGCGGCAAGGCACTTCCCGCGGCAAGCTACTACCCCGCAGCCCGCGCTCCAGCTCACCCACCAACGTGTCGCCCTGGGACCATTCCTGGCGTACGTGGCGGGAGGCTGGGCAGCCGGGGGCATGCGGTGGCAAGCAGACGCTGACAAGGAACCATCGTGGCAAACGGTGGCGTTCCTAGCGGTCCCTCTCTGGGCCGTCAAGGTGACACAGACGGGCATTTAATGCCCTTGTCCACTGCCGTCAGAGTTAGGTAGGATGCGACATGTAGGCGATGGAGCCAACTACCACCCCTTTTACATTTTTACCCTCACCTCTGTTGCCACGTGTCGGTGACCCCTTAGACATATAAAAGGAGGCCCATGCGCAACAGAGAGGGAGGAGGACAGCCATTCTCACGCTCGGTCTCACCAGCTGCTTGAGTGTACTGTAGCACTCGCCGCTCCCGAGCCAAAACTCAATACAACCACCAAAGCAGGAGTAGGGTTTTACGCATCCGTGCGGCCCGAACCTGGGTAAATCGATCGTCTCACTCGTGTGTTTCGCCTCGATCTGCTTTTTGTGCATCCACTGCCCCCTGCCGAACCAAAAGGGGCTCGGTCCGCCGATCCCCATAGGTGTGCGAGGGATCAGACACCCCCGACATCTTTGGCGCGCCAGGTAGGGGCGCGTCGAGGTTGTGCGAACCTGATTCGGCGTTCGCGCGAGCCAAATCTTCATCGTCTTCATCAACATGCCGCCGAAGAAGAATATTTCGGAGGCAGCTGCTCCGTCTGCGCTGAGCCCGCCGTTGCCAGAGCGGACGGCTGGTGGAGCAGGCACCGACGGAAGAGCGGGCGCCGACGGGGAGACTCGTGGCGCCGCCAGGTCCAAGGACCAGGCCGCGCCACACGTCGGCGGCGCGGTCGCCTCCCACAACGACCGCGCCCACTCCAAGACCTCGGCGTCCGTGCACGCACCGCGCCCATCCCAGGAGGCGCGAGACCAGCAGCGTCATGGTACCCACGGTACCATACGCCTGCTGGGCCAAGATCAAGCTGGCGGATCCCGGAGTGCTCAGGACCTGCATGCACGCCAACACGCTGGCACGAGCGTGGCGCGGTCGCTTGGACGAGATGTTGCTCCTTCTAACGCAGTTAGGAGTCCGAGCATATCTCGCTCCTCGCACCGTTCGCTGCCGCCGCCCACCACTCTGGCGGAAGCATTGGCACGTGCCCAGCTGCTCCTAGACTACCCTCCAGTGCTAGAGAAGATCGACGATTGGAGGGCCACTATCCAGAGCCTCATCGGCTTCGCCAAATGGTGACAACCCACGGCAGCCGAGCGCATCGCTGCTGTGGCAAGTCAGCCAGGCGCGGGCCGGTGGCGACAAGACCCCGAAGGCCAAGATCGCCGACTCACCGGATCCACCTCGACAGCTACTCCACCGCGTCGTCAGATCCACGAGCTCAACGCGATCAACGCCAAGTTCTTCATGAGAGACAGCAAGAAGACGCTCGAACACGCATCGAGCGCCGAAGGGAAGCGCGGCGTCAATCAGACCTGCGCGCTGGGCCCTCTGTTGACGTGCATGCACCCGGAGAGCCAGGTAACTTGCCATACGCGGCAGGTTGTCCTGCGTTCACCCGTGAGCTGCGGCAAGTCCAATGGCCCAACCAGAAGCATTTCAAGCCAGACGTGCCGAAGAAGTACGACGACAAGTCGCACCCGTCGGAGTTCCTCAGCATCTACACCATTGCGGTGCAAGCTGCCGGGGGGCGAGACGACAAGGTCCTTGCCAACTACTTCCCGCTCGTGCTCAAGCCCGAAGTCAGATCCTGGCTCATGCACTTGCTGGACAACTCCATATCCTCTTGGGCAGACTTGTGCCATCAGTTTGTCGGCGCCTTTACGGGCGGCCACAAACCACATGGCCAGGAAAGTGATCTCCACCTGCTTGCCCAGAAGGAAGGAGAGCCCCTGCGCAAGTATATCCAGAGGTTCAGCCGCGTGCAGCGCAACATCCCAGACATCCACCCTGCCACGGTTATCAGGGCGTTCCATCAGAACGTGCATAATCGCAGGATGCGGGAGGAGATGGCGATGAGCAGGATCAGGCACGTCAGCGAGCTGTACGCCCTGGCCGACAAGTGTGCGCGCGCTAAAGAAGGGAGGAAACTCCCCGGAGAGGATGCTGGAGCGGGGGGGGGGGGGGGGGGTCTGACAGCGAGGATGCCGCCCCGGCAAGGAAGAACCGGAGGCGCAACAGGAAGAAGAGCGGCAAAGAGGTACTAGTCGTTGAGCAGTCCGGCGATGACGGCCCCGCCAAGCAAGCCAAAGTTGGCAGCTCCGGCAAGGAGGTTGCCACGTGCACCAACTGGCAGGCTGTGGCGGCCGCCGACAAGCAGGGCAGCTCCGACAAGCAGTACTGCAAGATCCACCGCACCAAGGGCCATGATCTCCAGAACTGCAAGAGGGTCGAGCAGCTTGTCCAGCAACAAAAAGCTGAGTACGAGCGGCGCGACAAGGAGAGAGCCCAAGGAGGCGGTGGAGAAGCCGCCAAGAAGCGCTTTGGCCCGGGAGGAAGCCGCGGCAAGGCCAAGCAGCGGCAAGGAGACAGACCTCCCCGCGGCCGCGACAAGGACGAAGACGAAGAAATTCCGGAGACAAGCATCCCCGCCAAGGAAGCAAGCAAAGAGTGGCTCATGTACTTTGACGGTGCCTTCTCGCTGCAAGGCGCCGGTGCTGGTGTACTGCTTGTCGCGCCCACCGGAGAGCACCTCAAGTACATAGTCCAGATGCACTTTCCCAAGGAGCAAGCGACAAACAATACTGCAGAGTACGAAGGCTTGCTTGCCGGTCTCAGGATCGCGGCAGAGCTTGGGATTAAGAAGCTCATTGTCAGGGGTGACTCGCAGCTTGTCGTCCGCCAAGTAAACAAAGATTACCAGAGTCCGTTGATGGAAGCTTACATTGATGAAGTGAGGAAGCTGGAAGAGCGCTTTGACGGCCTGCAAATGGAACATGTTCCAAGAGCTGAGAACGACATTGCCGATGGCCTGTCAAAGTGTGCAGCACTTAAGTTACCTGTGGAACCAGGGACCTTTGTGCCCAAGCTGACTCAGCCATCCGTAACACCATCAACTGGACAGAGCAAGAAGAGGAAGTTGGTCTCTGGTGACTATCTCCCGGCAGAGCTTCCCGAAGCCGCCGCCAAGAAGGTCCCCAAGATCGACGCCAAGAATGCTGAGGAGCAGTCTACTCCGGCAAACCCCAGGGTTTGTTCCGTTGAGGCAGATTCTCCCGGCAAGCTCTGCTCCTGCAAGCTTGTCGGGGAGCGTCAAGCTCCGGCAGAGTCGCAGGCTCTCGCCGTAGAAGCAGACGTTCCCGCAGCAGCAGATGTGCCTTTAGTCCTTGTCGTCGAGCCACAGGCTCCGACATGGGCGCAGCAGATTGTCCGTTTCCTTCAGACAGGAGAGCTTCCCGAGGAACCAGAAGAAGCGGAAAGAGTAGCCCGGCAGTCTAGTATGTACCAGTTTGTCGACAACACACTGTGCAGAAGAAGACTCAACGGTGTGAAATTGAAGTGCATTCCTCGGGAAGATGGACAGAAGCTGTTGGCAGAGATACACGGAGGCATATGTGGTCCCCACATTGGCGCGAGAGCTCTTGTCGGAAAAGCATTCCGGCAAGGCTTCTTCTGGCCGACAGCCCTCCAGGATGCAACTGCACAAGTGACCAAGTGTGAAGCGTGCCAGTTCCATTCCAAGCAGATACACCAGCCAGCTCAAGCTCTCCAGATGATCCCTTTATCCTGGCCATTTTCGGTCTGGGGGCTCGATATCCTCGGCCCCTTCCCCCGAGCAGTCGGGGGCTTTGAGTACTTGTACGTTGCAATCGACAAGTTCACAAAGTGGCCGGAAGTGGAACCAGTGAGGAAGGTGACGGCGCAGTCCGCGATCAAATTCTTCAGGTCGATTGTTTGCCGTTTCGGAATCCCTAACAGGATAATCACCGACAACGGTACACAATTTATGAGCCGCGCCTTCATGCAGTACACCCAGGATCTCGGTGCCAAGGTCTGCTTTGCTTCTGTCGCTCACCCGAGAAGCAACGGCCAAGCTGAGAGGGCAAATGCTGAAGTGCTGCATGGGCTCAAGACCAGAACTTTTGACAGGGTGCACAAGCGCGGACGCAACTGGATCGAGGAGCTGCCGGTGGTTCTTTGGTCGATCAGGACGACGCCAAATCGAGCCACTGGACAGACACCCTTCGCTCTAGTCTATGGAGCGGAGGCAGTTATCCCCATGGAACTCGTATACGGGTCACCTCGAGTGCTCGCTTATGATGAGCTTGAGTAAGAGCGGCTGCGGCAAGATGACGCGCTGCTCCTTGAGGAAGATCGTCTCCGGGCTACTGTGCGAGCCACTCGCTACCAGCAAGCTTTGCGCCGCTATCATAGCCGCAAAGTTAACGCCAGGAGCCTCGAGGAAGGCGACCTTGTTCTTCGGTGCATTCAGTCCGCCAAGAATTCCAACAAGTTGACACTGAAGTGGGAAGGCCCTTACCGGCTGAAACGAGTCACCAGGCCTGGCGCTGTCCGCCTGGAGACCGAAGATGGCGTACCAGTGAGCAACTCCTGGAATATTGAGCTTCATCGTAAGTTTTACCCGTAAGGCGCGGTTGTCGGACCCTGTCCGGCAACCACCCTTTTGTACAAGTCTTGCCACTGTTGCATGTAATCCTTTGTACAAAGCCAGGCGCAGACCCTGAGCACAAGATAATGAAGCGCTGGCGCCCAGAGTTACAGCATGCATGCTAGGTCGAGTCGAGTCCTTGGTTAGGGTTGATAGTGCCTAACAGCAGCTAACCCCTAACTTAGAGGTCGAGTGTGCATCCCTTTGCCTGTCTTTCGTTTCCTTTGATTCGCAGGGCTTGCATACCCTTGCCGGACCGCCTGAGGACGAAAAGGAGAGGAAGGACGCACCGACATCTAGACCCCGGCAAGCCAGTGTTGCCGGGGGCTGCAAGTGCCAAAGTTCACCCCACGGCAAGCCAGAGTTGCCGGGGGCTGCAGTCTCAGATAAGTCTTTCATCCCTCTTCATGTATTCTCTTTTGGACTGGGAATACGAAGCCTCGTTTCTTCCCGAAAGCCACCATGCTCCCTTAGCTCTGGTCCCTGGGGCCCCAGGGCCAAGTTTTGGTCGTAGTCGCGGCAGGAAAGGGATGAAATGAGGGGCCGCACCCGCCTCGTCCCTGCCTCCATCAAGAGCGTGAGAAAGGTCGAGCGACGTGGAAAGCCGGCAGGGCCTGTTGCCAGGGAAGGAGTGTCTATCTGAAAGATACCAAGGATTTGCTCCTTGGCGTGGGTTCTACCCGTGAGACAAATAACCTGGCAAACATCCCCTTTCCATTAAAACATTCCACGCTGGTACAGTCCATAGAGAATGAAAAACATGAAAAGAGAGGATTACAAGTTTTAAATGCAGCTAAGGCCCGAAGGCTTACAAATTAAAAAGATAAGATGCCCGTAATCCTTTTCCTGTCCCTCTTTTCAGGAGGTAGGTCAAGGAGGCGAAAAGGGCAAAAGGAGCGCCTAGGCGAACTACGGGTGCCAGAAGACACCAAGAGAACATCCCGGGGGCCGTCAAGGCTGGACGGTGATGGCAGCGCCGGAAGCAGGCTCGAAGATGAGGCGGCAGGACGTCAGCACGCTGTCGAGGGCACCACGCCCTCATACTCCGGCTTGACGGCCTTGCCGCCAGCCTTCTTCCTCTTCCGCAGCCTCCCTACGCCAGCCGCCCAAGGAGACGCCCCCGAGGAGTTCAAGGAGCCGGCGACCCGGATGATGGGGTTGCCGGTGCCGCACGGAGCGGTGCCCGACACCTAGTCGGACCCGCCATCCTGCCGCCCGCTCCCCTCATCACCGCTGTCGCTCCCCTCCTCGTCACTCTCGCTCATGGAGGAGCCTTCACTGTCGGAGGAGCTTTCCACGCAGCACCGGGCCCGGACGCCGAAGCACCCGAAGACCTTGACGGAGAGGAGATCGCCCTCCACCAACTTGAAGTGGAGGGTGAGCCCCGGCGTCAAGTTGTGGATGCGGGCGAATGTCTTCCACCCTCGGCCAAGATACATCACGCCGGGGGCTGGGAATTCGACGCGGACCCGCGTGCCGCTGATCCCACAGCCCCTCATCTGCAGTCTCAGCGTCTCGGGCGGGTCCAACTCCACCACTTCCGCGAACGGATCTGGGAGTCGGAGGCGACGATGAGGCGCCCGGCGCAGCCTGACGAAGAACTCGCAAGGGTCGTCCCCGGCATGGGCCACCGCGGGAAGAGGAGCCGCCGGCGGAGGCGAAGCCGACGCTCCGCCTCGTCCACCTCTTCCCCGAGCGCCACGGCCTCGTCCACGACCTCGCCCCCTCCCTCTTCCCCTTACGGCTGGCTCCGCCACCACGGGTGCGGGAGAGGGAGGGATGCGCTGCCTGGCGGCAACCCTTGCCGCCACTGACGAAGGACCAGGGTTCCCTCTCTCCATGGCGAATGGGAGGAGGGGGAGCAGAAGCTGAAGGAAGGAGAAGATGGGAGGATGCGAGCTCACGTCCTCCCCTCCCGCTCTTTATAAAGGAGCGAGGTGGGGGCTCGGCCGCCCCGCTCAGCGAATCAAGACGCGGGAAGGCAGGGAGCTAGGGCCGGCCCGCTGCCTCGACCCAAGACGGCCCCGATTCCCGCCTCCGCCGTCTGCGACCCCAAGTGCATGGGAGCCGCGTGGCAGGCGTGCAGAACCGAGGCGACGAATGGGGCAGCCACTCCCCACCCCGTGATCGTGGGGAGTGGGCACCTCGAAAACCGCTCACGATCTCTCCCACGAGGCCGCGTTTGACGCTTGCCGTTTGGGGAGGGCGCGGTGGATGCGGAACGAGTTATGGCGTGACCTAGGCCGTGCGTGCCCGTGCACTGTTTTGGGCCTGGCCCAACAGCGCTCAGCACCGTGTATGGCCCAGGCCCGGGGGCTCCTGTCAGTGTACTAAAGTAGGGGTACCTTAGTTCCCCGAACTTGTGCACGGGCAGTCGCAGCGACCCGCGACAAGGCTTGCCGGGCGACCGCCAAGACCCTCCGTGGCTCCTTCAGAGCCATTCAAGAACAAAGTATCCAAGAGCAAAACAAGGCCTCGGCAAGAGGAGCTTGCCGGGAAGGAGACAAGGCCCCGGCAAGAGGAGCTTGCCGGGAGGGAAACGAGACCCCGGCAAGAGGAGCTTGCCGGGAAGACCAACCAAAGCATCTCAAGAAGCTCGCTGCGGCGCACCACGCGCCTCGACAAGGCCCGATGAGCGACAAGCTCCCGGACGCGACAAGACAACATCCGCGGCAAGGCACTTCCCGCGGCAAGCTACTACCCCGCAGCCCGCGCTCCAGCTCACGCACCAACGTGTCGCCCTGGGACCATTCCTGGCGTACGTGGTGGGAGGCTGGGCAGCCGGGGGCATGCAGTGGCAAGCAGACGCTGACAAGGAACCATCGTGGCAAACGGTGGCGTTCCTAGCGGTCCCTCTCTGGGCCGTCAAGGTGACACTGACGGGCATTTAATGCCCTTGTCCCCTGCCGTTAGAGTTAGGTAGGATGCGACATGTAGGCGGTGGAGCCAACTACCACCCCTTTTACATTTTTACCCTCACCTCTGTTGCCACGTGTCGGTGACCCCTTAGACATATAAAAGGAGGCCCATGCGCAACAGAGAGGAAGGAGGACAGCCATTCTCACGCTCGGTCTCGCCAGCTGCTTGAGTGTACTGTAGCACTCGCCGCTCCCGAGCCAAAACTCAATACAACCACCAAAGCAGGAGTAGGGTTTTACGCATCCGTGCGGCCCGAGCCTGGGTAAATCGATCGTCTCGCTCATGTGTTTCGCCTCGATCTGCTCTTTGTGCATCCACCGCCCCCTGCCGAACCAAAAGGGGCTCGGTCCGCCGATCCCCATAGGTGTGCGAGGGATCAGACACCCCCGACAACCTCCTCTCTCCCTCTCTCACACACACACAACACACACGCGCACAGATGGGCTTTTCGCAACAACTAGCAAGATGCCCATGCGTTGCACGGAACATCAAGATGCATTTGTAGGAGTAGTTTATCCTGTGGGAGAAAAGGATGAATGAGGGAATGCCTTATTTGAAAATGTGGAGAGGGGTGTGGGTATCTTTTTGCAAAATTGCCATAGTTTCCTTCCTATCCGTCAGATATAAATCGGATGGCCTATATTGTAGGATGGCAGACACACCATCATCACCAACTCTGTTATTTTATCTCTACTCTTATAAAAAGTATAGTCAGTGATGATGGTGTGCCTGCCATCCTGCAATGTAGGTCGCCTGATCTATATCTAACGGATAGGAAGGAAACTATGGCAATTTACCCGCACTCCTCTCCACATTTGCAGATAAGGCCTTCCCTCATTCATCCTGTTCTCCCACAAGATCTTCATGTTCTGTGCAACGCACGTGCATCTTGCTAGTAAGAGTAGAAATTAGAGATATACCACTTCTTGAATCTTGAAACCAACAACATTCCTCCCTTATCTCATCAAAACCGCCAAAGGAATATATTTTGAGTGAAACATAACGTATTTTTAGTGATATACGTATTTCAAAACTAGACTCTTTTTTCTATCAAATCGGTGAATATGTATTAATCTACTTTGATTGCGTGGAAACACATTGGCACATTGCTAGTAGTTATTACTACTGTATATTTTTTGGACACCAGAGAAATGGTGGAGTACATATACAAAGAGAAGAGGCGGACGCATGCAGTCGGTCTCTCACTGTCTCGCTCACATGAGAGTTACGTAAAGGCACCGTTAACAAATAAACCCTAAAACCCTAGGTGCACGATTGCTGCATGCGTGGGTACCGGGTACGTGGTGGAGTGCACCTTTGTAGGAATAGTCAGCTCGCATGATAATTTGATCTATAGGAGTTGATGGTCGGGACCACAGGTGAATGACCTAGAGGCGATGGCTCACCAGTTGCCACAGATAGAGTAGTCATGTTTAAAATATCATTTTTAGTGGGGTAAGAGTTCCGATTTTCAATGGCGTGTTATAAGTACTTAAGTAGTTTTTAGAACGATTGGTATGGAGCGAAAATGGAACTCATAACTACTACCTCCTTGGTGTATGGTTGTATGGGTTTATGTTGCGAGATGTTGAACCTAGTAGTTCCAGGGCAAATACTATGGTTTAGATGTTGGTTTTTAGTAATGAAAATCGGAAGGGGAAACCCTTCTTTGATAAAAAAAACTACTACCTCCGTCCTGGTTTACTAGTCCCCATCGTATTTTGGGTCAAAGTTTGTCCACGAATTTGACTTGTAAAATGTGAATGGAAAATGATATTTTTTATACCCAAACAAAAAAGGACTGGAGGGAGTGATTGCTCTGACACGGACGCGACCTCTCATAGCACATGCATTGAACCAGCACGCTGGCCAAGAGGGCCCCACTCGCTGTAGGCCCGGCTGAACATGCCTCCTCGCCGCATGCAATCGGCTTCAGACTGCCCCTCCTACCTCCATTGAATCCGCGCATGTGCCGGCAACACATCCTTCCGCGAGCCGGCCGGCATTTTAGAACACAGAAAATGACCAAAATATAATTAATTACGCATGGTATTGACTTGTTGTGCTCGCACTGGTAGCAAGAACTAGAGGTTTTTCTTTATTTTATAACTCTCCTCACAATTTTTTTGGCTTTGAAGTGAATCATGAATGTGGACATTATCTATGAATGTGCAGATATTTGTGAACATGAGTTTGATGTGGAAGTTGAACTTGGAATGTTGGGCTTGCGCGTGAACTATACCATGTCCAATGCTTTGTCTGTTATTGTTTGGAAAGTAATTGCTGTTATTACATGACCCTAAAAAAGTTATTTTGTGCCACATCAGTAGACACTACAAAAAAAAGACACATCCGTGACATTTTGGGCCAAACGGATTTTTTCTGTCATACTTATGACACTTCTATGACGATAATTGTGACAAAACCTGGTATCATCATAGATGTGGTGGGGTCCTACTTCTATGACAAAAAATCATGACAGAAAATGGGCTTTTCATCCTGGGCGGGCTGGAGACGCAGCTGCATGACATTCTTTGGGCCGTCCATAACGGAAAAAACCATGGTAGAAGCAAGGGCAGGGAAAATATCGAGGAGTTCTCGGTTATGGTGGGTGGTCGGGGGCCGAGCAATGCGCATTTCTCCCGTACGTATGCGTGTGTGCGAGACGTTGGGCTCTAACTGAACCCGAGCAAGGCGTTGGGCTCTAACTGAACCCGAGCGATTGCACTGCAGGCTACGCGTTTCTGAACCAAAGCGATCGATCGATCCCTTGCTGTTAACTGAACTCGAGTGTGACTCCTTCTCTATTGCTACTAACTGAAGCCGATCGATGCTGCCTCTGGATGAACGGTGAGCATTGTAGAGGGGGTTTGGATGAACAATTCCCGGTGGTGGTTGGATGAACAGGACCCCGTGATAGTAGAGGTCGTTGCAGCTGGATGAATAGTACCCTGATCGATCGAGCCGGTGGATGAATAGGACCCCGTGGAGGGCTGGTTGAACAGTAACCGGTGGAGGGCTGGATGAACAGTAGCCCATGGAGGGGTGGTTGAACATGACCCCGTGGAGAGGGCTGGTTGAACAGCAGCCGGTGGAGGAGCGCGCGGTGGAGGCTGGATGAACAGGAGCCCGTGGATGAACAGTCGCAGGTGGAGGCTGGAGGAGGTCGACGGTGGATGAACAGTAGCCCGTGGAGGCTGGAGGAGGTCGACGGTGGAGATGAACAATATCCTGTGGAGTCCTGTTTTGCGGTACGCCACACCCCTCCCAATGAACAGGACCCCCGTTTCGACCGTCGCGCTCCAACACAAGTCTGTTTCCTCCATTTTGCGGCGTGCCACACCCCTCTCGATCAATAGGACCCCGCTTCCACCGTAGGAGGTCCGTTTCCTCAATTTTGCGGTACGCTAGACCCCTCTCGATGAATAGGATCCTGTTTCGATCGTGGCCATTCGAACACAAGGCTGTTTCCTCCGTTCTGCGGTACGCCAGGCCTCGTTTCCATCACCTGTTCCGTCTAAGCCGGTTGGCTCCCAATGAACACGACGATGACACAGTTTCTCCGTTCTGACCCAACCATGTACACGAGCCCTGGCCATATGTATGCGCGAGTAGGCGTTCGAGACCCCGCCTGTATGTACGTATGTGGCCGTATTTACTTTCTTGCAACATGGCCGCTATACGTACGTGTACATGCTACGTGCGCGCCTCTACTACGACACGTGCGCGCCTCTACTACGACACGTGCCCTTCCTTAGACGACCACGGTTCATTGCTGCAGCCTGCAGACAGACTGATCGTATGTACGTACACGTTCGCGACCAGAATGACAATGCTACATACACTTCGACCAGGTGGGTCCTGACTGTCAGGCACTTCCTTGCGTGCAAAGATGTAGCTGGTGGGTCCCAGCAGTCAGGGGGTGAATCATTTTTTTGCCCGTAATATGGACGCACTTCCTTGCGTGCGAAGATATAGCTGGTGAGTCCCAGCAGTCAGGGGGAGAAAATATTATTTTTAGGGTAAAAAGGATGCAGTTGCATGCATGCGTCCATGCGCGTGGTGCGTCCCCACTGTCAGCCTCTCACGTACAGTCATCTTTAGATAACTCTCGGTTGTTGACCACACTGTGCTGAGCGCACCAAGGCTGGTGGACGACGACGAGGCCCCAGACTGGAACGACCCGGAGATGGGGAAGACGCAGCAGTGGAGTCGCAGATGGAGAGGAGTGGGAAACTTGACTGGTTCAGGTGCGCGGGAGCACTGTCGCCCACGAGAGACAGGAGCAAGAACATAGGTTGAAGAAGGATGAAAGTGCAACTATCCCTGGGTGGTTTTGGTAATTCCTAACAACATATAACTCATTGAGCTAATGCTACTTAAAGATAAACATTTCAGGAAAGCTCAATGATTGGCATGACATGGATGAGAAAAGTGGATCCCTCAAAATTCTAAGGACAAAGAATTGGCTCAAGCTCAAAGCTCAGGACTCTATATCTTTTCATTTTAAGTGATCCAAGATCACATTGAGTCCACAGGAAAAACCAATACTATTAAGAGGGGATGAGGTGTTGCCTAATGGTTTTCTTGCTCAAAGTGCTTAGTGATATGCTCCAAAAGCCCTCAACTACTTCCTCACATCCACATATGTCCCAAACCAAAAGTCAAACTCGGCCCCACCGAAACTTTCTATCCGGCGCCACCGAGTTCAGTTGACATAGCCACTGCCAGAAACCCTAGTATTTTCGGTCTCACCGATAGGGATCTCGGTCTCACCGAGATGGGATTGTAATCTCTCTGTTTCCCTTCGTAACGTTTCGGTCAAACCGAGATGAGCGATCGGACCCACTGAGATTGCAATGCAAACTCTCTGTTTCCCTTTCGTAACATTTCAGTCCAACCGAGATGAGCGAATCGGTCCCACCGAGTTTGCCTGACCAACTCTTTGTTAGTCCATTACCAAAATTGGCCTCACCGAGTTTGTGTAATCGGTCTCACCGAGATTACGTTATGCCCTAACCCTAACAAAATCAGTCCCACCGAGTTGACATGTCGGTCCCACCGAAAATCCTAATGTTCACATTTTGAACTAGATCGGTCTGACCGAGTTTCATGATCCGGTCCCACCAAGTTTGGTGATTTGTGTGTAACGGTTAGATTTTGTGTGGAGGCTATTTATACCCCTCCACCCACTCTTCATTCATGGAGAGAGCCATCAGAACATGCATACACTTCCAGCATACATTTTATGAGACAAAACCACCTACACTTGTGTTGAGGTCAAGATGTTCCATTCCAACCACATAAATCTTGATCTCTAGCCTTCCCAAGTTGCTTTCCACTCAAATCATCTTTCCACCAAATCCAAATCCTATGAGAGAGAGTTGAGTGTTGGGGACACTATCATTTGAAGCACAAGAGCAAGGAGTTCATCATGAACACACCATTTGTTACCTCTTGGAGAGTGGTGTCTCCTAGATTGGTTAGGTGTCACTTGGGAGCCTCCGTCAATATTGTGGAGTTGAACCAAGGAGTTTGTACGGGCAAGGAGATCGCCTACTTCATGAAGATCTACCCGAGTGAGGCAATTCCTTCGTGGGCGACGACCATGGTGGGATAGACAAGATTGCTTCTTCGTGGACCCTTCATGGGTGGAGCCCTCCGTGGACTCGCGCAACCGTTACCCTTCGTGGGTTGAAGTCTCCATTAACGTGGATGTACGATAGCACCACCTATCGGAACCACGCCAAAAATCTCCGTGTCTCCAATTGCGTTTGCACACTCCAAACTCCTTCATTTACCTTCATATGCAATTGTTTTACTTTCCGCTGCTATACTCTTAGAATTGCATGTGTAGATTGATTGCTTGACTTGTGCTAAGTTGCTAAAATCTGCCTAGAACTAAAATTGGGAAAAGGCTAGATTTTTTATTTGGTCAAGTAGTCTAATCACCCCCCTCTAGACATACTTTAGATCCTACAAGTGGTATCAGAGCTTTGGTTTCCATTTGCTTTGATTTCCATAGCTTCTGGTGGTCATAGCCTTGGTTTCACAACCTAGGAGAGTATGGCATCTAGCAAGGGAAATTACCACCGTAGAGGTCCTTACTTTGATGGTACAAATTTTGCTAGTTGGAAGCATAAGATGAAAATGCATATTCTTAGACATAACCCCGCCATTTGGGCTATTGTGTGTATTGGCTTGCAAGGTGAATTATTCGATGGGAGAGAACCAAACCGTGAAGCTACCACGGAAGAGTTGAAGATGCTACAATACAATGCTCAAGCTTGTGACATTTTCTTCAACGGATTATGCCCTGAAGAATTCAACAAAATTAGCCGTCTTGAGAATGCAAAGGAAATTTGGGATACTTTGATTGATATGCACGAAGGTACCGAATCTGTCAAGGAATCCAAATTGGATGTGCTTCAAAGTCAGCTTGACAAGTTCAAAAATGAAGGATGGTGAAGGCGTCGCTGAAATGTACTCTAGGCTTGCTCTCATCACAAATGAGATTGCGGGCTTAGGAAGTGAAGAGATGACTGACAGATTCATCATCAAGAAGATCCTAAGAGCCTTGGATGGAAAATATGATACCTTGTGCACATTGATCCAAATGATGCCCAATTACAAATATCTCAAGCCAACGGAAGTTATTGGAAGAATTGTTGCTCATGAGATGTCACTCAAGGATAAGGAAGAGCTTCACAACAAGTCAAGTGGTGCTTACAAAGCCTCGTATGATGCTCCCACATCATCAAGTGAGAAGCAAACCTTCAATGAAGAATTGAGTCTAATGGTGAAGAACTTCAACAAGTTCTACAAGAGTAGAAGCAAGGAAAGAATTTCCAAGTCAAGGTCCTACAATGACAAAAGATCTTCTAGTCGTGAGCGTAATCGCTACAATTGTGGAAGACCCGGACATTACTCAAATGAATGTACGCCCCCTACAAAAGAAGAGAATATTCTCCCAAAATAAGGAGTAGAAGAGAAGAATCACCATCAAGAGAGAGAAGGAGTAGTGATGATCGTTATGAACGAAGACCCTCTCGGAGAAGCAAGGACTCGGAAAGGAAGGACAAGTCATCAAGGAGCTACACAAAAAGAAGACATCAAGCTCATGTTGGTGAATGGGTATCCGGTTCCGACTGCGACAATCACTCTGAAAGAAGTTATCACTCCGACTCCGAATATACTCAAGATGAAGGTGTTACCGGACTAGCACTTGTGACAACCAACTCCTACGACATATTTAACTCACCAAATGAAGGAATTGGGAGATGCTTCATGGCTAAAGGTCCAAAGGTAACACACCCCTAGTATGTTTATTTCAATAGTGATGAAGATGACTTGCTAGGAGATGATGATTTACTTGGTGACAACTCTAGTTATAAAAACTATGATGAGCTTGCTATTAATCATGATAATCAAGATAAAACGAATGAAGATGATAAGAAGGAGATTGAGCGTCTAACTAAAGAACTAAACACTCTTAAGTTAGCTCATGAAACTACCTTGGAAGATTACCGAGAACTTTTAAAGACTCATGATAAGCTACTCTTTGAAAAGCTCAACCTTGAGCAAGAACATGAGTTTTTATAGGTAATCAATGATGATCTTCACAAGAAAAGTTCTTCTTACATTGTCAAGTGTTTACTCTTGTCTACTTACATGCCACATGTTAAATCTAGTAACAAGAACAAGAAATATTCTTCATCTAGTAGTAACAACAATCATGCTAAATCCAATGTTGTTGCTTCTAGTAGCTCTCTTGATTCCACTAATGATTCTCTTACCAAGTTACACTTGAGCAAGAAAATAGCTTATTGAAGGGAATTATAGAGAAAGGTGTTTACAAGAGCCTTGCCGAAAGTAAGCAATTTGAGGAAATTGTACGCAAGCAAGGAAGACACCAGAAGAATCAAGGTGTTGGTTTTGAACGAAAGTTCAATGCCAATGGAGTTGAGTGGGAAGAAGACCAATACCCCAAGACAAAGTTTGTACCTCAACAAGAGAAGTATGATCCCACTTATTTCAAAGGCACACAATCTCAAGATGATCTTCCACCACAAGACCACAAGCAAAAAGGCAAGGACAAGCTTCAAGAGGAGATTGATGCATTCGAGGAAGCACCTAAAGCCTTGGTCAAATGGATTCCCAAGACTACATCAAGTTCTACTTCAAGTACTACTACAACCCCAAGGATTCCCATCAAGATGGTGTGGATCCCAAAGAACAAGAACTAGAGAGTTCTTGAGGGTGACTCCGCCAACGTACTTCACTCTTATCATTTTGGCAAGGACAAGTGCAAACAACTTTCATATCTTGCACTAGTTCAAGGAGTCACAAACCCTCTTGTTGGTAAGACAAGGGACAAGGTAACCTAATGCTTCCATGGACATCATCTTGTGTACACATCACTCTATGTCTTGAGGATATCCTTGTTTGTTCCTTGTGGGACTAACCCATGTAGGTATTGAAAGTGCAACTCACTCCAAAGGATTGCTTCGAACGATCTACATCAACATCGAGCATCCACATCTTCAACACCTACATGAAGTCATCATCGACAAAACCCAAGGTTAGTTGATCCCTCTTAGGGGGGATATCACATCTAGGGGGAGCTTTACTCTAATCAATTGAGTTAAAGCAACTCTAATGGTGTGAATACAACAACGCTCTATGTGAAAGTGGTAACCCCACTTATGCTTAAACGATGAGTATGACCTATGATCAAATGTTCTCATTTGATCTAGTCATCGCCAATTGCTTGATAGATGCTAGAGTGTCTGTGCATGCTTCTTCACATATTTCATTTGTCATTTTAATTATGTGAGCATGTTGAATGCATATTTTTCTCATTCGAGGGCATCCATTTGTTGCTTTGATTGTTTGGTTTTTACTCTTTTGCCAAATGGGTGGACAAGAATGCGTAAGGACTGCCTCTAGCTATCTATGCTTTTCTCGTCTCAAACTCTATTCATGCTACATCACAAAGTTTGATCAAGTCAGATTCGAACCACTCTGTGTGAGGAGCACTCGGAGTTCCCGATTCGTCATAGATTTAAAGTTCCAAAACCTCTTTGTGCATTTCGGTCTGACCGATTCATCCTTTTCGGTCCTACCGAGATCACTTAGTTGATCTAGGTTTTCAATTTTGGTGCAACCGATTAGAACCGTTCGGTCACACTGAGTTGCAGTAACTGCCTGCAGTTTTGCATCTCGGTGCCACCGAGTTGTTCCACTCGGTCACACCGACAGGGTCAGGTTATATATACTGACGGGCCAAAATTTGGAAATTTTTCCGAAACCCTTTGCCCGCTGTAACACCCATGATGCGGCTATATCTCCCACGTGTCGGAGCATAACTTAGAGGCATAACCGCATTGTAGGCATGTCGCAAGAGGGGTAATCTTTACACATCCCATGTACCGAATAAGAAAGGGATAAAGAGTTGGCTTACAAGCACCACTTCACACAATACATAAATATGGCATTACAACATCCAGATACAATCAATGTCCGACTATGGAACCAAAATAAAAGAAGACTACCCCTAATGCAAAAGATCCCCGATCGCCCCAACTGGGCTCCACTACTGATCAACTGAAACGAAACAACACAATGAACGAGATATTCATAGAGCTCCTCCTTGAGCTGGGTTGCGTCATCTACACGGTATCATCGGCACCTGCAAGCTGGTTTTGGAAGTATCTATGAGTCACGGGGACTCAGCAATCTCACACCCTCGCGATCAAGACTATTTAAGCTTATGGGTAGGTAAAAGGTATGTGAGGTGGAGCTGCAGCAAGCACTAGCATATATGGTGGCTAACATACGCAAAAGAGAGCGAGAAGAGAAAGGCAAGGCACGGTCGAGAATCTATGATCAAGAAGTGATCCTAGACTACTTACGTTCAAGCATAACACGAGACCGTGTTCACTTTCTGGACTCCACCCGAAAGAGACCATCACAACTACACACGCGGTTGATGTATTTTAATTAAGTTAAGTGTCAAGTTCTCTACAACCGGACATTAACAAATTCCCATCTGCCCATAACCGCGGGCATGGATTTTGAAAGTTCAAATCCCTGCAGGGGTGTCCCAACTTAGCCCATCACAAGCTCTCACGGTCAATGAAGGATATTCCTTCTCCCAGGAAGACCCGATCAGACTCGGAATCCCGGTTACAAGTCATTTCGACAATGGTAAAACAAGACCAACAAAGTCACCCGAATGTGCCGACAAATCCCGATAGGAGCTGCACATATCTTGTTCTCAGGGCACACTGGATTGTCCAAGGTTCCGGTAGGCCAGCCCAGGGTTGCCCCTGGTGGCCACCGGCAGCTGACAGGTTGGACCAACACTCAGAGGAGCACTGGCCCGGGGGGGGGGGGGGGGGGGGCTTAAAATAAATATGACCCTCGGGCTCCGGAAACCCAAGGGAAAAGAAAAGGCTAGGTGGCAAATGGTAAAACCAAGGTTGGGCTTTGTTGGAGGAGTTTTATTCAAAGCGAACTGTCAAGGGTTCCCATTATAACCCAACCGCGTAAGAAACACAAAATCAAGGAACATAACACCGGTATGACGGAAACTAGGGCGGCAAGAGTGGAACAAAACACCAGGCATAAGGCCGAGCCTTCCACCCTTTACCAAGTATATAGATGCATTAATTAAATAAGAGATATTGTGATATCCCAACAAATATCCATATTCCAACAAGGAAGAAACTCCAACTTCACCTGCAACTAGCAACGCTATAAGTGGGGCTGAGCAAAGCGGTAACATAGCCAAACAACGGTTTGCTAGGACAAGGTGGGTTAGAAGTTTGACATGGCAATATGGGAGGCATGATAAGCATGTGGTAGGTATCGTAGCATAGGCATAGCAATAGAGCGAGCAACTAGCAAGCAAAGATAGAAATGATTTTGAGGGTATGGTCATCTTGCCTGAGATCCCGCAAGGAAGAAGAACGAGTCCACAAAGAAGACAAACAGACGAAGTCGAACGAATCCTCACAAATGCGACGTTATCGGAACTAACCCGAAGAAGCAACACCGGAAAGAAGCAAACAACATGGTAAACAACCACCACATGAACATGGCATGATGCACAATCAAGTATGATGCACGTCCGGTTTAAAGAGGCATGGCATGGCAAAGTGCACAAACAAAAACTACAAGCTAAGTGGAGCTCACTATGTAACAAGTTGCATATTGAAGAAACACCACATTTAATTATTTAGTTCTCTCCCGTTTAGGTACTCAATAATGTTAAATGTTGGTTAACATGGCAAGAGGTGAAGCATGAGTAAATTACATAGTTAGGCATTTTAAACGAGCCCGGAAACATCAAACAACAATTCCGGTAAATCCCCACATGCATTTAGCAATTTAAAGCAAACAACAATTTTAACATTCTTGATGTTGTTATCATGATGCGGATGACATGTGCAAGTTTTAAGCAATTTTTATGAAATGTTGATAAGAGCATTATGAAGCATTTTTCATCGTGGCGGAAACGAAAGGGGTGCCACGGCAACGATAACAAAATGGTGCCACGGCAACGTTCCGGTTCGGACAACTCATTGAGACGTCGGTGTAAAAGAAAATGTGGCGGGAGCGTGTCATGCAAGATGATGGGGTGATCCCGATTACCGGGTTCCCATGGGTCGATGGCATGGCAACAAGGAGGAACAACTAACGTTAACGGGAGAATACAACATCTAAACATGCACCTCAAACAACACATGCATTCATCCAGAGGTCATCGCGATGGTTATACCTTCGAAGCGTGCAAGCGGGATGGTTCTCGTTCGGTGCAAAGTAGAGGAAGTAGACGTTCTCAGAACGTTCGTAGTGAAAGTAGGGGTACATGACGATGGTAGAGGTACTCGTGATCTTGGCGGCGGTAGTCGTTCACGTTCTTAGTTGCACAATTTTTTGAACGAGGGACTTGACGTCCACGGAGGCTTCGAGGATCGACGGTAGTTGTTCTCGTATCTTCGTGGAAGTAGTCGTACTCGATGATAGTGGTACTTGGCATTTCGTTCGAGCATCCGTGTGGTCTTGTCGGTGGTGTACTTGGCGAAAATACACAGAAAATCCACGGAGACGGTCTTGGCAGGCAACGAGCAGCGACACGGTGCACCGATGCAGCAACGCAGGCGGGTGCTCGAGCAGGACTTGGCGCCGGTCGTCGTCCTCACATTCTCGCATGACAAAAACAGGGGCGAAAGGAAAGGCACGGGCAAGAGGAAGTTGAGGCCGGCGCTGGTCGGCGCTACGGCGGCGTCCTGCTGGTCGCCGGAGCAAGCGGCGGCGAGGTGTGGCGCTGAGGCGCTCAAGGTGGTCCTGGGAGCGGACCTCCGGTGATGTCGCTCGCTGGTAACCACTATGGATAGAGGCAGGGTTTGCGGGAGGTTGGCGGCTGCGGCAGAGCTCCTGCACAGCGCGGCGGAGGGAACAGCCACGGCAGGCGCTGGTCGTCGGCAGGGTGTGAGGGCGCAGAGGATCGACGGATTGGCGTCCATGGGGCCCTGCTGTCCAAGAGAGAGCAAGAACTCAGGGAATGGGACGGGATGGAGAAGAAAGGAAACGGGGAAGAGGGAGCGGCCTGGTGATGCAGAGGAGGCCGGAGAGCGAAGGTGACGGTGTAGGCAACTAGAGATGGTGGTGGCGCGGGAGGCCGGGCGCGGCGCCATGGGAGGCGACGACGCGGAGGAGGGGAGGCTGCAGGGGCAGCGATGCTCGATGATGAGGGCGTCGGGGAGGTCCGGTGCCGCGGCACCAAGGGCAGCGAGGAGGAGGTCGGACGAGGGGTTCTCGCGGTGGAGTCGGCGAGGGGAGCTCCTCTCCCTGTCCCGATGCACGCGTTGTGAGAGTGGCGGCGGGAGGAGGAACGAGGAGGAGGGGTCGAGGGGAGATGAGGTTCGGGGCCTAGGATGCGGGCTGTGACTTAGGGTTAGAAGGTTAGGTGGGCTTGCGGGGGAGTAGGGCGGACTGGCTGGCCGGCCCAGAGGAGAGGGCGCCGGCTGGGCTTGCTGGATTGGGCTCTTCCTCTCCTCTCTTTCTTCTTTAACCGAAAAGAAAAAGAGAGAAAGGAAAAAGAAGGGGGGTTAGGGAAAAGAGTTTGAGCAGGAGGACAATTTTCCTGGACTCATAAAAATAAACATGACCACAGAAAAATAGAAGTGGCAAGATTGCAGGAATTAAATTCAAATTCATTTGAATATAATTCAAATGGTTTTGAATTGGAACTAGGTTCGGTGTGGCCAAAAATGTTCGGGTTTTTTTGGTGGAGCTTGGAAAAAAGAACAAAAGAATTATTGACAAAGTTTGAGAGTCGGAAATCGGAAGAAGGAAAGGTCAAAGATTTAACATGCAAGTGGGTTGCGGATAATTCCAAATTAATGGAATACTTTATAATAGCTACCTAAAAATAGTAGGAGACTTCTATATGTTATAAAGAGAATTTCACCATGTGAACTCCCTCGATTTAAATGGATCAAAGACCCATGCCATTTATTTAGTTGAGTTGCAAAAGATTTATGAGATGATGGCATGATGACATGATACAATGATGAATGCAACAAACCAACAACTCACAAGATGAAGCCTGGAAAACATGGAAGGCGTCTGAAGCTCCGGTCTTGGAGCGTCACAACACTCCACCACGACGAGAGGATCTCGTCCCGAGATCTAGGATGGCACCGGAGGGAAAACGGAAGAGAAAGAGAAGAGGTAAAACTAAGTTGCTTCTTTGACAAATGAGTGAAACCAAAGAACCTTGAGAGGTTGAACAAAATGAAAGAAAGAATACAACGAAGTTGAACAAAGTTGAAAACAAACCGGTAGAAAAGAGGAACAAGGAACATTACGAGAACCTTGTAGGTTGAAAGACATAAGAAAAAAAGGTTACAACGAATAAGAAGTACATGCAAGCACTCCGATAGAAACAAAATGTGCAAGGAACAATAAGATCAAATACAACAACACTCCGGTTAAATGGATAAGCTAGAAAAGAATATGATCTTGGCCAAAAATGAGTTGATGGGACGAAGAGAGTAACAACACAATGCCTCCGGAAGGAAGAATAGAAGATATATCATTGGAATAACAAAATGGAGAAGAAAATGACAACTTCTGCCACAATTGAGCTTGGAAAGGCATCCTTAGGAGAAGGGTCGAACGGAGTTGTTGGAAAACCAACAACGAAAAGAACAAGGTTGTGGTGGACTTATAGAAAACATCTCAAACTAAGAGGTGAAAATTTTGCCACTAATGGAAAACAATAGATTGGATTGATAACACCAAGGAGACGAGAAGCTTATTCACCGGGAGGATAAAAGAACTTGGGTCATTTATAAGCACCATAATAGCAACAATCCTTAGGGAAGGCTTTAGGTGAAACATGACACAAGATAACTCCAACAAAGAGGTTGATGGATTTAAAATACCTCATTCTTAACAACATGTGAATCATGAAACATGAACTCAAATTATCAAGAATGACATAATACCACCTCTGATGATACGGTAAAAAGAATTGCACTCCGGATTGCAAGATGAAGAATTCTTGAGCTCCTCTGAAAAGAATCTCAATGAACACTTTGAGAAGGAATTAAATCATTGATGAACCATCGTGTAGAACCTCCATGAAGAACTCCGGTAACAAAATGATGATAAAAAGAAAGAGAAGTTGACAACACAAGGTGAAGCCTTATAATGATTTATATGGATCTCCGTGGTGATATAATTGCGAGAGCTTGGAACTCCGGGAAAGAAAAGATGAAACAATTGAAAACCGAGAACTTGATGAGCCTCCGGAATAAGGAATTAATCACTTGGATGAAAACAAGAATAAGGATTACGTTATGGGTATCCTTCAACAATTTAAATTAATGACATTCCATGGATTTGGCATACCACTTATTCTCATAGAAAAAGGATTGAAAAGAGATATAGGCAAACTTGAGAACGTCTTCAACGAACCACCGGTAGAATTGAAACCGATTGAAGAAAAGATAAAGAAGCACTGGGAAGAGTTAGAGAACAAATGAAGATACTTGAGGGGATTTAGATACATGAGAACGAAGAGATCATGAGCTGATTAGAGAAAACTTGAATGATGCACCGGTAAGGTTTGGAGAATGATAGTTGAAGGCTGAGAAAGAATTATTCTGATATGATGGGCTCCGGAGAATCAAACTGAAAAGACTCATGAATTGCTCTGGATGGGTGACAAGAATTCTCACAATCGAAAACAATTATGAGAGGATGGCAACAAGCTAGAATCACGAATCTTGAAGGGAATGGAGCAAGATATGGATGAGAACTCTTCTTCGGTCTTCGAATGCGGAGAATGACGATGAGAAACACCACCAAGAATTGTTGAGGCACTCTGGAATGAAAATTAGAAAGGTTGAACCAATGATGAAAAGAATGTGAAAGATCTTGGAGAAGGCATTTGACTGATGATAACTCATACTTACGTCAAACATGGAAAAAAAATTGAGAGTAACTCCGGGAAAAAATAGAAGAGTCAGGTAAGATCCTGGAAAAAGACTTGTGGGTTAGGGCCCACTCAAAAATACATCGTAGAATGATTTAAAGAGAGATTGCACCGGTGTTGGGGAACGTAGCAGAAATTCAAAATTTTCCTACGTGTCACCAAGATCTATCTATGGAGAGACTAGCAACGATGGGAAGGAGAGTGCATCTACATACCCTTGTAGATCGCTAAGCGGAAGCGTTCAAGAGAACGGGGTTGACGGAGTCGTACTCGTCGTGATCCAAATCACCGATGATCCTAGTGCCAAACGGACGGCACCTCCGCGTTCAACACACGTACAGCCCGGTGACGTCTCCCATGCCTTGATCCAGCAAGGAGAGAGGGAGAGGTTGAGGAAGACTCCATCCAGCAGCAGCACAACGACGTGGTGGTGGTGGAGGAGCGTGGAAATCCTGCAGGGCTTCGCCAAGCACCACGGGATATGAGGAGAAAGAGAGGGAGGGCTGCACCAACGAGAGAGATCAAATCGCTTATATTGGGCAGCCCCTAGGCCTAGTATATATAGGGGAAGGGGAGGGGCTGCGCCCCCTTTAGGGTTTCCACCCCTAGGGGTGGCGGCCAGCCTAGATCCCATCTAAGGGAGGCGGCCAAGGGGGAGGGGGAGAGGGAGGCGCACCGGGATGGGCCTTAGGGCCCATCTGCCCTAGGGTTTGCCCCCTTCTCCTCTCCCTTGCGCCTTGGGCCCTTGTGGGGGGGGGGGGGGTGCACTAGCCCACTTGGGGCTGGTCCCCTTCCACACTTGGCCCATGAAGCCCTCCGGGGCTGGTGGGCCCACTTGGTGGACCCCCCGGGACCCTCCCGGTGGTCCCGGTACGTTACCGATAAAACCCGAAACCTTTCCGGTGACCAAAACAGGACTTCCCATATATAATCTTTACCTCCGGACCATTCCGGAACTCCTCGTGACGTCTGGGATCTCATCCGGGACTCCGAACAACATTCGGTAACCACATACAAACTTCCTTTACAACCCTAGCGTCATCGAACCTTAAGTGTGTAGACCCTACGGGTTCGGGAGACATGCAGACATGACCGAGACGTTCTCCGGTCAATAACCAACAGCGGGATCTGGATACCCATGTTGGCTCCCACATGTTCCACGATGATCTCATCGGATGAACCACGATGTCAAGGACTTAATCAATCCCGTATACAATTCCCTTTGTCCATCGGTACGATACTTGCCCGAGATTCGATCATCGGTATCCCGATACCTTGTTCAATCTCGTTACCAGCAAGTCTCTTTACTCGTTCCGTAACACATCATCCCGTGATCAACTCCTTGATCACATTGTGCACATTATGATGATGTCCTATCGAGTGGGCCCAGAGATACCTCTCCGTCACACGGAGTGACAAATCCCAGTCTCAATTCGTGCCAACCCAACAGACACTTTCGGAGATACCCGTAGTGCACCTTTATAGTCACCCAGTTACGTTGTGACGTTTGGCACACCCAAAGCACTCCTACGGTATCCGGGAGTTGCACAATCTCATGGTCTAAGGAAATGATACTTGACATTAGAAAAGATTTAGCAAATGAACTACACGATCTTGTGCTAGGCTTAGGATTGGGTCTTGTCCATCACATCATTCTCCTAATGATGTGATCCCGTTATCAACGACATCCAATGTCCATGGTCAGGAAACCGTAACCATCTATTGATCAACGAGCTAGTCAACTAGAGGCTTACTAGGGACATGGTGTTGTCTATGTATCCACACATGTATCTGAGTTTCCTATCAATACAATTCTAGCATGGACAATAAACGATTATCATGAACAAGGAAATATAATAATAATCAATTTATTATTGCCTCTAGGGCATATTTCCAACAGTCTCCCACTTGCACTAGAGTCAATAATCTAGTTCACATCGCCATGTGATTAACACTCACAGGTCACATCGCCATGTGACTAACACCCAAGAGTTTACTAGAGTCAGTAGTCTAGTTCACATCACTATGTGATTAACACTCAATGAGTTCTGGGTTTGATCATGTTGCTTGTGAGAGAGGTTTTAGTCAACGGGTCTGCAACATTCAGATCTGTATGTACTTTGCAAATCTCTATGTCATTTCCTAGATGCAGCTACCGCGTTCTATTTGGAGCTATTCCAAATAACTGTTCTACTTGGAGCTATTCCAAATCGTTGCTCCATTATACGTATCCGGTATCTCTACTCAGAGCTATCCGGATAGGTGTTAAGCTTGCATCGACGTAACTCTTTACGTCGAACTCTTTATCACCTCCATAACCGAGAAACATATCCTTATTCCTCTAAGGATAATTTTGACCGCTATCTGGTGATCTACTCCTAGATCACCTTCGTACCCTCTAGCCAGACATGTGGCAAGGCACACATCAGGTGCGGTACACAGCATAGCATACTATGGAGCCTATGTCTAAGCATAGGGGACGACCTTCGTCCTTTCTCTCTGTTCTGCCGTGGTCGAGCTTTAAGTCTTAACTTCGTACCTTACAACTCAGGCAAGAACTCCTTCTTTCACTGATCCATCTTGAACACCTTCAAGATCATGTCAAGGTATGTGCTCATTTGAAAGTACCATTAAGTGTTTTGATCTATCCTTATAGATCTTGATGCTTAATGTTCAAGTAGCTTAATCCAGGTTTTCCATTGAAAAACACTTTTCAAATAACTCTGTATGCTTTCCAGAAATTCTACATCATTTCTGATCAACAATATGTCAACAACATATACTCATCAGAAATTCTATAGTGCTCCCACTCACTTCTTTGGAAATACAAGTTTCTCATAAACTTTGTATACACCCAAAATATTTGATCATCTCATCAAAGTGTACATTCCAACTCCGAGATGCTTACTCCAGTCCTTAGAAGGATTGCTGGAGCTTTGCATACTTGTTAGCATTTTTCAGGATTGACAAAACCTTCTGGTTGTATCTCATACAACCTTTCCTCAAGAAAATCGTCGAGGAAACAATGTTTTGACGTCCTATCTGCAAGATTTCATAAATAATGCAGTAATCACTAACATAATTCCAACAGACTCTTAGCATCGCTACGGGTGAGAAAGTCTCATCGTAGTCAACTCCTTGAACTTGTCGGAAAACATCTTAACGACAAGTCGAGCTTTCGTAATGGTGATACTTACCATCATTGTCCGTCTTCCTTTTAAAATCCATATGTACCTAACAGCCTTACGACCATCAAGTAGTTCTTCCAAAGTCTACACTTTGTTTTCATATATGGATCCTCTCTCGGATTATATGGCCTCGAGCCATTTTGGAATCCAGGCCCACCATCGCTTCTGCATAGTTCGTAGGTTCATTGTTGTCTAGCAACATGACTTCCAAGACAGGATTACTGTACCACTCTGAAGCAGTACGCATCCTTGCCACCCTACGAAGTACGGTAGTAACTTGATCTGAAGTTTCATGATCACTATCATAAGCTTCTACTTCAATTGGTGTAGGTGCCACAGGAACAACTTCCTGTGCCCTGCTACACACCAGTTGTAGTGACGGTTCAATAACCTCATCAAGTCTCCACCATCCTCCCACTCAATTCTCGAGACAAACCTTTCCTCGAGAAAGGACCTGATTCTAGAAACAATCCCTTATTGCTTTCGAATCTGAGACAGGAGGTATACCCAACTGTTTTTGGGTGTCCTATGAAGATGCATTTATCCGCTTTGGGTTCGAGCTTATCAGCCTGAAACTTTTTCACATAAGCGTCGTAGCCCCAAAATTTTAAGAAATGACATCTTAGGTTTCTCTAAACCATAGTTCATTCGGTGTCATCTCATCGGAATCACGTGGTGCCCTCTTTAAAGTGAATGTGGTTGTCTCTAATGCCTAACCCATAAACTATCGTGGTAATTTGATATGAGACATCATGGTATACATCATATCTAATAGGGTGCAGTTATGATGTTCGGACACACCATCACACTATGGTTTTCTAGGCTGTATAGTTGTGAAACAATTCCCACAATGTCTTAATTCTGTGCCAAACTCATAATTCAGA
This sequence comes from Triticum monococcum, assembly GCA_034509565.1. Lineage (NCBI taxonomy): Eukaryota > Viridiplantae > Streptophyta > Magnoliopsida > Poales > Poaceae > Triticum > Triticum monococcum. The sequence goes on from CM067847.1 coordinate 527,370,119, forward strand.
TATTCATCTCTATGATCATATCATAGATATTTTATCCTCTTGTCACGACGATCTTTCAACTTCACCCTGAAATTACTTGAACCTTTCAATAATTCAGATTCGTGATTCATCAAGTAAATATACTCAACATCTACTCAAATCATCTGTGAAGTAAGAACATAACGATATCCACTACACACCTCAGCACTCATTGGACTGCACACATCAAAATGTATTACTTCCAACAAGTTGCTTTCTATTTCCATTTCACTGAAAACGAGGCTTTCAGTCATCTTGCCCATGTGGTATGATTTGCATGTCTCAAGTGATTCAAAATCAAGTGAGTCCAAATGATCCATCTATATAGAGTTTCTTCATGCATATCTACCAACAAACATGGTTCGCATGTCTCAATCCTTTCAAAAATGAGTGAGCCCAAAAATCCATCAACATGGAGCTTCTTCATGCGTTTTATACCGATATGACTTAAGTGGCAGTGCCACAAGTAGGTGGTACTATCATTACTATCTTATGAACATGTGTATCACTACGATCGAGATTCAATAAACCATTCATTTTAGGTGCAAGACCATTGAAGGTATTATTCAAATAAACAGAGTAACCATTATTCTCCTTAAATGAATAACCGTATCGCGATAGACATAATCCAATCATGTCTATGCTCAACGCAAACACCAATCTCGATGGTAGAGGGAGCGTGCGATGCTTGATCATATCAACATTGAAAACACTTCCAACACATATCGTCAGCTCACCTTTAGCTAGTCTCCGGTTATTCCGTAGCTTTTATTTCGAGTTACTAACACTTAGCAACCGAACCGGTATCTAATACCCTGGTGCTACTAGGAGTACTAGTAAAGTACACATCAACACAATGTATATCCAATATACTTCTATCGACCTTGCCAACCTTCTCATCTACCAAGTATCTAGGGTAATTCTACTCCAGTGGCTGTTCCTCTTATTACAGAAGCACTTAGTCTCGGGTTTGGGTTCAACCTCGGGTTTCTTCACTAGAGCAGCAACTGAATTGCCGTTTCATGAAGTATCCCTTCTTGCCCTTGCCCTTCTTGAAACTAGTGGTTTCACCAACCATCAACAATTGATGCTCCTTCTTGAAACTACTTTTTGTGGTGTCGAACATCGCGAATATCTCAAGGATCATCATATATGTCCCTGATATATTATAGTTCATCACAAAGCTCTAGCAGCTTGGTGGTAATGACTTCGGAGAAACATCACTATCTCATCTGGAAGATCAACTCCCACTCGATTCAAATGATTGTTGTACTCAGACAATCTGAGCACAAACTCAACAATTGAGCTTTTCTCCTTAGTTTGTAGGCTAAGAAAATCGTCGAAGGTCTTATACCTCTTGACGTGGGCATGAGCCTGAAATCCCAATTTCAGCCCTCGAAACATCTCATATGTTTCATGACATTTCGAAACGTCTTCGGTGCCTCAACTCTAAACCGTTTAACTAAAGTATCACATAGTTATCAAAATGTGTATGTCAGATATTCGCAACATCCACAGACGACGTTCGAGGTTCAGCACACTGAGCGGTGCATTAAGGACATAAGCCTTCTATGAAGCAATGAGGACAATCCTCAGTTTACGGACCTAGTCCGCATAATTGCTACTATCAACTTTCAACTAATTTTCTCTAGGAACATATCTAAACAGTAGAACTAAAGCGCGAGCTACGACATAATTTGCAAAATCCTTTTGACTATGTTCAGGATAAACAAGTTCATCTTATGGACTCCCACTCAGATAGACATCCCTCTAGTCATCGAAGTGATTACATGATCCGAGTCAACTAGGCCGTGTCCGATCATCACGTGAGACGGACTAGTCAACATTGGTGAACATCTTCATGTTGATCGTATCTTCTATACAACTCATGCTCGACCTTTCGGTCTTCTGTGTTTCGAGGCCATGTCTGTACATGCTAGGCTCGTTAATTCAACCTAAGTGTTTGCATGTGTAAATCTGTCTTACACCCGTTGTATGTGAACGTTGGAATCTATCACACCCGATCATCACGTGGTGCTTAGAAACGAACGAACTGTCGCAATGGTGCATAGTTAGGGGGAACACTTTCTTGAAATTTTAATGAGGGATCATCTTATTTACTACCGTCGTTCTAAGTAAACAAGATGCAAAAACATGATAAACATCACATGCAATCAAATAGTGACATGATATGGCCATCATCACTTTGCTCCTCTTGATCTCCATCTTCGGGGCTCCATGATCATCATCGTCACCGGCATGACACCATGATCTCCATCATCATGATCTCCATCATCTTGTCTTCATGAAGTTGTCTCGCCAACTATTACTTCTACTACTACAGCTAACGGTTAGCAATAAAGTAAAGTAATTACATGGCATTGTTCAATGACACGCAGGTCATCTAATAAATAAAGACAACTCCTATGGCTCCTGCCGGTTGTCATACTCATCGACATGCAAGTCGTGATTCCTATTACAAGAACATGATCAATCTCATACATCACATATATCATTCATCACATCCTTTTGGCCATATCACATCACATAGCATACCCTGCAAAAACAAGTTAGACGTCCTCTAATTGTTGTTTGCATGTTTTACGTGGCTGCTATGGGTTTCTAGCAAGAACGTTTCTTACCTACGCAAAACCACAACGTGATATGCCAATTGCTATTTACCCTTCATAAGGACCCTTTTCATCGAATCCGTTCCGACTAAAGTGGGAGAGACAGACACCCGCCAGCCACCTTATGCAACTAGTGCATGTCAGTCGGTGGAACCGGTCTCACGTAAGCGTACGTGTAAGGTTGGTCCGGGCCGCTTCATCCCACAATACCGTCGAAACAAGATTGGACTAGTAACGGTAAGCATATTGAACAAAATCAACGCCCACAACTACTTTGTGTTCTACTCGTGCATAGAATCTACGCAATAGACCTAGCTCTGATACCACTGTTGGGGAACGTAGCAGAAATTCAAAATTTTCCTACGTGTCACCAAGATCTATCTATGGAGAGACTAGCAACGATTGGAAGGAGAGTGCATCTACATACCCTTGTAGATCTCTAAGCAGAAGCGTTCAAGAGAACGGGGTTGATGGAGTCGTACTCGTCGTGATCCAAATCACAGATGATCCTAGTGCCGAACGGACGGCACCTCCGCGTTCAACACACGTACAGCCCGGTGATGTCTCCCATGCCTTGATCTAGCAAGGAGAGAGGGAGAGGTTGAGGAAGACTCCATCCAGCAGCAGCACAATGGCGTGGTGGTGGTGGAGGAGCGTGGCAATCCTGCAGGGCTTCGCCAAGCACCACGGGATATGAGGAGAAAGAGAGGGAGGACTGCACCAACGAGAGAGATCAAATCGCTTGTATTGGGCAGCCCCTAGGCCAAGTATATATAGGGGAAGGGGAGGGGCTGCGCCCACTTTAGGGTTTCCACCCCTAGGGGTGGCGGCCAGCCTAGATCCCATCTAAGGGAGGCGGCCAAGGGGGAGGGGGAGAGGGAGGCGCACCAGGATGGGCCTTAGGGCCCATCTGCCCTAGGGTTTGCCCCCTTCTCCTCTCCCTTGCGCCTTGGGCCCTTGTGGGGGGGGGGTGCACCAGCCCACTTGGGGATGGTCCCCTTCCACACTTGGCCCATGAAGCCCTCCGGGGCTGGTGGCCCCACTTGGTGGACCCCCCCGGGACCCTCCCGGTGGTCCCGGTACGTTACCGATAAAACCCGAAACCTTTCCGGTGACCAAAACAGGACTTCCCATATATAAATCTTTACCTCCGGACCATTCCGGAACTCCTCGTGACGTCCGGGATCTCATCCAGGGCTCTGAACAACATTCGGTAACCACGTACAAACTTCCTTTATAACCCTAGCATCATCGAACCTTAAGTGTGTAGACCCTACGGGTTCGGGAGACATGCAGACATGACCGAGACGTTCTCCGGTCAATAACCAACAGCGGGATCTGGATACCCATGTTGGCTCCCACATGTTCCACGATGATCACATCGGATGAACCACGATGTCAAGGACTTAATCAATCCCGTATACAATTCCCTTTGTCCATCGGTACGATACTTGCCCGAGATTCGATCGTCGGTATCCTGATACCTTGTTCAATCTCGTTACCGGCAAGTCTCTTTACTCGTTCTGTAACACATCATCCCGTGATCAACTCCTTGATCACATTGTGCACATTATGATGATGTCCTACCGAGTGGGCCCAGAGGTACCTCTCCATCACACGGAGTGACAAATCCCAGTCTCGATTCGTGCCAACCCAACAGACACTTTCGGAGATACCCGTAGTGCACATTTATAGTCACCCAGTTACGTTGTGACGTTTGGCACACCCAAAGCACTCCTACGGTATCCGGGAATTGCACAATCTCATGGTCTAAGGAAATGATACTTGACATTAGAAAAGATTTAGCAAATGAACTACACGATCTTGTGCTAGGCTTAGGATTGGGTCTTGTCCATCACATCATTCTCCTAATGATGTGATCCCGTTATCAACGACATCCAATGTCCATGGTCAGGAAACCGTAACCATCTATTGATCAACGAGCTAGTCAACTAGAGGCTTACTAGGGACATGGTGTTGTCTATGTATCCACACATGTATCTAAGTTTCCTATCAATACAATTCTAGCATGGACAATAAACGATTATCATGAACAAGGAAATATAATAACAATCAATTTATTATTGCCTCTAGGGCATATTTCCAACAACCGATTGAATTGAATGGCTTGAATGAGATAACACTCTCGAAATAACTTGAACGATTGAGAATGGCAACGCGAATCTTTCGAGATATCTTCAGCACTCCGGAACAAATGAATAGCGAGAGGTGAATGATTAAGAATTGCACCTGCATGAGAAAGCATTGAAACGAGGAAAGGATATGAACAACAAACTTGACTTGAATCCACCGGAGAAGAAAAGAATGAAGAATGACAAACTTGAAGCTCCATTAGAATCTTCATGAGAATGAACGGATCCGCTTGAAGAGAAAACACACCGGTTGAAAAGGATTGACATGACAATCTCGATTATCATGAAGGATTGGTATTCACATCGGAGTATGAGAACACCGTTTAGGAAAGGTATGGAATCAACACTTGACTTCGAAGCGACTCGAATACCACAACTCAAAAACAAAACAAAGGATTGGCTTGCAGAATAAGCCGGAACAAACATATGATAGAGATTTCGTCCGAAGGTTTCGTGGTGGGGCCCACACGGGCTCGATCGTACAACACCATCATGTACAAGGCAGTGCACATGACATACGAAGCGTCCCCGAGTCAGCATAGACAAGGACTCTTTAAGACACAATGAGACCACTGTAAAACCAACCGTGGATAGGTGGACCACTAGACGTCGAACCCCAATTTCATATCATACATCTGTCGGAAAGATATCCTAAGGGCTACTTGAATTCCCACTTATAAACTCCCGAAACTTTCTAGTTATGCAATCAGGTGTTGGGGATACAGGGGAAGCATAATATCTCACCAAAAACTAACAAATCCTACATCCACCTGTATCCATCCTTCAACACATAACCAAGAAACCTTCGGAAATCATTTACCTCAACCTTCGAAAAGCATCCGTTATACGAGTTATGGCAATACTCCCGAACTCCCGCCCCAGTATTGGGTGGCGTCGAGGTTATCTCACCAACAACTGCATAAAAGAGATTTTCGATGTCGGCGAAACTCAGGTATTTCAGAACTGCAACGATAAAATTGTGACGACAACACCTCGGAGCTCAACTCCCCGGGACACTGCCACAACCCCTAAATGTCAGGAGGCACCAAGAACAATGTTCTCGTCACAAAACCATCGGAACGATTCCAAGATACCCGCGTGATCCTAAATTTTTAGTGAAATTTGAGAAGAGAAGAGTCAAAACTCTACGTCAGGATGCCTCACCAGAGCGACGAAGGGACTGAGGAGTAAAAAGAATCCTACTCTCCGATATATATAACCCTATAAGACTCAAAACATTTTTCTAGACTCAACAATGCCAGCGATTCGATCAAGCATGGGGCTCCTAAGTCGGGGAAGGCTCTGATTACCAACTTGTAACACCCACGATGCGGCTATATCTCCCACGTGTCGGAGCACGACTTAGAGGCATAACCGCATTGTAGGCATGTCGCAAGAGGGGTAATCTTTACACATCCCATGTACTGAATAAGAAACGGAAAAAGAGTTGGCTTACAATCACCACTTCACACAATACATAAATATAACATTACAACATCCAGATACAATCAAGGTCTGACTACGGAACCAAAATAAAAGAAGACTACCCCTAATGCAAAAGATCCCCGATCGCCCCAACTGGGCTCCACTACTGATCAACTGAAACGAAACAACATAATGAACGAGATCTTCATAGAGCTCCTCCTTGAGCTGAGTTGCGTCACTTGCATGGTATCATCGGCACCTGCAAGCTGGTTTTGGAAGTATCTGTGAGTCACGGGGACTCAACAATCTCACACCCTCGCGATCAAGACTATTTAAGCTTATGGGTAGGTAAAAGGTATGTGAGGTGGAGCTACCGCAAGCACTAGCATATATGGTGGCTAACATACGCAAAAGAGAGCGAGAAGAGAAAGGCAAGGCACGGTTGAGAATCTATGATCAAGAAGTGATCCTAGACTACTTACGTTCAAGCATAACACGAGACCGTGTTCACTTTCCGGACTCCGCCGGAAAGAGACCATCACGGCTACACACGCGGTTGATGTATTTTAATTAAGTTAAGTGTCAAGTTCTCTACAATCGGACATTAACAAATTCCCATCTGCCCATAACCGCGGGCACGGCTTTCGAAAGTTCAAATCCCTGCAGGGGTGTCCCAACTTAGCCCATCACAAGCTCTCACGGTCAACGAAGGATATTCCTTCTCCCAGGAAGACCCGATCAGACTCGGAATTCCGGTTACAAGACATTTCGACAATGGTAAAACAAGACCAGCATAGCCACCCGAATGTGCCGACAAATCCCGATAGGAGCTGCACATATCTCGTTCTCAGGGCACACCGGATTGTCCAAGGTTCCGGTAGGCCAGCCCAGAGTTGCCTCTGGTGGCCACCGGCAGCTGACAGGTTGGACCAACACTCAGAGGAGCACTGGCCCGGGGGGGGGGGGGGGGTTAAAATAAAGATGACACTCGGGCTCCGGAAACCCAAGGGAAAAGAAAAGGCTAGGTGGCAAATGGTAAAACGAAGGTTGGGCCTTGCTGTAGGAGTTTTATTCAAAGCGCACTGTCAAGGGGTTCCCATTATAACCCAACCGCGTAAGGAACACAAAATCAAGGAACATAACACCGGTATGACGAAAACTAGGGCGGCAAGAGTGGAACAAAACACCAGGCATAAGGCCGAGCCTTCCACCCTTTACCAAGTATATAGATGCATTAATTAAATAAGAGATATTGTGATATCCCAACAAATATCCATATTCCAACAAGGAACAAACTCCAATCTTCACCTGCAACTAGCAACGCTATAAGTGGGGCTGAGCAAAGCGGTAACATAGCCAAACAACGGTTTGCTAGGACAAGGTGGGTTAGAGGTTTGACATGGCAATATGGGAGGCATGATAAGCATGTGGTAGGTATCGTAGCATAGGCATAGCAATAGAGCGAGCAACTAGCAAGCAAAGATAGAAGTGATTTCGAGGGTATGGTCATCTTGCCTGAGACCCCGCAAGGAAGAAGAACGAGTCCATGAAGAAGAAAAACAGACGAAGTCGAACGAATCCTCACAAACGCGACGTTATCGGAACTAACCCGAAGAAGCAACACCGGAAAGAAGCAAACAACCACCACATGAACATGGCATGATGCACAATCAAGTATGATGCATGTCCGATTTAAAGAGACATGGCAGGGCAAAGTGCACAAACAAAAACTACAAGCTAAGTGGAGCTCACTATGTAACAAGTTGCATATTGAAGAACCACCACATTTAATTATTTAGTTCTCTCCCGTTTAGGTACTCAATAATGTTAAATGTCGGGTAACATGGCAAGAGGTGAAGCATGAGTAAAATACACAGCTAGGCATTTTAAATGAGCCCGGAAACATCAAACAACAATTCCGGTAAATCCCCACATGCATTTAGCAATTTAAAGCAAACAACAATTTTAACATTCTTGATGTTGTTATCATGATGCGGATGACATGTGCAAGTTTTAAGCAATTTTTATGAAAATGTTGATAAGAGCATTATGAAGCATTTGTCATCGTGGCGGAAACGAAAGGGGTGCCACGGCAGCGATAACAAAATGGTGCCACGGCAACGTTCCGGTTCCGACAACTCATTGAGACGTCGGTGCAAAAGAAAATGTGGCGGGAGTGTGTCATGCAAGATGATGGTGTGATCCCGATTACCGGGTTCCCACGGGTCGATGGCATGGCAACAAGGAGGAACAACTAACGTTCACGGGCGAATACAACATCTAAACATGCATCTGAAACAACACATGCATTCATCCACGGGTCATCGCGATGGTTATACCTTCGAAGCGTGCAAGCGGGACGGTTCTCGTTTGGTGCAAAGTAGAGGAAGTAGACGTTCTCGGGACGTTCATAGTGGAAGTAGGGGTACATGACGATGGTAGAGGTACTCGTGATCTTGGCGGCGGTAGTCGTTCACGTTCTTAGTTGCACAATTTTTCATAGACGTTCGGGATCACGACGAGGGACTTGACGTCCATGGAGGCTTGGAGGGTCGATGGTAGTTGTTCTCGTATCTTCGTGGAAGTAGTCGTACTCGGCGATAGTGGTACTTGGCATTTCGTTCGGTACTCGTTCGGGCATTCATGTGGTCTTGTCGGTGGTGTACTTGGCGAAAATCCACGGAGACGGTCTTGGCAGGCAACGAGCAACGACACGGTGCACCGATGCAGCAACGCAGGCGGGTGCTCGAGCAGGACTTGGCGCCGGTCGTCGTCCTCATGTTCTCGCACGACAAAAACAAGGGCGAAAGGAAAGGCACGGGCAGGAGGAAGTCGAGGCCGGCGCTACGGCGGCGTCCTGCTGGTCGCCAGAGCAAGCGGCGGCGAGGTGTGGCTCTGAGGCTCTCAAGGTGGTCCTGGGAGCGGAGCTCCGGTGATGTCGCTTGCTGGTAACCACTTGGGTCGGAGGCAGGGTTCACGGGAGGTTGGCGGCTGCGGCAGAGCTCCTGCACAACGCGGCGGAGGGAACAGCCACGGCAGGCGCTGGTCGTCGGCAGGGTGTGAGGGCACGGAGGACCGACGAATTGGCATCCATGGGGCCCTGCTGTCCAAGAGAGAGAGCAAGAACTCAGGGAATGGGACGGGATGGATAAGAAAGGAAACGAGGCATAGGGAGCGGCCTGGTGGTGCAGAGGAGGCCGATGAGGGAAGGTGACGACGCAGGCAACTGGAGATGGTGGTGGCGCGGGAGGCCGGGCGCGGCGCCGTGGGAGGAGACGACGCGGAGGGGGGGAGGCTGAAGGAAATATGCCCTAGAGGCAATAATAAAGTTATTATTTATTTCCTTATATCATGATAAATGTTTATTATTCATGCTAGAATTGTATTAACCGGAAACATAATACATGTGTGAATACATAGACAAACAGAGTGTCACTAGTATGCCTCTACTTGACTAGCTCGTTAATCAAAGATGGTTATGTTTCCTAACCATGGACAAAGAGTTGTTATTTGATTAACGAGATCACATCATTAGGTGAATGATCTGATTGACATGACCCATTCCATTAGCTTAGCACCCGATCGTTTAGTATGTTGCTATTGCTTTCTTCATGACTTATACATGTTCCTATGACTATGAGATTATGCAACTCCTGTTTACCGGAGGAACACTTTGTGTGCTACCAAACATCACAACGTAACTGGGTGATTATAAAGGAGCTCTACAGGTGTCTCCGAAGGTACATGTTGGGTTGGCGTATTTCAAGATTAGGATTTGTCACTCCGATTGTCGGAGAGGTATCTCTGGGCCCTCTCGGTAATGCACATCACTTAAGCCTTGCAAGCATTGCAACTAATGAGTTAGTTGCGAGATGATGCATTACGGAACGAGTAAAGAGACTTTCCGGTAACGAGATTGAACTAGGTATTGGATACCGACGATCGAATCTCGGGCAAGTAACATACCAATGACAAAGGGAACAACATATGTTGTTATGCGGTCTGACCGATAAAGATCTTCGTGGAATATGTAGGAGCCAATATGGGCATCCAGGTCCCGCTATTGGTTATTGACCGGAGACATGTCTTGGTCATGTCTACATTGTTCTCTAACCCGTAGGGTCCGCATGCTTATGGTTTCGATGATAGTTATATTATGAGTTTATGAGTTTTGATGTACCGAAGGAGTTCGGAGTCCCGGATGATATCGGGGACATGACGAGGAGTCTCAAAATGGCCGAGACGTAAAAATCGAGATATTGGACGACTATAATCGGACATCGGAAAGGTTCTGAGTGATTCGAGTATTTTTCGGAGTACCCGAGAGTTACGGGAATTCGCCGGGAGAAGTATTGGGCCTTATTGGGCCATACGGGAAAGAGAGAGGGGCTGCCTAGGGCAGGCCGCGCGCCCCCCAAGGCCTAGTCCGAATTGGACTAGTGGGAGGGGCTGCGCCCCTTCCTTATTTCCTACTCCTACTACATGGAAGGACTCCTAGTTGGACTAGGAAAGGGGGAATCCTACTCCCGGTGGGAGTAGGACTCCCCTAGGGCGCGCCATAGAGAGGGCCGGCCCTCCCCTCCTCCCCTCCTTTATATACGGGGGCAGGGGGCACCCCATAGACACACAAGTTGATCTTCGTGATCGTTATCTTAGCCGTGTGCGGTGCCCCCTTCCACCATAATCCTCGATAATATTGTAGCGGTGCTTAGGCGAAGCCCTGCAACGGTAGAACATCAAGATCGTCACCACGCCGTCGTGCTAACGGAACTCTTCCCCGACACTTTGCTGGATCGGAGTCCGGGGATCGTCATCGAGCTGAACGTGTGCTAGAACTCGGAGGTGCCATAGTTTCGGTGCTTGGATCAGTCGGATCGTGAAGACGTACGACTACATCAACCGCGTTGATATAACGCTTCCGCTTTCGGTCTACGAGGGTACGTAGACAACACTCTCCCCTCTCGTTGCTATGCATCACCATGATCTTGCGTGTGCGTAGGAATTTTTTTGAAATTACTACGTTCCCCAACATTGGCATCCGAGCCTAGGTTTTATGTGTTGATGTTATATGCACGAGTAGAACACAAGTGAGTTGTGGGCGATATAAGTCATACTGCTTACCAGCATGTCATACTTTGGTTCGGCGGTATTGTTGGATGAAGCGGCCCGGACCGACATTACGCGTACGCTTACGCGAGACTGGTTCTACTGCCGTGCTTTGCACACAGGTGGCTGGCGGGTGTCAGTTTCTCCAACTTTAGTTGAACCGAGTGTGGCTACGCCCAGTCCTTGCGAAGGTTAAAATAGCACCAACTTGACAAACTATCATTGTGGTTTTGATGCGTAGGTAAGATTGGTTCTTGCTTAAGCCCGTAGCAGCCACGTAAAACTTGCAACAACAAAGTAGAGGACGTCTAACTTGTTTTTGCAGGGCATGTTGTGATGTGATATGGTCAAGACGTGATGAGATATAAGTTGTTGTATGAGATGATCATGTTTTGTGGAAGTTATCGGCAACTGGCAAACGCCTTATGGTCGTCTCTCTATTGCATAAGATGCAAGCGCCAAACAATTGCTTTACTTTATCGCCATGCGATAGCAATAGTTGCAAGAGCAATAGTTGGCGAGACGTCCACGTGACGACACATTGATATAGATCAAGATGATGGAGATCATGGTGTCATGTCGGTGACGATAGAGATCATGACGGTACTTTGGAGATGGAGATCAAAGGCACAAGATGATCATGGCCATATCATGTCACATATTTTGATTGCATGTGATGTTTATCTTGTATACATCTTATTTTGCTTATTTCGACGGTAGCTTTATAAGATGATCTCTCACTAAATTTCAAGATAAAAGTGTTCTCCCTGAGTGTGCACCGTTGCCAAAGTTCGTCGTGCCCAGACACCACGTGATGATCGGGTGTGATAAGCTCTACGTCCATCTACAACAGGTGCAAGCCAGTTTTGCACACGCAGAATACTCAGATTAAACTTGATGAGCCTAGCATATGCAGATATGGCCTCGGAACACTGAGACCGAAAGGTCGAGCGTGAATCATATAGTAGATATGATCAACATAGTGATGTTCACCATTGAAAGCTACTCCATTTCACGTGATGATCGATTATGGTTTAGTTGATTTGGATCACGTGATCACTTAGAGGATTAGAGGGATGTCTATCTAAGTGGGAGTTCTTAAGTAATATGATTAATTGAACTTAAATTTATCATGAACTTAGTCCTGGTAGTATTTTGCAAATTATGTTGTAGATCAATAGCTCGCGTTGTTGCTTCCCTATGTTTATTTTGATATGTTCCTAGAGAAAATTGTGTTGAAAGATGTTAGTAGCAATGATGCGGATTGGATCCATGATCTAAGGTTTATCCTCATTGCTGCACAGAGGAATTATGTCCTTGATGCACCGCTAGGTGACAGACCTATTGCAGGAGCAGATGCTGACGTTGTGAACGTTTGGCTAGCTAAATATGATGACTACTTGATAGGTTAGTGCACCATGCTTAACGGCTTAGAATCGGGACTTCAAAGACGTTTTGAACGTCATGGACCATATGAGATGTTCCAGGAGTTGAAGTTAATATTTCAAGCAAATACCCGAGTTGAGAGATATGAAGTCTCCAACAAGTTCTATAGCTAAAAGATGGAGGAGAATCGCTCAACTAGTGAGCATGTGCTCAGATTGTCTGGGTACTACAATCGCTTGAATCAAGTGGGAGTTAATCTTCCAGATAAGATAGTGATTGACAGAATTCTCTAGTCACCATCACCAAGTTAGTAGAACTTCGTGATGAACTATAGTATGCAAGGGATGACGAAAACGAATCCCGAGCTTTTCATGATGATGAAATTGATGAAGGTAGAAATCAAGAAAGAGCATCAAGTGTTGATGGTTGACAAGATCACTAGTTTCAAGAAAAGGGCAAAGGGAAAAAGGGGAACTTCAAGAAGAACAGCAAGCAAGTTGCTGCTCAAGTGAAGAAGCCCAAGTCTGGTCCTAAGCCTGAGACTAAGTGCTTCTACTGCAAAGGGACTGGTCACTGGAAGCGGAACTACCCCAAGTGATTGGCGGATAAGAAGGATGGCAAAGTGAACATAAGTATATTTGATATACATGTTATTGATGTGTACTTTACTAGTGTTTATAGCAACCCCTCAGTATTTGATACTAGTTCAGTTGCTAAGATTAGTAGCTCGAAACGGGAGTTGCAGAATAAACAGAGACTAGTTAAGGGTGAAGTGACGATGTGTGTTGGAAGTGGTTCCAAGATTGATATGATCATCATCGCACACTCCCGATAATTTCGGGATTAGTGTTGAACCTAAATAAGTGTTATTTGGTGTTTGCGTTGAGCATGAATATGATTTGATCATGTTTATTGCAATATGGTTATTCATTTAAGTTAGAGAATAATTGTTGTTCTGTTTACATGAATAAAACCTTATATGGTTACACACCCAATGAAAATGGTTCATTGGATCTCGATCGTAGTGATACACATATTCATAATATTGAAACCAAAAGATGCAAAGTTAATAATGATAGTGCAACTTATTTGTGGCACTGCCGTTTAGGTCATATCGGTGTAAAGCGCATGAAGAAACTCCATACTGATGGACTTTTGGAACCACTTGATTATGAATCACTTGGTACTTGCGAACCATGCCTCATGGGCAAGATGACTAAGACTCCGTTCTTTGGAACAATGGAGCAAGCAACAGATTTGTTGGAAATCATACATACTGATGTATGTGGTCCGATGAATATCAAGGCTTGTAGCGGGTATCATTATTTTCTGACCTTCACAGATGATTTGAGCAGATTTGGGTATATCTACTTGATGAAACATAAGTCTGAAACATTTGAAAAGTTCAAAGAATTTCAGAGTGAAGTGGAAAATCATCGTGACAAGAAAATAAGGTTTCTACGATCTGATCGCGGAGACAAATATTTGAGTTACGAGTTTGGTCTTCAATTAAAACAATGTGGAATAGTTTCACAAATTCATGCCACCTGGAACACCACAGCATAATGGTGTGTCCGAATATCATAGCCGTACTTTATTAGATAGTGCAAATCTATGATGTTTCTTACTGATTTACCAATATCATTTTGGGATCATGCATTAGAGACAGCTGCATTCACATTAAAAAGGGGCACCATCTAAGTCCGTTGAGATGACACAATCTGAACTATGGTTTGGCAAGAAACCAAAGTTGTCGTTTCTTAAAGTTTGGGGCTGCGATGCTTATGTGAAAAAGCTTCAACCTGATAAGCTCGAACCCAAATCGGAGAAATGTGTCTTCATAGGATACCCAAAGGAGACTGCTGGGTACACCTTCTATCACGGATCCGAAGGCAAGACATTCGTTGCTAAGAATGGATCCTTTCTAGAGAAGGAGTTTCTCTCGAAAGAAGTGAGTGGTAGGAAAGTAGAACTTGATAAGGTAATTGTACCTTCTCCCTTATTGGAAAATAGTTCATCACAGAAATCTGTTCCTGTGACTACTACACCAATTAGTGAGGACGCTAATGATGATGATCATGTAACTTCAGATCAAGTTATTACCAAATCTCGTAGGTAAACCAGAGTGAGATCCACACCAGAGTGGTACGGTAATCTTGTTCTGGAAGTTATGTTACTAGACCATGACGAACCTACGAACTATGAGGAAGCGATGATGAGCCCAGATTCCACAAAATGGCTTGAGGCCATGAAATCTGAGATGGGATCCATGTATGAGAACAAAGTATGGACTTTGGTTGACTTGCTCGATGATCGGCAAGCCATAGAAAATAAATGGATCTTCAAGAGGAAGACGGACACTGATAGTAGTGTTACTATCTACAAAGCTAGAATTGTCGCAAAAGGTTTTCGACAAGTTCAAGGTGTTGACTACGATGAGAGTTTCTCACTCGTATCTATGCTTAAATCTGTCCGAATCATGTTATCAATTGCCGCATTTTATGAAATCTGGCAAATGGATAACAAAACTGCAATCCTTAATGGATTTCTTAAAGAAGAGTTGTATATAATGCAACCAGAAGTTTTTGTCAATTCTAAAGGTGTTAACAAAATGTGCAAACTCCAGCGATCCATCTATGGACTGGTGTAAGCATCTCGGAGTTGGAATATACGCTTTGATAAGTTGATCAAAGCATATAGTTTTATACAGACTTGTGATGAAGCCTGTATTTACAAGAAAGTGAGTGGGAGCACTACAGCATTTCTGATAAGTATATGTAAATGACATATTGTTGATCAGAAATAATGTAGAATTATTTTGCAAAGCATAAAGGGGTATTTGAAAGGAGTTTTTTTTCGAAGAAGGACCTCGGTGAAGCTGCTTACATATTGAGCATCAAGATCTATAGAGATAGATCAAAACGCTTGATAAGTTTTTTCAATGAGTACATACCTTGACAAGATTTTGAAGTAGTTCAAAATGGAACAGTCAAAGAAAGAGTTCTTGCCTGTGTAACAAGGTGTGAAATTGAGTAAGACTCAAAGCCCGACCACGGCAGAAGATAGAAAGAGAATGAAAGTCATTCCCTATGCCTTGGCCATAGGTTCTATAAAGTATGCCATGCTGTGTACCAGATCTATTGTATACCCTACACTGATTTTGGCAAGGGAATACAATAGTGATCTAGGAGTAGATCACTGGACAGCGGTCAAAATTATCCTTAGTGGAATAAGGATATGTTTCTCGATTATGGAGGTGACAAAAGGTTCGTCGTAAAAGGGTTACGTCGATACAATTTTTGCCACTGATTCGGATGACTCTTAGTCTTCATCTGGATATATATTGAAAGTGGGAGCAATTAGCTAAAGTAGCTCCGTGCAGAGCATTGTAGACATAGAAAATTGCAAAATACTTACGGATCTGAATATGGCAGACCCATTGACTAAACTTCTCTCATAGGCAAAACATGATCACACCTTAGTACTCTTTGGGTGTTAATCACATAGCAATGTGAACTAGATTACTGACTCTAGTAAACCCTTTGGGTGTTGGTCACATGGCGATGTGAACTATGGGTGTTAATAACATGATGATGTGAACTATCGATGTTAATCACATGGTGATGCGATCTAGATTATTGACTCTAGTGCAAGTGGGAGACAGAAGGAAATATGCCCTAGAGGCAATAATAAAGTTATTATTTATTTCCTTATATCATGATAAATGTTTATTATTCATGCTAGAATTGTATTAACCGGAAACATAATACATGTGTGAATACATAGACAAACAGAGTGTCACTAGTATGCCTCTACTTGACTAGCTCGTTAATCAAAGATGGTTATGTTTCCTAACCATGGACAAAGAGTTGTTATTTGATTAACGGGATCACATCATTAGGTGAATGATCTGATTGACATGACCCATTCCATTAGCTTAGCACCCGATCGTTTAGTATGTTGCTATTGCTTTCTTCATGACTTATACATGTTCCTATGACTATGAGATTATGCAACTCCCGTTTACCGGAGGAACACTTTGTGTGCTACCAAACGTCACAACGTAACTGGGTGATTATAAAGGAGCTCTACAGGTGTCTCCGAAGGTACATGTTGGGTTGGCGTATTTCAAGATTAGGATTTGTCACTCCGATTGTCGGAGAGGTATCTCTGGGCCCTCTCGGTAATGCAGATCACTTAAGCCTTGCAAGCATTGCAACTAATGAGTTAGTTGCGAGATGATGCATTACGGAACGAGTAAAGAGACTTGCCGGTAACGAGATTGAACTAGGTATTGGATATCGACGATCGAATCTCGGGCAAGTAACATACCAATGACAAAGGGAACAACGTATGTTCTTATGCGGTCTGACCGATAAAGATCTTCGTGGAATATGTAGGAGCCAATATGGGCATCTTGGTCCCACTATTGGTTATGACCGGAGACATGTCTCGGTCATGTCTACATTGTTCTCGAACCCGTAGGATCCGCACGCTTAAGGTTTCGATGACAGTTATATTATGAGTTTATGAGTTTTGATGTACCGAAGGAGTTCGGAGTCCCGGATGAGATCGGGGACATGACGAGGAGTCTCAAAATGGTCGAGACGTAAAAATCGATATATTGGACGACTATATTCAGACATCCGAAAGGTTCCGAGTGATTCGAGTATTTTTCGGAGTACCGGAGAGTTACGGGAATTCGCCGGGAGAAGTATTGGGCCTTATTGGGCCATACGGGAAAGAGAGAGGGGCTGCCTAGGGCAGGCCACCCCCCCCCCCAAGGCCTAGTCCGAATTGGACTAGCGGGAGGGGCTGCGCCCCTTCCTTGTTTCCTACTCCTACTACATGGAAGGACTCCTAGTTGGACTAGGAAAGGGGGAATCCTACTCCCGGTGGGAGTAGGACTCCCCTAGGGCACGCCATAGAGAGGGCCGGCCCTCCCCTCCTCCACTCCTTTATATACGGGGGCAGGGGGCACCCCATAGACACACAAGTTGATCTTCGTGATTGTTCTCTTAGCCGTGTAAGGTGCCCCCTTCCACCATAATCCTTGATAATATTGTAGCAGTGCTTAGGCGAAGCCCTGCAACGGTAGAACATCAAGATCGTCACCACGCCGTCGTGCTGACGGAACTCTTCCCCTACACTTTGCTGGATCGGAGTCCAGGGATCGTCATCGAGCTGAACGTGTGCTAGAACTCGGAGGTGCCGTAGTTTCGGTGCTTGGATCGGTCGGATCGTGAAGATGTACGACTACATCAACCGCGTTGATATAACGCTTCCGCTTTCGGTCTACGAGGGTAGGTAGACAACACTCTCCCCTCTCGTTGCTATGCATCACCATGATCTTGCGTGTGCGTAGGAATTTTTTTGAAATTACTACGTTCCCCAACAGAGGCTGCAGGGGCACCGATGCTCGACGATGAGGGCGTCGGGGAGGTCCGGTGGCGCGGCACCAAGGGCAGCGAGGAGGAGGTCGGACGAGGGGTTCTCGCGGTGGAGGCGGCAAAGGGATCGGGCGTCGAGGGAAGCTCCTCTCCCTGTCCCGATGCGCGTGTGGTGAGAGTGGCGGCGGGAGGAGGAACGAGGAGGAGGGGTCGAGGGGAGATGAGGATCGGGGCCTATGGTGCAGGCTGTGACTTAGGGTTAGAAGGTTAGGTGGGCTTGCGGGGGAGCAGGGCGGACTGGCTGGCCGGCCTAGAGGAGAGGCCGCCGACTGGGCTTGCTGGATTGGGCTCTCCCTCTCCTCTCTTTCTTCTTTAACCGAAAAGAAAAAGAGAGAAAGGAAAAAGAAGGGGGGGTTAGGGAAAAGAGTTTGAGCAGGAGGACAATTTTCCTGGACTCATAAAAATAAACATGACCACAGAAAAATAGAAGTGGCAAGATTGCAGGAATTAAATTCAAATTCATTTGAATATAATTCAAATGGTTTTGAATTGGGACTAGGTTCAGTGTGGCCAAAAATGTTCGGGTTTTTTTGGTGGAGCTTGGAAAAAAGAACAAAAGAATTATCGACAAAGTTTGAGAGTCAGAAATCGGAAGAAGGAAAGGTCAAAGATTTAACATGCAAGTGGGTTGTGTACAATTCCAAATTAATGGAATACTTTATAATAGCTCCCTAAAAATAGTAGGAGACTTCTATATGTTATAAAGAGAATTTCACCATGTGAACTCCCTCGATTTAAATGGATCAAAGATCCATGCCATTTATTTAGTTGAGTTGCAAAAGATTTATGAGATGATGGCATGATGACATGATGCAATGATGAATGCAACAAACCAACAACTCACAAGACGAAACCTGGAAAACATGGAAGGCGTCTAAAGCTCCAATCTTGGGGCGTCACACCCGCGCATAACCTACTCTACCTCTTCGGGTCTCCGGATCGTCTTCTTGCCACTAGCGACCTCCCACCGCTGGTCTCCACCGCCGTCAATGGCAATCTGCTCCGCCGTTGCCGCCGCAGCGAACACTCGCCACATTAGGGTAAGTGTTCGATCTCTTGTGCTATCTTTTTCACTCTGATTCCTAGCACAAGGACAATGCCATGTTTCTTGCCACGATTGAGATTCATCCATCCAGCTAAAACTTCCTTACGTCTAGATTGATTAGAAAATTTTAGGGTTAGCTCTCCGCAGAACTCATCTCGGACCGACTTAATTGTAGAAATCGGTCTCACCGATTCGGCCTTGGCCATTGCACATGCACTCCTTGGTCTGATCGAAACGCGCAAATCGGTGTGACCGAGTTCAAGATTCTATGAAACCCTAGCAATCTCAGTGCCACCAAACTATGACTTGGCCCTACCGAGTTCACTAGTTTAGGTTCCAAGTGTTGCTTCGGTATCATCGAGTTTGTCAATTCGGTAGCTCCGAGATCACTTCTGTAGAGAAATAAACTAACCTTTTTGACTCAATTGTTTTGGAAAACTCCTATACTTTGTGATGCTCATCTTCTCTACCTCATCTATAATCTATTCACAGGGTCTGCTGATAGTTTGTGTGCAAGATGTCTGATCAAAGTGACAGACAGAACAAATCTGAAGAACAGGTCCAGATGAGTGAGGGCACTAGTCCCTCTAGCTCTTCTGATGATGGCAGCAGGAGCACACCAAGCAACTTGCCAAAGGCAGCTACCAGGACAAGGAAGAAGAAAACTTCTGATTCAGAGGATGAAGATTATGTGGCTGTTGAGGATGAGGCCACTTCAAGGAAAAAGGTGCTGAAAAAGGAGTATGGCTCAGCTACTACAGTTAAGCCAGGGATGCATAAGAAGGCACCAGCAAAGAGAGCTCCTATGTCTAAGGCCAGAGCATCCACTACTGAAACCTCCAAGCCAACTAAAGAGGCAGTTGTAGAAGGGGAGAAAAGGAAGGAAAGGGTCAAGAAGACCACTGCCAGAGTGCTTGGTAGATCATCAATAATGAGAGGCTCATATGAATAGGAAGAGGATGTTGCACCAGCACCCAAAGCACAAAAGCTCATGGGAGATGCAATCAGATCAGGGGCTGCTCCATCTAAGCCCAAAGCTGCTCTCAAGGCTACTGCTCCAGCTCAGAAGCCTAAAACCAAGAGAAGCACTAGAAACATTCCTGATGAGGAGAAAAACAAGGCCCCAGTGCCTGAAGCTGCTGAAGAAGAGGATGATGAATCCCATGTTTTGCGGAAGTTGAAGCCCAAAATACCTGACCATAATGATGCTCATCCAGTCGCTGAGGACATGCACATCAGGAAGGATGCATGACTGAGGTTATGGAGACAGTCTGATCCATTTGCTGTCAGGAGGAGGACTACTGTGGACTACATGTTTCACACCAAGGAACAACAAGACTTTTATGAGACAATCCTGCTTGACAAGAAGCCCATTGTGTGTGACATGAGATGGGTTGACCGGGAGTACATCAAGGAGAATGAAGATCACTATCCAGGTGTATATGACAGCTTCAAGGCATGTGGAGTTGATACCTTTGTGGCCTAGAAGCTCACCAAGTGGAACGATGAGCTGATCATGCAGTTTTACTCTACTGCCCACTTCTACTCAGATGGAAAGATAGTTTAGATGTCTGAGGGTACCAGGTAACAAGTACCAATCTTCAGTTTATGAATGGGCTAAGCTGATCAATGCCCCTGCAGAGCATGAACATGACTTGGATGTATACGCTGAGAAGAAGAAAGACCACAACACAATGGCCAACATGTACAAAGAGATCCCAGATGCTGCTTTGGATACTCACAAGTTTGGATCTGTCCACTACTTGTTGTCTGGTCTGCCTACTATAAATTGGATCCTCAGACACACATTGCTACCCAAGTCAGGTGATCACAAGATGATCAGGGGACATGCCATCAACTTGCTACATTTGTTTGATGTGCCTAAAAAATTCAAAGTCATGAGTCTGATTGTGGATACAATCAAAAGGACAACAACTGATCAGAAGAGGAGTTGTGGGTATGCCCCACAAATTCAGGAGCTTATCAACTCAAAGATGGGCACATGCAAGTATGTTTTGAATAAGGAGCACCTGTCAATCTACCCTGATTTTGAAGACAATACTGTTGTAATGACTGAGGAAGATCCATCATCTGTGCAAGCACATGAGAAGAGAGAGAAGGCAAGTGCAGAGAAATCTGCAAGGATGCCAACTACTGAAGAGGCATCTCAGGTTTTCCTGAAGAGCAAGCAAGATCAGCTTGGATATCTGATTCAAGCTACACTGAGGATTGAGAAGGGCTTGGCCACCCTGACTCAGAATCAGGAGAGCCTAGAGAGGATTGTGGAAACAAAATTCTATGATCTTGATCTGAAGGTGACTGAGATTCAGACTGCAGTTGAGCAGCTTCAGGAGGAAGGAGAGGAGAAGAAGGGCAAGTCAACTACTGATGCTTTCAAGCGTGTGCCACGAGGTCCAAGGTCTGCAGCAGTGCCAGTCACAGATACTAGAGCTACAACATCAGCTCCAGCAACCACAGCTCCAGTGCCACCTCCAGCAGCCACTCCATCAGCTCCAACTACTTCATCGGAAGCCTTCATCCTTGGAGTTCTCTCTACACCACCTCCCGAAGATCAAGCCTGAGAGTCGTTTAGCACTATGCATTTTTGAACTTTTTGGTAACTTGTTGCCAAAGGAGGAGAAAAATGTATAGATCATAGGCTTCGAGAGAGAGTGTCGTTCTTTTTATCTCTCTTGCTATTTTGGTTGAACTTCTTTATTGAGTGCTTGTGTGAGATACTTTATGTCCTTGTGAGATACTTGTTGATCATGTGTCTGATCATATGCTGCCCTTAATGCTTGTTGGATGATATCATCTCTTATATCCTATATGACCATTCACTAGCTTGGTGATGAGTGCATGCTTTTAATCTCTATCATTTTGAGCGCTCCACCAAGATGTATGTGACATGGAAGAGTAACCCATGATCCTAATCGATTGTGCATTTGCATTCAAAAGCAAAATTTAAATAATGCACAAATTTAGGGGGAGCTCTTACTTATCACATACTTCTCAAAGCAACAATGTTCTTTCAATCTTATTTACCATTTGTCGAAGCTTTGATCTATATGTTGCCCTCAATTACCAAAAAGGGGGAGATTGAAAGTGCAACTATCCCTGGGTGGTTTTGGTAATTCCTAAAAACATATAACTCATTGAGCTAATGCTACTTAAAGATAAACATTTCAGGAAAGCTCATTGATTGGCATGGCATAGATAAGAAAAGTGGATCCCTCAAAATTCTAAGGAAAAATAATTGGCTCAAGCTCAAAGCTCAGGACTCTATATCTTTTCATTTTAAGTGATCCAAGATCACATTGAGTCCACAGGAAAAGCCAATACTATTAAGAGGGGATGCGGTGTTGCCTAATGGCTTTCTTGCTCAAAGTGCTTAGTGATATGCTCCAAAAGCCCTCAACTACTTCCTCACATCCACATATGTCCCAAACCAAAAGTCAAACTCGGCCCCACCAAAACTTTCTATCCGGCGCCACCGAGTTCATTTGACATAGCCACTGCCAGAAACCCTGGTCTTTTTGGTCTCACGGATAGGGATCTCGGTCTCACCGAGATGGGATTGTAATCTCTCTGTTTCCCTTCGTAACGTTTCGGTCAAACCGAGATGAGCGATCGGTCCCATCGAGATTGCAATGCAAACTCTCTGTTCCCTTTCGTAACATTTCGGTCCAACCGAGATGAGCGAATCGGTCCCACCAAGTTTGCGTGACCAACTCTCTGTTAGTCCATTACCAAAATCTGTCTCACCGAGTTTGTGTAATCGGTCTCACCGAGATTACGTTATGCCCTAACCCTAACAAAATCGGTCCCACCGAGTTGACATGTCGGTCCCACCGAAAATCCTAACATTCACATTTCGAAATAGATTGGTCTGACCGAGTTTCATGATCTGGTCCCACCGAGTTTGGTGATTTGTGTGTAACGGTTAGATTTAGTGTGGAGGCTATTTATACCCCTCCACCCACTCTTCATTCACGGAGAGAGCCGTCAGAACATGCATACACTTCCAACATACATTTTCTAAGAGAGAACCACCTACACTTTTGTTGAGGTCAAGATGTTCCATTCCAACCACATAAATCTTGATCTCTAGCCTTCCCAAGTTGTTTTCCACTCAAATCATCTTTCCACCAAATCCAAATCCTATGAGAGAGAGTTGAGTGTTGGGGAAACTATCATTTGAAGCACAAGAGCAAGGAGTTCATCATCAACACACCATTTTTTTACCTCTTGGAGAGTGGTGTCTCCTAGATTGGTTAGGTGTCACTTGGGAGCCTCCATCAAGATTGTGTAGTTGAACCAAGGAGTTTGTAAGGGCAAGGATATCGGCTACTTTGTGAAGATCTGCCCGAGTGAGGCAAGTCAGAAAGGATCGAGAAGAGGTGTCTAGAGGGGGGGGGGGTGATTAGACACTAGGTGCTAAAAGTTACAGTTTTTAGATTCTTTAGGTTGAAGTGGATTTTTGACACAAGTTTAATAAACACAATACATATCAAGCAAGCATGCAAAGAGTATATGAGCAGCGGAAAGTAAATCATGCAACTTGCAAGAATGTAAAGGGAAGGGTTTGGAAGATTCAAACACAATTGGAGACACAGAGATTTTTGAGACGTGGTTGCGATAGGTGGTGCTATCGTACATCCACGTTGATGGAGACTTCAACCCACGAAGGGTAACGGTTGCGCGACTCCACGGAGGGCTCCACCCATGAAGTGTCCATGAAGAAGCAACCTTGTCTATCCCACCATGGCCATCGCCCATGAAGTACTTGCCTCACTAGCGGTAGATCTTCACGAAGTAGGAGATCTCCTTGCCCTTACAAACTCCTTGGTTCAACTCCTCAATCTTGTCGGAGGCTCCCAAGTGACACCTAGCCAATCTAGGAAACACAACTCTCCAAGAAGTAACAAATGGTGTGTTGATGATGAACTTCTTGCTCTTGTGCTTCAAATGATAGTCTCCCCAACACTTAACTCTCTCTCACAGGATTTGGATTTGGTGGAAAGAAGATTTGAGTGGAAAGCAACTTGGAAGGCTAGAGATCAATATTCATATGGTAGGAATGGAATATCTTGGTCTCAACACAAGTGTAGGCGGTTCTCTCTCAGAAAAAGTAAGTTGGAAGTGTATGTTTGTTCTGATGGCTCTCTGCACGAATGAAGAGGAGGTTAAGGGGTATTTATAGCCTCCGCACAAAATCTAACCATTACACATAACTTCCCAAACTCGGTGGGACCGAATGGTTAAACTCAGTCTGACCGATTTAGCAAAGCTAGTGACCGTTAGGGTTTTCGGTGGGACCGACATGCAACTTGGTAGGACTGATATGATTAGGGTTAGGGCATAACGTAATCTCGGTGAGACCGATTACACAAACTTGGTGAGACCGATTTTGGTAATAAGCTAACCGGAGAGTTGGTCAGGTAAACTCGGTGGGACCAATCGCTCATTTCGGTGAGACCAAAACGTTACGAAGGTAAAACAGAGAGTTTACATTGCAATCTCGGTGGGACCGATCGCTCATTTCGGTGAGACCAAAAGTATTGCAATAGGCAACAGAGAGTTTGCAATCCCATCTCGGTGAGACCGAGATCCCTATTGGTGAGACCAATTTGCCTAGGGTTTGTGGCAGTGGCTATGACATTTGAAACTCGGTGGCGCCGGATAAGAAGAATCGGTGGGGCCGAGTTTCACTTTTGGTTTAGGTCATATGTGGATGTGGGAAAGTAGTTGAGGGCTTTGGAGCATATCACTAAGCATTTGAGCAAGAGCCTCATTAAGCAACACCTCATCCCTCCTTGATAGTATTGGCTTCTCCTATAGACTCAATGTGATCTTGGATCACTAAAATGAAAAATGTAGAGTCTTGAGCTTTGAGCTTGAGCCAATCCTTTGCCCTTAGCATCTTGAAGGGGGTTCACATCCTCTAGTCCATGCCACTTCACTGTTGAACTTATCTGAAACATACTAGATAAAAATGTTAGTCCAACAAGAGATATGTTAACATTAATTACCAAAACCACCTAGGGAGCACTTGTGCTTTCAGTCTCCCCCCTTTTGGTAGTTGATGACAACATACATCAAAGCTTTAGATCAAGATATTAAGAGTAGTAAGTAAAGCTTTGGAAAGACATGTAACTTGCATAGGCTCCCCCTACATCTATGCAATCATGTGAATATGGAATATAGGAGCATGTGAATGCATAAACATGACAGAGTAAGCAATGTGTTACATGTATCTTGGCTATATGCATCAGAGCAAATGATGAAAATATGAGAAATGTACCTTCATGCTCATGAGTCCTTCTTGCAAACAGTATGTACATCAGCAAGAATTTCTCATCCACATGACTGTGATGCATATACTTACCTTGTGGTCTTGAGTTGGCTTAGGATGGGATGAACCTGCATAAACAAGGTTAGATAACACAGATACACCTACTGGCCAGAGCAAACAAGAGAGACCACAAGAGCACCAAGACTGGGATGACATGTAGAGTAAGTACTAAGTACCACATTGGATAAAGACATGTCCCTAAAGATAAAGATGTGCAATAAATTCAAGGATTTCCTTCCCTTAGATTTCTTGCTCCCCCTGAATCTAACATGGGATATTGGGAGAAGATAGGGAACAGAAAATCAGAGAAAAATCAGAGCTCAAAGGAAATAAATAGAGCTAATGCAATCGAGCAAATATGAACATGTCTTTCCCCTCTTGAAGACATGTGACTTCTCTCCTCTTGAAGACCAAGCATCTGGGGTTTCTTTCTTCCCTAGAGTATTCTAACTCACTATAGATATGATTAGGCTTTGATGTGATGATCTCTCTCTCCCCCTTTCACATCAATTTCCAAGAAGGGTGCTTCTGGATTTTTGTCATGATGGGTTTGGTCCTTGAGTCACAGAACAAAGCAGCAATTTGAGTAGGATGCTGGTCGAGGACAAGATTCATTGAGTGAAGCTGGATCAAAAAAAATTCAGAAACAAGTGGCAAGATGCTTGTCTTGCAGTGAAATCGGTAGCACCGAGTTTGGTGCTTCGGTGGCACCGAAAGGGTTCGGTTGGACCGAAGTAGAAGTCCCGGTGTGACCAAGTTCATCACAGAGAAAACACTTGTCACCTCAGCTCACTAGACAAGTAAGACTTCACAAGGATTTGCAAGGAATTTTATGTAGAAGATGCATAACAGAAAATAAAAGAGAAGAAACTAAAAGGAATCTAGATGAAGTTTTACATGAAATAAAGAGGGAAACAAATACGCATGAGACAAATGCAAGAGCACAGAAAAGAACACAAGAGAACTTCATCTAGAATTGGGCGGTGACAAAGTCACCTATGTTAGAGTATATTGACTTAGGAATCAAGTGAGATCACTTGATGTTTGGTCATACTCATCGTTTAAGCTCAAAATGGGGTTACCATTTTTCGTTAAAGCATCTTGATGTATTCACATCTTGTTGAGTTGCTTTAACCCATGACTTGGAGTAAAGCTTCTCTAAGATGGAATAACATACCTTGGGTGGTGGTGTTGATCATGATCATGTAGTTGAACTTGTGTGGGTCGCTCAAGGTTGATGTAGCTCATCAAGAGTTGGGAGCACCACTTGGAGTTTGAGTTCATCTACCTAGATGGGTTAGTTCTTGCAAGGAAGAGCACTTGTGTACCCAAAATGACAATCATGATAGAATTTGTCAAAGGATATGTTTGAATGGTTGCGTGCTTCCTTGTCTTCATCCACCATTGTGTACTGACTTGGTGATATAGAAATTGCTCAGGATATGAGTGAGTTGCAATCTCATAGATTTCGATTCATCCAAGTACCTACACGGGTTAGATAGCATGCAAGGTGCAAATATATCCAAGACATAGGATAGTCAACATAAGAGAAATATCAAGGATTAGTCATAGGCTCATGCCTTGCATGTATCAAATGGAGTTCCTACTCCAAGTTTGAAGCATCAATGATGTTCAATTCACCTCTTAACCTACAAAAGACTTTCTCATCAAGTGGTTTGGTAAATATATCCACCAATTGCTTATCGGTGTGAACATGCTTAAGATTAATGTCCCCTTTGGCAACATGATCTCGAATGAAATGATGACGAACTTCAATATGCTTAGTTCGAGAATGTTGCATGGGATTGTGAGCAATCTTAATAGCACTTTCATTGTCACATAGCAATGGAGCATGTTTCACATATATTCCATAATCTTTAAGAGTTTGGGTCATCCAAAGTAATTGAACACAACATGATCCAACGTCAATGTATTCCGCTTCGGCGGTGGATAAGGATACCGAGTTTTGTTTCTTGGAGGACCAAGATACAAGAGATCTACCAAGAAATTGACAAGTACCCGAAGTGGACTTTCTATCAACTTTGTCACCAGCATAGTCCGAATCGGAGTAGCCAACAAGATCAAAGGAAGCCCTTTTTGGATACCAAATGCCAAAATTTGGTGTATGGATTAAGTATCACACTATCCTTTTCACGGCCTTAAGATGACATTCTTTAGGAGCGGCTTGATATCGTGCACACATGCACACACTTAGCATAATATTGGGACATGAAGCACATAGATATAACAATGAACCAATCATAGACCGATAAACCTTTTGATCAACCCGTTCACCATCTTTGGTTAAATCAAGATGTCCACTAGTAGGCATGGGTGTAGTCATACCTTTGCATTCTTGCATATTGAACTTCTTGAATAAGTCCTTGGTGTACTTCGTTTGAGATACAAAGGTGCCTTCCTTAGTTTGCTTGATTTGCAAACCGAGAAAGAATTTGAGTTCACTCATCATCGACATCTCAAACTTTTCCGACATTAGCTTTCCAAACTTTTCACTAAAATGAGGGTTAATTGATCCAAATATAATATCATCGACATAAATTTGGCATACAAATAGTTCTCCATTAACCCTTGTAGTAAAAATAGTAGAATCTATTTTTCCAATTTCAAAGCCTTTTTCAGTAAGGAACTTGGTCAAGCATTTATACCATGCTCTAGGAGCTTGTTTAAGACCATAAAGAGCTTTGTGAAGTTTGTAAACATGATTAGGTTTCTTAGGATTGACAAATCCGGGAGGTTGCTTAACATAAACTTCCTCCTCAATTTCACCATTTAGGAAAGCACTTTTAATGTCAATTTGGTACAAGGTGATATCGTGATGATTAGCATAGGCAAGTAAGATGCGAATGGACCCAAGTCTAGCAACGGGAGCATAAGTCTCACCATAGTCCATAACTTCGACTTGAGTGTAGCCTTGGGCGACTAGGCGTGCTTTGTTGCGGACAACTTGACCATCTTCATCTTGCTTGTTGCGAAACACCCATTTGGTACCAATGATGTTGTGGTTGTTGTCGGGCTTTTCAACCAATGTCCACACTTGATTTCTCTTAAAGTTGTGCAGCTCTTTATGCATAGCGTTTACCCAATCCAGATCTTTCGATGCTTCTTCAACCTTCATAGGTTCAATGCGAGAGATGAATGAGTAATGTTCACAAAAGTTAGCTGAACGAGTTTTAGAACGAGTGATTCTCCTGGTTTGGATATCATTGTAGATTTGCTCGACGGGATGATCTTTGGCGATTCTTGCTCGAACTCATGAAAGCTTTTGCTTGGATCTTGGTTGAACATCTTCTTCATCTTGTTATTCCTCTTGGCCTTCTTCGTTGTTGACGTTGTCGTTCTCTTGTCGTGGTGGAGAAGGAGGTTGTTGGCGTTCATCTTGATGTACTTCCTCCTTTTCTTCATCTTGATGTGTCCCACTTGTGGATGCTTCTGTATCAACTCTTGGTTCACCTTGTCGTGAGGTAGAAGCTTCCACTTGGACTGACGAAGTACTCTCCTTTACCTCCGTTGGACGAATCTTGCCAATAGACAAGTCTTGGATTGCTTCCGAAGGGTCTTTGTCTCCTACATCAATTGGCAATTGCTCTACTTGCGAGCTGTTAGATTCATCAAACTTCACATCTACCGTCTCCTCAACCTTTCGGGTGAAATTGTTGTAGACACGGTAAGTGTGAGAGTTTGAGCCATAACCAAGTAGGAAACCTTCATGAGACTTAGGAGCAAATTTAGAGCGACGATGCTTATCAAGAATGTAGCACTTTGAGCCAAATACTCGAAAGTATCCAACTTGTGGTTTGTTACCGGTGAGAAGCTCATATGTCATCTTGCCAAGTAGCTTGTGAAGATACAAGCGATTTGTTGCCTGACAAGCTGTCTCAACCGTTTCCGCACAAAAGTGCTTTGGCGTCTTGTATTCATCAAGCATCTTTCTCGCCATTTCGATGAGTGTCCGGTTCTTCCTCTCAACGACTCCATTTTGTTGAGGTGTGTACGTAGCCGAGAACTCATGTGAAATCCCTTCTTTGCCAAGAAAGGTATCAACATTTGCGTTCTTGAACTCTGTTCCGTTGTCGCTTCAAACCTTCTTGATCTTCACGTCAAATTGATTTTGGGCCTTCCTAGCGAAGTTTTTGAAGATCTTTTGGACCTGCGATTTTTCATCAAGAAAGAACACCCACGTAAATCTTGAAAAGTAATCAACTATGACTAGTCCAAATGAATTACCACCAAGACTCTTGTAGGCATTTGGACCAAAGAGATCCATATGAAGTAGCTCGAGCTATCTTCTCGTGGTCATGATGTTCTTCGCGCGATGACTTCCTCCAACTTGTTTTCCTGCTTGACAAGCACTACAAAGTCTACCCTTGTCAAATATAACATCTTTTACACCAAGGATATGATCACCTTTAATAAGCTTGTCAAGGTTTCGCATACCAACATGACCTAATCGTCTATGCCATAACCAACCCTTAGAGGATTTAGCAATTAAGCAAGTTCTAGGTTGAGCCTTTTTAGTGAAATCAACAATGTAAAGATCACCTCTACGTATTCTGGTAAAGACCATTTTACGATTGTCTCTATGAAACACTTGGCAATCCACTCCAGTGAATAAAACATTGAAACCGAAATCAGCAAGTCTAGATACTGAAAGTAAATTGTATGGAGCTATCATGTGAGATGGCCACCTTATTGAGGCCAACCACTTTACCCTTTGAGTTATCACCAAAGGTGACATATTTTCGAGGGTCGTCATTTTCAGCAAGCTCACAGAACATATCTTTATCTCCGGTCATATGATCAATACATTCACTATCAAGAACCCATTCCTTTCCTCCAGCCATGTAGCCGCGAAGATTTGCCATAAGACCAAAGTGTCTCATTGCATCATTAAGATCATAGTCACTTTCATCCTCATCCTCATCCTCATCATAGTATCCATGTTCAACACCATCTTGTGATTGATCAATTCCTAGGGAGGGTAATTCATTAGATAAATGATCATTTCTATAGTTATCTTTGTGAATTCTAATAGCTCTGGAAATGATATTGCTAATGATGCCAACATCTTCTTTGGCACTCGTAAGATTAGTAAGCTCAAATAAGCAGTCACCAAATTTGGGATAATTGGAACTCATCTTAATCAAGGCAATAGATTTATGGAGGATTTCATCTAGATCTTTCAAGGAATAATTTGGAAAGCGTTCCTCAAGAAATCTCCATATAGTGTAGGCACAATCAAGAGTAGGCAAACATTCAATCAAGTTTCTAGGCAAGCCTATAGTGATAAGATTAATAGTTCTAAGGTTGCGGATCATGTCAATAGACTCATCAAGGGTAGGATGCAAAGGATCAACATGAGGTGCACAAGGGATAGTAATGTACTTGTTTAAATGATATTCATTGAAAATCTCAAGCATTTCATTTTTCCACTGATGAAAATATTCTCCATCAAGTATATGCACTCTATGTCTAAGACTCCCCAAAGTAGACTCATCCATCTTCCTCCAATGGTGTTTAAACCAAAGCAATGGAGACCAAAGCTCTGATACCAATTGAAAGGATCGAGAAGAGGTGTCTAGAGGGGGGGGGGTGATTAGACACTAGGTGCTAAAAGTTGCAGTTTTTAGATTATTTAGGTTGAAGTGGATTTTTGACACAAGTTTAATAAACACAATACATATCAAGCAAGCATGCAAAGAGTATATGAGCAGCGGAAAGTAAAGCATGCAACTTGCAAAAATGTAAAGGGAAGGGTTTGGAAGATTCAAACGCAATTGGAGACACGGAGATTTTTGAGACGTGGTTCCGATAGGTGGTGCTATCGTACATCCACGTTGATGGAGACTTCAATCCATGAAGGTTAATGGTTGCGCGAGTCCACGGAGGGCTCTATCCATGAATGGTCCACGAAGAAGCAACCTTGTCTATCCCACCATGGCCATCGCCCACGAAGGACTTGCCTCACTAGCGGTAGATCTTCACGAAGTAGGTGATCTCCTTGCCCTTACAAACTCCTTGGTTCAACTCCACAATCTTGTCGGAGGCTCCCAAGTGACACCTAGCCAATCTAGGAGACACCACTCTCGAAGAATTAACAAATGGTGTGTTGATGATGAACTTCTTGCTCTTGTGCTTCAAATGATAGTCTCCCCAACACTCAACTCTCTCTCACAAGATTTGGATTTGGTGGAAAGAAGATTTGAGTGGAAAGAAACTTGGGAAGGCTAGAGATTAAGATTCATATGGTAGGAATGGAATATCTTGGTCTCAACACAAGTGTAGGTGGTTCTCTCTCAGAAAAAGTAAGTTGGAAGTGTAGGTTTGTTCTGGTGGCTCTCTACACGAATGAAGAGGAGGTGAAGGGGTATTTATAGCCTCCGCACAAAATCTAACCGTTACACATAACTTCCCAAACTCGGTGGGACCGAATGGTTAAACTCGGTCTGACCGATTTAGCAAAGCTAGTGACCGTTAGGGTTTCCGGTGGGACCGACATGCAACTCGGTAGGACCGATATGATTAGGGTTAGGGCATAACGTAATCTCGGTGAGACCGATTACACAAACTCGGTGAGACCAATTTTGGTAATAAGCTAACCGGAGAGTTGGTCAGGTAAACTCGGTGGGACCGATCGCTCATTTCGGTGAGACCGAAACGTTACGAAGGGAAAACAGAGAGTTTACATTGCAATCTCGGTGGGACCGATCTCTCATTTCAGCGAGACCGAAAGTATTGCAATAGGCAACAGAGAGTTTGCAATCCCATCTCGGTGAGATCGAGATCCCTATCGGTGAGACCGATTTGCCTAGGGTTTGTGGCAGTGGCTATGACATTTGAAACTCGGTGGCGCCGGATAAGAAGAATCGGTGGGGCCGAGTTTGACTTTTGGTTTACGTCATATGTGGATGTGAGAAAGTAGTTGAGGGCTTTGGAGCATGCCACTAAGCATTTGAGAAAGAGCCTCATTAAGCAACTCCTCATCCCTCCGTGATAGTATTGTCTTTTCCTATAGACTCAATGTGATCTTGGATCACTAAAATGATAAATGTAGAGTCTTGAGCTTTGAGCTTGAGCCAATCCTTTGTCCTTAGCATCTTGAAGGGGTTTCACATCCTCTAGTCCATGCCACTTCACTGTTGAACTTATCTGAAACATACTAGATAAAAATGTTAGTCCAACAAGAGATATGTTGACATTAATTACCAAAACCACCTAGGGAGCACTTGTGCTTTCAAAGTCCTTCATGGGCGACGGCCATGGTGGGATAGACAAGGTTGCTTCTTCGTGGACCCTTCGTGGGTGGAGCCCTCCGTGGACTCGCGCAACCGTTACCCTTCGTGGGTTGAAGTCTCCATCAACGTGGATGTACGATAGCACCACCTATCGGAACCACGCCAAAAATCTCCGTGTCTCCAATTGCATTTGCACACTCCAAACTCCTCCCTTTACCTTCATATGCAATTGTTTTACTTTCCGCTGCTATACTCTTAGAATTGCATGTGTAGGTTGATTGCTTGACTTGTGCTAAGTTGCTAAAATCTACCTAGAACTAAAATTGGGAAAAGGCTAGATTTGTTATTTGTTCAAGTAGTCTAATCACCCCCCTCTAGACGTACTTTCGATCCTAGAAAGGAGCACGGCTGTTGGATTAACATCCAACGGTCTAGCTGCTAGAATCATTTGTTGATAAAGTTGATAAAGCCCTGCGTACACGTCTGCTTAGTAGGCCCACAAGTTAGCCACCAAATCTGCCGGGTCCCAGCTATCATCGGGAGGAATGGTTTTTTTCGCATAACAAGGAGGCACTTCCTTCCATGCGAAGATACAGCTGGTGGGTCCCAACTGTCAGGGGAGGAAACAACTTAATAAGGAGGAACTTTCCTTGCATGCGACCATGGACCTCGTGGGTCCCAGCCGTCAGGCTCTCCAAGTATAGTCCTCTTCCGACGACTCTCGTTTGTTGACCACGATGCGCCGAGCGCAGCGAGGCGATGGACAACGGTGAGGCCCCAGACTAGAATGACCCGAAGATGGGGAAGACGCGGCAGTGGAGTCGCAGACGGAGAGGAGTGGGAAACTTGACTAGTTCGGGTGTGGGATGGGACTACACTCGACAGAGAATAACAGGAGGTGCGGAGTGGAGGGATGGCCTAGCCGTCGGTGGTGTAGCGTTTCGCTGAGGCGCGCAAAACAACGCCGCTGGACGCCGGAGGCTGGAGCAGGCGGTCCCGGCAGCGCTGGGGGAAGAAGACGAGAGATTGAAGAAGAATCCTAGCCGTTGGATGTAAATCCAATGCCTTGTTAGGCTTCGACCTAATGGCCCACATGTCAGCCAGTCCATTTGTTTTTTAGTCCATTTGGTGGGCTGGGTGAAACAATGATGTAGCATCTGTGCAGCCCGTTTATATATATGGTAGAATTTAAAGCCCATTTGCATTTTTCTCGAAATCCGCGGACTTGCTGGGCTGGGTGAAAATATCATGTTGGGCTGGACGGAGAAATGTTATAAAAACATAAACACATGATTGCACGTCTATTACTGCATTGGTTACTAAAATCTTTGCAAGCTTATGTACGCAATCAATAGGAGTTAACTTGACAAGTTATATATAAACAACTATTATTATTATCTTGTAAGAACTTTCCACTTACAAAATAAAATATCATTTTAATTTGATGAGTTAATAGGACGTGGGGTATTATTATTTTTAGGCTAGACGTGGGACATTTGAGTTGGTTCTAGGGAAAAGTACTGGAAGAGAACTTAGTTTACATCGAAAAATAAAGTGGGAGAAAATTCAGATATAGGATTAATGAAAACGAAAAATAAAGGAAGTGGGTAGGTCTATACAATGGTTGGACGAATGACAGGTTTAACAGAACCTTATGTTGTTTCTATTATATATATATATGTAATAAAATAAGATATAAATATAGGTTCAATTTTGCATTCTTATAGAAAACATAGGTTCAGTTTTGCATTATTGTAGAAAAATAGAACTGAGCTGTGCGTCGTCTTGAAAAAACAAACATAACTTGGGCAGCTGATGTTATAGACAAGCTAGGTTGGGAGGCCCAGAGGCCGCTTGATACCTGCTGGATCCAAAAAATGTTGAAACATGTCGTGGGCTGCCCATGTTAAACAACAAAACCTAGGCCATGGACCTGGTGGGCCCGGGACTGTCAGCCTCTCGATGAATAGTTGTCTCCCGATTCCTCTTGTATTGCTAACCATGTTGGGAACGATAGACGGCAGCGCCGCAGTGAGAGCACCAAGGCGGAGGACGATGTCGAGACCTCGGACCGAACAAACCGGAGCGGGGGAAGACGCAGGCGGAGGGGAGTACGAGGGTTGACTTGTTCGGGTGCAGGGTGGGCCGGTGGAGCTGCCGCCGCCGGACAATGTGTGGGAGTAGAGGGATGGCCAGCCGATGTATAGGAAGAGGACGAAAGATTGAACAAAATAAAGAACTACAAATGGATAGGTGGTTGGTCCCATATGTTTGTGTACGAGACCTGCTGGGTCCACCTGAGAAGGGGAATATGTTGGCGGGAAGGAGATTCAAAGCACGACAGCCGAGCGAACTAGTTTTTTTAAATGGACAAGTGAACTAGTTACATACATAAGCAAATAGCCACTAAAAAAGCAAATAGGTTAATGTGTTCTTAAAAGAAATATTTCAGACAAAACAGATAATTACGACACATAGGCTAATGCATGAAACACTCAAATGATAAAGGTGCTTATAAACAGATAAAGTACAACATCTAGACCTTCCTGGCACGCTTGATCATGATGCTGCGGCTGTCCGTGTACTCGTCGGTTACGGGAAGCAGACACACCGTCATGTCCAAGATCCGCCTGTACATGTCGTAGCATGCGTATGCATCCTTGGCTGCGTAGGTTATGTAGGATAGATTCAGAGGCACCTCCCACGTGTTTAGGTCCTTGGTATCGTTGTCTTCTTTCATGTTGGTGTATCAGGGGTCGATGATGGTCTCAGCGAGGTCAACCATGGAGTCCTTCTCCTGCCCGTTGCCGATGATATTGTATTGCTTCTAGATGTTGACAAGCTTGTTGCACCAGATGGCTGAATCGTCGCGTTCTTCCTTCTCTCCACCGTAGCGAAGGTGCATCGGCGCTGCCGATGAAACGGGCGAATGCTCCAGAACCTCTGATGGCCTTACAATAGTGGTAGACGAGAACCTCGTCCCGCACACATTCCTAGACAATGGTGATCCGGTGGTCCCTGTCAGGAGACGAATGGATGGGCACAAGGTCTAAGTCTTGTGACCTTGTGCTTTCTCTTCCTGTAGGTACTGCTTGAACTCGGCGAGGCAGAGCTTCACCGAGTTCGGATTGTTGCATCACATTCAACTTGGTGCAGCCATAGGACTGAACGGCGAACTCAAAGGGGAACTCCTTGCTGAAGTCCATATCCAGCAGGCTCACCCCTCGGATTGCCATTGGAGTCTCTTCAAGTGAATGAGTGGTAGGCGGCAGTAGCAGTTCGTTTTTCAACTCTTGGGGAACTGGATTCAACAGTAAACTGAGTGTGTACAGGCGACAATAGTTACTACCCATCCCTCGCCTGCTACACACCCGGCAGAAGATGCACCCTCGGCGCATTCAAATGCCTCCATTAAGAAACCTACTCCGGCCACACATCGGTTCACGAGCGGGCCTGTATTGGTAATGTAATAATAAGAGTTATTAGTGGTCACTTTACTTAAATTTAATTAGCTTTAATAGAAATTTATACTTAAAACAAGCAATGCATTAGCTCGTTCTATCAGTGCCATAGGATCAACATGCACAACAATTAGAATTATTATTCTTAGGACGCACACGATCAACACATTTGTTGCACTTTCACACAGATAATACTACAAAGTTTGAACTGTTTGTTATGGTTGTTGTCCTCTGCATGATCATGCCATGTTTCCGAGCTTGCAAGATTCAGAACCAACAAATAAGATCCAAATAATAAGTAAAAAAAGATGCCTACACATCTCATTGATTCCCAGCTTGCAAGATTCATAACCAACAAATAAGATTCAAATAATAAGTACAACAAATATGCCTACACATCTCATTGATTCCCAGCTTGCAAGATTCAGAACCAACCCATTTGATCCTTTTGATAAAGTGAATATCAGGATTAAATCCATCTTGGCTAGCCGTGTCATACAACCGAAGAACTTGGCGAATGCCCTTGACCGTCACAACATTTGTAGTTGAGTATTACTGTTTGCACAACACAAATAAGAAGAGCCTGATTACCATAATTGTGGCACTCCTTGAATTCAACCTGCAGCTCCACTCGGATGAGGCCTGCCTGGACTTCCTTGATTCAATTCATGCGCCTTTTTTTGCAGTTCACCTGAAATGAAGCAAAGATTGCATCATTCAACTAGCAAGAAGTACTTGCTCTCGTGAGCTGGCAGGTTCTTTAGTAGTTGCACTAAAATTGAGGAACATTAAGGTTGGCTATCCTGCTCATGTAAGGTGCAACTATAATTTGCTAATCCTTTTGTGCAGTTCCACTAAAATAAAGTGCCATTGTGGTGACAGTGACGGCTCACCTTGCAAAGGCTAATAAAATGTTGCACGAGATTACTGGCAGAATTTGACGGAGATTTTGGAAACTCCAATCACCATTTTGTGCAGTTCCAACGAAATTGAGAGATGTTGCCCACGTGACATTTTAGTTGAACTACACAAGACACTCATTCCAAAAAAGAGTGTTTTGTGCAGTTCACCCAAAGGTCACAATAGCAACAAGGTGAAATGATATCCCTATCTGCACAAAAAGATAGAAAGTAAACAGTTGCTGGTCAATAAGAATATAAGAAACATACTCGGAATGAAAAGAAGCATCTTAATTATGTTCATGGCAATCACGCAAGGACAGTAGAAATTTTAAAACATCAGCAATGCTTCATGTTACCGGAAGCATTACGATCAACAATGACATTCGTCAAATATGGGATTACTTTAATGGTGGCATTTCTTGTTTACCAGATACATTAATTCAACTGCAGCTAAAGAGTTGGTTTAAGGCATGGGACCATGGGGACACCAGGACACTCAACAGCGTAAAGGAGAAACTTACTTATCATACTGGGGAAAACAACAGGAGTACCATTTGTAACATAGTTTAATTGCATCATATCACTGGAGGCATTAGATTAACAATAACACTGGTTAGACATGTCCCTAAGGTAATAGTGTGATCGCTTCATTTTACATGCGCCCTTACATTAACAACAACAAAAGGTTGGTATAAGGACATGCGACAGTGGACGCATCAACACAATGTACCTACAAGGAGGCATAAAGTGGTGATGCTGAGTTTGTTCATGCTCTGTGAGGGCAACAAATCTAATCCCGGAGACCTTTTACTATGTGAGGGTAGCAAATCTAATCCTGGAGACCTTTTACTATGTGAGGGTAGCAAATCTAATCCTGGAGACCTTTTACTATGTGAGGGCAGCAAATCTAATCCTGGAGACCTTTTACTATGTGAGGGCAGCAAATCTAATCCTGGAGACCTTTTACAATGTGAGGGCCGCAAT
Organism: Triticum monococcum; assembly: GCA_034509565.1. Classification (NCBI taxonomy): domain Eukaryota; kingdom Viridiplantae; phylum Streptophyta; class Magnoliopsida; order Poales; family Poaceae; genus Triticum; species Triticum monococcum. Next base: position 527,408,287 of record CM067847.1, read on the forward strand.
TCTAATGGAGACCTTTTACTATATGAGGGCAGCAAATCTAATCCTGGAGACCTTTTACTATGTGAGGGTAGCAATTTTAATCCTGGAGACCTTTTACTATGTGAGGGCAACAAATCTAATCCTGAACATACTCTATTGACTTGTCCACCAGCCGCCACTTTCTATCCTTTTTTCAACCAATAATAGATCTGTTCATTATCCAGTTTGTACTGCGTTTTCCCATTATTTCCCTTTTCAACCAAGAGACCGGTTGGGTATCCGGTCTCTACTACTTTCACCATATTATTTCCTCTTTGAATCAAGTCCTAGATTCATGCTACAACTTTCCCCCATTTCTTCGTTGTTTGAACCAAGTCCTAGATTCGAATGCATGAAGTAGCTTTATCTCTAATAATACTAAAAATTTAGGTGGCTTTGGAAGAGCTGATGGGAGTAGAAAAAGATGCACATGCAGATACGTGGGGAGCTGAGGCAGTAGAGCAAGGCCGCTTTCGAAGAACTTATACCTGAGGGTCGTCGGGATGTCGGCGGCGGCAGGTCGGATCTGCGCAATATGCCAGGGAGGAAGAAGGGTCAGAGGACCTCCCGAGCCGGCGCTATGTCGGAGAGAACGGCACGGGCAAAGGATCGGGCCCCTCCATCAGTTGTGGGTTTCCTCCCTCGCCGGTGATGACCGCGTGAACGATGCACCTAGTCCTCTACACACCAGCCGAAGGGATCCGGCTAGATCTGTCACCAGCGGTGAGCAGAGAGAAAATGTTGCTACCACTGTCTTGTTTAGATCTGGAGAGGATGAGAGAATAAAGAGAGCAACCCTAGTAAAGCAAGCGCTCAGGCCCCGACATACATATATAGTGGAGTGATTATCTTTTTCTCTCCACAACAAGCATTTCAATTTGTGTATGTGGCATTAAAGAAAAGAAACTCTCTATTTAAGGTGAGTAACTGTACGACTCCTACTTACTACTACTACTACCTCCGTCCTGGTTTATAGGTCACCTTTGTAGTTCATGCCAAATTTTGACCAAATATTTAGCTAACAAAATGTTAATGCATGTCGACAAAAAATATATCGTTGGATTTGTATTTCAACATAGTTATCAATGATATAATTTTTGGTAACATGCATGAACATTTTGTTAGTTCAATCTATAGTCAAAATTTGACACAATATACAATGGGGACCAATAAACTAGGCCGGAGGTAGTAGTACTAGTAGTATTATTCACTTGTGCTCCCTAGCTCTCCATTCCTTGACCAACCCCATGGGTGAATAAACATACAGTACTAGCATTTATATAGAACGAACAAGCTCGAACTATTTTTGCGTAGTTAAAAGTTGAGGGTGGGGCTTTTCCCGGGCAGTACGCGCAACAGTTTTCGTGTAGGCGGTTTGACAGAGAGGTGAGGAGGGTGAGGGAGTAGCAGATTCAACTTACTTACTGCTGGAAAGGTCGGGCTATCCAATTTGACAACGCGTTACTGCTGGAAAGACTTGTGATATGACTACTCACTATAGTCATGAATTACTGGCGGTACAACTGTGGTGATGCCCCCTTCTGTTTTGCACTCTAATCTGGTGCATGATACGTCGACCTGGATGCTGGCTCTCTAACATGTCAGCGAAGTACGTAGGAGGAGTGCGAACCACGACAGAGGAGTGCGAACCACGGTAGCCCAGTGAATCAGCAGTAGAAAACAATGTGCTCATATGGCCATAAAAAACAATGTGCTACAGTCCAGACTGTAGCATGTACAGTACTACTCCTCTTTGTTTGGATCCCTGAGTTAGAGCTAGTTTGGGTTGAAATAGCCTCAAATTATCCAAACAGGAGGGGTTAGTTTGAGCTAGTTTGCTCTAACCCAGCTAAAAAAACTAGGGACTAGGGACTTTTAGTTGGGACTAGAAAAAGTCCTAGGACTTATGAACCAAACAGGGCCTCAAGCACCTATGGAGGCGACTGCCGCTCGCGTCTATTGTGTGTCAGGAGACGTTCCCGTCGACGACGAGGTGCCTATGGTGCCTATTGTGCACCGCAACCAAGGCGGAGAGGAAAACGAGTGAACTACATATTTATTTACGGTGTAGATTCACTCATTTTGCTCCAGATGTACTCCGTCTCGGTGTAGTCTAGTCACTTGTTGAAATCTCTAGAAAGGCAAATACTCCTTTCTGGTTTACAGGGCTATACTAGCAAGTAATAGTGGGCTCACATAGCAATTTTGTCTCATGCAAGAGCCTGGCTATATGCGTGCTCCAAGGTTCGAAACTGCCACGTTTGGGTTGCGCTTGGCTCTTCGCCTCTTCAAGAAGATGAACAATGATGTTACTACTACTGCTTCTACATTATCGAATCCACTGCTGCATGTCAGTCCACCATGAGCGGGAGGGATAGCTTGTTGTAGTACTACTATAAGCAAAAGCCTGTCCTCGTTTGCGAGCCATCGCGTGCATGGGCGAGGGAGAAGGCGAGTAGTAAAATCAAGCTTCTCCTCGTTGTACGAGTTGACATACCTGCAGTGTACAATACTCCATTTACTGCAACCTCTAACATGCCCCACCACAAATTAAAATATATATTCCTGTCTTGACCAGATGAGCGTGCAAACTACAATCACCAGGATGACAGGTAGGGCCAGAAGATTATTTTAATAAAAAAAGCATGGAGTCGACCCCAACGATTTTAAAGCTTACAGGCACGGTACACGCTATCGTAGACTACTCTACACATGAAACTGCCGCACAAGCATCCGGGCTGCGCTTGGCTCTTCGCCTCTTCGGGAAGTCGAACAATGATGGAGTACTACTATAGTGGAGGAGTACTACAGTATGCTTCTGGCCATCTGACACCGATTGAACTACTGCATGTCCACCGCGTGTGGGAGGGAGAGCGTGTAGCAAACGAAAGCTTCTCCTAGTCCTGCCAGCCACCACGCTCATGGGCGAGGGAGGGACGCAACTTCATTGACTTACTGCTCCTGCCTTTGCGTGTATGACAGGTGGGCCCAACAGGAGGGTGGCCCACCTGTCATGCAGCCAAAGGCAGGTGCGGTTAAGGCGGGAGGGCGTTGTAGTAATCAAACTTCTCGGTCTTGTACGAGTTGACGCGACACATCAAAGCACTACACTCGATATATTTCAATAATTTGCGTTTACCGATGCATTAATTACAACACATGCATGCATGTCGTGACTCTCCTTTTGATACTTGCATGTGTTGATTTAATGCACCTTGAAGTAGTATGAATATGTGACGGTAAAGCTTTGTAATGCCTCGGCCCTAATAAAGCGAGAGATGGTTGTGCATGAGGAGGGTGGAATTCCGAGGAGAGCGAGATCATGCAGATAGAACAGGACCCGACGATGGAGCGCTCTATGGTCTCGATGGACCTCACCTTGCTCCACTGCCCCTTGTGCCTCCGCCCCTTCAAGCCTCCGGTGTATGAGGTTCGAATACACCTCCTCTGTTCGGCTGATCGAGCAAGGTGCAGGTTTCTTGATTGATGTGCTGTTCGATTGATTTGTGCAGTGCAAGAGAGGGCACCTGGCCTGCGCGGACTGTCGCGTCGAGCACCTCGAGAACCAGCGGTAGTGCCAGAAGTGTGAGCGCGGTGGTGGCTTCGACGTGCGGAACACGACAGTGGACACCGTCCTCTCCTCAGTGAGGGTGGAGTGCCCGCACGAAGGCTGTGGGCTCTACGGCACTTACCACAAGCTCGCCGATCACCAGAGCGTGTGTCCGCTCGCATCCTGCAAATGCCCCATGCCCGTCTGCGGCTACGAAGGCCTGCCGCCGGCGCTTTCCCACCACATCAGCACTGTGCATCCCATGCCCATGCACAGGATCCAGTACGGCAAGGTGCTCCAGCTACAAGTGCCACTGTCGGAGCCACGGCTCTTGCTGTTCGCGGAGGAGGACAACTGCGCGTTTTTCTTGGTCGGCGGCGTGCTCGACATCGGCGCGCCTATCACCATGTCGATCATCTGCGTCAGAGCAGGGTCGTCCCCACTTCCGCACTACACAGCCAAGCTGTGGGCGAACGGCCCGCCAGGGAGCCCAAAGGCAGGACCGACGCCGTCAAGGTGGAAATGGAGGTGACAAGCAGCAAGGATCCCGGCGACGTCGCCGTGCACGAGCTGACCTTCTTCACAGTTTCGCCCAAGCTGCTGGCCGGGGCTAAGCTGGTGTACCTCCACATTCAGATTGACAAGCTCATGTCCTAAATGATTCTATAGTGCCTTCTATTTATCTTAGTAATATGCTAATATAGGGGTTAGTTCGGTCTACTTTAGCTTAAGAGATGGTGGGCTTTGGTGGTGATGCAGCAATTACTTTGACATCAGATTAGCAGCTAAAGTAATTTCCAACAGTCGAACGGATATTTGGTGTCTGTTGGATATAAAAATCCTTTGGGTAAGAAGTATAACTGCTTATAAGAAGTAAGTATAACAGCTTATATGCTTGTTTGTTCAGGAAGTGTTGCATACTTGTGCGAGTTGACACGACACATTAAAGTAGTACTCTAGTAGTACTCCCTCCGATCCTAATTTCTCTACGTATGAGGCTGGTCATAGTGGGAGTAACATAGGTAGTAACATAGATGGCACATAAGCAAAAATGATGAGGTGGCAAGTAATTAATGAGGAGAGAGGCAAATAGAGAGTGGGAAGTAACTTAGATAGTGTTATGAATATGACACTAGTCTAAGTTATTACCTTCATAATGCAAAGTAACATAATAGTAGTATCATAGATGGCTTCATTTATCTTGTCTTGGAAAGCGCTATGTTACAGTAACATATTATGTTACCACCTCTTATTAATTACTTGCCACATAAGCATAATTTTCTCGAAGTGCGCTATGTTACTACTCCATCCGCCTAGGTGTATAAGACTAGTCACAGTGGGGAGTAACTTAGAGTAGTAACATGCATATGTTACTAGTCTATGTTACTACCTCCATAGTGGGTAGTAACATATGTGTTGTGTCATGCATCACTTCATTTATTAGGTTGTAGACTCATCTTTTCTTGATATGTGTGATGTTATTGTAACTAGCTATGTTACTACATGCCTCTCTTTCTTCATTAATTACATGCCACATCATATATTTTGTCTAGATAAGTGTGATGTTACCATCTATGTTACTCCCACTGCGGGTAGCCTAAGTCATCTTAGGTTGTGCACCGCGACCAAGGCGGAGGGAAAAACGAGAGAACTTAATGTATTTTTGCTAATTAATAGCATTGCATGCAATGAACTAACCACTTCATGTCATGTTTGTTAGTCTTAAGTCATTAAAAGCATGCACAGCCAACATCTCTTATTGGTTGATACGTCATGAAACAAGAAAAAAGAAGGGAGTTAATTACCGTGCCTAAGTGTTTTGGGTTCATTTCGTTTTCGTAAGGTGACTTACACACCTAGACGGAGGGAGTAGCTAAGTTACTCCCACTATGACTAGCCTAATATGTTACCATCACATAGCGCTTTCCAATGCAAAATGAGTCTACAAATTAATAAATGAAGACATGTAGTACTATGTTATCACATACTCTATATGACACTACCCACTATGAAGGTACTAGTAAGATAGACTAGTAACTAGTCTATGTTACTCTCCACAATGACCAGCCAAAGTTGAGGCGCGGGTACCAACGAGGGCTTGGTTGTGTCTATACTTGGACAACTCACCCGACTGCATGCACACCGGGCAGACGAAGCTCGTGTCGTGTTGGTGCCGTGTGCGACCCGCACATTAACCAAAACCTCGCGCCTCCATCTTAGCCTCCGCATTTTAAACTTCTCAATCTCAAGGCCAAGGAGCAACATGAAACCTATGATAGAGCCAATCAGATGGTTGAGAACACTACAATTTGTAGCTACAGATGCGTGTGTGAGAGAGGACAAGTGCGTGCTTGCACCTCTTCTCTTTCTGTATAAGGTACTAAACTCAGAGTACAAGTGTATGTGGGTGGCATCGACCTAGGGAGTAGTGATGGTGCGTGCGAGAAGTCCCGAGAGATAGGTGTAATGCCTCTGAAAAAAGACTAGTCTATAGATCGCCACGAGGCTATTCCTATCGAATGCCAAGCGTAAGATATGTATTCGACGGTGCTACTTTTTGCATGTACACAGCAGTAGAAAAAGAACTAGTACCATGGCATATGCTACACCACGGCCGAGAACACGTGCCCACGTTACGCCATCCGGGAATAGTGCCGCACTTCGAAACTAGAACCGTCAATAAATTTTGAGTGCGTCTCGTCACATTCCAAATTACTACAACTACCATGCTATATTTAATTGCAAACATGTTCACACTGATCACAACCTAAACGGTTTCCCACTTAGGAGCGTATTAGTAGTACTCGGTTATAAATACTACTATGCCAAGATGACTGCACATTCCTCCTCAACTCCTCATCCACAAAAAACAATCAAGTCAATCAAGCCATGGCCAGCATGAGTTCTGGGTTGAGAGATTTCCACCAGGGAGAGGCGAGCATGGAAGAGGAAGCATGAGAGATGTCCCGCCTCGCCATGAAAGTAGCCGACATGTCCAGCCACGCAGCAGTAGCAGCATAGAGGTCCCGCTGCACCGCCGAAGCAGCATGGAGGTCCCGCCACGCCATTGATGTAGCAGACTGGTCCGACCACACCGCAAAAGCAGTAGAGATGTCCCGCCGTGCCGCCGAAGCAGCACGGAGGTCCCACTGCGCCGCGGCGGCCTGGGAAAATTTCTCACGGGCATGCGTGGACTCTTACAGGCGGATGCATGCGATGGTCCATAGCCAGATGGATCAGATCTCCGGCTAGGCGAGGTTGCAGGACAAGGCTACCGGCGTCATCTGACAACTAGGGGAGGGCAATGCGAAGCTCCGGGGCGAGCACGACCTGCTGAGGGCAAAGATCGCCGGAAGGGCAAAGCAGGAGGAGGAGACCGCTGCCTTGTTGCAAAGGGCGGGAGTCATCGTCAAGAAACTTATGAACGAGAATGCCATGCTCCGCATCGAGCGCAATAGGCTGGTGGAGGAATCCATGGATGCTGCCAAGCAGCATATTAAGGTCATGAAACTGATGAAAGAGATCATCGCCCGCCGCGAGAACTAGTCTCCGCGACCTGCAGCGCATAAAGAATGTAGAGATCAGCGAGCCAGATCATTGTATGCGTCTTCCTTCTTCTTTTGCCCCTATGTATTTCGGGCATAGCCGCATGTGGCTTTTTAATTATCTTCCTAATTATATAAGAAAATTATTATCCACTCTCATCGTCCTTATATATATTCATCAGTCTTTCTATAAGTCGCAGTAGATGCTATATAGGTCCGTCGGATCTTACATCAAGATCCGTGCAAAATTTTTCTTTTCGGATTTTCTTTTCTCTCTCTTAAATCTCAATCGAGAGAGACATTGCCACGCCATTAAACAGAGGCTCGGGTGCCATTAATGGAGACCTTGGGAGAGAGGTGGACGGCAGATGGAGGTTAAAGGGCTCTCCTCCCGATAAGCACGCGCAGGGGTCTAATCGCACGCCTCCCGTACTCAAATAGCTACCCTGCACGGAACCTCCTAGCTAATAAAAAGGGGACACATGGCGGCACGTAAATGGTAAATAGAACGCCCACGGTTTCAATAATACTTGTGTTTCCGATTGTAACGTGACAACACTTGTTCCAAAATTACCATAGCATGTTGGTGCCATGTCATGACACCAAGCCAAGTTTCATGATTTTCATGCGTGTTTCGGATTTACAGGAATTAAAAAACCAAGTTTCTCAATGTTTCCAGCCGAGCAACGACGCCCAGATGTTTGAATTTCATTCCCATTTCTTGCATGGGACCTAGAAATTTACCCGAGGACACACATGTGATTTTTCAACTAGCTTTCGTGCATTGGAGCATGTGCTTGTATTTCAAATTTGAATTATGCACACAAAGGTGACACATTCCCTCGCAGAACCACGAGCCTTCTTGAGAGAAGCTCCGGTTTGCAAGAAACTTATACCAAAACTTGTTCATGTTCTGCCAATTTTTTTACCACAGCATGGTAGTACCATGACATGACACCATGCCAAGTTTCATGATTTTCAGGCGTGTTTTGGATTTACAAGAATTTTAAAACCAAGCTTCTCAATGTTCTCGGCCGAGCCACGATGCCCAGATGTTTGAATTTCATTCCCATTTCTTGCATGGCACCTAGAAATTCACTCGAGGACACACATGTGATTTTTCAACCAACTTTGGTGCACGGGAGCATGTGCTTGTAGTTCAAATTTGAATTATGCACATTAAATGACCAGAAACTCAATTAATGTATAAAAAAGGCCAAACGAACCCGGAATAATTCCAAAATTTAACAGGGCACTCATGTAGTTCTATGTTGCCTCTATAAAGAAACTCAAGGGGGGCAGCGTATATTGTTTTGCACTCAAAGGTGACACGTTCCCTCTCAGAACCACGAGCCTTCTTGAGAGAAGCTCCGCTTTGCAAGAAGCTTATACCAAAATTTGTTCCTATTCGGCCATTATTTTTACCAGGGCATGGTAGTACCATGACATGACACCATGCCAAGTTTCATGATTTTCAGGCGTGTTTTGGATTTACAAGAATTTTAAAACCAAGTTTCTCAATGTTCTCGGCCGAGCCACGATGCCCAGATGTTTGAATTTCATTCCCATTTCTTGCACGGACCTAGAAATTCACCCGAGGACACACATGTGATTTTTCAACCAACTTTGGTGCATGGGAGCATGTGTTTGTAGTTCAAATGTGAATTATGCAAATTAAATGACCAGAAACTCAATTAATGTATAAAAAAAGGCCAAACGAACCCGAAATAATTCCAAAATTTAACAGGGCACTCATGTAGTTCTATGTTGCCTCTGTAAAGAAACTCAAGGGGGGGGGGCAGCGTATATCATTTCACACTCAAAGGTGACACGTTCCCTCTCAGAACCACGAGCCTTCTTGAGAGAAGCTCCGGTTTGCAAGAAGCTTATACCAAATCTTGTTCCAAATTGGCCCAATTTTTTACCATAGCATGTTAGTGCCATGACATGACACCATGCCAAGTTTCATGATTTCCAGGCAACTTTTGGATTTACATGAATTTAGAAACCAAGTTTCTCGATGTTCTTGGCCGAGTCACGATGCCCATATGTTTGAATTTCATTCCCATTTCTCGCATGGGACCTAGAAATTCACCCAAGGACACTGATACGTCTCCAAGGTATCTATAATTTTTTATTGTTCCATGCTATTATATTATCTATTTTGGATGTTTATGGGCTTTATTATACACTTTTATATTATTTTTGGGACTAACCTACTAACCCAAGGCCCAGTGCAAATTGCATTTTTTTGGCTATTTCAGTGTTTCGCAGAAATGGAATATCAAACGGAACCAAATGGAATGAAACCTTCGGGAGAGTTATTTTTGGAACAAACATGATCCACGAGACTTGGAGTGGACGACAAGAAAGAAACGAGGGAGCCATGATGCAGGGAGGCGCGCCTGCCCCCCTGGGCGCGCCCCCACCCTCGTGGGCCCCTCGCAGCTCCACTGACCTACTTCTTCCTCCTATATATATCCATATACCTTGAAAACATCCAGGAGCACCACGAAATCCTATTTCCACCGCCGCAACCTTCTGTACCCAAGAGATCCTATCTTGGGGCCTTTTCCGGACCTCTGCCGGAGGGGGAATTGATCACGGAGGGCTTCTACATCAACACCATAGCCTCTCAGATGATGTGTGAGTAGTTTACCACAGACCTCCGGGTCCGTAGTTATTAGATAGATGGCTTCTTCTCTCTCTCTTTGGATCTCAATACAAAGTTCTCCTCGATCTTCTTGGAGATCTATTCGATGTAACTCTTTTTGCGGTGTGTTTGTCGAGATCCGATGAATTGTGGGTTTATGATCAAGTTTATCTATGAACAATATTTGATTCTTCTATGAAATCTTTTATGTATGATTAGTTATCTTTGCAAGTCTCTTCGAATTATCAGTTTGGTTTGGCCTACTAGATTGATCTTTCTTGCAATGGGAGAAGTGCTTAGCTTTGGGTTCAATCTTGTGGTGTCCTTTCCTAGTGACAGTAGGGGCAGCAAGGCACGTATTTTATTGTTGCCATCGAGGATAAAAAGATTTATATCATATTTCTTGAGTTTATCCCTCTACGTCATGTCATCTTGCCTAATGCGTTACTCTGTTCTTATGAACTTAGTACTCTAGATGCATGCTGGATAGCGATCGATGTGTGGAGTAATAGTAGTAGATGCAGAATCGTTTCGGTCTACTTGTCGCAGACGTGATGCTTATATACATGATCATGCCTAGATAGTCTCATAATTATGCACTTTTCTATCAATTGCTCGACAGTAATTTGTTCACCCACCGTAATACTTATGCTATCTTGAGAGAAGCCACTAGTGAAACCTATGGCCCCCGGGTCTATCTTTTATCATATAAGTTTCCAATCTATTTTACTTTGCAATCTTTACTTTCAATCTATATCATAAAAATACCAAAAATATTTATCTTATTATTATTATCTCTATCAGATCACACCCTCGTAAGTGACAGTGAAGGGATTGACAACCCCTTTATCGCATTGGTTGCGAGGTTCTTATTTGTTTGTGTAGGTACGAGGGACTTGCGTGTAGTCTCCTACTGGATTGATACCTTGGTTCTCAAAAAGTAATGGAAATACTTATGCTACTTTACTACATCACCCTTTCCTCTTCAAGGGAAAACCAACGCAATGCTCAAGAGGTAGCAAGAAGGATTTCTGGCGCCATTGCCGGGGAGATCTACGCACAAGTCTAGACATACCAAGTACCCATCACAAACTCTTACCCCTCGCATTACATTATTTGCCATTTGCCTCTCGTTTTCCTCTCCCCCACTTCACCCTTGTCGTTTTATTCGCCCTCTTTTCCGTTCGCCCTTTTTACGTTTGCCTTCTTTAGCTTGCTTCTTGTGTGCCCGTTCTTTGTGCGTTTTTTCTGCCGTCATGTCTGAAATTGGGGAGGTTATCATTGATATGAAGTGGTAATAACATGGAAAATGTTGATGCTTTTGGTTATCCTCATGAAGAACCTACTAGTTTGCACACTAAAAAGTTTCGGATAGGTAGTGGTAATATTATTGGAAAAGGAGTTATTCAAGATTTCTTTACCTGTGCCGGTGCTTTACCCACTATGGGAGGGTCTATTCTTCATATAACTAGTAGTTTTGCGGATGCTATATCTTTGCTCATAGTTTAACTTGAAAGGAAATTTCTTCATATGCACCCTAGCATCCAAAGGATTTTTCTAGAATTTTCTAATATTGAGCATTCTTCTGTTAAGCGAGCAGCTACCATCTTTTTAGCCCATGAGTTCAGATCTATAATAAAAGAACCCAATGAATTTTTTGCGCATTATAGGGTGGATGCTGGCCGTCCTCCCATAGAAGCAATCATTTTTTAGCAAGAAGACATAATGCGCTTACGATCTTTAGATCATGTTGCTTTTAATGAAAACCTTAGAAAAAAGGTTCCTACCAACATTCTAGTTGACAGGATTTCTGAACTTAATAATAGTTTTGCTTTCCAGAACAATGGGTTAGGTTTTTCTCTTGAACAAAAGCTCATGACCTTTTTCCAAAAGAATGCTTATAATGATGAATTGGTTGTGCAATATGAGGGGCCAAAGGAGGAATCAATACCTCCCGAGCTTGATCTTGGGGACTTTTGTCCCATTAAATTTAGCCCTTTTGGTTATTTTTGCTTGCCACAAAGAAAACTTGCCGCTGAACATAGGGAGTATGAGATGAGTTTTCGCGACTTACCTTATCACTATCTTGATAATACCTAGATCTATTCTTGCTTTTATGCCTAGCTAGGGGCGTTAAACGATAGCGCTTGTTGGGAGGCAACCCAATTTTATATTTGTTTCTTGCTTTTTGTTACTGTTTAGTAATAAATAATTCATCTAGCCTCTGTTTAGATGTGGTTTTATGCTTTTAATTAGTGTTTATGCCAAGTAGAACCTTTGGGAAGACTTGGGGAAAGTCTTTGTGATCTTGCTGTAAAAAACAGAAACTTTAGCGCTCACGAGATTTGCTGCCATTTTTTACTGGAGAGTACGATTAGGTTGATTGTTTTTGCAGTTGATTAATAGATAAATTCCTCACGTCCAGAAATTTATTTCAGAATTTTTGGGGTTATAGAAGTATTCGTAACCTACAGATTACTAGAGACTGTTCTGTTTTTGACAGATTCTGTTTTTCGTGTGTTGTTTGCTTATTTTGATGAATCCATGGCTAGTTTCGGAGTTTATGAACCATACAGAAGTTGTAATAAATTAGGTTTAACAAAAATATAAATAAAGAATGAGTTCATTACAGTACCTTAAGTGGTGATTTGTTTTCTTATACTAACAGAGCTCATGAGATTTTCTGTTGAGTTTTGTGTTGTGAAGTTTCCAAGTTTTGGGTAAAGATTTGATGGATTATGGAATAAGGAGTGGCAAGAGCCTAAGCTTGGGGATGCCCAAGGCACCCCAAGGTAAAATTCAAGGACAATCAAAAGCCCAAGCTTGGGGATGCCCCGGAAGGCATCCCCTCTTTCGTCTTCGTCCATCGGTAACTTTACTGGAGGCTATATTTTTATTCACCACATGATATGTGTTTTGCTTGGAGCGTCTTGTATGATTTGAGTCTTTGCCTTTTAGTTTACCACAAGCATCCTTTCTGTACACACCTTTTGGAAGAGACACACATGAATTGGAATTTATTAGAATGCTCTATGTGCTTCACTTATATCTTTTGAGCTAGAAAATTTTGCTTTAGTACTTCACTTATATCTTTTAGAGCACGGTGGTGGTTTTATTTTATAGAAATTATTGATCTCTCATGCTTCACTTATATTATTTTGAGAGTCTTTTAGAACAGCATGGTAATTTTCTTTGGTTATAAAATTAGTCCTAATATGATAGGCATCCAAGATGGGTATAATAAAAACTATCATAAAAAGTGCATTGAATACTATGAGAAGTTTGATACTTGACGATTGTTTTGAGATATGAAGATGGTGATATTAGAGTCATGCTAGTTGAGTAGTTGTGAATTTGAGAAATACTTGTTCTAAGGTTTGTGATTCCCGTAGCTTGCACGTTGGTGAACTGTTATGTGATGAAGTCGGAGCATGATATATTTATTGATTGTATTCCTTATGAGTGGCGGTCAGGGACGAGCGATGGCCTTTTCCTACCAATCTATCCCCCTAGGAGCATGCGCGTAGTACTTTGTTTCGATAACTAATAAATTTTTGCAATAGGTATGTGAGTTCTTTATGACTAATGTTGAGTCCATGGATTATACACACTCTCACCCTTCCACCATTGCTAGCCTCTCTAGTACCGCACAACCTTCGCCGGTACCATAAACCCACCATATACCTTCCTCAAAACATCCACAATACCTACCTATTATGGCATTTCCATAGCCATTTTGAGATATATTGCCATGCAACTTTCCACCGTTATGTTTATTATGACACGCTTCACCATTGTATATTGCTTTGCATGATCATGTAGTTGACATCGTATTTGTGGCCAAGCCACCGTTCATAACTCTTCCATACATGTCGCTCATGAGTCATTGCACAACCCGGTACACTGCCGAAGGCATTCACATAGAGTCATATTTTGTTCTAATAATTGAGTTGTAATTTTTGAGTTGTAAGTAAATAAAGTGTGATGATCATCATTATTAGAGCATTGTCCCATGTGAGGAAAGGATGATGGAGACTATGATTCCCCCACAAGTCGAGATGATACTCCGGACCAAAAATAAATAAATAAATAAAGAGAAAAAAAGAGGCCATAAAAAAATAGAAAAGGCCTAAATAAAAAAATGAGAGAAAAAGAGAGAAGGGACAATTTGACTATCCTTTTACCACATTTGTGCTTCAAAGTAGCACCATGATCTTCATGATAGAGAGTCTCCTATGTTGTCACTTTCATATACTAGTGGGAATTTTACATTATAGAACTTGGCTTGTATATTCCAATGATGGGCTTCCTCAAAATGGCCTAGGTCTTCGTGAGCAAGCAAGTTGGATGCACACCCACTTAGTTTCTTTTGTTGAGCTTTCATACACTTATAGCTCTAGTGCATCCGTTGCATGGCAATCCCTACTCACTCACATTGATATCTATTGATGGGCATCTCCATAGCCCGTTGATACGCCTAGTTGATGTGAGACTATCTTCTCCTTTTTGTCTTCTCCACAACCACCATTCTATTCCACCTATAGTGCTATGTCCATGGCTCATGCTCATGTATTGCGTGAAGATTGAAAAAGTTTGAGAACATCAAAAAGTATAAAACAATTGCTTGGCTTGTCATCGGGGTTGTGCATGATTTAAATATTTTGTGTGGTGAAGATAGAGCATAGCCAGACTATATGATTTTGTAGGGATAACTTTCTTTGGCCATGTTATTTTGAGAAGACATAATTGCTTTGTTAGTATGCTTGAAATATTATTATTTTTATGTCAATATTAAACTTTTGTCTTGAATCTTTCGGATCTGAATATTCTTGCCACAATAAAGAAAATTACATTGAGAATCATGCTAGGTAGCATTCCACATCAAAAATTCTGTTTTTATCATTTACCTACTCGAGGACGAGCAGGAATTAAGCTTGGGGATGCTTGATACGTCTCCAACGTATCTATAATTTTTGATTGTTCCATGCTATTATATTATCTGTTTTGGATGTTTATGGGCTTTATTATATACTTTTATATTATTTTTTGGGACTAACCTACTAACCCAAGGCCCAGTGCAAATTGTTGTTTTTGCCTATTTCAGTGTTTCGCAGAAAAGGAATATCAAACGGAATGAAACCTTCGGGAGAGTTATTTTTTGAACAAACATGATCCAGGGGACTTGGAGTGGACGTCAAGAAAGAAACAAGGGAGCCACGAGGCAGGGAGGCGCGCCTACCCCCTGGGTGTGCCCCCACCCTCGTGGGCCCCTCGTAGCTCCACCGACCTACTCATTCTCCTATATATATATATATATATATATATATACATATACCCCGAAAACATCCAAGAGCACCACGAAACCCTATTTCCACTGCCGCAACCTTCTGTACCCAAGAGATCCCATCTTGGGGCCTTTTTCGAAGCTTCGCCGGAGGGGGAATTGATCACGGAGGGCTTCTACATCAACATCATAGCCTCTCCGATGATGTGTGAGTAGTTTACCACAGACCTTCGGGTCCATAGTTATTAGCTTGATGGATTCTTCTCTCTCTTTGGATCTCAATACAAAGTTCTCCTCGATCTTCTTGGAGATCTATTCGATGTAACTCTTTTTGTGGTGTGTTTGTCGAGATCCGATGAATTGTGGGTTTATGATCAAGTTTATCTATGAACAATATTTGATTCTTCTCTGAAATCTTTTATGTATGATTAGTTATATTTGTAGGTCTCTTTGAATTATCAGTTTGGTTTGGCCTACTAGATTGATCTTTCTTGCAATGGGAGAAGTGCTTAGCTTTGGGTTGAATCGTGCGGTGTCCTTTCCCAGTGAGAGCAGGGGCAGCAAGGCACGTATTGTATTGTTGCCATCGAGGATAAAAAGATGGGGTTTATATCATATTGCTTGAGTTTATCCCTCTACATCATGTCATCTTGCCTAATGCGTTACTCTGTTCTTATGAACTTAATACTCTAGATGCATGCTGGATAGCGGTCGATGTGTGGAGTAATAGTAGTAGATGCAGAATCGTTTTGGTCTACTTGTCGTGACGTGATGCCTATATACATGATCATGCCTAGATAGTCTCATAATTATGCACTTTTCTATCAATTGCTCGAGAGTAATTTGTTCACCCACCATAATACTTTTGCTATTTTGAGAGAAGCCACTAGTGAAACATGTGGCTCCCGGGTCTATCTTTTATCATATAAGTTTCCAATCTATTTTACTTTCAATCTATATCATAAAAATACCAAAAATATTTACCTTATTATTATTATCTCTATCAGATCTGACTCTCGTAAGTGACCATGAAGGGATTGACAACCCATTTATCACATTGGTTGCGAGGTTCTTATTTGTTTGTGTAGGTACAAGGGACTTGCGTGTACTCTCCTACTAGATTGATATCGTGGTTCTCAAAAACTTTGGGAAATACTTACGCTACTTTGCTGCATCACCCTTTCCTCTTCAAGGGAAAACCAACGCTGCGCTCAAGAGGTAGCAGACACACATGTGATTTTTAAACCAGCTTTGGTGCACCGGAACATGTGCTTGCAGTTCAAATTTGGATTATGCACATTAAATGTCCAGAAACTCAATTAATGTATTAAAAAGGTCAAACGAACCCGGCATAATTCCAAAATTTAATAGGGCACTCATATAGTTCTATGTTGCCTCTGTTAAGAAAATCTGGGGGGAGGCAGCGTATATTGTTTCGCACACAAAGGTGACACATTCCCTCTCAGAACCACGAGGCTTGTTGAGAGAATCTCCAGTTTTGAAAGAATCTTATACCAAAACTTGTCCCAATTCAGCCAAGAATTATATACATATGAAAACAGGGTTTAGATTATCCCGAACATCTCGCCACCTAGACCAATGTACTCTGATTGGAATTCAACAGAAAATGAATACAAATATTTGAATTAGAGATCGTATGTTACATGTAGTTTCTAGTGAAATATGATTACTCCTATATGCATGTTTTTTGTTATCAAGATAATATTTAAATGACTGTATAACTTGACAATCATATTCAAATAAGGAAAATTGATTCAAATTAGTCCATATGGTAGACGACAATATATATGTTCATAGGGTGGAGTAAAATGTTCATATATGATGGAAGATCAAAATGTAGGATTACATCCATTATAAACCGCAAGGTCACCTAACGATATATTCGAATTCAACATAACATGGATTCAAAAATTGAAATTCGAGATCGTGGCACTTGTAATCATATAAAAAGGGACATGACTCTTTCTTTTGGTGGGAATTGATTTGTTTTTTGTTGTTGTTGCGGGAAGTGCGAATCGATTTGGTACTGTACAGGGTAATCTTGTTCTCCCGATTTTTTTACATTTTTCTTGTAGTTTTTTCAAGGACATTTATAGCAATATAGTAAAAGGGGACTTGACTCTCTTGTGTCCTGTATGAATTGTTTTTTTGTACACGTTAAGTTTGTTTGCCGAACAAGGAATCCGCGCCTTGTTATCCCAAAATTTTAAGCTCGAGTATCTTTTGTCTCATCTGCTTTGAAACTCCTGCTCTTCCACCCGCGCTGTGCCTTGTTATCCCAAAATTTTGATGCACGCGAAAAATCCCTCCTCATTCGAAATCGACCCCGCAGCCCACACACGCGAAATCCCCCTTCTAGCCCTCAGCTGGAAATGCCGGCTCGACATCACATTGTCAAAACCGGTGGGGGTACGTGATACGTCTCCAATGTATCTATAATTTTTAATTGTTCCATGATATATTATCAACCTTGGATGTTTTATATGCTATTTTATATGATTTTTGGGACTAACCTATTAATCTAGAGCCCAGTGCCAGTTTCTGTTTTTTCCTTGTTTTAGAGTATCGCAGAAAAGGAAAATCAAACTGAGTCCAATTGACCAGAAACTTCACAAAACTTATTTTTGGAAGGAAAGCAACTCGGGAGACTTGGAGTCCACATAAGGGAAGCAACAAGGAAGCCACGAGGCAGGGGGCGCGCCCACCCCCCTGGGCGCGCCCTCCACCCTCATGGGCCCCTCGTGGCTCCCCTGATGTACTTCTTCCGCGTATATATCTCCATATACCCTAAAACGATCAGGGAGCACAATAGATCGGGAGTTCCGCCGCCAGAAGCCTCCGTAGCCACCGAAAGCCAATCTAGACCCGTTTCGGCACCCTGTCAAAGGGGGCAATCCCTCTCCGGTAGCCATCTTCATCACCCCGGTGCTCTCCATGACAAGGAGGGAGTACTTCTCCCTCGGGGCTGAGGGTATGTACCAGTAGCTATGTGTTTGATCTCTCTCTCTCTCTCTCGTGTTCTTGAGGTGCTACGATCTTGATG
This sequence comes from Triticum monococcum, assembly GCA_034509565.1. Taxonomy (NCBI): domain Eukaryota; kingdom Viridiplantae; phylum Streptophyta; class Magnoliopsida; order Poales; family Poaceae; genus Triticum; species Triticum monococcum. The sequence goes on from CM067847.1 coordinate 527,426,401, forward strand.
TATCGTGAGCTTTGCTATTATATTTGGATCCTATGATGTTTCTTCCCCCCTCTACTCTCTTGTAATGGATTGAGTTTCCCATTTGAAGTTATCTTATCGGATTGAGTCTTTAAAGATTTCAGAACACTTGATGTATGTCTTGCCGTGCATATCTCTGGTGATAATGGGATATCACGTGATTCACTTGATGTATGTTTTGGTGATCAACTTGCGGGTTCCGCCCATGAACCTATGCATAGGGGTTGGCCCATGTTTTCATCGTGATTCTCCGGTAGAAACTTTGGGGCACTCTTTGAGGTCCTATGTGTTGGTTAAATAGATGAATATGAGATTGTGTGATGCATATCGTATAATCATACCCACGGATACTTGAGGTGACATTGGAGTATCTAGGTGACATTAGGGTTTTGGTTGATTTGTATCTTAAGGTGTTATTCTAGTACGAACTCTAGGGCTGTTTGTGACACTTATAGGAATAGCCCAACGGATTGATTGGAAAGAATAACTTTGAGGTGGTTTCGTACCCTACCATAATCTCTTCGTTTGTTCTCCGCTATTAGTGACTTTGGAGTGACTCTTTGTTGCTTGTTGAGGGACAGTTATGTGATCCAATTATGTTATTATTGTTGAGAGGATTGCACTAGTGAAAGTATGAACCCTAGGCCTTGTGAAAGCACAAGTGCTCCCTGGGTGATTTTGATAATTAATGACAATATATCTCTTGTTGGACTAATAATTTTACCTAGTATGTTTCAGACAAGTTCAACAAATTAAGTGGCATGGACTAAAGGATGTGGAACCCCTTCAAGATGCTAAGGACAAAGGATTAGCTCAAGCTTCAAGATCAAGACTCTACATTTTCTATTTTAGTGATTCAAGATCACATTGAGTCTATAGGAAAAGCCAATACTATCAAGAGGGATGAGGTGTTGCTTGATGAGGTTCTTGCTTCATAGTGCTTAGTGATATGCTCCAAAGCCCTCAACCACTTTCCCACTTCCATATATGTCCCACACCAAATATCCATATATGTCCCACACCAAAAGTCAAACTCGGCCCCACCGATTCTGTCTATCCGGAGCCACCGAGTTCAGTTGACATAGCCACTGCCAGAAACCCTAATCATTTCGGTCTCACCGAGATGGGCTTGCAAACTCTCTGTTACCTATTGCAATATTTTCGGTCCCACCGAGATATGCAATCGGCCCCACCGAGTTTGCTTGGCCAACTCTCTGTTTCACTTATTACCCAAATCGGTCCCACCGAGTTTGAGTAATCGGTCAAACCGAGTTTTGGATTTACCCTAACCCTAGCACATCGGTCCCACCGAGTTGATCCAGTCGGTCCCACCGAAACCCTAAAGGTCACTATATTTGCTGAATCGGTCCGACCGAGTATATCAATTCGGTCCCACCGAGATTGGCAAGTTGTGTGTAACAGTTAGATTTTGTGTGGAGGCTATATATACCCCTCCACCCACTCTTCATTCGTGGAGAGAGCCATCAGAACATACCTACACTTCCAATACACATTTTCTGAGAGAGAACCGCCTACTCATGTGTTGAGGCCAAGATATTCTATTCCTATCATTTGAATCTTGCTGTAGCCTTGGTTTAAACACCTTTGGAGGAAGATGGATGTGTCTACTTTGGGGAGTCTTAGACATAGAGTGCCTATTCTTGATGGAGAATATTTTCATGAGTGGAAAAATGAAATGCTTGAGATTTTCAATGAATATCACTTGAACAAGTATATTGCTAGCCCTTGTTCACCTCATGTTGATCCCATGCATCCTACCCTTGATGAGTCAATTGACATGATTCGCAATCTAAGAACTGTTAATCTTATCACTAGAGGCTTTCCTAGAAACTTGATTGGATGTTTGCCTACTCTTAAGTGTGCCTACATCATATGGAAATTTCTTGAGGAACTCTTTCCAAATTATTCCTTGAAAGATCTAGATGAAATCCTCCATAAATCCATTGCATTGATTAAGATGAATTCCAACGATCCCAAATTTGATGACTGCTTATTTGAGCTTACTTATCTTACGAGTGCCAAAGGAGATGTTGGAATCATTAGCAATATCATTTCTAGAGCTATTAGAATTCATAAAGATAACTATAGAAATGATCATTTGTCTAATGAATCACCCTCTCTAGGAATTGATCAATCACAAAATGATGCTGAACATGAATACTATGATGAGGATGATGATAGTGACTATGATCTCGATGATGCGATGAGACACTTTGGTCTTATGGAAAATCTTCGCGGCTACATGGCTGGAGGAAAGGAATGGGTCCTTGATAGTGGATGTACTGATCATATGACCGGAGATAAAGACATGTTCCGTGAGCTTGCTGGAAATGACGGCCCTCGAAAGGATGTCACTTTTGGTGATAATTCAAAGGTAAGGTGGTTGGCCTTGGTAAGGTGGCCATATCACATGATAGCTCCATACAAAATGTCATGCTCGTTGAATCTCTTGGCTACAACTTACTTTCAATATCTAGACTTGCTGATTTCGGTTTCAATGTCCTATTTACTGAAGTAGACTGCCAAGTGTTTCGTAGAGATAATCATAAAATGGTCTTTACTGGTATACGTAGAGGAGATCTTTACATTGTTGATTTCACTAAAAGGGCTCAACTTAAAACTTGCTTAATTGCTAAATCTTCTAAAGGCTGGTTGTGGCATAGAAGGCTAGGCCATGTGGGCATGCGAAACCTTGACAAACTCATTAAAGGAAATCATATCCTTGGCGTTAACGATGTCATATTTGACAAGGATAGACTGTGTAGTGCTTGTCAAGCAGGGAAACAAGTTGGAGGAAGTCATCGTGCTAAGAACATCATGACCACAAGAAGACCACTCGAGCTACTTCACATGGATCTCTTTGGTCCAAATGCCTACAAGAGTCTCGGTGGTAACTCATTTGGTCTAGTCATAGTTGATGATTTTTCAAGATTTATGTGGGTGTTCTTTCTTGATGACAAATCACTGGTCCAAAAGATCTTCAAAAACTTTGCTAGGAAGGCCCAAAATCAATTTGACGTGAAGATCAAGAAAGTTCGGAGTGACAACAGAATGGAGTTCAAGAACACAAATGTGGACACCTTTCTTGACGAAGAAGGGATTACACATGAGTTCTCGGCTACGTACACACCTCAACAAAATGGAGTCGTTGAGAGGAAGAACCGGACTCTTATCGAGATGGCAAGAACGATGCTTGATGAGTACAAGACGCCAAAACACTTTTGGGCGGAAGCGGTTGAGACAGCTTGTCATGCAACAAATCGTTTGTATCTTCACAAGCTACTCAGCAAGACGGCATACGAGCTCCTCACCGGTAACAAACCCCAAGTTGGATACTTTCGAGTATTCGGCTCAAAGTGCTACATTCTTGATAAGCATCGTCGTTCTAAATTTGCTCCTAAGTCTCATGAAGGTTTACTACTTGGTTATGGCTCAAACTCTCACACATACCGTGTCTACAACAATTTCACCCGAAAGGTTGAAGAAACGGTAGATGTGAAGTTTGATGAATCTAACGGCTCACAAGTAGAGCAATTGCCAATTGATGTAGGAGACAAAGATCCCTCGGAAGCAATCCAAGACTTGTCTATTTGCAAGATTCGTCCAATGGAGATAAAGGAGATTACCTCGTCCATCCAAGTGGAAGCTTCTACCTCACGACAAGGTCAACCAAGAGTTGATAGAGAAGCATCCACGAGTGGGACACACCAAGATGAAGAAAACGAGGAAGTGCACCAAGAACGTCAACAACCTCCTTCTCCACTACGACAAGAGAACGACAACGCTGACAATGAAGAAAGCCAAGAAGAAGAACAAGATGAAGAAGATGTTCAACCAAGACCCAAGCAAAAGCTTTCACGAGTTTGAGCAAGAATTGCTAAAGATCATCCCGTGGAGCAAATCTACAATGATATCCAAACCGGGAGAATCACTCGCTCTAAAACTCATTTGGCTAACTTTTGTGAACATTACTCATTCATATCTCGCATTGAACCCATGAAGGTTGAAGAAGCATTGGAAGATCCAGATTGGATAAACGCTATGCATGAAGAGCTACACAACTTTGAGAGAAATCAAGTGTGGACATTGGTTGAAAAGCCCGATAACAACCACAACATCATTGGTACCAAATGGGTGTTTCGCAACAAGTAAGATGAAGATGGACAAGTGGTTCACAACAAAGCACGTCTCGTCGCCCAAGGCTACACACAAGTCGAAGGTATGGACTATGGTGAGACATATGCTCCCGTTGCTAGACTTGAGTCCATTCGCATCTTACTTGCTTATGCTAATCACCATGACATCACTTTGTACCAAATGGACATTAAAAGTGCTTTTCTAAATGGTGAAATTGAGGAGGAAGTTTATGTTAAGCAACCTCCCGGTTTTGTCAATCCTAAGAAACCTAATCATGTATACAAACTTCACAAAGCCCTTTATGGTCTTAAACAAGCTCCTAGAGCATGGTATAAATGCTTGACCAAGTTCCTTATTGAAAAAGGCTTTGAAATTCGAAAAATAGATTCTACTCTTTTTACTAAAAGGGTTAATGGAGAACTATTTGTATGCCAAATTTATGTCGATGATATTATATTTGGATCAACTAACCCTCATTTTAGTGAAAAGTTTGGGAAGCTAATGTCGGAGAAGTTTGAGATGTCTATGATGAGTGAACTCAAATTCTTTCTTGGTTTGCAAATCAAGCAAACTAAGGAAGGCACCTTTTCCCCTCAAACGATGTACACCAAGGACTTATTCAAGAAGTTCAAATGCAAGAGTGCAAAGGTATGACTACACCCATGCCTACTAGTGGACATCTTGATTTGACCAAAGATGGTGAACCGGTTGATCAAAAAGTTTACCGCTCTATGATTGGTTCATTATTATATCTATGTGCTTCACGTCCCGATATCATGCTAAGTGTGTGCATGTGTGCACGATATCAAGCTGCTCCTAATTAATGTCATCTTAAGGCCGTGAAAAGGATAGTGAGATACTTAATACATACACCAAATTTTGGCATTTGGTATCCAAAGAGGGCTTCCTTTGATCTTGTTGGCTACTCCGACTCGGACTATGCCAGTGACAAGGTTGATAGAAAGTCTACTTCGGTTACTTGTCAATTCCTTGGTAGATCTCTTGTGTCTTGGTATTCCAAGAAACAAAACTCGGTATCCTTATCCACCGCCGAAGCGGAATACATTGCCGCTGGTTCATGTTGTGCTCAATTACTTTAGATGACCCAAATTCTTCAAGATTATGGGATATATGTGAAACATGTTACATTACTTTGTGACAATGAAAGTGCTATCAAGATTGCTCACAATCCCGTGCAACACTCTCGAACTAAGCATATTGAAGTTCGTCATCATTTCATTCGAGATCACGTTGCTAAGGGTGACATAAACCTTAAGCATGTTCGCACCGATAAGCAATTAGCGGATATATTCACTAAACCACTTGATGAGAAAAGTGTTTTGCAGGTTAAGAGGTGAATTGAACATCATTGATGCTTCAAACTTGGAGTAGGAACTCCATTGGATACATGCAAGACTTGAGCTTACGACTAATCACTTGAATATTTCTCCTATGATGATTATCTTATGTCTTGAAAATTTGCATCTTACATGTTATCTAACCCTTGTAGGTACTTGGATGAATCTAATTCTATGAGATTGCAACTCACTCACATCTTGAGCAATCTCTACATCACCAAGACTCTACACAATGTTGGTTGATGACAAGGAAGCACGAAACCTTTCAAACATATACTTTGACAAATTCTATGTTGAGTTTCATGATTGTCATGTTGGATACACAAGTGCTCTTCCTTGCAAAAAAACTAACCCATGTAGGTAGATGAACTCAAAATCCAAAGGGTGCTCCCAACTCTTGATGGGCTACATCAACCTTGAGCAACCCACACAAGTTCAACTACATGATCAAGATCAACACCGCCACCCAAGGTATGTTATTCCATCTTAGAGTAGCTTTACTCCAAGTCATGAGTCAAAGCAACTCGACAAGATGTGAATACATCAAGATACTTAAACGAAAAATGGTAACCCCATTTTGAGCTTAAACAATGAGTACGACCTAGGATCAAGTGATCTCACTTGACTCCTAAGTCAATGTACTCTAACATAGGTGACTTTGTCGCTGACCATCTCTAGATGAAGTTTTCTTGTGTTCTTTTCCGTGCTCTTGCATTTGTCTCATGCATATTTGTTTCCCCTTTCAAAAAAAACTTCATCTAGATCTTTTAGTTTCTTTTCTTTGCTTTTTGTACTGCATTTTCTGCATCCAATTCATTGCAAATCTTTGTGAGATATTATTTGTCCAATGAGCTAAGGTGACAAGTGTTTTTCTCTGTGATGAACTCGGTTCCACCAGTTTCATGTCTCCGGTCTAGCCGAAGATTTTTGGAGCAACCGAAGCATACAACTCGGTGACACCGATTTCACTATAGGAAAAACATTTTGCCATTTATTCCTGCTTTATTCTTGATCCAGCTCCACTCAATGAATCTTGTCCTCTACAAGCATCACATTTACCTTAATGCTTTGAACTGTGATTCAAGGACCGAACCCATTCACAACAAATTCCAGAAGACCCTTCTTGGAAATTGATGTCAAAGGGGGAGAGAGAGATCACATCAAAGCTTAATCATATCTCTAGGGGGAGAGATCTCTAGGGGGAGGGAATACTCCAGGACAGAGTAATCTTCAAGGATCCTAGATGCTTGATGTTCAAGAGGAGAGATGCCACATCTCTTCTTGGGGGAAAGACCTATTCATATGTGCTTATTTGCATTAGCTCTGTTCATTTGTTTCTTTTAGCTCTGTTTTTCTGTTCCCTATCTTCTCCCAGTATCCCATGCTAGATTCAGGGGATCAAGACATCCAAGCAAAAGAAAATTCTTAAATTCATTGCATATCTTTTTCTTTGGAGACATGTCAATATCTATCGTGGTATTCTGTACTCACTCTACATGTCATCCAGTCTTGGTACTCTTGCGGTTTGTTTTGGTTGCTCTAGCTAGTGGGTGCATCTGTGTTATCTAACCTTGTTTACGCAGGCTCATTCCATCCTAGCCAACTCAAGACCACAAGGTAAGTATATGCATCATAGTCATGTGTATGAGAAATTCTTGCTGATGTACATACTGTTTGCAAGAAGGACTCATGGGCATGAAGGTACATTTCCCATATTCATATCTTTTGCCCTGATGCATATAGCCAAGATACATGTAACACATTGCTACTCTGTCATGGTTATGCTCTCACATGCCTCTATATTCCATATTCACATGATTGCATACATGTAGGGGGAGCCTATGCTTGTTACATGTCTTTCCAAAGCTTTACTTGCTATTCTCTATATCTTTATCTAAAGCTTTGATGTATGTTGCCATCAATTACCAAAAAGGGGGAGATTGAAAGCACAAGTGCTCCCTGGGTGATTTTGATAATTAATGACAACATATCTCTTGTTGGACTAATACTTTTACCTAGTATGTTTCAGACAAGTTCAACGAATTAAGTGGCATGGACAAAAGGATGTGGAACCCCTTCAAGATGCTAAGGACAAAGGATTAGCTCAAGCTTCAAGATCAAGACTCTACATTTTCTATTTTAGTGATTCAAGATCACATTGAGTCTATAGGAAAAGCCAATACTATCAAGGAGGGATGAGGTGTTGCTTGATGAGGTTCTTGCTTCATAGTGCTTAGTGATATGCTCCAAAGCCCTCAGCCACTTTCCCACTTCCATATATGTCCCACACCAAAAGTCAAACTCGGCCCCACTGATTCTGTCTATCCGGTGCCACCGAGTTTAGTTGACAAAGCCACTGCCAGAAACCCTAATCAGTTCGTTCTCACCGATGGGATCTCGGTCTCACCGAGATGGGCTTGCAAAGTCTCTGTTACCTATTGCAATATTTTCGGTCCCACCTAGATATGCAATCAGCCCCATCCAGTTTGCTTGGCCAACTCTCTGTTTCACTTATTACCCAAATCGGTCCCACCGAGTTTGAGTAATCGGTCAAACCGAGTTTTGGATTTACCCTAACCCTAGCACATCGGTCCCACCGAGTTGATCCAGTCGATCCCACCGAAAACCCTAACGGTCACTAGATTTGTTGAATTGGTCCGACCGAGTCTATCAATTCGGTCCCACAGAGATTGGCAAGTTGTGTGTAACGGTTGGATTTTGTGTGGAGGCTATATATACCCCTCCACCCACTCTTCATTCGTGGAGAGAGCCATCAGAACATACCTACACTTCCAATACACATTTTCTGAGAGAGAACCACCTACTCATGTGTTGAGGCCAAGATATTCCATTCCTACCATATGAATCTTGATCTCTAGCCTCCCCAAGTTGGTTTCCTCTAAATCTTCTTTCCACCAAATCCAAATCTTGTGAGAGAGAGTTGAGTGTTGGGGTGACTATAATTTGAAGCACAAGAGCAAGGAGTTCATCATCAACACACCATTTGTTACTTCTTGGAGAGTGGTGTCTCCTAGATTGGCTAGGTGTCACTTGGGAGCCTCCGACAAGATTGTGGAGTTGAACCAAGGAGTTTGTAAGGGCAAGGAGATGGCCTACTTCGTGAAGATCTACCGCTAGTGAGGCAAGTCCTTCGTGGGCGATGGCCATGATGGGATAGACAAGGTTGCTTCTTCGTGGACCCTTCGTGGGTGGAGCCCTCCGTGGACTCACGCAACGGTTACCCTCCGTGGGTTGAAGTCTCCATCAACGTGGATGTACGATAGCACCACCTATCGGAACCACGACAAAAACATCCGTGTCTCCAATTGCGTTTGAATTCTCCAAACCCTTCCCTTTACATTCTTGCAAGTTGCACGCTCTACTTTCCGCTGCACATATACTCTTTGCATGCTCACTTGATATTTATTGTGTTTGTTAAACTTGTGCCAAAACTCCACTTAAACTTAAAGAAATTAAAAACTACAACTTTTGGTACTTAGTGTCTAATCACCCCCCTCTAGACACCTCTTGTCGATCCTTTCACCATGTTTCAACACATTGCTATACCGTTTACGCTTTCTTTTATCACTCGTTACCTTGCTGTTTTATATTTTCATATTACAAAAACTATTATCTACTATCCATATACCACTTGTATCACCATCTCTTCGCCGAACTAGTGCACCTATACAATTTACCATTGTATTGGGTGTGTTGGGGACACAAGAGACTCTTTGTTACTTGTTTGCAGGGTTGCTTGAGAGAGACCATCTTCATCCTACGCCTCCCACGGATTGATAAACCTTAGGTCATCCACTTGAGGGAAATTTTCTACTGTCCTACAAACCTCTGCACTTGGAGGCCCAACAACGTCTACAAGAAGGTTGTGTAGTAGACATCAAGCTCTTTTCTGGCGCCGTTGCCGAGGAGGTGAGTGCTTGAAGGTATATCTTTACATCTTGCAGTCGAGTCTTTTTAGTTTCTTGTTTTATCACTAGTTTAGTCTATAAAAGAAAATTACAAAAAAATGGAATTGAGTTTACCTCATACGCTTCATCTTTTTAATATCTTTCATGAGTATGATGGAAAGGAAAATTGTGCCAAAGTGTTAGAAGAAGAATGCATTAAAATGTTTGGCACTAAATATTTGAATGCTGAGCATGGTTGCAAATGTTGTTAGTATGAATTCCTTGAATATCCATGATGCTAATGATATGCAAAGCCACAAGCGTGGGGAAGCTATGTTTGATGAAGATGATATTTTTTGTCCCCCAAGTTTTGATGAGAAAATTTATTATGATGAAAGAATGCCTCCTATTTATGATGATTATATTGATGAAAGTGGATTTGGAGAGGCTATGACTTTATTTTGTGATGAATCCACTATTTCGGAAGAGGTTCCAATTGATTATGAGAACAAAGTTGCTATGTATGATGATTATTGTGATGGCTTGTATGCTATAAAGAATAATGATATCCATGAAACTTGTGATCATGATTTTTAGTTTTCAACTGGATTATGCCTCACATGATAATTATTTTGTTGAGTTTGCTCCCACTATTATTCATGAGAAGAATTTTGTTTGTGTGGAGAGTAATAAAATTTCTATGCTTGTAGATCATGAAAAGAATGCTTTAGGTGCTGGTTATATTGTTGAATTCATTCATGATGCTACTGAAAATTATTATGAGGGAGGAATATATGCTTGTAGGAATTGCAATAATATCAAGTTTCTGCTCTATGTGCTTAAAGTCTTGAAGTTATGCTTGTGTTGCTTCCTTATGCAAGTTGATTCTTGTTCCCACAAGTTGTTTGCTCACAAAATCCCTATGCATAGGAAGTGGGTTAGACTTAAATGTGCTAGTCATATTCTTCATGATGCCCTCTTTATGTTTCAATTCTTATCTTTTATGTGAGCATCATTGAAATCATCATGCCTAGCTAGGGGCCTTAAACGATATCGCTTGTTGGGAGGCAACCCAACTTTATTTTTGTTCCTTGCTTTTTGTTCCTGTTTAATAATAAATAATTCATCTAGCCTCTGCTTAGATGTGGTTTTATGCTTTTAGTTAGTGTTTGTGCCAAGTAGAACCTTTGGGAAGACTTGGGGAAAGTCTTGTTGATCATGCTTTAAAAAACAGAAACTTTAGCGCTCACGAGAATTGCTGCCATTTTTATTTGGAGAGTGATATTTAGTTAATTCTTTTTGAAGATGATTAATAGACAAATCACTCAGGTCCAAAAATTTATTTGAGAATTTTATGAGTTCCAGAATTATACGTTTGATCCAGATTACTACAGACTGTTCTGTTTTTGACAGATTCTGTTTTCTATGTGTTGTTTGCTTATTTTGATGAATCTATGAGTAGTATCGGAGGGTATGAACCATAGAGAAGTTGGCATACAGTAGATATTACACTAATATAAATAGAGAATGAGTTCATTACAGTACCTTATGATGGTGATTTTCTTTCTTATACTAACGAAGCTTACGAGTTTTCTGTTAAGTTTTGTGTTGTGAAGTTTTCAAGTTTTGGGTGAAGATTCGATGGACTATGGAATAAGGAGTGGCAAGGGCCTAAGCTTGGGGATTCCCAAGGCACCCCAAGGTAATATTCAAGTACAACCAAGAGCCTAAGCTTGGGGATGCCCTGGATGGCATCCCCTCTTTCGTCTTTGTTCATCGGTAACTTTACTTGGATCTATATTTTTATTCACCACATGATATGTGTTTTGCTTGGAGCATCATTTTATTTTCTTTTGATTTGATTGTTGTGTGAATAAAATACCAAGATATGAAATTATTAAATGTTAGAGAGTCTTCACATAGTTGCATAATTATTCGACTACCCATTGAGCTTCACTTATATCTTTCGGAGTAGTTTGTTGTTGCTCTAGTGCTTCACTTACATATTTTCAAAGCATGGTGGTGGTTTTATTTTGTAGAAATAGATGAACTCTCATGATTCACTTATATTATTTTGAGGGTCTTTAGAACAGCATGGTAGTTTGCTTTGGTTATGAATCTAGTCCTAATATGATAGGCATCCAAGATGGGTATAATAAAAACTTTCATATAAGTGCATTGAATACTAAGAGAAGTTTGATACTTGATGATTGTTTTGAGATATGGAGGTAATAATACCAAAGTCTTGCTAGTTGAGTAGTTGTGAATTTGAGAAGTGCTTGTGTTGAAGTTTGCAAGTCCCGTAGCATGCACGTATGGTAAACGTTGTGTAACAAATTTGAAACATGAGGTGTTATTTGATTGTCTTCCTTATGAGTGGCGGTCGGGGACGAGCGATGGTCTTTTCCTACCAATCTATCCCCCTAGGAGCATGCGCGTAGTGCCGAGGTTTTTGATGGCTTGTAGATTTTTGCAATAAGTATGTGAGTTCTTTATGACTAATGTTGAGTCCATGGATTATACGAACTCTCACCCTTCCATCATTGCTAGCCACTTCGGTACCGTGCATTGCCCTTTCTCACATTGAGAGTTGGAGCAAACTTCGCCGGTGCATCCAAACCCCGTGATATGATACGCTCTTTCACACATAAACTCTTTCACACATAAAACTCCTTATGATACGCTCATCCAAACCATAACTACCTATTATGGCATTTCCATAGCCATTCCGAGATATATTGCCATGCAGCTTTCCACCGCCAAAGCCACTGTTCATAATTCTTTCATACATGTCACTCTTGGTTCATTGCATATCCCGGTACACCACCGGTGGCATTCATATAGAGTCATACTTTGTTCTAGTATCGAGTTTTAATCATTGAGTTGTAAATAAATAGAAGTGTGATGATCATCATTTTCTAGAACATTGTCCCAAGTGAGGAATAAAAAAAGAGAAAGGCCATAAAAAAGAGAAGGCCCAAAAAAAGAGAGAAAGGCCATAAAAAGGAGAAGGCCCCAAAAAAGAGAGAAAAAGAGAGAAGGGACAATGTTACTATCCTTTGCCACACTTGTGCTTCATAGTAGCACCATAACCTTCATGATAGAGAGTCTCTTGTTTTGTCACTTTCATATACTAGTGGGAAATTTTCATTATAGAACTTGGCTTGTATATTCCAACAATGGGCCTCCTCAAGTGCCCTAGGTCTTCGTGAGCAAGCAAGTTGGATGCACACCCACTTAGTTTCTTTTGTTGAGCTTTCATACATTTATAGCTCTTGTGCATCCGTTGCATGGCAATCCCTACTCCTCGCATTAACATCAATCGATGGGCATCTCCATAGCTCATTGATTAGCCTCGTTGATGTGAGACTTTCTCCTTTTTGTCTTCTCCAGATAACCCCCACCATCATATTCTATTCCACCCATAGTGCTATATCCATGGCTCGCGCTCATATATTGCGTGAAAGTTTATAGGTTTGAGATTACTGAAGTATGAAACAATTGCTTGGCTTGCCATCGTGGTTGTGCATGATGAGAGCATTCTTGTGTGACGAAAATGGAGCATGACTAAACTATATGATTTTGTAGGGATGAACTTTCTTTGGCCATGTTATTTTGAGAAGACATGATTGCTTAGTTAGTATGCTTGAAGTATTATTGTTTCTATGTCAATATTAAACTTTTATCTTGAATCTTATGGATCTGAACATTTATGCCAAAATAAAGAAGAATTACTTAGAGAAATATGTTAGGTAGCATTCCACATCAAAAATTCTGTTTTTATCATTTACCTACTCGAGGACGAGCAGGAATTAAGCTTGGGGATGCTGATACGTCTCCAACGTATCTATAATTTTTGATTGTTCCATGCTATTATATTATCAACCTTGGATGTTTTATATGCCTTTATATGCTATTTTATATGATATTTCGGACTAACCAAGAGCCCAGTGCCAATTTCTGTTTTTTTTCTTGTTTTAGAGTATCGCAGAAAAGGAAAATCAAACGGAGTCCAGTTGACCTGAAACTTCACGGAACTTATTTTTGCAAGGAAAGCAACCCGGGAGACTTGGAGTCCATGTAAGGGAAGCAACGAGGAAGCCACGAGGCAGAGGGGCGCGCCCACCACCTGGGCGTGCCCTCCACCCTCGTGGGCCCGTCGTGGCTCCCCTGACGTACTTCTTCCGCCTATATATCTCCATATACCCTAAAATGATCGGGGAGCACGATAGATTGGGAGTTCCGCCACCAGAATCCTCCGTAGCCACCGAAAGCCAATCTAGACCCGTTCCGGCAACCTGCCGGAGGGGGCAATCCCTCTCCGGTGGACATCTTCATCATCCCGGTGCTCTCCATGACGAGGAGGGAGCAGTTCTCCCTCGGGGCTGAGGGTATGTACCAGTAGCTATGTGTTTGATCTCTCTCTCTCTCTCTCTCTCTCTCGTGTTCTTGAGGTGCTACGATCTTGATGTATCGCGAGCTTTGCTATTATATTTGGATCCTATGATGTTTCTTCCCCCCTCTACTCTCTTGTAATGGATTGAGTTTCCCCTTTGAAGTTATCTTATCGGATTGAGTCTTTAAAGATTTGAGAACACTTGATGTATGTCTTACGGTGCGTATCTGTGGTGACAATGGGATATCATGTGATTCACTTGATGTATGTTTTGGTGATCAACTTGCGGGTTCCGCCCATGAACCTATGCATAGGGGTTGGCACACGTTTTCGTCATGATTCTCCAGTAGAAACTTTGGGGCACTCTTTGAGGTCCTTGTGTTGGTTGAATAGATGAATCTAACATTGTGTGATGCATATCGTATAATCATACCCACAGATACTTGAGGTGACATTGGAGTATCTAGGTGACATTAGGGTTTTGGTTGATTTGTGTCTTAAGGTGTTATTCTGGTACGAACTCTAGGGCTGTTTGTGACACTTATAGGAATAGCCCAACGGATTGATTGGAAATAATAACTTTGAGGTGGTTTCGTACCCTACCATAATCTCTTCATTCGTTCTTCGCTATTAGTGACTTTGGAGTGACTCTTTGTTGCATGTTGAGGGACAGTTATGTGATCCAATTATGTTATTATTGTTGATAGGACTTGCACTAATGAAAGTATGAACCCTATGCCTTGTTTCAACACATCGCAATACCGTTTACGCTCTCTTTTATCATTTGTTAGCTTGCTGTTTTTATATTTTCAGATTACAAAAACTATTATCTACTATCCATATACCGCTTGTATCACCATCTCTTCACGGAACTAGTGCACCTATACAATTTACCATTGTATTGGGTGTGTTGGGGACACAAGAGACTCTTTGTTATTTGGTTGCAGGTTGGCTTGAGAGAGACCATCTTCATCCTACGCCTCCCACGGATTGATAAACCTTAGGTCATCCACTTGAGGGAAATTTTCTACTGTCCTACAAACCTCTGCACTTGGAGGCCCAACAACGTCTACAAGAAGAAGGTTGTGTAGTAGACATCAAGCTCTTTTCTGGCGCCGTTGCCGAGGAGGTGAGTGCTTGAAGGTATATCTTTACATCTTGCAGTCGAGTCTTTTAGTTTCTTGTTTTATCACTAGTTTAGTCTATAAACGAAAATTACAAAAAAATGGAATTGAGTTTACCTCATACGCTTCATCTTTTTAATATCTTTCGTGAGTATTATGGAAAGGAAAATTGTGCCAAAGTGTTAGAAGAAGAATGCATTAAAATGTTTGGCACTAAATATTTGAATGATGAGCATGATTGCAATGTTGTTAGTATGAATTCCTTGAATATCCATGATGCTAATGATATGCAAAGCCACAAGCTTGGGGAAGCTATGTTTGATGAAGATGATATTTTTTGTCCCCCAATTTTTGATGAGAAAATTTATTATGATGAAAGAATGCCTCCTATTTATGATGATTATATTGATGAAAGTGGATTTGGAGAGGCCATGACTTTATTTTGTGATGAATCCACTATTTCGGAAGAGGTTCCAATTGATTATGAGAACAAAGTTGCTATGTATGATGATTATTGTGATGGCTTGTATGCTATAAAGAATAATGATATCCATGAAACTTGTGATCATGATTTTTAGTTTTCAACTGGATTATGCCTCACATGATAATTATTTTGTTGAGTTTGCTCCCACTATTATTCATGAGAAAAATTTTATTTGTGTGGAGAGTAATAAAATTTCTATGCTTGTAGATCATGAAAAGAATGCTTTAGGTGCTGGTTATATTTTTGAATTCATTCATGATGCTACTGAAAATTATTATGAGGGAGGAATATATGCTTGTAGGAATTGCAATAATATCAAGTTTCTGCTCCATGTGCTTAAAGTCTTGAAGTTATGCTTGTGTTGCTTTCTTATGCAAGTTGATTCTTGTTCCCACAAGTTGTTTGCTCACAAAATCCCTATGCATAGGAAGTGGGTTAGACTTAAATGTGCTAGCCATATTCTTCATGATGCTCTCTTTATGTTTCAATTCTTATCTTTTATGTGAGCATCATTGAAATCATCATGCCTAGCTAGGGGCGTTAAACGATATCGCTTGTTGGGAGGCAACCCAATTTTATTTTTGTTCCTTGCTTTTTGTTCCTGTTTAATAATAAATAATTCATCTAGCCTCTGTTTAGATGTGGTTTTATGCTTTTAATTAGTGTTTGTGCCAAGTAGAACCTTTGGGAAGACTTGGGGAAAGTCTTGTTGATCATGCTGTAAAAAACGGAAACTTTAGCGCTCACGAGAATTGCTGCCATTTTATTTGGAGAGTGATATTTAGTTAATTCTTTTTGAAGATGATTAATAGACAAATCACTCAGGTCCAAAAATTTATTTGAGAATTTTATGAGTTCTAGAATTATACGTTTGATCCAGATTACTACAGACTGTTCTGTTTTTGACAGATTCTGTTTTCTATGTGTTGTTTGCTTATTTTGATGAATCTATGAGTAGTATCGGAGGATATGAACCATAGAGAAGTTGGCATACAGTAGATATTACACTAATATAAATAGAGAATGAGTTCATTACAGTACCTTATGATGGTGATTTTCTTTCTTATACTAACGAAGCTTACGAGTTTTCTGTTAAGTTTAGTGTTGTGAAGTTTTCAAGTTTTGGGTGAAGATTCGATGGACTATGGAATAAGGAGTGGCAAGGGCCTAAGCTTGGGGATTCCCAAGGCACCCCAAGGTAATATTCAAGTACAACCAAGAGCCTAAGCTTGGGGATGCCCCGGATGGCATCCCCTCTTTCATCTTCGTTCATCGGTAACTTTACTTGGAGCTATATTTTTATTCACCACATGATATGTGTTTTGCTTGGAGCATCATTTTATTTTTTTTTCTTTGATTTTTGTGTGAATAAAATACCAAGATATGAAATTATTAAATGTTAGAGAGTCTTCACATAGATGTATAATTATTCGACTACTCATTGAGCTTCACTTATATCTTTCGAAGTAGTTTGTTGTTGCTCTAGTGCTTCACTTACATATTTTCAAAGCATGCTGGTGGTTTTATTTTGTAGAAATAGATGAACTCTCATGATTCACTTATATTATTTTGAGGGTCTTTAGAACAGCATGGTAGTTTGCTTTGGTTATGAATCTAGTCCTAATATGAGAGGCATCCAAGATGGGTATAATAAAAACTTTCATATAAGTGCATTGAATACTAAGAGAAGTTTGATACTTGATGATTGTTTTGAGATATGGAGGTAATAATATCAAAGTCTTGCTAGTTGAGTAGTTGTGAATTTGAGAAGTGCTTGTGTTGAAGTTTGCAAGTCCTGTAGCATGCACGTATGGTAAACGTTGTATAACAAATTTGAAACATGAGGTGTTATTTGATTGTCTTCCTTATGAGTGGCGGTCGGGGACGAGCGATGGTCTTTTCCTACCAATCTATCCCCCTAGGAGAATGCGCGTAGTGCCGAGGTTTTTGATGGCTTGTAGATTTTTGCAATAAGTATGTGAGTTCTTTATGACTAATGTTGAGTCCATGGATTATACGAACTCTCACCCTTCCATCATTGCTAGCCACTTCGGTACCGTGCATTGCCCTTTCTCACATTGAGAGTTGGAGCAAACTTCGCCGGTGCATCCAAACCCCGTGATATGATACACTCTTTCACACATAAACTCTTTCACACATAAAACTCCTTATGATACGCTCATCCAAACCATACCTACCTATTATGGCATTTCCATAGCCATTCCGAGATATATTGCCATGCAACTTTCCACCGGCAAAGCCACCGTTCATAATTCTTTCATACATGTCACTCTTGGTTCATTGCATATCCCGGTACACCACCGGAGGCATTCATATAGAGTCATACTTTGTTCTAGTATCGAGTTGTAATCATTGAGTTGTAAATAAATAGAAGTGTGATGATCATCATTTTCTGGAACATTATCCCAAGTGAGGAATAAAAAAAGAGAAAGGCCATAAAAAGGAGAAGTCCCAAAAAAAGAGAAAGGCCATAAAAAAGGAGAAGGCCCAAAAAAAGAGAGAGAAAAGAGAGAAGGGACAATGTTACTATCCTTTGCCACACTTGTGCTTCATAGTAGCACCATAACCTTCATGATAGAGAGTCTCTTGTTTTGTCACTTTCATATACTATTGGGAAATTTTCATTATAGAACCTGGCTTGTATATTCCAACAATGGGCCTCCTCAAGTGCCCTAGGTCTTCGTGAGCAAGCAAGTTGGATGCACACCCACTTAGTTTCTTTTGTTGAGCTTTCATACATTTATAGCTCTTGTGCATCCGTTGCATGGCAATCCCTACTCCTCGCATCAACATCAATCGATGGGCATCTCCATAGCTCATTGATTAGCCTCGTTGATGTGAGACTTTCTCCTTTTTGTCTTCTCCAGATAACCCCCACCATCATATTCTATTCCACCCATAGTGCTATATCCATGGCTCGCGCTCATATATTGCGTGAAAGTTTATAGGTTTGAGATTACTGAAGTATGAAACAATTGCTTGGCTTGTCATCGTGGTTGTGCATGATGAGAGCATTCTTGTGTGACGAAAATGGAGCATGACTAAACTATATGATTTTGTAGGGATGAACTTTCTTTGGCCATGTTATTTTGAGAAGACATGATTGCTTAGTTAGTATGCTTGAAGTATTATTGTTTCTATGTCAATATTAAACTTTTGTCTTGAATCTTATGGATCTGAACATTTATGCCAAAATAAAGAAGAATTACTTAGATAAATATGTTAGATAGCATTCCACATCAAAAATTCTGTTTTTATCATTTACCTACTCGAGGACGAGCAGGAATTAAGCTTGGGGATGCTGATACATCTCCAACGTATCTATAATTTTTGATTGTTCCATGATATTATATTATCAACCTTGGATGTTTTATATGCCTTTATATGCTATTTTATATGATATTTCGGACTAACCTAGAGCCCAGTGCCAGTTTCTGTTTTTTTCTTGTTTTAGAGTATCGCAGAAAAGGAAAATCAAACGGAGTCCAGTTGACCTGAAACTTCACGGAACTTATTTTTGCAAGGAAAGCAACCCGGGAGACTTGGAGTCCACGTAAGGGAAGCAACGAGGAAGCCATGAGGCAGAGGGGCGCGCCCACCCCCTGGGCGTGCCCTCCACCCTCGTGGGCCCGTCGTGGCTCCCCTGACGTACTTCTTCCGCCTATATCTCCATATACCCTAAAACGATCGGGGAGCACGATAGATTGGGAGTTCCGCCACCAGAAGCCTCCATAGCCATCGAAAGCCAATCTAGACCCATTCCGGCAACCTGCCGGAGGGGGCAATCCCTCTCCGGTGGACATCTTCGTCATCTCGGTGCTCTCCATGACGAGGAGGGAGCAGTTCTCCCTCGGGGCTGAGGGTATGTACCAGTAGCTATGTGTTTGATCTCTCTCTCTCTCTCATGTTCTTGAGGTGCTACGATCTTGATGTATCACGAGCTTTGCTATTATATTTGGATCCTATGATGTTTCTTCCCCCCTCTACTCTCTTGTAATGGATTGAGTTTCCCCTTTGAAGTTATCTTATTGGATTGAGTCTTTAAAGATTTGAGAACACTTGATGTATGTCTTATGGTGCGTATCTGTGGTGACAATGGGATATCACGTGATTCACTTGATGTATGTTTTGGTGATCAACTTGCGGGTTCCGCCCATGAACCTATGCATAGGGGTTGGCACACGTTTTCGTCATGATTCTCCAGTAGAAACTTTGGGGCACTCTTTGAGGTCCTATGTGTTGGTTGAATAGATGAATCTGAGATTGTGTGATGCATATCGTATAATCATACCCACAGATACTTGAGGTGACATTGGAGTATCTAGGTGACATTAGGGTTTTGGTTGATTTGTGTCTTAAGGTGTTATTCTGGTACGAACTCTAGGGCTGTTTGTGACACTTATAGGAATAGCCCAACGGATTGATTGGAAATAATAACTTTGAGGTGGTTTCGTACCCTACCATAATCTCTTCGTTCGTTCTCCGCTATTAGTGACTTTGGAGTGACTCTTTGTTGCATGTTGAGGGACAGTTATGTGATCCAATTATTATTATTGTTGATAGGACTTGCACTAATGAAAGTATGAACCCTAGGCCTTGTTTCAACACATTTCAATACCGTTTATGCTCTCTTTTATCATTTGTTAGCTTGCTGTTTTCATATTTTCAGATTACAAAAACTATTATCTACTATCCATATACCACTTGTATCACCATCTCTTCACCGAACTAGTGCACCTATACAATTTACCATTGTATTGGGTGTGTTGGGGACACAAGAGACTCTTTGTTATTTGGTTGCAGGTTGGCTTGAGAGAGACCATCTTCATCCTACGCCTCCCACGGATTGATAAACCTTAGGTCATCCACTTGAGGGAAATTTTCTACTGTGCCACAAACCTCTGCACTTGGAGGCCCAACAACGTCTACAAGAAGAAGGTTGTGTAGTAGACATCAAGCTCTTTTCTGGCACCGTTGCCGGGGAGGTGAGTGCTTGAAGGTATATCTTTACATCTTGCAGTCAAGTCTTTTAGTTTCTTGTTTTATCACTAGTTTAGTCTATAAAAGAAAATTACAAAAAAATGGAATTGAGTTTACCTCATACGCTTCATCTTTTTAATATCTTTCGTGAGTATTATGGAAAGGAAAATTGTGCCAAAGTGTTAGAAGAAGAATGCATTAAAATGTTTGGCACTAAATATTTGAATGATGAGCATGATTGCAATGTTGTTAGTATGAATTCCTTGAATATCCATGATGCTAATGATATGCAAAGCCACAAGCTTGGGGAAGCTATGTTTGATGAAGATGATATTTTTTGTCCCCCAATTTTTGATGAGAAAATTTATTATGATGAAAGAATGCCTCCTATTTATGATGATTATATTGATGAAAGTGGATTTGGAGAGGCCATGACTTTATTTTGTGATGAATCCACTATTTCGGAAGAGGTTCCAATTGATTATGAGAACAAACTTGCTATGTATGATGATTATTGTGATGGCTTGTATGCTATAAAGAATAATGATATCCATGAAACTTGTGATCATGATTTTTATTTTTCAACTGGATTATGCCTCACATGATAATTATTTTGTTGAGTTTGCTCCCACTATTATTCATGAGAAGAATTTTGTTTGTGTGGAGAGTAATAAAATTTCTATGCTTGTAGATCATGAAAAGAATGCTTTAGGTGCTGGTTATATTTTTGAATTCATTCATGATGCTACTGAAAATTATTATGAGGGAGGAATATATGCTTGTAGGAATTGCAATAATATCAAGTTTCTGCTCCATGTGCTTAAAGTCTTGAAGTTATGCTTGTGTTGCTTTCTTATGCAAGTTGATTCTTGTTCCCACAAGTTGTTTGCTCACAAAATCCCTATGCATAGGAAGTGGGTTAGACTTAAATGTGCTAGTCATATTCTTCATGATGCTCTATTTATGTTTCAATTCTTATCTTTTATGTGAGCATCATTGAAATCATCATGCCTAGCTAGGGGCGTTAAACGATATCGCTTGTTGGGAGGCAACCCAACTTTATTTTTGTTCCTTGCTTTTTGTTCCTGTTTAGTAATAAATAATTCATCTAGACTCTGTTTAGATGTGGTTTTATGCTTTTAATTAGTGTTTGTGCCAAGTAGAACCTTTGGGAAGACTTGGGGAAAGTCTTGTTGATCATGCTGTAAAAAACAGAAACTTTAGCGCTCACGAGAATTGCTGCCATTTTTAATTGGAGAGTGATATTTAGTTTATTATTTTTGCAGATGATTAATAGACAAATTACTCAGGTACACCAATTTATTTGAGAATTTTATGAGTTCCAGAAGTATACGTTTGATCCCGATTACTACAGACTGTTCTGTTTTTGACAGATTCTGTTTTCTATGTGTTGTTTGCTTATTCTGATGAATCTATGAGTAGTATCAGAGGGTATGAACCATATAGAAGTTGGAATACAGTAGATATTACACTAATGTATATAGAGAATGAGTTCATTACAGTACCTTATGATGGTGATTTTCTTTCTTATACTAACAAAGCTTACGAGTTTTCTGTTAAGTTTTGTGTTGTGAAGTTTTCAAGTTTTGGGTGAAGATTCGATGGACTATGGAATAAGGATTGGAAAGATCCTAAGCTTGGGGATGCCCAAGGTACCCCAAGGTAATATTCAAGGACAACCAAGAGCCTAAGCTTGGGGATGCCCCGGATGGCATCCCCTCTTTCGTCTTCATTCATCGGTAACTTTACTTGGAGCTATATTTTTATTCACCACATGGTATGTGTTCTGCTTGGAGCGTCATTTTATTTTATTTTATTTTATTTTGCTTGCTGTTTTAATAAAATACCGAGATCTGAAATTATTAAATGTTAGAGAGTCTTCACATACTTGCATAATTATTCGACTACTCATTGAGCTTCACTTATATCTTTCGGAGTAGTTTGTTGTTGCTCTAGTGCTTCACTTATATATTTTCAGAGCACGGTGGTTGTTTTATTTTGTAGAAATAGATGAACTCTCATGCTTCACTTATATTATTTTGAGGGTCTTTAGAACAGCATGGTATTTTGCTTTGGTTATGAATCTAGTCCTAATATGATAGGCATCCAAGATGGGTATAATAAAAACTTTCATATAAGTGCATTGAATACTAAGTGAAGTTTGATACTTGATGATTGTTTTGAGATATGGAGGTAATAATATCAAAGTCGTGCTAGTTGAGTAGTTGTGAATTTGAGAAGTGCTTGTGTTGAAGTTTGCAAGTCCCGTAGCATGCACGTATGGTAAACGTTGTGTAACAAATTTGAAACATGAGGTGTTATTTGATTGTCTTCCTTATGAGTGGCGGTCGGGGACGAGCGATGGTCTTTTCCTACCAATCTACCCCCCTAGGAGCATGCGCGTAGTGCCGAGGTTTTTGATGGTTGTAGATTTTTGCAAAAAGTATGTGAGTTCTTTATGACTAATGTTGAGTCCATAGACTATACGCACTCTCACCCTTCCATCATTGCTAGCCTCTTCGGTACCGTGCATTGCCCTTTCTCACATTGAGAGTTGGTGCAAACTTCGCCGGTGCATCCAAACCCCGTGATATGATATGCTCTTTCACACATAAACCTCCTTATATCTTCCTCAAAACAGCCACCATACCTACCTATTATGGCATTTCCATAGCCATTCCAAGATATATTGCCATGCAACTTTCCACCATTCCGTTTATCATGACACATTCATCATTGTCATATTGCTTAGCATGATCATGTAGTTGACATAGTACTTGTGGCAAAGCCACCGTTCATAATTCTTTCATACATGTCACTCTTGGTTCATTGCATATCCCGGTACACCACCGGAGGCATTCATATAGAGTCATACTTTGTTGTAGTATCGAGTTGTAATCATTGAGTTGTAAATAAATAGAAGTGTGATGATCATCATTTTCTTGAACATTGTCCCAAGTGAGGAATAAAAAAAGAGAAAGGCCATAAAAAAGAGAAGGCCCAAAAAAAGAGAGAAAGGCCATAAAAAGGAGAAGGCCCAAAAAAAGAGAGAAAAAGAGAGAAGGGACAATGTTACTATCCTTTGCCACACTTGTGCTTCAAAGTAGCACCATAACCTTCATGATAGAGAGTCTCTTGTTTTGTCACTTTCATATACTAGTGGGAAATTTTCATTATAGAACTTGGCTTGTATATTCCAACAATGGGCCTCCTCAAGTGCCCTAAGTGGGAATACAATGTCATGCAGACGCCACTCCATGGTGGGCGAAGTGCCCCCCTCCCGCCATTCCAGATTGTATTCCAGAGGAAGATAACTATTCAGATGGGGATTCAGAGGGAGCGGGCCACTCCTATTTAACACCTGAGGTGTTTGCTCTAACCTGGCATGCTGATGTTGGTCATATCATGCATATGGTGCCTCACATTGCTTACATTATTCATCTTATATGTCATCAGCTTAGTTTAGATTTGCTTTGTGTGAATGCCACCTGTTTGGTTTCTATATCATACTTTCACCATTCCTAAATATTTGTCTTTTTAGAGATTTCAACAAGTGACTACATACGAAGCAAAATGAGTGAATCTACACTCTAAAATATGTCTATATATGTCTGTATGTAGTAGTCCATTTGAAATCTCTAAAAATACAAATATTTAGGAACGGAGGGAGTATATGGGAATTATGCAATGCCATGTTTTTCAGCCAGTTATCATATATGTGAATTATGCACCGCCATGTAGCCAGGCATCATATATGTGAATTATCTCATGCCATCTTTTTTTTCATTATGTATTCCATTTGTCGACAATCTGTGTATATTAAACTACTCTTAATGTGTATCAGCCATTTGAGCCGGTTATGAAAAAACAGGAGTGAAAACAAGGTCTTCAGAGTAGGCAATGGTACCTGTTGAAGCATATATCTCGATGGTTATAGGGAGCTCCTCAGAGGAGGATTCAGAGACAGATGACTAGTCCTATATCCCACCTGACGTGTATGCTCTAAGTTGCAATGTTTATATTTCTCATATCATGGATATGGTGTCTTGCATTGCTTAGTTTAGACATCATATGCACAATATTGAATTCCATCTACTTAGTTCAGAGATCATACATGCGAGTGTCAGCTGCTTAGTATATGAATCAATTATGTCAATTATATCATGCTATCCTGTATACTTAGACAACATTTATGTGAATTACTTCATCCCAACCTATTTTAGAAAGACATCATATAGTTTTGTCATGTCATCCTGTTTAGATACTCATCATATGTTGAATTATGCCATTATATCCTGTTAAGTTATCCATCCTATATCTGAAACTGTGTCATGCTATCCTATTTAGTTAGGCATCATATATGTGAAATTGTGTCATGCTGTCCTGTTTGCTTAGACAACATATATGTGAATTACCACATTTGTCTATCATACAATGTCTGTACATTCAATTTCTTTTCTTGTTTATCAGCCATTTGAATTGGAGGGGGTGATGGCAGTATCTAAGGGAGCAAAAACCCGTTCTTCACAAAAGACACCACTACCCATCGATGCAGATAGAACCATGGTTGTACTGGCCCACAAACTTGCCCCACCACACATAATCGAGACTCTTCCAGATTGCACACTTAGATTGTTGGGCAGAGAACCGGCTACAACCCATCTAACCCCAACCCCAGCGGATAGTAACCCACTTCTAGTTGACAAAGCACCATGTCCACCACAGAGTACCCCCACACGAGCAGTTTGTAAAGCAACTGCAGTGCCCAAAGCACGACGACCACCACAGCGAACCCAAACTCCACGTTTAAAGCAGAAGAGCAACTGTTCTCAGGTCAGATTCCGTAACTACGGTCCATACTCCTTTGCTATTGCATCACTGTATTTACTCATACCAACTACTTTCAAATATGAAGGATCCAATTGAAACTCTAATGGTGCAACATGTATGTTTTAAACCTATTTCTTTAACTGGATTGCTGTTCTAACTTCTTGCTCTATGTTGATTTCAGTTTCAGTTGTATAAACAGTTATGTTCTCATGTGATGCACAGTACAAGTGTTGCCAATGCTGTGTAGTTTCTCACACCTATATTCTGTCTATGCTGTTGTGTCTTCAAAATATATGAGTTGAACTGTGTCTCCTTGATTTGGCAACATAAACTAGAATGATATGGACAATACAGTAGCCATAGTACATAGATATATGTTTGTTTGATGCTGTTATCCTGTCCACCTTACTACTAAACCGGTTTACCAAAATGAGTTTGGTAAACTACATGCTAAACTTGTGATGTGTCTGCTTGTTTCTCTTGTAGTATGCGAACATAATATTGGAGAAGAGCACCACACTATGCAATGCTAGAGAAAGTAATGCAGATAAGGTTCAAGATAGTGAGACAACCCTGTTGGTCTCCAAGAAAGGTGATAAAAACGATCTTGTAGACAGTGAGAAAACCCCACAGTCATGCGTTGATGTAGTGTTCGAGTTACTGGCCAGTACCTCTGGCACAAGCTCTTCGACCTCGCTGCCTGAATCACTTCGGCTTCTTTAGTATCAGGTACAAGTTGAAAGGCATCAGTCAGCTGTGCTGCGACAAGAAGTCGAAGGACTGAGGAAGTCCCTCCAGAATTCAGATGCATACTTTCTTGTGCAATAGTAAGCGCTGGAGGATTTAAGCGCCAAACAAGAGAAAGTTAATAAGCTTGTAAGCATCTTTCCAGCATTATGGGTACCCAGGATATTGGAGCTCTTCTGAAGTTGTTTCAGTTCTGGACTTGTTTTCCTGTGGCGTTTATTTGCACTAGTCGCCAACTTTGACGACCAATGTATGTGATATGCTGCTTTGTTCCCTATATTTTCACTGGTAGCGAACTTTGATGCCCAGTGGATGTAATATGTGTAATAATCGTGATAGCCTAGCATAAGTTGCTTGCTTATTTAGTTCCTTGTTGTCTTGTTTATTTGTTTGCTTGTAGTCAGTGCAGTTCTTTTTCGCGGTTTGCTAGTGGCCGCAATAACTTATTTTTAAAAACTAGGCCACAATAACCATGGGCTACATATTTACTGTAGTTACCATGGGCCTCCTACAGGCCGTAGAAACAATGGGCCTTCTACGGGCCCTAGAAACAATGGTCCTTCTATGGGCCGTAGCATCAATGGGCCTTCTACGTGTCGTATGATCGATAGGCCAAACATGGGCCAATAACAGACCGCATTATGGGCCGTAAACGGGCTAGATTTGGAATCATCCGTTCATGGGCCGACAATAACGGGCTGTCGTTAATGGACCGTATTGGACGATGCTATGGAAATGGCCCAACAGATTAACGGGCTGCAAACGGGCCGATTGTAACTGCGGGCTGAATTTGTCCCACAAGTAGAAAAGACCAATAACGGGCCATAAATAACCGAATGTTGGAAATGAGCCCAAGAATAAATGGGCCCTGAGAAGGCCGAAAGATAACACGGGTTGGAAACAACCCAAATGAATAATGGGCCATTAATGGGATAAAGGGGTACACTGTTCATTGCGGGCCAGATTCACCATGGGCCATTAATGGGCCAAGAGTTACAAATGGCCTCGTATGGGCCGAAAGACATCATGAGCCATACATGGGCCGGAAGTTACAATGGGCTGGAATCGTATTGGACGGCCCAGATGAAGCTACTGGGCTTAATTCCGATAGGCCGTAACGGGCCGTGAGTTAGTGGGCCATAAATGGGCTATATAGGAACATGCTTTCCATGGGCTGGCCCGTTACCTTTTGACCAAGTCAAACGGGCCGGCCTTTTCACCAGAATGGGCCTCTGTTGGGCTATGCCACATGTCAACATATCATAGGTGCCTCTTGTCCAATGAATGGATGACATCTGTCCCAACGGTGAGCCAACATGTGTTTCCTCTGGCCAATGAGAATTTTACACGTGGAAAATCCTCATTGGTCCGGGCTGTTAGCAGGTTATCGGATCCAAAACCGGACCCGATAGCTTAACAACGACCCATTACGGTGGATGCCACATGTCGGTCACCCTTGATGAAAGAACTTCCATGACGCGCGGTTTATCATCATGGAAGTGGAGACTTCCATGATGATAATTTTGGTAATGTCATGGAACACTTCTACGACAACACAGGTATGACTATCTTGATTCTGTCATAAAATCGTCATGGATGTACATGCATGACACAAAACATGACCTACTGTGACAAACACATATCATCACGGAAGTGTCTTTCTTTTGTAGTGAGATGCACGGACATCATAACAGGCATG
Source organism: Triticum monococcum (assembly GCA_034509565.1). NCBI lineage: Eukaryota > Viridiplantae > Streptophyta > Magnoliopsida > Poales > Poaceae > Triticum > Triticum monococcum. Next base: position 527,454,145 of record CM067847.1, read on the forward strand.
CTGACTGGATAAACATTTGAACGTAGATATTATGAAGGAAATTTTTTATTGACAACAATTTTAGATAGCAGGAGATGCCTAGCCTGCTCTACCTCTGCTAGCTTCTTTATGGCTTCTTCCATCTCTTCTTTGGCTTGGGTGAAGAGAGCATCTGGTTGCTCTTTTCGCTTCTTCAGGAACTCAGCTACATTCTCAAGGGCTATTGCACGCTTTCTTTCGGCCTTTACTAGAGCCACGAGGGCACGAACAATTGCTGACTCCACCTGGCTTGTGTGTAAACCAGCATCATCTAGGAATTTGCACCTTGTGTCTAATCTAGCATCATTAGGGAACCGGCACCTTGTGTGTAATCCAACCTCATTTTGGAAACATGATCTCGAGGTTGACCATACTTCCCTCCTTGCAGGAACTGCATCCTGACATGAAGTTACTTCTTTTTTAGATCAATACTCAGAGCAACCTAGATCCATTTAGTAGAAGCCAGATAAACAACACTCGGAGAAGTGAATTCAAAAGGAAAAATATAAAAACCGACTACAAGGTGAGAACACCCACTTCCTACATCAAGATAAAAATGAAAGCATTAGGACGATTAAGACTCTTCTTATCACACATTAAAGAACACGAGGCTAAGAGAAACAAAAAGTACAACATATACACATCGAAGAACACAAGGCTAAACGAAAGTGATTGAAAGGGTGTTACTTACCAAAGCTCGTTTTACACGTTCGGTGCAACTCTTCTTTAACTTGCCACGCTCCTTGAAGATGTCCCCAATATCGCGTGTTTGGTCTTCATTGCTCCTCTACATGTTCGCACTCATGGTTTTAAAATCTCAACATGGCAAGAAAAATATACCACTCCCTCCGTCCCATAATATAAGAACGTTTTTGACACTAGGCAAGGAATGATAAAATCCATAAGTGTTCACCCCAATCTTCCGTCCCATAATATAAGATTCCAAATGACAACACAGATCAGCAAGAGCAAAGTCTTCGCCCTATACATCCTCGTGTTGCCAATGAAGTGCAGATTGACAGAATAATTGATAGCATCAATGTACCGGGTCCCCTCACTCGTTCAAGGGCAACTCAACTAGCAAATTTCTGTGAGCACTTCGCATTCGTCTCAATCTCAGAACCCAAGAAAGTTGAAGAAGCCTTTATGGAACCTGAATGGATTCAAGCTATGCAAGAAGAGCTTCAACAGTTTGAGCTGAACAATGTATGTGAACTGGTTAAGCATCCTGATCCACGGAAGCATAACATAATAGGCACAAAATGGACATACCGCAACAAGCAAGATGAGCATGGACAGATCATCAGAAACAAAGCTCGCCTCGTTGCTCAAGGATATACTCAAGTGGAAGGCATTGACTTCGATGAAACATTTGCTCCTGTGGCTAGACTTGAAGCCATACGCATACTGCTGGCCTATGCAAATCATCACAACATAATTCTGTATCAAATGGATGTGAAGAGTGCCTTTCTCAATGGCAAAATTGAAGAAGAAGTGTATGTCGCACAACCACCAGGGTTTGAAGATCCAAAACATCCTGACATGGTGTACAAGCTCAATAAGGCACTGTACGGCCTCAAACAAGCCCCTCGGGCCTGGTATGATACACTCAAATACTTCCTGAAGAGCAAAGGCTTCATACCTGGTTCCTTAGATCCCACACTCTTCACGAAGACATATGATGGTGAACTGTTCATGTGCCAAATATATGTGGATGACATTATCTTCGGCTGCACAAATCAGAAGTACAGTGAAGAGTTTGGCTATATGATGCAAGAGCAATATCACATGTCCATGATGGGGGAGCTGAAGTTCTTCCTCGGTCTTCAAATACGGCAACAATGCAACGGCATTTTCATATCTCAAGAGAAATATCTTAAAGAGTGCCTGAAGAAGTTCGGTATGCAAGACTGCAAAGGCTTCACAACACCAATGCCAGCCAAACATCATCTGGGTCCCGACGACAATGGTAAAGAGTTCGATCAAAAGGTATACCGCTCCATGATTGGTTCTTTGCTTTATTTATGTGCATCTAGGCCAGATATTATGCTCAGTGTTTGCATGTGTGCTCGATTCCAAGCGGCACCAAAGGAGTCGCATCACTTAGCTGTGAAGCGAATTCTTCGATATTTGGCTCACACCCCAACTCTAGGGTTATGGTATCCAAAGGGCTCAGAGTTTGATCTGGTTGGATTCTCGGATGCTGATAACGCTGGTGACAAGGTTGATCGGAAGTCCACGTCAGGCACATGTCACTTTCTGGGCCGATCACTTGTATGTTGGTCTTCAAAGAAGCAGAATTGTGTATCTCTCTCCACTGCTGAATCTGAACACATTGTTGCTGGATCCTGCTGCGCTCAGCTTCTATGGATGAAGCAAACCCTCAAGGATTATGGCATTCATCTGAAGCAAGTGCCACTTTACTGCGACAACGAAAGCGCCATCAAGATCGCCAACAACCCAGTTCAGCACTAGAAGACAAAGCACATTGAAATTCGTCATCATTTTCTCAGAGATCATGTTGCAAAGGAAGATATTGGTATCATACACATCAACACTGAAGAGCAATTGGCACATATCTTCACCAAGCCCTTGGATGAGAAGAGATTTTGCAAGTTACGGTGTGAGCTAAATATCTTGGAATCCTCAAATGTCCTGTGATCAGGCACACATCCTAACACTTATGCATGTTGATGACTTAGATGTGCAACACACGAAGTAACGTATATCTTCAATCAATGAAGACATACATTCTAAGTGTGAATACATTAACATGGAATTTGACTTCGGAGCGCCATGATAATTGTGCGCCGTGTCTAAGTCTAATACTTCCTATACGGTGGGTAACGCCACCACGAAACGTTCTATTTGAAGTGTTTCACTCATGGCGTTACCTCGCAATGTCTTCACATTTGGTTTGGCTTCAATCAATTTGTCTTCATGATTATCTTCACTGCGTTATATATATATATATATATATATATATATATATATATATATATATATATATATGTACTGGTGTTCTGTCCTCTACAACATTCACTTATAGCTATGTCTTCTTCTTTGAATCTTTTGAACTAAGTGAATGTGATCGGACCCTAACCTCTCCATGCTTCCTACCTCAAACTCTATCTCTCCAAGTCGTATGCATTCTATTGAAACTGTCGAATGTCTTCACTGCATCCTTGTCAGCAGAAGACACGGAGACAAACTTTAAAACCGTTTTCAATGCTTTTTCATCAACAAGAAATCCGGAGAAGTAGGAACGACACCCGACAATCAAGGCATGCGTGGGATGTGGAACTGCCCCCAAAATACCGCATGATGGCCACGTGCTGTTTAGATGCGAATCGCCAGGGGCACCTGAGTAATAGCGCAGTGCCGCCTCTATCCCTATAAATACACGATTCACTGCGGTCATTATCTCTTCTTCCACCCTCGCACGAACCCTAGCGCCGCCGCTAGCTCTCGACGACGCCGGCGACGAAGCGCTTCACTGCCGCAACCTCTCCGACGTCGTTTTCACGCCGACAGCGGACATCGCTCTCTCCGCCGTCGCCGTAGGTGTCTTCCGTCGCCAAGTTAGGGCATGGAGGATCGAACTGCTCGGCCTCAACTCCCACTTCGTCTAGCAGTTCCAAGTGTGGTAAATAAAACCTCTTTTTACAGCCTCTTTTGATCCCATAGTTCAGTCACCTACTGCCATAAGAAGTTTCTGCTCTCACAAGTTACATCTCTCTCAATCTGCATCTCATAACCTGCCTAGAATATTCACTTGTGCATCATGAAGTAGTTAGATTCCTCACTTGTACTGATCTGTGGGTTCGTACAAATCTGGAACCAACTCCTTATCTATGAGTGAATGTCTTCGCACGATGAGGTCAATGTCTTCTAAACCGATTTATCTTCAAAAGTCTTTTGAGAATGCATATGACCTCTTCTCCTTCCCTTGCACCTTAATGCTGTCACAGGTACATGTCCGTGGGAGAATCCTTTGGTTCTCATAGTCTGCATTCATTTGCAGAGTACTTGCAGCATCACATCAACTCTCCTGAAGCCAGTTCTTGTTGGTCAAGCAAAAGGAAGCCTTTGAAGACTTTGAACATCTTGAAGCCTTCCAAGTTAAGATTCATGGCTTCAGAAACAGCAGCCAGGAAGGGAGGCAGACAGAGACGTGGTGGAACGTCCAAAGATCTGCCTGATGAATTGGCAGAAATGTACAAAACTGATCCTGAAGAGAGCTATGGTCAGCGCAAGACACGAATCCAATGGATTCGAAGATATTGGGCAGAGCAGTGGTTCCAATACCACTTCGTCACTCAGGAATATGCAGAAAAGTGCGCCATCAAGAGACCGTGGGGAGACGTATTATACAAAAATCTCGTACCCCGGTCCAGAGACGAAGCCATTGCTCAAGGCTTCTATCCATGCATGGTCAGAGGACCACAGCCAGCTGAAGCACATCCGTCATCACTTCTCTGGTGTCGCGATGACAATCTGTTCAAGCGCAACTTCCAATTTGCTCAGAACTCTGCGAAGCAAAACAAGAAGAAGCTGGGGTTGGACTTCAACCCTGGTCCCTTTGAACCAAGGGCGGATGGCACACGCGACGCCAATCCCAATATCATCGGGCCGTATGCCAATCTCGCAGGCCTCATCACTCGCATTCTAGTCCAAGGGACTGCCGTGAACGACCCTCCAGCAGACACTGAGTCTGATGACGCTCCTGCTGCACCGAAACCGAAGCAGACGAAGAAGCCAAAAGCTTCAAAGCCAGCCGCTTCTCCCAAAATCTCCAGAGCGAAGCCATTGGCAACTGCACCTCCTGAAGCCAGTGTGCAGTCTGAAGACTTATCACGAGTCTCCAAGCCCCAAGAAGCCAAGAAGCCTCAGCCACACACAGACAAAGAGCTCACAGCTGCTGCCATTCTGCGCTGCGAAACCATTGATCTTTCAAGCGATGAAGATCTTGGAGATGATGCTCTTGAGCAGCTCATCAAGAGCAAGGAGGAGGCTGAAATCTTCAACAATCTGCCTTTGTTTGATGTCGCCATCATCCACAACTTCATCGATGAATGGTTTACCTCACCGGACATCAGCTTCAATGATCTGCAGCTGCCAATAGGCCTCAGCGTTGCCTTTCAAGGCGCAATTGCTTCAGAACTTGCAATAGCCCAGAGCATTGTTGAACAGAAGCAGAAAATTGATTTCGAAAAGGCTCAGTTCAAGAAGCATGTTGCCAAGCTCAGCGTGCAAGAAGTAAGAAACTTCAAGATCATGTTGCACGAGCTGAAAGAGAACTTTCTGAAGACGCGTGCCAAAGCTCAAGGCTCATGAGAGCGCATGAAGACTTTGGCTGATCGCTGCGTGCAGGCCTACAATGAGGCCGAGAAGCGCAAGGCACTTGGGCGTCCCGGCATCGACCCCAAGATGGCCGCGAAGAAGAAAAAGAAGCCTGCTGTAACTGAACCAGAGGCGCCAAGGTCAGAAACTGCTCCGATTGTCTTCCCCACCGCAACGAATGGCTCGAAGCCAAAGAGTCGATCAACCGCCTCAGAGCTCGAGAAGACACGGACTACAGAGGCTGAAGCTCGGAAGAGGAAACACTCTGAAGCCTCTCCTTCTGACCCCACCATCAAGAAGCGCAAGACCAAGAAATCTCGGGCTGCTCCCATAGAGCCCTTGATAGTCGAACCCCTCTCCGTCCGCTATCCTGACGAAGATCGTCAGTTGACAGTGCATGAGCCTGCTTTCACAGAGGCTCCGCACGCTGAAGACATTCCAGCAGCCGACCCCAACGCTGCTGAAGACATTGGTCTCCAAGACAATGTACAAGGTGATACAACCCTTCCTCAGCTTGAGACAAGCGAACTGATCAGCATTGGTCGTCCATTGACACCAATCACACAAGATGCATCGTGGGCAGATCGCCCACAGGAGGAAGATAATGAGCCCCAGCCCACTGCAACTCCACCGGCATCGCCTACATTCCGTAGGCTTCGCAAAGGGCCAAGGGCTCAGGCTGCTGACAACATTCCGGCTGCATCCGCCGAAGATATTGAAGAAGAACCTCAAGCTCCATCTCCCCCGCACCAACAAGAAGCAGTTTTCCAGGAGAACGTACCTGAATCCTTCCCTCTCACTACACGTGTTGAGGCTGAAAACGTTGAGGCTGCCACAACCAACACTGAAGCAATTGTGGAGCCCTTCCCAACAACAGCTTCAAGAGACACTGAAGCTACTGCACCTGAACCTTCTGTGCCTGAGTCTGCTGCCGGTCCACAATTTAACTATCATGTTGCACACAGGCCCCAGGTCCAGAAGCCGATCCCACGACTGCCAAGGTTCCCAGGTCCTGCATCAGCTCCTGGCTCCTTCAACATCAACAGCTTCAGGGCAGATAACACGTTCTTCAACAGCTCCACGAACCCTTATTCAAGGAAATGGATTGTATCAGATAGGTTCTAGAGCTACCCACAACGCGGCTATTATTCATGCATCCTATACAACCAAGGCCGCATCTTTCCTCACCAGCGCCTTGAGGTTGAAGCTGTTGCTGGTCTGCCTGGTCTGGAAGAAGCACTGGATTGCTTCAAGCAAGTGGGTCTGCTGCCGTTCAACCAAGGCACTGGATTGCTTTGCATGATCATGTAGTTGACATCGTATTTGTGGCAAAGCCACCATGCATAATTTATCATACATGTCACCCTTGATTCATTACCCTTCCCGGTACACCGCCGGAGGCATTCATATAAAGTCATATTTTGTTCTAGTATCGAGTTGTAATCATTGAGTTGTAAATAAATAGATGTGTGATGATCATCATTAATAGAGCATTGTCCCAAAAAAGAGAGAAAGGCCAAATAAAAAAATAAAGGCCCAAAAAAGAAAAAAAGAAAAAAGAAGAAGAAATAAAAAGGGGTAATGCTACTATCCTTTTTTTCACACTTGTGCTTCAAAGTAGCGCCATGATCTTTATGATAGAGAGTCTCTTGTTTGTCACTTTCATATACTAGTGGGAATTTTTCATTATAGAACTTGGATTGTATATTCCAACAATGGGCTTCCTCAAAGGCCCTAGGTCTTCGTGAGAAAGCAAGTTGGATCCACACCCACTTAGTTTATTTTGTTGAGCTTTCATACATTTATAGCTCTAGTGCAATCGTTGCATGGCAATCCCTACTCCTTGCATTGACATCAATTGATGGGCATCTCCCTAGCCCGTTGATTAGCCACGTCAATGTGAGACTTTCTCCTTTTTGTCTTCTCCACATAACCCCCCATCATTATTCTATTTCACCCACAGTGTTATATCCATGGCTCACGCTCATGTATTGCGTGAAAGTTGAAAAAAGGTTGAGATTACTAAAGTATGAAACAATTGCTTGGCTTGTCATCGGGGTTGTGCATGATGAGAGCATTCTTGTGTGACGAAAATGGAGCATGACCGAACTATATGATTTTGTAGGGATGAACTTTCTTTTGCCATGTTATTTTGAGAAGACATAATTGCTTAGTTAGTATGCTTGAAGTATTAATATTTTTATGTCAATATTAAACTTTTGTCTTGAATCTTTTGGATCTGAAAATCCATGCCACAATAAAGAAAATTACGTTGAGAATTATGCTAGGTAGCATTCCACATCAAAAAAATATATGTTTTTATCATTTACCTCCTCGAGGACGAGCAGGAATTAAGCTTGGGGATGCTTGATACGTCTCCAACATATCTATAATTTTTTATTGTTTCATGCTATTATATTATCTGTTTTGGATGTTAATGGGCTTATTTATACACTTTTATATTATTTTTGGGACTAACCTACTAACCCAAGGCCTAGTGCAAATTGCTGTTTTTTTGCCTATTTCAGTGTTTCGCAGAAAAGGAATATCAAACGGAATCCAAACGGAATGAAACCTTCGGGAGAGTTATTTTTGGAACAAACGTGATCCAGGGGACTTGGACTGGACGTCAAGAAATCAACGAGGAGGCCATGAGGCAGGGAGGCGCGCCTACCCCCTAGACGCGCCCCCACCCTTGTGGGCCCCTCGTGGCTCCACCGACCTACTTCTTCCTCCTATATATATCCATATACCCTGAAAACATCGAGGAGCACCACGAAGCCCTATTTCCACCACCGCAACCTTCTGTATCCAAGAGATCCCATCTTGGGGCCTTTTTCGGAGCTCCGCCGGAGGGGGAATCGATCACGGAGGGCTTCTACATCAACACCATAGCCTCTCCGATGATGTGTGAGTAGTTTACTTCAGACCTTCGGGTCCATAGTTATTAGCTAGATGGCTTCTTCTCTCTCTTTGGATCTCAATACAATGTTCTCCTCGATCTTCTTGGACATCTAATTGATGTAACTCTTTATGCGGTGTGTTTGTCGAGATCCGATGAATTGTGGGTTTATGATCAAGTTTATATATGAACAATATTTGATTCTTCTCTGAAATCTTTTATGTATGATTGATTATCTCTGCAAGTCTCTTCAACTTATCAGTTTTGTTTGGCCTACTAGATTGATCTTTCTTGCAATGGGAGAAGTGCTTAGATTTGGGTTCAATCTTGCGGTGTCCTTTCCCAATGACAGTAGGGGAAGCAAGGCACATATTGTATTGTTGCCATCGAGGATAAATATATGGGGTTTATATCATATTGCTTGAGTTTATCCCTCTACATCATGTCATCTTGCCTAATGTGTTACTCTGTTCTTCTGAACTTAATACTCTAGATGCATGCTGGATAGCGGTCGATGTGTGGAGTAATAGTAGTAGACGCAGGATCTTTTCGGTCTACTTGTCGCATACGTGATGCATATATACATGATCATGCCTAGATATTCTCATAATTATGCACTTTTCTATCAATTGCTCGACGGTAATTTGTTCACCCACCGTAATACTTATGCTATCTTGAGAGAAGCCACTAGTGAAACCTATGCCCCTCGGGTCTATTCTCTATTATATTAATCTCCCCTATACAAGCTATTTCTGTCGCCGTTTATTTTGCAATCTTTATCATACAAATACCAAAAATATTTATCTTATTATTATTATCTCTATCAGATCTCACTCTTGTAAGTGACCGTGACGGGATTGACAACCCCTTTATCGCGTTGGTGTGAGGTTCTTATTTGTTTGTGTAGGTACGAGGGACTTGCGTGTGGTCTCCTACTGGATTGATACCTTGGTTCTCAAAAACTGAGGGAAACACTTACGCTACTTTGCTGGATCACCCTTTCCTCTTCAAGGGAAAACCAACATAGTGCTCAAGAGGTAGCAGCTCATCACTCCATTTGGTCAACTTTTGACCCACAAACTCATCAACTCCACAAGCTTTAAAGCTGTCTTGTACACCTGGGAAGTGATCTTCATTCTCTTTGTTGTATTACCAATCAACCCATCTCATGTCACAAACAATTGGTTTCTTGTCAAGAATAAAAGTCTCATAGAAGTCTTGTTGTTCCTTAGTGTGAAACCTATAATCAACTGCAGTCCTCCTCCTCACAGCATAGGGATCAGACTGTCTCCACAATCTCTGTCCTGCATCTTTCCTGATATGCATGTCCTCAGCCACAGGATGAGCATCATTGTGGTCTGGAATCTTGGGTTTCAGTTTCCTCAATACAAGGGATTCATCATCCTCTTCTTCAGCTTCAGGCACTGGGGCCTTGTTCTTCTCTTCAGTTGGGATATTTCTGGTGCTTCTCTTGGGCTTAGAAGGCTTCTGAGCTTGAGTTGTTGCTTTGGCAGAAGTTTCAGGCTTTGATGTGGCAGCCCCTAACTTGATTGCTGCAAGTGCATCTAGTGCCACCCCTAGTTGGTTTTGGAGTATTGACGACAAACCTAGTTGAGGGACTAATGTGTTTGTGAGAATTGCAGGATAACATAGGTAGAAGTCCCTCATTGATTCGGTTTCACTACCAGAGATGACCCCTAAAAATGTACGAAGACATTGAAGACAATGGTGGTTTATGAAGATATTCATATTGAAGACAATGACATGTAAAGACTCCCTATGAAGCTTATGGAACTCAAAGACTTAGATCCTTTGTAGTTTTACTTCATTTATGTTGTGTCATAGGAACCACCGTACTGTTAAGTGGGGTCCAAGAGAACCAGTCAGGATGACTGAAGTGATGCCTAATTCAAATCCTATGTCTTCGAGCGAAGACTATGAGAGAAAATCTTGTCCAGAGTCAGACAAGTCAGCTTTACTTGTAGCCCAAGTAAAGTTGCCGTGTCAGTTCGAAATCCGACCATTGGTACACGTGTCAGTTCCTTAGTGACCCAGGGTCATTTCGGACAAATCAGGCCGGGTTGCCAAGTGGCTATAAATAGTCCACCCCTACAACCGTAAACGGTTGGCTGCTCAGATTTCAGTGCACGGCTTTTGTCGTTTGAGAGCAACCCACCTTGAAGCCTTTGAGAGAAAATTCCTAGCAAGGAGAAAAGCCCTAACCACCCAGAGCCAGAGTAAACTGGGCATCACTTAAGTCTTCTTGTCTGAGTGATCTGAAGACTTATTACACTTGAGGACTGTGCATCCTCCAGCCGGTTAGGCGTCACGTTCTGAGCATCCAAGAGAAATTGTGGATTGCCGGTGAACGAAGTCTGTGAAGGTTTGGGAGTCTACCTTGAAGACTTACCAGAGTGATTGGGCGAGGTCTGTGTGACCTTAGCTCAAGGAGAAAACGGTGAGGACTGGGTGTCCCGAGCTGCGTGTTCAGGACTGGGTGTCCGGGACTGTGTGTCCTTTGGTTTAAATACCTAGCCGCTCCAACCAGACGTACAGTTGTCACAGCAACTGGAACTGGTCCAACAAATCATTGTCTTCAGTGTGTCACTGGTTTCATCTTCACCTCCTTTTACTTACCGTTACACATTGTGAAGCCATTGCATGCTTGCTTTATCTTCTGTCTTCACAACTTAACTGTATGATTTGTTTGGCTTCATAACTTCTTCCTACCTGATCCTTATTACACTGAAGCTGTTTGTCACTGTGCTTTCACTATATTGAATACTTGACCATGGCTTGCCTTGTGTAATCTAACTTCCGCTGCATAGTGATAGGCTTGTCTATTCTGTTTGTCTTCATAACTTCCACATTTTGAAGACTTTCATAAAAATCGCCTATTCACCCCCCTCTAGTCGATATAACACACTTTCAATTGCATCTCCCATAAGCTTTTGGGACTTTGGTGTTGGTGCAGCATCCACTTCCTCTTCCTCTTCTTTTGTTGGATCTTTAAACATGGATGATCTCCCAAGGACTCTGGCAGTGGTCTTCTTGACCCTCTCCTTCCTCTTCTTACCATCTCCAGCTTCTTTGGGTTCAAGAGTGAACTCCATAGTTTATTGAGTAGAGGCTTTGGCCTTAGACATAGGATTCCTTTTTGCTGGTGCCTTCTTGTTCAACCCTGGCTTTGTTGCAGCAGCTCTGCCATACTCTTTCTTCAAGACTTTCTTCTTTGAGCTGACTTCTTCTTCTACAGCCACATAATCCTCATCCTCAAAATTTGAGGTTCTCTTCTTCCTTGACCTGGTGGCTGCCTTGGGCAAGTTACTAGGTGTGCTCCTGCTGCCCTCATCATAGCTGCTTGAGGGATCAGAACCCTCACTCAATTGCACTTGTTCTTCAGATCTGTTCTCACTGTCACTCTGGTCAGACATCTTGGCAATTTCACTGACAGCAAACCCTGTGAATAGATATAGATGAGGTAGAATAGATGAGCATCACAAAGTGCAGAGTTTTTGCAAAACAGATGACTCAAAAACTTAGTTTTAGTTCTCCACAGAAAGCATTCCGGAGCTACCAATTTGTTAGACTCGGTGATATCGAAGCAATTTTGGAACCTAAACTAGTGAACTCAGTCAGACCGAGTCACAGTTCGGTGACACCGGGACTGCTAGGGTTTCACAGAGAATCGACCTCGGTCACACCAATTTGCAATTTGCGGTCAGACTGAAAACACATGTGCAATGGCCTAAGCCAAATCAGTGAGACCGATTTCTACAACTCGGTCGGTCCGAGATGAGTTCGGCGGAAACCTAACCCTAATTTTTTGAATCAAATCTAACCTAAAGGATGTTTTCTCTGGATAGAGTGTTCTCATACGTGGTAAAGATCATGGCAAGGCAATGTGCTATGAATCGGAGTAAGGAAATAGCACAAAGAGTCGAACCCATACCCTAGTTCGGCGGGAGTTCGCTATAGCGGCAACGGCGGAGCAAATTTCCATTGACGATGATGGAAACCAGTGATGGGAGGTCGCTGGTGGCGAGGAGACGATCCGGAGACCCGAGGAGGCAGAGCAGGACACGTGCGGGCTGGGAGGTTTTGAAGAAATTTCCAAAATCTCACCCGTGGGTTTATATATCCCAACCCTGTCGGTGTGACCGAGTGGAACAACTTGGTGGCATCGAGATGCAGAATCAGAAGCGGTTACTGCAACTCGATGCAACCGAAAAGTTCAAATCGGTTGCACCGAGGTTGAAAATCTAGATCAACTTAGTGAACTCGGTGTGACCGAACTGGATGAATCGGTCATACCGAAATGCATAAAGAGGTTTTGGAAGTTTAAGTCTATGACGAATCGGGGACTCGGAGTGCTCCTCACACAGAGTGGTTCGAATCTGACTTGATTAAAGTTTGTGATGTAGCATGAATAGAGTTTGAGACGAGAAAAGCATAGATAGCTAGAGGAGGTCCTTAGGCATTCTGGTCCATCCACTTGTCAAAGGAGAAAACGCCAAACAATCAAAACAAACAAGTGAATGTCATCGAATGAGTAAAATATGTATTCAACATGCTCACACAATAAAATGGCAAATTGAAATATGTGACAAACCATGCACAAACACTCTAGCATCTATCAAGAAATTGGCGATGACTAGGTCATCTATATATGAGTATATTGACTGAGGAGTCAAATGAGAACATTTGCTCGTAGGTCATACTCATCGTTTAAGCACAAGTGGGATTACCACTTTTACATAATGCGTTGTCGTGTTCACACCATTAGAGTTGCTTTAGCTCAATTGGTTAGAGTAAAGCTCCCCCTAGATGTGATATCCCCCCTAAGAGGGATGAAATAATCTTGGGTTATGTCGATGATGACTTCATGTAGGTGTTGAAGATGTAGATGCTCAATGTTTATGTAGATCATTCGGAGCAATCCATTGGAGTGAGTTGCAATTTCAATACCTACACGGGTTAGTCCCACAAGGAACAAACAAGGATATCCATAGACATAGAGTGATGTTCACACAAGATGATTTCCATGAAAGCATTAGGTTACCTTGTCCCTTGTCTTACCAACAAGAAGGTTTGTGACTCCTAGAACTAGTGCAAGATGTGGAAGTTGTTTGCACATGTCCTTGCTAAAAGACATGAGTGAAGTATGTTGGCAGAGTAACCCTCAAGAACTTCTCTAGTTCTTCTTCTTCGGGATCCACATCATCTTGATGGGAATCCTTGGAGTTGTAGTCGTACTTGAAGTGGTAGAATGATAACCCACAAGTATAGGGGATCAATTGTAGACTCTTTCGATAAGTAAGAGTGTCGAACCCAACGAGGAGCTCAAGGTAGAACAAATATTCCCTCAAGTTCTATCAACCACCGATACAACTCTACGCACGCTTAACATTCGCTTTCCCTAGAACAAGTATGAAAATAGAAGTACCATGTAGGTGTTGTTGGATAGGTTTGGAAGAATATAAAGAGCACGTAGATAAAAACTAGGGGCTGTTTTAGATAAAGGAGCAATAAAGTTAGTATAGCGAGTGTGGAAAAGTGGTGGTAGGAGTTGCGAAATTGTCCCTAAGCAATTGACTATGTTACTAGACCGATACCAAGTTTTATGTGGGAGAGGCCACTGCTAGCATGTCATCCCTGACTTGGAATTCTATGCACTTATGATTGGAACTATTAGCAAGCATCCGCAACTACTAACGTTCATTAAGGTAAAACCCAACCATATCATTAAGATATATTGGTCTCCCTTCAATCCCGTATGCATCAATTTCTATGCTAGGTTGAAGCTTCTATCACTCTTGCCCTCCAATACATAGTCCTATCAACATACAACTAACCCTATGGTGTGATCCACGCGCGCGCTCATATGATGGGCACCAAAGGACAACAACATAACCACAAGCAAATTAAACCAATCATAGCAATTCACCAATTACCGATAGGACAACGACAATCTACTCAGACATCATAGGATGGCAACACATCATTGGATAATAATATTAAGCATAAAGCACCATGTTCAAGTAGAGGGTACAACGGGTAGCGGGAGAGTGGACCATTGTAGATAGATGGGGGAAGGTGATGAAGATGTTGGTGAAGATGACTGAGGTGTTGGTGTAGATTGCCGTCACACGATGATGGCCCCGGCGGTGTTCCGGCACCACCGGGAGAGAGGGGGAGAGAGCCCCCCTTCTTCTTCTTCTTCCTTGACCTTCTCCCTAGATGGGAAAATGGTTGCCCCTCTGTTCCGTGGCCTCCATGGCGGCGGAGGGGCAAGAGCCCCTCCGAGATTGGATCCGTCTCTCTCTGTTTCTGCACTTTCTGATTCTGCCCTTTCACCGTTTCTTAAATTCCTGGAGATCCGTAACTCCGATTGGGCTGAAATTTTAACACGATCTCTATCTGGATATTGAATTTATTGCGGTGAAAGAAGGGCACCAACCGCCTTACAGGGTGGCCACGAGGGCCCAGGGCGCGCCCCTGCCTCATGGCCCCCTCGGGCATCGTCTCGTGTTGATTCTTCTTCCCAAAAATCACATATATTCCAAAAAAAATCTCCGTCAGTTTTTATCCCATTTGGACTCTGTTTGATATGGATTTTCTGCAAAACAAAAAACATGCAACAAACAGGAACTAGCACTGGGCACTGCATCAATATGTTTGTCCCAAAAATAGTATAAAAAGTTGCCAAAAGTATATGAAAGTTGTAGAATATTGGCATGGAACAATCAAAAATTATAGATACGACGGAGATGTATCAGCGTCCCCAAGCTTAATTCCTGCTCGTCCTCGAGTAGGTAAATGATAAAAAAAGATAATTTTGATGTGGAATGCTACCTAGCATAATCTTGATCGTGTAATCTAATCATGGCATGAATATTAAGACACGAGTGATCCAAAGCAATAGTCAATCATTTGACATTAATACAATAATACTTCAAGCATGCTAATAAAGCAATCATGTATTTTCAAAATAACATGGCCAAAGAAAGTTATCCCTACAAAATCATATGGTCTGGCTATGCTCCATCTTCACCACACAAAATATTCAAATCATGCACAACCCCGATGACAAGCCAAGCAATTAGTTCATACTTTTGATGTTCTCAAACCTTTTCAACTTTCACGCAATACATGAGCGTGAGCCATGGACATAGCACTATAGGTGGAATAGAATATGATGATGGAGGTTGTGTGGAGAAGACAAAAAGGAGAAAGTCTCACATCGACGCGGCTAATCAACGGGCTATGGAGATGCCCATCAATTGATGTCAATGTGAGGAGTAGGGATTGCCATGCAACGGATGCACTAAGAGCTATAAGTGTATGAAAGCTCAAACTGGAAACTAAGTGGGTGTGCATCCAACTTGCTTGCTCATGAAGACCTCGGGCATTTGAGGAAGCCCATCATCGGAATATACAAGCCAAGTTCTAAAATGAAAATTCCCACTAGCATATGAAAGTGATAACTCAAGAGACTCTCTATATGAAGAACATGGTGCTACTCTGAAGCACAAGTGTGGTAAAAGGATAGTAACATTGTCCCTTCTCTATTTTCTCTCTTTTTAAATATTTTTTCTCTTTTTTTCTTCTTTTCTTTTTCTTTTTTTGTAGGCTTCTTTGGCCTCTTTTTTTATTTTGGGTTCTTTGGCCTCTTTATTTTTTAAAGTCCAGAGTCTCGTCCTGACTTATGGGGGGATCATAGTTTCCATCATCCTTTCCTCACTGGGGCAATGCTCTAATAATGATGATCATCACACTTTTATTTACTTACAACTCGATGTCTAGAACAAAGTATGACTCTATATGAATGCCTCCGGCGGTGTACCGGGATGTGCAATGATCTAGCGTAGCAATGCCATCAAAAAATGGACAAGCCATGAAAAAATCATGCTAGCTATCTTACGATCATGCAAAGCAATATGACAATGATGCTCAAGTCATCTATATGAACATGATGGAGGTTGCATGGCAATATATCTTGGAATGGCTATGGAAATGCCATAATAGGTAGGTATGGTGGCTGTTTTGAGGAAGATATAAGGAGGCTTCTGTGTGATAGAGCGTATCGTATCACGGGGTTTGGATGCACCGGCAAAGTTTGCACCAACTCTCGAGGTGAGAAAGGGCAATGCATGGTATCGAAGAGGCTAGCAATGATGGAAGGGTGAGAGTGTGTATAATCCATGGACTCAACATTAGTCATAAAGAACTCACATACTTATTGCAAAAATCTATTAGTCATCAAAAAAAGTACTATGTGCATGTTCCTAGGGGGGTAGATTGGTAGGAAAAGACCATCGCTCATCCCCAACTGCCACTCATAAGGAAGACAATCAATAAATACATCATGCTCCAACTTCGTTACATAACTGTTCACCATACGTGCATGCTACGGGAATCACAAACTTCAACACAAGTATTTCTACAATCCACAACTACCCACTAGCATGACTCTAATATCACCATCTTTATATCGTAAAACTATTGCAAGGAATCAAACATATCATATTCAGTGATCTACAAGTTTTATGTAGGATTTTATGACTAACCATGTGAATGACCAGTTCATGTCATCTCTCTAAATAGATATAAGGGAAGCAAGAGAGTTTAATCCTTTCTACAAAAGATATGCCAATGCTCTAACAAATATAAGTGAAGCAAAAGAGCATTCTACCAATGGTGGTTTTCTATGTGAAGAGAAACAGGCAATCCAAACTTCAAATGATATAAGTGAAGCACATGAAGCATTACACAAAGCCATACTCAAAAGATATAAGTGAAGTGCAATGAGCATTCTATAAATAAACCAAGGACTATCTCATACCAGTATGGTGCTTAAAAGAAAAGTGAAAACTAAATGCAAAACATGCTCCAAGATTTGCACATATCACATGAACAAAGCGAATCCGAAAACATACCGATACTTGTTGAAGAAAGATGGGATGCCTTCCTGGGCATCCCCAAGCTTAGACGATTGAGTCTCCTTGAATATTTACTTGGGGTGCCTTGGGAATCCCCAAGCTTTAGCTCTTGCCTCTCCTCCTTCTCCTCACATCCTCGATCCTTGATCTTTGAACACTTCATCCACACAAAACTCAACAGAAAGCTCGGTAAGATCCGTTAGTATAATAAAGCAAATCACTACTATAAGTACTGTTGAAAACCAATTAATATTTTGTTTTTGCACTTTAGCTGCTTTAATATAACTTTTCCATGGCTTAATCCACTGATAGAAATTGATAGTTTCATCAAAACAAGCAAACTATGCATCAAAAACAGAATCTGTCTTAAACAGGGCAGTCTATAATAATCTGAACATTCACCATACCTACGGTACTCCAAAAATTCTGAAATAATTAGGAAAAATAAAAACAAAATATGGAGAGACATTGCAAAAAATTTCAGAACCGTTTGACGTTCCAGTAAAAAATGTAAAATCACGCACTACAGCCAAAGTTTCTGTCTTGCACCGCACAAACCAACAAGCAATGTAAACATCCTAAAGGCAAATCTTGGCACATTATACTTGTTTTTAAACTTTATAAAAGCACACAACAGAAATAAATGACTCTCTAAAACTTCTGGGTTGTCTCCCTGGCAGTGCTTTCTTTAAAGCCATTAAGCTAGGCATATAGTGCGCAAGTAATGGATCCACCCGGATCCCAAGGTATATCAAAGCCAATTTTAATTGGCAATGATTTGTGATTTAGTGAGCACAAAGTAACATATATCATGCAACAACAAAGTCTAACTCTCTTCCTATGCATCATCATGTCATAAAAGAACAATTCACGCACACATAGTAAAGGCCAATGCCTAGTATAAACAGTTTCTTGCAATTTATCTTATTGGAAACATGGAGAGGCAGAGATGTGGTTCCTCTATCATAATAATTGCAAGTAGTAGCAGCAAGCACATGCATATTATATCTATCAAAATCATCATGTGTAGTAGTAAAACACAACCCATCAATATAATCCTTAATAAGGGCAAACTTCTCCGATATAGTGTAGTCGGGAGAATTAAAAAAGATAATAGGACTATCATGTGTGGGTGCAATAGCAACAATTTCATGTTTAACATAGGGAACTATAGCAAGTTCATCTCCATAAGCATAATTCATATTGGCATCTTGCCCACAAGCATAGAAAGCATCATCAAAAAGGGATATTTCAAAAGAATCAATGGGGTCATAACAATCATCATAGCAATCGTCCTTCGGTAAGCATGAAGGGAAATTAAACAATGTATGAGTTGAAGAGTTACTCTCATTAGAAGGTGGGTACGAGTAGCTAATCCTCTCTTCCTCCTTTTGTTCTTCGCTCTCCTCATCATATTTTTCATCCAATGAGCCCACAGTATTTCTCAATATTTCTCAATAAATTCATAAATATCGGAATTGAATTTATAATTATCATAGCAATATTTAAGGATAGCAAAATTTTCAGGCTTGTAAACAGCATCATAAAGATTTTCACACTCTTTAAACAAAGATTCAATTTCATAAGCTCCCATAAAAGCAATGAATTCTTCTATTCATTCCACATCATAGTAATCATATATACCATTAGCATAAGAAGCTAAGGTTTCATTATCATTAAATTCGCATGAAAAGGGAAGGTGTGGAGCCTTCATCCTAAAGCAACAAGTATAATCATATCTCAAGCATAGTTGCTGAGCATACCAATGCAACATGTAAATTTGATCCCATAATAATTTCCCTTTCCGAGTCAAGCGATAATCCCTAAAGTATTCACATTGATCCAACGTGTCTCCCATTACATAATTGAATGGGGTTTTCTCAGGATTATCAAAGTAGTACATAATATCTTTCACATAATGAGCATCGAGGGTTTTAGGAGGTTCTCCGTCTACATGAGTAGTAAGTAAACCTATTTTTTTTGGTATTTCGTGTTCCATATCCATGACTAAAGATAGAGAACAACTTAGAACAGCAAATAAAAACTACTTAGTGATAAAGCAAACAAGCACACACGAGAATATTCACCCCACGCTATAACTCCCCGTCAACAGCGCTAGAAAAAGGTCTTGATAACCCACAAGTATAGGGGATCAATTGTAGCCTCTTTTGATAAGTAAGAGTGTCTAACCCAAATAGGAGCCAAAGGTAGAACAAATATTCCCTCAAGTTCTATCGACCACCGATACAACTCTACACACGCTTAACGTTCGCTTTACCTAGAACAAGTATGAAAATAGAAGTACTTTGTAGGTGTTGTTGGATAGGTTTGCAAGAATATAAAGAGCACGTAAATAAAAACTAGGGGCTTTTTTAGATAAAGAAGCAATAAAGTTAGTATAGCGAGTGTGGAGAAGTGGTGGTAGGAGTTGCGAAATTGTCCCTAAGCAATTGACTATGTTACTAGACTGATAGCAAGTTCTATGTGGGAGAGGCCACTGCTAGCACGTCATCCCTGACTTGGAATTCTATGCACTTATGATTGGAACTATTAGCAAGCATCCGCAACTACTAACGTTCATTAAGGTAAAACCCAACCATAGCATTATGATATATTGGTCCCCCTTCAATCCTGTATGTATCAATTTCTATGCTAGGTTGAAGCTTCTGTCACTCTTGCCCTCCAATACATAGTCATATCAACATACAACTAACCCTATGGTGTGATCCACGCGTGCGCTCATATGATGGGCACCAAAGGATAGGAACATAACCACAAGCAAATTAAACCAATCATAGTAATTCACCAATTACCGATAGGACAACGAAAATCTACTCAGACATCATAGGATGGCAACACATCATTGGATAATAATATGAAGCATAAAGCACCATGTTCAAGTAGAGGGTACATCGGGTTGCGGGAAAGTGGACCGCTGTAGATAGATGGGGGAAGGTGATGAAGATGTTGGTGAAGATGACGGAGGTGTTGGTGTAGATCGCCGTCACATGATGATGGCCCCGGCGGCGTTCGGCGCCACCAGGAGAGAGGGGGAGAGAGAGCCCCCCTTCTTCTTCTTCTTCTTCTTCTTCTTCTTCTTCTTCTTCTTCTTCTTCTTCTTCTTCTTCTTCTTCTTCTTCCTTGACCTTCTCCTTAGATGGGAGAAGGGTTTACCCTTTGGTCCATGGCCTCCATGGCGGCGGAGGGGTGAGAGCCCCTCCGAGATTGGATCTGTCTCTCTGTCTCTCTCTGTTTATGCGCTTTCTGAGTCTGCCCTTTCACCGTTTCTTAAATTCCAGGAGAGCCATAACTCCGATTGGACTGAAATTTTAACACGATCTCTATCCGGATATTGGCTTTCTTGCGGTGAAAGAAGGGCAAGAACTGTCTTACGGGGTGTCCACGAGGGCCTAGGGCGCGCCTGACCCCCTAGGTCGCGCCCCCTGCCTTGCGGCCCCCTCGGGCATCGTCTCCCGTTGATTCTTCTTCCAAAAAATCACATATATTCCAAAAAAATCTCGGTCAGTTTTTATCCCGTTTGGACTCCGTTTGATATGGATTTTCTGCGAAACAAAAAACATGCAACAAACAGGAACTGGCACTGGGCACTGGATCAATATGTTAGTCCCAAAAATAGTATAAAAAGTTGCCAAAATTATATGAAAGTTGTAGAATATTGGCATGGAACAATCAAAAATTATAGAAGACGTATCATAGAAGTTGATGTAGTCTTGAGAACCCACTTAACCAAGACCTTGGGAGCTTCTGCAAATGCATCAATCTCCTCTTGAGGCTTGTCCTTCCCTTTTAGCTTGTGGTCTTGTGGTGGAAGATCATCTTGAGCTTGTGTCCCTTGAAAAGAAGTAGGATCATACTTCTCTTGTTGAGGAACAAACTTCATCTTGGAGTATTGATCTTCTTCCCACTCAACTCCATTGGCATTAATCTTCCGTTCAAAACCAATTCCTTGATTCTTTCAGTGTCTTCCTTGCTTGCGTACAATTTCCTCAAATTGCTTACCTCCGGCAAGGCTCTTGTAAACACCTTTCTCTATAATTCCCTTCAATAAGCTATTTTCTTGCTCAAGTGTAACTTGGCTAAGAGAATCATTAGTGGAATCAAGAGAACTACTAGAAGCAACAACATTGGATTTAGCATGATTATTGTTACTACTAGATGAAGAATATTTCTTACTTTTGTTGCTAGATTTAACTTGTGGCATGTAAGTAGACAAGAGTAAACGCTTGGCAATGTAAGAACTTTTCTTGCGAAGATCATCATTGATTTCTTTTAAGAACCCATGCTATTGCTCAAGGTTGAGCTTTTCAAAGCGTAACTTTTCATGAGTCTTTAAAAGCTCTCGATGATTTTCCAAGGTAGTTTCATGAGCTAACTTAAGAGTGTTTAGTTGTTTAGTTAGACGCTCAATCTCCTTCTTATCATCATCATTCGTTTTATCTTGATTAGCATGATTAATAGCAAGTGAATCATAGTTTTCATCACTATTGAAATCAACATACTCGGGGTGTGATACCTTTGGGCCTTTAGCCATGAAGCATCTTCCAATTCCTTCATTTGGTGACTCGCATATGTCGTAGGAGTTGGCTGACACAAGTGCTAGACCGGCAACACCTTCATCTTGAGTATATTCAGAGTCGGAGTGATAACTTCTCTCGAAGTTATTGTCGGAGTCAGAGCCGGATACTCATTCACCAACATGAGCTTGATGTCTTCGTTTTGTATAGCTCCTTGATGATTTGTCCTTCCTTCCCGAATCCTTGCTTCTCCGTGACGTTCTTCGTTCATAATGGTCATCTCTACTCATTCTCTCTCTTAGTGGTGATTCTTCTATTCTACTCCCCTTTTAGGTGATTCTTCTCTTCCTTTGTAGGGAGCCATACACTCATTGGAATAGTGTCTGGTCTTCCATAATTGTAGCAATTTCGTTCATGACTCGAAGATCTTTTGTCATTGTAGGACCTTGACTTGGAACTTCTTTCCTTGCTTCTACTCTTTTAGAACTTGTTGAAGTTCTTCACCATTAGGCTCAATTCTTCATTGAAGGCTTGTTTCTCACTTGATGATGTAGGAGCATCACATGAGGCTTTGTACGCACCACTTGACTTGTTGTGAAGCTCTTCCTTATCCTTGAGTGACATCTCATGAGCAACAATTCTTCCAATGACTTCCGTAGGCTTGAGATCTTTGTAATTGGGCATCATTTGGATCAATGTGCACATGGTATCATATTTTCCATCCAAGGCTCTTAGGATCTTCTTGATGATGAATCTATCGGTCATCTCTTCACTTCCTAAGCCGGCAATCTCATTTGTGATGAGAGCAAGCCTAGAGTACATTTCAGTGACACCTTCATCATCCTTCATTTTGAACTTGTCAAGTTGACTTTGAAGCACATCCAATTTGGATTCCTTGACGGAGTCAGTACCCTCGTGCATATCAATAAAAGTATCCCAAATTTCCTTTGCATTCTCAAGACGGCTGATTTTGTTGAATTCTTCAGGGCACAATCTGTTGAAGAGGATATCGCAAGCTTGAGCATTGTATTGCAGCATCTTCAACTCTTCCGTGATAGCTTCACGGTTTGGTTCTCTCCCATCAAAGAATTCACCTTGCAAGCCAATACACACAATAGCCCAAACGGCGGGGTTATGTACAAGAATATGTATTTTCATCTTATGCTTCCAACTAGCAAAATTAGTACCATCAAAGTAAGGACCTCTACGGTGGTAATTTCCCTCGCTAGACGCCATACTCTCCTAGGTTGTGAAACCAAGGCTATGATCACCAAAGCTATGGAAATCAAGGCAAATGGATACCAAAGCTCTGATACCACTTGTAGGATCGAAAGTATGTCTAGAGGGGGGTGATTAGACTACTTGACCAAATAAAAATCTAGCCTTTTCCCAATTTTAAGTCTTGGTAGATTTTAGCAACTTAGCACTAGTCAAGCAATCAACCTACACATGCAAGTCTAATAGTATAGCAGCGGAATGTAAAACATTGTACATGAAGCTAAGGGGAGGAATTTGGAGGGAGCAAACACAATGTAGACACAGATATTTTTGGCGTGGTTCCAATAGGTGGTTCTATCGTACATCCACGTTGGTGGAGACTTCAACCCATGAAGGGTAATGGTTGCACGAGTCCACGGAGGGTTCCACCCATGAAGGGTCCACGAAGAAGCAACCTTGTCTATCCCACCATGGCCATCGCCCACGAAGGACTTGCCTCACTAGGGTAGATCTTCATGAAGTAGGCGATCTCCTTGCTCGTACAAACTCCTTTGTTCAACTCCACAATCATGACGGAGGCTCCCAAGTAACACCTAACCAATCTAGGAGATACCACTCTCCAAAAGGTAATAGACGGTGTATTGATGATGAACTCCTTGCTCTTGTGCTTCAAATGATAGTCCCCCCAACACTCAACTCTCTCTCACTGATTTGGATTTGGTGGAAAGATGATTTGAGTGGAAAGCAACTTGGAGAAGGCTAGAGATCAAGATTCATATGGTTGGAATGGAATATCTTGGTCTCAACACATGAGTAGGTGGTTTTCTCTCAGAAAATGAATGTTGGAAGTGTAGGCATGTTCTGATGGCTCTCTCCATGAATGAAGAGTGGCTGGAGGGGTATATATAGCCTCCACACAAAATCTAACCATTACACACAAATCATCAAACTCGATGGGACCGAATCATGAAACTTGGTCAGACCGATTTAGTTCCAAATGTGAACATTAGGATTTTCGGTGGGACCGACATGTTAACTCGGTGGGACCGATTTCATTAGGGTTAGGGCATAACATAATCTTGGTGAGACCGATTACACAAACTTGGTGGGACTGATTTTGGTAATAAGCTAACCAGTGAGTTTGTCAGGCAAACTCGGTGGGACCGATTCGCTCATCTCGGTGAGACTGAAACGTTATGAAGGGGAAAAGGAGAGTTTGCATTGCGAACTCGGTGGGACCAATCGCTCATCTCGGTTGGACCGAAACGTTACGAAGGGAAACAGAGAGTTTGCATTCCCATCTCGGTGAGACCGAGATCCCTATTGGTGAGAGCGAAGTGACTAGGGTTTGTGGAAGTGGCTATGTCAAATGAACTCGGTGGCGCTGGATAGAAAGTTTTGGTGGGGCCGAGTTTGACTTTTGGTTTGGGCCATATGTGGATATGAGAAAGTAGTTGAGGGTTTTCGAAGCATATCACTAAGCATTTTGAGCAAGCAACCCATTAAGCAACACCTCATCCCCTTTTAATAGTATTGGCTTTTCCTATGGACTCAATGTGATCTTGGATCACTAAAGTAAAATGTGGAGTCATGAGCTTTAGAGCTTGAGCCAATCTTTTGTCCTTAGCATTTTGAGGTGTCCACATTTCTAATCCATGCCATGCCAATCATTGAGGTTTCCTGAAATATTTATCTTGAAATAGCATTATCTCAATGAGCTATATGTTGTTAATAATCACCAAAACCACCCAGGGATAGTTGCACTTTCAAAGGCATAGAGCGGTGGGAGGGCGTTGGATTTTATAAAGCGCGCCGGACGCCACGCGCCAAAACTACCGCGCGCCCGGACGCTTTTTCCCGCGCGCGTGATCCTTTCCCGACGTCCCTGCTATCTCTACTCTCTTCTCTACTATTATATTTATTTAATATTTAATATTTATCTCTACTTCTCTACTTTTCTTAAAAAACAGAGTTGGTGATGATGGTGTGCCTGCCATCCTGCAATATAGGCCGTGCGATTTATATCCGATGGATAGGAAGGAAACTATGGCAATTTTGGAGAAAGATACCCACACCCTCTCCAGATTTGCAAATAAGGCCTTCCCTCGTTCATCCTTTTCTCCCACAAGATAAACTACTCATACAAATGCATCTTGATGTTCCATGCAACGCATGGGCATCTTGCTAGTTCTAAAAAAGTTTCCATCATTTTCCACACTACTGGTTGCAGATGAAGAACCTACCCAAGCACAACGTGATACAGGAGTGGCGCACAATTACAAGCTGATATTCTGTTGGACAATGGAAGCTATAACCAATTACTTTTACGCGAACAATAGCAACCAGGAAATTTGAAGGGTAGGTATGAAAAAAATTGGAACTGGACATGTACTGCTAAGTGATTCAATACACACATTACCAATAGAGGAGGAGAACGATGGTCGGGGTGGCCTGTGTGCATCATGGTCGTCAACGGGAGTCAGTTCATTGTCCTCGATGGTGGTGCTTCTGCGCTTGGCATCGGCTTCTGGGAAGCAAATCCGAGACCATGGAAGACGGTGCCGGGGAAGAGGCTCCATGTACGACGACAATGGTAGACCGGCTCGAGTGCGGCATACGAGGTCGTCAATGAGGCAGATGCACTGCGGTGGACGAGTGCGCCGATGTAGAAGGGGAGGAGCACGAAGGCTGTGGTGCCGTGGAGAAGTATATTTTGCGCTGGGGATAGAAAATGGGGAGTATTCAGGTGTACTACTCTGGGTGCCGGGGTGGGGTTGGCTGGGTAGGGTGAACCCGAAGTTACAAAAACAGCCCCCTACCAAGCGTCATCCGTAGGCCTATTCCGAAGGCTATGATGGTAACTTCGCAGTGCTCGAATCAGGGTCGCGGGAGATTTTTCCCGCCACCTCAAAATTTTGTGACACTAAACTCTCTGTGTGGCGTGTTGGGTGATTGGGCTAAGCAACCAGCGAGTAGTACTAGTAGTTAGTAGTACTAGTAACTACTAATACTCCCTCCATTTTTATTAACTCTGCATATTAGGTTTGACCAAAGTCAAACTTCCTAAAGTTTGACCAAGTTTATAGAAAAATATAAACATTTACCATAACTAATATGTATGATGTGAAAGTATATTCAATAATGAAACTAATGGTATTTATTTGTTATTATATATGTTAATATTTTTTGTTATAAACTTTCTGAGACTTTACAAAACTTGACTTTGACCAATGCTAATACGCGGACTTAAATAAAAACGGAGGGAGTACACATTTGTTTTCTTAGTTTGTAGTGAATTAATCATTTGTCGTGATTGTGAAATAAATATATTAGGCTACTGACTTCGAATCTAATGGTCTATACAATTCAGTAGTTACAATCATTGTTGATTCGAAGATGTATACAAGGTCTATAGTACTTCACAATATGCTCAAACTCACATAATCCCAGTCAAATGAGAATCTAAATGCATTTCATAGTTATTATTTTGTAGGATGCAACAAAACCAACCATAACTCTACATCATCCATTATAAAAGCAACATTTTGAACACATCCCAATGTGTGAGTGAAACGTGTAGAGAGAGCTTGCAAAGATGGAGCAGATAGGGCAGGAAAGATTGTATGTATGTGGACAAGAGAGTAGGAGACAAACCTAACAAGAGAGAGAGAGAGGGAGAGAGAGAGAGTGAGAGGAAGAAGTTACATCTGTGGGAAATACGGAGACATGTAATATACGTGAGATGCATGTGCATCCATATTCTGCACACGTGGAAGGAGAAGAGACAACATGTTTGATGAAAGAGCTGGAAAAACATGGACGAGAGGGGAAGGATCTCGTGGGTTGAGGGATTGATAATTTTGTGCGGGAGAGAGAGGGATTGGTAATTTTGTGCGGGAGAGGGGGGGAGGAGTCAGCCATCGTCACATCATCCTGCATCCAAATGGCCCCGCATTCTCTAGTGCAGTGTGGTCGCTGTCTTTGATCTCCTCGATTCCCTCTTTGAAGATTGAGGTGTTGTGCATGCTGGGGTGCAGAGAAGCACAAGCGAGAGTGGTCGCCATATAACCTTGGATGGGGATGAAATGTGTGCTCAGGGGAGGGGGAGTGTGTGTGCGGTTTGTGTGTGTGTGTGTGTGTGTCAGATATTGAGAGAAATAAAACATATGGAGAGAAATGTGTGTGTATGTGACGGAAAGCTACATGCTAAATAGGTTTTTCATGAAGAGATTGTGCATGCGAGATAGAGAGCGATATGCGGGCCTTGAGGTGGGCAGGGGCCGGGTGAGGGTGTCAAAACGTGTGCGTTGATGCATGTGTTACATCCGATCGTGCGAGGGACGGACGAATCAAGAGAGATAGTTGTTGTGTTACGGATGCTCCTCTCTCTCTCACACACACACAAGTACAAATAGAAGACCATTCTCTCATGTATACACAACGTATCGGCATCTGTCTATGTCTCACTCATGCATGATCATTTGCACATTCACACCTCTCTATGTCTATATCACACGCACACCATCTCCACATTGCCCTTCCGCCACAACACACATATGGACACATACACACATTTTCTCTCACTCACACACACAAAATCAGTATTGAAAAAAACTAGGGCGCACCTAAAACGTCCAAATCCAAATAAACACGAACTTGAGCTAAATTCAAATATATGGAAATATTGTAGCATTAAGAACTTTTCCAGGAAAAAAAGTTGAGTAATATTCGGGGATTTTTTTCACACACACAAAAAGTTTCGGTGGATGTCCTTCAAGCGCGACACGGCGACACACCGTTCGATCGACCGCGCGGCCGCAGTTCACGCGCTTGCACAGAATTCCACATCATGGTTGTGGTAACTAATATAAGCGCTGCCTCAGTCTAATGTTTACGCGTACTAGTACGGTTTTCTTTTAAGTTTGACCAACCCTATATAAAACTAAACTAAGCTCCATATGCACACTCATCAATATGCCGCCGCCGCCATTGCGCATGCCGGCGCCCACCTGCTCCGGCCAACCATTTCTTGCCCATCACCATCGTGTCACCGCCATCCCTATGCCATGAAGCCGAAGGCTCGCCCGCTCACGTCGTCTGCAGTCCCTCCTCGCGATGCCGCCGCGCTGCCAAGCACACGAGCAGCTGGTGGAGCGGCGTCTATGCACGCAGCGTACGAAGAGGAGGACGAGCGCGTGCTCCAGCATGTCGGCAAGGAGGAACTAGCGTGTCATTGTCGTCTCCGCCCATGCGAAGGAGGCGTGCATGGTGGCTGTCGCAGCGGAATCCAGTCGCGCCCGCGTTGAGCCCACAAACCGGGTGCGGACGCGGAATCTACCTTCGAGACCTTGAATTCCATGTGGATCCTGCAATCTGAAGGAGAAATTTGGGTCAGCCGGCTCTTGTGAGCTGTTGGATGCAACATGGATGGCTAGAAGGGCTTCTTCAACCTTCGAAATTGATGCACTGTTCATCTTCTCAGCCCGCCACATGCCTAACCGCCTGCCGCCGCCGCCCCGCCCTTCCCTGAACCGCCTGCCACCGCCATGCTCCCCCACCCCCGCTATCCGTTTAACCCCGGGCACGATCCATTTTTTCCGGCGAACTGCATTCCACACCCAACACTCATAAGATAGATCATGGGCACTCTGCCGCCCTAATATAGATACTGGGGTAGCTTCTCTATCGTCTTCTTCCTTCGCTCCGTCGAACTTCTTTCACAAATCGACTGACCCAAATTATACTACTAGTACGAACGTACTATTAAGTACAATAGGAACACGAAGATACGAGCAGTAGTACTAACTGCAAGAAGAATAGTTGTAAGACATAGTACTAGTACTACTGGACGTACTAAAGAGTTCAAATAACGAGAAAGAACATAAAGTTCAAATAACGAGAAAGAAAACATAGTTCTGCTGGGGGCTCAGCACAACACACCCTTGAAATAAAACTAAGCAACTAGTCCGCTTGACACTGCAGTAGAACCAACATGAGCGACGACACTGCCACCTTACTCGGAGTCCGAGTCCACATCCTCGACTTCGTCCTTGTCCCTCTCCCTCTTCCTCTTCTTCTTCACTGACGCTTCTTTGCTTGAACCGGACACTGGGCTCTTCTTCTTCATCCAACCCTTATAGATATTTAAACAAAGGTAGGCATCCATTGCTGCGTACGAGATGTGATCTTCATCTATTGTCTTTGACTCCCATGCATGATGAAACTCGTGGTGAGGTTTCTTCAGTTTAGCGTACGAAGGATCAATCATGGCTACTTCCAAGGTCAGCATTGAAGGCTGGGAGGAGGAAACCAGGCTTGCCTTCTGGAGATCGAAGGGCTGGCCTACAACGAGGCCTATCCGACCTAGGACATCCCTGTTGTTCCTAAAGTCTATAGCAGTGAATTTCACTCTTTTGTCCTTGAGGAAGTTCTTAAAATCCTGGCACTCAACGTCGGCATGGCATATGCGGTAGACCAAGCAAACGTTATGTACGCAAACCAGGATCACGACAGGCTTCTTCTTCTGTGTCTCCTTTAGAATCTTCTCGCTTTCCATGACTGTGGTGTACTCAACATCTCGCCCAGCAACCCACTCATCTTTGAACTATTGAACATGCGTAGGAAGCGAGCAAGGCATGCTTTCACCGCGACGGATCCACGGGTGTAGATGACGATGAACTCATCACCGGTGATAGCTCTAACCTGGTACTCAGCAGCGACCATGGATATTTGGGAGGACATGGATTTTGGAGGAGGGTTAGGAGAAGTTGAACTGGTGTAATGTGGAAGGATGGGATGACTGGGAGCCAACTATTGTAAGGTAGAAGACGGGGACGAGTAGGGCGTGCAAATGTCATTGGGTTGTTAGCTTGCCCTGTGGATAAACGGCTGCAAGCCCCCAAAGAGTTCTCGAGTACTATGCAGGACCCACTAGATGTCATGTCTACTAGACCCATATCGTAGGCCTAACGATATACCTTCCGCCTGTTCGCACGCCATGCCGGTGCGTGGATGTAACTTCAGTTAATTCCGTCAACCGTCGCGCCTCCAACGACCTTCGCCTTCCTCGCGCGGTCGCACCCTTTGAGACTTCGACCGGCTATAAATGAGCAACTTTTTGCCTACTCCGCATGCATGATACTCCCTCTGGTCCTTTTTACTTCCGTCAACCGTCTGCAAAGTTTTTGACCAAGTTTATACTAAAAATATCAATATCTACAATACTGATTATAATGAGTATAAAAACTATGTTTTATAATGAGTATAAAAATATTGATTTGACATTGTGAATGTTGATGTACATTTTTCTATAAGTTTGGTCAAAGTAGAGGTACATTGACTTCAGACAAAACTTAAATGCACAATGCAGACTAGTTCCTCCATCCAGGTGCATGCCATGTCCTATCTAGTCATCACAACAAGGTTAGTTATTAGAGTACTACTACCTCCCTTCTAGTTTAAAGGGCTCGATTCAAAAATTTCACCTACTCTTACCAAGATAGAGGTGGTGGAATAGTTTTTGTAGTGGTTTCTAGAGTCTGGACTCCATCTTCAGGAACCTTCGACGCTGCCGGCAAGAATGCAAGGGGATGAACCAGAAAGGAAATGAGGCTGGAATGAGTAGTTCCATATTTATACAGTGGCAGAGGTGGGTAAATATTTGCTATACCTCTAGTGGCAAGGCCATGTCTATGCACACACATCTCAGCCGTTGGTTCCAAGTAGATTGAACGGCTCACATTGTCCAGAGGCAGATGATACGTCTCCAACGTATCTATAATTTTTGATTGCTCCATGCTATATTATCTATTGTTTTGGACTATATTGGGCTTTATTTTCCACTTTTATATTATTTTTGGGACTAACCTATTAACCGGAGGCCCAGCCTAGAATTGCTGTTTTTTTGCCTGTTTTAGGGTTTCGAAGAAAAGGAATATCAAACGGAGTTCAAATGGAATGAAACCTTTGGGAACGTGATTTTCTCACCGAATACAAATCAAGAGACTTGGACCCTACGTCAAGCCAACTAACAGGAGGTCACGAGGTAGGGGGGCGCGCCCTAACCCCCCCCCCCCCCAGGCACGCCCCCACCCTTGTGGGCCCCCTGTTGCTCCACCGACGTACTTCTTCCTCCTATATATACCTACGTACCCCCAAATGATCAGATATGGAGCAAAAACCCTAATTCCACCACCGTAACTTTCTGTATCCACGAGATCCCATCTTGGGGCCTGTTCCGGAGCTCCGCTGGAGGGGGCATCGATCACGGAGGGCTTCTACATCATCATCCAAGCCTCTCTGATGAAGTGTGAGTAGTTTACTTCAGACCTACGGGTCCATAGTTAGTAGCTAGATGGCTTCTTCTCTCTTTTTTGATCTCAATACAATGTTCTCCCCCTCTCTTGTGGAGATCTATTCGATGTAATCTTCTTTTTGCGGTGTGTTTGTTGAGGCCGATGAATTGTGGGTTTATGATCAAGTCTATCTGTGAATAATATTTGAATCTTCTCTGAATTCTTTTATGTATGATTGGTTATCTTTGCAAGTCTCTTCGAATTATCAGTTTGGTTTGGCCTACTAGATTGGTTGTTCTTGCCATGGGAGAAGTGCTTAGCTTTGGGTTCGATCTTGCGGTGTCCTTTCCCAGTGACAGAAGGGGCAGCAAGGCACGTATTGTATCGTTGCCATCGAGGATAACAAGATGGGGTTTTTATCATATTGCATGAAACTATCCCTCTACATCATGTCATCTTGCTTAAGGCGTTACTCTATTTTTAACTTAATACTCTAGATGCATGCTGGATAGCGGTCGATGAGTGGAGTAATAGTAGTAGATGCAGAATCGTTTCGGTCTACTTGTCTCGGATGTGATGCCTATATACATGATCATACCTAGATATTCTCATAACTATGCTCAATTCTGTCAATTGCTCAACAGTAATTTGTTCACCCACCATAGAATACTTATGTTCTTGAGAGAAGCCACTAGTGAAACCTATGGCCTCGGGTCTCTTTCTCATCATATTAATCTCCATCACTTTATTATTACTTTGCTTTTACTTTTTACTTTGCATCTCTATATCAAAAATACCAAAAATATTATTTATCTTCTCTATCAGATCTCACTTTCGTAAGTGACCGTGAAGGGATTGACAACCCCTAAGCGCGTTGGTTGCGTTGAGCTATTGTTTTTGTGTAGGTACAAGGGACTTGAGCGTAGCATCCTACTGGATTGATACCTTGGTTCTCAAAACTGAGGGAAATACTTATGCTACTTTGCTGCATCATCCTCTCCTCTTCGGGGAAATCCAACGCAGTGCTCAAGAGGTAGCAAGAAGAATTTCGAGCGCCATTGCCGGGGAGTCTGCGCAAAAGTCAACATACCAAGTACCCATCACAATCCCTATCTCACGCATTACATTATTTGCCATTTGCCTCTCGTTTTCCTCTCCCCACTTCACCCTTGCCGTTTTATTCGCCCTCTCTCTCTATCCTCCCTCTCTATTTGCCTCTTTTGCCCGTCTGTTTGCCCGTGTGTTGGATTTCTTGTTTGTCGCTATGGCTCAAGATAATACTAAATTGTGTGACTTCACCAATACCAACAATAATGATTTCCTTAGCACTCTGATTACTCCTCTTACCGATGCTGAATCTTGTAAAATTAATACTGCTTTGCTGAATCTTGTCATGAAAGATTCGTTCTCCGGGCTTCCTAGTGAAGATGCCGCTACCCATCTTAATAGGTTCGTTGATTTGTGTGACATGCAAAAGAAGAAAGATGTCGATAATGATATTGTTAAATTGAAGCTATTTCCTTTTTCGCTTAGAGATCGTGCTAAAGCTTGGTTTTCCTCTTTGCCTAAAAATAGTATTGATTCATGGAACAAGTGCAAAGATGCTTTTATCTCTAAGTATTTTCCTCCCGCTAAGATCATCTCTCTTAGAAACAATATTATGAATTTTAAGTAACTTGATCATTAACATGTTGCACAAGCTTGGGAGAGAATGAAATTAATGATACATAATTGCCCTACTCATGGTTTGAATTTGTGGATGATTATACAAAAAATTTATGCCGGATTGAATTTTGCTTCTAGAAATCTTTTAGATTCGGCTGCGGGAGGCACTTTTATGGAAATCACTTTAGGAGATGCTACTAAACTCCTAGATAATATTATGGTTAATTATTCTCAATGGCACACTGAAAGATCCACTAATAAAAAAGTGCATGCGATAGAAGAAATTAATGTTTTGAGTGGAAAGATGGATGAACTTATGAAATTATTTGCTACTAAGAGTGCTTCATATGATCCTAATGATATGCCTTTGTCTACTTTGATTGAGAATAATAATGAATCTATTGATGTGAATTTTGTTGGTAGGAACAATTTTGGTAACAACGCGTATAGAGGAAATTTCAATCCTAGGCCTTATCCTAGTAATCCCTCTAATAATTATGGTAATTCCTACAACAATTCTTATGGAAATTATAACAAGATGCCCTCTGATTTTGATTCTAATATTAAAGAATTTATTACTTTGCAAAAGAATTTTAATGCTATGATTGAAGAAAAATTGCTTAAGATTGATGATTTGGCTAGGAACGTTGATAGAATTGCTCTTGATGTTGATTCTTTGAAACTTAAATCTATTCCACCTAAGCATGATATCAATGAGTCTCTCAAAGCCATGAGAATTTCCATTGATGAGTGCAAAGAAAGAACCGCTAGGATGCGTGCAAAGAAAGATGCCTTTATAAAAGCGTGTTCTTCTAGTTCCTATGAAAATAATGATGAAGGTCTAAAAGTTATTGATGTGTCCCCTATTAAATCTTTGTTTTGCAATATGAATCTTGATAATGATGGGACTGAATATAATCCACCTTTACCTGAAGGCGTTCTAAGAATTCTGAATCTTTTGATCTTGCTGCTAAATTTGATAAAAGTGGGATTGAAGAAATTAAAACCCTAGATGTTGCTAAACCCACTATTATGGATTTCAAGGAATTTAACTATGAAAATTGCTCTTTGATTGATTGTGTTTCCTTGTTGCAATCCGTGCTAAATTCTCCTCATGCTTATAGTCAAAATAAAGCGTTTACTAAACATATTGTTGATGCCTTGATGCAATCTTATGAAGAAAAGCTTGAATTGGAAGTTTCTATCCCTAGAAAACTTTATGATGAGTGGGAACCAACTATTAAAATTAAAATTAAAAATCATGAGTTTTATGCTTTGTGTGATTTTGGTGCTAGTGTCTCTACTATTCCCAAAACTTTGTGTGATTTGCTAGATTTCCGTGATTTTGATGATTGCTCTCTAAACTTGCATCTTGCGGATTCCACTATTAAGAAACCTATGGGAAGAATTAATGATTTTCTTATTGTTGCAAATAGGAATTATGTGCCCGTAGATTTTATCGTTCTTGATATAGATTGCAATCCTTCTTGTCCTATTATTCTTGGTAGACCTTTCCTTAGAATGGTTGGTGCAATTATTGATATGAAGGGAGTATTAGATTTAAATTTCCATTAAAAAAGGGCATGGAACACTTCCCTATAAAGAAAATAAAATTTCCATATGAATCTATTATGAGAGCCACTTATGGATTGCCTACCAAAGATGGCAATACCTAGATCTATTCTTGCTTGTTATGCCTAGCTAGGGGCGTTAAACGATAGCGCTTGTTGGGAGGCAACCCAATTTTATTTTTATTCCTTACTTTTTGCTCCTGTTTAGTAATAAATAAATTATCTAGCCTCTGTTTTGGTTGTGTTTTTTTGTGTTTAATTACTGTTTGTGCCAAGTAGAACCGTTGGGAAGACTTGGGGAAAGTCTTGTTGAACTTGCTGTAAAAAACAGAAACTTTAGCGCTCACGAGAACAGCTATCATTTTTATTTGAAAAGAGATATTTAGTTAATTCTTTTTGAATATGATTAATAGATAAATTCTTCACGTCCAAAAATTTATTTTAGAATTTTAGGAGTTCCAGATCTTGCACTAGCTACAGATTACTACAGACTGTTCTGTTTTTGACAGATTCTGTTTTTGTGTGTTGTTTGCTTATTTTGATGAATCTATGGCTAGTAAAATAGTTTATAATCCATAGAGAAGTTATAATACAGTAGGTATAACACCATTATAAATAAAGAATGAGTTCATTACAGTACGTTAAAGTGGTCTTTTGTTTTCTTTCACTAACGGAGCTCACGAGATTTTCTACTTTGAGTTTTGTGTTGTGAAGTTTTCAAGTTTTGGGTAAAGATTTGATGGATTATGGAACAAGGAGTGGCAAGAGCCTAAGCTTGGGGATGCCCATGGCACCCCCAAGATAATCTAAGGACACCTAAAAGCCAAAGCTTGGGGATGCCCTGGAAGGCATCGCCTCTTTCGTCTACTTCTATCGGTAACTTTACTTGGAGCTATATTTTTATTTAGCACATGATATGTGTTTTGCTTGGAGCGTCTTTTATGATTTGAGTCTTTGCTTGTTAGTCTACCACAATCATCCTTGCAGTACACACTTTTTAAGAGAGCCATACATAATTTGGAATTTGATAGAATACTCTATGTGCTTCACTTATATCTTTTGAGCTTTATAGTTTTGCTCTAGTGCTTCACTTATATATTTTAGAGCACGGTGGTGGATTTGTTTTATAGAAACTATTGATCTCTCATGCTTCACTTAGATTATTTTGAGAGTCTTAATAGCATGGTAATTTGCTTAATAATAATATGCTTGGTATTCAAGATTTGTAGAACTTTCTTTTGAGTGCGTTGAATACTAAGAAAAGATTGATGCTTGATAATTGTTTTGAGATATGAAGATGGTGATATTAGATTCATGCTAGTTGAGTAGTTGTGAATTTGAGAAATGCTTGTGTGAAAGTTTGTGATTCCCGTAGCATGCACGTGTGGTGAACCGTTATGTGATGAAGTCGGAGCATGATTTATTGATTGATTGTCTTCCTGATGAGTGGCGGTCGGGGACGAGCGATGGTCTTTTCCTACCAATCTATCCCCCTAGGAGCATGCGTGTAATACTTTGCTTTGATAACTTCTAGATTTTTGCAATAAGTATATGAGTTCTTTATGACTAATGTTGAGTCCATGGATTATACGCACTTTCCTTCCTTCCACCATTGCTAGCCTCTCTAATACTGTGCACCTTTCGCCGGTATCATACACCCACCATATACCTTCCTCAAAACAGCCACCATACCTACCTATCATGGCATTTCCATAGCCATTCTGAGATATATTGCCATGCAACTTTCCACCATTCCTATGACACGCTCCATCATTGTCATATTGCTAGCATGATCATGTAGTTGACATTGTATTTGTGGCTAAGCCACCATTCATAATTCTTTCATACATGTCACTCTTGATTCATTGCATATCCTGGTACACCGCCGGAGGCATTCATATAGAGTCATACCTTGTTCTAAGAATTGATTTGTAATTGTTGAGTTGTAAGAAAAATAAAAAGTTTGATGATCATAATTTTTAGAGCATTGTCCCAAGTGAGGAAAGGATGATGGAGACTATGATTCCCCCACAAGTCGGGATGAGACTCCGGACGAAAAAAGAGGCCATAAAAAAGGCCCAAACAAAAAAATGAGAGAAAAAGAGAGAAGGGACAATGTTACTATCCTTTTACCACACTTGTGCTTCAAAGTAGCACCATGATCTTCATGATAGAGAGTCTCTCATTTTGTCACTTTCATATACTAGTGGGAATTTTTCATTATAGAACTTGGCTTGTATATTCCAATGATGGGCTTCCTCAAAATGCCCTAGGTCTTCGTGAGCAAGCAAGTTGGATGCACACCCACTTAGTTTCTTTTGTTGAGCTTTCATATACTTATAGCTCTAGTGCATCCGTTGCATGGCAATCCCTACTCACTCACATTGATATCTATTGATGGGCATCTCCATAGCCCGTTGATACGCCTAGTTGATGTGAGACTATCTTCCCCTCTTTTTGTCTTCTCCACAACCACCATTCTATTCCACATATAGTGCTATATCCATGGCTCACGCTCATGTATTGCGTGAAGATCGAAAAAGTTTTGAAAATGTCAAAAGTATGAAACAATTTCTTGACTTGTCATCGGGGTTGTGCATGATTTAAATACTTTGTGTGGTGAAGATAGAGCATAGCCAGACTATATGATTTTGTAGGGATAGCTTTCTTTGGCCATGTTATTTTGAGAAGACACAATTGCTTTGTTCGTATGCTTGAAGTATTATTATTTTTATGTCAACATGAACTTTTGTCTTGAATCTTTTGGATCTTAATATTCATACCACAATTAAGAAGATTTACATTGAAATTATGCCAAGTAGCACTCCGCATCAAAAATTCTCTTTTTATCATTTACCTACTCGAGGACGAGCAGGAATTAAGCTTGGGGATGCTTGATACGTCTCCAACGTATCTATATTTTTTGATTGCTCCATGCTATATTATCTACTGTTTTGGACTATATTGGGCTTTATTTTCCACTTCTATATTATTTTTGGGACTAACCTATTAACCTGAGGCCCAGCCCAGAATTGTTGTTTTTTGCCTGTTTTAGGGTTTCGAAGAAAAGGAATATCAAATGGAGTCCAAACAGAATGAAACCTTCGGGAACGTGATTTTCTCACCGAATACAACTCAGGAGACTTGGACCCTACGTCAAGCCAACTAACAGGAGGTCACGAGGTAGGGGGGTGCGCCCTACCCCCCCAGGCGCGCCCCCACCCTTGTGGGCCCCCTGTTGCTCCACCGACGTACTTCTTCCTCCTATGTATACCTACGTACCCCCAAACGATCAGATACTGAGCAAAAACCCTAATTCCACCGCCGTAACTTTCTGTATCCACGAGATCCCATTGTGGGGCCTGTTCTGGAGCTTCGTCGGAGGGGGCATCGATCATGGAGGGCTTCTATATCATCATCCAAGCCTCTCCGATGAAGTGTGAGTAATTTACTTCAGACCTACGGGTCCATAGTTAGTAGCTACATGGCTTCTTCTCTCTTTTTGGATCTCAATACAATGTTCTCCCCCTCTCTTGTGGAGATCTATTCGATGTAATCTTCTTTTTGCGGTGTGTTTGTTGAGACCGATGAATTGTGGGTTTATGATCAAGTCTATCTATGAATAATATTTGAATCTTCTCTGAATTCTTTTATGTATGATTGGTTATCTTTGAAAGTCTCTTGGAATTATCAGTTTGGTTTGGCCTACTAGATCGGTTGTTCTTGCCATGGGAGAAGTGCTTGGCGTTGGGTTCGATCTTGCGGTGTCCTTTCCCAGTGACAGAAGGGGTAGCAAGGCACGTATTGTATCGTTGCCATCAAGGATAACAAGATGGGGTTTTTATCATATTGCATGAAACTATCCCTCTACATCATGTCATCTCGCTTAAGGCGTTACTCTGTTTTTAACTTAATACTCTAGATGCATGCTGGATAGCGGTCGGTGAGTGGGGTAATAGTAGTAGATGCAGAATCGTTTCGGTCTACTTGTCTCGGACGTGATGCCTATATACATGATCATACCTAGATATTCTCATAACTATGCTCAATTCTGTCAATTGCTCAACAATAATTTTTTCACTCACCGTAGAATACTTATGTTCTTGAGAGAAGCCACTAGTGAAACCTATGGACCCCGGGTCTCTTTCTCATCATATTAATCTCCATCACTTTATTATTGCTTTGCTTTTACTTTGCATTTTACTTTTTACTTTGCATCTCTATATCAAAAATACCAAAATATTATTTATCTTCTCTATCAGATCTCACTTTCATAAGTGACCGTGAAGGGATTGACAACCCCTAAGCGCGTTGGATGCATTGAGCTATTGTTTTTGTGTAGGTACAAGGGACTTGAGCGTAGCCTCCTACTGGATTGATACCTTGGTTCTCAAAAACTGAGGGAAATACTTACGCTACTTTGCTGCATCATCCTCTCCTCTTCGGGGAAATCCAACGCAGTGCTCAAGAGGTAGCAGCAGACATACCATCACCACCAACTGAGATTTTTATAGGAGTGGTCATGCATGCATGTGATTTAATTAATGCATCGGTTTACACAAATTTTTGAGAAAAACGAGAGTACTAATTAAGTACTTTTGCAAACTATGGAATTAATTCCACCATTCATCATCTAGCTTGGTTGAAGAGATTTTCAAATTAAGACCTATAAACCAGAAAGGAGGAGTACCACATTACCACCACTATGGCCAGCCTTAATCATCGCATGCAATAATTTAGTGCACCTTGAAATCTGAACGCCTGCTTGACTCTCCTCCTTCCGACAGTCCCAGCACTCCACCCCATTTGGAAAAAATCTGCATGCATGACTCTCCTCCCCCACGCTCGTCCAATCCGTTGTGACCAGCAATATTTCCACCCCTTCCCTCACCCGTAATTTACTCCAACAAATATGCCCACATAGCTTTTATGTTAATCACGCAACATATCTTATGGGACGCTGCTTCGGTTTCTTAACTGCATGTGCATTGGGTCACTGACATGTGGGCCCAACAGGTATCTGGCCCACATGTCAGTGACGCAACTGGATCTGCAGTTAAGTCAGTGAAGCTCAGTCCATATCTTACGTAGGTGTGCCATTGCTCTCTATAAATACTGCGCCTCCCATGGCATTCGAAAGAACGCTCATGTTCATCGCTATCTCCTCCCCCTCCCTCTCACGTCGACTACCATGGCATCGCCCCTCCCAAGCCCTAGGCGCCCCTCGCTGCACCGCGTGGACGGTCACGCGTCGTCGTTTTGTTCCTCGTCGCCACTAGTCGAGGAGGACGCATCGGTGTTCCGCTCCTCGCCATGATGCGTCGAGGTGGATGTGTCGGCGTTCCAAATCTCGCCAGCATGCGCGTCAGAGGACGCGCCGGCTCCCTGCTACGAGGAGAACGCCGCGCCGCCCGCCGAGCCCCCCAGCCTTGAAGAGCTTTGGAAAGAAATGGATGTCGCCTTGTGGGAGGCTTTGCCTCCGGCAGAGTGTACCAAAATAGAGGCGGAGAAGAAGGTCGAGGAAGAGAAGCGCGCCGCGAGGCAAGCTGCCTGGCAGGACTATGTCTCGTCCAAGAGAGTTAGGCAATTGGCTCTTTGGCAGAAGGCTCGTCTGAGGGCCGTGAGGGTGGCGGAGGGCGCCCGTGCCAAAGCCCTGAGTGCAGTCGGGCCCAAGCGCCTCATCTACGCTTGGCGGTACATGGACCGGGCGCACGCTTCTAGCGAGGAGGAGTACTTGTTGGCGCTGGATCACCACACCGGTGAGATCGCGCTCGCCCACCGGCAAGCCGCCAATAAGCACCTAGCGAGTTGCTAGGCTGAGGAAGAGGCGTTGTGTTGGCGCACTGGGAAACGGCCATGCACCAGGGCACTCGTGGCGCGCCGCAAGCGCTCCTGCGAGCGTCGTTGCTTTTATTAGGAATGTAATTTAGTTTCGTAAGGCGATCTCATTAGTTTTGGGACGCCAATGATAAATCCCAAACATTAGAGAATTATTAGCGTCCTTAATTGAGTATGTAAAAGGAAAAATTTGGAAACCTTGTGTATCTGTACGCATTTTGTAAGTACGTGCATATAGCACAAACTTTACTATATACTATCGCACTACACGTCTCTCTCTATATGCTTGCAGAGTGTGCTACTCCCTCCGTCCACGTGAGTAAGTCATCTTTGGTTGTGCACCATGACCAAGAAGGAGGGAAGACTTATACACCTAGACGGAGGGAGTACTACTATTACTTATGTATGTGCAAATGCACATTTTAACATTATGATGCGGTTTTTGTAAAAGTAGAACAACACTAGTTAAGCTTGTGAAACGATTCAATGCAAAACAAATGCAAAAATGCTCATTTGATTGTTTACTTTTAACTTCCTTCTCTGTGGTTATTTCTCTATGGTACTTTGTATGGAGTATCTCACTAGTCGGGAAGGCATGCGAATTCCCAAACCGCTTCCTACACCTTGTATCGAATTTTTTGCCTAACAAGTTGTGCCATGTTGGAATTCCAACTTGAGTGCTACTACTAGGAGTACCAGGGGCCAGTTCTTTTAGGCTTCTAGATTAGTAATCCCATAACTACTACCTATGTCCTGGTTTATTGGTCCCCATTGTAATCTATGTCAAATTTTGACCATAAATTTAACAAATGAAATGTTTGTGCATGTCACATGCACTAACATTTTATCAGTTAAATCTTTTGTCAAAATTTAGCACAAATTACAATGGTGACGAATAAACCAGGATGGAGGTACTAGTACTAGTATAGAAGCCCAAATAAATGAGTGAGGCGCCTTAATGTTACTCTCCACTGTGACTAGTCTTATGGGAAAAGTTGGGGAAGAGACAGCTTATTTTTTAAGCCGCCAAAAGAACTGGCCCTAGGAATAGTAGCTAGGGATACTAGGAGTAGTAGCTAGGGATCCTAGGAGTAGTAGCTAGGGATACTAGGAGTGGTAGCTAGGGATACTAGGAGTAGTAGCTAGGGATCGAGTGTGCGAGATGAACCGGAGAAAGTAAATGCAGAGAGATAAAATGAAAAAAAAGACGCAGGGATGTGATGGTTGCTTGTTTGTTTATTTTACCAGGTCACTTATTACTGGGAGTGGTTGGATTTTGTGATATGACGGCATTACTGCCGCGCCACGAGCGGGGTAAGACTCCCGTGCAGGGCCGCCCTCTACACTAGTACTACATCGGTCGTGGTTTATTAGTCCCCCGTTGAATTTGACTGAAGATTTAACTGACAAAATGTTAGTGCATGTCAACAAAAACTATATTGTTGGATTCGTATTTGAACATAGTTTTCAATGATATAATTTTAGGTGATATGCATGAGCATTTATTGTACTATATATCATGTTAGTTAAATTTTTGGTCGTACTAATCTATAGTAAGGTGTCCCGTGCGTTGCACGGAACAGTGAAATGCATTGATCGGGGAGTTGTTTATTTTGACAAAGGATGTGGGGGTATCAATTGTTATACATGTTGGCTACAGATGACATGGCACTTTCTTATAGTTAATAGTTGGTTGTACTATTAAGTATTAACCATGCTCTTATACACCTAGACGGAGGGATTAAATCAGGATGATTTGGAAGGGGGCAGAGGAGATGTAAGAAATGGTTCATCATAAGTCTTTCACTAGTACTTTAGTAAAAATTCAGTTAATCTCATAAATGGAAAGCGAGAACTCTAATGGAGCAAAATCATACATGGAAGATTCTAGACTAAACCATAAATGGATAAACTTTTATTCAAGCACAATACTCTAATAGAGCAAGATCATGCATGGAAGGTTCTATACTATATAAATAAGAAGTCTCCACATGCTTAGACAACGGATTACATTGAGCGAAGACTAATGATCATCATTTAACTTGGTAATGCATATGTCCAGGTGAACCTCCTTGGAGTCCTTGTGCACCATGTGGGGGGGGATCATACCGTGTGTCTTCCATGTCCACATCGGCAGGAAGATCCCAGCTCGCACAGTCCTAGTCACCATCATGGAGCGGGTGTGGCCCATGTACCTCTGAGGGGCAATAACAGTGAGCACGCACCCGTACATCGG
Source organism: Triticum monococcum (assembly GCA_034509565.1). Classification (NCBI taxonomy): domain Eukaryota; kingdom Viridiplantae; phylum Streptophyta; class Magnoliopsida; order Poales; family Poaceae; genus Triticum; species Triticum monococcum. The sequence goes on from CM067847.1 coordinate 527,496,707, forward strand.
CCTCGTGTCAGTGTCAGCGTCAGCGGCATCGCCTCTAACACACACTACAAAGACAGGGTGGCGGCCTACGTGGTGCCTCACCAGTGCCCACAATCAAGAGGAAGACGCTGCCGTCCTCCTCTGAGACTAGCAGGCGGCGGTGATCCTCCAACGACTCCGGCACGGCGAATGGGTAGCATGTCTCGTACTTGATGTTTGCTACCTCTTGAGCATGTGTTGGTTTTCCCTTGAAGAGGAAAGGGTGATGCAGCAAATTAGCATAAGTATTTCCTTCAGTTTTGAGAAACAAGGTATCAATCTAGTAGGAGACAACGCACAAATCACCTAGTACCTGCACAAACAATCAAGAACCTTGCAACCAATGCGATAAAGGGGTTGTCAGTCCTTCACAGTCACTCGCAAAAGTGAGATATGATAAAGATAGAAAAGTAAATATTTTTGGTATTTTTGTTGTATAGATTGGAAAGTAAAAATTGCAAAATAGTAAACGAGATGCAATTTAAATAAAAGAGATGCAATATAATAAGAAAGAGACCCCGGGGCCATAGGTTTCACTAGTGGCTTCTCTCAAGATATCATGTATTACGGTGGGTGAACAAATTACTGCCGAGCAATTGATCGAAAAGTGCATAGTTATGAAGATACCTAACGCAATGATCATGAATATAGGCATCACGTCCGTGTCAAGTAGATCGAAACGATTCTGCATCTACTACTATTACTCCACACATCGACCGCTATCCAACATGCATCTAGAGTATTAAGTTCATAAGAACAGAGTAACGCTTTAAGCAATATGACATGATGTAGAGGGATAAACTCAAGTAATATGATATAAACCCCATATTTTTATCCTCGATGGCAACAATACAATATGTGCCTTGCTGCCCCTGCTGTCACTGGGAAAGGACACCGCAAGATTGAACCCAAAGCTAAGCACTTCTCCCGTTGCAAGAAAGATCAATATAGTAGGCCAAACTAAACCGATAATTCAAAGAGACTTGGTAAGATATCAAATCATGCATATAAGAATTTAGAGAAGAACCAAATAATATTCATAGATAATCTTGTTCATAAACCCACAATTCATCGGATCTCGGCAAACACACCGCCAAAGAATATTACATCGAATAGATCTCCAAGAACATCGAGGAGAACTTTGTATTGAAGAGAGAGAAGAAGCCATCTAGCTAATAACTATGGGCCCGAAGGTCTGTGGTAAACTACCCACGCTTCATCGGAGAGGCTATGGTGTTGATGTAGAAGCCCTCCGTGATCGATTCCCCCTTTGGCAGATCGCCCGAAGAGGCCCCAAGATGGGATCTCACGGGTACAGAAGGTTGCGGCGGTGGAAACATGGTTTCATGTCTCTCTGTGACAGATCTAGGGTATAAGGGTATATATAGGAGAAAGAAGTACGTTGGTGGAGCTACGAGGGGCCCACGAGGTTGGGGGCGCGCCTACCCCCCTAGGCGTGCCCTCTTGCCTCGCGGCCGCCTCGCGGAGTTCCAGACTTCGACTCCAAGTCTCCTGGTTTGCTTTCAGTCCAAGAAAGATCATCACGAAGGTTTCATTGCGTTTGGACTCCGTTTGGTATTCCTTTTCTGCGAAACTCTAAAATAGGCAAAAAAAGAGAAAATGGCACTGTGTAACACCCCGGATGTAATTTACCTTAATTGTATTCCAACTCTTGCCGTTTCTGGCACTAAGTTATTTTATTTCCTCGTTGTCGCGTTTTTGTCTCCGTGTGTTTTGTCTTTTTCATGCATCTCATCTCATGTCATCATGTGCATTGCATTTGCATACGTGTTCGTCTCATGCATCCGAGCATTTTCCCCGTTGTCCGTTTTGCATTCCGGCGCTCCTATGTCCTCCGGTGGTCCTTTCTACCTCTTTTCATGTGTGGGGGTTAAACATTTTCGGATTGGACCGAGACATGTCATGCGGCCTTGGTTTACTACCGTAGACCGCCTGTCAAGTTTCGTACCATTTGGACTTCGTTTGATACTCCAACGGTTAACCGAGGGACCAAAAAGGCCTCGTGTGTGTTGCAGCCCAACACCCCTCCAAAGTGGCCCAAAACCCACCTAAACCTCCTCCATCATCTAGATCACGATCGCGTGGCTGAGAACCACACCTCATTTGGAGCTTCCTAGCTCCCTCTACCTCTATTTATAGCCCCTCCTCCGAAATCCCGGGTCTCCTCTCCCCCCAAACCCTAAATTTTCCCTCGCGCCGCGCCGGACGTGTCTGATCCGGCCAGACAAAGCCGCCGCCGCCGCCCGTGGTGAATCAGCAAGCGCCACGTGGTAGCTCCTGCCCCCGCCACCGCCGAAGCCCGCCGGGCCCGAGGCCGGCCCTCCTCGCCGCGCAACCAGGCCGCGCCCCCGCGCCCGACGCCGCCCGCCTCTCCACTCACCGCGTCGCCCGTCCGCCTCCCCGCCGGCACTCGCCTCGCCACCCGCCGGCGCTCGCCCTGCCGCCCGCCGGTGCTTGCCTCGTCGCGGAGGACGTCGGTGCCGCCACCAACTCCGGTCGGCCTCCTCCTCGCCTCCTCACCGCCTCTCCCTCCTACTCCAACGACGACGGGAACTCCGGTGACCTCGGACCACATGCAGCTACAGTACCCCGACGAACCTCGGAATCCGCGCCAGATCTGGATCTGAGAAGTTTCGGTTGACTTTCCCCCGAATCCCTAGTTTATTTGCATACTTTGACGCATCATAACTTCCTCATCGTAGCTCCGATTTGGGCGTGTAGCATATAAAAATGTTCGCCTCAACGAGTACATCATTTCATCTCATTGCATCATTTTCATTTGAGCTCATCTTGATGCCAGAAATGCTGTTGGAAGAGGGCTATGTGATGATTATTTCAGATCTGTTTCAGTAAATGGACTTTTGTCATTTTTGCCATGATTAACGTGTGCATGCTATGATCCTGAGCTCTACATGTGTTTTGATGTATGCCATGCCATCTTTACAGGGGTGTATGCCATGTATTTTTGTGATCTTTGTGGTGACTAGCACAAGCATGCAAAGTAGCTTACTCAATGATGCTGATTTCAGGGACTTAGAATTTAACTAAGTCCTTGTCCTGATATTGTTTTTATGCCATATGTTCATGTTGTTTCCTAGTGATCCGTGCCTCTTTTGAGCATGATCAGTAAGGAGGTTTTGTTAATATTGTGGTGCTCTATCCATCCATGTCCTTGTTTGCATTTATGGAGCACCCTAGCTTGAGTCAATCGAGCTCTACTTTTGCTATAAAATGTTCCTGGCAGATTGTTAACATGTTTAGCGATTTTGCCGAGCTTGTTGTCGTTGATCCGTGCATGCTATGTTATTGTTCTTGCCATGTCTAACTTCTATGCCATGTCTATTTGCTGGGTGTGTGCTTAGTTTGTCATGCAATGCCTCGTAGTGGGTGCATCGAGCTTGTAAATATGCCTACTCGTTATCTGTTTTGCCATGCTCCAGTTTTTCACGAAGTCTGGATCTATTTATGTTTTTGCTATGTTCACATGGTTGCAATTGTATTTTTTGATCTCTTTTGGCTTATGATCACTAAGAGACTTTTGTTATATGCTTTGAGTAGCTTCATGCCATGCCTTGCTTTGCCATGATATGTTCCTGTAGCATGTAGTTTTCATGCTCTAAAGTTGGCTTCCTGATGATAAATTCCTGATATGCTGTTAATTCCACTAAGTCTGTAACCAGTAATCTTTTGCACTTTTGCCATGCTTGTTTGAGCTTGCTATTGAGTGAATTAGCCATAGCTCAATGTTCATCTTTTGTCAAGCATCATGAGTAGATCCCTGCCATGTATTTTTTTTGCTATGTTCGGGTGCAGTACTATGTTGTTCTTGATGCATTTAGGCGGTCTCGTGCTGATTATCGCAGACCGGTGCCATATTTGTTTTGCTTGCCATTTCCAAACCGTGCATCCGATTCCAGTGATCTTTATACCGATTTCAACCGAAATTAGCTCCTCTTTCCAGTGGCACTCTTGGATTTATAAGTTGAGGCCAGGTTCAATCTTTCTTTTCCAAATCTTGCATATGCTTCACATACCGCATCCCGCATATCATACCATGTTTGCATCATGTTGCTTGAGCATTGCATGTGGTTGATTGTGTTACTTTTTGTTTGTTGTTCTTGCTTGGGTAGAGTCGGGAGACAAGTACGTGAATGAGGAGCCCGTTGAGTACGCTTACGAGGATCAAGGCAACTCTAAGAACTTTGTAGGCAAGATGACCATACCCTCAAAATCACTTCTATCTTTGCTTGCTAGATGCTTGCTCTTTTGCTATGCATATGCTACGATACCTACCACTTGCTTATCATGCCTCCCATATTGCCATGTCAAACCTCTAACCCACCATGTCCTAGCAAACCGTTGTTTGTCTATGTTACCGCTTTGCTCAGCCCCTCTTATAGCGTTGCTAGTTGCAGGTGAAGATTGGAGATCGTTCCTTGTTGGAACATGTTTATTGTTGGGATATCACCATATTATCTTGTTTATCTTAATGCACCTATATACTTGGTAAAGGGTGGAAGGCTCGGCCTTATGCCTGGTGTTTTGTTCCACTCTTGCCGCCCTAGTTTCCATCATATCGGTGTTATGTTCCCGGATTTTGCGTTCCTTACACGGTTGGGTTATAATGGGAACCCCTTGAAAGTTCACCTTGAATAAAACTCCTCCAGCAATGCCCAACCTTGGTTTTACCATTTGCCACCTAGCCACTTTTTCCCTTGGGTTTCCGGAGCCCATGGGTCATCTTTATTAACCCCCCCTGGGCCAGTGCTCCTCTGAGTTTTGGTCGAAACTAGAGCCCTGTGCAGCGCCCCCTCGGGGAAACTCGAGGTTTGGTTTTAGTTGTATGGAGCGCTCATCTGAGTGTGCCCTGAGAGCGAGATATGTGCAGCTCCTATCGGGATTTGTCAGCACATTCGGGTGGTGTTGCTGGACTTGTTTTACCATTGTCGAGGATGTCTTGTAACCAGGATGCCGAGTCTGATCGGATTGTCTTGGGAGAAGGAATATCCTTCGTTGACCGTGAGAGCTTGTGATGGGCTAAGTTGGGACTCCCCTGCAGGGATTTGAACTTTCGAAAGCCGTGCCCGCGGTTATGGGGAGATGGGAATTTGTTACTGTCCAGTTGTAGATAACCTGAAACTTTACTTAATTAAAATGCATCAACCGCGTGTGTAACCGTGATGGTCTCTTCTCGGTGGAGTCCGGGAAGTGAACACGGTGTTGGAGTAATGCTTGACGTAGGTTGTTCTAGGATCACTTCTTGATCATAGTTGTTCGACCGTGCTTTTTCCTTCTCTTCTCGCTCTCATTTGCGTATGTTAGCCACCATATATGCTAGTCGCTTGCTGCAGCTCCACATCATACCTTTACCTTACCTATAAGCTTAAATAGTCTTGATCGCGAGGGTGTGAGATTGCTGAGTCCCCGTGACTCACAGATTACTTCCAAAACCAGATGCAGGGACCGATGACAGTGCTCCAGATGATATGACCGAGCTCAAGTGGGAGTTCGATGAAGACTCTCGTCGTTACTACGTGTCTTTCCCAGATGATCAGTAGTGGTGCCCAGTTGGGGCGATCGGGGACTTTGTCGCATTTGGGGGTTGATCTTTATTTTAGTTCCGTAGTCAGACCTTGAGTGTATTGGATGAATGTAATGACTTATTTATGTATTTGTGTGATGTGGCGAGTGTTAGCCAACTATGTACCTTTCCCCTTTATTTATTTACATGGGTTGTTGTGAAGATTACCTCACTTGTGACATTGATTTCAATGCGGTTATGCCTCTAAGTCGTGCTTCGACACGTAGGAGATATAGCCGCATTGAGGGCGTTACAAGTTGGTAATCAGAGCCTTCCCCGACCTTTGGATCCCCCTGCTTGATCGAATCACTGGTGTTGTTGAGTCTAGAAAAATGTTTTGAGTCATTTAGGATTATATATATCGGAGAGTTAGGAATTCTTTTTACTCCTTAGTCCCTTCGTCGCTCTGGTGAGGCATCCTGACGTAGAGTTTTGACTCTTCTCTTCTCAAATTTCACTAAAAAAAATTTAGGATCACGCGGGTATCTTGGAATCGTTCCGATGGTTTTGTGATGAGAACATTGTTCTTGGTGCCTCCTGACATTTAGGGGTTGTGGCAGTGTCCCGGGGAGTTGAGCTCCGAGGTGTTGTCGTCACAATTTTATCGTTGAGATTCTAGAATACCTGAGTTTCGCCAACATCGAAAATCTCTTTTATGCAGTTGTTGGTGAGATAACCTCGACGCCACCCAGTACTGGGCGGGAGTTTGGGAGTATTGCCATAACTCGTATAACGGATGCTTTTCGAAGTCCGAAGGTTTCTCGGTTATGTGTGGAAGGATGGATACAGCTGGATGTAGGATTTGCTAGCTTTGGGTGAGATATTATGCTTCCCCTGTATCCCCAACACCTGATTGCATAACCGGAAAGGTTCGGGAGTTTCATAGGTGGGAATTCTTGTAGCTCTAGCTTTTCTTCGGCGGATATTTGGTTTGAGATTGGGTAATCCTCACCAAGTATTTGTTCTTGTCCGTACCTTGTTGTTTTATTCTTCTACCTCTATCTAAGTGGCTTCTCAATTTATGGAAATGTGACCATTTCAATTGGAATACATTCGTTCATGTTGTTCGGATGTGAAGACTATATGTTGCAATTTTGATCCGTTGGTTTCAGCTTCATTATATGTGTGTCAAGATGCTAACGGATGTCACCCTCTTCAGGATGGCTCCTGCTAAGGGTCAGAATCAGAATCAGGATCCACCACCACCACCTCCACCTCTGGAGGCATGGCAAGCTGTGATGGCCGCTACCAATGCAAACACGCAGCTGATCATGCAAATTCTGCAAGAGCGCAACCAAGGGAATCATGGCCATGGCAACAATCAGAATCAGTTTGCTACACTCAACCAGTTCCTTGCTAACCAGCCAAAGACCTTCAGCAACTGTGTCGAGGCCTCGGACGCTGATGATTGGCTCGTGGATATATGCAAGCATTTCGAGTGCGGTAACGTCAGGACTGAGGACTTTGTCAAGTGTGCTTCCTTCCAACTCAAAGACCAAGCTGCAGAATGGTTTCAGCAATACAAAGATTCCAGAGGAGGCCATGTGATTACCTGGTATGAATTCCGTCAAGACTTCAAAGCTCATCACATTCCTCAGAGTGTTGTTGAAAGCAACTGTGAGGAATTCCGCAACCTGAAGCAAGGCAGCTTGTCTGTTTACCAGTATAACATTCTGTTCCAAAGGCTCGCTTGTTTTGCCAAGCAGGACGTCCCTGACGAGAAGAGCATGATATACCAGTTCAGAGGTGGCCTCAGAGAAGAACTCCAAGTAGCTCTCGTCCTTTTTGAGCCCAAGAAGTACGATGAGTTTTACAACATGGCAATGAAGCAAGAGGCTGCCCAACTGAAGTGCGATGCTTCCAAGAAGCGAGTCAGAGATGTGACTTCTTCTTCCTCAACTCAAGTGGCTGCTAAGCAGCAAAAGTATTGGCTGCCTCCTCCTTCGTTCACTCAGCCTTATCAGCAGAAGAGCAAAGGTGGCAATGGATCTTCCCACCCACCCAACCCTGGCTTTCAGAACAAGACTTCTTCTCAAGCTCCAAGATCAAGTGCTCTGTATCACCATCCGCTCTCGGAGGTCACGTGCAACAAGTGTCAGCAGAAGGGTCACTATGCAAACAAATGCTTCAATCAGAGGTGTCTTCCTCCTCCTGTGAGATCTGCCAATACCGAAGTGGTCAAGCATAACCCCAAGCACGCCAAGGTCAACATGGTGAATGCAGCTCAGGCAAAGGACTCGTCAGATGTCATCATGGGTAACCTTCCTGTTAACGATGTTCCTGCAAAAGTTCTTTTTGACACTGGTGCATCGCATTGCTTCATTTCTAAACCTTTTGCATCAAAGTATGAGTGCGATTATTAGTATTTGCAAAGACCTTTGCAAATCGTGTCCCCAGGCAAGCAAATGACAGCTAATATCTGCGTCCCGGATGTTACTATCATGTTGGGCGACTACAAATTTCTAGCTTCTCCTATTGTTCTGGGTGACTCGGATATTGATGTTATTCTTGGAATGGATTGGCTTTCTAAGCACAAGGCTCACCTTTATTGTGCTGCCAGGCAGATTCAATTGACTCATTCGTCTAAGGATGTAATTGTTTTTGCCGCTCGTGATGATACCATCCGACTATTTTCTCTCAATGAGAAGGGCGAGTTGGATGCCATCTCTCAAATTCCAGTCGTTTGCGAATATCAAGACATCTTTCCAGAAGAGCTTCCGGGAATGCCTCCCCACCGTCCAGTTGAATTCGTCATCGATCTTGAGCCTGGCACGGAACCTGTTTGCAAACGTCCTTACAAGCTGGGACCTGAAGAGTTGAAAGAGCTGAAGAAACAACTCGATATTCAAGAGCGAATGGGTCTCATCCAACCTAGTTCTTTTCCGTGGGGTTGTGGAGTTCTTTTTGTGAAGAAGAAGGATGGAACGGACCGACTCTGTGTCGACTACCGTCCATTGAACAAGAAGACCATAAAGAACAAGTGCCCACTTCCCAACATCAACGAGCTGTTTGAACAACTCAAAGGTGCTCAAGTATTCTCCAAGCTTGATCTCCGTATGGGCTATCATCAGATTCGCATTCGTGAAGAGGATATCTCGAAGACAACATTTAGAACAAGCTATGGTTCATATGAATACACTGTCATGTCTTTCGGCCTTGTCTACGCTCCTTCAACATTCTCTCGCATGATGAACTTCATCTTCAACGCCTACACAAATGACTTCGTCTTGGTCTACCTCGATGACATTTTTGTCTTTTCCAAGAACAAGGAAGATCATGCCAAGCACGTGCATTTAGTGCTCGATAAGCTCAGAGAACATCAGTTCTATGCGAAGTTTTCAAAGTGCGAGTTTTGGCTCAATGAGGTTCTCTACCTTGGACATATCATTTCTGCCAAGGGCATAGCGGTGAATCCTGAGAAGGTGTCTGCAATTGTGAATTGGGAACCACCTCAGAATGTGAAGCAACTCCGCAGCTTCCTTGGACTCGCAAGCTATTGTCAAAGGTTCGTTGAGAACTTTTCAAAGATCACGAAGCCTCTTTCCAACCTTCTCCAGAAGCACGTGAAGTACGTTTGGTCGCCTGAATGTGACATCGCTTTCAACACCCTGAAAGAGAAGTTAGTCACTGCTCCAGTTCTGACTCCTCCTAATGAATCCAAACCATTCGAGGTCTTCTGTGATGCTTCCCTTCAAGGCCTTGGTGCAGTGTTGATGCAAGAGAAGAAAGTTGTGGCCTATACCTCTCGCCAGTTGAAGCCCAAGGAAAAGAACTACCCCACTCATGACCTCGAGTTGGCGGCAGTTGTTCATGCTCTTTTAACTTGGAGACATCTCTTATTGGGACAAAAAGTGGACATCTTCACTGACCACAAGAGTCTCAAGTACATCTTCACTCAGCCTAATCTCAACCTCAGGCAGACTCATTGGGTTGAAATGATTCAAGAGTATAATCCGAGTATCGAATATACTCCAGGAAAGGCCAATGTAATTGCCGATGCATTGAGCAGGAAGGCTTACTGCAACAGTCTGATTATCAAGCCTTACCAACCCGAGCTTTGTGAAGCTTTCCACAAACTCAATCTTCAAGTTGTTCCTCAGGTTTCCTCGCCAACCTCCAAGTCTCTCCTACTTTGGAAGATCAAATTCGTGAGGCTCAACTTCTTGATGCTATGGTGAAGAAGGTGAAGATTGGGATTGCCAAGAGTCAACCCAAGTACAAGTGCTATCGCCTTGATGACAAGGATACTCTATTCTTCGAGGATCGCATTGTTGTGCCTAAAGGTGACCTTCGTAAAGTCATTATGAATGAAGCTCACAATTCACTCCTCTCTATCCACCCTGGAAGTACAAAGATGTACCAGGACCTCAAGCAGTCGCATTGGTGGACTCGAATGAAGCGCAAGATTGCTCAGTTCGTGAATGAATGTGATGTCTGCAGAAGAGTGAAAGCAGAACACCAACGACCAGCTGGTCTCCTCCAACCTCTTGCCATTCTAGAATGGAAGTTTGACCATATTGAGATGGACTTCGTGACTAGATTTCCAAAGTCCAAGCGTGGCAATGATGCTATCTTCGTTGTCATCGACAAACTCACTAAAGTGGCTCATTTCCTTCCTATCAAAGAATCTATCATAGCAGCTCAATTGGCAGAGCTATATACCTCCTGGATTGTCTCTCTGCACGGCATTCCGCAGTTGATTTCTTCAGATCGTGGCAGCATCTTCACCTCCAAGTTTTGGGATTCTTTTCAGAAGGCCATGGGCACCAACATTCGCTTCAGCACAACTTTTCATCCTCAAACTAGTGGCCAAGTCGAGCGAGTAAATCGGATTCTTGAAGATATGCTCAGGGCTTGCGTCATCTTTTTCGACATGAAGTGGGAAGATTGTCTTCCATATGCCGAGTTCTCCTACAACAACAGCTTCCAAGCGAGTTCGGGCAAGGCCCCATTCGAAATTCTCTATGGCAGGAAGTGTCGTACTCCTCTTAAATGGTCAGAGACTGGTGAACGTCAACTTCTTGGCAATGACTTGATCACAGAGGCAGAAGAGATGTGCAAAGTCATTTGTGATAATCTCAAAGCCGCGCAATCGCGCCAGAAGAGTTACTATGATAGCAAGCATCATGACTTGGCTTTCGAGATTGGAGACCATGTCTACCTCCACGTCTCTCCAATGAAAGGTACTCGTCGCTTCGGTATCAAAGGGAATCTTGCCCCTAGATACGTGGGTCCTTTCAAAATCGTTAGCAAAAGAGGCGATCTCGCCTATCAACTTGAGCTTCCCTCCAACTTTGCAAACGTGCACGACGTGTTTCACATGTCTCAACTCCGCAAGTGTTTCAAGACTCCTGACCGCACCGTCAACTTCGACTCCAAGTCTCCTGGTTTGCTTTCAGTCCAAGAAAGATCATCACGAAGGTTTCATTGCGCTTGGACTCCGTTTGGTATTCCTTTTCTGTGAAACTCTAAAATAGGCAAAAAAAGAGAAACTGCCACTGTGTAACACCCCGGATGTAATTTACCTTAATTGTATTCCAACGCTTGCCATTTCCGGCACTAAGTTATTTTATTTCCTCGTTGTCGGGTTTTTGTCTCTATGTGTTTTGTCTTTGTCTCATGTCATCATGTGCATTGCATTTGCATACGTGTTCGTCTCGTGCATCCGAGCATTTTCCCCGTTGTCCGTTTTGCATTCCGGCGCTCCTATGTCCTCCGGTGGTCCTTTCTACCTCTTTTCATGTGTGGGGGTTAAACATTTTCGGATTAGACCGAGACTTGTCATGCGGCCTTGGTTTACTACCGGTAGACTGCCTGTCAAATTTTGTACCATTTGGACTTCGTTTGATACTCCAACGGTTAACCGAGGGACCGAAAAGGCCTCATGTGTGTTGCAGCCGAACACCCCTCCAAAGTGGCCCAAAACCCACCTAAACCTCCTCCATCATCTAGATCATTCGATCACGATCGTGTGGCCAAAAACCACACCTCATTTGGAGCTTCCTAGCTCCCTCTACCTCTATTTATAGCCCCTCCTCCGAAATCCCGTGTCTCCTCTCCCCCCCAAACCCTAAATTTTCCCTCGCGCCACGCCGGACGTGTCCGTTCCGGCTGGACAAAGCCGCCGCCGCCGCCCACAGCGAATCAGCGAGCGCCACGTGGCAGCTCCTGCCCCCCCCGCCACCGAAGCCCGTCGGGCCCGAGGCCGGCCCTCCTCGCCGCGCAACCGGGCCGCGCGCCCGCGCCCAATGCCGCCCGCCTCTCCACTCACCGCGCCGCCCGTCCGCCTCCCCGCCGGCGCTCGCCCACCACCCGCCGACGCTCGCCCTGCCGCCCGCCGGTGCTTGCCTCGACGCGGAGGATGCCGGCGCCGCCACCAACTCTGGCCGGCCTCGTCCTCGCCTCCTCACCGCCTCTCCCTCCTACTCCGGCAACGACGGGAACTCTGGTGACCTCGGACCATGTGCAGCTACAGTACCCCGACGAACCTCGTAATCCGCGCCGGATCTGGATCTGAGAAGTTTCGGTTGACTTTCCCCCGAAACCCTAGTTTATTTGCATACTTTGACGCATCATAACTTCCTCATCGTAGCTCCCATTTGGGCGTGTAGCATATCAAAATGTTCGTCTCGACGAGTACGTCATTTCATCTCATTGCATCATTTTCATTTGAGCTCATCTTGATGGCTGAAATGCTGTTGGAAGAGGGCTATGTGATGATTATTTCAGATCTGTTTCAGCAAATGGACTTTTGTCGTTTTTGCCATGATTAATGTGTGCATGCTATGATCCTGAGCTCTACATGTGTTTTGATGTATGCCATGCCATCTTTACAGGGTTGTATGCCATGTATTTTTGTGATCTTTTTGGTGACTACCACAAGCATGCAAAGTAGCTTACTCAATGATGCTGATTTCAGGGACTTAGAATTTCACTAAGTCCTTGTCCTAATATTGTTTTTATGCCATATGTTCATGTTGTTTCCTAGTGATCAGTGCATCTTTTGAGCATGATCAGTAAGGAGGTTTTGTTAATATTGTGGTGCTCTATCCATCCATGTCCTTGTTTGCATTTATGGAGCACCCTAGCTTGAGTCAATCGAGCTCTACTTTTGCTATAAAATGTTCCTGGCAGATTGTTAACATGTTTAGCGATTTTGCCGAGCTTGTTGTCGTTGATCCGTGCATGCTATGTTATTGTTCTTGCCATGTCTAACTTCAATGCCATGTCTATTTGCTGGGTGTGTGCTTAGTTTGTCATGCAATGCCTCGTAGTGAGTGCATTGAGCTCGTAAACATGCCTACTCGTTATCTGTTTTGCCATGCTCTAGTTTTTCACTAAGTCTGAATATGTTTATGTTTTTGCTATGTTGACATGGTTGCAATTGTATTTTGTGATCTCTTTTGGCTTACGATCACTAAGGGACTTTTGTTATATGCTTTGAGTAGCTTCATGCCATGCCTTGCTTGTCCATGATATGTTCCTGTAGCATGTAGTTTTCATGCTCTAAAGTTGGCTTCCTGATGATAAATTCCTGATATGTTGTTAATCCCACTAAGTCTATAACCAGTAATCTTTTGCATTTTTGCCATGCTTGTTTGAGCTTGCTATTGAGTGAATTAGCCGTAGCTCAATGTTCATCTTTTGTCAAGCATCATGAGTGGATCCCTGCCATGTATTTTGTTGCTATGTTTGGGTGCACTAGCATGTTGTTCTTGATGCATTTAGGCGGTCCCGTGCTGATTATCGCACACCGGTGCCATATTTGTTTTGCTTGCCATTTCCAAACCGTGCATCCGATTCCGGTGATCTTTATATCGATTTCAACGGAAATTAGCTCCTCTTTCTAGTTGCACTCTTGGATTTCCATGTTGAGGCCAGGTTCAATCTTTCTTTTCCAAATCTTGCATATGCTTCACATACCGCATCCCGCATATCATACCATGTTTGCATCATGTTGCTTGAGCATTGCATGTGGTTGATTGTGTTCCTTTTTGTTTGTTGTTCTTGCTTGGGTAGAGCTGGGAGGCAAGTACGTGAATGAGGATCCTGTTGAGTACGCCTACGAGGATCGAGGCAACTCCAAGAACTTTGTAGGCAAGATGACCATACCCTCGAAATCACTTCTATCTTTGCTTGCTAGATGCTTGCTCTTTTGCTATGCCTATGCTACGATACCTACCACTTGCTTATCATGCCTCCCATATTGCCATGTCAAACCTCTAACCCACCATGTCCTAGCAAACCGTTGTTTGGCTATGTTACCGCTTTGCTCAGCCCCTCTTATAGCGTTGCTAGTTGCAGGTGAAGATTGGAGATCGTTCCTTGTTGGAACCAAGGTTGTCAGAATCGTGATTTTGAATCGGATCGGAGCTTCGATGGTAGGATCGCAAATCGTAGAATCTTCACTATCAGGATCGTAGAAACGTAGATTCTAAGAACTAAAGTCGTAGAATCATAGGGGTTAGTTTGGATCGTAAAGTCGTAGAATCGTCTAATAGAATCGTGATTCTGACAACCTTGGTTGGAACATGTTTATTGTTGGGATATCACCATATTATCTTGTTTATCTTAATGCACCTATATACTTGGTTATGGGTGGAAGGCTCGGCCTTGTGCCTAGTGTTTTGTTCCACTCTTGCCGCCCTAGTTTCCATCATAACAGTGTTATGTTCCCGGATTTTGCGTTCCTTACATGGTTGGGTTATAATGGGAACCCCTTGACAGTTCGCCTTGAATAAAACTCCTCCAGCAATGCCCAGCCTTGGTCTTACCATTTTCCACCTAGCCTCTTTTTCCCTTGGGTTTCCGAAGCCCAAGGGTCATCTTTATTAACCCCCCCTGGGCCAGTGCTCCTCTGAGTGTTGGTCCAAACTAGATCCCTGTGCAGCGCCCCCTCAGGGAAACTCGAGGTTTGGTTTTAGTTTTATGGAGCGCTCATCTGAGTGTGCCCTGAGAACGAGATATGTGCAGCTCCTATCGGGATTTGTCGGCACATTCGGGTGGTGTTGCTGGACTTGTTTTACCATTGTCGAGGATGTCTTGTAACTGGGATGCCGAGTCTGGTCGTATTATCTTGGGAGAATGAATATCCTTCGTTGACCATGAGAGCTTGTGATGGGCTAAGTTGGGACTCCCCTGCAGGGATTTGAACTTTCAAAAGCCGTGCCCGCGGTTATGGGCAGATGGGAATTTGTTAATGTCTGGTTGTAGATAACCTAGAACTTTACTTAATTAAAATGCATCAACCGCGTGCGTAACCGTGATGGTCTCTTCTCGGCGGAGTCCGAGAAGTGAACACGGTGTTGGAGTAATGCTTGACGTACGTTGTTCTAGGATCACTTCTTGGTCATAGTTGTTCGGCCATGCTTTTGCCTTCTCTTCTCGCTCTCATTTGCGTATGTTAGCCACCATATATGCTAGTCGCTTGCTGCAGCTCCACATCATACCTTTACCTTACCTATAAGCTTAAATAGTCTTGATTGCGAGGGTGTGAGATTGCTAAGTCCCCGTGACTCACAGATTACTTCCAAAACCAGATGCAGGGACCGATGATACCGCTCCAGATGATATGACCGAGCCAAGTGGGAGTTCAATGAAGACTCCCATCGTTACTACGTGTCTTTCCCAGATGATCAGTAGTGGTGCCCAGTTGGGGCGATCGGGGACTTTGTCGCATTTGGGGGTTGATCTTTATTTTGGTTCCGTAGTTGGACCTTGAGTGTATTGGATGAATGTAATGACTTATTTATGTATTTGTGTGATGTGGCGAGTGTAAGCCAACTATGTACCTTTCCCCTTTATTTACTTACATGGGTTGTTGTGAAGATTACCTCACTTGCGACATTGATTTCAATGCGGTTATGCCTCTAAGTCATGCTTCGACACGTAGGAGATATAGCCGCATCGAGGGCGTTACACACTGGGCCTCCGGTTAATAGGTTAGTCCCAAAAATAATATAAAAGAGCATATTAAAGCCCATTAAACATCCGAAACAGATACTATAATAGCATGAAACAATCAAAAATTATATATACGTTGGAGACGTATCAAGCATCCCCAAGCTTAATTCATGCTCGTCCTCGAGTAGGTAAATGATAAAAACAGAATATTTGATGTGGAATGCTACCTAACATAATTATCAATGTAATTTTCTTTGTTGTGTCATGAATGTTCGGATCCAAAAGATTCAAGACAAAAGTTTAATATTGACATAAAAATAATGATACTTCAAGCATACTAACAAAGTAATCATGTCTTCTCAAAATAACATGGCCAAAGAAAGTTCATCCCTACAAAATCATATAGTTTGGCTATGCTCCATCTTCGTCACACAAAATATTCAAATCAGGCACAACCCCAATGACAAGCCAAGCAATTGTTTCATGCTTTAGTATTCTCAAACTTTTTCAAATTTCACGCAATACATGAGCGTGAGCCATGGACATACCACTATAGGTGGAATAGAGTGGTGGTTGTGGAGAAGACAAAAAGGAGGAAGATGGTCTCACATCAACTAGGCGTATTAATGGGCTATGGAGATGCCCATCAATAGATATCAATGTGAGTGAGTAGGGATTGCCATGCAACGGATGCACTAGAGCTATAAATGTATGAAAGCTCAACAAAAGAAACTAAGTGGGTGTGCATCTAACTTGCTTACTCACGATGACCTAGGGCATTTTGAGAAAGCCCATTATTGGAATATGCAAGCCAAGTTCTATAACGAAAATTCCCACTAGTATATGAAAGTGACAAAATAAGATACTCTCTATCACGAAGATCATGGTGCTACTCTGAAGCACAAGTGTGGAAAAAGGGATAGTAGCATTGTCCCTTCTCTCTATCTCTCTCTCTTTGTTTGGCTTCTTTGGCCTCCCTTTTTTTATTTCTCACACGGGACAATGCTCTAATAATGATGATCATCACACTTCTATTTATTTACAACTCAAGGATTACAACTCGATACTTAGAACAAAATATGACTCTATATGAATGCCTTCGGCGGTGTACCAGGATGTGCAATGAATCAAGAGTGATATGTATGAAAAAATTATGGATGGTGGCTTAGCCACAAATATGATGTCAACTACATGATCATGCAAGGCAATACGACAATGATGGAGCGTGTCATAATAAACGGAATGGTGGAAAGTTGCATGGAAATATATCTCGGAATGGCTATGGAAATGCCATAATAGGTAGGTATGGTGGCTGTTTTGAGGAAGGTAAATGGTGGGTTTATGGTACTGGCGAAAGTTGCTGTCGGGGCTCAGGAACGACACCTATGGGATCACAGGGAATCCCTACTATGGTTGCTGGGGCGTGGGGCTGTAAAAAGACCGGGTTTAGAAGATCAACACGGGGGGGGGGGGAGTTTATCCAGGTTCAGGTCGCAAATCGTGCATAATACCCTACTCCTACTGGTTTGTGTTTATCTGGTGTTCTTGGACTAGCTACGAAGCGTGCAGGGTCCAAAAAGTCTGAATCCCCTCACAGTATGCTGCGGGCCTCCTTTTATAGTCAAAGGGGCTGCCACAGTGGCACACAGGAGGTGGAAAGTTGTATAGTAGTCGAGTTTATTGCCTGACATTACGGGACAAAACGCATTAAATGCGCTACTTAGGTGTCCTCTTGCTTTATCAGGGACGGCAACGAAGCCCGTCCCGTCCGTCGCCGCTTCGCCTTGCTCCGACACGTGTCTAGGCCAACGAGGCATGCAGCTCCATGTAGGCTGGCAGGCTGTTGAGCTGGCGTGGTGGCAGGGTCTTCACGAAGATCTGCATGCCACCATGTAGGTGCTTGACTAGTTGGCCTAGGAGCCACGTACTGCCATGTGGGTACCTGCTTAGTTGGTGGGTCGGCCGTTGAGCTGGGGTGGGGACGGGGCGGCAAGGCCTTATCATGCTCTTGCTGGTCTTCCCGGCAAGGGTCTTGCCAGGGCCTTGTGGGCACCCTCGGCAAGAGTCTTGTCGAGGCCTCGTGGGTATCTTTGGCAGGAGCCTTGCCGGGGCCTCGTGGGCATCCTCGGCAAGGGGCCTTGCTGTTGTCTTGTTTCTTGGTTCCTATCTAGGCCTCGCAGGCCCTTTGTCTTCTGTCCCGCCAAGCGCGACCACAGGCGTGTGACTGCGACTGCTCGCGCACAAGTAAAGGGGTACAAAAAGGACCCCTACTTTTGTACACCGACAGGAGCCCCCGGGCCTGGGTCACATATAAGCGCGGAGCGTTATTGGGCCAGGCCCAGAACGGCGCGCAGGCGTGCGGGCGGTGGAGTTTTACTATACTAACTCCCTCGCGAGTTGTGCTTCCCCATGACCCGCATTGAATGCATGACGTGGGGGTCGTCCGTGGAATGACCGCAGCATGCTTGCGTCATCCCGTGATGAATAGTAAAGAGGCGGCTTGCGTGTCCCTTTTAAAACTGCAGGGCCGCTGCTCATTTACTCTCTCTGCCTTGGAACCATCATTCCACGTTTCCCACTATGCCTTCCCCTTGCGCCACGTACGCCGCATGCACGACGCGGGGTAGGTGACAGACGCACGAGATATGGGAAGGCGCGCGGTGGCCAATTTTTACATGCCTTTGATTGGGAGGGGAGGGCGGTCGATGGCCTTGCTTGTTGCCAACTTAATGAGACGAATCAGAACGGGCTCTTCACAGGCGTAGAGCCAGTCTTTTAGCCTTCCCCGCTCAGCTATAAAAAGGGGACTCGGGAGGAGGAGGAGGAGAATCTCCTCGTGTCTCCCCTTCGTCTCCATTCTCCATCCACCGCCATGGCGAGAGGGCGTGGTCGTGGTCATTCTCCCGCGGAGGCGACCAGGTCTTCCTCCTGCCAGAGAGCTACGGCGGTTAAGGAAGAGCCGGACTCCCAGGGTGAAGGCCACGCTCGAGGCAGAGGTGCTGGCCGGGGTCGCGGTCAGCGAGGCGGTCGAGGCAGAGGTGGGCGTGCAAGGGGGACACCCGCGTCATCACCATCTCCGTCACCATCTCCTCCACCGTCTCCTCCTGCTTCGTCGAGCGGCCATGTCGGGGACACAGCGCTGGAGTTTATCATGTAGTTGCACGAGCCGCCGCGCAGCTGCCTTCACCTTCCCGAGGCGTTTGCGAGGGTGCTGCAGATTAGGGATGGCAATTTTATCCATGGATCTGGATACCCATGGATACCCGATCTGGTTGGGCAAGGGTATGGAGCACATTTCTGCCCATGGGTTCGTGGATATGGATACCCACGAACAACCGGGTTGGGCATGGTTATAGTTTGTGCTCCATGGATATCCAATGGATACCCGTATGACATATGGGGCCATATGCCGTGACAGTAGAAAGAGTGAATCAATGGGAAATGGCAGGAAATATGCAACTTGTGCCATGAGCTATATGCTGCAGAATCAACCTCTGGCATGTCACACTTAAGGACTCATCATATTACTTGTTGCCTAATTATGCATGTAGCTTATGTGGTCATTCGTGAGTGAATGATAATGAGTTAATTTGATCATTGGAAAGGCTTCATGCTAACTTTTCTATGCCCATGGAGCTCCATAGGTATGTGGGTATCCAGCGGGTTTGGGCATGGGAACAAGTTGTGCCCATGGATAATTTGGTGGATGGAAAGAGGGTAGGAAGATGGGTGTCGGTGTCAAAACCAGCGGATCTTGGGTAGGGGGTCCCGAACTGTGCGTCTAAGGCGGGTGGTAACAGGAGGCAGGGGACACGATGTTTACCCAGGTTCGGGCCCTCTTAATGGAGGTAATACCCTACGTCCTGCTTGATTGATATTGATGATATGAGTATTACAAGAGTTGATCTACCACGAGATCGTAGAGGCTAAACCCTAGAAGCTAGCCTATGGTATGATTGTATGTTGTCCTACGGACTAAAACCCTCCGGTTTATATAGACACCGGAGGGGGCTAGGGTTACACAAAGTCGGTTACAAGGAAGGAGATCTACACATCAGTATCGCCAAGCTTGCCTTCCATGCCAAGGAGAGTCCCATCCGAACACGGGACGAAGTCTTCAATCTTGTATCTTCATAGTCCAACAGTCCGGCCAAAGGATGTAGTCCGGCTGTCCGAAGACCCCCTAATCCAAGACTCCCTCACTAGCCCTTGAACCAGGCTTCAATGACGATGAGTCCGGCGCGCAGATTTGTCTTCGGCATTGCAAGGAGGGTTCTTCCTCCGAATATTCCATAGAAGATTTTGAACACAAGGATAGTGTCCGGCTCTGCAAAACAAGTTCCGCATTCCACCGTAGAGAGAATAATATTTCCACAAACCTAATCTGTTGACACGTTTAGCAACCTGACATTATGCCATGGCCCGGTCTTTATTCGAACTTTTTTCTCAACCAACATTGCACATATCGCGAGGCGGTTTCCTTGACACATCTTGTGAAAGCAGAGATCGTGTTCGCCTTATTATGGGATTCTCATCAATATGGACGTGGGGAACCCAATCGTGCCCGTTGGTATGACTCCTCGATTTTAGGCAAGTCCCAAACGGCCATGAGGAGGACGCTTGATATTCACCCTCTTTATAAAGAGGCCAAGGCCTGTCCTTTTTTCCCTCTCGCACTCAATCGAATCCTTCTCCTGCCTCGAGTTCCAACTCCCAAGGCTCAGGTCAGGCGCTTCGGACCTTCAACCATGTCTGGATCCAACCTTCAAGGTCGGTGGATGCCTTCCTGTGTCACAGAGGAAGACATCAAGAAGCTAAGAGAGGCTAGATATTTGACCACCGAAACCTCGCACAGGCTGCCTGCCTGAGGGCAGGTCATCCCCACTCCTGAACCCAACGAGAGTGTTGTGTTCATCTCTCACTTCCTCCAGGGCTAGGCCTCGCTCAAGACCCCTTTGTTAGGGGGCTCATGTTCTATTATGGGCTGGATTTCCATGATCTGGCCCCGGATTCCCTCCTTCACATCTCGTCGTTCATCATTGTGTGTGAGGCCTTCCTTCGCATTACCCCACACTTTGGCCTATGGCTCAAGACCTTCAATGTGAAGCCGAAGATGATCAAGTGGTGTCACGCAGAGTGTAGAGGTGTTGCAATAAGCAAAAGTACTGATGTTCCGTGGCCAGCGGGTTCCTTCCCAGGGGTGTCCGGTTTATGGCAACGGGAGTGGTTTTATATCATAGTTCCCGAAGTGCCAAGTGGGTAGCCGCCCCTGCCTTTCGCTCGGGCCCTCCACCACAACTGACGTCATGGATCAACAAGGGGCTGAACTGGGGGCCAATAAATGATGTGCTGATTTGCAGAGTCGCATCCGAGATCTCCTTGAGAGAGATGTCAGCCTGGTCATGGTAATGCAAGTCATGCTAGTTCGTCGAGTCCAGCCTTGTAAACATCGACCCCTCTGTATGTGAGAATTCAACCCAGAAGGACCACAAACTATTCAGCACTTCCTCGGCATGACGCTCAAAGAGATGTACAAATTGTTCTTCGGACCCCAAATAGAGTGTCCGGACACCACCGAGGATGCGGGTCTGAGCTGTAATCGCCCCGATACCCAAGTAAGTAATCCCATGGCCGAACACGCTTTCTTTCTATTTATCATAACATCATTATGAAAAGTCGCTCTTTGACCAGGACTGGATAACAAAGGCGAAGATGATCAGGTGTTCGGCCCCCCTTCCCGAAGGCTCGGTGTCGGTGTCAAAACCGGTGGATCTCGGGTAGGGGGTCCCGAACTGTGCGTCTAGGTCGGATGATAACAGGAGGCAGGGGACATGATGTTTTACCCAGGTTCGGGCCCTCTTGATGGAGGTAAAACCCTACGTCCTGCTTGATTAATATTGATGATATGGGTAGTACAGGAGTAGATCTACCACAAGATCAGAGAGGCTAAACCCTAGAAGCTGGCCTATGGTATGACTGTTCTTCGTCCTATGGACTAAAACTCTCCGGTTTATATAGACACCGGAGAGGGCTAGGGTTACACAGAGTCGGTTACAATGGTAGGAGATCTACATATCCGTATCGCAAAGCTTGCCTTCCACGCCAAGGAAAGTCCCTTCCGGACACGGGATGAAGTCTTCAATCTTGTATCTTCATAGTCCGGGAGTCCGGCCAAAGGTATAGTCCGGCTATCCAAACACCCCCTAATCCAGGACTCTCTCAGTAGCCCCTAAACCAGGCTTCAATGACGGCGAGTCCGGTGCGCAGATTGTCTTCGGCATTGCAAGGCGGGTTCCTCCTCCAAGTACTTCATAGAAGATTTTGAACACAAAGGTAGTGTCCGGCTCTGCAAAATAAGTTTCCACATATTGCCATAGAGAGAATAACATTTACACAAATCTAATCTGCTGACATATTCCGTAGCGTGACATCACACCACGACCAAGTCTTTATTCGAATCGTTTTACTGTCCCACCTCAGCGCGTTTAGTGAGGTGGTTTCCTTGGCACGTCTTGTTAAAGCAGAGATCATGTCCCTTTATTCCGGGATTCTCGTCAATACGGGTGTGGGTAACCCAACCGTGCCATTGACTATGGTGCTTGGGAGATAAGTGAGTTTTACCAGGCTGGTGGGGATGCATAGTCGCGTCCGCCCATATAAGGGGATAAGGATCAACCTTTTCATCCACGCCTTCTTCCTACTTTGCCTATCCATTTCTGCGCACTCGAGCTCCAGCGCCCAAGTCCGCACACCCCACCTCAACCTTCTCCAGCCATGTCCAGAGCGGGAGGCAAGTGGATGGTCTCCTCCGTCACAGAGGGACACATCAAAAGACTGAGGAAGGCTGGATACTTGTCTAACGACATTGCGCACCTGCTTCCTGAAGAGGGGCAGCTCATCCCCACCCCTAGGCCCCATGAGAGGGTGGTGTTCCTCCCCCATTTCCTCCGTGGACTGGGCTTCCCTCACTACCCATTTGTTCGGGGGCTCATGTTCTACTATGGCCTGGATTTCCACGATCTGGCCCCAAATTTTGTCCTCAACATCTCGGCCTTTGTCGGCGTTCTGGGAACGGGGGTCCCCAGACTTGCCTGCCTGCGGCCTGCGGCGTGGCTCAAGTGGGGGCCCAGTGCGGCCCATCTTCATCAACACGAGGCTCAAGACCCTCGCGAGGGGCCAAGCCTCGCGAGGGGGACGACACAGTGCATCCTCAGGCACAACCTCCTCAGGCTGGCTCGCGAGGAGGCGGAGAGTTCAAGGCGGGGTACCTCGCGAGGTGCCCATGACCCAAGCCATGACGACTCGAGGCACCAGGCGGGTGCCAGCGCGCGCAGCGTCCTTCTTTCCTCTTTGGTGCAAAGGGGACAAGCATATCCGCGGAGTACCGAGGCATCAGGCAAAGGTTGCCTGTCGGTGTACTAGAGTAGGGGTACCATGGTATCCCAAACTTGTGCACGGGCAGTCGCAGCATCCCGCGGCAAGGCTTGCCGGGTGACCGCCAAGGTCCTCCGTGGTTCCTTTAGAGCCATTCAAGAACAAAGTATCCAAGCCAAGGAGACAAGACCCCGGCAAGAGGAGCTCGCCGGGAAGGCCAACCAAGACATTTCAAGGAACTTGCCGCGACGCGCCACGCGTCCCGGCAAGGCCCGGTGAGCGGCAAGCTCCCGGACGCGACAAGACAACGACCGCAGCAAGGCGCTTGCCGCGGCAAGCCTCCACTCTGTACCTGCGCTCCAGCGCATCCACCAACGTGTCGCTCTGGGACCCTTCTAGGCATACGTGGCGGGAAGCTGTGCAGCCAGCGGTACACGGTGGCAAGCGACGCTGACAAGATTGGCATCGTGGCGAGCGGTGGCGTCCCTGGCGGTCCATTTTGCACTATTTGGGCGACGCAGACGGGCATTTAATGCCCTTGTCCCCTGCCGTCAGGGTTAGGTATGATACACTATAGCAGGCGGCTGTACCAACCGCTACATCTTTCCATTTTTACCCTTGTCTACGTTGCCACCTGTCGGTGACCCCTTGAGCATATAAAAGGAGGCCCATGCGCAATGTAGAGGAGGGGAGAGAAAGAACACTCACGCTCGGTCTCGTTAGCTGCTGGTGTGTACTATAGCACTCAGCGCTCCCGAGCAAGAACTCAATACAAACCACAAAGCAGGAGTAGGGTTTTACGCATCCGTGCGGCCCGAACCTGGAATGACATCTCCGCCCCCCGCGCCGGTGGTTCTTTGGTCGATCAGGACGACGCCAAATCGAGCCACTGGTCAGACACCTTTCGCTCTAGTCTATGGAGCAGAGGCAGTTCTGCCCACGGAACTCGTTTACGGGTCACCTCGAGTGCTCGCTTATGATGAGCTCGAGCAAGAGCAGCTGCGACAAGATGATGCACTGCTCCTTGAGGAGGACCGTCTTCAGGCTGCTGTACGAGCTGCTCGCTACCAGCAAGCTTTGCGCCGCTACCATAGCCGCAAAGTTAACGCCAGAAGTCTTGAGGAAGGCGACCTTGTTCTTCGGCGTGTTCAGTCCGCCAAGAATTCCAACAAGTTGACGCCAAAGTGGGAAGGCCCTTACCGGGTGAAACGAGTCACTAGGCCTGGCGCTGTCCGCCTTGAGACCGAAGATGGCATTCCAGTGAGCAACTCCTGGAACATTGAGCATCTTCGTAAGTTTTACCCGTAAGGCGCGGTTGCCGGAACCCGTTCCGGCAACCACCTTTTGTACAAGTCTTGCCGCTGTTGCATGTAATCCTTTGTACAAAGCCGGGCGCAGACCCCGTGCATAAAGCTCATGTGCTCCGCACGTCTTGTCAATTTCATGCTTTTTATTTTTTGCATGTGTTATCTAACACTTTGTCCAGCACCTACCCCCGGTAAGCAACAATGAGCCATAAGGCTCCGTATCTTTATTTTCCCCTCTTTCTTTTTTTCTCAAGGAAAGGAAGGTTCCCTCGCCCACAAGTTTGCCGGGGGGAAGGGAGAAGATAATGGTATGGACCAGGCGTCGTTCAAGAAAGTTTCGCCTTGCCGGGAAGCAAACGACAGAAAAGCTAAGTTGCCAAAGTTTGAGCAATCAGATTTTTTTTAAAATTTTTAAGTTATCTTCCTTGAACGACCGTACTTTGTATGGAAAACCTGTGCACGAAGGAACCAACTCGTAGCTAGTTGCGCCCTTACTTTGTTTCGAGTCCGCTCAACAACTTAAGTGAGCTGCGACTAGTTGCGACAAGGTTTCTTGTCGGTAACGGCACCGCCAGCAGGCTGCTGACGTCCCGCACTCAGCGCCCGCGGCCAAGGTGCCTGCGCCGGCAAGTTCCCTAAAAGCGTAGGGCAGAAACAAACAAAGGAAGGAATCAAGTAAAGGAAATAACATGGCAATTATTACATGAAATAGAGTTATATTACAAGGTAGCTTGTCGCGGCTCTAATAGATTGTTCTCATAACATGACCAGCGACGACAAGAAAAGAAGAAAACGGGCGGCCTAGTCTACGCAATCGCCCTCGACCCTCTTGATCCCGCTCACCTTGTCCACAATGGGTGCGACAAGGGTCTTGAGCGCCTCCAGATCGGCATCCGGCGGCAAGGTCCTGAGGACGTTGGTGAGGTTGAGGCCCGGGTTGCAGAAGGCCACCTTCACCAACACTTTTTGAAGAGATCCCGCGCAGATCTTGCGCGACTCGTCGGCCAGCTGCTTTGGGATCCTCTCCCGGAGTCGCCGGAGGGCCGTCGCCACGCCTTTGAAGAACGAGGTGAGCTTGGCGCTGGGTTGGAGGTTCTCGTCGGAGGGATACCCGAGATCCTCCATCCCCAGCTGCGCCAGCTCCCTGTCAATGTCTGCGGCAACATCCATGAGACCCTCCGTCCAGTGCTCCACATTCTCCCGGAAAGTGCTCTGGGCGGCAGCAACACTCGCCAGCAGTGCCTTGCCGGCCTTGACCTCCTCCTTCAGGGCCGTCTCCTGCTCCTTCGCGCCGTCCAGCGTCTTGGTCAAAGTGGTCAGCTTCAACTCAAGATCTGCGTTGGAGTCCTTGGCGGCGCTAAGCTCCTGGCCCTTCTCGGCAAGACGGGCCTGCAGCTCCGAGTAGCTGTGGGCATCCTTCTCCCACTCACGCTTGAGCGCGGCAAGCTTTTCACCGCTCGCCTTGAGATCGGCCTCCAGCTGCGCCACCTTCGTCTCCAGCTCCTTCTTGGCGGCCTCGGCAGCTGCGGCAGCATCCTCTGCTTGCTTGAGGGCTCCGCCAAATGTTCGCTCACGCGCGGCAAGCTCCTCCTCGTGGCTGTCAAGGTTGACTTTCCACTGCACTAGCTCGCCCTCCTACGCAGACAGCTTTTCAGCGGCAAGCCGCTATTTCTCTTCGACTCCAGCCCGCTCGAGGAGGAAGGCCTTCTGCTCCTCGGCAAGTTGCGCCCGCTCCTCTGCCAGGGACCGGAGAGCTTCCTGGTTGTGACCCCGGAGCTCCTCCGCGCGCTTCTCGATGTCCACTCCCGCCTTCGCGACAAGCGCCTCGCGGGATTCCAGCTTGGCTTGCCGGGCGCGGTAGAGCGACACCAACTTCCGCAGCAGCCGCTCCTCCTCAGGCTCGCTGCTGCTGCTGCTCGGCGCGTCAACCAGCGCCAGCCCAGCGGAGGCGAGCACTTCTCCGTCAAAGCTCTCTCCTTCGACCGGCGCCCTAGAGCTTGACGCCCAGGGGAGGTTGATGAAGATGCCATCGCCGGCCTTCAAGTAGACGCCTGGCTGGGGCTCTTCGAAGCCTGATGCTGCGGCAGCGGCGGAGGGATCGGCGGTCGACGTAGCGCCTGGCGCTCCTGCGGCCTCAGGGCCGTCAGTGCGATCGCCAGATCCCCCGCCTGCTTCTGCGGCGGCAGCTTTGGCGGCCTCTGCGCCGGCGGGATCGTCAGCGCCGGCTGCTTCCTCGGCAGCAGCGGCGTCGTCGGCGGCAACCTCGGTCTCCATCGGCTCCGCAGCAGATGGATCTGACAGCCGAAAAAGGGAGAAGAGTCAAGCAAATATCCAAAAAAGAAGATCAAAGGAAGAAGAACCCAAGGGAAGTTCTGAGGCGAGAAGACTACCTGTGCCAAGTTCTGCAGTCGTGGTCTCCGCCGCCGGGGGGCCGCTGGTGCTGTCCCTTGCCGGAGACTTCTCCCTTGCCAGAGAGCTCTCCCTTGCCGGGGACCTCTCCTTTGCCGGAGGACTCTCCCTTGGCGTCTTGGGGGCGGCCTTCGGGCACTCCTGGTGAGGCTGCTCTGCTTCTACACAAACCAACAGTCAGATACCAGCAAAGCAAGAGTATCCATGCGCGCCTAACAGCGAAAAGCAAGCCATATACTTATGCTGGGGGCTGCTCTGAAGAACAGTTGCCGGATCCGGCAAGATTGTCTTGGACGTCCCCCATGCTGTCGCGGTGGGTTCGTCCTCGATGATAATCACCGGGACCTTGGTTCTCTTCGCTGCTCTCTGGGCCAGAGTCCTAAAAAGGAAAAGGTTCAGAGTAAAGCAAATGAGATACAAGACAAAACAGCAAGGATTGAAGCACTACAAGTACAACAAGTGAATCTTACTCTTCTTCTTCCTCGTCAGAGCTGAACATGGAGAAGTCGAAGTCCGGTTCACGCCTGGCGCGAGGAGGCGGAGGAGTAGATTCCCTTGGCCGCTTGGCGGGAACAGTGGCGGTGGTCTGAGACGACCCTAGTCCGGCTGCCGCCGCGGCGTGAGAAGCGGCAGGAGCAGAAGCGGTGGTCCGGGTGGACCCCGCTCCAGTTGCCGCAGCAGCGTGAGGTGCTCCCGCGGCAAGAGTGCTTGCCGCGGTGGAGCGTGTCGCGCGGCACGGCGACTGTCGACTCGCCCGCCGCCTCGCTACATCCCCGGCCTTGCGGAGACGCCTTCTTGGTGGAGATGGGGGCTCTGCTTGCGGTGAGCTATCTGACGATGAAGAGGAAGAGGAGTTGATCTCCAATGAGCCGCTCGTATCCTCGACGGGCTCGCTCGACTCGACGTCACGCCCGGCATGCTCTTTCTTGCCGGCAAGCTCCTCTCGCTCGGCACGGCTTGCCGCCTCTGCTGCCTCTACCTCCTCCACGGTGAATCCAAACTCGCCCGCAGCTGCGGCTGCCGCCACCTCTTCCAGCCTAGTGGCTATGCGTTTCAACTCCGCATCGGTGGTGTCGCGAGTGAGGCCATTCTTTTCATCGGAGCGGACCGGCACTTCTACCAAGCCGTCGAAGAACTCCTGCATGACATCGTCTGTAGGCTCTTGCCAAGTTGGGACAATTCCATGCGAGTCGCACAGCGGCATCATTGCCCGGATGCGGTCGAGTGCGGAGTTGTTGCAGAGCGGAACGACACCCTGCAGCAACCTGAACACTTCGGGATGCTCACGGTCATACTTGAACAGCTCCTGGAGCATCGCGTTGAGCTCCAGAACAGTGAAGTTGTAGTTGAGGCCCGGACGCAGCCTCATGATATCCGCCGCATTCTTGAACTCCCAGGCGGGTCTCCTCCGTTCCTGCAAGGGGGCGATGCGGCAGTGAAGAAAATCTGCGCCAACAGCGCCTATAGTAAGCCCGGCAAGCCTGAGGTGTTGGATCCGGGTGACGGCAATCTTCAGCCTATCGTCTTCCGGGGCCACGTCGCTCCAATCGCTGCCACGTACTGCTGGGGTTTGGCGCCGGGCGGTAAACGGCTGCGGGTTCTCCTCGACGATCCAGCACCAGTCTGCTCTCCATTCCTCCCACTTGCCGCGGAACTCTCCCTCCAGATAAGCGTCCTTCTTGCCGGCCCTCGAGATCCAGGCGATTCCGCCAGATAAAGGCTCTCCTCTCTCTACTCGGGGCATAAAGAAGTGGCGAAAAAGGGCTACGTTGGGATGGACTCCGACAAAGTTTTCGCAAAGATGTGCGAAAATGTAGCGACCAAACCTCAACCGGTCTGATCTTTGTGCTCCGGTGTCATCCCTGGATCAGTAATGCTGACACCACACAGTACTTCGAAGGATTTATAGCAGAGTGGCATCACACACTTATTACAACGATGTCTCAAAAGAGAACTTATTACATAAATATGGCTTAAGGCCATCTAGTGTCAATAACAGGGGAAGACTTGGAAGATAAATGGGTCCATCAACTCCAACGGCATCACTGAGTATAGAACCACGACCTAAAAGCACCTTAATCGTCGTCTGAAAAGTCTGCAACATTAACGTTGCAGCTCGAAACGGGTCAGCACATGGAATATGCTGGCAAAGTAACACATAGAGAGTAATGGAATGAAACAGCTATACTATATGCATATTTGGCTGGTGGAAAGCTCTATGGTTACAGTTTTGCGTAAAGACAATTTTTCCCTACTGCAAAGGAATAAATTTATTTAACTATCATGGTGGGTGTTAAACATTGAGAATGGTTGACAGAATTCTCAATCCCAATTAAAAGTAGTCATTAAAAACCCAACAATATTAATTTAGAAGTAACATGATGAGATTCACATGATATTCAAGTATTAGATACTCAAGATTGTCCATAACCGGGGAACGACTAATCATGATTAGTTTGTTACACTCTGCAGAGGTTTGCGCACTTTTCCCCACAAGACTCGATCGCCTCCATTGGTTTTTTCGTACTACTGGTGTTTGAGAAACGGATGACCAAGACATAGTCTTTCAGAAGCGCTAGCACCTTACGGTGGATAGACCGGTACACCTACTTTCCCCTACATCTGCTAGTCTACCCTGTAAGAGTTCGCACGACTTAGTCAACTATGCCAGAGCCCATAATGGCTTGTGGCTGCACACGTAAGTATTTAGCATGAAAGATCTTATGATCCCTTTGAGCCTGGGTGGCGGTCCAAAAAAAACAGGCAAGTCCTGATAGACATCAGGTGCCCCAATCCACCCAGATGTGTGTTTAAGTTGCCACCTTAGATAAACCATTAAAATTATCAATCTCACATCTGTCATGGATATCACTCACCCAATCCACGTCTACTAGCATAGCATGGCATAATAAGCAAACGTAGAAGTAACTCCCAAAGGTTTCATAATAAACAGGTAATAGGTGCTACCTCATCTACTTCCCATCCTACAATTTAATTAGATCCTAATCATGCAATGTGTGAGGATGGATCTAATGCAATAAAACTGGGTTGTAGAAAAGGTATGATCAAAGTGTTACTTGCCTTGCTGATGATCCGCGAGTCCTAGAGATTCGAAGTAACAGGCGGCGCAATCCGGGTAATCTATCGCAGAGAAACAACAAGCATACAATAAGTACTCATCTACTGCACAGGTAAAACTCGAACAAGAGATCGAACCAGATAGGTCAACTTAATAACTCCGGTTGAGAAGAAAGAAAGAACCGAACGAAGAAACCGAAAACAAACGGCGGAAAACAACTCGGTTCTAGCAAGTTGAATCTAGGTCAAATTTTACCGTAGCAAAAACTTAGTTAAAGTTTATTAGTCGGAACGGCGGTTTCAAAATGAAACTCCAGGCGCTTGAATCACCAGATTCCGATAAACGAGCGAAAAGATAGACTAGAAAGAAGATCGGATCTGAGATCGCGATCGCGGAATAAATCCGACGAGAAGAAAAAGAAGAACGGTTAAACGAACGGATGTTCGTTAACCTAGAAGAATAATCCGGTGATCATGTTCGTTAGGACGAACGGTCCGGCAAACGATCTCGGGCAACTAAATCGGAAAAGAGAACGAATCCGATCTAGGGTTTCGGAGAAGAAAACCGATCGTAAAACCGATCTAGAAAACCGGAACGGTTTCGTGAAGAAAAACGAATCGGAGAAAAAGAATCGGAACGATTAGAAGAAAACGATCTGATGAAAAGAATAGATGTAGAATGAGCTACCTCCAGTGAAGTCTCTGGCGAGGAACTCCGGCGGCGTGGGCGTGGCGGCCAGGTGCGGCGGCGGCGCGGGTGTGGGGGTGCGGCGCGGGGTGGTGGGGTGGCGCGGCGGCGGCGGGGCACTAGGGCGGCGCGGTGCGTGATGCAGGGCGCGGTGCGGTGTGCTTAGGGCTTTGGGGCCTTGGATTTGATGTGTTTAGAGGGGGGGTGTGGGAGTATTTATATTGGGGAGGGGGAGAGAAAACTTGGTGTAGGGGTGAAGAAATTGGACTAGGACTAGGAAAGAAAAAGAGGAAAGAGATCTAGAAAAAAACGGAAGTAGATGAATCCTACTAGGAATCAAAAGCAACGGCGGCTCACAGGCCTCCTGCGCCTGGGACGCGGCGCGCGCTAGCGATGGCCTTGGCCTCCTGGCCTGCGGCTGGCTCGGTGGCTTGGGCCTTAGGCCCAAGTCGCTGGATTTTTTTTAAACGGTTCCGCGCTCGGGAAAAAAACAAAAAGAGATCTAAACGAACTTCAAATCTAATAAAGTAAATTTTCCCCGACTCCTAAAAATGAGTCGAACAAAATGAACTTTTCTCCGGGCCTAAAATGCAAACTTTGAAAACGCGCATTTTTCCCTATCCAAATAAAAGGCAAAATGAAACTCCGACAAATCCAATGATCCTTTCTTCCAAATTTGAGAGCACTCAAATATGAAAAAGATGAATTCTCCAACTCTCTCCGAGGGTCCTTGAGTTGCGTGAAATTTCTAGGATCGGCAAAATGCAAGAAAATATGATATGCATGATGATCTATGTATAACATTCCAAATTGAAAATTTGGGATGTTACAAACCTACCCCCCTTAAGATGAATCTCGCCCTCGAGATTCGGGTTGGCTAGAAAATAGGTGAGGGTGGTCCTTGAGCAAATCTTCTTCTCTCTCCCAAGTGGCTTCATCCTCTGAGTGGTGGTTCCACTGAACTTTGCAAAACTTGGTAACCTTGCTGCGGGTAACTCTGCTAGCATACTCGAGAATCTTAACTGGTTTCTCCTCATACGTTAGGTCGTCCTTCAACTGAATCGCTTCAAGCGGCACTGTATCTCTTAACGGTACCTCCGCCATCTCGGCGTGACATTTCTTCAGCTGAGAAACATGGAATACGTCATGAACTCCTGACAGTCCCTCTAGTATTTCCAACTTATAAGCGACTTCTCCCATACATTGCAAGATCTTATACGGTCCAACGAAACGCGGTGCTAATTTTCCCTTAACTCCAAAACGCTTAACTCCTCAAAGTGGGGATACTCGGAGATACACCCTGTCTCTGGTTTCGTAAACTGTCTCCTTGCGTTTAGAATCTGTGTAGCTCTTCTGCCTGGACTGGGCTACCTTGAGCCTATCGCGAATCAACTTAACTTTCCGTCCAGACTCCTTAATCAAATCTGGTCCAAAGAATTGACGATCTCCAACTTCGTCCCATGACAACGGTGTCCTGCACCTCCTTCCGTACAAAGCTTCGAAAGGTGCCATCTTCAAACTGGTTTGATAACTGTTGTTATAGGAAAACTCCGCATGCGGCAAATTATCATCCCAACTAGATCCATAATCTAGTGCACAAGCTCTCAGCATATCTTCCAAAATCTGATTGACTCTCTCGGTCTATCCATCTGTCTGCGGATGAAAAGCGGTGCTGAACTCTAGCCTGGTTCCCAAAGTTTCATGCAACTGATTCCAAAACTTTGAGGTAAATTGGGTTCCTCTATCCGATACAATACTCCTTGGAACTCCATGCAAACAAATGATCCTAGTCATATATATCTTTGCCAACTTAGCACTGGTGTAAGTGGTCTTAATTGGAATGAAATGTGCTACCTTCGTCAAACGATCAACTACTACCCATGTCGAGTCATATCCTGCTTTCGTCCTGGGCAGTCCTGTGATAAAATCCATGCCTATCTAATCCCACTTCCATTCAGGTATCGGCAATGGTTGCAACAATCCGGCTGGCTTCTGATGTTCTGCCTTCACTCTATGACAGACGTCACAAACTGCTACATATGTTGCAATATCCTTCTTCATTCCGGTCCACCAGAATGTCTCCTTCAAATCCAAATACATCTTGGTATTTCCTGGGTGAATCGAATATGGTGAATCGTGTGCCTCTTGCAAAATCAACTTCCTGATCTCCGGGTCATTTGGCACATAAACACAGTCCTCAAACCATAGGGTATCGTGCTCATCCTCACGAAATCCCTTTGTTTCTCCTTTGCTTAGTTTCTCCTTTATAGCAGCAATCTCCTTGTCAGATTTCTGAGCTTCTCTGATTCTATCCATCAATGTTGACTGAATCTCCAATGCTGCCACATAGCCTTTCGGAACTATCTCTAAACTTAGTTCACGAAGGTTTTCTGCAATTTCCTTTGGTATCTCTTCTGTCATCAACGTATTGACATGGCTCTTGCGGCTCAATGCGTCAGCTACTACATTAGCTTTTCCGTGATGGTAATGCAATGTCATATCGTAATCCTTGATGAGCTCCAACCATCTCCTTTGTCTGAGATTCAACTCCTTCTGCGTGAAAATGTACTTCAAACTCTTGTGATCCGTGTACACCTCACAATGATTTCCAATGAGGAAATGTCTCCATGTCTTCAATGCATGCACTACGGCTGCTAACTCCAAATCATGTGTGGCATAATTCAACTCATGAGGTTTCAGTTGTCGTGAAGCATACGAAACAACTCTTCCTTCCTGCATAAGCACAGCTCCAAGTCCTCGACGTGAAGCGTCGCAATACACCTCATAATCCTTGTTCTAATCTGGCAAAATCAATACTGGTGAGGTAACCAATCGTTTCTTCAACTCCTGGAAACTAGCCTCACACTCCTCAGTCCAATTGAACTTGGTATCCTTCTTCAACAACTCCGTCATAGGCTTCGCAATCTTTGAAAAATTCTCAATGAACCTCCGGTAGTATCCTGCGAGTCCAAGAAAACTCCGGATCTCTCCAACTGTCGTTGGTGCTTCCCACTCGGTTACAGTCTCAACCTTGGCGGGGTCAACTGCTATCCCTTCTCCGGATATAACGTGTCCGAGGAATCCTACTTCCTTCAACCAAAACTCACATTTGCTAAACTTGGCATGTAACTGATGTTCCCTTAGCTTCTCCAAAACCAAACGCAAATGTTCCTTATGCTCTTCTTCGTTCTTCGAGTAAACCAGGATATCATCAATGAACACTATGACGAACTTATCCAAAAACTCCATAAACACCTTGTTCATCATGTTCATAAAATAGGCAGGTGCATTAGTCAATCCAAATGACATAACGGTATACTCATACAGTCCATATCTTGTGGTGAATGTTGTCTTAGGTATGTCCTGCTCTCGAATCTTCAACTGGTGGTACCCTGATCGCAAATCGATCTTGGAAAACACTTTAGCTCCTTGCAAACGATCGAACAGATCATTTATCATTGGCAGTGGGTACTTGTTCTTGATGGTTACTTCGTTCAATCCATGATAATCAACAACCATCCTTAATGATCCATCCTTCTTCTCTACTAGAAGTACGGGTGATCCCCAAGGCGAAGAACTTGGGCGAATGTAACCTTTCTCCAATAACTCCTTAATCTGATTCTTAATTTCCACCAAATCCTTTGCTGGCATCCAGTATGGTCTCTTTGAGATTGGGCCTGTACCCGGCAACAACTAAATCAGAAACTCAATGTCTCTATCTGGTGGCATGCCTGGCAACTCTTCCGGAAATACATCAGGAAAATCCTTTACCACTGGTACTTCCTCCTGCACGACTCCTGTCAGGAAATTTACTTGTGTCCTATTTGGCACATGCCGGGATACATACTTGATCCTTCTTCCTTCTGGCGTTGTAAGCAAAATTGACTTACTAGCACAATCGATGTTTCCTCCATACATCGACAACCAATCCATGCCTAATATCACATCCAATCCTTGAGATTCCAATACTATTAGGTCTGAGGGAAAAACATAGTTACCAATCCTTAATGGTAACCTGGGGTCACGTCTCGGAGGCATCTAAGAGTTTTTAGAAAAGGAGAGATATAAGAATAGAATGAGGTCTAAAGAGAAAACACTACCCCAAATGCACATGAGCAAATTCACACAAAATCACTTCATTCAATCAAACAAGGGCATACAATCGGTCTAACTATCGCAAAGTGCTCGAACTATTGTGTTTACATGGGGGGAAATACTACTAATATTTGGTGGTCATCTAGAAATTTGAACCGACGGAAGACTCCATGATGTCCGCTCCAGCTTCGTCGCCAAAGTCAGGTTCACTTGGATCTGAATCGGTGTCGTCGATGGTGATGTAGTTGTCTGGACATGCGACGTACTCGTCTTCCTCCTTGGATGCTAACTTCCTCTTGAGTTCTTCAATTTCTTGC
This sequence comes from Triticum monococcum, assembly GCA_034509565.1. Lineage (NCBI taxonomy): Eukaryota > Viridiplantae > Streptophyta > Magnoliopsida > Poales > Poaceae > Triticum > Triticum monococcum. The sequence goes on from CM067847.1 coordinate 527,531,498, forward strand.
TTAAGATCGCAGTTGTGCCTTGCTAGAGCTACGATCTCATCCATGTAGTCCTTGTGTGTAGCCTTCAGTTCTCCTTCTAGCTCGATGATCCTTGTCTTCGCATTCTTCAGCTCCATCATATCATTGCACATCTGGTTCTCGTGGCGTCGAATGTGTTGGTTTAACTCCTGGATGAATGCTGCAATGGATCTATCCTTCTTGGTGCTGACTAACTCCCATTGTTCATCTCAGCGTCCGCAAATCTGGTAGATGGTGTCCTTGAGGTCTTCTTGATAAACTTCTCCAATGCGTCCTATGGTGATATGGGCTGCCATGCTCCTTCCTAGACTCCAAGTTGGTGCATTAAAAACACTATCTATGGGCTTCGTGATTGGCGCGAATGTCCTTCTCGGAACGTGAGCTTGAATCTTCCAGCGCTCCTCTTCAGGCAAAGTGGCGTTGAAGGTTCCCGTGAAACTTGGTAGTCCAATGTTTAGGTACTTGGTGACTTCCTTCAAGTGAAATCCAAAAGGTGTGCCTTCATCCGGTTGAGCGTACTTAATCTTCGCGTCCTTCATCCTAAGGAGTAGAAAAGATGAGGAGTTAGAAAATGAGGAGAGAATAGTGATCTAGGTCTTTAACTTAGTGGTCGTGTCCTATAGTCAGCGTGTGCTCTGATACCATCTCTGTAGCGATCAAACCTCAAACAGTTTGATCTCTGTGCTCCGGTGTCATCCCTGGATCAGTAATGCTGACACCACACAGTACTTCGAAGGATTTATAGCAGAGTGGCAATCACACACTTATTACAGCGATGTCTCAAAAGAGAACTTATTACATAAATATGGCTTAAGGCCATCTAGTGTCGATAACAGCGGAAGACTTGGAAGATAAATGGGTCCATCAACTCCAACGCATCACTGAGTATAGAACCACGACCTAAAAGCACCTTAATCATCGTCTGAAAAGTCTGCAACATTAACATTGCAGCCCGGAATGGGTCAGCACATGGAATATGCTGGCAAAGTAACACATAGAGAGTAATGGAATGAAATAGCTATACTATATGCATATTTGGCTGGTGGAAAGCTCTATGGTTACAGTTTTGCGTGAAGCCAATTTTTCCCTACTGCAAAGGAATAAATTTATTTAACTATCATGGTGGGTGTTAAACATTGAGAATGGTTGACAGCATTCTCAATCCCAATTAAAAGTAGTCATTAAAAACCCAACAATATTAATTTAGAAGTAACATGATGAGATTCACATGATATTCAAGTACTAGATACTCAAGATTGTCCATAACCAGGGACACGGCTAATCATGATTAGTTTGTTACACTCTGCAGTGGTTTGCGCACTTTTCCCCACAAGACTCGATCGCCTCCGTTGGTTTTCTCGCACTACTGGTGTTTGAGAAACGGAAGACCGAGACATAGTCTTTCAGAAGCGCTAGCACCTTACGGTGGATAGACCGGTACACCTACTTTCCCCTACATCTGCTAGTCTACCCTCTAAGAGTTCGCACGACTTAGTCAACTATGCCAGAGCCCATAATGGCTTGTGGCTGCACACGTAAGTATTTAGCATGACAGATCTTATGATCCCTTTGAGCCTGGGTGGCGGTCCAAAAAAACAGGCAAGTCCTGATAGACATCAGGTGCCTCAATCCACCCAGATGTGTGTTTAAGTTGCCACCTTAGATAAACCATTAAAATTATCAATCTCACATCTGCCATGGATATCACTCACCCAATCCACGTCTACTAGCATAGCATGGCATAATAAGCAAACGTAGAAGTAACTCCCAAAGGTTTCATAATAAACAGGTAATAGGTACTACCTGATCTACTTCCCATCCCACAATTTAATTAGATCCTAATCATGCAATGTGTGAGGATGGATCTAATGCAATAAAACTGGGTTGTAGAAAAGGTATGATCAAAGTGTTACTTGCCTTGCTGATGATCCGCGAGTCCTAGAGATTCGAAGTAACAGGCGGCGCAATCCGGGTAATCTATCGCAGACAAACAACAAGCATACAATAAGTACTCATCTACTGCACAGGTAAAACTCGAACAAGAGATCGAACCAGATAGTTCAACTTAAGAATTCCGGTTGAGAAGAAAGAAAGAACCAAACGAAGAAACCGAAAACAAACGGCAGAAAACAACTCGGTTCTAGCAAGTTGAATCTAGGTCAAATTTTACCATAGCAAAAACTTAGTTAAAGTTGATTAGTCGGAACGGCGGTTTCGAAATGAAACTCCAGGCGCTTGAATCACCTGATTCCGATAAACGAGCGAAAAGATAGACTAGAAAGAAGATCGGATCTGAGATCGCGATCGCGGAATAAATCCGACGAGAAGAAAAAGAAGAATGGTTAAATGAACGGGCGTTCGTTAACCTAGAAGAATAATCCGGTGATGACGTTCGTTAGGACGAACGGTCCGGCGAACGATCTCGGGCAACTAAATCGGAAAAGAGAACGAATCCGATCTAGGGTTTCGGAGAAGAAAACCGATCGTAAAACCGATCTAGAAAACTGGAACGGTTTTGCTAAGAAAAACGAATCGGAGAAAAAGAATCGGAACGATTAGAAGAAAACGATCCGATGAAAAGAATAGATGTAGCGCGAGCTACCTCCGGTGAAGTCTCCGGCGAGGAACTCCGGCGGCGTGCGCGTGGCGGCAAGGTGCGGCGGCGGCGCGGGTGTGGGGGTCCGGCGTGGGGTGGCGCGGGGGCGGCGGGGCACTAGGGCAGCACGGTGCGTGACGCAGGGCGTGGCGTGGTGTGCTTGGGGCTTTGGGGCCTTGGATTTGATGTGTTTAGAGGGGGGTGTGGGAGTATTTATATTAGGGAGGGCGAGAGAAAACTTAGTGTAGGGGTCAAGGAATTGGACTAGGACTAGGAAAGAAAAAGAGGAAAGAGATCTAGAAAAAAAACGGAAGTAGACGAATCCTACTAGGAATCAAAAGCAATGGCGGCTCCCTGGCCTCCTGCGCCTGGGACGCGGCGTGCGCTAGCAATGGCCTTGGCCTCCTGGCCGGCGGCTGGCTCGGTGGCTTGGGCCTTAGGCCCAAGTCGCTGGATTTTTTTTTAAAACGGTTCCGCGCTCGGGAAAAAAAACAAAAAGAGATCTAAACGAACTCCAAATCTAATAAACTAAATTTTCCCCGAATCCTAAAAATGAGTCGAACAAAATGAACTTTTCTCCGGGCCTAAAATGCAAACTTTGAAAACGCGCATTTTTCCCTATCCAAATAAAAGGCAAAATGAAACTCCGACAAATCCAATGATCCTTTCTTCCAAATTTGAGAGGACTCAAATATGAAAAAGACGAATTCTCCAACTCTCTCTGAGGGTCCTTGAGTTGCGTGAAATTTCTAGGATCGGCAAAATGCAAGAAAATATGATATGCATGATGATCTATGTATAACATTCCAAATTGAAAATTTGGGATGTTACAGAAAACTGCCATGGTCAGAACAGCATTGGGGGTGAAATCAAGGAGGCAGAGCCCGTAGGTGTTCATGATATCATAGAAAAACTCCGAGAAAGGCGGGCAGAGCCCGGAGTAGAAGAACACGGCGAAGAAGGGATATCCATTTGGAGCCATTTTCCAAGCGGAGGCTGGAAGTACCTTCGTGCTCGGATGCGCTCGCGTCTCCGTCGACCAGAAGAGGTAGTAGTACTCCCTCAGCTCCTTCGCGGCGAGCTTGGGGGGGAAGATTGCCCGCTCCTTTCGCAGCGCCGCAAGCCGCTGCGCCTCGGTCGACTTCACAGCCTTCCCCTTGTCGGCTTTCGGAGCCATGGCGGAAGTGGTGGAGGAGGTCGACGGCGTTGGGGGTGCTGGTGGCGATGGGGGCAGGGCGCTGCTCTCTTTTTAGATTTGGGAAGACGGGGGAGCGGCGGAGGTTTCCAAGATTGGAATGGCAACTAGCGAATGGGTGCACTACCCCTGTTTCCCATGCTTATAAAGAGGGAGGGGGCGGACGTTCCGCCTTTCCGAGTAAAGAAACCACCCACGATCTCTCCCACGACGCCGCATTCGACGCGTGCCGTTCGGGGAGGGCGCGGTGGATACGGGGAGAGATGCGGCGTAACCCAGGCCGCGCGTGCCCGTGCCCTGTTTTGGGCCTGGCCCAACAGCGCTCGGCACCGTGTATGGCCCAGGCCCGGGGGCTCCTGTCGGTGTACTAGAGTAGGGGTACCCTAGTATCCCGAATTGTGCACGGGCAGTCGCAGCATCCCGTGGCAAGGCTTGCCGAGTGACCGCCAATGTCCTCCGTGGTTCCTTTGGAGCCATTCAAGAACAAAGTATCCAAGCCAAGGAGACAAGACCCCGGCAAGAGGAGCTTGCCGGGAAGGCCAACCAAGGCATCTCAAGGAACTTGCCGCGACGCGCCATGCGTCCCGGCAAGGCTCGGTGAGCGACAAGCTCCCGGACGCGACAAGACAACGACCGCGGCAAGGCACTTGCCACGGCAAGCCTCCACTCTATACCTGCGCTCCAGCACATCCACCAACGTGTCGCTCTGGGACCCTTCCAGGCGTACGTGGCGGGAGGCTGTGCAGCCAGCGGTACACGATGGCAAGCGGCGCTGACAAGATTGCCATCGTGGCGAGCGGTGGCGTCCCTGGCGGTCCCTTTTGCACTATTTGGGCGACGCAGACGGGCATTTAATGCCCTTGTCCCCTGCCGTCAGGGTTAGGTATGATACACTGTAGCAAGCGGCTGTACCAACCGCAACATTTTTCCATTTTTACCCTTGTCTACGTTGTCACCTGTCGGTGACCCCTTGAGCAAATAAAAGGAGGCCCATGCGCAACGTAGAGGAGGTGGGCCAGAGAGAACAACCCACGCTCGGTCTCGTTAGCTGCTGGTGTGTACTGTGGCACTCAGCGCTCCCGAGCAAGAACTCAATACAAACCACAAAGCAGGAGTAGGGTTTTACGCATCCGTGCGGCCCGAACCTGGGTAAACCGCTCGCGTGCTTCGCCTCGATCTGCTCTTCGTGCGATCTCCGCCCCCCTGCCGAACCGAAAGGGGCTCGGTCCGCCGGTCCCATAGGTGTTCGTGGATTAGTCCCCCGACATCTTTGGCGCGCCAGGACGACGGTCCCATGTACTTGAGGTGCTCTCCGGTGGGTGCGACAAGCAACACACCAGCGTCGGCACCTTGCAGCGAGAAGGCACCATCGAAGTACATCAGCCACTCTTTGCTTGCCTCCTTGACGGGGATGCTCGTTTCTGGAATTTCTTCATCTGGTGTTGGCGTCCACTCTGCTATGAATTCTGCCAATGCTCTGCTTTGGATAGTTGAAGTACTCTCAAACTTGAGGCCAAAGCTTGACAGTTCCAGTGCCCACTCAACAATCCTGCCTGTCGCTTCCGGATTCTGTAGTATCCTCTTCAGCGGAAAGCGAGTGACAACTGTGATCTCGTGTGCTTGGAAGTAATGGCGCAGCTTTCTCGAGGCCATGAGAAGGCCGAAAAGCAATTTCTGCACACCAGAGTACCTTGACCTAGCCCCCTGCAGAAGGGAACTGACAAAGTAAACTGGGCGCTGCACCATTCTCTTCTGTATCTCCTCGCGTGCCTGTGCAAATCTATCTTTGTCGGGACCAGAGCTTGTCGAGGAAGCCCCCTGCTTGTCGCTGGATGCGCCTGCCGTGGTTGCTGGCTCATCATCTGCCTCCCTCTCTTCTACTAACGTAGCACTAACCACTTGATTGGTTGCCGCTATATACAGCAGCAACTTCTCTTGTGGCTTAGGTGCGACAAGTGTTGGAGTGGAGGACAGGTATCTCTTCAAGTCTTGCAGCGCAGCCTCCGCTTCCGGAGTCCATTTCATTGGACCTGCCTTTTTCAAAATTTTGAAAAATGGCAGGGCACGCTCAGCAAACCTAGAGATAAACCTGCTGAGAGCAGCTACGCAACCGGCAAGTTTTCGTACGTCCTTGACGCGCTTTGGTGCTTCAATCTGCTCAATGGCCCTGATCTTGTCGGGATTGGCTTCAATTCCCCGCTGAGACACGAAGAACCCGAGAAGCTTGCCGGAGGGGACTCCAAACACACACTTCTCGGGGTTGAGCTTGAGGTTGATCTTGCGCAGATTTGCAAAGGTCTCGTCTAAATCTTGAATCAGAGTTGCCTTGTCCTTGCTCTTGACCACTATGTCATCCATGTAGGCTTCCACATTTCTGTGTATTTGTGGCTCAAGAGCGACATGGACTACCCTTGCAAATGTTGAACCTGCATTCTTTAAACCGAAAGGCATCCGTATGAAACAGTATGTGCCACATGGAGTGATAAATGCGGTCTTCTCCTCATCTTCTTCTGCCATGAAGATTTGATGGTATCCTGAGTATGCGTCGAGAAATGAAAGCAAGTCACATCCGGCCATGGAGTCAACAATCTGGTCAATGCGCGGCAAGGGAAATGGGTCTTTGGGACAAGCTTTATTAACATTGGTAAAGTCGATACAAAGCCTCCATTTCCCGTTTGCCTTGCGCACGACTACAGGATTGGCCAACCACGTAGGATGGAGCACTCCTCTGACAAGGCCTGCTGCTTCCAATTCTTGATCTCTTCTGCGATGAATTCTTGGCGCTCCACTGCTTGCTTCCTGACCTTCTGCTTGACGGGCCGCGCATGAGGACAAACGGCAAGATGGTGCTCAATTACTTTCCTGGGAACACCGGGGATGTCAGACGGCTACCACGCAAACACGTCGACGTTCGCCCGCAGGAAAGTAATGAGCGCGCTTTCCTATTTAGGGTCAAGAGTGGCACTGATGGTGAAGGTACCACCAGTGTCGTCCTCCTTGGCGGACACTTTCTTGGTCTCTGGCGGAGCTGCCATTGTCTTCTTACACTTGCCGGTGGAGCTCGATGGTGCATCCTCGATGGTAGGGCAGCACTTCGAAGAGGTGCGCTTGCCGGAGTGGGCATCAAAACTCTTGCCGGACTTGGTCTTCTTCTTTCCCCCGGGAGATTCAACGGCAAGTGACTTGCGGTCTGTTGCGGCTGCCGCTTCCCGGTATATCTTGTCGGCGCAGATAAGAGCATCCTTCTTGTCGCCAGGGACAGAGATGACGCTTATCGGGCCTGGCATCTTCAGCATGTTGTATGCGTAGTGAGAGGCTACCATATCGAACACCTATGGTTCTGTCGGCGTACTAGAGTAGGGGTACCCTAGTATCCCGAACTTGTGCACGGGCAGTCGCAGCATCCCGCGGCAAGGCTTGCCGGGTGACCGCCAAGGTCCTCCGTGGTTCCTTTGGGGCCATTCAAGAACAAAGTATCCAAGCCAAGGAGACAAGACCCCGGCAAGAGGAGCTTGCCGGGAAGGCCAACCAAGGCATCTCAAGGAACTTGCCGCGACGCGCCACGCATCCCGGCAAGGCCCGGTGAGCGACAAGCTCCCGGACGTGACAAGACAACGACCGCGGCAAGGCGCTTGCCGCGGCAAGCCTCCACCCTGTACCTGCGCTCCAGCACATCCCCCAACGTGTCGCTCGGGGACCCTTTCAGGCGTACGTGGTGGGAGGCTGTGCAGCTAGCGGTACACGGTGGCAAGCGGCACTGACAAGATTGCCATCGTGGCGAGCGGTGGCGTCCCTGGCGGTCCCTTTTGCACTATTTGGGCGACGCAGACGGGCATTTAATGCCCTTGTCCCCTGCCGTCAGGGTTAGGTATGATACACTGTAGCAGGCGGCTGTACCAACCGCTACACCTTTCCATTTTTACCCTTGTCTACGTTGCCACCTGTCGGTGACCCCTTGAGCATATAAAAGGAGGCCCATGCACAACGTAGAAGGGGAGGTGGGTCAGAGAGAACAACCCACGCTCGGTCTCGTTAGCTGCTGGTGTGTACGGTAGCACTCAACGCTCCCGAGCAAGAACTCAATACAAACCACAAAGCAGGAGTAGGGTTTTACGCATCCGTGCGGCCCGAACCTGGGTAAACCGCTCGCGTGCTTCGCCTCGATCTGCTCTTCGTGCGATCTCTGCCCCCCTGCCAAACCGAAAGGGGCTCGGTCCGCCGGTCCCATAGGTGTTTGTGGATTAGTCCCCCGACATCTTTGGCGCGCCAGGTAGGGGGCGTCGAGGTTGTGTGAACCTGATCCGGTGTTCGCACGAGCTAAATCGTCATCGTCTTCATCGACCTGCCGCCGAAGAAGAAGGCTTCGGAGGCGGCTGCTCCGTCCGCACCGAACCCGCCGTCGCCGGAGCAAACGGCTGGTGGGGTAGACGCCGGCGGAAGAACGGGCATCGACGAGGGAGCTCACGGTGCTGCCAGGTCCAAGGACAAGGCTGCGCTGCCCGTCGGCGGCGCAGTCAGCTCCCACAACGACCGGGCGCACTCCAAGACCTCGGCGTCCGCACATGCACCGCGCCCATCCCAGGAGGCGCGGGACCGGCAGCGTCATGATATTCACGGTACCATATGTTTACTGGATCAAGATCGAGCTGGTGGATCTCGGAGTGCTCAAGACCAGCATGCACGCCAACATGCTAGCGCGAGCGGGGCACGGTCGCCTGGACGATATACTGCTCCTTCTAACACGGTTAGAAGTCCGAGCATATCCCGCTCCTCACACCGTTCGCCGCCGCCACCCGCCACTTTAGCAGAAGCTTTGGCGCGAGCTCAACTGCTCCTGGACTACCCTCCAGCGGCAGACAAGATCGACGACTGGAGGGCCACCATTCAGAGTCTCATCGGCTTCGCCAACAGCGACAATCCACGGCAGCCGAGTACTTCGCAGCCGCAGCAAGTCAGCCAGGCACGAGCTGGAGGCGACAAGACCGGTGGGGGTGCAACCACCGTGCACTCTCCGCCCCGAAGGCCAAGATCACCGACTCGCCGAATCCACCACGACAGTGACTCCACCGCGTCATCAGATCCACGAGCTCGTCGCGATCAGTGCCAAGTTCTTCACGAACGACAGCAAGAAGACGCTCGTACTCGCATCGAGCGCCGAAGAGAAGCGCGGCGTCAATCAGACCAGCGCGCTGGGCCCTCTATCGACATGCATGCGCCAGGGGAACCAGGCGACTTGCCGTACGCGGTAGGTTGCCCTGCGTTTACTCGTGAGCTGCGGCAAGTCCAGTGGCCCAGCAAGAAGAATTTCAAGCCAGATGTACCAGAGAAGTACGACGGCAAGTCACATCCGTCGGAGTTCCTCAGCATCTACACCATTGCGGTGCAAGCTGCCGGGGGGCGAGACGACAAGATCCTTGCCAACTACTTCCCGCTGGTGCTCAAGCTCAACGTCAGGTCCTGGCTCATGCATTTGCCGGACAACTCCATATCCTCCTGGGCAGACCTGTGCCATCAGTTTGTCGGCGCCTTTACAGGCGGCCACAAACCTCATGGCCAAGAGAGTGACCTTCACCTGCTCGCCCAGAAGGAAGGAGAGCCTCTGCGCAAGTACATTCAGAGATTCAGCTGTGTACAGCACAACATCCCAGATGTCCACCCTGCCATGGTCATCAGCGCGTTCCATCAGAACGTGCGTAACCGCAGGATGCGGGAGGAGATGGCGATGTGCAAGATCAGAGATGTCAGTGAGCTGTATGCCCTGGCCGACAAGTGTGCACGTGCTGAGGAAGGGAGGAAACTCCCGGGAGAGAATATAGGAGCAGGAGGATCTGACAGCGAAGATGCTGCCCCGGCAAGGAAAAACCGGCGGCAGAACAATAGGAAGAAGAAAGGCAAAGATGTGCTAGTCGTTGAGCAGTCCGGCAATGAAGGTGTCGCCAAGAAAGCCAAAGTTGGTAGCTCCGGCAAGGAGATTGCTGCATGCACAAACTGCCAGGCTGTGGCGGTCGCCGACAAGCAGGACGGCACCGACAAGCAGTACTGCAAGATCCACCGCACCAAGGGCCATGACCTCCAGAGCTGCAAGAAGGTCGAGCAGCTTGTCCAGCAGCAAAAGGCTGAATACGAGCGACGCGACAAGGAGAGGGCCCAAGGAGGCGCTGGAGAATCCGGCAAGAAGCGTGCCGGCCGGGGAGGACGCCGCGGCAAGGCCAAGCAGCGGCAAGGAGACAGACCTCCCCGCTGCCGCGACAAGGATGAAGATGACGACGACGACGAAGACATTGATGATGTCAAGACCAGTGAGCAGGAGTTCCAGAAAGCCATAGAGGTCTTGTGCGTTGACGGCGGTGCTTCTCTTCATACTTCACACCGCCAACTCAAGCAGTGGGTGCGGGAAGTCAATGCGGCGGAACCACCTATCGAGTCATGCAAACTTCTGAAATGGTCCAGCACGCCTATCATCTTTGATATTGAGGACCACCCTGATCGCACAACTGCGGTCGGGTGCTTGCCGATGTTGGTTTCACCAACTATCCGCAACCTCAAAGTCACTAAGATGCTAGTTGACGGCGGGGCCGGCTTGAATCTGATCTCCTCCGCTGTACTCCAGAAACTCCAGATCCCTGACAACGAGCTTGAAGAGACCGGCACATTCCAAGGAATCAACCTGGGAAGGAGCAAGCCGAAGGGGAAGGTCACGTTGCCAGTAACATTTGGCAGCGAGTTGAACTTCAGGACTGAGAGGGTCACTTTTGACGTTGTCGATTTTCCATTGCCTTACAATGGGATACTCGGCCGTCCAGCACTCGCCAAGTTCATGGCAGCCTCTCACTACGCATACAACATGCTGAAGATGCCAGGCCCGATAAGCGTCATCTCTGTCCCTGGCGACAAGAAGGATGCTCTTATCTGCGTCGACAAGATCTACCGGGAAGCGGCAGCCGCAACAGATTGCTAGTCACCTGCCGTTGAAGCTCCCGGGGGGAAGAAGAAGACCAAGTCCGGCAAGAGTTCTGATGCCCACTCCGGCAAGCGCAGCTCTTCAGAGTGCTGCGCTACCATCGAGGACGCACCATCGAGCTCCACCGGCAAGTGTAAGAAGGCAATGGCAGCTCCGCCAGAGACCAAGAAGGTGTCCGCCAAGGAGGACGGCACTGGTGGTACCTTCACCATCAGTGCCACTCTTAACCCTAAATAGGAAAGCGCGCTCATTGCTTTCCTGCGGGTGAACGTCGACGTGTTTGCATGGCAACCGTATGACATCCCCGGTGTTCCCAGGAAAGTAATTGAGCACCATCTTGCCGTTTGTCCTCATGCGCGGCCCATCAAGCAGAAGGTCAGGAAGCAAGCAGTGGAGCGCCAAGAATTCATCGCAGAAGAGATCAAGAAATTGGAAGCAGCAGGCCTTGTCAGAGGAGTGCTCCATCCTACGTGGTTGGCTAATCCTGTAGTCGTGCGCAAGGCAAACGGGAAATGGAGGCTTTGTATCGACTTTACCGATGTTAATAAAGCTTGTCCCAAAGACCCATTTCCCTTGCCGCGCATTGACCAGATTGTTGACTCCACGGCCGGATGTGACTTGCTTTCATTTCTTGACGCATACTCAGGATACCATCAAATCTTCATGGCAGAAGAGGATGAGGAGAAGACCGCATTCATCACTCCATGTGGAACATACTGTTTCATACGGATGCCTTTCGGTTTAAAGAATGCTGGTTCAACATTTGCAAGGGTAGTCCATGTCGCTCTTGAGCCACAAATGCACAGAAATGTGGAAGCCTACATGGATGACATAGTGGTCAGGAGCAAGGACAAGGCAACCCTGATTCAAGATTTAGACGAGACCTTTGCAAATCTGCGCAAGATCAACCTCAAGCTCAACCCCGAGAAGTGTGTCTTCGGAGTCCCCTCCGGCAAGCTTCTCGGGTTCTCCGTATCTCAGCGGGGAATTGAAGCCAATCCCGACAAGATCAAGGCCATTGAGCAGATCGAAGCACCAAAGCGTGTCAAGGATGTACGAAGACTTGCCGCTTGCGTGGCTGCTCTCAGCAGGTTTATCTCTAGGTCTGCTGAGCGCGCCCTGCCGTTTTTCAAAATTTTGAAAAAAGCAGGTCTAATGAAATGGACTCCGGAAGCGGAGGCTGCCCTGCAGGACTTGAAGAGATACCTGTCCTCCACTCCAACACTTGTCGCACCTAAGCCACAAGAGAAGTTGCTGCTGTATATAGCGGCAACCAACCAAGTGGTTAGTGCTACGTTAGTGGCAGAGAGGGAGGCAGATGACGAGCCAACAACCACGGCAGGCGCATCCAGCGACAAGCAGGGGGCTTCCCCGACAAGCTCTGGTCCCGACAAAGATGGATCTACGCAGGTGCGCAAGGAGATATAGAAGAGAATGGTGCAGCGCCCAGTTTACTTTGTCAGTTCCCTGCTGCAGGGGGCTAGGTCAAGGTACTCTGGTGTGCAGAAATTGCTTTTCGGCCTTCTCATGGCCTCGACAAAGCTGCGCCATTACTTCCAAGCACATGAGATCACAGTTGTCACTCGCTTTCCGCTAAAGAGGATACTACAGAATCCAGAAGCAACTGGTAGGATTGTTGAGTGGGCACTGGAACTGTCAAGCTTTGGCCTCAAGTTTGAGAGTACTTCAACTATCCAAAGCAGAGCATTGGCAGAATTCATAGCAGAGTGGACGCCAACACCAGATGAAGAAATTCCAGAAACGAGCATCCCCGTCAAGGAAGCAAAGAGTGGCTCATGTACTTTGACGGTGCCTTCTCGCTGCAAGGCGCCGACGCTGGCGTGCTGCTTGTCGCACCCACCGGAGAGCACCTCAAGTACGTAGTCCAGATGCACTTTCCCAAGGAGCAAGCAACAAACAATACTGCAGAGTATGAAGGCTTGCTTGCCGGTCTCAGGATCGCGGCAGACCTTGGGATCAAGAAGCTCATTGTCAGGGGTGACTCGCCGCTTGTCATCCGCCAAGTGAACAAGACTTATCAGAGTCCGTTGATGGAAGCCTACGTTGACGAAGTGAGAAAGCTAGAAGAGCAATTTGACGGCCTACAGATGGAGCATGTTCCAAGAGCTCAGAACGACATTGCCGATGGCCTATCAAAGTGCGCCGCACTTAAGTTACCTGTGGAACCAGGGATCTTTGTGCTCAAGCTGACTCGGCCGTCCGTAACGCGATCAACTGGACAGAGCAAGAAGAGGAAGTTGATTTCTGGTGACTATTTTCCAGCAGAGCTTCCCGAAGCCGCCGCCAAGAAGGTCCCCAAGATCAACACCAAGAGTGCCGAGGAGCAGTCTGCTCCGGCAAGCCCTAGGGTTTGTTCCGTCGAAGCAGAGGCTCCTTACAAGTTTTGCTCCGGCAAGCTTGCCAGGGAACGTCAAGCTCCGGCTAAGCTGGAGGTTCTCGCCGTAGAAGCGGATGTTCCCACAGCAGCAGATGTGCCTTTAGTCCTTGTTGTCGAGTCACAAGCTCCGGCATGGGCACAACAGATTGTCCGTTTCCTTCAGACAGGAGAACTTCCGGAAGAGCGAGAAGAAGCGGAAAGAGTAGCTAGGCAGTCAAGTATGTACTAGTTTGTCGACAGCACACTGTACAGAAGAAGACTCAACGGTGTGAAATTGAAGTGTATTCACCGGGAAGATGGACAAAAGCTGTTGGCAGAGATACATGGAGGCATATGTGGTCACCACATTGGCGCAAGAGCACTTGCCGGCAAAGCATTCTGGCAAGGTTTCTTTTGGCCGACAGCCCTCCAGGATGCAACTGCACAAGTAACCAAGTGTGAAGCGTGCCAGTTCCATTCCAAGCAGATACACCAGCCAGCTCAAGCTCTCCAGACGATCCCTTTATCCTGGCCATTTTCGGTTTGGGGGCTCGACATCCTCGGCCCCTTCCCCCGAGCAGTCGGGGGCTTTGAGTACTTGTATATAGCAATCGACAAGTTCACAAAGTGGCCGGAAGTGGAAGCAATGAGGAAGGTGACAGCACAGTTAGCAGTCAAGTTCTTCAGGTCGATTGTTTGCCACTTCGGGATCCCTAACAGGATAATTACCGACAATGGCACGCAATTCACGAGCCGCACCTTCATGCAGTACGTCCAAGATATTGGCGCCAAGGTCTGCTTCGCTTCTGTTGCTCACCCGAGAAGCAACGGTCAAGCGGAGAGGGCAAATGCTGAAGTGCTGCGTGGGCTCAAGACCAGAACTTTCGACAGGCTACACAAGTGCGGAAGAAACTGGATTGAGGAGCTGCCGGTGGTTCTTTGGTCGATCAGGACGACGCCAAATCGAGCCACTGGCCAGACACCTTTCGCTCCAGTCTATGGAGCAGAGGCAGTTCTCCCCACGGAACTCGTATACGGGTCACCTCGAGTGCTCGCTTATGATGAGCTCGAGCAAGAGCAGCTGTGACAAGATGACGCGCTGCTCCTTGAGGAAGACCGTCTTCAGGCTGCTGTACGAGCTGCTCGCTACCAGCAAGCTTTGCGCCACTACCATAGCCGCAAAGTTAACGCCAGAAGTCTCGAGGAAGACGACCTTGTTCTTCGGCGTGTTCAGTCCGCCAAGAATTCCAACAAGTTGACGCCAAAGTGGGAAGGCCCTTACCGGGTGAAACGAGTCACTAGGCCTGGCGCTGTCCGCCTTGAGACCGAAGATGGCATTCCAGTGAGCAACTCCTCGAATATTGAGCATCTTCGTAAGTTTTACCCATAAGGCGCAGTTGCCGGAACCCATTCCGGCAACCACCTTTTGTACAAGTCTTGCCGCTGTTGCATGTAATCCTTTGTACAAAGCCGAGCGCAGATCCCGTGCATAAAGCTCATGTGCTCCGCGCACCTTGTCAATTTCATGCTTTCTATTTTTCGCATGTGTTATCTGACACTTTGTGCAGCACTTACCCCTGGTAAGCAACAACGAGCCATAAGGCTCCGTATCTTTATTTTCCCCCTCTTTCTTTTTTCTCAAGGAAAGGAAGGTTCCCTCGCCCACAAGTTTGCCGGGGGGAAGGGAGAAGATAATGGTGTGGGCCAGGCGTCGTTCAAGAAAGTTTCGCCTTACCGGGAAGCAAACAACAGAAAAGATAAGTTGCCAAAGTTTGAGCAATCAGATTTTTAAAATTTTATGTTATCTTCCTTGAACGACCGTGCTTTGTATGGAAAACCTGTGCGCGGAGGAACCAACTCGTAGCTAGTTGCGCCCTTACTTTGTTTCGAGTACGCTCAACAACTTAAGTGAGCTGTGACTAGTTGCGACAAGGTTTCTTGTCGGTAGCGGCACCGCCAGCAGGCTGCTAACGTCCCGCACTCAGCGCTCGCGGCCAAGGTGCCTGCGCCGACAAGTTCCCTAAAAGCGTAGGGCAAGAACATACAAAGGAAGGAATCAAGTAAAGGAAATAACGTTGAAATCATTACACGAAATAAAGTTATATTACAAGATAGCTTGTCGCAGCTCTAACAGATTGTTCTCATAACATGACCAGCAGCGACAAGAAAAGAAGAAAACGGACGTCCTAGTCTACGCGATCGCCCTCAACCCTCTTGATCCCGCTCACCTTGTCCACAATGGGTGCGACAAGGGTCTTGAGCACCTCCAGATCGGCATCCGGCGGCAAGGTCCTGAGGACGTTGGTGAGGTTGAGGCCCGGGTTGCGGAAGGCCACCTTCACCAACACCTTTTGAAGAGCTCCCGCGCAGATCTTGCACGACTCGTCGGCCAGCTACTTTGGGATCCTCTCCCGGAGTCGCTGGAGGGCCGTCACCACGCCTTTGAAGAACGAGGTGAGCTTGGCGCTGGGTTGGAGGTTCTCGTCGGAGGGATACCCGAGATCCTCCATCCCCAGTTGCGCCAACTCCCTGTCAATGTCCGCAGCAACATCCACGAGACCCTCCGTCCAGTGCTCCACATTCTCCCGGAAAGTGCTCTGGGCGGCAGCAGCACTCGCCAGTAGCGCCTTGCCGGCCTTAATCTCCTCCTTCAGGGCCGTCTCCTGCTCCTTGGCGCCGTCTAGCGTCTTGGTCAAAGTGGTCAGCTTCAACTCAAGATCTGCGTTGGAGTCCTTGGCGGCGCTAAGCTCCTGGCCCTTCTCGGCGAGACGGGCCTGCAGCTCCGAGTAGCTATGGGCGTCCTTCTCCCGCTCACGCTTGAGCGCGGCAAGCTCTTCATCGCTCGCCTTGAGATCGACCTCCAGCTGCGCCACCTTCGTCTCCAGCTCCTTCTTGGCGGCCTCGGCAGCTGCGGCAGCATCCTCTGCTTGCTTGAGGGCTCCGCCAAATGTTCGCTCGCGCGCGGCAAGCTCCTCCTCGTGGCTGTCAAGATTGACTTTCCGCTGCACCAACTCGCCCTCCTGCCCAGACAGCTTTTCAGCGGCAAGCCGCTGTTGCTCTTTGACTTCAGCCCGCTCGAGGAGGAAGGCCTTCTGCTCCTCGGCAAGTTGCGCGCGCTCCTCTGCCAGGGACCAGAGAGCTTCCTGGTTGTGACCCCGGAGCTCCTCCGCGCGCTTCTCGATGTCCACTCCCGCCTTCGTGACAAGCGCCTCGCAGGATTCCAGCTTGGCTTGCCGGGCACGGTAGAGCGACACCAGCTTCCGTAGCAGCCGCTCCTCCTCAGGCTCGCTGCTGCTGCTGCTCGGCGCGTCAACCAGCGTCAGCCCAGCGGAGGCGAGCACTTCCCCGTTAAAGCTCTCTCCTTCGAACGGCGCCCTGGAGCTTGACGCCCATGGGAGGTTGATGAAGATGCCATTACCGGCCTTTAAGTAGACGCCTGGTGGGGCTCTTCGGAGCCTGATGCTGCGGCAGCGGCGGAGGGATCGGCGGTCGGCGTAGCGCCTGGCGCTCCTGCGGCCTCAGGGCCGTCAGTGCGATCGCCAGATCCCCCGCCTGCTTCTGCGGCGGCAGCTTTGGCAGCCTCTACGCCGGCGGGATCGTTAGCGCCGGCTGCTTCTTCGGTGGCAGCGGCGTCATCGGCGGCAACCTCGGTCTCCATCGGCTCCGCAGCAGATGGATCTGGCAGCCAGAAAAGGGAGAAGAGTCAAGCAAATATCCAAAAAAGAAGATCAAAAGAAGAAGAACCCAAGGGAAGTTCTGAGGCGCCAGGTTCTGCAGACGTGGTCTCCGCCGCCGGGGGCCGCTGGTGCTGTCCCTTGCCGGAGAACCCTCCCTTGCCTGAGACTTCTCCCTTGCCGGAGAGCTCTCCCTTGCCGGGGACCTCTCCCTTGCCGGAGGACTCTCCCTTGGCGTCTAGGGGGCGGCCTCCGGGCGCTCCTGGTGGGGCTGCTCTGCTTCTACACAAACCAACAGTCAGATATCTGCCAAGCAAGAGTATCCATGCGCGCCTAACAGCGGAAAGCAAGCCATATACTTACGCTAGGGGCTGCTCTAAAGAACAGTTGCCGGATCCGGCAAGATTGTCTCGGGCGTCCCCCCTGCTGTCGCGGTGGGTTCGTCCTCGATGATAATCACCGGGACCTTGGCTCTCTTCGCTGCTCTCTGGGCCAGAGTCCTAAAAAGGAAAAGGTTCAGAGTAAAGCAAATGAGATACAAGACAAAACAGCAAGGATTGAAGCATTACAAGTACAACAAGAGAATCTTACTCTTCTTCTTCCTCGTCGGAGCTGAACGCGGAGAAGTCGAAGTCCGGCTCACGTCCGGCGCGGGAAGGCGGAGGAGTAGATTCCCTTGGCCGCTTGGCGGGAACAGTGGCAGTGGTCTGAGACGATCCCGCTCCGGCTGCCGCCGCGGCATGAGAGGCGGCAGGAGCAGAAGCGGTGGTCCGAGTGGACCCCGCTCCAGTTGCCGCAGCAGCATGAGGTGCTCCCGCGGCAACAGTGCTTGCCGCGGTGGAGCGTGTCGCGCGACGCGGCGACTATCGATTCGCCCGCCGCCTCGCTACATCCCCAGCCTTGCGGAGACGCCTTCTTGGTGGAGCTGGGGGCTCTACTTGCAGCGAGCTGTCTGAGGACGAAGAGGAAGAGGAGTTGATCTCTAACGAGCCGCTCGTATCCTCGGCGGGCTCGCTCGACTCGACGTCACGCCCGGCAAGCTCTTTCTTGCCGGCAAGCTCCTCTCGCCCGGCAAGCTCTTTCTTGCCGGCAAGCTCCTCTCGCTCGGCACGGCTTGCCGCCTCTGCTGCCTCTGCCTCCTCCACGGTGAATCCAAACTCGCCCGCAGCTGCGGCTGCCGCCGCCTCTTCCAACCTGGTGGCGATGCGTTTCAACTCCGCATCAGTGGTGTCGCGAGTGAGGCCATTCTTCTCGTCGAGGCGGACCGGCACTTCTACCAGGCCGTCAAAGAACTCCTGCACGACGTCGTCTATAGGCTCTTGCCAAGTTGGGATAATTCCATGCGAGTCGCACAGCGGCATCATTGCCCGGATGCGGTCGAGCGCGGAGTTGTTGCACAGCGGAACGACGCCCTGCGGCAACCTGAACACTTCGGGATGCTCAGGGTCGTACTTGAACAGCTCTTGGAGCATCGTGTTAAGCTCCAGAACAGTGAAGTTGTAGTTGAGGCCCGGGCGCAGCCTCATGATATCCGCCGCATTCTTGAATTCCCAGGTGGGCCTACTTCGTTCCTGCAAGGGGGCGATGCGGCGGCGAAGAAAATCTACGCCAATAGCGCCTACAGTAAGCCCGGCAAGCCTGAGCCGTTGGATCCGGGTGATGGCAATCTTCAGCCTATCGTCTTCCGGGGCCACGTCGCTCCAATCGCTGCCGCGTGCTGCTGGGACTTGGCGCCGGGCGGTAAATGGCTGCGGGTTCTCCTCGACAATCCGGCACCAATCTGCTCTCCATTCCTCCCACTTGCCGCGGAACTCGCCCTCCAGATAAGAGTCCTTCTTGCCGGCCCTTGAGATCCAGGCGATTCCGCCGGATAAAGGCTCTCCTCTCTCTACTTGGGGCATAAAGAAGTGGCGAAAAAGGGCTACGTTGGGATGGACTCCGACAAAGTTTTCGCAAAGATGTGCGAAAACTGCCATGGTCAGAACAGCATTGGGGGTGAAATCAAGGAGGCAGAACCCGTAGGTGTTCATGATATCGCAGAAAAACTCCGAGAAAGGCGGGCAGAGCCCGCAATAGAAGAACACGGCGAAGAAGGGATATCCATTTGGAGCCATTTTCCAAGTAGAGGCTGGAAGTACCTTCGTGCTCGGATGCGCTCGCGTCTCCGTCGACCAGAAGAGGTAGTAGTACTCCCTCAGCTCCTTCGCGGCGAGCTTGGGGTGGAAGATTGCCCGCTCCTTTCGCAACGCCGCAAGCCACTGCGCCTCGGTCAACTTCACAGCCTTCCCCTTGTCGGCTTTCGGAGCCATGGCGGAAGTGCTGGAGGAGGTCGACGGCGTTGGTGGTGCTGGTGGCGATGGGGGGCAGGGCGCTGCTCTCTTTCAGCTTTGGGAAGACGGAGGAGCGGCAGAGGTTTCCAAGATTGGAATGGAAAGGGGCGAATGGGCGCACTACCCCTGTTTCCCCTGCTTATAAAGAGGGAGG
The DNA here is from genome assembly GCA_034509565.1 of Triticum monococcum. Taxonomy (NCBI): domain Eukaryota; kingdom Viridiplantae; phylum Streptophyta; class Magnoliopsida; order Poales; family Poaceae; genus Triticum; species Triticum monococcum. The sequence goes on from CM067847.1 coordinate 527,550,803, forward strand.
GGCGGACATTCCGCCTTTCCGAATAAAGAAACCACCCACGATCTCTCCCACGATGCCGCATTCGACGCGTGCCGTTCGGGGAGGGCGCGGTGGATACGGGGAGAGATACGGCGTAACCCAGGCCGCGCGTGCCCGTGCCCTGTCTTGGGCCTAGCCCAACAGCGCTCGGCACCGTGTATGGCCCAGGCCCAGGAGCTCCTGTCGATGTACTAGAGTAGGGGTACCCTAGTATCCCGAACTTGTGCACGGGCAGTCGCAGCATCCCGCGGCAAGGCTTGCCGGGTGACCGCCAAGGTCCTTCGTGGTTCCTTTGGAGCCATTCAAGAACAAAGTATCCAAGCCAAGGAGACAAGACCCCGGCAAGAGGAGCTTGCCGGGAAGGCCAACCAAGACATCTCAAGGAACTTGCCGCGACGCGCCACGCATCCCGGCAAGGCCCGGTGAGCGGCAAGCTCCCGGACGCGACAAGACAACAACTGCAGCAAGGCGCTTGCCGCGGCAAGCCTCCACTCTGTACCTGCGCTCCAGCGCATCCACCAACGTGTCGCTCTGGGACCCTTCCAGGCGTACGTGGCGGGAAGCTGTGCAGCCAGCGGTACACGGTGGCAAGCGGCGCTGACAAGATTGCCATCATGGCGAGCGGTGGCGTCCCTGGCGGTCCCTTTTGCACTATTTGGGCGACACAGACGGGCATTTAATGCCCTTGTCCCTTGCCGTCAGGGTTAGGTATGATACACTGTAGCAGGCAGCTGTACCAACCGCTACATCTTTCCATTTTTACCCTTGTCTATGTTGCCACCTGTCGGTGACCCCTTGAGCATATAAAAGGAGGCCCATGCGCAATGTAGAGGGGGAGAGAAAGAACACTCACGCTCGGTCTCGTTAGCTGCTGGTGTGTACTGTAGCACTCAGTGCTCCCGAGCAAGAACTCAATACAAACCACAAAGCAGGAGTAGGGTTTTACGCATCCGTGCAGCCCGAACCTGGGTAAACTGCTCGCGTGCTTCGCCTCGATCTGCTCTTCGTGCGATCTCCGCCCCCCTGCCGAACCGAAAAGGGGCTCGGTCCGCCGGTCCCATAGGTGTTCATGGATTAGCACCCCCGACATTGCCACTTCGGTGCAACGAGACCAAGACCAGGAGGACAACGAGACGGAGGTCACCATGGAGCCCAGCCCGGCGTCACCACCAGAGCCTTTGGCAGGCGAAGACTGCTTTTGTCAGGATAGACGTACTCGCTGTCCCCCTTCAAATTAGCCCGCCATTGTTGGATCCCTTCCCGCTCAATATTTGGGAAGAGGACCAGGGCCTCTATAAATAGGACTAGCCACCCACATAGCAAGGGGTTCGGTTGGTCAGTTGGGATCTGGAAGAGAGGAAGAGAGAAAGAGAGAGATAGAGAGAGGTGGATGAACTCCCCATAGCAGTTCATCACCTCAGCCAAGAGCAGACCCTCGCGAGGCTGTTCTTCCTTGTGTTGTTCATCATCACCAACCCCCAAGAGGCAATCCATCCACCACACACTGGAGTAGGGTATTACACCACAATGGTGGCCCGAACCAGTATAAACCTTGTGTCTCTTGTGTGATTCCCTTAGTAGTTTAGATCTTTGCGAGACGGGGAAGTTGAGGATGTGATTTCCGTGCGCACCCTAGTGTTCGAACCTTAAGTGTCTGCCAGAACCCGAAATTCGACATTTGGCGCGCCAGTTAGGGGTGCGCCGGAATTCGTCTTCCACCGCTCCGTTCTCCTCCGACCGTTGCATCCATGTCCGACGCTCGTCGGGCCCGCGCCGAGCGCCGGGCCGCCATCGCTTCTCGCGTCGCCCAGACGGCCCCCGTCGGTGGACGTCCTCGTCGTTCCCCGTCGTCTATCATCAATGCCGCCACCAGTCCAGCGGGGGGCGAGCAGCAGGCATCGTCTCAGCACCCGTCCGTGCGGCAAGACGGCCGCACCGCCACTCCATCACTCGCTCCAGCCGGTTCTTCGTCCCGCGCACCCTTGGAGGCTCGGGCTATGCTCCTCGCGGCAAACGAGCTCCTGCGCTACCGTCCCGTCGATGACGTCTATGAAGAATGGCTCAACCACGTCACCGAGCTTGTCCGCGCTGTAGGGGGCTCTTCCGCGCCGTCCGTCCCTCTGCGCCGCACTCCGCCCCGCGCGGGCAACGAAGCTCCAGAGGCACACCAACCGCCTCCCCTCCAAGAAGATGCCATGGCTCCAAGGCGCTTGGTCCTTGGGCGGAACCCGCTCCATCAGGCGCCAGCGCAGCAAGAGCAAAGCTGCCAAGAAGTTCCTCGCCCGCAAGGGGCTGCCAGGGCGCTCCCTGCTCCGGCACGCCGCGACCCTGCTCCAGCTCCGGCGCGCCAAGACCCCGCCCTGCTCCTAGCTGCAGCGCGTGGGGACCCTCAAGACCAAGCTCTCCACCAACCGAGGCCTTTCGTGGCCACCGCGGGCTGCCACGCCTACACCACTGAGCTGCGCAGTGTCGCGTGGCCTGGCAAGTTCAAGCCCGACCTGCCTCCTCGCTGCGACGGCACAACCGATCCTGCAGAGTTCCTCCTGCTCTATGAGCTGGGCATCGAGGCTGCCGGCGGGGATGAAAATGTCATGGCGAACTGGTTCCCCATGGCGCTCAAGGAAGGAGCTCGAACCTGGCTCCTGAATCTGGCTCCAGGCATGATCTCCTCCTGGGACCAGATGCGCGCCCGCTTCATCGCCAACTTCCAAGGTACTCGCGACCGGCCGCCTGCCATGAGCGACATGCGCCGCATCAAGCAAAAACCCGGAGAGACCCTGCAAAAGTACATCCAGCGCTTCAACAGCGCGCGCCTCAAGATCCCCAAGGTGTCCAAGGAGGCCATCATCTCCGCCTTCTCTGACTTCGTGCGTGACGTCAAGATGAAGGAGGAGCTGGCGATGCTCGAAGACCTCTGCACCTCCCTGGAGCTGTTCAACTTGGCGAACAGGTGTGCCAGGGCTGAGGAGGGATGTCTCTCCCTCCTCGAGCTGCCTGCCGCGGACCCAGAAGAGAAGAAGCCCAAAGCCAAGGACGTGAAGCGCAAGGGGGCTGCGGTACCCGTGGCAGAACCAGACACCAAGCGGGGCAAGGATCTGCCCGAACCCTCCAGAGGTAGCCGGTACTGTGTGTACCATGACCTCCACACCCACAACACCAACGAATGTCAAGAGCTCCGCGCCGTGCGAGAAGGAAGGATCGGCCGTCGCCCTGACCGTGCTGACCGGGGCTACGGCCGGGGAGGAGGAAGAAACCCAGGACGCTGGGAAGATCGCGGCCCGCGCCCGGGGTGGCGCGACCAGCCTGGCGAGGGCCGCTGGCGGGACCTGCCTCGCGAGGGAGACTGGAGGGATTAACCTCGCGAGGATCGCCCTCATGGCAATGCAGGCCTACCTCCGCTGCCGCCTCCACCAAGAAGGAACGAAGACAGCCATAAAGACGATGGGGCTGGGGGCTTCCAGGAGCCGCGCACGATCGCCTGCATCCTGGGCGGAGCTCAAGCCCCAGCCTCCCGACGTATCTTCAAGCAGTTTGCCCGCGAAGTGAATGTAGTTCTCCCGAAGCTCGAAGCAACGCGCCCCCTCAGGTGGTCGGCGTGCCCCATCACGTTCAGCTCGGCAGACCAGCTCAAGTGCGCAGCCACTGCAGGAGTCCTCCCGAAGCTCTGCTCCCCAGTCATCAGCAACGTGCTGGTCACCAAGACCGTCATCGATGATGGGGCAGGGCTCAACGTCCTGTCCGTGGAAACATTCAACAACCTCCAAGTGCCCTACGACCAGCTTCAGCCAACCAGGCCTTTCTCCGGGATCACCGACGGTTCCACGGTCCCGATCGGGCAGGTCCACCTCCCTGTCACCTTCGGGGCCCGCAGCAACTACCGCACCGAGCTCATCGACTTCGACGTTGCCCACATCCGCCTGCCGTACAACGCCATCCTCGGGTACCCAGCGCTGGCCAAGTTCATGGCCGTGAACCACCACGGCTACAACATCCTCAAGATGCCAGGAAGTGGCGGCATCATCATGGTGCCCTGTGAGGAGAGAGATGCAGTGTGTTCCCTGGAGCGAGCCTTTCAGGCCGCGTCGCTAGAAGACCCAGATCGCGGAAGCAGGAGGCTTCCTGAGACCACCCCCAAGAAGAAGAAGACGTCGTCAAGCTCGGCCCCTCAGGAGGCAGGCCCCTCAGGGCCCGTGTCTGCCCAGGGGGACCCTCCTTCCATCGCATAGGAAAGCACGCCCGGCGCCCTCCTTGGGCAGGGCTCGGGGGCTCTCACCTGGAGGGCCACCGACCTAGCCAGGGTCACGAGGGAGGCGCTTGGGCACCATGTGGAGGCGTGCTTCGCAGCACGTTTCCCTCGAGAGGGAGCCAGGCGAGGAATATCAGACCAGCAAGAGTTCGTTGACGAGGCCATTCAAGAGCTACAGGAGACAAGGATCATGAGAGGTTGCCACCGCTTGCCAGCCGCCCCACATCCAGGCGAGGATGGTGGGCTGTGCGTCTGCGTCGACGTACCAGGGCTCAATCAGATCGCCACAACCGAGCGCCTTTGGCCCTCGCAAGTGGGGCGCTACGGAGGTCCACCCCACAGCTATGTTCGCATGCCTTACGGCCTGCCGAGCATGGCTGCGGCGTACCAACGCCTCATGAGGGGCATCGTGGAGGCTCAGGAAGACAGGCGTTCCACGGCCTTGGCGGAGATGGAGGCAGCTCGCGAGGAGTCACCAGCGCCTCCGGAGCCTCCCGAGGCCCCGGGGCCTGGGGGCTCGTGAGGATCGGCTTCTGCAGCCCGTCAAGTCTGCTGCACCAATGCCACTATGCTGACGACATCCTCAGGTGACATCTTTCAAGTTCCGTTCTCAGCTGGGAGCACCCTCCCAGGGTTGCATCACTCCCAGGCCGTGTGGGTCCGTCCCCGCGGCATGTATCTGCATTTACCTTTCCGTCGTTAGTTTGCCTTGTTGGGGGCGCCCCTCGGGCTGCATCATACCCAAGCCGTTTGGGCCAGACCCAGCGGCGTGTATCCCCCTAGCATTTATTTCCAACTATCCATTGCCTATCACGCTTAGCTGCATGGTGCCCGTCCGCGGCATCTTTTCTTCCCATGTCGGCCACTTGCACGTTAAAGGGGGGGGGTGCCTGAGCATCGCGACTCAGGGCTCTTACTGGCTCTCCAGCCCTCACCCTCTGGCCTTGTCCATGGCATCACGACTTGGCATACCAGCGACGGCTGAGACAAGCTCGAGGGCCGGGACCCGAGGACGTAGAGTACCGGCATCTAACCAAATTTTGCAAGCACACATCTCAAGATACGGCCCAGTGCTGGGCGCAACCCGCCCAGAGGTAGGGCCTCATGAGTCCCGCGCTGGCTCATGGGTGCCCAGATACGCCTCACCTAGCCCTACCGTGCCGGTCACATGTCAGGGCGGGGCTGTATATGCCCCGGGGGCTCCTCCCGGAGGGGAGCCCCCTCCCACGTACCAGTGGAAGCACCATGCTCCGCGCTGGCTGACGACACTGCCGAGGAGCGGCTATGCCCGTACACATATGGAAGCGCTATGCTCCGCGCTGGTGATAAACAACTAAGGGTGGCCTCCGGGCCGCATTAACCTCAGGGAGCCCAGAGCTCAGTGGCTGGCCCCATCGCAACTCCTCCCCTCGGGAGCGCCGCGCGAGGGGGCTGGGCACGGGGGCTACGGCTGGGTCACACCCAGACGTACGCCGCCCAGCCAGGCCCCTCGGGCCTGGTTCGTCGCGCGTCTCTCCCCGAGCAGAGCCAAGGTATGAAGGCCGTTTGCGCGTCAAGGGGGACTCCTGAGCATCGCGACTCGAGAGCCTAACTGGTCCCGTAGCCCCTCACTCCTTAGTTCCGAAAGGCTATGCTGGGTGAGGTACGCGCGGGGACGGGCTCTGCAGACGTAGAACGGTAGCCACGCTTACATCTCGCCTCATCACCCGCTGTTCGCGCGTCAAGGGGGACTCCTGAGCATCGCGACCCAGGGGCCTAACTGGCTCCGTAGCCCCTCACTCCTTAGTTCCGAAAGGCTATGCTGGGTGAGGTACGTGCGGAGTCGGGCTCTGCAGACGTAGAACGGAAGACACGCCTACATCACGCTTCCCTACTTGTTGTTCGCGCGCCAAGGGGGACCCCTGAGCATCGTGACTCAGGAGCCTAACTTCTCACGTGGCCCCTCACTCCTTTGGTCCCGTCCTGGTTTCCGGTCGGGGCTAATGCTGGGTGAGGCATGCGTGGGGCCGGGCTCTGCCGGCGTAGAACACAAGCAAGTAGGGAAGAAAAGCATAAAATTCAAGGAACTTAAAAGTAAATATTACAGTCCATACTGTCGCCTCAATACCAAACCCAAGTTTAAATGCCTCCCCGAGGCATGGTTCATGTGCAGGAATTGAAAGAAGAACAAGAATGGAATGGAGTCACTTATCGGCGGTGAAGCTGTGCGGAGCGGCTTCGCCTCATGGAGCAGCGGGGCCGGCAACGCCTTGCCTTGGCTTGGTGCTGAAGGCCTGGAACTTCATCAGCAGCGCCTCCGTGCGCCCCTTCACGGCTTCGATAGCGGCGGCAGCACCCTCGCCACTCACTGGTTCCAGCAGGCCGTCGAGGTCGGTGTCGGGATCGCGAAGGTAGACGTGGGCGAAGACCCGCGTCAGCGCAGCAGAAGACAAGACGTGCGCCTTGGCCTCGGCCGCGGGGCCGATCCCAAGGGCGACATCCCCAAGGGCCTTAACTAGGAAGGGAAGCAGCTTGGCGGGGCCGTCCCTGTCACCGGCTAGCGGGCTGTCCAGGCTGCTCTCATAAAGCATCTTCAGCGAAGCACGGGCATCTTTTTCCATGTCCGCGAAGGCCACGCGATCCTCGGCAAGAACCCGGGCCTTGGCGTCCAGCTCGGCCTTCGTCGCCTCCAGCTCCTTCTTCAACGTGCCTAAGTGGTCGCGGCGCTTCTTGAGCATGGCCTCCTGGTCCTCGAGTGCCGCCTCACGCGCCTTCGCCCCCTTCTCCAGCTATTGGCGCAGGTGGACCTCCTCCGCAAGCTGGCCCCGCAGGCCTCACAGCTCATCCTCCAGTGCCTTGCAACGGCCGCGGACTTCGACCACTTCTCCCAGGGCTGCGTCACGAGCAGCCTTCGCTTCGAGGGTGGCGTCCCTCTCTCTGTCACAGGCCGTCGAGGCCTGAACCAACGCCGCCCGAATCGAAGCATCAGAGCGAATCCACCCCGAAGCCAGTTCCAGGCGCCCGGCCACCAGGCGAGGGTCGGCGCCGAGAAGATCCTGCCGCAGCCGGTCCAGTTCGGCGATGGCATGCTCCAAGATGGAAGAAGGAGGCGGAGAAACGTTGGTAAGCCCCAAGACAACAGGAGGGGCCGGGGAAGCATCGGTCACTAGAATGGGAGGAGAAAGTAGCGGCGGCAAGGCCGCAGTGTCCTGGAGCAGAGTCCACTGCGCCTCTGCAGCCATAGCAGCGGCGCCAGACGAGGGCACCTCCGGAGTCACTTGGGCCGTGGGGGCTGAGCTCGCCCCAGCCAGCTCGGCCAAGCCTCGCAAGGATGAACGGGCAGGAGAGGCCCGCGCAGCACGATCTCCCTCCCCTGCGGGCGAAGGCGTCGCCGCAGGTGGGACCTCAGGAGCCCCCTTCGGTTTCTTCGCCGCTGGCGCCAGCCTATCCAAGAGAAGCAATCATCAAGCCTCGTCGGCAGAACGAGGAACAAAAGATCAAGGATCAAGCACTTACGGGTCCTCGCCGGTGAGCTCGGGCAGCCTCCGGCCTAACTTGAAGCCTGACAGCCGGCTGGAAGGGTCGACCTCAGAAGCAGAAGGCGCGTCCACGGTTCGCCCCGGAGCCGGGACGGACCCGCGGGAGATCGGCGCGGTCCTGTCCTTCTTCGGAATCGGGGGCGAGCTCCCGCTGCCCAGCACATCATCATCATCATCATCATCGCTCGGCGAAAGGCAGAGAGTATGGGGCGAGCGCCGAGGGAGGGGAGCCCTCGACTCTCCGTCGGTCGCCCCAGAGTCGGGCCCCTCTCCCCGCTCCTCTTCGCCCTCCTCCTCATCGCTGGAGTCACCGGAGGGCACATCCACTGGCCCTTCAGAAGCCAGCGCGGGCACGAGCCCGTCCCCGTTAAAAACGGGCATGGACTTCACCACCCTCTTCCAGTCGTCGCGAAGGAACAAGGGCTCGGGAGCGCCCTTCGGCCTTGCCACCTCGCCCCCGACCAGAGATTGGAGAACCGCGGTCACATCCTCTTCATCCGCAGCCTCGGGACATGGATGAGGCCTCCACATTGGAGGAGAGTACTCCCGGAGCGGGGCCAGCTGGTGCTCCAGGAACTCCTTCAGCAGCGACGCATCGGTCAACTTCGCCGTCGCCATGTTGGCCGGCCTCAGGTCCGCGTCCATCTTCTCCAACACCGGCTTTGCGCGGGGATCCGTGAGCTCCGCTCGGCACCAGTCGCTGGTGCTCACGGGTTGCTCCGTAGGCAAGACCAGCCGAGGGTGGATGCGCCCGACATCTGCCAAGACCCACTTGCTCCTGAAGCCCTCGATCCTCTTCCCGGGGTTCGAGATGGCAATGGTGCCGCTATACGCGACGAAGCCCGCACATGCAGAAAGAGAGCTGCCGATGATCTGGAGGTAGAAGTAGTGGCGCAGCAGGGCCACCGAAGGCTGCACCCCTACGTGGGCCTCACAGTAGTAAGCGAAGATCGCCAGAAGGAGGACAGAGTTGGGGTGGAGATGCAGAGCCTGCAAGTCGTAATGGCGGAGGACGGAGAAGAAGAACTCGGAGAAGGGAGGCAACAAGCCCGCGGCAATGGAGCTCGCAAAGAGAGGATAAAAGGTGCTCCCTCAGTCCTGGGGGTGGCGGAGCCGGCGTTGAACACCTCTGTCCCGTTGACGCCCTGCACCGTCGCCATACGGCACAGCCGGGCAAAGCTCGCCTTGGACACATTCGACGGGTCCAGAGCAGGGGAGTACCAAGCCTTGGCCGGAGGCTGGCGAGGCGCCATGGCTTCCTAGGTCACGCAGCTGGAGTAGATCTGGAAGTTTAAAGGAAGAAAGGGAAGGCGCAAGAAAGGGGATCCAAGCAACAACCAGAAAGAGCAGGGGCGGAGTCTGAGAAGATGCCTTTCCCTTACCAACACGTGCGGTTGCTAAGGCACCCACGTCCAATCAACCGCCACGCGGCGACCAAGGCCGCATGCTGTTAGGGCCCGCGGCGCTTCGCCCTTGCCCTTTCGCCTCTCGGCACGGCCAAGTCCATGCGCGCCTTGGGCCCGGGGGCTACTGTCGGCGTTCTGGGAACGGGGGTCCCCAGACTTGCCTGCCTGCGGCCTGCGGCGTGGCTCAAGTGGGGGCCTAGTGCGGCCCATCTTCATCAACACGAGGCTCAAGACCCTCGCGAGGGGCCAAGCCTCGCGAGGGGGACGACATGGCGCATCCTCAGGCACAGCCTCCTCAGGCTGGCTCGCGAGGAGGCGGAGAGTTCAAGGCGGGGTACCTCGTGAGGTGCCCATGATGCAAGCCATGACGACTCGAGGCACCAGGCGGGTGCCAGCGCGCACGTCGTCCTTCTTTCCTCTTTGGTGCAAAGGGGACAAGCATATCCACGGAGTACCGAGGCATCAGGCAAAGGTTGCCACTTCGGTGCAACGAGACCAAGACCAGGAGGACAACGAGACGGAGGTCACCATGGAGCCCAGCCCGGCGTCACCACCAGAGCCTTTGGCAGGCGAAGACTGCTTTTGTCAGGATAGACGTACTCGCTGTTCCCCTTCAAATTAGCCTGCCATTGTTGGATCCCTTCCCGCTCAATATTTGGGAAGAGGACCAGGGCCTCTATAAATATGACTAGCCACCCACATAGCAAGGGGTTCGGTTGGTCAGTTGGGATCTGGAAGAGAGGAAGAGAGAAAGAGAGAGATAGAGAGAGGTGGCTGAACTCCCCATAGCAGTTCATCACCCCAGCCAAGAGCACACCCTCGCGAGGCTGTTCTTCCTTGTGTTGTTCATCATCACCAGCCCCCAAGAGGCAATCCATCCACCACACACTGGAGTAGGGTATTACACCACAATGGTGGCCCGAACCAGTATAAACCTTGTGTCTCTTGTGTGATTCCCTTAGTAGTTTAGATCTTTGCGAGACGGGGAGGTTGAGGACGTGATTTCCGCATGCACCCCAGTGTTCGAACCTTAAGGGTCTGCCGGAACCCGAAATCTGACAGCGTTTATCGTCGTGTGCGAGGCTTTCTTCCGCATCCGCCCCCATTTCGGCCTATGGCTCTAGACTTTCAACGTCAAGCCAAAGGTGGTGCGTGGCACCCAAGCGGAGTGCGGAGGCGCCATGGTGGGCAAGATGCCCAATGTCCTATGGTTCGAGGGCTCCTTCGTGGAATCCCTAAAGGGGTGGCAGTCGGGGTGGTTTTACATCACCGAGCCGCGCGACCCTAAATGGGTCGCAGCCCCCGAGTTCCGATCCGGACCCCCTACGCGGCTCGCCTCTTGGAAAGAGACGGGCCTGTCGTGGGGTAAAAAAGGAGAGCTGACCGGACTCCAAACATGCGTCCAAACCCTGGTGGACAGGAATCTCAAACTTGTCAACTTAGTCCAGGTTATGCTCATCCGTCGGATCCTCCCGTGTCAACAACGGGCTTTCAACCTGTGGGAGTTCGACCCGGCGCGGCACCGAACTCTGAGCAGGCTCTTCGACACGACGTATGAAGATGCCTGGAAGGTGCTTTTCAAGGGCGCCGAGGCCCCCACATCCGCTACCGGGATCGCGGATTCAGCACGCAGCGTCACGCTCGTGCGGTAAGCTGTTTTCACCTTTTACAGGGCATTAGTTTTTCATAGTTTGACTCCATGCGGGATCTAAGTCCCCTTACCTTTGGCAGGATTGGCAGGAGACGTTTGGACAGATCAACTGTCCAGCTCCTTTGCCCGAAGCCCCAGCGGACGCTCGCTTGGCGAAGCTGCTGGTTCCGGCACCCTACATGGTGCCGGAGAAGAAGGCCAAGAAGAAGTCTACGGGGACTCGAAAGAGTGCCCGGCGCTAGGAGGTGTCGGATTCACCATCCGACGACTCCAAGGCGCACTCCTACCATGAAGTCGAGGAGGAGGAAGAAGAGACCTCCCCCCCCCCAGCGGGGGGAGGGAAGAAAAGGAAGGCCGCCGCAACCGGGGAGGTCGAAGGTTCCAAGAGGGGGAAGACCCCTCCTTCGGACTACTCCACCAACACCGACGACGGCGAAGAGGAGTGGCCACACAGGGGCAAGCCCCTGGTGAAATCGTAAGTATCCAGATACCAGAGTGATTCATAGTATTCCCCCATTGCACAGCTTTTCCTTACGTCGAACATGATTGTGCAGTCCGCCCAAGGCCGGGCTCGATGAGTCGTCGAGCGGCTCCCTGGACTCGTCGGATGTGAATTCGCTTCCGACGGTTTCCTCCCCCCACCCTACGGACGGCGCCAAGGTGGCGTCCCAACAGGTTCCAAGCCAGGAGGAGGTGGTCCGGGAGGCGCCGCAAGGCAACCTCCCAGACTCCAGGCGTAAAGGGGATAGAACCCCCAAGGGCTCCAAGTCCGGCCTTGAGCCGGACACCGCGCCGGAACCTTCAACGGTTCCGGACTCCGGTAGGCAGCCTCCTTCCAAGAGGAGCAAGCCTACCGAGCCGGTGACCTCCGTCCAACTGGAGGAACCGGACAATTTGCTGGAGACGCTTAACGGCGCCTCCATCGACGAGGAGCACCGCACTATTATGAGTGTGGTGATCCAGAAGGTTCGGTCCGCCAAGAGCGGATTGACTGAAGCCTGTGCCAGCCTTCTAACAGGCTTTGAGGTAAGTAAAGAATATGTAAAAATATTACCGCATAGACAGTAGCCCCTGATGCTCTGTTCAGTGTTCGGAAAGAAAAGCCGAATAGAGGATCTAATAATCGCAGGAGTCTAACATAATTGAGTCAATATGCATATGCAGGCTTCGCTGCTGGCCTCCGCCGCACTGACTGCGGAGGTGGATACGCTGAAGTAGAACCTCGAGCGGTCCGAGCAAGAGCTCGGCCTAGCCAAGCAGTAGCTCGAGGAGAAGGAAGGTAAGAAATACCTTATTGAAATATGTGAAAGGTGCAATTGCAAAAAGTGACAGGATTAACGCGGCTATTGTAGGGGCCACAACTGAGGTGGCGACCCTTAAGCAAGCGTTGTCCGAGGCCGAAAAGAGGGTGGCCACGGAGCGCACCGACCAGGAGGAGCATGAGACGCAGGTTGGTGAGGTGCGGCAAGAGCTCCGGGCTCTCATGAAAAAACATGAGAGTTTGGAGCTTGACTCAAAGACGCGAGAGTCTGAGCTCGCGTCGGCCATTGAAGATGCCAAGTCTGCCAAGGCCGAAGCCCAGAAGGCCCTCCAGGAGGTTGAGGCAATAAAAAAGATAGCGGCAGGTAAGGCATTCTTTATGCAAAGCAAGCACGTAAAGGTGAATTACTTGTCACTTACCCGAATCCGGAGCTCTCTAGGAGCATTCACAGACTAGCCCTGAAGCGTGTCGGATGCCACCTCCTTCTACCGAGCCGAGGAGGGAAGCTCGACGGAGAAGGTGTTCTGGTCTCAGTATGTTGAGGCCGAACACCCGGTGCCCTTAAGCGACCAGCTGAAACAGCTGGTCGAGCTCCATAAGGTGGCCAAATAGGCCATGAAGGGCCTCATAGTCCGGCTGTGGCCTGGAGAGGCCATGCCTGGGAGCTACTTCGGGCTGGTGGAGGCCTGTCCAAGGCTCGAAGTCATCAAGCGCTCCATATGCATCGAGGGTGCCCGTAGGGCGCTTGCCCATGCGAAGGTGCACTGGGGCAAGCTGGATGCTGAGAAGCTTGTGAAGGACAGGCCACCGTCGGGCAAGGAGCATCGCAAGCCCGAGATGTATTATGAGGGCGTTCTGAAGGGTGCCCGCCTTGTGGCGGATGAATGTTCCATGAATGTAATTTTTCAGTGAACTCGCTCGTTTTGTCCTGTGCGCTGAAAACTTATTCATGTGCGCTAAGCAATGCTTTTTGAATTTAAAATATTACCTTCTCTGCGGCCGTTTATCAAATTTGAGAGATGGCGAGTCGTCGGCTTCTGCCCCCATGGCACGAGTGCTGGGGTGTTCGGGATAAACATGAGCGCTCTTTTTCCCATTCTTGGGTCCTTCGAGGGAGGCGCTCAACACAATGAACAAGGCAATCAGACTATAATGCTTGAACACTCTCACTTAGCCATAGAATTCTATAATTTTAAATTTCGGGAAGCCCCTAGTGTTCGGAAGACCGAGTTCGGGGCGCTATCCACGCCTAGGCCGGACAAAGCCGACTCCTCGCTCTAAGCGGCATAAGTCTTTAGGGACTCGAAAACCTCTCGAACAGCGACCAGCTCTCGCCTCATCATGAAGGTCAGTTTTAGCTTTCTCTACTGAGGTGCTTAGTCTAGCTCAACTGGGGCACAATCGCAGTCGTTCTCCTAGTGCTACCTTAGCTGATATGACGGAACGTAAGGTGCCAAAACATAGGAGCCGGGCAAACCCAACTATTGACCCAAGACATGATTCGGAGCCGATGCATATAATGCTATAAGTTCGGGGTGCCGCACTTGTGAAAGTGTTCGGACTTCTCACACCATGTTGTGGGGTACTTAAGCCCCTGGCGTATTGACCGTACCAAAGTGTATGGGTGCAACATGTCATTAATGAACATATATTCGTAAAAAAGAGGTAATGCCATAATAGACGGAAGCTATGCATTGTTTATTTAAAAAAGTTGCGATCAAAGCAGAACGATACAAATAGTGTGATAAGCAAAAGATGGGACAATCAAATATGTCCTTTCCAGGGGCGAGCTGCGGAATGTTATGCAAAACAGGTATACTGCTTGTTATAGAGACCACCTTAGAGTTCTGTAGTGCGGCGTAGCTTTCTGCTTCCCTGGTTGTATCGTTTGTGCGGCAATTGTACTGTCGGACAAGCCTTCCGAAGAATGGAGTCCTAAAAATAAGAGAAAATTTAAGAAATCGGCAGCCCCTAGTGCGGTTTAAGCCACGTTTCGGGCGTGCCATGATGGTGCCCCTCCCCCTGTGCCCATGGTATTTCCAGAGCATAGTTATGTATGCGCGGCACTGGTTTCGCAAGTTTGCGAGGGCTGGGATTGGGGACGCATTGCTACGCTTGCTCGGAACATGCCAGGCGGTCTTGTTGTAGGTTACTCCGGGCGCGCTTGACGGTGTCCGGACGTTTAATGGCCGGACTGGAGAATTGCCTTGAGAGGCTGCTTTGTACTTCCGCTGCGATAGCCGCCGTATGCTCCTCCATTTGGAGAGAGTGTTCGGTGTTTCCATTGACCGTGATGACGCCTCGAGGGCCTGGCATCTTGAGTTGAGGTATGCGTAGTGCGGCACCGCATTGAACTTGGAAAATGTGGTTCGCCTGAGCAGTGCGTGATAGCCACTGCGGAACGGGACTATGTCGAAGATTAACTCTTCGCTTCGGAAATTATCCGGAGATCCGAAGACCACTTCAAGTGTAACTGAGCCTGTACAGTTGGCTTCTACACCTGGTATGACGCCTTTAAAGGTCGTTCTGGTGGGTTTAATCCTCGAGGGATCGATGCCCATTTTCTGCACTGTATCCTGATAAAGCAGGTTCAGGCTGCTGCCGCCATCCATAAGGACTCTAGTGAGGTGAAATCCGTCAATAATTGGGTCTAGAACCAATGCGGCGAATCCGCCATGACGGATGCTAGTGGGGTGGTCCCTTCGATCAAAAGTGATCGGGCAGGAAGACCATGGGTTGAACTTTGGGGTGACTGGCTCCATCGCGTATACGTCCCTTAGCACACGCTTCTGCTCCCTCTTGTGTATATCATGTTCACCGTCCGCACTTGTGGGGGAAAACCTTTCTGTCCACTGTTGTTCGGTGGCCGGGGCTCCTCCTCGTCATCGCTATGCAGCCCCTTGTCTCTGCTTTCGGCATTTATTTGCCTGCCTGCTTGAACACCCAACAATCCCTGTTGGTGTGATTGGCTGGTTTTTCGGGGGTGCCATGTATCTGGCATGAGCGGTCGAGTATTCGGTCCAAACTGGACGGGCCCGGAGTATTTCTTTTGAATGGCTTTTTCCACTGACCGGGTTTAGAGCCTCTGAATCCGACATTAACTGCCGTATCCTCAGCATTGTCGCCGTTAATGCGGCACTTTTGCTTGTTGTGATGCGACCTGCCACTGCTGTCCTTGGTATTCGAATTACCAGGGCTCTTGGTCATGTTATTGCTGCGAGCTAGCCAGCTGTCTTCTCCCGCGCAAAAGCGGGTCATAAGTGTCGTGAGGGCTGCCATAGATTTCGGCTTTTCCTGTCCTAGGTGCCGTGCAAGCCACACGTCGCGGATGTTATGCTTGAAGGCTGCTAGGGCCTCTGCGTCCGGACAGTCGACGATTTGATTTTTCTTGGTTAGGAACCGTGTCCAGAATTGTCTGGCCGATTCCTCTAGCTGTTGAATTATGTGGCTTAGGTCATTGGCATCTGGTGGTCGCACATAAGTACCCTGGAAATTGTCGAGGAATGCGGCTTCCAGGTCCTCCCAACAACAGATTGATTCTGCTGGCAAGTTGTTAAGCCAATGCCGAGCTGGTCCTTTAAGCTTGAGTGGGAGGCATTTGATGGCGTGTAAGTCATCACCGCGGGCCATGTGGATATGAAGGAGATAGTCCTCGATCCATACCGCAGGATCTGTTGTGCCATCATATGATTCGATGTTCATGGGTTTGAAACCCTCGGGGATTTGATGATCCATTACTTCATCTGTAAAGCATAGTGGGTGTGTGGCGCCTCTGTACTGGGCTATATCACGATGCAGCTCAAACGAGCTTTGTCTACTGTGTTCGTCCTGGCTGGATTTACTATATCCGGCGTGACGAGTACCGTCTCGTGCCGTGGGGCGCCCACGTGATCCGTAGATCGATCTTGTTTGCCTTGCCTTGTCCTCCAATATGTCTCGCAGGTCTAGTGCATTTTCCCATGCCCTGGTATTTTTTGAGCGGCACCGGGGTGCGGCTTGAGTGGAGGGCCGAGAGGCCTCTCTGCCGCGGCCACGGGATGGCTAGTCGGCCGCATCATGCGCTGGTGATTTAGGTGCTTCCTCCTGTAATTGGGGTAGCAACCTGCGCTTTGGGTAGCTCTTGGAGGGGCGTTCGAGTTCATACTCTTCGGCCGCAAGGACTTCAGTCCATCTGTTGGCTAGCAAATCTTGATCAGCTCTAAGTTGTTGCTGTTTTTTCTTGAGGCTGCTCGCCGTGGCCATAAGCCTGCGTTTGAAACGCTCTTATTCGACGGGATCCTCTGGCACGACAAATTCGTCGTCGTCGAGGCTTGCCTCATCTTCGGAGGGAGGCATATGATTATCGTCCTCGACCTCTCTGTTTGCTGCTCTCTCATGAGGGCTGGCTTCTCTATCCTCCTGTGCTGAATCTTGCTGGAGGTGGTTTTCTTCGGCACTGTACGGGGTGTTATTATCCCCCGTGCCGGAATCACCATTTTTGTTTTGGCGGGATTTAGACCGGCGCCGCTGACGCCGGCGCTTAGGTTGCTTCTTGGAGGGGTCATCCTCCGCTGTTCCATCGCCATTGCCTTCTTTTGGGGTGTCCACCATGTATATATCATATGACGAGGTGGCTTTCCAGTGCCCTATAGGCGCTGGTTCTTGATCGTCTCCTGCATCGGCGTCCATACCGTCGATGTCTTCGGAGTCGAAGTCGAGCTTGTCGATTAAATCATCGACAGTGGCTACGAAGTGGGTGGTGGGTGGGCTTTGAATTTCTTCATCATCCGCATCCCAACCTTGCCGACCATAGTCTGGCCAGGGCTCTCCTGACAAAGAGAGAGACTTTAGTGAATTCAGAATATCGCCGAAGGGCGAGTGCTGAAAGATGTCCACGCCGGTGAACTCCATGATCGGCGCCCAATCAGGTTCGATCGGTCGGGGCGCAGAGGGCTCGGAGTCCGGAGAGGAATCCGGCTCCTTGGAGTCACGGGCTTTGCAGAGAATAGGGCTGGTGTTCGGCTCGATCGCCATAGAGATTGCAGCCCCTGAAGCGGTGTCTAACCACCCATCCTTGGTTGGTGTGATTGGCTCCGAGCTAGGGGTCGGAGCGGACACAGGTGCGGCCTCCAGGGCACTGTTCAGCGGCAGAGCTAAATCATGCCCATCGTGACAGTGCGGCGCGCTCGGCTGTGGCTCGAATCCGTAGAAGATCAAGTCTCCATGGATGTCGGCCGTGTAGTTCAAACTTCCAAATCTGACCTGATGGCCAGGGGCGTAGCTTTCGATCTGCTCCAGATGACCAAGCGAATTGGCCCGTAGTGCAAAGCCGCCGAATATGAAGATCTGTCTGGGGAGAAAAGTCTCACCCTGGATCGCATCGCTGTTGATGATCGGAGAAGCCATCGGGCCTAAAAGCGACGACACAGAGGAACTCTCAATGAAAGCACCAATGTCAGTGTCAAAACCGGCGGATCTCGGGTAGGGGGTCCCAAACTATGTGTCTAGGTCAGATGGTAATAGGAGGCAGGGGACACGATGTTTTACCCAGGTTCGGGCCCTCTTAATGGAGGTAAACCCTACGTCCTGCTTGATTAATATTGATGATATGGGTAGTACAAGAGTAGATCTACCACGAGATCAGAGAGGCTAAACCCTAGAAGCTAGCCTATGGTATGATTGTTCTTCGTCCTACGGAATAAGACACTCCGGTTTATATAGACACCAGAGAGGGCTAGGGTTACACAAAGTCAGTTACAATGGTAGGAGATCTACATATCCGTATCGCCAAGCTTGCCTTCCACGCCAAGGAAAGTCCCTTCCGGACATGGGACGAAGTCTTCAATCTTGTATCTTCATAGTCCAGGAGTCCGACCGAAGGTATAGTCCGGCCATCCGGACACCTTCTAATCCAGGACTCCCTCACTCGGCCAATCCAGTACTAGACAGAATGCTTGAGCCGGCGCCTGATCAGGCGCCCTCGGAGGAATATAAAGGGGGGGATAAAGAAGCTGAAAGCGGGCCTCACTCACTATTTGTCCAAACCGGGGGAATTAGCGCCTCCGCGAAGGAGGATAGCCAGGGAGAAGAATCTAAAATTCCCTCTCCCCAATGAAGGAAGAGGACCACCTCGGAAGACCCAGAAATAAAGGTTTCCAAAAGGGGGAAGAAATCTTCGCCAGAGGGTCATGCCTCGGAGGGTACTCTTACCGCATAGTGTTCGCAAGGGGATCAGCCCTCTATCGAGTTGTAAGTAAAACAAAAAGTACTTAATAGTAAAAATATATTACATTACTTCTGAAGATAATAACCAAAGCATATATCTTGTAGTTCAGATCATAGCCCTTTTCGACAGAGTTCGTCTTCGGGGGATCTTCTTCTGGAGATGATGGAGAGCGAAACACCTCCCCCTGCCACCCTGCCTCATGAGGCGGGAAACCCTGAAGTGTCGTCGTGGAGGGTTTCTCCTGATCTGCCAAGGCTAGAGGGTAATCCTTTGGCCACCCGAAGTCCCCAGTATTCGGCTCCTAAAGCGAGCAACAAAAAGAGTCCGGAACCATACAGTGTGCGGTCGGACGCACTGAAGGATCTTCTGGAGCAAGCGGCCATCTCAAAAGCACATCATACGCTCATGGGTATGGTGATTGAAAGGATTTCATCCGCCGAAAGCGGGTTGCACGAAGCTTTTATGAGTCTGCTGAAAGGCTTTGAGGTGCATGAAATAGTGTATGTTTTTGACAATACCACACACGTTAGGTGTGCCCTATGCAGATAGTAGCCCCTGAGACTCTGGTTGCTGTCGAGAACGGCGGCAAACAGAGGATCATAGTCCCAGGTAATAATCAGACCCCTTCATGTGCAAGTGGCTGAAGGTCCGGTGGCTAGTCGGACTGATGAGTTTGCCGAGCTGAACCGGCAACTTGATGCGGCAGATGCCGACATCGTGCTTGTCAACAAGCGGCTTGACGAGGCACAGGGTATGTGATTTCTCCAGTGATCAACACATAGTAAGAGGAGCATGATGCCAGTATCTTTAATATGTTGTGACTGCAGATGGAGCTGCCACCATGGAAACCCGCGGAACTTGCCCTAGCCAACGAACAAGCCAGAAATAGTGATGTGGTTGCTCTAAACGCGGTCGAAGAGCTGAGGGCTGAACAGGCCACGCATTGCCAAAGCAAGGAAAGAATAGCCAAGATGGTCATTGAGTTGAAAGATGCCGCTGACCGTTACTAGCTTATTGAAAAAGAAAGCCGAGCGAAGGCGATGGACCTGCAGAAGGCCATGGTAGCAGCCAAGGAAGCCCGCTCCAAAATCAGAGCGACGAAGGAGGAGCTGCGTCAAGCTAGAGATATCGCGGCTGGGAAGCCCTTTTTGTTGCGGACTAAGTTCGGAGATCCAAAGTATGCCCCTCTTGATCAACTATGGAGTTCTGCATATGCATACATGGATTTGGCAGCAAGTGCTGCTGATGCGGCCGAGTACTTCAAGGATCAAAAAGATCGTGAAGTGGAAAAGCTGTTCTGGTCACAGTTCCATGCTCCAGTGCATACGCTGCTATTGAATGAGCGAATGGCCGAGTGGGCCGAGCTCCATAGGTTGTCCGAACTTGCCATGAGGTCTGTTGTGGATCATCTGTGGCCTAAAGGGCCAAGGCCGAATAGTTACTTTAGTTTAGCGCAACAATTCCTTGGTGTAGTGCCGCACATTGACGCTATGAAGAGGTCAGCGTGCATAGAGGGTGCGCGGATGGCACTTGCCTGTGTCAAGACATACTGGGCAGAGATGGAGGCCACCACTATTGCAACACAGGGTTCGGCCGTGGGCCGAGTAGCTGCCGAGCACTACTTTGAAGAAGTCCTTGAAGGCGCTCGTTCGATAGAGGCTCAGTGCCCGAAGAATATTATGTTCTAGTGACATGTATTCCCATTGTAAAAACAATGTTTTATTGAATTATAAAGGCTGTGCATATACTTTTGCCTGAAAGTATTATGATGCCTCCTGTGCGGCCATTTTATGTATATATGAATATAACCTGAAAGTTTACAGTCGTCGGCTTCAGCCCCCACACATATAATGCGGGGGTGTTTGCAAAAAATGTGTATTCACACTTGATCCAACGTCTTGGTCCATAAAGGAGGTGGTAGCGCAGCGAACGAGGCAATCAGACTATATTGCTTTAACACTTTCACTTAGCCATAGGATTTTGACGGCAGGACTACTAGATAGCCCCTGGTACCTTCATGCTCGTCCAAATATGGGGCACATACATACATGACCGGGAAACGGCCCTTTGTTAATGCAGAGGAATCCCGAAGATTCCGCTAAGTCATCGAGTGGTTGACCAGTCTCGCGCTTTATCATGACAGTCAGTTTTTGGCTTTCTCTACTGAGGTGCTCATCCGGATGAACCTGGGCACAATCGCAGTAGTTCTCCCAGTGCTACCTTAGCCGATATAGCGGAATGTAAGGTACCAAAACATGGGAGCCGGGCAAAGCCAACATTTGACCAAAGACATGATTCGGAGCTGATGCATATAAGGCCAAATTTCGCGACGCCGAACACTCCCTAAGGTATTCGGTCTTTATAACATATGTTGGGCTGAACAATGCCCTTAATAATAAACCCCGAGTGTCCAAGTATGTGCAATATCCTGACGTGGCCACATGCCAATAACGCCAGCATCCTTCTTGGTTGTATTGAGTATCCAGAGGATGTGAACAACAAGAGACTGTAAAAAAGGTTTACGCAGGGTCTTAATCTGAAAAGAAGCCTTTGAGCGGGTCCCTGCTGCACATCTGTGCCTGTGTCTCCGTTGTGCCGTGTCCTGTACGAGTGTAGCACGATTGTCATCTGTAAAAGAGAAGAACTTAGGTGAAAGTTGTCGTGCCGGAAAATTGGTTATTATCAATAAACCATTAAATTTCAAGATAAGTCAAGTTGAGCCGAACTAGCCCTGATTACACGCGGGAAGCCCCTGGTACCGTCTATGAGGGTTTAACCATCAAACCAATCTTATGTATATGTAGTGATGCGCCGGACTCGTCTAACCGTGTCCGTGGTCTTGATGACCTGCCATTTATTTTCGTTGGTGAGGCTGTCTAGTGCTCGGTTGTTAAAGCCGCCCCACGTTCTTCCACGCGTAGAGAACACTCAATATTTCCACTAACTATGATGGTGCCACGTGGACCGGGCATCCTAAGCTTGAGAGAAGCGTAATGCGGTACTGCATTAAAACGAGCGAAAGCCGCTCTTCCGAGTAGTGCTTGATAGCCACTTCGGAATGGAGCGATGTGGAAAGTTAACTTTTCGCTTCGGAAGTTGTCAGAAGAACCGAATACAACCTCTAGTAATAGAGAGCTCGTGCAGCGGGCCTCTGGGTCTGGTATTACTCCTTTTAAGGTAGTATTACTGCGGCTGATTTTTGTCGGGTCTACCCCATTTTGCGGACTGTGTCCTGATATATCAGATTTAGACCACTGCCGCCGTCCATAAGGACTCGTGTGAGATGGTATCCGTTTATTATTGGGTCTAACACCAAGGCAGCCAATCCTTCATGCCGGATGCTTGTTGGTTGATCCTTGCGATCGAAAGTGATCGGGCAGCCCGGCCAGGGGGTGAACTTGGGGGTGACAGGCTCTACGGCGCGTATGTCTCGGAGTGCATGTTTGCTTCTCCTCTTCGTCACATGGATCATGTTTACTGTTTTAACCTCCGGTGGGAATTTTTTCTGTCCTCCAGTGCTTTGCTGGCGAGGTTTCTCCCCGTCTTCGCTTGGTGTCTCACCCCCCTTGTGTTCGGCATTAAGCTTACCGGCCTGCTTGAAGAACCAGCATTCTCTGTGGGTGTGATTTGCAGGTTTATCGGGGGTGCCATGAATCTGACATAGTTTGTCTAGAATCTTGTTTAGGCTGGACGGTCCATCTCGGCTACCTTTGAAAGGCTTTTTCTGCTGACCTGGTCGAGAGCCCCTGAATCCGGCGTTTACCATCGTATTATCTCGGTTGTCTTCTTTATTTCGACGCTTGCTTTTACTGCGTTGTGGTTTTCCATTGCCATCCCTGACTTCGGATGTGTTTGGGTCGCTGGTGCTACTGCGGGCTAACCAGCTATCTTCGCCCACGCAAAAGCGGGTCATGAGTCTTGTCAGGGCTGCCATTGTTCTTAGTTTTTCTTGGCCGAGGTGTCTGGCGAGCCATTTGTCTCGGACGCTGTGCTTGAAAGCTGCTAAGGCTTCGGCGTCCGGACAGTTGACGATTTGGTTCTTCTTGGTGAGAAACCTGTTCCAAAGCTTTTGGGCTTCGGCATCCTCGAGCTCCTCCCAACTTCCAATTGAGTTTTCGGGGAGGCTTTTCAGCCAGTGCCGAGCTGGTCCTTTAAGCTTGAGGGGCAAGTACTTGATGGCGTGGAGGTCGTCTCCGTGAGCCATATGGATATGGAGGATAAATTCCTCAATCCAGACCCCAGGGTCTGTTGTCCCGTCGTACGCCTCTATGTTCACTGGTTTGAATCCTTCTGGGAATTCGTGGTCCAGCACCTCATCGGTGAAACATAGGGGGTGTGCGGCACCCCTGTATTTGGACGTATCATGGCGTTCGGACGGTTGTAGTATTCGGTTTTGATTTTTTGCCGGAGCGCGCTTCCTAGATCCATAGATGGATCTGGTAATACCAGATTTTTGGCGCAAGTCCTCACGTAGATCGTGTGTTGACTTATGTGCGGCCTTGTTAGCCGCTCTATCGCGGTCACAAGGTTGTTGATTCGGCCGGTTGGCCATTGCATTTTTCGGCTGTGTGGGCTCTAAGGCCTCATCGTCGAATTCATGTAATAGCTTGCGCTTTGGATAACTCTTTATGTGGTAACTTCCACCATACGTTTCTTCATTGCCGAGCACTTTGTTCCACCTGCTGTTGAGCGTATTTTGTGTGGCCTTAAGCCTTTGCTTCTACTTCTTCAGACTCCTCGCTGTGGCAATAGGCCTTCTGTGGAGGTTCTCTTGCTCCAAGTGCGTTTCCGAGATGATGTGTGCATCTTCGTCCGGACTGTTTTCCTCCCCAGAGGGGGTTTGATGAGGTTTATCCTCGGCGTCGCCATGTTCGGACATCGGATCCGTACTGCGTTCGCCGTTTGCAGTTTCGTCGTGCTCTCCCGCTGGGTCGATGTGGTCGTCGTTTCCTCTGGAGTCAACTGGAGTGTTATTTTCTCTTGCGCTGTTATCGTTGTTTTTGCCGAGGCGGGATTTTGAGCGGCACCTACGCCGATGCTTTGATTGCTTCTCAAGGGAGCTATTCATCGCTGCATCCTGCCGTTCTTCATCATTGTTTTCTTTGGGTGTATCCACCATGTATATGTCATGTGGTGAAGTGGTTGTCCAGCGCCCCATGGGTACTGGTTCATGTTCCTCTCCTGCATCATCGTCCATGCCATCGATGTCTTCGGAGTCGAAATCGAGCATGTCGGTTAAATCGTCGACATAGGCTGCTAAGTGCATGGTGGGTGGGCAGCGAATTTCTTCGTTGTCCGCATCCCATTCTAGCCGGACATAGTTTGGCCAAGGTTCTCCTGACAAGGAGAGAGACCTTAATGAATTTAGCACATCGCCGAAAGGCGAGTGCTGAAAGATATCCGTGGAGGTGAACTCCATGATCGGCGCCCAATCGAATTCGATAGGCACGGATGCAGGCGGCTCAGAGTCCGTGGCCGGAGACAAATCCAGTGGTTCGGCAACATGGATCTTGCAAGGGTGGAGGTCAATATCCGGCTCCATCGCCACTGAGAGTGCGGCCTCCATGACGGGGTCTATCCCTCCATCCTCGGATGGCGCAATTTGCTCCGGATTGAAGGCCGGAGTAGTTGCAGATGTGATCTCCCAAACACTATCCGACAGCAGAGTTACGTCATGCTCGTCGTGATTGTGCGGCATACCTGACATGGGCTCGAATCCATCGAAGATCAAGTCTCTGCGGATGTCGACAGTGTAGTTTAAGTTTCCGAACCTGACCTAATGGCCAGGGGCATAGCTCTCGGTCTGCTCCAAATGGCCAAGCGAATTGGCCCGCGGTGCGAAGCCACCGAATACAAGGATCTATCCGAGGAGGAAAACCTCACCCTGGACCGCATTGTTACCGATGATCGAAGGGGCCATCGAGCCTTATGGTGACGGCACAGTGTTACTCTCAATGAAAGTACCAATGTCGGTGTCAAAACCGGCGGATCTCGGGTAGGGGGTCCTGAACTGTGCGTCTAAGGGGGATGGTAACAGGAGGCAGGGGACATGATGTTTACCCAGGTTCGGGCCCTCTTAATGGAGGTAATACCCTACGTCCTACTTGATTGATATTAATGATATGAGTATTACAAGAGTTGATCTACCACGAGATCGTAGAGGCTAAACCCTAGAAGCTAGCCTATGGTATGATTGTATGTTGTCCTACAGACTAAAACCCTCCGGTTTATATAAACACCGGAGGGGGCTAGGGTTACACAAAGTCGGTTACAAGGAAGGAGATCTACACATCCGTATTGCCAAGCTTGCCTTCCACGCCAAGGAGAGTCCCATCTCGACACGGGACGAAGTATTCAATCTTCTATCTTCATAGTCCAATAGTCCGGCCAAAGGATGTAGTCCGGCTGTCCGGAGACCCCCTAATCCAGGACTCCCTCAATGGGTCATGGGTTGGATTTGGATCAGATCAACCCGCCCCAAACCCGAC
Organism: Triticum monococcum; assembly: GCA_034509565.1. Taxonomy (NCBI): domain Eukaryota; kingdom Viridiplantae; phylum Streptophyta; class Magnoliopsida; order Poales; family Poaceae; genus Triticum; species Triticum monococcum. The sequence goes on from CM067847.1 coordinate 527,575,596, forward strand.
CCATTGCCATCCCTACTGGAGATCGACCAGCCACTAAGGTTAAGGCTTCACATGGAGGGGTGTTGCCATGGTGACATGTGGGTGAACACAAGGTTCCCCACCCCTCATGTGATGCTCCTTCGTCGGGGGTGGAAAACCTTCGCACGTGACCATTGCTTGATGGATAGGCACGTCCTCTACTTCAAGCTAGTGGAGAGCGAACTGCTCTCCGTCAATGTCTGCGGGCGCTCAGGACACAGGCTAGGGTGCTGTGCAGAGAGCTCGACCGATGACGAAAGCTCCTCCTTGGGCGACAGTGATGAGGAGGACAGCGACAGCGACAATGAGGGTAGCGGGCGTGAGGATGATGGGTCCGACTAGGCGTCGGACACACCGTTCCTAGGCGACGCCGGCAGCACCATCATCTGCATTGCCAGCTCCTTGAACTTCTTGGGGTCGTCACCTTGGGCGGCTGGCGTTGGAGGGACGGGGAAGACAAAGAAAGCAGGTGGCGGGCCATCAAGTCGGAGTACGATGGCATCGACACCTTCGTCACGTATTGCCGACCCGCTGCCTCGTCTTTCGGCTCTTCTTCCGGCACCGTCATCATCGGCCTTCTTCTGGACGACTGTTGGGATGTTCTCTTCGTGTCTTCTGCTGCTCGTACCTCGCCTAGGCACTTCTTTTTCCCTCCTACTATCTTGGTCCACTTCCTGGGGAGAGGGACAAGAAAAAGGGATTACGGGCATCTTATACTTTTTTAGTTTTTAAGCCTGCGGGCATTTGTCAAATTTAAACCTTGTAATCCCCTTGCTCATGGTTACATTCCGTATGAGTTGTACTTGTTTGCAACGTATTAATGAAAAATGGGGCTTGCCGGGTTCTTTTGTGCGTGGGCAAGGCTCATACCAAGGAACAAGTCCTTGCTATCTTAAGATAAGCACTGTTGCCCGGCAGCAGACCTTGCCGTCCTCCCACTTCATAGCTCGACCATACTCACGATCTTGGCGGAGGCAGGGGCGAAGTAGGATTAGGCCCTTCATTTGTTTCCTTGCCACTGCAACTACAACCAAGTTCTGGCCCAAAGAAGAGTTCTTGGGCATAGGAAAGGGGGAGCACGGTGGCCCGAGAACAAATGAAGTCTCATACATCCAAGTCCCATACGGAAATGCATAACAGGAGATAAAAGACTTATCTGAATCTGCAGCCCCGGCAACCTTGGCTTGCCGTGGTCGGATACTTGAATCTGCAACCCCCGGCAATGGCTTGCCAGGGTCAAGGATGTTGGTCCGTCTCCCTTCTCTTAAATGGTTTGGTAGAAACGCATGTGCAGCCTACGAACCAAAGAAAGGACTGGAAAGGACAGAAAGACACACACTCGACGTCTATGCTAGGGGTTAGTTGCCGCTGAGCACTATCAACCCTAACAAAGAGAGAGACTCAACCTAGCATGCATGCTAAAACTTAGGGCGCCAGCGCTTCATTTATTTATGCTCAGGGTCTATGCCTGGCTCTGTACAAAGGGTTACATGCCTTGCCGGCAAGGCTTGTACAAAAGGTGGTTTGCCGGGAGGCCCGACAACCATGCCTCATGGGTAAAACTTACGAAGATGTTCCACGAGTTGCTCACTGGAATACCATCTTCGGTCTCCAGGCGGACTACGCCAGGCCTGGTGACTCGCATTACCTGATAAGGGCCTTCCCACTTCGGCGTCAACTTGTTGGAATTCTTTGTTGACTAAACGCGCCGAAGAACAAGGTCGCCTTCCTTAAAACTTCGGGCATGAACCTTGCGGCTATTGTAGCAGCGCAAGGCTTGCTAGTAGTGTGCAGCTCGCACAGCCACCCGAAAATGATCTTCCTCAAGGAGCATCTCGTCATCTTGCCGCAACTGCTCTTGCTCGAGCTCATCATAAGCGAGAACTCGAGGTGACCCGTATGTGAGTTCCATGGGGAGAACTGCTTCTGCCCTGTATACCAGGGTAAAGGGTGTCTGGTCGGTGGCTCAATTTGGCGTCGTTCTGATCGACCAAAGAACCACCGGCAACTCATAAATCTAGTGCCTTCCACACTTGTGCAGCATATCAAAAGTCTTTGTCCTCAGGCCTCGCAGTACTTTAGCATTTGCCCTCTCCGCCTGGCCGTTGCTCCGTGGGTGCGCCACCGAAGCGAAACAGACCTTGCTACCGAGGTCCTGGATGTACTGCATGAAGGTGCGGCTTGTGAACTGCGTGTCTTTGTCGGTGATGACCCTGTTCCACACGCCAAAATGGAAAAGTAGCCCCTTGAACAACTTGATGGCTGACTGTGTTGTCACCTTCCTCACCGCTTCCACTTTGGGCCACTTTGTGAACTTATCAATTGCGACGTACAAGTACTCAAAGCCCCTGACAGCACGGGGGAAGGGCCCTAGTATGTCGAGCCCCCATACTGAAAATGGCCAGGAGAGAGGGATTGTTTGAAGGGCTTGAGTTGGTTGATGAAGCTTCTTTGAATGGAACTGGCACGCTTCAAACTTGGTTACTAGTGCAGCTGCATCCTGGAGGGCTGTGGGCCAAAAGAAACCTTGCCGGAATGCCTTGCCGGCAAGGGCTCTTGACCCTATGTGGGAGCCACATACGCCTCCATGTATCTCTGCCAACAGCTCCAGTCCGTCCTCCTGAGGAATGCACTTCAGCTTCACGCCATTTGGCCTCCTTTTGTACAGGGTATTATCCACAAACTGGTACATGTTGGACCAACGGGCTACTCTTTCTGCTTCTTCCTGTTCCTCAGGGAGTTCCCCTATTTGGAGGAAACAGACGGTGTGTTCCGCCAGGCCAGAGCCTGGGGCTCGACGGCGAGGACTAAAGTCTCATCTTCGGCCATAGGGGCAGTTGTCTATACGGTCAGGGCCCGAGGCCCTGCCGGAGGTGGTGGCCCCTTGGCAAGCGTGGGGTACCCGGCAACCTCCTCGCCAGCGGCTCCGGGGAGCTCGGTGGGATGGTACTTGTCGGGGCTTGTCTTCCTTCGCTTTTTCTGCCCTGCTGATGGCTCCACGGATGGCTGAATTAACTAAAGTACAAAGGTACCTGGTTCCACAGGCAACTTGAGGACAGCATGTTTCGACAGGTCGTCGGGAATGATGTTCTCCGCTCGGGGAACATGCTCTGCCTGTAGGTCGTCAAAATGTTCTTCCAACTTCCTCACTTCCTTCACGTAGGCTTCCATCAACGGGATCTAGTAATACTTGTTAACTTGATTGACGACGAGCTGTGAATCACCTCTGATGATGAGCTTCCTGATTGCGAGGTCTACCGCGATCTTGAGACCGGCAAGCAATCCCTCGTACTATGCCGTGTTGTTTGTTGATTTTTCCCGGGGAAAGTGCATCTAGATCACGTACTTGAGGCGCTCTCCGGTGGGTGCGACAAGTAGCACACCGGCACTAGCACCTTGTAGTGAGAAAGCTCCACCAAAGTACATAATCCAATCGCGGTACGTCTCCTTGTTGGGAAGGTCGGTCTCTTGAATCTCTTCGTCAGGCATCGGAGTCCATTCTGCTATGAACTCTGCCAAGGCACGACTCTTGATCGTTGAAGTACTTTCAAACTTGAGGCCAAATCTTGACAGCTCCAATGCCCACTCCACAATCCTCCCTGTTGCATCTATGTTGTGCAAGATTCGTTGCAAAGGGAGGCGGGTGACAACGGTGATCTCGTGCGCTTGGAAATAATGATGCAGCTTTCTTGAGGCCAGGAGAAGGCCAAAAAGTAGCTTCTGTATGCCAGAGTATCTTGACCTAGCTCCCTGCAAGAGGGAACTGACAAAATAGACCGGGTGCTGCACCACCTTCTTCTTTTGTTCCACTTCACCTACTCGCGCAACCTCTCTCTTGCTGGGATCGGGCCTTGCTAGGGGTCCCATCTTGTCGGCCTTAGGCCGCGGGGGCACACCCTAACCCACCATCCGATAGCTCAGTCGTCGCTGTTGTTCCTTCCTCAAGTTCCCTCTGTGCCACAAGCGCGGCACTGACCACTTGGTTCGTTGCCGCTAGATACAGCAGCAACGGCTCTTGTGGCTTAGGCGCAACGAGTGTCGGGGTGGAAGAGAGGTACCTCTTCAGATCTTGCAGCGCTGCCTCTGCCTCCAGAGTCCATTCCATTGGACCCACCTTTTTCAAAACTTTGAAAAAGGGGAGGGCGCGCTCAGCAGATTTGGAGATGAACCTACTTAGGGCAGTAATGCAGCCCGCGAGCCTTCAGACGTCCTTGTCCCGTCTTGGCGCTTCAATCTGCTCGATTGCCTTGATTTTGTTGAGATTAGCTTCGATCCCATGTTGTGACATGAAGAACCCAAGAAGCTTGCCAGACGGAACACCAAAGACACACTTCTCAGGGTTCTGCTTGAGGTTGATCTTGCGCAAATTCGCAAATGTTTCTTCTAAGTCTTGTATGAGCGTCGCCCTATCCTTGGTTTTGACCACTATATCATCCATATAAGCTTCCATATTTCTATGCAGTTGTGGCTCAAAACCAACATGGACTGCTCGAGCAAATGTCAAACCAGCGCTTTTCAACCCAAAAGGCATCCGTACAATATAGTACGTACCACATGGGGTGATGAATGCGGTCTTTTCTTCATCTTCCTTCATCATGAAGATCTGGTGGTATCCTGAGTAGGCGTCGAGGAATGACAGCAGGTCACAGCCAGCAGTGGAGTCCACTATCTGGTTGATGCATGGCAAGGGGAAAGGATCCTTTGGACATGCTTTATTGATATCTGTGTAGTCAATACACAGCCTCCATTTCCCATTTGCCTTACGCACTACCACTGGATTGGCCAACCACGTGGGGTGGAGTACTCCTCTGACCAAGCCCACTGCCTCCAACTTCCTGATCTCTTCGATGATGAACTCTTGCCTCTCCAAAGCTTGCTTTCCGACCTTCTGCTTGACAGGTCATGCATGAGGACACACAGCAAGATGGTGCTTAATCACCTCCATGGGAACGCCGGGGATGTCAGATGCTTGCCATGCAAACACGTCGACATTTGCCCACAGGAAGGCGATGAGCGCGCTTTCCTATTTGTTGTCAAGGGTGGAGCTTATAGTGAAAGCTCCACCCGTGTCGTCCTCCTTGACGGGCACCTTCTTGGTCTCTGGTGGTGTAGCACTGGATTTCTTGCTCTTGCCGGTGGAGGTTGATAACCCACAAGTATAGGGGATCGAATAGTTTTTGATAAGTAAGAGTGTCAAACCCAACGAGGAGCTAAAGGTAGAACAAATATTCCCTCAAGTTCTATCGACCACTTATACAACTCTACGCACACTTGACATTCGCTTTACCTAGAACAACATACTAGAAGTACTTTGTATGTGTTTTTAGATAGGTTTGCAAGATAATAAACAGCATGTAAATAAAAAGTAGGGGCTCTTTAGATAAATACACAACTAAATTAGTTTTAGTAGAGAGCTTTTTGTTACGAGAAAGTTATTTGTCCCTAGGCAATCGCTAACTAGACTGGTAATCATTATTGCAATTTTATTTGAGGGAGAGGCATAAGCTAACATACTTTCTCTTCATGGATCATATGCACTTATAATTGGAACTCTAGCAAGCATCCGCAACTACTAAATATCATTAAGGTAAAACCCAACCATAGCATTATAAGGCATCAAGTCCTCTTTATTCCCATACGCAAATAACCTACTTACTCGTGTCTGTGTTTCTATCACTCACGCCACCCACCAAAAGCAAATCATGAACATATTGCAAACCCTACAGTGGGGATCCCTCACTCTTGCACGACACGGAGAGCACCATAGGACAGCACCAATAATAAAACATGCAACTCAAACCAATCACGATCATCAATTAACCCATAGGACAAAACGGATCTACTCAAACATCATAGGATAGCCATACATCATTGGGAAATAATATATAGCGTTGAGCACCATGTTTAAGTAGAGATTACAGCGGGTAAAAGAGGGGTTACACCGCTGCATAGAAGGGGGAAGAGTTGGTGATGATGGCAGTGCAGTTGTTGGTGAAGATTGCGGTGATGATGATGGCCCCCGGCGGCGTTCTGGCGCCACCGCAAGCGAGGGGGGAGAGCCCCCTCATTCTTCTTCTTCCTTGACCTCCTTCCTAGATGGGAGAAGGGTTTCCCCTCTGGTCCTTGGTCTCCATGGAGGCGGAGGGGCGAGAGCCCCTTCGAGATTGGATCTGTCTCTCTGTCTCTCTCTGTTTCTGCATTCCCAGATTCTTCCCTTTCACCGTTTCTTATATTCCCGGAGATCCGTAACTCCGATTGGGCTGAAATTTTAACACGGTCTCTATTCGGATATTAGCTTTCGTGCGGCAAAATAAGGGCATCAACCGCCTTATGGGTTGGCCACGAGGGTCAGGGGCGCGCCTGCCCCCTGGGGTGCGCCCCCTGCCTTGTGGCCCCCTCGGGCATCGTCACGCGAGGATTTTTCTTCCCAAAAATCACATATATTCCAAAAAAAGCTCCGTCAATTTTTATCCCGTTTGGACTCCATTTGATATGGATATTCAGCGAAACAAAAAACATGCAACAAACAGGAACTGGCACTGGGCACTGGATCAATATGTTAGTCCCCAAAAATAGTATAAAAAGTTGCCAAAAGTATATGAAAGTTGTAGAATATTGGCATGGAACAATCAAAAATTATAGATACGACGGAGACGTATTAGCATCCCCAAGCTTAATTCCTGCTCGTCCTCGAGTAGGTAAATGATAAAAAGATAATTTTTGACGTGGAATGCTACCTAGCATAATCTTGATCACATATCTAATCATGGCATGAATATTAAGGACCGAGTGATTCAAAGCAATAATCTATCATTGGGCATAAAAACAATAATACTTCAAGCAAACTAATAAAGTAATCATGTCTTTTCAAAATAACATGGCCAAAGAAAGTTATCCCTACAAAATCATATAGTCTAGCTATGCTCCATCTTCACCACACAAAATATTCACATCATGCACAACCCCGATGACAAGACAAGCAATTGTTTCATACTTTTGACTTTCTCAAACCTTTTCAACTTTCACGCAATACATGAGCGTGAGCCATGGACATAACACTATATGTGGAATAGAATGGTGGTTATGGAGAAGACAAAAAGGAGAAGATAGTCTCACATCAACTAGGCGTATCAACGGGCTATGGAGATGCCCATCAATAAATATCAATGTGAGTGAGTAGGGATTGCCATGCAACAGATGCAGTAAGAGCTATAAGTGTATGAAAGCTCAGACTAAAAACTAAGTGGGTGTGAATCCAACTTGCTTGCTCATGAAGACCTCGGGCATTTGAGGAAGCCCGTCATCGGAATATACAAGCCAAGTTCTATAATGAAAATTCCCACTAGTATATGAAAGTGATAACTCAAGAGACTCTCTATATGAAGAACATGGTGCTACACTGAAGCACCAGTGTGGTAAAAGGATAGTAACATTGCCCCTTCTCTCTTTTTCTCTCATTTTTTTTGTTTTTTTCGTTTTTTGGGCCTTCTCTTTTTTTGGCCTTTATCTTTTTCTTTTTTTTGTCCGGAGTCTCATCCCGACTTGTGGGGGAATCATAGTCTCCATCATCCTTTCCTCACTGGCACAATGCTCTAATAATGATGATCATCACATTTTTATTTACTTACAACTCAATATTACAACTCGATACTAGAACAATGATATGACTCTATACGAATGCCTCCGGCGGTGTACCCGGATGTGCAATGATCTAGCGTACCAATGACATCAAAAAATGGACAAGCGATGAAAACATCATGCTAGCTATCTTACGGTCATGCAAAGCAATATGAAAATGATGCTCAAGTCATGTATATGATGTTGATGGAAGTTGCATGGCAATATATCTCGGGATGGCTATGGAAATGCCATTATAGGTAGGTATGGTGGCTTATTTGAGGAAGGTATATGGTGGGTTTAAGGTACCGGCGAAAGTTGCGCGATACTATAGAGGCTAGCAATGATGGAAGGGTGAGAGTGTGTATAATCCATGGACTCAACATTAGTCATAAAGAACTCACATACTTATTGCAGAAGTCTATTAGCTATCGAAACAAAGTACTTCGCGCATGCTACTAGGGGGATAGATTTGTAGGAAAAGACCTTCGCTCGTCCCCGACCGCCACTCATAAGGAAGACAATTAATAAATACCTCATGCTCCGACTCCGTTACATAATGGTTCACCATACGTGCATGCTGCGGGAATCACAAACCTCAACACAAGTATTTCTACTAATAAACAACTACCGACTAGCATGACTCTAATATCACCATCTTTATATCGCAAAACTATTGCAAGGAATCAAGCATATCATATTCAGTGATCTACAAGTTTTATGTAGGATTTTATGACTAACCATGTGAATGACCAGTTCCTGTCATCTCTCTAAATAGATATAAGTGAAGAAAGAGAGTTTAATTCTTTCTACAAAAGATATGCCCACGCTCTAACAAATATAAGTGAAGAAAAAGAGCATTCTACAAATGGCGGTTTTCTATGTAAAGAGAAACAGGCAATCTAGACTTCAAATGATATAAGTGAAGCACATGAAGCATTCTAGAAAACCATACTCAAAAGATATAAGTGAAGTGCATAGAGCATTCTATAAATCAACCAAGGACTATCTCATACCAGAATGGTGCATAAAAGAAAAGTGAAAACTAAATGCAAAAGACGCTCCAAGATTGCACATATCGCATGAATGAAACGAATCCGAAAACATACTGATACTTGTTGAAGAAAGAGGGGATGCCTTCCGGGGCATCCCCAAGCTTAGACGCTTGAGTCTCCTTGAATATTTACTTGGGATGCCTAGGGCATCCCCAAGCTTGAGCTCTTGCCTCTCTTCCCTCTTCTCATATCGATACCTTCTCGATCATCGAACACTTCATCCACACAAAACTTCAACAGAAAACTCGGTAAGATCCGTTAGTATAATAAAGAAAATCACTACTCTAAGTACTGTTGCAAACCAATTCATATTTTGTTTTTGCATTATGTCTACTGCAATATAACTTTTTCATGGCTTAATCCACTGATAGAAATCGATAGTTTCATCAAAAGAAGCAAACTATGCATCAAAAATAGAACAGTCTGTAATAATCTGAACATTCACTATACTTCTGATACTTGAAAATTTCTGCCAAAATTAGGAAAACCGAACGATTTGTATAGAGAGACGGTGCAAAAGTAATCAGAACCATTTGACGTTCCAGTAAAAAATGTAAAATCGCGCACTACAGCCAAAGTTTCTGTCCTGCACCGTACAAACCAACAAGCAAAGTAAACATCCTAAAGGCAAACCTTGGCACATTATTTTTATAATACAATGGAATTGTACAAGGGGATAATTATTTTTGTTGAAAAGTTTCTGTAATCAAGATTCACAAAGTTTCCATGAGCATGAACAAAGTTCAAGGCTAGCTCCCACTTCAACAATGCTTGTCTCTCTCACTTTCACTTTCCTTTTTGAAAAAGTTTTGGGTTCCCCTCTTTATTTTTATTTTGTTTTTAAACTTTATAAAAGCACACAACTGAAATAAATGACTCTCTGAAACTTCCGGGTTGTCTCCCCGGCAGCGCTTTCTTTAAAGCCATTAAGCTAGGCATATAGTGCTCAAGTAATGAATCCACCCGGATCCCAAGGTATATCAAAGCCAATTTTAATTAATAGTGATTTGTAATTTAGTAGTGAGCACAAAGTAACATATATCATGCAACAACGAAGTCTAACTCTCTTCCTATGCATCGGCATGTCATAAAAGAACAATTCATGCACACATAGTAAAGGCCAATGCATAGTATAATCAGTTTCTTGCAATTTTATCGTATTGGAAACATAGAGAGGTGGAGATATAGTTCCTCTCTCATAATAACTGCAAGTAGGAGAAGCAAGCACATGCATATTATACTCATCAAAATCATCATGTGTAGTAGTAAAAGGCAACCCATCAATATAATCCTTAATAAGCACAAACTTCTCCGATATAGTGTAGTTTGGAGAATTCAAAAAGATAATAGGACTATCATGTGTGGGTGCAATAGCAACAATTTCATGTTTAACATAAGGAACTATAGCAAGTTCATCTCCATAAGCATAATTCATATTGGCATCTTGGCCACAAGCATAGCAAGCATCATCAAAAAGGGATATTTCAAAAGAATCAACGGGATCATAGCAATTATCATAGCATTCAACCTTCGGTAAGCATGAAGGGAAATTAAACAATGTATGAGTTGAAGAGTTACTCTCATTAGAAGGTGGGCACGGCTGATCAATCCGCTCTTCCTCCTTTTGTTCTTCGCTCTCCTCCTCATCTTTTTCATCCAATGAGCTCACGGTTTCATCAATTTCTTCTTTCATAGATTCCTGCAAAATATTAGTCTCTTCTGGGACAACGGAGACTTTCTCAATAAACGCATCAATATCGGAATTGTATTCATAATTCTCATAACAATATTTAAGGATAGCTAAATTTTCAGGTCTGTAGACAGCATTATAAAGATTTTCATATTCTTTGAACATAGATTCAATTTCATAAGCACCCATAAAAGCAACAAATTCTTCTATTTGTTCCACATCATAATAGTCATATATACCTCTAGCATAAGAATTCAAAGTTTCATTATCATTAGATTTGCATTAAAAGGGAATGTGTGGAGCCTTCATCCTAGAGCAACAAGTACAATCATATCTCAAGCATAGTTGCCTAACATACCATTTCAACATATAAATTTGATCCCATAATAGTTTCCCTTTTTGAGTCAAGCGATAATCCCTAAAGTATTCACGTTGATCCAACGTGTCTCCCATTACCAGATTGAATGGGGTTTTCTCTGGATTATCAAAGTAGTACATAATATCTGTCACATAACGAGCATCGAGGGTTTTAGGAGGTTCCTCATCTCCATGAGCAGCAAGTACACCTAATTTTTTTTGGTATTTCATGTTCCATATCCATAACTAAAGATAAAGAACAACTAAGAACAACAAATAAAAATTACTTAGTGGTAAAGCAAACAAGCACACACGGGAATATTCACCCCACGCTATTTCTCCCCGGCAATGGCACCAGAAAAAGGTCTTGATAACCCACAAGTATAGGGGATCGCAACAGTTTTCGATAAGTAAGAGTGTCGAACCCAACGAGGAGCTAAAGGTAGAACAAATATTCCCTCAAGTTCTATCGACCACCGATACAACTCTACGCACGCTTGACGTTCGCTTTACCTAGAACAAGTATGATACTAGAAGTACTTGGTAGGTGTTTTTGGATAGGTTTGCAAGATAATAAAGAGCAAGTTATAGTAGAGGGCTAAATACACAACTAAATTAGTTTTAGTAGAGGGCTTTTTGTTATGAGAAAGTTATTTGTCCCTAGGCAATCGATAACTAGACCAGTAATCATTATTGCAATTTTATTTGAGGGAGAGGCATAAGCTAACATACTTTCTCTTCATGGATCATATGCACTTATGATTATAACTCTAGCAAGCATCCGCAACTACTAAAGATCATTAACGTAAAACCCAACCATAGCATTATAAGGCATCAAGTCCTCTTTATTCCCATACGCAAACAACCTACTTACTCGGGTATGTGTTTCTATCACTCACGCCACCCACCATAAGCAAATCATGAACATATTGCAAACCCTAAAGCGGGGATCCCTCGCGCTTGCGCGACACAGAGAGCACCATAGGACAACACCAATAATAAAACATGCAACTCAAACCAATCACGATCATCAATTAACCCATAGGACAAAACGGATCTACTCAAACATCATAGGATAGCCATACATCATTGGGAAATAATATATAGCGTTGAGCACCATGTTTAAGTAGAGATTACAGCAGGTAAAAGAGGGGTTACACCGCTGCATAGAAGGGGGGAAGAGTTGGTGATGATGGCGGTAAAGTTGTTGGTGAAGATTGCGCTGATGATGATGGCCCCCAGCGGCGTTCCGACGCCACCGGAAGCGAGGGGGAGAGAGCCCCCCTCCTTCTTCTTCTTCCTTGACCTCCTTCCTAGATGGGAGAAGGGTTTCCCCTCTGGTCCTTGGTCTCCATGGAGGCGGAGGGGCGAGAGCCCCTCCGAGATTGGATCTGTCTCTCTGTCTCTCTCTGTTTCTGCGTTCCCAGATTCTTCCCTGTCACCATTTCTTATATTCCCGGAGATCCGTAACTCCGATTGGGCTGAAATTTTAACACGATCTCTATCCGGATATTATATTTCTTGCGGTGAAAGAAGGGCATCAACCGCCTTACGGGGTGGCCACGAGGGTCAGGGGCGCGCCTGCCCCCTGGGCGCGCCTGCCCCCTGGGCGCGCCTGCCCCCTGGGCGCGCCCCCTGCCTTGTGGCCCCCTCGGGCATCATTGCGCGTGGATTTTCTTCCCAAAAATCACATATATTCCCCAAAAAAATCTCCGTTAGTTTTTATCCCGTTTGGACTCTGTTTGATATGGATATTCTGCGAAACAAAAAGCATGCAACAAACAGGAATTGGCACTGGGCACTAGATCAATATGTTAGTCCCCAAAAATAATATAAAAAGTTTCCTAAAGTATATGAAAGTTGTAGAATATTGGCATGGAACAATCAAAAATTATAGATATGACGGAGATGTATTAGAGGTTTCTGGCACGTCCTCGATGGGAGCGCAACACTTCGAGGAGGTGCGCTTACCGGAGTGGGTGCAGGAGGTGGTCTTGCCGGTCTTCTTCCCTCCCGAGGCTCCAGTGGCAAGAGCAAGTGGCTTGGTGGCATCCGCTGCAATTGCCTCCCGGTAGAGTTGGTCGGCGCAGATGAGTGCGTCCTTCTTGTCGGAGGGGACGGTGATGATGCTCGCTAGCCCGGGCATTTTCAATGTGTTGTAAGCGTAATGTGATGCTACCATGAACTTGGCCAGTGCTGGGCGGCCAAGGATCCCATTATAGGGCAAGGGGATCTGGGCAACATAAAAAACGATCCTTTCCGTCCTATAATTCAGTTCGCCTCCAAATGTGACGGACAACATAATTTTACCTTTCGGCTAATTCCTTCCTAGGCTGACCCCTTGAAACGTGCCCATCTCTTCGAGGTCCCCATCAAGAATTTGTAGCCTCTTGATCATAGTAGGCGAGATTAGGTTCAGACCGGCCCCACCGTCAACTAGCACATTTGTCACCTTGAGGTTGCATATTGTTGGTGAAACCAACAACGGCAAACACCTAAACCCAGTTGTGCGATCAGGGTGGTCCTCGGTGTAAAAAAATGATAGGTGTGCAGGACCACTTTAGTGGCTTCTGGGCGTAAAATGATGGCTCTGCCGCAGTGACTTCACGCGCCCATTGCTTCAGTTGGCGGTGAGAGGTATGCAACGAGGCCCCACCATCGACGCACATGGCCTCCATAGCTTTCTCGAACTCGTGCTCGCCGGACTCGTCATCTTCATCATGATCGCCATCTCCCTCCTTCTTATCTCGGCCCCGAGCGGGCCTCTCTTGTTGATTTTCCTTGCCGCGGCGACCTCCTGGGCCGCTACGCTTCTTGCCGGACCCCTCAGCACCATCTTGACCCTTCTCCTTGTCCCGCCTCTCATACTCAGCCTTCTGCTTTTATGCGAGCAGCTCAACCTGCCGACAGTTCTGGAGGTCGTGACCCTTGGTGCGATGGATCTTGCAGTACTTCTTGTCGGAGTCGGAGCCTCCCGGCTTGTCGGCAGCCGCCAAGGCCCGGTAGGCAGCGCACCCGGCAACTTCCTTGTCGAGGTCGTCAGCCTTGGCCTTCTTGGTGGCGTTGAGGTCGTCGGATCCCTCGACGGTAAGTACAGTCTTGCCCTTACGCTTTCTGTTGCGGCACCGACCCTTCTTTGCTGGGGCGACGACGTCTTCATCTGTGGAATCGGTTTCCGCACTGCCATCTTCATCGGGGTACTTTCTTCCTTCTTCAGCTCGAGCGCATTTGTCGGCCAGAACATATAGTTCGGCCACATCCTTGACCTTGTTCATCGCCAGCTCTTCGTGCATCTTGTGGTTGCGCACATTCTGATGGAATGCGCTGATGACAGCAGCGGGATGAACATCTCGGATGTTGTACTACACCCGGCTGAACCTCTGTATGTACTTGCGCAAGTTTTTGCCTTCTTTTTGGGGGATGACATGCAGATCGCTTGCCTGGCCATGAGCTTGGTGGCCTCCAGTAAAGGCGCCAACAAACTCATGGCACAAATCCGACCGAGAAGAAATGGAATCCACTAGCAAGTGCATCAACCATGACATGACGTTCAGTTTAAGCGCCAACGGGAAGTAATTGGCAAGCACCTTGTTATCGCAAGCTCCAACAGCTTGCATCGTGATGGTGTAGATGCTGAGGAACTCCGACGGGTGAGTTTTTTCATTGTACTTCTCGTCGACATCAGGCTTGAACGTGCGGTGAGTGGGCCACTGGAACTGCCGTAGCTCGCGGGTAAAGGCCGGACAACCCACCTCATAAGGTAGGCCACCAGAGCCTCCCGACGCTGGGTGGTCCATAGTGGGCCCCGCCCTCTTATTTGACTAGTGGCGCGCTTCGCGCCGCCGCTCGATGGTGGTTCGAGCGTCTTCATGTGCTCGTTCTCGAAGAACTTGACGCTGGTCACGGTGGGTTCGTGGGTCAGACGACTCTGTGGAAACGTTATCACAAGCGTTGACCCGACGAGACGGTAACCGCGGCCACGGGCGTGGATGAGGGGAGTGCACCATGGTTGCACCGCCTCCAGTCTTCCCTCCACTAGCACGCGCCGAATCAACAGAGCACCGATATGAGGGCCCTATTGGTCGCAGGTCGTCTTTGTTGGTGATGTTGTTGAGGCTTCGAATGGTGACTCTCCACTCGTCGAGCTTCTCCGCATCAGGAGGAAAGTCGAGGAGCAGTTGTACGCGCACTAGTGCCTGAGATGGCGTGGGCGGCGGCGAAAGCTACGTGGACCGTGACGCGCTGCGACCTCTACCCACGTTAGAGGGAGCTCTATCACGGTTTCGTGGTTGCGCGCCATTCCCACCAGCGCCTAGATGCACATGTTTACCCGATGCGTCCTGGGAGTGACTCATGGGGCTCTTCCTGCGGCGGCACCCGGGGGCGCCGACGTCGCGGTGTAGCTCATCGCGTGCGACCTAGGAAGGTCGCAACGCGGGCGCTGGCTCGAGCGTCCAGGAGGTCGCCGCGCCGCCCGTGGGAAGTACGGTCCCGCTCCTGGACCCAGCCGCACGCGGCTCATCATTGTGGACGCGAATGATGCCGCTCGCCTAGCTCCGATCGCCAGCGTGTCGTGGATGCTCACGGTCCACTCCTCCGCCGCCATCCGCGGCTGTCTCGTCCCCCGCCCATGCTGGCGCGGGTGGTCCGGCTCTAGACGAACCGATCGCCGTGATCATCTTCTTCTTCGGGGCCATCACGATGATGGAGTTGATAAGTTGACTTCAAAACCAGATTTTCACAGCTTGCGTCCCCTACCGGGCGCGCCAAAGATGTCGGGCTCAGGAACGACACCTATGGGATCATAGGGAATCCCTACTACGGTTGCTGGGGCGCGGGGCTGTAAAAAGAGTGGGTTTAGAAGATCAACGCGGGGAGGGGGTTTATCCAAGTTTGTGCCGCAAATCGTGCGTAATACCCTACTCCTGCTGGTTTGTGTTTATCTGGTGTTCTTGGACTAGCTACAGAGCATACAGGGTCCGAAAAGTCTGAATCCCCTCACAGTATGTCGCGGGCCTCCTGTTATAGTCAAAGGGGCTGCCACAGTGGCACACGGGAGGTGGAAAGTTGTACAGCAGTCGAGTTTATCGCCTGACATTACGGGACAAAAAGCATTAAATATGCTACTTAGGTGTCCTCTTGCTTTATCGGGGATGGCAACGAAACCCATCTCGTCTATCGTCGCTTCACCTTGCTCCGACACGCATCCTGGCCAACGAGGCATGCAGCGCCATGTAGGCTAGCGGGTTGCTGAGCTGGCGTCGTGGCAGGGTCTTCACGAAGATCTGCATGCCACCACGTAGGTGCTTGACTAGTTGGCTTAGGAGCCACGTACTGCCACATGGGTGCCTGCTTAGTTGGTGGGTCGGCCGCTGAGCTAGGGTGGCGATGGGGTGGCAAGGCCTTGCCGCGGTCTTGCTGATCTTCCCAGCAAGGGTCTTGCCGGGGCCTTGTGGGAGCCCTCGGCAAGAGTCTTGCCGGGGCCTCATGGGTATCTTTGGCAGGAGCCTTGCCGGGGCCTCATGGGTATCTTTGGCAGGAGCCTTGCCGGGGCCTCGTGGGCATCCTCGGCAAGGGGCCTTGTTGTTGTCTTGTTTCTTGGTTCCTATCTAGGCCTCGCAGGTGTGACGCCCCCGATTTGACCGTACACTAATCATGCACGCAAATGTGTACAACCAAAATCAGGAACTAACGGGAGGATATCACAACACAACTCTAGACACAAATTAAAATAATACAAGCTTTATATTACAAGCCAGGGGCCTCGAAGGCTCGAATACAAATGCTCGAAGGCACAATAGTCAGCGGAAGCAACAATATCTGAGTACAGACATAAATTAAACAAGTTTGCCTTAAGAAGGCTAGCACAAAAGTAGGTACGATCGAAAAGGCGAGGCCTCCTGCCTGGGACCTCCTAACTACTCCTCAAAGTCGAACTCCACGTAGAATCATCCTCGGGATCCTCTGGCTCCTGGACTCCATCATCTGGTCGCAACAATCGGGTATAGGAAAGGGGAAAAGGGGGAGAAAAGCAACCGTGAGTACTCATCCAAAGTACTCGCAAGCAAGGAGCTACACTACATATGCATGGGTATATGTGTAAAGGGCCATATCAGTGGACTGAACTGCAGAATGCCAGGATAAGAGCGGGATAGCTAATCCTGTCAAAGACTACGCTTCTGGCAGCCTCCATATTGCAGCATGTAGGAGAGAGTAGACTGAAGTCCTCCAAGTAGCATCGCATAGCATAATCCTAACCGATGATCCTCCCCTCGTCGCCATGTGAGAGAGCGATCACCGGTTGTATCTGGCACTTGGAAGGGTGTGTTTTATTAAGTATCCGGTTCTAGTTGTCATAAGGTCAAGGTACAATTCCAAGTCGTCCTGTTACCGAAGATCACGGCTATTCAAATAGATTAACTTCCCTGCAGGGGTGCACCACATAACCCAACACGCTTGATCCCATTTGGCCGGACACACTTTCCTGGGTCACGCCCGGCCTTGGAAGATCAACACGTCGCAGCCCTACCTAGGCACAACAGAGAGGTCGGCACGCCGGTCTAAATCCTATGGCACAGGGGTCTGGGCCAATCGCCCTTTGCACACCTGCACGTTGCGAGGGCGGCCGGAAGCAGACCTAGCCTAGCAGGCGTTCCAGTCCAATCCGACGCGCGCCGCTCCGTCACTGACGCCACGAAGGCTTCGGCTGATACCACGACGTCGAGTGCCCATAACTGTCCCCGCGTAGATGGTTAGTGCGTATAGGCCAGTAGCCAGACTCAGATCAAATACCAAGATCTCTTTAAACGTGTTAAGTATCTGCGAACGCCGACCAGGGCCAGGCCCACCTCTCTCCTAGGTGGTCTCAACCTGCCCTGTCGCTCCGCCACAAAGTAATAGTCGGGGGCCGTCGGGAACCCAGGCCCACCTCTACCGGGATGGAGCCACCTGCCCCTTCAGCCCCCATCTCCGAACAGTATCATAAATAATGTAACTGTGTAAAGTATATAGTATATGCCCGTGATCACCTCCCGAAGTGATCACGGCCCACTAGTATAGCATGGCAGACGAACAAGAGTGTAGGGCCACTGATGGAACACTAGCATCCTATACTAAGCAGTAGGATAGTAGGTAATGGTAACAAAAGTAGTAGCAAGGATAGGCTATGCATCAGGATAGGAATAACGGAAAGCAGTAACATGCTACACTACTCTAATGCAAGCAGTATAGAGAAGAGTAGGCAATATCTGGTGATCAAAGGGGGGCTTGCCTAGTTGCTCAGACAAGAAGGAGGGGTCGTCGGTGACGTCGTCGACCATAGGGGCATCAGCATCGTCACTGGGTCTACCGGAGAGAAGAGGGGGAAGAAACAGTAAATACATAGCAAGCAAGTGCATAACAGGACAACAAGCAGAGCTAGACGTGTTCTAACGCGGTATGAGGTGATACCGGTGAAGGGGGGAAACATCCGGGAAAGTATCCCCGGTGTTCCGTGTTTCTGGACAGATGAACCGGAGGTGAAATGTTGCAGGTTCGATAGGTTAGGGGGGTGTGGCGAATGAACGGGTTGCGTATCCGGAATCATCTCGTCATCCTGAGCAACTTTCATGTTGTAAATATTTTAATCTGAGATACGGATTAAAAGATATGATTTTCTAAAGATTTTATTAATTTCTGGAATTTAATTAATTAATTAATTCGAAAATGAATTTATGACATCAGCACGAGGTCATGCTGACGTCAGCAGTCAACAAGGTTGACTGGTCAACCTGACTAGTGGGTCCCACTGGTAAGTGACACATTTTTACTTAAACATTTTAATTAACCTAATTAGTATTAATTAGGGTGGTGGGCCCCACTGTCATACTCTGTTAATTAACTAACAGTAGTCAACTAGGTTAATTAGTCATTAGATTAATTAATCTTAATTAGCTAAGTTAATCAGAATTAATTAAGTTAATTAATTTGTTAATTAACTAATTATTTTTATTATTTATTATTTATTTATTATATATATTTTCTAATTCCCTTTTTTTAATAAACGTTCTGGGCGCTGGGGCATGGGGCCCCCATGTCATAGGCCCCTAGGGCCTTAGTGGGTTAGCGGGTTGTGCGGTTACGGGCGTGCAGCGCCAGGCGCCTGATGGGGCGGACCCGGGCACGCGGGCGACGGCCGCCGTGGCGCGACGGGGTGCCGGAGTTGGCCGCTGGTGCTGCGGTGGCCTGCGGGACTGGAGGCAGAGGCGTGCGGGCGGAGCGGGGCGAAGGCGAGGCGATGCACGGGCGGGTGCCGCGTGGAGCAGCAGCAGGCGGAGGTGGCTTGCGGCAACGGCGGTGACAAGCAGGGCGAGGGCCCGAGCTCGGATGTGTGCGGGTGTGCGCTAAGCGTGGCGGGCCGGGAAGGACGAGGCCAGGGCAAAGGGGGGGGGGGCAGCGGCCGTGGATGGTGCGCGGCCACAGCGGGGCTCGCGCGGTCGCGGTCGAGGGAGAGGGGAGAGGGAGGGGGTTTGCTCACTTCGGAGAGTAGGGTCTGGGAAATGGGGCGCGGGGAGCGACTCGGGGAGGAGGACGAGGAGGTCCGGCATGGGGAGGAGATCCGACGAGGTCGACGAGGCGACAGTGATTTGGGGAAGACGATGAGGGGCTCCGGCGACACGGTCCTCGTGCGGCGGGGCGAGGTAGCTCCGGGCGAGGTCCCGCGTCAGTGTGGTCGTGGACGGGCGGCGGGGCGCCGGTGGGGCGACAGGAGGGGGCCGGCTCTGCGAGGGGGGTGACGGCGACGTGGAGGCGACGCTGGGGCGATGGGATCGGGGGGTTGCCCCGATCCAGATCGGGGAAGGGCGAGAGGGAGGAGTGGGAGAGAATGGGGGCGACTTGGGGGTGGGGGTTAGGGTTTCAGGGGGATAAGGTGGAGGGGGGTCCGGCCGGGCCAGTGGGCCGTGGGGAGGGAGGTTCCCCTCTTTTTTTGTTTGAATTTATTTGTTTTCTATTTTTGTAGTTTCTTTTCTTTTTAAATCATTTTAAATCATTTAGGCATTTTATAAAAATGTGTTTGCTTTACTATAATTACCTAGGCATTTAACTGCACACCCTGAACATTTTAGTTTAATATTTTGAAATCTTTGTCGTTTGACATTAATTTGAATTTGAATTTGAAAAGGTTTCGAGTCATTGCGAGGTTAGCAACAGTAACCGAGGTGTCCTGGCATGATTAGCATGGGATTACTGTAGCATGATTATCCGGGCGGTACAGCAGGCCCTTTGTCTTCTGTCCCGCCAAGCGCGGCCGCAGGCATGTGGCTGTGACTGCCCGCACACAAGTAAAGGGGTACAAAAAGGACCCCTACTTTTGTACACCGACAGTTGCGTGGTACTAGAGAGGCTAGCAACGATGGAAGGGTAAGAGTGCGTATAATCCATGGTCTCAACATTAGTCATAAAGAACTCACATACTTATTGCAAAAATCTACAAGTCATCAAAACCAAGAACTACGAGCATGCTCCTAGGGGGATAGATTGGTAGGAAATGACCATCGCTCATCCTCGACCGCCACTCATAAGGAAGACAATCAAAGAAATACCTCATGCTTCAAATTTGTTACACAATGGTTACCATACGTGCATGCTACGGGACTTGCAAACCTCAACACAAGTATTTCTAAAATTCACAATTAATCTACTAGCATGACTCTAATATCACCACCCTCATGTCTCCAAACAATCATCAAGCATCAAACTTCTCATAGTATTCAACGCACTTTATATGAAAGTTTTTATTATACCCATCTAGGATGCCCATCATATTAGGACTAGTTTTATAGCCAAAGCAAATTACCATTTTGTTCTAAAAGACTCCCAAAATAATATAAGTGAAGCATGAGAGATCAATAATTTCTATAAAATAAAACCACCACCGTGCTCTAAAAAGTTATAAGTGAAGCACTAGAGCAAAATTATCTAGCTCAAAAGATATAAGCGAAGCACATAGAGTATTCTAATAAATTCCGATTCATGCGTGTCTCTCCCAAAAGGTGTGTACAGCAAGGATGATTGTGGTAAACTAAAAAGCAAAGATCAAATCATACAAGACGCTCCAAGCAAAACACATATCATGTGGTGAATAAAAATATAGCCTCAAGTAAAGTTACCGATAGACGAAGACGAAACAGGGGATGCCTTCCGAGGCATCCCCAAGCTTAGACTTTTGGTTATCCTTGAATTTTACCTTGGGGTGCCTTGGGCATCCCTAAGCTTAGGCTCTTGCCACTCCTTATTACAAAATGCATCAAAGCTTTATCCAAAAACTTGAAAACTTCACAACACAAAACTTCAACAGAAAATCTCATGAGCTCCGTTAGTATAAGAAAATAAACCATCACTTTAAAGTATTGTAGTGAACTCATTATTTATATATATTGGTGTTAAACCTACTGTATTCCAACTTATCTATGGTTCATACCCCCCCCCCCCAATACTACTCATAGATTCATCAAAATAAGCAAACAACACGTGAAAACAGAATCTGTCAAAAACAGAATAGTCTGTAGCAATCTAGAGGTTTCGAATACTTTTGTAACTCCAAAAATTCTGAAAAATTAGGACGACCAGTATAAATGCATATTGATCTACTGCAGTTGGAATTGGTATTTTATCGCTCTCTGGTAAAAAATGATAATTATTTTTTTGAGCGCATATTTTCTGTTTTTATCAGCAAGATCAAACAATCATCGCCCAAGAAGATCATAAAGGCTTTACTTGGCACAAACACTAATTAAAACATAAAAAACACAATCATAATAGAAGCTAGATGAATTATTTATTACTAAACAGGAACAACAAGCAAATAACAAAAATAAAGTTGGGTTGCCTCCCAACAAGGGCTATCGTATAACGCCCCTAACTAGGCCTAAAAACAAGAATAGATCTAGGTATTGTCATCTTTGGTATGCAATCCATAAGTGCCTCTCATAATAGATTCATAAGGAGATTTAATTTTCTTCCTAGGAAAGTGTTCCATACCTTTCCTTAATGGAAATTGGAATCTAATATTTCCTTCTTTCATATCAATGATTGCACCAATTGTTCTAAGGAAGGGTCTACCAAGAATAATAAGACATGTAGGATTGCAATCTATATCAAGAATAATGAAATCTACGGGCACATAATTCCTATTTGGAACAATAAGAACATCATTAATCCTTCCCATAGGTTTCTTAATGGTAGAATCCGCAAGATGCAAGTTTAAAGAACGACCATCAAATTCACGGAAACCTAGCACATCACACAAAGTTTTTGGAATCATGGAAACACTAGCACCCAAATCACATAAAGCATAGCATTAATAATTTTTAATCTTAATTTTAATAGTAGGTTCCCACTCATCATAAAGTTTTCCAGGGATAGAAACTTCTAGTTCAAGCTTTTCTTCGTAGGATTGCATTAAGGCATCAATGATATGTTTAGTAAAAGATTTATTTTGGCTATAAGCACGAGGAGAATTTAACACGGATTACGACAAGGAAATACAATCTATCAAAAAGCAATTGTCATAATTAAGTTCCTTGAAATCCAAAATAGTGGGTTCATTGCTATGTAAAGTTTTGACCTCTTCAATCCCACTTTTATTAATTTTTGCATCAAGATCTACAAACTCCGAATCATTGGGACGCCTTTTAACTAAAGTTGACTCATCACCAGTTCCATCTTTATCAAGATTCATACTGGAAAACAAAGATTTAATAGGGGTCACATCAATCACTTTTAGATCTTCATCATTATTGTCATGAAAACTAGAAGAACACACTTTCACAAAACTAGGAGAGACTCATTGATGTCATGATTAGGTGGGATAGATCTAAGTTTCAAAGAATCAACATCAAGAGAAATTCTATCCATGTTCCTAGCCAACTCATCAATATTAAGCAATTTTTCTTCAACCAAAGCATTGCAATTCTTTTGCGAACTCATAAATTCTTTTACACTAATCTCAAAATCAGAGGGCATCTTATTAAAATTTACATAATAGTTGTTGTAGGAATTACCATAATTATTAGAGGAATTACTAGGAAACGGCCTAGAATTAAACTTTCCTCTATACGCGTTGTTGCCAAAATTGTTCCTACCAACAAAATTCACATCCATAGATTCATTATTATTCTCAATCAAGGTGGACAAAGGCATATCATTAGGATTAGAAGAAACACTTTTATTAGCAAACAATTTCATAAGTTCATCCATCTTTCCACTCAAAACATTAATCTCTTCAATCGCATGAACTTTTTTACTAGTGGATCTTTTGGTGTGCCATTGAGAATAATTAACCATAATATTGTCTAGGAGTTTAGTAGCTTATCCTAAAGTGATTTCCATAAAAGTGCCTCCCGCGGCAGAATCTAAAAGATTTCTAGAAGCAAAATTCAATCCGGCATAAAATTTTTGTATAATCATCCATAAATTCAAAGCATGTGTAGGGAAATTACGTATCATTAATCTCATCCTCTCCCAAGCTTGTGCAACATGCTGATGATAAAGTTGTTTAAAATTCATAATATCGTTCCTAAGAGAGATGATCTTAGCGGGAGGAAAATACTTAGAGATAAAAGCATCTTTGCACTTATTCCATGAATCAATACTATTTTTAGGCAAAGAAGAGAACCAAGTTTTAGCACGATCTCTAAGCGAAAACAGGAATAACTTCAATGTAACAATATCATTATCCACATCTTTCTTGTTTTGCATATCACACAAATCAACAAATTTTTTAGATGGGTAGCAGCATATTCACTAGGAAGGCCAGAAAATTGATCTTTCATAACAAGATTCAACAAAACGGTATTAATTTCACAAGATTCAACATCGGTAGTAGGAGCAATCGGAGTGCTAATAAAATCATTGTTGTTGGTATTGGAAAAGTCACACAACTTAGTATTATCTTGAGTCATCATGACAAACAATCAATCCAACACACAAGCACACAAGAAGCAAGCGAAAAGACACAAACGGAAAAAGGGCGAAGCAAAGGCAAAGGCTTTCGAAAATCGTTTTAGAAGTGGGGGAGAGGAAAACGAGAGGCGAATGGCAAATAATGTAATGCGAGGGAGAAGAGTTTATGATGGGTACTTGGTATGTCTTGAGTTGGCGTAGATCTCTCCGGCAACGGCGCGAAAAATACTTCTTGCTACGTATTGAGAATGTGTTGGTTTTCCCTTGAAGAGGAAAGGGTGATAAAACAAAGTAGCGTAAGTATTTCCCTCAGTTTTGAGAACCAAAGTCTCAATCCAATAGGAGACAACGCACAAGTCACCTAGTACGTGCACAAACAATCAAGAACCTTGCAACCAATGCGATAAAGGGGTTGTCAATCCCTTCACGGACACTCGCAAAAGTGAGATCTGATAAAGATAGTAAAGTAAATATTTTTGGTATTTTTTTTGTATAGATTGGAAAGGAAAGATTGAAAAATAGTAAATGAGATGCAATATAATAAGAAAGAGACCCGGGGGCCATAGGTTTCACTAGTGGCTTCTCTCAAGATAGCATGTATTACAGTGGGTGAACAAATTACTGCCGAACAATTGATAGAAAAGCGCATAGTTATGAAGATATCTAAGGCAATGATCATGAATATAGGCATCACGTCTGTGTCAAGTAGATCAAAATGATTCTGCATCTACTACTATTACTCCACACATCGACCGCTATCCAGCATGCATCTAGAGTATTAAGTTCATAAGAACAGAGTAACGCTTTAAGCAAGATGACATGATGTAGAGGGATAAACTCAAGCAATATGATATAAACCCCATCTTTTTATCCTCGATAGCAACAATACAATACATGCCTTGCTGCCCCTACTATCACTGGAAAAGGACACCGCAAGATTGAACCCAAAGCTAAGCACTTCTCCCATTGCAAGAAAGATCAATCTAGTAGGCCAACGTAAACCGATAATTCGAAGAGACTTGCAAAGATATCAAATCATGCATATAAGAATTCAGAGAAGAACCAAATAATATTCATAGATAATCTTCTTCATAAACCCACAATTCATCGGATCTCGGCAAACACGCCGCAAAAGAATATTACATCGAATAGATCTCCAAGAACATCAAGGAGAACTTTGTATTGAGAATGAAAGAGAGAGAAGAAGCCATATAGCTAGTAACTATGGACCCGAAGGTCTGTGGTAAACTACTCACGCTTCATTGGAGAGGCTATGGTGTTGATGTAGAAGCCCTCCGTGATCGATTCCCCCTCTGGCAGATCGCCGGAAGAGGCCCCAAGATGGGATCTCACGGGTACAGAAGGTTGCGGCGGTGGAAAAGTGGTTTCGTGACTCTCTGCGATTGTTCTAGGGTATAAGGGTATATAGAGGAAAAATAAGTACGTCGGTGGAGCTACGAGGGGCCCACGAGGGTGGGGGGCGCACCTACCCCCTGGGCGTGCCCTCCTACCTCGTGGCCGCCTCGCGGAGTTCCAGACTTCGACTCCAAGTCTCCTGGATTGCTTTCGGTCCAAGAAAGATCATCGTGAAGGTTTCATTCCGTTTGGACTCCGTTTGGTATTCCTTTTGTGCAAAACTCTAAAATAGGCAAAAAAACAGAAACTGACACTAGGCCTCTGGTTAATACGTTAGTCCCAAAAATAATATAAAAGAACATATTAAAGCCCATTAAACATCTATAACAGATAATATAATAGCATGAAACAATCAAAAATTATAGATACGTTGGAGACGTATCAATGTTCTCCACCAAGGGCCAGTAGTGATTGTCGGACGCCTGCGTGAGGTGATGCATGAGGTCCGCTGGCGAGCCTCAAAACTGCATCGGGCACTCATAGCATTAGACGAAGGGCTCCTTGGGGGCATCGACCAAGTCGTCCATGAAATGGGAGTGGTTGTAGGGGACGTTGCGCTAGTTGAATATATGAGCAAGTTACTATGAGATTTCGTCCGAATAAGCACAAAATAAATCATGACAGCTATAACAGAGATTAAACTAATCATGTGGACTAGCATAGTAGATGAACAGATCGAATCTAGGACACATACTAGAAACATGAATTCTGCCACGATTTCAAACAGGAAGGACAGAAACACATACGGTGCAACGGGAGCAGCACCATTGGCGTTGAGGTTGTCGCCCATGTCATTGAGGAAGAGGTTGCCGAGGTCGGGGAAGAAGTCGTCGTCGATGAAGTCTTCGCTGGCAGCAGTCGTGAGAGTGCGCTCCCCAAATTTCAACAACGCCCGTCGAATGGAGTGTAGGAGGGAGTGGCTATAGGGGACGTTGCGGCCGTCGAATGGAGCGCAGGAGTAGCACACGAAGCATTGGATGGTGCTCCTCCCTGGTCTCTATCTCTACTATTATCTCTCTCCACTACTCTTCTTTCTTTTTTATAATATACTAGTAGTTGTCAAATAGAATAGTATTGCGCCGCCCGCTGCACGCCCGGCTGATCACACCTCCTCGCCTCCATCAAACGCCTGCGTTAAACCCTGCATGCATACCGACAAACGTACTCCGGCCCGCGGGAGGAAATTTGCCAGTTGTCGTTGGAGAATAATAGAGTCATGTCCAATCCATTTGAGTTAATTGCGTGTATGATTCTCCCTCTATAAAAAGTTAATTGCATCCTTAATCTTGTATTCTAAGTACTCTATGGGTTCCACTGTCAGTACAGTGTACATGACTTGCAGGCTGGCTACAGATTCATACAGAAAGTTAAAAAGAAACAAATCCATGCTTAATCTTGTATTC
Source organism: Triticum monococcum (assembly GCA_034509565.1). NCBI lineage: Eukaryota > Viridiplantae > Streptophyta > Magnoliopsida > Poales > Poaceae > Triticum > Triticum monococcum. The sequence goes on from CM067847.1 coordinate 527,602,094, forward strand.
TAAGTACTCTGTGGGTTCCACTCCTAGTACAATAGCGAAAGAAGTATATATTAAAAATATATAAAAAGCTACAGTTTAGGACAAAATTCGAACTCAGGTCATTGCGCTGCAAGCATCCGGCCCGGACCAGTACACCAGGTGTTCATTGCAGACGATGCAAAACACTTTATAGCAATGAGCCCGTCCGTTGCAACGGATCCAAAGTAGAATAGGGCATAGTATTAGGTACTGTAGGGAGTACCAGTACTGTGATCACTCAAGCAAGTTGCCTGGCATCGATATGACCCTACGCTGCTGGTATGTGTCTCGTAAGTCAAGCGGCGTGCTGTAGTCATCATCACGTGTCCACTTCCAGCAGCACATATTCTCTTCTCCATCTTTGTCCGCACATAATCATCCAATCTTCCATCCCCGCTAAGGTGCCTCCCCCTCTTCCAAAACCCAAGCACTAACAATGGCAGAACCAAGAAGCATCCGCCGAAAAGAGTGGCTGGAACTCGCTGCCCACAGAGGTAATCAAGGTCATTGTTTCGTGTGTGGACAATCTCAGTACCATGCCGCTCGCCGCGTGCTCGTCGGGGCTGTACCGTTTACTCAAAGCCCTCAGGCCGGAGCTTTTTAAGCCAGCTCCTTGCTTGTTGATGCCGCCTGATCTTTAGAAACGGTCTGTCACGCGGCATAACGATCGTAGGGTGGCGAGCATCAACCCCCTTGACTGCGATCCGATCCCCGTCACCCTCAACTACATTAACAACATGTACTGGGTCAGCATGAACATGTCTTGGATGGTGCTCGTGATGGTCGCGGTAGCTGGATGCTCGTGGAGGTCTACGCCCGGCAATTGATCCCGCTTCCTTCGATTACCACTACACTGCTTTGGCACCGCGGCCTAGAATACCCAGAATCTTACAGTAGCCAACATGATATGAAGTTTGATTTGCTCAAGGTTGTAATCTGCCAAGTGCCCACAAGATCTGCGAATTGTAAAGACTTCTGGCTAATTGCATTCTTCAACCGCGGTCTCGCCTATCTGACAGGTCACTATAGTAAGTGGATAAATCTACACATCCATCGCAGGATCATACATCCTCCATGGTTCTCTGATGCCATTGAACACAAGGGCTTCATTTATGCTATCGAGTCCTTCTATGGTTGGACATATTGCTGGCCTACTCCAGTCATTGCTACAAACGGCTGTTACGTCAGTATGTTACTTTCCTATGATATTATGATGGCTTGATTATATTATTGTCAACATTTACTGAAAAAATATTCATGCTCATAACATGTTGTTCTTAAGATTGACTACATTAAGAGCCCTTTTTTATTTGACTCCAACTTGATATGATGTTGTAGGCCGCCTGGTGTCCCTACCTTTCCTAATCCCAGAACCTTTAAAAGAAAAGTGGCATGGCAGTTGCAGGTGGTTCCTGGCTCGATCAATCGAATCATTCGCACGTACCAGACGTGTTATTTCGCGGAATACAATCATAGTCACTGTAAGGTCTTTGAGCAGGATCCCAGCTTCTCTGGGCCTTCAAGAATTTTTGACTAGAGGCTAGTAAGTAGCCTTGGTACACGCTCTCTGTTTCTAGGACTGAATTATCCGATTAACCAGGAGATAACCGATGTCAAGGATCATGATGGCAGCGTGGTTTCGTTCATCAAGCAAAACTGTGTGTACATAGCGTATCATGCGTCTCTGCATGCACCATACCCTGATATGTGCCACCATGCTCTGCAGCCCAAAGTAGGAGAGAGGATCGCAAGTATCAGACTTCAACCTACTGGCTGGAGTTTCCCCCGTTAGGCACCCATCTGGTTCAAGCCGTTAGCCAATCTCCACAGCTTAATAAATAGTAACGTCTAACTGAGCTAGTTAGTTAGATGCATACACTTGGTGTAGTAGGATCTTTATTTAGTTTGATGCATACACTTGTTCTTTTTTGCTAGCCCTTTTGTAATGATGACTGATGTTTGGTTTGGAAGAGAGAGCTGCGTTTTTACTCTTCTGGCCTGTTTACTGCTTTTGTTGCACCCCCAGCCCTGGTTGCAGCTGCCGCTATTTTCAATGTACAATCGGCAGTATATTTCGTTTGTTGGTTGAATAAATGTGTTGTTAGAACGACAAACACAATGATTTGGAAGTCGTTGCACGGTCTGATCCTTTAGTGCCCCATACGTACGTAGCACATACTATTTTCGGTACGAAACACATTTTTCACTTGTTGATAACATGCAGCCCACTGATGAAGGCCTAATAGAGGATCCCATAATTAACTGGAAGGGATGCTCTCACATGAATCCGGCCCAGGTACATGCTCATGGTCCCCTAAACATAAATAAGTAAATAAATAAATAAATCTAAAAGCTCATGCACCAGTTCTTTAAATTCACGATTTAACAGGAGGATATTATTTCCTATGATAGTGTCGTTACATTCAGTTGATATTATTCCTAGGCAAAGATAGCGACCAATCTTCTTTCTCCCACCATTTTCCTCCTGCAACCAGCAGACCCATGCAAATCGTAGTCAACGTCGTAAATAGTTCTGGTCCATTTTTATTTTTCAATAAGAATGTACAACCCAGCCTAGCACATTGGCGACATCACTTTATCCTCTGCCTTGGTGCGCTCGCCGCGGCGCTGCCATCCGGCCCTGTCAACATAGTGAATCGGGAAAGGACTGTAGTTGTGAGTATGACAGTACGGACCCACCAGGTCCACTCCCGAACACAAGCAAGCTCCTCTTTTACTACTCAGATGCACCCCTCATTTGTTTACTCTAATCCACCCTACTGATATATGGGACCCTGAGGGAGTCCTGGATTAGGGGGTCTCCGGACAGCCGGACTATATCCTTTGGCCGGACTGTTGGACTATGAAGATACAAGATTGCAGACTTCGTCCCATGTCCGGATGGGACTCTACTTGGCGTGGAAGGCAAGCTAGGAAATACGGATATGGATATCCCCCCTTTGTAACCGACCTTGTGTAACCCTAGCCCCCTCCGGTGTCTATATATACCGGAGGGTTTTAGTCCGTAGGACAACATACAATCATACCATAGGCTAGCTTTTAGGGTTTAGCCTCTCCGATCTCGTGGTAGATCAACTCTTGTACTACCCATATCATCAAGAATAAATCAAGCAGGGCGTAGGGTTTTACCTCCATCAAGAGGGCCCGAACCTGGGTAAAACATCGTGTTCCCTACCTCCTGTTACCATCCGCCTTAGACGCACAGTTCGGGACCCCCTACTCGAGATCCGCCAATTTTGACATCGACATTGGTGTTTTCATTGAGAGTTCCTCTATGTCATCACCATTAGGCTTGATGGCTCCTTCAATCATCGATAGCGATGCAGTCCAGGGTGAGACTTTTCTTCCCGGACAGACCTTTGTATTCGGCGGCTTCGCACTGCAGGCCGACTCGCTTGGCCATCTGGAGCAGATCGAGAGTTACGCCCCTGGTCATCAGATCATGTTTGGAAGCTTAAACTACACGGCCGATATCTGCAGAGACTTGATCTTCGACAGATTCGAGCCCCTGCCTTGTGCGCCACACGGTCTCGATGAGCATGATTTAGCTCTACCATCGGACAGTGTTCAGGAGATCGCACCGACGACTACCCCGACCCTCAATTCAGAGCTAATCGCGCCATCCATGGACGGGTGGATAGAACCCTCCACGGAGGCTGTATCCTCAGCGGCGATCGAGCCGAACATCGACCTTACCCTTCACGAGAGCCCTGTTGCTAAACTGCCGGATCCTTCTCCGGCCACGGACTCTGAACCGCCTGTTCCCGTGCCTATCGAATTCGACTGGGCGCCGATCATGGAGTTTACCTCCGCGGATATATTTCAGCACTCGCCCTTCGGCGACATACTGAACTCATTAAGGTCTCTCTCCTTGTCAGGAGAGTCCTGGCCGAACTATGTCTGGCAGGATTGGGATGCGGATGACAAAGAAATTCGCCGTCCACCCACCACCCACTTAGTAGCCATTGTCGGCAATTTAACCGACATGCCCGACTTCGACTCCGAAGACATCGACAGTATGGACAACGATGCAGGAGACAAACAGGAACCACTGCCCACATGGCACTGGACGCTCACTCCATCACATGACGTATACATGGTGGACACACCCAAAGAAAACTACGACGAGGAATGGAAGGACGCAACAAATGGTTGTTCCCTCGAGAAGCAGTCAAAGCGGCGGCGTAAGCGCCGCTCAAAATCCCGCCTTGGCAGAAACAATGATCACATAGACCCAACGTTAGAGCAGGGTGAACCATCGCCTAACCACAGTAGTATAGAGAATCAAACCGAACAACCCAACCCTGTCGAAGATAACAGTCCGGACGACATCACACCGGACAAGCACCAGGAGCAACAGAATGCCCATCAAAGGCTTGTCGCCACGGCAAGGAGCCTGAAAAAGCAGAAGCAAAGGCTCAAGGATGCACAAGGCACACTTAGAGTCAGATGAGCGAAGTACTCAACAATGCAGCGAAGTACGGCGGTAATCTCCATGCCAAGAGCTACCCGAAGCGAAAGTTGCTACCTGAATTTGATGAGGAGGCCTTAGATCCCCCGCAATTAAAAAATAAAACGGCCATCCAGTCGGATAGATGACCTCGTGGCCAACATAAAGTTGCAACCGACGTCGCACATAAGCCAATACGCGATCCATGTGAGGGCTCGCATCAAAAGGACGGCGCAACTCGATCCATCTACGGACCACGCAAGCACGCTCCAGCATGCAATACAACACAACAAACATCCGAACACCACAGTACACCCAAATACAGGGGTGCCGCACACCCCTTATGTTTCACTGATGAGGTGCTGGACCATGACTTTTTAGAGGGATTCAAACCCGTAAACATAGAGGCGTACGACGGAACAACAGACCCTGGGGTCCGGATTGAGGACTACATCCTCCATATCCATATGGCTCGAGGAGACGATCTCCACGCCATCAAGTACTTACCCCTCAAGCTCAAAGGGTCAGCTCGGCACTTGCTTAAAAGCCTCCCTGAAAACTCCATCGGAAGCTGGGAAGAGCTCGAAGACGCCTTTCGGACAAATTTTCAAGGGACTTATGTCTGACCACCAGATGCAGACGATTTGAGTCATATAACTCAACAGCCCGGAGAGTCAGCCCGAAAGCTTTGGAATAGGTTTCTTACTAAAAAGAACCAAATAGTTGACTGTCCAGATGCCGAAACCTTAGCAGCTTTCAAGCATAGCGTTCGAGACGAATGGCTTGCCAGACACCTCGGCCAAGAAAAACCGAGAACAATGGCGGCATTAACAAGCCTCATGACCCGCTTTTGCATGGGCAAGGACAACTGGTTGGCCCGATGCAGCACCAGCGACCCAAGTACATCCGAAGTCAGGGATGGAAACGGGAAATCACGACGCATCAAAAATAAGCGCCGGAATAAAGAAGACAGCCCGAAGAGCACGGCGGTAAACGCCGAATTCGGAAGCTCTCGGCCAGGTCACCAAAAGCTGCCCTCCAAAGGCAACAGAGACGAACTGTCCAGCCTAAACAGAATTCTGGACCAAATATGTCAGATCCATAGCACCCCCGATAAACCTGCAAATCGTACCCATAGAGAATGTTGGGTCTTCAAGCAGTCCGGCAAGCTCAACGCCGAACACAAGGGGCTAGATACACCAAGCGAAGACGAGGACGAGCCTCGCAAGAAAAGCACCGGGGAACAGAAGAAATTCCCACCAGAAGTCAAAACAGTAAATGTGTTACATGTGATAAAGGGGAGAAACAAAGCGGCACTCCTAGAGAAATATGCCCCAGGGCCTGTCACCGTGGAGTTCTACCACTGGTCGTCTCAACCGATCACCTTCGACCATCGGGATTACTCGGCAAGTATCCGGCGTGCAGGATGGGCTGCCTTGGTGTTATATCCAATAATTGACGGATACCACTTCACACGAGTCCTGATGGACGGCGGCAGCAGTTTAAACCTGATATATCATGACACAGTCTGCAAAATGGGGATAAACCCAACAAAAATTTACCGCAGCAATACTACCTTTAAAGGAGTAACGCCAGGCCTAGGGGCTCATTGCACGGGCTCCCTGCTACTCGAGGTTATATTCGGCTTCCCCGATAACTTCCGTAGCGAAAATTTAACCTTCCACATCGCTCCGTTCCAAAGTGGCCATCAAGCACTACTCGGACACGAAGCTTTCGCTCGCTTTAACGCAATTCCGCATTACGCTTCCCTAACGCTTAAGATGCCCGGTCCACGTGGCATCATTATAGTAAATGGAAATATTGAGCACGCGCAGAAGACAGTGCGGCTGCCTTGACAGCCGCACACTAAACGGCCTCACCAACTAAAGCATTTGATAGGTCGTTAAGACCACGGACGCAGTTAGAAGAGTCTGGCGCAGCTATATGTAATTAATACAGGTTTGATGGCCACACCCCTATAACAATACAAGGGGATCAACGCGCGCAAATAAGCGGCAATCAGGCTCAATTTTACTCATCTTGATTTGTACATGGTTTCTTTAGTATAACCTACCTTTTTGCACAACAACTTTTCACCTAAGTTCCTCTCTTTTACAGATGACCATCATGCTACACCTGTCCAGGATACGGCACAACGGAGACACGGGCGCGGACGTGCAGCAGGGACCCGTTCCAAGGATTCTTTTTAGATTAAGACCCTGCGTAAACCTTTTTACTGTCTCTTGTTGATACACATCCCTCAAATTCTCAGTACAATTGAGAAGGATGTTGATGTCTTGGCATGTGGCCACATCAGAATAATGCACGTACCTGGACACCAGGGGCTTATTACAAAGGGCACTATTTAGGCCCGGTTTACACCATAAAGACCGAATACCTTAAGGAGTGTTCGGCGTCGCGAGTTTGGCCTTATATGCATCAGCTCCGAATCATGTCTTTGGTCAAATGTTGGGTTTGCCCGGCTCCTGTGTTTTGCTGCCTGACGTTCCGCTTTATCGGCTAAGGCGGCACCAGGAGAACTACTGCGATTGTGCCCTGGTTCATCCGTACGAGCACCTCAGTAGAGAAAGCCGAAAACTGACTGTCATGATATAGCGTGAGACTGGTTAACCACTCGATGACCTATTGGAATCTTCGGGATTCCTCCGCCTTAACGAAGGGTTGTTTCCCGGCAGGCATATACGCACCCCGAATTCGGATGAGTGTGGAGCCACTAGGGGCTATATAGTAGTCCCACTGTCAAACTCCTCTGGCTAAGTGAAAGTGTTAAAGCATTATAGTCCGGTTGCCTAGTTCACTGTGCTATCACCTCCTTAATAGGACCAATACGTTGGATTAAGTGTGAATACGCATCTTCTGCGAACACCCCCACATTATATGCATGGGGGCTGAAGCCGACGACTGCAATCTTGCAGGTTATATACATATATGCGTAAACGGCTGCACAGGAGGCATCATATTACTTTCAGGCAAAAGTATAAATACAGCCTTGATAAATTTAATAAAACATTGTTTTTACAATGGGAATACATGTCACTCAAACATAATATTCTTCGAGCACTAGGCCTCTATTGCATGAGCGCCTTCAAGAACTTCTTTAAAATAGTGCTCGGCAGCCACTCGGCCTATGACCGAACCTTGCGCCGCAACAGTGGTGACATCCATCTCCGCCCAGTATGTTTTGACACGGGCAAGGGCCATCCGCGAGCCTTCTATACACGCCGACCTATTCATCGCATTAATGCGCGGCACCGCGCCAAGTAACTGCTGCACCAAGCTAAAATAGCTGTTCAGCTTTGGCCTTTCCGGCCATAGATGATCCACGACAGACCTCATGGCGAGTCCGGACAATCTATTGAGTTCGGCCCATTCGACAAGCTGATCAATCAATGGAAGCGGACGCTCTGGAACGTTAAATTGCGACCAGAATAGCTTGTCCACTTCACGATCTGTTTGATCTCGGAAGTATTCGGCCGCATCGACAGCGCTCGCCGCCAAGTCCAGATATGCGTCTGCCGAACTCCACAGCTGATCCAGAGGGGCATACCGAGGATCTCCAAACTTCCTCCACAGCATAAAGGGCTTCCCAGCCACAATATCCCCGGCTTCACGTAGTTCCTCCTTCTTCGCTCTCATTGCAGAGCGGGTGTCTTTGGTCGCCATCGTGGCCTTTTCCAGGTCCGTCGCCTTCGCACGGTTTTCTTCTTCAAGAAGTTGGCAGCGGTCAGCAGTATCTTTCAACTTTACAGTCATCTTGGCCATTTTTTCTTTGGTCTCACCATGCGCGGCCTTCTCGACTCTTAACTCTTCGGCCGCCTTCAAAGCAGCCGCATTACTACTCCTTGCTTGCTCCTTGGCTCGGCCAAGCTCCGCCCGCAGGGCCTCCACGGTGGCAGCTCCATCTACAGTCACAACATATTAAAGATACTGGCATCACGCCGCTCTTACTATGTGACATTCACCAGAAACATCACCTACCCTGTGCCTCGTCAAGCCGCTTGTTAACAAGCTCGATGTCGGCATCTGCCGCATCCAGTTGCCGCTTTAGTTCGGCAACCCCATCAATCAGGCTAGCCACCGGAGCTTCAACCACCTGCACATAAAGGCGGTCTGGTTATTACCTGGGACTATGATCCTCTGTTTGCCGCCGTTCTCAATGACAACCAGAGTCTCAGGGGCTACTATCTACACAGGGCACACCTAAAAATGTGCGATACTATCACAAATGTATATCATTTCACGTACCTCAAAACCCGTCAGTAGACTCATAAAGGCTTCATGCAACCCGCTTTCGGCGAACGAAATCCTTTCAATCACCGTACCCATCAATGTACGGTGCTCTCCTGAGATAGTTGCTCGCTCTAGCAGATCCCTCAGTGCGTCCGACCGCATACCAGACGGTGTCGGATTCTTTTGGTTGCTCTCTTCAAGAGCCGGATACTGGGGACTTCGGGCGACCATAGGATTATCTTCTGGCCTCACCGGATCCGGAGAGGCCCTCCATGACGACACTTCAAGGTCGCCCGCTTCTTGAGTGGGGGAGTCTGAGGGAGGCGTTTCGCTCTCCATCATCTCCGGAAGAAGATCCCCCGAAGACGAGCTTTGCTTAGAAGGGCTAAGATTCGAACTGCAAGATAAACGCTTCGGTTACTTTCCTCAGAGGTAAGGTAGTATATCTTCACTATTAAGTACTTTTTGATTACTTACAGCTCGTTAGAGGGCTGATCCCCGCGCGGACTTTGTGCGGCAAGAGCACCCTCCAAGACAGGACCCTCTGGTGGAGATTTCTTCTCCCATTTGGAAACCTTGGTTTCCGGATCTTCAGAGGTAGTCCTCTTCCTTCCCCGGGGCGAGAGAATGTCAGATTCCTCCCCTCGGTTATCCTCCCTCACGAAGGCGCTCATTCCCTCGGTCGGAATATGTAGCGGTGGAGGCCCGCTTTTGCCCTCTTTATTCCCCCCTTCATCTTCCTTTGAGGGCACCGGGCAAGGTGCTGGCTCGACCATCTTTTCCAGCACCGGATTGTCCAAGCCTTCAGGAAGGGGGGCCGAACACCGGATCATCTTCGCCTTTGTTATCCAGTCCTGGTCAAAGAGCGATTCTTCAGAATGATGTCATGATAAATAAAAGACAGTGTGTTCGGCTAGAGGATTACTTACTTGGGCCGCGGTGCGGTTGCTGCTCAGGCACACGTCCTTGGTGGTGTTTGGACACTCTATTTGAGGTTCGAAGAACGATTTGTACATCTCCTCGTGCGTCGGGCTGAGGAAATTCTGAATAGTGTGCGGTCCTTCCGGGTTGAATTCCCACATGCGGAGGGGCCGGCGTTTGCAAGGCTGGACTCGACGAACCAGCATAACTTGCAATACCATTACTAGACTGAAATCTCCCTCCAAGAGATCTCGGATGCGGCTCTGCAGTATGGGCACGTCCTTGGCTGGACCCCAGCTCAGCCCCCTGCTAATCCATGACATCAGTTGTAGTGGGGGGGCCGAGCGAAAAGTGGGGGCAGCTACCCACTTGGCACTTCGGGGAGCTGTGACATAGAACCACTCCCGTTGCCACAATCCGGACACCTCTGGATAGGAACCCTTCGGCCATGGAGCGCCAGCAATTTTGCTTATTAGAGCGCCTCCGCACGCTGCGTGCTGCCCCTCAACCATCTTCGGCTTCACATCAAAGGTCTTGAGCCACAGGCCGAAGTGAGGGGTAATGCGGAGGAAGGCCTCACAAACGACAATGAATGACGAGATGTGAAGGAGGGAATCCAGGGCTGGATCGTGAAAATCCAGCCCATAATAGAACATAAGACCCCTAACAAAGGGATCCAGAGCGAGGCCTAGTCCTCAGAGGAAGTGCGAGACGAACACAACGCTCTTGTTGGGTTCGGGAGTAGGGATGACCTGCCCTCGGGTGGGTAGCCTATGCGAAATTTCGGCGGTCAGGTATTTGTCCTCCCTCAACTTCTTGATATCCTCCTCCGTGACGGAGGAAGGCATCCACCGGCCTTGAAGGCTGGATCCGGACATGATTGAAGGTCCGAAGCACCTGACCTGGGATTTGGGTGTTAGAACTCGAGGCGGGGGAAGGATTTGATTGAGCACGGGAGGGAAAAAAAGTAAAAGCCTTGTTCCTTTACAAAGAGGGTGAATATCAAGCGTCCTCCTCGTGGCCGTTTGGGACTTGCCTAAAATCTAGGAGTCCTAGGCATGGTTGGGTTACCCACGACCGTATTGATGAGAATCCCGTAATAAGGGGAACACGATCTCTGCTTTGACAAGACGTGTCAAGAAACCGCCTCGCGTTATGTGTGGGGCTGGTTAAGGAAAAAATGGTTCGAGTAATCACCGGGCCATGGCATTATGTCGTGCTGCCAAAACGTGTCAGCAGATTAGATTTGTGGAAATATTATTCTCTCTACGGTGGTATGTGGAACTTATTTTGCAGGGTCGGACACTATCCTTGTATTCAAATTCTTCCGTGGTGTATTCGGGGGAGGAACCCGCCTTGCAATGCCGAAGACAACACTGCGTGCCGGACTCATCGTCATTGAAGCCTGGTTCAGGGGTTACTGAGGGAGTCCTGGATTAGGGGGTCTTCGGACAGCCGGACTATATCCTTTGGCCGGACTATTGGACTATGAAGATACAAGATTGAAGACGTCGTCCCGTGTCCGGATGGGACTCTACTTGGCGTGGAAGGTAAGCTAGGCAATACGGATATGGATATCCCCTCCTTTGTAACCGACCTTGTGTAACCCTAGCCCCCTCCGGTTTCTATATAAACCGGAGGGTTTTAGTCCGTAGGACAACATACAATCATACCATAGGCTAGCTTTTAGGGTTTAGCCTCTCCGATCTCGTGGTAGATCAACTCTTGTACTACCCATATCATCAAGAATAAATCAAGCAGGACGTAGGGTTTTACCTCCATCAAGAGGGCCCGAACCTGGGTAAAACATTGCGTTCCCTGCCTCCTATTACCATCCGTGTTAGACGCACATTTCGGGACCCCCTACCCGAGATCCGCCGGTTTTGACACCGACAGACTCACATCATTTTCAACGTATAGTCAATTAACGACATAATTGCACAACTTTTTTTGAGTATTTGTTCGGAGGAGCAGGATATAGACTAGGTTGTGCGGTCTCTGTGGCCCGTCTAACAACATGACCAGCCCAGCAGCTTTTTCTTTGGGAAAATAGGTAGCCCACTATTTCTTTTTGAAGAATACCCAAGCTAGGCCTCTTTGTTTTCTCCGACTTACTAGGCTGCAAATCTTTCAAGATGAGGAGGGATGCATTCCGGCCTAGCCAAAGAGCATGGTAAATATCTTTTAAAAGTAATATCAAAGGGGTTGAAAATTCCAAAACAATTATAGAAAATGGGAAATTAGATTCTTTTTTGGTTTTTGTTCTTCACTGATATTTTATATTTCATTGGATTTTAACATGACATAGTACTAAATTATTTTTAAATTTGTTTTAGTATGGCTACTAATTTTTGGATTAAGAATATTTTGTTCCCTAGAAAAAATTTGCGAATTTTCAAAATTTCGCACATTTTTAGTTCAATTTTTTAACCCTGGTATTGACTAGAAAATGGGCAGCAATTCTAAAAATGGAAAATAGGCTGCAATAAATCCCATATGAATTAGAAAATAAGTAAAAATTTATAAAAATAATAGCAAATGGGTTGTACACGCCACAGAGTTTGAGGCTGACTTGTTTACGCAAGGCTTTGTCAGTCAACACACGATTCTAGCAGCAGTGACTGTTGGATGTCCATCCAACGGCCAACGTGCTTCTTCAATCTCTGATCTTCCTGCTCCAGCCGCCTAAACCAGCGCCGGCGGGACTGCCCGCTCCCTCCTCTTGTGGCCCACTGTGATGCCGCGCAGGCTTCACCGGCCCACCCTACTCCCTCCGCTGGCCTGGCCGCACGCAATCAACTGCCTCCTTATTACGCGAAAAAAATGATTCCTCCCACTAACATCTGGGGCACACCGGTTCGGAGGCTGACCTATGGGCCTACTAAGTTGACGCGTACGTAGGGCTTTGTCAACTTAGTCAACAAACGATTCTAGCAGTAGTGACCGTTGGATTTGAATCGAACGATCATGTTGCTTCTTCAATCGCTGCTCTTCTTGCACCAGCCGCCCAAACCAGCGCCGGCGAGACCGCCTGCTCTTGCCTCCATTGGCCGACTGTGCTGCTGTTGAGGCCTCACCGCCCCCTACTACTCCCACCGCTGGCCAGGCCCTGCGGCGACAGCAGCCTCACACCGCAACTGAACCAGTGAACCCTTGTACTCCTCTTCGCGTGGGCATCCACTGTCGCGTCTTCCCCGGCTCCACGTTGTCGCCTTCCTAGGCCTCACCGTCATCCACCGCCCTGGTGCTCTCGGTGCGGCATGGTCAACGTGGTCAAGGAACGACTTCCATCGGAAGAGTACTGTACGTGGAGAGGCTGACAGCTGGGTCCACGGCCACAGCAAGGAAGTGCCTCCTTATTACGGGGAAAATAATGATTCCTCCACCTGACAACAGGGACGACGCGGACGGGTCGCCGTATTTCACGAAAAAAACATTTCCCCCTGACTGCTGGGACCCACCAGTTACATCTTCACACACAAGGAAGTGTGTCCATATTACGGGCAAAAAAATGATTCGCTCCCTGACTGCTCGAACCCACCAGCTACATCATCGCACGCAAGGAAGTGCCTGACAGTCGGGACCCACCTGGTCGAAGCGTACGTAGGGTTGTCATTCTGGTCGCGAATGTGTACGTACATATGATCGGTCTGTCTGCAGGATGCAACAATGAACCATGGCTATGTAAGGAAGGGCACGTGTTGTAGTATAGGCGCGCATGTAGCATGTACACGTACGTACAGCCAGGGTGCAAGAAAGTAAATACAACCACATACGTACATACGGGCGAGGTCTCGAACGCCTACTCATGCATATGTATGGCCAGGGCTCGTGTACATGGCTGGGTCAAAACGGAGAAACTGCGTCGTCATCATGTTCATCGGGAGCCAACCGGCTTGGACGGAACAGTCGATCGAAACAAGGCCTGGCGTACCGCAGAACGGTGGAAACGTCCTTGTGTTCGACCGGCCATGGTCGAAACGGGATCCTGTTCATCGGAAGGGGTCTGGCGTACCACAAAACGGAGGAAAGGGACTTCTCTTTGACCTCCTATGGTCGAAACAGGGTCCTGTTGATCGGGAGGGGTGTGGCATACCACAAAATGGAGGAAACAGACTTGTGTTGGAGCGCTACAATCGAAACGGGGGTCCTGTTCATCGGGAGGGGTGTGGCGTACCGCAAAACGGGACTCCACGGGATACTGTTCATCTCCACCGTCGACCTCCTCCATCCTCCACGGGCTACTGTTCATCCACTATCGACCTCCTCCAGCTTCCACCTGCGACTGTTCATCCATGGGCTCCTGTTCGTCCAGCCTCCACCACTCCTCCATCGGCTACTGTTCAACCATCCCTCTCCAGAGGGTCCTGTTCAACCACCCCTCCACGGGCTACTGTTCATCCAGCCCTCCATCGGCTACTGTTCTACCAGCCCTCCACGGGGTCCTGTTCATCCAGCCCTCCATGGGGTCCTATTCATCCACCCCAACCGGCTCGATCGGGGTCCTATTCATCCAGCGGCAACGGCCTCTACTACCACGGGGTCCTATTCATCCAACCCCCCACCAAGAACTATTCATCCACCCCCCCACACACACACATACACACAAACAACGCTCACTGTTCATCCAGAGGCAGCATCGATCGGCTTCAATTAGCAGCAGTAGCGAAGGAATCACTCGGGTTCAGTTAACAGCAAGGGATCGATCGGGGTTCTGTAATGTAGCTAGTGCAAACGCTCGGGTTCAGTTAGATCCCAATGCCTCGCTCAGGTTCAGTTAGAGCGCAACTCCACGCACACACACGCGTACGTGTACGAGAGAAACGCGCATCGCTTGGCCCCGACCACCCACCGTAACCAGGAACTCCCTGATATTTTCCACGCCCTCGCTTCTACCACGTTTTTTCCGTCATGCACGGTCCAAAGAATGTCATGCAGCTGCGTCTCCGGCCTGCCCAGGACGAAAAGCCCATTTTCTGTCATAATTTTTTGTCATAGAAGTAGGAGCCCACCACATCTATGATGATACCAGGTTTTGTCACAATTATCGTCATAGAAGTGTCATAAGCACGACAGAAAAAAAAATGTTCGGCCCAAAATGTCACGGATGTGCCTTTTTTGTAGTGTTTCATGTTGTTATATTATCAATCTTGGATGTTTTATAATAATTTTATAGTCATTTAATATCATTTTTTGGTACTAACCTATTGACATAGTGCCAAGTGCCAGTTGCTGTTTTTGCATGTTTTTTACATCGCAGAAAATCAATACCAAATGGAGTCCAAATGCAGCGAAACTTTACTGAGATTTTTTATGGACCAGAAGACACCTGATGGGCCAAGGTAGCGCCTGGGGGGTGCTCCGAGGAGAGCACAACCCACCACAGCGCGCCTGGGCCTCCAGGCGCGCCCTGGTGGGTTGTTCCCACCTCGGGTGCCCCTCGGACCGCCTCTTTGCTCTATAAATACCCCAATATTCTAGAAACCCTAGGGGAGTCGACGAAAATCAATTCCAGCCACCACAGATTCCAGAACCACTAGATCCAATCTAGACACCATCACGGAGGGGTTCACCACTTCCATTGGTGCTTCTCCGATGATGCGTGAGTAGTTCTTTGTAGACCTTCGGGTCCGTAGTTAGTAGCTAGATGGATTCCTCTCTCATTGATTCTCAATGCAATGGTCTCCTAGAGATCCATATGATGTAACTCTTTTTGCGGTGTGTTAGTTGGGATCAGATGAACTTTGAGTTTATGATTAGAACTATCTTTTTATATCCATGATAGTTATTTGAGTTTCTTTGATATCTTATATGCATGATTGCTTATAGCCTCGTATTTCTTCTCTGATATTTGGGTTTTGTTTGGCCAACTTGATCCATTTATCTTGCAATGGGAAGAGGTGCTTTGTAGTGGGTTCGATCTTACGGTACTTGATCCCAGTAACAGAAAGGGAACCGACACATATGTATCGTTGCTACTAATGATAAAATGATGGGGTCTGTCTCTAACAAATAGATCTTGTCTACATCATGTCATCGTTCTTATTGCATTACTCTGTTTCTCCATGAACTTAATACACTAGATGCATGTTGAATATCTGTCGATGTGTGGAGTAACAGTAGTAGATGCAGGCAGGAGTCGGTCTACTAATATTGGACGGGATGCCTATATAATGATCATTTCCTGGATATTGCCATGATTATTTGAAGTTCTATCAATTACCCAACAATAATTTGTTTACCCACCGTTTGCTATTTTTCTCGAGAGAAGCCACTAGTGAAACCTACGGCCCACGGGTCTCTTTCTCATATTATTTGCCTTCGCGATCTATTTTTATTTGCCTTTTATTTTCATATCTATTAAACCAAAAATACAAAAATACCTTGCTGCAATTTATTTTACTAGCACATATGCCTGTGCGTTGCAACGGGAGGAAATAGTATGCATTTAAAGTTAGTGAGAATTATATGTGCAAGCAAAACCATGTAGGCACATGAAAAAGGAACATTTGGCTTCTCGGTTTCACTGGGTGTAAAGTAATCAATCCGCTATTTTCCATTCATTGACCGACGACATTTAAGAGTTTTGTTACATAATCATACACCAGAGAAGACCCATGAATTATTCAATCTATTTTTCCTTTCAATCGAGGAGATTTTAAGGTATGAAGTTTCTGAATATTGTATAAAACATGAACCATTTTCTAAATCCTGAATATTTTTTTGAAAATTATGTACACTCTAAGAAAAATGTGAACAAAATTTTAAACAAGAACATCTTTTAAAATTCAAAATTTGTTTCGAAAACACCAATTTTTTTTTACAAAAACATGAATATTATTTTAATTTGTGAACATTTTTTTAGAATGGGAACATGTGTTGAAAATTCATAATATTTTTCAAAAATGATCAGCTTTTTACATTATTTTGAATTATGAAAATTTCACTAAAACAAGAATAATTTTTGAATTTGGAGCATTTTTAAAAATGCCATTTTGTTTTTAGAAATCTCAAACAATGAAGAAAAAACAATAAAAGTTTTTGAAAAAATGGGAACTTTTTTTCAACTTCCTTATATTTTTTGAATAGCAACAAAATTTTGGAATTATGAACATTTTCTATAATTTGAATTTTTTGATATTCTGAACGTGTTTTGAGAATTTGAAATTTATTTAAAAATTCTATAAGAAAAATAAACTTGAAAGGAAAAAAAGGTAGGGGAAGGAGAATAAAAATAGAAGTACAACAGTGGGCCAACGAACTATTGGTTGTCTTGTGCGAAGCTCTGACTATTTGTCGCCCTGTGCGGAAAATAAATTTATTCCAGCTGCGTGGGCAGGAAAATAAGTGAGCTCGCTTCATTGGGCCACAGCACGCGGCCTATGTACGAAATTTTGGAAAAGTCTTTTATTTCTTGGAGACGAACGCATAAGAATTTAGTACCACCTTGGATAAGAAAAAAATTCTTTCGACGGTGAACGGATGAAAAAATTAGAGAAACACACCGTCCTTTATTAGTAGGTATAGATTTGGCGTTTGATCTATCAATATTTACAACTCTCTCATGTCTGTTTACCCATCTTGGGGCGCCACTACCCGAAAGGGATTGACTACCCCTTTTACACGTCGGGTTGCGAGTGGTTGTTATTTGTGTGTAGGTGCTGGTTACGTTGTGTTGCTTCGTTCTCCTACTGGTTCGATAACCTTCGTTTCATATCTAAGGGAAATACCTACCGCCGCTGTGCTGCATCATCCCTTCCTCTTTAGGGAAATGCCGACGTAGCTTCAAGCGACATCAAAAGGAATTTCTGGTGCCGTTGCGGGGGAGGATCTTCAACGTATACCAGGTTTCTAATCACAAATCTCATCCCCTCGCAATTTACATTATTTTCCATTTGCCTCTTGTTTTCCTCTCCCCCACTTCACAAAAATTTGCCGTTTTATTCGCCTCTCTTTTCGTTCGCCGTTTTCTTGCCAGATCTGTTTTTGAGTGCAATCTTGTATTGTAGTCATCATGACTCAAGAGAACACCAAGTTGTGTGATTTCTCAAATACCAACAACAATGATTTTATTGGCAATCCGCTTGCTTCTCCTGCAACTAGTGCGGAGTCTTGTGATATTAATACTGCTTTGCTGAATCTTGTTATGAAAGATCAATTTTCCGGTACTCCTAATTAGGATGTCGCGTACCATCTTAATACCTTCGTGGAATTATGTGATATGCAAAAGAAAAGATATGTGGACAATGATGTGGTGAAGATGAAATTATTTCTGTTTTCTTTGTGTGATTCTGCAAAAAATTGGTTCTTTTCTTTACCTCGCAATAGTATCGATTCTTGGAATAAATGCAAAGATGCTTTTATCACGAAGTATTTTCCGCCCAGAAAAATTATTTCCCTTAGAACCCAGATCATGAATTTCAAGCAACTTGAAGATGAGCATGTTGCACAATCTTGGGGAAGGATGAAAATGATGCTAAGGAATTGCCCAACTCATGGGTTAAATCTTTGGATGATCATACAAATTTTTTATGCGGGGTTGAATTTTGTTTCTCGTAATCTTCTAGATTTCGCTACGGGTGGTACTTTTATGGAAATTACTTTGGGTGAAGTCACTAAATTGCTTGATAATATCATGGCAAATTATTCACAATGGCATACCGAAAGAGCTCCTACTAGTAAAAAAGTTAATTCGGTTGAAGAAATTTCTTCTTTGAGTGAAAAAGTTGATGCTCTTATGAAATTGGTTGCTAGTAAAAGTGCTCATGTTGATTTTAAGGATACGACTTTGTCAACTTTGATTGAGCAAAATAGTGATGCTGTAGATGTGAATTTTATCCCTCGAAATAATTTCAACAACAATGCTTATAGAGGTAATTTTAATCCTAGGCCATTTCCTAGTAATTCCTCTAATAATTATGGTAATTCCTATGGAAATCCTTCTTAGAATAATAATAATAATAGGAACACCTCTGATCTTGAGAATAATATTAAAGAATTTATCAACACACAAAAAGTTTTCAACACTACCATAGAAGAAAAGTTGAATAAGATTGATGATTTGTTTAGAAGTGTTGATAGAATTTCTCATGATGTGGAAAGTCTCAAGATGAAAATTTTTGTGCCTAAGGTTGAGGAATCAATGAAAGCTCTTTATGTTTCTATGGATGAAAGTAAGAAAAGAACTGCTATGCTTAGAGCTAAAAGAGAATTTTTAGAAAAGCGCTTTCTAGTGATTACTTTCGCAAAAGTGATGAAGATCTTAAAATGATTCATGTTTCTTCTATTGAATCCTTGTTTAGTAAAGTTAAGATTGATGAAAAAGTGACTGGAGAAGAGTCAACTTTAGTTAGAAGGCGTCCCGATATTTCGGAGGGTGAAAATCTTGTTGAGGACATTGATAAAAGTGGGTTTGAAGAGGTCAAAGCTTTAGCTAGTGATGTGCCCACTCTTTTGGATTACAAAGACTTTAATTATGATAGTTGCTCTTTTATTGATTGTATTTCTTTGTTGCAATCCATGATAAATTCACCCCATGCTTATGAACAAAATAAAGCTTTTACTAAACATATTGTTGATGCTATGATGAAAGCTTTAGAAGAAAAGTTGGAATTAGAAGTCTCAATTCCTAGAAAATTGCATGATGAATGGGAACCTACTATCAAAGTCAAGATTAAAAATTATGAGTGTTTTGCTTTGTGTGACTTGGGTGCTAGTGTTTCTACAATTCCGAAATCTTTATGTGATGTGCTTGGTCTTACCGATATTGAATCATGTTCTTTGAATTTGCACTTGGCGGATTCTACTATTAAAAAGCCTATGGTAAGAATTAATGATGTTCTTATTCTTGCAAATATGAATTATGTGCCCATAGATTTTATTGTTCTTGATATTGATTGTAATCCGTCTTGTCCAATTATTCCTGGTAGACCGTTTTTTACGCACCATCGGTGTCGTGATTGATATGAAAGAAGGAAATATTGAGTTCCAATTTCCTTACCTAGAACAAGAATTAGGCCACCATATGAATCAATCATGAGGGCATCTTATGGATCTCGAAACAAAGATGACAAAACTTAGATCCTTGCTTTATGCCTAGCTAAGGGCGTAAAACTATAGCGCTTGTTGGGAGGCAACCCAATGAATAATTTTTTTTAATTATTTTTGCTTCCTATTTTTGAGTGTTAGCACAATTATTCTACTATTATGATTGTGTTTTTTATGTTTTAATTAGTGTTTGTGCCAAGTAAAGCCTTTAGGATCTTCTTGGGTGATAGTTGTTTGATCTTGCTAAAAAAACAAAAACTTTTGCGCTCATGAAACTAATTTTAATTTTTAACTAGAGAGCGATAAAATACCCATTTCTTTTGGAGTAGATCAATATACAAATTTCCCAGGACTTCCTAATTTTTGAGAGTTTTTGGAGTTACATAAGTATTCGAAACATCCAGATTGCTACAGACTGTTCTGTTTTTGACAAATTCTGTTTTCTTTGCATTGTGTGCTTGTTTTCATGGCTCTATGGTTTTCTTTGATGAGTTTTTGCCATAGAAAAGTTGGAATACGATAGATATAATGCAAGAAAAAAATATGAATTGGTTTACTACAGCACGTATAGTAGTGATTTGTTTTCTTATACTAACCAGATCTCATGAAGGCTTATGTTGAGTTTTGTGTGATTGAAGTTTTCAAGTTTTGGGTTATCTTACGATGGATGAAGGAATAATGTAACGCCCCATATGTAACCTTCCCCAATTGTACTCCGACTCTTGCCGTTTCCGGCATTAAGTTATATTTAATTCTCGGGTTCGGGTCTTTGCCTCCGTGTGTTGTTTTGTTTTTCGTGCATCTCATACCATGTCATCACGTGCATTGCATTTGCATACATGTTCATCTCATGCATTCGAGCATTTTCCCCGTTGTCCGTTTTGCATTCCGGCGCTTCGTTCTCCTCCGGTGGCCATTTCCAGCTTTCTTTCGTGTGTGGGCATTAAACATTTCCGGATTGGGCCGAGACTTGCCATGCGGCCTTGGTTTACTACCGGTAGACCGCCTGTCAAGTTTCGGGTCATTTGGACTTCGTTTGATACTCCAACGGTTAACCGAGGGACCGAAAAGGCCTCGTGTGTGTGCAGCCCAACACCCCTCCATTTTGGCCCAAAACCCACCAAACTCAGCTCCATCGTCTCGGCCATTCGATCACGATCGTGTGGGCGAAAACCGCACCTCATTTGGACTCTCCTAGCTCCCTCTATGCCTATTTATACCCCCTCCATTTTCGGATCCCGTCTCCCACCTCGAAACCCTAGTTCAAAAAAAAGGATCCCGCGCCGCCGGACGTGTCCGCCTCGGCCGGACAGCGTCCGCCGCCGCGCCTCAGCCAGTCGCCGCCCGCCACGTGTCAGCCGCCGCCCGCCCCCGCCCGAGGCCCGAAGAGCCCGCAGCGGGCCCTCCCGGCCCGCACCGCCCGCGCCGCCGCTCGGGGAGCCGCGCCGCCCGGCCCCGTCGTCTCTCCGTGCTCCGGTGGCCGGAGCCACGCGAGCCCGCTCGCCGGCCGACACCGCCTCGCCGGCTCAAGCCGCCGCAGTTCGCCGCTCCTCGCCGCCCGACTCACCGGCCATCCCCGCGCCGCCCCGGCGTCCTTCTCCGGCGACCCCCGCCGCCTCCTCAACTCCGGCCGGCCGGATTCGAGCTCCGGCCGCCACCGCCATTGCCGGATCCCGCGCGCCGTGCTACAGTAGTGCCGCCGCCGCTACAGTGCCCGATCCGGATCGGATCTGTGCACAGTAAACCCTAACCCCCGTTGACTTTTCCCTCTCCTCTTAGAATTTTGTGCATACTTTGACCGCTCATATCTCCTCATCCGTATCTCCGTTTTGGGCATATGATATGTCAAAATCTTCGACTCGACGAGTACATCATTTCATTCCATTGCATCATTTGCATTTGAGGTCATCTTGGTACCCAAAATGCTGTTGGAAGGAGGCATCATGAGTTAAATTGCAGTTCCGTTAGTTCAACATGCACTTTTCTCATTTTTGCCATATTTAATCCGTGCATGATATGCCTGTGCCCCTTTGGGATGAATTGTTAAGCATGTTGTCTTCTTTCCAGAGGTGCCTTCCATGTATTTTTAGGATGTGTGTGTTGTCTTGTGCAAGCTTGCGAAGAGGGCTGCCTGAGTTTACCGATTTCAGGGACTTAGTGATTTTCACTAAGTCTGAGATGTTTTAGTTCACGATGCTATATGTCCGGCTTGTTTCCTAGTGATCCGTGCCTCTTTTGAGGATGATCAGTACGAGTGATTTGTTATGCTTGTTGTGCTTAATCCATCCATGTCTTTACTTGTTATGTTGGAGCACCATAGGTTGACTCAATCGAGCTCAACTTTTGGATAGTTGCTGTTTTGGGCAGATCGTGAACTCTTTTGCGATTTTGCCGGAGTGATTGCTAGTGATCCATGCATGCTATGCCATTGTTCTTGCCATGTCTAGCTAGCATTTTGTGCCTTCTTAATGGATATATGCTTGCCTTGCCATGTCTTGCACCGTAGTGAGAGCATCGAGCTCGTTTACATGCCTCCATGAGTATTATTTCAGCATGTCCCAGTTTTCACTAAATCTGAAAAACTGATTGTGTTTTATCGATGTTCGTGTGTTCGGTAGAGTATTTTGTGAACCCTTTTGGCCCCAGGTCATTTTGGGTGATTTGTTAAGATTGTTGAGTAGCTCCATGCCATGCTCTTACTTGCCATGTTCAGGTTTTCCTTCATGTTGTTTTGCTGCTCCGAAGAGAGCATCGTGGTCTGAAATTTCAGACTAGCGTTAATTTCGCTAAGTCTGAAATCTGTTTTGCTTATTCAGTTTTGGCATGCTTGTTTGAAGCCCTTAATGGATGAATTTGCCTATGCCTCAGTCCTGGTGATTTCTTAAGCTTCTTGAGTACATCACTGCCATGCAATTTGTTTTCATGTTGGTTGGCTGTAGAATGTTCATTTTGTTGCATTTAGGAGCCTACTTGCTGTAAATCGCAGATCGGTTCGTTTAGTAAATCGCTTGCCATTTCCAAACCGTAGCTTCGATTGCCATGATCTTTATATCGTTTTCAGGGGATTTCTTCCCCTCTATCCAGTGGCACACTTGGTTTTCCAAGTTGAGGCCAGGTTCATGCATTTCCTGTTACATCTTGCATTTTCCATCCCGCATCGCATCCCGCATAGCATATCATCTTTGCATCTTATTGGTTGTCTTTGCACGTGGTTGATTGTATCCTTGTTGCTTGTTTGTGTTGTTGGGTAGAGCCGGGAGACGAGTTCGCTAACGAGGAGCCCGTTGAGTTTGCTTTTGAGGATCCAGTCAATTCTGACAACTGTGCAGGCAAGATAATCACACCCTTGAAATCACTACTATCTTTGCTATGCTAGTTTGCTCGCTCTTTTGCTTTGCCAATGCTACGATGCCTACCACTTGCTTGTCAGCCTCCCAATTGCCATGATTGAGCCTCTAACCCACCTTTGTCCTAGCAAACCATTGATTGGCTATGTTACCGCTTTGCTCTAGCCCCTTCTTATAGCGTTGCTAGTTGCAGGTGAAGATTGGAGCCGTTCCTTGTTGGAACATTTATTTACTTGTTGGGATATCATTATATTGCTATGTTATCTTTACTCATCTATATACTTGGTAAATGGTGGAAGGCTCGGCCTCTCGCCTAGTGTTTTGTTCCACTCTTGCCGCCCTAGTTTCCGTCATATCGGTGTTATGTTCCCGGATTGTTGCGTCCCTTACGCGGTTGGGCTATATGGGAACCCCTTGATAGTTCGCCTTGATTAAAGCTTTTCCAGCAATGCCCAACATTGGTTTTACCATTTGCCACCTACCCTTTTCTTTCCCTTGGGTTTCCGGAGCCCGAGGGTCATCTTTATTTTAGCCCCCCACGGGCCAGTGCTCCTTTGAGTGTTGGTCCGAACCGAGCCACTTGCAGCGCCACCTCGGGGCAACTCGAGGGTTGGTTTTAGTTGTACGTAGTGTTCATCTGAGTGTGCCCTGAGAAACAGATATGTGCAGCTCCTATCGGGATTTGTCGGCGCATTCGGGCGGTGTTGCTGGACTAGTTTTGACCTGTCGAATCATCTTGTTGTACCGGGATACCGAGTCTGATCGGTGGGTCCTGGGTGGAGGTCTATTCCTTCGTTGACCGTGAGAGCTTGTTATGGGCTAAGTTGGGACCCCCCTGCAGGGATTGATCTTTCGAAAGCCGTGCCCGCGGTTATGGGCAGATGGGAATTTGTTAATGTCCGGTTGTAGATAACTTGAACTTAATTAATTAAAATGAATCAACTGCGTGTGTTGCCGTGATGGCCTCTTCTCGGCGGAGTCCGGGAAGTGGACACGGCGTTGGAGTTATGTTTGCGTAGACTGCTCTATTTAGTTTTCCGCTCGTGCTTTGCCTTCTCTTCTCGCTCTCCTTTGCGAATAAGTTAGCCACCATATATGCTAGTCGCTTGCTGCAGCTCCACTTACATTACCCCTTTCCTACCTATTGAGCTTAAATAGTCTTGATCGCGAGGGTGCGAGATTGCTGAGTCCTTTGTGGCTCACAGATTACTATTACACCAGATGCAGGGACCGATGATACTCCTCCGGATGGTGCGTTCGAGCTGAACTAGGAGTACGACGAGGACTCTTAGCGATACTATGTGTCTTTTCCTGATGATCAGTAGTGGTGCCTATTCGGGGTTCGATTCAGGGATTAGTCGCTTGTTGGGGGTCTTTTCTATTTTGGCGCCGTAGTCGGGCCATGAGTGATTGCATGATGGATGTTATTTATGTACTTTGATGTGACGTGGCGAGTGTAAGCCAACTATTATTATATTCCCCCCTTTATATTATATATGTACTTGGGTTGTGTAATGATTCCCGACTTGCGACATTGCTTTCAATGCGCCTATGTCTCTAAGTCGTGCCTCGACACGTGGGAGACATAGCCGCATCGAGGGCATTACAAGTTGGTAATCAGAGCCTTCCCCGACCTTAGGAGCCCCATTGCTTGATCGTTTCTAGCAGCCGAGTTGTGTCTAGAAAAATGTTTTGAGTCCTTAGGAATTATATATCGGAGAGTTTAGGAATTCTTTTTACTTCCCAGTCTCCTCATCGCTCTGGTAAGGCATCCTGACGTAGAGTTTTGACTCTTCTCTTCTCAAATTTCACAAAAAAAAATTAGGATCACGCGAGTATCTTAGTTTTGTTCCGATGGCTTATGATGAGAATACTGTCTTGGTGCCTCCTGTCAGGGGTTTGGTGGAAGTGTCCCGGGGAGTTGAGCTCTGAGGTGTTGTCATCATAATTCTATCGTTGCAATTCTGGCATACTTGAGATATGTGCGCGACATCGAAAATCTCCTTTATGCAGTTCGTTGGTGAGATAACCTCGACGCCACCCAGTACTGGGGCGGGAGTTCGGGAGTATCGCCATAACTCGTATAACGGACGCTTTTCGAAGGTTGAGATAGATGGTTTCCGAAGGTTTCTTGGTTATGTGTTGAAGGATGGATGCAGCTGGATGTAGGATTTGCTAGCTTGGGTGAGATATTATGCTTCTCCTGTATCCTCAACACCTGATTGCATAACCGGAAAGTTTCGGGAATTTCATAGGTGGGAATTCAAGTAGCCTTAGGATATCTTTCCAACAGATGTGTGATATGAAATTGGGGTTCGACGTCTAGTGGTTTGCCTATTCACGGTCGATTTTACAGTGGCCTCGTTGTGTCTTAAAGAGTCCTTGGCTATGCTGACTCGGGGACGCTTCGTATGTCATGTGCACGGCCTTGTACATGATGGTGCTGTACGGTCGAGCCCGTGTAGGTCCTACCACAAACACTTCGGACGAAATTTCTATCATGTGTTTGTTCCGGCTTATTCCGCAAGCCAACCCTTGGTTTTATTTCGAATTGTGGTATTCGTTCTTCTTCGACGTCATATGTTGATTCCATCCCTCGTTGATGTACCTATTCTACCTGATTCTTCGTGGCTTCGCAATTTAGGAATATGTGACCACTTCAAGAGAAGTGCATTCGTTCATTTTGTTCGGATGTGAAGACTTTATGTTGCAATTTTCATTCCGTTGGATTCACCTTCAATATTTCTATATTTGTGTGCTAATGGTGGTCAACCTCTCCAGGATGGCTCCCGCTAAGAGCACCAGTCAGAACCAGAATCAAGATCCTCCGCCACCCCCGCCTCCTCCGGAAGCATGGCAGGCTGTGATGGCTGCTACTAATGCAAATACTCAGCTGATCATGCAAATCATCCAAGAGCGGAATCAAAGTAGTCAAGCGAATCAAGGCAACAACCAGAACCAATTTGCAACTCTGCATCAGTTCCTCGCAAATGGTCCAAAGACGTTCAGCAACTGCGTTGAGGCTACCGATGCTGATGATTGGTTAGTCGATCTGGGCAAGCATTTTGAATGTAGCAACGTCAGACCTGAAGATTTCGTCAAGTTCGCGTCTTTCCAGCTCAAGGATCAGGCCGCAGAGTGGTTTCAGCAGTACCGGGATTCCAGAGGTGGACGTTTGATCACTTGGGATGATTTCCGTCATGATTTTCGAGCTCATCACATTCCTAAAGGTGTGACTGAAAGCAAACGTGAAGAATTCCGCAATCTGAAGCAAGGCTCTTTGTCTGTCTATGACTACAACAAGTTGTTCCAGAAGCTCGCCCGTTTTGCCAAGCAGGATGTTCCTAATGAGAAGAGCATGATCTATCAGTTTAGGGGTGGTCTTCGTGAAGAAATTCAGCTCGCTCTTGTCCTCTTCGAGCCGCTGAGATACGATGAGTTCTACAACATGGCACTGAAGCAAGAGGCTGCTCAGCTCAGGTGTGATGCTTCCAGGAAGCGAGTCCGAGACACTACGTCTTCTTCCTCTACGCAAGTGGCCAAGCAGCAGAAGTATTGGCTTCCTCCTCCTCCGTTCCGTCAGCCGTATCAGCAGAAGAGCAAAGGTGGCAGTGGTTCATCCCACCCACCCAACCCAGGCTTTCAGAACAAGACTTCGTCTCAAGCTCCAAGATCGAGTGCTCCGTATCACCGTCCGCTCTCAGAGGTCACGTGCAACAAGTGCCAACAGAAGGGTCACTATGCCAACAAGTGTTTCAACCAGAGGCGTCTTCCTCCTCCTCCTCCCGTCAGATCGGCAAGTACAGCTGTGGTCAAGCATAACCCCAAGTCCGCCAAGGTCAACTTGCTGAATGCAGCTCAGGCAGAGGATTCGTCAGATGTGATTATGGGTAATCTTCCTGTCAATGACATTCCCGCAAGAGTACTTTTTGATTCTGGTGCATCGCTTTCTTTTATTTCAACTCCATTTGTGGCCAAGCATGATATTGTGACCGAAAGGATTCCTGTTCCGTTGAAGATTGTGTCTCCGGGCAAGCAAATGACTTCTAACAATTGTGTCCCGGATATTTCTATCACATTGGGCGATTACAAGTTTCTCTCTTCTCCCGTGGTTCTTGGTAATTCTGATATCGACCTCATTCTTGGGATGGACTGGCTCTCTAAACACAAGGCTCACCTTGATTGTGCAGCCAGGCAGATTCAACTGACTCATTCCTCTGAAGATGTCATTGTTTTTGCTGCTCGGGATAATACCATCCGGTTATTCTCTCTCAATGAAAAGGGTGAATTGGATGCTATTTCACAGATTCCGGTTGTTTGTGAGTATCAAGATGTCTTCCCTGAAGAACTCCCAGGCATGCCTCCAAACCGGCCTGTTGAATTCGTTATTGAACTTGAGCCCGGTACGGAACCGGTGTGCAAACGGCCTTACAAGCTCGGCCCCGAAGAGTTGAAGGAGTTGAAGAAACAACTCGATGTGCAAGAAAGAATGGGTCTCATTCGGCCTAGTACTTCTCCGTGGGGTTGTGGTGTTCTTTTTGTGAAGAAGAAGGATGGAACAGACCGACTTTGTGTTGATTATCGTCCATTGAACAAGAAGACCATCAAGAACAAATATCCACTTCCCAACATTAATGAGCTGTTCGAGCAACTCAAGGGTGCCCAAGTATTCTCCAAGCTTGATCTCCGTATGGGTTATCATCAAATTCGCATTCGT
The DNA here is from genome assembly GCA_034509565.1 of Triticum monococcum. Lineage (NCBI taxonomy): Eukaryota > Viridiplantae > Streptophyta > Magnoliopsida > Poales > Poaceae > Triticum > Triticum monococcum. The sequence goes on from CM067847.1 coordinate 527,629,866, forward strand.
GAACAAGATATTCCAAAGACAGCGTTCAGAACAAGCTATGGGTCATATGAATACACTGTTATGTCTTTTGGCCTCGCTAATGCTCCTCCGACGTTCTCTCGCATGATGAACTTCATCTTCAACCCCTACACCAACGACTTTGTTTTGGTCTATCTCGACGATATCCTGGTTTTCTCGAAGAACAAGGAAGATCATGCCAAACACTTGCGTTTGGTTCTTGACAAGCTAAGGGAACATCAATTCTATGCCAAGTTCTCCAAGTGTGAGTTTTGGCTCGATGAGGTTCTTTATCTTGGCCATATTATCTCTGCCAAGGGCATTTCCGTGGATCCTGAGAAGGTGTCTGCAATCGTTAATTGGGAACCTCCTCAGAACGTGAAGCAACTCCGTAGCTTCCTCGGTCTTGCAAGTTATTGCCGAAGATTCGTTGAAAACTTCTCCAAGATCGCGAAGCCTCTCTCAAATCTTCTTCAGAAGCACGTCAAGTACGTTTGGTAACCGGAGTGTGATGTTGCTTTCAACGCTTTGAAAGAGAAATTGATCACTGCTCTAGTTCTGACTCCGCCTGATGAAACCAAGCCGTACGAGGTCTTTTGTGATGCCTCTCTCCAAGGTCTCGGTGCAGTACTGATGCAAGAGAAGAAAGTTGTTGCTTATACCTCTCGCCAGTTGAAGCCTAATGAGAAGAACTACCCCACTCATGATCTCGAGTTGGCGGCAGTTGTGCACGCATTGTTGACTTGGAGACATCTTCTCTTGGGAAGGAAAGTGGACATTTTCACTGATCACAAGAGTCTCAAGTACATCTTCACTCAGCCTAATCTCAACCTCAGGCAGACTCGATGGGTCGAAATGATTCAAGAGTACAATCCGAGTATCGAGTATACTCCAGGCAAGGCTAATGTGATTGCTGACGCTTTGAGCAGGAAAGCATATTGCAACAGTCTGATTCTCAAGCCTTATCAACCCGAGCTTTGTGAAGCCTTCCGCAAACTTAATCTGCAAGTTGTTCCTCAAGGTTTCCTTGCCAGCCTTCAAGTTTCTCCTACCTTGGAAGACTAGATTCGCCAAGCCCAGCTTCTTGATGCTATGGTGAAAAAGGTGAAGATTGGTATTGCAAAGAGTCAGTCCAAGTACAAGTGCTACCGACTTGATGACAAGGACACTCTCTTCTTCGAGGATCGAATTGTTGTGCCCAAAGGTGAACTTCGTAAAGTGATCATGAATGAGGCTCACAACTCTCTCCTCTCCATCCAGCCTGGGAGCACGAAGATGTATCAAGACCTGAAGCAAACTTATTGGTGGACTCGAATGAAGCGCGAGATCGCTCAATTCGTGAATGAATGTGATGTCTGTAGAAGAGTGAAAGCAGAACACCAAAGGCCAGCAGGTCTCCTCCAACCTCTCGCCATTCCAGAATGGAAGTTTGACCACATTGAAATGGACTTCGTGACTGGGTTTCCTAAGTCCAAGCGTGGCAATGATGCTATATTCGTTGTCATCGACAAGCTCACCAAAGTGGCTCATTTCCTGCCCATCAAAGAGTCAATCACTGCAGCTCAATTGGTGGAGCTCTACACCTCTCGCATTGTCTCTCTGCACGGTATTCCTCAAGTGATATCTTCAGACCGTGGCAGCATCTTTACCTCCAAGTTTTGGGATTCTTTTCAGAAGGCCATGGGCACCAGCATTCGCTTCAGCACTGCTTTCCATCCTCAAACAAGAGGTCAAGTCGAGCGTGTCAACCAGATTCTTGAAGATATGCTCAGGGCTTGTGTTATCTCCTTCGGCATGAAGTGGGAGGATTGTCTTCCTTATGCTGAATTCTCGTACAACAACAGTTTCCAAGCAAGTTCCGGCAAGGCCCCGTTTGAAATTCTGTATGGCAGGAAGTGCCGTACACCTCTCAACTGGTCTGAAACCGGTGAACGTCAGCTGCTGGGTAATGACCTGATCACAGAGGCAGAAGAAATGTGCAAGGTCATTCGCGATAACCTCAAAGCAGCCCAATCCCGCCAGAAGAGTTACTACGACAGCAAGCACCGTGATTTGGCCTTCGAGATCGGAGATCATGTCTACCTACGCGTCTCTCCTATGAAAGGGACTCGTCGCTTCGGTATCAAAGGGAAGCTTGCCCCCAAATACGTCGGGCCTTTCAAGATTGTCAGCAAGAGAGGCGACCTCGCCTATCAACTCGAGCTTCCTGCAACCTTTGCCAATGTTCATGATGTGTTCCACGTCTCGCAACTCCGTAAGTGCTTCAAGACGCCTGAGCGCACCATCAACTTCGAGGACATTGAGCTCCAAGAAGATCTCTCCTACCGTGAGCACCCAGTTGCAATCCTTGAAGAGACTGAACGCAAAACTCGCAACAAGTCAATCAAGTTTCTCAAAGTAAAGTGGTCACACCATTCCGACCATGAAGCTACCTGGGAACGCGAGGATCACCTCCGTTCTGAGTACTCGGAGTTCTTTCAGTCCTAGATCTCGGGACGAGATCTTTTCGTAGTGGTGGAGTGTTGTAACGCCCCATATGTAACCTTCCCCAATTGTACTCCGACTCTTGCCATTTCCGGCATTAAGTTATATTTAATTCTCGGGTTCGGGTCTTTGCCTCCGTGTGTTGTTTTGTTTTTCGTGCATCTCATACCATGTCATCACGTGCATTGCATTTGCATACATGTTCATCTCATGCATTCGAGCATTTTCCCTGTTGTCCGTTTTGCATTCCGGCGCTTTGTTCTCCTCCGGTGGCTATTTCCAGCTTTCTTTCGTGTGTGGGGATTAAACATTTCCGGATTGGGCCGAGACTTGCCATGCGGCCTTGGTTTACTACCGGTAGACCGCCTGTCAAGTTTCGGGTCATTTGGACTTCGTTTGATACTCCAACGGTTAACCGAGGGACCGAAAAGGCCTCGTGTGTGTGCAGCCCAACACCCCTCCATTTTGGCCCAAAACCCACCAAACTCAGCTCCATCGTCTCGGCCGTTCGATCACGATCGTGTGGGCGAAAACCGCACCTCATTTGGACTCTCCTAGCTCCCTCTATGCCTATTTATACCCCCTCCATTTTCGGATCCCGTCTCCCACCTCGAAACCCTAGTTCAAAAAAAGGGATCCCGCGCCGCCGGACGTGTCCGCCTTGGCCGGACAGCGTCCGCCGCCGCGCCTCAGCCAGTCGCCGCCCGCCACGTGTCAGCCGCCGGCCGCCCCCGCCCGAGGCCCGGAGAGCCCGCAGCGGGCCCTCCCGGCCCGCAACGCCCGCGCCGCCGCTCGGGGAGCCGCGCCGCCCGGCCCCGTCGTCTCTCCGCGCTCCGGTGTCCGGAGCCACCGCGAGCCCGCTCGCCGGCCGACGCCGCCTCGCCGGCTCAAGCCGCCGCAGTTCGCCGCTCCTCACCGCCCGACTCGCCGGCCATCCCCGCGCCGCCCCGGCGTCCTTCTCCGGCGACCCCCGCCGCCTCCTCAACTCCGGCCGGCCGGATCCGAGCTCCGGCCGCCACCGCCATCGCCGGATCCCGCACGCCGTGCTACAGTAGCGCCGCCGCCGCTACAGTGCCCGATCCGGATAGGATCTGTGCACAGTAAACCCTAACCCCCGTTGACTTTTCCCTCTCCTCTTAGAATTTTGTGCATACTTTGACCGCTCATATCTCCTCATCCGTATCTCCGTTTTGGGCATATGATATGTCAAAATCTTCGACTCGACGAGTACATCATTCCATTCCATTGCATCATTTGCATTTGAGGTCATCTTGGTGCCCAAAATGCTGTTGGAAGGAGGCATCATGAGTTAAATTGCAGTTCCGTTAGTTCAACATGCACTTTTCTCATTTTTGCCATATTTAATCCGTGCATGATATGCCTGTGCCCCTTTGGGATGAATTGTTAAGCATGTTGTCTTCTTTCCAGAGGTGCCTTCCATGTATTTTTAGGATGTGTGTGTTGTCTTGTGCAAGCTTGCGAAGAGGGCTGCCTGAGTTTACCGATTTCAGGGACTTAGTGATTTTCACTAAGTCTGAGATGTTTTAGTTCACGATGCTATATGTCCGGCTTGTTTCCTAGTGATCCGTGCCTCTTTTGAGGATGATCAGTACGAGTGATTTGTTATGCTTGTTGTGCTTAATCCATCCATGTCTTTACTTGTTATGTTGGAGCACCATAGGTTGACTCAATCGAGCTCAACTTTTGGATAGTTGCTGTTTTGGGCAGATCGTGAACTCTTTTGCGATTTTGCCGGAGTGATTGCTAGTGATCCATGCATGCTATGCCATTGTTCTTGCCATGTCTAGCTAGCATTTTGTGCCTTCTTAATGGATATATGCTTGCCTTGCCATGTCTTGCACCGTAGTGAGAGCATCGAGCTCGTTTACATGCCTCCATGAGTATTATTTCAGCATGTCCCAGTTTTCACTAAATCTGAAAAACTGATTGTGTTTTATCGATGTTCGTGTGCTCGGTAGAGTATTTTGTGAACCCTTTTGGCCCCAGGTCATTTTGGGTGATTTGTTAAGATTGTTGAGTAGCTCCATGCCATGCTCTTACTTGCCATGTTCAGGTTTTCCTTCATGTTGTTTTGCTGCTCCGAAGAGAGCATCGTGGTCTGAAATTTCAGACTAGCGTTAATTTCGCTAAGTCTGAAATCTGTTTTGCTTATTCAGTTTTGGCATGCTTGTTTGAAGCCCTTAATGGATGAATTTGCCTATGCCTCAGTCCTGGTGATTTCTTAAGCTTCTTGAGTACATCACTGCCATGCAATTTGTTTTCATGTTGGTTGGCTGTAGAATGTTCATTTTGTTGCATTTAGGAGCCTACTTGCTGTAAATCGCAGATCGGTTCGTTTAGTAAATCGCTTGCCATTTCCAAACCGTAGCTTCGATTGCCATGATCTTTATATCGTTTTCAGGGGATTTCTTCCCCTCTATCCAGTGGCACACTTGGTTTTCCAAGTTGAGGCCAGGTTCATGCATTTCCTGTTACATCTTGCATTTTCCATCCCGCATCGCATCCCGCATAGCATATCATCTTTGCATCTTATTGGTTGTCTTTGCACGTGGTTGATTGTATCCTTGTTGCTTGTTTGTGTTGTTGGGTAGAGCCGGGAGACGAGTTCGCTAACGAGGAGCCCGTTGAGTTTGCTTTTGAGGATCCAGTCAATTCTGACAACTGTGCAGGCAAGATGATCACACCCTTGAAATCACTACTATCTTTGCTATGCTAGTTTGCTCGCTCTTTTGCTTTGCCAATGCTACGATGCCTACCACTTGCTTGTCAGCCTCCCAATTGCCATGATTGAGCCTCTAACCCACCTTTGTCCTAGCAAACCATTGATTGGCTATGTTACCGCTTTGCTCTAGCCCCTTCTTATAGCGTTGCTAGTTGCAGGTGAAGATTGGAGCCGTTCCTTGTTGGAACATTTATTTACTTGTTGGGATATCATTATATTGCTATGTTATCTTTACTCATCTATATACTTGGTAAATGGTGGAAGGCTCGGCCTCTCGCCTAGTGTTTTGTTCCACTCTTGCCGCCCTAGTTTCCGTCATATCGGTGTTATGTTCCCGGATTGTTGCGTCCCTTACGCGGTTGGGCTATATGGGAACCCCTTGATAGTTCGCCTTGATTAAAGCTTTTCCAGCAATGCCCAACATTGGTTTTACCATTTGCCACCTACCCTTTTCTTTCCCTTGGGTTTCCGGAGCCCGAGGGTCATCTTTATTTTAGCCCCCCACGGGCCAGTGCTCCTTTGAGTGTTGGTCCGAACCGAGCCACTTGCAGCGCCACCTCGGGGCAACTCGAGGGTTGGTTTTAGTTGTACGTAGTGTTCATCTGAGTGTGCCCTGAGAAACAGATATGTGCAGCTCCTATCGGGATTTGTCGGCGCATTCGGGCGGTGTTGCTGGACTAGTTTTGACCTGTCGAATCATCTTGTTGTACCGGGATACCGAGTCTGATCGGTGGGTCCTGGGTGGAGGTCTATTCCTTCGTTGACCGTGAGAGCTTGTTATGGGCTAAGTTGGGACCCCCCTGCAGGGATTGATCTTTCGAAAGCCGTGCCCGCGGTTATGGGCAGATGGGAATTTGTTAATGTCCGGTTGTAGATAACTTGAACTTAATTAATTAAAATGAATCAACTGCGTGTGTTGCCGTGATGGCCTCTTCTCGGCGGAGTCCGGGAAGTGGACACGGCGTTGGAGTTATGTTTGCGTAGACTGCTCTATTTAGTTTTCCGCTCGTGCTTTGCCTTCTCTTCTCGCTCTCCTTTGCGAATAAGTTAGCCACCATATATGCTAGTCGCTTGCTGCAGCTCCACTTACATTACCCCTTTCCTACCTATTGAGCTTAAATAGTCTTGATCGCGAGGGTGCGAGATTGCTGAGTCCTTTGTGGCTCACAGATTACTATTACACCAGATGCAGGGACCGATGATACTCCTCCGGATGGCGCGTTCGAGCTGAAGTGGGAGTACGACGAGGACTCTCAGCGATACTATGTGTCTTTTCCTGATGATCAGTAGTGGTGCCTATTCAGGGTTCGATTCAGGGATTAGTCGCTTGTTGGGGTCTTTTCTATTTTGGCGCCGTAGTCGGGCCATGAGTGATTGCATGATGGATGTTATTTATGTACTTTGATGTGACGTGGCGAGTGTAAGCCAACTATTATTATATTCCCCCCTTTATATTATATATGTACTTGGGTTGTGTAATGATTCCCGACTTGCGACATTGCTTTCAATGCGCCTATGTCTCTAAGTCGTGCCTCGACACGTGGGAGACATAGCCGCATCGAGGGCGTTACAAATAAGTAGTAAGAAGAGCCTAAGCTTGGGGATGCCCCGGCATCCCAAGCTATTATCCAAAAGGGAGGAAGCAACTAAGCTTGGGGATGCCCCCGAGTGGCATCCCCTCTTTCTTCTAACGACCATCGGTATTTTACTCGACGCTATATTTTTATGCGTCACATACTATGTCTTTCACTTGGAACGTTTTGTATGATATGAGTCTTTTCTTTCTTTATTTTGTGTTTTAATTCTTGATTCCTTGCTGGACACACCTATTTTAGATAGCCAAAATTATGTCATGACTTGTTATAATTTCTCTCTATGCTTCACTTAAATTTTTATGAGATATGGACTTGCTCTAGTGCTTCACTTATATCTTTTTGAGCACGGTGTGCTTTAGTATTTTTGAAGAAATGCTCTCTTGCTTTACTTAGATTTATTTGATAGTTAGTGAAATTTTCAATAAATTCTCTCTTGTTTCACTTAAATTAATTTGAGAGAAGAAAAATTATGCTCGTGATCTTCACTTATATTTGTTTGAGCTTGTCAAAAGCAACATATGAAAATTAGCCCCAAAGTGATAGACATCCAAGATGGATATAATAAAAACTTTCATGAAGATCATTGGACAAAATAAACTTGATTCTTAGTAATAGTTTTGAGATATGATAATGTGATATGTGAGTTATGTTGATGAGTAATTATGCTTTAGTAAGAATATCAGTGTTAAGGTTTGTGATTCCCTATGCAAGCACGAAAGTCAATAATTATGCAATGAAATTATATCCTACTTGTGGTGCATTATTCGGTGTTAATTATGCTTAATGCTCGCTTATGAGATTATCCATTTCTTGTTTGGTCACTTCCCAATCTTTTGCTAGCCTTCATTTTGCACTACGTATGATCACTACTTGTGCATTCTAAAACCTTTAAACCAGTTTTGCCACATGAGTGCACTATATATACCTATATGTGGTATTCTTTTGCTGTTCTAAGCAAATTTGTATGTGTCATCTCTAATTTTCAAAATAAACTTCTCTTTTGTGTGTTCGTTTCGCTCGCGGAGCGGTGATGGGTGGGAAATATTTTCCATGTTAGATGTGTTATTCTCATGATGAGTGTTTATTCACTTGACATTGCATGAGAGTAAGGCAAAGGTATTAGGGATGCCTAGTCCCGAAATGAAAAATAAATTTACTTTATGTTGTCAAATAATAAATTCCTAGGAAAGTGTTGGTATGGAGGGTAACCGTGGATACGGCTAGCCATGAAAAGTGAAAGTATGGTTGAAAAAGGAATAAACTTTAATTTCTGTTTGGGAACCGCCTATGATATATCTAGCATGGAAAGTGTTGGGAACTCTAAGTCGTTTTCGTTGGTGGGAAGGACACACCTCCCAAAATGTTTTTATCTCTAAGTTTTTACGCTTTAAGCTCTGGCACCTCTACAAATCCCTACTGCTACCTCTTGAGCTTGCGTTGGATTTCCCCGAAGAGGAAAGGATGATGCAGTAGAGTAGCGTAAGTATTTCCCTTAGTTTTTGAGAACCAAGGTATCAATCCAGTAGGAGGCCACGCTCAAGTCCCTCGTACCTGCACAAAACGATAGCTACTCGCAACCAACGCGATTAGGGGTTGTCAATCCCTTCACGGTCACTTACGAGAGTGCGATCTGATAGATATAATATTTTTGGTATTTTTGGTATAAATATGCAAAGTAAAAAGTAAAGGGCAAAGTAAATAGCAAAGCAAGATTAAAGTAATGGAGATTGATATGATGAGAATAGACCCGAGGGCCATAGGTTTCACTAGTGGCTTCTCTCAAGAGCATAAGTATTCTACGGTGGGTGAACAAATTACTGTTGAGCAATTGACAGAATTGAGCATAGTTATGAGAATATCTAGGCATGATCATGTATATAGGCATCACGTCCGTGACAAGTAGACCGAAACGATTCTGCATTTACTACTATTACTCCACTCATCGACCGCTATCTAGCATGCATCTAGAGTATTAAGTAAAAAATAGAGTGACGCCTTAAGCAAGATTACATGATGTAGAGAGATAAATTCATGCAATATGAAATAAACCCCATCTTGTTATCCTCGATGGCAATGATGCAATATGTGCCTTGCTGCCCCTTCTGTCACTGGGAAAGGACACTGCAAGATTGAACCCAAAGCTAAGCACTTCTCCCATGGCAAGAACTACCAATCTAGTTGGCCAAACCAAACGGATAATTCGAAGAGACTTGTAAAGATAACCAATCATACATAAAAGAATTCAGTGAAGATTCAAATATTATTCATAGATAGACATGATCATAAACCCACAATTCATCGGTCTGAACAAACACACCACAAAAAGAAGATTACATCGAATAGATCTCCACGAGAGAGGGGGAGAACTTTGTATTGAGATCCAAAAAGAGAGAAGAAGCCATCTAGCTACTAACTATGGACCCGAAGGTCTGAGGTAAACTACTCACACTTCATCGGAGAGGCTATGATGATGTAGAAGCCCTCCGTGATGACGGCCCTCTTCCGGCGGAGCTCCGGAACAGGCCCCAAGATGGGATCTCGTGGATACAGAAAGTTGTGGCGGTGGAATTAGGTTTTTGGCTCCTGTTCTGATCGTTTGGGGGTACGTATGTATATATAGGAGGAAGGAGTACGTCGGTGGAGCTCCGAGGGGCCCACAAGGCAGGGGGCACCCTAGGGGGGCGCCCCCCACCCTCGTGACCGCCTCTTTGACTCCTTGGAGTAGGGTCCAAGTCTCATGGATCACGTTCGGTGAGAAAATCACGTTCCCGAAGGTTTTATTCCGTTTGGACTCCATTTGATATTATGTTTCTCCGAAATACTGAAATAGGCAAAAAACAGCAATTTTGGGCTGGGCCTCCGGTTAATAGGTTAGTCCCAAAAATAATATAAAAGTGGAAAATAAAGCCCAATATAGTCCAAAACAGTAGATAATATAGCATGGAGCAATCAAAAATTATAGATACGTTGGAGACGTATCAGGCATCCCCAAGCTTAATTCATGCTCGTCCTCGAGTAGGTAAATGATAAAAAGAGAATTTTTGATGCGGAGTGCTACTTGGCATAATTTCAATGCAAATCTTCTTAATTGTGATATGAATATTCAGATTAGAAAGATTCAAGACAAAAGTTTATATTGACATAAAAATAATAATACTTCAAGCATACTAACAAATCAATTATGTCTTCTCAAAATAACATGGCTAAAGAAAGTTATCCCTACAAAATCATATAGTCTGGCTATGCTCTATCTTCGCCACACAAAATATTTAAATCATGCACAACCCCGATGACAAGCCAAGCAATTGTTCATACTCTAACTTTTTCAAAACTTTTTCAATCTTCACGCAATACATGAGAGTGAGCCATGGATATAGCACTATAGGTGGAATAGAATGGTGGTTGTGGAGAAGACAAAAAGAGGGGAAGATAGTCTCACATCAACTAGGCGTATCAACGGGCTATGGAGATGCCCATCAATAGATATCAATGTGAGTGAGTAGGGATTGCCATGCAACGGATGCACTAGATCTATAAGTATATGAACGCTCAAAAAGAAACTAAGTGGGTGTGCATCCAAATTGCTTGCTCATGAAGACCTAGGGCAATTTGAGGAAGCCCATCATTGGAATATACAAGCCAAGTTCTATAGTGAAAGATTTCCACTAGTATATGAAAGTGATAACATGAGAGACTCTCTACTATGAAGATCATGGTGCTACTTTGAAGCACAAGTGTGGTAAAAGGATAGTAACATTGTCCCTTCTCTCTTTTTCTCTCATTTTTTATTTTTATTTGGGCCTTTTCTCTTTTTTATGGCCTCTTTTTTTTATTTGGGCTTCTTTGGCCTCTTTTATTTATTTTTTATTCGGAGTCTCATCCCGACTTGTGGGGGAATCATAGTCTCCATCATTCTTTCCTCACTGGGACAATGCTCTAATAATGATGATCATCACACTTTTATTTTTCTTACAACTCAACAATTACAACTCGATATTTAGAACAAAATATGACTCTATATGAATGCTTCCGGCGGTGTGCCGGGATATGCAATGAATCAAGAGTGACATGTATGAAAGAATTATGAACGGTGGCTTTGCCACAAATACGATGTCAACTACATGATCATGCTAGCAATATGACAATAATGGAGTGTGTCATAATAAATGGAACGGTGGAAATTTGCATGGCAATATATCTCGGAATGGCTATGGAAATGTCATAATAGGTAGGTATGGTGGCTATTTTGAGGGAGGTATATGGTGGGTGTATGATACCGACGAAAGGTGTGCGGTATTAGAGAGGCTAGCAAAGGTGGAAGGGTGAGAGTGCGTATAATCCATGGACTCAACATTAGTCATAAAGAACTCATATACTTATTGCAAAAATCTAGAAGTTATCAAAGCAAAGTATTATGCGCATGCTCCTAGGGGGATAGATTGGTAGGAAACGACCATCGCTCGTCCCCGACCGCCACTCATAAGGAAGACAATCAATAAATAAATCATGCTCCGACTTCATCACATAACGGTTCACCATACGTGCATGCTACGGGAATCACAAGCTTCAACACAAGTATTTCTCAAATTCACAACTACTCAACTAGCATGACTTTAATATTATCACCTCCATATCTCAAAACAATTATCATGCTTCAATCTTTTCTTGGTATTCAACACACTCAAAAGAAAGTTTCACAAATCTTGAATACCAAGCATATTATTATTAAGCAAATTACCATGCTATTAAGAGACTCTCAAAATAATTTAAGTGAAGCATGAGAGATCAATAGTTTCTTTAAAACAAATCCACCACCGTGCTCTAAAAGATCTAAGTGAAGCACATAGAGCAAAACTATAACGCTCAAAAGATATAAGTGAAGCACATAGAGCAAAACTACTTAGCTCAAAAGATATAGGTGAAGCACATAGAGCAAAACTACTTAGCTCAAAAGATATAAGTGAAGCACATAGAGTATTCTATCAAATTCTAATTCATGTATGGTTCTCTCAAAAGGTGTGTACAGCAAGGATGATTGTGGCACACTAACAAACAAAGACACAAATAATACAAGACGCTCCAAGCAAAACACATATCATGTTGCTGAATAAAAATATAGTTCCAAGTAAAGTTACCGATAGAAGTAGACGAAAGAGGGGATGCCTTCCGGGGCATCCCCAAGCTTTGGCTTTTAGGTGTCCTTAGATTATTTTGGGGGTGCCATGGGCATCCCCAAGCTTAGGCTCTTGCCACTCCTTGTTCCGTAATCCATCAAATCCTTACCCAAAACTTGAAAACTTCACAACACAAAACTTAAGGTAGAAAACTCGTGAGCTCCGTTAGCGAAAGAAAACAAAAGACCACTTAAAGGTACTGTAATGAACTAATTCTTTATTTATATTGGTGTTAAACCTACTGTATTCCAACTTCTCTATGGATTATAAACTATTTTACAAGCCATAGATTCATCAAAATAAGCAAACAACACACGAAAAACAGAATCTGTCAAAAACAGAACAGTCTGTAGTAATATGTAGCTAGCGCAATATATAGAACCCCAAAAATTCTAAAATAAACTGCTGGACGTGAGGAATTTATATATTAATCATCTGCAAAAAGAAATAACTAAATAGCACTCTCCAAATAAAAATGACAGCAGTTCTCGTGAGCGCTAAAGTTTCTGTTTTTTACAGCAAGTTCAACAAGACTTTTCCCAAGTCTTCCCAACGGTTCTACTTGGCACAAACACTAATTAAACACAAAAACACAACCAAAACAGAGGCTAGATAATTTATTTATTACTAAACAGGAGCAAAAAGCAAGGAATAAAAATAAAATTGGGTTGCCTCCCAACAAGCGTTATCGTTTAACGCCCCTAGCTAGGCATAACAAGCAAGAATAGATCTAGGTATTGCCATCTTTGGTAGGCAATCCATAAGTGGCTCTCATGATAGTTTCATATGGGAATTTTATTTTATTTCTTGGAAAGTGTTCCATGCCCTTTTTTAATGGAAATTTAAATCTAATATTCCCTTCCTTCATATCAATAATCACACCAACCGTTCTAAGGAAAGGTCTACCAAGAATAATAGGGCAAGAAGGATTGCAATCTATATCAAGAACAATGAAATCTACGAGCACATAATTCCTATTTGCAACAATAAGAGCATCATTAATTCTTCCCATAGGTTTCTTAATGGTAGAATCCGCAAGATGCAAGTTTAGAGAGCAATCATCAAAATCGCGGAAATCTAGCAAATCACACAAAGTTTTGGGGATAGTAGAGACACTAGCACCCAAATCACACAAAGCATAAAACTCATGATCTTTAATTTTAATTTTAATAGTTGGTTCCCACTCATCATAGAGTTTCCTAGGGATAGAAACTTTCAACTCAAGTTTTTCTTCATAAGATTGCATCAAGGCATCAACAATATGTTCAGTGAAGGCTTTATTTTGACTATAAGCATGTGGAGAATTTAGCACGGATTGCAACAAGGAAATACAATCAATTAAATAGAAACTTTCATAATTAAATTCCTTGAAATCCAATATAGTGGGTTTAGAAACATCTAGATTTTTATTTCTTTCAAACCCACTTTCATTAATTTCATCATAAATATCTAAATACTCCGAATTTTTAGAACACCTTCTAGGTAAAGGAAGATCATATTCAGTTTCATCAAGATTCATATTGCAAAACAAAGATTTAATAGGAGACACATCAATAACTTTTAGATCTTCATCTTGATTTTCATAGGAATTGGAAGAACACGCTTTAATAAAGGCATCTTTGGAAGCACGCATCCTAGCAGTTCTTTCCTTGCACTCATCAATGGAAATTCTCATGGCTTTGAGAGACTCATTGATATCATGCTTAGGAGGAATAGATATAAGCTTTAAAGAATCAATCTCAAGAGAAATTCTATCGACGTTCCTAGCCAAATCATCAACTTTAAGCACTTTCTCTTCAACCAAAGCATTAAAATTATTTTGTGAATTCATAAACTCTTTAACACTATTCTCAAATTCAGAGGGCATCTTATTATAATTTCCATAAGAGTTGTTGTAGGAATTCCCATAATTATTAGAAGGATTACTAGGATATGGCCTAGGATTAAAATTCACTCTATAAGCGTTGTTACCAAAATTATTCCTACCAACAAAATTCGCATCCATAGATTCATTGTTATTCTCAATCAAAGTAGACAAAGGCATATCATTAGGATCAGAAGAAACTCTCTTAGTAGCAAATAATTTCATAAGTTCATCCATCTTTCCACTCAAAACATTGATTTCTTCTATCGCATGCACTTTTTTATTAGAAGATCTTTCAGTATGCCATTGAGAATAATTAACCATAATATTATCTAGGAGTTTAGTAGCATCTCCTAAAGTGATTTCCATAAAAGTGCCCCCCGCGGCCGAATCTAAAAGATTTCTAGAAGCAAAATTCAATCCAGCATAAAAAATTTGTATAATCATCTAGAAATTCAAACTATGAGTAGGGCAATTACGTATCATTAATTTCATTCTCTCCCAAGCTTGTGCAACATGTTCATGATCAAGTTGTTTAAAGTTCATAATATCGTTTCTAAGAGAGATGATCTTAGCGGGAGGGAAATACTTAGAGATAAAAGCATCTTTGCACTTGTTCAAAGAATCAATACTATTTTTAGGCAAAGACGAAAACCAAGCTTTAGTACGATCTCTAAGCGAAAAAGGAAATAGCTTCAATTTAACGACATCATTATCGACATCTTTTTTCTTTTGCATATCACATAAATCAACGAAGCTATTCAGATGAGTAGCGGCATCTTCACTAGGAAGGCCGGCGAATTGATCTTTCATAACAAGATTCAACAAAGCAGTATTGATTTCACAAGATTCAGTATTGGCAAGAGGAGCAATCGGAGTGCTAAGGAAATCATTATTATTGGTATTGGTGAAGTCACACAATTTGGTAGTATCTTGAGCCATCGCGACAGGCAAGCAATCCAACACATGAGCAAACAAAAGCAAACAGGCAAAAGAGGCAAATAGAGAGGGAGGATAGAGAGAGAGAGGGCGAATAAAACGACAAGGGTGAAGTGGGGAGAGGAAAACGAGAGGCAAATGGCAAATAATGTAATGCGAGAGCTAGGGATTGTGATGGGTACTCGGTATGTTGACTTTTGCGTAGACTCCTCGGCAACGGCGCCAGAAATTCTTCTTGATACCTCTTGAGCTTGCGTTGGATTTCCCCGAAGAGGAAAGGATGATGCAGCAGAGTAGCATAAGTATTTCCCTCAGTTTTTGAGAACCAAGGTATCAATCCAGTAGGAGGCCACGCTCAAGTCCCTCGTACCTGCACAAAACGATAGCTACTCGCAACCAACGCGATTAGGGGTTGTCAATCCCTTCACGGTCACTTACGAGAGTGAGATCTGATAGATATAATATTTTTGGTATTTTTGGTATAAAGATGCAAAGTAAAAAGTAAAGGGCAAAGTAAATAGCAAAGCAAGATTAAAGTAATGGAGATTGATATGATGAGAATAGACCCGGGGGCCATAGGTTTCACTAGTGGCTTCTCTCAAGAGCATAAGTATTCTACGGTGGGTGAACAAATTACTGTTGAGCAATTGACAGAATTGAGCATAGTTATGAGAATATCTAGGCATGATCATGTATATAGACATCACGTCTGTGACAAGTAGACCGAAACGATTCTGCATCTACTACTATTACTCCACTCATCGACCGCTATCCAGCATGCATCTAGAGTATTAAGTAAAAAACAGAGTAACGCCTTAAGCAAGATGACATGATGTAGAGAGATAAATTCATGCAATATGAAATAACCCCCATCTTGTTATCCTCGATGGCAACGATGCAATACGTGCCTTGCTGCCCCTTCTGTCACTGGGATAGGACACCGCAAGATCGAGCCCAAAGCTAAGCACTTCTCCCATGGCAAGAACTACCAATCTAGTTGGCCAAACCAAACGGATAATTCGAAGAGGCTTGCAAAGATAACCAATAATACATAAAAGAATTCAGAGAAGATTCAAATATTATTCATAGATAGACTTGATCATAAACCCACAATTCATCGATCTCAACAAACACACCGCAAAAAGAAGATTACATTGAATAGATCTCCACGAGAGAGGAGGAGAACTTTGTATTGAGATCCAAAAAGAGAGAAGAATCCATGTAGCTACTAACTATGGACCCGAAGGTCTGAGGTAAGCTACTCACACTTCATCGGAGAGGCTATGATGATGTAGAAGCCCTCCGTGATGACGACCCTCTTCTGGCGGAGCTCCGGAACAGGCCCCAAGATGGGATCTCGTGGATACAGAAAGTTGCGGCGCTGGAATGAGGTTTTTGGCTCCTGTTCTGATCGTTTGGGGGTACGTATGTATATATAGGAGGAAGGAGTACGTCGGTGGAGCTCTGAGGGGCCCAGGAGGCAGGGGCGTGCCCTAGGGGGGGCGCCCCCCACCCTCGTGACCGCCTCTTTGACTCCTTGGAGTAGGGTCCAAGTCTCCTGGATCACGTTCGGTGAGAAAATCATGTTCCCGAATGTTTTATTCCGTTTGGACTCCGTTTGATATTTTGTTTCTCCGAAATACTGAAATAGGCAAAAAACAGTAATTTTGGGCTGGGCCTCCGGTTAATAGGTTAGTCCCAAAAATAATATAAAAGTGGGAAATAAAGCCCAATTTAGTCCAAAACAGTTGATAATATAGCATGGAGCAATCAAAAATTATAGATACGTTGGAGGCATATCACCTACTTCCCCTGTGAAGGGCCTTTCTTTTACTTTATGCAATTTTTATTCTGAATTTGAGTCTCCATCTTCTCTTACAAAAGCACCAACTAGGAGGCATTGTGATCGTACTTGAGCATTGGGTGTAGTTAATATGCGAGTGTGTTTCATGAATTGATCAATGATTGAGCATGATGGGCTAGGGATAGCTTATTTTAGCATTGATATTTTGGAAGACATGGTTGCTTGTTGATATGCTTGAGTACTTAAGTTATCATGTCAAAACTAGACTATTGCTTTGAACAATATAAAGTCCAAATGTACATGCTATAAAGAAAAGAATATGATATGACATGATAGGCAGCATTCCACATCAAAAATTCTGTTTTTATCACTTACCTACTCGAGGACGAGTAGGAGTTAAGCTTGGGGATGCTCATACGTCTACATCGTATCTATAATTTTTTATTGTTCCATGCTGTTATATTATCAATCTTGGATGTTTTATAATCATTTTATAGACATTTTATATCATTTTTTGGTACTAACCTAATGACATAGTGCCAAGTGCCAGTTGCTTTTTTGCATGTTTTTTACATCGCAGAAAATCAATACCAAACGGAGTCCAAATGTAGCGAAACTTTACGGAGATTTTTTATAGACCAGAAGACACCTAATGGGCCAAGGCAACGCCTGTGGGGTGCTCCGAGGAGAGCACAACCCACCAGGGCGCACTTGGAGGCCCAGGCGTGCCCTGTTGGGTTGTGCCTACCTCGAGTGCCCCCCCCCCCGACCGCCTCTTTGCTCTATAAATACCCCAATATTCCAAAAACCATAGGGGAGTCGACGAAAATCAATTCCAGCCACCGCATAGTCCAGAACCACTAGATCCAAGCTAGACACCATCACGGAGTGGTTCACACTTCCATTGGTGCCTCTCCGATGATGCGTAATTAGTAGCTAGATGGCTTGCTCTCTCTCGTTTGATTCTTAATGCAATTGTCTCTTGGAGATCCATATGATGTAACTCTTTCTGCGGTGTGTTTGTTGGGATAATTTGAACTTTGAGTTTATGATCAGACCTATCTTTTTATATCCATGAAAGTTATTTGAGTTTCTTTGATCTCTTATATGTATGATTGATTATAGCCTTGTATTTCTTCTTTGATATTTGGGTTTTGTTTGGCCAACTTGATCTATTTATCTTGCAATGGGAAGAGGTCCTTTGTAGTGGGTTCGATCTTATGGTGCTTGATCCCAATGACAGAAAGGGAACCGACATGTATGTATCGTTGCTACTAAGGATAAAACAATGGGGTCTATCTCTACATAGATAGATCTAGTCTACATCATGTCAACGTTCTTATTGTTTTACTCTGTTTCTCCATGAACTTAATACACTAGATGCATGCTGGATAGCGGTCGATGTGTGGAGTAATAGTAGTAGATGCAGGCAGGAGTCGTTCTACTAATCATGGACGTGATGCATATATAATGATCCTTGCCTGGATATCGTCATGATTATTTGAAGTTCTATCAATTGCCCAACAGTAATTTTTTTTACCCACTGTTTTCTATTTTTCTCGAGAGAAGCCACTAGTGAAACCTACGGGGCCCAGGTCTCTTTCTCATATTATTTGCCTTTGCGATCTATTTTTATTTGCCTTTTATTTTCAGATCTATTAAACCAAAAATACGAAAATACCTTGCAGCAATTTATTTTATTTGGCGTTCGATCTATCAATATTTACAACTCTCTCATGTCCGTTTGCCCATCTTGGGGCGCCGCTACCTGAAAGGGATTGACAACCCCTTTTACACGTCGGGTTGCGAGTAGTTGTTATTTGTGTGCAGGTGTTGTTTACGTTGTGTTGCTTGGTTCTCCTATTGGTTCGGTAACCTTGGTTTCATATCCGAGGGAAATACCTACCGCCGTTGTGCTGCATCATCCCTTCCTCTTTGGGAAAATACCGACGTAGCTTCAAGCGACATCGCTCCTTGATTCCTCGCCCTCGCTTCTACCACGATTTTTTCCGTCATGGACGGCCCAAAGAATGTCATGCAGGTGCGTCGCCGGCCCAGCTAGGACAAAAAGCCCATTTTTCTGTCATGATTTTCTGTCATAGAAGTAGGAGCCCACCACATCTATGGTGATACGTGGTTTTGTCACAATTATCATCATAGCAGTGTCATAAGCATGATAGAAAAAATGCGTTCGGGCCAAAATGTCATAGATGTGTCTTTTTTGTAGTGGGTCCTGCCTTTAACGAGCAGTTTCATATTTCGAAACTTGCATTCTTTGGAACCATCCCATATGATGGAGAAAGAACTTCCTTGTCAGCAAGATTCTGGACAAAGGAACACACATGTATTATGCTCGTATTCTATATGGAAAGATTTGCATTTTCAAGCACAAGATTCTGGATTTCGTAGAGCCAGAAAGTTTACCCTGTTTCCATCACACCATCGAGCAGATTGAACAAGTCTTCCCGAAGAGCTTCCTTTGTTTCAATCATGGCTAGAATCGTGAAGTAATTCATCGGTTCTATGCCACTCTTTATATCTCAGGAGACCTTACAGATAGCAGCACTTGGATCCTCGAATGGATGGCAGGAGAAGAAAAGATCAAAGGTTCGGCTGACCAGTTCTTAGTGTTGGGAAATGTTGCATGGAAAACCAAAAAACTTCTACACACACGCAATGATCTATCCATGGAGATGCATAGCAATGAGGAGGAGAGTGTGTCTACGTACCTTCATAGACCATAAGCGGAAGCGTTTGACAACATGGTTGATGTAGTCGAACTTCTTCTAGCTCCGGTCGATCAAGTACCAAACGTGGTTGACGTTGTTGAGGTAGTAGATGAGTTCTGTTAGCACGACGATGTGGTGACGGTGATGGTGAAGTGATCTGCATAGGGCTTTGCCTAAGCACTACGAAGATATGACCGTGGGAGTAAACGATGGAGAGGGGCGCCGCACATGACTAGGCAATTGTCTGGTGTGTGCTA
Organism: Triticum monococcum; assembly: GCA_034509565.1. Classification (NCBI taxonomy): domain Eukaryota; kingdom Viridiplantae; phylum Streptophyta; class Magnoliopsida; order Poales; family Poaceae; genus Triticum; species Triticum monococcum. The sequence goes on from CM067847.1 coordinate 527,649,452, forward strand.
GGGGCGCCCCCACATACATATAGGTGGGAGGGAGAGGGGAGACAGCCAGGGTGTGCCCAAGTAGGATCTGAATCCTACTTGGGGTTTCCCCAAGTGGCGCGCCCCTTGCCTTATTTCACCAGAGAAGAAAGGGAAGGGGAGAGAGAAAGGAAAGGGGGGCGACCCCCCCCCCCTTTTCCTTATTCCAATTCGGCCTCCTGCCATAGGGGGGGCACCCCTTGTGGGCTAGTGTTCTCCCCTCTCATGGCCCATATGGCCCATATATTTCCCCGGGGGTTCCGGTAACCCCTTCGGTACTCCGATAAATACCTGATACACTCCGGAACACTTCCGGTGTCGGAATACTATCATACTAGATATCAATCTTTACCTCTCGACCATTTCGAGACTCCTCGACATGTCTGTGATCTCATCCGAGACTCCGAACAACATTCGGTCACCAAAACACATAACTCATATAATACAATATCGTCATCGAACGTTAAGTGTGCGGACCCTACGGGTTTGAGAACTATGTAGACATGACCGAGACACCTCTCCAGTCAATAACCAATAGCGGAACCTGGATGCTCATATTGGCTCCTACATATTCTACGAAGATCTTTATCGGTCAAACCGTTATGACAACATACATAATTCCCTTTGTCCATTGGTTTGTTACTTGCCCGAGCTTTGATCGTCGGTATCTTCATACCTAGTTCAATCTTGTTACCGGCAAGTCTCTTTACTCGCTCCATAATACATCACCTCGTGACTAACTCCTTAGTCGTTTGCTTGCAAGCTTATAATGTGTATTACCGAGAGGGCCCAGAGATACCTCTCCGATACTCAGAGTGACAAATCCTAATCTCAATCTATGCCAACTCAACAAACACCTTCAGAGATACCTGTAGAGCATCTTTATAATCACCCAGTTACGTTGTGACATTTGATAGCACACAAGGCATTCCTCTGGTATCCGGGAGATGCATAATCTCATAGTCGAAGGAATATGTATTTGACATGAAGAAAGTAATAGCAATAAAACTGAACGATCATTATGCTAAGCTAACTGATGGGTCTTGTCCATCACATCATTCTCCTAATGATGTGATCCCATTATCAAATGACAACTCATGTCAATGGTTAGGAAACCTTAACCATCTTTGATCAACGAGCTAGTCTAGTAGAGGCTTACTAGGGACACCGTATTTGTTTATGTATTCACACATGTATTAAGGTTTCCAATTAATACAATTCTAACATGAATAATAATCCTTTATCATGAATAAGGAAATATAAAATAACAACTTTATTATTGCCTCTAGGGCATATTTACTTTAGTCTCCCACTTGCACGAGAGTCAATAATCAACTTCACATCGCCATGTGATTAACACCAATAGTTCATGATACGTCTCCAATGTATCTATAATTTTTGATTGCTCCGTGCTATATTGTCTACTGTTTTGGACATTATTGGGCTTTATTATCCACTTTATATTATTTTTGGGACTAACCTATTAACCGAAGGCCCAGCCCAGAATTGTTGTTTTTGCCTGTTTTAGGGTTTCGAAGAAAAGGAATATCAAATGGAGTCCAAACGGAATGAAACCTTCGGGAACGTGATTTTCTCAATGAACAAGACCCAGGAGACTTGGACCCTACGTCAAGACACAAAAGAGGAGGCCACGAGGAGGGGGCGCACCTACCCCCCCAGGCGCGCCCTCCACCCTCGTGGGCCCCCTGTTGCTCCACCGACGTACTCCTTCCTCCTATATATACCTACGTACCCCCAAACAATCGAAAACGGAGCCAAAACCCTAATTCCACCACCGTAACTTTCTGTATCCATGAGATCCCATCTTGGGGCTTGTTCCGGAGCTCTGCCGGAGGGGGCATCGATCACGGAGGGCTTGTACATCATCACCATAGCCCCTCCGATGAAGTGTGAGTAGTTCACCTCAGACCTATGGGTCCATAGTTATTAGCTAGATGGCGTCTTCTCTCTTTTTGGATCTCAATACAATGTTCAATGATCTATTCAATGTAATCTTCCTTTTACGGTGTGTTTGTTGAGATCGATGAATTGTGGGTTTATGATCAAGTCTATCTATGAACAATATTTGAATCTTCTCTAAATTCTTTTATGTATAATTGGTTATCTTTGCAAGTCTCTTCGAATTATCAGTTTGGTTTGGCCTACTAGATTGATCTTTCTTGCAATGGGAGAAGTGCTTAGCTTTGGGTTCAATCTTGCGGTGTCCTTTCCCAGTGACAGTAGGGGCAGCAAGGCACGTATTGCATTGTTTCCATCGAGGATAACAAGATGGGGTTTTCATCATATTGCATGAGTTTATCCCTCTACATCATGTCATCTTGCTTAAGGCGTTACTCTGTTTTCATTAACTTAATACTCTAGATGCATGCTGGATAGCGGTCGATGGGTGGAGTAATAGTAGTAGATGCAGGCAGGAGTCGGTCTACTTGTCTCAGACGTGATGCCTATATACATGATCATGCCTATATATTCTCATAACTATGCTCAATTCTATCAATTGCTCAACAGTAATTCGTTCACCCACCGTAGAATACTTATGCTCTTGAGAGAAGCCACTAGTGAAACCTATGGCCCCCGGGTCTATCCTCATCATATTAATCTTCAAATACTTAGTTATTTCATTTGCTTTTTACTTTGCTTTTATTTTACTTTGCATCTTTATCATAAAAATACCAAATATATTATCTTATCATATCTATCAGATCTCACTCTCGTAAGTGGTCGTGTAGGGATTGACAACCCCTTATCGCGTTGGTTGCGAGGATTTATTTGTTTTGTGCAGGTACGAGGGACTCGTGCGTAGCCTCCTACTGGATTGATACCTTGGTTCTCAAAAAACTGATGTAAATACTTACGCTACTTTGCTGCATCATCCCTTCCTCTTTGGGGAAAACCAACGCAGTGCTCAAGAGGTAGCAAGAAGGATTTCTGGCGCCATTGCCGGGAAGTCTATGCAAAAGTCAATATACCAAGTACCCATCACAATCCCTATCTCTTGCATTACATTATTTGCCATTTGCCTCTCGTTTTCCTCTCCCCCACTTCACCCTTGCCATTTTATTCGCCCTCTCTCTCTCTATCCTCCCTTTCTTTCTCTATTTGCCTCTTTTTGCCTGCTTGCTTTTTGTTTGCTTGTGTGTTAGTTTGCTTGCTTGTCATGATGGCTCAAGATAATACTAAATTGTGTGACTTTACCAATACCAACAACAATGATTTTATTAGCACTCTGATTGCTCCTCTTACCGATGCTGAATCTTGTGAAATTAATACTGCTTTGCTGAATCTTGTCATGAAAGATCTGTTTTCCGGCCATCCTAGTGAAGATGCCGCTACCCATCTAAATAGCTTCATTGATTTGTGTGATATGCAAAAGAAGAAAGATGTGTATAATGATATTGTTAAATTGAAGCTATTTCCTTTTTCGCTTAGAGATCGTGCTAAAGCTTGGTTTTCGTCTTTGCCTATGAATAGTATTGATTCATGGAATAAGTGCAAAGATGCTTTTATCTCTAAGTATTTTCCTCCCGCTAAGATCATCTCCCTTAGAAACGTGTAACGCCCCGAGACCGATGTGCCACGTGTCGTCCAGTTATTCGTTGTTGTTGTGTTGTCGTTTGCTTGCGTGTTGCATCTTATGATGTCATCATGTGCATTGCATCATCATGTTTTCAAAACTTGCATCAGTCCCGGTCTCCTCGTTCCTTTCGTTGTCCGTTCTGAGCCCAGACACACTTGCACACGCCCGCGGCATGTCCGAAATAGTATTTTTTATAAGTGGCCGGGAAATGTTCTCGGAATGAGATGAGATTTGACGTGTGGTCTTATTATAGTGCAGAGAGACCGCCTGTCAAGTTTCATCGCATTCGGAGATTGTTTGACGCCCCAACGGATAAATATAGCGGCAATAGTAGCCGGTCTAACGTCGGACGTTTTCGGTCTCCGGAAACAGATGTCGGGCTTCCCTCTCTTCTCTTCTCTCAGCTCGAGACCGTCTACACAGATCACTACCTATCGCCAGGCCCTACCTAACCCCTCTCGTTAGCCCGCAGCCACCCTCGCGCGCGTCTGAAAGTTGTCCCGGACCCGACCCGGGCTGTCGCCACTGCTGTGTCCGGAACATCCCCAAACGTCTACAAAACGTCACCGTTTTCCTATTTGGACTTCCTAGGTATTTTATTCGCGACCGTCCGATTACGATCGGAGGGTCCGTTTGCCCCTATCCAAAATCCTCTTGCTATATAAATCAGTCCAAACCCTAGAATCTAGGGGAGTTGTCCCATCAGTCCCATCCCGCCGCCGCCACCCGGTCTCGATCCTCATCGGGATCTCATTCTCCTCTTTTTCCTCCACCCACCAATCCAGCCTCGTCTCGCTTCCCGTGTCTGAGGCGCATCGAACCAGAGGAGCCCGAGGCATCCCGCAGCCGCCGCCTCCTGTCTGATGCGTTTCTTCCTCCCTGCCCCGCTCGAACCCAAAGGAGAGGAGCTCCTCGAGTCCCTCGTCGCTGGCCGGTCTCGTCGGAGACCACCTGCAGCAGGACCTGCGCCCTGCATCTTCCTTCCCCGTCCTTCTCTCCTCTCTCTCTCTCTCACCGTGTGCTCCCTCTCGCCTCTCTCCACAAGAAGCCACCAGGTCGCCGCCACCATTGATGGGTGAGCCCCGCACCGAGCCGCAAGTCCCTGCACTGCCCAGATCACCTGCAACCTCGGGACTCCCCTGCTTCGTCCTCGCCGCCGTTGGTGCTCCGGTCGCCGCTGTCATGGCCTCCAGCTCCGCCCGTGCGCCGCCACGCCTCAACTGCCCGGATCCGCCGCCGCACCGTCCTGGAGCCCCGCCAAGTCCCTGGAGCCGCCGTGCCGAGCCATCTAGCGCCTCCACAGCTAGACCCCGCCGGATCCACCTCGGGTGCCCGCTGCCGGGCCTCCTTGCGCCAAGTCCCTGCGTCGCTCCCTCCTGCTTCGTTCACGCGAGGGAGATGAGCGCCTCACCGCGCCCGCGTTGACCAGATCGGTCAGATCCAGCTCGGCCCAGATCCGCGGTAGCAGAGCGCCAAGGCCCATCACCAGCTCCAGCCGGCCCCGCTCCCGCCTGCCCTTGGCCTCTCCAGCGAACTGGGCCTCAGCCCACTAAGTGAGCAGCCCCTCCAGCGCCCCCTTTCCTGTGCACTGTTGGGCCAGCTAGCAGATTCGGCCCAGTGTGATTTTTTTTCCAGATCTGTGCATTTTCCTATTTATCCAGTGACTGCAGTTTTTCAGAAAAACCCTTGCAGTTCATGCATTTAATAACTAATTAACCGTGCATCGGAATAAAACAAACTTAATATGAAAATTGACTAGAATTTCATCTAGTTTAATAATATCCAACTTTCACCCATGTTTAAAATGTTTAAAATGCTGTTTGCATATATTTGCCCCTATGCCATGCTAAAATGATTTAATTCATAACTAAATAACCGTAGCTCCGATTTAAATAAACTTTATATGTAAATGGGGTAGAATTTCGCCTGGTTTATCATGGTGCAATCATCTTGCATGTTTGACAACTCTAAAATTGTGTTTAGGACAGATCAGGACCAAACCTAATACTTGCACATGGGGATTTTCCGGACTTGTTGTTTTGTTGTTCCGGCCTCATTTAAACATGCCTAGATTAGATAGTTTCATCATGTTTCACCTCTTGCCATGTTAATCAACATTTAATATTGTTGGGTACATAAACGAGATCGAACTAAATAATTGACGTGGTGTTTCGTCAATATGCAACTCGTTGCATATTGAGATCCACTTAATTTGTAGGATTGCTTGTGCATTTTGCCATGCCATGCCTCTTTAAACCGGACATGCATCATACTTGATTGTGCATCGTGCCATGTCTATGTGGTGGTTGTTTACTATGATTGTTTGCTTCTTTCCGGTGTTGCTTCTTCGGGTTGGTTCCGATAACGTCGCGTTTGTGAGGACCCGTTCGACTACGTCCGTTTGTCTTCTGCATGGACTCGTTCTTCTTCCTTGCGGGATCTCAGGCAAGATGATCATACCCTCGAAATCACTACTATCTTTGCTATGCTAGTTTGCTCGCTCTTTTGCTATGCCATTGCTACGATGCCTACCACTTGCTTGTCAGCCTCCCAATTGCCATGTTCAGCCCCTAACCCACCTTTGTCCTAGCAAACCGTTGATTGGCTATGTTACCGCTTTGCTCAGCCCCTCTTATAGCGTTGTTAGTTGCAGGTGAAGATTGAAGTTTGTTCCTTGTTGGAACATGAAGACCGTTCCTTGTTGGAACATTTGTTTACTTGTTGGGATATCACTATATGTCTTATTTAATTAATGCATCTATATACTTGGTAAAGGGTGGAAGGCTCGGCCTTATGCCTGGTGTTTTGTTCCACTCTTGCCGCCCTAGTTTCCGTCATATCGGTGTTATGTTCCCGGATTTTGCGTCCCTTACGCGGTTGGGCTATAATGGGAACCCCTTGACAGTTTGCCTTAAGTAAAGCTTCTCCAGCAATGCCCAACATTGGTTTTACCATTTGCCACCTAGCCTTTTCTTTCCCTTGGGTTCTGCAGACTCAAGGGTCATCTTTATTTTAGCCCCCACGGGCCAGTGCTCCTCTGAGTGTTGGTCCGAACTAGAGCCCTGTGCAGCGCCACCTCGGGGAAACTTGAGGGCTGGTTTTAGTTGTACGGATTGCTCATCTGAGTGTGCCCTGAGAACGAGATATATGCAGCTCCTATCGGGATTTGTCGGCACATTCGGGCGGTGTTGCTGGTTTAGTTTTACCCTGTCGAAATGTCTTGTTGTACTGGGATACCGAGTCTGATCGGAATGTCTCGGGTGGAGGTCTATTCCTTCGTTGACCGTGAGAGCTTGTGATGGGCTAAGTTGGGACACCCCTGCAGGGATTTGAACTTTCGAAAGCCGTGCCCACGGTTATGGGCAGATGGGAATTTGTTAACGTCCGGTTGTAGAAAACCTGAACTTGACCTTAATTAAAATGAATCAACAGCGTGTGTAACCGTGATGGTCTCTTTCCGGTGGAGTTCGGGAAGTGAACACGGTTGTTGGAGTTATGCTTGACGTAGGTAGTCCAGGATCACTTCTTGATCATATTTTTTATCGACCGTGCTTTGCCTTCTCTTCTCACTCTCATTTGCGTATGTTAGCCACCATATATGCTAGTCGCTTGCTGCAGCTCCACCTCTTACTTTTACCTTGCCCATAAGCTTAAATAGTCTTGATCGCGAGGGTGCGAGATTGCTGAGTCCCTGTGGCTCACAGATTACTTCCAAAACCAGTTTGCAGGTGCCGATGAGTCCGTGCAGATGACGCAACCCAGCTGTCACACCCTCGATGCGACTATATCTCCCACGTGTCGAGGCACGACTTAGAGGCATAATCGCATTGAAGGCATATGTCGCAAGTGAGGTAATCTTTACACAACCCATGTAATACATAAGGGAAGAGATACATAGTTGGCTTACAATCGCCACTTCACACAATTACATGAATAAACATTACATCAATCAAACACACTCATGGTCCGACTACGGAACCAAAATAAAAGAAGAACCCCAAATGCGACAAAGGTCCCCGATCGACCCCAACTGGGCTCCACTACTGATCAACTAGAACGAAACAACACAAATGAACAAGGTCTTCATCGAGCTCCTCCTGAGCTGGGTTGCGTCATCTGCTCGGACTCATCGGCACCTGCAAGCTGGTTTTGGAAGTATCTGTGAGCCACGGGGACTCAGCAATCTCGCACCCTCGCGATCAAGACTATTTAAGCTTATGGGTAAGGTAAAGGTATGAGGTGGAGCTGCAGCAAGCGACTAGCATATATGGTGGCTAACATACGCAAATGAGAGCGAGAAGAGAAGGCAAAGCACGGTCGATAAAAGTATGATCAAGAAGTGATCCTGGACTACCTACGTCAAGCAAAACTCCAACAACCGTGTTCACTTCCTGGACTCCGCCAGAAAGGGACCATCACGGTTACACATGCTGTTGATTCATTTTAATTAAGGTCAACTTTAGGTTTTCTACAACCGGACGTTAACAAATTCCCATCTGCCCATAACCGCGGGCACGGCTTTCGAAAGTTCAAATCCCTGCAGGGGTGTCCCAACTTAGCCCACGACAAGCTCTCACGATCAACGAAGGAATAGACCTCCACCCGAGACATTCCGATCAGACTCGGTATCCCGGTACAACAAGACATTTCGACAGGGTAAAACTAAACCAGCAACACCACCCAGATGTGCCAACAAATCCCGATAGGAGCTGCACATATCTCGTTCTCAGGGCACACTGGATGAGCAAGACGTCGGGTAAGCGAGCCCAGAGTTGCCCCTAGTAGCCTCGGACATCCCTCAGTTGGACCAACACTTAGAGAAGCACTGGCCCGGGGGGGTTAAAATAAGATGACCCTTGGGCGCGCGACCCCCAAGGGAAAAAAGGGTAGGTGGCAAATGGTAAAACCAATGTTGGGCATTGCTGGCAAAGCTTTAGCGGTCAGCGGGACGGCGGCGCCCACGGTCAACGCCAGCGTAGCGGCGACTCCGGCAGGCGGGCACGGCGGGGATCCGCGGGAATGGACGGATCCGGGCATGGGGACCCCGGATCTGGCCGCGGTGGTTGACGACCGTGCTCCTGGAGGTGGGTTCCGGCGTGGTGGAGCTCTCATGGCGGCGCAAGTCGACGGGGCTTGGCAGGGAGCAAGGTGGTGCGGCCGGGAGGCCAGCGCGGAAGGAGGCAGTGCCTCTCCAGCGAAGTCCGGTAGGGGAGGCGGTGCCCGGCGGAACTCCAACGAAGGGCGACGATGCGGGCTCTGGATCGGGGCTCCTCCTGATCTGGAGCTCGGGGAGCAAGGGCGGCGCGGTGCGGGCCTCAGGGCCCAGATCGGGGCCCGGGCGGCCTGGAGCGGACCTGGCGGCGCGGGGCGATGGGAGGAGGCGGTGGGGCGACGTGGCAGCGCCCGGTTGGGCAGGGCGACGCCTCAGGTGGCGGCTGGCCTCTTGGCAGTGCCCCAAGTGACGACGGGGAGGTGGCTGCACGCGGAAATCAAGGAGAAGAAGGTGGGAGGCGGTTGGGAAATGATTGCGGCACTGAAATTTAGGAGGAGGGGGTAGGTAGCTGCCCAAAATGGAAGGGGGAAGGTTTATATAGGGCAGGTTTTTAGGGTTAGGGGGGTTTCGCTCCGTTTCTGGACCCTCCGATCGCAAACGAACGGCCCCGGGCGAAGGGGGAAACTAGATGGGGTTTGTGGGCTGTGTAGGAGGGTTAGGCTGGGAGGAGAGGGGAGAGATGCAGCCCGGCACAGTTTCCGGAGACCGAAAACCTCCGACGAAAAGACCGGCTACTATTGCCGCTATATTTAATCGTTGGGGCGTCAAACGGACTCCGAATGCGACGAAACTTGACAGGCGGTCTGTCTACACTATAATAAGACCGCACACCAAATTTCAACTCAATCCGAGAGCATTTTCCGGCCACTTATAAAATAATATTTCGGACATGCCGCGGGCGCGTGCAAGTGTGTCTGGGCTCAGAACGGACAACGGAGAGAACGAGGAGGCCGGGACGGATGCAAGTTTTGAAAAAATATGATGATGCAATGCACATGATGACATGATGAAATGCAACACGCAAGCGAATGACATGGCAACGACGGCGAATAACTAGACGACAACTGGCACATCGGTCTCGGGGCGTTACACCAGCTCAGGAGGAGCTCGTTGAAGACCTTGTTCATTTGTGTTGTTTCGTTCTAGTTGATCAGTAGTGGAGCCCAGTTGGGGTCGATCAGGGACCTTTGTCGCATTTGGGGTTCTTCTTTTATTTTTGGTTCCGTAGTCGGACCATGAGTGCATTTGATTGATGTAATGTTTATTCATGTAATTGTGTGAAGTGGCGATTGTAAGCCAACTATGTAACTTTTCCCCTATTGTATTACATGGGTTGTGTGAAGATTACCTCACTTGCGACATTGCCTTCAATGCGATTATGCCTCTAAGTCGTGCCTCGACACGTGGGCGATATAGTCGCATCGAGGGTGTTACAAGTTGGTAATCAGAGCCTTCCCCGACCTTAGGAGCCCCCATTGTTTGATCATTTTTAGCGGCCGAGTTGTGTCTAGAAAAATGTTTTGAGTCCTTTAGGAATTATATATCGGAGAGCTTAGGAATTCTTTTTACTTCCCAGTCTCCTCATCGCTCTGGTAAGGCATCCTGACGTAGAGTTTTGACTCTTCTCTTCTCAAATTTCACTAAAAAAAATTTTAGGATCACGCGAGTATCTTAGATTTGTTCCGATGGCTTATGATGAGAATACTGTCTTGGTGCCTCCTGTCAGGGGTTTAGTGGAAGTGTCCCGGGGAGTTGAGCTCTGAGGTGTTGTCATCATAATTTTATCGTTGCAATTCTGGTATACTTGAGATATGTGCGCGACATCGAAAATCTCTTTTATGCAGTTCGTTGGTGAGATAACCTCGACGCCACCCAGTACTGGGGCGGGAGTTCGGGAGTATCTCCATAACGTGTATAACGGATGTTTTTCGAAGGTTGAGGTAGATGATTTCCGAAGGTTTCTTGGTTATGTGTTGAAGGATGGATACAGCTGGATGTAGGATTTGCTAGTTTGGGTGAGATATTATGCTTCCCCTGTATCCTCAACACCTGATAGCATAACCGGAATATTTCGGGAGTTTCATAGGTGGGAATTCAAGTAGCTCTTAGGATATCCTTCTGACAGATGTATGATATGAAATTGGGGTTCGACGTCTAGTGGTTCGCCTATTCACGGTCGATTTTACAGTGGTCTCGTTGTGTCTTAAAGAGTCCTTGGCTATGCTGACTCGGGGACGCTTCGTATGTCATGTGCACTGCCTTGTACATGATGGTGCTGTACGATCGAGTCCGTGTAGGTCCCACCACAAAAACTTCGGACGAAATCTCAGTCATATGTTTGTTCCGGCTTATTTTGCAAGCCAACCCTTTGTTTTGTTTTGAGTTGTGGTATTCGAGTTGCTTCGAAGTCAAATGTTGATTCCATACCTTCCCCAAATGGTGTTCTCATACTCTGATGTGAATACCAATCGTTCTTGATCATCAAGACTGTTTTGTTAATTCTTTTCAACCGGTGTGTCTCTCCTCAAGTGGATCCGTTCACTTCAACTTTTACAAGATCAATTGTCAGTTCTTCTCTACGGTGTTCGTTCCATCCATTCCAAATTGTCTTTGTTTTTCCCACCCTCCCTCCCTTTGTTTTTCTTCAAGGATTCAGATTTCTTTTTCACTATCCATCTTATTGATGGGAAGTCTCTCCATCCTTTTTCCGTCAATATTCTTATCCGGTGATTCTCATGAAGATTTTAATGGAGTTTCTAGTGCACCCTTATTCATTCTTTTTTCTTCTCCGGTGGATCCAAGTCAAACTTTGTGGATCATATCCTTTTCCTCATTTCAATGCTTTCTCATGCCGGTGCAAATTCTTAACCATTCACTTCTCGCTATTTATTATTCCGGAGTGCTCAAGATATCTCAAAGATTCATGTATCCACTCTTCTTTCATTTAAGCTATTTTGTGGATGTTATATCATTCAAGCCTTTTTATTCAACCGGTGCATTCCCTCTTTTAAATCGTTCAACGGTGTTTTCTCTTGAGTGGGCCCTAACCCACAGGTCTTTTTCCAGGATCTTACCTGACTCTTCTTATTTTCCCGGAGCTATCCTCAAATTTCTTTTCGAAGTTTGACGTAAGAATGATTGTCATCAGTCTTATGTTTTCCTCCAAGATCTTCCAAATTCTTTCCATCGTTGGCTCAACCTTTCCATCCTTCATTCCGGAGTGTCTAAATAATTTTTGGTAGGTGTTTCCCGTCGTAATTCTCAGATTTTGGAGACCGAAGAAGATTTTCTCTCAATCTTGTACCATTCTATTCAAGATTCATGACTCTAGTTTGTTGCCATCCTCTCATAATTATTTGCGATTGTGAGATATTCTTTTCAACCATCCGGAGTAATTCAGGAGATTTTTTTTTCAGTTTGTTCATCCGGAGACCATCATCTAAGATTTATTCATTCTCAGCTTTCAGCTCTCGTTCTTCAATTTTTACCGGTGCTTCGTTCAAGTGATCTTTAATCATTTCGTGATCTCTTCGTTCTCATGTATCTAAATTCTCTCAAGTATCTTCGTTCATTTGCTAATTCCTCCAGGTGTTTTTCTTTATCTTACTCCGTTCATTTTCAATTCTACCGGTGGTTCGTTGAAGACCTTCTCATGTTTTGATATATCTCATTTAATCTTTTCTACGAGAATAAGTAGTATGTCAAATCCATTGATTGTCATCAATTTGAATTGGTTAAGGATACGCATAACATAATTCTTATTCTTGTTTCATCCAAGTGATCTATTCCTTATTCCGAAGGTTCATCAAAATTCTTGATCTCAATTGTTGTCATCTTCTCTTTTTCCCGGAGTTCCAACCTCTTTCAATTATATTATCACAGAGATCTCTATCTAAATCATTGCGAGGCTTCAATCTTATTCTTTTCATCATTCAATTATTTTGGATAATTCTTTTGTTACCGGAGTTCTTCATGGAGGTTCTACATGTTGGTTCATAAAGGATTTAATTCTTTCTCGAAGCTTTCATCAAGATTCTTTTCTAAGGAGCTCAAGTTTTCTTCATCTTGCAATCCGGAGTGCGATTCTTTCTACCATATTACCGGAGGTGGTATTGTGTCATTCTTGATAATTTGAGTTCATGTTTTCATGATTCACATGCTGTCAAGATTGGGATATTTTAAATCCATCAACCTATTCGTTGGTATTGTCGTGGGTTATATTTCACCTAAAGCCTTCCCTAAGGATGGTTGTTATTATGGTGCTTATATATGATCCAAGTTTTCATTTATCCTCCCGGTGAAATAAGTTCTCGTCTTCTTGTTCATATCAATCCAATATATCGTTTTCCGTTAGTAGCAAATTTTCAACTCTTGGTTTTGAGAGCTATTCCATAAGACCATATCAAGCCTATTACTTTCGTTGTTGGTTTTCCAACAACTCCGTTCTAGCTTCTGTTGTAACCGTGCTCTCTCAAGATATTGTTTCCCTTCGTTCATCCCATTCCATTCTTACTTTTGTTCCAGAGACATTGTGATGTTTTTCTGTTCAACCTTCTTCTTGTTCTTGTCAGGATCATGTTCTTTTCATGTTTATCCAGTTAACCGGAGTGTTGTGTCCTCTTGTCAAGTATCCTCTCATCTTGTCTTGTTCAATTCCTTCCATTTACAAACGGAGTGCTGTCCAAATGATGTCACTCTTATTCCTTCCATATCTTGCTTAACCGGAGTGTGGTGCCATTCTGCTCAAGTTCTTTTCGCCTTATCAAGTCTTGCATCCCTTTCTCAACCGGAGTGTCGTGTTTTCATTTGAGCTCTCTCATCTTATCAAATTTTGGCTCCATTCTCAACCAGAGTGCTGTCCGAGATATTTCTTACCCTTTGTTCCATCCATTCAATAGTTATGCTGGCAGTTTGTTGTGATTTCATCAAGTATCTTCTCATCTTATCAAGACCTTATTCATTTCCTTTTCTTTTCAACCGGAGTGCTGCCCAAATTTTGGTTTTCCTTGATCCCCTTCTTTAACCGGACTGTTTTCAATATATATCGTGCCCTTCAACCTCAAGAGTTTTCCGCAATGTTCTTTGTTCCTCTCTTCTAACGGAGTGTTTTCAACCTAGTTCACCGTCGTGGTATTCTTTTCTCGAATTTGTTCAACCTCGCAAGGTTCTTTGGTTTCACTCGTTTGTCAAAGAAGCAACTTAGTTTTACCTCGCCTCTTTCTCTTCCGTTTTTCCCCTCCGGTGCCATTCTAGATCTCGGGACGAGATCCTCTCGTAGTGGTGGAGTGTTGTAACGCCCCGAGACCGATGTGCCACGTGTCGTCTAGTTATTCGTTGTTGTTGCGTTGTCGTTTGCTTGCGTGTTGCATCTTATCATGTCATCATGTGCATTGCATCATCATGTTTTCAAAACTTGCATCAGTCCCGGTCTCCTCGTTCCTTTTGTTGTCCGTTCTGAGCCCAGACACACTTGCACGCGCCCGCGGCATGTCCAAAATAGTATTTTTTATAAGTGGCCGGGAAATGTTCTCGGAATGAGATGAGATTTGACGTGTGGTCTTATTATAGTGTAGATAGACCGCCTGTCAAGTTTCATCGCATTCAGAGATCGTTTGACGCCCCAACGGATAAATATAGCGGCAATAGTAGCCGGTCTAACGTCGGACGTTTTCGGTCTCCGGAAACAGATGCCGGGCTTCCCTCTCTTCTCTTCTCTCAGCTCGAGACCGTCTACACAGATCACTACCTATTGCCAGGCCCTACCTAACCCCTCTCGTTAGCCCGCAGCCCCCCTCGCGCGCGTCCGAAAGTTGTCCCGGACCCGACCCGGCCTGTCGCCACCGCTGTGTCCGGAACATCCCCAAACGTCTACAAAACGTCACCGTTTTCCTATTTGGACTTCCTAGGTATTTTATTCGCGACCGTCCGATTACGATCGGAGGGTCCTTTTGCCCCTATCCAAAATCCTCTTGCTATATAAATCAGTCCAAACCCTAGAATCTAGGGGAGTTGTCCCATCAGTCCCATCCCGCCGCCGCCACCCGGTCTCGATCCTCATCGGGATCTCCTTCTCCACTTTTTCCTCCACCCACCAATCCAGCCTCGTCTTGCTTCCCGTGTCTGAGGCGCATCGAACCAGAGGAGCCCGAGGCATCTCGCAGCCACCGCCTCCTGTCTGATGCGTTTCTTCCTCCCTGCCCCGCTCGAACCCAAAGGAGAGGAGATCCTCGAGTCCCTCGTCGCTGGCCGGTCTCGTCGGAGACCACCTGCAGCAGGACCTGCGCCCTGCATCTTCCTTCCCCGTCCTTCTCTCCTCTCTCTCTCACCGTCTGCTCCCTCTCGCCTCTCTCCACAAGAAGCCACCAGGTCGCCGCCACCATTGATGGGTGAGCCCCGCGCCGAGCCGCAAGTCCCTGCACTGCCCAGATCACCTGCGACCTCGGGACTCCC
Organism: Triticum monococcum; assembly: GCA_034509565.1. Classification (NCBI taxonomy): domain Eukaryota; kingdom Viridiplantae; phylum Streptophyta; class Magnoliopsida; order Poales; family Poaceae; genus Triticum; species Triticum monococcum. The sequence continues at coordinate 527,664,571 of CM067847.1, forward strand.
CTGCTTCGTCCTCGCCGTCGTTGGTGCTCCGGTCGCCGCTGTCATGGCCTCCAGCTCCGCCCGTGCGCCGCCACGCCTCAACTACCCGGATCCGCCGCCGCACCATCCTGGAGCCCCGCCAAGTCCCTGGAACCGCCGCGCCGAGCCATCTAGCGCCTCCACAGCTAGACCCCGCCGGATCCACCTCGGGTGCCTGCTGCTGGGCCTCCTTGCACCAAGTCCCTGCGTCGCTCCCTCCTGCTTCTTTCATGCGAGGGAGACGAGCGCCTCACCGCGCCCGCGTTGACCGGATCGGTCAGATCCAGCTCGGCCCAGATCCGCGGCAGCAGAGCGCCAAGGCCCATCACCAGCTCCAGCCGGCCCCGCTCCCGCCTGCCCTTGGCCTCTCCTGCAAACTGGGCCTCAGCCCACTAAGTGAGCAGCCCCTCCAGCGCCCCCTTTCCTGTGCACTGTTGGGCCAGCCAGCAGATTCGGCCCAGTGTGATTTTTTTTCCAGATCTGTGCATTTTCCTATTTATCCAGTGACTGCAGTTTTTCAGAAAAACCCTTGCACTTCATGCATTTAATACTAATTAACCGTGCATCGGATTAAAACAAACTTAATATGAAACTTGACTAGAATTTCATCTAGTTTAATAATATCCAACTTTCACCCATGTTTAAAATGTTTAAAATGCTGTTTGCATATATTTGCCCCTATGCCATGCTAAAATGATTTAATTCATAACTAAATAACCGTAGCTCCGATTTAAATAAACTTTATATGTAAATGGGGTAGAATTTCGCCTAGTTTATCATGGTGCAATCATCTTGCATGTTTGACAACTCTAAAATTGTGTTTAGGACAGATCAGGACCAAACCTAATATTTGCACATGGGGATTTTCCGGACTTGTTGTTTTGTTGTTCCGGCCTCATTTAAACATGCCTAGATTAGATAGTTTCATCATGTTTCACCTCTTGCCATGTTAATCAACATTTAATATTGTTGGATACATAAACGAGATCGAACTAAATAATTGACGTGGTGTTTCGTCAAAATGCAACTCGTTGCATATTGAGATCCACTTAATTTGTAGGATTGCTTGTGCATTTTGCCATGCCATGCCTCTTTAAACCGGACATGCATCATACTTGATTGTGCATCGTGCCATGTCTATGTGGTGGTTGTTTACTATGATTGTTTGCTTCTTTCCGGTGTTGCTTCTTCGGGTTGGTTCCAATAACGTCGCGTTTGTGAGGACCCGTTCGACTACGTCCGTTTGTCTTCTGCATGGACTCGTTCTTCTTCCTTGCGGGATCTCAGGCAAGATGATCATACCCTCGAAATCACTACTATCTTTGCTATGCTAGTTTGCTCGCTCTTTTGCTATGCCATTGCTACGATGCCTACCACTTGCTTGTCAGCCTCCCAATTGCCATGTTCAGCCCCTAACCCACCTTTGTCCTAGCAAACCGTTGATTGGTTATGTTACCGCTTTGCTCAGCCCCTCTTATAGCGTTGTTAGTTGCAGGTGAAGATTGAAGTTTGTTCCTTGTTGGAACATGGAGACCGTTCCTTGTTGGAACATTTGTTTACTTGTTGGGATATCACTATATGTCTTATTTAATTAATGCATCTATATACTTGGTAAAGGGTGGAAGGCTCGGCCTTATGCCTGGTGTTTTGTTCCACTCTTGCCGCCCTAGTTTCCGTCATATCGGTGTTATGTTCCCGGATTTTGCGTCCCTTATGCGGTTGGGCTATAATGGGAACCCCTTGACAGTTTGCCTTAAGTAAAGCTTCTCCAGCAATGCCCAACATTGGTTTTACCATTTGCCACCTAGCCTTTTCTCTCCCTTGGGTTCTGCAGACTCAAGGGTCATCTTTATTTTAGCCCCCACGGGCCAGTGCTCCTCTGAGTGTTGGTCTGAACTAGAGCCATGTGCAGCGCCACCTCGGGGAAACTTGAGGGCTGGTTTTAGTTGTACGGATTGCTCATCTGAGTGTGCCCTGAGAACGAGATATGTGCAGCTCCTATCGGGATTTGTCGGCACATTCGGGTGGTGTTGCTGGTTTAGTTTTACCCTGTCGAAATGTCTTGCTGTACTGGGATACCGAGTCTGATCGGAATGTCTCGGGTGGAGGTCTATTCCTTCGTTGACCGTGAGAGCTTGTGATGGGCTAAGCTGGGACACCCCTGCAGGGATTTGAACTTTCGAAATCCGTGCCCGCGGTTATGGGCAGATGGGAATTTGTTAACGTCCGGTTGTAGAAAACCTGAACTTGACCTTAATTAAAATGAATCAACAGCGTGTGTAACCGTGATGGTCTCTTTCCGGCGGAGTCCGGGAAGTGAACACGGTTGTTGGAGTTATGCTTGACATAGGTAGTCCAGGATCACTTCTTGATCATATTTTTTATCGACCGTGCTTTGCCTTCTCTTCTCGCTCTCATTTGCGTATGTTAGCCACCATATATGCTAGTCGCTTGCTGCAGCTCCACCTCTTACTTTTACCTTGCCCATAAGCTTAAATAGTCTTGATCGCGAGGGTGCGAGATTGCTGAGTCCCTGTGGCTCACAGATTACTTCCAAAACCAGTTTGCAGGTGCCGATGAGTCCATGCAGATGACGCAACCCAGCTCAGGAGGAGCTCGTTGAAGACCTTGTTCATTTGTGTTGTTTCGTTCTAGTTGATCAGTAGTGGAGCCTAGTTGGGGTCGATCGGGGACCTTTGTCGCATTTGGGGTTCTTCTTTTATTTTTGGTTCCGTAGTCGGACCATGAGTGCATTTGATTGATGTAATGTTTATTCATGTAATTGTGTGAAGTGGCGATTGTAAGCCAACTATGTAACTTTTCCCCTATTGTATTACATGGGTTGTGTGAAGATTACCTCACTTGCGACATTGCCTTCAATGCGATTATGCCTCTAAGTCGTGCCCCGACACGTGGGAGATATAGTCGCATCGAGGGTGTTACAAAACGATATTATGAATTTTAAGCAACTTGATCATGAACATGTTCCACAATCTTGGGAGAGGATGAAATTAATGATACGTAATTGCCCTACTCATGGTTTGAATCTGTGGATGGTTATACAAAAATTTTATGCCGGATTGAATTTTGCTTCTAGAAATCTTTAAGATTCGGCCGCGGGAGGTACTTTTATGGAAATCACTTTAGGAGAAGCTACTAAACTCCTAGATAATATTATGGTTAATTATTCTCAATGGCATACTGAAAGATCTACTAATAAAAAGGTGCATGCGATAGAAGAAATTAATGTCTTGAGTGGAAAGATGGATGAACTTATGAAATTATTTGCTAGTAAAAGTGTTTCTTATGATCCTAATGATATGCCCTTGTCTACTTTGATTGAGAATAATAATGAATCTATGGATGTGAATTTTGTTGGTAGGAACAATTTTGGTAACAACGCGTATAGAGGAAATTTTAGTCCTATGCCTTATCCTAGTAATCCCTCTAATAATTATGGTAATTCCTACAACAATTCTTATGGAAATTATAATAATATGCCCTCTGATTTTGAATCTAATATTAAAGAATTTATTACTTCGCAAAAGAATTTCAATGCTTTGATTGAAGAAAAATTGCTTAAGATTGATGAGTTGGCTAGGAACATTGATATAATTTCTCTTGATGTTGATTCTTTGAAAATTAGATCTATTCCACCTAAGCATGATATCAATGAGTCTCTCAAAGCCATGATAATTTCCATTGATGAGTGCAAAGAAAGAACCGCTAGGATGCGTGCTAAAAAAGATGCCTTTATAAGAGCGTGTTCCTCTAGTTCCTATGAAAGTAAAGATGAAGATCTAAAAGTTATTGATGTGTCCCCTATTAAATCTTTGTTTTGAAATATGAATCTTAATAATGATGGGACTGATTATGATCCACCTTTACCTAGAAGACGTTCCAAGAATTCGGAGTTTTTAGATCTTGATGCTAAAATTGATGAAAGTGGGATTGAAGAAATTAAAACCCTAGATGTTGCTAAACCCACTATTTTGGATTTCAAGGAATTTAACTATGAAAATTGCTCTTTGATTGATTGTATTTCCTTGTTGCAATCCATGCTAAATTCTCCTCATGCTTATAGTCAAAATAAAGCGTTCACTAAACATATCGTTGATACCTTGATGCAATCTTATGAAGAAAAACTTGAATTGGAAGTTTCTATCCCTAGAAAACTTTATGATGAGTGGGAACCAACTATTAAAATTAAAATTAAAGATCATGAATGCTATGCTTTGTGTGATTTGGGTGCTAGTGTTTCCACGATTCCAAAAACTTTGTGTGATTTGTTAGGTTTCCGTGATTTTGATGATTGCTCTCTAAACTTGCACCTCGCGGATTCCACTATTAAGAAACCTATGGGAAGAATTAATGATGTTCTTATTGTTGCAAATAGGAATTATGTGCCAATAGAGTTTATTGTTCTTGACATAGATTGCAATCCTTCATGTCCTGTTATTCTTGGTAGACCTTTCCTTAGAATGATTGGTGCAATTATTGATATGAAGGAAGGAAATATTAGATTCCAATTTCTGTTAAGGAAAGGCATGGAACACTTTCCTAGAAAGAAAATTAAATTACCTTATGAATATATTATGAGAGCCACTTATGGATTGCCTACCAAAGATGGCAATATCTAGATCTATCCTTGCTTGTTATGCCTAGCTAGGGGCGTTAAACGATAGCGCTTGTTGGGAGGCAACCCAATTTTATATTTATTCCTTGATTTTTGCTCCTGTTTAGTAATAAATAATTTATTTAGCCTCTGTTTAGGTTGTGTTTTTTGTGTTTAATTAGTGCTTGTGCCAAGTAGAACCGTTGGGAAGACTTGGGGAAAGTCTTGTTAATCTTGCTGTAAAAAACAGAAACTTTAGCGCTCACGAGAACTGCTGCCATTTTTATTTGGAAAGTGCTATTTAGTTAATTATTTTTTGCATATGATTAATAGATAAATTCCTCATGTCCATCAATTTATTTTAAAAAATTTGGGGTTCCATATCTTGCGCTAGCTACATATTATTACAGACTGTTCTGTTTTTGACAGATTCTGTTTTCCGTGTGTTGTTTGCTTATTTTGATGAATCTATGGCTCGTAAAATAGTTTATAAACCATAGAGAAGTTGGAATACAGTAGGTTTAACACCAATATAAATAAAGAATGAGTTCACTACAGTACCTTGAAGTGGTCTTTTGTTTTCTTTCGCTAACGGAGCTCACGAGATTTTCTACTTTAAGTTTTGTGTTGTGAAGTTTTCAAGTTTTGGGTATAGATTTGATGGATTATGGAACAAGGAGTGGCAAGAGCCTAAGCTTGGGGATGCACATTGCACCCCCAATATAATCTAAGGACACCTAAAAGACAAAGCTTGGGGATGCCCCGGAAGGCATCCCCTCTTTTCGTCTACTTCTATCGGTAACTTTACTTGGAGCTATATTTTTATTCACCACATGATATGTGTTTTTCTTGGAGCGTCTTGTATTATTTGAGTCTTTATTTGTTAGTTTACCACAAAAATCCTTGCTGTAAACACCTTTTGAGAGAGCCATACATGACTTGGAATTTGTTAGAATACTATATGTGCTTCGCTTATATCTTTTGAGTTATATAGTTTTGCTCTAGTACTTCACTTATATCTTTTAGAGCACAGTGGTGGATTTGTTTTATGGAAACTATTGATCTCTAATGCTTCACTTAGATTATTTTGAGAGTATTAAATAGCATGGTAATTTGCTTAAATAATCCTAATATGCTAGGTATTCAAGATTAGTAAAAAAATCCTAGGAGTGTTTTGAATACTAAGAGACGTTTGATGCTTGATGATTGTTTTGAGATATGGAGGTAATAATATCAAAGTCGTGCTAGTTGAGTAGTTGTGAATTTGAGAAGTGCTTGCGTTGAAGTTTGCAAGTCCCGTAGCATGCACGTATGGTAAACGTTGTGTAACAAATTTGAAACATGAGGTGTTTTTTGATTGTCTTCCTTATGAGTGGTGGTCGGGGACGAGCGATGGTCTTTTCCTACCAATCTATCCCCCTAGGAGCATGCGCGTAGTGCCGAGGTTTTTGATGACTTGTAGATTTTTGCAATAAGTATGTGAGTTCTTTATGACTAATGTTGAGTCCATGGATTATACGCACTCTCACCCTTCCATCATTGCTAGCCTCATCGGTACCGTGCATTGCCCTTTCTCACATTGAGAGTTGGTGCAAACTTCGCTGGTGCATCCAAACCCCGTGATATGATACTCTCTTTCACACATAAACCTCATTATATCTTCCTCAAAATAGCCACCATACCTACCTATTATGGCATTTCCATAGCCATTCCGAGATATATTGCCATGCAACTTTCCACCATTCCGTTTATCATGACACATTCATCATTGTCATATTGCTTAGCATGATCATGTAGTTGACATAGTATTTGTGGCAAAGCCACCGTTCATAATTCTTTCATACATGTTACTCTTGGTTCATTGCATATCCCGGTACACTGCCGGAGGCATTCATATAGAGTCATCTTTTGTTTTAGAATCGATTTGCAATCATTGAGTTGTAAATAAATAGAAGTGTGATGATCATAATTTTCTAGAGCATTGTCCCATGCCAAAAAATGAGAGAAAAAGAGAGAAGGGACAATGTTACTATCCTTTGACACACTTGTGCTTCAAAGTAGCACCATAACCTTCATGATAGAGAGTCTCCTGTTTTGTCACTTTCATATACTAGTGGGAAATTTTCATTATAGAACTTGGCTTGTATATTCCAACAATGGGCCTCCTCAAGTGCCCGAGGTCTTCGTGAGCAAGCAAGTTGGATGCACACCCACTTAGTTTCTTTTGTTCAGCTTTCATACATTTATAGCTCTAGTGCATCCGTTGCATGGCAATCCCTACTCCTTGCATTAACATCAATCGGTGGGCTTCTCCATAGCCCGTTGATTAGCCTCGTTGATGTGAGACTTTCTCCCTTTTTGTCTTCTCCACATAACCCCCATCATCATATTCTATTCCACCCATAGTGCTATGTCCATGGCTCGCGCTCATATATTGCGTGAAACTTTATAGGTTTGAGATTGCTAAGGTATGAAACAATTGCTTGGCTTGTCATCGGGGTTGTGCATGATGAGAGCATTCTTGTGTGACGAAAATGGAGCATGGCAAAACTATATGATTTTGTAGGGACGAGCTTTCTTTCACCATGTTATTTTGAGAAGACTTAATTGCTTAGTTAGTATGCTTGAAGTATTATTATTTTTATGTCAATATGAACTTTTATCTTGAATCTTTCGGATCTGAATATTCATACCACAATTAAGAAGAATTACATTAAAATTATGCCAAGTAGCACTCCGCATCAAAAATTCTGTTTTTATCATTTACCTACTCGAGGACGAGCAGGAATTAAGCTTGGGGATGCTTGATACGTCTCCAACGTATCTATAATTTTTGATTGCTCCATGCTATATTATCTACTGTTTTGGACATTATTGGGCTTTATTATCCACTTTTATATTATTTTTGGGACTAACCTATTAACCGAAGGCCCAGCCTAGAATTGATGTTTTTTGCCTGTTTTAGGGTTTTGAAGAAAAGGAATATCAAACGGAGTCCAAACGGAATGAAACCTTCGGGAACGTGATTTTCTCAACGAACAAGACCCAGGAGACTTGGACCTTACGTCAAGACACAAAAGAGGAGGCCACGAGGTAGGGGCGCGCCTACCCCCCCCCCCCAGGCGCGCCCTCCACCCTCGTGGGGCCCCTGTTGCTCCACCGACGTACTCCTTCCTCCTATATATACCTACGTACCCCCAAACAACCAGAAACGGAGCCAAAACCCTAATTCCACCACCATAACTTTCTGTATCCACAAGATCCCATCTTGGGGCCTGTTCTGGAGCTCCGCCGGAGGGGGCATCGATCACGGAGGGCTTCTACATCATCACCATAGCCCCTCTGATGAAGTGTGAGTAGTTCACCTCAGACCTACGGGTCCATAGTTATTAGCTAGATGGCTTCTTCTCTCTTTTTGGATCTCAATACAATGTTCTCCCCATCTCTTGTGGAGATCTATTCGATGTAATCTTCTTTTTGCGGTGTGTTTGTTGAGACCGATGAATTGTGGGTTTATGATCAAGTCTATCTATGAACAATATTTGAATCTTCTCTGAATTCTTTTATGTATGATTGGTTATCTTTTCAGGTCTCTTCGAATTATCAGTTTGGTTTGGCCTACTAGATTGATCTTTCTTGCAATGGGAGAAGTGCTTAGCTTTGGGTTCAATCTTGCGGTGTCCTTTCCCAGTGATAGTAGGGGCAGCAAGGCACGTATTGTATTGTTGCCATCGAGGATAACAAGATGGGGTTTTCATCATATTGCATGATTTTATCCCTCTACATCATGTCATCTTGCTTAAGGCGTTACTCTGTTTTCATTAACTTAATACTCTAGATGCATGCTGGATAGCGGTCGATGAGTGGAGTAATAGTAGTAGATGAAGGCAGGAGTCGGTCTACTTGTCTCGGACGTGATGCCTATATACATGATCATGCCTAGATATTCTCATAACTATGCTCCATTTTGTCAATTGCTCAACAGTAATTCGTTCACCCACCGTAGAATACTTATGCTCTTGAGAGAAGCCACTAGTGAAACCTATGGCCCCCGAGTCTATCCTCATCATATTAATCTTCCAAAACTTAGTTATTTCATTTGCTTTTTTACTTTGCTTTTATTTTACTTTGCATCTTTAACATAAAAATACCAAAAATATTATCTTATCATATCTATCAGATCTCACTCTCGTAAGTGGTCGTGTAGGGATTGACAACCCCTTATCGTTTTGGTTGCGAGGATTTATTTGTTTTGCGTAGCCTCCTACTGGATTGATACCTTGGTTCTCAAAAGCTGAGGGAAATACTTACACTACTTTGTTGCATCATCCCTTCCTCTTCGGGGAAAACCAACACAGTGCTCAAGAGGTAGCAGTTCACATCGCCATGTGACCAACCCCCAAAAGGTTTACTAGAGTCAATAATTTAGTTCACATTGCCATGTGATTAACACCCAAAGAGTACTAAGGTGTTATCATGTTTTGCTCGCGAGAGAGGTTTAGTCAACGGGTCTGCCACATTCAGATCCGTATGTATTTTGCAAATTTCTATGTCTACAATGCTCTACACGGAGCTACTCTAGCTAATTGCTCCCACTTTCAGTATGTATCCAGATTGAGACTCAGAGTCATCTGAATTAGTTTCAAATCTTGCATCGATGTAACCCTTTACGACAAACTCTTTGTCACCTCCAAAACCGAGAAACATTTCCTTAGTCCTCTTTAGGTACCTAAGGATAATTTTGACCGTAGTCCAGTGATCTACTCCTGGATCACTATTGTGCCCCCTTTGACAAACTCATGGCAAGGTACACAATAGGTCTAGTATACAACATGTCATACTTTATAGAACCTATGGTTGAGGCATAGTGAATGACTTTCATTCTCTCTCTATCTTCTCTCATGGTCGGGTTTTGAGTCTTACTCAACTTCACACCTTGCAACACAGACAAGAACCCTTTCTTTGACTGATCTATTTTGAACTTCTTCAAAATTTTGCCAAGGTATATACTTTGTGAAAGTCCTATTAAGCGTCTCGATCTATCCCTGTAGATCTTGATGCCCGATATGTAAGTAGCTTCACTAAGGTCTTTCATTGAAAAATTCTTATTCAAGTATCCTTTTATGCTATCCAGAAATTCTATATCATTTCGAATCAACAATATATCATCCACATATACTATCAGAAATGCTACAAAGCTCCCACTCACTTTCTTGTAAATACAGGCTTCACCGTAAGTCTGTGTAAAACCATATGTGTGACGCCCCGGTTTAATCATACACTAATCATACACGCAAACGTGTACGATCAAGATCAGGGACTCACGGGAAGATATCACAACACAACTCTACAAATAAAATAAGTCATGCAAGCATCATATTACAAGCCAGGGGCCTCGAGGGCTCGAATACAAGAGCTCGATCATACACGAGTCAGCGGAAGCAACAATATCTGAGTACAGACATAAGTTAAACAAGTTGCCATAAGATGGCTAGCACAAACTGGGATACAGATCGAAAGAGGCGCAGGCCTCCTGCCTGGGATCCTCCTAACTACTCCTGGTCGTCGTCAGCGGGCAACACGTAGTAGTAGGCACCTCTGGTGTAGTAGGAGTCGTCGTCGACGGTGGCGTCTGGCTCCTGAGCTCCAACATCTGGTTGCGATAACCAGGTAGAAGGGATAGGGGGAAAGGAGGGAGAAAGCAACCGTGAGTACTCATCCAAAGTACTCGCAAGCAAGGAACTATACTACAAATGTATGCATTGGTATCAAATGGAATAAGGGTATCATATGTGGACTGAACTGCAGAAAGCCAGAATAAGAGGGGGATAGCTAGTCCTTTCGAAGACTACGCTTCTGGCAGCCTCCGTCTTGCAGCATATAGAAGAGAGTAGACTGAAGTCCTCCAAGTAGCATCGCATAGCATAATCCTAACCGATGATCCTCCCCTCGTCGCCCTGTGAGAGAGCGATCACCGGTTGTATCTGGCACTTGGAACGGTGTGTTTTATTAAGTATCCGGTTCTAGTTGTCATAAGGTCAAGATAGAACTCCGGGTCGTCCTTTTACCGAGGGACACGGCTATTCGAATAGATAAACTTCCCTGCAGGGGTGCACCACATACCCCAACACGCTCGATCCCATTTGGCCGGACACACTTTCCTGGGTCATGCCCGGCCTCGGAAGATCAACACGTCGCAGCCCTACCTAGGCACAACAGAGAGGTCAGCACGCCGGTCTAAATCCTATGGCGCAGGGGTCTGGGCCCATCGCCCTTTGCACACCTGCACGTTGCGAACGCGGCCGGAAGCAGAACTAGCCCCCTTAATACAAGAGCAGGCTTACGTTCCAATCCGGCGCGCGCCACTTAGTCGCTGACGTCACGAAGGCTTCGGCTGATACCACGACGCCGGGATACCCATAACTACTCCCGCGTAGATGGTTAGTGCGTATAGACCAAATGGCCAGACTCAGATCAAATACCCAGATCTCGTTAAGCGTGTTAAGTATTCGTGAACGCCGACCAGGGCCAGGCCCACCTCTCTCCTAGGTGGTCTGAACCTGCCCTGTCGCTCCGCCTCAAAGATCCACTCGCGGGTGCTCTTACGAGCCTGCCCGTCTTTAGTCACCACATGTATCATGTATAAAGTATATAGTACATATCCGTGATCACCTCCCGAGTGATCACGGCCCGATAGTATAGCATGGCAGACGGACAAGAATGTAGGGCCACTGATGATAAACTAGCATCCTATACTAAGCATTGGGTTTGCAGGTAAAGGTAACAATAGTAGTAGCAAGGACAGGCTATGCATCAGTATAGGATTAACGGGAAGCAGTAACATGCTACACTACTCTAATGCAAGCAGTATAGAGAAGAGTAGGCGATATCTGGTGATCAAAGGGGGGGCTTGCCTGGTTGCTCTGGCAAGAGAGAGGGGGCGTCAACTCCGTAGTCGTACTGGGTAGCAGCGGCGTCGGTCTCGGTGTCTATCGAGAGAAGAGGGGGGAGAAACAATAAATATTTAAACAAGCATATGCATAGTGATGCATGACATGACAAGTAACGGCGTTAGAGGTGCCCTAACGCGGTAGTAGGTGATACCGGTGAAGGGGGATGACATCCGGGAAAATATCCCCGGTGTTTTGCGTTTTCGGGTAGAGGACCGGAGGGGGAAAGTTGCGAGTTTGCTATGCTAGGGATGCGTGACGGACGAACGAGCTGCGTATCCAGGTTCGTCTCGTCGTTATGAGCAACTTTCATGTACAAAGTTTTTCCATCCGAGCTACGATTTATTTTATATTAATTTTAAAAGATTTAAATCATTTTTAGGATTTATTTAATTAATTTAATCAACATTATCCAGAATAGTGCATGCTGACATCAGCATGACGTCAGCGTGATGTCATCAGTCAACCAGTTAGTTGACTTACTCAAACTGACAGGCAGGTCCCACATGTCATTCACTGTTTACTCTAATTAGGATTTAACTAATCTAATCACAGTTTAATTAAATTAACTAATTAATTAGATTAATTTAAACAAGATTAATTAACTTACATATTAATTAATTAATTAATAATTTTATGAATTACATTTTCTTTTTTTTCTTTTTTTTTAATTTTCGTTTTAGGGGCGTGGGGCCCCTACATCAGTGGCCCAAGGGCATCTACGACCGGAGGGGAGGCGCGGCCAGGGGTGGTGCAGGGCGGCTGGGGGCAGCAGCGGCGAGCGAGGCGATCGGCAGCTTGGGCGGAGCAGATCCGCAGCAAGTGGCGGGCGGTGGCGGCCATGGGCGCGTGTAGCGGGCACCCGCGGCATGCTGCACGGGGCGGTGCGGGGCCGACGAGCTAGGCGAGCAGCTGCGGCGCGCCGGGCACTGTGCGCAGGTGCGGGACGACGAGGTTCGGCTGGCGAGCAGGGCACCAAGTGCGGTGTCATGCGCGCGCGGGCGCACGAGCTCGTGCGTAGCACGCGGCCACGGGCGCGGACGCGACGAGCGCAAGGCCCGGGCGCAGCCTCGGTGACACAGGACGGCAGGGGAAAAGGGGGAAACGACGAGGGGCTCACAACGGAGCGTAGGGAGGCGGCAGTGGGCTCGGGGAGGGTTCGAGGTCGCGACCGGCGAGGAGGAGACGAGGACGACATGCGGCGGCGGTGGGCGTCGAGGTGCCGGCGAGGTGCGACGGGGTCGGGGTCGGTGACGAGGCGAGTCCGCGGCGTTAGGCGGGCGCCGCGCGAGGGAGAGCGGGGGCGCAGAGGAGGCCCTGGGGGCGGCACCGGCGCCGGCTGTGGTGGCCGTAGCGGAGGCCGCTGCCCCTGATCTGGATCGGGGGAGGGGGGGCGCATCGTGCGGGGGGGAATGGGGAGCGAGAGGGGGAGTGGGGTTCGCCCCGATCCAATCTGGATCGAGAGGGGGCGAGGGAGTGGGGGGGAGTGGTGCGGTTAGGGGGTTAGGGTTTCGGCACCAGGGGATAAGGGCGTGGGGCGTGGCTGGGCCGGCCTGGCAGGGACTTGGCCCAGTTGGGCCGGGGGCTGCTGGGCGGAGCCCCGGGGGTTCTTTCCTTTTTCTCTTTTGTTTAAGTTTTTGTTTTTATTTATTTTTTTGTTTATTAGTTTTCTAATTTTATTTTGGTATTATTTTTGCTTTGTAAATCACAAAACAAATTCCTAAATTAGTGTCTCAACATCTCCCACTGCCACAAAAAGTTTTACCCAAAAATAAAATAGGTTAGTATTTTATAAAATACAAAAGACATTTAGTTAATTGTTTCAACTACTGAATTAGTCATTTCAGAGTATTTAATCATTTTATAAAAGTGTGGTTTCTTTGCTATAATCACCTATGCAATATTTGGTTCACTCCGAACATTTTAGTTTTAATATTTGAAAACTTTTGTCGTTTGCCTGATCTTGAATTTGAATTTGAATTGGTTTCGAACTAACTCAAGATTAGCAACTATAATTGAGGTGACGTGGCATCATTAGCAGAGGAGCACTATAGCTTAATTATCCGGCCGTCACAATTCTCCTCCACTACAAGAAATCTCGTCCCGAGATTTAAGAGGGGAGTAAAGGGGGAAGGTTCGGGTTACGAAATTCTAGGGAGTGTTCTTGGTATTGGTTGTTCTTCTCGAAGAGGTTGATCCATTACATTGATGTCCTCATTCTGCTATTTCAGGTCATCATGATGAAGTTGTCTTCCTTTCTTCGGGAACTCCATCGTACTTACCAATAGGTAAGGGGCAGCTTTACAACAATTGAATGTTATAAGGGAAATTCATTTAGGGGGTATCCCAAGAATGATCATAAGAGTATCTCTCGAGTTGAACAATTAAAACACATCGAGAGCAAAGTAAGAAGGTACCATAAGAAGTTTGAAACGGATAGACAATCTTCGTTGCCTGAAACAAGGCAACGGTATAGGTATTGTGTTTAATACCAGAATCGATGATTCCCCGAAAGGTGGCTCGTGAATTACAAACGAGGCCAAGTGCGAGGAATTAAATTTGGAAACCGGGGGTGTATAGGAGGGTCAGGTTTCGATCCTATGTAACTGTGGGTTATGGGCCCACCATGTGGTTAAAAGTAGGTAAAGCGTTGATATCTTGCACGGTCGTGATAGCAAGACATGTCAGAGGGTAGCCTATCATTTATGTTGGCAACAATGTCGGTACCAAGGGCGAGGGACGAAGAGAACCATTTTCCTGCTCGTTGAAACGAGGCGGACCAATAGGCAAAGTTCTCGTTCATCGGTGGTTACCGGAATGTTAACAACAATAGTAACAGGGTCTTACTGACAGAGTTGTACGCCGAGGTGCTTATAAAAGCAGTGACGTATTACTGCTTAGATCATATAAACCTCAAGAAGGTTAAACAGAACAATGGAAAGGAAAATATGATTATCAGATTTAACAGAAGAATGGAAAGGAAAATGTGTTTAAACACATATTTCAGGGGTATATCCTTCCCAAGGACAAACAGAGCATGATATCCGTGGCAGGATATCATGTAGAAAACCCTTTAAGTAAGGGGAGAGAAATTTCATGACAGTACCCATACAACGGTGTTTGGATAATGGTTAAAGAAAACTTAGCATTGCGCTATCAATGCTCTTATTGAAAATCGGAGTACCACAAACATGCTTCAAGAAGCATTGACAAGGTATTCAAGCAAAGGTCAGATTTTGGAAACACAAAGGATCCATCAGGAATAGCTTGTGAAATAAGTCTTACAATTTCCTCACGGAAGAATGGCTAAACTTGCTAAAAAGGATACTACAACAATAGGTCCTCCGGCCAGGTGTGCTAGGCCTGACATAACCTTACCGGGTCATATATAAAGACCAACATTATAACTCTTGGAAATAAGTTCCAACCATCATATCTGACCGAGATTCAGATCTGATTGGTGTCACGATACCTCAGACTTAGGATGCCTAAGAAGAAAAGGTGCAGCACAATTGACGAGATGACATTATAAGATTCTCGGGAAATGAATTATGGAAGCGAGTTCCGAAACAAGAGTTCATCAGTAAACCAAGGAGAAGATGAGAAGGTGGCTGATAGGCTCAGCAACAAATCATCGCGATTTCCAAAGGATTGATTTCCACAATTATGTGAACAAGGAAATATCATTTGTCGGATCAAATGTCATAATGATGTATGCTTGAGGGAAACATACACAACTGAACAATGATAGAAGGGTGCAACCAGGAATCTGGACTAGGTAGCCCGATCAATGTTTGAATGATGATTCAATAATCAATAGACTTAGAATGAAACTGTAGACCAATAACTTCAAGCAATAGGGTTGCTAGAAGTTTAGAATTTACACATCACAGACCATTTATCGGTATTCCGGTTAGAAACAACATGGAGACCAAGAAATGAACGCAAAAGGCGAGAGATATTACTATATCAAGAATTCTCAAGAGGTGGTAAAATTACCACGACATTCTTGACATAAAAGGTGGTAACATTCCAAGGTAAAGAAGAACAAATGCTGGATAGCAAGGATCTCAAGGTATAACACAAAACACGAATAAGTTTGTGTTGAACGGAAGGCAATAAAGTGGTCGGTGATAATACAAACCATTGAGGGGCAAGGATGGTATTTCTCATCAAGAATTTGATATATATCTTGGAAGAGCTCAGGATGTTGATGATGACCACGACACATTTGTCGAGAAATTTCATGAAGATGTAATCGGTTGGCGATGACATCAAGTCAAATGATGATGCAGCGAGAGTCAAATAATACCTGAAGAAGAACTCATAAGAAGTTATGCAGTTCCGTGATAATCTCGAGATACCAAAGGGGGGTAATACTCGATGACAGGTCAAAGTAGAGGTTGGCCTGGGGTATTGTTCTACAAAAGACAAGCGCTTAAACTTGCACGCGAAATAGTATTTAAAGGAGAACATGGTCGGAACCACGATTGCAAAAGGTCAGATCCCAGATATAAGATGAACTTATACCAAAGGAATAATTTAATTTAAGAGAAGCTTTAACGATAAGATCTACATCGTGTCCATGGGCATGAACGCAAGGTTCAAGGTCGACTCCCACTTCTTCAATGCATAACCTTTCATTCACTTCTCACTTTTGAAGAAGTTGTAGTGTTCAAAATTTTATCTGGCAAAATACCAGAGGTGTATGACTCGTGAAAGCTTTCGAGTTCACACAGTTTAGAGAAGGCATATGTTCAACCCATTGGGGCTTCTTAGAAACATATACCCCAGGTTTCAAGAATAAATAACACCAGCTCGATAGTAGAGCATGTTTGAGATAGCAGAGGATACAATTTACCAAAGGTATTATGTATCCGAGGAAAGGCTCACAGACTTATTGAATATGAAGGACGCTGTCGGATAAAATCCAGCAAATGATCTGGTGGTCCTCAAGGGATCTGGTGTGAGCATTGGTACTCAACCAGAGGGAGAAACAATGCAAGGAGATCAGACTTTAGAAACAACTGACTAATTCAAGGCTCAAATGCAAAGAATTATCAATTCCAAGACAAGGGAGCAGAAGCAATGCTCTGATCAGGGATGGATAAGTTGAATAGCCTTAAGGGTACAATCGACAGCAATTTGATTGGTCGAGATCCAGCTCATGTTTTAAAATAACGTCTGAGTCGGAAAGATAATTTAAAAGGATCAACTGATGATTGCGTGCGCACTCATGTTGAATCAATAGGATCAAAAAGACAATGCCTAAGGATACTAACGAATATTGCCAGACATATGGAAAGCATCCATAATGCAAGCAGGCAAGTATTGCAGAGCAATAAGCTACTAGGGATTTTTGGAGGATCGAATAGTATTTCGAAGATCATTGTGAAACACATGAACAACTGGGGATGAGTGGATACTCGACAAGTGCGAGGATTTAAGTGAAGGGGTATTCATGTGGCAAGGAACAGCTAGGCAGTAGGCACAAAGTATTCTCGGAAAAATAGAGAGAATTTCCGAGGTATCTTGTAATAACAAGATTAACTGGGAATGAACTTATGGACGGCAAGTGTATGTATCTTTCCATATGGACTTATCGGTGGTATGGAATTGCAACGGTGAAGGACACAAAGGTCTCGGGGAAACATCGGAGAGTATTGTCAGAATCTTCTGTTGCAGCAGGCGATCATCTGGCCTGAAGGGGCTCTCCGGGAGGAAGTATTTTCGAGAACCTAAAGTTAGATTTTAGCAAAATCACTTAACCCGAATAGAAGAGAGTTCAGAGTCCCAGAGTAAAGGTCGAGGAATAAAAAGATCCTACTACCACCCAAATGGCGACGTGTGCCCGTAAGACACACAGCCGTGTTAGTAAAAGTTTTAGTAATGTCTAGACTCAACTTCGGCCAAGGAGTGTGGAAGGGGGATTCCTACAGGCAGTCGGCTCTGATACCAACTTGTGACGCCCCCGGTTTAATCGTACACTAATCATACATGCAAACGTGTACGATCAAGATCAGGGACTCACGGGAAGATATCACAACACAACTCTACAAATAAAATAAGTCATGCAAGCATCATATTACAAGCCAGGGGCCTCGAGGGCTCGAATACAAGAGCTTGATCATAGACGAGTCAGCGGAAGCAACAATATCTGAGTACAGACATAAGTTAAACAAGTTGCCATAAGATGGCTAGCACAAACTGGGATACAGATCGAAAGAGGCGCAGGCCTCCTGCCTGGGATCCTCCTAACTACTCCTGGTCGTCGTCAGCGGGAAACACGTAGTAGTAGGCACCTCCGGTGTAGTAGGAGTCGTCGTCGACGGTGGCGTCTGGCTCGTGAGCTCCGACATCTGGTTGCGATAACCAGGTAGAAGGGATAGGGGAAAGGAGGGAGAAAGCAACCGTGAGTACTCATCCAAAGTACTCGCAAGCAAGGAACTATACTACAAATGTATGCATTGGTATCAAATGGAATAAGGGTATCATATGTGGACTGAACTGCAGAAAGCCGGAATAAGAGGGGGATAGCTAGTCCTTTCGAAGACTACGCTTCTGGCAGCCTCCGTCTTGCAGCATATAGAAGAGAGTAGACTGAAGTCCTCCAAGTAGCATCGCATAGCATAATCCTAACCGATGATCCTCCCCTCGTCGCCCTGTGAGAGAGCGATCACCGGTTGTATCTGGCACTTGGAAGGGTGTGTTTTATTAAGTATCCGGTTCTAGTTGTCATAAGGTCAAGATACAACTCCGGGTCGTCCTTTTACCGAGGGACACGGCTATTCGAATAGATAAACTTCCCTGCAGGGGTGCACCACATACCCCAACACGCTCGATCCCATTTGGCCGGACACACTTTCCTGAGTCATGCCCGGCCTCGGAAGATCAACACGTCGCAGCCCTACCTAGGCACAATAGAGAGGTCAGCACGCTGGTCTAAATCCTATGGCGCAGGGGTCTGGGCCCATCGCCCTTTGCACACCTGCACGTTGCGAACGCGGCCGGAAGCAGAACTAGCCCCCTTAATACAAGAGCAGGCTTACATTCCAATCCGGCACGCGCCACTCAGTCGCTGACATCACGAAGGCTTCGGCTGATACCACGATGCCGGGATACCCATAACTACTCCCGCGTAGATGGTTAGTGCGTATAGACCAAATGGCCAGACTCAGATCAAATACCCAGATCTCGTTAAGCGTGTTAAGTATCCGTGAACACCGACCAGGGCCAGGCCCACCTCTCTCCTAGGTGGTCTGAACCTGCCCTGTCGCTCTGCCTCGAAGATCCACTCGCGGGTGCTCTTACGAGCCTGCCCGTCTTTAGTCACCACATGTATCATGTATAAAGTATATAGTACATACCCGTGATCACCTCCCGAGTGATCACGTCCCGATAGTATAGCATGGCAGACGGACAAGAATGTAGGGCCACTGATGATAAACTAGCATCCTATACTAAGCATTGGGTTTGCAGGTAAAGGTAACAACAGTAGTAGCAAGGACAGGCTATGCATCAGTATAGGATTAACGGGAAGCAGTAACATGCTACACTACTCTAATGCAAGCAGTATAGAGAAGAGTAGGCGATATCTGGTGATCAAAGGGGGGGCTTGCCTGGTTGCTCTGGCAAGAGAGAGGGGGCGTCAACTCCGTAGTCGTACTGGGTAGCAGCGGCGTCGGTCTCGGTGTCTATCGAGAGAAGAGGGGGGAGAAACAATAAATATTTAAACAAGCATATGCATAGTGATGCATGACATGACAAGTAACGGCGTTAGAGGTGCCCTAACGCGGTAGTAGGTGATACCGGTGAAGGGGGATGACATCCGGGAAAATATCCCCGGTGTTTTGCGTTTTCGGGCAGAGGACCGGAGGGGGAAAGTTGCGAGTTTGCTATGCTAGGGATGCGTGACGGACGAACGGGCTGCGTATCCGGGTTCGTCTCGTCATTCTGAGCAACTTTCATGTACAAAGTTTTTCCATCCGAGCTACGATTTATTTTATATTAATTTTAAAAGATTTAAATCATTTTTAGGATTTATTTAATTAATTTAATCAACATTATCCAGAATAGTGCATGCTGACATCAGCATGACGTCAGCGTGATGTCATCAGTCAACCAGTTAGTTGACTTAGTCAAACTGACAGGCAGGTCCCACATGTCATTCACTGTTTACTCTAAATAGGATTTAACTAATCTAATCACAGTTTAATTAAATTAACTAATTAATTAGATTAATTTAAACAAGATTAATTAACTTAATTAACTTACATATTAATTAATTAATTAATAATTTTATGAATTACATTTTCTTTTTTTCTTTTTTTTTAATTTTCGTTTTAGGGGCGTGGGGCCCCTACATCAGTGGCCCAAGGGCATCTGGCCCCACCCGGCAGTGGCCCAGGAGGCCGACCGGGGCGGGCGCGTGGTAACGGACATGGGCGCCTGACGGGTGCCGTGTTGCCCGAACGGGCGTGCCGGCGATGCGCGGCTGCGACCGGAGGGGAGGCGCGGCCAGGGGTGGTGCAGGGCGGCTGGGGGCAGCAGCGGCGAGCGAGGCGATCGGCAGCTTGGGCGGAGCAGATCCGCAGCAAGTGGCGGGCGGTGGCGGCCATGGGCGCGTGTAGCGGGCACCCGCGGCATGCTGCACGGGGCGGTGCGGGGCCGACGAGCTAGGCGAGCAGCTGCGGCGCGCCGGGCACTGTGCGCAGGTGCGGGACGACGAGGTTCGGCTGGCGAGCAGGGCACCAAGCGCGGTGTCATGCGTGCGCGGGCGCACGAGCTCGTGCGTAGCACGCGGCCACGAGCGCGGACGCGACGAGCGCAAGGCCCGGGCGCAGCCTCGGTGGCACAGGACGGCAGGGGAAAAGGGGGAAACGACGAGGGGCTCACAACGGAGCGTAGGGAGGCGGCAGTGGGCTCGGGGAGGGTTCGAGGTCGCGACCGGCGAGGAGGAGACGAGGACGACATGCGGCGGCGGTGGGCGTCGAGGTGCCGGCGAGGTGCGACGGGGTCGGGGTCGGTGACGAGGCGAGTCCGCGGCGTTAGGCGGGCGCCGCGCGAGGGAGAGCGGGGGCGCAGAGGAGGCCCTGGGGGCGGCACCGACGCCGGTGGTGGTGGCCGTAGCGGAGGCCGCTGCCCCTGATCTGGATCGGGGGAGGGGGGCGCATCGTGCGGGGGGGAATGGGGAGCGAGAGGGGGAGTGGGGTTCGCCCCGATCCAATCTGGATCAGGAGGGGGCGAGGGAGTGGGGGGGGAGTGGTGCGGTTAGGGGGTTAGGGTTTCGGCACCAGGGGATAAGGGCGTGGGGCGCGGCTGGGCCGGCCTGGCAGGGACTTGGCCCAGTTGGGCCGGGGGCTGCTGGGCCGGAGCCCCGGGGGTTCTTTCCTTTTTCTCTTTTGTTTAAGTTTTTGTTTTTATTTATTTTTTTGTTTATTAGTTTTCTAATTTTATTTTGGTATTATTTTTGCTTTGTAAATCACAAAACAAATTCCTAAATTAGTGTCTCAACATCTCCCACTGCCACAAAAAGTTTTACCCAAAAATAAAATAGGTTAGTATTTTATAAAATACAAAAGACATTTAGTTAATTGTTTCAACTACTGAATTAGTCATTTCAGAGTATTTAATCATTTTATAAAAGTGTGGTTTCTTCGCTATAATCACCTATGCAATATTTGGTTCACTCCGAACATTTTAGTTTTAATATTTGAAAACTTTTGTCGTTTGCCTGATCTTGAATTTGAATTTGAATTGGTTTCGAACTAACTCAAGATTAGCAACTATAATTGAGGTGACGTGGCATCATTAGCAGAGGAGCACTGTAGCTTAATTATCCGGGCGTCACAATATGCTTTGATCACCACATCAAAGCGTATATTCTAACTCCGAGATGCTTACAACAGTCCATAGATGGATCGCTGGAGCTTGCACACTTTGTCAGCACCTTTAGGATCGACAAAAACTTCTGGTTGCATCACATACAAACTCTTCTTTAAGATATCCCTTAAGGAATGTAGTTTTGACGTCCAGTTGCCAGATATCATAATCATAAAATGTGGCAATTGCTAACATGATTCGGACAGACTTAAGCATCGCTACGGGTGAGAAAGTCTCATCATAGTCAACTCCTTGAACTTGTTGAAAAACTTTTGTGACAAGTAGAGCTTTGTAGATAGTGACATTATTATCAGCGTCGGTCTTCTTCTTGAAGATCCATTTATTCTCAACGGTTTGCCTATCATCGGGCAAGTCCACCAAAGTCCACACTTTGTTCTTACATGGATCGTATCTCAGATATCATGTCCTCAAGCCATCTGTCAGAATCTGGGCTCATCATAGCTTCTTCATATTTCGTAGGTTCACCATGGTCTAGTAACATGACTTCCAGGACAGGTCTACCGTACCACTCTGTGCGGATCATGCTCTGGTTGCCCTACGAGGTTCAGTAATAACTTGATCTGAAATTTCATGATCATTATCATTTGCTTCCTCTCTAGTTGGTGTAGGCATCACGGGAACAGTTTTCTCTGATGTGCTACCTTCCAATTCGAGAGAAGGTACATGTCGGTGTCAAAACCGGCGGATCTCGGGTAGGGGGTCCCGAACTATGCGTCTAGGTCGGATGGTAATAGGAGGCAGGGGACACGATGTTTTACCTAGGTTCGGGCCCTCTTGATGGAGGTGAAACCCTACATCCTGCTTGATTGATATTGATGATGTGGGTAGTACAAGAGTAGATCTACCACGAGATCAGAGAGGCTAAACCCTAGAAGCTAGCCTATGGTATGATTGTTGTTCGTCCTATGGACTAAAACTCTCCGGTTTATATAGACATCGGAGAGGGCTAGGGTTACACAGAGTTGGTTACAATGGTAGGAGATCTACATATTTGTATCGCCAAGCTTGCCTTCCACGCCAAGGAAAGTCCCTTCGGGACACGAGACGAAGTCTTCAATCTTGTATCTTCATAGTCCAGGAGTCCGGTCGAAGGTATAGTCCGGCCATCCGGACACCCCCTAATCCAGGACTCCCTCAGTAGCCCCTGAACCAGGCTTCAATGACGACGAGTCCGGCGCGCAGATTGTCTTCGGCATTGCAAGGCGGGTTCCTCCTCCAAGTACTTCATAGAAGATTTTGAACACAAAGGTAGTGTCCAGCTCTGCAAAATAAGTTTCCACATATTGCCATAGAGAGAATGATATTTACACAAATCTAATCTGCTGACGTATTCTGTAGCGTGACATCACACCACGGCCAAGTCTTTATTCGAATCGTTTTATTGTCCCACCTTAGTGCGTTTAGCGAGGCGGTTTCCTTGGCACGTCTTGTTAAAGCAGAGATCGTGTCCCCTTATTCCGGGATTCTCATCAACACGGGCGTGGGTAACCCAACCGTACCCGTTGGTACATTTTCTCGATCAAAGGCGAGTCTCAAACGGTCACGTGGAAGGCCCTTGGTTTTCAACCTCTTATAAAGAGACCAAGGCCTTACTCCTTTCCTCCAATCTCAAACGAGTTCGCCCTTCGCCTCGAGTTCCAACACCCAAGGCTCTAGATTTTAGGCGCTTCGGACCTTCGACAATGTCCGGTTCCGACCTTCGAGGCCGATGGATGCCTTCCTCCGTCACGGAGGAGGACGTGCTAAAGTTGAGAGAGGTCAGGTTCTTGACCGGCGAAATCTCGCATAGGCTGCCTGCTCAAGGGCAGGTCATTCCCACTCCTAAGCCCGGTGAGAGTGTGGTATTCATGTCTCACTTCCTTCGGGGGCTAGGCTTCCCGACGGATCCCTTCATGAGGGGGCTCACGTATTATTATGGGCTGGAATTTCACGACTTAGCCCCGGAGTCCATCCTCCATATTTCCTCATTCATCATCGTGTGTGAAGCCTTCCTCCGTATCACTCCTCACTTCAGACTATGGCTCAAGACCTTCAAAGTAAAGCCGAGGATGATCGAGGGACGGCATGCGGAGTGCGGAGGTGCTTTTATAAGCAAGAATGCTAGTACTCCATGGCCCGAGGTCTCTTTTCAAGAGGAGTCCAGCTTATGGCAGCGAGAGTGGTTTTATATTACCGCTCCCAGGGCCCCTAAGTGGGTGGCGCCACCTGCCTTTTGCTCGGGTCCCCCACCACGACTGACGTCATGGGTCAATACGGGGCTGGACTGGGGGCCGGCAAAGGACGTGCCCCTGTTGCAGGGCCACATCCGAGATCTCCTAGAAAGAGACATCAGTCTGGTCATGGTGACGCAGGTTATGTTAATTCGCCGAGTTCTGCCCTGCAAATGTCGCCCCCTCCGCCTGTGGGAGTTCAACCCGGAGGGACCACGAGTTCTCCAACATTTTCTTGGCATGACGCCCGTGGAGATGTACAAATTGTTCTTCGGACCACAAGTAGTGTGTCCGGATTCTCCGGAGGACGCAGGTCTGAGCTGCAATCGTCCGGATACTCAAGTAAGTAGCCTTGTGCCCGGACTCGCTATCCGTATATTTATCATAAAATTGCCCCTTAATAGTTGTCCTTTAAACAGGAGTGGATAGCGAAAGCAAAGCTAATCAGGTGTCCAGCCCCCCTCCCCGAGACCACGCCGGGTCCCATGCTAGTCAGGATGTTGGAGGTTGTGCCTTCAAAGGGAAGCGAGGGAGGGGACAAGGGAGCTACAACCTCCTCAAAGGAGGTTGTCCGGAAGGGAGGAATCGAAAATTCCTCTCCTTAGGTGAATAAGAGGACCGCCTCTGAAGACCCGGAGACCATGGCCTTAAAGCGGGGGAAGAAATCTTCGCCAGAGGGTCCTGTGCTGGGGGATACTTTAGCTGAATTATGCCCTCAAGGGGATCAGCCCTCCACCGAGCCGTAAGTAGAGAGGAGCTTTCTTTTTAAGAAACGAGAGAAATCCCTGCTTTATATCTGAGAAAAGTAATCGAAAATTTACCTTGTAGCTCGGACCTTAGCCCTTCTCAGCAGAGCTCGTCTTCAGGGGATCTTCTTCCGGAGATGATGGAGAGTGGAACGCCTCCCCCTGTCGTACCGCCTTGCGAGGCGGGCGACCCTGAGGTATCGTCGCGGAGGGTTTCTCCGAATCCGGCGGGGCTGGAAGGTAGTCATATGGCCCCCCAAAGCCCTCCTCGTCCGGCCTTCGAAAAGGGCCATCGGACGATTCCGGCGCCGTCTGGTGCGCGGTCGGAGGAGCTGAAGGATCTACTAGGGCGAGCATCTATCTCAGAGGAGCATCGTGCATTGATGGGTACGGTGATTGAGAGGATTTCATCCGCGGAGAGCGGATTGCACGAGGCCGTCAGGAGTTTACTGACAGGTTTTGAGGTACGCGAAATAATGTACCCTTTTGGACAGTTGCGCATAAATAAGATGCGCCCTGTGTAGATAGTAGCCCCTGAGACTCTGTGTGTTATCAAAAGTGACGGCGCATAGAGGATCATAACCCCAGGTCTAATATGCTACCTTTATACATAGGTGGCGAAGTGTCCGGTGGCCAGCCGGACTGATGGATTTGCTGAGCTAAAGCGGCAACTTGACGTGGCAGATGCCGACATCGCGCTTGTCAACAAGCGGCTTGACGAGGCACAAGGTATGTAATTCCTTCGGTGGCGCCTGGTAAGAGGAGCTTTAAGTATCTTACGATGTGTGCGCTTGATGCAGATGGTGCTGCTGCCATGGAGAATCTTCGGGCAGAACTTGCCCGAGCCAAGGAGCAAGCCAGGAAAAGTGATGCGGCTGCCAGAAAGGCAATTGAAGAGCTGAAAGGCAAACAGGCTGCTCACTGCCGAAGCAAGAAGTAAATGGCCGAGATGGCCGTGAAGCTGAAGAACGCTACTGGCCGTTGCAAGCTTCTTGAAAAAGAAGATCGGGCGGAACAGACGGACTTGAAGAAGGCCGTTGCCGATGCCAAGGATGCTCGCTGTGCGATGAGAGCTGTGAAGGAGGAGCTACGTCAGGCCGGAGAAATCGCGGCTGGAAAGCCCTTTATGCTGCGGAGGAAGTTCTATGATCCTAAACATGCTCCGTTAGACCAGATGTGGAGTACGGCGGACACCTATCTGGATTTAGCAGCGAGTGCCGTAGATGCGGCCGAGCACTTCCGAGATCAAGAAGATCGCGAAGTGGAAAAACTCTTCTGGTTGTAGTTCCACAATCCAGAGCGTCCACTGTCATTAGCCGATCGTTTGGCCGAATGGGCCGAGCTAAATAGGTTGTACGGACTCGCCATGAAGTATATCGTGAGTCATCTGTGGCCGAAAAGTTATTTCAACTTGGTGCATCAGTTCCTTGGTGCGGCGCCGCATATCAATGCGATGAAGAGGTCAACGTGCATAGAGGGTGCGCGGATGGATCTTGCCCGTGTCAAGACATACTGGGCGGAAATGGAAGCCACCGCTGTTGCATCCCCAGACTCGGATGGAAGCCTTTTGACATAAGTGTCGCAACCCCAAACTTTAAGAAATGATAGGTTAGGTTTCTTGGCAAACCACAATTCATATGGTGTCGTCTCAATGAATTTAGATGATGCCCTATTTAACATGAATGCAGTTGTCTCCAATGCATAACCCCAAAACGATAGTGGTAAATCAGTAAGAGACATCATAGATCGCACCATATCTGATGAAGTACGGTTATGACGTTCAGACACACCATTATGCTATGGTGTTCCAGGTGGCATTAGTTGTGAAACTATTCCACATTGTATTAAATGAAGGCCAAACTCGTAACTCAAATATTCACCTCCGCGATCAGATCGTAGAAACTTTATTTTCTTGTTACAATGATTCTCCATTTCACTCTGAAATTCTTCGAACTTTTCAAATATTTTCCGACTTGTGTTTGATTAAGTAGATATACCCATATATGCTCAAATCATCTGTGAAGGTCAGAAAATAATGATACCCGTTGAGGGAGTCCTCGACTAAGGGGTCCTTGGGCGTCCGGCCTGTTAGCCATGGGCCGGACTGATGGGCTGTGAAGATACGAAGACCGAAGACTGCACCCGTGTCCGGATGGGACTCTCCTTGGCGTGGAAGGCAAGCTTGCCGACTGGATATGTAGATTCCTTTCTTTGTAACCAACCTTGTGTAACCCTAGATCCTCCCGGTGCCTATATAAACCGGAGGACTTAGTCCGGATAGGAGATACTCGTTATCATAGCCATACAAGCTAGACCTCTAGGGTTTGGCCATTACGATCTCGAGGTAGATCAACTCTTGTAATACTCATATTCATCAATATCAATCAAGTAGGACGTAGGGTATTACCTCCATAGTGAGGGCCCGAACCTGGGTAAACATCGTGTCCCTTGTCTCCTGTTACCATCGACCTTAGACGCATAGTTCGGGACCCCCTACCCGAGATCCGCCGGTTTTGACACCGACATTGGTGCTTTGATTGAGAGTTCCACTGTGCCGTCATCAGAAGGGTTGATGGCTCGACTTATCGTCAAGGAAAATATCACCTCCGGACAAGCTCTGGCCTCAGGCCAAACCCTTCGGCTGGGCGGTTTTACCATGATCGCCCGCTCGGCCTTTGAGCCGACGAGGATGACCTCCCAAGTCATCGAAAACCGCCTCTACGTTGATTCTGAATACGCCAAATGGATGGATCCGACGGAGTTGTCGTCTTTGAACGAACTCCTAGATCGCATTGCTGCCTTGGGGTCGCTACAGACTACGATCGGATTGGGCTTAAACCCGACCAGAGAGAGATTAACTCTCCTTCGATCACCCACCAGATAGCAGTAGTCGAGGAGCAAGATAACCCTTCCTCGAGAAGCCAGACACATATCGGCAGAAAGACACACCTTGCCCTCCAAACATAGAGTCGGACGACAAGCATCAAAAATCAGAAGATACCCCGGAGCCCGGACTGTTCAGTCCGGAAAAACCTCGGACTCTGGATCATCGATCGGGTCAGGGTTCATATCCAATTCCACCCACCCACCCAGACATAAGCGCTCTTATGAGCATAAAACAGCAGTCTCAGGAAACGGTCCACCACTTCTGGGCCAGATTCCTTCTTGTCAAAAACAAGATTAAAGATTGCTGCGACGAGGAAGCTATCGCAGTGTTCCGCAACAATTGCAGGGACGAAGGAATCCTCAACGCCATCAACCGTTGTCGCATCCTACACTTTGCTGACTTGGCAACTGTCGTACAGAAGTACAGTGCAATGGAAAGCGCCTGGAAAACTCAAACAACTCGTTGGGAATCATCAGTCCCCACTCAACCCCTTATTCAGGCAAAAAGGGTGCATCTGAGCAACACGCCTGGTTCAATAGTAAAGAAATACAAGTCCAGTATGGGGCGCGGAACCGTTCTGGAAGGATGGCTCGATTGGCCATGCAAAATACGCGCAACACCGGATAACATACCAACACATAGCCTTAGAGCATGTTGGATACTCCGGCAAGTGGCCAAGAGAGGCGAGGATATCCTCACCAAGAATAACCCAGAACAACACCACCCACAGGACAACGACCCCAAAGTACTTACGGTCTTCGAGACATTCGCCTCAAACAATAGGCGCAAAAGAGCACTACACGGACTCGCTGAAGTCTGTCAAATAGCAGCGATAAACCCTTGGAACGACACAGCTATAACTTTTAATGCCGGCAACAAACCAAAATACAGGACAATCCGAGCACCAACTGCCTTGGTCCTCAGTCCAATCATGGACGGCTTTCGCCTCACCAAGGTCCTCATGGACGGCGGTGATACGTCTCCAACGTATCTATAATTTTTGATTGTTCCATGCTATTATATTATCAACCTTGGATGTTTTATATGCATTAATATGCTATTTTATATGATTTTTGGGACTAACCTTTTAACCTAGAGCCCAGTGCCAGTTTCTGTTTTTTCCTTGTTTTAGAGTATCACAGAAAAGGAAAATCAAACAAAGTCCAATTGACCTGAAACTTCACGGAACTTATTTTTGGACCAGAAGAAGCCCACGGAGTACCGGAGGTGGGCCAGAAGAGTCCCGAGGCCACCACGAGGGTGGGGACACGCCCTACCCCCCTAGGCACGCCCCCCGCCTCGTGGCCCCCTGACCGACTTCTTTCGCCTATATATCAATATACCCTAGAAACATCGCAGAGCATAATAGATCGGGAGTTCCACCGCCAGAAGCCTTCGTAGCCACTGAAAACCAATCTAGACCCGTTCTGGCACCCTGCCGGAGGGGGGGAATCCCTCTCCGGTGGCCATCTTCATCATCCCGGTGCTCTCCATGACAAGGAGGGAGTAGTTCTCCCTCGGGGCTGAGGGTATGTACCAGTAGCTATGTGTTTGATCTCTCTCTCTCTCTCGTGTTCTTGAGGTGGTACGATCTTGATGGAGCACGAGCTTTGCTATTATAGTTGGATCTTATGATGTTTCTCCCCCTCTACTCTCTTGTGATGAATTGAGTTTTCCCTTTGAAGTTATCTTATCGGATTGAGTCTTTAAGGATTTGAGAACACTTGATGTATGTCTTTCCGTGTTTATCTGTGGTGACAATGGGATATCACGTGATCCACTTGGTGTATGTTTTGGTGACCAACTTGTGGGTTCCGCCCATGAACCTATGCATAGGGGTTGGCACACGTTTTTGTCTTGACTCTCCGGTAGAAACTTTGGGGCACTCTTTGAAGTTCTTTGTGTTGGTTGAATAGATGAATCTGAGATTGTGTGATGCATATCGTATTATCATACCCACGGATACTTGAGGTGACATTGGAGTATCTAGGTGACATTAGGGTTTTGGTTGATTTGTGTCTTAAGGTGTTATTCTAGTACAAACTCTAGGATAGATTGAACGGAAAGAATAGCTTCGTGTTATTTTACTACGGACTCTTGAATAGATCGATCAGAAAGGATGGCTTCGTGTTCTCCGCTATTAGTGACTTTGGAGTGACTCTTTGTTTCATGTTGAGGGATAGTTATATGATCCAGTTATGTTATTATTGTTGAGAGAACTTGCACTAGTGAAAGTATGAACCCTAGGCCTTGTTTCAACGCATTGCAATACCATTTGTGCTCACTTTTACCATTAGTTACCTTGCTGTTTTTATATTTTCAGATTACAAAAACCTTTATCTACCATCCATATTGCACTTGTATCACCATCTCTTCACTGAACTAGTGCACCTATACAATTTACCATTGTATTGGGTGTGTTGGGGACACAAGAGACTCCTTGTTATTTGGTTGCAAGGTTGCTTGAGAGAGACCATATTCATCCTACGCCTCCCATGGATTGATAAACCTTAGGTCATCCACTTGAGGGAAATTTGCTACTGTCCTACAAACCTCTGCACTTGGAGGCCCAACAATGTCTACAAGAAGAAGGTTGTGTAGTAGACATCAAGCTCTGCACCCGTGTCCGGATGGGACTCTCCTTGGCGTGGAAGGCAAGCTTGGCGACCGGATATGTAGATTCCTTTCTTTGTAACCGACCTTGTGTAACCCTAGATCCTCCCGGTGTCTATATAAATCGGAGGACTTAGTCCGGATAGGAGATACTCATTATCATAGCCATACAATCTAGACCTCTAGGGTTTAGCCATTACGATCTCGAGGTAGATCAACTCTTGTAATACTCATATTCATCAATATCAATCAAGCAGGATGTACGGTATTAGCTCCATAGAGAGGGCCCGGACCTGGGTAAACATCGTGTCCCTTGTCTCCTGTTACCATCGACCTTAGACGCACAGTTCGGGACCCCCTACCCGAGATCCACCGGTTTTGACACCGACACCCGCCGCATGCCTCAACACTCATTGGACTGTATACATCGATATGTATTATTTCCAATAAGTCATTGGCTCGCTCCATTGTTCAGGAGAACGGATTTTTAGTCATGTTGCCCATGAGGCATGGTTCACAAGTATCAAATGATTCATAATCAAGTTATTCCAAAAGCCCATCTACATGGAGTTTCTTCATGCGCTTTACACCAATATGACCTAAACGGTAGTGCCACAAATATGTTGCACTATCATTATCAACTTTGCATCTTTTGGCATCAATATTATGAATATGTGTATCACTATGATCGAGATTCAATAAACCATTTACATTGGGTGTATGACCATAGAAGGTTTTATTCATGTAAACAGAACAACAATTATTCTCTGACTTAAATGAATAAACGTATTGCAATAAACATGATCTAATCACATTCATGCTCAACGTAAACACCAAATAACATTTATTTAGGTTCAACACTAATCCCGAAGGTAGAGGGAGTGTGCGATGGTGATCTTATCAACCTTGGAATCACTTCCAACACACATCGTCACCTTACCCTTGACTAGTCTCTTTTCATTCTGCAAGTCATGTTTCGAGTTACTAATCTTAGCAACTGAACTAGTATCAAATACCCAGGGGCTACTATGAACACTAGTAAAGTACACATCAATAATCTATATATCAAATATACCTTTGTTCACTTTTCCATCCTTCTTATCTGCCAAATGTTTGGAGCAGTTCCACTTCTAGTGACCATTTCCTTCATAGTAGAAGCACTCCGTTTCAGGCTTGGGTCCAGCTTTGGGCTTCTTCATGGGAGTGGCAACTTATTTGCCATTCTTCTCGAAGTTCCCTTTCTTTCCCTTGCCCTTTTTCTTGAAACTAGTGGTCTTGTTAACCATCAACACTTGATGCTCTTTCTTGATTTCTGCCTTCGCTCATTTCAGCATCACGAAGAGCTTGGGAATCGTTTTTGTCATCCCTTGCATATTATAGTTCATCACAAAGTTCTAGTAGCTTGGTGATAGTGACTAGAGAACTTTGTCAATCACTATCTTATCTGGAAGATTAACTCCCACTTGATTCAAGCAATTGTAGCACCTGGACATTCTGAGTACATGCTCACTGGCTGAGCTATTCTCCTCCATCTTGTAGGCAAAGTACTTGTCAGAGGTCTCATACCTCTCGACATGGGCATGAATCTGAAATACCAATTTTCAGCTCTTGGAACATCTCATATGCTCCATGGCGTTCAAAACGTTTTTGTAATCCTGGTTCTAAGCCGTAAAGCATGGCACACTAAACTATCAAGTAGTCATCATATTGAGCTTGCAAAACGTTCATAACGTCTCCATCTGCTCCTGCAACAGGTTTGTCACCTAGCGGTGCATCAAGGACATAATTCTTCTGTGCAGCAATGAGGATAATCCTCACATCATGGACCCAGTCCGCATCATTGCTACTATGATCTTTCAACTTAGTTTTCTCTAGGAACATATCAAAAATATATAGGAGTTATATCACGAGCTATTGATCTACAACATAGATATGCAAAACTATCAAGACTAAGTTCATGATAAATTAAGTTCAATTAATCAAATTACTTGAGAACTCCCACTTAAATAGACATCCCTCAAGCCATCTAAGTGATACGTGATCCAAATCAACTAACCCATGTCCGATCATCATGTGAGATGGGGTAGTCATCAATGGTGAACATCTCTATGTTGATCATATCTACTATACGATTCACGTTCGACCTTTTGGTCTCCAGTGTTCTGAGGCCATGTCTGTACATGCTAGGCTCGTCAAGTTGAACCTAAGTATTCCGCATGTGCAAAATTGTCTTGCACCCATTGTATGTGAACCTAGAGTCTATCACACCCGATCATCACGTGGTGTCTCGAAACGATGAACTGTAGCAACGGTGCATACTCAGGGAGAACACTTTTACCTTGAAATTTAGTGAAGGAATCATCTTATAGTGCTACCGTCGTTCTAAGCAAAATAAGATGCATGAAAGATAAACATCGCATGCAATCAAAATATGTGACATGATATGGCCATCATCATCTCGTGCTTTTGATCTCCATCTCCAAAGCATAGTCATGATCTCCACCGTCACCGGCTCGACACCTTGATCTCCATCGTAGTGTCGTGGTCGTCTCGCCAACTATTGCTTCACTATCGCTAACGCATAGTGATAAAGTAAAGCAATTACATGGTGTATGCATTTCATACAATAAAGAGACAACCATAAGGCTCGTGCCGGTTGCCAGATATCTTACAAAACATGTTCATATCATACAATAACGTATATCACATCACAACATGCCCTACAAAAACAAGTTAGACATCCTCTACTTTGTTGTTGCAAGTTTTACATGGCTGCTACAGGATTCTAGCAAGAACCATTCTAAACTACGGCAAAAACCACAATAGTGATTCATCAAGTTTGTTGTTTTAACCTTCTTCAAGGACCGACCATAGTCAAATTCGATTGGACTAAAGTAGGAGAAAGAGACACACGCCAGCCACCTTTATGCAAAACTAGTTGCATGTCAGTCGGTGGAACCGGTCTCATGTGCATGGACATGTAAGGTTGTTCTGGGCCGCTTCATCCCACAATACCGCTGAATCAAAATAAGACATTGGTGGTAAGCAATATGACTATCACCGCCCACAACTCTTTGTGTTCTACTCGTGCATATCATCTATGCATATCATCTAATAATTATGGTAATTCCTATGGAAATCCTTCTTATAATAATAATAGGAACACCTCTGATCTTGAGAATAAAATTAAATAATTTATCAACACATAAAAAGTTTTCAACACTACCATAGAAGAAAAGTTGAATAAGATTGATGATTTGTCTAGAAGTGTTGATAGAATTTCTCATGATGTGGAAAGTCTCAAGATGAAATTTTTGTGCCTAAGGTTGAGGAATCAATTAAAGCTCTTTATGTTTCTATGGATGAAAGTAAGAAAAGAACCACTATGCTCAGAGCTAAAAGCGAATTTTTTAGAAAAGCGTTTTCTAGTGATGACTTTCGCAAAAGTGGTGAATATATGCTTGAGTATTTAAGTTATCATGTCAAAACTAGACTATTGCTTTGAACAATATAAAGTCCAAATGTCGATGCTATAAAGAAAAGAATATGATATGACATGACAGGCAGCATTCCACATCAAAAATTGTGTTTTTATCACCTACCTACTCGAGGACGAGTAGGAGTTAAGCTTGGGGATGCTGATATGTCTACAATGTATCTATAATTTTTTTTATTGTTCCATGTTGTTATATTATTAATCTTGGATGTTTTATAATCATTTTGTAGTCATTTTATATAATTTTTTGGTACTAACCTATTGACATAGTGCCAAGTGCCAGTTGCTTTTTTTGCATGTTTTTTTACATCGCAGAAAATCAATACCAAACGGAGTCCAAATGCAGTGAAACTTTATGGAGATTTTTTATGGGCCAGAAGAAACCTAATGGGCCAAGGCAACGCCTGGGGGTGCTCCGAGGAGAGCACAACCCACCAGGGCGTGCCTGGAGGCCCAGGCGCGCCCTGGTGGGTTGTGCCTACCTCGGGTGCCCCCCGGACCGCCTCTTTACTCTATAAATACCCCAATATTCCCGAAACCCTAGGGGAGTCGACTAAAATCAATTCCAGTCGCCGCAGAGTCCAGAACCACGAGATCTAAGCTAGACACCATCACTGAGGGGTTCACCACTTCCATTGGTGCCTCTATGATGATGCATAGTTAGTAGCTAGATGGCTTCCTCTCTCTCGTTTAATTCTCAATGCAATGGTCTCTTGGAGATCCATATGACGTAACTCTTTTTGCGGTGTGTTTGTTGGGATCGGATGAACTTTGAGTTTATGATCAGACCTATCTTTTTATATCCATGAAAGTTATTTGAGTTTCTTTGATCTCTTATATGCATGATTGCTTATAGCCTTGTATTTATTCTCCGATATTTGGGTTTTATTTGGCCAACTTGATCTATTTATCTTACAATGGGAAGAGGGTCTTTGTAGTGGGTTTGATCTTACGGTGCTTGATCCAAGTGATATAAAGGGAACCGACGCGTATGTATCGTTGCTACTAAGGATAAAACGATGGGGTCTATCTCTACATAGAGAGATCTTGTCTACATAATGTCATCGTTCTTATTGCATCACTCCGTTTCTCCATGAACTTAATACACTAGATGCATGCTAGATAGCGATCGATGTGTGGAGTAATAGTAGTAGATGCAGGCAGGACTTGGTCTACTAATCTTGGACGTGATCCCTATATAATGATCATTGTCTGGATATTGTCATGATTATTTGAAGTTCTATCAATTGCCCAACAGTAATTTGTTTACCCACAGTTTGCTATTTTTCTTGGGAGAAGCCACTATATTATTTGCCTTTGTGATCTATTTTTATTTGCCTTTTATTTTCAGATCTATTAAACCAAAAATACCTTGCTACAATTTATTTTATTTGGCGTTTGATCTATCAATATTTACAACTCTCTCACGTTTGTTTGCCCATCTTCGGGCGCCGCTACCCGAAAGGGATTGACAGCCCCTTTTACACGTCGGGTTGCGATTAGTTGTCATTTGTGTGCAGGTGTTGTTTACGTTGTGTTGTTTGGTTCTCCTACTGGTTCGATAACCTTGGTTTCATATCCGAGGGAAATACCTAGCGTCGCTATGCTGCATCATCCCTTCCTCTTTGGGGAAATACCGACATAGCTTCAAGCGACATCACTCCTCGATTCCTCGCCCTCGCTTCTACCATGACTTTTTCCATCATGGACGGCCCAAAGAATGTCATGCAGGTGCGTCCCCGGCCCAGCCAAGACGAAAAGCCCATTTCCTATCATGATTTTATGTCATAGAAGTAGGAGCCCACCACATCTATGGTGATACATGGTTTTGTCACAATCATCTTCATAGAAGTGTCATAAGCATGATAGAAAAAAATTTGTTCTGGCCATAATGTCATGGATGTGTCTTTTTTGTAGTGGGTCCTGCCTTTAACGAGTAGTTTCATCTTTTGAAACATGCATTCTTTGGAACTAGTCCATATGATGGAGAAAGAACTTCCTTGTCACCAAGATTCTGGACAAAGGAACACACCATGTATTATGCTCGTATTCTGTATGGAAAGAATCGCATTTTCAAGCACAAGATTCTGGATTTCGCAGAGCCCGAAAGTTTACCCAGTTTCCATCACACCATCGAGCAGATTGAACTAGTCTTCCTGAGGAGCTTCCTTCATTTCAATCATGGCTGGAATCGTGAGGTAATTCATCAGTTCTATGCCACTCTTTATATCACAGGAGACCTTACAGATAGCAGCACCTGGATCCTCGAATGGATGGCAGGAGAAGAAAAGATCAAATGTTCGGCTGACCGGTTCTTAGTGTTGGGAAACGTTGCATGGAAAACAAAACAAAAATCTATGCACACGCAATGATCTATCCATGGATATGCATAGCACTGGGGGGAGAGTGTGTCTAGATACCTTCGTAGACCGTAAGCGGAAGCGTTTGACAATGTGGTTGATGTAGTCAAACTTTTTCTAGCTCCGACCGATCAAGTACCGAACGTACGACACCTCCGAGTTCTGCACATGTTCAGCTCGGTAACGTCCCTCGCCTTCTTGATCCACCAAGTTGTCGAGGTAGTAGATGAGTTCCGTCAGCACGACGGCGTGGTGACGGTGATGGTGAAGTGATCCGCGCAGGGCTTCGCCTAAGCACTACGAAGATATGACCATGGGAGTAAACGATGGAGCGGGTGCTGCACACGGCTAAGAAATTGTCTGGTGTGTGCTAGGGGCTCCTACTTGGGGTTTCCCCAAGTGGCTCCCCCTTGCCTTATTTCACGAAAGATGAAAGGGAGGGGGGAAGAGAGAAAGGAAAGGGGGGAGCGAACCGCCATTTTTCCTTCTCCCAATTCGGCCTCCTGCCATAGGGGGGGCGCGCCACCCCTTGTGGGCTGGTGTGATCCCCTCTCATGGCCCATATGGCCCATATATTCTCCTCGGGGGTTCCGGTAACCCCTCCGGTACTCTGATAATACCTGATACACTCCGGAACACTTCCGGTGTCCGAATACTATCGTCCTATATATCAATCTTTACCTCTCGACCATTTCAAGACTCCTCGTCATGTATGTGATCTCATCCGAGACTCTGAACAACATTCGTTCACCAAATCACATAACTCATATAATACAATATCGTCAGCGAATGTTAAGCGTGCGGACCCTATGGGTTCGAGAACTATGTAGACATGACCGAGACACCTCTCCAGTCAATAACCAATAGTGGAACCTGGATGCTCATATTGGCTCCTACATATTCTATGAAGATATTTATCGGTCAAACCGTTATGACAACATATGTAATTCCCTTTGTCCATTGGTATGTTACTTGACCGAGATTCGACTGTCGGTATCTTCATACCTAGTTCAATCCCGTTATCGGCAAGTCTCTTTACCCGTTCCGTAATACATCACCTCGTGACTAACTCCTTAGTCGTTTGCTTGCAAGCTTATGATGTGTATTACCGAGGGGGCCCAGAGATACCTCTCCGTTACTCGGAGTGACAAATCCTAATCTCGATCCATGCCAACTCAAAAAACACCTTCAGAGATACCTGTAGAGCATATTTATAATCACCCAGTTATGTTGTGACGTTCGATAGCACATTAGGCATTCCTCCAATATCCGGGAGTTGCATAATCTCATAGTCGAAGGAATACGTATTTGACATGAAGAAGGCAATAGCAATAAAACCGAACGATCATTATGCTAAGCTAACAGATGGGTCTTGTCCATCACATCATTCTCCTAATGATGTGATCCCATTATCAAATGACAACTCATGTCAATGGTTAGGCAACCTTAACCATATTTGATCAACGAGCTAGTCTAGTAGAGGCTTACTAGGGACACAATATTTGTTTATGTATTCACACATGTATTAAGGTTTCCTATTAATACACTTCTAGCATGAATAATAATCCTTTATCATGAATAAGGAAATATAAAATAATAACTTTATTATTTCCTCTAGAGCATATTTCCTTCACTTAGCACTGTGGAATATTCCTCAGTGCGAATTGATGCTAATCATGAACACAGTCTACACTATTGGGAAGTATTTGAAGCTCAACTCCATCTGCTAATGGACCCCGAACTTGTTGGTGATGAATGTATAGAGACAAATCCAAAGAATCTGGCTTATGAGAACAAAGTGTTATTCTACATCCTCTTCAACTCCCTCACGCCAACAAACATGCTAGAAACCATCAATGGCATCGTGGGAAATGCTCTTCTAGCCACAACTCAGGGTATTCATTTTGACATTCCTAATCTTTTCATTCGCAACCTGGCCTGCGCAGCTGACACCCCTCAAGATTTGAAGCCTTATGCACCTTGGATAATGTTTTCCATTGAGCAGCTTACTGATGAAAAGTTTTTCTGCCCATATGTTCCGAAAGTTTATATGCCACCAGTCCGTGACACACTCAAGATTGTGAAGGACATCGGCAAAGGGAAGATGCCAATTGATGATACTTCCTCTGCTTCGATGTCTGCTTCTTCTAAAGCTCTGAAGGTCAAGAAGGAAAATTTTGAAATCCCTCGTGAAGAAAATCCTTCACTATATGAGATTTTTCTTCGCACTTGGCAAGCCCTGGAAAGTCATATCAAGCTTGACCTAAAAGTGAAGGTGGAAATGATGACTGGGATTAATTTTCTTCACAATTATGCTCACCAAGCTCTCATGTATGAGAGGGAACAAAAGAAGCGCTCCTAGACCCTTCTGTGCAAGCATTATTCTCGCAAACAATTTTCTGCCAAGGGTATCAAGAAAGAATACGATCATCTAGAGATGTTTGAAGTTCCTCACATCCAAAGGCAAATCCTAGTGCTTCCTCAGCGTTCTACTTCCATCGACCTGTTGTGTGTTGAAACAGATGATGTCCTCGAAGACACAGCAGGAACATTTATCTACAAGCCAGATGCACCTCACACTGCTACTCCCAAAGCTGGTCACGAAGTCCATGCTGCGTCTCCAACTCCTGCTTCGGCTTCGACCATCACTCGCTCTGCTTCTTCGAATAGTTCGGGTCCTGATTCTGAGGATTCTTCAGATGAGTAGTTCCTCGCATACATTCTCTTTCCTTTTTGACACTTGTTGACAAAAAGGGGAAGAAGAACATCGAGTGATAGATAAGCGGGTTACTTGCAAGGTGTTTCCATTCGCCATTTGCTTCTTTGTCGAACTATTTGGTTTTCATCGAACTATTTACTTTTGGAACTTGGAGCACCACCTGTGGTGTTGAAGTACTTGGTCGTCATGTACCGTTAATAACCCCCCTGCAATGTTATTTGCTTCCAATTATCTATTTGCAGGTGCAATCAAAAGCTTATGTACTTGCTTTAATTATCCTCGATATTTATCTATCGTCGGGGAAAGTAAAAGCATTTCAAGGAGGATTGGAAATCATGTTTCTCTAGTAGAGATATTTTACTCCTTGAAACTATATGTTTCTTTTGGTTAGATATTCTTGAATGATTATCTTTCGCTATCTAACCTTGCAGGAGAAGAAAGTTAGCTTCAGATTAAATTTCTTGAGATTTGAAAGCTCTCTATATGTCTCATAAGTTGTTTTTCCTTGCATATATCCATCGTATCATCCTTGTTGCAGGAAAACTTCGCCTCAAGCTTATCTACTCTGAGCAATATACCTGTGCTTCCCTCGCTCTAATTCTCCTCGAGTATCTAACTTGTAGGGAACTTATATCTCGTGTGGATTCAAACCGTGTTCGGAGTGAATCCTCATAGCTTATCCTTCATCACAAATCATTTCAAAGTATTCGCTCTATCTAACAAATCTTTTTCAAAGATTGTATGTGACAGGAAATACCTCAGACACTGTCGAGTGCATTGAGAGAGACCACGAATGAGATTATATGTCAATGTCACTCATATGAAGTTCATCTCGCTACCTTCCGATTTATCTTCTATGCATTTGATGCATATCTTCAGGGGGGGGGGGCATGTTTTATCTTCGTAATTATCTCTCATCTCTCATTATTCTTCGCATTCCATTTCATTCTTTTATCTATCTTTCAATGTGTTTTTTTTGTCAACAATCGTCCAAAAAGGGGGAGATTGTTGGTGCAATATTGCCCTCTTGTGTTTTGGATATTATTGACAGAAACATGCATGGACGGATTTGTTTGCTAGTGCATACAGAGAGAAATAGTCCATGCAGAACCAAATAGAATGTTGTCTCTAGTGCCAAGTTCGAGGAACTTCACCAAAGAATATCTGCGTTGCAGAGAAGAATGAGCTACATCTGTTGAAGACATGTAGAAGGGAAGATTGATGTGGAGGAGTTAACCCCTCGAAGATTTATTGCTGATGTGAAGCAATTGGTTCGGAGATTCTGTCTGAAGAACATTGACTGTAGCAAATGGAAGTCGAAGACAAAGTGAAGACGCAGTATTCATTTCGTTGTTCTTCTTTCATTTATTTGAGTCATAGGACCTCCGTACTATTACGAGGGGTATAGGTTCTTGAAGCTTAGATTCGTTGTGATGCTTAGCCCAAAACCTATGCGAGACTGAGAGAAATCTCTTTATGTTTCGAATGATTACCTCGCGCAGTAGACATTGTTCTTCGTGCTGCAGGAGATATATTTCGAATTGAGGAGTTAGCATTACTTGCTCCGCAAGGAATGTTACCGTTGTGCTCAATTTCCGACCGCTGGACTCGTGTCATTCGGCCATTGTCTGCTCCACATGTCTAATTTAGTCATTTCCCTTTAGGGAAGGCTGCGGTTACAAATAGCCACCCCGCTCTAGCGCGGCCCATTGGTTGCTCCTCTTAAGATTTCTGAGAAGATTGATTAAGCATCCCCTCTCCAAGTGATTTGAGTTTAAGATCCATCGAGAGAAAAATCAAGAGCCCAAAACTTAGATGGTGGTTGAGCATCACAGTAGTTCTGAGTCTAGAGTTCTTGTACCTATTACTTTTGAGAGTTGCGCACTCTCTAGACGGATAGGTGTCGGCTCGAGTGTTGAAGAGTTGTTGTCTTCACCAAGCAAGATCTTCAGCAACCAAGAGTCATTGTAGTTCACAAAGAGGTCTGTCAAAGGTTTGGAGATCGCTAACAAGTATTTACCCCGAGTGAAATCAACTGGAGTCTGATCAGCTCCTAGTTGAAGGAGAATAGGGCGAAGAGAGTTTATCTTCTATGTTAGATCACAACCCCTCCAACCAGACCTAGTCCTTTGGCAGAAGGGCGAACTGGTCTACAAATCCATCTATCGCCATCGAGCACCACTGGTTCACTCTACCTTACTGCATTACAATCAACAGTTTACTTTCGTGCTCTGTGATGATAGTTTACCTGATCAATCATCGGCTGTTATATATCACTCGTTTCTATCATCTTAGTCGTTCCCATTTGTAATCATTCATTGCTCACCATGGTGCATTCTCATCATTCAGTCTAGTCATCCTAGTCGTATGAATTACTCTTTGCATTTATCTTATTAAGACTGGCATGCTTTTCTTTCACAGTTCATACCCCGTTTTCCCTCATGGTGTTGCATCTGTTCACATACTGCACTACCATTGTGTTCGTCAAACCTATCATTTCCTATGATCGTACTATTATTGCTTCCTACCTCGACAGAAACGTTCCTCAATAGCATGCTTGCTTAAGTTCAATTCTATCGAACCTTATTTCCGTTGTTGTGTTTGGGATTAGCTCAAAACATTCATAAGAATTTTTGAATATCCCATTCACCCCCTCTGGTCGATATACTCTCGGTCCTAACAACCCATTCATATTCTATTATTGCATAATACGAAGTGTATTCTAACTTTTCCATGACTTATACCCCCCGATACAATACATAGATTCATTAAAACAAGCAAACTATGCAACAAAAATAGAAACTGTCAAAAACAAAACAATCTGTAATGATCTGAACAAATGCAATACTTCTGTAACTCCAAAACTTCTGAAATAATACAACGTGGGCAATTTGTATATTAATCATGTGTAAACAATTCAGAATTTTATCTCATTCCAGTGAATTTAAACAATTCTGCTACTGGGCATAAAAGTTTCTGTTTTTTCACAGAATCAAATCAACTATCAACCAAATCATCTCAAAGGCTTTACTTGGCATGAACACTAATTAAAACACAAAAACACAATCATAACAGTAGCATAATTGTGTGAACACTCAAAAACATAAAGTATTGGGTTGTCTCCCAACAAGCTCTTTCTTTATCGCCATTAAGATGGGCTTGAGATTTTATCGATGCTCACATGAAAGATAAGAATTGAAGCATTGAGAGAGCATCATAAAACATGTGACAAGTGCACTTAAGTCTAGCATACTTCCTATGCACAAACATTTTATATGAAACCAAATTATCAAGACAAGTAATATCTAGCAGCAAGGAAGAAGAAGGAAACAATAGCAATCTTAACATGAAGATAGATAATTTAATAACATGGAGATTTCTACAACCACATTTTCCTCTTTTATATTAAGAACAACGACAACTTGAATCGCCGCACGATGGGAAGGTTCCGCCGCCTCATCAATGACCTCGCGCTCAAGGAGGTATACCTCAGTGGAAGAAGATTCACGTGGTCCAATGAGCAAACTCCGCCCACCCTGGTGCACATGGACCGCGTGTTTTGCACCATGGACTGGGAGGACACGCACGGGGACTGCCACTTGAGATGCCTCACTTTCGTCGTGTCTGACCATTGCACGCTCCTCCTCGACTGCGCGCCCATGCATGTGGCGCATCGGAGGTTCCATTTTGAGGACTTTTGGATGCGACTAGACAGATTCAACGACACAGTTGCTGCGGCTTGGGGATCGGTGCACGACCCGGACCCTTTCCGGCGTCTCATGCTGCGCCTCAAGAGCACCGGGCGCCGACTCACGAGTTGGAGCGCCAAGTCCAAGGGGAGCATACTGATACGTCCATTTTGCATCATGCTTCTACATCAATATTTATTGCATTATGGGCTATTATTACACATTATATCATAATACTTATGCCTTTTCTCTCTTATTTTACAAGGTTTACATGAAGAGGGGGAATGCCGACAGTTGGAATTTTGGGCTGGAAAAGGAGCAAATATTAGAGACCTATTCTGCACATCTCCAAAAGTCCTGAAACTCCACAGGAATTATTTTCAGAATATATAAAAAATATTGGGTGAAAGAAGTACCAGAGGGGGGCCACCCACCATCCATGAGGGTGGGGGCGCGCCCTACCCCCCTGGGCGTGCCCCCTGCCTCGTGGGCCCCTTGTGGCCCTGTGATGCCCATCTTTGGCTATATGGAGTGTTTCATC
The DNA here is from genome assembly GCA_034509565.1 of Triticum monococcum. Lineage (NCBI taxonomy): Eukaryota > Viridiplantae > Streptophyta > Magnoliopsida > Poales > Poaceae > Triticum > Triticum monococcum. Next base: position 527,707,318 of record CM067847.1, read on the forward strand.
GAGGAAAAAATCATAAGCAAGCATTTAGGAAGAAACTCCGCCGCCACGAGGCGGAACCTTGGCGGAACCAATCTAGGGCTCCCGCGGAGCTGTTCTGCCGTGGAAACTTCCTTGTGGGAGGGGGAAATCATAACCATCGTCATCACCAACGATCCTGTCATCAGGAAGGGGTCAATCTCCATCAACATCTTCACCAACACCAACTCCTCTCAAACCCTAGTTCATCTATTGTATCCAAACCTCAGATTGGTACCTGTGGTTTTCTAGTAGTGTTGATTACTCCTTGTACTTGATGCTAGTTGGTTTACTTGGTGGAAGATCATATGTTCAGATCCATTATGCATATTAGTAACCCTCTGATATGAACATGAATATGATTTGTGAGTAGTTACATTTGTTCCCGAAGACATGGGAGAAGTCTTGCTATAAGTAGTCATGTGAATTTGGTATTCGTTCGATATTTTGATGAGATGTATGTTGTCATACCTCTAGTGGTGTCATGTGAATGTTGACTACATGAAACTTCACCATTATTTGGGCCTAGAGGGAGGCATTGGGAAGTAATAAGTAGATGATGGATTGCTAGAGTGATAGAAGCTTAAACCCTAGTTTATGAGTTGCTTTGTAAGGGGCTGATTTGGATCCATATGTTTCATGTTATGGTTAGGTTTACCTTAATACTTCTGTTGTAGTTGCGGATGCTTGCAATAGGGGTTAATCATAAGTGGGATGCTTGTCCAAGTAAGGGCATTACCCAAGCACCGGTCCACCCACATATCAAATTATCAAAGTACTGAATGTGAATCATATGAGCGTGATGAAAACTAGCTTGATGATAATTCCCACGTGTCCTCGGGAGCGCTTTCCTTTATATAAGAGTTTGTCTAGGCTTGTCCTTTGCTACAAAAAGGATTAGGCCATCTTTATGAACCTTATTTACTTTTATTACTTGCTACCCGTTACAAATTACCTTATCACAAAACTATCTGTTACCAATGATTTCAGTGCTTGCAGAGAATACCTTGCTGAAAACCGCTTATCGTTTCCTTCTGCTCCTCGTTGGGTTAGACACTCTTACTTATTGAAAAGGCTACGATAGATCCACTACACTTGTGGGTCATCAAGACTCTTTTCTGGCGCCGTTGCCGGTGAGTGAAGCGCCTTTGGTAGGTGGAATTTGGTAAGGAAAATTTATATGGTGTGCTGAAATTTACTGTCACTTGTTACTATGGAACATAATCCTTTGAGGGGCTTGTTCGGGGTATCTTCACCCCGATCAATAGAGCAAAGAGTTGCTCCTCAACCTACTGAACCTAGTGAAAATGTTTACTTTGAAATTCCTTCGTGTATGATAGAGAAACTGCTAGCTAATCCTTTCACAGGTGATGGAATATTACATCCCGATTTGCACCTAATCTATGTGGATGAAGTTTGTGGATTATTTAAGCTTGTAGGTATGCCCGACAATGTTATCAAGAAGAAGGTCTTCCCTTTATCTTTGAAGGGAGAGGCATTGACATGGTTTAGGCTATGTGATGATATGGGATCATGGAACTACAACCGATTGAAATTGGAATTTCATCAGAAGTTTTATCCTATGCATCTTGTTCATCGTGATCGTAATTATATATATAATTTTTGGCCTCGCGAAGGAGAAAGCATCGCTCAAGCTTGGGGGAGGCTTAAGTCAATGTTATATTCATGCCCCAATCATGAGCTCTCAAAAGAAATGATTATTCACAAATTTTATGCTCGGCTTTCTCTTAGTAATCGCTCTATGCTCGATACTTCTTGTACTGGATCCTTTATGATGAAGACTATTGAATTCAAATGAGATTTATTGGAAAGAATTAAACGCAACTCTGAAGATTGGGACCTCGACGAAGGTAAGGAGTCAGGTATAACACCTAAGTTTCATTGTGTTAAATCTTTTATGGATACCGATGCTTTCCGTGAATTTAGCACTAAATATGGACTTGACTTTGAGATAGTAGCTTCTTTCTGTGAATCCTTTGCTACTCATGTTGATCTCCCTAAGGAGAAGTGGTTTAAATATAATCCTCCCATTGAAGTAAAAGTAGTTGCACCTATTAAAGTTGAAGAAAAGACTATCACTTATAATGATCCTGTTGTTCCTACTGCTTATATTGAGAAACCACCTTTCCCTATTAGAATAAAGGATCATGCTAAAGCTTCAACTGTGGTTAACAAAAGTAATATTAAGACACCTAAACCCCCTGAGCAAATTAAAGTTGAACCTAGTGTTGCTATGGTTAAAGATCTCTTGGCCGATAATATTGATGGGCAGGTTATTTACTTCTGCAATGAATCTGCTAGAATTGCTAGACCTGATACTAAAAATAAACATAGACATGTTGTAGGCATGCCTGTTATTTCTGTTAAAATAGGAGATCATTGCTATCATGGCTTATGTGATATGGGTGCTAGTGCAAGTGCAATACCTCATTCCTTATACAAAGAAATTATGCATGATATTGCACTTGCTGAGATAGAAGAGATTGATGTTACTATTAAGCTTGCCAATACAGATACTATTTGACCAGTTGGGATTGTTAGAGATGTTGAAGTCTTGTGTGGGAAAGTTAAATATCCTGTTGATTTTCTTGTTCTTGGTTCCCCACAAGATGACTTTTGTCCCATTATATTTGGTAGACCCTTCTTGAATACTGTTAATGCTAAGATAAACTGCAATAAAGATATTGTTTCTGTTGGTTTAGGGGATATGTCTCATGAATTTAATTTTGCTAAATTTCGTAGACAACCCCATGATAAAGAATTACCTAGTAAAGTTGAAATTATTGGTCTTGCTTCTATTGTCGTGCCTCCTAGTGATCCTTTAGAAAAATATTTGCTGGACCATGAAAATGATATGTTTATGAATGAAAGAAGGGAAATAGATAAGTATTCTTTAAATAGGGACCTATTTTGAAACATAACTTGCCTGTTGAAATTCTAGGGGATCCTCCTCCACCTAAGGGTGATCCCGTGTTTGAGCTTAAACCTTTACATTGATGAGAAAGAGATATGCTTATCTTGATGAGAAAGAGATATATCTTTTTATTATTAGTGCTAACCTTTCAGAGCATGAAGAAAAGAAATTATTGAAAACTCTGAAGAAGCACCGTGCTGCTATTGGATATACTCTTGATGATCTTAAGGGCATTAGTCCCACTCTATGCCAGCACAAAATAAAATTGGAGAAGGATGCTAAACCAGTTGTTGATCACCAACGACGGTTAAATCCTAAGATGAAAGAGGTGGTAAGAAAAGAAATACTAAAGCTTCTGGAGGCTGGTATAATTTATCCCGTTGCTGATAGTCAATGGGTAAGTCTTGTACATTGTGTCCCTAAGAAGGGAGGTATTACTGTTGTTCCTAATGATAAAGATGAATTGATCCCACAAAGAATTGTTACAGGTTATAGAATGGTAATTGATTTCCGCAAATTAAATAAAGCCACTAAAAAGGATCATTACCGTTACCTTTTATTGATCAAATGCTAGAAAGATTATCCAAACATACACATTTTTGCTTCCTAGATGGTTATTCTGGTTTCTCTCAATACCTGTGTCAAAAGAGGATCAAGAAAAGACAACTTTTACTTGCCCTTTCGGTACTTTTTCTTATAGATGTATGCCTTTTGGTTTATGTAATGCACCTGCTACCTTTCAAAGATGTATGACTGCTATATTCTCTGACTTTTGTGAAAAGATTGTTAAGGTATTCATGGATGATTTCTCCGTTTATGGGACTTCTATTGATGATTTCTTAAGCAACCTTGATCGAGTTTTGCAGAGATGTGAAGAAACTAATCTTGTCTTGAATTGGGAGAAATGCCACTTTATGGTTAATGAAGGTATTGTCTTGGGGCATAAAATTTCTTAAATAGGTATTGAAGTTGATAAAGCTAAAGTTGATGCTATTGAAAAGATGCCGTGTCCTAAGGACATTAAAGGTATAAGAAGTTTCCTTGGTCATGACGGTTTTTATAGGAGGTTCATTAAGTACTTTTCTAAAATTTCTCGACCTCTAACTAATCTCTTACAAAAGATGTCCCTTTTGTCTTTGATGATGATTGTGTAGAAGCATTTGAAATACTTAAGAAAGCTTTGATTTCTGCACCTATTGTTCAGCCTCCTGATTGGAATTTACCATTTGAAATTATGTGTGATGCTAGTAATTATGCTGTAGGGGTTGTTCTAGGATAAAGAGTTGATAAGAAATTAAATGTTATTCAATATGCTAGTAAAACTCTAGACAGTGCCCAGAGAAATTATGCTACTGCTGAAAAAGAATTTTTAGCAGTTGTATTTGCTTGTGATAAGTTCAGACCATATATTGTTGATTCTAAAGTAACTGTTCACACTGATCATGCTGCTATTAAATATCTTATGGAAAAGAAAGACGCTAAACCTAGACTTATTAGATGGGTTCTCTTGCTTCAGGAATTTGATTTGCATATTATTGATAGAAAGGGAGCTGAGAACCCCGTTGCAGACAACTTTTCTAGGTTAGAAAATGTTCTTGATGACCCACTACCTATTGATGATAGCTTTCTTGATGAACAATTAGTTATCATAAATGCCTCTCGTACTGCTCCATGGTATGTTGATTATGCTAATTACATTGTTGCTAAATTTATACCACCTAGTTTCATATACCATCAAAAGAAAAAGTTCTTCTATGATTTAAGACATTACTTCTGGGATGACCCACATCTTTATAAAGAAGGAGTAGATGGTGTTATTAGACATTGTGTACCTGAGCATGAACAGGAACAAATCCTACGCAAGTGCCACTCCGAGGCTTATGGAGGACACCATGCTGGAGATAGAACTGCACATAAGGTATCGCAATCCGGTTTTTATTGGCCTACTCTCTTCAAGGATGCCCATAAGTTTGTTTTGTGTTGTGATGAATGTCAGAGAATTGGTAATATTAGTAGACATCAAGAAATGCCTATGAATTATTCACTTGTTATTGAACCATTTGATGTTTGGGGCTTTGATTATATGGGACCGTTTCCTTCCTCTAATGGGTATACACATATTTTAGTTGCTGTTGATTACGTTACTAAGTGGGTAGAAGCTATTCCAACTAGTAGTATTGATCATAACACCTCTATTAAGATGCTTAAAGAAGTTATTTTTCCGAGGTTTGGAGTCCCTAGATACTTAATGACTGATGGTGGTTCACATTTTATTCATGGTGTCTTTCGTAAAATGCTTGCTAAGTATGATGTTAATCATAGAATTGCATCCCCATATCATCCACAGTCTAGTGGTCAAGTAGAACTTACAAATAGAGAGCTTAAATTAAGTTTGCAAAAGACTGTCAATAGATCTAGAAAGAATTGGTCCAAGAAACTTGATGATGCATTATGGGCTTATAGAACTGCATATAAAAATCCTATGGGCATGTCTCCATATAAAATGGTTTATGGTAAAGCATGTCACTTACCTCTTGAACTAGAACATAAGGCATATTGGGCTATTAAAGAGCTCAACTATGACTTCAAACTTGTCGGTGAGAAGAGGCTTTTTGACATTAGCTCACTTGATGAATGGAGAACCCAGGCCTATGAGAATGCCAAACTGTTTAAAGAAAAAGTTAAAAGATGGCATGATAAAAGGATACAAAAACGTGAGTTTAATGTAGGTGATTATGTATTGTTATACAACTCCCATTTAAGATTTTTTGTAGGAAAACTCCTCTCTAAATGGGAAGGCCCTTCCATCATTGAGCAGGTCTATCGTTCCGGTGCCATAAAAATCAACAACTTCGAAGGCACAAATCCGAGGGTGGTGAGCGGTCAAAGAATCAAACGTTATATCTCAGGTAATCCCATAAATGTTGAAACTAATGTTATTGAAACCGTAACCCCGGAGGAATACATAAGGGACACTTTCCAGAACGTTTCAGACTCCGAAAAGGAATAGGTATGAGGTACGATAAGTAAACCGACTCCAAAACAGTTCTAATGGAAAAATTTCTCCGTTTTGGAATATTTAAGAAAATAGGAAAATAAGAAGTAGTTCGGGAAGGACACGAGGCTTCCACGAGGGTGGAGGGCGCGCCCCCTACCTTGTGGGCACCTCGTGTGCCCTCCGGACTCCGTTTTCTTGCACGACACTTCTTTTGTTCGGTAAAAATTCATTATATAATCTCCCGAAGGTTTTGACCACCGTACCACGCAAACATCCTCTGTTTTTGTTTCGAGCTGTTTTTGCTGCAGATTTAGAGCAAGATGTCTTCTCAAGAGTCAGTCGGGGAGAGCCGGGTGTATCATCCGACACCGGGGCCAAGAGCAAATAGCGATGATGACCACTTTGGTCCATCAACGGAAGAAGAGATGGAGGCCGACTTGAAAAGGATAGATGCCATGGAAGAGGATCAAGAAGTTACTTCTCGTTTTCGAGCTAGATTCACGATGGGGGAACTACAGAGCTCAGCCATTCCAAACTCGGTCATCCCTTCCAATGTTAGATTTTTTTTCTTATGAAAATATGAAAAAGTGTGTTATTTGTTCTCCAGCAGCTATGCAACATCCATGGGTGAAAGGAGCTTTAGCCATTACGGGCAAGCTCCGTAAGGAAATAATGGACCTCAAGGAGCAAGTCAATAAGCTTGAAGAAGAGAACCGTATCCTAAAGGGTGTCATCGCCAAGAATATCACGTCACCATATCCGAAGAAGGAGACATAAACACATGGGTATGGGCACTCCCCTTGTCAACTGCCAAGCTTGGGGGAGTGCCCCGGTATCGTATCACCATCATACTTTTATCTTTACCGTTTTTTCTTAGTTTGATCATTTTGGTAATATCTTGATGTAGTAGAATAAAGTTTTTAGTATGATCTATTTTTTAGTTTTGCTTTATGATCCTTCTATGTAATCGAGTCCGTGAGCCATATATAATAAAGATTAGTGTTGAGTCAAGGGCTTGATTATTTTACTATGATCTTGAGGGTCTTGAGGGAATAGAATAAAAGAGAAGAAATAAAGAGATCATATGGATCTTACAGAAAGTAACGACTTCACATATAAAGATTATGATGAATAAAAGTTGTTGAGAGTTGACAAACATAGTTTTGGTCATCTTTGCAATTAATAGGAAGTAATAAAGAAAGAGAGGTTTTCACATATAAATATACTATCTTGGACATCTTTTATGATTGCGAGCACTCATTAAAGTATGATATGCTAAAGATTTGACGTTGGACAAGGAAGACAACGTAATGGGTTGTGTTTTCTTACATCTAAGATAAATTATATTGTCATGGATCATCCAACATGTTGAGCTTGCCTTTCCCTCTCTTGCTAGCCAATTTATTTGCACCAAGTAGAGATACTACTTGTGCTTCCAAATATCCCTAAACCCAGTTTTGCCATGAGAGTCCACCATATCTACCTATGGATTGAGTAAGATCCTTCAAGTAAGTTATCATTGTTGCAAGCAATAAAATTTGCTCTCTAAATATGTATGATTTATTAGTGTCGACAAAATAAGCTTTATGCGATCTTGTGATGTGGAAGAAATAAAAGCGACGGACTGCATAATAAAGGTCCATATCACAAGTGGCAATATAAAGTGACATTCTTTCGCATTAAGATTTTGTGCATCCAACCATAAAAGCACATGACAACCTCTGTTTCCCTCTGCGAAGGGCCTATCTTTTATTCTTGCCTTATACTTCATGCAAGAGTCACGGTGCTCTTCACCTTTCCTTTTTACATTTTATTCTTTGGCAAGCACAATGTGTTGGAAAGATCCAGATATATATGGCTAATTGGATGTCGGTTCTCATGAACTATTATTGTTGACATTACCCTTGAGGTAAAAAGTTGGGAGGCAAAACTATAAGCCCCTATCTTTCTCTATGTCTGATTAAAACTTCATAACCATAAATATCGCATGAGTGTTAGCAATTGTGAAAGACTAAATGATCGTTGAGTATGTGGACTTGCTGAGAATCTCTTATATTGATTCTTTCCTATGTTATGATAAATTGCAATTGCTTCAATGACTTAGATTATAATTTGTTAGTTTTCCATGAAGTTTCTGATTCATACTTGAGTATGTGAATTAATTGTTACTTTAGCATAAGAGATCATATGAATATATATATATATATATGTTGTCATTCTAAGAATGATCATGATGCCCTCATGTCCGTATTTATTTTATCGACACCTGTATCTCTAAACACGTGGACATATTTTTCGATTTCGGCTTTCGCTTGAGAACAAGCGAGGTCTAAGCATGGGGGAGTTGATACGTCCATTTTGCATCATGCTTCTACATCAATATTTATTGCATTATGGGCTGTTATTACACATTATATCACAATACTTATGCATTTTCTCTCTTATTTACAAGGTTTACATGAAGAGGGGCAATGCCGGCAGCTGGAATTCTGGGCTGGAAAAGGAGCAAATATTATAGACCTATTCTGCACATCTCCAAAAGTCCTGAAACTCCACGGGAATTATTTTCAGAATATATAAAAAATATTGGGTGAAAGAAGTACCAGAGGGGGGCCACCCACCGTCCACGAGGGTGGGGGCACGCCCTACCCCCTGGGCGCGCCCCCTGCCTCGTGGGCCCCTGGTGGGCCTCTGATGCCCATCTTTGTCTATATGGAGTCTTTCGTCGAGGAAAAAATCATAAGAAAGCTTTCAGGAAGAAACTCTGCCGCCATGAGGCGGAACCTTGCGGAACCAATCTAGGGCTCCCGCAGAGCTGTTCTGCCGGGGAAACTTCCCTCCGGGAGGGGGAAATCATCACCATCGTCATCACCAACGATCCTCTCATCGGGAGGGGGTCAATCTCCATCAACATCTTCACCAACACCATCTCCTCTCAAACCCTAATTCGTCTATTGTATCCAATCTTTGTATCCAAACCTCAGATTGGTATCTGTGGGTTGCTAGTAGTGTTGATTACTCCTTGTAGTTGATGCTAGTTGGTTTACTTGGTGGAAGATCATATGTTCAGATCCATTAGCATATTAATACCCCTCTGATTATGAACATGAATATGATTTGTGAGTAGTTACGTTTGTTCCTGAGGACATGGGGGAAGTCTTGCTATAAGTAGTCATGTGAATTTGGTATTCGTTCGATATTTTGATGAGATGTATGTTGTCATACCTCTAGTGGTGTCATGTGAACGTCGACTCCATGACACTTCACCATTATTTGGGCCTAGATGGAGGCATTGGGAAGTAATAAGTAGATGATGGGTTGCTAGAGTGACAGAAGTTTAAACCCTAGTTTATGAGTTGCTTCGTAAGGGGTTGATTTGGATCCATATGTTTCATCCTATGGTTAGGTTTACCTTAATACTTCTGTTGTAATTGCGGATGCTTGCAATATGGGTTAATCATAACTAGATGCTTGTCCAAGTAAGGGCAGTACCCAAGCACCGGTCCACCCAGATATCAAATTATCAAAGTACCGAACGCGAATCATATGAGCGTGATGAAAACTAGCTTGACGATAATTCCCACGTGTCCTCGGTAGCGCTTTCCTTTATATAAGAGTTTGTCCAGGCTTGTCCTTTGCTACAAAAAGGATTAGGCCATCTTGCTGCACCTTATTTACTTTTATTACTTGCTGCCCGTTACAAATTACCTTATCACAAAACTATCTGTTACCAATAATTTCAGTGCTTGCAGAGAATACCTTGCTGAAAACCGCGTATCATTTCCTTCTGCTCCTCGTTGGGTTGGACACTCTTACTTATCGATAAGGCTACGATAGATCCCCTACACTTGTGGGTCATCACATACGTGACAAGATGGCCATCTCCTGCGAGCTCATATCGCGTTTCGACATAGCACAGGAAGACCGCGCGCTCTCCCCTCCGGAGGATTGGCTGCGAAAACAGCTCATGATCTCATACTTGGGGCTGGTTTCTCTCGAGCGCATGATCGCGAGGCAGCGAGCGCGGGTCACCATGCTCAAGGATGGCGATGCTAACACGACCTTCTTCCACCGACAATGCTCATTCCGCCGACAGAAGAACCACATATTCAGCCTCATGGTCGAAGGACACGTGATCACTAATCGGGAGGGAATGGCCCAAGCAGCCTTCACGCACTTTGACGAGCTCCTTGGCTCCTCCGTCGCCCGCAACCACACACTAGACCTATCGCAGCTCATCAAGCCACATGACCTAACCGACCTCGAGGCACCATTTAGCCCGGAGGAGATTTGGGATGCCGTCACGTGCCTCCTGGCCCGTAAAGCACCGAGACCAGATGGTTTTACCGCGGAATTCCTGTGGGCATGTTGGAGCATTGTTAAACAAGACTTCATCGACGTCTTCCAGCAGCTTTTTGAGCTGTGCGGTCGCGGCTTCAGTAAGCTCAACCAGGCCCTCTTGACATTGCTCCCGAAGCGCGCAGACGCCTGCCAGCTCCGCGACTACCGACCTATATTCCTCATTCACCTTGTGGCGAAGATCTTCATGAAGGTGCTATCGCTCCGCCTCGCGCCCAGATTGGGAGATATGGTTAGCCGCAACCAAAACGCTTTCATCCCGGGATGGAGCCTGCATGACAACTTTGTCCTCGTCAAGCAATCGATGAGGCAGCTGCACCAACTAGGAGCTCCGAGAGTGATGCTCAAGCTAGACCTAACGCGAGCATTCGACTCCCTATCTTGGACCTTCCTCTTTGAGGCTCTTGGCCAGTACAGATTCGGACCTCGCTTCAGGGAGTGGCCTGCGATCTCGCTATCATCATCGAGCACTCGGATCATGATCAATGGTGAGCCGGGACCGCCAATTTGGCACCGCTGCAGGCTGCGTCAGGGCGACCCCGTATCACCACAGCTCTTTGTGCTCGCCGTGGACATCCTTGGGTGCTTGATCAGCCGCGCCCACGACACTGGCATCTTGTAGCAGCTGCACCCCCGATGAGACATACCAGCCATATCTCTGTACACCGATGACGTGATGCTCTTCTACCATACCATGCAAGGTGACGTGGAGGCTATCCGTGGAGTCCTGACCCTGTTTAGTGAAGCAAGCGGCCTCCACCCGAACTATGCCAAGAGCTCTGCTACTACCCTTAGTGGTGACCCCGAGGCGGATGCTACAATTGCTCAGGTGGGATGCGCGAAAGCGGAGCTGCCCGTTACTTATCTCGGCATCCCGCTCACGCTACGCCGCCCCTCTGCCGCCCAACTACAACCCCTCGTCGACTCAATGGCCGCCCGGCTCCCCACATGGAAAGCATGGCCCATGAAAAAAACCGGGCAGCTGGCTTTGGTCAAATCGGTGCTCGTCATGATCCCAATACATCAACTGCTCGCGTTTGCGCCACCCAAGAAGACCTAAAGGCATCTCGAAAAGATCCAGCGCGTCTTTTTGTGGGCTGGGCGCGCTGCTGCTAACGAAGGACACTGTCACATCAACTGGCGCCATGTGTGCCATCTGCTTGAGTACGGTGGGCTGGGGGTCCAGGACCGGGAGCGCGCTGGCCTCGTGTTGCGCCTACGCTGGCTGTGGTTCTCCCACACGAACAACGACCACGCATGGCAAGGGCTTGACCTCCAGTTTTCCCGCGAGGAGCACGCGTTGTTCTTCGCATCGACGACCATGGCGCTTGGCGATGAATTGACGGCACTATTTTGGGATGACCGATGGCTCAACGGTCAGTCCGTGCATGAATTCGCACCGGCACTCTACCAGTGCATACCCAAACAACGACGCAAATCAAGAACGGTGGTCGCAGGCCTTGGGGGCAATGCTTGGGCTCATGACATACAAGGAGTGCTCGGGATTCATGAGATTGGACAATACCTGATGCTTTGGCAAGCCGTGCAGCACATCATCCTATCACACATGCCTGGCCGAATGCTATGGAGATGGACGGCTAGTGGCACCTACATGGCACAGTCCTGCTACGCTGCAACCTTCCACGGGTCCATGAAATGCCCCTCTTGGAAGCTTACCTGGAAGAGCTGGGCACTGTGCTGCGTCCGTTTCTTTCACTGGGTGGCCAGCTAGGACCGGTGTTGGACGGCGGAAAGACTCACCCGTCGTGGCCTACAGCACCACCAATGATGCCTCCTTTGCGATCAGGCCCCAGAGTCAATGCGGCACCTGCTCCTAGAATGTTTGTTTGCGCGGCAAACCTGGCACGACGTCCTGGCTGGGCGAGGATACCTTCACAGCCGCTGAACAACGAGCCCACCTTTACGGACTGGTGGCAGCGAACAAAAGGGAAGACCCCACTTGCGCTACAGAAAGGCATGCAATCCATTGCCATGCTAGTTCCTTGGATGATCTGGAAGCAGCGGAATGAGTGCGTCTTCGAGAACATGCACCCCATGATTCACACACTCGTAGATAGGATTAAGGTCGAAGCCAAATGTTGGGCATAAGCCGATGCAATGGGCCTCAAGGTAGTCCTTCGCACTAACTGGGATGTTCACTGATAGGGTGCTAACCCATGTAACCCTCACCTCCTAGGAGGATTGTATCTTCTCATCTTTTCAATGAAATGAAACGTAAAGGTACTTTGTGTTTTCTCAAAAAATAATAGGTTAGATGTAGGATCATAATCAAATTCAACAATATAGCTATCACATTAAATATTCTCTTCATGATCCACATGCATAAAAGTTTTATAATCTTCCAAGACAGTGGGATTAACATTAACTAAAGTCATGACCTCTCCAAACCCACTTTTATAAAAAAATGAGCACTCTGTGAATATGTGGGATTCTTTTTACCTAAAGTTGACACTCTTCCAAACCCACTTTCAATATTATTGCAAACATCAATATCATATTCATCATGAGGCTTGAATAAATTTTCAAGATCATAAGAAGCATTATCACCCCAACCATGATCATTACAATAAGTAGTGGACATAAAAAATTCATCATCCCCTTGTAGTTTTGCATATCATTAACACAATTGACATTAATATAATTTATAGTGACATCATTGCAATCATGTTTTCATTCAAGGAGCTACCATGAATCACTTTATAAATTTCTTATTTCAACACTTCATCACAATTTTTAGATTCATGATTTTCAAGCAAAACTTCACAGACATAATCAAGTGCACTCAACTCACTATCAATTGGTTCAATATATTTAGATATTTTGAAAAGATTAGCAAGTGGATGACGATCCATATGTTTTTACTTTTACTTTGTGTTTTTGAGTGTTCACATGAAGGCAATTAAAAGCAAGCAAATAAGCAAAGTGTAACATCCTGGTTTTTGCCCTTTTCTTTTTCTGATGATTTTCTTGGATTTCTTGATTTGATTTGCTTTTCCGTGGCTATGTGGTTCTAAAACTTGGGAAGATCATGTATTCCTAGGTTTTATAGTGGCTTGTCATCCTCATCATCATCCTAGATTATGTCATTTTCATCCTAGCCCAAATTCCAATATTCTTTTTTCTTAGGAATATTCCTTTTCTATTAAAGGAATAATCCTTTAAACCATAGTTTGTGAAGCAACCTATCTTTCTGTCACTCCATAAATCCCCAAATAATTATCATAAATTATTTGGGTCCTATCTTGCTCAAATATGGAAAAATATTTCATTGCCATGTTCAAAAATCATCCTGCAATAATTCTTTTCCTATTCTGCCCTAAATGGCACTTTGTGTAGGAAGTGCTATGTATATTTGCTTGATTGATCCCAAACTTTTTGGACACCTTTTCATGCCATATCATTGCCCCATTACAAAATTAAACTCAATTTTCCTAGTAAATATTCTTGAGCAAATTTTTCAAAGTTCCTTGCTGAGGGAAGCCTTTGTGAAGGAAGTACTAGCTAGGCATATCCTAATGAGTTTAAAATTTTCAAGGTCCTTGATATGATCAAATCATGACTCTCCACCAAATTTGAGATCATGTCCTCACTCTATGAGAGCTGTGCATAAAATCTTAGTCTCTGGTCAGATTTTCAATTTGTGAAGCAACCATATTTTATATTGCTACAATTAAGCTGAAAATTTACCAGGACATTCTCCTATTCATATCAACTCTATCCAACGAGTTTTGGCTCAATTTATTAATCCATTTTTCCAAGTTTCTGTCTGGAGAGTAGCTTTCTGAAGCATGTGTAACTTTGGTATTTCCAAATTGCCTGAAACTTTTTGGGCATCCTCATATTCCTAAATCATGGGGCCATGACCATTTTCAGCTCAATCCAATCAAATATGTGAGTGCCCCTTCATCATCTCTTAATATGGCCATTATGACACCTTCTACAGCAAGTACCATCTAAACTCCTCCTCATAAGCTTATTTTTGATGATCAACATCATCTTAGTATGTGATCATCACCAGACAAATCCTTTCCTTCGTTCCCAAGCCGATGTCCCCACTGCACAGCACAAACACTTGGCTGTTGGTTTGCTTTGGGGCCATATGCAAATCTCTTCTTTGCCCTAGGATCTTTTCTTCTTTCATTGCACATAAGGGCACTAAGGACGGCTCGACCTCCATTCATGTCTAGTAGCTGCCCCGTGAGCTCCTGCGTTGCCCTATGCCTCTGCCTTGTCCTAGTTCGCCATAAATGCGCCGCTAGCTCCATGCCCATGTCACGCCCAACCACTGTCCTCCATTAGACACTACAAAAAAAGACACATCCGTGACATTTTGGGGCGAACAATTTTTTTTCTGTCATACTTATGACACTTCTATGACGATAATTGTGACAAAACCCGGTATCATCATAGATGTGGTGGGCTCCTACTTCTATGACAAAAAATCATGACAGAAAACGGGCTTTTCGTCCTGGGCGGGCCGGAGATGCAGCTGTATGACATTCTTTGGGCCATCCATGATGGAAAAAACCATGGTAGAAGCGAGGGCAAGGAAAATATCGGGGTGTTCCTGGTTACGGTGGGTGGTCGGGGCCGAGCGATGCGCGTTTCTCTCGTACACGCACGTGAGGCGTTGGGCTCTAATTGAACCCGAGCGAGGCGTTGGGCTCTAAATGAACCCGAGCGATTGCACTGCAGGCTCTGCGTTACTGAACCCGAGCGATCGATCGATGGCTGTTAACTGAACCCGATCGAGCGATTCCTTCGCTAGTGCTGCTAACTGAAGCCGATCAATTTTGCCTCTGGATGAACAATGAGCATTGCTGGGGGGTTTGGATGAACAGTTCCCGGTGGGGGTGGATGAACAAGACCCCGTGGTGTTGCCTCTGGATGAACAGGACCCCGATCGATCGAGCTGGTTGGGGATGGATGAACAGGACCCCATGGAGGGCAGGATGAACAGGACCACCCCGTGGAGGGCTGGATGAACAGTAGCCCATGGAGGGGTGGTTGAACAGGAGCCTGTGGAGAGGGCTGGTTGAACAGTAGCCGATGGAGTAGCGCGCAATGGAGGCTGGATGAACAGGAGCCCGTGGATGAATAGTCGCGGGTGGAGGCTGGAGGAGGTCGATGGTGGATGAACAGTAGCCCGTGGAGGCTGGAGGGGGTCGATGGTGGAGATGAACAGTATCCCGTGGAGTCCTGTTTTGCGGTATGCCACACCCCTCCCGATGAACAGGACCCCCCGTTTTGACCGTAGCGCTCCAACACAAGTCTGTTTCCTCCGTTTTGCGGTACGCCACACCCCTCCTGATCAACAGGACCCCGTTTCGACCGTAGGAGGTCCGTTTCCTCCGTTTTGCGGTATGCCAAACCCCTCCCGATGAACAGGATCCTGTTTCGACCATGGACGATCGAACACAAGGGCGTTTCCTCCATTATGCGGTACGCCAGACCTCGTTTCCATCGGCTGTTCTGTCCAAGCCCTCCCGATGAACACGACGACGCATTCTGTTCTGACCCAACTGGTTGGCTCCCCATGAACACGACGATGACACTGTTTCTCCGTTCCGACCCAGCCATGTACACGAGCCCTGGCCGTACATATGCGCGAGTAGGCATTCGAGACCCTGCCCGTATGTACGTACGTGGCCATATTTTCTTTCTTGCACACTGGCCGTGATACATCTCCAACGTATCTATAATTTTTGATTGCTCCATGCTATATTATCTATTGTTTTGGACATTATTGGGCTTTATTATCCACTTTTATATTATTTTTGGGACTAATCTATTAACCAGAGGCCCAGCCCAGAATTGTTGTTTTTTGCCTGTTTTAGGGATTCGAAGAAAAGGAATATCAAACGGAGTCCAAATGGAATGAAATCTTCGGGAACATGATTTTCTCAATGAATGAGACCAGAGAGACTTGGACCCTATGTCAAGAAATAAAATAGGAGGCCACAAGGTAGGGGCACGCCTGCCTACCCTAGGCGTGCCCTCCACCCTCGTGGGCCCCCTGTTGCTCCACCGACGTACTCTGTCGGTGTCAAAACCGGCGGATCTCGGGTAGGGGTCCCGAACTATGCGTCTAAGGCGGATGGTAACAGGAGGCAGGGAACACGATGTTTTACCCAGGTTCGGGCCCTCTTGATGGAGGTAAAACCCTACGTCATGCTTGATTTATTCTTGATGATATGAGTAGTACAAGAGTTGATCTACCACGAGATCAGAGAGGCTAAACCCTAAAAGCTAGCCTATGGTATGATTGTATGTTGTCCTACGGACTAAAACCCTCTGGTTTATATAGACACCGAAGGGGGCTAGGGTTACACAAGGTCGGTTACAAAGGAGGAGATATACATATCCGTATTGCCTAGCTTGCCTTCCACGCCAAGTAGAGTTCCATCCGGACACGGGACGAAGTCTTCAATCTTGTATCTTCATAGTCCAACAGTCTGGCCAAAGGATATAGTCCGGCTGTCCGGAGACCCCCTAATCCAGGACTCCCTCAGTAGCCCCTGAACCAGGCTTCAATGATGATGAGTCCCGCGCATAGTGTTGTCTTCGGCATTGCAAGGCGGGTTCCTCCTCCGAATACACCACGGAAGAATTTGAATACAAGGATAGTGTCCAACCCTGGAAAATAAGTTCCACATACTACCATAGAGAGAATAATATTTCCACAAATCTAATCTGCTGACACGTTTCGGCAGCACGACATCACATCATGGCCCGGTAATTATTCGATCCCTTTTTCTTTAACCAGCCCCGCACATAACGCGAGGCGGTTTCTTGACACGTCTTGCCAAAGCAGAGATCGTGTTCCCCTTATTACGGGATTCTCATCAATACGGACGTGGGTAACCCCACCCGCGCCACCAATTATGGCGCTTGGGGGATAAGCGAGTTTTACCAGGCTAGTGGGGGCCCATAGTTTCGTCCGCCCTTATAAAGGGATAAGGTCTCACCTTTTTCTACCCACGCCTTCTTCCTCCTTGCTCATCCATTCTTGTGCACTCGAGCTCCAACACCCAAGTCCACATCCTTCTCCTCAACCTTCTCCAAACATGTCTGGAGCGGGAGGCAAGTGGATGGCTTCCTTTGTTACGGAGGGACACATCAAAAACCTACGCGGAGCCGGATACTTAGCCGCGGACATCGTGCACCGGCTGCCAGCCGCGGGGCAGGTCGTCCCTACCCCGAAACCTCACGAAAGGGTGGTTTTTCTCCCCCCACTTCATCCGCGGACTGGGGTTTCCCCTCCATCCATTCGTCCGCGGCCTCATGTTCTATTACGGGCTGGACTTTCATGATCTGGCCCCAAATTTAATCCTCAACATCTCGGCATTCATCGTCGTGTGTGAGGCTTTCCTCCGCATCCGGCCCCACTTCGGCCTGTGGCTGAAGACCTTCAATATCAAGCCGAAGGTGGTGGGCGGCCAACAAGCGGAATGCGGTGGAGCCATGGTGGGCAAAATGCCTAATGTTATATGGCTCGAGGGATCCTTCGTGGAGACCGTAAAGGGGTGGCAATTGGGGTGGTTCTACATCACCGAGCCGCGCGACACCAACTGGGCGGCGGCCTCCGAGTTTTGATCCGGATTCCCCACGCGGCTCACTTCCTGGGAAGAGAAGGGCCTGTCCTAGGGTTCATCAGTGGAGCTGGACGGACTCCAGAAATGTATCCGGAATATGATAAGCAAGAATCTTAAGCTTGTCAACATAGTCCAGGTCATGCTCTTCTGCCGGATCCTCCCGTGTCAACAACGGGATTTCAACTTATGGGAGTTCGACCCGGCCCAGCACCAGACTCTAAGCGAGCTCTTCAACATGATGCACAAGGACGTCTGGAGGGTGCTGTTCAAGGGAGCCGAGGTCCCTCCTTCTCTTACCGAGGACCGCAGGCTAAGCGCGAAGCGCCCTGCGAATTCGGTGAGTTCCATACATCCAGTAGGATATTTATTGCCCATAGTTTAACCATGTGTGGGGTTTAAGCTCCCATGCCTTTGACAGGACTGGGTGGAGACATCGGAACAGATTAATTGTCCGGCCCCTCTGCCTGAAGACACTACGGACGCTCTCCTGATGGAGATGCTGACTCCGGCTCCTTATAAGGTGCCGGAGAAGACCAAGAAGAAGGCCAAGGGAACCCGAAAGAGTTCCCGGTGCCAGGTGGTATCGGACTCATCATCCGATAACTCCACGACGCACTCCTCCCATGACAATGAGGAGGAGGAAGAAGAAGATGCTCCCCCTCCCCCCCAGCCGGGGGAGACAAGAAAAGGAAGGCCGCCCCAACCGGTGAGGCCGAAGGGAAAGACTCTCTTTCCGGACTGCTACACCACCGCCGCTGACGGCGAAGACGAGTGGCTGCACAGGGCCAAGCCCCTGGCGAAGTCGTAAGTATTCGGATACTAGAGTAACTCATAGCATACCTTTATCGCACTGCTTCTCCTAACGCTGAACACGATTATGCAGACCGCCCCAAGCCCGTATCGACGTATCCTCGTCGGACGGTTCCTTGGACTCGTCGGATATGGATAGCGATCCACTTCCAACCGCCTCCTCTCCTTGCCCTACAGACAATGCCGAGGTATTGTCTCAAGAGGCACCAGGCCAAGGGGAGACAGTCCCGGAGGTGCCTCAAGGTTACCTTCCGGACTCCAGGAGCAAAGGGAGTAAGGCTCCCGGGGGCTCCAAGTTCGGCCCTCAGCCGGACACCGCGCCGGAACCTCTAGTGGTTCCAGACTCGGGCAGGCGGCCCCCTTCCAAAAGGGGTAAGACGCCCGTGCCGGTGACCTCTGTCCATCCATAGGCACCGGACAACCTGTTGGGAGCACTTCGCGGCGCTTCCATCAACGAAGAGCACCGCACTATTATGAGTGCGGTGATCAAGAAGGTTCAGTCCGCCAAGAGCGGACTGACTGAAGCCTGTGCCAGCCTTCTAACGGGCTTTGAGGTAAGTATTTAAAATATAGGAAAAATATTACCACATAGACAGTAGCCCCTGATGCTCTGTTTGGTGTTCACAAAGAAAAGCCAAATAGAGGATCAAATAATATCTGCAGGACTCTAATGTAAGTATGTCTATATGCGTATGCAGGCTTCGCTGCTGGCCTCTGCCGCACTGACTGCGGAGGTTGCCGCACTGAAGCAGGACCTCAAAGGGTCCGAGAAGGAGCTCGACCTTGCCAAGAGGCAGCTCGAGGAGAACAAAGGTAAGTAATACCTTGTCTATATATATATATATATACAAAAAGATGCGATTGCGAAATGGCAGGATCATCATGAATTTGCCAGGGGCCACAACCGAGGTGGCGACCCTGAAGCAAGCGTTATCCGAGGCCGAAAACAAAGCGGGCAAGGAGCGCACCGAGCGGGAAAAGCAAGAGGCACGGGTGGGCAAGGTGCAGCAAGAGCTCCAGGCTCTCATGACGAAGCACGAGGCTTTGGAGCTTGACTCGAAGACGCGAGAGTCCGAGCTTGCCGCGGCCCTCGAGAGCGCAAAGAATGCCAAGGCCGAAGCCCAAAAGGCCCTCCAGGAGATTGAGGCGATGAGGAAGATAGCAGCGGGTAAGGCATTCAATATGCAAAGCAAGCATGTGAGAGTAAATTACTTGTTACTTACCCGAGTCTGGAGCTCTCCAGGAGCATTCGCAGATTTGCCCCGCAGCGTGTCGGATGCCGCAAAATTTTACCAGGTCGAGGAGGGAAGCTTGACGGAGAAGTTGTCCTGGTCCTAGTATACTGGGACCGAACACCCGATGCCTATGAGCGACCAGCTGAAGCAACTGGTCGAGCTACACAAGGCGGCCGAACAGGCCATGAAGGGCTTTATAGTCCGGATGTGGCCTGGCGACTCCCTCCCCAACAGCTACTTCGGCCTGGTGCGGCGGCTTGTAGATGCCTGCCCACGGCTAGGAGTCATCAAGCAGTCCGTCTGTATCGAAGGTGCCCCTCGGGCTTTCACCCGTGCAAAGGTGCACTGGGCCAGGATGGACGCCGAGAAGCTGGTGAAGGAGGGGCCACCGCAAGGCAAGGAGCATCGCCACCCCGAGATGTATTATGAGGGTGTCCTGAAGGGTGCCCATCTTGTGGTGGACGAATGTGCGAAGGATGTAATTTTTGAATAAACTTGCTCATGTGATCCTTTATTATGAAAACTTGTTCATGTGCGCTATGCAACGCTTGTTTGAATTTAAAATATTACCTTCTGTGTGGCTGTTTATCCAATCTGAGAGATGGCCAGTCGTCGGCTTCTGCCCCCATGCCACGAGTGCTGGGGTGTTCGGGATAAACCCGAGCACTCTTTTTCCCATTATTGGGTCCTTCGAGGGAGGTGCTTAGCTCAACGAACAAGGCAATCGGACTATAATGCTTTATCACTCTCACTTAGCCATAGAATTCTATAATTTTAAATTTTGGAGAAGCCCCTAGTATCCGGAAGGCCGAATTCGGGGCGCTATACACTCCTTAAGCTGGACAAAGCCGACTCCTCGCTCTAAGTGGCATAGGTCTTAGGGACTCGAGACCTCTCGAACAGCGACCAGTCTCTCGCCTTATCATGACAGTCAGTTTTAGCTTTCTCTACTAAGGTGCTTAGCCCAGCTGAACCGGGGCACAATCGCAGTAGTTCTCCCAGTGCTACCTTAGCCGATATAGTGGAACGTAAGGTACCAAAACATGGGAGCCGGGCAAACCCAACTATTGACCCAAGACATGATTCGGAGCTGATGCATATAATGCTATAAGTTCGGGGTGCCGCACTGTCGAAAGTGTTTAGACTTCTCACGCGTATTATGGGGTACGCTTAAGCCCTTGGCGTATTGGCCGTACCAGAGTGTACGGGTGCTGAAATGTCATGAATGAACATATATATGTATATATAAAAAGAAGAATAGAGAATGCGATAATAGTCTAGTGCTATGCATTGTTTATTCAAAAAGGTGCGTTAAAGCAAAATGATACAAGTAGTGCGATAAGCAAAAAGTGGGACTATTTGACATGTCCCCTCCAAGGGCAAGCTGATGAATGTTATTGAAAGCAGGTATTTCACTCATTATTAGAGACCACCTGGGAATTCCATGATGCGACGTAGCTTTCTGCCTCATAAGGAGAAGGAACGTGTGTCCGGCAGACATACTGCCGGACGGTGTTTCCAGAGAGTAAAGTCCTGAAAGAGAGAAAACATAATAAGGCGGGAAGCCCCTAGTGCGGTTGAGCCGCGTCTTGGGGCGTGCCGTAGTCGTGCCCCCCTCCCCACCTATGCCCATGGTATTTTCAATGCATAATTATGTGCGCGGGGCATGGATTTAGCTGTTTGGCTGGGACTGGGGTAGGGGCCCCATTGCTATGCGAGCTCGGAACGTGCCAGGCGGTCTTGTTGCCGATTACTCCGGGCGCGCTTGAAGGTGTCCGGGTCTTGAATCGCCGAACTGGTGGATTGCCTTAAGAGGCTGCTTTGTGCTTCTGCTGCGAGGGCTGCAGTGTGCTCCTCCGTGCGGAGAGAGCGCTCTGTGTTTCCATTGACTGTGATGACCCCCCGAGGTCCTGGCATCTTGAGCTTGAGATATGCATAGTGTGGTACCGCATTGAATCTTGCAAATGCGGTTCGCCCGAGCAGTGCATTATAGCCACTGCGGAACGGGACTATATCGAAGATTAACTCCTCGCTTCGGAAGTTATCCGGGGATCCGAAGACCACTTCCATTGTGACTGAGCCTATGCAATGGGCCTCTACACCTGGTATGACGCCTTTGAAGGTCATTTTTGTGGGTTTGATCCTTGAGGGGTCTATGCCCATTTTGCACACTGTGTCCTGATAAAGTAGGTTCAGGCTGCTGCCCCCATCCATAAGGACTCGAGTGAGGTGAAATCCGTCAATGATTGGGTCTAGGACCAGTGCGGCGAATCCGCCATGACGGATACTAGTGGGGTGGTCCCTGCGATCGAAGGTGATCGGACAGGAGGACCATGGGTTGAACTTTGGGGCAACTAGCTCCAACGCATATATGTCCCTGAGCGCGCGCTTCCGCTCCCTCTTGGGGATGTGGGTTGTGTATATCATGTTCACCATCCGCACTTGTGGGGGGGGGGGACCTCTTCTGTCCTCCGGTGTTCGGCTGCCGGGGCTCCTCCTCGACATCGCTATGTGACCCCTTATCTTTGTTTTCGGCATTTAACTTGCCGGCCTGCTTGAACACCCAACAATCCCTGTTGGTGTGGTTGGTTGGCTTGTCGGGGGTGCCGTGTATTTGACACGAGCGATCGAGTATACGGTCCAAACTGGATGGGCCCGGAGTGCTTCTTTTAAATGGCTTTTTCCGCTGACCGGGTTTAGAGCCTTTGAATCCGGCATTGACTGCCGTATCCTCGGTATTGTCATTGTTGATGTGGCGCTTATGTTTGTTGCGACGTGACCTGCCATTGCCGTCCTTGGTATCCGAAGTACCATGGTTCTTTCATATGTTATTGCTGCGAGCCAGCCAGCTGTCCTCTCCCGCACAAAAGCGGGTCATGAGTGTCGTGAGGGCTGCCATAGATTTCGGCTTTTCCTGGCCAAGGTGTCGGGCGAGCCACTTGTCGTGGATGTTGTGCTTAAAAGCTGCTAGGGCCTCTGCATCCGGACACTCGACGATTTGATTTTTCTTTGTTAGGAACTGTGTCCAGAATTGCCTGGCCGATTCCTCTGGCTGCTGAATTATGTGGCTCAAGTCATCGGCATCTGGTGGTCGCACATAAGTGCCCTAGAAGTTTTCGAGGAATGCGGCTTCCAGATCTTCCCAACAGCCGATGGATTCTGCTGGCAGGCTGTTGAGCCAATGCCGAGCTGGTCCTTTGAGCTTGAGTGGGAGGTATTTGATGGTGTGTAGATCGTCACCGCGGGCCATGTGAGGAAGTCCTCAATCCATACCGCGGGATCTGTTGTGCCGTCGTATGATTCGATATTTACGGGTTTGAAACCCTCTGGGATTTGGTGATCCATTACTTCGTCTGTGAAGCATAGGGGGTGTGCGGCGCCTCTGTACTGGGCTATATCGCGACGCGGCTCAAATGAGTCTTGTCCACTGTGTTCGGCCCAGCCGGATTTACTTTTATTGTATCTGGTGTGACGGCTATCGTCTCGCATAGTGGCGCGCCCTCATGATCCATAGATTGATCTTGCGTATTTTGCTTTGTCCTCCAATACGTCTCGCAGGTTTGGCGTATTTCCTCATGCCTTGATATTTTTATTTGAATGGCGTCGGAGTGCGGGCTGAGCTTTTGGCTGGAATGCCTCTCTGTCGCGGCCACGAGGTGGCCGATCAACCGCGTCATACGCTGGAGATGTAGGTTTTGGTGCCTCCTCCTCCAGTTGGGGTAGCAATCTGCGCTTTGGGTAACTCTTGGAGGGACGTTCGAGTTTATATTCCTCGGCCGCAAGGACTTTAGTCCATCTGTCGGCTAGCAAATCTTGATCAGCTTGAAGCTGTTGTTGCTTTTTATTAAGGCTATTTGCCGTGGCTATAAGCCAGCGCTTGAAGCGCTCTTGTTCGACGGGATCCTCAGGCACGACGAATTCATCATCATCGAGGCTTGCCTCATCTTGGGAGGGAGGCATGTAATTATCATCCTCCGCCTCTCCATCTGCCGCTCTCTTGGGAGGGCTGGCTTCTCCATCCTCCTGCCCTAAATCTTGCTGCAGGGGATTGTTGTCGTCTTCGGCACTGTCCGAAGTGCTATTATCTCCTGTGCCGGTATCACCACTTTTGCCTTGGCGGGACTTAGAGCGGTGCCGCTGACGTCGGCGCTTGGGCTGCTTCTTGGAGGGGTCATCCTCCGTTGTCCCATCGCCATTGCCTTCTTTGGGTGTGTCCACCATATATATATATCATATGATGAGGTGGTTGTCCAGTGCCCTATGGGCAGTGGTTCTTGTTCACCTCCTGCATCGTCGTCCATGCCGTCGATGTCTTCGAAGTCGAAGTCGAGCATGTCGGTTAAATCGTCGACAGTGGCTACTAAGTGGGTGGTGGATGGGCGGCGAATTTCTTCGTCATCCGGATCCCAATCCTGCCGGACATAGTTCGGCCAGGACTCTCCTGACAAGGAAGGAGACCTTAATGAGTTCAGTATGTCGGCGAAGGGCGAGTGCTGAAAGATATCCGTGGAGGTAAACTCCATGATCGGCACCCAGTCGGATTCGATAGGCATGGGCGCAGGCGGTTCGGAGTCCGTGGCCGGGGAAGAATCCGGTAGTTCGGCGTCACGGCTCCTGTGAAGGGTAAGGTCGATCCTCGGCTCGATCGCCGCTGAGAGTACGACCTCCATGGCGGGGTATATCCACCCGTCCATGGATGGCGTGATTGGCTCCGAATTGAGGGTCAGAGCAGTTGCCGATGCGATCTCCTGAACACTGTCCGATGGTAGAGCTAAATCATGCTCATCGAGTCTGTGTGGCGCACTCGGCAGGGGCTCGAATCCGTCGAAGATCAAGTCTCCGCGGATATTGGCCGTGTAGTTTAAGCTTCCAAACCTGACCTGGTGCCCAGGGGCATAACTTTCGATCTGCTCCAAATGGCCAAGCGAGTTGGCCCGCATTGTGAAGCCGCTGAATACAAAGATCTGTCCGGGGAGAAAAGTCTCACCCTGGACTGCATCGCTATCGATGATTGAAGGATCCATCAAGCCTAATGACAATGACACAGAGGAACTCTCAATGAAAGCACCAATGTCGGTGTCAAAACCGGCGGATCTCGGGTAGGGGGTCCCAAACTGTGCGTCTAAGGCGGATGGTAACAGGAGGCAGGGAACACGATGTTTTACCCAGGTTTGGGCCCTCTTGATGGAGGTAAAACCCTACGTCCTGCTTGATTTATTCTTGATGATATGAGTAGTACAAGAGTTGATCTACCACGAGATCGGAGAGGCTAAACCCTAAAGGCTAGCCTATGGTATGATTGTATGTTGTCCTACGGACTAAAACCCTCCGGTTTATATAGACACAGGAGGGGGCTAGGGTTACACAAGGTCGGTTACAAAGGAGGAGATATACATATCCGTATTGCCTAGCTTGCCTTCCACGCCAAGTAGAGTTCCATCCGGACACGGGATGAAGTCTTCAATCTTGTATCTTCATAGTCCAACAGTCCGGCCAAAGGTATAGTCCGGCTGTCCGGAGACCCCCTAATCCAGGACTCCCTCATACTCCTTCCTCCTATATATATCCACGTACCCCCAAATGATCAGAACAGGAGCCAAACCCTAATTCCACCATCGTAACTTTCTGTATCCACAAAATCCCATCTTGGGGCATGTTCTGGAGCTCCGCTGGAGGGGGCATCGATCACGGAGGGCTTCTACATCAACACCATAGCCTCTCCGATGAAGTGTGAGTAGTTTACCTCAGACCTATGGGTCCATAGTTATTAGCTAGATGGCTTCTTCTCTCTTTTTGGATCTCAATACAATGTTCTCCCCCTCTCTTGTGGAGATCTATTTGATGTAATCTTCTTTTTGCGGTGTGTTTGTTGAGACTGATGAATTGTGGGTTTATGATCAAGTCTATCTATGAATAATATTTGAATCTTCTCTGAATTCTTTTATGTATGGTTGGTTATCTTTGCAAGTCTCTTCGAATTATCAGTTTGGTTTGGCCTACTAGATTGATCTTTCTTGCAATGGGAGAAGTGTTTAGCTTTGGGTTCAATCTTGCGGTGTCATTTCCCGATGACGGTAAGGGCAGCAAGGCACGTATTGTATTGTTGCCATCAAGGATAACAAGATGGGGTTCTCTTCATATTGCATGAGTCTATCCCTCTACATCATGTCATCTTGCTTAAGGCGTTACTCTATTTTTAACTTAATACTCTAGATGCATGCTGGATAACGGTCGATGAGTGGAGTAATAGTAGTAGATGCAGGCAGGACTCGGTCTACTTGTCTCAGACGTGATGCCTATATACATGATCATACCTAGATATTCTCATAACTATGCTCAATTCTGTCAATTGCTCAATAGTAATTTGTTCACCCACCGTAGAATACTTATGCTCTCGAGAGAAGCCATAGTGAAACCTATGGCCCCCGGATCTATCTTCATCATATTGATCTCCTACTACTTAGTTATTTCCTTTGCTATTTAATTTGCCTTTATTTTACTTTGCATCTTTTATCATAAAAATACCAAAAATATTATCTTATCATATCTATCAGATCTCACTCTCGTAAGTGGCCCTATAGGGATTGACAACCCCTATTTGCGTTGGTTGCGAGGATTTATTTGTTTTGTGCAGGTGCGAGGGACTCACGCGTAGCCTCCTACTGGATTGATACCTTGGTTCTCAAAAACTGAGGGAAATACTTACGCTACTTTGCTGCATCATCTCTTCCTCTTTGGGGAAAACCAACACAGTGCTCAAGAGGTAGCAGGCCACTGTACATACGTGTACATGCTATGTGCGTGCCTCTACATCAACCAGTATGTACATACATGTTCGCGACCAGAATGACAATGCTACGTATGCTTTGACCAGGTGGGTCCCGACTGTCAGGCACTTCCTTGCATGCGAAGATGTAGCTGGTGGGTCCCAGCAGTCAGGGGAGTGAATCGTTTTTTTTTCTAGACACACTTCCTTGCGTGCGAAGATGTAGCTGGTGGGTCCCAGCAGTCAGGGGGAAATGTTTTTTCGCTAAATACGGTGGCCTGTCCGGTGGGTCCCCGCTGTCAGGTGGAGGAATAATTATTTTGCGTGTAATAAGGAGGCACTTCCTTGCTGCGGCCGTGGACCCAGCTGTCAGCCTCTCCACGTATAGTCCACGTCCGATGGAAGCCATTCCTTGACCACGTTGACCACGCCGCGCCGAGAGCACCTGGGCGGTGGACGACAGCGAGGCCTAGGAAGGGGACGACGCGGAGTCGGGGAAGACGCGGCAGTGGAAGCCCGCGCGGAGAGGAGTATGAGGGTTCATGTAACGCCCGGATAATTAAGCTACAGTGATTCCCCGCTAATGATGCCACGTCACCACGGTTACTGTGGTAAACTCTCGATAGTTCAGAACCGAAACAAGTTCAAAATTTAAATAAAAGAAAACAATAAAAGTTTTCAAAAATTAAAACAAAAATGTTCGGTGGTTGCCAAATATTACAAAGATAATTATGGTGTAAGGTTCACAATTTTATAAAATGCCTAAGTGTTTATAAATAAATAAAAACAGAAAAGAGAATAAATACAAAAAAACAAAAAAAACAAAAGTAAAACAACAGACCCCCCCCCCCCCCCCGCGCGCGCTGGGCCAAGTGGCCCAGCTGGCCTCCACCGCCCGAGCGGGCCGCCCCAACCGCCCCACACCCCACTCCCTTAACCCCCCCGGGCTTTGGCCCAGCTGACCCCAGGCCCAGCCGGCCACTCCCCCACTCCCTCTTATCCACTTCCCCTGGAAACCCTAGCCCACGCATCACACCCCCACTCCCCACGCCTCTCCTCTCCCCTTCCCGATCCGATCTGGATCAGGGACGAGCCCGATCCCCCCCCCCCCCCACCTCGCGACGCCATCGCCCCGGATCACCGTCGCCGTTGTCTTCTCGCCCCCCTCCCCTCGCGCGACCCCCCCCCCCACCTGAAGCCGGCGCCACCCGTCTCCGACCCCGTCACCCTCGCTCGCTGCGACGACCGCACGCGGGTGCCTCGGAGCTCGCCGACCCCGCCCCGCACCAAGACGCTACCTCACCGGCCTACCTCCTCCACGTCGTCGTCGCCATCTTCCTCCTCAACCCCCGTTGCCTAGCCCCCACGAACTCCGGTGAGGACCCCCGCCGCTGCTCCCACTTGCCCTGCCTACGCGCCGCCGGCGCCGTCCCGTGCCTGTGCCCGCACTCACGTGGCCGCGTGTGCGCCCGTGCGTCGCAGCCACCACGCCCCACCCGCGGTCACCGCGCCCTGAACCCCCCTCTCCTACGGCGTGTCCGCGCCGTGGTCGGCCGCCCGTTGCTCCCTGGCCACGAGGCCTGCCCCGTCCTGCCCCCCCGCACCCCCACTCTGGCGGCGCCTCCCGCTGCACCTCCGGCGGCCATCCGACCCGCGGCACTCCTCGTGCCGTGCTGCCACGGCTCCGCTGCCCCAATCACGCTGCTGGCCCGCTCCCGCGGCCACCGCTCTCCATTGACGCCCCGTCTCCGGCCGCTCCGGCCGCCGCGACCGGCGTCTCCCGTGGCCGGCGCCCCCTGCCCATCTGGGCATTTGCCAATCGGGCTGGGTGCCTGCGCCCGTAACCCGCGCGCCTGAATCGCTGCGGCCCTTTGGGCCAATGACACATGGGGCCCAGCCCCAGAACGTTAAAAAAAAGAAAAAATATATATATAAAATAAATAATAATTGAAATAATTAAATAAACGATAATAATTAAATCAATTAATTAATTAATTAAGGAATTAATTAAATTAATTAATTATAATTAGATTAACCTAATCACTAATTAACCTAATTAATAGTTAGTTAATTAAAACAGTTTATGACAGGTGGGTCCCACTGGACCCACATGTCAGTTTGACCCAGTCAACTCTGTTGACTGCTGACGTCAGCATGACATCATGCTGATGTCATTAATTTATTTTCGAATTAATTTAAATAATTAATTAAAAATTCCAGAAATTAATAAAATCTTTAGAAAATCATATCTTTTAATCCGTAACTCGGATTAAAATGTTTTCAACATGAAAGTTGCTCAGAACGACGAGACGATCCCGGATACGCAGCCCGTTCATCCGCCACGCATCCCTAGCATAGCAAACACGCAACTTTCCCCCTCCGGCTCCTCTGCCCGAAAACGCGAAACACCGGGGATACTTTCCCGGATGTTATCCCCCTTCACCGGTATCACCTACTACCGCGTTAGGGCACCTCTAACGCCGTTACTTGTCATGTCATGCATCACCATGCATATGCTTGCTTAAATATTTATTGTTTCTCCCCCCTCTTCTCTCGATAGACACCGAGACCGACGCAGCTGCTACCCAGTACGACTACGGTGTTGACGGCTCCTCTCTCTTGCCAGAGTAACCAGGCAAGCCCCCCCCCCTTTGATCACCAGATATCGCCTACTCTTCTCTATACTGCTTGCATTAGAGTAGTGTAGCATGTTACTGCTTCTCGTTAATCCTATGCTGATGCATAGCCTGTCCTTGCTACTACTGTTGTTACCTTTACCTGCAAACCTAATGCTTAGTATAGGATGCTAGTTTATCATCAGTGGCCCTACATTCTTGTCCGTCTGCCATGCTATACTATTGGTCCGTGATCACTCGGGAGGTGATCACGGGTATATACTATATACTTTAAACATGATACATGTGGTGACCAAAGTCGGGTTGGCTCGAGGAGTACCCGCGAGTGATTCACGGATTGGGGGCTGAAAGGACCTTTGTCCCGACGGCCCTCTGTGTGGATCTTTGTGGCGGAGCGACAGGGCAGGTTCCGACCACCTAGGAGAGAGGTGGGCCTGGCCCTGGTCGGTGTTCGCGGATACTTAACACGATTAACGAGATCTGGGTATTTGATCTGAGTCTGGCCATTTGGTCTATACGCACTAACCATCTACGTGGGAGCAGTTATGGGTATCCCGGCGTCGTGGTATCAGCCGAAGCCTTCGTGACGTCAGCGACTGAGTGGCGCGCGCCGGATTGGACTGGAAAGCCACTAGGCTAGGTCTGCTTCCGGCCGCGTACGCAACGTGCAGGTGTGCAAAGGGCGATGGGCCCAGACCCCTGCGCCATAGGATTTAGACCGGCGTGCTGACCTCTCTGTTGTGCCTAGGTAGGGCTGTGACGTGTTGATCTTCCGAGGCCGGTCATGACCCAGAAAAGTGTGTCCGGCCAAATGGGATCGAGCGTGTTGGGGTATGTGGTGCACCCCTGCAGGGAAGTTTATCTATTCGAATAGCCGTGTCCCTCGGTAAAAGGACGACCCGGAGTTGTACCTTGACCTTATGACAACTAGAACCGGATACTTAATAAAACACACCCTTCCAAGTGCCAGATACAACCGGTGATCGCTCTCTCACAGGGCGACGAGGGGAGGATCATCGGTTAGGATTATGCTATACGATGCTACTTGGAGGACTTCAGTCTACTCTCTTCTACATGCTGCAAGACGGAGGCTGCCTGAAGCGTAGTCTTCGACAGGATTAGTTATCCCCCTCTTATTCCGGCTTTCTGCAGTTCAGTCCACATATAATAGCCTTATCTCAGTTGATACCAATGCATGCATATGTAGTATAGCTCCTTGCTTGCGAGTACTTTGGATGAGTACTCACGGTTGCTTTCCCTTTCTTTTCCCTCTATCCCTTCTACCTGGTTGTCGCAACCAGATGTTGGAGCCCAGGAGCCAGACGCCACCGTCGACGACGACTCCTACTACACCGGAGGTGCCTACTACTACGTGCTGCCCGCTGACGACGACCAGGAGTAGTTTAGAAGGATCCCAGGCAGGAGGCCTGCGCCTCTTTCGATCTGTATCCCAGTTTGTGCTAGCCTTCTTAAGGCAAACTTGTTTAACTTATGTCTGTACTCAGATATTGTTGCTTCCGCTGACTCGTCTATGATCGAGCTCTTGTATTCGAGCCTTCGAGGCCCCTGGCTTGTAATATGATGCTTGTATGACTTATTTTTATTTGTAGAGTTGTGTTGTGATATCTTCCCGTGAGTCCCTGATCTTGATCGTACACGTTTGCGTGTATGATTAGTGTACGATCAAATCGGGGGCGTCACAAGTTGGTATCAGAGCCGACTGCCTGTAGGAAACCCCCTTCCACACTCCTTGGCCGAAGTCGAGTCTAGAAATTGCAAAAACTTTTTACTAACTTGGCTGTGTGCCTTACGGGCCCACGTCGCCATCGGGTGATACTAGGATCTTTTACTCCTCGACCTTTGCTCTGGGACTCTTAACTCTCTGCTACTCGGGTTAAACAAATTTACTAACTCTGACACTAGGATCCCGTTATGACATTCACCCCAAAGTTGGATAAAGCCATAGTTAATCCTTAGTATAGTATTTTGAACAATTTCCACGCTGGCAATTGACTCCTTTGAAGCATCTTTGTTTTCAGATGGAACCCACGAGGCAGGTCGTGCGCCACACGAAGGCCATTGGTGCCTCGGGATCACCTGCCGTGCTAGCTGAGATGATGACCTATCTGGGTTATCGCTGGCACCCCGAGTACACCGTCACCGAGGAGTACCAGGACTTTAACCAGGAGCAGTACCGTGCCACCGTCCACCTCTACTCCCGGGAGTATGACTCCATTACCGTGTTGCACACCGCTTATGGTGTTGGGGTGACCATCGATATGGCAGTTCACGATGCTGCCTATGCTGCTCTGACACGCCTTCGTAGGGAGTACCGGGAGTTGGACACCTCCCCCTTCAGGCACATTGCTATCGCATCTGATATTGGTGCGGAGGGCTACTACACTGCTGCCTACTCCACTGTCACCCGCGAACCCTTCCACCATCAGAACTTTGTTCTGCATGCTGATGGTCTGGATCGAGCTAACCGAGCTCTTCGCCACGAGTTGTACACCACTCGTCAGCACCTCTACCGTGCTTTGACGATGTTACACCCCTTTGTTGGATCTGGGGAGCTGCCGCGTTCTGCTATCTACCCCGCCAGGACCGTGATGCCTCAGGGTGTCGGTTGGCCAGAGGTGGGAGGCTACTCTCCTGCACTTGGTCCTCTCCTGCCACCTGAGCATCGGGTTCCGCACCAGAGCATCCGCGGATCCCAGGCTACTCACGTGGAGGTCTTCCCTTCGCGTCACTACCAGCTGTCGGGCTACACCTACCTCCACAGTACCGCGTGGGACTGATGTAGACTTGCTTGTTACTGTTAGTTGCATTCGCCGCGAGCCTGCGTGCCGCCTATGATGTCTTAGACTTTGTACCGAACTCTGTGTAACGAACTCTATGCATGGTCTCTTTTGTAAGATATGCCGACTACTATGTAGTATCTATCGTACTGCTTTCGTTGTGCATGTTTCTTCATGAATGATTCTTGTGTTTGCAAATTTCTAAATGCTGAACTACCCCTGTTATATATTAGCAGGATGGTTAGACCAGGTGGTCGTGGTCGTGGTGGCAACCCCCCACCACCGCCTGAGTACATGGCTGGGATGATGCAACAGTTTGAGCTGAATCGTCAGTTCATGGAGAATATTATGGCTCAGTTCCCTCGCCCCAATATGAACCAGCAGCCAACCCAAGTGACTCTGCAGGATTTCATGCGCCTGAACCCGACTGTGTACCGCAGCTCAACTCAGCCTCTGGATGCTGATGACTGGCTCCGTGACATCACCTATGAGATGGAGTCTGCTGATGTAGCCCCTGCCAGCTATGTCACCTTTGCTTCATTCTTCCTGAAAGGACCCGCAGCTCAATGGTGGGACAGCCACAGGCGTACCCTGCCAGCTGGGACAATCATCACCTGGCCAGACTTCCAAGCTGCCTTCCGTGCTTGCTTCATTCCTCAGGGAATCATGGACCGGAAGAAGCGTGAGTTCCGCAACCTCACCCAAGGCAACAAAACGGTGGAAGCTTATCAGCGGGAGTTTCTGGACTTGTCCCGCTACGCTGAAGAGGACATTGCAACTGATGCACGCAGACAGGAGAAGTTCCGGGATGGCCTTCAAGCTGACATCAAGCTCGCACTTCTAGTGCATGACTTTGTTGATTTCGCCACTCTGGTGAACAAAGCCATCAATGTCGAAACTGGTCTGCAGGAATACCAGAGCTCTCACAGGCGCAGCCGTGACACGGGCTCATCTTCGGGCCCGTCCTCGCAGAAGCGCAAGATATGGATTCCCAACAGCATGTACCAGCCGAATGCACCTGCCCCAAGGCAGTCCTATGCTGCACCTCGTCTGCCTACTGCTCCAACTAGGCAGCCAAGGCTTCCAGCTCCACCACCCCAAGCTCCTGTTCCTACTCCTGAGAATGGTTTGTGCTTCAGGTGTGGACAACCAGGGCACCGTGCTAGGGAATGCAACCAGAAACAGAATCAACTGGCCCTTCCAGCAACTGGCCGTGGAAACAACCAGCCCCGCAACAACAATGCCAAGTCTTATGGTCGCGTTCATGCCAACCATGTTGATCTGAACGAAGCCCAAGACCAGCCTGCTACCGTGATGGGTACACTCCTCGTAAACTCAGTACCTGCATCTGTTTTATTCGATTCAGGAGCATCGCATTCATTCATGTCAGAAGATTTTGCATACAAGCATGACATTAAATGTGAGGAGATGAACACTTCGGTATTGGTAAAAACCCCCGTGGGACAATGTCAAACCTCATTGGTTGGCATCGATGTCCCCGTGGAAATCGAAGGGCTGGAATTCTATGCCTCTCCCATTATCTTGAAGTCGTCTAACATAGACCTCATTCTGGGAATGGATTGGTTGAAAGCGCATACTGCTTCTATAGTTTGCGCCACTAAGGTCGTCCATCTGCTACACCCTTCTGACGAAATAATAGCTTACCAAGCTCATCTAGTTCAGAACGCCGAGGCACGACTTTATGCCTTGAATGCGTTGAACACTGCACCACTCGAGGGCATTGAAAACATTCCCGTCGTTCGTGAATTCCAAGATGTCTTCCCAGAAGAACTTCTAGGGATTCCTCCTGCTAGAGCTGCCGAATTCATCATCGACTTGAAACCCGGCACTACCCCTATAGCTAAACGACCCTACAAGATGCCGCCGCATGAACTCATTGAGCTTAAGGAGGAAATCGACAAATCTCTTGTCAAAGGTTTCATTCGTCCAAGTTGCTCTCCTTGGGGAGCACCTTCTCTCTTTGTTAAGAAGAAGGATGGGACAAACCGATTAGTCCAAGACTACCGTCCTATAAACCAAGCTACCATTCAGAATAAATACCCACTTCCTCGGATCAATGATCTTTATGATCAGCTGGCTGGCTCATCAGTGTTCTCCAAACTCGACTTGAGGTTGGGTTACCACCAGATCCGTGTTCGTGAAGAGGACATTCCAAAAACCGCCTTCGTTACTCGGTATGGATCATACAAGTACACCGTCATGTCATTCGGCTTAACGAATGCTCCAGCCACCTTCTCTCGTCTGATGAATTATATATTCATGGATTACCTCGACAAGTTCGTCGTGGTTTATTTGGACGATATCCTTGTATTTTCCAAGAACAAGGAGGAGCATGCTGAACATCTTCGTCTTGTGCTGGAAAAACTTCAAGAGCATCAACTGTATGCTAAGTATTCCAAGTGTGAATTCTGGCTCCCCGAAGTAACCTATCTTGGGCATGTCATCTCCAAGGATGGTATTGCCGTCAACCCTGAACGAGTTCAGGCTATTCTCGATTGGACTCCCCCGAAGAACGTCAAGCAAGTCCGAAGTTTTCTCGGTCTCGCCAGCTATTGCCGTCGATTCGTCGAGAACTTCTCCAAGATTGCCAGGCCTCTGACTAATCTGTTACATAAGGGTGTCAAGTTTGACTGGACAGACAAGTGTCAGGATAGTTTCCAGGCGCTCAAAGACAAGTTGACTTCTGCCCCCGTACTTGCTCCACCTGATACTAAGAAGGACTTCGTCATTTACTGCGACGCTTCCCGTCAAGGATTAGGCTGTGTCCTAATGCAAGAGCGCGGAGTGATTGCTTATGCCTCTCGTCAACTGCGCCCTCATGAAGAAAACTACCCAGTTCACGACCTCGAGCTTGCTGCTGTCATTCATGCACTGAAGCAGTGGCGACATTACCTTCTCGGTAATCGTTGCGAGATCTTCACCGACCATCAAAGTCTGAAGTATCTGTTTACTCAGCCAGATTTGAACCTACATCAGCAAAGATGGATGGAGACTCTTGCAGACTTTGACGTGGGTATATCCTATACCCCCGGCAAGGCTAATGTAATGGCTGATGCCTTGAGCCGCAAGTATTACTGTAACCACCTCCAGGTTCACAAAGTTCACCCATCGCTTGTTGAAGAATTTAGAAGGCTGAACCTCCATATTGTTCCTCCGGGATCACTCGCTCCCCCTCCCGAAGATTTCCCCAAACGGAACCTCCATGTTGTTTCCAAGGGTTCTCTCAATACCCTGGTTGCGAAACCAGATCTTGTGGACACCATCAAATGGATACAGAAATGTGACGATGAAGTCCTCAAGATTAAGCGCGACCTCAAAAAAGGAAAGCCCTCATTCTTCACTGTTGCTGACGATGGCGCCTTGTATTTCAAAGGCCGCCTAGTGGTACCTTGTTCGAAGAAAAACCTGGATAAAACTAAAGGGGTTATGCAAGAAGCCCATGATACGCCTCTGTCCATCCATCCTGGTAGTACCAAGATGTACCAGGATATTCGTCAAAGATTCTGGTGGTCTAATATGAAGCAGGACATTGCTCGTTATGTTGCTGAATGTGACGTTTGTCGCCGAATCAAGGCAGAGCATCAAAGGCCTGCTGGAACTCTGCAACCTATCTCTATTCCTGAATGGAAATGGGACCATGTTGAAATGGACTTCGTCACTGGATTTCCCAAATCTCAGAAAGGTAATGATGCTATTCTTGTCGTCATTGACCGGCTTTCCAAAGTTGCCCATTTTCTGGCGGTCAAAGAGACAATCACTGCTAGTCAGCTTGCTACTCTCTACATGGCCAGAATTGTTTCACTCCACGGTATCCCACTGGTTATCAGTTCAGACCGTGGCAGCTTATTCACTTCAAGGTTTTGGGCGAGTTTCCAAGAAGCTATGGGAACTCATCTGTCGTTCAGTACTGCGTTTCATCCTCAGTCACAAGGACAGGTTGAACGTGTCAACCAAGTTCTCGAAGACATGCTTCGAGCTTGTGTAATCTCATTCGGCAAGAAATGGGAGGAATCTCTTCCATATGCCGAGTTCTCTTATAATAATAGCTATCAAGCTAGTCTGAAGATGTCCCCCTTCGAAGTGTTATATGGACGGAAGTGCCGAACCCCTCTGAACTGGTCAGAAACTGGGGAACGTCCACTCTTCGGTCCGGATATTATCCAACAGGCCGAAGAACAAGTTCGCATTATTCGCGAGAATCTCAAGACTGCTCAGTCACGTCAGAAAAGTCAGTATGACCGTCATCACCAAGACATGGTCTATCAACCTGGCGAAAAGGCTTATCTTCAAGTTACACCAATGAAGGGTGCTCACCGCTTCGGGATCAAGGGAAAGCTAGCTCCTCGCTATATCGGTCCCTTCACTATTCTCGAAAGGCGTGGAAAGGTGGCATATCAACTGGAGCTTCCGCCGAACCTTTCTCAGGTTCACGATGTGTTCCATGTGTCACAACTCCGCCATTGCTTCAAGGATCCAATCCGAGCGGTGGATCATGAAGTGCTCGAATTGCAACAGGACCTCTCCTATAAAGAGCATCCGGTCCGCATTCTCGACCAAGCTGAACGCCGCACACGCCAGAAGGCGATCAAGTTCCTCAAGGTCCAGTGGTCGAATCACTCTAAAGACGAGGCCACTTGGGAACGCGAGGATCGCCTGCGTATTGAATACCCCGCACTGTTTCCTTCTACCTCCTAAAATCTCGGGACGAGATTTCTTGTAGTGGAGGAGATTTGTAACGCCCGGATAATTAAGCTACAGTGATTCCCCGCTAATGATGCCACGTCACCACGGTTACTGTGGTAAACTCTCGATAGTTCAGAACCGAAACAAGTTCAAAATTTAAATAAAAGAAAACAATAAAAGTTTTCAAAAATTAAAACAAAAATGTTCGGTGGTTGCCAAATATTACAAAGATAATTATGGTGTAAGGTTCACAATTTTATAAAATGCCTAAGTGTTTATAAATAAATAAAAACAGAAAAGAGAATAAATACAAAAAAACAAAAAAAAACAAAAGTAAAACAACAGACCCCCCCCCCCGCGCGCGCTGGGCCAAGTGGCCCAGCTGGCCTCCACCGCCCGAGCGGGCCGCCCCAACCGCCCCACACCCCACTCCCTTAACCCCCCGGGCTTTGGCCCAGCTGACCCCAGGCCCAACTGGGCCACCACCAGGCCCAGCCGGCCACTCCCCCACTCCCTCTTATCCACTTCCCCTGGAAACCCTAGCCCACGCATCACACCCCCACTCCCCACGCCTCTCCTCTCCCCTTCCCGATCCGATCTGGATCAGGGACGAGCCCGATCCCCCCCCCCCCCCACCTCGCGACGCCACCGCCCCGGATCACCGTCGCCGTTGTCTTCTCGCCCCCCTCCCCTCGCGCGACCCCCCCCCCCACCTGAAGCCGGCGCCACCCGTCTCCGACCCCGTCACCCTCGCTCGCCGCGACGACCGCACGCGGGTGCCTCGGAGCTCGCCGACCCCGCCCCGCACCAAGACGCTACCTCGCCGGCCTACCTCCTCCACGTCGTCGTCGCCATCTTCCTCCTCAACCCCCGTTGCCTAGCCCCCACGAACTCCGGTGAGGACCCCCGCCGCTGCTCCCACTTGCCCTGCCTACGCGCCGCCGGCGCTGTCCCGTGCCTGTGCCCGCACTCACGTGGCCGCGTGTGCGCCCGTGCGTCGCAGCCACCACGCCCCACCCGCGGTCACCGCGCCCTGAACCCCCCTCTCCTACGGCGTGTCCGCGCCGTGGTCGGCCGCCCGTTGCTCCCTGGCCACGAGGCCTGCCCCGTCCTGCCCCCCCCCCCCCGCACCCCCACTCTGGCGGCGCCTCCCGCTGCACCTCCGGCGGCCATCCGACCCGCGGCACTCCTCGTGTCGTGCTGCCACGGCTCCGCTGCCCCAATCGCGCTGCTGGCCCGCTCCCGCGGCCACCGCTCTCCATTGACGCCCCGTCTCCGGCCGCTCCGGCCGCCGCGACCGGCGTCTCCCGTGGCCGGCGCCCCCTGCCCATCTGGGCATTTGCCAATCGGGCTGGGTGCCTGCGCCCGTAACCCGCGCGCCCGAATCGCTGCGGCCCTTTGGGCCAATGACACATGGGGCCCAGCCCCAGAACATTAAAAAAAGAAAAAATATATATATAATAAATAATAATTGAAATAATTAAATAAACGATAATAATTAAATCAATTAATTAATTAAGGAATTAATTAAATTAATTAATTATAATTAGATTAACCTAATCACTAATTAACCTAATTAATAGTTAGTTAATTAAAACAGTTTATGACAGGTGGGTCCCACTGGACCCACATGTCAGTTTGACCCAGTCAACTCTGTTGACTGCTGACGTCAGCATGACATCATGCTGATGTCATTAATTTATTTTCGAATTAATTTAAATAATTAATTAAAAATTCCAGAAATTAATAAAATCTTTAGAAAATCATATCTTTTAATCCGTAACTCGGATTAAAATGTTTTCAACATGAAAGTTGCTCAGAACGACGAGACGATCCCGGATACGCAGCCCGTTCATCCGCCACGCATCCCTAGCATAGCAAACACGCAACTTTCCCCCTCCGGCTCCTCTGCCCGAAAACGCGAAACACCGGGGATACTTTCCCGGATGTTATCCCCCTTCACCTGTATCACCTACTACCGCGTTAGGGCACCTCTAACGCCGTTACTTGTCATGTCATGCATCACCATGCATATGCTTGCTTAAATATTTATTGTTTCTCCCCCCTCTTCTCTCGATAGACACCGAGACCGACGCAGCTGCTACCCAGTACGACTACGGTGTTGACGGCTCCTCTCTCTTGCCAGAGCAACCAGGCAAGCCCCCCCCCCCCTTTGATCACCAGATATCGCCTACTCTTCTCTATACTGCTTGCATTAGAGTAGTGTAGCATGTTACTGCTTCTCGTTAATCCTATGCTGATGCATAGCCTGTCCTTGCTACTACTGTTGTTACCTTTACCTGCAAACCTAATGCTTAGTATAGGATGCTAGTTTATCATCAGTGGCCCTACATTCTTGTCCGTCTGCCATGCTATACTATTGGGCCGTGATCACTCGGGAGGTGATCACGGGTATATACTATATACTTTAAACATGATACATGTGGTGACCAAAGTCGGGTTGGCTCGAGGAGTACCCGCGAGTGATTCACGGATTGGGGGCTGAAAGGACCTTTGTCCCGACGGCCCTCTGTGTGGATCTTTGTGGCGGAGCGACAGGGCAGGTTCCGACCACCTAGGAGAGAGGTGGGCCTGGCCCTGGTCGGTGTTCGCGGATACTTAACACGATTAACGAGATCTGGGTATTTGATCTGAGTCTGGCCATTTGGTCTATACGCACTAACCATCTACGTGGGAGCAGTTATGGGTATCCCGGCGTCGTGGTATCAGCCGAAGCCTTCGTGACGTCAGCGACTGAGTGGCGCGCGCCGGATTGGACTGGAAAGCCACTAGGCTAGGTCTGCTTCCGGCCGCGTACGCAACGTGCAGGTGTGCAAAGGGCGATGGGCCCAGACCCCTGCGCCATAGGATTTAGACCGGCGTGCTGACCTCTCTGTTGTGCCTAGGTAGGGCTGCGACGTGTTGATCTTCCGAGGCCGGTCATGACCCAGAAAAGTGTGTCCGGCCAAATGGGATCGAGCGTGTTGGGGTATGTGGTGCACCCCTGCAGGGAAGTTTATCTATTCGAATAGCCGTGTCCCTCGGTAAAAGGACGACCCGGAGTTGTACCTTGACCTTATGACAACTAGAACCGGATACTTAATAAAACACACCCTTCCAAGTGCCAGATACAACCGGTGATCGCTCTCTCACAGGGCGACGAGGGGAGGATCATCGGTTAGGATTATGCTATACGATGCTACTTGGAGGACTTCAGTCTACTCTCTTCTACATGCTGCAAGACGGAGGCTGCCTGAAGCGTAGTCTTCGACAGGATTAGTTATCCCCCTCTTATTCCGGCTTTCTGCAGTTCAGTCCACATATAATAGCCTTATCTCAGTTGATACCAATGCATGCATATGTAGTATAGCTCCTTGCTTGCGAGTACTTTGGATGAGTACTCACGGTTGCTTTCCCTTTCTTTTCCCTCTATCCCTTCTACCTGGTTGTCGCAACCAGATGTTGGAGCCCAGGAGCCAGACGCCACCGTCGACGACGACTCCTACTACACCGGAGGTGCCTACTACTACGTGCTGCCCGCTGACGACGACCAGGAGTAGTTTAGAAGGATCCCAGGCAGGAGGCCTGCGCCTCTTTCGATCTGTATCCCAGTTTGTGCTAGCCTTCTTAAGGCAAACTTGTTTAACTTATGTCTGTACTCAGATATTGTTGCTTCCGCTGACTCGTCTATGATCGAGCTCTTGTATTCGAGCCTTCGAGGCCCCTGGCTTGTAATATGATGCTTGTATGACTTATTTTTATTTGTAGAGTTGTGTTGTGATATCTTCCCGTGAGTCCCTGATCTTGATCGTACACGTTTGCGTGTATGATTAGTGTACGATCAAATCGGGGGCGTCACAGTTCACTGGTTCGGTTGCGGTGTGAGGCTGCCATCGCTGCAGAATAACAGGGGGTGTGGGTGAGTAGAGGGACGGTCTGGCCAGCGGTGGGAGTAGTAGGGGGCGGTGAGGCCTCCGCGGCATCGTAGCCGGCTACGAGAGGCAGGAGCACGAGGCACGACAGGCGCTGGTTTGGGCTGCTGGAGCAAGAAGACCAGAGGTTGAAGAAGCACTACGGCCATTGGATGGACATCGTACGGTCAATGGAGCTAGAATCGTGCATATTGACTAAGTTGACAAAGCCCTCCGTCCCCGTCAACTTAGTAGGCCCACAAGTCAGCCTCCCACTATATTGGGTCCCAGCTGGCAGGGGAGTATTCATTTTTTTGTGCGTAATAAGGAGGTACTTCCTTGCGTGCGAAGATATAGCTGGTGGGTCCAAGCTGTCAGCGGCGGTAACGTTTTTTTTCACGAAATATAGAGGCCCTTTCGGTGGGTCCCAGATGTCAGGTGGAGGAATCATTATTTTGCACGTAATAAGGAGGCATTTCCTTGCGTGCGGCCATGGACCCAGCTGTCAGCCTCTCCACGCACAGTCCACTTCAGATGCATGTCGTTCATTGACCACGTTGACTAGGCCGCGCTGACAGCACCAGGGTGGTGGACGACGGCGAGACCTAGGAAGGGAACGACATGGAGCCAAGGAAGACTCGGCAGTTGTTTCCCACGCAGAGGGGAGTATGACTTTTCGAGGGTTTGCTGGTTCGTCTGCCGTCGCCGGAGAATAACAGCAGGTGTGGGTGAGTAGAGGGATGGCTAGGCCAGCGATGGGAGTACGGTGGGGCGGTGAGGCATGTGCGACAGCACAGCCGGCCGCGGGGAGGAGGGAGCAGGCGGTCCCGCCAGCGCTTGTTTGAGCGGCTGGAGCAGGAAGAGCAGAGATTGAAGAAGCACGACGGTCGTTGGATGGAAATCCAACAGTCACTACTTGTGCGTCAACCTTCTTTTAGGAAAGCCTCAAATATGTGGAAAATAGCATACTACCCATTTGCCATTATTTCTAATAATTTACAGCCCATTTGCTAATTCTTAAGGTTTTTTTGGAGCACATATTCTTTTTGTTAGCATTACAGCCCATATTGTGGCCATGGTTAAAAAATTATACGAAATTTTGCATATTTCGGTGTGGTCTGAATTGTTTTTAATCCCGAAATTTCGAGTCATGTTCAAACTGATTTTTAAAAATAAATATATATCAATATAAAATCCAACAAATTGTCCATGCATAAAAATCAATGCAATTTAAAATCTTGAAATGAAAAAAAGAAATTTGAAACTAATTGCAGGTTTGATGTGTTTTAAAAATGTACAACCCATTTCTCATTACTGATAGGCCATTTTCTCGGCCAGCCGAATGAAGCTCTCCTCATCTTGAAAGATTTGCAGCCCAACAGGCCTGACAAAGCGACTTGGCAAATCACAAAAAAACTGGGATGTGGCCGTGGACCCAGCTGCGGCCATTAGATACATCCGTATTTAGACAAATGAGAGGCCTTTTGGTGATATCTTATACTCCCTCTATCCCAAAATTCTTGTCCACGGTCATGTTGTTAGATGGGCCACAGAGACCCCTTTTGATATCAGTGAAGAACAAAAACAAAACAATAAACTAATATCCCATTTGCTATAAAAATTTTTAGAATTTTCAACCCCTTTTGATATTACTTTTAACAGACACTGACCATACTCTTTGGCCAGGCCGGAATGCATCCCTCCTCGTCTTGAAAGATTTGTAGCCCAGTAAGTCGGAGAAAACAAATAGGCCTAGCTTGGGTATTCTTCAAAAAGAAATAGTGGGCTACCTATTTTCCCAAAGAAAAAACTGCTGGGCTGGTCATGTTGTTAGACGGGCCACAGAGACTGCACAACCCAGTTTATAGCCTGCTCCTCCGAATTACTACAAAAAAAAGTTGTGCAATTCTGTCATTAATTGACTATACGTTGAAAATGATGTGGGTCCCAGATATCAGCAGGGTAGATTAGAGTAAAAAACGAGGGGTCGTCTGAGTAGTAAAAGAGGTGCTTGCTTGTGTTCGGGAGTGGACCTGGTGGGGTCGTACTGTCATACTCACAACTACAGTCCTCTCCTGATTCACTATGTTGACAGGGACCGTTTCAAAAAAAACTATGTTGACAGGGCCGGACGGCGGCACCGCAGCGAGCGCACCAAGGCGGAGGATAAAGTGCTGTCGCCAATGTGCTGGGCTGGGTTGGACATTCTTATTGAAAAATAAAAATGGACCGGATCTATTT
Organism: Triticum monococcum; assembly: GCA_034509565.1. Lineage (NCBI taxonomy): Eukaryota > Viridiplantae > Streptophyta > Magnoliopsida > Poales > Poaceae > Triticum > Triticum monococcum. Next base: position 527,750,342 of record CM067847.1, read on the forward strand.
ACGATGTTGACTACGATTTGCATGGGTCCGCTGGTTGCAGGAAGAAAATGCTGGGAGAAAGAAGACTGGTCGCTATCTTTGCCGAAGAATAATATCGACTGAATGTAATGACACTATCATAGGAAATAATATCCTGATATTAAATCATGAATTTAAAGAACTGGTGCATGAGCATTTAGCTTTATTTATTTATTTACTTATTTATGTTTAGGGGACCATGAGCATGTACCTGGGCCGGATTCATGTGAGAGCCTCCCTTCCAGTTAATTATGGGCTTCTCTATTGGGCCTTCATCAGTGGGCTGCATGTTATCAACAAGTGGAAAATGTGTTCCGTACAAAAAATAGTATGCGCTACATACGGTACGGGGCACTAAAGGATCGAACCGTGTAACGACTTCCAAAACATTGTGTTTGTCGTTCTAACAACACATTTATTCAACCAACAGACGAAATATACTACTGATTGTACATTAAAAACAGCAACAACAACAACCAGGGCTGGGGGTGCAACAGAAGCAGTAAGCAGGCCAGAAGAGTGAAGACGCAGCTCTCTCTTCCAAACCAAACATCAGCCATCATTACAAAAGGGCTACCAAAAAGGAACAAGTGTATGCATCAAACTAAATAAAGATCCTACTACACCAAGTGTACGCATCTAACTAACTGGCTCAGTTAGACGTTACTATTTATTAAGCTGTGGAGATTGGCTGGCGGCTTGAACCAGATGGGTGCCTGGCGGGGGAAACTCCAGCCAGCAGGTCGAAGTTTGATACTTGCAACCCTCTCTCCTACTTTGGGTTGCAGAGCGTGGCGGCACATATCAGGGTATGGTGCATGCAGAGACGCATGGTACGCTGTGTACACATAGTTTTGCCTGATGAACGAAATCGTGCTGCCATCATGACCCTTGTCGTCGGTTATCTCCTGGTTAATCGGATAATTCAGTCCGACAAACAGATGGCGTGTACCAAGGCTACTTATGAACCTCTAGTCAAAAATTCCTGAAGGCCCAGAGAAGCTAGGATCCTGCTCAAAGACCTTGCAGTGACTGTGATTGTATTCCGCGAAACAACACGTCCAATACGTGCGAACGATCATCAATCGTTCATTGTCGTCCTGAAGTCTTTATAATTCGCAGATCTTGTGGGCACTTGGCAGATTACAACCTTGAGCAAATCAAACTTGGTATCATGTTGGCTACTGTAAGATTCCGAGTATTCTGGGCCGCGGTGCCAAAGCAGTGCAGTGTTAATCGAAGGAAGGGGGATCAATCACCGGGTGTAGACCTCCATGAGCATCCAGCTACCGCGACCGTCAACGAGCACCATCCAAGACGTGTTCATGCCAACCCAGTACATACCATTAATGTAGTTGAGGGTGACAGGGATTGGATCGCAGTCAAGGGGGTTGATGCTTGCCACCCTACAATCGTTATGCTGCATGACACGCCGTTTCTGAAGATCAGGTGGCATCAGCATGCAAGGAGCTGGCTTAAAAAGCCCCGGCCTGAGGGCTTTGAGTAAACTATACAGCCCCGACGAGCACGCGGCGAGCGGCATAGTACTGAGATTGTCCACACGCGAAAAATGAGCTTGGTTACCTCTGTGGGGAGCGAATTCCAGCCACTCTTTCGGCAGACGCTGCTCGGTTCTGCCATTTTTAGTGCTTGGGTTTCGGACGAGGGGGGAGACGCCTTAGCGGGGATGGAAGATTGGACGAGGGGGGAGGCGCCTTAGCGGGGATGGAAGAGCAGACAAAGATGGAGAAGCGAATATGTGTTGCGGGAAGTGGATAGGTGATAATGACTACAGCACGCCGCTTGACTTACGAGACACATACCAGCAGCGTAGGGTCATATCAAAGTCAGACAACTTGCTTGAGTGATCATAGTACTGGTCCAATCATTGTTATATCAAAAGTAAACTGTTTGGAGTGAAATATAAGATATTTTTAGTGATACGTATATCAAAAGTAAACTGTTTTCTTTCAAATTTGTGAATATGTATTATTCTACTTTGGATCCGTTGCAACGGACGGGCTCATTGTTATAAAGGTTTATCTCTTGCATTCTCCGCAACCAACACCTAGTGTACTGGTCCGGGCCGGATGCTCGTAGCGCGATGACCTGAGTTTGAATTCTGTCCTAAACTTTAGCTTTTTATATTTTTTTAATATATACTATACTTCTTTCGCTACTCTACTGGCAGTGGAACCCATAGAGTACTTAGAATACAGGATTAAGGATGGATTTGTTTCTTTTTAATTTTCTGTACGAATCTGTAGCCAGCCTGCAAGTCATGTACACTGTACTGACAGTGGAACCCACAGAGTACTTAGAATACAAGATTAAGGACGCAATTAACTTTTTATAGAGGGAGGATCATACACACAATTAACTCAAATGGATTGGAGTAGGTTTCTCGGTTTGCATGCGGGTTTAACGGAGGGGTTTGATGGAGGCGAGGAGGCGTGTTCAGCCGGGCGTGCAGTGGATGGCGCAGTACTATTCGATTTGACAACTACAACTAGTATATTACTAGTACGCGGGTACGTGCATAGCACGTGCAAAGTTCAGTTCGTGAAAACAGATCTCCCACGCTGATTTTTTTCTTCAAAAAGAAGTCCTTGAAAAGTGCGTACGAATACACAAGGTTTCCAAACTTTCCCTTTTACATACTTAATTAAGGACGCTAATAATTCTTGAACGTTCGGGATTTATCATTTGTGTCCCAAAACTAATGAGATCGCCTTACGAAACAAAAATTATACTCCTACTAAAAGCCACGACGCTCGCAGGAGCGCTTGCGGCGCGCCACGAGTGCCCTGGTGCACGGTCGTTTCCCAGCGCTCGACACAACGCCTATTCCTCAGCCTCGCAACTCGCGAGGTGCTGATTGGCGGCTTGCCGGCGGGCGAGTGCGATCTCACCAATGTGGTGATCCGGCGCCAACAGGTACTCCTTCTTGATGGAAGCGTGCACCCGGTCCACGTACCGCCAAGCGTAGATGAGGCGCTTGGGCCTGACTGCACTCAGGGCTTCGGCACGGGCGTCCTCCGCCACCCTCACGTCCCTCGCACGAGCCTTCTGCCAAAGATCCAATTGCCTGACTCTCTCGGACGCGACATAGGCCTGCCAGGCAGCTTGTTCCATGGTGCGCTTCTCTTCCTCGGCCTTCTTCTCCGCCTCTATTTTGGCGCGCTCTGCTGAAGTCAAAGCCTCCTACAAGGTGACATCCATTTCTTTCCAAAGCTCCTCAAGGCTGGGGGGGGCTCGGGGGGCGGTGCGACGTTCTCCTCGTAGCGGGGAGCCGACGCGTCCTCCGACGCACGTGTTGGCGAGATCGGAAATGCCGACGTGTCCACCTCGACGCGTCGCGGCGAGGAGCGGAATGCCAACGCATCCTCCTCGACTAGTGGCGGCGAGGAACGGAACAGCGACGCGTCCACCTTGACGCGTCATGGCGAGGAGCGGAACACCGACGCGTCCTCCTCGACTAGTGGCGGCGAGGAACGGAATGGCGACGTGTGACCGTCTGCTCGGTGCAGCGAGGGGCGCCTAGGGCTTGGGAGGGGCGATGCCATGGTGGTCGACGTGAGAGGGAGGGGGAGGAGATAGCGATGAACATGGACGTGAGGGGGAGGAGATAGTGATGTCGTGGGAGGCGCAATATTTATAGTGAGCAATGGCACACCTACGTAAGATATGGACTGAGCTGCACTGACTTAACTGTAGGTCCAGTTACATCACTGACATGTGGGCCAGACCCCTGTTGGGCCCATATGTCAGTGACCCAATGCACCTGCAGTTAAGTAACTGAAGCAGCGTCCCGGAAGATATGTTGCGTGATTAACGTAATAGCTACTCCCATCACATGCTCAGATTTCAAGGTGCATTAATTCATTGCATGCGAGGATTATGAGAAACTTGACCAATGCATGTACTTCATGCATGCATTCATTGCAATTAATGCATTGGTAAACACAATTCTTTGAGAAAAATGAGCGCATTAATTGAGTGCTTTTACAAACCATGAAAATTATTCCACCACTCGTCATCTACCTTGGTTGGTGAGATTTTTGAATTGAGCCCTATAAACCGGAAAGGAGGTAGTACGTGGGCATATTTGTTGGAGTAAATTACGGGGGAGGGAAGGGGTGGAAATATTGCTGGTCACAACGGATTGGACGAGCACGGGGGGAGGAGAGTCATGCATGCGGATTTTTTCCACATGGGGTGGAGTGGTGGGACCGCCGGAGGGAGAAGGAGAGTCTGGCAGGCATATTGTTTCGACACATGGAGAGGAAAAGATTTGGAGACGAACGGGCTTCCTGCGGGTATGGGGAACGGTGCATAATAAGTCACATCTTGCATGCTGGGCTAGGTATAGTCTCAAGTCATTAAAAACCTACACTGCCCACAGATGTTCATATTTCAAGGTGCACTAAATTATTGCATGCAATGATTAAGGCTGGCCATAATGGTGGTACCTTAGCTAGTATCATGCACACAGGAATAGCAAACATGCTGATGTGGCAAAGAATTAAAGAAGAGAGGGGGGTTAGAGTAACTAGTGTTCATGCATGCATTGGTAAACACATTTTTTGTGAAGAACTACAAAAACTATTCCACCACCTGTATCTTGCTAAGAGTAGGTGAAAATTTTGAATCGAGCCCTTTAAACTAGAAGGGAGGTAGTAGTACTCTAATAGCTAACCTTGGCCATGTTTGGATCCATGTGTTAGAGTTAGTTTGGGTTAGTTTGAACTCAACTAACCCAAAAAAATCTAACCCACCCAAGAGGTGCTTCTTTGGGTTAGTTCTTCTCGGGACACTAAAAAACACATTTTTCTCTCGCTCTCCCCGCAGCAGATCCCTCCCCACTTCCTCGAAGCTTCTCGTCCTCTCCCTCCCTCCCTCTCGCACCGCCCATGAAGGCACCTCACCGTATCCGCGCTCCATCTAACCCTGTCATCCAAACATCTCTTTTGCTAGAGTTACTTCAGGGTTAGTTCAGGATTAGAATCTTTAACTCATCTAACTCATCGGATAGTAGTTCTTATACTCATTATAATCAGTATTGTAGATATTGATATTTTTAGTATAAATTTGGTCAAACACTTTGCAAACAGTTGACGGAAGTAAAAAGGACCAGAGGGGGTATCATGCATGCGGAGTAGGCAAAAAAATTGCTCATTTATAGTTGGTCGAAGTCTCAAAGGGCGCGACTGCGCAAGGGAGGCGAAGGTCGTGGGAGGCGCGACGGTTGACGGAATTAAGTGAAGTTACCCATGCGCCGGCATGGCGTGCGAACAGGCAGAAGCTATACCGTCAGGCCTACGATATGGGTCATCTACTGGGTCCTGCATAGTTCTCGAGAACTCTTTGGGGGCTTGCAGCCGTTTATCCACTGGGCAAGCCAGCAACCCCACGCCATTCGCACGCCCTACTCGTCCCCGTCTTCTACTAGTACAGTACCTTACAACAGTTCGCCCCCAGTCGTCCCGTCCTTTCACATTACACCAATTCAACTTGTCCTAACCCTCCTCCAAAATCCATGGCCTCCCAAATCTCCATGGTTGCCGCTAAGTACCAGGTTAGAGCCATCACCGGCGACGAGTTCTTCGTCATCTACACACGTGGATCCGCAATGGTGAAAGAATGCCTTGCTCGCTTCCTGCGCATGTTCAACAGTTCAACGGATGAGTGGGTTGCTGGGCTAGATGTTGAGTACACCACAGTCCTGCAAAGAGAGAAGAAACTAAAGGAGGCAGAGAAGAAGAAGCTCGCCGTGATCCAGGTTTGCGTACATAACATGTGCTTGGTCTACCACATATGCCATGCCGACGTTGAGTGCCAGGATTTTAAGAACTTCCTCAAGGACGGAAGAGTGAAATTCGTTACTGTAGACTTTAGGAACGACAGGGATGTCCTGGGTCGGATAGGCCTCGTTGTAGGCCAGCCCTTCGATCTCCAGAAGGCAAGCCTGGTCTCCTCCTCTTAGCCTTCAATGCTGACCCTGGCATCAGCCATGATTGATCCTTCGTACGCTAAACTGAAGAAACCTCACCATGAGTTTCATCATGCATGGGAGTCGAAGCCATTAGATGAAGATCACATCCTGTACGCAGTAATGGATGCCTACCTTTGTTTAAATATCTACAAGGGTTGGATGAAGAAGCAGAGCCCAGTGTCCGGTTCAAGCAAAGAAGCATCGGCGAAGAGGAAGAGGAAGAGGGACGAGGACGAAGTCGAGGACGTGGACTCGGACTCCGAGTAGGTGGCAGTGTCGTCGCTCATGCTAGTTCAACTGCACTGTCAAGCGGACTAGTTGCTTAGTTTTTTTCAAGGGTGTGTTGTGCTGAGGCCCCAGCAGAACTATGTTTATGTTCTTTCTCATTATTTGAACTCTTTAGGACGTACAACAGTACTAGTACTATGTCTTACTACTGTTCTTCTTGCAGTTGGTACTACTGCTCGTATCTTCGTGTTCCTACTGTACTTAATACGTTCGTACTAGTAGTATAATTTGGGTCAGTCGATTTGTGAAAGAAGTTTGACGGAGCAAAGGAAGAAGACGGCAGAGAAGCTACCCCAGTATCTATATTAGGGTGGCAGGGTGCCCATGATCTATCTTATGAGTGTTGGGTGTGGAATGCAGTTTGCCAAAAAAATGGATCGTGCCCGGGGTTAAACGGATGGCGGGGTAGGGGAGCATGGTGGTAGCAGGCGGTTCGGGGGAGGGCACGGCAGCGGCGGCAGGCGGTTAGGCGTGTGGCGGGCTGAGAAGATGAACCGTGCATCAATTTCGGAGGTTGAAGAAGCCCTTCTAGCCATCCATGTTGCATCAAACGGCTCACAAGAGTCAACTGACCCAAATTGCTCCTTCAGATTGTAGGATCCACGTGGCATTCAAGGTCTCGAAGGTAGATTCCGCGTCCGCACCCAGTTTGCGGGCTCGACACGCGCACGACCGGCTTCCCCCGTGACAGCGACCATGCGCGCCTCCTCCACACGGGCAGAGACGACAATGACACGCTAGTTTCTCCTTGCCGGCGTGCTGGAGCACGCGCTCGTCCTCCTCTTCGTACGCTGCATGCATAGACGCGGCTCCACCAGCTGCTCGCGTGCTTGGCAGCGCGGCGGCATCGCGAGGAGGGACTGCAGACGACGTGAGCGGGCGAGCCTTCGGCTTGGCGGCGACATGGCAGTGATGGGCGAGAAATTGTTGGCCGGAGGAGGCGGGCGCCGGCATGCGCAACAACGGTGGCAGTATATTGATGAGTGCGCGTATGGGAGCTTAGTTTAGTTTTATATAGGGTTGGTCAAACTTAAAAGAAAACCGTACTAGTACACGTAAATATTAGACTTAGGCAGCGCTTTTATTAGTTACCACAGCCACGATACGGAATCCTGTGCAAGCGCGTGAACCGCGGCCGCGTGGTCGATCGAACGGTGCGTCACCTTGTCGCGCTTGAAGGACATCCACCGAACCTTTTTGTGTGTGTGAAAACAATCCCCAAATATTACTCAACTTTTTTTCCTGGAAAAGTTCTTGACGCTACAATATTTCCATATATTTGAATTTAGCTCTAGTTCGTGTTTATTTAGACTTGGACATTTTAGGTGCACCCTAGTTTTATTAATATTGATTTTGTGTGTGTGTGTGTGACTGGGAGAGAACGTGTGTATGTGTCCATATGTGTGTTGTGGCGGAAGGGCAATGTGGAGACGGTGTGCGTGTGATAGAGACATAGAAAGGTGTGAATGTGCAAATGATCATGCATGAGTGAGACATATACAGATGCCGATACGTTGTGTACTTGTGTATACATGAGAGAACGGTCTTCTATTTTACTTGTATGTGTGTATGTGTGTGTGTGTGAGAGAGAGAGGAGCATCTGTAACACAACAACCATCTCCATTGATTCATCCGTCCCTCTCATGATCGCATGTAACACATGCACCAACGCGCACATTTTGACACCCTCACCCGGCCCCTACCCACCTCAAGGTCCGCACATTGCTCTCTATCTCGCATGCATAATCTCTTCGTGAATACCCTGTTTAGCATGTAGCTTTCTGTCACATACACACACATTTATCTCCTTAGGTTTGTTTTCTCTCAATCTCTCTCTCTCTCTCTCTCACACACACACACACACACAGCACACACCACACACACACCCCCTCCCCCAAGCACACAATTCATCCCCATCCAAGGTTATATGGCGACCACTATCGCTTGTGCTTCTCTGCACCCCAGCATGCACAACACCTCAATCTTCAAAGAGGGCATCGAGGAGATCGAAGATGGCGACCACACTGCGCTAGAGAATGCGGGGCCATTTGGAAGCAGGATGATGTGACGACGGCTGACTGACTCCTCCCCCACCCTCTCTCTCTTGCACAAAATTACCAATCCCTCTCTCCCCCGCACAAATTTATCAGTCCCTCGACCCATGAGATCCTTCCCCTCTCGTCCATGTTTTTCCAGCTCTCTCATCAAACCTATTGTTTCTTCTCCTTCCACGTGTACAGAATCCGGATGCACACGCATCTCACGTATATTATGTAACACCCTCGATGCGACTATATCTCCCACGTGTCGAGGCACGACTTAGAGGCATAATCGCATTGAAGGCATATGTCGCAAGTGAGGTAATCTTCACACAACCCATGTAATACAATAGGGGAAAAGAGATACATAGTTGGCTTACAATCGCCACTTCACACAATTACAGGAATAAAGCATTACATCATCCAGATACAATCAAGGTCCGACTACGGAACCAAAATAAAAGAAGAACCCCAAATGCGACAAAGGTCCCCGATCGACCCCAACTGGGCTCCACTACTGATCAACTAGAACGAAACAACACAAAGGACAAGATCTTCATCGAGCTCCTCCTGAGCTTGGTTGCGTCATCTGCATGGACTCATCGGCACCTGCAAGCTGGTTTTGGAAGTATCTGTGAGCCACAGGGACTCACCAATCTCGCACCCTCGCGATCAAGACTATTTAAGCTCATGGGTAAGGTAAAGGTATGAGGTGGAGCTGCAGCAAGCGACTAGCATATATGGTGGCTAACATATGCAAATGGGAGCGAGAAGAGAAGGCAAAGCACGGTCGAAAAAGTATGATCAAGAAGTGATCCTGGACTACCTACGTCAAGCATAACTCCAACAACCGTGTTCACTTCCCGGACTCTGCCGGAAAGAGACCATCACGGTTACACACGCAGTTGATTCATTTTAATTAAGGTCGACTTCAGGTTTTCTACAACCAGACGTTAACAAATTCCCATCTGCCCATAACCGCGGGCACGGCTTTCGAAAGTTCAAATCCCTACAGGGTGTCCCAACTTAGCCCATGACAAGCTCTCACGGTCAACGAAGGAATAGACCTCCACCTGAGATGTTCCGATCAGACTCGGTATCCCGGTACAACAAGACATTTCGATAAGGTAAAACTAAACCAGCAACACCGCCCGTATGTGCCGACAAATCCCGATAGGAGCTGCACATATCTCTTTCTCAGGGCACACTCAGATTGTCTTAGGTACGGGTAAGCCAGCCCAGAGTTGCCCCTGGTGGCCACCGGCAGCTGACAGGTGGACCAACACTCAGAGGAGCACTGGCCCGGGGGGGTAAAATAATGATGACCCTTGGGCGCGCGACCCCCAAGGGAAAAAAGGCTAGGTGGCAAATGGTAAAACCAATGTTGGGCATTGTTGGAAAAGCTTTACTTAAGGCGAACTGTCAAGGGGTTCCCATTATAGCCCAACCGCGTGAGGAACGCAAAATCCGGGAACATAACACCGATATGACGGAAACTAGGGCGGCAAGAGTGGAACAAAACACCAGGCATAGGGCCGAGCCTTCCACCCTTTACCAAGTATATAGATACATTAATTAAATAAGACATATAGTGATATCCCAACAAGTAAACATGTCCCAACAAGGAACGACATCTCCATGTTCCAACAAGGAACAAACTTCAATCTTCACCTGCAACTAAAAATGCTATAAGAGGGGCTGAGCAAGGCGGTAACATAGCCAATCAACGGTTTGCTAGGACAATGGTGGGTTAGAGGCTGAACATGGCGATTGGGAGGATGACAAGCAAGTGGTAGGCATCGTATCATTGGCATAGCAAGAGCGAGCAAACTAGCATAGCAAAGATAGTATTGATTTCAAGGGTATGATCATCTTGCCTGAGATCCCGCAAGGAAGAAGAACGAATCCATGAAGAAGACAAACGGGCGTAGTCGAACGGATCCTCACAACACGACGTTATCGGAACCAACCCGAAGACGCAATCACCGGAAAAGAAGCACACAACATAGTAAACAACCAACACATCAACATGGCATGATGCACAAACAAGTATGATGCATGTCCGGGTTAAAGAGGCATGACCTGGCAAAATGCACAAAAAATCCTACAAGTTAAGTGGAGCTCAATATGCAACGAGTTGCATATTGACGAAACACCACAACAAGTTATTTAGTTCGATCTCGTTTACGTACCCAACAATATTAAAGGTTGATTAACATGGCAAGAGGTGAAGCACAACAAAACTACCTATCTAGGCAAGTTTAAATGAGGCCAGAAGCAACGAACAACAATTCCGAAAAATCCTCATATGCATAAATTAAGGTTTGGTACTGTTCTGCCCTAAACACAATTTTAGAGTTGTTTAACATGCAAATAAAGGTCACCATGTTAAGCTAGGCAAAATTCTACCCCATTTACATATATAGTTTATTAAATTCGGAGCTACGGTTATTTAGTTATGAAAATTAAATCATTTTAGCATGGCATAGGAGCAAATTAATGCAAACAACATTTTAAATATTTCAAACATAGGTGAAAGTTGGATATTATTACTCTACACAAAATTCTAAGCAAGTTTCATATATAATACATTTTAATCCGATGCACCATTTGTGAGTTATTAAATGCATGATCTAGGGGGACTATTCTGCAAAACTGATGTCTCAGGAATAATAGCTAAATCGTCCAGACGCTGAAAAAAAATAACATCACGGGCCAAATCTGGCTTAGCCCAGCAGCAGGGAAGAAAAAAAATAGCAAGAGGAGGGGGCGCTCGGGCGGCTCACCCTGGGCCAAGGCCCATGAAGGGGAAGGAGGCAGGCCGGCGCGGGGGCGGCGCGCTGGGCCTGGAGGCCAAGGCGGGGAGGGCCGGCTGGGCCTCGCATCTGGGCCGGTGCGGAGGAGGTGGCCCACGCGGGAGTAGCGGCGAGGCGCGCCCAGATCGAGCTCCTCCCGATCCGGCACGGGAGGGACAGCTCCGGCGAGATCCATGCACGGCAGCGTGGATCCGGCAGGTCGGGGTTGGCCGGGACGGGCGGCGAGCTGCTGCAACCGGACGTCGAAGGGGCGGTGGGATCCGGCGGTGGTCGGGGTTGGAGAGGAGCAGGGACGGCGGCGCTGGAGACGAAGGTGGGGCGCGGCGATGTGGCAGCCGGACGGCGAGGTCGGCGGCGGCACGGTCACCGGACCGCGGGAAGAAGACGGCGCGGTGAAGGAGCTCGGGCGGGCGGCGAGTGGCCCGCGGAGGCGGCGTCGGGGGCCGGTACTTGGGCCCTCAGGCCCGTGGCGGCGGCGATGTGGACCTGAGGGCGCGGGCAAATGAGGGGGCGCCACATGGCGCTGGCGGCGGAGGTCGGACACGCCCGCTGCCCGGATTTTTGTCCGGCGGCGGCGGATGGAGTGGATCTAGGGTTTAGACTGCGAAATGATCCGAAATCTCGGGGATTTATAGGTAGAGGGAGCTAGGAGAGTCCAAATGAGGTGCGGTTTGCGGCCACGCGATCGTGATCGAACGACCGAGACGATGGAGCAGAGTTAGGTGGGTTTTGGGCCAAAATGGAAGGGTGTTGGTCTGCAACACACACGAGGCCTTTTCGGTCCCTCGGTTAACCATTGGAGTATCAAACGAAGTCCAAATGATACGAAACTTGACAGGCGGTCTACTGGTAGTAAACCAAGGCTGCATGGCAAGACTCGGTCCAATCCGGAAATGTTTAATCCCCAAACACAAAAGAAAGGTAGAAATAACCACCGTAGGAGAACGGAGCGTCGGAATGCAAAACGGACAACGGGAAAAATGCTCGGATGCATGAGACGAACACGTATGCAAATGCAATGCACATGATGACATGATATGCAATGCATGACACACAAGCATTGACAAGGCAACACCAGCGAATAACTGAACGACACCTGGCACATCGGTCTCGGGGCGTTACATATTACATGTTTCCATCTTTCTCATAGACCTAACTTCTTCCTCTCTCTTTCTCTCTCTATCTCCCTCTCTCTGTTTCGTTAGGTTTGTCTCCTACTCTCTCGTCCACATACATACAGTCTTTCCCACCCTATCTGCTCCATCTTCGCAAGCTCTCTCTGCATGTTTCATTCACACATTGGGATATGTTCAAAATGTTGCTTTTATAATGGCTGATGTAGAGTTATTGTTGGTTTTGTTGCATCCTACAAAGTAATAACTATGAAATGCATTTTGATTGTCATTTGACTGGGATTATATGAGTTTGAGCATGTTGTGAAGTACTATAGACCTCGTATACATCTTGGATTTTGACAATGATTGTAACTATCGAATTGTATAGACCATTACATTCGAAGTTAGTAGCCTAATATATTTATTTCATAGTTTCAACAAATGATTAATTCACTACATACTAAGAAAGCAAATGTGTACACCCTCCATTTTTATTTAAGTCCGCGTATTAGCATTGGTCAAAGTCAAGTTTTGTAAACTCTCAGAAAGTTTGTAAAAAAATATTAACATATACAATAACAAATAAATACCATTCGATTCATTATTGAATGTACTTTCACATCATACATATCTGTTATGGTAAATGTTTATATTTTTCTATAAACTTGGTCAAACTGAAGGAAGTTTGACTTCGGTCAAACCTAATATGCAGAGTTTACTAGTACTACTCGCTAGTTGCTTGGCCGAATCACCCAACACGCCACACGGGGAGTTCGGTGTCACAAAATTTTGAGGTCGGCGGGAAAATCTCCCACGACCCTGATTCGAGCAGTGGGAAGTTACCATCATAGCCTTCGGAACAGGCCTACGGATGACGGTTGGTAGGGGGCTCTTTTCGTAACTTCAGGTTCACCCTACCCAGCCAACCCCACCCCGGCACCCAGAGTGGTACACTTGAATACTCCCCATTTTCTATCCCCACCACAAAATAGACTTCTCCACGGCACCGCAGCCTTCGTGCTCCTCCCCTTCTACATCAGCACACCTCGTCCACTGCAGCGCATCTGCCTCATCGACGACCTCGTACGCCACACTAGAGCCGGTCCACCATCGTCGTCGTACACGGAGCCTCTTCCCTGGCACCGTCTTCCACGGTCTCGGACCTGCTTCCCGGAAGCACCACCGTCATGGACAATGAACCGACTCCCGTTGCCGACCATGACTCACAGAGGTTGCCGCGACCATCGTTCTCCTCCTCGATTGGTAATGTGTGTATTGAATCACTTAGCAGTACATGTGCAGTTCCAATTTTGTTCATACCTACCCTTCAAATTTCCTGGGTGCTATTGTTCCCGTAAAAGTAATTGGTTATAGCCTCCATTTTTCTTGCCATGTTGAGATTTTAAAACCACGAGTGTGAACATGCATAGGAGCAATGAAGACCAAACACGGGATATTGGGGACATCTTCAAGGAGTGTGGCAAGTTAAAGAGGAGCTGCACCGAACCTGTAAAACGAGCTTTGGTAAGTAACACCCTTTCAATTACTTTCGTTTAGCCTCGTGTTCTTCGATGTGTATATGTCGTAGTTTCTGTTTCTCTTAAGCCTCGTGTTCTTCGATGTTTCATAAGAAGAGTCTTAATCATCCTAATGCTTTCATTTTTAGCTTGATGTAGGAAGTGGGTGTTCTCACCTTGTAGTCTGTTTTTATATTTTTTTTTCCTTTTGAATTCACTTCTCCCAGTTATGTTTATCTGTCTTCTACTAAATGGATCTGGGTTGCTCTGAGTATTGATCTAAAAAAGAAGTAACTTCATCTCAGGATGCAGTTCCTGCGAGGAAGGAAGTATGGTCAACCTCGAGATCATGTTTCCAGAATGAGTCTGGATTACACACAAGGTGCCAGTTCCCTAATGATGCTGGATTAGACACAAGGTGCAAATTCCCAGATGATGTTGGATTACACACAAGCCAGGTGGAGTCGTCAGTTGTTTGTGTCCTCGTGGCTCTAGTAAAGGCTAAAAGAAAGCGTGCAGCAGCCCTTGAGAATGTAGCTGAGTTCCTGAAGAAGCGAAAAGAGCAATCAGATGCTCTCTTCACCCATGCCAAAGAAGAGATGGAAGAAGCCAGAAATAAGCTAGCAGAGGCAGAGCAGGCTAGGCATCTCCTGCTATCTAAAACTGTTGTCAATACAAAATTTCCTTCATAGTAGCTAGGTTCAAATGTTTATCCAGTCAGCATGCCTGTTGTGATGTCCGTGCATCTACTGATGTGGCACAATTTTTTTGGGGTCATGTAATAACAACAATTACTTTCCAAACAATAATAGATGAAGCATTGGACATGGTATAGTTTACGCGCAAGCCCGACATTCCAAGTTCAACTTCCACATCAAACTCATGTTCACAGATATCTCCACATTCATACATAATGTCCACAACCATGATTCACTTCAAAGCCAAAATAATTGAGGAGAGTTATGAATAAAGAAAAACCTCTAGTTCCTGCTACCAGTGCGAGCACAACAAGTCAAGACCATGCGTAATTAATTATATTTTGGTCATTTTTTGTGTTCAAAAGGATGTGTTGCCGGCACATGCGCGGATTCAATGATGGCAAGCGGGGCAGTCTGAAGCCGGTTGCATGCGGCGAGGAGGCGTGTTCAGCCGGGCCTGTAGCGAGTGGGGCCCTCTTGGTTGGCGCGTCGGTTCAATGCCTGCGCTATGAGAGGGCGCGTCCGTGTCAGAGCAATCACTCCCTCCAGTCCTTTTTTGTTTGCGTATAACAAAATCTCGTTTTCCATTCACATTTTACAAGTAAAATTCGTGGACAAACTTTGACCCAAAATACAATGGGGACTAGTAAACCAGAACGGAGGTAGTAGTTTTTTTTAATCAAAGAAGGGTTTCCCCCTTCCGATTTTCATTACTGAAAACCAACATCTAAATCTAAACCATAGTATTTTCCCTATAACTACCAGGTTCAACATCTCGCAACATAAACCCATACAACCATACGCCAAGGAGGTACGTAGTACTATGAATTCCATTTTCGCTCCATACCCATCGTTCTAAAAACTACTTAGTACTTATAACGCGCCATTGAAAATCGGAACTCTTAACCCCGCTAAAAATGATATTTTAAACGTGGCTACTCGATCTGTGGCAACTGGCGAGCCACTGCCTCCAAGTCGTTCACCTGTGGTCCCGACCATCAACTCCTACAGACCAAATTATCGCGCGAGCTGACTATTCCTACAAAGGTGCACTCCACCACGTACCCGGTACCCGTGAATGCAGCAATCGTGCACCTAGGGTTTTAGCATTTATTTATTAACGTTGCCTTTACGTAACACTCATGTGTGCGAGATAGCAAGAGACCGACTGTGTGAGTGCGCCTCTTCTCTTCATATATGTACTCCACCGTTTGTCTGGTGTCCAAAAAATTATAATAACTACTAGCAATGCGCCAATGCGTTGCCACCCGATCAGAGTAGATTAATACATATTCACCGATTTGATAGAAAAAAAGTCTAGTTTTGAAATACGTATATCACTAAAAAATGTTATGTTTCACTCAAAATATATTCCTTTAGCGGTTTTCATGAGATAAGGGAGGAATGTTGTTGGTTTCAAGATTCGAGAAGTGGTATATGCCTAATTTCTACTCTTACTAGCAAGATGCCCGTGCGTTGCACAAAACATCAAGATCTTGTGGGAGAAAAGGATGAACAAGGGAAGGCCTTATCTGCAAATGTGGAGAGGAGTGCAGGTAAATTGCCATAGTTTTGTTCCTATTCGTCAGATATAGATCGGATGGCCTATATTGCAGGATGGCAGGCCCACCATCATCACCAACTCTGTTTTTTATCCCTACTCTTATAAAAATCATAGTCGGTGATGATCATGTGCCTGCCATCCTACAATATAGGCCGTCTGATCTATATCTGACGGATAGGAAGGAAACTATGGCAATTTTGCAAAAATATACCCACACCCCTCTCCACACATGCAAATAAGGCCTTCCCTTGTTCATCCTTTTCTCCCACAAGATAAACAACTCATACAAATGCATCTTCATGTTACGTGAAATGCATGGGCATCTTGCTAGTTGTTGCAAAGAGCCCATGTGTGTGTGAGAGAGAGAGGAGGAGGAGGAGGACGGAGTGCATGTGTGACAAAGACACAAAGAGTGTGTGTGCGAGAGGTATCAACTTAAAATGAGGCGATAGTGTGTGTGTGTGTGCATGATCGAGAGGGCGTGTCTCAAGAAGTGAAGAAAAATCTACATAGAAACAAGGAGCGGGAGAGAGGCATGTATGCGATAGTGGAAGCACGAGTGTGCAGATGTATAAACCTATCTAGAGGCTAGTCGATAAATGTTTGTGAGAGAAATACGAGTTGAGGGTGCGAAAGTGAGAGTTTTGTGTGAGAGAGAGAGAGACGGTAGTCGGGAAGGGGAGTGGAAGCAGGAGTTGTGTGTGTGAGAGAGAGAGACAGAGGGGGGGAGTTTGTCTGATCGGTAAACAAATGAATAATGACAGTCTGGGATGGAGACGAAAAGGAGACTGCAACAAATGTTGTGCCTACAAGAGAGAGAGAGAGAGAGAGAGAGAGAGAGTAATTTTATTGGTATGATTCATATCTAGAGACATATAGGGTGTGTGAGAGAATCCCATAGAGAGAAAGACAAAGTGAAAGACGAGTGGAGACTGTGTGTGTGACGGTGAAAAAGAAAGCTTAGGTACCTAGTGATACGAGAGAACGGTAGAGACGTGAGAGATAATGAAAACCGTGTAATGTATAATGATAGGGAGAGTGTGACACTTCTCAAGGGAGACGTCGAGAGACCATGTTTGCGAGGATAGGAGAAACATGAAGTGAGCGTGCGGGTGAGCTGGAGAAAAGAGAGTGATAGCTACATGAAGGAGCATGCATGTGAGAGAGATGGGCGTGAAAGGAGTGAACATAAAAGGCATTCAAATATTTCAATTTGAGATGATGATACATGTAATCCATACTCGAACCAAAATTGATCTATCAAACATGCATACTCATATGAATTCACGCGCATCTATGTTATTTAATATGTAGATATTACTGATCCATACATTTTAGTAGAACATAATTTGGTTTAATTTTTTGAATTCAACCTTATGATTTTGAGATCATTGTATTTGTAAATCATATTATACATATAAAGGAGCAGAATTCTTTGTTGTGCTTTTGAAAGTATATATAAAAAATGATGTATATAGAATTTTATTCCAATCGAAAATGGATCCCGCCCGAAAAAAATAGAATACAAACGGGATTCGAATTGAGCTGGCACGGTAAACGTGCACTCTGCAAAATTTGAACGAAGCGGGGAAAGTCGCAGTAACCGCCCGAAACCAAAATCCATGAGATGGAAATTACTACTGCCTATCCCTGCCACGCAAAGCCTATCTGCTCCATTTCTATAGGTTTCAATAGGGGTAGGTTTGGAATTTCACTCAAACGTGGCATAACCTCCTCTCACCCGGATTCATACACGGTGGGCGCCAAAACGCAGTGTGTCCTCGGTCGAAATCGACTCCCTCCCCGATTCATACACGGTGGGCGCCAAAAACAAACTCTCGTCGGCAAATATTCGGTGTATGCGAGATTACCGTCCTATCCCCAACTGACTAATATTGCTGTGATGTAGGAAATTTGAAATGGGGGCCAAGTTTGTAAATTTCCTCGCATTTGAGACAAGTGCGCCCTGAAGACATGGTTCCCCCCTTCCTCTCCACCTCCATTTCCCCATTCGTACTCCGTGGGCGCCAAAACACCCTCTCCACCCCAGCCTCCTCCGTCCGCCACCCCATCCACCGCCGTCCTCCTCCACCATGCCAGAGCTGATACCCCGACGCCGTCGTCCATTACAAGAGATCGACCTCTCTCATCCACGGCTTCGGACCGGGATCCTTGCATCCCATCCTCTCGCTTCATCCCCGCCGTCGTCCACCTTGCTGGCGCCGCTCCTATGACCGTCTCGTCCACCGCGCCCGGCGCCACCGTCTACCCTCCTAGATCTGCTTCCATGCTGCCGACAGCCATCGCTACCGCAATACCGTCAAATTCTCAGCAGATGCATACACGGCGCCGCACCAGAGGCGGTACTCTTTCGTATCTGCTCAACTTATTTATCGCAGCAAGAAAATAGATCGCCAATGTTTTACTCTGATTTCTTGTCCATCACTTACTTGCTAGTTGAAAGCAAACATTGGTTGCGAAGTTGCCTTTGTCCGGTTTGCACTTTTAGATCCGCCATGGCACGCTCAACACTATACTCCCAATGCTTATGGTTTTCCCCTTTTATATTCCACACTAGTTAAATCACAGTAGACTAAATTTCAAAATTGGGTCAGTCGATTTTTCAGAGCTCGCCGGAGTTCGCCGGTGCGAACGAAGGGGCTCGGGTGGGGACTTTGGTTGTGGGGGCGGTGGTGGGGCCTCGCCGAACGAAGAAAACTCGACGCGGGTGGGGCGGGGGTTGGGTGGCGGAGGAACACAGGCGGTGGGGGCTGGTGGTCCGTCCGACGGCCCGTGCGGTGTTCTGTATGGGAAGAATCAGAGACGAGGAAGAAGAAGAAGGGTTAGGAGACATAGGATCTTCATCCAACCGCCTAAAATGGTCGACTAACCCAAATGACAAAAGTCACGCGACTTGCATGCAGACATGCCTTTATATTCAGTACCATCATCGTACCTACTTAGCATTGCTCCTGAATCCATCAAGCAAAACAACGTGCCACTCATAATTCCAAACTTATTGCTCAAGTACAAATCTGATATGATGCTAATATTACTAAAACAGATAACATTTAATTGGTCAGCTAATGTTCCTACTTTACTTTCGAAAAAGCACGTGCACCACATATAGAGAGACAGCAGGGAGTTGCTTTCTTAATGCGCTCTGGTTCATCATGTGTGGGCACTGCACAGCGAACATTTTATTATCCAAAATCTGCTTGCTCTTCTTTAGCATGTTCCTCTTCCGTTCTTCTTTAATAAGTACTCTCTCCGTTCCTAAATACAAGTCTTTGTATAGATTGAAGGAAATATGCCCTAGAGGCAATAATAAAGTTATTATTTATTTCCTTATTTCATGATAAATGTTTATTATTCATGCTAGAATTGTATTAACCGAAAACATAATACATGTGTGAATACATAGACAAACAGAGTGTCACTAGTATGCCTCTACTTGACTAGCTCGTTAATCAAAGATGGTTATGTTTCCCAACCATGGACAAAGAGTTGTTATTTGATTAACGGG
Source organism: Triticum monococcum (assembly GCA_034509565.1). Lineage (NCBI taxonomy): Eukaryota > Viridiplantae > Streptophyta > Magnoliopsida > Poales > Poaceae > Triticum > Triticum monococcum. Next base: position 527,769,918 of record CM067847.1, read on the forward strand.
ATCACATCATTAGATGAATGATCTGATTGACATGACCCATTCCATTAGCTTAGCACCCGATCGTTTAGTATGTTGCTATTGCTTTCTTCATGACTTATACATGTTCCTATGACTATGAGATTATGCAACTCCCGTTTGCCGGAGGAACACTTTGTGTGCTACCAAAAGTCAAAACATAACTGGGTGATTATAAAGGAGCTCTACAGGTGTCTCCAAAGGTACATGTTGGGTTGGCGTATTTCGAGATTAGGATTTGTCACTCCGATTGTCAGAGGTATCTCTGGGCCCTCTCGGTAATGCACATCACTTAAGCCTTGCAAGCATTGCAACTAATGATTTATTTGCGGGATGATGTATTACGGAACGAGTAAAGAGACTTTCCGGTAACGAGATTGAACTAGGTATTGGATACCGACGATCGAATCTCGGGCAAGTAACATACCGATGACAAAGGGAACAACGTATGTTGTTATGCAGTCTGACCGATAAAAGATCTTCGTAGAATATGTAGGAGCCAATATGGGCATCCAGGTCCCGCTATTGGTTATTGACCGGAGACCTGTCTCGGTCATGTCTACATTGTTCTCGAACCCGTAGGGTCCGCATGCTAAGGTTTCGATGACAGTTATATTATGAGTTTATGAGTTTTGATGTACCGAAGGAGTTCGGAGTCTCGGATGAGATCGGGGACATGACGAGGAGTCTCGAAATGGTCGAGACGTAAAGATCGATATATTGGACGACTATATTCGGACATCAGAAAGGTTTCAAGTGATTCGGGTATTTTTCGGAGTACCGCGTAGTTACGGGAGAAGCAATGGGCCTTGATGGGCTTTAGTGGGAAGAGGAGAAAGGGCCAAGGGGCTGCTGCGCCCCCCCTCCCCTCTGGTCCGAATTGGACTAGGGAAAAGGGGGCCGGCCACCTTTCCTTCTCCTCTACTTCCTTCTCCCTTCCTCCCCTCTTGGTGGACTCCTACTAGGACTTGGAGTCCTAGTAGGACTCCACATCCTGGCCGCACCAATTGCCTTGGCCGGCCTCCTCCTCCTCCATCCTTTATATACTGAGGTAGGGGGCACCCCATAGACACACAAGTTGATCTTCGTGATCGTTCCTTAGCCGTGTGCGGTGCCCCCTTCCACCATATTCCACCTCGGTCATATTGTTGCGAAGCCCTGCGACGGTTGAACATCAAGATCGTCACCACGCCCTCGTGCTGACGGAACTCCTCCCCGAAGCTTTGCTGAATCGGAGCCCGGGGAGCGTCATCAAGCTGAACATGTGCCAAGAACTCGGAGGTGCTGGAGTAACGGTGCTTGGATCAGTTGGACCGGGAAGACGTACGACTACTTCCTCTATGTTGCGTCAACGCTTCCGCTTCGGTCTACGAGGGTACATAGACAACACTCTCCCCTCTCATTGCTATGCATCACCATGATCTTGCGTGTGCGTAGGAAATTTTTGAAATTACTACGTTCCCCAACAGTGGCATCCGAGCCTAGGTTTTATGTGTTGATGTTATATGCACGAGTAGAACACAAGTGAGTTGTGGGCGATATAAGTCATACTGCTTACCAGCATGTCATACTTTGGTTCGGTGGTATTGTTGGATGAAGCGGCCCGGACTGACATTACGCGTACGCTTACGCGAGACCGGTTCTCCCGACGTGCTTTGCACATAGGTGGCTTGCGGGTGATAGTTTCTCCAACTTTAGTTGAACCGAGTGTGGCTACGCCCGGTCCTTGCGAAAGTTAAAACAACACCAACTTGACAAACTATCGTTGTGGTTTTGATGCGTAGGTAAGATTGGTTCTTGCTTAAGCCCGTAGCAGCCACGTAAAACTTGCAACAACAAAGTAGAGGACGTCTAACTTGTTTTTGCAGGGCATGTTGTGATGTGATATGGTCAAGACATGATGCTGAATTTTATTGTATGAGATGATCATGTTTTGTAACCGAGTTATCGGCAACTGGCAGGAGCCATATGGTTGTCGCTTTATTGTATGCAATGCAATCGCGTTGTAATGCTTTGCTTTATCACTAAGCGGTAGCGATAGTCGTGGAAGCATAAGATTCGCGAGACGACAACGATGCTACGATGGAGATCAAGGTGTCGCGCCGGTGACGATGGTGATCATGACGGTGCTTCGGAGATGGAGATCACAGGCACAAGATAATGATGGCCATATCATATCACTTATATTGATTGCATGTGATGTTTATCTTTTATGCATCTTATCTTGCTTTGATTGACGGTAGCATTATGAGATGATCTCTCACTAAATTATCAAGAAGTGTTCTCCCTGAGTATGCACCGTTGCGAAAGTTCTTCGTGCTGAGACACCACGTGATGATCGGGTGTGATAGGCTCTACGTTCAAATACAACGGGTGCAAAACAGTTGCACACGCGGAATACTCAGGTTATACTTGACGAGCCAAGCATATACAGATATGGCCTCGGAACACGGAGACCGAAAGGTCGAGCGTGAATCATATAGTAGATATGATCAACATGGTGATGTTCACCAATGAAACTGCTCCATCTCACTTGATGATCGGACATGGTTTAGTTGATTTGGATCACGTGATCACTTAGAGGATTAGAGGGATGTCTATCTAAGTGGGAGTTCTTAAGTAATATGATTAATTGAACTTGAATTTATCATGAACTTAGTCCTGGTAGTATTTTGCAAATTATGTTGTAGATCAATAGCTCGCGTTGTTGCTTCCCTGTGTTTATTTTGATATGTTCCTGGAGAAAATTGTGTTGAAAGATGTTAGTAGCAATGATGCGGATTGGATCCATGATCTGAGGTTTATCCTCATTGCTGCACAGAAGAATTATGTCCTTGATGCACCGCTAGGTGATAGACCTATTGCAGGAGCAGATGCAGACGTTATGAACGTTTGGCTAGCTCAATATGATGACTACTTGATAGTTTAGTGCACCATGCTTAATGGCTTAGAATCGGGACTTCAAAGACGTTTTGAACGTCATGGACCATATGAGATGTTCCAGGAGTTGAAGTTAATATTTCAAGCAAATACCCGAGTTGAGAAATATGAAGTCTCCAACAAGTTCTATAGCTAAAAGATGGAGGAGAATCGCTCAACTAGTGAGCATGTGCTCAGATTGTCTGGGTACTACAATCGCTTGAATCAAGTGGGAGTTAATCTTCCAGATAAGATAGTGATTGACAGAATTCTCTAGTCACCATCACCAAGTTAGTAGAACTTCGTGATGAACTATAATATGCAAGGGATAACGGAAACAACTCCCAAGCTCTTCGTGATGCTGAAATCAACGAAGGTAGAAATCAAGAAAAACATCAAGTGTGGATGGTTGACAAGACCACTAGTTTCAAGAAAAGGGCAAAGGGGAGAAGGGGAACTTCAAGAAGAACAGCAAGCAAGTTGCTGCTCAAGTGAAGAAGCCCAAGTCTGATCCTAAGCCTGAGACTAAGTGCTTCTACTGCAAAGGGACTGGTCACTGGAAGTGTAACTGCCCCAAGTATTTGGCCGATAAGAAGGATGGCAAGGTAAACAAAGGTATATTGGATATACGTGTTATTGATGTGTACTTTACTAGTGTTTATAGCAACCCCTCGGCATTTGATACTGGTTCAGTTTCTAAGATTAGTAACTCGAAACGGGAATTGTAGAATAAACAGAGACTAGTTAAGGGTGAAGTGATGATGTGTGTTGGAAGTGGTTCCAAGATTGATATGATCATCATCGCACACTCCCTATAAATTCGGGATTAGTGTTGAACCTAAATAAGTGTTATTTGGTGTTTACGTTGAGCATGAATATGATTTGATCATGTTTATTGTAATAAAGTTATTCATTTAAGTAAGAGAATAAATTGTTGTTCTGTTTACATGAATAAAACCTTATATGGTTACACACCCAATGAAAATAGTTCGTTGGATCTCGATCGTAGTGATACACATAATCATAATATTGAAACCAAAAGATGCAAAGTTAATAATGATAGTGCAACTTATTTGTAGCACTGCCATTTAGGTCATATTGGTGTAAAGCGCATGAAGAAACTCCATGCTGATGGGCTTTTGGAATCACTTGATTATGAATCAATTGATGCTTGCGAACCATGCCTCATGGGCAAGATGACTAAGACTCTGTTCTTCGGAACAATGGAGCGAGCAATAGATTTGTTTGAAATCATACATACTGATGTATGTGGTCCGATGAATATTGAGGCTCGCGATAGGTATCATTATTTTCTGATCTTCACAGATGATTTGAGCAGATATGAGTATATCTACTTGATGAAACATAAGTCTGAAACATTTGAAAAGTTCAAAGAATTTCAGAGTGAAGTGGAGAATCGTCGTAACAAGAAAATAAGGTTTCTATGATCTGATCGCGGAGACAAATATTTGAGTTACGAGTTTGGTCTTCAACTAAAACAATGTGGAATAGTTTCACAAATTCGTGCCACCTGGAACACCGCAGCATAATGGTGTGTCCGAACCTCATAGCCGTACTTTATTAGATATAGTGCAAATCTATGATGTTTCTTACCGATTTACCACTATCATTTTTGAGGTTATGCATTAAAGACAGCTGCATTCACGTTAAATAGGGCACCATCTAAATCCGTTGAGACGACACCGTGTGAAACTACGGTTTGGCAAGAAACCTAAGCTGTCATTTCTTAAAGTTTGGAGTTGCGATGCTTATGTGAAAAAGTTTCATCTCGATAAGCTCAAACTCAAATCGGAGAAATATGTCTTCATAGGATACCCAAAAGGAGACTGTTGGGTACACCTTCTATCACAGATCCTAAGGCAAGACATTCGTTGCTTATAATGGATCCTTTCTAGAGAAGGAGTTTCTCTCGAAAGAAGTGAGTGGGAGGAAAGTAGAACTTGATAAGGTAATTGTACCTTCTCCCTTATTGGAAAGTAGTTCATCATAGAAATCTGTTCCTGTGACTACTAAGCTAATGATGATGATCATAAAACTTCAGATCAAGTTACTACCGAATCTCGTAGGTAAACCAGAGTGAGATCCGCACCAGAGTGGTACAGTAATCCTGTTCTGGAAGTCATGTTACTAGACCATGACGAACTTGCGAACTATGAGGAAGCGATGATGAGCCCAGATTCCGCAAAATGGCTTGAGGCCATGAAATCTGAGATGGGATCCATGTATGAGAACAAAGTATGGGCTTTGGTTGACTTGCCCGATGATCGGCAAGCAATTGAGAATAAATGGATCTTCAAGAAGAAGACTGGCGCTGACGGTAATATTACTGTCTACAAAGCTCGACGTGTCACAAAAGGTTTTCGACAAGTTCAAGGAGTGGACTACGATGAGACCTTCTCACCCGTAGCGATGCTTAAGTCTGTCTGAATCATGTTAGCAATTGCCGCATTTTATGATTATGAAATTTGGCAGATGGATGTCAAAACTGCATTCATGAATGGATTTCTGGAAGAAGAGTTGTATATGATGCAACCGGAAGGTTTTGTCGATCCAAAGGGAGCTAATAAAGTGTGCAAGCTCCAGCGATCCATTTATGGACTGGTGCAAGCCTCTCGGGGTTGGAATAAACGCTTTGATAGTGTGATCAAAGCATTTGGTTTTATACAGACTTTCGGAGAAGCCTGTATTTACAAGAAAGTGAGTGGGAGCTCTGTAGCATTTCTGATATTATCTGTGGATGACATATTACTAATTGGAAATGATATAGAATTTCTGGATAGCATAAAGGGATACTTGAATAAGAGTTTTTCAATGATAGACCTCGGTGAAGCTGCTTACATATTAGGCATAAAGATCTATAGAGATAGATCAAGACGCTTAATTGGACTTTCACAAAGCACATACCTTGACAAAATTTTGAAGAAGTTCAAAATGGATCAAGCAAAGAAAGGGTTCTTGCCTGTGTTACAAGGTGTGAAGTTGAGTCAGACTCAATGCCCGACCACTGCAGAAGATAGAGAGAAAATGAAAGATGTTCCCTATACTTCAGCCATAGGCTCTATCATGTATGCAATGTTGTGTACCAGACCTGATGTGTGCCTTGCTATAAGTTTAGCGGGGAGGTACCAAAGTGATCTAGGAGTAGATCACTAGACAGCAGTCAAAATTATCCTTAGTGGAATAAGGATATGTTTCTCGATTATGGAAGTGAAAACAGGTTCGTCGTAAAGGGTTACGCCGACGCAAGTTTTAACACTAATCTAGATGACTCTAAGTCTCGGTCTAGATACATATTGAAAGTGGGAGAAATTAGCTAGAGTAGCTCCATGCAGAGCATTGTTGACATAGAAATTTGCAAAATACATGCGGATCTGAATGTGGCAGACCCGTTGACTAAGATTCTCTCACAAGCAAAACATGATCACACCTTAGTACTCTTTGGGTGTTAATCACATAGCGATGTGAACTAGATTACTGAATTCAGTAAACCCTTTGGGTGTTGGTCACATGGCGATGTGAACTATGGGTGTTAATCACATGGTGATGTGAACTATTGCTGTTAAATCACATGACGATGTGAACTAGAATATTGACTCTAGTGCAAGTGGGAGACTGAAGGAAATATGCCCTAGAGGCAATAATAAAGTTATTATTTATTTCCTTATTTCATGATAAATGTTTATTATTCATGCTAGAATTGTATTAACCGGAAACATAATACATGTGTGAATACATAGACAAACAGAGTGTCACTAGTATGCCTCTACTTGACTAGCTCGTTAATGAAAGATGGTTATGTTTCCCAACCATGGACAAAGAGTTGTTATTTGATTAACAAGATCACATCATTAGATGAATGATCTGATTGACATGACCCATTCCATTAGCTTAGCACCCGATCGTTTAGTATGTTGCTATTGCTTTCTTCATGACTTATACATGTTCCTATGACTATGAGATTATGCAACTCCCGTTTGCCGGAGGAACACTTTGTGTGCTACCAAACGTCACAACGTAACTGGGTGATTATAAAGGTGCTCTACAGGTGTCTCCAAAGGTACATGTTGGGTTGGCGTATTTCGAGATTAGGATTTGTCACTCCGATTGTCGGAGAGGTATCTCTGGGCCCTCTCGGTAATGCACATCACTTAAGCCTTGCAAGCATTGCAACTAATGAGTTAGTTGCGGGATGATGTATTACGGAACGAGTAAAGAGACTTGCCGGTAACGAGATTGAACTAGGTATTGGATACCGACGATCGAATCTCGGGAAAGTAACATACCGATGACAAAGGGAACAACGTATGTCGTTATGCGGTCTGACCGATAAAAGATCTTCATAGAATATGTAGGAGTCAATATGGGCATCCAGGTCCCGCTATTGGTTATTGATCGGAGACGTGTCTCGGTCATGTCTACATTGTTCTCGAACCCGTAGGGTCCGCACGCTAAGGTTTCGATGACAGTTATATTATGAGTTTATGAGTTTTGATGTACCGAAGGAGTTCGGAGTCCCGGATGAGATTGGGGACATGACGAGGAGTCTCGAAATGGTCGAGACATAAAGATCGATATATTGGACGACTATATTCGGACATCAGAAAGGTTCCGAGTGATTCGGGTATTTTTCGGAGTACCGGGTAGTTACGGGAGAAGCAATGGGCCTTGATGGGCTTTAGTGGGAAGAGGAGAAAGGGCCAAGGGGCTGCTGCGCCCCCCCCCCCCCCCTCTGGTCCGAATTGGACTAGGGAAAAGGGGGCCGGCCACCTTTCCTTCTCCTCTACTTCCTTCTCCCTTCCTCCCCTCTTGGTGGACTCCTACTAGGACTTGGAGTCCTAGTAGGACTCCACATCCTGGCCGCACCAATTGCCTTGGCCGGCCTCCTCCTCCTCCATCCTTTATATACTAAGGCAGGGGGCACCCCATAGACACACAAGTTGATCTTCGTGATCGTTCCTTAGCCGTGTGCGGTGCCCCCTTCCACCATATTCCACCTCGGTCATATTGTTGCATTGCTTAGGCGAAGCCCTGCGATGGTTGAACATCAAGATCGTCACCACGCCGTCGTGCTGATGGAACTCCTCCCCGAAGCTTTGCTGGATCGGAGCCCGAGGAGCGTCATTGAGCTAAACGTGTGCCAAGAACTCGGAGGTGCCGGAGTAACGGTGCTTGGATCGGTTGGACCGGGAAGACGTACGACTACTTCCTCTACGTTGCTTCAACGCTTCCGCTTCGGTCTACGAGGGTACGTAGACAACATTCTCCCCTCTCATTGCTATGCATCACCATGATCTTGCGTGTGCGTAGGAATTTTTTGAAATTACTACGTTCCCCAACATAGATTCCACCATGGACTACATATGGAGCAAAATGAGTGAATCAACACTCTAAAATGTATCTGGATACATCTGTATGTGATCCAGTGGAAATCTCTACCAAGACTTATATTTTGGAACGTTGGGAGTATGATAGTAGTACAGTATGTTCCTTGTAGTGAAGATGAGCAGGGACATTTGTAGTGTAGAGGTCTATACGGTCGGTTGGTATGGACACTTTCAAATCTTCGGGCCTCTTTGATTCGTAGGATTTTGTAAACATGGGAATAGGATTTGTAGTGGCCTGCCCACTTGAATCCTATAAGAATAGCAAGGAAATGCGGGGAGCTGTGTCGCCTTTGAGAGTTACACTGATATTAACAGTACCGACCTTCAGTTGAAGAGAGCTGGTATCCGAAGCCTTTCTAGCCATACCGGCAATACTAGCACATATATTCCAGCAAGTTCCACTTTGCTAATTTTACTCTAATGCTTACGATTTTCCCATTATATCTACACTATGATATGTGTAGCTACTTTGTGTCGCACTAGCAGCAGTCCACTCTTGAAGCTAAACATCGCAATGACTTACAAAATTGGCACCAAGGCATTGAGTGCCATTCTGGATGCAATGAAACTCATACGCTCCCCACCTGTTGATTCTTGTTCAGAATATGATCCTAATGACTATTCTAACCTCGAGTAGTCAAAGGCAGATGGCCTGTCCTGTTCACCCATCAAGGTGCCTGTTCTAATTTGGCAAGGTTTTATTGATTTCGCGTATCTTGCATATGTTTTCTTGCATTTCTTCTACTTTTTTGCACCGCCATCTGCTTAGTTTACTCATCATATATGTCGAGATGCCATGCCCATCTATTATCAATATATTTTCCATCTGTCACCATACCATGTTTTTTCACTCAAATGTCGTTCTTGTGCATCAGACATCAAAAAGGAAGAGGGTGATTGCCGAACCTGAAGGAGCACCAGCAAAGTCCTTGAAAACGTGGTTGTGCCGGAGAAATCAGACAGCACCCCACTTATATTGGTTGTACAACTAGTGACACAAAACGTAGGACCGACTCCAGCAGACTGTACCCATACTTCACTAGCCACACCACTAGCCGCACCACACAGGACTTGCACTCCAGCAAAAGGTATGCCGATTTTAGTTGCCATAGCACCAGCCGTACCACAAAAAAATCCCACTCCAGCAAAAAGTATAGCAAGTCCACCAGCCGAAGACCTATCCCAACTGCAGAGACGGCCAATTCCTGCAGATTGGAACCCCATTCCACTTATTCCCAGTTTAAAAGGCAATGCTTTCAATGTTGTTAGGGACTACGTGCATATATTCCCATCATGGGAAAATTATAGTGAAGACAAACACCATTTTCACATCTTCCTGTCCCACTTACGTGTAAGTGCTATTATTCATGGTGATTATTTTCCTATCTTCTGTTGATTGAACACATCAATGATTTGTTGGGGAACGTAGTAATTTCAAAAAAATTCCTACACACACGCAAGATCATGGTGATGCATAGCAATGAGAGGGGAGAGTGTTGTCTACGTATAGACCGAAGCGGAAGCGTTGATGCAACGTAGAGGAAGTAGTCGTATGTCTTCCCGGTCCAACCGATCCAAGCACCGTTACTCCGGCACCTCCGAGTTCTTGGCACACGTTCAGCTCGATGACGCTCCCCGGGCTCCGATCCAGCAAAGCTTCGGGGAGGAGTTCTGTCAGCACGACGGCATGGTGACGATCTTGATGTTCAACCATCGCAGGGCTTCGCCTAAGCACCGCTACAATATGACCGAGGTGTGATATCATGGAGGGGGGCACCGCACACGGCTAAGGAACGATCACGAAGATCAATTTGTGTGTTCTAGGGTGCCCCCTTGACCCCGTATATAAAGAAGCCAAGGGGAGGGGGCGGCCGGCCAAGGAGGGGCGTGCCAAGGGGGAGTCCTACTCCCACCGGGAGTAGGACTCTCTTCTTTCCTAGTTGGAGAAGGAGAAGGGGGGGAAGAGGAGGAAGAGGGAAAGGAAAGGGGGGGCGCCGCCCCCCCTCGCCTTGTCCTATTCGGACTAGGGAGGGGAGGGGCGCGCGGCCACCTCTTGCCTCCTTTCCTCTTCTCCCTTAGGGCCCATGTAGGCCCAATAACCCCCGGGGGGGTTCCGGTAACCCCCCGGTACTCCGGTAAAATCCCGATTTCACCCGGAACGATTCCGATATCCAAATATAGGCTTCCAATATATCGATCTTTATGTCTCGACCATTTCGAGACTCCTCGTCATGTCCATGATCACATCCGGGACTCCGAACAACCTTCGGTACATCAAAATACATAAACTCATAATGAAACTGTCATCGTAATGTTAAGCATGCGGACCCTACGGTTCGAGAACAATGTAGACATGACCGAGACACGTATCCGGTCAATAACCAATAGCGGAACCTGGATGCTCATATTGGTTCCTACATATTCTACGAAGATCTTTATCGGTTAAACCGCATAACAACATACGTTGTTCCCTTTGTCATCGGTATGTTACTTGCCCGAGATTCGATCATCGGTATCTCAATAACTAGTTCAATCTCATTATCGGCAAGTCTCTTTACTCGTTCCGTAATACATCATCCCGCAACTAACTCATTAGTTGCAATGCTTGCAAGGCTTATGTGATGTGTATTGCCGAGAGGCCCAGAGATACCTCTCCGACAATCGGAGTGACAAATCCTAATCTCGAAATACGCCAACCCAACATGTACCTTTGGAGACACCTGTAGAGCACCTTTATAATCACCCAGTTATGTTGTGATGTTTGGTAGCACACAAAGTGTTCCTCCGGCAAACGGGAGTTGCATAATCTCATAGTCATAGGAACATGTATAAGTCATGAAGAAAGCAATAGCAACATACTAAACGATCGGGTGCTAAGCTAATGGAATGGGTCATGTCAATCAGATCATTCAACTAATGATGTGATCCCGTTAATCAAATAACAACTCTTTGTTCATGGTTAGGAAACATAAGAATCTTTGATTAACGAGCTAGTCAAGTAGAGACATACTAGTGACACTCTGTTTGTCTATGTATTCACACATGTATTATGTTTCCGGTTAATACAATTCTAGCATGAATAATAAACATTTATAAGGAAATAAGGAAATAAATAATAACTTTATTATTGCCTCTAGGGCATATTTCCTTCAGTCTCCCACTTGCACTAGAGTCAATAATCTAGATCACATCACCATGTGATTAACATCGATAGTTCACATCATCATGTGATTAACACCCATAGTTCACGTCGCCATGTGACCAACACCCAAAGGGTTTACTAGATTCAGTAATCTAGTTCACATCGCTTATGTGATTAACACCCAAAGAGTACTAAGGTGTGATCATGTTTTGCTTGTGAGAGAAGTTTAGTCAACGGGTCTGCCATATTCAGATCCGTATGTATTTTGCAAATTTCTATGTCAACAATGCTCTGCACGGAGCTACTCTTAGCTAATTGCTCCCACTTTCAATATGTATCCAGATTGAGACTTAGAGTCATCTAGATCAGTGTCAAAATTTGCATCGATGTAACCCTTTACGACGGACCCTTTTTGTCACGTCCATAATTGAGAAACATATCCTTATTCCACTAAGGATAATTTTGACCGCTGTCCAATGATCTACTCCTAGATCACTATTGTACTCCCTTGCCAAAATCAGTGTAGGGTATACAATAGATCTGGTACACAGTATAGCATACTTTATAGAACCTATGGCCAAGGCATAGGAAATGACTTTCATTCTCTTTCTATCTTCTGTCGTGGTCGTGTTTTGAGTCTTACTCAATTTCACACCTTGTAACACAGGCAAGAACTCTTTCTTTGACTGTTCCATTTTGAACTACTTCAAAATCTTGTCAAGGTATGTACTCATTGAAAAAACTTATCAAGCGTTTTGATCTATCTCTATAGATCTTAATGCTCAATATGTAAGTAGCTTCACCGAGGTCTTTCTTTGAAAAACTCCTTTCAAATACTCCTTTATGCTTTGCAGAATAATTCTACATTATTTCCGATCAACAATATGTCATTCACATATACTTATCAGAAATGCTGTAGTGCTCCCACTCACTTTCTTGTAAATACAGGCTTCACCGCAAGTCTGTATAAAACTATATGCTTTGATCAACTTATCAAAGCGTGTATTCCAACTCCGAGATGCTTGCACCAGTCCATAGATGAATCGCTGGAGCTTGCATATTTTGTTAGCACCTTTAGGATTGACAAAACCTTCTGGTTGCATTATATACAACTCTTCTTTAATAAATCCATTAAGGAATGCAGTTTTGTTTATCCATTTGCCAGATTTCATAAAATGCGGCAATTGCTAACATGATTCGGACAGACTTAAGCATAGATACGAGTGAGAAACTCTCATCGTAGTCAACACCTTTAAACTTGTCGAAAAAAAAATTGCGACAATTCTAGCTTTGTAGATAGTAACACTACTATCAGCGTCCGTCTTCCTCTTGAAGATCCATTTATTTTCTATGGCTTGCCGATCATCGGGCAAGTCAACCAAAGTCTACACTTTGTTCTCATACATGGATCCCATCTCAGATTTCATGGCCTCAAGCCATTTTGCGGAATCTGGGCTCATCATCGCTTCCTCATAGTTTGTAGGTTCATCATGGTCAAGTAACATGACCTCCAGAACAGGATTACCGTACCACTCTGGTGCGGATCTCACTCTGGTTTACCTACGAGATTCGGTAGTAACTTGATCTGAAGTTACATGATCATCATCATTAGCTTCCTCACTAATTGGTGTAGTAGTCACAAGAACAGATTTTTGTGATGAACTACTTTCCAATAAGGTAGAAGGTACAATTACCTTATCAAGTTTTCTACTTTCCTCCCACTTACTTCTTTCAAGAGAAACTCCTTCTCTAGAAAGGATCCATTATAAGCAACGAATGTCTTGCCTTAGGATCTGTGATAGAAGGTGTACCCAACAGTCTCCTTTGGGTATCCTATGAAGACATATTTCTCCGATTTGGGTTTGAGCTTATCAGGATGAAAATTTTTCATATAAGCATCACAACCCCAAACTTTAAGAAACGACAACTTTGGTTTCTTGCCAAACCACAGTTCAGATTGTGTCATCTCAACGGATTTAGATGGTGCCCTATTTAACGTGAATGCAGCTGTCTCTAATGCATAACCCCAAAACGATAGTGGTAGATCGGTAAGAGACATCATAGATTGCACCATATCCAATAAAGTACGGTTATGACGTTTGGACACACCATTATGTTGTGTTGTTCCAGGTGGCGTGAGTAGTGAAACTATTTCACATTGTTTTTAACTGAAGGCCAAACTCGTAACTCAAATATTTTACTTCTGCGATCATATCGTAGAAACTTTTATTTTTGTTACGATGATTCTCCACTTCACTCTGAAATTCTTTGAACTTTTCAAATGTTTCAGACTTGTGTTTCATCAAGTAGATATACTCATATCTTCTCAAATCATCTGTGAAGATCAGAAAATAATGATACCTGCCACGAGCCTCAATATTCATCGGACCACATACATCAGTATGTATGATTTCCAACAAATCTGTTGCTTGCTCCATTGTTCCGGAGAACGGCGTTTTAGTCATCTTGCCCAAGAGACATTGTTCGCAAGCATCAAGTGATTCCAAAATCCCATCAGCATGGAGTTTCTTCATGCGCTTTACACCAATATGACCTAAATGGCAGTGCCACAAACAAGTTGCACTATCATTATTAACTTTGCATCTTTTGGCTTCAATATTATGAATATGTGTACCATTACAATCGAGATCCAACAAACCATTTTCGTTGGTGTGTATGACCATAGAAGGTTTTATTCATGTAAACAGAACAACAATTGTTCTCTAACTTAAATGAATAACCATATTGCAATAAACATGATCAAATCATCTTTATGCTCAACGAAAACACCAAATAACACTTATTCAGGTTCAACATTAATCCCGAAAGTATAGGGAGTGTGCGATGATGATCATATCAATCTTGGAACCACTTCCAATACACATCGTCACTTCACCCTTAACTAGTCTCTGTTTATTCTGCAACTCCCGTTTCGAGTTACTAATCTTAGCAACTGAACCAGTATCAAATACCGAGGGGTTGCTACGAACACTAGTAAAATACACATCAATAATCTATATATCAAATATACCTTTGTTCACTTTGCCATCCTTCTTATCCGCCAAATACTTGGGGTAGTTCCGCTTCCAGTGACCAATCCCTTTGCAGTAGAAGCACTTTGTCTCAGGCTTAGGGCCATACTTGGGTTTCTTCACTTGAGCAGCAACTTGCTTGCCGTTCTTCTTGAAGTTCCCCTTCTTCCTTTTGCCCTTTTCTTGAAACTAGTGGTCTTGTCTACCATCAACACTTGATGTTTTTCTTGATTTCTACCTTCGTCGATTTTAGCATCACAAAGAGCTTGGGAATCGTTTCCGTTATCCCTTGCATACTATAGTTCATCACGAAGTTCTACTAACTTGGTGATGGTGACTAGAGAATTCTGTCAATCACTATCTTATCTGGAAGATTAACTCCCACCTGATTCAAGCGATTGTAGTACCTAGACAATCTGAGTACATGCTCACTGCTTGAGCGATTCTCCTCCATCTTGTAGCTATAGAACTTGTTGGAGACTTCATATCTCTCAACTCAGGTATTTTCTTGAAATATTAACTTCAACTCCTGGAACATCTCATATGGTCCATGACGTTCAAAACGTTTTTGAAGTCCCGATTCTAAGCCGTTTTTCTGTGCAGCAATGAGGATAAACCTCATATCACAGATCCAATCCGCATCATTGCTACTAACATCTTTCAACATAGTTTTTCTCTAGGAACATATCAAAACAAACATAGGGAAGCAACAACGCGAGCTATTGATCTACAGCATAGATATGCTAATACTACCAGGACTAAGTTCATGATAAATTTAAGTTCAATTAATCATATTACTTAAGAACTCCCACTTAGATAGACATCCCTCTAATCATCCAAGAGATCACGTGATCCAAATCAACTAAACCATGTCCGATCATCACGTGAGATGTAGTAGTTTTCAATGGTGAACATCACTATGTTGATCATATCTACTATATGATTCACGCTCGACCTTTCGGTATCCAGTGTTCCGAGGCCATATCTGCATATGCTAGGCTCGTCAAGTTTAACCTGAGTATTCCGCGTGTGCAAAACTGTCTTGCACCCGTTGTAGATGGACGTAGAGCTTATCACACCCGATCATCACGTGGTGTCTGGGCACGACGAACTTTGGCAACGGTGCATACTCAGGGAGAACACTTTTATCTTGAAATTTAGTGAGAGATCATCTTATAAAGCTACCGTTGAAATAAGAAAAATAAGATGTATACAAGATAAACATCACATGCAATCAAAATATGTGACATGATATGGCCATGATCATCTTGTGCCTTTGATCTCCATCTCCAAAGTACCGTCATGATCTCTATCGTCACCGGCATGACACCATGATCTCCATCATCTTGATCTATATCAATGTGTCGTCACGTGGACGTCTCGCCAACTATTGCTCTTGCAACTATTGCTATCGCATAGCGATAAAGTAAAGCAATTGTTTGGCGCTTGCATCTTATGCAATAGAGAGACGACCATAAGGCATTTGCCAGTTGCCGATAACTTCCACAAAACATGATCATCTCATACAACAACTTATATCTCATCACGTCTTGACCATATCACATCACAACATGCCCTGCAAAAACAAGTTAGACGTCCTCTACTTTGTTTGTTGCAAGTTTTACGTGGCTGCTACGGGCTTAAGCAAGAACCAATCTTACCTACGCATCAAAACCACAACGATAGTTTGTCAAGTTGGTGTTGTTTTAACCTTCGCAAGGACCGGGCGTAGCCACACTCGGTTCAACTAAAGTTGGAGAAACTGATACCCGCAAGCCACCTGTGTGCAAAGCACAGCGGTAGAACCAGTCTCGCGTAAGCGTACGTGTAATGTCGGTCTGGGCCGCTTCATCCAACAATACCGCCGAACCAAAGTATGACATGCTGGTAAGCAGTATGACTTATATCGCCCACAACTCACTTGTGTTCTACTCGTGCATATAACATCAAACCATATAACCTAGGCTCTGATACCACTGTTGGGGAACGTAGTAATTTTTAAAAAAATCCTACGCACACGCAAGATCATGGTGATGCATAGCAACGAGAGGGGAGAGTGTTGTCTACGTACCCTCGTACCGAAGCGGAAGCGTTGATGCAACGTAGAGGAAGTAGTCGTACGTCTTCCCAGTCCAACCGATCCAAGCACCGTTACTCCGGCACCTATGAGTTCTTGGCACATGTTCAGCTCGATGACGCTCCCCGGGCTCCGATCCAGCAAAGCTTCGGGGAGGAGTTCTGTCAGCACGACGGCGTGGTGACGATCTTGATGTTCAACCGTCGCAGGAATTCGCCTAAGCACCGCTACAATATGACCGAGGTGTAATATCGTGGAGGGGGGCACCGCACACGGCTAAGGAACGATCACGAAGATCAACTTGTGTGTTCTAGGGTGCCCCCTTGACCCCGTATATAAAGGAGCCAAGGGGAGGGGGCGGCCGGCCAAGGAGGGGCGCGCCAAGGGGGGGAAAGAGGAGGAAGACGGAAAGGAAAGGGGGGGCGCCGCCCCCCTCTCCTTGTCCTATTCGGACTAGGGAGGGGAGGGGCGCGCGGCCACCTCTTGCCTCCTTTCCTCTTCTCCCTTAGGGCCCATGTAGGCCCAATAACCCCCGGGGGGGTTCCGGTAACCCCCCGGTACTCCGGTAAAATCCCGATTTCACCCGGAACGATTCCGATATCCAAATATAGGCTTCCAATATATCGATCTTTATGTATCGACCATTTCGAGACTCCTCGTCATATCCATGATCACATCCGGGACTCCGAAAAACCTTCGGTACATCAAAATACATAAACTCATAATGAAACTGTCATCGTAATGTTAAGCGTGCGGACCCTACGGTTCGAGAACAATGTAGACATGACCGAGACACGTCTTCGGTCAATAACTAATAGCGGAACCTGGATGCTCATATTGGTTCCTACATATTCTACGAAGATCTTTATCGGTCAGACCGCATAACAACATACATTGTTCCCTTTGTCATCGGTATGTTACTTGCCCGAGATTCGATTGTCGGTATCTCAATACCTAGTTCAATCTCGTTACCGGCAAGTCTCTTTACTCGTTCCGTAATACATCATCTCACAACTAACTCATTAGTTGCAATGCTTGCAAGGCTTATGTGATGTGTATTACCGAGAGGGCCCAGAGATACCTCTCCGACAATCGGAGTGACAAATCCTAATCTCGAAATACGCCAACCCAACATGTACCTTTGGAGACACCTGTAGAGCACCTTTATAATCACCCAGTTACGTTGTGACGTTTGGTAGCACACAAAGTGTTCCTCCGGCAAACAGGAGTTGCATAATCTCATAGTCATAGGAACATGTATAAGTCATGAGGAAAGCAATAGCAACATACTAAACGATCGGGTGCTAAGCTAATGGAATGGGTCATGTCAATCAGATCATTCTACTAATGATGTGATCCTGTTAATCAAATAACAACTCTTTGTTCATGGTTAGGAAACATAACCATCTTTGATTAACGAGCTAGTCAAGTAGAGGCATACTAGTGACACTCTGTTTGTCTATGTATTCACACATGTATTATGTTTCTGGTTAATACAATTCTAGCATGAATAATAAACATTTATCATGAAATAAGGAAATAAATAATAACTTTATTATTGCCTCTAGGGCATATTTCCTTCATGATTTACATTACATTGTTGTAAGTAGGCGAGAGTCAATCTGGATAGTCATGACGAGCAAAGCTTGCTTGCACTTTTCAAGGAAGCATTGCAACAGTATTGGTGTTACCTGAGGAAATCACACCTTGATGGCAACTCTATAAACGAATTTCTAGTGAAGTCTCTTGTGCTAAATTTAGAAGACATTGAATGGGAAAACCTTGTTATGCACTGGTCTCGTTCTGAGGATGAGGTATTGTCTATGATATCGCATGACAATTTGAACTTCTACTTTTCCGCATGTGCCTTACGGATCTTTTTTGCAGGAAATCTGCTCGAAGAAAAATTTCATTTGAAAAGAACGACAGGATATTGCAAATATGCTACCCGCTGCTTTGCTCTTGTTAGTACCTATTGTCCTGTATCACTGTACTTGCATACATACCTGGTTCATTATGTGACAGCAGTATGCATGATAGCCTGCTTATCAATTGTTCGCCCCAAATTATCTGATCTGTATGAATGGTTACATTAGTGTAGAATATATCCAATGCCAATGAAATTTTTTAGCTCTGCGTTGTTCTTGTAAGTACCTGCTATCCTTTATCAGAGTACTTATATTGACATGTAGTTGTTTGTGTACCATCACTCTGTAGCTTATTTTCCTTTGCCGTCCATTTTCTACACATAAGATCTATATTTACTCTTACCATAAGGTTGGATAACACCGATGGTACTGAAGAAGTTTAGCTCTGCATTGCTCTTGGCTGTACCTTTTGCCTGTATCGCTGTGCTTACATTTATAACTACTTGGTTGTGTAGCATCACTCTTCATCTTATCTTAAATATTCTCCATTTTTTCTTATATTGTCACATTTATATTTACTCTTAACAAAATGTAGAATAAAGGCAATGCTTATGAAGAAGATTTCGTGGTAAACTTCTTGAATTGCCCCCCCCCCCCCCCCCATCAGCATGGACAAGGGCTTTATAGAGCCTGCCTTCACCAATAATGTAAGTTTGTCCTTCTCAAGCCTTCAAACTTTGTTGTGTATATTTGGTTAGGCATGACTGCAACAACTATTTATTTTTGGTGTTTGCATTAAATTGCATGTTTAAAGTTTATTATGTAGTTCATAAACAAAAGTTTGTCCTTCTCAATTTAAGTTTTCAGTTGTACAACCAAGTTCCTTCTTCATGCCATGTAAATTAAACTATACAGAGCAAGTGATCTTCTTTTGCACTGCATGTATGCTTCTGTTCTTGATCCGTAATCCAGTGGTGTGGTGAACCTACCCACTACAGCACAATGTCATATTCTGCAATGTCTTAACTATGAACAATGTCATATCATTCTACTATTATTTAAATTGTCTCTTTATTTGCCAATCTGAAATGGGATAAATTGACAGCACACTAACCATTGATACTTATGAGTTCTTGATCTCCAATCGAGTGGTGTCGTGAAGCTGCCAACTCCTTCACAATGTCATTTCCTGCCATTTCTTGACCTGAACAATACCATATTGTGTTAATGCAATTTTAAAATGTGTCACTTTATTAGTCAGTAAGAGATGTGATGAATTGTCAGCACTGATACTTTTATGTGCAAAACATGTCATATGTCTGCTTGTTTATCCTTCAAAGTGAGGAGGATATAAGTGTTAAACAAGCGCAGTCTCATCAGCTTGCTCAGCTGCTTGCGTTGCACCTCCCCAGCAGGGATAACCTTTCTTGAACTCTATTGAAGTGTTGTCAGTTTTGTATATTAGTTTGTTGGCGTGTTTAGTTGCACTGGTGGCGATCTTTGTGCCCCATGTCTGTAATCTGCTGTCTGCTTGTGCTTTATTATCATAGTGGCGAACTTTGATGCCTAGTGGATGTAATATGCCGTAATTTCTTTATTGTATAGTCTAGGTTTTTTCTTATTCACGATGCTGCAGTTATTTTACTGTAAAATTACGGTACATAATCGGGCCGTCATGCAATCACGATGTATGATCTGCATCATGGGCCCCGTCATCTTGGTCCTTTAGAAGGCCTGAAACGTGTCGAACAGCTCACGGGCCAGCAGTAGCCCGAAATGGACCCCCAGTCCATGATTGTGCCAATCAAATCACGGGCTTTTAACAGGCCAAAATTGTCTCGGTCCTTGTTTGGCCCAATCAGATTATCGGCTGTGAGCAGGCCGGATGCAAACCGGGTCGTAGTTAGGCCCAACTATATGATGGGCTTTTAACATGCCAAAATTAATATAGGGCTAAAATGTTAAACGGACCCTTAACAGGCCAAAACTAATATCAGGCCGAATTACTAAATGGGCCTTTAGCAAGTGGGCCCAAAAGCATAACGTCCAGTTGACGGGCCAAGTCTGATATGGGCCATAATTTAGCCCAAAGCCTCTTAAAGGGCCGGACCTTATCTGGGCCGTAATTTGGCCCAGAACGTGGTAGGCTTTTAACGGGCCGGATCTCATATGGGCCATTGTTAGGTCCGGAACGTGGCGGGCCATTAATGGACTAGATCAAATATGGGCCGGCATTTGGCCCAAAACATGGCAGCCAGTTAATGGGTCGGCCTACTAGGGTCCTCAAAATCTTGTGGGCCTACAGCTGGGTCGGCCCATTAATGTCGGCGAAATCTCATGGGCCTTTAGCTGGGCCGGCCCATTATGGTCCACAAAAATCTTGTGGACCTTCAACAGGGCCGGCCCATTATGGCCTGCAAAAATCTTGTGGGCCTTTACCTGGGCCGGCCCATTATGGTCTGCAAAATCTTGTGGGCCTTTAGCTGGGCCAGCCCATTATGGTCCGCAAAATCTCGTGGGCCTTTAGCTGGGCCAGCCCATTATGGTCCGTGAAATCTTGCAGGCCTTTAGTTGGGCCGGCCCATTTAAACTTTATGGGCCACTTTTGGGCCGGTCCACGTGTCAACATATCATAGGCGCATCTCACCCATTGGATGAGTGACACTTGTGCCAACGCGGAGCTGACACGTGTTTCCGTCAGCCAATCAGAATTTTACATGTGGAAAATCCCCATTGGTCCGAGTTGTTAACGGGTTATCGGATCCAAAACTGGACCCGATAGCTTAACAGCATTCCGTTACGGTGGATGCCACGTGTCGGTCACCCTTGATGAAAGCACTTCTGTGACGCGTGATTTATCGTCATGGAAGTGGACACTTCCGTGATGATAATTTTGGTAATGTCATGTAACACTTCTACGACAGCACAGGTATGACTATCTTGATTATGTCATAAAATTGTCATGGATGTACATGCATGACAGAAAACGTGACCTACTGTGACAAACATGTATCATCACGGAAGTGTATTTTTTGTAGTGAGAGCTTGGCGTGAGCTTGCCGGTGATGCTCTAGAGCTCTCCCCCGCGCCTATTTAAGCTCCCCCGAGGTCCTTTGCACCTCACTCATCCCTCCCCACCTCTCTAGTCCATCGGAACGGCCTCATCTCGCCTCGGTTCACATGGCCGCCCTGCCCTCGGCTTGAGTCTGGCCACCTCAGGCCTCCCCTCGTCTCCCCTCCATGTTCACCAAGTCCCCCTCCTCCCCACGAGTCGGCCCACACCCTTGCCCCCTCGCCAGAGTGCCCGCATCACCGGCAACCACCACCACCGGCCGCCTCTGCCTCCTCTCGGTTCCCCTCCACCCCCACGTCCTCCACTCCTCCCCGGCGGCCTCCCTCCCTCTGAACGGGTGCGGAGCGGCCCCGCGGTCCCGCTGGTGCCCTCGGCTGGGCCGGGGATCACCGGAGCCGGCCGGCCCCTTGGCTGTTTCCTCCCTTGTCGCCGCTCTGCCTCACATAAGGCACAGGCGCGGGAGAAAGGATGATGTAGGGTAGAATCATAATCGGCTGATCTTTCACGAAAGGAGCGGATCCCGCGATGAGCACGGATAACACGAGGAGGGAAACGAGGGAAAACACAAGGGGAAACACAAGAGGAAACACTAAACCAACACGAATAAGTCACACATGTGCTAGATTCTCGAGTACATAAGGAAAGATACACGATCCACGAACAACTAAGGACGATACAAGGGTAGCCGGTCTTCTCCGTGAGGAGGTCTTGAGTTCTTCCCTAAAAGGGGTCTTGAATCCGCTTGGGGGATCTTCTCCAGTGGAGGCTCGAATCTCCGAGGAGAAGGTATCCAAGTGGATGAGCAAAGCTCTCACACAAAATATGAGCTAATCCTTTGCTGCCCTAGAAAGGAGGAGGGAGAGGTCTATATATAGTCTTAGTGTAAAAAGGGGCGAAAAAGAGGGTACATGGGCTGCGGCCCAACACATGGCAGCGCACACGCACCGGACGTCCAGGAGTCACCCGTCGTCCGGAGGCTCGCGAGGGTCCGGACGTCCGGTGCATGTCGGACGTCCATAAGTTCGGCTCAGGTGTGCTTCGGTTGGACGTCCGGTCAGGGTCGGACGTCCGGTCAGGGTCGCACGTCCGGGCGTCGGTCATCCGTTGGACTCTGGAAATCCGTAGATTTGGCTCGGGTGCGGTGGCGTCAGTCGTCCGGAGAGGGCCGGACGTCCGGAGCCTGGAGATCGTCGGACGTCCGGTCCTGGCTGGTCGTCCGGAGCCTGTAGCTTCTTCTTCATCACTTCTTCTTCTCCGTCTTCACGTCCATCTTCCTCTTCTTCTTCTCCTTTCTCCTTATCTTCTCCATGGTACCTGAGTATGCACAATGTGTCTGTATGAGGTAGTAGCCATGTCTCATGTGCATCAAAGTGGAAATGTGAGAGGAGAGATGTCACCTCGGTTTCAAGAGCTCTTGCACGTTCTCGTGTCATGGGTCCGCTAGGCACTTGGTGAGACGATGGTAGGTCCATGGGGATGACCTTGGGATGCTCCGCATCATCTCCCCTCCCTTGGGGAAGATCCGTCCTCGGATCAAATTCTTCATCACCATGGTAGGGAGAGAGATCTTTGACGTTGAAGATGTCGCTCACGGAGTACTTGTCGCGTGGAATGTCAATCTTGTAGGCATTGTCGTTGTAGCGTGCAAGCACCTTGAAGGGTCCATCCGCTCGTGGTCGAAGCTTGGACTTGCGTTCTTGTGAAAAGAGGCCCTTGCGAAGGTGTAGCCACACGAGATCACCAATGTTGAAGACCATGGGGTGCTTGTTGATGTTGAGTTTGGTCGCAAGTCATTGTACTTGGCGCTCAATAGTATGTCTTGTATCTTCATGCACCTTCTTGAGATGAGTCACACGTGCACTTGCGTCCAAATTGATGCGCTCTTGGAGTGGTAGAGGAAGAATGTCCAATGGTGACAATGGGTTGAATCCGTAGACGACCTCGAAGGGGGACTTGCCGGTTGTTGAGTGTTTTGCTCGGTTGTAGGCGAACTCAGCAATAGGTAGGCACTCTTCCCACTCCTTGATGTTCTTCTTGATGAGTACTCAAAGTAGAGCGGAGAGTGTGCGGTTGGTCACCTCCGTTTGGCCGTCGGTTTGAGGATGGTAAGCCGTGGAGAAGAGTAGCTTGATTCTGAGTTTGGCGCGTAGGGTCTTCCAAAAGTAGCTTAGGAACTTGACATCACGGTCCGAGACGAACGTCTTTGGCACTCCGTGTAGACGCAATATGTCCCTACAAGAGAGATTGGCAACATGTGAAGCATCATCTATCTTGTTGCAAGGAATGAAATGTGCCGTCTTGGAGAAATGGTCCACAACGACAAATACCGAATCCTTTCCATTTCTAGTCCTAGGCAAACCAAGTACAAAATCCATGCTAATGTCTTCCCATGGTTGATATGGAATTGGTAGAGGCATGTAAAGGCCATGGGATTGAGCTCTTGACTTAGATTTGTGACATGTAGAGCATCGGTTGGTGAAGCGGTTGACGTCGCGGAACATCCTGGGCCAAAAGTAGTTCTTGGAGAGCGTGGCGAAAGTATTGTCGCGTCCAAAATGTCACATTAAGCCTCCTCCATGAGATTCCTGCAAAAGCAACAAACGAAGAGAAGACTCGGGGATGCAAAGTTTGTTAGCTCTCATAAGATATCCATCTTTGATGTAATAGCGTTCCCAAGAGGTGTGCATCAAACACTTGGCATAAGGAGTAGCAAAAGTAGGATCATGCTCATACAAGTCTTTTAGATGCTCAAAGCCAATGACATCCAATTCAAGTTGAGTAACAAGCATGCATATGCGGGAAAGGGCATCCGCCACAATGTTTTATTTACCTTTAATGTACTTGATGACATAAGGAAAAGACTCAATAAATTCACTCCATTTAGCGTTCAACTTGGTTTGGCCCTTAAGATACTTGAGTGTTTCATGATCGGTATGAATGATAAACTCATGAGGGCGAAGATAGTGTTCCCATTCATGCAAAATGCGGACTAAAGCATATAGCTCTTTGTCATATATGGGGTAATTGAGTTGCGCGCCGGAGAGTTTCTCACTAAAATAAGCTATGGGGCGCTTCTCTTGCGTTAACACGCCTCCTATGTCATTACCACTAGCATCACAATGAATCTCAAAATGTTTGTCAAAGTTGGGTAAAGCAAGCACGGGAGCATGAGTAAGCAAATTCTTAAGCTCATTGAAAGCGGTATCTTGGGATGGTCCCCAAACAAAAGGCGCATTCTTCTTGCTCAAAGCATGCAAAGGCGAAGCAATGGTGCTAAAATCCTTCACAAAGCGATGATAGAAACCCGCAAGGCCAAGAAAACTACGCACTTGATGCAAGTTGGTTGGTTGTGGCCAAGTCTTGATAGCATTGATCTTGGACTCGTCAACATAAACACCCTTAGAAGAAACAACAAAACCCAAGAAAACGAGCTTGTCAATGCCAAAAAGGCATTTCTCCATATTAGCATAGAGATGCTCTTTTCGAAGAGTTTGCAAAATGGTTCGAACATGGGTGACATGCTCTTTGAGAGACTTGCTAAAAATAAGGATATCATCGAAGTAGACCACAACAAGCACACCAATGTAAGGGCGAAAGACATAATTCATAAGACGCATAAAAGTACCCGGTGCTTCCGATAGACCCATACACATGACTAACCACTCATACAAGCCAAACTTGGTTTTGAAAGCAGTTTTCCATTCATCACCCTCTTGTATGCGTATTTGATAGTAACCACTCTTAAGATCAATTTTCGAAAAGATAGTGGCACCGCTAAGTTCATCACATAAAGGCATGGAATGGGATACCTATAACGAACGGTGATAGCATTGATAGGTCTACAATCAGAGCACATGTGAAAGCTACCGTCTCGTTTTGGCACAAGAATGACTAGGACGGCACAAGGGCTCAAACTTTCACGCACATGTCCATGGTCTATGAGATGCTTTACTTGCCTTTGTATTTCTTTGGTTTCTTCGGGGTTGACGCGGTAGGGAGCTTTGTTTGAAAGAGGTGCTCTGGGGATGAGGTCAATGCGGTGCTCAATGCCTCATAGTGGAGGTAGTCCCAGAGGTAGCTCGTCGGGGAAAACATCGTGAAATTCCTGCAAAAGAGAAGACAACACTAGAGGAAGAGTGTGAGAGGTGTTAGCTTGTGGTGCATTGTCCTTGCACAAAAGGACGTAGTGTAGGACACTAGATGGGTTCTCACACACTCCTCTTATCTCACTTTTGGTGCCAAATAGGACTAAGTTCTTCTTTTCCCTCATCGTGGAGGTGTTCGATTTGGGCTTGTGGCGCCCACTCTCTTTTTGGTGGCTCGCTCTCTCACTATTATCTCCATGATGGGTGGCTTGCTTGTCGGCGATCACATGGCTTGGCGACATTGGATGAATGGCGTACTCCTTGCCCTTCATCTTGAAGATGTAGTGGTTTCTTCGGTCGTTGTGGATGACCCCTCTATCAAATTGCCATGGGCGTCCAACTAAAAGGTGGCAAACGGTCATTGGAACGACGTCGCACTCTAAGGTGTCTTCGTAGGCGCCAATTTTGAAGGAGACTTGTACTCGATGCTTGACTTGGATAGTGCCGGATTCGCTAAGCCATTACACTTTGTATGGATGTGGGTGCTTCGTCTTGGGCAATTGGAGCTTGGAGCAAAGTTCTTCACTTGCTAGATTATGATAACTCCCTCCATCGATGATGACCTTGATGGATCTTCCATTGATGCCGGCCTTGGTGTGGAATATGTGGCATCATTGGTCTTCTTCTTGGTGATGTTGGAGATTCAAGACCTTGGAGACAACAAGGGCGGGACTTGAATCTTCATCGCAAAAGACTTGTTCTTCTTCATCGTTCACTTGTCGGTGCATGGCGACTTGCTCAAGAGCGTCCATTTCTCCTTCACTCATCGAGTCTAGTGTTGGGGAACGCAGTAATTTCAAAAAAATTCCTACGCACACGCAAGATCATGGTGATGCATAGCAACGAGAGGGGAGAGTGTTGTCTACGCACCCTCGTAGACCGCAACGGAAGCGTTGACACAACGTAGAGGAAGTAGTCGTACGTCTTCCCGATCCGACCGATCCAAGCACCGTTACTCCGGCACCTCCGGGTTCTTAGCACACGTACAGCTCGATGACGCTCCCCGGGCTCCGATCCAGCAAAGCTTCGGGGATGAGTTCTGTCAGCACAACAGCGTGGTGACGATGATGATGTTCTACCGACGCAGGGCTTCGCCTAAGCACTACAACGATATGATCGAGGTGGAATATGGTGGCAGGGGGCACCGCACACGGCTAAGGAACGATCACGTGGATCAACTTATGTGTCTAGAGGTGCCCCCTTGCCCCCGTATATAAAGGAGCAAGGGGAGGAGGCGGCCGGCCAGGGTGTGGCACGCCAAGGGGAGTCCTACTCCCACCGGGAGTAGGACTCTTAGTTGGACTAGGAGAGAGAGGGGAAAAAATAGGAGGAAGAGAGGAAGGAAAGGGGGGGGGCACCGGCCCCCTTCCCTTGTCCTATTCGGACTAGGAAGGGGAGGGGCGCGCGGCCACCTCTTGCCTCCTCTCCTCTTCTCCCTTAAGGCCCATGTAGGCCCAATAACCCCCGGGGGGGTTCCGGTAACCCCCCGGTACTCCTGAAAAATGCCGATTTCACCCGGAACGATTCCGATGTCCAAATATAGGCTTCCAATATATCGATCTTTATGTCTCGACCATTTCGAGACTCCTCGTCATGTCCGTGATCACACCCGGGACTCCGAACTAACTTCGGTACATCAAAATGCATAAACTCATAATAACTGTCATCGTAACATTAAGCATGCGGACCCTACGGTTCGAGAACAATGTAGACATGACTGAGACAGATCTCCGGTCAATAACCAATAGCAGGACCTGGATGCCCATATTGGCTCCTACATATTCTACGAAGATCTTTATCGGTCAGACCGCATAACAACATACGTTGTTCCCTTTGTCATCGGTATGTTACTTGCCCGAGATTCGATCGTCGGTATCCAATACCTAGTTCAATCTCGTTACTGGCAAGTCTCTTTACTCGTTCCGTAATACATCATCCCGCAACTAACTCATTAGTTGCAATGCTTGCAAGGCTTATGTGATGTGCATTACCGAGAGGGCCCAGAGATACCTCTCCGACAATCGGAGTGACAAATCCTAATCTCGAAATACGCCAACCCAACATCTACCTTTGGAGACACTTGTAGAGCTCCTTTATAATCACCCAGTTACGTTGTGATGTTTGGTAGCACACAAAGTGTTCCTCCGGTAAACGGGAGTTGCATAATCTCATAGTCATGGGAACATGTATAAGTCATGAAGAAAGCAATAGCAACATACTAAATGATCGGGTGCTAAGCTAATGGAATGGGTCATGTCAATCAGATCATTCTACTAATGATGTGACCTCGTTAATCAAATAACAACACTTTGTTCATGGTTAGGAAACATAACCATCTTTGATTAACGAGCTAGTCAAGTAGAGGCATACTAGTGACACTAAGTTTGTCTATGTATTCACACATGTATTATGTTTCCGGTTAATACAATTCTAGCATGAATAATAAACATTTATCATGATATAAGGAAATAAATAATAACTTTATTATTGCCTCTAGGGCATATTTCCTTCAGTCTCCCACTTGCACTAGAGTCAATAATCTAGATTACACAGTAATGATTCTAACACCCATGGAGCCTTGGTGCTGATCATGTTTTGCTCGTGGAAGAGGCTTAGTCAACGGGTCTGCAACATTCAGATCCGTATGTATCTTGCAAATCTCTATGTCTCCCACCTGGACTAGATCCCAGATGGAATTGAAGCGTCTCTTGATGTGCTTGGTTCTCTTGTGAAATCTGGATTCCTTTGCCAAGGCAATTGCACCAGTATTGTCACAAAAGATTTTCATTGGACCCGATGCACTAGGTATGACACCTAGATCGGATATGAACGCCTTCATCCAGACTCCTTCGTTCGCTGCTTCCGAAGCAGCTATGTACTCCGCTTCACATGTAGATCCCGCTACGACGCTTTGTTTAGAACTGCACCAACTGATAGCTCCACCATTTAATGTAAACACGTATCCGGTTTGCGATTTAGAATCGTCCGGATCAGTGTCAAAGCTTGCATCAACGTAACCTTTTACGGTGAGCTCTTTGTCACCTCCATATACAAGAAACATATCCTTAGTCCTTTTCAGGTATTTCAGGATGTTCTTGACCGCTGTCCAGTGATCCACTCCTGGATTACTTTGGTACCTCCCTGCTAAGCTTATAGCAAGGCACACATCAGGTCTGGTACACAGCATTGCATACATGATAGAGCCTATGGCTGAAGCATAGGGAACATCTTTCATTTTCTCTCTATCTTCTGTAGTGGTCGGGCATTGAGTCTGACTCAACTTCACACCTTGTAACACAGGCAAGAACCCTTTCTTCGCCTGATCCATTTTGAACTTTTTCAAAATCTTGTCAAGGTATGTGCTTTGTGAAAGTCCAATTAAGTGTCTTGATCTATCTCTATAGATCTTTATGCCTAATATGTAAGCAGCTTCACTGAGGTCTTTCATTGAAAAACTCTTATTCAAGTATCCCTGTATGCTATCCAGAAATTCTATATTATTTCGGATCAGTAATATGTCATCCACATATAATATTAGAAATGCTACAGAGCTCCCACTCACTTTCTTGTAAATACAGGCTTCTCCGAAAGTCTGTATAAAACCAAATGCTTTGATCACACTATCAAAGCGTTTATTCCAACTCCGAGAGGCTTGCACCTGTCCATAAATAGATCGCTGGAGCTTGCACACTTTGTTAGCTCCCTTTGGATCGACAAAACCTTCTGGTTGCATCATATACAACTCTTCTTCTAGAAATCCATTCAGGAATGCAATTTTGACATCCATCTGCCAAATTTCATAATCATAAAATGCGGCAATTGCTAACATGATTCTGACAGACTTAAGCATCGCTACGGGTGAGAAGGTCTCATCGTAGTCAACCCCTTGAACTTGTCGAAACCCTTTTGCGACAAGTCGAGCTTTGTAGACAGTAATATTACCGTTAGCGTCAGTCTTCTTCTTGAAGATCCATTTATTCTCAATTGCTTGCCGATCATCGGGCAAGTCAACCAAAGTCCATACTTTGTTCTCATACATGGATCCCATCTCAGATTTCATGGCTTCAAGCCATTTTGCGGAATCTGGGCTCACCATCGCTTCTTCATAGTTCGTAGGTTCATCATGATCTAGTAGCATGACTTCCAGAACTGGATTACCGTACCACTCTGGCGCAGATCTCACTCTGGTTGATCTACGAGGTTCAGTA
This sequence comes from Triticum monococcum, assembly GCA_034509565.1. Classification (NCBI taxonomy): domain Eukaryota; kingdom Viridiplantae; phylum Streptophyta; class Magnoliopsida; order Poales; family Poaceae; genus Triticum; species Triticum monococcum. The sequence continues at coordinate 527,799,802 of CM067847.1, forward strand.
GTATCATGTTCCGAAGTTTCATGATCATTATCATTAACTTCCTCACTTATTGGTGTAGGTGTTGCAGAAAAAGTTTTCTGTGATGTACTACTTTCCAACAAGGGAGCAGGTACAGTTACCTCGTCAAGTTCTACTTTCCTCCCACTCACTTCTTTCGAGAGAAACTCCTTCTCCATAAAGTTTCCGAATTTAGCAACAAAAGTCTTGCCCTCGGATTTGTGATAGAAGGTGTATCCAATAGTTTCCTTTGGATATCCTATGAAGACACATTTCTTTGATTTGGGTTCGAGCTTATCAGGTTGAAGCTTTTTCACATAAGCATCGCAGCCCCAAACTTTTAGAAACGACAACTTTGGTTTCTTGCCAAACCATAGTTCATAAGGCGTCGTCTCAACGGATTTTGATGGTGCCCTATTTAACGTGAATGCGGCCGTCTCTAGAGCGTATCCCCAAAACGATAGCGGTAAATCAGTAAGAGACATCATAGATCGCACCATATCTAGTAAAGTACGATTACGATGTTCGGACACACCATTACGCTATGGTGTTCCGGGTGGCGTGAGTTGCGAAACTATTCCACAATTTTTCAAATGTACACCAAACTCGTAACTCAAATATTCTCCTCCACGATCAGATCATAGAAACTTTATTTTCTTGTTACGATGATTTTCAACTTCACTCTGAAATTCTTTGAACTTTTCAAACGTTTCAGACTTATGTTTCATTAAGTAGATATACCCATATCTGCTTAAGTCATCTGTGAAGGTGAGAAAATAACGATATCCGCCACGAGCCTCAACATTCATCGAACCACATACATCTGTATGTATGATTTCCAACAAATCTGTTGCTCTCTCCATAGTACCGGAGAACGGTGTTTTAGTCATCTTGCCCATGAGGCACGGTTCACAAGTACCAAGTGATTCATAATGAAGTGGTTCCAAAAGTCCATCAGTATGGAGTTTCTTCATGCGCTTTACACCGATATGACCTAAACGGCAGTGCCACAAATAAGTTGCACTATCATTATCAACTCTGCATCTTTTGGCTTCTACATTATGAATATGTGTATCACTACTATCGAGATTCAATAAGAATAGACCACTCTTCAAGGGTGCATGACCATAAAAGATATTACTCATATAAATAGAACAACCATTATTCTCTGATTTAAATGAATAACCGTCTCGCATCAAACAAGATCCAGATATAATGTTCATGCTCAACGCTGGCACCAAATAACAATTATTTAGGTCTAATACTAATCCCGAAGGTAGATGTAGAGGTAGCGTGCCGACCGTGATCACATCGACTTTGGAACCGTTTCCCACGCGCATCGTCACCTCGTCCTTAGCCAATCTTCGCTTAATCCGTAGTCCCTGTTTCGAGTTGCAAATATTAGCAACAGAACCAGTATCAAATACCCAGGTGCTACTGCGAGCATTAGTAAGGTACACATCAATAACATGTATATCACATATACCTTTGTTCACCTTGCCATCCTTCTTATCCGCCAAATACTTGGGGCAGTTCCGCTTCCAGTGACCAGTCTGCTTGCAGTAGAAGCACTCAGTTTCAGGCTTAGGTCCAGACTTGGGTTTCTTCTCTTGAGAAGCAAATTGCTTGCCGTTCTTCTTGAAGTTCCCCGTCTTCTTCCCTTTGCCCTTTTTCTTGAAACTAGTGGTCTTGTTGACCATCAACACTTGATGCTCCTTTTTGATTTCTACCTCCGCAGCTTTCAGCATTGCGAAGAGCTCGGGAATAGTATTGTTCATCCCTTGCATATTATAGTTCATCACGAAGCTCTTGTAGCTTGGTGGCAGTGATTGGAGAATTCTGTCAATGACGCAATCATCTGGAAGATTAACTCCCATCTGAATCAAGTGATTATTATACCCAGACATTTTGAGTATATGCTCACTGACAAAACTGTTCTCCTCCATCTTGCAGCTATAGAACTTATTGGAGACTTCATATCTCTCAATCCGGGCATTTGCTTGAAATATTAACTTCAACTCCTGAAACATCTCATATGCTCCATGACGTTCAAAACGTCGTTGAAGTCCCGATTCTAAGCCGTAAAGCATGGCACACTGAACTATCGAGTAGTCATCAGCTTTGCTCTGCCAGACGTTCATAACATCTGGTGTTGCTCCAGCAGCAGGCCTGGCACCCAGCGGTGCTTCCATGACGTAATTCTTTTGTGCAGCAATGAGGATAATCCTCAAGTTATGGACCCAGTCCGTGTAATTGCTACCATCATCTTTCAACTTTGCTTTCTCAAGGAACGCAATTAAATTCAACGGAACAACAGCACGAGCCATCTATCTACAATCAAACATAAACAAGCAAGATACTATCAGGTACTAAGTTCATGATAAGTTTAAGTTCAATTAATCAAATTACTTAAGAACTCCCACTTAGATAGACATCTGTCTAATCCTCTAAGTGATCACGTGATCCAAATCAACTAAACCATGTCCGATCATCACGTGAGATGGAGTAGTTTCTTTGGTGAACATCACTATGTTGATCATATCTACTATATGATTCATGCTCGACCTTGCGGTCTCCGTGTTCTGAGGCCATATCTGTATATGCTTGGCTCGTCAAGTATAACCTGAGTATTCCGCGTGTGCAACTGTTTTGCACCCGTTGTATTTGAACGTAGAGCCTATCACACCCGATCATCACGTGGTGTCTCAGCACGAAGAACTTTCGCAATGGTGCATACTCAGGGAGAACACTTCTTGATAATTTAGTGAGAGATCATCTTATAATGCTACTGTCAATCAAAGCAAGATAAGATGCATAAAAGATAAACATCACATGCAATCAATATAAGTGATATGATATGGCCATCATCATCTTGTGCCTGTGATCTCCATCTCCGAAGCACCGTCATGATCACCATCGTCACCGGCGTGACACCTTGATCTCCATCGTAGCATCGTTGTCGTCTCGCCAATCTTATGCTTCCATGACTATCGCTACCGCTTAGTGATAAAGTAAAGCATTACATCACGATTGCATTGCATACAATAAAGCGACAACCATATGGCTCCTGCCAGTTGCCGATAACTCGGTTACAAAACATGATCATCTCATACAATAAAATTTAGCATCATGTCTTGGCCATATCACATCACAACATGCCCTGCAAAAACAAGTTAGATGTCCTCTACTTTGTTGTTGCAAGTTTTACGTGGCTGCTACAGGCTTAAGTAAGAACCAATCTCACCTACGCATCAAAACCACAATGATAGTTTGTCAAATAGACTCCGTTTTAACCTTCGCAAGGACCGGGCGTAGCCACACTCGGTTCAACTAAAGTTGGAGAGACAATCGCCCGCAAGCCACCTATGTGCAAAGCACGTCGGGGGAACCGGTCTCGCGTAAGCGTACGCGTAATGTTGGTCTGGGTCGTCTCGTCCAACAATACCGCCGAACCAAAGTATGACATGCTGGTAGGCAGTATGACTTATATCGCCCACAACTCACTTGTGTTCTACTCGTGCAAATAACATCAAACCATAAAATCTAGGCTCGGATGCCACTGTTGGGGAACGCAGTAATTTCAAAAAAATTCCTACGCACACGCAAGATCATGGTGATGCATAGCAACGAGAGGGGAGAGTGTTGTCTACGTACCCTCGTAGACCGCAACGGAAGCGTTGACACAACGTAGAGGAAGTAGTCGTACGTCTTCCCGATCCGACCGATCCAAGCACCGTTACTTCGGCACCTCCGGGTTCTTAGCACACGTACAGCTCGATGACGCTCCCCGGGCTCCGATCCAGCAAAGCTTCGGGGATGAGTTCCGTCAGCACAGCGGCGTGGTGACAATGATGATGTTCTACCGATGCAGGGCTTCGCCTAAGCACTACAACGATATCATCGAGGTGGAATATGGTGGCAGGGGGCACCGCACACGGCTAAGGAACGATCACGTGGATCAACTTATGTGTCTAGAGGTGCCCCCTTGCCCCCGTATATAAAGAAGCAAGGGGAGGAGGCGGCCGGCCAGGGTGTGGCGCGCCAAGGGGAGTCCTACTCCCACCGGGAGTAGGACTCCTAGTTGGACTAGGAGAGAGAGGGGGGAAATAGGAGGAAGAGAGGAAGGAAAGGGGGGGGGGGGCGCCGGACCCCTTCCCTTGTCCTATTCGGACTAGGAAGGGGAGGGGCGCGCGGCCACCTCTTGCCTCCTCTCCTCTTCTCCCTTAAGGCCCATGTAGGCCCAATAACCCCCGGGGGGGTTCCGGTAACCCCCCGGTACTCCTGAAAAATGCCGATTTCACCCGGAACGATTCCGATGTCCAAATATAGGCTTCCAATATATCGATCTTTATGTCTCGACCATTTCGAGACTCCTCGTCATGTCCGTGATCACACCCAGGACTCCGAACTAACTTCGGTACATCAAAATGCATAAACTCATAATAACTGTCATCGTAACGTTAAGCATGCGGACCCTACGGTTCGAGAACAATGTAGACATGACTGAGATAGATCTCCGGTCAATAACCAATAGCGGGACCTGGATGCCCATATTGGCTCCTACATATTCTACGAAGATCTTTATCGGTCAGACCGCATAACAACATACGTTGTTCCCTTTGTCATCGGTATGTTACTTGCTCGAGATTCAATCATCGGTATCCAATACCTAGTTCAATCTCGTTACTGGCAAGTCTCTTTACTCGTTCCGTAATACATCATCCCGCAACTAACTCATTAGTTGCAATGCTTGCAAGGCTTATGTGATGTGCATTACCGAGAGGGCCCAGAGATACCTCTCCGACAATCGGAGTGACAAATCCTAATCTCGAAATACGCCAACCCAACATCTACCTTTGGAGACACCTGTAGAGCTCCTTTATAATCACCCAGTTATGTTGTGATGTTTGGTAGCACACAAAGTGTTCCTCCGGTAAATGGGAGTTGCATAATCTCATAGTCATGGGAACATGTATAAGTCATGAAGAAAGCAATAGCAACATACTAAACGATCGGGTGCTAAGCTAATGGAATGGGTCATGTCAATCAGATCATTCTACTAATGATGTGACCTCGTTAATCAAATAACAACACTTTGTTCATGGTTAGGAAACATAACCATCTTTGATTAACGAGCTAGTCAAGTAGAGGCATACTAGTGACACTAAGTTTGTCTATGTATTCACACATGTATTATGTTTCCGGTTAATACAATTCTAGCATGAATAATAAACATTTATCATGATATAAGGAAATAAATAATAACTTTATTATTGCCTCTAGGGCATATTTCCTTCATCTAGGTGTCGTCGTCGTTGAGGATCATGGTTCGCTTGTTGGTGCACTCATAGGACTTGTGGCCTCGGCCTCCGCATGTGAAGCGTTCGAAGGAACTTGTCTTGACGGTCTCATCCGTGGGGGTTGATGATGATGAAGCTTTCGGCTTGAAGTTGCTTGTAGTAGGAGGATGACTTGGAGTTGACTAAGCTTTCTTGGAACTCGAATTGTTGACGTTGCTTGTAGAAGGCTTGGTAGACGGTGTTGGGGTCATTGAAGCTTGGTTGTTGGAGAAGCCGTAGGACTTGGATGAGAACTTGGCATACTTGAAATCGTCTTGCACTTGACGTTCCGCTTTGGTAGCTTGATGCACTAGCTCGATGAGGTTCGAGTATGGTTGGAAGTCGGCGATCTTCTTGATAGGATGGTTGAGTCCCTTCAAGAAACGTGCCATTGTTTGCTCATCATCTTCCGTGACATTGGCTCGTATCATGGCAATCTCCATCTCCTTGTAGTACTCTTCAATGCTCTTGGTCCCTTGCTTGAGTAGTTGGAGTTTCTTGAAGAGGTCGCGGTTGTAGTAGGTAGGCACAAAGCGTGCTCTCATGACATCCTTCATTTGTGCCCAACTAGTGATGTGTGGTTCACCTCTTGCCTCTCGACGCTCGATGACTTGTTCCCACCAAATGAGGACATAGTCTTGGAACTCAAGGGATGCCATTGCAATCTTATTCTCTTCTTCATAGTTGTGCAAACGGAAGATTTTGTCGACCTTCAATGCCCATGAAAGATACTCTTCGGGATCGTTGCTTCCATTGGACTTGGGCATGGTGAACTTGAGCTTGCCGTAGCGTTGCTCTTCATTGTGTTGGGGTCGGGGGTGATGACGCCCATGTTGTTGATGATTGTCAAGCTCGTGTCGCTCTTGGTGAGGAGGGTTGTGAACCTCATGTTGCTCTTGTCGTGGATGAATTCCATTGTCTTCATGCTCTTGATGAACTTGATGTTCTTGGTGAGGTTGTGGAGGAGCATGTCGAGCTCAAGGAGGAACTTGACGATGCACGCGAGCTTGAAATCTTCGTTCTTGAACTTCTTCACAAAGTGCTTCTTCATGTTCACGATCTTGTCGGCCTCGGTTGGCTACGGCTCGACTTGAATCTCGGAGGGCTTGTTGCGCCGCGAGTGCTTGAGCTTCACGGAGTTGTTGTTCTTGGTGTTGTGACTCGGCATCTTGTGCAACTTGGTGTAGACGCGCTCGCTCTTCCTCTTCATGTTGGCGTTGTTGTTGCCGTTATCGTGCTAGCGCAAAAGCCTCTTGGGTTTGACATTGTCGGTGCTCTTGAGAGTCGGTGTCACGTAGAGGATTGAGGCTTGCTTGATGATCGTTGCGCGCGGCATGGCGTAGAGTGTTCGATGTCGGTGTACTTGAGCCGGAGAGGGTGAAGTCGGAGTGTCGACTTGAGCGGGTCCTTCTTGGTGAATACGAAGTGGAAAAAGAGCGGTTGAGCAACAAAGCGCGAATTTCGTCCATCCTTGCGTCATTCTCTTGCTTGTGATCATCGAGCTTGTGGTCGAAGTAGTCCCTTGTACGTTGCTTGGAGAGTCACAAGTTGGCGGCGAGGTTGTCGATGCGTTCACTCATTACTTGTTGCTCTTGATGCAAAGCACGTTGTGCACCAAAGAGGTGGCTCTTGGTGCCGTAGGAGTTCATGTCGTCGTCGTGCTCAGTGAAGAGTGGATTGGTAGAAGTACTTGGCCTATCCATCATTCCAAGATACACAATGTGAGTGGTAGAAAGAGAAGAACGAATACCAAATGTACCTTGACCTAAGTTGAAAGTGGATCAATGATCACTCCAATGTGGACAAGGAAATAGCACAATTGGTACCAATTCTTGTCGGTTTCTCACACCTACACAAGTAGAAGCTTACGGTGGAGCTTGGTTAGGATGGTGGCACAAAATTTGATGCAATTGTAAGTGAGCTTCAATAATGCTGGAAAAGATTCGCAAGATTGCAATGCAACAAGTACACCAAGCAATAAGGTACACGGAGATACACACGCAAAGAGATAATTGGGGTTGGGCAACGAAGGATGAGCCAAAATGTGGAATCCACAAAAATGCTCTTGTTGCACAACACTAGAGAGACGCTAGCACGATTGCACAATAGGCGGATACAAAGACTTGTGCACAACCTACTAAGCAAAAATGCAATGACTTCTATCCCAAGTATGCTCTATGCAAGGTGTTTCTATGATATGATCCAAGATGATCTAGTATGACAATCTTAATGTTGTATGATGCTATGGTTCTTGCTTAGAAGCTCTTTGCTTATCTTTCCCTTTTACTTAAAAGCTTGTTTGGCCCGTGGATGTTTGATCTCTTTTCTCATGCAATGCTTGACAAACCAAGATAGCAATTGTGTATGCGATGACAACTTTGTGACACAAGAGATTATACCAAGATATGCAACAATGATGTATGTATGCTATGGGAAGTATGATCACTAATGTGCACAAGTCTCGTTGCCGGCAATACTCAATGGCTAGTCTCGATGGGTGAGCAACGCAAAGGAGTAAGGCTATGATGGATATCAATGTATGGCAAGAATGATGTATCACGGTACCAAGACGAGGTTACCGTTCTTGCTTATGGTATGGTGTCAGAATGGTGGACTGAATACCAAGATGTAGTCGAGGTGGTCATTATTGATGACGCGTCCGTGGCGAAGATGAGTGGCGGTGATGTTGATGTCGAACCGTACCTAGATAGCCAAAACACAAAAGGATATAGAATCGCAACTCAAATTCTCAAAGCTCGAAGTGACAACACGTGTAGGAGTATGAAACGGGTGAGCAATGGTGGTGGTATGCGGAAGTGGTGATGGTGTCAAGGTGGTAGGAGTCCGTATGCGGAAATGTGGGGCGGTGGTGTCGCAAAACTGAAAGAAAATTCAGTTTCGTCAGGGTTCGTCGGACGTCCGGGATGGGCCGGTCGTCCGGTCGTCGGCCGTCTGGTAGGGGTCGGACGTCCGGTGCCTGGGCGAACTTTGGGCACGGGATGAATAACTAGGGTTCGTGGTGGAGATGTGGAAATTCATCGAATCTGGAGGATTTTGTGGATGGAAGGGGTGGAGACAAGGGGGAAAAGCTAGATCCACTCAAAACAAAGCAAATCCACGGATCAAATCCAACAAAATTTCAACACACCAACAAATCACAAAAAAATTGGGGCTATTTTTGGTGGGGATTTTCGAATTTAGGGAAGAACACAACAAAATTAGGCTAGAAAACACAACGGGGAGGCTCCGAAATCGTGATCAACGTGGCTCGTGATACCAAGATGATGCAGGGTAGAACCCTAATTGGCCGATCTTTCACGAAAGGAGTGGATCCCGCGATGAATACGAAGAACACGAGGGAAATGAGGGAAAACACAAGGGGAACACAAGAGGAAACACTAAACCAACATGAATAAGTCACACATGTGCTAGATCCTCGAGTACATAAGGAAAGATACACGATCCATAGACAACTAAGGACAATACAAGGGTAGGCGGTCTTCTCTGTGAGGAGGTCTTGAGTTCTTCCCTAAAAGGGGTCTTGAATCCGCTTGGGGGATCTTCTCCGGTGGAGGATCGAATCTCCAAGGAGAAGGTGTCCAAGTGGATGAGCAAAGCTCTCACACAAAATATGAGCTAATCCTTTGCTGCCCTAGAAAGGAGGAGGGAGAGGTCTATATATAGTCTTAGTGTAAAAAGGGGCGAAAAGGGGGTACATGGGTTGCAGCCCAAAACATGGCAGCGCACAGGCGCCGGACGTCCGGGAGTCACCGGTCGTCCGGAGGCTCGCGAGGGTCCGGATGTCCGGTGCCTGTCGAACGTACGTAAGTTTGGCTCGGGTGTGCTTCGGTCGGACGTCCGGTCGGGGTCGGACGTCCGGGCGTCGGTCGTCCGTTGGACTCCGGAAATCCGTAGATTTGGCTCGAGTGCGGTGGCGTCGGTCGTTCGGAGAGGGCCGAACGTCCGGAGCCTGGAGATCGTCGAATGTCCGGTCTTGGCCGGTCGTCCGGAGCCTGTAGCTTCTTCTTCATCACTTCTTCTTCTCCGTCTTCACGTCCATCTTCCTCTTCTTCTTCTCCTTGCTCCTTATCTTCTCCATGGTACCTGAGTATGCACAATGTGTCCGTATGAGGTAGTAGCCATGTCTCATGTGCATTAAAGTGGAAATGTGAGAGGAGAGATGTCACCTCGGTTTTAAGAGCTCTTGCACGTGCTCGTGTCATGGGTCCGCTAGGCACTTGGTGAGACGATGGTAGGTCCATGGGGATGACCTTGGGATGCTCCGCATCAAAGGAGACGAGCGCCCGTGCCCCCTCCCCCTGCCCGTGGGTCCCCCTGTAAGCCTCTCCCGTCCGGGCCCAGGTACGTTAAGTGGAGACGGTTTTGCTGGAATACGTTTTCGAAGTCAGAAGGCGTATTTTGTTCCTATTGCGGCTGAAAATACGTTTTCCTCTTCAGTAAACGTAATCTCCCCGAAGGCGCTTTCTATTTTCAGCCGCCAGGGACCTGTTTGTGAGGATCTTTTTATAGATTGGTCCCTGATCTTCATCACCTCATAACTCCGCAACTGTAACTCCTATTTAGGTGAAACCAATGCTCACTTCTTCGTCTTGTCGAGATCTATCTATTGGTATCATTTTCACTAGGTGGTCCCACAGTGAAAATGACCATTTTGCCCTTGCTTCTAATCAGCCCCCTCCGAGAGAGAACCGTTCAGCGTTTCGTTCTGTGGCTTCACCGCACTTCTTCCTCGAGTCTCCGTCACCCTAGTCAAGCAACAGCAGCCACTTGCATGATAGCCATGTAGTAGCCATGGTTTCTACTTGAATATTTAATAAAAGTTTGCTCATTATCTGTCTACTTGTTTGCTATTGTTGTTGTTGTTTTGGTTATGCTCGTGGTTTCATGTTCACCTTCACGCTATGTTCTGATGCTTCTTTTTATCTTGTGCTACTTGCTAGTATCATGTTCACATGTCATGCTTGGTAGTAGTAGTACATGCTGGTAGTAACGATGTTCATTCTGATGCATGTTTATCGTCTGTTATCAAGTAACGTTGTTATACATGTTCTTTTGCATCTAGTTGGTTATATGCTTACTTGGTAGTGTTCTTGCTCTGCTCTTGCATGGTATTTATTTATGATGATGGTAGACTGGTAGTCATGCTATGCTCATGGGTAATGTTATGCTTATGCTTGTCAGTATGCCATGCTCGTTTGGTTATATGATTCATTGTTGTTATGCTCGATGATTGTGTTGCACCTCCATGCTTATGTTGATATCATGCTCATGCATTATAGTTGCATCATGTTATTTTTATTATGGCTCAGCTCATTGCATTCAAGTTTAATCGGATAATAATGAACTTGAACAATTGTTGGCTGAGTCATGGTGCCACCAAATTGAGCTGACCAGTGCAACCACATTTGCCTTTTATGGGAAGGCCCTAATGTAGTCTATTGTCATGCCTCTCGCCGGTGCCTCCAAAGAGGGAGGTTATGGGTGCGCGCTACCCTGATTAGGTAGGCGGCCACGAACCTTGTGTGCACGTTGTTGTTGTAAGGATCCTTGTCCCCTTTTGGGACTGTTGATTGTTTTGCCACGACAGTGGCCGTTGGATGTCAGGGGTTGACATCGGGGCCACCCAGGATTTAGCCCAAAGGGGAGTTTGTTGGAGTGGCTGGGAGGGTGTGATGACAACAGATCGGTTTTGTCGGAATGTCGTTGGTCCACCCGAATGGGAGTGCGAGGCCATGGATTCCGTGGTGTGGGTACAATGTACTACCCTCTACAGAGTGTGCGTTAAATCTATTGATAGCCGTGCCCACGAATAAGGGCCCAGTTCTTAGTCGGTCACACTATGGGTCAACAGTAATAATAATAATGTGCTTAATAACAACCCTGGTACGATGATGAGAAAGAGATTGGTCGTGATCAAAAGAGGATCACAGAGGTATCGTGGATACCGAAGTTGGTTGATCTTTCATGTGATCGTGAGAGGATCACTGTGGTATCGTGGATGCCAGTTTGATGGATATTTGTGATCATGAGAGGATCATTGTGGTATCGTGGATACCAAGTTGATGGATATTTGTGGTATTATGCGAGAGTCAAGGATAAAGGTCAAGCTCCTTGTGATCATGTACTGATTACTATGGTATTGTAACACCAAGCTTGATTGGATCCTGAGATGATTGTGTGATGTCCATGATGGTAAGCTTTCATGTCATGGTTATGAGGTAACCCAAGCAGAGTAAGTTGGTGCATGATAGTGTCGTCATGTTGCATGCTAGTATCATCATGTTCATGTGTTCATGCCATGCTCATATTGTTCTTGTTGTATCATGTTCATCTTGTCCATGCTATGATTGGTCTGCTAGTATCATGTTAATCCTTGTTAACCTGTAAATGCCATGATGTTGTTTGTCTTGAATGCTTTTGGTTTATTGTGAGCTTGCAAGTACATTCAATGCACTGACTTGGCGTGTCATGCCAGTTTGCAGGTCATGCCTGGATTGCTTGCTTGTTTGGTGTGGTTCCCGTGTTTGCGATCTACGATAAACATTCCAGCCAGAGTTCCTGCAGATTGGAGTCCATCATCTTTGTTTGTTGTTCCACTTCTAGTAGAGGTTCCACTGCCTCGAGTTTCTATGCTGCTTGCATAGAGCAACTGTGGTTGGCGTAGCGTCGCCGTGTCGATGTTATTCATTGTAATATCGGATACCTTGTATTCGTATTTGTGTTGTAATAGAGAGCTAGTTTGTTCTATGCTAAGCAGTGTCGTATTCCAGAAGACTTTACCCCGATCTCTAGGTTGGAATACGGGGCGTTCCGGTTTCTCTGAGCCGGGTGCCACACAAAGTAACAAGGCAAATATCTTTTTGTTTTTATAAAAAAATAGAAGTGGGGAAGATGAAAAAGAGAGGCAAAGGAAAATAAAAGGGCAAATAAAATAAGAGCAAGTAGATGATAGTTTGTGCGAAGGTACTTGATAGGTTTTGATGATGTCTCCCCGGCAATGGCGCCAGAAATTCTTCCTGCTACTTGTGAGCTGCGCTGGGATTTCCTCGAAGATGAGAGGATGATGCAGTATAGTAGAGATAAGTATTTCCCTCAGTTAAGAACCAAGGTTCTCAATCCAGTAGGAGAACCACACAGAACCTCGTTAGCAGTACCCGCACACACAAAAGCAAATACTTGCACCCAACACGAACAAGGGGGTTGTCAATCCCCTCAATGGTTATTTGCAAGGATCAAATCTCATAGTGGTAGATGGATAAAGTAAATTGCAAAATAAAATGAAGGAAATAAAATTGCAGGAAGGTATTTTTGGATTTTATATATGATAAAATTAGACCTGGGGGCCATAGTTTTCACTAGAGGCTTCTCTCTCGAACACAAAGCATACGGCGGGTAAACAAATTATTGTTCAGCAATTGATAGAAAAGCACATAGTTATGACGATACTCAAGGCAATGATCATGTATATAGGCATCACATCCAAGACAACTAGACCGACTCCTGCCTGCATCTACTATTATTACTCCACCCATCAACCGCTATCCAGCATGCATTTAGGGTATTAAGCTATAAAAACGGAGTAACGCCTTAAGCAAGATGACATGATGTAGACAAACTAAACCCAAACAATACGAATAAACCCCATCTTTTTATCCTTAATGGCAACAATACAAATACGTGTCATGTCTCTTTATGTCATTGGGATTGAGCACCGCAAGATTGAACCCATCAAAAAGCACCTCTGCCATTGCAAGATAAATCAATCTAGTTGGCCAAACCAAATAGATAGATCAGAGAGAAATACAAAGCTATAACAAAAAGAATTCAGAGAAGACTCAATTAATATTCATGAATAATCTGATCATAAACCCATAATTCGTTGGATCTGAGCAAACACACCCCAAAAAGAAGATTACATCGACTATAACTCCAAGAAGATTAAGGAGAACATTGTATTGAAGATCAAAGAGAGATAAGAAGACATCTAGCTACTAGTTATGGACCCGTAGGTGTGGCGAACTACTCACCCATCATTGGAAGGGCAACAAGGATGACAGAAGCCCTCCGTGATTGATTCCCCCTCAGATAGAGTACCGGAGAAGGCCTCAGATGGGATCTTGGAAGAAGTGAAACGGCGGGGGAAAAGTGTTTCGGGTGGCTCTCTGATGTATTGAGAATATTTGGGAATTTATAGAGGTGGAATTAGGTCAAGATGTGCCACGAGGGGCCCACAAGCCCAGGGGATGCCCTCGTGAGCTTGTCTCTCCCTTGTGGCTCATTTGGTCATCTTTCGAACCTTCTAGGGTCTCTCTTGGTCCAGAAAAAATCATCAAAAAGTTTCGTAGCATTTGGAATCAGTTTGGTACTGATTTCCTGAAAAGCCAAAAACAAGCAAAAAAACAGCAGTTGGCACTGGCACTAGATTAATAGGTTAGTCCCAAAAAATGATATATAATTGCATGTAAAACATCCAAGATTGATACTATAATAGCATGGAACAATAAAAAAATATAGATATGTTGGAGTGCTCATGATGCCACTGTTGGAAAACGTAGTAGAAAACAAAAAAATCGCACCTACGATCACCCAAGATCAATATGAAGATGCATAACAGGTTGGATCATGATCGTTACCGTCACTGAGTTGTAGCGGGAGAAGAATGTGTCGATGTAGATTGCACTTGCAGTCCCTTGAACCATCGATGAACAATCCTTCATACCGCCCATGAAAAGTCCCTCGAACTGAAGACCAAAAGCACAGCCTCTCTACTTGGTTGCAAGCGTGCGACCTTCACAATTAGGCAACGCTTCACCGTCCAGAGCTAATCATCGCCGGAGAATTAGAGGGAGGAGATTAGAACCACACAGGGCTTCCAATTACGAGGACAAGAGGATTAGCCTACCTCTAATTAGTTAACTAGTACCAACTAGAACTAGAGCTAGAAGAACTAGAGGAGGCTCCAAAACTTGTATGTATACAAAAGAGCAAATCCTCATGTATATATAGGTTGGAGGGGGAGGAGAGCGTAGCCACAAGGGAAAAGGTTTCCCCCTTGGGGCGCCGACCTAGGAGGGTGAGGAGGATCCCCCCCTTGTCCAATTCGGCCTCCTTCCTCACGAAGGAGGCACTTTTCCCACTTGGGCCTTTTTGGCTCAAGTTGCCTTCCACCTCTTGGCCTGCTGATATTTAAATTAAATATAAAATGTTCTAAACACTTCTAGAACATTATATATATATAAACTTCTCCAAAAACTTTTTCCACCTATATGTAATTTATCGATAATACCTGGTATTATTCAATACTCACCGAAACCCTTTCGGTGACCCCGAAACACTTCCGGATCCTCTCGGAACTATTCCGAATATTCATGCAATAATTCCATAAATATATTCTCATGAATCTCGTCCTACTAACACTCATCATATCATGATTGCCTTAAGCTAGTGACCCCGTAGGTTATGTAACTCACAAACATGGATGAAACCGTTCGTTCAATGACCGACAGCGAGACCATGGACGTTCATATTGGTCCTTGTGAGTTGTGAGTACAGGAATGCTATTCAAGTGAACCTTTGGTTATCATGTGATGTCCCCTTTGCTTCGTGATACTTCACAAAACCCAGGATGCATCGGTATCCTCCTGAGTAATCATCATGCTCACTGTACTGAAATCCTCATTACTAGTTTTGTTCTTCTTTCTTGTTATTATGTTCTTGCATCCCTGTGACGAAGTCACATGTGTTTGGCCAGACGATGATTGATGCCATCACACCGTGAGGGCCCTAATAATATCGTCCATCGCTGGAGGAGGAAATCCCACTCTCGAACTATCCGGTCCCTTGTCAAACTTTCCGAGGAACCAGGAAGTTGTCGCTATGATCACTATGTTACAGGTGACGTTTGAGCAACCCCAAAGCCCACCGTATAGTAAGAAGTGACCGCGATACTCTCATGGTCTATTGAGCAATATCACATGTTAACACTCCATGTTATTACAACTGAATACAAATGATATTAATCCAATCCACAGCAAACAAGTTTGGGTGACTTCAATATGATCATTCTTCCAACATCATAATCTCAATGTTGTTTTAGGATCATCATTACACTTAATGATATCCTAAGATCCAGAAAACATGATCACCAACAACACTTGAGCTAGTCCTAGAGGCGAGACCAAGAACTTTTTATTTACCGTTCATCACTCCACATGTGCATATGAGTTTTGCATTGAATCGCATATTCCAGGATCATAGCAGTTATAACATAGAATATAAACTCTATAATTATGAATATGGAAATAAATAATACAAATATTATTTCCTCTAGGGCATATTTCCAACAGAAGGGTGAAGCAATATAGTAGCTGATAAGTATTTCCCTTAGTGAGAATCGAGGTTATCGAACCAATAGGAGAACCACGCAAATCCTCGTCAACAGCACCTACACAAGAAAGCAAATATTTGCACCCAACGCGGTCAAGAGGGTTGTCAATCCCCTTGAACTCATTACTTGCAAGGATTAAATCTGGTAGTGGTAGATAGATAAAAAGAAAAGTGAAATAAAAGTAAATAAATTGCAGCAAGGTATTTTTGGTTTTAGTAATATGATTAAAGTAGACCTAGGGGCCATAGTTTTAACTAGAGGCTTCTCTCTCAAAATAATAACATACGGTGGGTAGACAAATTACTATTGGACAATTGATAGAAAAGCGCATAATTATGATGTTATTCATGGCAATGATCACATATATAGGCATCATGTCTATGACAAGTAGATCGACTCCTACCTGCATCTACTACTATTACTCCACCAATCGATCATTATCCAGCATGCATCTATGTTGTTAAGTTCATGACAAGCAGAGTAACACTTGAAGCAAGATGACATGATGTAGACAAAGTAAACTCAAGCAATATGAATAAACCCCATCATTTTATCCTTAATGGCAATAATAAAAATATGTGCCTCGCTACCCCTTCTGTCAAGAGGTGAGGATACCGCAAGATTGAACCCATTACAAAGCACCTCTCCCACTGAAGATAAATCAATCTAGTTGGCCAAACCAAATGGATAGATCGGAGAGAAATACAAATCTATCATAATCATGCATAATAAAGTTCATAAAAGACTCAATTACTTTCAATGAATAATCTGATCATAAACACAAAATTCATCGGACCCTAACAAACACACCACAGAAGAAGATTACATCGGATAAAACTCCAAGAAGATCAAGGAGAACATTGTATTGAAGATCAAAGAGAGAGAATAAGTCATCTAGTTACTACCTATGGACCGTATGTCTATGGTGAACTACTCACACATCATCCGTAGGGCGGCAAGGTCGATGTAGAAGTCCTCCATGATCGATTCCCCCTCCGACAGAGTACCGGAAAAGGCCTCCAGATGGGATCACGAAAGAACAAAAGCTTGCGTCAGCGGAAAAATTGTTTCTGGTGGCTCTTTGGGGGTTTCCCGATATTTGAGAATTTATAGAGGTGGAATTAGATCAAACTGAGTCACTTGGGGCCCACAAGGCATCAGGGCGCGACTACCCCCAGGGCGTGCCCTGTTGCCTTGCTGTCTCCTCATTTGTCGTCTCGTCACCTCCCGAAGCTTCTTGGGTCTTTTTTGTCTAGAAAAAAAATCATCAAAAAGTTCCATAGCGTTTGGACTCATCTGGTACTGATTTTTTAGAAAACAAAAAACAAACAGAAAGCAACAACTAGCCCTAGGCACTGGGTTAATAGATTAGTTCCCAAAAATGATATGAAATTGCATAATAAACATGTAAAGTATCCAATATTGATAATATAATAGCATGAAACAATAAAAATTATAGATACATTGGAGACGTATCAGGAAGTTACCTGTGTTTGGCCAGATGATGATGGATACCGTCACACCGAGAGGGCCCTAAGAATATCTCTCCATCGTTGGAGGAGCAAATCCCACTCTCGAGGTATCCGACCACTTGTCAAACTTACCGATGAACTTGTAAGTTGTTGTTATGATCACCATGTTATAGGTGACATTTGAGCAACCCCAAAGGCCAATGTACGGTAAGAAGTGACCATGACACTCTCATGGCCTAAGGAGAAAAATCACACACTAACACTCCATATTATTACAATTGACCAGTGACGATATTAACTCAATTCATAACATGCAAAATTGTGTCGATTCAATATGATCGTTCTTCCAATGTCATAATCTCAATGTTGTTTTAGGACTATCATTACACTTAGCGATATCCTAAGATCCGGAAAACGTGATCACCAATAACACTTGAGCTAGTCCTAGAGGC
The DNA here is from genome assembly GCA_034509565.1 of Triticum monococcum. Classification (NCBI taxonomy): domain Eukaryota; kingdom Viridiplantae; phylum Streptophyta; class Magnoliopsida; order Poales; family Poaceae; genus Triticum; species Triticum monococcum. The sequence continues at coordinate 527,817,470 of CM067847.1, forward strand.
AAGACTAGGAAACCTTTATTTTACCGTTTATCATTCCACGCGTGCATATGAGTTTTCAACTGAATCACATATTCCAGGATCGTAGCTGTTATAACATGAAATATAAACACTTCATTATGAATATGGAAATATAATAATACAATATTATTGCCTCTAGGGAATATTTCCAACAACAATTCTACAAATATATTCTCATCACTCCCGTCCTACTAACACTCAGCAGACTATGATTGCCTTAAGCTTGTGACCCTGTAGGTTCGATAACTCATAGACATGAACAAAACCCCTTCGTTCAATGCCCGATAGCGGAACCGTGGACGTCCATATCGATCCCTATGAGTACATGAATGATATTTGAGTGAACCTTTCATTATCATGTGATGTTCCCTTTACTTCCCGATACTTCACAAAACCCGAGATGCATCGGTATCCTCCTGAGTCATCACATGCTCACCATGTCGTTATCCTCGTTACCGGTTTTGTTCTTCTTTCTCGTTGTCGTGTTCTCGCATCCCCGTGACATAGTCACCTATTTTTGGCTAGACAATGATGGATGCCGTCACATCGAGAGAGCCCTAAGAATATCTCTCCATCGCCGGAGGAGCAAATCTCACTCTCGAGCTATCTACTATCTAGTCCCTTGTCAAACTTTCCTATGACCCCGTAAGTTGTCGTTATGATCACCGTGTTACAAGTGTCGTCTGACCAACCCCAAAGTACACCGAGCGGCAATAAGTGTCTATGATACTCTCATGGTCTAAGGAGCAAAATCACACATTAACACTTTGTGTTATTACAATTGATTACACGCGATATAAACTCAATTCATAACAAACAAGTTTGGGTCAATTCGATATGATCATTCTTTCAACGTCATAATCTCAATGTTGTTTGAGGACTATCATTTTATACTTTTAACGATATCATAAGATCCAGAAAACGTGATCACCAACAACACTTGAGCTAGTCAGACTAGGAACCTTTTTATTTAACCATTTATCATTTCACACGTGCATATGAGTTTTCCACTGAATCACATATTCCAGGATGATAGAAGTTATAACATAGAATATAAACTCTTAATTATGAATATGAAAAATATAATAATACACATATTAATGCCTCTACGGTATATTTCCAACGACATGCTCACTATACTGTTATCCTCGTTACCGGTTTTGTTCTTCTTTCTCGTTGAAGTGTTCTGGCATCCCCGTGACATAGTCATGTGTGTATGGCTAGATGATGATTGATGCTGTCACACTGATAGGGCCCTAAGAATATCTCTCCATCATCGAAGGAGCAAATTCCACTCTTGAGCTATCCAGTTCATTGTCAAACTTTTTGGTGAACATGTAAGTTGTCATTATGATCACCATGTTACATATGAAGTTTGAGCAACCCCAAAGTCCATCGTACGGCAAGAAGTGACTACGATACTCTCATGGCCTAAGGAACTAAAAACACATGTTAACACTCTGTGTTATAACGATTGATTTTAGATGACATCATTTCAAAGTATAACCAATAAGTTTGGGTCGATTCAATATGACCGTTCTTCTAACATCATTCTCTCAATGTTGTTTTAGGACTATCATTACTTTTAAAGATATCCTAAGATCCGAAAAACATGATCACCAACAACACTTGAGTCAGTCTTAGGGGAAAGACTAGGAGCCTATTCTTTACCGTTTATCATTCCACACGTGCATATGAGTTTTCCATTGAATCACATATTCCATGACCATAGTAGTTATAGCGTAGAATATAAACTCTTGATTATGAAAACATAAATATAATAATACAATATTATTGTCTATAGGGCATATGTCCAACACGATAAACTTCGCCGACAGCCACTTGGTGCCCAGAATCCTGCTTACCATCGTTGCCTCACACTTGGTGGGGTCATTCATCTGCATCTTGATGCAGAAGAACTTAAACCAGAGTGGCAGAGTGCGAAGTTGGGCTCGACGCAGAGGAACGCTTGGCAGAATGTGACGAAGCAAGCGATGTGGAGGATTGAGTTGGGCGCAAGGTGGTGGAACTGAAGAATGTAGAAATAGAGAAGACCTCGAGGAAGGGGTGAATGGGAATTCCCAAACCCCGAAGGAGATGGGATATGAAGATGATTCACTCACCAACGCGACGTTTAGAAACCCCGACAGAAGTGAGGCCCGCCGACCCTTTGACAAGGGGAAAGCGGGACGAGGCAACCTCGGGCCCCGGCAGGTACCCACGTCCTAGAGCGCAATGATGTCCTTTTTGGTGACGGTCAAGAGCCGCCACAACCCCCTCATGCCAAGGCCTTCTGGCTTCTTCGGTAGATTGCTGGCTCCCCGCGGTTCCCTTCCGGGCGCCCTTTTTGGGCTTCGATGCGGGGATGTGGCTGCCTTCCCCGACCATCTTTCAAAAACCGAAGGGGAAGAGGGAACTGGAAGCTTTTTTAGGCTCAAGTTTCTGGGTGCGAGAACTCAATGACGACGAAAGCAAGGGAGATTGGAGGCGTAAAGTCGACTCCCATGCATGGAACAAACGAATCCGAACAATAACGTGGCAAACAGGATGCGCCGAGATCCGTGTAGTTCAATCGAACAACAATAACAACGTTCACAGGGAAAGGCTAGAAATCTAATGTCGGATTTATAATTTTTTATTCAGTTTTGCTAAAGCACATCTAGATGTGCCATAAGTATTGCACATCTAAATCCTATGTCATTGATCTTATGCGGAGATTCGTGTGGGTATTTTCTGTTTTCCTTTTCTTTTTCTTTCTATACTTGATTGAGCCACTTAGATGTGCAATAACTAGGGCACATCCCTAGACATTCATTTTTTATTTATTTTACAACTAATCATACTCAGATTTATAGTTTTATTTAAATAATCATACTCTTTTTTTTGAGTTCCAATCATACTTCTTTTGTTGCTTTTTTTTTTGACGGGTACTTCTTTTGTTGCTTTATTATATCACAGTCCAGGTCGGTAACATACATGCAAGTCAAGCCCGTTTCGCCTGCTTCCCTTCTGAAAAGTGAAAACCCTTCCGAACCCACCAAAAAAAAAAACCTTCCGAGCCTTCAGAATACCTGGTTCGTCCTCCTCCGTCTCGTCCCCCCCACACCCCACCCCACGCCGCCGCCGCGGACCGAGAGGGCCAAACAGGCCGCCGCACCCCCGCGCGGGCTCGTCTCACCACGGAGGCTGCGGCGACCCGCGTGCGCATCGCGAAGTCTCCCGTTCCCTCGTCCTTGCACGCTTCGGCGGACGCTAGGGTTTTAGCGCCCCTGCTTTCGCTCGCTCAGGAGGTCCGGTGTCGAGAAATATACGGCCCGCTTCGATGGGACGCCCGGAGCCGGTCGTGCTGTTCGCGCAGACGATCCTCCACTCTCAGCTGGACGAGTACGTCGACGAGGTGCGCTCCACCCTCCGTCCCCTCCCCTCCTTTCGTGTTAGTCTCCCATGCGATCTGCCACCAAATATTGGTACTGCCTGGTTAGCAGACGTTTGAATTGTTAAGCCGGCGGCTTTTAGTATCCCATGCGTTCCTTGGTGCACCAAACTGGCGCATGATTACATACTAGAATTTGTTTTATGCTCGACTTCCTTTTCCAGTATACCTGAAGCAATTCTATGAAATAACTATATCGACTTTTTCTGCCTTGAACTTTGGCACATATCCAGGCTTAATGAATCACGCATGTCTGTGAAGAAGTTCATGTGCACGGTCTCTAACATCCTCAGCAATGTGGCTTCACTTGTCCGTGTCCTATATAGTCAAGTTGTCACTAGCGCCAAACATACACTCCCTCCGTTCCTAAATATAAGTCTTTTTAGAGATTCCAATATGGACTACATATGGAGCAAAATGAGTGAATCTACACTCTAAAATACGTCTATATCCATCCGTATGTAGTCCATATTGAAATCTCTAAAAAGACTTATATTTAGGAACGGAGGGAGTAGTTAACATGCTGCACACAGGCGCCCACACGTACACATTATGTGGAACAGACATATTCAATGAATATATCGACCGGATAAACTCTTTGTGTGTCCTTCTGATATCGACTGAATGATATTAACCATGGTTAGCTTTGTAAATATTAGCAAAAGACAGGATCTTATTTGTAACCGTCTCATTTGGGATTCACAATCCATGCCCAAACAAAGGTAACAAAGTGTTCTTGTAACTACCAGCTATCTATTATATAATTAAGCTACGTTTTTAAGGCGACGCCTTACCGCCTTAGGGAGGGGGGGCGCTTTGGCGCCTAGGCGACGCCTAGGCGGGCGCTTTGGACGCCTAGGCGCCCAAAGCGGAGGGGGAGCGCTTCGACGCCTAGGCGTCGCCTTAGGGACGCTTTAAAAACATAGTAATTAAGACAGAAGCCAAATAAGATACCACGTTCTTCCACATGAGCTAAAATAATATACATCGTTGATTACTAATATTTACGGCTGAGATAACGATATTACGTTACATACAAATATTCTGGACAAGCACTATTTTGCACATGTTAAATCTAATTATATGTGCTTCAGCTATTCACCGTTAGTGCTAAATATTACAGTTAATTACTGTCCTGAGAGAGAGTGAGAGGGAAACTCATTTATCTAATTAAATTCAAATATATAACTTGTCCTTGAGTTCACTTAATTATGTTGCATCATGCAGGTGCTATTTTCTGAACCTGTTGTGATTACTGCCTGTGAGTTTCTTGAGCAAAATGCTGCTCCTTCTACACCAAACATATCTCTTGTTGGGTAAGAAAATTTCCTCCTTATACTTTTTGCACTTGTGAAGGTGAGATCTGATATCAAAGTGTGTCCTGTGAAAGAGTGCCTCTGTACTTATTTGGCTGTTGTAGTTTATAAATAGTGTTTTTTTGGGCATGGCCATACCCCTTTGGCCACTCTAGTGCTTTTTCTTTGCCACGTTGGCCAAATCGTGGGCAAGCAAAACCTTGGCTAGCTAAAATTTTCGTGGGGTGGTATTTGGGCTCAAGGGAACACATCCATAGGCTACTACTTATTTTCTGGGCCCAGATTCTTACAAGAGAAAATCGAAGATCGTAGCAATGTGGATTAGTTGAATGTAGATGTTGTAGGTGTTACCTACTTACATTGTATAACAATTGCAACTGTATCTAGTAAAGATTGAAAATTAGGCATCACTATAGTTACATAACAAAAAAACTGTATTTTTCATTGGCACTAGAGTTAGATAACAAATGAAATGTGTTTTAGTTTCTAGCAGCGCAGTTGGCAGGAAGATTGCAGAGCAGTAGAGCTCAGAATATTGTAACTATGTTTCTAAAGTAACAGAATATATTAATCTTGATAATCATTATGGAGTTAGGTGCACACTAAAGTGTACAGAATCACCTGACAATGTAGTTTGTCCCATAATTATATACCATCGAGTCAATCAACGGTGCAAGAATAACTATTCCTCCGTCCCATAATGCAAGACATAGAAGAAGTGCTTGATCAATCTCTGAACTTACATGGAAATGAAAGTGTGCATTATTATTGGCAAACAGGGAACACCATGCACTAATGTAGTACGAATGAAACTCGATGCCAGTTTGTGAAGTGTTTAATAAAATTGAATCTAAATAATATGCAACTTGGGCTCACAGATATGAATCATGTGCTTTTAATTACGTAACTTGGGCTCCCAGTGGATGTTGAAATGATTTCCCCTTGCACTATCACGTGAATTACTGAAAAGGTTCTAGTTCTACTTTTGATTTTGACATAGAAACATACCGGACAAATGCAATTTATTGATCGCCAATGATACTTGTATAAAAAAAATGTTCCTTATATCAATCTGAATATTCTAGCTCCCTTTAATTTAAGAGTCTTGAGTAAGCTAATTACATTATCCTGCAGTCGTGTGAAGACTTACGTGCAGACAGTTCGAAATGTATTAATATTCTTCTTCTGCCGCTCATTGTTGAGCTATTTTCCTTCATTAATGTTGTTTGTGTTATATCAGTGCAACATCCCCTCCATCATTTGCTTTGGAAGTCTTCGTTCACTGCGATGGGGAGTCTCGATTTAGGCGCCTTTGCCTGCCTTTCTTGTATTCACACTCCTCGTCCAATGTGCTTGAAGTTGAGGTATGTCATTTGTTTTCAAGTTTGATAAATAGTCCTATCTTGTGCCTATATGTGTCTATCCTTTCTGGCCGCTTGTTGTATCTGCTTTTTCCATCTGCACTACTAAATGTGTGAATGCTATGCTTGCTATGAATTTATGTTAAATTATCAACTTGTTAACTGGAAAGTTTACAGATTTTAGTTGAATGGATATTGCCCCAGTTGCTTATGTGGTACACTTGCACATGCTTAATGACCGATGCTGCATGTCACTCTGTTCATTTTTTCTTGCCTTTCCCCCCATGGTATTGTTTACTATTATAAAGGGGTAGTCTTCAGTTGCTTATGTTTGCCACATCTTTGTCTTGTTCATCCGTTCAGAGTTGGTCTGTTCTGTTGCTTGAGACATTTTTCTTTGTTTCTTTTACTTTACAGGCTATTGTAACAAATCATCTAGTGCTGCGGGGAACTTATCGCAGTCTCACTCTTGTAATTTATGGGAATACTGCTGAAGACCTTGGTCAATTCAACATAGAACTAGGCCTGGATCATTCTCTTGCCAATGTGGTCAGCTCTCCGTCAGAGGGAAAATTTGAAGACCTTCCACCGGCACTACGTTCATCCAAATTCAAATTTGAAGAGTCATTATCTTCAATCAAACCATTGAGTTTTCAGTCCACAGATTTGGACTTGTCACTTGAAGTGAAGAAAATACTATATTTAGCTCTCAAAATGCACCAAATACCCAATGTGGAGAATCTGATCCCTGACCTAGGAAGTGCAGTTATCTCAGCTGTTTCAAAATATGTAACTAATTCAAACTGCATGCCACATAGTTGGAATCAAGACTTGGCAGATGGCTTCAGCAAGAGTAATCTTGATCCTCAGGAAAGTAATAATGTTCACACTGAAGCTAGCAATGAGCTGTTTGAAATTTGGAAAAATGTCCATTCTGTCGCTGCTACTCGTTTTGGTGATGATGATGTCTTTGCCATCGAATTGGAGGAGTTGCCTACGACTAAAACGATATTTGAGTTGTTTAACAGTAGTTTCCCATATTATAGAAACTGTTCATTACTTGATCTACAATGCCCTTCTCAGGTAATTATCTGATGCCACTTGATGAACTGTCATATGGATGTCTAATGTCTTAGATGATTTACCTATCTTATGTCATTTTTTTTGTTTCAGAATAACTGGTTGGTGATGTCCTTGAGTTTGGTTCTCCTAATATGCTCGTCAAAAGAGAGTTGCTTTTATTTTGTTGATGCTGGTGGGATGGAGCAAATCATTAATCTGCTTTGTTGGAAGACACCCAGATCTACAGCTACTACATTGCTTCTCTTAGGTATTGTTGAGAATGCTACTCGGCATGGTGTTGGATGTGAAGCTTTCTTGGGATGGTGGCCACGAAGTGATCGGAACAGTATACCCACCGGCAGCAGTGATGGCTACTGTTCTTTGTTGAAGCTTCTACTGGAAAAAGAAAGACATGATATCGCCTCTCGTGCTACATATGTTCTTCAACGTTTGCGTTTTTATGAGATACTATCTAGATACGAGGTTTGAATATTCTTAGCTACCCACTGTTCGATAAATCTATTGTTAGTGTACTCTCCAGATTATATGAAGCTTATGGTTGTGTTGCAGTCTGCCGTGATCAAGGTGGTTTCCAACCTGCCTTCTGATGAACTTCCCGCGGACAGAGTTTCTTTTCTTATTTTTGCAAGTAACGAGCTCGCCGAAATGTCGGTAAGTTTCTAGAACTGCTCTCTTTAGGAAAGGCCCCGTTCCGTACAGCTGCACATACACTCTGTTTTCCTCCTTGGAAGTGAAGCGGGTTAGCAGTTATTTTATGATCATATTTCTTGATGCAGAAATTGATAAAGATATGTGGCCCTATTGAAGATCCTTCGCCAGGGGCTATTGCTAGAAGAATATCCAAGTCTAGTCATTTGGAAGATTCACTTTCATTCAAAGCAACAATTGGTCTTATAACTAATTCCAAGTACAGTTTCTTGCAATTTGACACCGATTCATGTTTGTTATCTCTTATCCAGGTAACATGGGATATGCACTTCTTGTTTTTCTTTGTGTATTCTTTACTTACACACGCTTTAAATCTTGATGTAAGTTGAACTAGCTCTTGTTGTCAATCTGCAAAATATACCATATTTTTTATGAAATTGTTTGCAACATGGCAACTTTGAGAAGGGCCCATGGAGTATGAAAGAATTGAAGTTCCACAAATGGTCCACCTTTCATTTCTTATGATGTCAATATGATGTCTGGAATACTGTTGTCATTTGGGGCCGGGTATGGCCGCCGCATCAAGGATAAGTACAGGCAACTGGTGGCAACTTGATCTTCAAGTCAGCCGAGGATTCCCCATCTCAGTCTAATTCCAAGTTTGTTAAGTATGCCTTATCTCTTAGATTGGTTTAGACTGTCATTTTCATCTCAACTCTTTGTAAGGAGAGTGCTAACATTGGAAGGTGATCAACTACCAATAAATATAAATGAAAGTTGTGCCCAACCATATGCATGTGACATTTATGCACATCTTCATTTGAAATTTCTTTTTGGCACAATTTGCTCCAATGTCAAAGAGGGCCAGTGATAGTGGCGCCGTGTCGCATTAGAACACCATGAATCCTTGATGGTTGTTGCCTCACATGTGGGAACAGGAGAATAAACACTGCGACGGGCTTAGCAGCAGCCGCAGCTTGAATCACACCTTGCTCTTCTCAGCCATGGTCATGCTGACACAGTGACCAATTGACTGCCTTGATACCAAGTGCCGTGTACCGCTAGTCATGATGGGGATAAACACCCATCAGTGGGATTTAAGTGGCGACAGCTTGACCTAGAGGGATGCTAGCTGAAGGAGGGCATGTACTGGTGGAGGCTGTACCACCTAGGTATCAACCCAACCTAGAATGCTACCACACACTACACGGAATCTCAAAGTCTGTTTTTTTGTTACAAATTTTGGCAGTCTCCTTTGTTTGTATGGACATCCACGACAGGCCAGTGAATATCACTAATATATAACATCCACACAGTTTATAACACAAGATGTAACTCCAAATACACATTTATTATGGGCATGTGGCTACTCTTGCTTGTTTTACACTGCTGGTTATCTTCTTGACACTGAGCAATAGCTGCACTTCTGTTAGAAATGTGACTCTAGCTTTATGTTTTTTGTAGAACAGGAAAGAGGTTTTTTCCCTCTGTCAGCAGCCTTATTATCATCACCTGTAATGCATTTGGCAAGTGGGCCTGCTGCTGAAATATTGATGGAGATCACATCATCAATTGAATCCATTCTCCTCTCCCTTCTTTTTTGTCGCTCAGGTTTGATTGGCACATTTTTAAGCTGGGATATTTTGAACCTTGTTTTTCTCACATTATGACTCGAACTCATGTTTTTCTGTCTCCAGGGTTATCATTTTTGCTCAGTCAACCTGAAGCAACTGAGCTTATAGTTCTTTCTCTTCAAGATGGTAAAGATATGAATAAAACAGAATGCATAACTCTTAGGCATGCTTTCGTTCTTCTGTCAAAAGGATTCTTCTGCCGCCCCCAGGAAGTTGGAATGATCACAGAGCTACATCTTAAAGTGGTTTGTGCAGGCTCATTGCATCAGAATTATCAATTTTGCATTGATTTTACGATCTTTTGAACTCAGAGATATGAATATAATTACTAGGATGAAACTTGGAACTTTAAAGTTAGATTAGATTGGAATGTGGGGGTTGTTCTTCACCTAAGGAAATCTTTCTTCTAGCCTAGTTCTGTTCAAACCATTAATTATAGAGAAGTTCTCCTACATTGTGTACACTGCCATCTTTTGCATCTTGTTCCCACTTATTCTTTCAGCTGATGTTACCCCAACATGTTGTTAATTGTTTCATTCACACAGCACATGCTGTTACATCTACTTCTGTTAATATTGTTTAACTTACAATTGATTTTCTAACTTCCGTTTTTTATATTTTGGTTTCTTTGTGAAATTTGTTTTTAACTTTTGTTGATGTGTTAACATAATTCATTTGATCAGACTTGAATTATTTTCTTCTGTAGGGAAGTGCTGCCAATAGGCTACTTGCAGTTCCTCCAAATTCTGATGAGCTTTTATGGGTTCTTTGGGAACTTTGTGCCATTTCGAGGTTAGTACTGAAGTTAGCGTTTGGTGGATAGTTTATGAAATTGCTTGTGATCTGGAGTTTAGTTGTGTAAAATAATGACGTGAGCGGCCAAATATTGACATTGTCTTTCGGTACAAAGTGCCTTTCTATAATTCTTATTTTTCAACTTATGTTTCTCTCTGAATAAACAAGGAGTGAGTGATATTGTTGAAAGTTTACTCAATAATTTTAACTTTATCCTCTTTCAGTGTTTTGCTCAATATCAATAATTTTGATATCCTAAGTAACACTATGATAAGGAATACTTAATTTGAAGTGTATCTATGAATTTTGAGATGCTAAGACAATTATGTGTGTCCACAAATTGGCGCACAAGTTATTTATTTTTGTATTATTGGTTCTAGTGTCCATATATAGCTTACAGAATCCATCATGTGGTGCAGGTCCGATTCTGGTCGCCAAGCATTATTAGCTCTTGGCTACTTCCCTGAGGTGTGTGTTGTTCGTTTCATTTGTCATTCTTAATGCAACTTGCATTGTGGGTGATATAAGTATTTCTGGTGTAGGCAATATCAGTTCTGTTGAGTTCCATCTCTTCATACAAGGATCTCGATTCAACCATGATTAAAAATGGTCAGTGGAACCATCCTGTACTTCTTGATATGTTGTCTGAGGTTCTGATTGAAGGCTTACATCTCTCTGTGATTGTCTTATCTCAGGAGGTTCTCCATTGGGTCTTGCTATCTTCCATTCAGCAGCGGAAATTCTTGAAGTCTTGGTTGCAGATTCAACTGCTTCATCCCTCAAGTCATGGATTGGATTTGCTGTTGATCTGCACAAGGCGTTGCATTCGTCTTCTCCAGGTTCAAACAGGAAAGATGCTCCAACAAGGTTGCTTGAATGGATTGATGCTGGTGTTATATATCAGAGAAATGGTGCTGTTGGGCTTCTTCGTTATTCTGCTATTCTAGCTTCTGGTGAAGATGCCCATTTTTCTTCTGGAAATGTGCTTGTGTCAGATTCAATGGATGTCGAGAATGTAGTTGCAGATTCAAATAATACTTCAGATGGTCAAGTCATTGATAATCTTCTTGGGAAGCTTGTTACAAACAAGTACTTTGATGGAGTTGCTTTGTGCAGCACTTCTGTGGTTCAATTGACAACAGCCTTCCGCATTTTAGCATTTATTTCAGAAGATAAGGTAAGCTCACCATCCTTTTTGTGTTCTATTTATTCATGACGTTTAATTTGCAATGAATTATTCATGCCATCATTTTTTGCCATCGATGAAGGCTGTGGCTTCTTCCCTGTTTGAAGAAGGTGCGATTACTGTTATATACATAGTCCTGATGAACTGCAAGTCTATGCTTGAACGCTTGTCGAATAGCTACGGTGAGCACCTTGTGCTTTATTTGGATTATTATTCAAAAAATGTGATTATAGTAGGTGATTATATTGTCTTGTTCATGAAGTTGATTGATGTTTATATGCTTTTTTTATGCTAAAACCATTTTCTCTCTTATTCTTCCTTTAGATTACCTTGTGGATGAAGGTGCTGAGCTAAGTTCCACCACAGAATTGCTTTTAGACCGAACTCATGAACAAGCCCTTGTCGATCTCATGACTCCCTCTCTTGTGTTGCTGATAAACCTCCTTCAGATATTACATGTAATATGTTCTGTCCTATTCCTTGTCATGCTTTCAGTTTCAGTATGGCTTCAGTGTAAGCATGTAATTGCCTCAAGCTGCTCATATCAATGATCTTGGATGTATCCACCTTGGCAGGGAACAAAGGAACAATACCGCAACAAAAAACTTCTTACTGCTCTTCTGCGGCTACACCGAGAAGTCAGGTATTCAGATAGCCCTCTATGCATAGCAATTCCCCCTCCCCTCTCTCCTATTCCTCTATCTTACATAATATTTTGTTGTTGTATAATTTCAGCCCAAGACTAGCAGCTTGTGCGGCCGATCTGTCTTTCATGTTTCCTAGTTTTGCTGTAAGCTTTGGTGTGGTTTGCCAGCTTATTACCTCAGCACTTGCTTGCTGGCCATTGTATAATTGGACACCTGGCCTATTTCATTGCCTTCTTGAAAATGTTGAGCCTACTAATGCATCAGTACCATTAGGTCCAAAAGATGCCTGCAGCCTTCTTTGTCTCTTGGTAAGCCATTTATTTATGCTTGTATCTCTTGTATCCTTTAGATATCTACTTGTTTCCATTAAAAAAAGCAGGTGGCAGAATTGTAAGATCGGTACTGATTCTCATTTTTGTATGTTTCTTGTGCTTGAAGGGTGATCTTTTCCCAGATGAAGGCATATGGATGTGGAATGTCGAAGTTCCTTCTCTGAGTGCTATTAGATCTTTGAGTACTGCAACAATTCTAGGACCTCAAGTTGAGAAACAAGTGAACTGGCACCTGCGCCCTGAACATGTGTCTGTATTACTTGTAAGGTTGATGCCACAACTTGATAGACTTGCACGTGTCATTGACAACTTTGCTACTTCGGTATGTCCTGGATTTGTTTGTATCTGATGCTTTTTTCACTCCAAAGCAAATGACTTTTCACTATAGCAAATACTTATATAGCCATTGAACCACATAGGCCTTGATGGTGATACAAGACATGCTCCGGATCTTCATTGTTCGTGTTGCCTCTGAAAAGATTGAGTGTGCGGTGGTTCTTCTGCGACCAATTTTTATTTGGTTGAATGACAAGGTTGATGGAACTTCCCTGTCAGAGGGAGAGGTCTTTAAGGTATGATAATGTATAGGGATTATGGCTGCATAGCTGAGTGTTATTATGCGCCAGAAAATTGTCTGTTAAATATATCATTCCGGTTACTGTTCAAAGTTCTGGAGGCAACCAGGTAGTTTCCTCATGAGAAGTGTAATTAATCCCTTGTTTGACCAGCTTTTAGTAACTAGCTAACTAACCTGCCGTTTTGACACTATTGTTGGAACCATCTTGTTTAGTAAGTCGATATTAGGTCCACACTGCTATCTTCTGATCCCAGCAGGTTTTGTTGTGTCCAACAAATTTGTAGAAATACTATTTGAAGAAAACTGACATTACATGACAATTGTAATTATAAAGCCCTGTGCGTTTAGTCACCAACAGAAATTGGTTGGCTAGTGTTCAGGTTCCTGGAACTGTGGTCAATCCTGGATTTCTTTTGTTCTGGAAGACCACTTTGTTTCATTTTTAGCGTTCATTTTTTTCTGTTCTTGAGGTTTATATATGGTTCAAACTTCAAACATATTAATTAATCAACTCCATTGAGGTGGCGCTGAAAAACTGATTTAAATGCTGGCCTCATGCAAACAGAAGCTGGCTTGCTTCTGGAAAACTTGTTAGTTTCTTGGGGGGAACCTGACCTGTCTGTGGGTTTGTCCGTGTTTATTTCAGATGGTCCTCTCTGTAGTGCCCCCCTGTTCTACTATATATGGGGCATTTAACTCTGGGCCGGCATCATTGTTGACTAGTAACAGTCCAGTAAAACTTTGGAACAGTAATTCTACTTGTGTGCTAGTTCTCGTAACACACAAGCACATTCCTTTAGTTACTGGGCACTTATATTTGGTTGAATGAGTTCTTCTTTTCCCCTAAATCTAGTTCTTCATTTATAGCCCTCAGCATCATCAATCTGAAGTTGTTTAATTGCATTGTTTCCAGGTGCATCAGTTACTTAAGTTCATTGCAAAATTGTCGGAACATCCAAATGGCAAGGTGAGAGGCTCTTTATTATTCATGACCTGTGTATATTGTTTCTCTCCTTTTCCTCTCTCATTTTCTCTTTATTCAGGTATTGCTATGGAAAATGGGAATTGCGCGGGTTCTTAATAAGTTACTAAAGAACTGCAGCAACGCATCTTACTTGGAAGATAAGACGATCTCTGAAAGAGGAGCCTACAGAAGTGACCAACTTATGCTCAAATGGAGGATTCCCTTGTTCAAATGTCTCGCATCTATCTTCAGTGCCCAGCCATCTGGCAAAGAGCAGACTGCTATTGAAGAGTAAGCTCATGACTAGTAAACTATCTACTTCAGAACTACTTCATCATTTACATTTGAAAACTAATTATATTAACTCAAAGTAGGTCCTCAGAGAATGCTAGCGTTGAGGAGTGCTCTTCTATCATGCATCACCTCTTGCTCTTATGCCAGGTAAAATATCTTTCGTGTTATATATGATAAGATGGTTGTCGGATCGCTAGCGTTTACTTCTCTATTTGATTCTCAAGCTTAGGTCACTACTTCTGTAGTGAAGCCAGGATGTGGTCTGTGTTTTGTTGTGGTTTCTTTAGTTCTGAAAGATTGATATCAAGCTTTTGTAATGAAATACTATATGCTGAGAATGAGGACATGGAATGGTGATAATGTTTCTTCAGCTGTTACTTTCTTTTTCTTCTTCCTTTGACAGTGTTGTGTTGCTACTTACGATTTAAGAAACTGAATTCCAAAATTTTGTGTTCAACCATTTTAAAATACCCTAGACCCTTAAAATACACATGAATTATGTCATATGTTGTACTTTAACAGACGGCTTTGTGGCAATATCTGAATAGCATATTCTCTGATGGAGAAGTGCTGCAGTTGATCAGTTTTTATTTAAATTTGATTCTCTTGTGGTGCATGTCATCCTTAATGCTGAAGTTATATTTATTCATGTTTCTTTTCATGTTTTTATATGGTTCATTTCAATACTCATTATGCTATAAGATGGTATGTCAGGTTTTACCAGTTGGACGGGAAATGTTTGCTTGTTCCATGGCATTCAAGGAAGTGGCTTCTTCCTATATCTGTAGAAGTGCAGTGCCTTTGATATTTTCACAACTCCAAACTCTTAACCAAGATGATGAGGAGAAAACTGAGAGTGACACTTATGATGACCCACCAAATATGGATAACTGGCGCTGCTTTACCCCTTTATTGAAGTGCTTCAAGCGACTCCTGAAATGTGTTGACGCTAATAATCCAACAGATTATTGTGTAGAAACAGTTTATTCTTCTATACTTGGTGCTATTGCCCTTAGCCAGTACGGCGACAGGTAAACATCACTTCATGTTCTTATGAATATTTTGATAATACATGTGCAAGTATATCTTTGCAGTTTCCAATTTCCTCGGTGGCATGCAAATTGTCAAATGTTTATATAAACCATTTGCATGAAGCACTGGACTGCCTGCATTTAAGTACTACTCCCTCCGTCCGGAAATACTCGTCGGAGAAATGGATATATCTAGAACTAAAATACATCTAGATACATCCATTTCTCCGACGAGTATTTCCGAACGGAGGGAGTATTAAATTCTACTGGCTGTGATATGAGCTTGTGGTCTATAGTGTGCAAGAAAAGGAAGAAATTAAAAAATACATGTGCAATTATATCTTTGCAGTTTCCAGTTTCCTCGGCTGCATCCAAATTCATCAAATGTTCATATAACCCATTTGCATGAAGCACTGGGTTTCCTGCATGTAACTACTATATTAAATTCTACTGGCTGTGATATGAGCTTGTGGTCTATAGTGTGCAAGAAAAGGAAAAAGTAATTAAAAAAGCTATTATATTGATGCTAATCTTTAAATTTCTTGACTCCATCAAATTCGTAATTAATCTTGAGGCATGCTTTGGGTTAAGTTAATCATCCACATAGGTGATTCAGATGATCTCCATGTTGGAAAGCTAACTACTAATCAGTATATTAAATTAATTGTTCACGGCCTCAGGCCGCCAGATATCTTGTTTATATGCAGAATAAATGGATTATTTCCAGATGTGATGGCAATTTGTTTTATTCTGATTTACTTTGTTGGATGGTGATTTTATTTTTCTCTGTAGAGTTTTTTGTATCTAACTGGCAATTGGTTCTTCATGTTTGTACTGTTCTTTTGAAGAGTAGATCTGAATGATAATAACTTAATACATCAGTTAAGGTTGCAAATATTTTTCTTCTTCAAAAAGACCAGTATCTGCAACCGTGGATGCATTTATGATGTATAGCATTCTTACATCTTCAGTGCAGTTTTTGTATGGGTCAGGATAACATAATGAGGTACTTATATTGTTTCTGTTTGTTACAGTCTTGAGGGTCCCATCATATTGAGGTGTCTATTTGGGCACCCCTTTGAACGTAGTCTTGCATTGAAATCCTCTGGCGATAGTTTGGATGAGAGTACAGTTTTAGTGAAGACTTTTGAGGAGAAAATATCCCAGGGCTATGATCATTTGTCAAATTCTGTTGGAAAGAGTCTTCTAAATCAGGTATACCTATCATTACCGAATTACATTTTTTTTGTTAATCTCATGTTTCTCATGGTGACGTCATTAACAGGTTCAGAGTTCCATCACATTACTGTGCTCTATTCTTGAGAATGCTGGCCTATTAGAAGATTCAGTGCAGATGGTTCTTGAAGGCACTTACTTGCCATTTGGAGTGATTCGTTCTGTTGTCATGACATCTCGTCTAATGCCATCCCTAGCCAGTGTGTCTGTGAATCATGAGTCTGTTCTCTTCTTTTCAAATGCTTGGAAGGTTATTGCTGATTCAGAAGAACCGGTTGAGGGTGAATTTTCGAAGAGGTTGGTCTGGGAGTTGCCCGATTCTTCTCTCGACAGACAGCTAATTGCTGGTCAATCTGCTAGCAGAAAACTGGCATTAGGAGAGGCTGCAAGTAGACGTATAAAAGACAATCAAGCACCTGAACCTACTGGACAGTTTGGTCGAAGTTTAAATACAACTAGCGTCTCTACAGGTCATGCACGCAGAGACACTTTCCGTCATCGGAAACCAAACACAAGTAGACCACCTTCAATGCATGTAGATGATTATGTTGCAAGAGAGAGGAACATAGATGGTGCAAGCAGTGCATCAAATATTGTAAATTCTACTCCGCGCGGAACACTTAGTGGAAGACCTCCATCTATTCATGTAGATGAATTTATGGCAAGGCAGAGGGAGCGTCAAAATCCTGTGCCAGCCCCATCTGGGGATGCACCCCAATTAAAGAGTCAGACAAGTTTGGATGACAATGTCCGTGCTAAGACGGAGAAACCGCAACAACCCAAGGCGGATCTTGATGACGATCAAGAAATTGATATAGTCTTTGATGAGGAATTGGAGTCAGATGACAAACTACCTTTTCCTCAACCGGATGATAATCTACAACCGCCTGTCATTGTTGGGGAAAATTCTCCAGGTCCAGTTGTTGAGGAGACAGAGGATCAGCAGAATGAAAAAAGTCCCTTTTCTCAGAGGGACGTACCTGTCTCAAAGAACAATGAGAGTCTTGGTGCTGAAATATCTTCTCGGACAGCTATGCTTCCAGAAGCTAATGTTCCTTTGGAGCGAAAAGGTTCAGTTTCTAGCCCAGCCCCAGAGAAGAGTGCGTTCAGTGATCATGCTGATGAACCTGCATACTTTTCCTCTTATAACAAGCGTCCGGCAGAAGCACCTCTGCAACAATTGCGTCCTAATACTTATCAGAAGAGAAGTGCACATAAGTTGTCTGAGAGTTCTCTGTCATCTGGATCTCATGGACACGATCATAGGTTTTCCAGAAACCAACCACCTCTGCCACCAATGCCACTACCAACTTCTTCCATGCCTACACGAAGTCCTGAGTCAAGTCAAAGGAGGTCATCATCTTACAACGCAAGGGACAGCTCTAGGGATGGACCACCAGCTTACCCATCTAATTATCCTGTACAACCTTTTGAGGCTAGTATGCCTACCGCTTTTGTAGGGCTTCAGGTAATGGAAGACAGGTCTTTTCAAGCTCTAATTATGTCTCCATGTTGCTTTTTACTTGATGTTGCAATTTAGATTCTAAAATGTGAACTTCCATTTTCAGGCTCAAACTGAACATGCCCTAGCAAGCAACGGTACTTCATCATCGAATGCTCCTAATGCAGACGCCAATTTCTTGTGGAACAATTTTCCAGTAAATAGGGTCCCTATGGAGCACTTCAACTCTGGTTCATCTGCCCGACCAATGGCACCCCTTGCTCAACCTTATTCAACCCAACATTCTGCAATGAGCTCTGGCTCTCCTGCATCTCATCTGTATAATCAAGGCACTAGTGTTGTCCAGCCTAACCCGTCTTCATCTCTTATGAACGATGCAAATTTAGGCATAAATTCTGCGTCTGGCAGCGCAATTCTGTCCAATTTGTTGCCATCATTTGCATCACAATTTCTAATGGGTAGGCCTCCGATGTCTAGTCCATTCTTCGGAACATCTCTTCAACATGTTCAACTCTCATCTGGCCTTCCACAGAGTGCGTCCAATCCTCAGCCTTCTGTTTCTTCAATGCAAGCACGGCCACCTCCACCGCCACCACTACCTCAGCAGCCTCATCCATCCCAGACCCAGCAACATGTTGCTTCTCTTCAATGGCAGCAACACCAGGAGCAGCCTCAGTCGTATGCGCAAAATAGTATCCAGTCGCAGATGACTTCGCAGTTTCAGAACCAAGTTCCTGTTCCTCAGATGCAGTTTTACCCGAGTCAGCAGGACTTTGCGGCGCAAACGCTGAGACAAGCGGGTGAACAATCACAAGTTGCGAACCAGACTGCACAAGCAGATGGTTCATCTCAACAGCAGAAAGATTCGGAGATTGATCTGAGCCCCTTCTTCTCGTCTCCAGAAGCAATCCAGGTTATTTGAATTTCTACTTAAGCAACGTGCTAGAAAAATAGTCATTTGCCAATGTGTCTGACCACAGTTTTCCTTGTCATAGAGCCTTCTAAGCGATCGTGCGAAGCTTTGCCAACTTCTGGAGGCGAACCCAAAACTGATGCAGATGCTTCAGGTATATTTTGATGCGCTGCTGCAGCAATAAGTTTGAACGCAATGGAGGCTGGATCTTCTATGGTCAAATGAAATCTCTACTCTGTCTTTGTCAAACAGGATCGCATTGGCGGCAGCAAATAGTAGGGTGGCGCCTAACTTTGGGTCCGCCTTTGGCTATGTTCTGTAGCGGCGATGGCTCTTCTAGCGAAAGAAGTGCATGCCTATGCCTATGTGCATCATTAATTATCCGTCGTTTTGTGTAATGTTAATGTTGTGACGTTAGTTTTAAATTTTGTAATCAATCTTGTCTGAGGCTACATGAATTCTCGCTGGTCATGATCAAGCTGCTGCTCTAGTTGGTCAGGCCGTTAGCCATCCAGAATGCTGTTCGCTTGAATGCACAACTAGCCTGAGTATCAGGGCCAGTGTATTTGTCTTATGCTCGATCTCCCTTCCGGTATGCAGAGTTCCGTGAGATAAATCGGAAAGTCAATTTGGCTCCTGGGAGCACATGCTCCCGGGTTTTTTTTTCTCTAAATGATCAATATAAATTTTTTATGTGTACTTAGTCACATCTAAATGCAACCTGCAAATTTTGAGGCAAAAAGCTTAAGCATTTTTTCTTGTGCAAAAAAAATTGAACACAAAAGTTACCCCAAAATGTCATCCCAAATTTGTTTTCTTTTTTTTTGCCAATGAAACACTGTTGTTCCATTTCGCATAAAAATTGCCATGCATGCTTGCAACACCAACACAAACATCTATAGAAAAAATCAGATTTTTTTGGAAACATTTAATAATTTTTGTGTGTTACTGTTCACCCATGAGCACCCAAAACGCCAGCCCTCGTATGTTCTGACAAATTTTGTAAATTAGTTATATATCACAGGCCCGTGGACATGCTACCTAACAACCCTAAGGCTGTGGATAGCCATAATGTACACGCATATGAAACTGTGAGTTGGTGGATTAGATCAATTTATTGGGCGTTAATATCCTGCATAGGAAAGCCATGCCCCATCCTCCTTGTAAGGGCATCTCCAACCGAGATGATGTAAAGACCACGGATGATGTATTTTAGGTCACCAAACAGTGAGTTTTGGGCACCAGTTTTATGTTTGAGCGCAGCGCAATAGATGATATAAACCCAAAGTTTCAAACATTCAAACTTGCAAACATCCAAACTACATCGATCACACTGCCATGGTCTAAACTTGCAAACATTTAAATTTTTAAACATAGTACGAGTGATTCCTAAATATCACTATGCTCGTCGTTGGACTCGACCTTGATCTGGGTGTCGGAATACGTATCCTTCTTGCGCCCCGCTTTCTAGTGCTCATGGTCCCCCTTTGAGAAGAACTCCGCCTCGTACTGCATGAGATGCGGATTTTTCCTCGCAAACTTTGCCATTGCCTCACTGCTCTTCCGAGTGTCCAACCGCTCCAGGACGATGCGGGTGTTCCTCTTCGCCTTGTGGGACACAACGTTCATCCGCGGACGACAAACTCCATCGTTGCCTGGGATTTGATCTCCAGGAAGTTGAACTCATGATGAAGTCATCCGAGCCTCCAACATGCGATGCCAAAGGCTCGCGCGTCGACTTTCGTCGTCTCCGTCTCGAAGGTACCAAGCCAATGGCATTGGTCGTCGCACTACAACTCTGCATCGTAGTGGCCAGACTGCCATAGTCGAACGCCGTGGTAGCCAAACTTCACGACAACCTCCTTGGCGGCAGGTCTGTCGACAAGACGGTATGGGGTAGCTCGTGTTGGGGAACGTAGTAATTAAAAAAAATCCTACGATCACGCAAGATCTATCTAGGAGATGCATAGCAACAAGAGGGAGAGTGTGTCCGCGTACCCTCGTAGACCGAAAGCGGAAGCGTTTAGTAACGCGGTTGATGTAGTCGAACGTCTTCACGATCCAACCGATCCAAGTACTGAACGTATGGCACCTCCGTGTTCAGCACACGTTCAGCACGATGACGTCCCTCGAGCTCTTGAACCAGTTGAGGACGAGGGAGAGTTCCGTCAGCACGACGGCGTAATGTCGGTGGTGATGAAGTTACCAGCGCAGGGCTTCGCCTAAGCACTACGACGATATGACCGAGGTGTTAAACTGTGGAGGGAAGGGGGCACCGCACACGGCTAAGAGATTATTCGTTGTGCCTTTGGGGTGCCCCCCGCCTCCGTATATAAAGGGGGGAGGAGGAGGTGGCCGGCCAAGGGGGCGCGCCATGAGAGGAGTCCAACTAGGATTCCCAATCCTAGTTGGATTCCCTATCCTATTCCAAGAGGGGAAAGGAGGAAAGTAAGAGGGAGAGGGAAAGGAAAGAGGGGGCTGCGCCCCTCCCCCTAGTCCAATTCGGACTGCCCTTGGGTGGGGGGGGGGCTCCACCTTGTGGCCTTCCCTCTCCTACTCCCTTATGGCCCATTGGGGCCCATAATTTCCCCGGGGGGGGGGGGGGGGGGTTCGGTAACCCCTCGGTTCCCCGATAAATATCCGAAACGTCCCGAAAGTTTTCCGATGTCCGAATACCTTCGTTCAATATATCAATCTTTACCTCTCGACCATTTCGAGACTTCTCATCATGCCCGTGATCTCATCTGGGACTCCGAACAAACTTTGGTCATCAAATCACATAACTCATAATACAAATCATCATCGAAAGTTAAGCGTGCGGACCCTACGGGTTCGAGAACTATGTAGACATGACCGAGACACATACTCATATTGGCTCCTACATATTCTACGAAGATCTTCATTGGTCAAACCGCATAACAACATACGTTATTCCCTTTGTCATCAGTATGTTACTTGCCCGAGATTCAATCGTCGGTATCAGCATACCTAGTTCAATCTCGTTACCAGCAAGTCTCTTTACTTGTTCCGTAATGCATCATCCCGCAACTAACTCATTAGTCACATTGCTTGGAAGGCTCATAGTGATGTGCATTCCTGAGAGGGCCCAAAGATACCTCTCTGATACTCGGAGTGACAAATCCTAATCTCGATCTATGCCAACTCAACAAACACTATCGGAGACACCTGTAGAGCATCTTTATAATCACCCAGTTACGTTGTGACGTTTGATAGCACACAAAGTGTTCCTACGGTATTCGGGAGTTGCATAATCTCATAGTTAGAGGAATATGTATAAGTCATGAAAAAAGCAATAACAATAAAACTAAACCAGCTTTGGTTAATGGATGGGTCTGGTCTATCACTTCATTCTCTAATGATGTGATCCCGTTCATCAAATGACAACACATGTATATGGTTAGAAACTTAACCAGCTTTGGTTAACGAGCTAGTCTAGTAGAGGCATACTAGGGACATTCTGTTTGTCTATGTATTCACACATGTACTAAGTTTCCGGTTAATACAATTCTAGCATGAATAATAAACATTTATCATGATATAAGGAAATATAAATAATAACTTTATTATTGCCTCTAGGGCATATTTCCTTGAGTCTCCCACTTGCACTAGAGTCAACAATCTAGATTACATAGTAATGATTCTAACACCCATGGAGTCTTGGTGTTGATCATGTTTTGCTCGTGAGAGAGGCTTAGTCAACGGGTCTGCAATATTTAGATCCATATGTATCTTGCAAATCTCTATGTCTCCTTCCTTGACTTGATCGCGGATGGAATTGAAGCGTCTCTTGATGTGTTTGGTTCTCTTGTGAAATCTGGATTCCTTCGCCAAGGCAATTGCTCCAGTATTGTACAAAAGATTTTCAGTGGACCCGGTGCACTAGGTATTGCACCTAGATCGGATATGAACTCCTTCATCCTGACTCCTTCATCTGCTGCTTCTGAAGCAGCTATGTACTCCGCTTCACATGTAGATCCCGCCGCGACGCTTTGCTTGGAACTGCACAAACCGACAGCTCCACCATTCAATATAAATATGTATCCATTTTGTGACTTAGAGTCATCCGAATCAGTGTCAAAGCTTGCATCGACGTAACCATTTACGACAAGCTCTTTGTCACCTCCATAAACGAGAAACATATCCTTAGTCCTTTTCAGGTATTTCAGGACGTTCTTGAAGGAAATATGCCCTAGAGGCAATAATAAAGTTATTATTTATTTCCTTATATCATGATATATGTTTATTATTCATGCTAGAATTGTATTAACCAGAAACATAATACATGTGTGAATACATAGACAAACTTAGTGTCACTAGTATGCCTCTACTTGACTAGCTCGTTAATCAAAGATGGTTATGTTTCCTAACCATGAACAAGGTGTTGTTATTTGATTAACGAGGTCACATCATTAGTTGAATGATCTGATTGACATGGCCCATTTCATTAGCTTAGCACCCGATCGTTTAGTATGTTGCTATTGCTTTCTTCATGACTTATACATGTTCCTATGACTATGAGATTATGCAACTCCCGTTTACCGGAGGAACACTTTGTGTGCTACCAAACGTCACAACATAACTGGATGATTATAAAGGAGCTCTATAGGTGTCTCCAAAGGTAGATGTTGGGTTGGCGTATTTCGAGATTAGGATTTGTCACTCCGATTGTCGGAGAGGTATCTCTGGGCCCTCTCGGTAATGCACATCACATAAGCCTTGCAAGCATTGCAACTAATGAGTTAGTTGCGAGATGATGTATTATGGAACGAGTAAAGAGACTTGCCGGTAACGAGATTGAACTAGGTATTGGATACCGACGATCGAATCTCGGGCAAGTAACATACCGATGACAAAGGGAACACCGTATGTTGTTATGCGGTGTGACCGATAAAGATCTTCGTAGAATATGTAGGAGCCAATATGGGCATCCAGGTCCCGCTATTGGTTATTGACCGGAGATGTGTCTCAGTCATGTCTACATTGTTCTCGAACCATAGGGTCCGCACGCTTAACGTTACGATGACAGTTATTATGAGTTTATGCATTTTGACGTATCGAAGTTAGTTCGGAGTCCCGGGTGTGATCACGGACATGACGAGGAGTCTCGAAATGGTCGAGACATAAAGATTGATATATTGGAAGCCTATATTTGGATATCGGAAGTGTTCCGGGTGAAATCGGCATTTTACCGGAGTACCGGGAGGTTACCGGAACCCCCCGGGAGCCATATGGGCCTTAATGGGCTTTAGTGGAAAGGAGAAAGGGGCAGCCCAAGGTGGCCGCGCGCCTCCCCCCTCCCCTAGTCCTATTAGGACTAGGAGAGGTGGCCGGCCCCCTTCTCTCTCTTTCCCCCTCGGGGAATCCTAGTCTCCTCCTGCGCCCTCCTCCTGGCCGGCGGCCCCCTCCCCCTTGGCTCCTTTATATACGGAGGCAGGGGGCACCTCTAGAAACACAAGTTGATCATTGAGATCGTTCCTTAGCCGTGTGCGGTGCCCCCTGCCACCATATTCCACCTCGATCATATTGTTGTAGTGCTTAGGTGAAGCCCTGCGTCGGTAGAACATCAAGATCGTCACCACGCCGTCGTGCTGACGGAACTCCTCCCCGACGCTTTGCTGGATCGGAGCCCGGGGATCGTCATCGAGCTGTACGTGTGCTAAGAACTCGGAGGTGCCAGAGTAACGGTGCTTGGATCGGTCGGATCGGGAAGACGTACGACTACTTCCTCTACGCTGTGTCAACGCTTCCGCGGTCGGTCTGCGTGGGTACGTAGACAACACTCTCCCCTCTTGTTGCTGTGCATCACCATGATCTTGCGTGTGCGTAGGAAAATTTTGAAATTACTACGTTCCCCAACAGTGGTATCAGAGCCTAGGTTTTATGGTTTGATGTTATTTGCACGAGTAGAACACAAGTGAGTTGTGGGCGATATAAGTCATACTGCCTACCAGCATGTCATACTTTGGTTCGGCGGTATTGTTGGACGAGACGACCCGGACCAACATTACGCGTACGCTTACGCGAGACCGGTTCCCCCGACGTGCTTTGCACACAGGTGGCTTGCGGGCGACTGTTTCTCCAACTTTAGTTGAACCGAGTGTGGCTACGCCCGGTCCTTGCGAAGGTTAAAACGGAGTCTATTTGACAAACTATCGTTGTGGTTTTGATGCGTAGGTGAGATTGGTTCTTGCTTAAGCCCGTAGCAGCCACGTAAAACTTGCAACAACAAAGTAGAGGACGTCTAACTTGTTTTTGCAGGGCATGTTGTGATGTGATATGGTCAAGACATGATGCTAAATTTTATTGTATGAGATGATCATGTTTTGTAACCGAGTTATCAGCAACTGGCAGGAGCCATATGGTTGTCGCTTTATTGTATGCAATGCAATCACGATGTAATGCTTTACTTTATCACTAAGCGGTAGCGATAGTCGTGGAAGCATAAGATTGGCGAGACGACAACGATGCTACGATGGAGATCAAGGTGTCGCGCCGGTGACGATGGTGATCATGACGGTGCTTCGGAGATGGAGATCACAAGCACAAGATGATGATGGCCATATCATATCACTTATATTGATTGCATGTGATCTTTATCTTTTATGCATCTTATCTTGCTTTGATTGACGGTAGCATTATAAGATGATCTCTCACTAAATTATCAAGAAGTGTTCTCCCTGAGTATGCACCGTTGTGAAAGTTCTTCGTGCTGAGACACCACGTGATGATCGGGTGTGATAGGCTCTACGTTCAAATACAACGGGTGCAAAACAGTTGCACATGCGGAATACTCAGGTTATACTTGACGAGCCAAGCATATACAGATATGGCCTCGGAACACGGAGACCGAAAGGTTGAGCGTGAATCATATAGTAGATATGATCAACATAGTGATGTTCACCAATGAAACTACTCCATCTCACGTGATGATCGGACATGGTTTAGTTGATTTGGATCACATGATCACTTAGAGGATTAGAGGGATGTCTATCTAAGTGGGAGTTCTTAAGTAATTTGATTAATTGAACTTAAACTTATCATGAACTTAGTACCTGATAGTATCTTGCTTGTTTATGTTTGATTGTAAATAGATGGCTCGTGCTGTTGTTCCGTTGAATTTTAATGCGTTCCTTGAGAAAGCAAAGTTGAAAGATGATGGTAGCAATTACACGGACTGGGTCCGTAACTTGAGGATTATCCTCATTGCTGCTCAGAAGAATTACGTCCTAGAAGCACCGCTGGGTGCCAGGCCTGCTGCTGGAGCAACACCAGATGTTATGAACGTCTGGCAGAGCAAAGCTGATGACTACTCGATAGTTCAGTGTGCCATGCTTTACAGCTTAGAATCGGGACTTCAACGACGTTTTGAACGTCATGGAGCATATGAGATGTTTCAGGAGTTGAAGTTAATATTTCAAGCAAATGCCCGGATTGAGAGATATGAAGTCTCCAATAAGTTCTATAGCTGCAAGATGGAGGAGAACAGTTCTGTCAGTGAGCATATACTCAAAATGTCTGGGTATAATAATCACTTGATTCAGATGGGAGTTAATCTTCCAGATGATTGCGTCATTGACAGAATTCTCCAATCACTGCCACCAAGCTACAAGAGCTTCGTGATGAACTATAATATGCAAGGGCTGAACAAGACTATTCCCGAGCTCTTCGCAATGCTGAAAGCTGCGGAGGTAGAAATCAAGAAGGAGCATCAAGTGTTGATGGTTAACAAAACCACTAGTTTCAAGAAAAAGGGCAAAGGGAAGAAGAAGGGGAACTTCAAGAAGAACGGCAAGAAAGTTGCTGCTCAGGAGAAGAAACCCAAGTCTGGACCTAAGCCTGAAACTGAGTGCTTCTCCTGCAAGCAGACTGGTCACTGGAAGCGGAACTGCCCCAAGTATTTGGCGGATAAGAAGGATGGCAAGGTGAACAAAGGTATATGTTATATACATGTTATTGATGTGTACCTTACTAATGCTCGCAGTAGCACCTGGGTATTTGATACTGGTTCTGTTGCTAATATTTGCAACTCGAAACAGGGACTACGGATTAAGCGAAGATTGGCTAAGGATGAGATGACAATGCGCGTGGGAAACGGTTCCAAAGTCGATGTGATCACAGTCGGCACGCTACCTCTACATCTATCTTCGGGATTAGTATTAGACCTAAATAATTGTTATTTGGTGCCAGCGTTGAGCATGAACATTATATCTGGATCTTGTTTAATGCGAGACGGTTATTCATTTAAATCAGAGAATAATGGTTGTTCTATTTATATGAGTAATATCTTTTATGGTCATGCACCCTTGAAGAGTGGTCTATTCTTGTTGAATCTCGATAGTAGTGATACACATATTCATAATGTAGAAGCCAAAAGATGCAGAGTTGATAATGATAGTGCAACTTATTTGTGGCACTGCCGTTTAGGTCATATCGGTGTAAAGCGCATGAAGAAACTCCATACTGATGGACTTTTGAAACCACTTGATTATGAATCACTTGATACTTGCGAACCGTGCCTCATGGGCAAGATGACTAAAACACCGTTCTCCGGTACTATGGAGAGAGCAACATATTTGTTGGAAATCATACACACAGATGTATGTGGTCCGATGAATGTAGAGGCTCGTGGCGGATATCGTTATTTTCTCACCTTCACAGATGACTTAAGCAGATATGGGTATATCTACTTAATGAAACATAAGTCTGAAACGTTTGAAAAGTTCAAAGAATTTCAGGGTGAAGTTGAAAATCATCGTAACAAGAAAATAAAGTTTCTATGATCCGATCGTGGAGGAGAATATTTGAGTTACGAGTTTGGTGTACATTTGAAAAATTGTGGAATAGTTTCGCAACTCACGCCACCCGGAACACCATGGCGTAATGGTGTGTCCGAATGTCGTAATCGTACTTTACTAGATATGGTGCGATCTATGATGTCTCTTACTGATTTATCGCTATCGTTTTGGGGATACGCTCTAGAGACGGCCGCATTCACGTTAAATAGGGCACCATCAAAATCCGTTGAGACGACGCCTTATGAACTATGGTTTGGCAAGAAACCAAAGTTGTCGTTTCTAAAAGTTTGGGGCTGCGATGCTTATGTGAAAAAGCTTCAACCTGATAAGCTCGAACCCAAATCGGAGAAATGTGTCTTCATAGGATATCCAAAGGAAACTATTGGATACACCTTCTATCACAGATCCGAAGGCAAGACTTTTGTTGCTAAATTCGGAAACTTTCTTGAGAAGGAGTTTCTCTCGAAAGAAGTGAGTGGGAGGAAAGTAGAACTTGATGAGGTAACTGTACCTACTCCCTTGTTGGAAAGTAGTACATCACAGAAAACTGTTTCTGCGACACCTACACCAATAAGTGAGGAAGTTAATGATAATGATCATGAAACTTCATAACAAGATACTACTGAACCTCGTAGATCAACCAGAGTAAGATCCGCCCAGAGTGGTACGGTAATCCAGTTCTGGAAGTCATGCTACTAGATCATGATGAACCTACGAACTATGAAGAAGCGATGGTAAGCCCAGATTCCGCAAAGTGGCTTGAAGCCATGAAATCTGAGATGGGATCCATGTATGAGAACAGAGTATGGACTTTGGTTGACTTGCCCGATGATCGGCAAGCAATTGAGAATAAATGGATCTTCAAGAAAAAGACTGACGCTGACGGTAATGTTACTGTCTATAAAGCTCGACTTGTCGCAAAAGGTTTTCGACAAGTTCAAGGGGTTGACTATGATGAGACCTTCTCACCCGTAGCGATGCTTAAGTCTGTCCGAATCATGTTAGCAATTGCCGCGTTTTATGATTATGAAATTTGGCAGATGGATGTCAAAACTGCATTCCTGAATGGATTTCTAGAAGAAGAGTTGTATATGATGCAACCGGAAGGTTTTGTCGATCCAAAGGGAGCTAACAAAGTGTGCAAGCTCCAGCGATCCATTTATGGACTGGTGCAAGCCTCTCGGAGTTGGAATAAACGCTTTGATAGTGTAATCGAAGCATTTGGTTTTATACAGACTTTCGGAGAAGCCTGTATTTACAAGAAAGTGAGTGGGAGCTCTGTAGCATTTCTGATATTATATATGGATGACATATTGCTGATTGGAAATGATATAGAATTTCTGGATAGCATAAAGGGATACTTGAAGAAGAGTTTTCCAATGAAAGACCTCGGTGAAGCTGCTTACATATTAGGCATAAAGATCTATAGAGATAGATCAAGACGCTTAATTGGACTTTCACAAAGCACATACCTTGACAAGATTTTGAAGAAGTTCAAAATGGATCAAGCAAAGAAAGGGTTCTTGCCTGTGTTACAAGGTGTGAAGTTGAGTCAGACTCAATGCCCGACCACTGCAGAAGATAGAGAGAAAATGAAAGACGTTCCCTATGCTTCAGCCATAGGCTCTATCATGTATGCAATGCTGTGTACCAGACCTGATGTGTGCCTTGCTATAAGTTTAGCAGGGAGGTACCAAAGTAATCCAGGAGTGGATCACTGGACAGCGGTCAAGAACATCCTGAAATACCTGAAAAGGACTAAGGATATGTTTCTCGTATATGGAGGTGACAAAGAGCTCACCGTAAGAGGTTACGTTGATGCAAGCTTTGACACTGATCCGGACGATTCTAAATCGCAAACCGGATACGTGTTTACTTTAAACGGTGGAGCTATCAGTTGGTGCAGCTCTAAACAAAGCGTCGTAGCGGGATCTACATGTGAAGCGGAGTACATAGCTGCTTCGGAAGCAGCAAACGAAGGAGTCTAGATGAAGGAGTTCATATCCGATCTAGGTGTCATACCTAGTGCATCGGGTCCAATGAAAATCTTTTGTGACAATACTGGTGCAATTGCTTTGGCAAAGGAATCCAGATTTCACAAGAGGACCAAACACATCAAGAGACGCTTCAACTCCATCCGGGATTTAGTCCAGGTGGGAGACATAGAGATTTGCAAGATACATACGGATCTGAATGTTGCAGACCCGTTGACTAAGCCTCTTCCACGAGCAAAACATGATCAGCACCAAGGCTCCATGGGTGTTAGAATCATTACTGTGTAATCTAGATTATTGACTCTAGTGCAAGTGGGAGACTGAAGGAAATATGCCCTAGAGGCAATAATAAAGTTATTATTTATTTCCTTATATCATGATAAATGTTTATTATTCATGCTAGAATTGTATTAACCGGAAACATAATACATGTGTGAATACATAGACCAACAGAGTGTCACTAGTATGCCTCTACTTGACTAGCTCGTTAATCAAAGATGGTTATGTTTCCTAACCATGAACAAAGAGTTGTTATTTGATTAACAAGGTCACATCATTAGTTGAATGATCTGATTGACATGACCCATTTCATTAGCTTAGCACCCGATCGTTTAGTATGTTGCTATTGCTTTCTTCATGACTTATACATGTTCCTATGACTATGAGATTATGCGACTCCCGTTTACCGGAGGAACACTTTGTGTGCTAGCAAACGTCACAACGTAAGTGGGTGATTATAAAGGAGCTCTACAGGTGTCTCCAAAGGTAGATGTTGGGTTGGCGTATTTCGAGATTAGGATTTGTCACTCCGATTGTCGGAGAGGTATCTCTGGGCCCTCTCGGTAATGCACATCACATAAGCCTTGCAAGCATTGCAACTAATGAGTTAGTTGTGAGATGATGTATTACGGAATGAGTAAAGAGACTTGCCGGTAACGAGATTGAACTAGGTATTGGATACCGACGATCGAATCTCGGCCAAGTAACATACCGATGACAAAGGGAACAACGTATGTTGTTATGCGGTCTGACCGATAAAGATCTTCGTAGAATATGTAGGAGCCAATATGGGCATCCAGGTCCCTCTATTGGTTATTGACCGGAGATGTGTCTCAGTCATGTCTACATTGTTCTCGAACCGTAGGGTCCGCACGCTTAATGTTACGATGACAGTTATTATGAGTTTATGCATTTTGATGTACCGAAGTTAGTTCGGAGTCCCGGGTGTGATCACGGACATGACGAGGAGTCTCGAAATGGTCGAGACGTAAAGATTGATATATTGGAAGCCTATATTTGGATATCGGAAGTGTTCCGGGTGAAATCGGGATTTTACCGGAGTACCGGGAGGTTACCGAAACCCCCCGGGAGCCATATGGGCCTTAATGGGCTTTAGTGGAAAGGAGAAAGGGGCAGCCCAAGGTGGCCACGCGCCTCCCCCCTCCCCTAGTCCTATTAGGACTAGGAGAGGTGGTCGGCCCCCCTCTCTCTCTTTCCCCCTCGGGGAATCCTAGTCCAACTAGGATTGGGTGGGGGGGGGGGGGGAGTCCTACTCCCGGTAGGAGTAGGACTCCTCCTGCGCCCTCCTCCTGGCCGGCGGCCCCCTCCCCCTTGGATCCTTTATATACGGAGGCAGGGGGCACCTCTAGAAACACAAGTTGATCATTGAGATCGTTCCTTAGCCGTGTGCGGTGCCCCCTGCCACCATATTCCACCTCGATCATATCGTTGTAGTGCTTAAGCGAAGCCCTGCGTCGGTAGAACATCAAGATCGTCACCACGCCGTCATGCTGACGGAACTCCTCCCCGACGCTTTGCTGGATCGGAGCCTGGGGATCGTCATCGAGCTGTACGTGTGCTAAGAACTCGGAGGTGCCGGAGTAACGGTGCTTGGATCGGTCAGATCGGGAAGACATACGACTACTTCCTCTACGTTGTGTCAACGCTTCCGCAGTCGGTCTACGTGGGTACGTAGACAACACTCTCCCCTCTCGTTGCTGTGCATCACCATGATCTTGCGTGTGCGTAGGAAAATTTTGAAATTACTACGTTCCCCAACAGTTCTTGACCGCTGTCTAGTGATCCACTTCTGGATTACTTTGGTACCTCCGTGCTAAACTTATAGCAAGGCACACATCAGGTCTTGTACACAGCATTGCATACATGATAGAACCTATGGCTGAGGCATAGGGAATGACTTTCATTTTCTCTCTATCTTCTGCAGTGGTCAGGCATTGAGTCTGAGTCAACTTCACACCTTGTAACACAAGCAAGAACCCTTTCTTTGACTGATCTATTTTGAACTTCTTCAAAACTTTATCAAGGTATGTGCTTTGTGAAAGTCCAATTAAGCGTCTTGATCTATCTCTATAGATCTTGATACCCAATATATAAGCAGCTTCACCGAGGTCTTTCATGGAAAAATTCTTATTCAAGTAACCTTTTATGCTATCCAGAAATTCTGTATTATTCCCAACCAATAATATGTCATCCACATATAATATTAGAAATGCTACAGAGCTCCCACTCACTTTCTTGTAAATACAGGCTTCTCCAAAAGTCTGTATAAAACCATATGCTTTGATCACACTATCAAAGTGTATATTCCAACTCCGAGAGGCTTGCACCAGTCCATAACTGGATCGCTGGAGCTTGCACACTTTGTTAGCATCTTTAGGATCGACAAAAACCTTCTGGTTGCATCATATACAACTCTGCTTTAAAATATCCATTAAGGAATGCAGTTTTGACATCCATTTGTCAAATTTCATAATCATAAAATGCAACAATTGCTAACATGATTCACATAGACTTAAGCATCGCAACGAGTAGAAGGTCTCATCGTAGTCAACTCCTTGAACTTGTCGAAAACATTTTGCAATAAGTCGAGCTTTGTAGACAGTAACATTATCGCCAGCGTCAGTCTTCTTGAAGATCCATTTATTCTCTATGGCTTGCCGATCATCGGGCAAGTCAACCAAAGTCCACACTTTGTTCTCATACATGGATCCCATCTCATATTTCATGGCTTCAAGCCATTTTACGGAATCTGCGCTCACCATCGCTTCTTCATAGTTCGTAGGTTCATCATGATCTAGTAGCATGACTTCCAGAACTGGATTACCGTACCACTCTGGCGCGGATCTAACTCTGGTTGATCTACGAGGTTCAGTAGTATCTTGTTCTGAAGTTTCATGATCATTATCATTAACTTCCTCACTTATTGGTGTAGGTGTCACAGAAACAGTTTTCTGTGATGTACTACTTTCCAACAAGGGAGCAGGTACAGTTACCTCGTCAAGTTCTACTTTCCTCCCACTCACTTCTTTCGAGAGAAACTCCTTCTCCAAAAAGTTTCCGAATTTAGCAAGAAAAGTCTTGCCTTCGGATTTGTGATAGAAGGTGTATCCAATAGTTTCCTTTGGATATCCTATGAAGACACATTTCTCTGATTTGGGTTCGAGCTTATCAGGTTGAAGCTTTTTCACATAAGCATCGCAGCCCCAAACTTTTAGAAACGACAACTTTGGTTTCTTGCCAAACCATAGTTCATAAGGTGTCGTCTCAACGGATTTTGATGGTGCCCTATTTAACGTGAATGCGGCCGTCTCTAGAGCGTATCCCCAAAACGATAGCGGTAAATTAGTAAGAGACATCATAGATCGCACCATATCTAGTAAAGTACGATTACGACGTTCGGACACACCATTACGCTGTGGTGTTCCGGGTGGCGTGAGTTGCGAAACTATTCCACAATTTTTCAAATGTACATCAAACTCGTAACTCAAATATTCATCTCCACGATCAGATCGTAGAAACTTTGTTTTCTTATTACGATGATTTTCCACTTCACTCTGAAATTCTTTGAACTTTTCAAATGTTTCAGACTTATGTTTCATTAAGTAGATATACTCATATCTGTTCAAATCATCTGTGTAGGTCAGAAAATAACGATACCCGCCGCGAGCCTCAACACTCATCGGACTTCATACATCAGTATGTATTATTTCCAATAAGTCAGTTGCTCGCTCCATTGTTCCGGAGAACAGAGTCTTAGTCATCTTGTCCATGAGGCATGGTTCACAAGCATCAAGTGATTCATAATCAAGTGATTCCAAAAGTTCATCAGCATGGAGTTTCTTCATGCGCTTTACACCAATATGACCTAAACGGCAGTGCCACAAATAAGTTGCACTATCATTATTAACTTTGCATCTTTTGGCTTCAATATTATGAATATGTGTATCACTACAATCGAGATTCAACAAAAATAGACCACTCATCAAGGGTGCATGACCATAAAAGATATTACTCATATAAATAGAACGACCATTATTATCTTATTTAAATGAATAACTATCTCACATTAAACAAGATCCAGATATAATGTTCATGCTCAACGCTGGCACCAAAGAACAATTATTTAGGTCTAAAACTAATCCCGACGGTAGATGTAGAGGTAGTGTACTGAAGGCGATCACATCGACTTTGGAACCATGTCCCACGCGCATCGTCACCTCGTCCTTAGCCAATCTTCGTTTAATCCGTAGCCCCTGTTTCGAGTTGCAAATGTGAGCAACAGAACCAGTATCAAATACCCAGGCGCTACTATGAGCATTAGTAAGGTACACATCAATAACATGTATATCAAATATACCTTTCACTTTGCCATCCTTCTTATCCGCCAAATACTTGGGGCAGTTCCGCTTCCAATGACCAGTCCCTTTGCAGTAGAAGCACTCAGTCTCAGGCTTAGGTCCAGACTTGGGTTTCTTTCCTTGAGCAACAACTGGCTTGTTGTTCTTCTTGAAGTTCCCCTTCTTCCCGTTTCCCTTTTTCTTAAAACTAGTGGTCTTATTTACCATCAACACTTGATGCTCCTTCTTGATTTCTACCTCTGAAACCTTTAGCATCGCGAAGAGCTCGGGAATTGTCTTTTCCATCCCCTACATATTATAGTTCATCATGAAGCCTTTATAGCTTGGTGGCAGTGATTGAAGAACTTTTGTCAATTACACTATCATCAGGAAGATTAACTCCGAGCTGAGTCAAGTTGTTATGGTACCCAGACATTCTTAGTATGTGTTCACTGACAGAACTATTCTCCTCCATTTTGCAGCTGTAGAACTTGTTGGAGACTTCATATCTCTCAACTCGAGCATTTGCTTGAAATATTAACTTCAACTCCTGGAACATCTCATATGCTCCATGCCATTCAAAACATCTTTGAAATCCCAATTCTAAGTCGTAAAGCATGGCACACGTCCGGAGTTGCTCCTGCACTGGGTCTTGCACCTAGCGGTGCTTCCAGGACGCAATTCTTTTGTGCAGCAATGAGGATAATCCTCAAGTTACGGACCCAGTCCGTGTAGTTCCTACCATCATCTTTCAACTTAGCTTTCTCTAGGAACGCATTAAAATTCAAGGGAACGGTAGCACGGGCCATTGATCTACAACAACATAGATATGCAAAAACTATCAGGTACTAAGTTCATGATAAATTAAAGTTCAATTAATCATATTACTTAAGAACTCCCACTTAGATAGACATCCCTCTAGTCATCTAAATGATCATGTGATCCATATCAACTAAACCATGTTCGGTCATCACATGAGATGGAGTAGTGTTCAATGGTGAACATCACTATGTTGATCATATCTACTATATGATTCACGCTCGACCTTTCGGTCTCAGTGTTCCGAGGCCGTATCTGCATATGCTAGGCTCGTCAAGTTTAACCCGAGTATTTTGCATGTGCAAAACTGGTTTGCACCCGTTGTATGTGGATGTAGATCTTATCGCACCCAATCATCACGTGGTATCTTGGGACGACGAACTGTAGCAACGGTGCATACTCAGGGAGAACACTTGAACCTTAAAATTTAGTGAGGGATCATCTTATAAGGCTATCGCTGTACTAAGCAAAATAAGATGCATAAAGGATAAACATCAAATGCAGTCAAAATATGTGACATGATATGGCCATCATCATCTTGTGCCTTTGATCTCCATCTCCAAAGCACCGTCATGATCTCCATCATCACCGGCTTGACACCTTGATCTCCATCGTAGCATTGTTATCGTCTCGCCAACTATTGCTTCTACGACTATCGCTACTGCTTAGTGATAAAGTAAAGCAATTACATGGCGATTGCATTTCATACAATAAAGCGACAACCATAAGGCTCCTGGCAATTGCCAATAACTTTTACAAAACATGATCATCTCATACAACAATTTATAGGTCATCATGTCTTGACCATACCACATCACAACATACCCTGCAAAAACAAGTTAGACATCCTCTACTTTATTGTTGCAAGTTTTACGTGGCTGCTACAGGCTTCTAGCAAGAACCGTTCTTACCTACGCATCAAAACCACAACGATTTTTCGTCAAGTGTGCTGTTTTAACCTTCAACAAGGACCGGCCGTAGTAAAACTCGATTCAACTAAAGTTGGAGAAACAGACACCCGCCAGCCACCTGTGCGAAGCACGTCGGTAGAACCAGTCTCATGAACATGGTCATGTAATGTCGGTCCGGGCCGCTTCATCCAACAATACCGCCGAATCAAAGTAAGACGTTGGTGGTAAGAAATATGACTATTATCGCCCACAACTCTTTGTGTTCTACTCGTGCATATAACATCTACGCATAGACCTGACTCAGATGCCACTGTTGGGGAACGTAGTAATTCAAAAAAAATTCCTACAATCACGCAAGATCTATCTAGGAGATGCATAGCAACGAGAGGGGAGAGTGTGTCCACATACCCTCGTAGACCGAAAGCGGAAGCGTTGAGTAACGCGGTTGATGTAGTCGAACGTCTTCACGATCCAATCGATCCAAGTACCGAACATATGGCACCTCCGTGTTCAGCACACGTTCATCATGATGACGTCCCTCGAGCTCTTGATCCAGTTGAGGACGAGGGAGAGTTACGTCAGCACGACGGCGTAACCACGGTGATGATGAAGTTACCGGTGCAGGGCTTCGCCTAAGCACTACGACGATATGACCGAGGTGTTAAACTGTGGAGGGGGGCACCGCACACGGCTAAGAGATTGTCTGTTGTGCCTTTGGGGTGCCCCGCCTCCGTATATAAATGGGGGGAGGAGAAGGTGGCCGGCCAAGGAGGGTGCGCCATGAGGGAAGTCCAACCAGGATTCCCAATCCTAGTTGGATTCCCTTTCCTATTCCAAGAGGGGAAATGAGGGAAGGAAGAGGGAGAGGGAAAGGAAAGAGGGGGCCACATCCCCTCCCCCTAGTCCAATTCGGACTGCCCTTGGGGGGTGGCACCACCTTGTGGCCTTCCCTCTCCTACTCCCTTATGGCCCATTAGGGCCCATAACTTCCCCGGGGGGTCCCGGTAACCCCTCGGTTCCCCGATAAATATTCGAAACGTCCCAAAACCTTTTCGGTGTCCGAATACCTTCGTCCAATATAGCAATCTTTACCTCTCGACCATTTCGAGACTCCTCGTCATGTCCGTGATCTCATCTGGGACTCCGAACAAACTTCAGTCATCAAATCACATAACTCATAATACAAATCGTCATCGAACGTTAAGCGTGCGGACCCTACGGGTTCGAGAACTACGTAGACATGACCGAGACACATCTCCGGTCAATAACCAATAGCGGAACCTGGATGCTCATATTGGCTCCTACATATTCTATGAAGATCTTTATCGGTCAAACCGCATAACAACATACGTTATTCCCTTTGTCATCGGTATGTTATTTGCCCGAAATTCGATCGTCGGTATCATCATACCTAGTTCAATCTTGTTACCGGAAAGTCTATTTACTCGTTCGGTAATGCATCATCCCGCAACTAACTCATTAGTCACATTGCTTGCAAGGCTTATAGTGATGTGCATTACCGAGAGGGCCCAGAGATACCTCTCCGATACTCGGAGTGACAAATCCTAATCTCGATCTATGCCAACTCAACAAACACCATTGGAGACACCTGTAGAGCATCTTTATAATCACCCAATTACGCTATGACGTTTGATAGCACACAAAGTGTTCCTCCGGTATTCAGGAGTTGCATAATCTCATAGTGAGAGGAATATGCATAAGTCATGAAGAAAGCAATAGCAATAAAACTAAACGATCATTATTCTCAGCTAACGGGTGGGTCTTGTCCATCACATCATTCTCTAATGATGTGATCTCGTTCATCAAATGACAACACATGTCTATGGTTAGGAAACTTAACCATCTTTGTTTAACGAGCTAGTCAAGTAGAGGCATACTAGGGACACTCTGTTTGTCTATGTATTCACACATGTACTAAGTTTCTGGTTAATACAATTCTAGCATGAATAATAAACATTTATCATGATATAAGGAAATATAAATAACAACTTTATTATTGCCTTTAGGGCATATTTCCTTCAGCTCGGTCTGGTGGTGGGATATCGAATAGCTCGGTGCGGTGTGTGGCAACAACGGGCGGTGGTGAATCCGGCGACGGGACGACGCGACGGTCCGATTTGGGCGATGTGGCGGTTGTCGACTTGGATGGATTCGACCGCGGCGCCAACAAGAAGGGGGAGGCGGCTGGAGGGTGAGGAAATTTCACTCGGCAGTTGACGTGCACGCGGTTGCGGGGAGGCCGTGTTTTACGTTTATGGCCGCGCGGCGATGTAAATTTACATCACTTGGAGGGGTTTTTTGGGCTGCAAAACTGGGACCACATAACTTTACATTTAGGGCATTTGTTGGAGAAACAAATTTGAACCCAAATGCCCTAAATCAGTTTTTTGGGCAGCTGATGTAAATACATCATCTGTTAGAGATGCTCGAAGTTGGACAATTTGAAATGAAAATGTACACGTGTTCCTTTACAAGAGCATCCCACCACTCATTCTTCTTAGTATCTTAATAAAAAAAAGGCCAAGCTTTGGTCTCCAGGGTGCAAAGTTAGGGACAATTATATTTTCTTTATTTTCTTTTGCGGGGGAGGGACACTTCTAGTTGTAAGGGGGTCTTTGTAACACATACTTTATTCTCTTCTTAATGAATGAATGAGACAAAGCTAATGTCTGTGTTATTTAAAAAAAAACTACAAAATCTGTCGTCCTTACAATTCAATTTAACTGTCATGCGTAAGTAGGCTTTGTAAATTTCAACAAATCCATGGTTATCTATTATTACTCCATCATGTGGGATATACTTCCTTTGTAAACTAATATAAAAATGTTTAGACCACTGTTTTAATATTCTAAACGATCTTATATTAATTTACGGAGGGAGTACTATCCTGCCCTAGCAAAGCTAACAAGACAGGTTACTAGTTGCCCTTCTTCGCCGACATTGTGGCCCGAGCTCCCATTCATCATTTCATGGATCAAATCCATGATCAGGACGCCCGTTGTTGGGGTCGACTTTTTACTTTGTCAGAACCAACCCCATGGGGTCGTAGGAGGATGGTTGTACTTTCAGCTCACGAGGTATCAAACTACTCCCTTTGTTCTTAAATATTTGTTTTTCTAAACATTTCAAATGACTACTACATACAGATGTATGTAGACAGATGTATGTAGACATATTTTAGAGTGTAGATTCACTTATTTTGCTTCGTATGTAGTCACTTGTTGAAATGCGTAGAAAGACAAGTATTTAGGAACATATGAAGTATATGTTTGGCATTTATGTGTCTAGTAAAGACAGAATGTTTTCTCAGTAGAAGACGATGTTTTCGCTAATAGTGGGACCCTCATGTGACTTTGTCAATCTTAATACCCTTCAGATCAGTCTCTCGGACGTGTCAATCTTAATACCCTTCGGATCAGTGTCTCGGACATGCTCACACGGGTTG
This sequence comes from Triticum monococcum, assembly GCA_034509565.1. NCBI lineage: Eukaryota > Viridiplantae > Streptophyta > Magnoliopsida > Poales > Poaceae > Triticum > Triticum monococcum. The sequence goes on from CM067847.1 coordinate 527,857,043, forward strand.
GGCGAGCGTGCATGTGTTCATAGTAGCGGGTGTCTGTATCACGTTTCTCAAAAAATAAAAATAAATCTTAGCCTGTTGGCAGTGGACCATCCGGTTCACCCCTCTCATATGATCATGCTCACGCTCACAACTTGGATCTAGGAGCATCACAATGCCGCTGTCTTAGACATCAAATATTCTGTAGATCAGGCAAGACGAGAACTAGGCCTGAACAAACACATCTGATCTGATCATAGAGAGCCATACCACACGCTACATTTTCCAGAAACTACTACGTTCTGCTCCAGAATATCTAACTAAATCCAGCACACAAGCAAGTTCCATCAAACCAGAGTCCCTTCTCCCTCGTCATGCGTAGCCAGCCATGCCGACATTGGCGGTGGCCTTGTTGGTCTTTTTGGCGGCCTGGCGCGTCGATTTCGTGTAGTACATGTAGAAGTACACGTTCAGGGTCATGGTGAGCACCACAAAGACCGCCCCCGAGATGAACACCCCTTTCCGCAGCGAGTCGCAGGTCCAGCTCCCCGCGTATATCATGTGCCTGTACTTGGTGTGGTACGCGTTCTTTGTCGCTCCGGCGATCAGGCAGGACTCGGCGATTATGAATGTGATCCTGATGATGTGCAGGTAAATGCTCGTTACATATTAAAGGGTAACATAACTTGGGCAGTGAAAGAAAAGAATTGTTTTCTGTGGGCATAGGAATTACCATGAAGAAACAAAGTAGATAATGGACCAGGCCCTGCTTCCACCGGGTGCGAGCGGTTGGCCAAAGCACATGCACTTTGTAACTCCCATAAGGAGTGATTGGCCCGAGAGGAGAAACAGGAAGGCGCCAACACCATAGCCGGTAGAAATATCGGAGTCATAAGTGCAATATGTGGAGTTGTTGATGTCTGTGACTATCGAACCCTGTTGTGACACGAAAGTAAGTGATAAGTTATTCATGACCAGCAGAAGTATAGAACAGGCAGAATCTAATCAAGGGCGAAATAGACCAGGATGCTGCAACCAAACATCCAGGTCATTTACCTCGCATAAAGCTTGCTAAAAATAATTGAAACTTTTGCTGTAACTGACATAGTTAGCTGCCAATGGTTATCGGTTGTCGATAAGAAGAATTGACATGTAAATAAAAACAGAAACACTTCGACTATTTGGTATCACCAAATGAAAAAAAAAACTGTTCAAAGTTAACTACTACTGATAAGATTATCAGCTGATTATATGTACAGAAAGTATCTGTCATGCCACTGCGGTAGCGGAAGATCAATCTGCCATTCAACTCCAGCCCGTTTCCTCTCTGTTGGTGCCGCCTCCTCGCAGCGCCGCTCTTCTTCTAGCTCTCACAAACACACACATGGTGATAAACTCTACACACGCACGCACACACACATGCACCAAGGAAGAAGACCAAAATGGCTTTGCCAAGAGAAACTTCCTTGATGCCCACCGTGGCTACATTGTGTATCCAGCCCTCACGGCCTCCTTTTTCCATTCACTTATTCACCTTAAATAGCCAAGTACAAGGGTCTCACGCCCAGCCTAGCCCGGCAACTAACAGCACGTACACCAGCCTGCCGCTACACTTGGCCACTACTTGACCCATTACCCCAGCTACATGCACTAACTGCCTAACCAATCTATTTTCATTATCCAAATGCCACGGCAACTACCTATGACCAAGCCACTACATACATGCACGCGTCCTTATCCAGCTCTCCTTGCATGCAGGCCATGCTCACCTTACGGAACGGCCACACGCATGGCTTATTGCCATCACTCTCCACCATGATCCACGGATTAGCTCCTCCATGGGGCAAATAAGAAATCTTCTTAAGGTAGATGCCCTTGAATATGGTGGACTAGACCTCACAAAGCCTCGGCTAATATATATACTTCATTTCAATACAGAAGAATCTATGTTTGAACCAATGATTGTAGCTGACATGAGCAGATTGACTACTACCTTCTAGATTAACATTAAGGATGAGATGGGTAGAGTTCTTCCTACGTGGACAGTGAGCTGTTTGATTTGCAGGTTTGCATCCCACATGATTTTTTCCAACTGATTCATTTGCACTACAGTCATAAGAATTTTCCAATTAACTCGACCCTTTTGGGCAGGTACTTTTTTTTAGAACAAAGATCATTTAAAATGATCAAACACCCGGATTACATCCAGCTTGTAAAAGCTCTCTGAATTCACTAGGCTCCTTTGTTTTTCCAAGGCCGGAATCGAACAACTTTTGGTGCAAATTCAATCATGCAGAATTCAAGTGGGCATGATATTCCACCTAAATGTTCCCCATTATCGCGTTACTGGAAATCAAAGACGCCAAATATATAGAAACCAAACTTGTTTAGAGATGGGACGATTTGGGTTCAAATCTTTACAGCCTGAACGAAATACAAGTACGTACAAAAAGTTCCCAAAGCAATCCAATCCACATCACCCAAACAGTAAGTATAGCTTAGAATTTCCTGCGTTTCTCACCGGAGCAGTGAACGGTTGAACCTGAACGCTCGTAGCTGAGCAAATACTAGTAACTCTTGCTAGATGAGAAACTTGATTTTTTTTCAAAAGAAATAAACAGCAGTTTTTAATGACTATATCGACAAATCTGGGCTGGGCTCGCCCGCTTCCGATACACCCCATCTATCACCAAACCCAGATAGATATGTGCTCAAACAAAATCTAATCGAACTTTTCTCCACCAACCAACTGACGGCAGGAATGCCCTACGCAAGAACCCTCGGTGGTTCAGACAGAATCGCAGATGATCTACGCCCGGCCTCTCGGGATCCCTCCGATCCAGAGACGCGCGGCGGCCGGGGGCGCTTGCAGGAAGAGAGAAGGACGCGTACAGTACCGTGCTGCGGCGGCGCTCGGCGGCGATGGCGAAGCCGAAGGCGGTGAGGCAGAGGGCGATCACCAGAATGTGCACCAGCAGAGAGCTCCAGCTCCTCGTCTCCCCCATCTCTCGCGCGCTATAGCGCCTCCCCGCTCTGGAGCCCGGATTCTGTGAGAGTGATAGTGGGAACGAGGGGGCCGCCGCCGCCTGGGGATGGGGAAAGAAGGCGAAGTGTGAGTGAGTGAGTGTGAGTGTGAGTGTGAAGAGGAGCGGGGAGTGGAGGACTGATGAAAGGGGCGGTCTGGCGGGCCCACGTCCGCGAAGGAGAGAAGGAAACTGCGAGGAATCCGCCGAGTGGGAGTGGGAATCGAACAAATAAAGAGACAGGGGTCTGGTCTTGGGGAGGGAGGGAGCCCACACCTCGTCTTTTCGTGCCACCGGTTTGGGGTTTGGGACGCTCACTCGAAATGACGATACTGCCCTTCACCAATCATGGAGCTGCTTGATCGGTCGGGAGTGAATTTGTAGCACGCACAAGGGCCGTTGGTCTGAATCAAGATTTTTTTTTTGAGGATCGGTCTGAATCAAGATTTGAAAATTCGTTTTCACATATAGCCTTTTGGTCTTGTATATCTGGGTATAATGCAACTGTAAATCGAGTCGGTATACCTGTCCTTATGGGGCCATGTAACAGTTCATGTGAGGTAGTCTAACATGGGTTTACTAAATCTAACATAGACAAGTAGCAGAGGTGAGCAGTGGCGGAGCCAGAAAAAATCGATCGAGGGGGCCAAGTGATGGTGAATCAGATTGAGGAGGGCCAAACCATTGAAAAAGAGGCATTTAGCAGTAACTAATGACTATTTTTACACTGTTCACAAGCAAATTATCAACAAATCTTGGATGTTAGGGGGGCCAGGCCCCTGCTGGCACCCCCTGTCTCCGCCACAGAAGGTGAGCAAAATGATTCATTCCGATCATTCATTATGCTCTTCTTGTTCCTTGTTGTATCTTCTTCTAGTCCCCTCTTGTCTTACAAGAACAACCATCCTCAAACAAGATTTCTTCCGGTTGTTGTTATTCCCATCGACTGAAGTGCGTCACGATAGCAACAATAGTAGTAGAGTTGTATCCGAAAATTTTGCTAACAAGGTTTGTTGTTCTTGTATTTCTTGTCAGCTGTTTGTATTTGAAGAGATCTTTAAAGTGATATACTTGTTAAATCTCATCGTTGATGTTTTTGTTGTGGCTATATATCATTTTACTGGCTTGTTCAGTTTGTAATACCTATTCGTTAGACATATTAATTCTCTATGCGATGAAATATTACTATGTTGAGACTTATGGATGCACTGTTTGACTGATGCACTGTATTTTCCTAATGTTTATTTCTATGTACTCAAGTGTGCCAAATCACTAGACATAAATCAGAATATCTAGTTGTATGTTATGAGATGTTATCTTAGATGCCGTGCACCACTAATATATAGCTCTCCATGGTAGAACATTTCGAAAAATAAACACTGCCAATTAAGCAACACAACATGGTTTCGTAGCGTGCATCACAAAGAACCCAACATATGAAGTCATGAAGACAATTAAGCAACACACAATGGTTTCTGTTCATCGTACCGTTGGGCCCCTTACCTACTGTCATGTATTGGTCAATTAAATTAATAGGGTAATTACTCGAACATGGGGACGACAATCATCATGTTGAAAATCATGACAGGCTTGAATTGCAGATTCAAGTAATACAAGTAGTGATCCACAAGAGTTGGTATTACATATTTCTAGCGGCAGACATTTAAATATAGAGAATTAATATGAAAACTCCTACCTACTCCTTTTTGCACGGGCAGCTTGGGTAGGTGAATTCCTCGGTCACTTCTATTAGCCACACGAGAGGGTCTTTGGTGGCCATGCCCATAGCGGACATTATCTCCGGTAGCTCCTCCGTGTTGGCTTTGTTGAATGTGTGCTCCTCTGCTTCCTCCTCGGCTCTCCATGCCTCTGTCGCTAGGATCATCTCTTTGTATGACTAGACAACATAGGTTGCGATCTTCTCAGTGGCATCCTGCTCCTTGTCTTCCCGCGCGAGGGCGAAATGGCTATCGTCGAAGTTGCCTTCTTTGAAGGCGTACTTCTTTGCTTCGGCTTTGACTGCTTCCGCCTCTAGGATTGTTTTTTCTCCAATGAGACACCGTGAGATACAATATTTTTGGTGTTGTCCTCCTCCGTTTTAGAGAAAAGGCACGGAGCTCGATTTCAAATTAATGAAGCCATCAATCGGCTAGGATACATAGTAGCTGATTACGATTACAAGGCCAAAGCTTGACAAAAAACTGAAAGATACAGGTAGGTCATGCTTGAGACCAGAAGCTACATGTAGCACACGGACAAATGCCAATGCCCACACTATGGAAACAGAGTCAAGCCACCGGAACGCCCAATGCAGCAAGAACAGCAGAGCAGAGGCCAACCGGACACACCAAAGGACGCATATGGGAGAGGCTGAACCGCATGAAGAAACAACCGGCTCCGTCGTCGACCTAAGGGAGCAAATATTGGAGAGAGATCACAGTCACCTCTTCGTCCATGCCGTGCCACTACACGAGGACGTCTTACACCGGCCAACGACCCACGAGGGCACCAGACAGAATCCGTTGAAGGATTGCGGGCCAGCCAACTCGCCTCCCACGCCATCGGCGGCCAAGAGAGCAACGCACCATCGCTGCCACCACCCACCAAACACCACAGCCGCCACCTTCGCCCAACCCTAGAATGACGTCTCCAAGGAGGACCATGCCGCTGAAATGCCGTCGTCGTTCGGCCCAAAAGGCCAAGGTTTTCACCTGGGAGCACGGGGAAGGAAGAGGGGACCAGATGCTCAACGCGCCCATAAGAGGGGACCAGCGCAGGGGCACCGACGCGAAGTAGACCAGGGGTTTCCCCCGATTCGGAGCTCCCGCCAGCCCACACCCAATAGCCAGATCTGGTCGGATGGGCTGCAACAAGGGGAGGGGGCCAGGATCCAGATCCAGCGGAGCCACCGGATCCTCTCGCAGCCACGAAGGGCCTTTGCCGCCCACACGGCCGGAAAGGACAACCAGCTCTCACGGCGCCATCCACCGCCGAGATCCGCGCCGCCATCTTCACCCCGGGTCGCCCCCCGACTTTCGGAGCTCCCTACGATGAGACAGGGCTGCCAAGCCTCACCGCCACCTTCATCGGAGGCCGCATGCTACTTCTGAACTGCGTTGGGATTTCCCGAAAGAGGAGAGGATGATGCAGTACAATAGAGATAAGTATTTCCATCAATTAAGAACCAAGATTATCGATCCAATAAGAGAACCAAGCAACACTTCGTTAGTAGCACCTGCACACAAACAACAAATCATTGCAACTCAATGCGAAAAAGGGGTTGTCAATCCATCGACGGTTACGAGCAAGATTAAACTGTATGGTCTATGGTGATAGATAGATCAAACAAAAATATAAAATGAAATAAACAAAGGAAAAAAACACAACAAGGTATTTTTGGTTTTAATATATGATAAAAGTAGACCCGGGGCCATAGTTTTCACTAGAGGCTTCTCTCTTGAAAATATCATACGGTGGGTAAACAAATTACTATTGGGCAATTGATAGAAAAGCAAATAATTATGACGATATCCAAGGTAATGATCATATATAGGCCTCACGTCCGAGAAAAGTAGACCGAAATGATTCTGCATCTACTACTATTACTCCACACATCGATCGCTATCTAGCATGCATCTAGAGTACTAAGTTCATAAAGAACAGAGTAACGCCTTAAACAAGATGACATGATGTGGACAAAGTAAACTCACATATGAATAAACCCCATATTTTTATCCTTAATAGAAATGATACAATACGTGTCATGTCCCCTTCTGCCACTGGGATTGAGCACGGCAAGATCGAACCCATTACAAAGCACCTCTCTCATTGAAGATAAATCAATCTAGTTGGCCAAACCAAATCAATAGATCGAGAGAAATATGAAGCTATAGTAATCATGCATAAAAGAGTTCGGAGAAAACTCAAATAATATTCATGGATAGATCTGATCATAAACTCACAATTCATCGGATTGCAACAAACACATCGCAAAAAGTTATTAAATCAAATAGATCTCCAAGAACATCAAGGAGAACATTGCATTGAGGATCAAAGAGAGAGAAGAAGCCATCTGCTATTAACTATGGACCCGTAGGTCTGCGGTAAACTACTCACGCATCATTGGGAGGACAGTAAGGTTGATGTAGAGCCCCTCCGTGATAGATTCCCCCTCCCGCAGAGTACCGAAGACGGCCTCCAGATGGGATCTCGTGGTTCTGGAACTTGCGGCGGCAGAAAAAGTATTTCGGGTGGCTCTCTAATGTCAGGTGAATACTGGAGTATTTATAGAGGTGGAATTAGGGTTGGAGGTGCCACGAGGGGCCCACAAGACTAGGGGCGCCCCCTGGAGCGCCCCCTAGGGCTTGTCGCTTCCTCGTGGCTCTTTTGGCCTTCCCCCGAACCTTCTAGGATCTCTTCTGGTCCAGAAAAAATTAATCCAAAGTTCTCCATTTGGACTCTTTTTTATATTCATTTCCCGAAAAGCCGAAAGCATGCAAAAAATAGCAACTGACACCAACACTAAGTTAATAGGTTAGTCCCCAAAAATGATATATAATGACATATAAAACATCCAAGATTGATACTATAATAGCATGGAACAATCAAAAATTATAGATACGTTGGAGACATATCAAGCATCCCCAATCTTAATTCCTACTCATCCTCGAGTAGGGTAAAGGATAAAAATAGATTTTTTTGATGTGGAATGCTACCTATCACATTCATCATATAATCTTTGCTTTTGTAGCATGGATATTTGGACTTGAGTGATTCACAGCAATAGTCTATAGTTTGACATGAAAACATAAATACTCAAGTATACCAACAAGCAACCATGTCTTTCAAAATATCAACGCTAAAGAAAGTTATCCCTAGCCAATTATGCTCAGTCATTGATCGATTCATGAAACACACTCAACATTAGCTACATCCAATGCACAAGTATGACAACAATGCTCTCTAGTTGGTGCTTTGTAAGAGAAGATGGAAAATAAAAAAAATAAAAATTGCATAAAAGTAAATAGACAGGCCCTTCGCAGAGGGAAGCAGAGATTTACAAAGGTGCTAGAGCTCAAAGTTAAAATAGAGATAAAATTGTTTTTGAGATAGGCATGCTTTTCCTATCAACGAAAACGACTGAGAATTCCCAATATCTTCCATGCTAGACACATTATAGGCGGATCCCAAACAGAAAATAAAGTTTATTTTCTTCCCACCATTCTTTCACAATCCATGGCTAGTTGTATCCATGGGTGCCTTCCATACCAACACTTTCCAATGAATTTATTATTATTATTTTTTCATTTCAGGACTGGGCATCCCTATTACCTTGCCACTTTCTCGTGTAATGACAAGTGAATAAACACTTGCCGTGAGAATAACACACCTACCATGGAAAATATTGGCCACCCCTGCCGCTTCATGAGCGGTACGGGCACACAAAACAGATTTTTTTTGAATTATTAGAGTTGGCACATGCAAATTTACTTAGAACGACATGTAAATACCGCACATCACTGGTATAGCGAGCTGTTATACAAACGGTTTTAACCCTTTCTGTGAAAACATTTTAAACTATCGCCCTGCTAGTGTGGGCGGTAGGGAGTCCTTCTCATACAACCCAGAAACCGTCGGGGATAGGTGTAACGCCCCGAGACCGATGTGCCAGGTGTCCTCCAGTTATTCGCTGTTGTTGCCTTGTCTTTGCTTGCGTGTCATGCATTGCATATCATGTCATCATGTGCATTTCATTTGCATACATGTTCCCTTTCTACCTCTTTTCGTGTGCGGGTGTTAAACATTTCCGGATTGGACCGAGACTTGCCAAGCGGCCTTGGTTTACTACCGGTAGACCACCTGTCAAGTTTCGTACCATTTGGACTTCGTTTGATACTCCAACGGTTAACCGAGGGACCGGAGAAGGCCTCATGAGTGTTGCAGCCCAACACCCTTCCAATTTGGCCCAAAACCCACCAAAACCCTCTCCATCATCTAGAGCGTTCGATCACGATCGCGTGGCCGAAAACCGCACCTCATTTGGACTCTCCTAGCTCCATCTACCTATAAATATGTGATCCCCTCCGAAATTCGCGGTTTAACCCTAGCCCCCTCCCTCTCCTCGCGCGCTGGACATTTATCCCGCCGACGGACATGTCCGCTCCGCCATCCGCCGCCACGTGTCCGCCTCCCGTTAGCCGCCGTTCGTGCCCACTTCGCCGGCCCGGGAGCCCGCAGCCGGCCCCCGAAGCGCATCGCGCCAGCACCGCCGCCCAGATCCCGCGCCTCCTCGCCGCAGAGCTCCGCCGCCCTTCGACCGACTGGTCGCGGCGCAGCAGCTCGCCGGACCACCGCGCCTCGCCTCCCCATCGTCCCTGCACCTCACCGGAGGCTGTCACGCTCTCATCGCCGGCGCAAGCGCCGCCCGCCGCCGCCAGGTGCTTCCCCGACCTCCACCGCGGCCGGCCCCGGTGCCTCACGGTCGGATCTGCCGTTCCGGCGTTCGCCGGAGTTTCTCACCGCTAGAGTTGACCTCGACCTCCAGATCTGCATCATCCCGACCATGAACGGCGCCGTCCCCTGATCCAAACGGTGTCCCGCATCCCCGGATCCCTCTGTCCTGCACCGTCCTGTCCCGGTTTGACTTTCTCGGAGAGGTCTATATTTTCACTAAATCCCCGAGTTTTCCATGTTTCATATGCCCATGTTCATCGCATCGTAACTTTGCATCCATAGATCCGTTTTGGGCATATAGCGTATCAAAATGTTCATCTCAGAGAGTGCATCATTTCATCTCATTGCATCATTTTCATTTGAGTTCATCTTGATGCCCAAAATGCTGTTGGAAGAATGCTATTTGAGATAATTGTCAGATCTGCTGCTCCAATTAGATATTTTTCATTTTTGCCATGATTATTGTGTGCATGATATGCCCCTGAGCTCTACATGTGTTCTGTTATATGCTTTGCCATCTTTCCAGAGGTGCAACCCATGTATTTTTGTGATGTGTGTGGTGACTAGCACAAGCTTGCAAAGTGGTGCATTTGTTAATGCTGATTTCAGGGACTTAGAAATTCCACTAAGTCCTTGATCTGTTTATCTCATTATGCCATATGTTCATGTTGTTTTCTAGTGATCCGTGCCTCTTTTGAGGATGATCATTAAGGATGTTTTGTTAATCTTGTAGTTCTCTATCCATCCATGTCTTTGTTTGCAATTATGGATCACCCTAGCTTGAGTCAATCGAGCTCTACTTTTGCCATTTCATGAATCTGGGCAGATTGTCTACTTGTTAGCGATTTTGCCGAGGATGTTGTAGTTGATCTATGCATGCCGTGTTATTGTTCTTGCCATGTCTAGCTTATATAATGTGTATTCTTGATGGGTGTATGCTTAGATTGTCATGCCTTGCTCTGTAGTGAGTGCATCGAGCTCGTAAACATGCCTACTCGCTAAGTTATTTGCATGCTTCAGTTTTTCACTAAGTCTGTAATCTGATTATGTTTTTGCCATGTTCACATGCTTGCAATTGTATTTTATGATCCCTTTTGGCTCAAGGTCACTAAGGGACTTTTGTTAAGCTCTTTGAGTAGCTCCATGTCATGCCTTGCTTTGCCATGTTAGGTTCCTGTAACATCTAGTTTTCATGCTTCAAAGTGTGCTACCTAATCTGAAATTCCAGGCTTGTGTTAATTTCACTAAGTCTGAAACCTGTTTACCAATTGCACTTTTGCCATGCTTGTTTGAACCTGTTAATGAATGAATTAGCCGTAGCTCAGTGTTAATCTTTTGTTAAGCTTCATGAATGGATCACTTCCATGTATTTTGTTGCCATGTTTGAGTGCTGTAGCATGTTCAACTTGTTGCATTTAGATGGCTACTTGCTGTTTTATCGCAGACCGACGCCATATTTGTTTTGCTTGCCATTTCCAAACCGTGCATCCGATTCCGGCGTTCTTTATATCGATTTCAACCAAAATCATCTCCTCTTTCCAGTGGCACTCTTGGATTTCCAAGTTGAGGCCAGGTTCCATCTTTCCTTTGCAAATCATGCATATGCATCGCATACCGCATCCCGCATATCATACCATGTTCATGTGTGGTTTGTTTACTATGTTGTGTGGTCCTTTCCGGTGTTTGCTTCTTCGGGTTGGTTCTGGTAACGCCGCGTTTGTGAGGACCCGTTCGTCTATGTCCGTTTGTCTTCTTCATGGACTCGTTCTTCTTCCTTGCGGGATTTCAGGCAAGATGACCATACCCTCGAAATCACTTCTATCTTTGCTTGCTAGATGCTCGCTCTTTTGCTATGCCTATGTTGTGCTACCTATGACTTGCTTACCATGCCTCCTATATTGTTGAACCAAGCCTCTAACCCACCTTGTCCTAGCAAACCGTTGTTTGGCTATGTTACCACCTTGCTCAGCCCCTCTTATAGCGTTGTTAGTTGCAGGTGAAGATTGAAGTTTGTTCCTTGTTGGAACATGGAGATGTTGTTCCTTGTTCGAACATGTTTACTTGTTGGGATAACACAATATATCTTATTTAATTAATGCATCTATATACTTGGTAAAGGGTGGAAGGCTCAGCCTTAAGCCTGGTGTTTTGTTCCACTCTTGCCGCCCTAGTTTCCGTCATATTGGTGTTATGTTCCCGGATTTTGCGTTCCTTACGCGGTTGGGTTATAATGGGAACCCCTTGACAGTTCGCCTTGAATAAAACTCCTCCAGCAAGGCCCAACCTTGGTTTTACCATTTGCCACCTAGCCTTTTTCCCTTGGGAGTCGTGCATCCCGAGGGTCATCTTTATTTTAAACCCCCGGGCCAGTGCTTGTCTAAGTGTTGGTCCAACCCAGAGCACCGTGCGGGGCCGTCCCTTGGCAACTTGGGTTACGTTGGCTCCCGTATGCTTAGCCTATCCGGTGTGCCCTGAGAACGAGATATGTGCAGCTCCTATTGGGATGTCGACGCATCGGGTGGTCTTGCTAGTCTTGTTTTACCATTGTCGAAATGTCTTGTAACCGGGATTCCGAGTCTGATCGGGTCTTCCCGCTAGAAGGAATATCCTTCGTTGACCGTGAGAGCTTGTGATGGGCTAAGTTGGGACACCCCTGCAGGGATTTGAACTTTCGAAAGCCGTGCCCGCGGTTATGGGCAGATGGGAATTTGTTAACATCCGGTTGTAGAAAACCTGAAGTTGACCTTAACTAAAATACATCAACCACGTGTGTAACTGTGATGGTCTCTTTCCGGCGGAGTCCGGGAAGTGAACACGGTGTTGGAGTTATGCTTGACGTAGGTTGCTATAGGATCACTTCTTGATCATAGTTCTTCGTTCGTGCTTTGCCTTCTCTTCTCGCTCTCTTTTGCGAGCAGGTTAGCCACCATATATGCTAGTCACTTGCTGCAGCTCCACCTCATACCTTTTACCTTACCCATAAGCTTAAATAGTCTTGATCGCGAGGGTGTGAGATTGCTGAGTCCCCGTGACTCACAGATACTTCCAAAAACCAGCTTGCAGGTGCGGAGGAGACCGTGCAGATGACGCAATCAAGCTCAAGGAGGAGCTCGATGAAGATCTTGTCCTTTGTGTTGTTTCGTTCTAGTTGATCAGTAGTGGAGCCCAGTTGGGGTCGATCGGGGACCTTGTCACATTTGGGGCTGTTCTTTTATTTTGGTTCCGTAGTCGGACCTTGATTGTAACCGGTTGATGTAATGCTTTATTTCATGTAATTGTGTGAAGTGGCGATTGTAAGCCAACTATGTATCTTTTCCCTTATGTATTACATGGGTTGTGTGAAGATTACCTCACTTGCGACATTGCTTTCAATGCGGTTATGCCTCTAAGTCGTGCTTCGACACGTGGGAGATATAGCCGCATCGAGGGCGTTACAATAGGCCCTCCGGCCACACACACTGGGCAAAATGAGCTCGTGTGCGATCGGGCTAGCCATCACATACAATTATACATGCCCAATCATTTTCGTTCGTAAGTACATCCCACACAGTGAATCCCATAGAAGCGTTTCCCTTCGTATGTACATCCCACACAGTTAATCCAAGGAATACGTTTCCGTTCTTATGTACATCCCGCACATTCAATCCAAGAAGAACATTTCCGTTTGTATGTACATCCCACACTAGGAACCCCAAACAAACATTTCCATTCACACATACATCACAGACAATTTCCCCATCAAATCGCTTGTGATAGCATTGCCATTGCAGACGATATTAACAATTTTATCATTTGTGTTATTGAATGCATCATGCACGGTGCGTAGAAGAAACCATGTGGCATAGGTTGTCCATCACACACACTTTTTATGTGGAAAAGATTTGCGCAAGGTGGCCGAACGCAAACAATTTTCAAGAGGAAGTCGTGTGTGATTGTTCATTGATCCAACATGTCTTCTTCCTAGAAACTGTGTGGGTTGTCTGAGGTCATCGCCCATGGTGTTGTCTCAGTAACCATTTGCAATAGAAAAACCCAATACACAGGCTAATTGGCCTAGTATTGATAATCCATTTATTAATCAAAGTGACATTTCATATTAAGCACACAATATATTTCATTTTTGTATTACGGAACCAAAATTTCATAACTGAAATACATCAGAGTAGAACATCATATAGCTTCAGCACTCAGTTACACCATATAGGCATATAGCTAGTGTTGGGGAACGTAGTAATTTCAAAAAAATTCCTATGCACACGCAAGATCATGGTGATGCATAGCAACGAGAGGGGAGAGTGTTATCTACATACCCTCGTAGACCGAAGTGGAAGCGTTGACGCAACATAGAGGAAGTAGTCGTACGTCTTCCCGGTCCAACCGATCCAAGCACTGTTACTCCGGCACCTCCGAGTTCTTGACACCAAGGTAGTCAGAGTCGGGATTCGGAGTCGGATCGATTTTCCTTAGACAGAATCGAGTCGTAGAATCGAATCGTGGAATCGAGGATTCTACTAGATTTACTCGAATAAGATATTTTGTATCAACGCCATGAATTTATATGGTTTCTATGGAGTTTCCATATTAAATATAGAGCAAAAATTCAAAGTACGTCGACCACAATAGAAGTTTTATAATCGTAGTGGTAGTAATCTAATAGAAGTCATCCCCATTATTGTTGGCCGCGTACGAGGTGGAAGGATGTGCGCTACCATCATCTCCATCTAGGACATCATCGTATTCTTTATCCTTGTTGTACCCATCGTTAGCTTCGTCTTCATTATAGTCAAATACATGATTATAGTCGTCGCCACCAAAGCCAAATTCATCGATACCTGCATGTATATATGAAATTGTATGCATTACTTTATGTCCATATATTATATAATGACATCACAACTATATAATCAACAAACTTACATGCATGATCTATGTTCTTTGCCATGGTCTCAACTTCATGGTCAGTATTTTCTTCTGCATCAGCACGTGCTTCCCTTCGAGTAATCCTATCAAGGGAGTGCAACCAATCTTGGTTTATAGGAAGCACTGGATCCTCTTTTTCTGTGATCCATTCATCATCTGATTCAATATCCTCCAACTGAAGTGCAGCCTTGGCATCCCTTCTCCTCTGTCTTTCTTTTAGTTTGAAGTTGTACATCACAAACACAAGATCATTCATCTTATCTTGGTGCAGCCGGTTTCTTCTCTTCGTATGTACCTTTATGATTCATAATACAATATATTATTTAATAATGAAATTAGCCCAGCTGGATGGTTATTGGTTATACTCATCAGAGAAAGGACAAATTAGTTTTTACCAACTGAAAGGCGCTCCAATTCCTTTCACACCCTGAAGAGTTACATGTTAAACTTAAGACTCGAATGGCAAACCTTTTCAGTTCTGGGCATTCATCTCCATAGGAATCCCACCAATCAGCTAAGGCATTGACACATATAATTATATAACTAAAAAACTGAGGTATATTGAAGAGATGATTGCTTGTGTGGAAATATTAACCCGGTGATTTCTTTGATCTTGTCAGAACTGCAGACTCCATTCCAAATAGACCCCTAGCATTTTTGAACAAATCAAGCTGCAAGTCTATCTTTACCCTTTCATTTACATCAGGAACCATTCTTTTCAGGCAATTATAGAGCTCTACTTTTACTTGAGAACCCTTGAAATCAGGCATATAGTGGAAATGCGGATTCAGATAATATGCAGCTGAATGCAGAGGCCTCTGGAGTTGTGTTTCCCATCTTTCATTAATAATATTCCACATTGGAATATAACTGAAAATATGGGACAAAAATCGGTGAAACAAAGAAAGTAGTGATAAATAGAATAAAAGTGCGTACTCATGTTAGTCTGATCTGAAACGTACCTTTTCTTCACTTTGTTAAAATTATCCTTTATCCTCTCCTTTGCTTGCTCCATCTGAGCATAGATAAATGGCATGGCTGGCTTGTCATCAGAATCAACCATTCTAAGGACCTTGATTAGAGGCATCGCAGCTTTCAAGCATGCCACAACATTAGGCCAAAATCCTTTACTGTCCATGACAATATCTTGAACTCTTTTACCATCTATTAAAGAAGCAAAGCGGCTAGCCTTCCATTTAACTGAACTAAACATATTGATCAGTGCACCTTTATGTTGCTCAAGACAAGACAGAGTCAAGTAAGCTGTAGCAAATCTTGTGACAGCAGGCCTTATCAAATCCTTTCCTTCTGTAAATTCTCTCAACCATGCAATAAGCATAGTCCTAGAATAGATGAAAGCAGTGATTTTACGTCCCTTTGTGATTGTAGTGGCATGCATCTTAATTTTCTTTTCAAAATCCTCAAGCATCAAGTCGATGCAATGTGCACCACAAGGTGTCCAGTAGAGCTTTTTTCTCTTTTCCATTAAGAGATCACCAGCTGCTTTATAGTTGGATGCATTGTCAGTAACAACTTGGATAACATTTTCCTCTCCGACCCGCTCTACTATCTCATCTAACATGTCAAATACCTTATCAGCTATCTTGCTAATTTCAGATGTGTCAATTGATGTCAAAAAAACAGTACCTTTTGGGCTGTTCACCAAGAAATTGCAAAGTGATCTTTTCTTTGTATCTATCCAGCCATCAGACATGATAGTACAACCAGTTTTTTTCCACTCTTCTTTGTACTCAGAAATCACGTTGATCATATTCTGAACTTCTTTCTCCAGAAATACAACTCTTGCTTCATGATATGTAGGAGGCTTGAGTCCATTACCAAACCTACCTATCATATGAATCATCTTGCTGAACTCAGGGTTCCTAACAACATTAAAAGGTATAGCACTAGTGTATAAGAAACGACAAATCTGCGCATAGACCTCCTCCCTCTCTTGCTTTTTGTAGTGTTGGTTCATGGTTCCTTGAGCAGTTCTCTTCCTAGTGACAAAATGATCCATCACTTTCTGCTTGCACTTTTGTGATGCCTGCTCTTCATCCTTTGAGGCACTTGCTTCTGCTTCCTTTATGGCAATCAACTTTCTCCTTTTAGCATCATTTGTTTCTACAGTGGTTCCAAGAAGCTTAATAAACTTTTCACGAACCTCAGTTGGAACTTTGGTACAAGGCTCGGCATGGAATTTAGTGCCAGCCAAATGATGCTTCAATCTGTATATGCCGCCAGATCTAGTTTCATTGCAAAACTTGCATTTAACTGTTTTAGCCTTTGCATCAATCTCCTCACCGTACTGCCAACCTGGGTCGGTCCGGTTGCCCGCTGCATTCTTCCGCTTGAGTTTACTACCGCTGCTACTATCGGTTGTTGACATCTCTGACCTGAAAATTTAAAAGCAACAACAATATCGACTTAATCTGTAATAAAGTAGAAATAAAAATACTTACCAAGAAGACGTAATGGTACCATGTGCATACAGTACAAGCGATGGGGGATACTGTTGGCTAAGCAATGAAATAGAGCTCCCTGTTCATTCTCTAGAACGACACTGGAAAATGCCCATTTATGTCTCTTTGATTTTCTTGTTTTTCTCCTCACGTTGTTACAAAACTCCCGGCCATACCCACGTATATATGGGCATGCTAGTAAGCCGATTCAATATATATTCCCAAACACAACACAGAATGCAAAACACGTACACGTACACGTACGTACCTCACAAGTATTGCACCCGTAAACCTAATCTAACTAGAACTAGTACCAATTCTGCTTACGTGCACAACTAGCTAGGACCCAAACTTGTTTACTAACCGACTATACGCAATACCAACTGAAGATTAGCTAACACATTAGGTATCCACAGTTGTGCATCTTGATTCCTTAACATATAATGGATGCTAGTAAACTCCTACCACTTCTAAAAGACGCACACGTCAATGCTAGCTATACTCCACTTATTTTCATCACTGGCCTACTATGTATAGCTTGCACGTAGGGAACATATAGGAGAGGAAACGTATAGAACGTGTGAATCTTCAATGCACGCAATTACCTACAGGGCCGATCCTTGAAGGGTCTTGCTCCCCTCCGATCAATTTTGATGCATCCTTCTTCTCAAACCAATTCCATCTGTCGACAAGCTAATCCTCACGTTCAATCTATGGGTTCAATCTAGGGTTTCTGGGAGCAAGGTGCCGGCGGCTGCGTTTGGGGTTGGGAGGGAAAAGGGTCGTGGCTCATATGGAAAAGGGTGTGGAGGCTGGCCTAATATTCCCCTCAAGAAAAAAAAGGCTAGGGTATTATTATGCTAGAATTAAACGAACGGCTCAGATGATAAATTAGTAGAATCCATCATAGTCCATAACATAGTCGGGATTCTACCGTTTTGTACAGGATTCTACGATCCGGATCCCGAGTCAACATGGATTTTACCTGGACCGGATTCATAGTGGGACTTGGATCGACATGCTTCCATAGGATTGTGAAATCGTAGGATTCTAGCAGTCGAATCGCGACTCTGACAACCTTGCTTGACACACGTACAGCTCGATGACGCACCCCGGGCTCCGATCCAGCAAAGCTTCGGGGAGGAGTTTCGTCAGCACGACGGCGTGGTGACGATCTTGATGTTCAACCGTCGCAGGGCTTCGCCTAAGCAATGCAACAATATGACCGAGGTGGAATATGGTGGAAGGGGGCACCGCACACGGCTAAGGAACGATCACGAAGATCAACTTGTGTGTCTATGGGGTGCTCCCTGCCCCCGTATATAAAGGAGTGGAGGAGGGGAGGGCCGGCCCTCTCTATGGCGCGCCCTAGGGGAGTCCTACTCCCATCGGGAGTAGGATTCCTCCTTTCCTAGTCCAACTAGGAGTCCTTCCAAGTATTAGGAGTAGGAGACAAGGAAGGGGAAAAGGGAAGAGAAGGAAGGAGGGGGCGCAGCCCTTCCCCCTAGTCCAATTCGGACTAGGCCTTGGGGGGCGCGCGGCCTGCCTCTCCCTCTCCCTTAAAGCCCAATAAGGCCCATATACTTCTTCTCCCGTATTCCCGTAACTCCTCGGTACTCCGAAAAATACCCGAACCACTCGGAACCTTTCCGATGTCCGAATATAGTCGTCCAATATATTGATCTTTACATCTCGACCATTTCGAGACTCCTCGTCATGTCCCCGATCTCATCCGGGACTCCGAACTCCCTCGGTACATCAAAACTCATAAACTCATAATATAACTGTCATCGAAACCTTAAGCGTGCGGACCCTACGGTTCGAGAACAATGTAGACATGACCGAGACACGTCTCCGGTCAATAACCAATAGCGGGACCTGGATGCCCATATTGGCTCCTACATATTCTATGAAGATCTTTATGTTGTTCCCTTTGTCATCGGTATGTTACTTGCCCGAGATTCGATCGTCGATATCCAATACCTAGTTCAATCTCGTTACCGGCAAGTCTCTTTACTCGTTCCGTAATACATCATCTCACAACTAACTCATTAGTTGCAATGCTTGCAAGGCTTATGTGATGTGCATTACCGAGAGGGCCCAGAGATACCTCTCCGACAATCGGAGTGACAAATCTTAATCTCGAAATACGCCAACCCAACATGTACCTTTGGAGACACCTGTAGAGCACCTTTATAATCACCCAGTTACGTTGTGACGTTTGGTAGCACACAAAGTGTTCCTCCGGCAAACGGGAGTTGCATAATCTCATAGTCATAGGAACATGTATAAGTCATGAAGAAAGCAATAGCAACATACTAAACGATCGGGTGCTAAGCTAATGGAATGGGTCATGTCAATCAGATCATTCACCTAATGATGTGATCCCATTAATCAAATAACAACTGTTTGTCCATGGTTAGGAAACATAACCATCTTTGATTAACGAGCTAGTCAAGTAGAGGCATACTAGTGACACTCTGTTTGTCTATGTATTCACACATGTATTATGTTTCCGGTTAATACAATTCTAGCATGAATAATAAACATTTATCATGAAATAAGGAAATAAATAATAACTTTATTATTGCCTCTAGGGCATATTTCCTTCAGTCTCCCACTTGCACTAGAGTCAATAATCTAGATCACATCACCATGTGATTAACATCGATAGTTCACATCATTATGTGATTAACACCCATAGTTCACATCGCCATGTGAGCAACACCCAAAGGGTTTACTAGATTCAGTAATCTAGTTCACATCGCTTATGTGATTAACACCCAAAGAGTACTAAGGTGTGATCATGTTTTGCTTGTGAGAGAAGTTTAGTCAACGGGTCTGTCACATTCAGATCCGCATGTATTTTGCAAATTTCTATGTCAACAATGCTCTGCATGGAGCTACTCTAGCTAATTGCTCCCACTTTCAATATGTATCCAGATTGAGACTTAGAGTCATCTAGAGCAGTGTCAAAATTTGCATCAACGTAACCCTTTACGACGAACCCTTCTTGTCACGTCCATAATTGAGAAACATATCCTTATTCCACTAAGGATAATTTTGACCGATGTCCATTGATCTACTCCTAGATCACTATTGTACTCCCTCTCTTAACACAGTGTATGGTATACAATAGATCTGGTACACAACATGGCATACTTTATAGAACCTATGACTGAGGCATAGGGAATGACTTTCATTCTCTTTCTATCTTCTGCCGTGGTCGGGCTTTGAGTCTTACTCAACTTCACACCTTGTAACACAGGCAAGAAACTTTTTCTTTGACTGTTCCATTTTGAACTACTTCAAAATCTTGTCAAGGTATGTACTCATTGAAAAACTTATCAAGCGTCTTGATCTATCTCTATAGATCTTGATACTCAATATGTAAGCAGCTTTACGGAGGTCTTTCTTTGAAAAACTACTTTCAAACACTCCTTTATGCTTTGCAGAATAATTCTACATTATTTCTGATCAACAATATGTCATACACATATACTTATCAGAAATGCTGTAGTGCTCCCACTCACTTTCTTGTAAATACAGGCTTCATCGCAAGTCTGTATAAAACTATATGCTTTGATCAATTTATCAAAGCGTATATTCCAATTCCGAGATTCTTGCACCAGTCTATAGATGAATCGCTGGAGCTTGCATATTTAGTTAACACCTTTAGGATCGACAAAACCTTCTAGTTGCATCGTATACAACTCTTCTTTAGTAAATCCATTAAGGAATGCAGTTTTGTTTATCCATTTGCTAGATTTCATAAAATGCGGCAATTGCTAACATGATTCGGGCAGACTTAAGCATAGATACGAGCGAGAGAATCTCATCGTAGTCAACACCTTGAACTTGTCGAAAACCTTTTGCGACAATTCTAGCTTTGTAGATAGTAACACTACTATCAGCGTCCGTCTTCCTCTTGAAGATCCATTTATTTTCTATGGTTTGCCGATCATCGGGCAAATCCATCAAAGTCCATACTTTGTTCTCATACATGGATCATATCTCAGATTTCATGGCCTCAAACCATTTCGCGGAATCTGGGCTCATCATCGCTTCTTCATAGTTCGCAAGTTCGTCATGGTCTAGTAACATGACTTCCAGAACAGGATTACCGTACCACACCGGTGCGGATCTCACTCTGGTTTACCTACGAGATTTGGTAGTAACTTGATCTGAAGTTACATGATCATCATCATTAGCTTCCTCCCTAATTGGTGTAGTAGTCACAGGAACAGATTTCTATGATGAACTACTTTCCAATAAGGGAGCAGGTACAGTTACCTCATCAAGTTCTACTTTCCTCCCACTGACTTCTTTCGAGAGAAACTCCTTCTCTAGAAAGTATCCATTCTCAGCAACGAATGTCTTGCCTTTGGATCTGTGATAGAAGGTGTACCCAACTGTCTCCTTTGGGTATCCTATGAAGACATATTTCTCCGATTTTGAGTTTGAGCTTATCGAGATGAAATTTTTTCACATAAGCAT
Source organism: Triticum monococcum (assembly GCA_034509565.1). Taxonomy (NCBI): domain Eukaryota; kingdom Viridiplantae; phylum Streptophyta; class Magnoliopsida; order Poales; family Poaceae; genus Triticum; species Triticum monococcum. The sequence goes on from CM067847.1 coordinate 527,878,374, forward strand.
CGCAACTCCAAACTTTAAGAAACGATAGCTTAGGTTTCTTGCCAAACCATAGTTCACACGGTGTCGTCTCAACGGATTTAGATGGTGCCCTATTTAACGTGAATGCAGCTGTCTCTAATGCATAACCTCAAAACGATAGTGGTAGATCGGTAAGAGACATCATAGATTGCACTATATCTAATAAAGTACGGTTATGACGTTCAGACACACCATTACACTATGGTGTTCCAGGTGGCGTGAGTAGTGAAACTATTTCACATTGTTTTAATTGAAGGCCAAACTCGTAACTCAAATATTTTACCTCTGCGATCATATCGTAGAAACTTTTATTTTCTTGTCACGATGATTTTCCACTTCACTCTGAAATTCTTTGAACTGTTCAAATGTTTCAGACTTATGTTTCATCAAGTAGATATCCCATATCTGCTCAAATCATCTGTGAAGGTCGGAAAATAATGATACCTGCTGCAAGCCTTAATATTCATCGGACCACATACATTAGTATGTATGATTTCCAACAAATCTGTTGCTTGCTTCATTGTTCCGGAGAATAGCGTTTTAGTCATCTTGCCCATAAGGCATGGTTCGCAAGCATCAAGTGATTCATAATCAAGTGATTCCAAAAGCCCATCAACATGGAGTTTCTTCATGCGCTTTACACCAATATGACTTAAATGGCAGTGCCACAAATAAGTTGCACTATCATTATTAACTTTGCATCTTTTGGTTTCAATATTATGAATATGTGTATCACTACGATCGAGATCCAATGAACTTGTTTCATTGGGTGTATGACCATCGAAGGTTTTATTCATGTAAACAGAACAACAATTATTCTCTGACTTTAATGAATAACCGTATTGCAATAAACATGATCAAATCATATTCATGCTCAACGCAAAAACCAAATAACACTTATTTAGGTTCAACACTAATCCCGAAAGTATAGGGGAGTGTGCGATGATGATCATATCAATCTTGGGACTACTTCCAACACACATCGTCACTTCACCCTTAACTAGTCTGTGTTTATTCTGCAACTCCTGTTTCGAGTTACTACTCTTAGCAACTGAACTAGCATCAAATACCGAGGGGTCGCTATAAACACTAGTAAAGTACACATCAATAACATGTATATCAAATATACTTATGTTCACTTTGCCATCCTTCTTATCTGCCAATCACTTGGGGTAGTTCCGCTTCCAGTGACCAGTCCCTTTGCAGTAGAAGCACTTAGTCTCGGGCTTAGGACCAGACTTGGGCTTCTTCACATGAGCAGCAACTTGCTTGCTGTTTTTCTTGAAGTTCCCCCTTTTCCCTTTGCCCTTTTCTTGAAACTAGTGATCTTGTCAACCATCAACATTTGATGCTCTTTCTTGATTTCTACCTTCATCGATTTCATCATCATGAAAAGCTCGGGAGTCATTTTCGTCATCCCTTGCATACTATAGTTCATCACGAAGTTCTACTAACTTGGTGATGGTGACTAGAGAATTCTGTCAATCACTATCTTATCTGGAAGATTAACTCCCACTTGATTGAAGCGATTGTAGTACCCAGACAATCTGAGCACATGCTCACTAGTTGAGCGATTCTCCTCCATCTTTTAGCTATAGAACTTGTTGGAGACTTCATATCTCTCAACTCGGGTATTTGCTTGAAATATTAACTTCAACTCTTGGAACATCTCATATGGTCCATGACGTTCAAAACGTCTTTGAAGTCCTGATTCTAAGCCGTTAAGCACGGTGCACTAAACTATCAAGTAGTCATCATATTGAGCTAGCCAAACGTTCATAACGTCTGCATCTACTCCTGCAATAGGTCTGTCACCTAGCGGTGCATCAAGGACATAATTCTTCTGTGCAGCAATGAGGATAAACCTCAGATCACGGATCCAATCCGTATCATTGCTACTAACATCTTTCAACACAATTTTCTCTAGGAACATATCAAAATAAACATATGAAAGCAACAACGCGAGCTATTGATCTACAACATAGATATGCTAATACTACCAGGACTAAGTTCATGATAAATTAAAGTTCAATTAATCATATTACTTAAGAACTCCCACTTAGACAGACATCCCTCTAATCCTCTAAGTGATCACGTGATCCAAATCAACTAAACCATAACCGATCATCACGTGAAATGGATTAGTTTTGAATGGTGAACATCATTATGTTGATCATATCTACTATATGATTCACGCTCGACCTTTCGGTCTCCGTGTTCCGAGGCCATATCTGCATATGCTAGGCTCATCAAGTTTAACCTGAGTATTCCGCGTGTGCAAAACTGGCTTGCACCCGTTGTAGATGGACGTAGAGCTTATCGCACCCGATCATCACGTGGTGTCTAGGCATGACAAACTTTGGCAACGGTGCATACTCAGGGAGAACACTTCTTGATAATTTAGTGAGAGATCATCTTATAATGCTACCGTCAATCAAAGCAAGATAAGATGCATAAAAGATAAACATCACATGCAATCAATATAAGTGATATGATATGGCCATCATCATCTTGTGCTTGTGATCTCCATCTCCGAAGCACCGTCATGATGACCATCGTCACCGACGCGATGCCTTGATCTCCATCATAGCATCGTTGTCGTCTCGCCAATCTTATGCTTCCACGACTATCGCTACCACTTAGTGATAAAGTAAAGCATTACATCGTGATTGCATTGCATACAATAAAGCGACAACCATATGGCTCCTGCCAGTTGCCGATAGCTCGGTTACAAAACATGATCATCTCATACAATAAAATTTAGCATCATGTCTTGACCATATCACATCACAACAGGCCTTGCAAAAACAAGTTAGACGTCCTCTACTTTGTTGTTGCAAGTTTTACGTGGCTGCTACGAGCTTAAGCAAGAACCAATCTTACCTACGCATCAAAACCACAATGATAGTTTGTCAAGTTGGTGATGTTTTAACCTTCGCAAGGACCGGGCGTAGCCACACTCGGTTCAACTAAAGTTGGAGAAACTGACACCCGCCAGCCACCTGTGTGCAAAGCACGGCGGTAGAACCAGTCTCGCGTAAGCATACGCGTAATGTCGGTCCGGGCCGCTTCATCCAACCATACCGCCGAACCAAAGTATGACATGCTGGTAGGCAGTATGACTTATATCACCCACAACTCACTTGTGTTCTACTCGTGCATATAACATCAAACCATAAAACCTAGGCTCGGATGCCACTGTTGGGGAACGTAGTAATTTCAAAAAAATTCCTACGCACACGCAAGATCATGGTGATGCATAGCAATGAGAGGGGAGAGTGTTGTCTATGTACCCTCGTAGACCGAAGTGGAAGCGTTGACGCAACATAGAGGAAGTAGTTGTACGTCTTCCCGATCCAACCGATCCAAGCACCGTTACTCCGGCACCTCCGAGTTCTTGACACACGTACAGCTCAATGACGCACCCCGGGCTCCGATCCAGCAAAGCTTCGGGGAGGAGTTTCGTCAGCACGACGGCGTGGTGACGAACTTGATGTTTAACCGTCGCAGGGCTTCGCCTAAGCACCGCTACAATATGATCGAGGTGTAATATCGTGGAGGGGGGCACCGCACACGGCTAAGGAACGGTCACGAAGATCAACTTGTGTGTCTATGGGGTGCCCCCTGCCCCCGTATATAAAGGAGTGGAGGAGGGGAGGGCCGGCCCTCTCTATGGCGCGCCCTAGGGGAGTCCTACTCCCATCGGGAGTAGGATTCCCCCTTTCCTAGTCCAACTAGGAGTCCTTCCAAGTATTAGGAGTAGGAGACAAGGAAGGGGAAAAGGGAAGAGAAGGAAGGAGGGGGCGCAGCCCTTCCCCCTAGTCCAATTTGGACTAGGCCTTGGGGGGGGGGGCGCTGCCTGCCTCTCCCTCTCCCTTAAAGCCCAATAAGGCCCATATACTTCTTCTCCCGTATTCCCGTAACTCCCCGGTACTCCAAAAAATACCCGAACCACTCGGAACCTTTACGATGTCTGAATATAGTCGTCCAATATATCGATCTTTACGTCTCGACCATTTTGAGACTCCTTGTCATGTCCCCGATCTCACCCGGGACTCCGAACTCCTTCGGTAGATCAAAACTCATAAACTCATAATATAACTGTCATCGAAACCTTAAGCGTGCGGACCCTACGGTTCGAGAACAATGTAGACATGACCGAGACACGTCTCCGGTCAATAACCAATAGTGGGACCTGGATGCCAATATTGGCTCCTACATATTCTACGAAGATCTTTATCGGTCAGACCGCATAACTACATACGTTGTTCCCTTTGTCATCGGTATGTTACTTGCCCGAGATTCGATCGTCGATATCCAATACCTAGTTCAATCTCGTTACCGGCAAGTCTCTTTACTCGTTCCGTAATACATCATCTCACAACTAACTCATTAGTTGCAATGCTTGCAAGGCTTATGTGATGTGCATTACCGAGAGGGCCCAGAGATACCTCTCCTCGGAGTGACAAATCCTAATCTCGAAATACGCAAACCCAACATGTACCTTTGGAGACACCTGTAGAGCACCTTTATAATCACCTAGTTACGTTGTGACGTTTGGTAGCACACAAAGTGTTCCTCCGGCAAACGGGAGCTGCATAATCTCATAGTCATAGGAACATGTATAAGTCATGAAGAAAGCAATAGCAACATACTAAACGATCGGGTGCTAAGCTAATGGAATGGGTCATGTCAATCAGATCATTCACCTAATGATGTGATCCCGTTAATCAAATAACAACTCTTTGTCCATGGTTAGGAAACATAACCATCTTTGATTAACGAGCTAGTCAAGTAGAGGTATACTAGTGACACTCTGTTTGTCTATGTATTCACACATGTATTATGTTTCCGGTTAATACAATTCTAGCATGAATAATAAACATTTATCATGAAATAAGGAAATAAATAATAACTTTATTATTGCCTCTAGGGCATATTTCCTTCAGCTAGCTACCCCATTACACAACCACACCAGCACCAAGTTTCACATTCAACATCTATAACCTTTGAAAATTAGCATCATAGATGGTAGATAGACAGATGAACCTCATCTGGAAAACTGCTGAAGCGGAAGGGGAATATTGAGCCTTCATCGATGTTAAAGGTCCTTGCAACTTTAGGCCAGTGCATGTGGATGATTGACCGTCCATCCTTCGTCCTCTTGAGGAAGACTTCAATATTGCACCATGAGTGTTGTATGAATACCTTCCTCGCCTCCTAACCATACGGGTGGTTTGAGAGAAAATTGATACATCCACTTTGCATCATGATTACCTACTATTATTTATAATGTTTTTATGCATAATAATGTTTTTTGGATTAATTCTAATGCCTTTTCTCTCATAATATGCAAGGTTCACACAAAGAGGGAGAATACCGATAGCTGGAATTCTGGACCTGAAAAAGCTACGCCAGGCCACCTATTCTTCACAACTCCAAATAATCTGAAACTTCACGGAGATTTTTTATTGAATATATAAGAATTTTTGGAGCAAATAACCACCAGGTGGGCACAACCCACCTGGGCGTGCCCTGGTGGGTTGTGCCCTCCTCACCCCACCTTCGGTGCCCCTCTTGTGGTATATAAGTCATTTTTACCTAGAAAAAAATAAAGGGAGGACTTTCGGGATGAAGCGCCGCCGTCTCGAGGCGAAACTTGGGCAGGAGCACTTTTGCCCTCCGGCGGAGCGATTCCGTCGAGGGAACTTCCCTCCTGGAGGGGGAAATCATCGTCATCATCATCACCAACCACTGTCCCATCTTGGGGAGGGCAATCTCCATCAACATCTTCAACAACACCATCTCCTCTCAAACCCTAGTTCACCTCTTGTGTTCAATCTTTGTATCAGAACCTTAGATTGGTGCTTGTGGGTGACTAGTAGTGTTGATTACATCTTGTAGTTGATTACTATATGGTTTATTTGGTGTAAGATTATATGTTCAGAACCATTATGCTATTTAATACCCCTCTGATCTCGAGCATGATTATCATTTGTGAGCAGTTACTTTTGTTCTTGAGGTCACGTGAGAAATCTTGTTGCAAGTAATCATGTGAACTTGATATGTGTTCGATATTGTGATGGTATGTATGTTGTGATTCCCTTAGTGGTGTCATGTGAACATCGACTACATGGCACTTCACCTTATTAGGGCCTAGGGAATGCATTGTGGAATAGTTATTAGATGATGGGTTTCGGGAGTGACAGAAGCTTAAACCCTAGTTTATGCGCTACTTCGTAAGGGACTGATTTGGATCCAAAAGTTTAATGCTATGGTTAGATTTTATCTTAATACTTTTCTGGTAGTTGCGGATGCTTGCAGGGGGTTAATCATAAGTAGGAGGTTTGTTCAAGTAAGAATAGCACCTAAGCACCGCTCCACCCACATATCAAATTATCAAAGTAGCGAACATGAATCAAACCAACATGATGAAAGTGATTAGATGAAATTCCTGTGTACCCTCAAGAATGCTTTGCTTACCATAAGAGACCGTTTTGGTCTGTCGTTTGCCTCAAAAGGATTGGGCTACCTTGCTGCACTTTTGTTACCATTACCGTTACTTGCTCGTTACAAATTATCTTGCTATCAAACTACTCGTTACTTATAATTTAGTTGCTTGCAGAGAATACCTTGCTGAAAATTACTTGTTATTTCGTTCTGCTCCTCATTAGGTTCGACACTCTTACTTATCGAAAGGACTATGATTGATCCCCTATACTTGTGGGTCATCAAGGTTCTTTTCTGGCACCGTTGCCAGGGAGTGAAGCGCTCTTGATGAGTGGAAATCGGTAAGGAAAAATTATTACTACGTGCTAAAATGTATTGTCACTTGTTACTATGGAGAACAATCTTTTTAGGGGTTTGTTCGGGGTATCTTCACCTCGACCGGAACCACAATTAGTTGCCCCTCAACCTTCTGCACCTACTGAAAAATATTGGTTATGAAATTCCTTCGGGTATGATAGAACAACTGTTAGCTAATCCTTATGCAGGAGACGGAACTGAACATCCTCATATGCACTTGATATATGTGGATGAAATTTGTGGATTATTTAAGCTTGCAAGTTTACCCGGAGATGAAGCTAAGAAGAAGGTTTTCCCTTTATCTTTGAAGGGAAAAGCATTGGCATGGTATAGGCTATGCGATGATATTGGATCTTAGAATTGGAATCGATTGAAATTGGAATTTTACCAAAAAAATTATCCTATGCATCTAGTTCATCGTGATTGGAATTACATATATAATTTTTGGCCTCGTGAGGGAGAAAGTATCGCTCTAGCTTGGGGGACGCTTAAATCAATGTTATATTCATGCCCCAATCATGAGCTCTCAAGAGAAATTATCATTCATATTTTTTATGCTCGACTTTCTCGTGATGATCAATCCATGCTCGATACTTCTTGTACCAGTTCTTTTATGAAGAGGACTATTGAATTCAGGTGGGATCTTTTAGAAAGAATTAAATGCAACTCTGAAGATTGGGAACTCGGCGAAGGTAAAGAGTTAGTATTAAGCTTAAGTTTGATTATGTTAAATATTTTATGAATACTGATGCTTTTCAAAAGTTTAGCACTAAATATGGACTTGACTCTAAGATAGTAGCCTCCTTTTGTGAATAATTTGCTACTTATGTTGGTTTCCTAAAGAGAAGTGGTTTATATATCACCCACCTATTAAAGAAGAAATTAAAGAACTGGTTATGGTTAAAGATGAAACTATCATTTATAATGTTGACCTAGTTGTTCCTACTGCTTATATCGAAAAACCACCTTTTCTGTTAGGATAAAGGAACATGCTAAGTTCTCAATCGTGGTCAATAAAAGCTATATTAGAGCACCTAAACCTGCTGAACAAATCAAAGTAGAACCTAGTGTGTCGCTATGGTTAAAGATCTCCTGGTAGAAAATATAGATGGGCATGTTATTTACTTTTGTGATGAAGCTGCTAGAATTGCCAAACCCGATGAAAAAGATAAACATAGACTTGTTGTTGGCATGCTTGCTATCTCAGTCAAAATAGGATATCACTGTTATCATGGTTTATGTGACATAGGTGCTAGCGTGAGTGTGATAACCCACACGTATAGGGGATCGTTTGTAGCCTTTTTTGATAAATAAGAGTGTCGAACCCAATGAGGAGCTAAAGGTAGAACAAATATTCCCTCAAGTTCTATCGACCACTGATACAACTCTACGCACACTTGATGTTTGCTTTATCGGAAACAAGTATGAAACTAGAAGTACTTTGTAGGTGCGATAGGATATGTTTGTAAGGTAATAAAGAGCACGTAAATAAAATCTAGGGGCTGTTTAGCTAAAGACACAACTAAGTTAGTTTTAGTAGAGAGCTTTTGTCAACAAGAAAGTTATTTGTCCCTAGGCAATCGATAACAAGTACCGGTAATCATTCTTTTAATTTTATATGAGGGAGAGGCATGAGCTAACATAATTTCTCTACTTGGATCATATGCACTTATGATTGGAACTCTAGCAAGCATCCACAACTACTAAAGATCATTAAGGTCGTGAAACCCAACCATAGCATTAAGTATCAAGTCCTCTTTACTCCCATATGCCATAGCCTACCTATTTGCGTTTAAGTTTCTGTCACTCTTGCAACATTGACAATAAGCAAACCATGAACATATTGCAACACCCTACAGCGAGGGCCCCTCATGTTTGCGCGAGACGAAGGGCACCATAGGACAGCACCATAAATAAAATATACAATCATACCAACCAAGATCACGATTAACCCATAGGACAAAACAGATCTACTCAAACATCATAGGATAACCATAGATCATTGGGAAATAATATATGGAGTTGAGCACCATGTTTAAGTAGAGATTACAGTGGGGAGAACAGGTGTTACACCGCTGCAAAGAGGGGGAGAAAGTTGGTGTTGATGGTAGCAAGATTGTTGATGTAGATCGCCGTCCGGATCGTTGCCCCGGTGGCACTCCGGTGCCATCAGAAGCGAGGGGGAGAGAGCCCCCTCCTTATTCTTCTTCCTTGGCCTCCTCCCCAGGTGGGAGAAGGGTTTCCCCTCTGGTCCTTGGTCTCCATGGCATGGGAGGGGCGAGAGCCCCTCCGAGATTGGATCTCCCTCTCCGTTCTCTTCTGTTTTGCGTCCCCCAGATCTGGCTGAAAACCGTTTCTTATATTCCCGAAGATTCATAACTCTGATTGCGCTGAGATTTTAACACGATTTTTTCCCGGATATAAGCTTCCTTGCGCCCTAAGTACAGCTCCAACCGACGTACAAGGTGGGTACAACCCACCACCGCGCGCAAGGCTCCTGGCCCGTGCGCTGGTGTATCGTGCCCTGTGTGGGCCTTCATTTGCAGTGATTCCAACTCCCAAAAATCACAAATATTACAAAATAAATCTCCATATTTTTATTGCATTTGGACTTCATTTGATATGGATACTCTGCGATACAAAAAATATGCAGAAAACAGGAACTGGCACTGGGCACTGGATCAATAGGTTAGTTCAATAAATCATATAAAAAGTTGCCAAAAGTATGTGAAAGTGGTATAATATTGGCATGAAACAATAAAAAATTATAGATACGATGGAGACGTATCAGCATCTCAAAGCTTAATTCCTGCTCGTCCTCGAGCAGGTAAATGATAAAAAAAAGATAATTTTTGATGTGGGATGCTACCTAGCATAAACTTGATAATATATCTAATCATGGCATGAATATTAAGACATGAGTGATTCAAAGCAATAGTCTATAATTTGACATAAAGACATCAATACTCAGGCATCCCAACAAACAATCATGTCACTGGTGCATGTCGGTCCTAAACAAACAGTTTTAACCCTTTCCGCGACGGCATTTGGAACCGTCGCCAAGTGAGTGTGGGCGATAGGGGGGGTCCTTCCCACATGACCCAGAAACCGTCGGGGATATGCCCTCTTGGCACACAGGCTCGGCAAAATGAGAATGTGTGCGATCGGCGAGGGCTCAAATACGGAAATATGTACAGTAGAGCTAAAAAATACAATTATATGGCAAAATTATTTTTGGTCGCAAGTACGTCCCACACAGTCAGTCCCCGCTAAACGTTTCCGTTCGTATGTACATCCTACACAGTCGCTCCAAGGAAAACGTTTCCATTCACAGGTACATCACACACAATTTTCCCGGTAAACCGTTTGCATTATTGAATCTATCACACACGGTGCATAGAAGAAACTATGTGGCAAAGGCTTTCCATCACACACACTTTTTATGTGGTAACGTTTGCGCAAGGTGGCCTAACGCAAACACTTTTCAAGAGAAAGCCGTGTGTGCAGTGGAGATTGATCGCACATGTAGTGGATCCTAGAAACGTTTCTGATCTCCATGTATATCGCACACGTTTCACTTTCGCAAACCATGTGCAGTGTAATCCCTAATTAATCCAATTAGTTCCTAATTTAAAAATAACATGTTTTGAATTTGAAAGTAGGCAATCACTTATTTCATATCCAACCATGTTTATTACAAATATAGGTTCAACCACGAATCCATAATTCGATGTACAAGTACATATACTGAAGAACTACAAAAGCACCATGTAAAGAGTGGTGAACCACAGTTGTACTAAAGACTTTAAGAGAGAAGCAAAAGACATTCTAGTTGCTTGAGAAGGTGAAGCAGAATGCCCATATTGTGCCCTCCTCCATGCGTAAGGTGCGCACGACTCTAGGCCAACCCCTTGTGATGGCTGCCCGTCCATCCTTCACTGTCTTCATTAGGACTTCTCGATGCTCATTGTAGTCTGGATGAAATAGTTTAACCTTCATTCCGTGTCCACTAATCATTTACTTTGCGAGGTAATCTTGAGTGAACTGCTTTGGGAACCACTGGGAACGAAAAAGATTCAGACATTGGTGTCTAACAACTCATTATGGGCAGTAAAAAGAGAAGGTTGCAGAGTTTGTAGTTACCATCCTACAACTCACTGTTGTGTTGGATAGAGCATAAACAAATAATTTTCTTGCCACCATTCGTATCTTTTTGCTAATAATCCTTATCAGTTTCCTCACTTGATGCTTGTTCATCAATATCTCATTGCCCCATACGCAAAAAGGGTCGATGCGTGGATCCTTGCCAAGGGCATATGTACCTACAAGCAACAAGTCAATATTAGAAGCTAACTAGTGTCGAGGCCTGGATCTCTATGCACTACATTATGAAACGAGGGGGGAGTACAAGCTGAGGGATGAAGCTAACCTCGGCGGAAAATGGTGGCCACTCCCGTTGTTGTCCTGCATAAGTAGTGGAAAGGCATGATAAGTACAACAATCTTAACATCAAACAAATATAGAAAAGGTAAACAACATCATCTCCAAATGATAGCTTGAATGTGTTGGTTTCAGCATGCTGTTAAAGCAGATATAAAACGGAAGGCAATGTTACCGACAGCAGGCTTAACAACCATCAAATATTGCAATTCGAACCGGTATTGTTGAAAATGAATAGAATGTAGGTAATGCTTAAACATCACACTGATAAATGTGTAAAACTGAAATAAAGGGCATGTGTTAACTACACCAAGAATAACTGGAACCAAATATAGTCGTTCAAACTGGTATTGATGTAGTCGAGCGGCACAGTTCTGACTTGCACATAATGAACACCACATTGTGAATGACTGAAATAAACAAGGCATAAATGACCAGTATAACAACCAAATATAGCCATTGAAAACTGGACAGAGTCTCACTGCAACCAACCTAACAAGCAAATACAGATAAACATGGCATATGCTTGAAAACTGGACAAATGCTCACTTCAACCAACCTAACAAGCAGATAAAGATAAACAAGGCATCTACTTGATAACTGGACAAATGCTAAAAAAAGCAACCTAACAACCAAATACAGATAAACAAGGCATCTGCTTGATAACTGGACAAATGCTAAAAAAGCAAGCTAACAACCAAATACAGATAAACAAGGCATCTGCTTGATAACTGGACAAATACTCACTATAACCAAACTAAGAACGAAATACAGATAAACAAGGCATCTGCTTGATAACTGAAAAATGCTCACTCCAACCAACCTAACAACCAAATACAGATAAACAAGGCATCTACTCACTATATACAACCAAATATAGCCATTCGTGAAACTAAAGTGGAAAAATTCATACTTAAACATCACATAGACCTATTGAACAATACATTTTTGCATAACTGAAATAATTAAACAAGGCACAGTTAGTGCACTACACGATAAATGCTACTACAACAAAGGGTACGGGTTGGCAAGCTAGGAAAGGTAAGATTTGCTGATAGAATGTTGCCTCACATTTCATGGACGGGATCCTTCCAGTTGGAAGAGCAAAGACCCATGGTGCACTCTTTGATGTCACGGATGGGCTGTTTCACCTTGGAAGAACCTTCGTGGGTGCCCTCCTCGAGGTCATGGTCGTGGTTGATGAGATCTGACTTGGCAATTGAGGATCCCAAGCCGCCGCCGTAGAACGTGTCCTTCAGAAGTGACAAAATGGGCTCAATGGCATATAAAGCTCGCAAATCCTTGACCGCTTGACGGAGGAGATCAGCGGCAGGGCCGTCGAAGAGATCGACGGCGGTTGAACTAGAGGGGTTGGGGATGGAGCACTTAACCTGTGACATGGCCCATGTGAAGCCGTCGGTGTTGACGAGCTTGACGTCGTAGCCAGCTTTCCCGAGATACAGTAATATGCTAGCCCACTGAGATGAAGCCTTCGACATGGCAATGTAGTCAACGTCTTCGCCGACTTCTGCGATAACGTGTTGCTCCGGGATCGACAGGTCGAGGCGAATGGTGGCCACCTCACCAACGTCCGCCGGAGAGGCCATGATAAACCTCTTCCTGGCCGAACGCTCGTCGGGCTCCCCAGGATACGTGGTCGAGCTTAGCCTGCATTCTGGAGCAGGGGATGTGGATCTGGCGAGGAGGGACACCACATGCCTCATCTAAAAACTCAGGGGAGTGGGGCGACGATATGGGAATCGCTGGGTAACCTGAACTTTATTATCTAAGCTAGGAGGAATGGGTAGACTGGCAGGGGTTGGCGACGGCACCGGTGGCGGCTGCGAGCTAGGGTTCAAGGGGGGAGGGGGCGGGTGGGGGACTGTGGAGGGGGGGTGTTTGAGGGTGCGCCGCGGCTACTGAAAATTTTAGTAATGGTGGGTGGAGATGGTGGTGGATGAGGGAGGGCGATGGTTCAAATGCCTCGGCTACTGCAATTTTACTATAAGGTCGGTGCTGGAGGAGTGTGGGCAAAGGTTGAAGTACGGCGGCTACTAAAATTTGGGTAAAGGAATTGATGCGGGGCAGGAGTGCGCAAGATCGCACATGGTCCAATAACAATATGCGTGTATGATAATAAGGAAAAGCAGCGCGGATCCGCCGATTTTTGCAACGCTCAAGGTGGTAGTGTGTTTTTTATATTTCTAGCTAGCTGGTCTATCGCACACGGTTCGTCCTAATTTCCAAATAAACTTACCATCCTTTAGCTTGCACAGGTGGTGGTTTTATAGCACACTTGCATTGCACATGGTTAAGCCAGCACCTCCACTCTTTGCTCGCGCTTGCGCGATCGTGGTGATTTCAGCGCACTTGCATCGCACACGGTTTAGCCAGCACCTCCACCCTTTGCTCACGCTTCCACGGTCGTGGTGATTTCAGCGCACTTGCATCGCACAGGGTTGAGCCAGTACCTCCACCTTAATTTGCTCGCGCTTGCGCAGTCGTGGTGATTTCAACGCACTTGCATCGCACACGGTTGAGCCAGTACCTCCACCTTAATTTGCTCGCGCTTGCGCGGTCGTGGTGATTCACATCGCACTTGTATCGCACACAGTTAAGATATTATACCCCGTGTCCGTTGAGGGTCATCAGAGTCTTTGCAGCAAAAAATAACGTTAGAGAGGGTCAAAAGATAGCCACACCAGCATGTGGCCCAAATATATATGAGTGAAAAGGGTGTCTGTGATGTTCAAAATTCCAATGCACAACTTTGACCTCGCGTGCCCATGGTTGGGCGCATCATTGAAGATCGATGAGAGGGGCCAGAAGTCAAGAACCACCTGGAAGTGGCCAAATATATGTACGAATATTGGGGATGTTTAAAACTTTAAATACACAATGCTTAACTTTGGTGGCACCTGCCTCGCAAACCCGAAAGCACCCTAACAACCACCTAACTAGGATATATATAATGACATAATGTCATACCTAGCTAGGATGCTTGGCCCACCACCTCCCACTTCGTGTCAGCGGGGCGGATGCACGTAATGATCGATACTTTGGTCATACATGCATGTCGCCATGACCTACCATAAGACGGACCAATGAATCTTTCGTTTGGTCAAATGACAGTTGTTGTTGTTGATAAACCGCTTGGGCCAATAGATTGAACCATCATAAAAATCGCACGAGAGGGACCAAAAAATCAGCACCTCTTGCATGCGCCCAAAATGATGTACGTTGGGAAGGGGTGATGTGTGTTTTCAATATAGAATAATGTACAATTTAGATATGGTGCCTACCTCTCGATATAGACAACAACCATGAAGGCAAGGTAGTTAAGGATGAGATACATACGCAGGGTTTGATGTAGGCTGAACCCAAAAATCCGAGCATCTGGGAGGGAATCCTGACAATGCATAAGCTCGAGCTTTGGTTGACCAACATTTGACGGTGACCGGCCGTAACACGAACTAGGAGGAATCCATTCATGGCCAACACATACCCCTCATTATCGGTCAAAGGGATGATATATATACACTCAGGGAGCCCATAGATATCCGTGTCGTCACAAAAAACCGCACAAGGGAGACATGGTCGATCAGAAGACCCCGTATACACTTCATGCGGCCCAAAAATATGTATGGGTAGGATGGTGTACGATGTGTTTAAATCCCAAATGCACAACTTCGATGGGCCACGCCAACTACATTACAAACCGAACACCATACCCGACTCCAAGCCTGGTTCAATACCTATGATGTCAGTTTCCCAACTTCGAGGCGGCGACAGGAGGGGGGGGGGTCGTCCCACGCATGCGCTCAAACTTTATTTTGTCTAGCATGGGACACATCTATATATATATCTATACATCTATAAATCTATACACCTATATAGTGTGCGAATAACTATGAAAGTTGCTTGTTGGTTAAAGCCAATCCGACGGTATATAGATGGCAAATTCAGCACTACTGTCCATTGGATATCATCTACATTCCACCAAATTCTGCCACATGTACAATCTAGAAGACTCCATGGTTGAACTTAAGAATAATGCACAAACCTCAAAACACAAGCACTTCTCCTTTGTTCTCTAGAATCTTCCATATCTTAATTGCCCAAACCTTTTTTTTCTAAATGAATTGTCACCTTTTGTTTTTACCTTTACAATGCACAATTCCATGAATCTTAAAATAGTTTTTTATAAAACTAATTGATTTTGGATGAGATGAACTATAAGAATTAAACGAACATCTACATCATGCATATTTGGGAGAAGAGGCGGGAAACCGACGAGAGGAGTGGCAAGAAACGGTAGCCTGTTTTGAATGAGAACCTAGTAGAGAAGGAAGCGTGAGCTACACGACGCATGCGCACAGTGCTTACCCATGTACTGCATGTGCTGTCAAAAGAGCTCAGGGTTGTCGTTCGATCTGGGAGCATCCAACGGTGCACACGTACGATCCGTGGGGTTTGGGTTCTAGCCAGTCAGAATGTGGGACTCAGATCGCGCGCGTAGTGGGGGGGGGGGGGGAGATATCATATGAAAACCAACATTCGGTGGAAACCGGTGAAAACCACGAGAAAAAGATGTTTTGAAGTTTCAAAAAAATGCGGGATGTTAAGAGGATGATGTTTTATTGCCACACAAAATTTCAAGTTGAAACACATTACGAGATGTGAGCTATGAAAAAGGCAAAATCAGTGTTGAATAGTGCTGAATAATAATGTCACTATTCAGGGCGGAATTTTTCTTTTTCATAGCTCACATCTCGTAATGTTTTTCAACTTGAAATTTTGTGTCGCCATAAAACATCACCTTCTTAACATCCCACATTTTTTTTCCAGATATTTATGAAACTTTAAAATATGGTTTCCATGAAGTTTTCATTGAATATCGCCTTTCGTGAGTGAACCGTGTGCTATTTGGAAACATTTCGTGAGAAGAATCTCAGTTTTTAAATCCCCGTAAATCCAAAACTAAGATGAAAATCGTGAAACCTGCCATGGTGTCACGACATCGCACTTATATGTCGAGGAATTTTTTTTCGTCCATTGTGGTGCAAGTTTTATTACAAGCCTCTTACAAACCGGAGCTTCTCTCAAAGAAGCCTCATGGTTCCGATAGGGAAACGTGTCCCCCTTATGGGCGAAATGAAATCACCGCCTCTTTCCACCTTGTATTTTCTTCTACGGACAACATGGAATGACAGGATATCTGTGCTGAAATTTAAACTTATTCAGGGTTCGTTTGGCCTTTTTATACACTAATTGAGTTTCCTAGGCATTTAATGTCCATAATTCAAATCTGAACTACAAATACATGCTCCAGTTCACCAAAATGGCTAGAAAAATTATACATGTGTCCTTGGGTGCATGTTTAGGTCCGATGCCAGGAATGGGAACGAATTACAACCGTATTGGTGTCATGGCTCGTCCTCAAACATTTCGAATCTCAGTTTTTAAGTCCCCATAAATCCTAAACTCACCAGAAAGTCATCAAAGGTGGCATGGTGTCACGTCATGGCACATATATGTCGTGGTAAAAACATTGTCCAATTTGGGCCAAGCTTTATTACAAACCTCTTACAAAAACTGGAACTTCTCTCAAAGAAGCCTCATGGTTTTGATGGGGAAACGTGTTCCCCTTTGGGCGAAACATAATCACTGCCTCTTTTCGCCTTGTATTTTCTTCCACGGGCAACATGGAACGACGTGATATCCGTGCTAAAATTTAAACTTATTCAGGGTTCATTTGGCCTTTTTATACACTAATTGAGTTTCCTAGGCATTTAATGTCCATAATTCAAATCTAAACTACAAATACATGCTCCAGTTCACCAAAATGGCTAGAAAAAATATACATGTGTCCTTGGGTGCATGTTTAGGTCTCATGCCAGGAATGGGAACAGATTACAACTGTACCGGTGTCCTGGCTCGTCCTCAAACATTTCGAATCTCAGTTTTTAAGTCCCCATAAATCCTAAACTCACCAGAAAGTCATCAGAGGTGGCATGGTGTCACCTCATGGCACATATATGCCGTGGTAAAAACATTGCCAATTGGGGCCAAGCTTTATTACAAACCTCTTACAAACCGGAGCCTGTCGCAAGAACCCTCGTGGTTTCGATAAGGAAACGTGTCCCCTTGTGGGCCAAACGATAATCACTCCCTCTTCTAGCCTCGTATTTGCTTGTACACGCGACACGGAACAACTAGAGATTTGCACTGAACTTTGAAATTATTCAGGGTTCGTTTGACCTTTTTATTAATTAATTGAGGTTTCTAGGCATTTAATGTGCATCATTCAAATATGAACTACAAATACATGCTCCAGTGCACCAAAATGGCTAGAAAATACGTACATGTTTCCTTGGGGTGCATGTTTAGGTCCCATGGAACGAATGGGAATGAATTCAACTGTCTCGCCATCCTGGCTAGGCCACAAACATTGTGAATCTCGGTTTTTAAATGTCTGTAAATCCATAACTCACCAGGAAATCATGAAACTTGGCATGGTGTCACTACATGGTACATATAATTGTCCAATTTGGGCAAAGCTATATTACAAGCTTTTTACAAACCGGAGCATGTCACAACCCTCGTGGCTCCGGTAGGGAAACATGCCCCTCTTGTGGGCGAAACAATAATCGATGCCTCTTCTCGCCTTGAACTTTGTTTTATACAGGCAACATAGAATAACAGGAGTGTCAAGCTGAAATTTGAAACTGTTCAGGATTCGTTTGGCCATTGTATATATATTACTAATCACTAAGTTTTCTATGCATTTAATGTAGTCCATAATTCAAATTTGAACTACAACCACATGCTCAAGTGAAGAAAAATGGGTGGGAGATCGTACATGTGTCATTGGGTGCATGTTTAGGTCTCGTTTAAGGAATGAGAATGAAGTACAAACTTCTCGTCGTCCTGAAACAATGAGAATCTCGGTTTTTAAATCCCAGTAAATCAAAAAAGTCACCCCAAAAACATGAAACTTGGCATGGTTTCATGACATGGAACATATATGCCATGGTAAAAAATCGTCCAGTTTGAGAAGAGGCGCACACATTAGTAGCCAACGAAGTCCTTTTTGAAACAAAAGGCTGACACGTTAATATCGCAAACGGTTGTATTATATTAACTATGTCGAAATTTAACCATACTCGATGGCGTGCATGCAACTGTTTGATTAGACGGGACGAGCGCGAGAAGTCCACCGTGCAGGCTCGACGGGACGCGTGCGAGCAGTCCGCCGCGCAGGCTCGACGAGACGCGTGTATCCTGTACACCTCGTAGGCTCGACGGGACACATGTGAGCAGCAAGGCCGCCCTTGCTCACCGGAAGCGAGCTCTTTGACCTCCATGCACCAGCCGCCGCCCGCCTCGCTCACAACTTCTCCATAATGGGTTAATTAAAGCACCTGAATGGAGGGTGTTTGCTTGTGATCCCATGGCATCATTTGTTTGTGTTTTCAACTCGTATTCCGCCCTAATTTAATTGCCACATAGGGGAACGGATAATATGACCACAAATAAAATGGCAACGGATAATACGACGACAAATTTACAATGGCGCAGATAATAATTGTCTTACATATTCCGGATAATTTAAAATGCCACATGCGGCAAAGCCCGGAAGACACGGGGGCAAGAGAAGAAGGAAATTGCAGACAACGATCTGGGTCGCTACTGTCTCTACTCGTCGATGGATCGCCGGGCGGCGAAATCCTCCAGCTCCTTTTTCAATTTCTCACGACTTTGCTTGAAAGCAGCCATGGATTCCTCCACCTCCTTCTTGCGCTCGATCCGAAACTTCCTCAAGCCACCCATCAGTTCCTCAACGACCGCTTTCAATGTCATCTCCGAGGCACTACTCTGCTTCTGGAGTATCTTCCAGCCGGCGGCCTCCTCCTCCTTCTTGGCGACCAACTTGAGGAGCTTTCCATTGTCATCCATGAGTTGCTCGACGAGGCCGGTCGCCTTGTCAACCGAGGCATCGCTGATCTTGAGCAGCTTCATCAAGCTGTCGACCAACTCCTGCTGCGTAGTGACGCCCGCCGGCGATGGACTTCAGGAATGCCGGCTTGTCGTGATGGCCGACGCCGCGAATGCGCTTGTGCGAGCCCTCGCGTGCCCGTGAGAGCTTGTTCGAGGGCTCCGCGGCGCACCAGGCTCTGCTGCGGCTGCGGCTTCGCGGCGAGACCTCTCTAGTGCTTCCGCGGCCTTGGTCTTTGCTACCTGGTTATATGTCCACCCTAAACTCCTCCTACTGGTCATGGCAGAACGACTTGGCAGAAAAACGGTTTTGTGGGTGATGAGGAGAGGAACCGTGAAGTAATTTTCGAGTGGATAGTTTTTATAGCCCCGTGCTAAGTGTGAACACATATTAGTTTGATAGGTGTGAACAGATTTTCAATTACTTATTGTGTTGTAATCAACAATGTGATGATAAACAAGGTCAAAATTTATTGATGGCAGAAGGTTGACCACGTGGTTGCTCGCCGTTGAGGCGGCCGCGACGCGCTGTGCTCTGGCGTCCCTGCGCGCGCTCTGCTCACCATTGAGGCAAAGTTACAATGGCAACGGTTAATAATTCTTAATAATTGTCTCACATATTCAGGATAATTTAAAATGTCAAATGCGGCAAGGCCTAGAACACTCACGACCTACATATGCATACAATTATAATAAAAATATAAGCTAAAAAGCTGAGCTGGCGGCCTTCCGACGATGGTCTTCTCGGACTCCATGATCAGCATAGCACCCTTGCGGCCGTTCACTCCGAGTGTCCCGACCCGCCTCCACCTACTGTGACGCCCGAATAATTAGGCTACAGTAATCCCACGTTAACGATGCCACATCACCTCGATTACTGTTGCTAATCTCGCGTTAGTTCGAAACCGATTCAAATTCAAATTCAAAATCAAGCCAACAATAAATGTTTTCAGATATTAAAACTAAAATGTTTGGGGTGAGCCAAATAAATCCTAAGTAATAATGGTGGAGAAATCAACAATTTTAAATGTATTTGAATGTGCTAAAATAAATAAAACAACGACTGAAACAATAACTGAAATGCTTTTTTAATTAATAAATAATGCAAGGCACTTTACCCTTGTCCCAAACTTTTTGTGAGAACAGTTGATTTTACAAAACTAATTTAGGAGTGGGTTTCACTTTTTGTAAAACTATAAGCTATTAAATAAGTAAGAGAAACAGAAAAGAAAAATAAGAAAAAGTAAAAGAAAAGAAAACAAACAAAAAAAAGAAATGGACCCCCCCTCACTAGGCTCCGGCCCAGTTGGCCAGCCCAACTGGCCCACATAATCTCCCCTGGCCTATATGGCCTCGTACCCCAAACCCTAACCCCCCGTCGCTCCAGTCACCCCACTCCTCTCGCTCCCCTCACCATCCCTCGCGCCGCCGCAAGCACAGAGGAGAGACGCCTCGTGCCTGAAACCCCCCCTCACACCCTCTCCTCCCTCCATTCGCTCTTACCTCTGCCGAGCCGCGCCGCAGCCATGCCCTGGCGCTAGCCTTTCCCATCCCCTTGGCCCCGGCGTCGACCTCTGCCTCCGCCGACCACACGTCGCTCCCTCTCCCCGCAACCGCCCGACCGCGCCTGACATCGCGCCGCCGTGAACTCCATGGCCACCGGCCACCGTTCGCCGCTCCGACGAGTCTAGGAGGATCGCCACCGACGACCTCGCCCATCCAGAGCGTCAAATCGAGCGGAGCCGCACCGATTCACCGCCATCGATCTCGTCTTCGACATCCTGCACCGCCGGCCGCCGTCATCGATTCGCTCGACCCCGACCGTCCCCAGCCACCCCGACCACGTCCCCGGCTCCTTGGTGAGCTTCTCCTCCGGATTCCCCTTCCTCCGCCTTGATTTGGTCACCGTTTGCCGTCCCGAGCTCATCTGAGT
The DNA here is from genome assembly GCA_034509565.1 of Triticum monococcum. Classification (NCBI taxonomy): domain Eukaryota; kingdom Viridiplantae; phylum Streptophyta; class Magnoliopsida; order Poales; family Poaceae; genus Triticum; species Triticum monococcum. Next base: position 527,899,570 of record CM067847.1, read on the forward strand.
CCGCTTGTACGCGTATGTACGTGCGTGAGTATTTGCTCGCGCTGCTCCTGCTGCCGCCGCGCACACCAACGCCCGTGCTCGCCGCGCCCGCCTATGTCTACTTCTGCTCTTGCCGCGCGCCTCCCAACTGCTGCTGCTCATGGCCGCTGCCTGATGTGTTGCCGTTTCTACCGCTAAAACTCTCACTTGATGATGTGGGGACTTCACATGAGGCCTTGTAGGCACCACTTGATTTGTTGTGAAGTTCCTCTTTATCCTTGAGTGACATCTCATGAGCAACAATCCTTCCAATCACTTCCGTTGGCTTGAGATCTTTGTAATTGGGCATCATTTGAATCAATGTGCACACGGTGTCATATTTCCCATCCAAGGCTCTTAGGATCTTCTTGATGATGAATCTATCGGTCATCTCTTCACTTCCTAAGCCGGCAATCTCATTTGTGATGAGAGCAAGCCTAGAGTACATTTCGGCGACACCTTCACCATCCTTCATCTTGAACTTGTCAAGTTGACTTTGGAGCACATCCAACTTGGATTGCTTGACGGAGTCGGTACCTTCGTGCATATCAATCAAAGTGTCCCAAATTTCCTTTGCATTCTCAAGGCGGCTGATTTTGTTGAATTCTTCGGGGCACAATCCATTGAAGAGAATATCACAAGCTTGAGCATTGTATTGCAACATCTTCAACTCATCCGCGGTAGCTTCACGGTTTGGTTCCCTCCCATCGAAGAACTCACCTTGCAAGCCAACACAAACAATAGCCCATACGGCGGGGTTATGTCCAAGAATATGCATTTTCATTTTATGCTTCCAACTAGCAAAATTAGTACCATCAAAGTAAGGACCTCTACGGTGATAATTTCCCTCGCTAGACGCCATACTCTCCTAGGTTGTGAAACCAAGGCTATGACCACCAAAAGCTATGGAGATCAAGGAAAATGGAGACCAAAGCTCTGATACCACTTGTAGGATCGAAAGTATGTCTAGAGGGGGGGGGGTGATTAGACTACTTGACCAAATAAAAACTTAACATTTTCCCAATTTTAGTTCTTGGCAGGTTTTAGCTATCTTAGGACAAGTCAAGCAAGCATGCAAAGAGTGTATTGGCAGCGGAAAGTAAAGCATGCAACTTGCAAGAATATAAAGGGAAGGGTTTGGAGAATTCAAATGCTATTGGAGACACGAATGTTTTTCCCGTGGTTCGGATAGGTGGTGCTATCCTACATCCACGTTGATGGAGACTTCAACCCACGAAGGATAACGGTTGCGCGAGTCCACGGAGGGCTCCACCCACGAAGGGTCCACGAAGAAGCAACCTTGTCTATCCCACCATGGCCATCGCCCACGAAGGACTTGCCTCACTAGCGGTAGATCTTCATGAAGTAGGCGATCTCCTTGCCCTTACAAACTCCTTGGTTCAACTCCACAATCTTGTCGGAGGCTCCCAAGTGACACCTAGCCAATCTAGGAGACACCACTCTCCAAGAAGTAACAAATGGTGTGTTGATGATGAACTCCTTGCTCTTGTGCTTCAAATGATAGTCTCCCCAACACTCAACTCTCTTCTCATAGGATTTGGATCTGGTGGAAAGAAGATTTGAGTGGAAAGCAACTTGGGGAAGGCTAGAGATCAAGATTCATATGGTTTGAATGGAATATCTTGGTCTCAACACATGAGTAGGTGGTTCTCTCTCAGAACATATGAGTTGGAATGGTGTATGTGTTCTGATGGCTCTCTCCACAAGTGAAGAGGAGGTGGAGGGGTATTTATAGCCTCCACACAAAATCCAATCGTTACACACAATTTACCAATCTCGGTGGGACCAAATCAGAAAACTCGGTCGGACCGAAATAGTTAACCTAGTGACCGTTAGGAATTTCGGTGGGACTGACATGCAACTCGGTAGGACCGATTTGGTTAGGGTTTGGGCATAACGTAATCTCGGTGAGACCGATTGCACAAACTCGGTGAGACCGAGTTTGGCAATAAGCTAACCAGAGAGTTGGTCAGGCAAACTCGGTGGGACCGACTTGCTCTTTCGGTGAGACCGAAAAGTTACAAGAAGGAAACATAGAGTTTACCTTGCATTCTCGGTGGGACCGATTCGCTCTTTCGGTGAGACCGAAAAGTTACGGAAGGGAAACAGAGAGTTTGCAAGCCCATCTCGGTGAGACCGAGATCCTTATCGGTAGGACCGAATTGCTAGGGTTTGGCAGTGGCAAATGACAAGTGAAACTCGGTGGCGCCGGAATGAAAGAATCGGTATGACCGAGTTTGGCTTAGGGTTTAGGTCATTTGTGGATATGGGAAAGTAGCTGAGGATTTTGGAGCATATCATTAAGCACATTAAGCCAGAGGCTCAATAAGCAACACCTCATCCCTCCTTGATAGTATTGGCTTTTCCTAAAGACTCAATGTGATCTTGGATCACTAAAATATAAAATGAAGAGTCTTGAACTTTTGAGCTTGAGCCAATTCTTTGTCCTTAGCATTTTGAGGGTTCCACTTTCACATCCATGCCATGCCAATCATTGAGCTTTCCTGAAATAATCATCTTGAAGTAGCATTAGCTAATGAGCTATATGTTGTTATGAATTACCAAAACCACCTAGGGATAGTTGCACTTTCATGCTTACTGCTGCCTGCTGCTCGTTTTGGCCATGACCACTGTTGGAGAATCCTATTCTACCGGCTGCTCCTACGTGAATGCTTACCTGGTCATACTGCGTGTATACTACTAGATTAGTGGAGTTTGTTATGGTGTTAGTTGGCCGCACCTGTGTGTGCATGGGTTGTATATATGTACACTCGTGATGTATCAGTGAATGTGAATTCAGTCTCTCTCATGTCCATCTTCCTTGCAGCCATGGCCATGGCCGAGTGTGCTGTGTGGTGTGTGTGCGTGTGTGCTCTTAGTGTGTGGCCGACCCCATTAGAAAAGAAAAAAGAGAGATAATAATAAAGTAAATAATTAGTGGCTTAATTAATTAAATGATTAGTAATTAGTTAATTAGCCTAATCACATTGACAGTGGGACCTGCAGCTTAGTTAGTCTAATCAGTAAATATATACACTGTGAATTAAAGCGGGGACACTGACACGTGGGGCATGACCCATTTGACCAGTCAACGGTCCAGTTAAACTCTGACTGGATAGTTGACCAGGTCCCAGCTGTCAACCCCTAAGCATGAAGGAAATATGCCCTAGAGGCAATAATAAAGTTATTATTTATTTCCTTACATCATGATAAATGTTTATTATTCATGCTAGAATTGTATTAACCGGAAACATAATACATGTGTGAATACATAGACAAACAGAGTGTCACTAGTATGCCTCTACTTGACTAGCTCGTTAATCAAAGATGGTTATGTTTCCTAACCATGGACAAAAGAGTTGTTATTTAATTAACGAGGTCACATCATTAGTTGAATGATCTGATTGACATGACCCATTCCATTAGCTTAGCACACAATCGTTTAGTATGTTGCTATTGCTTTCTTCATGACTTATACATGTTCCTATGACTATGAGATTATGCAACTCCCGTTTGCCGGAGGAACACTTTGGGTGCTACCAAACGTCACAACGTAACTGGGTGATTATAAAGGAGTACTACAGGTGTCTCCAAAGGTAGATGTTGGGTTGGCGTATTTCGAGATTAGGATTTGTCACTCCGATTGTCGGAGAGGTATCTCTGGGCCCTCTCGGTAATGCACATCACTTAAGCCTTGCAAGCATTGCAACTAATGAGTTAGTTGTGGGATGATGTATTACAGAACGAGTAAAGAGACTTGCCGGTAATGAGATTGAACTAGGTATTGGATACCGACGATCGAATCTCGGGCAAGTAACATACCGATGACAAAGGGAACAATGTATGTTGTTATGCGGTCTGACCGATAAAGATCTTCGTAGAATATGTAGGAGCCAATATGGGCATCCAGGTCCCGCTATTGGTTATTGACCGGAGACGTGTCTCGGTCATGTCTACATTGTTCTCGAACCGTAGGGTCCGCACGCTTAAGGTTTCAATGACAGTTATATTATGAGTTTATGAGTTTTGATGTACCGAAGGAGTTCGGAGTCCCGGATGAGACCGGGGACATGACGAGGAGTCTCAAAATGGTCGAGACGTAAAGATCAATATATTGGACGACTATATTCGGACATCGGAAAGGTTCCGAGTGTTTCGGGTATTTTTCGGAGTACCGGGTAGTTACGGGAGAAGTAATGGGCCTTGATGGGCTTTGGTGGGAAGAGGAAAAAGGCTGCTACGCCCCCCTCCCCTTTGGTCCGAATTGGACTAGGGAAAAGGGGGCCGGCCACCTCTCCTTCTCCTCCTATTCCTTCTCCCTTCCTCCCCTCTTGATGGACTCCTACTAGGACTTGGAGTCCTAGTAGGACTCCCATCCTGGCCGCACCTTATGCCTTGGCCGGCCTCCTCCTCCTCCATCCTTTATATACAGGGGCAGGGGGCACCCCATAGACACACAAGTTGATCCTTGAGATCGTTCCTTAGCCGTGTGCGATGCCCCCTGCCACCAAATTCCACCTCGATCATACCGTTGCAGTGCTTAGGCGAAGCCCTACGTCGGTAGTACATCAAGATCGTCACCACGCCGTCGTGCTGACGGAACTCTTCCTGGACGCTTTGCTGGATCGGAGCCCGAGGATATTCATCGAGATGAACGTGTGCTAAGAACTCAGAGGTGCCGGAGTAACGGTGCTTGGATCGGTCGGATCGGGAAGAAGACGTACGACTACTTCCTCTATGTTGTGTGATCGCTTCCGCAGTCGGTCTGCGTTGGTACGTAGACAACACTCTCCCCCTCGTTGCTATGCATCACCATGATCTTGCGTGTGCGTAGGAAAATTTTCGAAATTACTACGTTCCCCAACAGTGGCATCCGAGCCTAGGTTTTTATGGTTTGATGTTATTTGCACGAGTAGAACACAAGTGAGTTGTGGGCGATACAAGTCATACTGCCTACCAGCATGTCATACTTTGGTTCGGCGGTATTGTTGGACGAGACGACCCGGACCAACCTTACGCGTACGCTTACGCGAGACCGGTTCCCTCGACGCGCTTTGCACATAGATGGCTTGCGGGCGACTGTCTCTCCAACTTTAGTTGAACCAAGTGTGGCTACGCCCGGTCCTTGAGAAGGTTAAAACGGAGTCTATTTGACAAACTATCGTTGTGGTTTTAATGCGTAGGTGAGATGAGTTCTTGCTTAAGCCCGTAGCAGCCACGTAAAACTTGCAACAACAAAGTAGAGGACGTCTAACTTGTTTTTGCAGGGCATGTTGTGATGTGATATGGTCAAGGCATGATGCTAAATTTTATTGTATGAGATGATCATGTTTTGTAACCGAGTTATCGGCAACTGGCAGGAGCCATATGGTTGTCGCTTTATTGTATGCAATGCAATCGTGATGTAATGCTTTACTTTATTACTAAGCGGTAGTGATAGTCGTGGAAGCATAAGATTGGCGAGACGACAATGATGCTACGATGGAGATCAAGGTGTCGCGCCGGTGACGATGGTGATCATGACGGTGCTTCGGAGATGGAGATCACAAGCACAAGATGATGATGGCCATATCATATCACTTATATTGATTGCATGTGATGTTTATCTTTTATGCATCTTATCTTGCTTTGATTGATGGTAGCATTATAAGATGATCTCTCACTAAATTATCAAGAAGTGTTCTCCCTGAGTATGCACCGTTGCGAAAGTTCTTCGTGCTGAGACACCACGTGATGATCGGGTGTGATAGGTTCTACGTTCAAATACAACGGGTGCAAAACAGTTGCACACGCGGAATACTCAGGTTATACTTGACGAGCCAAGCATACACAGATATGGCCTCGGAACACGGAGACCGAAAGGTCGAGCGTGAATCATATAGTAGATATGATCAACATAACGATGTTCACCATTGAAAACTACTCCATCTCACGTGATGATCGGTTATGGTTTAGTTGATTTGGATCACGTGATCACTTAGAGGATTAGAGGGATATCTATCTAAGTGGGAGTTCTTAAGTAATATGATTAATTGAACTTAAATTTATCATGAACTTAGTCCTGGTAGTATTTTGCAAATTATGTTGTAGATCAATAGCTCGCGTTGTTGCTTCCCTGTGTTTATTTTGATATGTTCCTAGAGAAAATTGTGTTGAAAGATGTTAGTAGCAATGATGCGGATTGGATCCGTGATCTGAGGTTTATCCTCATTGCTGCACAGAAGAATTATGTCCTTGATGCACCGCTAGGTGACAGACCTATTGCAGGAGCAGATGCAGACGTTATGAACGTTTGGCTAGCTCAATATGATGACTACTTGATAGTTTAGTGCACCATGCTTAATGGCTTAGAATCGGGACTTCAAAGACGTTTTGAACGTCATGGACCATATGAGATGTTCCAGGAGTTGAAGTTAATATTTCAAGCAAATACCCGAGTTGAGAGATATGAAGTCTCCAACAAGTTCTATAGCCAAAAGATGGAGGAGAATCGCTCAACTAGTGAGGATGTGCTCAGATTGTCTGGGTACTACAATCGCTTGAATCAAGTGGGAGTTAATCTTCCAGATAAGATAGTGATTGACAGAATTCTCTAGTCACCATCACCAAGTTAGTAGAACTTCGTGATGAACTATAATATGCAAGGGATAACGGAAACAATTCCCAAGCTCTTCGTGATGCTGAAATCAACGAAGGTAGAAATCAAGAAAACATCAAGTGTTGATGGTTGACAAGATCACTAGTTTCAAGAAAAGGGCAAAGGGAAGAAGGGGAACTTCAAGAAGAACGGCAAGCAAGTTGCTGCTCAAGTGAAGAAGTCCAAGTCTGATTCTAAGCCTCAGACTAAGTGCTTCTACTGCAAAGGGATTGGTCACTGGAAGCGGAACTGCCCCAAGTGATTGGCGGATAAGAAGGATGGCAAAGTGAACATAAGTATATTTGATATACATGTTATTGATGTGTACTTTACTAGTGTTTATAGCAAACCCTTAGTATTTGATACTAGTTCAGTTGCTAAGTTTAGTAACTCAAAACGGGAGTTGCAGAATAAACAGAGACTAGTTAAGGGTGAAGTGACGATGTGTGTTGGAAGTGGTTCCAAGATTGATATGATCATCATCGCACACTCCCTATACTTTCGGGATTAGTGTTGAACCTAAATAAGTGTTATTTGGTGTTTGCGTTGAGCATGAATATGATTTGATCATGTTTATTGTAATACGATTATTCATTTAAGTAAAAGAATAAATTGTTGTTCTGTTTACATGAATAAAACCTTATATGGTTACACACCCAATGAAAATAGTTCATTGGATCTCGATCTTAATAATACACATATTCATAATATTGAAACCAAAAGATGCAAAGTTAATAATGATAGTGCAACTTATTTGTAGCACTGCCGTTTAGGTCATATTGGTGTAAAGCGCATGAAGAAACTCCATGCTGATGGGCTTTTGGAATCACTTGATTATGAATCACTTGATGCTTGCGAACCATGCCTTTTGGGCAAGATGACTAAAACGCCGTTCTTCGGAACAATGGAGCGAGCAACAGGTTTGTTTGAAATCATACATACTGATGTATGTGGTCTGATGAATATTGAGGCTCACGACAGGTATCATTATTTTCTGATCTTCACAGATGATTTGAGAAGATATGAGTATATCTACTTGATGAAACATAAGTCTGAAACATTTGAAAAGTTCAAAGAATTTTCAGAGTGAAGTGAAAAATCATCGTGACAAGAAAATAAAAGTTTCTTCGATATGATCGCAGAGGTAAAATATTTGAGTTACGAGTTTGGTCTTCAGTTAAAAACAATGTGAAATAGTTTCACTACTCACGCCGCCTGGAACACCACAAGATAATGGTGTGTCCAAACGTCATAACCGTACTTTATTGGATATAGTGCAATCTATGATGTTTCTTACCGATTTACCACTATCGTTTTTGGGGTTATGCATTAGAGACAGTTGCATTCACGTTAAATAGGGCACCATCTAAATCCGTTGAGACGACACTATATGAACTATGGTTTGGCAAGAAACCAAAGTTGTCGTTTCTTAAAGTTTGGGGTTGTGATGCTTATGTGAAAAAGTTTCATCCTGATAAGCTCAAAACCAAATCGGAGAAATATGTCTTCATAGGATACCCAAAGGAGACTGTTGGGTACACCTTCTACCACAGATCCTAAGGCAAGACATTCGTTTCTTATAATGGATCCTTTCTAGAGAAGGAGTTTCTCCCGAAAGAAGTGAGTGGGAGGAAAGTAGAAAACTTGATAAGGTAATTGTACCTTCTCCCTTATTGGAAAGTAGTTCATCACAAAACCTGTTCTTGTGACTACTACACCAATTAGTGGGGAAGCTAATGATGATGATCATGTAACTTCAGATCAAGTTACTACCGAATCTCATAGGTAAACCAGAGTGAGATCCGCACCAGCGTGGTACGGTAATCCTGTTCTGGAAGTCATGTTACTAGACCATGACGAACTTGCGAACTATGAGGAAGCGATGATGAGCCCAAATTCCACGAAATGGTTTGAGGCCATGAAATCTGAGATATGATTATGATCCATGTATGAGAACAAAATTTGGACTTTGGTTGACTTGCCTGATGATCGGCAAGCAATTGAGAATAAATGGATCTTCTAGAGGAAGACAGACGCTGATAGTAGTGTTTCTATCTACAAAGCTAGAATTGTCGCAAAAGGTTTTCGACAAGTTCAAGGTGTTGACTATGATGAGAGCTTCTCACTCGTATCTATGCTTGAGTCTGTCCGAATCATGTTAGTAATTGCCGCATTTTATGAAATTTGGCAAATGGATAAACAAAACTGCATTCCTTAATGGATTTATTAAAGAAGAGTTGTATATGATGCAACGGAAGGTTTTGTCAATCCGAAAGGTGCTACCAAAATGTGCAAGCTCCAGCGATCCATCTGTGGACTGGTGCAAGCATCTCGGAGTTGGAATATACGCTTTGATGAGTTGATCAAAGCATATAGTTTTATACAGACTTGCGGTGAAGCCTATATTTACGAGAAAGTGAGTGGGAGCACTACAGCATTTCTGATAAGTATATGTGAATGACATATTGTTGATCGGAAATAATGTAGAATTATCCTGTAAAGCATAAAAGGAGTGTTTGAAAGGAGTTTTTCAAAGAAAGACTTCGGTGAAGCTGCTTACATATTGAGCATCAAGATCTATAGAGATAGATCAAGACGCTTGATAAGTTTTTTCAATGAGTGCATACCTTGACAAGATTTTGAAGTAGTTCAAAATGAAACAATCAAAGAAAGAGTTCTTGCCTGTGTCATAAGGTGTGAAGTTGAGTAAGACTCAAAGCCCGACCACGGCAGAAGATAGAAAGAGAATGAAAGTCATTCCCTATGCCTTGGCCATAGGTTCTATAAAGTATGTCATGCTGTATACCAGATCTATTGTATACCCTGCACTGATTTGGCAAGGGAGTACGATAGTGATCTAGGAGTAGATCACTGGACAGCGGTCAGAATTATCCTTAGTGAAATAAGGATATGTTTCTCGATTATGGACGTGACAAAAAGGTTCGTCGTAAAGGGTTACGTCGATGCAAGTTTTTGACACTGATCCAGATGAATCTAAAGTCTCAATCTGGATACATATTGAAAGTGGGAGCAATTAGCTAGAGTAGCTCCGTGCAGAGCATTATAGACAAAGAATTTTGCAAAATACTTACGGATCTAAATGTGACAGACCCGTTGACTAAAATTATCTCACAAGCAAAACATGATCACACCTTAGTACTCTTTGGATGTTAATCACATAGAGATGTGAACTAGATTACTGACTCTAGTAAACCCTTTGAGTGTTGGTCACATGACGATCTGAACTATGGGTGTTTCACATGGTGATGTGAACTATTGCTGCTAAATCACATGGCGATGTGAACTAGATTATTGACTCTAGTGCAAGTGGGAGACTGAAGGAAATATGCCCTAGAGGCAATAATAAAGTTATTATTTATTTCCTTACATCATGATAAATGTTTATTATTCATGCTAGAATTGTATTAACCGGAAACATAATACATGTGTGAATACATAGACAAAGAGAGTGTCACTAGTATGCCTCTACTTGACTAGCTCGTTAATCAAATATGGTTATGTTTCCTAACCATGGACAAAAGAGTTGTTATTTAATTAACGAGGTCACATCATTAGTTGAATGATCTGATTGACATGACCCATTCCATTAGCTTAGCACACGATCGTTTAGTATGTTGCTATTGCTTTCTTCATGACTTATACATGTTCCTATGACTATGAGATTATGCAACTCCCGTTTGCCGGAGGAACACTTTGGGTGCTACCAAACGTCACAACGTAACTGGGTGATTATAAAGGAGTACTACAGGTGTCTCCAAAGGTAGATGTTGGGTTGGCGTATTTCGAGATTAGGATTTGTCACTCCGATTTTCGGAGAGGTATCTCTGGGCCCTCTCGGTAATGCACATCACTTAAGCCTTGCAAGCATTGCAACTAATGAGTTAGTTGTGGGATGATGTATTACAGAACGAGTAAAGAGACTTGTCGGTAATGAGATTGAACTAGGTATTGGATACCGACGATCGAATCTCGGGCAAGTAACATACCGATGACAAAGGGAACAACGTATGTTGTTATGCGGTCTGACCGATAAAGATCTTCGTAGAATATGTAGGAGCCAATATGGGCATCCAGGTCCCGCTATTGGTTATTGACCGGAGACGTGTCTCGGTCATGTCTACATTGTTCTCGAACCGTAGGGTCCGCACGCTTAAGGTTTCAATGACAGTTATATTATGAGTTTATGAGTTTTGATGTACCGAAGGAGTTCGGAGTCCCGGATGAGATCGGGGACATGACAAGGAGTCTCGAAATGGTCGAGACGTAAAGATCGATATATTGGACGACTATATTCGGACATCGGAAAGGTTTCGAGTGATTCGGGTATTTTTCGGAGTACCGGGTAGTTACGGGAGAAGTAATAGGCCTTGATGGGCTTTAGTGGGAAGAGGAAAAAGGCTGCTGCGCCCCCCTCCCCTTTGGTCCGAATTGGACTAGGGAAAAGGGGGCCGGCCACCTCTCCTTCTCCTCTTATTCCTTCTCCCTTCCTCCCCTCTTGATGGACTCCTACTAGGACTTGGAGTCCTAGTAGGACTCCCATCCTGGCCGCACCTTATGCCTTGGCCGGCCTCCTCCTCCTCCATCCTTTATATACAGGGGCAGGGGGCACCCCATAGACACACAAGTTGATCCTTGAGATCGTTCCTTAGCCGTGTGCGGTGCCCCCTGCCACCAAATTCCACCTCGATCATACCGTTGCAGTGCTTAGGCGAAGCCCTACGTCGGTAGTACATCAAGATCGTCACCACGCCGTCGTGCTGACGGAACTCTTCCTCGACGCTTTGCTGGATCGGAGCCCGAGGATCGTCAACGAGCTGAACGTGTGCTAAGAACTCGGAGGTGCCGGAGTAACGGTGCTTGGATCGGTCGGATCGGGAAGAAGACGTACGACTACTTCCTCTACGTTGTGTGATCGCTTCCGCAGTCGGTCTGCGTTGGTACGTAGACAACACTCTCCCCCTCGTTGCTATGCATCACCATGATCTTGCGTGTGCGTAGGAAAATTTTCGAAATTACTACGTTCCCCAACAAAGCACACTATGGGTACTCCCTTTGGGTGACCATTGCATTTAGGTTTAATGAGTTCGAATTATTAATAATTAAAATGATTTCAGAAAATATTTAAAACTTTAGAGAAGCATAGAAAATAAACCGTAGCTCAGGTGAAAATACTGTGTACATGAAAGTTGCTCAGAACGACGAGATGAATCCGGATACGCAGCCCGTTCGTCCGCCACGCATCCCTAGCATAGCAAACACGCAACTTCCCCCCTCCGACCCATCTGTCCGAAAACGCGAAACACTGGGAATACTTTCCCGGATGTTTCCCCCCTTCACCGGTACCACCTCGTACCGCGTTATGGTACACCTAGCATCACGCTTTGTCATGTCATGCATCGTCTTGCATTTGTTTGCATTATATTTATTGTTTCTTCCCCCTCTTCTCTCGCTAGACACCGAGACCGACGCCGCTGCTATCCAATTCGACTACGGTGTTGACGACCACTCTCTCTTGCCAGAGCAACCAGGCAAGCCCCCCCTTTGATCACCAGATATTTCCTACTCTTCTCTATACTGCTTGCATTCGAGTAGTGTAAAATGTTACTGCTTTCCGTTATTCCTATCCCGATGCATAGCATGTCCTTGCTACTACTGTTGTTACCATTACCTGCTATCCTACTGCTTAGTATAGGATGCTAGTGTTCCATCAGTGGCCCTACACTCTTGTCCGTCTGCCATGCTATACTACTGGGTCGTGATCACTTCGGGAGGTGATCATGGGCATATACTACTCCCTCCGTTCCTTGATATAAGGTGTATAGATTTTTGAGAAAAAACCCAAAATATAAGGTGTCTTGCATTGCACCACTCGTTTAGATAATCTTTTTAGGGATTTGATTATATTTCTTTATATTAGGCAAGCTCCTCTATTTTCTCATGCAAATTAGTCAGGTGTAATCTCGCTCAAAACTTGTGAAATTTTCCCTCCACGTGCATTCTTTAATTTCCGTGCCAAAAACTATACACCCTATATTTAGGAACGGAGGGAGTATATACTTTACACAGTTACATTACCTGTGGTACTGTTCGGAGTTGGGGGCTAAAGGGGCAGGTGGCTCCATCCTGGTAGAGGTGGGCCTGGGTTCCCAACGGCCCCCGACTGTTACTTTGTGGCGGAGCGACAGGGCAGGTTGAGACCACCTAGGAGAGAGGTGGGCCTGGCCCTGGTCGGTGTTCGCGGATACTTAACACGTTTAATGAGATCTTGGTATTTGATCTGAGTCTGGCTACTGGCCTATACACACTAACCATCTACGCGGGGACAGTTATGGGCACTCGACATCGTGGTATCAGCCGAAGCCTTCGTGACGTCAGCGACTGAGTGGCGCGCGCCGGATTGGACCGTAAGCCCGCTCTTGTATTAAGGGGGCTAGTTCTGCTTCCGGCCGCGTACGCAACGTGCAGGTGTGCAATGGGCGATGGGCCCAGACCCCTGCGCCATAGGATTTAGACCGGCGTGCTGACCTCTCTGTTGTGCCTAGGTAGGACTGCGACGTGTTGATCTTCCGAGGCCGGGCATGACCCAGGAAAGTGTGTCCGGCCAAATGGGATCGAGCGTGTTGGGTTATGTGGTGCACCCCTGCAGGGAAGTTAATCTATTCGAATAGCCATGATCTTCGGTAACAGGACGACTTGGAGTTGTACCTTGATACTTAATAAAACACACCCTTCCAAGTGCCAGATACAACCGGTGATCGCTCTCTAACAGGGCGACGAGGAGAGGATCACCGGGTAGGATTATGCTATGCGATGCTACTTGGAGGACTTCAGTCTACTCTCTTCTACATGCTGCAAGACGGAGGCTGCCAGAAGCGTAGTCTTCGACAGGACTAGCTATCCCCCTCTTATTCCGGCATTCTGCAGTTCAGTCCACATATGATCCCCTTATTCCATTTGATACCAATGCATACATATATAGTCTTGCTCCTTGCTTGCGAGTACTTTGGATGAGTACTCACGGTTGCTTTTCTCCCCCTTTTCCCCTTTCCTATATCCGATTGCTGCAACCAGACGTTGGAGCCCAGGAGCCAGATGCCACCGTCGACTACTACTACTCGGGAGGTGCCTACTACTACGTGCAGCCCGCTGACGACGACCAGGAGTAGTTTAGGAGGATCCCAGGCAGGAGGTCTGCGCCTCTTTCGATCTGTATCCCAGTTTGTGCTAGCCTTCTTAAGGCAAACTTGTTTAACTTATGTCTGTACTCAGATATTGTTGCTTCCGCTGACTCGTCTATGATCGAGCTCTTGTATTCGAGCCCTCGAGGCCCCTGGCTTGTAATACGATGCTTGTATGACTTATTTTATTTGTAGAGTTGTGTTGTGATATCTTCCCGTGAGTCCTTGATCTTGATCGTACACGTTTGTGAAGGAAATATGCCCTAGAGGCAATAATAAAGTTATTATTTATTTCCTTATATCATGATAAATGTTTATTATTCATGCTAGAATTGTATTAACCGGAAACATAATACATGTGTGAATACATAGACCAACAGAGTGTCACTAGTATGCCTCTACTTGACTAGCTCGTTAATCAAAGATGGTTATGTTTCCTAACCATGAACAAAGAGTTGTTATTTGATTAACAAGGTCACATCATTAGTTGAATGATCTGATTGACATGACCCATTCCATTAGCTTAGCACCCGATCGTTTAGTATGTTGCTATTGCTTTCTTCATGACTTATACATGTTCCTATAACTATGAGATTTTGCAACTCCCGTTTACCGGAGGAATACTTTGGGTACTACCAAACGTCACAACATAACTGGGTGATTATAAAGGAGTACTACAGGTGTCTCCAATGGTAGATGTTGGGTTGGCGTATTTTGAGATTAGGGTTTGTCACTCCGAGTGTCGGAGAGGTATCTCTGGGCCCTCTCGGTAATGCACATCACATAAGCCTTGCAAGCACTGCAACTAATATGTTAGTTGTGAGATGATGTATTACGGAACGAGTAAAGAGACTTGCCGGTAACGAGATTGAACTAGGTATTGGATACCGACGATCGAATCTCGGGCAAGTAACATACCGATGACAAAGGGAACAACGTATGTTGTTATGCGGTCTGACCGATAAAGATCTTCGTAGAATATGTAGGAGCCAATATGGGCATCCAGGTCCCGCTATTGGTTATTGACCGGAGACGTGTCTCGGTCATGTCTACATTGTTCTCGAACCGTAGGGTCCGCACGCTTAACGTTACGATGACAGTTATTATGAGTTTATGCATTTTGATGTACCGAAGGTTGTTCAGAGTCCCGGATGTGATCACGGACATGACGAGGAGTCTCGAAATGGTCGAGACGTAAAGATTGATATATTAGAAGCCTATGTTTGGACACCGGAAGTGTTCCGGGTGAAATCGGGATTTTACCGGAACCCCCCGGGAGGCAAATGGGCCTATTGGGCCTTAGTGGAAAAGTGAAAAGGGGCTGCCCACAAGGGCTGCGCGCCTCCCCCCTTCCCTAGTCCTATTAGGACTAGGAGAAGGGGCCGACCCCCCTCTCTTCTCTCTTCTCTTTGAAGAGTCCTATTAGGAATAGGATTGGGGGGGAGTCCTACTCCCGGTAGGAGTGGGACTCCCCCTGCGCCTCTCTCCCAAGCCGGCCGAACCCCTCCCCCTGCTCCTTTATATACGGGGGCAGGGGGCACCCCATAGACACACAAGTTGATCATTGTTGATCGTTCCTTAGCCGTGTGCGGTGCCCCCTGCCACCAAATTCCACCTCGGTCATATTGTTGTAGAGCTTAGGCGAAGCCCTGCGTCGGTAGTACATCAAGATCGTCACCACGCCATTGTGCTGACGGAACTCTTCCTCGACGCTTTGCTGGATCGGAGCCCGAGGATCGTCATCGAGCTGAACGTGTGCTAAGAACTCGGAGGTGCCGGAGTAACGGTGCTTGGATCGGTCGGATCGGGAAGAAGACGTACGACTACTTCCTCTACGTTGTGAGATCGCTTCCGCAGTCGGTCTGCGTTGGTACGTAGACAATACTCTCCCCCTCGTTGCTATGCATCACCATGATCTTGCGTGTGCGTAGGAAAATTTTCGAAATTACTACGTTCCCCAACAGTGGCATCCAAGCCTAGGTTTTATGGTTTGATGTTATTTGCACGAGTAGAACACAAGTGAGTTGTGGGCGATACAAGTCATACTGCCTACCAGCATGTCGTACTTTGGTTCGGCGGTATTGTTGGACGAGACGATCCGGACCAACCTTACGCGTACTCTTACGCGAGACCGGTTCCCTCGATGTGCTTTGCACATAGATGGCTTGCGGAAGACTGTCTCTCCAACTTTAGTTGAACCAAGTGTGACTACGCCCGGTCCTTGAGAAGGTTAAAACGGAGTCTATTTGACGAACTATCGTTGTGGTTTTGATTAGTAGGTGAGATGAGTTCTTACTTAAGCCCGTAGCAGCCACGTAAAACTTGCAACAACAAAGTAGAGGACGTCTAACTTGTTTTTGCAGGGCATGTTGTGATGTGATATGGTCAAGGCATGATGCTGATTTTATTGTATGAGATGATCATGTTTTGTAACCGAGTTATCGGCAACTGGCAGGAGCCATATGGTTGTCGCTTTATTGTATGCAATGAAATCGCGATGTAATGCTTTACTTTATTACTAAGCGGTAGTGATAGTCGTGGAAGCATAAGATTGGCGAGACGACAACGATGCTACGATGGAGATCAAGGTGTCGCGCCGGTGACGATGGTGATCATGACGGTGCTTCGGAGATGGAGATCACAAGCACAAGATGATGATGGCCATATCATATCACTTATATTGATTGCATGTGATGTTTATCGTTTTATGCATCTTATCTTGCTTTGATTGGCGGTAGCATTATAAGATGATCTCTCACTAAATTATGAAGAAGTGTTCTCCCTGAGTATGCACCGTTGCCAAAGTTCGTCGTGCCCAGACACCACGTGATGATCGGGTGTGATAAGCTCTACGTCCATCTACAACGGGTGCAAGCCAGTTTTGCACACGCAGAATACTCAGGTTAAACTTGACGAGCCTAGCATATGCAGATATGGCCTCGGAACACAGAGACCGAAAGGTCGAGTGTGAATCATATAGTAGATATGATCAACATGACGATGTTCACCATTGAAAACTACTCCATCTCACGTGATGATCGGTTATGGTTTAGTTGATTTGGATCACGTGATCACTTTGAGGATTAGAGGGATGTCTATCTAAGTGGGAGTTCCTAAGTAATTTGATTAACTGAACTTAAACTTATCATGAACTTAGTACCTGATAGTATCTTGCTTGTTTATGTTGATTGTAGATAGATGGCTCGTGCTGTTGTTCCATTGAATTTTAATGCGTTCCTTGAGAAAGCAAAGTTGAAAGATGATGGTAGCAATTACACGGACTGGGTCCGTAACCTGAGGATTATCCTCATTGCTGCACAGAAGAATTACGTCCTGGAAGCACCGCTGGGTGCCAGGCCTGCTGCTGGAGCAACGCCAGATGTTATGAACGTCTGGCAGAGCAAAGCTGATGACTACTCGATAGTTCAGTGTGCCATGCTTTACGGCTTAGAATCGGGACTTCAACGACGTTTCGAACGTCATGGAGCATATGAGATGTTCCAGGAGTTGACATTAATATTTCAAGCAAATGCCTGAATTGAGAGATATGAAGTCTCCAATAAGTTCTATAGCTGCAAGATGGAGGAGAATAGTTCTGTCAGTGAGCATATACTCAAAATGTCTGGGTATAATAATCACTTGATTCAGATGGGAGTTAATCTTCCAGATGATTGCGTCATTGACAGAATTCTCCAATCACTGCCACCAAGCTACAAGAGCTTCGTGATGAACTATAATATGCAAGGGATGAACAAGACTATTCCCGAGCTCTTCGCAATGCTGAAAGCTGCGGAGGTAGAAATCAAGAAGGAGCATCAAGTGTTGATGGTTAACAAAACCACTGGTTTCAAGAAAAAGGGCAAAGGGAAGAAGAAGGGGAACTTCAAGAAGAACAGCAAGCAAGTTGCTGCTTAGGAGAAGAAACCCAAGTCTGGACCTAAGCCTGAAACTGAGTGCTTCTACTGCAAGCAGACTGGTCACTGGAAGCGGAACTGCACCAAGTATTTGGCGGATAAGAAGGATGGCAAGGTGAACAAAGGTATATGTGATATACATGTTATTGATGTGTACCTTACTAGAGCTCGTAGTAGCACCTGGGTATTTGATACTGGTTCTGTTGCTAATATTTGCAACTCGAAACAGGGACTACGGAATAAGCGGACGCTAGCAAAGGACGAGGTGACGATGCGCGTGGGAAACGGTTCCAAAGTCGATGTGATCGCGGTCGGCACGCTACCTCTACATCTACCTTCGGGATTAATATTAGACCTAAATAATTGTTATTTGGTGCCAGCGTTGAGCATGAACATTATATCTGGATCTTGTTTGATGCGAGACGGTTATTCATTTAAATCAGAGAATAATGGTTGTTCTATTTATATGAGTAATATCTTTTATGGTCATGCACCCTTGAAGAGTGGTCTATTCTTATTGAATCTCGATAGTAGTGATACACATATTCATAATGTAGAAGCCAAAAGATGCAGAGTTGATAATGATAGTGCAACTTATTTGTGGCACTGCCGTTTAGGTCATATCGGTGTAAAGCGCATGAAGAAACTCCATACTGATGGGCTTTTGGAATCACTTGATTATGAATCACTTGGTACTTGCGAACCGTGCCTCATAGGCAAGATGACTAAAACACCGTTCTCCGGTACTATGGAGAGAGCAACAGATTTATTGGAAATCATACATACCGATGTATGTGGTTCGATGAATATTGAGGCTCGTGGCGGATATCGTTATTTTCTCACCTTCACAGATGATTTAAGCAGATATGGGTATATCTACTTAATGAAACATAAGTCTGAAACATTTGAAAAGTTCAAGGAATTTCAGAGTGAAGTTGAAAATCATTGTAACAAGAAAATAAAGTTTCTACGATCTGATCGTGGAGGAGAATATTTGAGTTACGAGTTTGGTATACATTTGAAAAATTGTGGAATAGTTTCGCAACTCACGCCACCCGGAACACCACAGCGTAATGGTGTGTCCGAACGTCGTAATCGTACTTTACTAGATATGGTGCGATCTATGATGTCTCTTACTGATTTACCGCTATCATTTTGGGGTTATGCTTTAGAGACGGCCGCATTCATGTTAAATAGGGCACCATCAAAATCCGTTGAGACGACGCCTTATGAACTATGGTTTGGCAAGAAACCAAAGTTGTCGTTTCTTAAAGTTTGGGGCTGCGATGCTTATGTGAAAAAGCTTCAACCTGATAAGCTCGAACCCAAAGCGGAGAAATGTGTCTTCATAGGATACCCAAAGGAAACTGTTGGGTATACCTTCTATCACAGATCCAAAGGCAAGACATTCGTTGCTAAGAATGGATCATTTCTAGAGAAGGAGTTTCTCTCGAAAGAAGTGAGTGGGAGGAAAGTAGAACTTGACGAGGTAACTGTACCTGCTCCCTTATTGGAAAATAGTACATCACAGAAAACTGTTTCTGCGACACCTATACCAATTAGTGAGGAAGGTAATGATGATGATCATGAAACTTCAGGACAAGATACTACTGAACCACGTAGATCAACCAGAGTGAGATCCGCACCAGAGTGGTACGGTAATCCAGTTCTGGAAGTCATGCTACTAGATCATGATGAACCTACGAACTATGAAGAAGCGATGGTGAGCCCAGATTCCGCAAAGTGGCTTGAGGCCATGAAATCTGAGATGGGATCCATGTATGAGAACAAAGTATGGACTTTAGTTGACTTGCCCGATGATCGGCAAGCAATTGAGAATAAATGGATCTTCAAGAAAAAGACTGACGCTGACGGTAATATTACTGTCTATAAAGCTCGACTTGTCGCAAAAGGTTTTCGACAAGTTCAAGGGGTTGACTACGATGAGACCTTCTCACCCGTAGCGATGCTTAAATCCGTCAGAATCATGTTAGCAATTGCCGCATTTTATGATTATGAAATATGGCAAATGGATGTCAAAACTGCATTCCTGAATGGATTTCTGGAAGAAGAGTTGTATATGATGCAACCAGAAGGTTTTGTCGATCCAAAGGGAGCTAACAAAGTGTGCAAACTCCAGCGATCCATTTATGGACTGGTGCAAGCATCTCGGAGCTGGAATAAACGCTTTGATAGTGTGATCAAAGCATTTGGCTTTATACAGACTTTCGGAGAAGCCTGTATTTACAAGAAAGTGAATGGGAGCTCTGTAGCATTTCTGATATTATATGTGGATGACATATTGCTGATTGGAAATGATATAGAATTTCTGGATAGCATAAAGGGATACTTGAATAAAAGTTTTTCGATGAAAGACCTCGGGGAAGCTGCTTACATATTAGGCATAAAGATCTATAGAGATAGATCAAAACGCTTAATTGGACTTTCACAAAGCACATACCTTGACAAGATTTTGAAGAAGTTCAAAATGGATCAAGCAAAGAAAGGGTTCTTGCCTGTGTTACAAGGTGTGAAGTTGAGTCAGACTCAATGCTCGACCATTGCAGAAGATAGAGAGAAAATGAAAGATGTTCCCTATGCTTCAGCCATAGGCTCTATCATGTATGCAATGCTGTGTACCAGACCTGATGTGTGCCTTGCTATAAGTTTAGCAGGGAGGTACCAAAGTAATCCAGGAGTGGATCACTGGACAACGGTCAAGAACATCCTGAAATACCTGAAAAGGACTAAGGATATGTTTCTCGTATATGGAGGTGACAAAGAGCTCACCGTAAGAGGTTACGTTGATGCAAGCTTTGACACTGATCCGGACGATTCTAAATCGCAAACCGGATACGTGTTTACTTTAAACGGTGGAGCTATCAGTTGGTGCAGCTCTAAACAAAGCGTCGTAGCGGGATCTACATGTGAAGCGGAGTACATAGCTGCTTCGGAAGCAGCAAACGAAGGAGTCTAGATGAAGGAGTTCATATCCGATCTAGGTGTCATACCTAGTGCATCGGGTCCAATGAAAATCTTTTGTGACAATACTGGTGCAATTGCTTTGGCAAAGGAATCCAGATTTCACAAGAGGACCAAACACATCAAGAGACGCTTCAACTCCATCCGGGATTTAGTCCAGGTGGGAGACATAGAGATTTGCAAGATACATACGGATCTGAATGTTGCAGACCCGTTGACTAAGCCTCTTCCACGAGCAAAACATGATCAGCACCAAGGCTCCATGGGTGTTAGAATCATTACTGTGTAATCTAGATTATTGACTCTAGTGCAAGTGGGAGACTGAAGGAAATATGCCCTAGAGGCAATAATAAAGTTATTATTTATTTCCTTATATCATGATAAATGTTTATTATTCATGCTAGAATTGTATTAACCGGAAACATAATACATGTGTGAATACATAGACCAACAGAGTGTCACTAGTATGCCTCTACTTGACTAGCTCGTTAATCAAAGATGGTTATGTTTCCTAACCATGAACAAAGAGTTGTTATTTGATTAACAAGGTCACATCATTAGTTGAATGATCTGATTGACATGACCCATTCCATTAGCTTAGCACCCGATCGTTTAGTATGTTGCTATTGCTTTCTTCATGACTTATACATGTTCCTATAACTATGAGATTTTGCAACTCTCGTTTACCAGAGGAATACTTTGGGTACTACCAAACGTCACAACGTAACTGGGTGATTATAAAGGAGTACTACAGGTGTCTCCAATGGTAGATGTTGGGTTGGCGTATTTCGAGATTAGGGTTTGTCACTCCGAGTGTTGGAGAGGTATCTCTGGGCCCTCTCGGTAATGCACATCACATAAGCCTTGCAAGCACTGCAACTAATATGTTAGTTGTGAGATGATGTATTACGGAACGAGTAAAGAGACTTGCCGGTAACGAGATTGAACTAGGTATTGGATACCGACGATCGAATCTCGGGCAAGTAACATACCGATGACAAAGGGAACAACGTATGTTGTTATGCGGTCTGACCGATAAAGATCTTCGTAGAATATGTAGGAGCCAATATGGGCATCCAGGTCCCGCTATTGGTTATTGACCGGAGACGTGTCTCGGTCATGTCTACATTGTTCTCGAACCGTAGGGTCCGCACGCTTAACGTTACGATGACATTTATTATGAGTTTATGCATTTTGATGTACCGAAGGTTGTTCAGAGTCCCGGATGTGATCACGGACATGACGAGGAGTCTCGAAATGGTCGAGACGTAAAGATTGATATATTGGAAGCCTATGTTTGGACACCGGAAGTGTTCCGGGTGAAATCGGGATTTTACCGGAATACCGGGAGGGTTACCGGAACCCCCCGGGAGGCAAATGGGCCTATTGGGCCTTAGTGGAAAAGTGAAAAGGGGCTGCCCACAAGGGCTGCGCACCTCCCCCCTTCCCTAGTCCTATTAGGACTAGGAGAAGGGGCCGGCCCCCCTCTCTTCTCTCTTCTCTTTGAAGAGTCCTATTAGGAATAGGATTGGGGGGGGGGGGGGAGTCCTACTCCCGGTAGGAGTGGGACTCCCCCTACGCCTCTCTCCCAAGCCGGCCGAACCCCTCCCCCTGCTCCTTTATATACGGGGGCAGGGGGCACCCCATAGACACACAAGTTGATCATTGTTGATTGTTCCTTAGCCGTGTGCGGTGCCCCCTGCCACCAAATTCCACCTCGGTCATATCGTTGTAGAGCTTCGGCGAAGCCCTGCGTCGGTAGTACATCAAGATCGTCACCACGCCGTTGTGCTGACGGAACTCTTCCTCGACGCTTTGCTGGATCGGAGCCCGAGGATCGTCATCGAGCTGAACGTGTGCTAAGAACTCGGAGGTGCCGGAGTAACGGTGCTTGGATCGGTCGGATCGGGAAGAAGACGTACGACTACTTCCTCTACGTTGTGAGATCGCTTCCGCAGTCGGTCTGCGTTGGTACGTAGACAATACTCTCCCCCTCGTTGCTATGCATCACCATGATCTTGCGTGTGCGTAGGAAAATTTTCGAAATTACTACGTTCCCCAACAGTTTGCGTGTATGATTGAATCGGGGGCGTCACAAGTTGGTATCAGAGCCGACTGCCTGTAGGAATCCCCTTTCCAACTCCTTGGCCGAAGTTGAGTCTAGTCGATGAAAACTGTTTTTCTAACATGGCTATGCGGCCCATGGGCCCACGTCGCCATCTGGGTGGTATTAGGATCTTTTACTCCTCGATCCTTACTCTGGGACTCTGATCTCTCTTCTATTCGGGTTAAATGATTTACTAACTCTAACTGTAGGTTCTCGTAAATACTCTCTCCTGGAGAGCCCCTCGGTCTGAATGATCGCTTGCTTCACCAGAAGATTCCGAAGACACTCTACGATGTTCTCTCGAGACTATGTGCCATCGCTTTTACAATTCCCTACCACCGATGTATCCTTATGGATAACTACCTACATTTGTCGTTCATACATTCATCCAGAGTTGATCTTGTTATTACAAGATACACCAAAATTCTCTCTATTGTTCCGAGAATACTTTGTGCCTACTGCCTTGCAGTTCTTTGCCACCTGAATACCCCTACGGATAATTTCTCGCACTTACCGAGTATCCGCTCATCCTCAGATGATTCATGTATTTCACAAAAGTCTTCGAAATACCATTCGGTCCTTCAAAAATCCTGAGCAGCCTATTGCTCCTGAAATTCTTGCTTGCTTGCGTTAAGGTTAATGCCATAAATCTCGTAATGTTATTGGCACCTTGTCATTTTCATTTTGAGTCTATTGATTCAATATGTTGCAAATGCTCACAATCCTCAATCAGATCCTAGAATTCACCCTTTCGGCTCAGACGTCATTTTAAACATGAGCTGGACCTCGACCAATCAAATTGCCATTGATTGTACCCCTAAGCCTGCTCAGCTTATCCATCCTAAATCAGAGCATTTGCTTCTGATCCCTTGATTTGGAAATCATAATTCCTTTGCAATTAAACTTTGAATTAGTCATTTGCTTCTAGAATCCAATGCCTTCGCATTGTTACTTCCTCTGGTTGTGTGCCGATGCTCACATCAGCTCCGTTATGGACCGGCAGCTCCTTTAATGGATTTTATCTGACAGCGTCCTTCATATTCAATAACCTTGTGAGCCTTCCCTCGGATACATAATGCCTTTGGTAAATTGTATCCTCTACTTTCTCAACCTTGCTCTGCTTTCAAGCTGGTGATATTTACTCTTGAAGCTTGTGGTATATGTTTCTAAGATGCCCCGATGGGTTGAACCTATACCTTCTCTAAAACCGTGTGAACCCGAAAGTTTTCACGAGTCATACTCTTCGGGTGCTTCGCCAGATAAAATTTCAACACTGCAACTTCTTCCAAGACGAGAAGTGAATGAAAGGTTATGCATTAAAGAAGTGGGAGTCGACCTTGAACTTTGTGTTCATGCCCATGGACCCGATGTGGAACTTATCATGAAAGCTTCTTGTAATAATAACTATTTCCTTGGTATAATATGCTTTGGTATCGGTGAATTGATCCTTTGCAATCGTGCTTCCGACAATATGTTCTTCTTTGATCCCGTTTCTCGCGCAAGTTTAAGCACTTGTCTTCTGTGGATCAATACCCTGGTCCAACCTCTACTTTGATCTGTCGTCGAGTATTACCCCTTGGTATCTCGAGATTATCACGAAACAGCATAACTTCATATGAGTTCTTCATCAAGTACTACATTCTCAATGATTCAATTTTTTTCACGGGCTCTGAGTTATTAAACACTCAAAGACACCGATAACTGAATCGAGTTCGCGTTGCGATTCAACAAGTATTAGAACTCTTCGTTGCTTACAAATTTAATACTTGATCACTTCATTCCTAGCCTAATTGGCTATATCATTATCGTGTTGATTTTAACTGGGCTACCTGGTCCTTATTCCCGTAGCATAACTTTCGGCGATGAGCTAAGCTTATGCCAAGCTTCCTTGTCTTATCGTTTCACCTCGAACAACAAGCTTGATTCTGAGTTGGTGTCGTATCCATAGACCTAATAATCTTTCATTGCATCAGTCCTTTGCTTGATGCAGTCGTTGTTCAATTGCTTCTTCGTGGAGCCTCTCGACAAAATTTGTCATAATCATTATCAATATCTTGACTCCTTCCTGGATATCAATTGAATTCATGATGAGAAGTACCATCATTGCCCTCGATGATTTGTTTTATCATCGATCATTTTATTACCCTCCCTCCAACACAAACTTGTTCATGTCTCGTGAAGTACCTTTAGTTCCTTTCTATCTAGCTGCTGTTATGATCTACCTTGGAGTATTACCATCTGTCAGGTCAAGAATGTTGTGAGAATTGCAACACCTCTTAAGAATTCTTGGTATAATGATACTTCTCACCATCACCATTCATTCTTGGTCCTCGCGTTGATTCCAACTGGGGTACCAACAAGTGAATGGTGCTGTTTGGATTCTGCCTTTCTAGCAACGCTATTGCTTTGAAGTAAATGGCCGGACATTCATTCGTAGAATATTGATTATTGAATCACCATTCTAACATTGATCATGCTACCTAAGCCCATATTTCGGGCGCACCTTTCAACTAGTGTTCAATTGTGTATGTTTTTCCTCGAGCATACATCATTGTATCATTTGATATGACAAATGTTATCTCCTTGTTCACATAATTGTGGAAATCCATCTTTTTGGGAATCTCGATGAGTTGTTGACAAGTCCATCTGCCACCTCCTCTTCATCTCCTTGGTTAATGATGAACTCATGATTCGGGACTTGCTTCCATAGTTCATTTCCGGAGAATCTGGTAGCACCATCTCGTCAAAATTGTGTTGCACCCCTTCCTTCTCAGGCATCTAGAGTCTGAGGTATCCTGACACCAATCAAATCTGAATCTCACTCAGATATGATGGTTGGAACATATTCCCAAGAGTTATAACATTTATCTTTGACCTGGTAAGGTGGTGTCATGCCTAGCACACCTGGCCGGAGGCCCTATTGTTATAGTTTCCTTTTCAGCAAGGTTATCCATTCTCCCATGAGGAAACCGTAAGACTTATTCTACAATTGTTTCTGGTGAATCCTTCGTGTATCCAAAGTCTGACCTTTGCTTGAAGACCATGTCAATGCTATCTCGAAGCATGTATGTGGTAATCCAATTTTCAATAAGAGCATTTGAAGCACAATGCTAAATTTTCTTTATCACTTATCCTAACACCGTTGTATGGGTAATATCATGAGATTCCTCCCCCCTTACCTAAATGATTTTCTACATTATATCTTGTCACAGATATCATGCTCTGCTTGTCCTTGGGAAGGATACGCCCCTGAAATATGTGTTTAAACACATTTCCCTTTCAATTGTTTTGTTAATCTGATAAACACCTTTTCCCTTCCATTGTTTTGTTTAACCTTTATGGTGATCATTATAATCTAAGCAGTATTAATTCCCTGCTTATGTAAACACCTCGGTGTACAATTCTGTCAGTAAGACCCTGTTACTTTTGTTGATGACATTCTGGTAACCACCGATGTACGAGAACTTTGCCTACTGGTCTGCCTCGTTCAACGAGCAGGAATATGGTTCTCTTCGTTCCTCGCCCTTGGTACCGATGTTGCCGACATAATTGATAGGCTATCCTCTGACATGCCTTGTTATCATGACTGTGCAAAATACCACCGCCCTTTCTACCTTTAACCCATAGTTCCACAGGATCGAAACCTGACTCTCCTGTACACCCATGTTGCCAAAGTTATGTCTCGCGCTTTATTTCGTATGTAATTCATGGGTCATCTTCCTAGTAATCTACTTTGGTATCAAACGCAATACTTATTCTCGTTGCTCTGGACCCCCTTTTACACTTTGTTCAGGCATCAAACGATTGCCTACCCGCTCGAAACTTCTCATGGTACCTACTTACTTTGCTCTCGATATTGTCTAAAGTTTCCATTCGAGAGTTACTTTCCGCCACCACCCCCAATGTTATCAACCAGATAGTTAACCTTTCAGAGGTCCGTTCTTCTGAAGTTACCCCTTGTCCTTCGTACGTACAATGAAGACTCCAAAGAAAGGATGACGGCTTCATCCGGATGACCTACAGCCGAGGTATGAAGACATCAATGTTATGGATCGACCTCTTCGAGAAGAGCAACCAAGACCGTGAAGACTCGTTAGAATTTCGTAACCAGATCTTTCCCCTTACTCCCCCACTTAAATCTCGGGACGACATTTCTTGTAGTGGAGGAGAATTGTGACGACCGGATAATTAGGCTACAGTAATCCCACGTTAACGATGCCACATCACCTCGATTACTGTTGCTAATCTCGCGTTAGTTCGAAACCGATTGAAATTCAAATTCAAAATCAAGCCAACAATAAATGTTTTCAAATATTAAAACTAAAATGTTTGGGGTGAGCCAAATAAATCCTAACTAATAATGGTGGAGAAATCAACAATTTTAAATGTATTTGAATGTGCTAAAATAAATAAAACAACGACTGAAACAATAACTGAAATACTTTTTTAATTAATAAATAATGCAAGGTACTTTACCCTTGTCCCAAAATTTTTGTGAGAACAGTTGATTTTACAAAACTAATTTAGGAGTGGGTTTCACTTTTTGTAAAACTATAAGCTATTAAATAAGTAGGAGAAAACAGAAAATAAAAATAAGGAAAAGTAAAACAAAAGAAAACAAACAAAAAAAGGAAATGGACCCCCCCTCACTAGGTTCCGGCCCAGTTGGCCAGCCCAACTGGCCCACATAATCTCCCCTGGCCTATATGGCCTCATACCCCAAACCCTAACCCCCCCGTCGCTCCACTCACCCCACTCCTCTCGCTCCCCTCACCATCCCTCGCGCCGCCGCACGCACAGAGGAGAGATGCCTCGTGCCTGAAACCCCCCCTCACACCCTCTCCTCCCTCCGTTCGCTCCTACCTCTGCCGAGCCGCGCCGCTGCCATGCCCCGGCGCTAGCCTTTCCCATCCCCTTGGCCCCGGCGTCGACCTCTGCCTCCGCCGACCTCATGTCGCTCCCTCTCCCCGCAACCGCCCGACCGCGCTTGACGCCGCGCCGCCGTGAACTCCATGGCCACCGGCCACCGTTCGCCGCTCCGACGAGTCTAGGAGGATCGCCACTGACGACCTCGCCCATCCAGAGCGTCAAATCGAGCGGAGCCGCACCGATTCACCGCCATCGATCTCGTCTTCGACATCCTGCACCGCCGGCTGCCGTCATCGATTCGCTCGACCCCGACCGTCCCCGTCTCCTTGGTGAGCTTCTCCTCCGGATTCCCCTTCCTCCGCCTTGATTTGGTCACCGTTTGCCGTTCCAAGCTCATCTGAGTCCGCTTGTACGCATACGTACGTGCGTGAGTATTTGCTCGCGTTGCTCCTGCTGCCGCCGCGCACGCCAACGCCCGTGCTCGCCGTGCCTGCCTGCGTCTACTTCTGCTCTTGCCGCGCGCCTCCCAACTTCTGCTGCTCATGGCCACTGCCTGATGTGTTGCCGTTTCTGCCGCTAAAACTCTGCTACTGTTGCCGTTGTTGACTGCTCCTCATGCGGCTGCTGCTCGCACTACTTCTGTTGCTAGCGCCGCGCCTAGTTGCTGCGGCTGCTCGCCGCTGCTCTGGTGGCTGTGCTGCTTCGCGTATTGCTCTTGCTGCTGCTGCCATCTCCCCTCGCCTACTTGCTGCTGCTACCACTTGCTACAGCGCTTACTGCTGCCTGCTGCTCGTTTTGGCCATGACCACTGTTGGAGAATCCTATTCTACCGGCTGCTCCTACGTGAATGCTTACCTGGTCGTACCGCGTGTATACTACTAGATTAGTGGAGTTTGTTATGGTGTTAGTTGGCCGCACCTGCGTGTGCATGGGTTGTATATATGTACACTCGTGATGTATCAGTGAATGTGAATTCAGTCTCTCTCGTGTCCATCTTCCTTGCAGCCATGGCCATGGTCGAGTGCTTTTTTTTAGGGTCATGGCCGAGTGTGCTGTGTGGTGTGTGTGCGTGTGTGCTCTTAGTGTGTGGCCGACCCCATTAGAGAAAAAAAGAGAGATAATAATAAAGTAAATAATTAGTGGCTTAATTAATTAAATGATTAGCAATTAGTTAATTAGCCTAATCACATTGACAGTGGGACCTGCAGCTTCGTTAGTCTAATCAGTAAATAAATACACTGTTAATTAAAGCGGGGACACTGACACGTGGGGCATGACCCATTTGACCAGTCAACGGTCCAGTTAAACTCTGACTGGATAGTTGACCAGGTCCCAGCTGTCAGCCCCTAAGCACACTATGGGTACTCCCTTTGGGTGACCATTGCATTTAGGTTTAATGAGTTCGAATTATTAATAATTAAAATGATTTCAGAAAATGTTTAAAACTTTAGAGAAGCATAGAAAGTAAACCGTAGCTCAGGTGAAAATACTGTGTACATGAAAGTTGCTCAGAACGACGAGACAAATCCGGATACGCAGCCCGTTCGTCCGCCACACATCCCTAGCATAGCAAACACACAACTTTCCCCCTCCGACCCATCTGTCCGAAAACGCGAAACACTGGGAATACTTTCCCGGATGTTTCCCCCCTTCACCGGTACCACCTCGTACCGAGTTATGGTACACCTAGCATCACGCTTTGTCATGTCATGCATCGTCTTGCATTTGTTTGCATTATATTTATTGTTTCTTCCCCCTCTTCTCTCTATAGACACCGAGACCGACGCCGCTGCTATCCAGTTCGACTACGGTGTTGACGACCACTCTCTCTTGCGAGAGCAACCAGGCAAGCCCCCCCCTTTGATCACCAGATATCGCCTACTCTTCTCTATACTGCTTGCATTAGAGTAGTGTAGCATGTTACTGCTTTCCGTTATTCCTATCCTGATGCATAGCTTGTCCTTGCTACTACTGTTGTTACCATTACCTGCTATCCTACTGCTTAGTATAGGATGCTAGTGTTCCATCAGTGGCCCTACACTCTTGTCCGTCTGCCATGCTATACTACTGGGCCGTGATCACTTCGGGAGGTGATCACGGGCATATACTATATACTTTTCACAGTTACATTACCTGTGGTACTGTTCGGAGTTGGGGGCTGAAGGGGTAGGTGGCTCCATCCCGGTAGAGGTGGGCCTGGGTTCCCGACGGCCCCCGACTGTTACTTTGTGGCGGAGCGACAGGGTAGGTTGAGACCACCTAGGAGAGAGGTGGGCCTGGCCCTTGTCGGTGTTCGCGGATACTTAACACGTTTAACGAGATCTTGGTATTTGATCTGAGTCTGGCTACTGGCCTATACGCACTAACCATCTACGCGGGGACAGTTATGGGCACTCGACGTCGTGGTATTAGCCGAAGCCTTCGTGACGTCAGCGACTGAGTGGCGCGCGCCGAATTGGACCGTAAGCCTGCTCTTGTATTAAGGGGGCTAGTTCTGCTTCCGACCGCGTACGCAACGTGCAGGTGTGCAATGGGCGATGGGCCCAGACCCCTGCGCCATAGGATTTAGACTGGCGTGCTGACCTCTCTGTTGTGCCTAGGTAGGGCTGCGACGTGTTGATCTTCCGAGGCCGGGCATGACCCAGGAAAGTGTGTCCGGCCAAATGGGATCGAGCGTGTTGGGTTATGTGGTGCACCCCTGCAGGGAAGTTAATCTATTCGAATAGCCGTGATCTTCGGTAACAGGACGACTTGGAGTTGTACCTTGACCTTATGACAACTAGAACTGGATACTTAATAAAACACACCCTTCCAAGTGCCAGATACAACCGGTGATCGCTCTCTAACAGGGCAACAAGGAGAGGATCGTCGGGTAGGATTATGCTATGCGATGCTACTTGGAGGACTTCAGTCTACTCTCTTCTACATGCTGCAAGACGGAGGCTGCCAGAAGCGTAGTCTTCGACAGGACTAGCTATCCCCCTCTTATTCCGGCATTCTGCAGTTCAGTCCACATATGATCCCCTTATTCCATTTGATACCAATGCATACATATATAGTGTAGCTCCTTGCTTGCGAGTACTTTGGATGAGTACTCACGGTTGCTTTTCTCCCCCTTTCCCCTTTCCTATATCCGATTGCTGCAACCAGAAATTGGAGCCCAGGAGCCAGACGCCACCGTCGACTACTACTACTCGGGAGGTGCCTACTACTACGTGCAGCCCACTGACGATGACCAGGAGTAGTTTAGGAGGATCCCAGGCAGGAGGTCTGCGCTTCTTTTGATCTGTATCCTAGTTTGTGCTAGCCTTGTTGAAAGTGCGTTATATCGACTAGAGGGGGGGGGGGGGGGGGGTGAATAGGCAATTTTTATGAAAGTCTTCAAAACGTGAAGGTTATGAAGACAAACAGTACAGATATGCCTATCACTTAAGCAGCGGAAGTTAGGTTACACTAGGCAAGCCATGGTCAAGTATTCAATAGAGTGAAATCACAAGACAAGTAGCTGCAGTGTAATAAGGATCAGGTAGGAAGAAGTTATGAAGCCAAACAAATCATACAGTTATGTTGTGAAGACAGAAGATAAAGCAAGCATGCAATGGCTTCACAATGTGTAACAGTAAGTAAAAGGAAGTGAAGATGAAACCAGTGACACACTGAAGACAATGATTTGTTGGACTAGTTCCAGTTGCTGTGACAACTGTACGTCTGGTTGGAGCGGCTAGGTATTTAAACCAAAGGACACACAGTCCCGGACACCCAGTCCTGAACACGCAGCTCAGGACACCCAGTCCTCACCGTTTTCTCCTTGAGCTAAGGTCACACAGACCTTGCCCAATCACTCTGGTAAGTCTTCAAGGTAGACTCCCAAACCTTCACAGACTTCGTTCACCGGCAATCCACAATTTCTCTTGGATGCTCAGAACGCGACGCCTAACCGGCTGGAGGATGCACAGTCCTCAAGTGTAATAAGTCTTCAGATCACTCAGACAAGAAGACTTAAGTGATGCCCAATTTACTCTGGCTCTGGATGGTTAGGGCTTTTCTCCTCACTAGGAATTTTCTCTCAAAGGCTTCGAGGTCGGTTGCTCTCAAACGACAAAAGCCGTGCACTGAAATCTGAGCAGCCAACAGTTTATGGTTGTAGGGGGTGGACTATTTATAGCCACTGGGCAACCCGACCTGATTTGTCCGAAATGACCCTGGGTCACTAAGGAACTGACACGTGTACCAACGGTCAGATTTCAAACTCACACGGCAACTTTACTTGGGCTACAAGCAAAGCTGACTTGTCCGACTCTGGACAAGATTTGCTCTCATAGTCTTCGCTCGAAGATATAGGTTTTGAATTAGGCATCACTTCAGTCATTCTGACTGGTTCTCTTGGACCCCAATTAACAGTACGCTGGTTCCTATGACTCAACACAAATGAAATAAAACTACGAATGATCTAAGTCTTCGAGTTCCATAGGCTTCACGTGGTGTCTTCTCTTGTCATAGTCTTCAATGTGAATATCTTCATATACCACCATTGTCTTCAATGTCTTCGTACATATTTAGGGGTCATCTCTGGTAGTAAAACCGAATCAATGAGGGACTTCTACCTATGTTATCCTGCAATTCTCACAAACACATTAGTCCCTCAACTAGGTTTGTCGTCAATACTCCAAAACCAATTAGGGGTGGCACTAGATGCACTTACAATCTCCCCCTTTTTGGTGATTGATGACAAACTAGTTGAAGTTTTCAATGGGGAACATAATTTGTGAAATTGTAAAGGAATTGTCTTCATAAGCTGCAAGGGCTCCCCCTGAAGATGTGCATAAAAGTGATTTGCTTCTGGAACGCAAATGCACATGGCAGGTAGTACTTGTGGAAATCCACTTCAACTTATGGTGACAATCCATTATGCATGTAAAAGTATATGAAGAGAAAGACATGCATAATGAAAAATGGACGTCTGCGGAATGATCTAAGTGCGGAATTTATCGTTGTACATGCGGAATTTATCTTCGCAAAACATAGTGGCAAATAAGTAGCAGACGACCATCGAGTTTAAGTGTTACAACTCAAAGAACCAAATGTAGCAAAACGAGAGTTGTAAGCACGAAGCAAAATGTAGCAAAATATAAAGGCACCCGCCCATAGTGACCCGCTTGAAGACTATAAACATCATATGCTTCTCCCCCTTTTGTCAGTGATGACCAAAAAGGTTTGAAGACATAGAGTTTTCTACGCGTTCCCAGGCGCAGCAGGGTCGGTGGAGGTGTTTGGCGGTGCAGACGAGCTTGGTGCAGATTCGACGCGTGCTGAAGGAGGTGGAGGTGATGTAGCGTCGTCTTCTTCTTC
Source organism: Triticum monococcum (assembly GCA_034509565.1). Lineage (NCBI taxonomy): Eukaryota > Viridiplantae > Streptophyta > Magnoliopsida > Poales > Poaceae > Triticum > Triticum monococcum. The sequence continues at coordinate 527,932,666 of CM067847.1, forward strand.
GATAATCCGTGCAGTCACCGTGGCAGCAGAGGAAGAGAACTCCGAATCTTCAAGTGATGGAGTTCTGCGTAGCATTGCCCTTCGAGGAGGTGTGGAGTCAAATTTGAAGCGCTCTGTGAAGCCATCCTCTTAAAGTTCAGCTTCAGGACACATCATCGTGAGTCCTTTCCAAGTGCGGCGACAGGTTTCGTGTGCAACAAATGCATTCTTGGTTGCAAGATTTCTGATACGATTGACGTCCTCCATGATGCTTTTCATCTGCCTCTTGAGCCAGTCGTGATGCCTGTCCTGCTTTTGGTGAAGAGCCACAAGAAGCTCTCGGTCATTGAGGGAACGAGCGCGCTTCTTGGGTCGCTGAGCAGCTGTGCTGTCAGTGGCTTCAGTAGATGCAGGTGCACGTGTGGTGCCAGCTAACGGATACACTCTGGAGATGGCTTCAACACCTTCAACATTCTGAGTGAAGCTCTGGTGTTCTGCATTCTGAAGACTTAATGGTTGCTCGGCAGGCTTAGGGTATATAGCTTCAACAGAGGTGTCCACGTCTAGCAAGAAGATCCGATGGTTGCGAGCTGAGGGCTAATATGAAATCGCAGAGTGAAGCTTGATCAGCCTCATAACCCAAGGAGCATAAAACTTCAGGCCAAATAGATCTGAGCCGGATGCCGCAAGCTGGCGTACGAAGAAGTCCTGCGCATTGAAGCATTTGCCATGAAGGATGTAGAATATGAGAGTCTTCATTGCACCCTCAACCTTTGCATGTGGAGAGTGTCCCTTAATGGGCCAGAGAGTCCGCCTGATGATGTGATATATGGTTCTGGGCAGGTACTCTAGGTCTTCAACGAAGAACTCAGTTGGATAGGGTGCATCATGGGGCAATGGCTTCATCATTGAGAGCATCTGACTCATATTTGGTTCAGGCCTCTGGAATATGCTCTCAATTGCTTTAGCATGGAGTTGACAGCCTTCCTCGAAGAATGCGCCAGGAGTGGGCAGGCCGGTAAGCTCAATGATATCAAATGCATTGGCTTCATGATGGACATTGCCGGTCATCCACTCCAGGACCCAAGTCTTCGGATGTCTGTTGTAGCCTTTGATATGAAGAGTGGCATAGAATTGAAGCAGAAGCTCTTCATTCCAGTGCTCTTCATCTGTGATGAATGGCAGCAAACCCACTTGCTTGAAGCAATCCCGTGCTTCTTCCAGGCCGGGCAGACCAGCAACAGCTTCAACCTCAAGGCGCTTGTGCGGAAAGATGCGGCCTTGGTTGTATAGGATGCATGAGTAATAGCTGCGTTGTGGATAGCTCCAGAACCTATCTGATACAATCCGTTCCCTTGAATAAGGGTTCTTGGAGCTGTTGAAGAACGTATTGTCTGCCCTGAAGCTATTGACGTTAAAGGAGCCAGGAGCTGATGCAGGACCTGGGAACCTTGGCAGTCGTGGGATCGGCTTCTGGACCTGAGGCCTGTGCGCAACATGATTGTTGAATTCGGGACCGGCAGCAAACTCAGGCACAGAAGTGTCAGGAGTAGTAGCTTCAGTGTCTTCTGAAGCTGTTGTTGGGGAGGGCTCCACATTGGCTTCAATGTTGGTGGTGGCAGCCTTAATATTTTCCGCCTCCACTTGACTAGCTGGAGGGTCAGACGCAGGCACGTTCTCCTGGAGAACTGCTTCTTGGTGGAGCGGGGGAGTGGGTTCTGGTGGTACTACTTCATGCTCTTCGGCTGATGCAGCCGGAATGTCTTCAGCCGAATCTTGAGGCCGTGGTCCTTTGCGAAGCCTGCGGAATGCAGACGACGCCTTTGGAGTTGGAGTGGGCTGGACCTCAGATTCTTCTTCCTATGGGCGATCCACCCATGACGCAACTTGTGCGATTGGCGTCAAAGGACGACCAATGCTGATCAGTTCACTTGTCTCAAGCTGAGGAAGGGCTGCATCATCTTGTACATTGTCTTGGTGACCAATGTCTTCAGCAGCATTGGGGTTGGCTGCTGGAATGTCTTTAGCTTCAGGAGCCTCTGTGGGAGCAGGCTCATGAACTGCCAGCTGACGATCTGCGTCAGGATAGATGACAGAGAGAGGTTCAACTACCAAGGGCTCTATGGGAGCAGCCCGAGCTTTCTTGATCTTGCGCTTCTTCTTGGTGGGATCAGACGGAGAGGCTTCAGAGTGTTTCCTCTTCCTTGCTTCAGCCTCGGCTGTCCGTGTCTTCTTGAGCTCTGAAGCGGTTGACCGGCTCTTTGGCTTCGAGCCAGTCGTAGTAGTGGGGAAGACAGTCGGAGCAGCTTCTTGTCTTGGTGCCTCTGGTTCAGGCACAGCAGGCTTCTTTTTCTTCTTCGCGGCCATCCTGGGGTCGATGCCGGACGCCCAAGTGCCTTGCGCTTCTCGGCCTCATTGTAGGCCTGCACACAGCGATCAGCCAGAGTCTTCATTCGCTCCCGCGAACCTTGAGCTGCTGCACGCTTTTTCAGAAAGTTCTCCTTTAGCTCGTGCAACATGATCTTGAAGCTCTTCACTTCTTGCACGCTGAGCTTGGCCATATGCTACTTGAACTGAGCCTTTTCAAAATCAATTTTCTGCTTCAGTTCAACAATGCTCTGGGCAATTGCAAGTTCTGAAGCAATAGCGCCTTGGAAAGTGACACTGAGGCCAATGGGCAGCTGCAGATCGTCGAAGCTTATGTTCGGTGAGGCAAACCATTCATCGATGAAGTTGTGGATGATGGCGACATCAAACAGAGGCAGATTGTTGAAGATTTCAGCCTCCTCCTTGCTCTTGATGAGCTGCTCAAGAGTGTCATCTCCAAGATCTTCATCGTTTGACAGATCAATGGTTTCACTGCGCAGAATGGCAGCAGCTGTGAGCTCTTTGCCTGTGTGTGGTTGAGGCTTCTTGGCTTCCTGGGGCTTGGAGACTCGTGATAAGTCTTCAGACTGCACATTGGCTTCAGGAGGTGCAGTTGCCAATGGCTTCGCCCTTGAGATTTAGGGTGAAGGGGTCTGCTTTAAAGCTTTTGGCTTCTTCATCTGCTTTGGCTTTGGAGCAGCAGGCGCTTCATCAGATTCAGAGTCAGCAGGAGGGTCATTGACTGCAGTCCCTTGGACTAAGATGCGGGTGATGAGGCCCTCAAGATTTCCATACGGACCGATGATATTGGGGTCTGCCTCGCGTGTGCCATCTGCCCTTGGTGCGGAGGGACCAGGGTTGAAATCTACGCCCAATTTCTTCTTGTTTTGCTTCGCTAACCTCTGGGAAAACTGGAAGTTGCGCTTGAACAGATTGTCGTCACGACACCAGAGTAGTGACGACGGATGAGCATCAGCAGGCTGCGGTCCTCTGACCATGCATGGATAGAAGCCTTGAGCAATGGCTTCATCTCTGGACCTGGGCATGAGATTTTTGTATAGTGCATCTCCCCATGGTCTCTTGATGGCGCTTTTCTCAGCGTACTCCTTGGTGACGAAGCGGTATTGGAACCATTGCTCCGCCCAATAGCGTCGAATCCATTGGATTCGTGTCTTGCGCTGATTGTAATCCTCTTCAGGATCTGTCTTGTACAGCTCTGAGATGTCATCAGGCAGATCTCTTGATGTTTCCCCTCGACGCTTTCTGCCACCCTTCCTTGCTGGTTTTTCTGCAGCCATAAACCTTAACTTGGAAGGCTTCAAGACGTTCAAAGGCTTCAAAGGCTTTCTTTTGCTGGACCACCAGGAACTGGCTTCAGGAGAATTGATGTGTCGCTGTAAGAACTCTGCAAATGAATGCAGACTATGAGAACCAAAAGATTCTCCCACGGACATGTACCTGTGACAGTATTAAGGTGCGAGGGAAGGGGAAGAGGTCATATGCATTCTCAGAAGATTTTGAAGATAAATGAGTTTAGAAGACATTGACCTCATCGTGCGAAGACATTCACTTATAGAAAAGAAGTTGGTTCCAGATTTGTACGAACCCATAGATCAGTATAAGTGAGGAATCTAACTACTTCATGAAGCACAAGTGAATATACTAGGCAAGTTATGAGATGCAGACTGAGAGAGATCTAACTTGTGTGAATAGAAACTTCTTATGGCAGAAAGTGACCGAACTATAGGATCAAAAGAGGCTGTAAAAAGAGGTTTTATTTACCACACTTGGAACTGCTAGACGGAGTGGGAGATGAGGCCGAGCAGTTCCATCCTCCGTGCCCTAACTTGGCGACGGAAGACACCTACGGCGACGGAGGAGAGAGTGATGTCCACAGTCGGCGTGAAAACGACGTCGGAGAGGTTGCGGCAGTGAAGCGCTTCATCGCCGGCGTCGTCGAGAGCTAGCGGTGGCGCTAGGGTTCATGCGAGGGAGGAAGAAGGAGATAATGACCGCAGTGAGGGTGTATTTATAGTCATAGGGGCGGCACTGCGCTATTACATAGGTGCCCCTGGCGATTCACATCTGAACAACACGTGGCCATCATGCGGAGTCTCGGGGGCAGTTCCACGTCCCACGCACGCCTGGATTGTCGGGTGGTCGTTCCTACTTCTCCGGATTTCTTGTGGATGAATGAGCATTGAAAACGGTTTTAAAGTTTGTCTCTGTGTCTTCTGCTGACAAGGACGCAGAGAAGACATTCGACAGTTTCAATAGGATGCATATGACTTGGAGAGATAGAATTTGAGATAGAAAGCATAGAGAGATTAGGGTCCGATCACATTCACTTAGTTCAAAAGATTCAAAACAAGAAGTCATAGCTATAAGTGAATGCTGTAGAGGACAGAACACTAGTATATATATATATATATATATATATATAATCCACGTAGTGAAGATAATCATGAAGACATGTTGGGAATGAAACCAGACCAAATGTGAAGACATTGCAAGGTAACGCCGTGAGTGAAACACTTCAAAATAGAACGTTTGGTGGTGGCGTTACCCACCGTATAGGAAGTATTAGACCCAGACACGGTGCACAATTATCATGGCGCTCCGAAGTCAATTTCCACATTAATGTATTCACACTTAGAATGTATGTCTTCATTGATTGAAGATATACGTTACTTCGTGTGTTGCACATCTAAGTCATCAATATGCATAAGTGTTAGGATGTGTGCCTGATCACAGGACATTTGAGGATTCCAAGATATTTAGCTCACATCATAACTTGCAAAATCTCTTCTCATCCAAGGGCTTGGTGAAGATATCTGCCAATTGCTCTTCAGTGTTGACGTGTATGATATCAATATCTTCCTTTGCAACATGATCTCTGAGAAAGTGATGACGAATTTCAATGTGCTTTGTATTCGAGTGCTGAACTGGGTTGTTGGCGGTCTTGATGGCGCTTTCGTTGTCACAGTAAAGAGACACTTGCTTCAGATGAATGCCATAGTCCTTGAGAGTTTGCTTCATCCACAGAAGCTGAGCGCAGCAAGATCCAGCAGCAATGTATTTAGATTCAGCAGTGGAGAGGGATACAAAGTTCTGCTTCTTTGAAGACCAACATACAAGTGATCGTCCCAGAAAGTGACATGTGCCTGATGTAGACTTCCGATCAACCTTATCACCAGCATAATCAGCATCCGAGAATCCAACCAGATCAAACTCTGAGCCCTTTGGATACCATAACCCTAGAGTTGGGGTGTGAGCCAAATATCGAAGAATTCGCTTCACTGCTAAGTGATGCGACTCCTTTGGTGCCGCTTGGAATCAAGCACACATGCAAACACTAAGCATAATATCTGGCCTAGATGCACATAAATAAAGCAAAGAACCAATCATGGAGCGGTATACCTTTTGATCAAACTCTTTACCATTGTCGTCAGGACCCAGATGATGTTTGGCGGGCATTGGTGTTGTGAGGCCTTTGCAGTCTTGCATACCGAACTTCTTCAGGCACTCTTTGAGATACTTCTCTTGAGATACGAAGATGCCATTGCGTTGTTGCCATATCTGAAGACCGAGGAAGAACTTCAGCTCCCCCATCATAGACATCTGATATTGCTCTTGCATCATATATCCAAACTCCTCACTGTACTTCTGATTGGTGCAGCCGAAGATAATGTCATCCACATATATTTGGCACACAAACAGTTCACCATCATATGTCTTCGTGAAGAGAGTGGGATATAGGGAGCCAGGTATGAAGCCTTTGCTCTTCAGGAAGTATTTGAGTGTGTCATACCAGGCCCGAGGGGCTTGTTTGAGGCCATACAATGCCTTATTGAGCTTGTAAACCATGTCAGGATGTTTTGGATCTTCAAACCCAGGTGGTTGTGCAACATACACTTCTTCTTCAATCTTGCCATTGAGAAAGGCACTCTTCACATCAATTTGATATAAAAGTATGTTATGATGATTTGCATAGGCTAGCAGTATACAGATGGCTTCAAGTCTGGCCACAGGAGCAAATGTTTCATCGTAGTCAATGCCTTCCACTTGAGTATATCCTTGAGCAACGAGACGAGCTTTGTTTCTGAAAACTTGACCATGCTCATCTTGCTTGTTGCGGTATATCCATTTGGTGCCTATTATGTTATGCTTCCATGGATCAGGACGCTTAACCAATTCCCATACATTGTTCAGCTCAAACTGATGAAGCTCTTCTTGCATTGCTTGAATCCATTCAGGTTCCATAAAGGCTTCTTCAACTTTCTTGGGTTCTGAAATTGAGACGAATGCAAAGTGCCCACAGAAATTTGCCAGTTGAGTTGCCCTTGAACGAGTGAGTGGACCAGGTGCATTGATGCTGTCAATTATTCTGTCAATATGCACTTCATTGGCAACACGAGGATGTACAGGGCGAAGACTTTGCTCTTGCTGATCTGTGTTGTCGTTGGGAGGAATGTCTTCAGGCTGAGCATTGTCTTCATGTGGATCAGGTGCTGAGATGATAAGTTCTTCTTCAGGATGAGCTTCAGAAGGTATAATCTCTCCAGTTCCCATAAGCTTGATTGATTCACTAGCTGGAACTTCATCTAGCACATTTGGCAGTTGCTCTCTTTGTGAACCATTGGTCTCATCGAACCGCACATCCACTATTTCAACCACTTTGTAATGAAAGAGATTGAAGACTCTGTAGGAGTGCGAATCCTTTCCATATCCAAGCATAAAACCCTCATGTGCTTTTGGTGCAAATTTTGAGGTGTGGTGTGGGTCCTTGATCCAGCATCTTGCGCCAAATACTCTGAAGTAACTGACATTTGGCTTCTTGCCAGTTAGAAGTTCATAAGATGTCTTGTTCAGAAGCTTGTGAAGATAAACACGGTTAATTGTATGGCATGCAGTGTCAATGGCTTCAGGCCAGAATTTTCTTGGAGTCTTGTATTCATCTAGCATTGTTCTGGCCATCTCAATGAGTGTTCTGTTCTTGCGTTCGACGACGCCATTCTGCTGTGGCGTGTACGGAGCTGAGAATTCATGTGTGATGCCCAAGGTGTCCAGATATGTATCAAGGCCAGTGTTCTTGAATTCAGTGCCATTGTCACTTCTGATGTGCTTTATCTTGGCGCCATAATTGTTCATAGCTTGATTGGCGAAGCGTCTGAAGACATCTTGCACTTCAGTCTTGTAAAGGATTATGTGCACCCAAGTATATCTAGAGTAATCATCAACAATGACAAAGCCATAGAGGCAAGCAGTAGTGGAAAAAGTTGAGTAGTGAGTGGGACCAAAAAGATCCATGTGAAGCAGTTCGAAGGGTGGAGTAGTGGTCATGATTGTCTTCGAGGGATGTTTTGCCCTTGTCATCTTCCCTGCTTCACAGGCACCGCATAAGTGATCTTTCTTGAACTTGACGCCTTCGATGCCTATGACATGCTTCTTCTTTGCAAGTGTGTGGAGGTTCCTGATGCCAGCATGCCCAAGCCTCCGATGCCAAAGCCAACATTCTGAAGCTTTTGCCAGAAGACATACTGCAAGCTGTGGCCCTGCTGAGAAATCTACCACGTACAAATCATCTTTCCGATACCCTTCAAACACTAGAGACTTGTCAGATTCCATCAGTACCAGGCAACGATATTTTCCAAAAATTACAATCATGTTCAAATCGCAAAGCATTGAGACAGACATTAAGTTGAAGCCAAGGGATTCAGCAAGCATGACTTTATCCATGTGTTGATCCTTTGAGATTGCAACTCTACCTAGACCCAATACCTTACTTTTACCAGTGTCAGCAAATGTGATGTGGCTCTTGTCGGATGGACGTAAGGTTGAGTCCATAAAAAGACTTCTTTTGCCAGTCATGTGATTTGTACACCCACTATCAATAATCCATTCTGAAGACTCTGAAGACGCTGGTGTCGTACCCTACAGTGCAGTTAGGGGGATAGGCTGCACGAAGAGAATTGTGAAGCAAAAACATTTGACGAACCAGTGGGTTATGAAAACTTAGATCCAGGTTAGGACTAATAGGGAGAGTAGCATGCGATTCAGGTACGAAATACATAGTGATGCCATTCGGGCATTTGATCTTGCGCCCCACAAGATTTTTAAGGTCCCCAGCAATAGCGTCAGAAGATTTTGGTTTTCTGCTGGAGACCTTTTCCTGCAAAAGAGAGTTAAGCTTTCTTAACCACCCACATCTTCAAGGGTGGCTTAGAAGCAATAAGTCTAAGTGCAGCATCTGAGAATTTTGGCTTTGGAGCCCTAGCAAACAGTCTAGCAGGCGGGTAATAGTACTCATAAGAATAGGCAGAATAGTTCTTGGTCATATGAACATGACGGTTTGAAGAACCGCTCTCATATGCCTGAGTATGGTTTCCCTGCAAAACATTTGCGTTAGTGCGACTCAGGTGAGTCCTCTGTCTGTATGAAGCCTTTGGACCATATGAAGCCTTTGGTTTGAGGTTTGTCTTCTTCATGTGAGGTGTCATGAGGACATTCACAGGAAGATTCTCCAGACACGTTTTTGGAACCCAGATCTTCTTCATAGGCGGTCCATTCCTGCAGTTAGTACCAATGTACCTGGCAAACACTTCACCATTCTGATTTCTAAACAGCTTATAGTTTGCATCAAAGGATTCATCAATGATAATTGGGTTAGCACAGGTGAAGCTAGATAGATTGGATGGATTTGCTGAGGATTCCTTTGCAGCAACCCATGCGGTTTTGGGGTACTGCTCAGGTTTCCAGTAAGATCCATCAGCATTTATTTTCCTCACGAACCCAACACCCTCTTTCCTAGGGTTTCGGTTCAGAATCTGCTTCTTTAGGACATCACATAATGTCTGATGTCCTTTGAGACTTTTGTACATTCCTGTTTCAAGCAATGTCTTCAACCTAGCATTCTCATCAGCAATAGCAGTGGTATCCTCAGCAGAGGGGTTAGTTACCACTTCAACAGTTGAAGATATTGCAACAGCAGTAGCAGTGGAACATTCAGCAACAGAAGTAGCATTATCACGCTCAATGCATTTAAGGCATGGTGGTTCAAATCCTTCCTGAGCGGAACTGATCTGTTCGGCGCGAAGTGACTCGTTTTCCTTTTGAAGATCTTCATGAGCCGCTCTCAATTTCTCAAGATCTTGCTTCCTTTGAAGATAATCATAGAGAGCTTTTCATGAGTTGTTGAGAGAGTATCATGACGATCTTCAAGTTCCTGATACTTAACGTGAAGATTTTTTATGTCTTCAATTAAGGATTCAGATCGAGTCATTTCAGCATCCAACAGATCATCGCTTCTGTCTAACAGTTTTTGAATATGTTCCATGGCTTTCTGTTGTTCAGTTGCAATTTTAGCAAGTCTTTTGTAGCTGGGTTTTGAATCACAATCAGAATCATCGGCACTGGATGTTTGATAGTGAGTAGTGCGTGTGTTTACCTTGGCACCGCGTGCCATGAAGTAGTAGGTAGGAGTGGAGTCGTCCTTGTCATTTGCATCGGTGTTGGTGATGAAGTCATTGTCTTCAGTGTTGAAGATGGACTTGGCGACGTAAGCTGTAGCCAGACTCGCAATGCCAGAATCAGATTCCTCCTCAGACTCCACCTCTACCTCCTCAGAAGCAGACTCCTTCTCTGAATCCATTTCCTTGCCAACAAACGCACGAGCCTTGCCAGTTGACCTCTTCTTGTGTGATGAAGACTTTGAGGAAGACTTGGAAGAAGACTTTGAGTATTTCTTCTTCTTCTTGTCGTCAGAGTCATATTCCTTGCTCTTCTTCTTCTTTCTATTCTCATTGTCCCACTATGGACACTCAGAGATGAAGTGTCCAGTTTTCTTGCACTTGTGACATGTTTTCTTCTTGTAGTCATGAGCAGAAGCTTCATAATTCCTTGAGCTTGATCGTGAAGACTTTCTGAAGCCTTTCTTCTTGGTGAATTTCTGGAACTTCTTCACTAGCATTGCAAGTTCCCTTCCAATGTCTTCAGGATCATCAGAACTGCTGTCAGATTCTTCTTCAGATGAGGACACAGCTTTTGCCTTCAAGGCACGAGTTCGCTCATAGTTTGGACAGTAGATATCTCTTTTCTCAGAAAGCTGAAACTCATGTGTGTTGAGCCTCTCAAGTATGTCAGACGGATCGAGTGTCTTGAAGTCTGGACATTCTTGAATCATCAGGGCTAGGATGTCAAATGAACTGTCAAGTGATCTCAGCAGCGTCTTGACGATTTCATGTTTGGTGATCTCAGTGGCGCCGAGGGCTTGAAGCTCATTTGTGATGTCAGTGAGCCGGTCAAATGTGTGCTGGACATTCTCATTGTCATTTCGCTTGAAGCGGTTGAAGAGGTTGCGAAGAACACTGATTCTCTGATCTCTCTGGGTTGAGATGCCTTCATTGACTTTGGAGAGCCAGTCCCAGACCAGCTTGGATGTCTTCAAGGCACTCACACGGCCGTACTGTCCCTTGGTCAGATGACCACAGATGATATTCTTGGCAGTAGAGTCCAGTTGAGTGAACTTCTTGACATCAGCAGCAGTGACACCTTCTCCAGCCTTGGGAACGCCGTTCTCGACGACATACCATAGGTCGACGTCAATGGCTTCAAGATGCATGCGCATCTTATTCTTCCTGTAGGGATATTCAGTTCCATCGAAGACGGGGCACGCAGCGGAGACTTTAATTATCCCTGCAGTCGACATAGCTAAAACTCCAGGTGGTTAAACCAAATCACACAGAACAAGGGAGCACCTTGCTCTGATACCAATTGAAAGTGCGTTATATCGACTAGAGGGGGGGTGAATAGGCGATTTTTATGAAAGTCTTCAAAACGTGAAGGTTATGAAGACAAATAGTACAGATATGCCTATCACTTAAGCAGCGGAAGTTAGATTACACTAGGCAAGCCATGGTCAAGTATTCAATAGCGTGAAAGCACAAGACAAGTAGCTGCAGTGTAATAAGGATCAGGTAGGAAGAAGTTATGAAGCCAAACAAATCATACAATTATGTTGTGAAGACAGAAGATAAAGCAAGCATGCAATGGCTTCACAATGTGTAATAGTAAGTAAAAGGAAGTGAAGATGAAACCAGTGACACGCTGAAGACAATGATTTGTTGGACCAGTTCCAGTTGCTGTGACAATTGTACGTCTGGTTGGAGCGGCTAGGTATTTAAACCAAAGGACACACAGTCCCGGACACCCAGTCCTGAACACGCAGCTCAGGACACCCAGTCCTCACCGTTTTCTCCTTGAGCTAAGGTCACACAGACCTCGCTCAATCACTCTGGTAAGTCTTCAAGGTAGACGCCCAAACCTTCACAGACTTCGTTCATCGGCAATCCACAATTTCTCTTGGATGCTCAGAACGCGACGCCTAACCGGCTGGAGGATGCACAGTCCTCAAGTGTAATAAGTATTCAGATCACTCAGACAAGAAGACTTAAGTGATGCCCAATTTACTCTGGCTCTGGATGGTTAGGGCTTTTCTCCTCACTAGGAATTTTCTCTCAAAGGCTTCGAGGTGGGTTGCTCTCAAACGACAAAAGCCGTGCACTGAAATCTGAGCAGCCAACAGTTTATGGTTGTAGGGGGTGGACTATTTATAGCCACTGGGCAACCCGACCTGATTTGTCCTAAATGACCCTGGGTCACTAAGGAACTGACACGTGTACCAACGGTCGGATTTCAAACTCACACAACAACTTTACTTAGGCTACAAGCAAAGCTGACTTGTCCGACTCTGGACAAGATTTCCTCTCATAGTCTTCGCTCGAAGATATAGGTTTTGAATTAGGCATCACTTCAGTCATTCTGACTGGTTCTCTTGGACCCCACTTAATAGTACGGTGGTTCCTATGACTCAACACAAATGAAATAAAACTACGAAGGATCTAAGTCTTCGAGTTCCATAGGCTTCACGTGGTGTCTTCTCTTGTCATAGTCTTTAATGTGAATATCTTCATATACCACCATTGTCTTCAATGTCTTCGTACATTTTTAGGGGTCATCTCTGGTAGTAAAATCGAATCAATGAGGGACTTCTACCTGTGTTATCCTGCAATTCTCACAAACACATTAGTCCCTCAACTAGGTTTGTCGTCAATACTCCAAAACCAATTAGGGGTGGCACTAGATGCACTTACACTTCTTAAGGCAAACTTGTTTAACTTATGTCTGTACTCAGATATTGTTGCTTCCGCTGACTCGTCTATGATCGAGCTCTTGTATTCGATCCCTCGAGGCCCCTGGCTTGTAATACGATGCTTGTATGACTTATTTTATTTGTAGAGTTGTGTTGTGATATCTTCCCGTGAGTCCCTGATCTTGATCGTACACGTTTGCGTGTATGATTAGTGTACGATTGAATCGGGGGCGTCACACCTACGGAGCTGCTGGCGCTGATGGGAGGCTCTTGGGGCTGCTGGGCCACTTCCAGAAGATCTTGACAGCGTGCAATCGCGCGCATGACAACTCCACAGAACCGCTCCATTTCCATGCCTCTGGCCTGGTAGCAAATTCCGTCGATCACCTGCATCCTCAAGATATCACGTTGGTGATGTTCTACTTCGTCGGGGACGTCACCTCTGCCAAGGATGCGCTCGAGCTTGGCCACCACATCATCGGGATCGAGGTTGACACGGTCGCCGCGGGCAATGATGAAGCCGCAGGCTGCCTTTGTCTTGACTGAATCGCATAGGTCCTCTGCCCATTCCTTGCGGGTCATCAGACTCTCGATGAGCACTGGTGACGGCTGTTCTTCGGGTGGGTCGTCGATCATGCCACCGAGTAGCTCTAGATCTTTTGCACGGTGGATGGCAAACTGCTCATCACACCTCCTCTACAATATGTCGATTCTGCTCCCAAGGACTATGACGCCGATATCGCTGCTGATGGGCCATGGTGCCTGCACCGGCCGATGAAGCTCTTGCTCCCCGACCTGCTCCAGCTCATTCTCCTCGCCGAAGATGTAATGCAGGTAGGCGTCGATGTCGAAGCTTTGGTCGTTGCCTGGCATGCTTGGAATAACTAATAGTAGATGGGTGAGGACTAGATCTTCGTAGAGTGTCGCGGCGGTGCATTGCCGCCTGGGTTATATGCAGCAAGCTGTTAGCTGGTGGCGGGAAACTGGTGAGGGAATAGGCGTGGATTTTACAATTCATCCATGTGGAGCGTAGGAAGCATTTGCTGGTGCGCGAGAAGACTAAGTGGAGCACACACACAACCCGAATATGGTATCCGGTGCCACATTTTATTTATCATAGAAGTGTTAACATAAGGAAATGCATGTGTAACTTACTAATCATCGCACACGAGTACTCGCAGACGCATCGTGTGCGATACTCCTAGCCACCGCAAGCAACTAGTTTGCATTTTCAAAGTTTTTTGTACGCACTAAATCGCACACAAACTAACTGTATTAACCATCTGTGTTGTAAATTCTCATCGCAAATAATTCATCCGACTCGGCTGTTTGCCACATATCACACACATCTTGTTAAGTTGAACCATTTCTATTGCGTTCGCTAATCGAAAGTAGTTCATCCGAGTGAACCATATGCCCTATATCACACACACCTTGATCTGGCTAAACGTTTATGTTGCACTCCCTAATAGCAAACGGTTCATCGGAGCGAACTATATGTCGTATATCGCACACACATTGATATGACTGCACGTTTCTGTTGTCTACCTCATCGCAAACAGTTCGAACGGGTTAGCCGTGTGCCCTACATCACACACGCAACTAAAATCTGAACCGTGTTTGATGCATCCTCTATCGCAAACGTTTTGCACCTTTTTTGATGGTTATTGTACACCACCGTTTGCGATTATGGCATCGCACACAGTTTCGTCGAAGGGTCTCTGATCGTAGTGTCGCGTTAGCGGCATCCTGCAGTAGTGTGTCTTTCAAAATATCAACACTAAAGAAAGTTATCCCTACAAAATCATATAGTCTTGTCATGCTCTGTCTTCTTAACACAAAGTATTTATCATGCACAACCCCGATGACAAGCCGAGCAATTGGTTCATACTTTTTAACGCGCTTTGGCCTTTTCAACCCTCACGCAATACATGAGCGCAAGCCATGGATATAGCCCTACAGGTGGAATAGAGTATAATGATAGGGGTAAATATAAAGAAGACAAAAAAAATAGAAAGTCTCACATCGATGCGGCTAACCAACGGGCTATGGAGATGCCCATCAATTGATATCAATGTGAGGAGTAGGGATTGCCATGCAACGAATTACTAAGAGCTATAAGTGTATGAAAGCTCAATATGAAAACTAAGTGGGCGTGCATCTAATTCTATAATGATAAATTCCCACTAGTATATGAAAGTGACAACATAGGAGACTCTCCATATGAAAAACATGGTGCTACTTTGAAGCACAAGTATGGTAAAGGATACTAACAATGCCCCTTCTCTCTTTGTTTTTTTCTTTTTTTTTCTATTTCTTTTTTCCTTTTCCATTTTTCTCTCTCATTGTCTGGAGTCTCATCCCGACTTGTGGGGGAATCATAGTCTCCATCATCCTTTCCTCACTGGGGCACTGCTCTAAAAATGAATAATGATGATCATCACACTTCTATTGACTTATAACTCAAAAGAAATAAAAATTACAACTCATACCTATGACAAAGTATGACTCTATATGAATGCCTCTGGCATGTACTAGTGATAACCCACAAGTATAGGGGATCACAACAGTTTTCGAGGGTAGAGTATTCAACCCAAATTTATTGATTCGACACAAGGGGAGGGAAAGAATATTCTCAAGTATTAGCAGCTGAGTTGTCAATTCAACCACACCTGGAAAATTAATATCTGCAGCAAAGTATTTAGTAGCAAAGTAATATGATAGTAGTGGTAATGGTAGCAAAAGGTAACGGTAACAAAAGTAATGTTTTTGGTATTTTGTAGTGATGATAGCAATAGCAACCGAAAAGTAAATAAGCGAAGAACAATATATGGAAAGTTCGTAGGCAATGGATCAGTGATGGGGAAATATGCCGGATGCGGTTCATCATGTAACAGTCATAACCTAGGGTGACACAGAACTAGCTCCAATTCATCAATGTAATGTAGGCATGTATTTCGAATATAGTCATACGTGCTTATGGAAAAGAACTTGCATGACATCTTTTGTCCTACCCTCCCGTGCCAGCGGGGTCCTAGCGAAAACTAAGGGATATTAAGGCCTCCTTTTAATAGAGTACCTGACCAAAGCATTAACACATAGTGAATATATGAACTCCTCAAACTACAGTCATCACCGGTAAGTATCCCGATTATTGTCACTTCGGGGTTAACGGATCATAACACATAATAGGTGACTATAGACTTGCAAGATAGGATCAAGAGTCTCATATATTGATGAAAACATAATAGGCGTAGATCTAAAATCATGGCACTTGGGCCCTAGTGACAAGCATTAAGCATAGCGAAGTCACAACAACATCAATCTCAGAACATAGTGGATACTAGGGATCGAACCCTAACAAAACTAACTCGATTACATGATAAATCTCATCCAACCCATCAGCAAGCCTACGATGGAATTACTCACGCACGGCGGTGAGCATCATGAAATTGGTGATGGAGGATGGTTGATGATGACGATGGCGACGGATTCCCCTCTCCGGAGCCCCGAACGGACTCCAGATCAGCCCTCCCGAGAGGTTTTAGGGCTTGGCGGCGGCTCCGTATCGTAAAACGCGATGGATCCTTCTCTATTATTTTTCTCTCTGCGAAAGCAAATATATAGAGTTGGAGTTGAGGTCGGAGGAGCTCCAGGGGGCCCACGAGGTAGGGTGGCGCGCCCTAGGGGGGCAGGCACGCCCCCACCCTCGTGGCTAGGGTGTGGGCCCCCTGGTCTTCCTCTTTTGCAAGGATTTTTTATTATTTCTGAAAAGATGTTCCATGAAGTTTTAGGTCATTCCGAGAACTTTTGTTTCTGCACATAAATAACACCATGGCAATTCTGCTGAAAACAGCGTCAGTCCGGGTCAGTTCCATTCAAATCATGCAAGTTAGAGTCCAAAGCAAGGGCAAAAGTGTTTGGAAAAGTAGATACGACAGAGACGTATCAACTCCCCCAAGCTTAAACATTTGCTTGTCCTCAAGCAATTCAGTTGACAAACTGAAAGTGATAAAGAAAAACTTTTACAAACTCTGTTTGCTCTTGTTGTTGTAAATATGTAAAGCCAGCATTCAAGTTTTCAGCAAAGATTATGAACTAACCATATTCACAATAACGCATAGGTCTCATGTTTACTCATATCAATGGCATAATCAACTAGCGAGCAATAATAATGAATCTTGGATGACAACACTTTCTCAAAACAATCATAATATGATATAACAAGATGGTATCTCGCTAGCCCTTTCTGAGACCGCAAAACATAAATGCAGAGCACCTTTAAAGATCAAGGACTGACTAGACATTGTAATTCATGGTAAAAGAGATCCAGTCAAGTCATACTCAATGTAAACTAACATTAATGAATGCAAATGACAGTGGTGCTCTCCAGCTAGTGCTTTTTAATAAGAGGATGATGACTCAACATGAAAGTAAATAGATAGGCCCTTCGCAGAGGGAAGCAGGAATTTGTAGAGGTGCCAGAGCTCGGTTTTAAAATAGAGGTGAATAATATTTTGAGTGGTATACTTTCATTGTCAACATAACAACCAAGAGATGGCGATATCTTCCATGCTACACACATTATAGGCGGTTCCCAAACAAAATGGTAAAGTTTATACTCCCCCTCCACCAACAAGCATCAATCCATGGCTTGCTCGAAACAACGAGTGCCTCCAACTAACAAGAGTCCCAAGGGGAGTTTTGTTTGCAATTATTTTGATTTGATTTGCATAAAGCATGGGACTGGGCATCCCGGTGACCAGCCCTTTTCTCGTGAGTGAGGAGCGGAGTCCACTCCTCTTGAGAATAACCCACCTAACATGGAAGATACGGACATCCCTAGTTGATACATGAGCTATTCGAGTATACAAAACAGGATATTTATTTGAAAGTTTAGAGTTTGGCACATACAAATTTACTTGGAACGGCAGGTAGATACCGTATATAGGTAGCTATGGTGGACTCATATGGAGTAACTTTGGGGTTTATGGAGTTGGATGCACAAGCAGTATTCCCACTTAGTACAGGTGAAGGCTAGCAAAAGACTGGGAAGCAACCAGCTAGAGAGCGACGACAGTCATGAACATGCATTAAAATTAATCAACACCAAATGCAAGCATGAGTAGGATATAATCCACCATGAACATAAATATCGTGAAGGCTATGTTGATTTTGTTTCAACTACATGCGTGAACATGTGCCAAGTCAACTCACCTTAAATCATTCAGAGGAGGATACCACCCTATCATACCACATCACAACCATTTTAATAGCATGTTGGCACGCAAGGTAAACCATTATAATCTCCTAGCTAATCAAGCATGGCACAAGAAACTAAGATCTCTAGTTGTCATTGCAAACATGTTTATTCATAATAGGCTGAATCAGGAACGATGAACTAATCATATTTACAAAAACAAGAGAGGTTGAGTTCATACCAGCTTTTCTCATCTGAGACAGTCCATCATATATCGTCATAATTGCCTTTCACTTGCATGACCGAATGATGGGAATAATATTAAGAGTGCAGGTGCATTGGACTAAGCTGGAATCTGCAAGCATTCAATAAACAGGAGAAGACAAGGCAATATGGGCTCTTTTGTTAGATCAACAACAATGCATATAAGAGCCACTTCAGCAATTTAATCATGGTCTTCTCCTATCGACTCCCAAAGAAAAGAAAAGAAATAAAACTATTTACACGAGAAAGCTCCCAACAAGCAAAAGAACAGGAAATCTTTTTGGGTTTTATCTTTAATTACTACTACAAGCATGGAAATTAAAACTAGCTAAAAGCTACAACTAATTTTTTGTGGTTTTTCTTAAGGTTTATTAAACACACAAGAAGAAAGCATAAAAAGGAAATAAACTAGCATGGATGATACAATGAAAAAGTATGAGCATCGACATATAGCAATGAGTGTGTGAACATAAATGCAATGTCGATGGGAAATACGTACTCCCCCAAGCTTAGGCTTTTGGCCTAAGTTGGTCTATGGCCATGGCTGGCCTGACGGATATCCATAATAATAGTTGGGATCATACTGAGATGTAGCGGCTATCGCCTCCTAAGTTGCAGCGTGGCAACGAGCGGCTTCCGCCCTCCTCTCGTACTCATCTGGCTCCTCCCTGGTAATAACATATCTTCCTTTTGCCTGGTAATCAAAGAAGGCAGGAGCAGAGAGAGTAATACGGACAACACGCCGTCTGTCAAAGATTAGTCGATACTGGAGAGGTGATTCACTCCTCTCAACAAACTGGTGGTGAACCATAGCATTAAAATCTAGGTAAGCGAGAGGCAATTCAATATCATCCTCACATATGGTTACACCAAGAAAATCAGCTAAGCGGGTTGCATAAATTCCACCGAAGAAATCTCCATTAAATCTATTATTATGCAACCTACGTGCAACAATGGCTCCCAAATTATAGGATTTGTCTCCTAACACAGCACTCCTAAGAATATTGAGGTCAGGGACACACATATGACATGCTTTATATTTACCATTTATGCACCTACCTATGAAGAGAGCAAAATAATATATAGCAGGAAAGTGAATGCTCCCTATGGTAGCTTGTGTTATATCTCTAGATTCCCCACAGTTATGCTAGCAAGAAAATCTCTAAATTCAGATTTGCGGGGTTCACTAGCACTACCCCATTGTGGAAGTTTGCAGGCAGTGGTAAAATCCTCTAAGTCCATAGTATAAGATTTTTCATAGAGATCAAACAGGACAGTTGGAGAATTACGTGAAGATGAAAATTCAAACCTCCTCACAAAGGTACTGGTGAGATAGTGGTACCGGCGGCACTTTTCTTCCTCGAAGCTCACAAGATCAGTGTTACGCAAATATGCGTTAAATTCTTCCTTAATTCCCGCTCGATCCATAAAGTTTTCCGAAGGCCATTCACAAGGACGCACTGGAGCGTCTCTTGGTGGCTCTTCATCAGCATCACGCATTGCAAGCCTGGGCCCTTGCTTCCTTGAAGAACCACCTTGGTACATTTTCCTAAGCATATTTCTTCCTCTAAAAAATTCTGAAATTTTTAGTAACTTCAAAATAAAAGTGAACCAAACTCAACAAAATTGATAGCAACTACTCCTACAAGTGCCTAGAGCCTATATCATGCATCAAAACTACTTGGAACCACATAAATTTGACATGCAAGCTCAAGAACATGGTCGCCTAAGCAGCACAAATTTGCAATGAATAAAGCACTAGAACAAAAACTAATTGGACCAATGGAGGAGTCACATACCAAGGAACAATCTCCCCAAGCAGTTTTGTGAGAGGTGCTTTGAGAAAGGAGATCGAAAATGGCAGCAAAATGAGCTTGGGCTCGAGTTTGAGCTGGATATTCGTGTTTGTGGGAGGAAAAAGGAGTGTGTGGGTGCAAGGATAAGTGGAGGAGGCCACCATGGGCCCACGAGGCAGGGTGCGCGCCCAGGGGGGCAGGTGCGCCCGTGACCCTCATGGCCAGGTGACAGCTCCTCCTGCTGTGTTCTCAGTGCCAAATATTCTCAAGTATTCTAGAAAAAAATCATATTTAAATTTCAGGGCATTTGGAGAACTTTTATTTTCGGGGTATTTTTATATCGCACGGATAATTCAGATAATAGACAGAAAATACTATTTTTATTTTATTTAATATAAATAACAGAAAGTAAAAGTGGGGTACAGAAGGTTGTGCCTTCTAGTTTCATCCATCTCATGCTCATCAAAAGGAATCCACTAACAAGCGGTAAATTAAGACCGCGTATTTTTTCAATAGGAGGTAAATTCTTAACATCTTCAGCTTTAATACCTTTTTCTTTCATATATTTCTTTGCCTCTTGCATATCTTCAGGACTGAGAAATAGAATACTCCTCTTCTTCGGAGTTGGTTTAAGAATAGGCTCAGGAGTTGGCTCAGGAAGTGTCCAATTATTTTCATTTGCCAACATATTATTCAGTAGAATTTCAGCTTCATCCGACGTTCTTTCCCTGAAAACTGAACCAACACAACTATCCAGGTAATCTCTAGAAGCATCAGTTAGTCCATTATAAAAGATATCAAGTATTTCATTTTTCTTAAGAGGATGATCAGGCAAAGCATTAAGTAATTGGAGAAGCCTCCCCCAAGCTTGTGGGAGACTCTCTTCTTCAATTTGCACAAAATTATATATATCTCTTAAAGCAACTTGTTTCTTATGAGCAGGGAAATATTTAGCAGAGAAATAATAAATCATATCCTGGGGACTACGCACACAACTAGGATCAATAGGATTAAACCATATCTTAGCATCACCCTTTAATGAGAACGGAAATATTTTAAGGATATAAAAGTAGCGAGTTCTCTCATCATTAGTGAACAAGGTGGCTATATCATTTAATTTAGTAAGATGTGCCACAACAGTTTCAGATTCATAGCCATGAAAAGGATCAGATTCAACCAAAGTAATTATATCAGGATCAACAGAGAATTCATAATCCTTATCAGTAACACATATAGGTGAAGTAGCAAAAGCAGGGTCAGGTTTCATTCTAGCATTAAGGGATTGTTGCTTCCATTTAGCTAATAATTTCTTAAGATCACTTCTATCATTACAAGCAAGAATAGCTCTATCAGATTCTTCATCCAGAACATAACCCTCGGGAACAACAGGCAATTCATAAGTATTAGGGGTAGAGTCTTCATCATCACTATCTTCAATATAATCAGTTTCAGTAATTTCTTTCTCTCTAACCCTAGCAAGTTGTTCATCAAGAAATTCACCAAGTGGCACAGTAGTATCAAGTGTAGAAGTAGTTTCATCATAAGTATCATGCATAGCAGAAGTGGCATCATCAATAACATGCAACATATCAGAACGAATAGGAGAAGCAGGTTTAGGTGTCGCAAGCTTACTCAAAGCAGAAGGTGAATCAAGTGCAGAGCTAGATGGCAGTTCCTTATCTCCCCTCATAGTTGAGGGATAAATCTTGGTTTTTGGATCTCTTAAGTTCTTCATAATGATAAGAAGATATAAATCCCAAGTGACTCAAAGGATATTGCTATGCTCCCCGGCAACGGCGCCAGAAAATAGTCTTGATAACCCACAAGTATAGGGGATCACAACAGTTTTCGAGGGTAGAGTATTCAACCCAAATTTATTGATTCGACACAAGGGGAGCCAAAGAATATTCTCAAGTATTAGTAGCTGAGTTGTCAATTCAACCACACCTGGAAACTTAATATCTGCAGCAAAGTATCTAGTAGCAAAGTAATATGATAGTAGTGGTAACAGTAGCAAAAGGTAATGGTAACAAAAGTAATGTTTTTGGTATTTTGTAGTGATGATAGCAATAGCAACGAAAAAGTAAATAAGCGAAGAACAATATATGGAAAGCTCGTAGGCAATGGATCAGTGATGGAGAATTATGCCGGATGCGGTTGATCATGTAACAGTCATAACCTAGGGTGACAAAGAACTAGCTCCAATTCATCAATGTAATGTAGGCATGTATTCCGAATATAGTCATACATTCTTATGGAAAAGAACTTGCATGTCATCTTTTGTCCTACCCTCCTGTGGCAGCGGGGTCCTAGTGGAAACTAAGGGATATTAAGGCCTCCTTTTAATAGAGTACCAAACCAAAGCATTAACACATAGTGAATACATGAACTCCTCAAACTACGGTCATCACCGGTAAGTATCCCAATTTTTTTCACTTCGGGGTTAACGGATCATAACACATAATAAGTGACTATAGACTTGCAAGATAGGATCAAGAACTCTCATATATTGACGAAAACATGATAGGTTCAGATCTGAAATCATGGCGCTCGGGCCCTAGTGACAAGCATTAAGCATAGCAAAGTCATAGCAACATCAATCTCAGAACATAGTGGATACTAGGGATCAAACCGTAACAAAACTAACTCAATTACATGATAGATCTCACCCAACCCATCACCGTCCAGCAAGCCTACAATGGAATTACTCACGCACGGCAGTGAGCATCATGAAATTGGTGATGGAGGATGGTTGATGATGACGATGGCGACGGATTCCCCTCTCCGGAGCCCCGAACGGACTCCAGATCAGCCCTCCCGAGAGGTTTTAGGGCTTGGCGATGGTTCCGTATCGTAAAACGTGATGAATCCTTCTCTCCTATTTTTTCTCCGCGAAAGCAAATATATCAAGTTGGAGTTGAGGTCGGAGGAGCTCCAGGGGGCCCACGAGGTAGGGGGGCGTGCCCTAGGGGGGGAAGGCGCGCCCCCCACCCTCGTGGCTAGGGTTTGCCCCTCTGGTCTTCCTCTTTTGCAAGGATTTTTTATTATTTCTGAAAAGATGTTCCATGAAGTTTTAGGTCATTCTGAGAACTTTTGTTTCTGCACATAAATAACACCCTGGCAATTCTGCTGAAAACAACGTCAGTTCGGGTTAGTTCCATTCAAATCATGCAAGTTAGAGTCCAAAACAAGGGCAAAAGTGTTTGGAAAAGTAGATACGACGGAGACGTATCAACCATGATGTGCAATGATCTAGCGCAACATCTATGAAAAATGATGAACGATGGCTGAGCCACAACTACTATGTCAGCTATATGATCATGCAAAGCAATATGACAATGAATGCTCAAGTTATCAAATAGAAGCGGTGGAAGTTGCATAGAAATATATCTCGGAATGGCCATGGAAAAGCCATAATAGGTAGGTATGGTGGCTGTTTTGAGGAAGATATAATAAGCTTATGTGTGATAGAGCGTATCATATCACGGGGTTTGGATGCACCTGCGAAGTTAAAGGAGCAATGCACGGTACCGTAGAGGCTAGCAAATTGCGGAAAGGTAAGAGTGCGTATAATCCATGGACTCACATTAGTCATAAAGAACTCATATACTTATTGCAAAAGTTTATTAGCCCTCGAAGCAAAGTATTACTACGCATGCCCCTAGGGGGATAGATTGGTAGGAAAAGACCATCGCTCGTCCCCGACCGCCACTCATAAGGAAGACAATCAATAATAAATCATGCTCCAACATCATAGCATAACGAGAGACCATACGTGCATGCTTCGGGAATCACAAACCTTAACACCAATATTCTTACTAACCACAACCGTTTACTAGTACCTCCCACATATTCCGTCTCTATATCGCAAAACTATTGCAAGGAATCAAACATCCATAAGTTTTATGTAGGATTTTATGACTAACCATGCAATTGACCAATTCCTATTGACTCTCTAAATATATATAAGTGAAGCAAGAGAGTTTAATTCTTTCTACAAAATATCATGTTCTAATAAATATAAGTGAAGCAAAAGAGCATTCTACAAACAACGGTTTTCTATGTGAAGAGAAACAGGCAATCCAAACTTCAAATGATATAAGTGAAGCACATGAAGCATTCTATAAAGCCATACTCAAAAGATATAAGTGAAGTGAAATGAGCATTCTATAAATCAACCATGTAAAATCTCATACCATCATGGTGCATAAAATAAAAATGAAAACTAAAAGCAAAAGACGGTCCAAGATTTGCACATATCACATGAACGAAACGAAACAGAAAACATACCGATACTTGTTGAAGAAAGATGGGATGCCTTCCGGGGCATCCCCAAGCTTAGACGCTTGAGTCTACTTGAATATTTACTTGGGGTGCCTTGGGAATCCCCAAGCTTGAGCTCTTGCCTCTCCTCCTTCTCCTCATATTGAGACCTCCTCGATTTTTGATCACTTCATCCACACAAAACTCAACAGAAGTCCGGTAAGATCCGTTAGCATAATAAAGCAAATCAATACTCTAAGTACTGTTGCAAACCAATTCATATTTTTTTTGCATTGTATATACTGTAATATAACTTTTTCATGGCTTATACCACCGATAAAAATCGATAGTTTCATCAAAACGAGCAAAACAATGCATCAAAAACAGAATCTGTCTTAAACAGGACAGTCTGTAGTAATTTGAACATTCACCATAACTCCGTTACTCCAAACATTCTGCAAAAATTAGTAAAAATAAACAATTTGTATATCAAGACATTTCAAAAAGTTTCAGAACCGTTTGACGTTCCAGTAAAAAATGTAAAATTGCGCACTACAGCTAAAGTTTCTGTTTTGCACCGCACAAACCAACAAGCAATGTAAACATCATAAAGGCAAATCTTGGCACATTATTTTTATAATACAATGGAATTGTAAAAGGGGATAATTATTTTTATTGAAAAGTTTCTGTAATGAAGATTCACAAAGTTTCCGTGAGCATGAACAAAGTTCGAGGACGTCCCCCACTTTCACAATGCTTGTCTCTTTCACTTTCACTTTCCTTTTTGAAAAGTTTTGTGTTCCCCTATATATTTTTTGTTTTTAAACTATATAAAAGCACTCAACAGAAATAAATGACTCTCTAAAACTTCCAGGTTGTCTCCATGGCAGCTCTTTCTTTAAAGCCATTAAGCTAGGCATAAAGTGCTGAAGTAATGGATCCACCCGGATCCCAAGGTATATCAAAGGCAATTTTAATTAGCAATGATTTGACATTTAGTAGTCAGAACAAAGCAACATATATCAAGCAATGACGAAGTCTAACTATCTTCTTGTGCATTGGCATGTCATACAAGAACAATTCATGCACATCAAGTAAAGGCCAATACATAGCGTAAGCAGTTTCTTGCAATTTTATCATGTTGGAAACATAGAGAGGTGCAGATATAGTTCCTCTCTCATAATAATTGCAAGGAGGAGCAGCAAGAACATGCATATTGTATTAATCAAAATCATCATGTGAAACAGTAAAAGGCAAGCCATCAATATAATCCTTAACAAGAGCAAACTTCTCCGATATAGTGTAGTTGGGAGAATTCAAAACGATAATAGGACTATCATGTGTGGGTGCAATAGCAACAATTTCATGTTTAACATAAGGAACAATAGCAAGTTCATCCCCATAAGCATAATTTAAATTGGCATCATGGCCACAAGAACAACAAGCATCATCAAAAAGGGATATTTCAAATGAATCAACGGGATCATAGCAATTATCATAGCATTCATCCTTTGATAAGAACGAATGAGCATTAAACAATGTATGAGTTGAAGAGTTACTCTCATTAGAAGGCGGGCACGGGTGATCAATCCGGTCTTCCTTCGCTTGTTCTTCGCTCTCCTCATCATCTTTTTCATCCAATGAGCTCACAGCTTCATCAATTCCATCTTCCATAGACTCCTGCAAAATATTATTCTCTTCTTGCACAGCGGAGACTTTCTCAATAAATGCATCAATATCAGAATTGTATTTAAAATTATTATAGCAATATTTAAGGATAGCAAGATTTTCAGGTCTATAAACTGAATCATCAAAATCTTCAAAAAATTTAAACAAAGATTCAATTTCACATGCACCCTTAAAAGCAACAAATTCTTCTATTCGTTCCACATCATAATAATCATGTATACCTCTAGCATAAGAAGCCAAGGTTTCATTATCATTAAATTCTCATGAAAAGGGAAGATGTGGATCATTCATCCTAGAGCAACAAGTATAATCATATCTCTGGCATAAATCCCAAGCATACCAATGCAACATATGAATTTGATCCCATAAAAGTTTTCCCTTTTGAGTCAAGCGATAATCCCTAAAGTATTCATGTTGATCCAACGTTACTCTCATTATCAAGTTGAATGGGGTTTTCTCAGGATTATCAAAGTAGGGCATACTATTTTTCACATAATGAGCATCGGGGATTTTAGGAGGTTCCCCATCTCCATGAGTAGCAAGTACCACTAATTTTTTTGGTGTTCCATGTTTCATATCCATAACTAAAGATAGAAAACAACTTAGAACAAGAAATAAAAACTACTTAGTGATAAAGCAAACAAGTACACACGAGAATATTCACCCCACGCTATTGCTCCCCGGCAACGGTGCCTGAAAAACGGTCTTGATAACCCACAAGTATAGGGGATCGTTTGTAGCCTTTTTTCGATAAATAAGAGCGTCGAACCCAACGAGGAGCTAAAGGTAGAACAAATATTCCCTCAAGTTCTATCGACCACCGATACAACTCTACGCACACTTGATGTTTGCTTTATCGGAAACAAGTATGAAACTAGAAGTACTTTGTAGGTGTGATAGGATAGGTTTGCAAGGTAATAAAGAGCACGTAAATAAAATCTAGGGGTTGTTTAGCTAAAGACACAACTAATTTAGTTTTAGTAGATAGCTTTTGTCAACAAGAAAGTTATTTGTCCCTAGGCAATCGATAACAAGTACCAATAATCATTCTTGTAATTTTATATGAGGGAGAGGCATGAGCTAACATACTTCCTCTACTTGGATCATATGCACTTATGATTGGAACTCTAGCAAGCATCCGCAACTACGAAAGACCATTAAGGTCGTGAAACCAAACCATAGCATTAAGTATGAAGTCCTCTTTACTCCCATACGCCATAGCCTACCTATCCGCGTTTAAGTTTTTGTCACTCTCGCAACACTATCAATAAGCAAACCATGAACATATTGCAACACCCTACAGCGAGGGCCCCTCACGTTTGCACGAGACGGAGGGCACTGTAGGACAACACCATAAATAAAATATACAATCATACCAACCAAGATCACGATTAACCCACATGACAAAACATATCTACTCAAACATCATAGGATAACCATAGATCATTGGGAAATAATATATGGAGTTGAGCACCATGTTTAAGTAGAAATTACAGTGGGAGAAGAGGTGTTACACCGCTGCAAAGAGGGGGAGAAAGTTGGTGTTGATGGTAGCAAGATTGTTGATGTAGATTGCCATCCCGATCGTTGCCCTGGTGGCACTCCGGCGCCACCGGAAGCGAGGGGGGAGAGCCCCCTCCTTCTTCTTCTTCCTTGGCCTCCTTACTAGGTGGGAGAAGGGTCTCCCCTCTGGTCCTTGGTCTCCATGGCATGGGAGGGGCGAGAGCCCCTCCAAGATTGGATCTCCTTCTCTGTTCTCTTCTGTTTTGCGTCCCCCAGATCTGGCCGAAAACCGTTTCTTATATTCCTGGAGATCCGTAACTCCGATTGCACTGATATTTTAACACGATTTTTTCTGGATATAAGCTTCCTTGCACCCGAAGTACAACTCCAACTGACGTATGAGGTGGGTACAACCCACCACCGCGCGCCAGGCTCCTAGCCCGTGCGCTGGTGTATCGTGCCCTATGTGGGCCTCCGTTTGCGGTGATTCCAACTCCCAAAAATCACAAATATTCCAAAATAAATCTCCGTATTTTTTATTGCATATGGACTTCATTTGATATGGATACTCTACGATAGAAAAAACATGCAGGAAATAGGAACTGGCACTGGGCACTGGATCAATAGGTTAGTTCAATAAATCATATAAAAAGTTGCCAAAAGTATGTGAAAGTGGTATAATATTGGCATGAAACAATCAAAAATTATAGATATGATAGAGACGTATCATAGTGCTATTCCCTTTACCTTATATCAAGAAATTATGAATGACATAACACCCGTTGAAATAGAAGACATATATGTTACTATTAAGCTTGCTAATAGAGACACCATCACAACACTTGGGATTGTTAGAGATGTTGAAGTCCTCTTTGTGAAAATAAAATATCCTACAGATTTTCTTGTTCTTGGTTCCCCACAAGATGACTTTTGTCCCATTATCTTTGGTAGACCTTTCTTGAACATCGTTAATGCTAAACTAGATTGTGAGAAACAAACCGTCGGTGTTAGTTTTGGTGATGTGTCTCATGAGTTTAATTTTTCTAAGTTTAGTAGAAAACTGTTGGGGAACGTAGTAATTTCGAAAAAATTTCCTACGCACACGCAAGATCATGGTGATGCATAGCAACGAGGGGGAGAGTCTGATCTACGTACCCTTGTAGATCGCAACGGAAGCGTTGACACAACGTAGAGGAAGTAGTTGTACGTCTTCTTCCCGATCCGACCGATCCAAGCACCGTTACTCCGGCACCTCCGAGTTCTTAGCACACGTTCAGCTCAATGACGATCCTCGGGCTCCGATCTAGCAAAGCGTCGAGGAAGAGTTCCGTCAGCACAACGGCATGATGGCGATCTTGATGTACTACCGACGCAGGGCTTCGCCTAAGCTCTACAACGATATGACCGAGGTGGAATTTGGTGGCAGGGGGCACCGCACACGGCTAAGGAACGATCAACAATGATCAACTTGTGTGTCTATGGGGTGCCCCCTGCCCCCGTATATAAAGGAGCAGGGGGAGGGGTTCGGCCGGCTAGGGAGAGGGGCGCGGGAGGAGTCCTACTCCTACCGGGAGTAGGACTCCCCCCCCCAATCTTATTCCTAATAGGATTCTTCCAAAGGGAAGAGAGAAAGAGGGGGCCGACCCGTTCTCCTAGTCCTAATAGGACTAGGGAAGGGGGGAGGCGCGCTGCCCTTGTGGGCAGCCCCTTTCACTTTTCCACTAAGGCCCAATAGGCCCATTTGCCTCCCGGGGGGTTCCGGTAACCCTCCCGGTATTCCGGTAAAATCCCGATTTCATCCGGAACACTTCCGATGTCCAAACATAGGATTCCAATATATCAATCTTTACGTCTCGACCATTTCGAGACTCCTCGTCATGTCCGTGATCACATCCGGGACTCCGAACAACCTTCAGTACATCAAAATGCATAAACTTATAATAACTGTCATCGTAACGTTAAGCGTGCGGACCCTACGGTTCGAGAACAATGTAGACATGACCGAGACATGTCTCCGGTCAATAACCAATAGCGGGACCTGGATGCCCATATTGGCTCCTACATATTCTACGAAGATCTTTATCGGTCAGACCGCATAACAACATACGTTGTTCCCTTTGTCATCGGTATGTTACTTGCCCGAGATTCGATCGTCGGTATCCAATACCTAGTTCAATCTCGTTACTGGCACATCTCTTTACTCATTCCGTAATACATCATCTCATAACTAACATCTTAGTTATTATGCTTGCAAGGCTTATGTGATGTGTATTACCGAGAGGGCCCAGAGATACCTCTCCGACAATCGGAGTGACAAACCCTAATCTCGAAATACGCCAACCCAACATCCACCATTGGAGACACCTGTAGTACTCCTTTATAATCACCCAGTTACGTTGTGACGTTTGGTAGTACCCAAAGTGTTCCTCCGGTAAACGGGAGTTGCATAATCTCATAGTTATAGGAACATGTATAAGTCATGAAGAAAGCAATAGCAACATACTAAATGATCGGGTGCTAAGCTAATGGAATGGGTCATGTCAATCAGATCATTCAACTAATGATGTGACCTTGTTAATCAAATAACAACTCTTTGTTCATGGTTAGGAAACATAACCATCTTTGATTAACGAGCTAGTCAAGTAGAGGCATACTAGTGACACTCTGTTGGTCTATGTATTCACACATGTATTATGTTTCCGGTTAATACAATTCTAGCATGAATAATAAACATTTATCATGATATAAGGAAATAAATAATAACTTTATTATTGCCTCTAGGGCATATTTCCTTCAGTCTCCCACTTGCACTAGAGTCAATAATCTAGATTACACAGTAATGATTCTAACACCCATGGAGCCTTGGTGCTGATCATGTTTTGCTCGTGGAAGAGGCTTAGTCAACGGGTCTGCAACATTCAGATCCGTATGTATCTTGCAAATCTCTATGTCTCCCACCTGGACTAAATCCCGGATGGAGTTGAAGCGTCTCTTGATGTGTTTGGTCCTTTTGTGAAATCTGGATTCCTTTGCCAAAGCAATTGCACCAGTATTGTCACAAAAGATTTTCATTGGACCCGATGCACTAGGTATGACACCTAGATCGGATATGAACTCCTTCATCCAGACTCCTTCGTTCGCTGCTTCCGAAGCAGCTATGTACTCCGCTTCACATGTAGATCCCGCTACGACGCTTTGTTTAGAACTGCACCAACTGACAGCTCCACCGTTTAAAGTAAACACGTATCCGGTTTGCGATTTAGAATCGTCCGGATCAGTGTCAAAGCTTGCATCAACGTAACCTCTTACGGTGAGCTCTTTGTCATTTCCATATACGAGAAACATATCCTTAGTCCTCTTCAGGTATTTCAGGATGTTCTTGACCGCTGTCCAGTGATCCACTCCTGGATTACTTTGGTACCTCCCTGCTAAACTTATAGCAAGGCACACATCAGGTCTGGTACACAGCATTGCATACATGATAGAGCCTATGGCTGAAGCATAGGGAACATCTTTCATTTTCTCTCTATCTTCTGCAGTGGTCGGGCATTGAGTCTAACTCAACTTCACACCTTGTAACAGAGGCAAGAACCCTTTCTTTGCTTGATCCATTTTGAACTTCTTCAAAATCTTGTCAAGGTATGTGCTTTGTGAAAGTCCAATTAAGCGTCTTGATCTATCTCTATAGATCTTTATGCCTAATATGTAAGCAGCTTCCCTGAGGTCTTTCATCGAAAAACTTTTATTCAAGTATCCCTTTATGCTATCCAGAAATTCTATATCATTTCCAATCAGCAATATGTCATCCACATATAATATCAGAAATGCTACAGAGCTCCCACTCACTTTCTTGTAAATACAGGCTTCTCCAAAAGTCTGTATAAAGCCAAATGCTTTGATCACACTATCAAAGCGTTTATTCCAACTCTGAGATGCTTGCACCAGTCCATAAATGGATCGCTGGAGTTTGCATACTTTGTTAGCTCCCTTTGGATCGACAAAACCTTCTGGTTGCATCATATACAACTCTTCTTCCAGAAATCCATTCAGGAATGCAGTTTTGACATCCATCTACCATATTTCATAATCATAAAATGCGGCAATTGCTAACATGATTCTGACGGATTTAAGCATCGCTACGGGTGAGAAGGTCTCATCGTAGTCAACCCCTTGAACTTGTCGAAAACCTTTTGCGACAAGTCGAGCTTTATAGACAGTAATATTACCGTCAGCGTCAGTCTTTTTCTTGAAGATCCATTTATTCTCAATTGCTTGCCGATCATCGGGCAAGTCAACCAAAGTCTATACTTTGTTCTCATACATGGATCCCATCTCAGATTTCATGGCCTCAAGCCACTTTGCGGAATCTGGGCTCACCATCGCTTCTTCATAGTTCGTAGGTTCATCATGATCTAGTAGCATGACTTCCAGAACTGGATTACCGTACCACTCTGGTGCGGATCTCACTATGGTTGATCTACGTGGCTAGTATCTTGTCCTGAAGCTTCATGATCATCATCATTAGCTTCCTCACTAATTGGTATAGGTGTCGCAGAAACAGTTTTCTGTGATGTACTATTTTCCAATAAGGGAGCAGGTACAGTTACCTCGTCAAGTTCTACTTTCCTCCCACTCACTTCTTTCGAGAGAAACTCCTTCTCTAGAAATGATCCATTCTTAGCAATGAATTCTTGCCTTCGGATCTGTGATAGAAGGTATACCCGACAGTTTCCTTTGGGTATCCTATGAAGACACATTTCTCCGCTTTGGGTTCGAGCTTATCAGGTTGAAGCTTTTTCACATAAGCATCGCAGCCCCAAACTTTAAGAAACGACAACTTTGGTTTCTTGCCAAACCATAGTTCATAAGGCGTCGTCTCAACGGATTTTGATGGTGCCCTATTTAACGTGAATGCGGCCGTCTCTAAAGCATAACCCCAAAACGATAGCGGTAAATCAGTAAGAGACATCATAGATTGCACCATATCTAGTAAAGTACGATTACGACGTTCGGACACACCATTACGCTGTGGTGTTCCGGGTGGCGTGAGTTGCGAAACTATTCCACAATTTTTCAAATGTACACCAAACTCGTAACTCAAATATTGTCCTCCACGATCAGATCGTAGAAACTTTATTTTCTTGTTACGATGATTTTCAACATCACTCTGAAATTCCTTGAAATTTTCAAATGTTTCAGACTTATGTTTCATTAAGTAGATATACCCATATCTGCTTAAATCATCTATGAAGGTGAGAAAATAACGATATCCGCCACGAGCCTCAATATTCATCGGACCACATACATCGGTATGTATGATTTCCAATAAATCTATTGCTCTCTCCATAGTACCGGAGAACGGTGTTTTAGTCATCTTGCCTATGAGGCACGGTTCGCAAGTACCAAGTGATTCATAATCAAGTGGTTCCAAAAGCCCATCAGTATGGAGTTTCTTCATGCGCTTTACACCGATATGACCTAAACGGCAGTGCCACAAATAAGTTGCACTATCATTATCAACTCTGCATCTTTTGGCTTCTACATTATGAATATGTGTATCACTACTATCGAGATTCAACAAGAATAGACCACTCTTCAAAGGTGCATGACCATAAAAGATATTACTCATATAAATAGAACAACCATTATTCTCTGATTTAAATGAATAACCGTCTCGCATTAAACAAGATCCAGATATAATGTTCATGCTCAACGCTGGCACCAAATAACAATTATTTAGGTCTAATATTAATCCCGAAGGTAGATGTAGAGGTAGCGTGCCGACCGCGATCACATCGACTTTGGAACCGTTTCCCACGCGCATCGTCACCTCGTCCTTTGCTAGCGTCCGCTTATTCCGTAGTCCCTGTTTCGAGTTGCAAATATTAGCAACAGAACCAGTATCAAATACCCAGGTGCTACTGCGAGCTCTAGTAAGGTACACATCAATAACATGTATATCACATATACCTTTGTTCACCTTGCCATCCTTCTTATCCGCCAAATACTTGGGGCAGTTCCGCTTCCAGTGACCAGTCTGCTTGCAGTAGAAGCACTCAGTTTCAGGCTTAGGTACAGACTTGGGTTTCTTCTCCTGAGTAGCAACTTGCTTGCTGTTCTTCTTGAAGTTCCCCTTCTTCTTCCCTTTGCCCTTTTTCTTGAAACTAGTGGTCTTGTTGACCATCAATACTTGATGCTCCTTCTTGATTTCTACCTCCGCAGCTTTCAGCATTGCGAAGAGCTCGGGAATAGTCTTGTTCATCCCTTGCATATTATAGTTCATCATGAAGCTCTTGTAGCTTGGTGGCAGTGATTGGAGAATTGTGTCAATGACGCAATCATCTAGAAGATTAACTCCCATCTGAATCAAGTGATTATTATACCCAGACATTTTGAGTATATGCTCACTGACAGAACTGTTCTCCTCCATCTTGCAGCTATAGAACTTATTGGAGACTTCATATCTCTCAATTCGGGCATTTGCTTGAAATATTAACTTCAACTCCTGGAACATCTCATATGCTCCATGACGTTCAATACGTCGTTGAAGTCCCGATTCTAAGCCGTAAAGCATGGCACACTGAACTATCGAGTAGTCATCAGCTTTGCTCTGCCAGACGTTCATAACATCTGGCGTTGCTCCAGCAGCAGGCCTGGCACCCAGCGGTGCTTCCAGGATGTAATTCTTCTGTGCAGCAATGAGGATAATCCTCAAGTTACGGACCCAGTCCGTGTAATTGATACCATCATCTTTCAACTTTGCTTTCTCAAGGAACGCATTAAAATTCAACGGAACAACAACACGAGCCATCTATCTACAATCAACATAAACAAGCAAGATACTATCAGGTACTAAGTTCATGATAAGTTTAAGTTCAGTTAATCAAATTACTTAGGAACTCCCACTTAGATAGACATCCCTCTAATCCTCTAAGTGATCACGTGATCCAAATCAACTAAACCATAACCGATCATCACGTGATATGGAGTAGTTTTCAATGGTGAACATTGTCATGTTGATCATATCTACTATATGATTCACGCTCGACCTTTCGGTCTCTGTGTTCCGAAGCCATATCTGCATATGCTAGGCTCGTCAAGTTTAACCTGAGTATTCTGCGTGTGCAAAACTGGCTTGCACCCGTTGTAGATGGACATAGAGCTTATCACACCCGATCATCACGTGGTGTCTGGGCACGACGAACTTTGGCAACGGTGCATACTCAGGGAGAACACTTCTTGATAATTTAGTGAGAGATCATCTTATAATGCTACTGTCAATCAAAGCAAGATAAGATGCATAAAAGGATAAACATCACATGCAATCAATATAAGTGATATGATATGGCCATCATCATCTTGTGCTTGTGATCTCCATCTCCGAAGCACCGTCATGATCACCATTGTCACCGGCGCGACACCTTGATCTCCATCGTAGCATCGTTGTCGTCTCGCCAATCTTATGCTTCCATGACTATCACTACCGCTTAGTAATAAAGTAAAGCATTACATCGCGATTGCATTGCATACAATAAAGCGACAACCATATGGCTCCTGCCAGTTGCCGATAACTTGGTTACAAAACATGATCATCTCATACAATAAAATCAGCATCATGCCTTGACCATATCACATCACAACATGCCCTGCAAAAACAAGTTAGACATTCTCTACTTTGTTGTTGCAAGTTTTACGTGGCTGCTACGGGCTTAAGTAAGAACTCATCTCACCTACGCATCAAAACCACAACGATAGTTTGTCAAATAGACTCCGTTTTAACCTTCTCAAGGACCGGGCGTAGCCACACTTGGTTCAACTAAAGTTGGAGAGACAGTCTTCCGCAAGCCATCTGTGTGCATAGCACGTCGAGGGAACCGGTCTCGCGTAAGAGTACGCGTAAGGTTGGTCCGGATCGTCTCGTCCAATAATACCGCCGAACCAAAGTATGACATGCTGGTAGGCAGTATGACTTGTATCGCCCACAACTCACTTGTGTTCTACTCGTGCAAATAACATCAAACCATAAAAACCTAGGCTCTAATACCACTGTTGGGGAACGTAGTAATTTCGAAAAAATTTCCTACGCACACGCAAGATCATGGTGATGCATAGCAACGAGGGGGAGAGTCTGATCTACGTACCCTTGTAGATCGCAACGGAAGCGTTGACACAACATAGAGGAAGTAGTCGTACGTCTTCTTCCCGATCCGACCGATCCAAGCACTGTTACTCCGGCTCCTCCGAGTTCTTAGCACACGTTCAGCTCGATGACGATCCTCGGGCGCCGATCCAGCAAAGCGTCGAGGAAGAGTTCCGTCAGCACGACGGCGTGATGGCGATCTTGATGTACTACCGATGCAGGGCTTCGCCTAAGCTCTACAACGATATGACCGAGGTGGAATTTGGTGGCAGGGGGCACCGCACACGGCTAAGGAACGATCAACAATGATCAACTTGTGTGTCTATGGGGTGCCCCCTGCCCCCGTATTTAAAGGAGCAGGGGGAGGGGTTCGGCCGGCTAGGGAGAGGGGCGCGGGAGGAGTCCTACTCCTACCGGGAGTAGGACTCCCCCCCCAATCTTATTCCTAATAGGATTCTTCCAAAGGGAAGAGAGAAAGAGGGGGCCGGCCCCTTCTCCTAGTCCTAATAGGACTAGGGAAAGGGGGGAGGCGCGCTGCCCTTGTGGGCAGCCCCTTTCACTTTTCCACTAAGGCCCAATAGGCCCATTTGCCTCCCGGGGGGTTCCGGTAACCCTCCCGGTATTCCGGTAAAATCCTGATTTCATCCGGAACACTTCCGATGTCCAAACATAGGCTTCCAATATATCAATCTTTATGTCTCGACCATTTCGAGACTCCTCGTCATGTCCGTGATCACATCCGGGACTCCGAACAACCTTCGGTACATCAAAATGCATAAACTTATAATAACTGTCATCGTAACGTTAAGCATGCGGACCCTACGGTTCGAGAACAATGTAGACATGACCGAGACATGTCTCCGGTCAATAACCAATAGCGGGACCTGGATGCCCATATTGGCTCCTACATATTCTACGAAGATCTTTATCGGTCAGACCGCATAACAACATACGTTGTTCCCTTTGTCATCGGTATGTTACTTGCCCGAGATTCGATCGTCGGTATCCAATACCTAGTTCAATCTCGTTACTGGCAAGTCTCTTAACTCGTTCCGTAATACATCATCTCATAACTAACATCTTAGTTATTATGCTTGCAAGGCTTATGTGATGTGTATTACCGAGAGGGCCCAGAGATACCTCTCCGACAATCGGAGTGACAAACCCTAATCTCGAAATACGCCAACCCAACATCCACCATTGGAGACACCTGTAGTACTCCTTTATAATCACCCAGTTATGTTGTGACGTTTGGTAGTACCCAAAGTGTTCCTCCGGTAAACGGGAGTTGCATAATCTCATAGTTATAGGAACATGTATAAGTAATGAAGAAAGCAATAGCAACATACTAAACGATCGGGTGCTAAGCTAATGGAATGGGTCATGTCAATCAGATCATTCAACTAATGATGTGACCTCGTTAATCAAATAACAACTCTTTGTTCATGGTTAGGAAACATAACCATCTTTGATTAACGAGCTAGTCAAGTAGAGGCATACTAGTGACACTCTGTTGGTCTATGTATTCACACATGTATTATGTTTCCAGTTAATATAATTCTAGCATGAATAATAAACATTTATCATGATATAAGGAAATAAATAATAACTTTATTATTGCCTCTAGGGCATATTTCCTTCAAAAACATCATAAGAAAGAATCGTCTAGTAAGGATGCAATAATTGGTCTTGCTTCTATTGTCGTGCCTCCTACTGATCCACTAGAATAATATTTGCTAGACCATGAAAATGATATGAATATCCATGAAAGAAATGAGATAGATAAAATTCTCTTTGAACAATGACATTTGATTAAACACAATTTTCCTATTGAAACTCTAGGAGGTCCTCCTCCACCTAAAGGTGATCCTGTGTTTGAATTAAAACAATTGCCAGACACTTCGAAATATGCTTATCTTGATGAGAAAAAGATATATCCTATTATTATTAGTGCTAACCTTTCAAAACATGAAGAAGAAAGATTATTGAAAATTCTGAGGAAGCACCGAGCTGCTATTGGATATACTCTTGATGATCTTAAGGGCATTAGTCCCACACTTTTAGCACAATATTAATATGGAACCTGATGCTAAACCCGTTGTTGATCACCAAATACGTTTAAATCCTAAAATGGAAGAAGTGGTAAGAACTGAAATACTGAAGCTTCTGGTAGCAGGTATAATTTATCCCATAGCTGATAGTAGATGGGTAAGTCCCGTTCATTGTGTCCCTAAGAAAGGAGGTATTACTGTTGTTCCAAATGATAAAAATGAACTTATTCCACAAAGAATTGTCACTGGCCATAGAATAGTAATTGATTTTATAAAATTAAATAAAGCAACTAGAAAAGATCATTACCCTCTGCCTTTCATTGATCAAATGCTAGAAAGGCTATCTAAGCATACACACTTTTGTTTTCTCAATGGATATTCTGGTTTTTCTCAAATACCTGTTTCACCTCAGTTATCTCTTGCTTTAGTTGAATAAAAGTTTAGTTTAATCCTTTCTTCTCGAGTGTTTGCTTAGTGATCTATCCTTGTGATCGTGTGCGAGATATATAATAAAGTTTAGTTTGAAGTTTTGTTCTCTTTACTTTCATGTTCAATAAAAAGAAAGGAAACAAATGAAAAAGATCACATGTTAATCTTATGGTAAGTAGTGACATCACATAAGGAAGAGTATAAGTAGAAAATTTTATTGGAGCTTGACAAACATAGCATTGGTCAATGATGGAATTCATGAAAGAATTAATAAGGGAAGAGAAGATTCACATGAAAATACGCTATCTTGGACATCTTTTATGATTGTGAGCCCCCATCAAAATATTATATGCCAAAATTGTTGACATTGGACAAGGAAGACAACGTAATGATTTATGTTTGTTCATATTCACATAGAAGTTATATTTTCATAGATCCTTTAACATGTGGTTCTTACCTCCCATCTTTGCTAGCCAAAAATTCTGCACTAAGTAGAGATACTACTTGTGCATCCAAAACCCTTAAACCAAATCTTGTTTTGAGAGTCCACTATACCTACCTATGGATTGAGTAAGATCAAGTAAGTTGTCATCGGTGTAATAAGGCAATAAAAATTGCTTCTAAAAGTGGTAGATCATTTAGTGTGAGAGAAAATTTAGCATTGTATGAACTTGTGATGGCAAAGAATAAAAGCGACAGACTGCATAATAAAGGTTGCTATCATAAGGGGCAATATAATGTGACATTCTTTTGCACTAAGAGATTGAGCATACAAACAAAAAGCGCATGGCAACCTCTGGTTCCCTCTGTGAAGGGCCTATCTTTTACTTCTATGTATTTACTTTTATGCAAGAGTCAAAGTTTTTCTCTATATTCCTTTTTATTTTCTCTTTTGGCAAGAATCATGTGGTGAGGAAAGACCTAGGCACATATATCCAGTTGGATATGGGTAACATGAGTTATTACTGTTGACATCACCCTTGAGGTGAATATGTTGGGTGGCGAAACTATAAGCCCTATCTTTCTATGTGTCCGGTTGAAACTTTTTGCTCATGTGTATGCGGTGAGTGTTAGCAATCATAGAAGACTATATGATGGTTGAGTATGTGGACTTGCCAAAAGGCTCCGATATGTGGCCCTTCCTAAAAAGATGATGAATTGTAGTTGCAAAGTTGATTGAGAACATAGTTTGTTGGTTTTCAATAGACTTTATGCTTTATACTTTGATGTTGTGATGAATTGTTACTTGTTCATGAGAAGCTTATGATAGAAGTTCTATGATAAAGTTTTATGTTAAAGTTTGTTGCTGTTATAATAATATACATGATTCTTCTATGTCCGTATTTTGTTTTTATCGACACCCCTCTCTCTCTAAGCATGTGGACATGTTTTCGGTTTTGGTTTTCGCTTGAGGACAAGCGAGGTCTAAGCTTGGGGGAGTTGATACACCCATTTTGCATCATGTTTACCTATTGTTATTTATAATGTTTTTATGCATAATAATGCTTTTTGGAGTAATTATAATGCCTTTTTTCTCATAATATGCAAGGTTCACACAAGGAGGGAGAATACCAGTAGCTGGAATTCTGGACCTAGAAAAGTTACGTCAGGCTACCTATTCTGCACAACTCCAAATGAGTTGAAACTTCACGAAGAATTTTTATGGAATATATAAGAATTATTGGAGCAAATAACTAGCATAGGTGGCCAACCAGGTGGGCACAACCCACCTGGGCGCGCCAGGGAGCCCAGGCGCGCCCTGATGGGTTGTGCCCTCCTCGGCCCACCTCCGGTGTCCCTCCTCTGGTATATATGTCATTTTGACCTAGAAAACTAAGGGGAGGACTTTCAGGACGAAGTGCCGCCGTCTCGAGGCGGAACTTGGGCAGGAGCACTTTTGCCCTTCGGCGGAGTGAATCCGCCGGGGGAACTTCCCTCCCGGAGGGGGACATCATCGTCATCACCATCACCAACAACTCTCCCATCTCGGGGAGGGAAATCTCCATCAACATCTTCAACAACCCATTTCCTCTCAAACCCTAGTTCATCTCTTATGTTCAATATTTGTACCGGAACCTTAGATTGGTGCTTGTGGGTGACTAGTAGTGTTGATTACATGTTTTAGTTGATTACTATATGGTTTATTTGGTGGAAGATTATATGTTCAGATCCATTATGCTATTTAATACCCCTCTGATCTTGAGCATGATTATCATTTGTGAGTAGTTACTTTTGTTCTTGAGGTCACGAGAGAAATCTTGTTGCAAGTAATCATGTAAATTTGATATGTGTTTGACATTTTGATGCTATGTATGTTATGACGATTCCCTTAGTGGTGTCATGTGAACGTCGACTACATGGCACTTCACCATATTTGGGCCTAAGGGAATGCATTGTGGAGTAGTTATTAGATGATGGGTTGCGAGAGTGACAGAAGCTTAAACCCTAGTTTATGCGCTACTTCATAAGGGACTGATTGGGATCCAAAAGTTTAATGCTATGGTTAGATTTTATCTTAATACTTTTCTCGTAGTTGTGGATGCTTGCGAGGGGGTTAATCATAAGTAGGAGGTTTGTTCAAGTAAGAACAACACCTAAGCACCAGTCCACCCACATATCAAATTATCAAAGTAGGGAACACAAATCAAACCAACATGATGAAAGTGACTACATGAAATTCTCGTGTACCCTCAAGAACACTTTGCTTATCATAAGAGACTGTTTGGCCTGTCCTTTGCCTCAAAAGGATTGGGATACCTTGCTGCACTTTTGTTACCGTTACCATTACTTGCTCATTACAAATTATCTTGCTAGCTATCAAACTACTCATTACTTATAATTCAGTGCTTTATAGAGAATACCTTGCTAAAAACTACTTGTCATTTCCTTCTGCTCCTCGTTGGGTTCGACACTCTTACTTATTGAAATGACTACAATTGATCCCCTATACTTGTGGGTCATCAGGGGGGACGGGGGGGGGGGGGGGGGGCTGAGACCTAACTAGAGAGGTAGATCGACTCGTATATTTGTTGAGAAGGAGAGACCTAGCTATTCCTTGAGGGAGATTGGTCGACATCCATACATATGTGAAGGACAGGAAATAGGTTGGGACAGGAAATAGGTTGGGACACACACACACACACACACACACACACACACACATAGAGAGAGAGAGAGAGTGTCGAAGGGATGGTGGAGTTGCTTCGAGGGGATGTGTTTGTGTGTGTGCATGATAGATGTGTCAGGAGGCATGCATGGATGATGAAGGGTACCATATGTGTTTGGTAAGCAAACCTAACTATATCGCGGTAGATCAATTGTTGTGTGTGGAGGAAGGGAGAGACATAACTAATGAGGTATATTGATCGGCACGTGGGGAGAACGAGTTATAAACGACCTAGCTAGCTATATGTATAGTGGGAGATCGGTCGGTGTACATCCATTTGTTAGAGGCAAACAAGGCCCAGAGAGACGGATATAGAGAGAGGGATGGATCTAGGAGGTGGTGTGAGAGGACTACTAGATAGGGGGGAGTGTGCGATTGTGAGATCGATGAAAAGAGGGGCGAGAGTTTACACGTGTGTGGGACCGTATGAGTGGCATGAGGCATGGACAGAGAAAGGTGGAGATGAAAAGTGTGTGTGTATGTGGTAGGCAGACATCACTAGAGAGGTTTATCGATCAATGTGTGTCGGAAAGAAGGAGTTGTGGAGACCGTGAGAGAACGACCTAAAGAAAATAATGAATGGGCGCGATGGATAGAATGCTGAGGGAGGGGGAGGGCGAGGAGGGTGTGTGCATGCATGAAAGAAAGTTAGTGCTAGCTACGAAGGTTAGAGGATATGTGTCAATGATGTATCAAACAAAAATGTGACACAATGCAATGTGTGTGAAATAGTGGCCTATCTATATCATATATAGAGCGGGTGCTCCACGAGAAAAGAGGGAGGGGTCATAGATGTCGATATAGTCGAAGGGAGGATCAAGTGTGTGGGTGCGAGATCGATGAAGAGAGCCATCAAAATTGTGTGTGTGCACGTCAAAGATATAGGGCGACTGACCTACCAGAACGTCAGAGGGTAGAGGGCAAGTTTGTGTGTGGAAGGGAGACATGACTAGAGCACTCGATGTATCAGTGTGTGTGTGTGTGTGTGTGTGTGTGCTGGGGGAAGGGGGGAGGTGGAGACCTAACTAGAGAGGTAGATCGACTCGTATATGTGTTGAGAAGGAGAGACCTAGCTATGTCTTGAGGGAGATCGGTCGACATCCATACATAAGTGAAGAACGGGAAATAGGTTGGGACAGAGAGAGACATATATATATATATATATATATATATATATATATATAGAGAGAGAGAGAGAGGTAGAGTCCCGGAGGGGTGGTGGAGTTGCTTCTCGGAGATGGTGGGAGAAGCCTACTAGACAAACCGAGGGTACAATTGCAATATCAAGAAGAGTGGGGATGTGTTTCTGTGTGTGCGTGTGCGTGATAGATGTGTCAGGAGGCATGCATGGATGATGATGAAGGGGGGCCATGTGTATGGTAAGCAGACCTAACTAGATTGGTAGATGAATTGTTGTGTGTCGGAGGAAGGGAGAGACATAACTAATGAGGTAGTTCGATTGGCGTGTGGGGAAAATGAGTTATAAACGACCTAGCTAGCTATATGTATAGTGGGAGATCGGTCGGTGTACATCCATTTGTTAGAGGAAAATAAGGCCCAGAGAGACGGATAGAGAGAGAGAGAGAGAGAGAGAGATGGAGCTAGGAGGTGGTGCGAGAGGCCTACTAATAGGGGGAGGAGTGTGCGATTGTGAGATCGGTCGATGAAAAGAGGAGCGAGAGTTTACATGTGTTTGGGACCGTATGATAGACACGAGGCATGGACAAAGAAAGGAGTAGATGGAAAGTGTGTGTGTGTAGCGACCAGACCTCAAACAGTCTGATCTCTGTGCTCAGGTGTCATCCCTGGATCAGTAATGCTGAACCACACAGTACTCGGAGGATTTATAACAGAGTAGCAATCACACAAGTATTACATTGAGTGTCTCAATAGAGAACTTATTACAATAAATATGGCTTAAGGCCATCTAATAACGATAACAGCGGAAGGCTTGGAAGATAAGTGAGTCCATCAACTCCAATGGCATCACTGAGTATAGAACCACGACCTAAAAACTCCTTAATCATCGTCTGAAAAGTCTGCAACATTAACGTTGCAGCCCGAAACAGGTCATCACATGGAATATGCTGGCAAAGTAACACATAGAGAGTAATGGAATGAAACAGCTATACTATATGCATATTTGGCTGGTGGAAAGCTCTATGGTTACAATTTTGCATAAAGATAATTTTTCCCTACTACAAAGGAATAAAATTTATTTAACTATCATGGTAGTTGTTAAACATTGAGAATGGTTGACAGCATCCTCAATCCCAATTAAACATCATAATTATCAAAACCCAACAAAATCAATTTAGAGTAACATGTTGAGATTCACACGATAATCCAGGTACTAGATACTCAAGATGTCC
This sequence comes from Triticum monococcum, assembly GCA_034509565.1. NCBI lineage: Eukaryota > Viridiplantae > Streptophyta > Magnoliopsida > Poales > Poaceae > Triticum > Triticum monococcum. The sequence continues at coordinate 527,976,035 of CM067847.1, forward strand.
ATAACCGGGGACACGGCTAACCATGATTAGTTTAATACACTCTGCAGAGGTTTGCGCACTTTTCCCCACAAGACTCGATCGCCTCCATTTGGTTTCTCGCACTACATGGTGTTTGAGAAGACGGATGACCGAGACATAGTCTTTCAGAAGCGCTATCACCTTACGATCGGGTAGACCGTACCACCTACATCCCCTACATCTGCGAGTCTACCACTGTAAGAGTTCGCACGACTTAATCAACTATGCTAGAGCCCATAATAGCTTGTGGCTGCACATGGAAGCTTCTAGTATGAAAAATCTCATGATCCCTTTGAGCCTGGGTGGCGGTCCAAAAGAAAACAGGCACTCCTGGAATACCCAGGTACCTCAATCCACCCAGATGTGTGTTTAAGTTGCCACCTTAGATAAACCATTAATTAACAAACTCACTTCTGTCATGGATATCACTCACCCAATCCACGTCTACTAGCATAGCATGGCATAATAGGCAAACGTAGAAGTAACTCCCAAGGGTTTGATAATATAATAGGTGATAGGTACTACCTCATCTACTTCCCATCCCACAATTTAATTAGATCCTAATCATGCAATGTTTGAGGGTTTGATCTAATGCAATAAAATTGGGTAGTAGAAAAGGTATGATCAAAGTGTTACTTGCCTTGCTGATGATCCGCGAAACCTAGCGATTCGAAGTAACAAGCGGCGCACTCCGGGTACTCTATCGCAAACAAAAAAGCACACAATAAGTACTCATCTAATACACAGGTAAAACTCGAATAAGAGATCTAACCAGAAGGTTCAACTTAAGAACTCCGGTTTGCAAAAAGAATCAAATCAAACGAAGCAACGGAAGTCAAACGGCAAAAGAAACAGGCTTCGTTTACTATTCTGGATCTTGGGCAATTTTTACAGTGGCAAAAACTGGTTTAAGTTGGTTAAACGGATAGAGGGTTTCGAGACGAAACTCCAGGCGCTTGAATCGCTTGATTCCGATAAACGAGCGAAAAGTTATACTAAAACGAAAATCGGATCAGGAATCGCGATCAGAAAAATCGCGGATTTAATCCAAGAAAAAAAATGATGAACGTTCGCTAGAACGAATGAACGGACGAACGCTCGCTAATTAAATAAATTGGAAAAACCGATCTATTTAAAAAAACCAAAACTAAAAAAATCCGACAGAAAAACCGAACAGTTTTTCGAAAAAAACGTCGGCATGGATTTCGAGGCAACCTCGGGCGGCGGGTCGGCAGGGCGGTGGCGCGGCGGCTCCGGCAACGGTAGCGGCGGGGGGGTCGACGGCGGCGATGGCGGCGTGCGGCGGGGCGCTAGGGTTTCGGGGGCGCGGGCGGGCTGGCTTTGGCTGGGCTCCCCCGGCTTATAAAGCCTACGCGGGCCGGAGTCCCGGTCGGACACGGCCCGTAGGTCGGTGTGATTTTTTTTAAATAATTATGCGCGGAAGAAAAATAGAAGGAAATACTAAACGGACTCCACAAATCCCGAAATAAATTTTCCCGGGCTTCTAAAATCAAGCCGCACAAGGTGAACATTTATTTGGGGCCTAAACGCAATTTTAAAAAACGCACATTTTTTCTAAATTCAAATAAAATAACGAAAAACTCCGAAACAAAAACTTATTTGATTTTATTATTAAATCCTCAATATTTCTTTATTTTGGGAAAGTCATTTTATTCCCTCTCTCATATTTTTGTAATAGAAATAATTGATGATAAAATAATAAAAATCAAACGATCATATTCTCAAAATTTGAGAAAACTCAAATAAGAAAATAACAAATTCCCCAACTCTCGCCGTGGGTCCTTGAGTTGCGTAGAAATTTCTAGGATCAAACCAAATGCAAAATAAAATATGATATGCATTGATGATCTAATGTATAACATTCCAAATTGAAAATTTAGGATGTTACAAACCTACCCCCCTTAAGATGAATCTCGCCCTCGAGATTCGGGTTGGCTAGAAAATAGGTGAGGGTGGTCCTTGAGCAAATCTTCCTCTCGCTCCCAGGTGGCTTCGTCCTCCGTGTGGTGGCTCCATTGAACTTTGCAAAACTTGATAACCTTGCTGCGAGTGACTCGACTGGAATACTCTAGAATCTTAATTGGTTTCTCCTCATAGGTCAAATCATTATCCAGCTGAATTGTTTCCAATGGCACTGTATCCCTCAACGGTATGTCAGCCTTCTCCGCGTGGCACTTCTTCAACTAGGAAATGTGGAACACATCATGAACTCCTGACAATCCTTCAGGCAATTCCAACTTGTAGGCCACTTCTCCCATGCGTTCCAATACTCGGTATGGTCCTACAAATCATGGCGCTAACTTTCCTTTAACCCCAAAACGCTTTGTTCCCCGAAGTGGGGATACTCGAAGATAAGCTCTATCTCCAACTTCGTAAACTGTCTCCTTGCATTTAGAATCTGCATAACTCTTCTGTCTGGATTGGGCTATCTTGAGCCTTTCACGAATCAATTTCACCTTCTGTTCAGACTCTTTAATCAAATCAGGCCCAAACAACTGGCGGTCTCCAACTTCGTCCCATGACAATGGTGTTCTTCACCTCCTTCCGTACAACGCTTCGAAAGGGGCCATCTTTAAACTGGTTTGGTAACTGTTGTTGTAAGAAAACTCTGCATATGGCAAATTGTCGTCCCAACTAGATCCATAATCTAGCGCACAAGCTCTCAGCATGTCCTCCAAAATCTGTTTGACTCTCTCGGTCTGTCCATTTGTCTGTGGATGAAAAGCTGTACTGAAATCTAGCCTAGTACCCAAAGTTTCGTGCAACTCCTTCCAGAACTTTGAGGTAAACTGGGTTCCTCTATCCGATACGATACTCCTCGGAACTCCATGCAAACATACGATCCTGTTCATGTATATCTTTGCCAACTTAGCACTGGTGTAAGTGGTCTTTACCGGGATGAAATGAGCTACTTTCGTCAACCGATCAACTACAACCCAAATCGAGTCATAGCCTGAGCGTGTTCTGGGAAATCCTATAATAAAATCCATGCCTAGCTTATCCCACTTCCATTCGGGTATCGGCAATGGTTGTAGCAATCCTGCTGGCTTATGATGCTCTGCCTTTAATCTCTGACACACATCACAAACTGCTACATACTCCGCAATATCTTTCTTCATTCCGGTCCACCAGAAAATATCCTTCAAATCCAAATACATCTTGGTATTTCCTGGGTGAATCGAATATGGTGAATCGTGTGCCTCTTGCAGAATCAACTTCCTGATCTCCGGGTCATTGGGCACATAAACACGGTCTTCAAACCATAGGGTGTCGTGCTCATCCTCACGAAATCCTTTAGCCTTTCCTTCGCTTATTTTCTCCTTTATAGAGGCAATCTCCTTGTCAGTCTTCTGAGCTTCTCTGATTCTATCCATGAAAGTTGACTGAATCTCCAATGCTGCTACATAGCCTCTCGGAACTATTTCCAAACATAGTTCACGAAGATTTTCTGCTAACTCCCTTGGTATTTCTCCCATCATTAATGTATTGACATGGCTCTTACGGCTTAATGCGTCAGCTACTACATTAGCCTTTCCGGGATGGTAATGCATTTTCATATCATAATCCTTGATGAGTTCCAACCATCTCCTTTGTCTGAGGTTTAACTCCTTCTGTGTGAAAATGTATTTCAAACTCTTATGATCCATGTACACCTCATAATGGTTTCCAATGAGGAAATGTCTCCATGTTTTCAATGCATGCACTGCGGCTGCTAATTCCAAATCATGCGTAGCATAATTCAACTCATGAGGTTTCAGTTGTCTTGAGGCATATGAAACAACTCTCCCTTCCTGCATAAGCACTGCTCGAAGTCCTCGACGTGAAGCGTCGTAATACACCTCATAATCCTTGGTCTGGTCTGGAAAAATCAATACTGGTGAGGTAACCAAACGTTTCTTCAACCCCTGAAAACTAGCCTCACATTCCTCCGTCCATATGAACTTAGTATCCTTCTTCAACAACTCCGTCATAGGCTTTGCAATCTTTGAGAAATTCTCAATAAATCTCCGGTAGTATCCTGCGAGTCCAAGAAAGCTCCATATCTCTCCAACCGTGGTTGGTGCTTCCCACTTGGTCACGGTATCAACTTTAGGGGGATCAACTGCTATTCCTTCTCCGGATATAACGTGTCCGAGGAATCCTACTTCCTTCAACCAAAACTCACATTTGCTGAACTTGGCATACAACTGATGTTCTCTGAGCTTCTCAAGTACCAATCACAAATGTTCCTTATGCTCCTCTTCATTCTTCGAGTAAACCAGGATATCATCAATGAACACCACAACGAACTTATCCAAGAACTCCATAAACACTTTGTTCATCATGTTCATAAAATAGGCAGGTGCGTTAGTCAGACCAAATGACATAACAGTATACTCGTACATCCCATACCTGGGGGTAAAAGCTGTCTTAGGAATATCCTGTTCTCGAATCTTCAACTAGTGGTATCCTGATCGCAGATCGATCTTGGAAAATACCTTAGCTCCTTGCAATCGATCAAACAGATCATTGATCATTGATAGTGGGTACTTGTTCTTGATCGTTACTTCATTCAATCCTCGATAATCAACAACCATCCTTAATGATCCATCCTTCTTCTCCACTAGAAGTACCGGCGATCCCCAAGGCGAAGAACTTGGGCAAATATATCCCTTATCTAGTAACTCCTTAATCTGCTTCTAAATTTCCACCAAATCCTTTGCAGGCATCCGATATGGTCTCTTTGATATTGGCCCTGTGCCTGGCAATAGCTCAATCAAAAACTCAATATCTCTATCCGGTGGCATGCCCGGCAACTCTTCTGGAAATACTTCAGGGAAATCCCTTACCACTGGTACTTCCTCCTGCACAACTCCTGTTAAACAATTTACTTGAGTCCTCTTTGGCACATGTCAGGATACATACTTGATCCTCCTCCCTTCTGGGGTGGTAAGAAAAATTGATTTACTAGCACATTCAATATTCCCTTCATACTTTGATAACCAATCCATGCCTAATATCACATCCAATCCTTGGGATTCCAATACTATTAGGTCTGAGGGAAAAACATAGTTACCAATCCTTAATGGTAACCGATCACACCATCGACTAGCCATATATTCTGCTCCAGGCGAGGTTACTAACATGGGTGACCTAAGGGCTTGGGTTGACAGCTTATACTTATCCACAAATCCCCTTGAGATGTATGAATGCGATGCACCAGTATCAAAAAGAACGAGTGCAGTAAATGACTTAACCAAAAACTTACCTATTACTGCATCAGGCTGAGCATCAACCTCCTCCACTCTAACGTGGTTCACCTGTCCCCTGTTGATAGGGTTCGGCTTCTTCCCAGAGCTTCCATTGCTATTTCCATTCTGTAATTCAGGACATTCATTGGCATAATGTCCGGTCTTCGAACACTTAAAACAAGTGACTTGGCTCAGGTCTTTCTTGGCTGGGGTTGATGGGTTGGTGTGATTCTGGCTGTTGCTTCCTCCATTCCCATTACCATTCTTGGTGCCATTGTGATTGTGCGAGCTACCTCCTCCATGGGTATGCGGAAAATGTCCTCCTGATCTAGGGGTAAAACGTGGCTTCTGCTGAGCTCCTGAATTGTACTTTCCTTGTCCATACTTCCTCTTGCGGTTCTCAATTTGCTGCTGCTTGCCTTCAATCATAAGAGCACGGTCTACCAACTCCTGGTAGTTGTTGAAGGTTGCTACCATCAATTGCATGCTCAACTCATCATTCAGTCCTTCCAGAAACTTCTCCTGTTTAGCTGCATCCGTAGCAACGTCATCTTGGGCATAACGTGCTAACTTACTAAAGTCCTCCACATACTGGCCAACTGTCCGTCCTCCTTGGCGCAAGTTGCGAAACTCACGCTTCTTCATGGCCATAGCTCCTGCTGAAACATGGGCAGTACGAAAGGCCTGCTGAAACTGGTCCCATGTGACAGTGTCGACAGGGAAAGTGGCTGTGAAATTCTCCCACCATGATGCTGTGGGTCCTTCAAGCTGATGCGCGGAAAACTTCACCTTCTCCGCATCTGTGCATCCTACTGTGGTCAACTCTCTAGCTGTCTTGCGGAGCCAATCATCTGCTACTATCGGCTCGGTGCTACTGGAAAACACCGGCGGATTCAGCCTAAGAAAACGGGCTAAGTGATCAACAGGTGGTGGCGGTGGGTTGTTGTTGTTGTTGTTCCCCTGATTCTGATTCTGGACTAGCAACTACATCAATGTGTTATGCTGCTGGATCAACTGGGTGAGCTCCGGTGGAAAAGTAAATCCAGGGTCACATCTCGGAGGCATTTGAGGGTTTTAGAAAAGATGAGATGTAAGAGTAGAGGGGGTCTAAAGAGAAAACACTACCCATATGCACATGAAGCAAAAGCAAACAATTCACTTCATTCAATCAAACAAGGGCATACAATCGATCTAACTATCGCAAAGTGTTCGGACTACTATATTTACATGGTGGACTACTACTACTGATGAGGTGGTCTACTAAGAATATTCTTCGGTTGCAGACTCCATGATATCTGCTCCGGCTTCATCAACATAGTCATCATAGCTATCATCTAGGTCCGAGTCGGTGTCGTCAATGATGATGTAGTCTTCCGGGTGAATCTCCTTGGGTTCTTCGTCTTCTTCTACTGGTGTAGGGCCTCCCATAAATATTCCAATCTTCTTGACCATATCGTCATTCTTCTCCACTAATACTTCGATTTCCTCTTCATAATCTTCACGTGTAGCCTTGAGTTCTTCCTCCAGTTCCTTGATTCTTGTCCTCGCCTTCTTCAGATCTATCATGTCGGTGCACATCTAGTTTTCCTGACGTCGAATGTGCTTGTTTAACTCTTGGATAAAAGCTGCAACTGATCTATCCTTCCTGGTGCTGATCATTTCCCAGTGCTCATCTCGGCACCCACAAATCTGGTAGATAGTATCCTTGAGATCATTGCGGTAAACTTCTCCAATACGTCCCATGGCGATGTGAGCTGCCATGCTCTTTCCTAGACTCCAAGTTGGTGCATCAAAAGAAAACTCTATGGGCTTCGTGACTGGCGTGAACGTCCTTCCTGGAACTTGAACTTGAATCATCCAGCGCTCTTCTTCAGGTAAAGTGGCGTTGTAGGTTCCGGTGAAGCTTGGTACTCCAATGTTCAGGTATCTAGTGACTTCCTTCAAGTGACGTCCAAAGGGTGTATCATCATCCGGTTGCGTGAACTTGTTCCTTGCATTCGCCATCCTAAAGAGTAGAAAAGATGAGAGGTCTGAAGAGAAGAGAGTGAATAGTGATCTAGGTCTCTAGCTTAGTGGTCGTGTCCTACAGTCAGCATGTGCTCTAATACCATCTCTGTAGCGACCAGACCTCAAACAGTCTGATCTCTGTGCTCAGGTGTCATCCCTGGATCAGTAATACTGACACCACATAGTACTCGGAGGATTTATAACAGAGTAGCAATCACACATGTATTACATCGAGTGTCTCAATAGAGAACTTATTACAATAAATATGGCTTAAGGCCATCTAATAACGATAACAGCAGAAGTCTTGGAAGATAAGTGAGTCCATCAACTCCAACGGCATCACTGAGTATAGAACCACGACCTAAAAACTCCTTAATCATCGTCTGAAAAGTTTGCAACATTAACATTGCAGCCCGAAACGGGTCAGCACATGGAATATGCTAGCAAAGTAACACATAGAGAGTAATGGAATGAAACAGCTATACTATATGCATATTTGGCTGGTGGAAAGCTCTATGGTTACAAATTTTGCGTAAAGCCAATTTTTCCCTACTACAAAGAAATAAAATTTATTTAACTATCATGGTAGTTGTTAAACATTGAGAATGGTTGAAAGCATCCTCAATCCCAATTAAACATCATAATTATCAAAACCCAACAAAATCAATTTAGAGTAACATGTTGAGATTCACATGATAATCCAGGTACTAGATACTCAAGATGTCCATAACCGGGGACACGACTAACCATGATTAGTTTAATACACTCTGCAGAGCTTTGCGCACTTTTCCCCACAAGACTCGATCACCTCCGTTTCGTTTCTCGCACTACATGGTGTTTGAGAAGACGGATGACCGAGACATAGTCTTTCAGAAGCGCTAGCACCTTATGATCAGGTAGACCGTACCACCTACATCCCCTACATCTGCTAGTCTACCACTGTAAGAGTTCGCACGACTTAATCAACTATGCTAGAGCCCATAATAGCTTGTGGCTACACACAGAAGTTTCTAGTATGAAAAATCTCATGATCCCTTTGAGCCTGGGTGGCGGTCCGAAAGAAAACAGGCACTCCTGGAATACCCAGGTACCTCAATCCACCCAGATGTGTGTTTAAGTTGCCACCTTAGATAAACCATTAATTAACAAACTCACATCTGTCGTGGATATCACTCACCTAATCCACGTCTACTAGCATAGCATGGCATAATAGGCAAACGTAGAAGTAACTCCCAAGGGTTTGATAATATAACAGGTGATAGCTACTACCTCATCTACTTCCCATCCCACAATTTAATTAGATCCTAATCATGCAATGTTTGAGGGTTTGATCTAATGCAATAAAACTGGGTAGTAGAAAAGGTATGATCAAAGTGTTACTTGCCTTGCTGATGATCCGCGAAACCTAGCGATTCGAAGTAACAAGCGGCGCACTCCGGGTACTCTATCGCAAACAAACAAGCACACAATAAGTACTCATCTAATGCACAGTAAAAACTCGAATAAGAGATCTAACCAGAAGGTTCAACTTAAGAACTCCGGTTTGCAAAAAGAATCAAATCAAACGAAGCAACGAAAGTCAAACGGCAAAAGAAACAGGCTTCGTTACTATTCTGTATCGAGGGCAATTTTTACAGTGGCAAAAATTGGTTTAAATTGGTTAAGCGGATAGAGGGTTTCGAGACGAAACTCCAGGCGCTTGAATCGCCTGATTCCGATAAACAAGCGAAAAGTTATACTAAAACGAAAATCGGATCAGGAATCGCGATCAGAAAAATCGCGGATTTAATCCGAGAAAAAATTGACGAACGTTCGCTAGAACGAACGAACGAACGAACGCTCGCTAATTAAATAAATCAGAAAAACCGATATATTTAAAAAAACCAAAACTAAAAAAACGACGAAAAACCGAACGGTTTTTCGAAAAAAACGACGACACGGATTTTGAGGCGACCTCGGGCGGCGGGTCGGCGAGGCGGCGGCGCGGCGGCTCTGGCGACGGCAGGCGGCGGTGGCGGCGTGCGGTGGCGGGGTCGGCGGCGGCGGGGCGCTAGGGTTTTGGGGGCGCTGGCGGGCTGGCTTCGGCTGGGCTCCCCCCTGCTTATAAAGCCTACGCGGGCCGGAGTCCCGGTCGGACACGGCCCGTAGGTCGGTGCGATTTTTTTTAAATAATTACGCGCGGAAGAAGAATAGAAAGAAATACTAAACGGACTCCAAAAATCCCGAAATAAATTTTCCCGGGCTTCTAAAATCAAGCCGCACAAGGTGAACATTTATTTGGGGCCTAAATGCAATTTTGGAAAACACACATTTTTCCTAAATTCAAATAAAATAACGAAAAACTCCGAAACAAAAACTTATTTGATTTTATTATTAAATCCTCAATATTTCTTTATTTTGGGAAAGTCATTTTATTCCCTCTCTCATATTTTTGTAATAGAAATAATTGATGATAAACTAATAAAAATCAAATGATCCTATTCTTAAAATTTGAGAAAACTCAAATATGAAAATAACGAATTCCCCAACTCTCTCCGTGGGTCCTTGAGTTGCGTAGAAATTTCTAGGATCAAACCAAATGCAAAATAAAATATGATATGCATTGATGATCTAATGTATAACATTCCAAATTGAAAATTTGGGATGTTACAGTGTGTATGTGGTAGCCAAACATCGCTATAGAGGTTTATCGATCGGTGTGTGTCAGAAATAAGGAGTTGTGGAGACCGTGGGAGAACGACCTAAAGAAAAAAATGAATGTGCTCGATGGATAGAATGATGAGGGAGGGGGAGGACGATGAGGGCGTGTGCATGCACGAGAGAAAGTTAGTGGTAGTTACAAAGGTTAGAGGATTGTGTGGGTGTAAGAGACGAACAAAGATCATAATTCGATATGAAAGTGGATTCATATATTTGAATAAGAGATCATAGTGTTACAAACCTATGCATGCATGAATATAGCGGTGATACGCGTGGTGTGGTTTTGGACATGTTATACTATAATGTGATAATGCTTGCCGTTTGCAACTCACAACTAAATATCAAACAATCTAAACCATACTATATATCGAACAATCTCACATTTTATTTGAATTTGTGATAATGTGTGGCGTTTGCAGCTCACGACTGAATATAGAACAATCAAAACCATACTATATATCAAACAATATCACATTTTATTTGAATTTGTGATAGTGTGTGGCGTTTGCAACTCACAACTAAATACTTATAGGCGTAGCGGGCGGGGCACCTTACATTATGTGATAAACACATTATACATATGAGACATGGTTTATATTATGAAGATCTAGCTAGAGCTTGAAATGTACCGTGATTAGAAATCAATATAAAGTGGATTCAAAAAATCGAGTTCGAGTTCATATAGTACACATAGTTCATATCTAACTCGATAGTAATCATGTGGTGTGTTGTGAAGATAAGATACAAATGATGGTTTAAATTGACAATAATGATGATTGTAGATCTTATTAAAATAGAGAAATGAATTCAAATGGTTTAACTTGACAACAATAATGATTGTAGATCTTATTCAAATAGAGAAACAAATTTAAATTTAGTTCATATTGAGGCGGTAGTATGTACGTTTGGAATGCACTAAAATGTTCATTTGAGTAGCGAAATATTTTAATTGAACATAACATGGATTCGAAGTTTTGAATGGCATTTGTAGTGCAAATTGATTTGGTCAGTACACGAGACTGGATGTGGCGCGAATTGATTTCTTTTTGGTTTTTCTTCGAGGGAAGTGCGAATTGATTTGGTACAGTACACGTTTGGCCTGTCCGGAAATTTCAACCCGCACCTTGTTATCCCGAAATTTTAAGATATCTCTTTGTCTCATTGTGCTCCTAAAATTCCCTCCATCTCAACCCGCGCCTTGCTATCCGAAAATTACAACGCGCGCGAAAACTCCCACCTCCTGCGAAATCCCGACACGTGAAATTCCCGTGATACCCCTGAACCAAAAGAACCACCTAGTTCAAATTGGTGGGGCTGGTTTTGTAACTTACCCCACATTTTGAAGAAGTGTGTCCCTAAGCCATGGTTCACCTCCCATCCCCTCCGCCCCCATTCATACACCGAGGCTGCGAAAACCCGTGAAGCCCCACACCCTCCTCCGTCCGCCACCCAACTAGAGCCTCTTCCCCTGACGACATCGTCCACCACAACAGCTCAACTTCCCTCATCCACCACACTGAATGAGGATCCGTCGTCGATCTCATCATCCCGCTGGTTCGGCCACCCTGTCCTCCACCTTCAAGGAGCTTCCCCGATGTTTGCCTCTCTTTCACGCAACCTCCATTCCCACAACACCATCTTCTACTACATCTTTGGAAGAGCAGCACCATCACCGATTCCTCGGATGAAGTTGAGGCCTAATTGGTGCCACCAAAGAATTTCTACACTAATCGATGCATTTTCTTCTTGATTCCATCTCACGGTGTTGCCGACGCTTAGTCCCGAGCCGCCATGGCGTGACTCCATCTACAGCGGCGTCGCCAGCCACTTCCTCCATGGCATCACTCCCTCAGCAGCGACGTCCACATCAGTCGGAGCTACTGCTGCTTTGGTTCTCGCTCGCACTGTTGCTCTGCTCTTACTCTCGGTCCCCTGCCTGGTCAACTCCGGCTCTTGCTCGTGATGCTACTCTTGCTCTTGCTCTCGGTCCCCTTCCTGGTCTGCTCTTGCTCGCACTGCTGCTCTTTCTCTTGCTTGCGCTACTGATCTAATCTTGCTCGCGTTGTTGCTGCACGAGGAGGAGCTCCGGCTCTCGCTCAAGATCCCGCTATTGCTACCCGAGATGCTGCTACACGACCAGCTGCCCCGGCTCTCGCACGTGCTACTGCTCTGGGCGATGTTGCTACTTCTTGAGCTTGCGTTGGGTTTTTCCTAGAAGAGGAAATGGTGATGCATCAAATAGAGATAAGTACTTCCCTTGGTTAGAGAACCAAGGTATCAATCCAGTAGGAGACAACACACAAATCACCAATACCTGCACAAAATATCAAACAACTTGCACGCAACGCAATAAAGGGGTTGTCAGTCCCTTCACACTCACTTGCAAAAGTGAGATCTAATAGAGATAGATGAAACTAAACAAAAGATAAAGTAAATATTTTTGGTATTTTTTGGTTTATAGATCGAAAAGTAAAAGATTGCAAAATAGTAGATCGGAAACTAATATGATGGAAAATAGTAGATCAGAAACTTATATGATGAAAATAGACCCGGGGGCCATAGGTTTCACTAGAGGCTTCTCTCTTGAAGGCAAATAATACGGTGGGTGAACAAATTACTGTCGAGCAATTGATAGAAAAGCACAAAGTTATGACGATATCTAAGGCAATGATTATGAAATATAGGCATCACGTCCGTGTCAAGTAGACTGAAATGATTCTGCATCTACTACTATTACTCCACACATCGACCGACTCTTGCCTGCATCTAGAGTATTAAGTTCATGAAGAAAAGAGTAACGCATTAAGTAAGATGACATGATGTAGAGGAATAAACTCAAGCAATATGATGTAAACCCCATCTTTTTATCCTTGATGGAAACAATACAATACGTGCCTTGCTGCCCCTATTGTGACTGGGAAAGGACACCACTAGATTGAGCCCAAAGCCAAACACTTCTCCCATTGCAAGAAAAACCAATCTAGTTGGCCAAACCAAACCGATAGTTCGAAGAGAATTACAAAGAAACCAAATCATGCATAAAATAATTCAGAGATGATTCAAATAATATTCATAGATAAGCTGATCATAAATCCACAATTCATCGGATCTCGACAAACACACTGCAAAAGAAGATTACATTGGATAGATCTCCAAGAACATCGAGGAGAACATGGTATTGAGAATCAAAGAGAGAGAATAAGCCATCTAGCTACTTGCAATGGACCCGTAGGTCTATGGTAAACTACTCATGCTTCATCGCGAGGGCAATATAATAGAGTTGATGTAGAAGCCCTCTATGATCGAACCCCCCTTCGGCAGGATGCCGAAAAAGGCCCCTAGATGGGATCTCACGGGAATAGAAGGTTGCGGCGGTGGAAAAGTGTTTTTGTGGATGCTTCTGTAGGTTCGGGAATATATGTGAATATATAGGAGAAAGTAGTAGGTTAGGCGAGTCACGGGGGCCCACAAGGCAGGGGGTGCGCCCTCCCCCTTGTGGCCGCCTCGTGGCTCTTCTGACTTAATCTCCAAGTCTCTTGGTTGTCTTCTGGTCCAAGAAAAATCATCGCGAAGGTTTTATTCCGTTTGGTATTCCTTCTCCGCGAAGCTAAAAAACAAGGAAAAAATAGAAACTAACACTGGGCTCTAGGTTAATAAGTTAGTCCCAAAAATAATATAAAATAACATATTAATGCATATAAAACATCCAAAACAGATAATATAATAGGATGGAACAATAAAAAATTATAGATACATTGGAGACGTATCAGCTGCTGCTGCTGCTCTGCCCCGGCTGCTCTCTGGTAGTACGGTCCCTGCTGTAGCGGCTACCAATTGAGATCACTGCTACTCTATCACTAGTTCTCAACCAAAACTATTAGTGCACTGCTTTTCTGCTACTAGTGCATTTAGTTTCGACAGTAAAATTCAGTTTCGACAGCAAAATTCAGTTTCTACAGTAAAATTCAGTTTCGACAATTAAATTTAGTTTCGACAGTTAAGTTCGGAGATGAGCGGCTCATGTATTTTACATCTAGCGCTTTTTGGTTATATATTTTACATCATCTATCGGAGATGCTATCAGAATACCACTTCAGGTTAACGTTGTCTCTCTTGTCCTGCTTCAGCCTCGCCGCCGTACACCTCACCAGAGCTGCTCCAATGATGAAACCCTCCATTACAATGGAGCAGTACCCTTGTCTCCATCTCCAGGCTCCTAAGATCTTCTTCCCCTCCTCTGGCTGCCACATCAGCCGCAGCATCCTCGGTGACCAAGCCAATGATGTTGAGATCGACTTCGCCAAAGAGGTTGTACACTTGCTGCATCACTTTTTTACTCTACATGTTATATATATTTTCCACTGAGCACACGTAGTAACGTGAAATACGATTAGTTTCTCCTATATAACAAACAGTGAGGTACCAGGCAACTTAGCTATCCGTGATGGACTCTCTCGAAAGCCATCACTATTTATTTCTGCGTTTGAGCTATGCATGTGTAGATGGGCCTGGGAGTTGAGTTAGTAGGACAGTGACCTGGGTCCAAAGTAGTACAAAATTTTTTTTGGAGTGTAGGCTTTTGCTTGTTCAAGACTGCCTACTAGAATTGCCAGTGGTTGAAAGGAAAAGTGAAAGGGAAAACATAGGAATTTGAAAGTTTCCTATGGTACTACTATTAATTATGCATTTGGTTCAAAGGAATGGAGCAAAGGAAAACTGCAGGATTTGTTCCTTTAATGTCTCTTTCAAAGAAAAACCGTAGAAATTTTAATATCCACTTGGCCCTCCTTTTCAAATTCCTATTCATGAAGAACAAGAATCAGTGATAGTAGCATAATAGCATTATAACTATACATTTTCTTGTGGTTTGACTTAATTTGACCATGCTTCTTTGCATTCCTATGACCTTCCAATTCCCGTGAACCTGAAAGTGCGACTATCCCTGGGTGGTTTTGGTAATTCCTAACAACATATAGCTCATTGAGCTAATACTATTTCAAGATAAATATTTCAGGAAAGCTCAATGATTGGCATGGCATGGATTAGAAATGTGGACCCGTCAAAATGCTAAGGACAAAAGATTGGCTCAAGCTCTAAAGCTCAAGACTCTACATTTTACCTTTTAGCGATCCAAGATCACATTGAGTCCATAGGAAAAGCCAATACTATTAAAAGGGGATGAGGTGTTGCTTAATGGGTTACTTGCTCAAAATTCTTAGTGATATGCTCCAAAACCCTCAACCACTTTCTCATATCCACATATGTCCCAAACCAAAAGTCAAACTCGGTCCCACCGAAACTTTTTATCCAGCGCCACCGAGTTCAGTTGACATAGCCACTGCCACAAAACCCTAGTCTTTTCGGTCTCACCGATAGGGATCTTGGTCTCACCGAGATGGGATTGCAAACTCTCTATTTCCCTTCATAACATTTCAGTCCAACCGAATTGAGCGACCGGTCCCACCGAGTTCGCAATGCAAACTCTCTGTTTCCCCTTCATAACGTTTTGGTCCAATCGAGATGAGCGAATCGGTCCCACCGAGTTTGCCTGACCAACTCTTTGGTTAGCTTATTACCAAAATCGGTCCCACCGAGTTTGTGTAATCGGTCTCAACGATATGATGTTATGCCCTAGCCCTAATGAAATCGGTCTCACCAAGTTGACATGTCGGTCTCACCGAAAATCCGAACATTCACATTTTGAACTAAATCGGTCAAACCGAGTTTCATTATTCGGTCCCACCGAGTTTGGTGATTTGTGTGTAACAGTTAGATTTTGTGTGGAGGCTATATATACCTCTCCACCACTCTTCATTTGAGGAGAGAGCCATCAGAACATGCGTACACTTCCATCATACATTTTCTGAGAGAGAACCACCTACTCATGTGTTGAGGTTAAGATATTCCATTCCAACCATATGAATCTTGATCTCTAGCCTTCTCCAAGTTGCTTTTCACTCAAATCATCTTTCCACCAAATCGAAATCTGAGAGAGAGAGTTGAGTGCTGGGGAGACTACCATTTGAAGCACAAGAGCAAGGAGTTCATCATCAACACACAGTCTATTACCTTTTGGAGAGTGGTGTCTCCTAGATTGGTTAGGTGTCACTTGGGAGCCTCCGTCAAGATTGTGGAGTTGAACCAAGGAGTTTGTACGGGCAAGGAGATCGCCTACTTAGTGAAGATCTACCCTAGTGAGGCAAGTCCTTCGTGGGTGATGGCCATGGTGGGATAGACAAGGTTGCTTCTTCATGGACCCTTCATGGGTGGAGCCCTCCGTGGACTCGCGTAACCGTTACCCTTCTCGGGTTGAAGTCTCCATCAACGTGGATGTACGATAGAACAACCTATCAGAACCACGCCAAAAATCTCTGTGTCTACATTGCGTTTTCTCCCTCCAAACTCCTCCCTTTACCCTCATGTGCAATGTTTTACATTCCGCTGCTATACTCTTAGACTTGCATGTGTAGGTTGTTTACTTGACTAGTGCTAAGTTGCTAAAATCTAACAAGACTTAAAATTGGGAAAATGCTAGATTTTTATTTGTTCAAGTAGTCTAATCGCCCCCTCTAGACATACTTTCGATCCTACAAGTGGCATCAGAGCTTTGGTCTCCATTTGCCTTGATTTCCATATCTTTTGGTGATCATAGCCTTGGTTTCACACAAGGTTGTCAGAATCGCGATTTTGAATCGGATCGGAGCTCTGATGGTAAGATCGCAAATCATAGAATCTTCACTATCAGGATCGTAGAAACGTAGATTCTATGAACTAAAATTTTAGAATCATAGGGTTAGTTTGGATCGTAAAGTCGTAGAATCGTATAACAGAATCGCGATTCTGACAACCTTGGTTTCACAACATAGGAGAGTATGGCTTCTAGCGAGGGAAATTACCACCGTAGAGGTCCTTACTTTGATGGTACTAATTTTGCTAGTTGGAAGCATAAGATGAAAATGCATATTCTTGGACATAACCCCGCCGTTTGGGCTATTGTGTGTATTGGCTTGCAAGCTGAATTCTTTGATGGGAGAGAAGCGAACCATGAAGCTACCGCGGAAGAGTTGAAGATGTTGCAATACAATGCTCGAGCTTGTGATAGTCTCTTCAACGGATTGTGCCCCGAAGAATTCAACAAAATCAGCCATCTTGAGAATGCAAAGGAAATTTGGGATACTTTGATTGATATGCACGAAGGTACCGACTCCGTCAAGGAATCCAAATTGGATGTGCTTCAAAGTCAGCTTGACAAGTTCAAAATGAAGGATGGTGAAGGTGTCGCTGAAATGTACTCTAGGCTTGCTCTCATCACAAATGAGATTGCCGGCTTAGGAAGTGAAGAGATGACTGATAGATTCATCATCAAGAAGATCCTAAGAGCCTTGGATGGAAAATATGATACCGTGTGCACATTGATCCAAATGATGCCCAATTACAAAGATCTCAAGCCAAAGGAAGTCATTGGAAGAATTGTTGCTTATGAGATGTCACTTAAGGATAAGGAAGAGCTTCACAACAAGTCAAGTGGTGCTTACAAAGCCTCATGTGATGCTCCCACATCATCAAGTGAGAAACAAGCCTTCAATGAAGAATTGAGCCTAATGGTGAAGAACTTCAACAAGTTCTACAAGAGTAGAAGCAAGGAAAGAAGTTCCAAGTCAAGGTCCTACAATGACAAAAGATCTTCGAGTCATGAATGAAATTTCTACAATTGTGGAAGACCTGGACACTACTCAAATGAGGGTACGACTCCCTACAAAAGAAGAGAAGATTCTCCCAAAAGAAGAAGTAGAAGAGAAGAATCACCACCAAGAGAGAGGAGGAGTAGAGATGACTGTTATGAACGAAGAACATCACGGAGAAGCAAGGATTCGGAAAGAAAGGACAAATCATCAAGGAGCTACACAAAATGAAGGCATCAAGCTCATGTTGGTGAATGGGTAGCCGGCTCCGACTCCGACAATCACTCCGAGACAAGTTATCACTCCGACTCCGAATATACTCAAGATGAAGGTGTTGCCGGTCTAGCACTTGTGTCAAGCAACTCCTATGACATATTTGATTCACCAAATGAAGGAATTGGAAGATGCATCATGGCTAAAGGCCCAAAGGTATCACACCCCGAGTATGTTGATTTCAATAGTGATGAAGATGATTAGCTAGGTGATGATGATTTACTTGTTGACAATTCTAGTGATGAAAACTATGGAGAACTAGCTATTAATCATGCTAATCAAGATAAAACTCTTAAGTTAGCTCATGAAACTACCTTGGAAAATCATCAAGAGCTTTTAAAGACTCATGAAAAGTTATGCTTTGAAAAGCTCAACCTTGAGCAAGAGCATGGGTTCTTAAAAGCGATCAATGATGATCTTCGCAAGAAAAGTTCTTATTACATTGACAAGCGTTTACTCTTGTCTACTTACATGACACAAGTTAAATCTAGCAACAAGATAAGAAAGATTCTTCTTCTAGTAGTAACAATAATCATGTTAAATCCAATGTTGTTGCTTCTAGTAGTTCTCTTGATTCCACTAATGATTCTCTTAGCCAAGTTACACTCGAACAAGAAAATAGCTTATTGAAGGGAATTATAGAGAAAGGTGTTTACAAGAGCCTTGCCGAAAGTAAGCAATTTGAGGAAATTGTACACAAGCAAGGAAGGCACCGGAAGAATCAAGGAATTGGTTTTGAACGAAGGTTCAATGCCAATGGAGTTGAATGGGAAGAAGATCAATACCCCAAAACAAAGTTTGTTCCTCAACAAGAGAAGTATGATCCTACTTCTTTCCAAGTATCACAAGCTCAAGATGATCTTCCACCACAAGACCATAAGCAAAAAGGCAAGGACAAGCTTCAAGAGGAGATTGATGCATTTGAAGAAGCTCCCAAGGCCTTGGTCAAGTGGGTTCCCAAGACTACATCAAGTACGACTACAACTCCAAGGATTCCCATCAAGATGGTGTGGATCCCGAAGAAAAAGAACTAGAGAGTTCTTGAGGGTGAGTCTGCCAACATACTTCACTCATATCTTTTGTCAAGCACATGGGCAAACAACTTCCATATCTTGCACTAGTTCAAGGAGTCACAAACCGTCTTGTTGGTAAGACAAGGGACAAGGTAACCTAATGCTTTCATGGACATCATCTTATGTGAACCTCACTCTATGTCTATGGATATCCTTGTTTGTTCCTTGTGGGACTAACTTGTGTAGGTATTGAAAGTGCAACTCACCCCAATGGATTGCTCCAACTGATCTACATCAAGATTGAGCATCTACATCTTCAACACCTACATGAAGTCATCATCGACAAAACCCAAGGTTAGTTCATCCCTCTTAGGGGGGATATCACATCTAGGGGGAGCTTTACTCTAATCAATTGAGCTACAGCAACTATAATGGTGTGAACACAACAATGCTTTATGTGAAAGTGGTAACCCCACTTGTGCTTAAACGATGAGTATGACCTACGATCAAATGTTCTCATTTGACTCCTTAGTCAATGTACTCATATATAGATGACCTAGTCATCGCCAATTGCTTGATAGATGCTAGAGTGTTTGTGCATGTTTCGCCACATATTTCATTTGCCATTTTATTGTGTGAGCATGTTGGTTGCATATTTTACTCATTCGAGGACATCCACTTGTTGTTTTGATTGTTTGGCTTTTCTCTTTTGCCAAGTGGATGGACAAGAATGCCTAAGAACCCCCTCTAGCTATCTATGCTTTTCTCGTCTCAAACTCTATTCATGCTACATCACAAAGTTTGATCAAGTCAGATTCGAACCACTCTGTGTGAGGAGCACTCGGAGTCCCCGATTCGTCATAGACTTAAACTTCAAAAACCTCTTTGTGTATTTGGGTATTACCGAGTCATCCACTTCGGTCACACCGAGTTCACTAAGTTGATCTAGGTTTTCCATCTCGGTGCAACCGATTTGAACTTTTCGGTCACACCGAGTTGTAGTAACCGCTCGCGATTCTGCATCTCGGTGCCACCGAGTCGTTCCACTCGGTCACACCGACAGGGTCGGGATATATATACCCACAAGTGAGATTTTGGAAATTTCTTCAAACTATTAAGCCCGCGCGTGTGTCCTGCTCTGCCTCCTCAGGTCTCCGAATCGTCTCCTCGCCGCTAGCGACCTCCCGCCACTGGTTCCCATCGCCATCAACGGAAATCTACTCCGCCGTTGCCGCCGTAGCGAACCTTTGCTGAACTAGAGTATGGGTTCGACTCTATGTGCTAATTCCTTAACTCTGATTCATAGCACATTGCTTTGCCATGATCATGAACACGTATGCAAACAATGCATCCACTGAAAACTTCCTTTAGATTAGATTGGATTTGAAAATTTAGGGTTAGGTCTCCGCCGGACTCATCTCGGACCGACCGAATTGTAGAAATCGGTGTCACCAATTTGGCTTAGGCCATAGCACATGCATTTTCAGTCTGACCAAAAATTGCAAGTCGTTGTGACCGAGTTCGATTCTGTGTGAAATCCTAGCAGTCTCGGTGCCACTGAACTATGACTCGGTTTGACCAAGTTCACTAGTTTAGGTTCCAAAAGCTGCTTCGGTATCACCGAGTTTATCAAATAGGTAGCTCCAAAATGCTTTTTGTGGAGAACTAAAACTAAGTTTTTAAGTCAACTGTTTTGCAAAAAACTCTGCACTTTGTGATGCTCATCCACTCTACCTCATCTAGATCTATTCATAGGGTTTGCTATCAGTGATTGCCAAGCTGTCTGACCAGAGTGATAGTCAGAACAAATCTGAGGGACATGTGCAATTGAGGGAGGGTTCAGATCCCTCAAGCAGCTATGATGAGGGCAGTAGAAGCACACCCAGTAACTTGCCCAAGGCAACCACTAGAGCAAGGAAGAAGAAAACCTCAGACTCCGAGGATGAAGATTATGTGGCTGTTGAGGATGAGGCCACCTCAAAGAAGAAAGTCTTGAATAAGTAATATGGGTCAGCTGCTACAACAAAGCCAGGGATGCACAAGAAGGTACCTGCCAAGAGAATGCCAACATCCAAACCTTGGAAAGCAGCCTTGGAAGAAATGATGGAGTTCACTCTTGAACCCAAAGAGGCTGGAGAAGGCAAGAAGAGAAAAGAGAGGGTCAAGAAGACCACTACCAGAGTCCTAGGGAGATCATCCATGTTTAAGGATCCCGCAGAAGAAGAGGAAGAGGATGCTCCAGCACCCAAAGCTCAGAAGCTCATGGGAGATGCTATTAAGTCAGGGGCTGCAACATCTAAGACGAAGTCTGCTCCCAAAGCTCAAGCTCAAAAGTCAAAGCCCAAGAGAAACACTATAAGTATTCCTGCAGAAGAGAAGAACAAGGCCCTAGTGCCTCAAGCTGAAGAAGAGGATGATGAGTGTAGCGGCTAGTCCTCAAACGGTCCAATCTCTGTGCTCCGGTGTCATCCCTGGATCAGTAATGCTGACACCACATAGTACTTGAAGGATTTATAACGGAGTAGTAATCACACACTTATTACATTGAGTGTCTCAAAAGAGAACTTAATACAATAAATATGGCTTAAGGCCATCTAATAACGATAACAACGGAAGGCTTCGAAGAAAAGTGAGTCCATCAACTCCAACGGCATCACTGAGTATAGAACCACGACCTAAAAGGCACGTTACTCATCATCTGAAAAGTTTGCAACATGAACGTTGCAGCCCGAAATGGGTCAGCACATGGAATATGCTGGCAATGTAACACATAGAGAGCAATGAAGGAATAAGACTATACTATATGCATATTTGGCTGGTGGAAATCTCTATGGTTACAGTTTTGCGTAAAGCCAAATTTTCCCTACTACAAAGGAATAAATTTTATATAACTATCATGGTGGTTGTTAAACATCGAGAGTGTAGACACGCTCTCAATCCCAATTAAACATCATCATTAAAAACCCAACAAATTAATTAAAGTAACATGATGAGATTCACATGATAATCCAAGTACTAGATACTCAAGATGTCCATAACCGGGGACACGGCTAACCATGATTAGTTTATACACTCTGCAGAGGTTTGCGCACTTTTCCCCACAAGACTCGATCTACTACGTTGGGATTCTCGCACTACATGGTGTTTGAGAAACGGATGACCGAGACATAGTCTTACAGAAGCACTAGCACCTTACGAATGGGTAGACCGTAGCAACCTACATCCCCTACATCTGCTAGTCTACCACTGTAAGAGTTCGCATGACTTAGTCAACTATGCTAGAGCCCATAGTAGCTTGTGGCTGCACACAGAAGTTTCTAGTATGAAATAATCTCATGATCCCTTCGAGCCTGGGTGGTGGTCCAAAAGAAAAACAGGAAATCGCTGGAATACCCAGGTGCCTCAATCCACCCAGATGTGTATTTAAGTTGCCACCTTAGATAAACCCTTGATTTAACAAACTCACATCTGCCAGGGATATCACTCACCCAATCCGCGTCTACTCGCATAACATGGCAAAATAAGCAAACGTAGAAGTAACTCCCAAAGGTTTGAATAGAAAAACAGGTAATAGGTACTACCTCATCTACTTCCCAAAACCCACAATTTAATTAGGTTCCTAATCACGCAATGTGTGAGGGTTGATCTAATGCAATAAAAACTTGGTAGTAGGAGGTATGATCAAAGTGTTACTTCCCTTGCTGATGATCCACGAAACCTAGCGATCCGAAGTAGCAAGCGGCGCACTCCGGGTACTCTATCGCAAACAAGCATACAATAAGTACTCAACTAACGCACGGGTAAAACTCAAATAAGAGATCTAACCAGAAAGTTCAACTTAAGAACTCCGGTTGGCAAAAACAATCAAATCGAATGAAGCAACGAAAGACAAACGACAAGAGAAACAAGCTTCATTTACTATTCTGGATCTAGGTCAAATTTTACAGAGGCAAAAACTTGTTTGAGTTGGTTAAACGGAAAGAGGGGTTCGAGACGAAACTCCAGGCGCTTGAATCGCCTGATTCCGATAAATGAGCGAAAAGTTATACTAGAACGAAAATCGAATCAGAAATCGCGATCAGAAAAATCGCGGATTTAATCCGAGAAAAAGAAAAACGACGAACAGATTAACGAACGAACGTTCGTTATGTGGATCTAAACGAAAAACGCGTTCGTTAAAACGAATGAACGAGCGAACGCTCGCTAATTAACTAAACCGGGAAAAAACCGATCTAACGAAAAAAACGGATCTAAAAAAACCGACGGAAAAACCGAACGGTTTTTCTAAAAAAATGGCGGCGGCGGTCAACCTCGTCGGCGGCGAACTCCGGCGGCGGCGAGCGGCGGCGGCGGCGCGGGGCGGTGGCTAGGTTAGGGTTTGCGGGGGCGGCGGCTGCTGGGCTGCTCGGGCCTCGGGCGGCGCTATTTAAAGCCCAACCGGTAGGAGTCCGGGCCGGGTCCGGCTCTAAGTCGGTTCGGCGTTTTTTTAAAAATAATTACTCTCAGAAAAAAACAAAAGGAATACTAAACGGACTCCAAAATTCCAAAATAAATTTTCCCCGGCTTCTAAAATCAAGCCGCACAAGATGAACATTTATTTGGGGCATGAATGCAATTTTGAAAAACACGCATTTTTCCTAAATTCAAATAAAATAGCAAATAAATCCAAATAAAATCTTATTTGATTTTTTCATTATTAAACCCTCAATATTTCCTTATTTTGGGAAAGTCATTTTATTCCCTCTCTCATATTTTGATAATAGAAATAATTGAAGATAAAATAAATAAAATCAAATGGTCCTATTTTCAAAATTTGAGAAAACTCAAATATGAAAATAACAAAATCCTCAACTCTCTCCGAGGGTCCTTGAGTTGCGTGAAATTTCTAGGATCAACCAAAATGCAAAAATAAAATATGATATGCAATAATGATCTATTTTATAACATTCCAAATTGAAATTTTGGGATGTTACAAACCTACCCCCCTTAAGATGAATCTCGCCCTCGAGATTCGGGTTGGCTAGAAAATAGGTGAGGGTGGTCCTTCAGCAGATCTTCCTCTCGCTCCTAGGTGGCTTCATCCTCCGTGTGGTGGTTCCACTGAACTTTGCAAAACTTAATAACCTTGCCGCGGGTGACTCGGCTGTCATACTCAAGAATCTTGACTGGTTTCTCCTCATAGGTCAAATCGCTGTCCAACTGAATCGCTTCCAGCGGCACTGTGTCTCTCAGTGGTATATCCGCCATCTCCGCGTGGCACTTCTTCAACTGGAAAACGTGGAACACGTCATGAACTCCTGGCAATCCTTCAGACAATTCCAACTTGTAGGCTACTTCTCCCATACGCTCCAAAACTTTGTATGGTCCTACAAAACGTGGCGCTAACTTTCCCTTAACTCCAAAAAGCTTAACTCCTCGAAGTGGAGATACTCGAAGATAAACTCTGTCTCCGACTTCGTAAACTGTCTCCTTGCTTTTTGAATCTGCATAGCTCTTCTGCCTAGACCGCGCTACCTTGAGCCTATCGCGAATCAATTTCACCTTCTGTTCAGACTCCTTGATCAGATCCGGTCCAAACAACTGGCGGTCTCCAACTTCATCCCACGACAATGGGGTCCTGCACCTCCTTCCGTACAAGGCTTCGAAAGGGGCCATCTTCAAACTGGATTGATAACTGTTGTTATAAGAGAACTCTGCGTATGGCAAATTCTCGTCCCAACTAGATCCGTAATCTAGCGCACAAACTCTTAGCATATCCTCCAAAATCTGATTGGCTCTCTCGGCCTGTCCATCTGTCTGCGGATGGAAGGCTGTACTAAACTCTAGCCTGGTACCCAAAGTTTCATGCATCTGATTCCAGAACTTTGAGGTAAACTGGGTTCCTCTATCTGATACAATGCTCCTTGGAACTCCATGCAAACACACGATCCTGGTCATGTATATCTTTGCTAACTTGGCACTGGTATAGGTAGTCTTCACTGGGATGAAAGGAGCTACCTTTGTCAAACGATCGACTACAACCCAAATCGAGTCATAGCCTGAACGAGTTCTGGGCAATCCTGTGATAAAATCCATGCCTAACTTATCCCACTTCCATTCGGGTATTGGCTGTAGCAATCCCGCTGGCTTCTGATGCTCTGCCTTTACTCTCTGACATACATCACAAACTGCTACATAGTCCGCAATATCCTTCTTCATTCCGGTCCACCAGAAAGTATGCTTCAAATCCAAATACATCTTGGTATTTCCTGGGTGAATCGAATATGGTGAATCATGGGCCTCTTGCAGAATCAACTTCCTGATCTCCGGGTCATTGGGCACATAAACACGGTCTTCAAAGCATAAGGTATCATGCTCATCCTCACGAAATCCTTTAGCTTTTCCTTTGCTCATTTTCTCCTTAATAGAAGCAATCTCCTTGTCAGTCTTCAGGGCTTCTCTGATCTTATCCATCAAAGTAGACTGAATCTCCAATGCTGCTACATAGCCTCTCGGAACTATCTCCAAACATAGCTCACAAAGATTTTTGGCTAACTCCCTTGGTAAATCTCTCATCATTAAGGTGTTGACATGGCTTTTACGGCTCAACGCATTAGCTACTACGTTAGCCTTTCCGGGGTGATAATGCAATCTCATATCATAATCCTTGATGAGTTCCAACCATCTCCTTTGCCTGAGATTCAACTCCTTCTGCATGAAAATATACTTCAAACTCTTGTGATCCGTGTACACTTCGCAATGGTTCCCAATGAGAAAGTGTCTCCAAGTCTTCAATGCATGCACTACGGCTGCTAACTCCAAATCATGCGTGGCATAATTTAACTCATGAGGCTTAAGCTGTCGTGAGGCATATGAAACAACTCTTCCTTCCTCCATAAGCACTGCTCCAAGTCCTTGACGTGAAGCGTCGCAATACACCTCATAATCCTTTGTCTGATCTGGCAAAATCAACACTGGTGATGTAACCAAACATTTCTTCAACTCCTAGAAACTAGCCTCACATTCCTCGGTCCATATGAACTTGGTATCCTTCTTCAACAACTCCATCATAGGTTTTGCAATCTTCGAGAAATTTTCAATAAATCTCCGGTAGTATCCTGCGAGTCCAAGAAAACTCCGGATCTCTCCAACTATTGTTGGTGCTTCCCAGTTTGTCATAGTGTCAACCTTGGTGGGATCTACTGCTATACCTTCTCCGGATATAACATGTCCGAGAAATCCAACTTCCTTTAACAAAAACTAACATTTGCTAAACTTGGCATATAACTGATGTTCTCTGAGCTTACCAAGTACCAAACGCAAATGCTCCTTATGCTCCTCTTCATTCTTCGAGTAAACCAGAATATCATCAATGAACACTACGACGAACTTATCCCAAAACCCCATACACACCTTGTTCATCATGTTCATAAAATATGCAGGTGCGTTAGTCAGACCAAATGACATAACGGTATACTCGTATAGCCCATACCTGGTGGTAAAAGTTGTCTTAGGTATATCCTGTTCTCAAATCTTCAACTGATGGTACCCTAATCGCAGATCGATCTTGGAAAATACCTTAGCTCCTTGCAATCGATCAAACAGATCATTGATCATCGGTAGTGGGTACTTGTTCTTGATGGTTACTTCATTCAATCCTCGATAATCAACAACCATCCTTAATGATCCATCCTTCTTCTCCACTAGAAGTACTGGTGATCCCCAAGGCGAAGAACTTGGGTGAATATAACCTTTATCCAGTAACTCCTTAATCTGCTTCTTAATATCCTCCAAATCCTTTGCGGGCATCCTGTATGGTCATTTAGATATTGGCCCTCTGCCTGGCAAAAGCTCAATCAAAAACTCAATATCTCTATCCGGTGGCATGCCTAGCAACTCCTCTGGAAATACATTAGAGAAATCCTTCACTACTGGTAGTTCCTCCTGCACAACTCCTGTTAAGCAATTTACTTGAGTCCTTTTCGACACATGCCGGGATACATACTTGATCCTTCTCCCTTCTGGGGTGGTAAGAAAAATTGACTTACTGGCACATTCAATGTTCCCTTCATGCTTCGACAACAAATCCATGCCTAATATCACATCCAATCCTTGAGATTCCAATACTATTAGGTACGAGGGAAATACATAGTTACCAATCCTTAATGGTAACCGATCACACCATAGACTAGCCATATACTCTGCTCCAGGCGAGGTTACTAACATGGGTGACCTAAGGGCTTGGGTTGGCAGTTTGTACTTAGCCACAAATCCCCTTGATACATATTAATGCGATGCACCAGTATCGAAAAGAACAAGTGCAGTAAATGACTTAACCAAAAACTTACCGATTACTGCATCCGGCTGCTCTTCAACCTCCTCCACATTAACGTGGTTCACCTGTCCCCTGTTGAAAGGGTTTGGCTTCTTCCCCGAGCTTCCATTGCCATTTCCATTCTGAGATTCAGGACATTCATTGGCATAATGTCCGGTCTTCTGGCACTTAAAGCAAGTGACTTGGCTCAGGTCTCTCTTGGCTGGGGTTGATGGGTTGGTACGGTTCTGGCCGTTGCTTCCTCCATTCCCATTACCATTCTTGGGGCCATTATGATTATGCAAGCTACCTCCTCCATGGGTATGCTGAAAGTATCCTCCCGCTCTAGGGGTAAAACGTGGCTTCTGCTGAGCTCCTGAATTGTACTTTCCTTGTCCATATTTCCTCTTGCGATTCTCAATCTGCCGCTGCTTCCCTTCAATCATAAGAGCATGGTCTACCAACTCCTGGTAGTTGTTGAGGGTTGCTACCATCAACTGCATGCTCAACTCATCATTCAGTCCTTCCAGAAACTTCTCCTGCTTAGCTGCATCCATGGCAACATCATCTGGGGCATAACGTGCTAGCTTACTAAAGTCCTGCACATACTGGCCACTATCCGTCCTCCTTGGCGCAAGTTGCGAAACTCATGCTTCTTCATGGCCATAGCTCCTACTAAAACATGGCAGTATGGAAAGCCTGCTGAAACTGGTCCCATGTGATGGTGTCATTAGGGAAAGTGGCTGTGAAATTCTCCCACCATGATGCTGCGGGTCATTCAAGCTGATGTGCGGCAAGCTTCCTTTTCTGCATCTGTGCATCCTACCGTGGTCAACTCCCTAGCTGTCTTGCGGAGCCAATCATCTGCTACTATCGGCTCGGTGCTACTAGAGAACACCGGCGGATTCGGCCTAAGAAAACGGGCTAAGTGATCAACAGGTGGAGGAGGTGGTGGTGGTTGTTGTTGTTCCCCTGATTCTGATTCTGGACTAGCAACTGCATCAATGTGTTCTGCTGCTGGATCAACTGAGTGAGCTCCGGTGGGAAGGTAAATCCGGGGTCACGTCTCGGAGGCATCTGATGGATTAGAAAAGATGATATTTAAGAATAGAGGGGGTCTAGAGAGAAAACACTACCCATATGCACATGAGGCAAACAAACAATTCACTTCATTCAATCAAGCAAGGGCATACAATCGGTCTAACTATCGCAAAAGTGCTCGGACTACTATATTTACATGGTAAACTACTACTACTGATGAGGTGGTCTACTAGAAATATTCTTCGGTTGCAGACTCCATGATATCTGCTCCAGTTTCATCAATATAGTCATCATCGCTATCATCTGGATCCGAGTCGGTGTCGTCGATGATGATGTAGTCTTCCGGGCGAATCTCCTTGGGTTCTTCGTCTTCTTCTACTGGTGTAGGGCCTCCCATAAATATTCCAATCTTCTTGACCAGGTCGTCATTTTTCTCCACTAATACTTCGATTTCCTCTTCATAATCTTCACGTGTGGCCTTGAGTTCTTCCTCCAGTTCCTTGATTCTTGTCCTCGCCTTCTTCAGATCTATCATGTCGGCGCACATCTGGTTTTCCTGACGTCGAATGTGCTTGTTTAACTCCTGGATAAAAGCTGCAACTGATCTATCGTTCCTAGTGCTGATCATCTCCCAGTGCTCATCTCGGCGCCCACAAATCTGGTAGATAGTATCCTTGAGATCATTGCGGTAAACTTCTCCAATATGTCCCATGGCGATGTGAGCTGCCATGCTCTTTCCTAGACTCCAGGTTGGTGCATCAAAAGAAAACTCTATGGGCTCCGTGACTGGCATGAACGTTCTTCCTGGAACTTGAACTTGAATCATCCAGCGCTCCTCTTTCGGTAAAGTGGCGTTGTAGGTTCCGGTGAAGCTTGGTACTCCTTTGTTTAGATATCTAGTGACTTCCTTCAAGTGACATCCAAAGGGTGTATTTTCATCCGGTTGTGTGAATTTGTTCCTTGCATCTGCCATCCTAAAAGAGTAGAAAAGATGAGGAGTCAGAATGAGAAGAGAGTGAGTAGTGATCTAGGGCTTTAGCTTAGTGGTCGTGTCCTACAGTCAACGTGTGCTCTGATACCATCTTGTAGTGACCAGACCTCAAACGGTCCAATCTCTATGCTCCGGTGTCATCCCTAGATCAGTAATGCTGACACCACACCGTACTTGAAGGATTTATAACAGAGTAGCAATCACACACTTATTACATCGAGTGTCTCAAAGGAGAACTTAATACAATAAATATGGCTTAAGGCCATCTAATAACGATAACAGCGGAAGGCTTGGAAGATAAGTGAGTCCATCAACTCCAACGGCATCACTGAGTATAGAACCACGACCTAAAAGGCACCTTACTCGTCGTCTGAAAAGTCTGCAACATGAACGTTGCAGCCCAAAACGGGTCAGGACATGGAATATGCTGGCAATGTAACACATAGAGAGGAATGAAGGAATAAGACTATACTATATGCATATTTGGCTGGTTGAAAGCTCTATGGTTACAGTTTTGCGTAAAGCCAATTTTTCCCTACTGCAAAGGAATAAATTTTATTTAACAATCATGGTGGTTGTTAAACATCGAGAGTGTAGACACGCTCTCAATCCCAATTAAACATCATCATTAAAAACCCAACAAATTAATTAAAATAACATGATGAGATTCAAATGATAATCCAAGTACTAGATACTCAAGATGTCCATAACCGGGAACAGGGCTAACCATGATTAGTTTATACACTCTGCAGAGGTTTGCACACTTTTCCCCACAAGACTCGATCTCCTCCATTGGGATTCTCGCACTACATGGTGTTTGAGAAACGGATGACCGAGACATAGTCTTTCAGAAGCGCTAGCACCTTACGAACGGGTAGACCGTACCAACCTACATCCCTACATCTGCTAGTCTACCACTGTAAGAGTTCGCACGACTTAGTCAACTATGCTAGAGCCCACAGTAGCTTGTGGCTGCACACGGAAGTTTCTAGTATGAAATAATCTCATGATCCCTTTGAGCCTGGGTGGCGGTCCAAAAGAAAAACAGGCAATCACTGGAATACCCAGGTGCCTCAATCCACCCAGATGTGTATTTAGGTTGCCACCTTAGATAAACCCTTGATTTAACAAACTCACATCTGTCATGGATATCACTCACCCAATCCACGTCTACTAGCATAGCATGGCAAAATAAGCAAACGTAGAAATAACTCCCAAAGGTTTGAATAGAAAAACAGGTAATAGGTACTACCTCATCTACTTCCCAAAACCCACAATTTAATTAGATTCCTAATCACGCAATGTGTGAGGGTTGATCTAATGCAATAAAAACTGGGTAGTAGGAGGTATGATCAAAGTGTTACTTGCCTTGCTGATGATCCACGAAACCTAGCGATTCGAAGTAGCAAGCGGCGCACTCCGGGTACTCTATCGCAAACAAGCATACAATAAGTACTCAACTAATGCACGGGTAAAACAAAAATAAGATATCTAACCAGAAAGTTCAACTTAAGAACTCCGGTTGGCAAAAACAATCAAAATGAACGAAGCAATGAAAGACAAACGACAAAAGAAACAAGCTTCGTTTACTATTCTGGATCTAGGTCAAATTTTACAGAGGCAAAAACTTGTTTGAGTTGGTTAGACGGAAAGAGGGTTTCGAGACGAAACTCCAGGCGCTTGAATCGCCTGATTCCGATAAACGAGCGAAAAGTTATACTAGAACGAAAATCGGATCAGAATCGCGATCAGAAAAATCGCGGATTTAATCCGAGAAAAAGAAAAACGACGAACAAATTAACGAACGATCGTTCGTTATGTGGATCTAAACGAAAAACGCGTTCGTTAAAATGAACGAACGAGCGAACGCTAGCTAATTAACTAAACCGGGAAAAAACCGATCTGACGAAAAAACGGATCTAAAAAACAAAAAAACCGACGAAAAATCAGATGGTTTTCCTAAAAAACGGCGGCGGCGGTCAACCTCATCGGCAGCGAACTCCGGCGGCGGCGAGCGGCGGCGGTGGCGCGGGGCGGCGGCGAGTGGCGCGGGGCGGCGCCGGCTAGGGTTAGGGTTTGCGGGGGCGGCGGCTGCTGGGCTGCTCGGGCCTCGGGCGGCGCTATTTAAAGCCCGGCCGGTAGGAGTCCGGGCCGGGTCCGGCTCTAAGTCGGTTCGGTGTTTTTTGAAAATAATTACGCTCAGAAAAAAACAAAATGAATACTAAACGGACTCCAAAAATCCCGAAATCAATTTTCCGTGGCTTCTAAAATCAAGCCGCACAAGATGAACATTTATTTGGGGCCTGAATGCAAGTTTGAAAAACATGCATTTATCCTAAATTCAAATAAAATAACAAATAAATCCAAATAAAATCTTATTTGATTTTTTATTATTAAACCCTTAATATTTCCTTATTTTGGGAAAGTCATTTTATTCCCTCTCTCATATTTTGATAATTGAAATAATTGAAGATAAAATAAATAAAATCAAATGATTATATTTTCAAAATTTGAGAAAACTCAAATATGAAAATAACGAAATCCCCAACTCTCTCCGAGGGTCCTTGAGTTGCGTGAAATTTCTAGGATCAACTAAAATGCAAAAATAAAATATGATATGCAATAATGATCTATTTTATAACATTCCAAATTGAAAATTTGGGATGTTACAATGAGTCTCTTGTTTTGAGGAAATCGAAACCCAAGATCCCAGACCATAATGATGCTCATCTAGCATCTTAGGTGTTCGTCAAGTCAAAACAAGATCAATCGGGCTATCTGATTCAAGCTACACTGAGGATTGAGAAGGGCTAGCTTGGAAACCCTAACTCAGAATCAGGAGAGCCTGGAGAGGATTGTTGAGACAAAATTTTATGATCTTGACCTAAAGGTAACTGAGATACAGACTGCAGTTGAGCAGCTCCAGGAGGAAGCAGAAGAGAGAAAGGGAAGGCAACTACTGATGCTTTTCAGCGAGTACCAAGGAGTTAGAGGTCTGTTGTAGTGCATGTACCTGTTTCTAGAGGTACATTATCTGCACCAGCAACTACAGCTTCAGTGCCACCTCCAGCAGCCACTCCGCCAGCTCCAAGTACATTGACAGATGCCTTCATCCTTGGAGTTCTCTCTACACCACCTCCCGAAGACCAAGCCTGAGAGACGCATAACACTATGCATTTTCAAACTTTTTGGTAACTTGTTGCCAAAGGGGGAGAAGTATGTATAGATCATAGGCATCGAGAGAGAGTGTTTTGCCTTTTATCTCTGTTGTTTTTGGTTGAACCTTTTTATGCGCTTGGTTGATACACTATGCCTTTGTCTGTGTGAGATACTTGTTTGATCACGTGATTGATCATATGCTACCTTAATGCTTGCTTGGATGATATTATCTCTGTCGGTGTCAAAACCGGCGGATCTCGGGTAGGGGGCCCCGAACTGTGCGTCTAAGGCGGATGGTAACAGGAGGCAGGGGACACGATGTTTACCCAGGTTCGGGCCCTCTTGATGGAGGTAATACCCTACGTCATGCTTGATTGTTCTTGATAATATGAGTAGTACAGGAGTTGATCTACCACGAGATCAAAGAGGCTAAACCCTAGAAGCTAGCCTATGGTATGATTGTATGTTGTCCTATGGACTAAAACCCTCCAGCTTATATAGACACCAGAGGGGGCTAGGGTTACACAAGGTCGGTTACAAAGGAGGAGATATACATATCCGTATTGCCTAGCTTGCCTTTCACGCCAAGTAGAGTCCCATCCGGACACCGTACGAAGTCTTCAATCTTGTATCTTCATAGTCCAACAGTCCAGCTGTCCGGAGACCCCCTAATCCAGGACTCCCTCAGTAGCCCCTGAACCAGGCTTCAATGACAATGAGTCCAGCGCGTTGTATTATGTTCGGCATTGCAAGGCGGGTTCCTCCTCCGCATACACCATGGAAGAGTTTTCAATACAAGGATAGTGTCCGGCCCTACAAAATAGGTTTCACACACCACTGTAGAGAGAATAATATTTCCACAAATCTAATCTGCTGACACGTTCTGACAGCATGACATCACGCCATGGCCCAGTCATTATTCGAACCGTTTTTCTCAACCAGCTCCGCACATAACGCGAGGAGGTTTTCTTGCCATGTTTTGTCAAAGCAGAGATCGTGTCCCCCTTATCACGGGATTCTTCATCAATACAGACGTGGGTAACCCAACCGCGCCATCAATTACGGCGCCTAGGGAATAAGCAGTTTTACTAGGCAAGTGGGGAGACGCATCGCCTCTTCCGCCCTTATAAAGGGACAAGGATTCACTCTTTTCACCCACGGCTTCTTCCTCCTTGCTTACCCATTCCCGCACACTCGAGCTCTAGCCCCCAAGCTCACGTTCCTCTTCTCAAACCATTCCACGCATGTCCGGAACAGGAGGCAAGTGGATGGTCTCCTCCGTCACGGAGGAGAACATCAAAAAGTTACGGGAAGCCGGATATTTGGCCGCGGATATCGCGCACCGGCTGCCAAATGCGGGGCAGATCATCCCGACGCCCAAACCCCATGAGAGGGTAGTTTTTCTTACCCATTTTGTCCGTGGATTGGGATTTCCCCTCCACCCGTTTGTCCGCGGGCTCATGTTCTACTATGGGCTGGATTTTCATGATCTGGCCCCCAATTTCATCCTCAACATCTCGGCGTTTATCGTCGTGTGCGAGGCCTTGCTCTGCATCAGGCCCCACTTCGGCCTATGGCTGAAAACCTTCAATCTCAAACCGAAGGTGGTGGGTGGCCAGCAAGCAGAGTGCGGAGACGCCATGGTGGGCAAGATGCCCAATGTCACATGGCTCGAGGGCACCTATGTGGATACCATAAAGGGGTGGCAATCGGGGTGGTTCTACATCACCGAGCCGCGCGACTCCAACTAGGTGGCGGCCCCCAAATTTTGATCTAGAATCCCCACGCGGCCCACCTCCTGGAAAAAGAAGGGCCTGTCCTGGGGTTCTTCGGTAGAGCTAACCGGACTCCAGACCTGCATCCAGAACATGACAAACAAGAAAATCAAGCTTGTCAACGTGGTCCAGGTTATGCTCTTCCGCTGGATCCTTCCGTGTCAACGATGGGCATTTGTTTTGTGGGAGTTCGACTCGGCCAAGCACCAGACGCTGCGAGAGCTCTATGACATGACGCACGAGGACGTCTGGAGGGTGCTATTCAAGAGCGTCGAGATTCTTCCCTCCCTCACCGAGGACCGCAGACTCAGCGCAAAGCGTTGCGCCAATCCGATATGATTTTATATCTCTCGGGGTATTTATTTGCCCTGGTTTAGTTATGTGCTAGATCTAAGCTTCCATGTCATTAACAGGACTGTATAGAGATAGCGGAGCAACTTGATTGCCCAGCCCCCCTGTCCGAAGATCCTGCAGACGCTCTTCTAACGATGATGCTGACTCTGGCACCTTACGAGGTGCCGGTAAAGAAGGCCAAGAAGAAGGCCACGGGGACCTGAAAGGGTCTCCGACGCAAGGTTGTATCGGACTCATCATCCGATGACTCCGACGCACACTCCTCCCATGGAAACGAGGAGGAGGAGGAGAAAAGTTCTCCCCCTAGCCAGGGGAGACAAGAAAAGGAAGGCCGACCCATTCGGGGAGGCCGAAGGGTCCAAGAAGGGAAGGACCCTCCCTCCGGACTGCGCCACGACGGCCACCGACTGTGGCGACGAGTGGCTACCCAGGGTCAAGCCCCTAGCGAAATCGTAAGTGTCTGGACACCATTGTACTTCATGGTATGTTCTATTGCACTGCCTCTCCTCATGCCGAACATGATTATGCAGTCCGTCCCAAGCTCATCTCGACGTACCCTCGTCGAGTGGCTCTTTGGACTCGTCGAATATGAACATCGGTTCTCTTCCGACCGCTTCCACCCCTCGCCCTACGGACAACGCCGAGGTGTTGTCTCAAAAGGCACCGAGCCAAGGGGAGGTGATGCTGGGGGCGCCTCACGGCGACTTCCCAGACCCCAGGTACCAAGGGAGCAAGGCTCCTACGGGCTTCGAGTTTGGGCCCCAGCCGGACACTGCGCCGGAACCTTCCATGGTTCCGGACTCCGGCAGGCGATCCCCCGTCAAGGGGGGCCAACCATCCGTGCCGGTGTCCTCTGTCCAACCAGACGCACCGGACAACCTGCTGGAAGCACTTCGCAATGCTTCCATTGAAGAAGAGCACCGCACTATCATGAGTGCGGTGGTCGAGAAGGTTTAGTCCGCCAAAAACGGACTAACCGAAGCTTGCGCCAGCCTCCTAACAGGCTTTGAGGTAAGCAATCAAAATATAAGAAAATATTACCGCATAGATAGTAGCCCCTGATGCTCTGTTCGACGTTCGCAAAGAAAAGCCGAATAGAGGATCAAATGATGACTCAGGAGTCTAATTAGAGTATGTCTATGTGTATGTGCAGGCTTCACTGCTGGCTGCTGCCGCACGTACTGCGGAGGTCTCTGCGCTGAAGCAGGACCTGAAGCGGTCCGAGGACGAGCCCGACCTTACCAAGAGGCAGCTCGGAGAGAGCAAAGGTAAGAAATACCCTTGTATATATAGTTAAAAAGAAGTTCTGGTGTAAAGTAATAGGATCATCATGGATTTGTCAGGGGCCACGACCGAGGTAGCGACCCTAAGGAAGGCGTTGTCCGAGGCCGAAGACAAAGTGGCCAAAGAACACATTGAACAGGATAAGCAAGAAGCCCGAGTAGGCGAGGTGCAGCAAGAGCTCGAGGCTCTCGCTAAAAAGCACGAGTCCTTGGAGCTTGACTCTAAGACGCGAGAGTCCGAGCTCGCGCAGGCGCTTGAAAGCGTCCGGAGCACCAAGGCCGAAGCCCACAAGGCCCTCCAGGAGATTGACGCGGCGAAGAAGATAGCAGTGGGCAAGGCATTCATTATGCAAAGCAAGCACGTGAAGGAGACTTTCCTTTTTCTTACCCGAGTTCGGAGCTCTCCAGGAGCGTTTGCAGATCTTCCCCGTAGTGTACTGGATGCCACGGAGTTTTACCGGGCCGAGGAGGGGAGCTCGATGGAGAAGTTGTTCTGGTCTCAGTATACTGGGACTGAACACCCCGTGCCTTTGAGCGACCAGCTAAAGCAGTTGGTCGAGCTTCACAAGGCGGCCGAACAGGCCATGAGAGGCCTTATAGTATGGATGTGGCCTGGCGAGCCCCTGTTCGGCAGCTACTTTAGTCTAGTGAGGTGGCTTGTGGAAGCCTGCCCACGGCTTGAAGTCATCAAGCGGTCCGTCTGCATCGAGGGTGCACGCAGGGCTTTTGCCCGGGCGAAGGTGCACTGGGCGAAGCTGGACGCCGTGAAGCTGGTGAAGGAGGGGCTGCTGGAGGGCAAGGAGCATCGTTGCCCCGAGAATTATTATGAAAGTGTCCTGAAGGGTTCTCGCCTAGTGGTAGATGAGTGTGCCAAGGATGTAATTTTTGAATGAACATGCTCATGTGATCCTGTAATATGAAACGAGTTCATTTGCTCCATGCGACGCTTCCTTAATTTAAAATATTACCTTCTGTGTGGCCGTTTATAAAATCCGAGAGTTGGCCAGTCGTCGGCTTCTATCCCCATGTAACTAGTACCGGGGTGTCCGGGATAAACCTGAACACTCTTTACCCCAATTTTGGGTCCTCCAAGGGAGGTGTTCAGTGCAACAAACTAGACAATCGGACTATAATGCTTTATCACTCTCACTTAGCCATAGAAGTCTATGATTTTAAATTTTGGCAAAGTCCCTGGTATTCGGAGGGCCGAATTTGGGGCGCTATACACGCCTAAGCCGGACAAGGCCGACTCCTCGCCCAAAGCGGAAAAAGTCTTTAAGGACTTGAGACCTCTCGAACAGCGACCAGTCTCTCGCCTTATGATGACAGTTAGTTTTTGGCTTTCTCTACTGAGGTGCTCGTCCGGAAGAACCGGGACACAGTCGCAGTAGTTCTCCCACTGCTACCTTAGCCGATATAGCGAAACGTAAGGTACCAAAGCATGGGAGCCGGGCAACCCAACATTTGACCAAAGACATGATTCAGAGCTGGTGCATATAATGCTATAGGTTCGGGGTGCCGCACTGTCGAAAGTGTTGGGACTTCTTGTGCCGTATTACGGGGGTGAACGAGAACCTCTGGCGAACTGACCGTACCTGAACATGCGGGTGCGGATTGTCGTAAGTGGACATATAAGAGAAAGAAAAACTTAAATAATGCAATGACAGATTAATGATATGCATTGTTATTTAAATAATACATCAAAGCATACTTGGTACAGGTAGTGCAATAAGCATAAAGTAGGATAATTCGAAATGTACTATCCCAGGGCAAGCTACGCGTAAATAGTGAAAAGCGGGTATATCAATTATTACTAGAGACCACCTGGCGGTTCCCGCATTCATCTTAGCTTCTTGCCGCCTTGGTTGTTGCTCCCGGAATGTGTCCAGTAATCATACTGCCGGAAAGGGCTTCCAGAGAGTTAGGCCCTGAAAGAGATAAGGAATGACAAAGGTATACAGCCCCTAGTGCGGTTAAGCCACAATGCGGGGCGTGTCCTGATCGTGCCCCCGCCTATGCCCATGGTATTTTCAATGCGTAGTTATGTACGTGCGGCACGGATTTCATTGCTTTACTAGGACTGGGACGGGGGCCAAATTGCTAGGCGAGCTCCGATCGTGCCAGACGATCCTGTTGCAGCTTCTTCCGGACTCGCTTGAAGGTGTCCGGGGGCTGTGACGCCGAATGAGTGGTCTGCCTGAACAGGCTACTTTGTGCTTCTGCTGCAAGGGCCGCAGTGTGCTCTTCCGTACGGAGCGAGCGTTCTGTGTTTCCATTTACTGTTATGACCCCGCGAGGTCCTGGCATCTTGAGCTTGAGGTACGCGTAATGCGACACTACATTGAATTTTGCGAATGCTGTCCGTCCGAGTAGTGCAGGATAGCCACTGCGAAACGGGATGATGTCGAAGATTAACTCTTCGCTTTGGAAGTTGTCTGGTGATTCGAAGACCACTTCCAGTGTGATTGAGCCTGTGCAATGGGCCTCTACACCTGGGATGACGCCTTGAAAGGTGGTTTTGCTGGGCTTGATCCTCGAGGGATCGATACCCATTTTCCGCACTATATCCTGATAAAGCAGGTTCAGGCTGCTGCCGCCGTCCATAAGGACTCAAGTGAGGTGAAATCCGTCAATGATGGGGTCTAGGACCAGTGCGGCGGATCCGCCATGATGGATGCTAGTGGGGTGGTCCCTGTGATCGAAGGTGATCGGGCAAGCAGACCATGGGTTGAACTTTGGGGCGACGGGCTCCATCGCATAGACGTCCCTTAGTGCATGCTTCCGCTCCCTCTTAGGAATGTGGGTTGCGTATATGATGTTCACGGTCTCCACTTGTGGGGGAAACCCCTTCTGTCCTCCTATGTTCGGCGGCCGGGGCTCCTCCTCGTCATCGCTATGCAGCCCCTTGTCCTTGTTTTCGGCATTTAACTTGCCGGCCTGCTTGAACACCCAACATTCTCTGTTGGTGTGATTGGCTGGCTTGCTGGGGGTGCCGTGGATTTGACACGAGCGATCCAGTATGCGATCCAGACTGGACGGAGCCAGAGTATTTCTTTTGAATGGCTTTTTCCGCTGACCGGATCTAGAGCCTCTGAATCCGACATTGACTGCCGTATCTTCGGTGTTATCGCCGTTATTGCGGCGCTTTGGTCTATTACGACGCTGTCTACCGTTAACATCTTTGGTATCTGAGGTATCCGGATTCCTCGATGTGTTGTTGCTGCGAGCCAGCCAGCTGTCCTCGCCCGCGCAAAAGCGGGTCATGAGTGTTGTGAGGGCTGCCATGGATTTTGGCTTCTCCTGGCCGAGGTGGCGGGCGAGCCACTCGTCGCGGATGTTATGCTTGAATGCCGCTAGGGCCTCTGCATCCAGACAGTCTACAATTTGGTTTTTCTTAGTCAGGAACCGTGTCCAGAATTGTCTGGCCGATTCCCCTGGCTGCTGGGTTATGTGGCTTTAGTCATGAGCATCCGGTGGCCACACATAAGTGCCCTGGAAGTTGTCAAGAAATGCATCTTCCAGATCCTCCCAACTTCTGACGGAATCTGCTGGCAAGCTGTTCAGCCAATGCCGAGTGGTCCTTTGAGTTTTAGTGGGAGGTACTTGATGGCATGTAGATCATCACTGTGAGCCATGTGGATGTGAAGGAGGAAATCCTCAATCCATACAGCGGGATCTGTTGTGCCATCGTACGATTCGATATTTACGGGTTTGAAAACCTCCGGGAATTCATGATTCATAACTTCATCAGTGAAGCATAGGGGGTGTGCAGCACCTCTATGCCAGGCTATATCCCGACGCAGTTCGTATGAGTCTTGTCTGCTGTATCCGGCCCGGCCGGACTTACTCTTGGTGTATCCGACGCGACGATCATTGTCCCGTGTTGGCGCGCGTGCCCGTGTCCTGTATATTGACCTTGCGATTTTTGACTTACTGTCTAATATGTCTCGTAGGTCCTCTGTGTTACCCCGGGCCTTAGTATTTTTGATTGAGTGGCGACGGGGTGCGGGCTGAACTTCAGGCTGAAACGCCTCTCTGGCTTGGCCGCGTAGTGGCCGGTCAGCCGCATCGTACACTGGTGAATGAGGTTTCAATGCTTCCTCCTCGAGGCAAGGTAGCAACCTGCGTTTTGGGTAACTCTTGGACGGGCGCTCGAGTTCATGCTCCTGAGCCGCAAGGACTTCGGTCCACCTGTCTGCTAGCAAGTCTTGATTAGCTTGAAGCTTTTGCTGCTTTTTCTTTAGGCTATTTGCCATGGCCATAAGCCGGCGCTTGAAGCGCTCTTGCTCGATGAGGTCCTCAGGCACGATAAACTCGTCGTCACTGAGGCTTGCCTCGTCTTAGGAGAGAGGCATGTAATTATCCTCCTCCGGTTCTCCATCTGCTGCCTGCTCTAGAGGGCTAGCTTGTTCATCCTTCAGCTCTACATCATGCTGGAGGGGATTGTTGTTGTCTTCAGCACTATCCGGAGTGTTATTATCTCCTGTGCCAGTATCACTGCTCTTGCTGTGGCGGGACTTAGAGCGGCGCCGCTGACGTCGGCGCTTGGGTTGCTTCTTGGAGGGGTCATCCTCTGCTGTCTTGTCGCCATTGGCTTCTTTGGGGGTGTCCACCATGTATATATCATATGATGAGGTGGCGGTCCAGCGCCCTGAGGGCGGTGGTTCCTGTTCGTCTCTGGCTTCGTTGTCCATACCATCGAAGTCTTCGGAGTCGAAGTCGAGCATGTCGGTTAAGTCGTCGATAGTGGCTACAAAGTGGGTGGTGGGTGGGCAGCGAATTTCTTCGTCGTCTGCATCCCATCCTTGCCGGACATAGTTCGGCCAAGGTTCTCCTAACAGGGAGACAAACCTTAATGAATTTAGCACATCTTCAAAAGGTGAGTGCTGAAAGATATCCGCGGAGGTGAACTCCATGATCGGCGCCCAGCCGGATTCGACGGGCTCGGATGTGAGCGGCTCGGAGTCCGTGGCCGGAGGTGAATCCAGTGGTTTGGCGACACGACTCTCGTAAGGGGTGAAGTCTGTATTTGGCTCTATCGCCACTGAGAGTGCGGCCTCCATGGCGGGGTCTATCCCTCCGCTCTCGGATGGTGTGATTTGCCCCGGATTAACGGCCGAAGCAGTTGCGGATGCGATCTCCCGAACACCGTCCAATGGTAAAGTTATGTCGTGCTCGTCATGGCTGTGCGGCGCGTCCAACATGGGCTCGAATCCGTCGAAGATCAAGTCTCCACGGACGTCGGCCGCGTAGTTCAAGTTTCCAAATCTAACCTGATGGCCAGGGCGTAGCTCTCGATCTGCTCCAGACCTATACGAAGATCTATCCGAGGAGGAAAACCTCACCCTAGACCGCATCGTTACCGATGATCGAAGGAGCCATCGAGCCTTATGGTGACGGCACAGTGGAACTCTTAATGAAAGCACCAATGTCAGTGTCAAAACCGGCGGATCTCGGGTAGGGGGTCCCGAACTGTGCGTCTCAGGCGGATGGTAACAGGAGGTAGGGGACACGATGTTTACCCAGGTTCAGGCCCTCTTGATGGAGGTAATACCCTACGTCCTGCTTGATTGTTCTTGATAATATGAGTAGTACAAGAGTAGATCTACCACGAGATCAAAGAGGCTAAACCCTAGAAGCTAGCCAATGGTATGATTGTATGTTGTCCTGTGGGCTAAAACCCTCCAGTTTATATAGACACCGGAGGGGGCTAGGGTTACACAAGGTCGGTTACAAAGGAGGAGATATACATATATGTATTGCCTAGCTTGCCTTCCACGCCAAGTAGAGTCCCATCCGGACACGGGACGGAGTCTTCAATCTTGTATCTTCATAGTCCAACAGTCCGGCTGTCCGGAGACCCCCTAATCCAGGACTCCCTCAATCTCTTATATTCCATATATGATCATTCACTTTGCTTGGTGATGAGTGCATGTTTTTAATGTTTACATTTTGAGCGCTCCACCAAGATGTATGTGACATGGAAGAGTGACTCATGATCCTAATCGATTGTGCATTTGCATTCAAAAGCAAATTTTAAATAATGCACAAATTTAGAGGGAGCTCTTGCTTATCACATACTTCTCAAAGAGATGATGTATTTCAATCTTATAATCATTTGTCAAAGCTTTGATCTATATGTTGTCATCAATTACCAAAAAGGGGGAGATTGAAAGTGCAACTATCCCTGGGTGGTTTTGGTAATTCCTAACAACATATAGCTCATTGAGCTAGTACTATTTCAAGATAAATATTTCAGGAAAGCTCAATGATTGGCATGGCATGGATTAGAAATGTGGACCCCTCAAAATGCTAAGGACAAAAGATTGGCTCAAGCTCTAAAGCTCAAGACTCTACATTTTACCTTTTAGTGATCCAAGATCACATTGAGTCCATAGGAAAAGCCAATACTATTAAAAGGGGATGATGTGTTGCTTAATGGGTTACTTGATCAAAATGCTTAGTGATATGCTCCAAAACCCTTAACCACTTTCTCATATCCACATATGTCCCAAACCAAAAGTCAAACTCGGCCCCACCAAAACTTTCTATCCGGTGCCACCGAGTTCAGTTGATATAGCCACTGCCACAAAACCCTTGTCTTTCCGGTCTCACCGATAGGGATCTCGGTCTCACCAAGATGGGATTGAAAACTCTTTGTTTCCCTTCGTAACGTTTCGGTCCAACCAAATTGAGCGATCAGTCCCACCGAGTTCGTAATGCAAACTCCCTGTTCCCCTTCGTAACATTTCGGTCCAACCGAGTTTTCCTGACCAATTCTCTGGTTAGCTTATTACCAAAATCGTTCCCACCGAGTTTGTGTAATTGGTCTCACCGAGATTATGTTATGCCCTAACCCTAACAAAATCGGTCTGACTGAGTTGACATGTCGGTCCCACTAGAAATCCTAACATTCACATTTTGAACTAAATGGTCCAACCGAGTTTCACTATTCAGTCCCACCGGGTTTGGTGATTTGTGTGTAACGGTTAGATTTTGTGTGGAGGCTATATATACCCCTCCACCCACTCTTCATTTGAGGAGAGAGCCATCAGAACATGCCTACACTACAATCATACATTTTCTGAGAGAGAACCACCTACTCATGTGTTGAGGTCAAGATATTCCATTCCGACCATATGAATCTTGATCTCTAGCCTTCTCCAAGTTGCTTTCCACTCAAATCATCTTTCCACCAAATCCAAATCTGTGTGAGAGAGAGTTGAGTGTTGGGGAGACTATCATTTGAAGCATAAGAGCGAGGAGTTCATCATCAACACACCGTCTGTAGGATCGAAAGTTCATCATAAACGCAAATGGAGACACGGATGTTTTCCCATGGTTCGGATAGGTGGTGCTATCCTACATCCACGTTGATGGAGACTTCAACCCACGGAGGGTAACGGTTGCGCGAGTCCACGGAGGGCTCCACCCACGAAGGGTCCACGAAGAAGCAACCTTGTCTATTCCACCATGGCCATCGCCCACGAAGGACTTGCCTCACTAGCGGTAGATCTTCACGAAGTAGGCGATCTCCTTGCCCTTACAAACTCCTTGGTTCAACTCCACAATCTTGTCGGAGGCTCCCAAGTGACACCTAGCCAATCTAGGAGACACCACTCTCCAAGAAGTAACGAATGGTGTGTTGATGATGAACTCCTTGCTCTTGTGCTTCAAATGATAGTCTCCCCAACACTCAACTCTCTCTCATAGGATTTGGATCTGATGGAAAGAAGATTTGAGTGGAAAGCAACTTGGGGAAGGCTAGAGATCAAGATTCATATGGTAGGAATGGAATATCTTGGTCTCAACACATGAGTAGGTGGTTCTTTCTCAGAACATATGAGTAGGAATGGTGTATGTGTTCTGATGGCTCTCTCTCCGAATGAAGAGGAGGTGGAGGGGTATTTATAGCCTCCACACAAAATCCAACCGTTACACAAAATCTACCAATCTCGATGGGACCGAATCAGAAAACTCGGTCTGACCGAAATAGTAAACCTAGTGACCGTTAGGAATTTCGGTGGGACTGAGATGCAACTTGGTAGGACCGATTCGGTTAGGGTTTGGGCATAACGTAATCTCGGTGAGACCGATCGCACAAACTCGGTGAGACCGAGTTCGGCAATTAGCTAACCAGAGAGTTGATTAGGCAAACTCGGTGGGACCGACTTGCTCTTTCGGTGAGACTGAAAGTTACAAGAAGGAAACAGAGAGTTTGCATTGCATTCTCGGTGGGACCGATTCGCTCTTTCGGTGAGACCGAAAAGTTACGAAAGGGAAACAGAGAGTTTGCAACCCCATCTCGGTGTGACCGAGATCCTTATCAGTAGGACCGAATTGCTAGGGTTTGGCAGTGGCAAATGACAAGTGAAACTCGGTGGCGCCGGATTGACAGAATCGGTATGACCGAGTTTGGCTTAGGGTTTAGGTCATTTATGGATATGGAAAGGTGGTTGAGGATTTTGGAGCATATCACTAAGCACATAAAGCAAGAGGCTCATTAAGCAACACCTCATCCCTCCTTGATAGTATTGGCTTTTCCTAAAGACTCAATGTGATCTTGGATCACTAAAATATAAAATGAAGAGTGTTGAACTTTTGAGCTTGAGCCAATTCTTTGTCCTTAGCATTTTGAGGGTTCCACTTTCACATCCATGCCATGCCAATCATTGAGCTTTCCTGAAATAATCATCTTGGAATAGCATTAGCTCAATGAGCTATATGTTGTTATGAATTACCAAAACCACCTAGGGATAGTTGCACTTTCAATCCCCCCCTTTTTGGTAATTGATGACAACATATAGATCAAAGCTTCAACAAATAATAATAATCATGAAATACATCGTCGCTTTGAGAAGTATGTGATAAGTAAGAGCTCCCCCTAAATTTGTGCATATTTTAAAATTTGCTTTGGACTGCAAATGCACAAGGAGTTAGAATCATGGGTTACTCTTCCATGTCACATACATCTTGGTGGAGCACTAAAAAAATGATAAGATTGAAATACATGCACTCATCACCAAGAATAGTGAATGATCACAGACAATAGATAGAATGATAACATTTAGCAAGCATTAAGCAACCATTAAGTGTAGCTTATGATCAAACACTTGATCATCGATGTCTCACG
Organism: Triticum monococcum; assembly: GCA_034509565.1. Lineage (NCBI taxonomy): Eukaryota > Viridiplantae > Streptophyta > Magnoliopsida > Poales > Poaceae > Triticum > Triticum monococcum. The sequence continues at coordinate 528,021,009 of CM067847.1, forward strand.
AATAATGACATAGTATCGCATACGCAAGCAAACAAAGTTCGAAAAACCACCAAATAAAAACAAGAGAGAATAAAAGCAACACTCTCTCTCGAAGCCTATGATCTATACATTTTCTGCCCCTTTGGCAACAAGTTACCAAAAAGTTCCTAGAGAATGCATAGTGCTAAGTCGACGCTCAGGCTTGATCTTCAGGTGGTGGTGGAGTCCGGAGCACGCCAAGGACGAAGCCTTCAGTAGATGTGGTAGGAGTTGAGGCCGTGGTGGATGCTGGAGCTGGTGGAACGGAGGCTGTAGCTGGTGCAGACATTGTAGCTCTAGTGTCAGCAACTGGCAGTGCAGACGACCTCGGACCTCGTGGCACCCTGGCAAAAGCATCAGTTGTGGTTCTGCCTCTTCTCTCGTTCATGTCGTCCTGGAGCTGCTCCACGGCAGTCTGTATCTCAGTCACTTTGATGTCCGGGTCATAGAACCTCTGTTCCATGATCCTCTCTAGGCTCGCCTGGTTCTGAGTCAGGGTAGCTATACTCTGCTCAATCCGCAGGGTGGACGCTATCAGGTAACCGAGCAGCTCTTGTTTGGTCTTCAAGAAGTAATCAGATGCCTCCGCTTGAGTAGGCATCCTGGCAGCTTTCTCCTTCTTCGCCTTCTCCTTCTGAGCTTGTGCATGGGCAGATGAGGGTTCATTCTTAGTCATAACCACTTGGTTATCCTCAAAATCTGGACGGATGGGCAGGTGTTCCTTATCCAATAAATACACGCCCGTGCCCATCTTGGAGTTGATGAGCTCCTGAATCTGTGGGGCATACCCACAACTCCTCTTCTGGTCTGCAGCTGTCCTCTTGATTGTTTCCACAATGAGACTCATGACCTTGAATTTCTGAGGCACGTCAAAGACATGAAGCAAGTTGATCGCGTGACCTCTGATCATCTTGTGATCTCCAGATTTGGGCAGAAGGGTGTGCCTAAGGATCCAGTTGATCGTAGGCAATCCTGAGAGCAGATAGTGCACTGAGCCAAACTTGAACGTGTCGAGCGCTTCATTCGGGATCTCCTTGTACATGTTGCACATGGAGTTGTGATCCATCTTTTTCTTAGCATAAATGTCCAAGTCATCAGCTTGCTCCTCTGGGGCATTGATCAACTTCGCCCATTCTTCAACAGTGGATTGGTACCTTGTACCCTCTGACATCCATGTGATCCTGCCATCCGGATAAAAGTGTTCTATGGAGTAGAATTGCATGATCAGCTCCTCGTTCCACTTTGTGAGCTTCTGCCCAACAAAGTCTGCAACTCCACACGCACTAAAGCTGTCAAATACACCAGGGTAGTACTCTTCATTGTCCTTGATGTAGGTCCAGTCGACCCATCTCATGTCACAAACGATTGGCTTCTTGTCAAGCAAAACAGTCTCATAGAAATCTTGCTGCTCCTTGGTATGAAATCTGTAATCCATGGCAGTCCTTCTCCTAGAAGCATACGGATCTGCTTCTCTCCATTTTCTCAGCCCTGAATCTCTCCTGAGCTTCATATCCTCAGCCACAGGATGAGCATCGTTGTGGTCTGGGATCTTGGGCTTGAGCTTCCTAAGGACACTCTCTTCCTCTTCTTCGATAGCTTCAGGCACTGGGGCCTTGTTCTTTTCCGCAGCTGGGATGCTTCATGTGTTTCTCTTTGGTGCACTCTTAGGCTTAGATGCAGCCTTAGGTGCTTCCTTGGGCTTGGATGCAGCTGTTCCTGACCTTATAGCATCTCCGAGGAGTTTGGCTACCTTGGGTGCTAGTGCAGCAACCTCTTCTTCTTCCTCCTCCTCATCTACCATGATGGAGGCCTTCCCAAGCACTCTGGCTACAGTCTTCTTCACCCTCTCTTTCCTCTTCTTGCCTTGGCCACCTGCTTCCTCTTCAGATTCCAGGGCAAGCTTCCTGGTTTCTTCAGTTGCAGCCTTCCTAGGTTTGGAAGTGGGAACTCTTGCCTTAGACATGGGCTGCCTGCCTGCTGGCCTTTTGATTTTCAGCCCTGGCTTTGTGCCTTGAGCTGGTTTAGCTCTCTTTGATGTGGCCTCTTCCTCTGCCACATAGTCTTCATCCTCAGAATCAGACGTTCTCTTCTTCCTTTGACGTGTGGCAGCCTTAGGCAGATTGCTGGGGGTGCTCCTGCTTCCATCATCAGAAGAACTTGAGGGGCTAGTGCCCTCACTCATCACAACTTGCTGCTCAGACACATTCTGGCTGTCACTTTGATCAGACATGTTGCAAACTGACTGCTGACCCTGTGAATAGATTATGGATAAGATAGAGTGGATGAGCATCACAAAAAGCAGAGATTTTTGCAAAAGATTAATTCAAAAACTTAGTTTTAGTTTTCCACAGAAAGCATCTTGGATCTACCGATTTTCAAACTCGGTGACACCGAAGCAATTTTGGCACCAGAACTGATGAACTCGGTCAGACCGAGTCACAGTTCGGTGGCACCGAGACTGCTAGGGTTTCATAGAATTCCAAAATCGGTCGCACCGATAAGTTATTCCCGGTCGGACCAAGTTTCACTTGTGCAATGGCAAAAGCCAGATCGGTGGGACCGAGTTTTTCAACTCGGTGGGTCCGAGATGGTTTCGGCGGAAACCTAACCCTAAAATTTTCGAATTAAACCTAATCTACGAGTTCATTGACTAGATAGGAGTGTTTCAATCGTGGCAAGAATCATGATGATCACAATGTGCTAGGAATCGGAGTGGAGAATAGCACAAAGATCGAGTCCATACCCTAGCTCGGCGGAGACTCGCTACGGCGGCAACGGCGGGGCAGAATTCCGTTGACGGCGGCGGAGACCAGCGACTGGAGGCTGCTGGCGGCGAGAAGACGATCCGGAGACCACGAAGGCAGAGCAGGCTATCGCGCGGGCGAAGAGGTTTCGGAGAAATTTCCAAAATTTTGCCCGTCACTATATATAGCCCGACCCTGTCGGTGTGACCGAGTGGAACAACTCGGTGGCACCGAGATGCAAAACTGTGTGCAGTTATTGCAACTCGGTGTGACCGAAAAGTTCAAATCGGTTGCACCAAGATCGAAAACCTAGATCAACTTAATGAACTCGGTAGGACCGAAAATGGAGTATCGGTCAGACCGAGATTCATAAAGAGGTTTTGGAAGTTTAAGTCTATGACGAATCGGGGACTCCGAGCGCTCCTCACACAGAGTGGTTCGAATCTGACTTGATCAAGTTTTGTGATGCAGCATGAATAGAGTTTGAGACGAGAAAAGCATAGATAGCTAGAGGAGGTTCTTAGGCATTCTTGTCCATCCACTTGGCAAAAGAAGAAAGCCAAACAATCAAAACAACAAGTGGATGTCCTCGAATGAGTAAAATATGCAACCAACATGCTCACACAATAAGATGGCAAATGAAATATGTGGCAAAGCATGCACAACCAATTCTAGCATCTATCAAGCAATTTGCGATGACTAGGTCATCTATATATGAGTATATTGACTTAGGAGTCAAGTGAGAACACTTGATCATAGGTCATACTCATCGTTTAAGCTCAAGTGGGGTTACCACTTTTACATAAAGCATTGTTGTATTCACATCTTTAGAGTTGCTTTAGCTCAAGCCTTAGAGTAAAGCTCCCCCTAGATGTGATATCCCCCCTAAGAGGGATGAACTAACCTTGGGTTTTGTCAATGATGACTTCATGTAGATGTTGAAGATGTGGATGCTCAGTGTTGATGTAGATCACTTGGAGCTATCCATTTGAGTGAATTGCACTTTCAATACCTACATGGGTTAGTCCCACAAGGAACAAACAAGGATATCCATAGACATAGAGTGATTCACACACAAGATGATGTCCATGAAAACTTTAGGTTACCTTGTCCCTTGTCTTACCAACAAGAGGGTTTGTGACTCCTTGAACTAGTGCAAGATGTGGAAGTTGATTGCACTTGTTCTTGCCAAAATGATAAGAGTGAAGTATGTTGGCGGAGTCACCCTCAAGAACTCTCTAGTTCTTCTTCTTTTGGATCCACACCATCTTGATGGGAATCCTTGGAGTTGTAGTCGTACTTGATGTAGTGGAACTTGAAGTAGTCTTGGGAATCCACTTGACTAAGGTCTTAGGAGCTTCTTCCAATGCATCAATCTCCTCTTGAAGCTTGCCCTTGCCTTTTTGCTTGTAGTCTTGTGGTGGAAGATCATCTTGAGCTTGTGTTCCCTTGAAGGAAGTATCATACTTCCCTTGTTGAGGAATAAACTTTGTCTTGGGGTATTGATCTTCTTCCCATTCAACTCCATTGGCATTGAACTTTCGTTCAAAACCAACACCTTGATTCTTCCGGTGCATTCCTTGCTTGCGCACAATTTCCTCGAATTGCTTACTTCCGGCGAGGCTCTTGTAAACACCTTTCTCTATAATTCCCTTCAATAAGCTATTTTCTTGCTCAAGTGTAACTTGGCTAAGAGAATCATTAGTGGAATCAAGAGAACTACTAGAAGCAACAATATTGGATTTAGCATGATCATTGTTACTACTAGAGGAAGAATCTTTCTTATTCTTGTTACTAGTCTTGACTTGAGGCATATAGGTGGATAAAAGTAAACGCTTGGCAATGTGAGAAGAACTTTTGTTGCGGAGATCATCATTGATTGCTTTTAAGAACTCATGCTCTTGCTCAAGATTAAGCTTTTCAAAGCGTAGTTTCTCATGAGCTCTTAAAAGTTCTCAATGATCTTCGAAGATAGTTTCATGGGCTAACTTAAGAGTGTTTAGTTCTTTAGTTAGAGCCTCAATCTTCTCCTTATCATTGTCATTCGTTTTAGCATGATTAATTGATATTTCACCATAATATTCTTCACTAGAGTTGTCAACAAGCAAATCATCATCACCTAACAAGTCATCTTCATCACTATTAAAGTCAACATACTCGGGGTGTGTTACCTTAGGACCTTTGGCCATGAAGCATCTTCCAATTCCTTCATTTGGTGAGTCAAATATGTCGTAGGAGTTGGCTGACACAAGTGCTAGACCGGCAACACCTTCATCTTGAGTATCTTCAGAGTCGGAGTGATAACTTCTCTCGGAGTGGCTGTCGGAGTCGGAGCCGGATACCCATTCACCAACATGAGCTTGATGTCTTCGTTTTGTATAGCTCCTTGATGATTTTTCCTTCCTTTCCGAATCCTTGCTTCTTCGTGAGTATCTTCGTTCATAACGATCATCTCTACTCCTTCTCTCTCTTGGTGGAGATTCTTTGCTTCTTCTTTTTGGAGAATCTTCTCTTCTCTTGTAGGGAGCCGTACACTCATTGGAATAGTGTCCGGGTCTTCCACAGTTATAGCAGTTTCGCTCTCGACTAGAAGATCTTTTGTCATTGTAGGACCTTGACTGGAAGCTTCTATCTTTGTTTCTACTCTTGTAGAACTTGTTGAAGTTCTTCACCATTAAGCTCAATTCTTCATTGAAGTTTTGTTTCTCACTTGATGATGTGGGGACTTCACATGACGCTTTGTAGGCACCACTTGATTTATTGTGAAGTTCCTCTTTATCCTTGAGTGACATCTCATGAGCAACAATCCTTCCAATTACTTCCGTTGGCTTGAGATCTTTGTAGTTGGGCATCATTAGGATTAATGTGCACACGGTATCATATTTCCCATCCAAGGCTCTTATGATCTTCTTGATGATGAATCTATCGGTCATCTCTTCACTTCCTAAGCCGGCAATCTCATTTGTGATGAGAGCAAGCCTAGAGTACATTTCAGCGACACCTTCACCATCCTTCATCTTGAACTTGTCAAGTTGACTTTGGAGCACATCCAACTTGGATTCCTTGACGGAGTCGGTACCTTCGTGCATATCAATCAAAGTATCCCAAATTTCCTTTGCATTCTCAAGGCGACTGATTTTGTTGAATTCTTCAGGGCGCAATCCGTTGAAGAGAATATCACAAGCTTGAGCATTGTATTGCAACATCTTCAACTCATCCACGGTAGCTTCACGGTTTGGTTCTCTCCCATCAAAGAACTCACCTTGCAAACCAATACAAACAATAGCCCATACGGCGGGGTTATGTCCAAGAATATGCATTTTCATTTTATGCTTCCAACTAGCAAAATTAGTGCCATCAAAGTAAGGACCTCTACGGTGATAATTTCCCTCGCTAGACGCCATACTCTCCTAGGTTGTGAAACCAAAGCTATGACCACCAAAAGCTATGGAGATCAAGGCAAATGGAGACCAAAGCTCTGATACCACTTGTAGGATCGAAAGTATGTCTAGAAGGGGGGGGGGGTGATTAGACAACTTGACCAACTAAAAGCTTAGCCATTTCCCAATTTTAGTTCTTGGCAGATTTTAGCTATCTTAGAGCAAGTCAAGCAATCATCACACAATTCAAGCAAGCATGCAAAGAGTTTATTGGCAGCGGAAAGTAAAGCATGCAACTTGCAAAAATGTAAAGGGAAGGGTTTGGAGGATTCAAACGCAATTGGAGACACGGATGTTTTCCCGTGGTTCGGATAGGTGGTGCTATCCTACATCCACGTTGATGGAGACTTCAACCCACGGAGGGTAACAGTTGCGCGAGTCCACGGAGGGCTCCACCCACGAAGGGTCCACGAAGAAGCAACCTTGTCTATTCCACCATGGCCATCGCCCATGAAGGACTTGCCTCACTAGCGGTAGATCTTCACGAAGTAGGCGATCTCCTTGCCCTTACAAACTCCTTGGTTCAACTCCACAATCTTGTCGGAGGCTCCCAAGTGACACCTAGCCAATCTAGGAGACACCACTCTCCAAGAAGTAACAAATGGTGTGTTGATGATGAACTCCTTGCTCTTGTGCTTCAAATGATAGTCTCCCCAACACTCAACTCTCTCTCATAGGATTTGGATCTGATGGAAAGAAGATTTGAGTGGAAAGCAACTTGGGGAAGGCTAGAGATCAAGATTCATATGGTAGGAATGGAATATCTTGGTCTCAACACATGAGTAGGTGGTTCTTTCTCAGAACATATGAGTAGGAATGGTGTATGTGTTCTAATGGCTCTCTCTCCGAATGAAGAGGAGGTGGAGGGGTATTTATAGCCTCCACACAAAATCCAACCGTTACACACAATCTACCAATCTCGGTGGGACCGAATCAGAAAACTCGGTCTGACCGAAATAGTAAACCTAGTGACCGTTAGGAATTTCAGTGGGACTGATATGCAACTCGGTAGGACCGATTCGGTTAGGGTTTGGGCATAACGTAATCTCGGTGAGACCGATCGCACAAACTCGGTGAGACCGAGTTCGGCAATTAGCTAACCAGAGAGTTGATCAGGCAAACTCGGTGGGACCGACTTGCTCTTTCGGTGAGACCAAAAAGTTACAAGAAGGAAACAGAGAGTTTGCATTGCATTCTCGGTGGGACCGATTCGCTCTTTCGGTGAGACCGAAAAGTTACGAAAGGGAAACAGAGAGTTTGCAACCCCATCTCGGTGTGACTGAGATCCTTATCGGTAGGACCGAATTGCTAGGGTTTGGCAGTGGCAAATGACAAGTGAAACTCGGTGGCGCCGGATTGACAGAATCGGTATGACCGAGTTCGGCTTAGGGTTTAGGTCATTTGTGGATGTGGAAAGGTGGTTGAGGATTTTGGAGCATATCACTAAGCACATAAAGCAAGAGGCTCATTAAGCAACACCTCATCCCTCCTTGATAGTATTGGCTTTTCCTAAAGACTCAATGTGATCTTGGATCACTAAAATATAAAATGAAGAGTCTTGAACTTTTGAGCTTGAGCCAATTCTTTGTCCTTAGCATTTTGAGGGTTCCACTTTCACATCCATGCCATGCCAATCATTGAGCTTTCCTGAAATAATCATCTTGGAATAGCATTAGCTCAATGAGCTATATGTTGTTATGAATTACCAAAACCACCTAGGGATAGTTGCACTTTCACCGTCTATTACCTTTTGGAGAGTGGTGTCTCCTAGATTGGTTAGGTGTCACTTGGGAGCCTCCATCAAGATTGTGGAATTGAACCAAGGAGTTTGTACGGGCAAGGAGATCGCCTTCTTCATGAAGATCTACCCTAGTGAGGCAAGTTCTTCGTGGGCGATGGCCATGGTGGGATAGACAAGGTTGCTTCTTCGTGGACCCTTCATGGGTGGAGCCCTCCGTGGACTCGTGCAACCGTTACCCTTCATGGGCTGAAGTCTCCATCAACGTGGATGTACGATAGCACCACCTATCGGAACCACGCCAAAAATCTCCGTGTCTACATTGCGTTTGCTCCCTCGAAACTCCTCCCTTTACCCTCATGTGCAATGTTTTACATTCCGCTGCTATACTCTTAGACTTGCATGTGTAGGTTGTTTACTTGACTAGTGCTAAGTTGCTAAAATGTGCCAAGACTTAAAATTGGGAAAAGGCTAGATTTTTATTTGGTCAAGTAGTTTAATCATCCCCCTCTAGACATACTTTCGATCCTACAGAACCAAACACCCAGATTGATAGAAATCCTGTGATTTTAAATTCTCTGTTTTGCACATGCATTCCTATCCTATTACTATGTATTTCCTATCCCTCCGTTGTTAGAATCCTCCAATTCAAACGAGCCCTTAGAGAATTACTTCTCTTACACATAGTTGTCAAAGAAAACCATGTGTGGTTTGTCCCGCTCCTGATGCGCCGTCGTCCACCCCAGCTCAGCTGCTCCAACGACATAAGGGTCCATCACAGCAGGGATCCACCCTCCAGACCGTCTTTCGTCGCCTCAGATCTTCTTCCCTGCCGTCGGCAGCCACGAGAACTGCATTACCATCATCAACTGAGTAGATGACCTCGAGGACTGCACAGGTCCGCAAGAGAGGTCGCACTCTTTCGTGTCTACTTACTTTATGCATTGCTTAATATTACATGCTACTTTATCGTCCTGTTCACCGATTAGACTCCGAGTCAGCTCAAACTTGGGGCCGCAATCAATAGTATGTGTCTACTATCTGGTTAATCTCTGGTGTCTACTATGAGTTTCATGTTGGGTGGGAAACAAATAGTAAAGAAGCCATTATCTATATTTTTTAACTGAAGCCATTATCTATCTGCTATCATTGGTTTTGGGTCTATCCACATGTTGTTGCCATCACTCTGAATTTCTGCATGCACTCCTGACATAATCTCACTATGTTTTATTCCTATGCGTGTTAGTTATTGTACACAATGGAACATAACATGTAGAGCAAAAGAGACGAGCCTTGCGTGGCAATAAAATTTCATGCAAACGTCGCTCCATGGTGGGCGCAAAGGCACCCCCCGCCACCCATTTCAGATTGTAATCTAGAGGAAGATAACTATTCTGAGGGGGATTCAGAAGGACCAGACCACTCCTATTTACCCACTGAGGTCTTCGCTCTAACTTGGCATGCTGATGTTGGTCATATCATGCATATGGTGCCTTGCATTGCTTACATTATACATCAAATATGTCATCTTCTTAGTTTAGACATGCTTTGTGTGAATACCATCTGTTTAGTTTCTATACCGTATATGTGAATTATGCAACGCCATCTTGTTTAGCCAGGCATCATATATGTGAATTTTGCAATGCCATCCTGCTTAGCCAGTCATCTTATATGTGAATTATATCACGCCATCCTTTTTTTCATTACGTATTACATTTGTCAACAATGTTAGTACATTCAACTACTCTTCGTGTGCATTAGCCATTTGACACGGTGATGGAAAAATCTGGAGTGAAAGTAAGGTCTTCAGAGCAGACTATGCTATCTGACGAAGCGCATATCTCGCTGGTTACGAATAGCTCCTCAGAGGAGGATTCAGAGATAGATGACTAGTCCTACCCCCCGAGGTGTATGCTCTAACTTGGCAGGGTTATGTTGCTCATATCGTGCATAGGGTGTCTTGCATTGCTATGTCATTTGCTTAATTTAGACATGCTTTGTGTGGATGCCACCTGTTTAGTGTCTAATTACCATATATGTGAATTATGCAATGCCATCTTGTTGCAAGACATTATATATGTGAATTATGCAATGCTATCTTGTTGCAAGGCATTATATATGTGAATTATGCAATGCCATCTTGTTGCAAGACATTATATATATGTGAATGCAATGCTATCTTGGTGCAAGGCATTATATATGTGAATTATGCAATGCCATGCTGTTTAGCCAATCATCATATATGTGAATTATATCATGCTATCCTTTTTGTATTACGCATTCCATTTTTCGACAATGTTTGTATATTCAACTACTCTTCCTTGCATCAGCCATTTGAAGCGGTGATGGAAGTATCTAGAGTGAAAACAAGGTCTTCAGAGCAAACAATACTACATGCTGAAGTAGACATCTTGCTGGTTACAGATAGCTCCTCAGAGGAGGATTCAGACACAGACGATCGGTCCTATTTCCCCCTGAGGTCTATGCTCAAACTTGGTAGGGTTATATTACTCATATCATGCATATATTGTCTTCCATCGCTTAGTTTTTACATCATATATTCGATTGCCATCTGCTTACTTCCCTAGTATATAAATCATATATTTGAATTATATCATGCCATCATGTTTACATAGACATCATCTATCTGAATTATGGCATGCCAACCCATTTAATAAATACATCATATAGTTATATCATCTCATCCCGTTTAGTGTTTACAGTCATCATATTTTGAATTATGTCATTCTATTCGTGAATTATATCATGCTATCATGTTTCCATAGGAGGCATGTATGTGAATTATGGCATGCCAACCTATTTAATAAACACATCATATAGTTATATCATGTCATCCTGTTTATAGTCATCATATTTTGAATTATGTCTTTCTATCCTGTTTAGTTAGTCATCATATATATGAAATTGTGTCATGCTATCCTGTTTAGTTAGCCATCATATATGTGAAATTGTGTCATGCTATCCTGTTTGGTTAGACAACATAAATGTGAATTATTTCATGCCCTCTTTTATTCCCCACTATCCATTGCACATGTCTATCATACAATGCCTGTACATTCAATTACTTTTCTTGTTTATCAGCCATTTGAATTGGAGGGGGTGATGGGAGTATCTAATGGAGTAACAACACGGTCTTCAGAAAAGATAGTGCTACCAGTCGATGCACATAGAACCACGGTTGTACTTGCCCAAGAACCAGCCCCACCACACATAACCCAGACTCTCGCAGATTGTACCCCTACCTAGTTGGACAGAGAACCAGCTACACCCCTTTTAACCCCAACCCCAGCAGATAGTAACCCAGTTCCAGTTGACACATCATTGTATCCACAACAAAGCACCCAAACACAAGCAGTTAGTAAGGCAACTGCAGTGCCCAAAGCATGAGGACCACCACTCCAAACCCCAACTCAACACTAAAAGAAGAAGAAGAATTGTTCTCAGGTCAGGTTCTGTAGCTATGATTCATACTCCTTTGCTCTTGCATCACTGTATTTACTCATACCAACTATTTTCAAATTTGAAGGATGGAATTGAAACTCCAATGGCGCAACAGGCATGTTTTAAACCTGTTTCTAACTGGTTTGCTATTTTAAATTGCTCCATGTTGATTTCAGTTTCAAATTAATAAACAGTTATGTTCTCATGTCATGCACATTACAAGTATTGTTATTGCTGTGTAGTTTCCCACACTTATATTCTGTCTATGCTTCTTTGTCTTAAAACATATATTATTTGAACTGTGTCTCTATCTTGATTTGGCAACAAAAACTAGAATGATATAGACCATACAATGACCATGGTACATAGATATATGTTTGTTTCATGTTGTTTTGTTGTCCACTTTACTACTGAACTGATTTACCAAAATGAGTTTCGTATACAACATGGTAAACCTATGATGTGTCTGCTTGTTTCTCTTTTAGAGTGCGGACAAAATATTGGAGAAGAGTACCCCGTTATGCAATGGTAAAGGAAGTAATGCAGATAAGGTTCAAGATAGTGAGACATCCCTATTGGTCTCCAAGAAAGCTGATAAAAACTATCTTGACGATAGTGAGACAACCCCAAAGTCATGTCTTGATGTAGTGTTTGAGTTACTGGCCACTACTGTTGGCACAAGCTCTTTGAACTTGCTGCTTGAATCAGTTCGTCTTCTTGAGTCTCAACTTCAAGTTGAAATAAATCGATCAGATGCGCTGCGACACGAAGCCGAAGGACTGAGGAAGTTCCTACAGAATTTAGATGTGTACTTTCTGGTGCAACATCAAGCGCTTGAGGACTTAAGCACTAAACAATAAGAGAAAGTTAATAAGCTTGCTAAGCATCTTGCCAGCATGCTGGGTACCCAGGATATTGTTTCTTGAGCTCTTCTGAAGTGGTTTCAGTTCTGGACTTGTTTTGCTGCGATGTTTATTTGCACTGGTTGCCAACTTTGACAACTATTGTATGTGATATGCTGCTTTGTTCCCTATATTTGCACTGGTGGCGAACTTTGATGCCCGGTGGATGTAATATGTGTAATAGCCGTAATAGCCTAGTGTTAGTTGCTTGCCTATTTATTTCCTTATTGTCTTGTTTAGTTGTTTGCTTGTAATCACTGCAGTTCTTTTTTTGCGTTTTTGTAGTGGCCACAATAACCTAATTTTTATAACTAGGCCACAATAACCATGGGCAACATACAGACCGTTGTAACCATGGTCCTGCTACCTGCTGTAGTGACCGTGGGCCTCCTATGGGCCGTAGGATCCATGGGCCCTCGACGGGCCGTATAATCAATGGGCCTTCTATGCGTCGTATGATCGATTGGCTAAACATGGGCCGTACTATTTGTGGACCAATAATGGTTTGCAAAATGGGTCGTAAACGGGCTAGAGTGGAAGTCGTGTATTTATTGCCTGGCCATAATGGGCCGTTAATAGGCCGAAATGTATAACGTGCTAATTCTATCGACATGCATCACATGTCGTTAATGGGCCGTATTTGATGACGCTATGAAAACATCCCAACGGGTTAACGGGCCACAAACGGGCCAACTTTAACCACAAGCTGAATTTGGCCCATAAGTGGAACAGGCCAGTAACAGACCGTAAGTAACCGAATGCTGGAAATGAGCCCAAGAATAAATGGGCCCTTAGAAGGCCGGAAGGTAACACGAGCTGGAAACAGCCCAATGGAATAATGAGTCGTTAATTGGTGTAAAGCGTTACACTGTTCATTATGGGCTAGTTTCACCACGGGCCTTTAATTGACCTAGAGTTACAAAGGGCCTCGTATGGGCTGAAAGACATCATGGGCCGTACATGGTCCAGAGGTTACAACAGGCTAGAATCATATTGGACGGCCCAGATGACGCTATTGGGCCCAATTCGGATAGGCCATAACGGGTTGTGAGTTTGCGGGCTGTAATGGGCTATATGTGAACATGCCGTTAACAGGCTTTCCGTGGGCCGGCCCACTACCTTTTGACCAAGTCAAATAGGCTGGCCTTTTCACCTGAATGGGCCTTTGTTGGGCCGTGCCACGTGTCGACGTTTCATAGGCGCCTCCCGTCCAATGAGTGGATGACATCTATCTCAACGCTGAGCCGACATGTGGTTCCTCTGTCCATTCTGAATTTTACACGTGGAAAATCCCCATTGGGCCGGGCTGTTAACGGGTTATCAAATCCAAACAGGAACCCGATAGCTTAACAACGACCCGTTATGGTGGATGCCACGTGTCGGTTACCTTTGATGAAAACACTTCCATGATGCACCATTTATCGTCATGGAACACTTCTATGACAACACATGTATGACTATCTTGATTCTGTCATAAAATCGTCATGGATGTACTGCATGATAGAAAATGTGACCTACTGTAACAAACACGTATCATCATGGAAGTGTTTTTTTTGTAGTGTGTAGAGGGATAAACTCAAGCAATATGACATAAATCTCATCCTTTTATCCTTGATGGCAACAATGCAATACGTGCCTCGCTACTCCTTCTGTCACTGGGTGAGGACACCGCAAGGGTTGAACCCAAAACTAAGCACCTCTCCCATTGCAAGAAAAACCAATCTGCAAGAAAAACCAATCTAGTTGGCCAAACCAAACCGATAGTTCAAAGAGAAATACAAAGATATCGTAATCATGCACAAAAGAGTTTAGAGAAGACTCAAATAATATTCATAGATAATCTGATCATAAATCCACAATTCATCGGATCTCAACAAACACATCGTAAAAGAATATTACATCGGATAGAACTCCAAGAACATCGAGGAGAACATTGTATTAAAGATCAAAGAGAGAGAAGAAGCCATCTAGCTACTAGCTATGGACCCTTAGGTCCATGGTAAACTACTCACGCTTCATCAGAAGGGCGGTAGGGTTGATGTAGAGGCCCTTCGTGATCGAATCCCCCTCCGGCAGGCTGCCCGAAAAGGCCCCAAGATGGGATCTCACGGGTCTCACGGGAACAGAGGATTGCGGCGGTGGAAAAGTATTTTTGTGGATGCTTATTATTTTGAGGGAATATTTGGGAATATATATAGGTGGAATTAGGATTGGAGGACTCCCGAGGGGCCCACAAGCCCTCAGGGTGCCCCCTCTAGGGCGCATCCTAGAGGCTTGTGGCCTCCTCGGGACTCTTATGGCCCTCTCTCCAAGTCACGTAGGTGTCTTCTGGTCCAAGAAAAATCATCGTAAAGTTTTATTCCATTTGAACTCCGTTTTATATTCCTTTTCTATAAAACTCAAAAAACAAGGAAAAAATAGAAACTGACACTGGGCTCTGGGTTAATAAGTTAGTCCCAAAAATAATATAAAATAGCATATTAATGCATATAAAACATCCAAAGTAGATAATATAATAGCATGGAACAATCAAAAATTATAGATACGTTGGAGTTGAATCACACTCCATCTCCATCTCCATCTCGTCAGAGATCCTTCGGTCACTCTTCATCATCTCACTGTGCCCCCATGTACCCTCGCCTCCCCCAGTACCACTATTCCCTCGCTAGCTGCTCCAGCATCAAGAGCCTTCTCCCCCGTAAATCAAGCCCAAAAACCCACCTTCCAAACTCCACTGTGGCCAAACCCGAACCGCACAACATCACTATGAGCCGCGACTAGAGAGATCTCCATAGTGATATCCTCAACCTCTGTTGTTCGCATATGGATATATTGAGCGCCGTGCGGCTCGCTGCATGCTCGAGGGACATGCACGTGGCCATCTTCAAAGTGAGGCCTAAGCTTTTCAAGACACCCTGCTTGCTGCTATCTGCTCTTGCGAGATGTGCTCACCATGATATAGAGGTGTACATCCTGCCCCTCGACTTGGATCTGCCTCCATCAGCCGAAACTTCTTCGCATGTATGTAGTGTGTCGCTGTACATCACGCCCCTCGACTTCGACCTGATCACCATCATCTGAAACTTCTTGGCAGGTATTTACCGGTTCAGCATGAACTCCCACTGGATGGCTGGAATCGAAGAACATTGGAACGACTTGGTGCTTATGAACTTCCACACCTCCCATGATATTACCCTGCCTCCCTTGATCATATAGGGTTTTATCGTCGTGACCAAAGTCATCTAAATTACTACGCTAGTTGGAAACCTTGTTTTGTAGAAGATTGTAATCTACCAAGTGCTCACATGATCTGTGAATTATGCGGACTTCAGGCTAATTTCCTTGTTTGACCATGCACTCGCCTATAATTCCGCCGGTGCCTTCTTTAGGCGGAGACAAATCACCTTGCAGTCGATCATCAAAGATGATACACACTTTCGTGATGCTATCAAACACAATGGCATCATCTACATGATCGAAAAGCAGATGGCACCATGTATTGCTGGGACGACACCTCTAAGTTGTTTTCGTCTGATTTTAATGATAACACCATGACATTGTTTGAACTTTTGTGATGATTGGGATATCCCTATTACAACAAAATCTGAGTAGAATACTAACAATGTATTAGAGATGATGTAAATCAGCTTGGAAGTAGTTAGATCATGTGATTGTGACCATGTCATTACACCCAATTTGTACCCTTGAATAATCAAATGGTTGGGAAGAAATGGATATTCTCCTAACTTTATAGTAATCTATATACTACTAAATATCAGTGTGTATCAATAGCCATGTTAGTTTCCTCATTTTCATGATGTAGAAACATGCATAACACTATTGCTTTCATCTAACCATACATTAGGGAAGTAAATGTGCATATGGAAAACTCTATATTTGGAAGTAGTGGAATCTTGTCATGCTTACCATGTCTACATACCTATATTCTCCCTTCAACAATCAATGGCTAGAATAATATCCTCACAAGAATTTTGCACATAGAACATGAGTCTATAACAATGCATGGTCTATAGTTTCCTCTGAAGAATTTATTTGTGAGGAGAGAACATGACTACATAACATGCATAGGATGGTAGTTTCCTGTGAAGAATCGATTGCGAGATAACATGAGTATAACCATGCATGGCACTACTATATGTTTTATTCCAATATACATTTCCCTGTATTTTCCTCTGAGTTCGAACAGGGACAGATTAATGTTGTTTCTTACATAATCCTACTACTCATACTCTGAACAATGCCGGTCTTACATTAACAATGCCTGTCCTTTTTGTCTCCTTTTTGATATGATGCAGTGTCCCAATAGTTACTGCCCTATGTAATCACACCACCTTTGCCGAAAACAGCGAGCCACAACTGGTTCCTCACTCGATTAGATGACGGCGAAATATTGATGATCATTCGCACACATGAGCTGGCAAAGTTATATTTCAAAAACCCCACTGTATACAAGCAGCGTGAAATACATGAGTATCTGGAGATTGGTTGCTACGTCCATGAGCAAGATACCAGCTTGATGGGGCCTTCATGATTTTTGAGTTGGAGACGAGTAAAGAGCCTTGGTTCACACTCTTTGTTTCTCGGACTCAATTATTCGATTAACCAAGAGATCACCCTTGGCAAGGTTCATGATGGCAGAGAGGTTGTGTTTCCTAAGGAAAACTGTGTCTACATGGTGAACCCTAGGACTTCGGGATCAGATGCCCATGATTGTCAATGATTCAGTTTGTAGCCAAAATAAGGTGAAAATGAGAAAGGCATCTGTATTGACTTTGATCCTTGGATGTCTCAACTATCACGGCCAGTGATGTGGTTCAAGCCTTCAGGTTGATAGGTAATTGGGCTCTTCGGTGGTATGTGTTGGTGCTATACAAACGGTTTTTAACACCTTTCCGTGGCGGCATTTGGAACCGTCGCCTACCGAGTGACGGTGATAGGGGGTCCTTCCCACACGACCTAGAAACCGTTGGGGATATAGCCTCCTGGCACACACGCTCGGCAAAATGAGGTCGTGTGCGACTGGCAAGCGCTCAAATACGGTAATACGTATAGTAGAGCTAAAAAAATACAATTATACATGCAAAATTGTTTCCAGTCGCAAGTACATCCCACACAGTCAGTCCCCACTAAACGTTTCCATTCGTATGTACATCCCACATAGTCGCTCCAAGGAAAACATTTCCGTTCACACATACATCACACACAATTTTCCTCGTTAAATCGTTTGTGATAGCGTTGCCATTGCACACAATATTAACAATTTTATCGTTTACGTTATTGAATGCATCACACACGGTGCGTAGAAGGAACTGTGTGGCAAAGGTTGTCCATCACACACGGTTTTTATGTGGTAAAAGTTTGCACAAGGTGGCCTATCGCAAATAGTTTTCAAGAGAAGGTCGTGTGTGATTGTTCATTGATCCAACATGGTTTATTCCTAGAAATTGTGTGCGTTGCCTAAGGTCATCACCCACGGTATTTTCTGAATAACCATTTGCAATAGCAAAACCAAATTAGAAGGCTAATTCACCATTAGCAGGGTAATTGCCCTATTATTAATAATCCATTTATTAATATAATTGACATTCAAATTAAGCACATAATATATTTCATTCCATATTAAGGAAGCAGGATTTCATAATTGAAATACATCAGAGTACAACATGATATAGCTTTAGCACTCAGCTACCCCATTACACAACTGCACCAGCACCAAGTTTCACATGCATCATGTAGAACCTTTCGAAATTAGCATCATAGACGGTATATAGACAGATGCATCTCATCTGGAAATTTGCTGAAGCGGAAGGCGAATATTGAGCCTTCATTCATGTTGAAGGTCTTTGCAACTTTAGGCCAGTGCCTGTGGATGATTGACCGTCTGTCCTTCGTCCTCTTCAGGAACACTTCAATATTGAACCATAGCTGTTGTATGAAAACCTTGCTCACCTCCTGACCATAGAGGTGGTTTGAGAGGTAATCATCAGTGAACTGCTTTGGAAAGGCCTAAAAACAAGGATGTGCATAAATATCTTCTCTATATTGGAAATGGGTCAAAGGAATAAAAAAGGCAAGGTATAATAGTTAGTACCATCTTGTAGTGAACTGATGTCTTCTTCATTGTGCAGACAAAGATCTTGTTGTTTTTTATCGCTAATTTCTTTATCCTAACAATCTTTCTGAGTTTCTTGACTTGATTGATATTCATGGACAACTCATTTCCCCATATACATAAAGGGTCGAATAGTGGGTCAAAACCTCTGACAGCAGGACCTACATGTGCAAGACCAAATTGTTAAAAACCTAAATATTAGAATGGTTCCTGCAATTGCATGATAATGTGCTATTAGACAACGGACCATGCACGTGCTAACATCGATTGTAAACCTCAATGCTTCCCATTGTTTTCCTGCAACACATATATGGTAGTTAGTCATCAGGTTAAGTAAGGGTTCACATGCTATCCGTAAAACATGTCGATGAAAAATATGCGCATTGCAGATTCATCAGATTAATTCAAGCCACATGGAAAACCCATTAATCCAAACCAAGCATGATTAAGAACTAGGAAATATAACACCTGTATATGTTTCTCATGTAGTAAGTGCAACCAAATTCGATTTATACCTCACATGCACAACAATATAAAATTCTACCCACAACAATTGGACATCGCATTGCAGAATTGAACCAAGCAGTTAACTAAACACCACAACAAATGAACCAAACATTAACTGAGCACCACATTGCACAATATAACATACTCCTAATAGAAGATCAGATAGTTAACCAAACGAAGCATGCATAACAACTTGGAAATATAGCAATTGTATTTGTTTCTCTTGTATTTACTACAACCAAATTCAATTTATTCCTCACATGGTATACAATAACAGAATGCACCCACAACTACTGAACATTGCATTACAGAATCGAAGCAAACAGTTAACTAAACACCACAACACAAATGAACCAAACGTTAACTGAGCACCACAATGCACAATGTATAACCAAACCAGGCATCCTTGACAACATGGAAATATAGCAATTGTATTCGTTTCTCATGTATTTTGTAAAGATAAATTCGATTTATTTCTCACATGGAGGACAATACAAAATTGCAGCCTGAAGAATTGAACATCACATTTGCAGAATTGAACCAAACATTTAACTGAAGATGACAACTAATTAACAAAACAGTTCATAAGTGAGCACCACACCGCTTGACATATAGAACATATAAACTAGAGCAACAGATTGCATGGTATAATTAGATAGCATAATTCACTAGAATTTGTGAAGGAAAGGCAGGAGCAGCACACGCAATGGGTAAACCAGGCATGCTTAACCGGCGTAGCTAGAAAATGGTAAGGTGCTCCTCCAAGATCTGGGGGTCGGCACGAATGGCAGCCATCGCGACCTCATCCGTGCGTGCGGCCGCGATTTGCTTCTCCGCTGCCAAATGCTCCTTGAGATCTTGGCTATACTGCGTGCACCATGGCTTAGGGCGGCACTTATTTGGTGGAGGGGTCGGTGATTTGGGTGGAAGGTGTCGCGACGGCGGTTGGGAATGTGCGATGTGGAAGGAGGAGGAGGATGGGGGTCGGGTGTGGATTACCTGCCAAGATAGACAAGGCCGAGCAGCGTGAAGGAGGGTCGCCGGCGAGGAGGCGGCGCTGCAAGCAAGGAGTGAAGGTTTCAACTTGGAAAGGAAGGCAGAAACATGGGAAATGTGGCTTTTGGTAAGGGGGCAGGGAGGTGGATATTTCTGCGGAAGCCGAAAATTTGGAATCGCTTCAGCGAAAAAACTGGCATGCAAAGTATCATCAGACACAGTCCCTTATTCAGAACTGTGTACGATATGTGAACATCACAAACGATTCAGATAGCTTAACCCGTGTGTGATGAGTTTGAACGTCAAAATTTTTTGTTCGAATTTCCCTGGTTACAGTGGTCATCCATGTCATTGCATAATTTGGGTACACAAAGGAGACTACAACACACCCACACTTCTTAACCGAGCAAGTTCAACAATTAAACAGAGCTAGTTGACCTAAACATTACTCTAACAAATTAAACACCGATGCTCTTAATTAAACAAAACAAAGAGTACTACTACGGCTGGCGCTTGTCAATCTCCGCCGCCGCCTCCATGTCCATCTCGCGCCCGATGGTCTCCTGGGGAAGGGGCTCCATGGCATCCATCACACCATACTCAACAAGCATCTCGCTATCTACGTCCGCCATCTCTTTGGAAAAGGCCACCACGAGCTGGGCGTGGGAGGCCGCGATCTGAGCTTGGACGGGCTCCGTTGTCGCAAGGCATGCAGGGGAGGAACGGACGGCTACTCAAACGCTCTCGGCGATTGCCAACACTTCAGCCGTGGGTTGCCGACTGTTGTCGGAGAAGCTTCATTTGTTTTGTGCGTGAACGCCACGAGCTGGGCGTGGGCGGCCTCGACATGGTCATGGGCGGCCTCCATCAGGGCTAAGGCCACCGCTGCGGAACAAACAGCTGTTGTGCCGCTCTCGCCAGTTGCTATTCCCGAGGCAGATGTTGCTGCCGCCACCTGAGAAGCAACAACAGCCATTTGGGCTGCCTTGGCCGCCCGGTCATAGATTGAGGCCGCGCTCACACACCTTGTTAGCACGAGCATGAAGACTGCGGCTGCGGCCGCGCTCTCGCCGGAGTGGGCCACCAAAGTTGCCCTCATGACGCGGGTCCATGTTCCCATCTTTCACCGGCGACGATTTAACAGTGAAATGATATTTGGGGAGTGACCTAGTGTGCTTGAGACGTCGGCTGTGGACTGTAGCCGACGCACCTTCTCGCGTAAGCCATAGGCGTACTATACACAGACGGTGCTCCAGGATATTTTGTGCTGCATATCACATGGTTGCTTATAATAAACTATGTGGGATCTACTTGATTTTTCATCTTGATTTGAATTACATAATGGGGTCACAGCGGCAATGGACGGTGTTTGAATTGCTAGACCTTTTATCTGCAGTGAACATGCAACTATATGCGCGTCGTAAAAGAATTGGAATTATTCAGGGTTCGTTTACACATTTTACACATTAAATTGGTTTGCTAGCAATTTCAGGTGCACAATTCAAAATTAAACTACATGCACATGCTCCGGTGCACCAACATGGGTTGTAAAATCATACATGTGTCCATGAGTTGTGCTTATGGCCCATGCAAGAAATGGGGATGAAATTCGAACACCACGGCACCATGGATCTCCGGCAAATGGCGACGTACTTGCTTTTGTAACTCTAGTAAATCCAAAATTCGTCCGAAAGTCATGAAACTTGGCATGCTATCATGGAGCGGCATCAACATGGCGTGGTAAATTTTTTTGTCCCATTTTGGGGCAGGTTTGGGTATAAGCTTCTCATAAACCAGAGCTTCTCACAACAAGTGTGATGGTTTCGGTAGGGAACATTTCACCTTTCTGGACGAAACGATATCCGTTGCCCTTCTTGATTTCAATTTTTTCCTAGTATCAACATAGAACAATAGGAGTGTTGTGTCAATTTTTGGGATTTTCGGGGTTTGCTTGGACATTTTTGTACATTAACTGAGTTTTCTATGCATTCATGTGCATAATTCAAATTTGAACTACATGCACATGCTCTAATGCATATAAATTAGTTGAAAATTCAAGTATGTGTCCATGGTTGCATGCTTAGGTCCCATGCAAGAAATGGGAATGAATGTCAAACACCCTGCCACCGTCACTCGGCCACAATAATTGAGATACCTAGTTTTTAAATTCTAGTAAATCCAAAGCTCGTCTGAAATTCAAGAAACTTGGCATGCTGTCATGGAGTGGCATCTACATGTCATGGTAATTTTTTTGTCCCATTTGGGGCAGGTCTGGGGATATGCTTCTCGCAAACTAGAGCTTCTCACAACAAGCCTAATGGTTTCGGTAGGGAGCATTTCACCTTTCTGGACGAAACGATATCCATTGCCTCTTCTCGATTGTAATTTTTTCCTAGTGTCAAGGTAGAACAACAGGACCGGTGTGTCAATTTTTCAGATTTTTTGGGGTTTGTTTGGACATTTTTATGGATTAATTGAGTTTTCAATGCATTTATGTGCATAATTCAAATTTGAACTACATGCACATGCTCTAATTGAAGGAAATATGCCCTAGAGGCAATAATAAAGTTATTATTTATTTCCTTATATCATGATAAATGTTTATTATTCATGCTAGAATTGTAATAACCGGAAACATAATACATGTGTGAATACATAGACAAACAGAGTGTCACTAGTATGCCTCTACTTGACTAGCTCGTTAATCAAAGATGGTTATGTTTCCTAACCATGAACAAAGAGTTGTTATTTGATTAACGAGGTCACATCATTAGTTGAATGATCTGATTGACATGACCCATTCCATTAGCTTAGCACCCGATCGTTTAGTATGTTGCTATTGCTTTCTTCATGACTTATACATGTTCCTATGACTATCAGATTATGCAACTCCCGTTTGCCGGAGGAACACTTTGGGTACTACCAAACGTCACAACGTAACTGGGTGATTATAAAGGAGTACTACAGGTGTCTCCAAAGGTAGATGTTGGGTTGGCGTATTTCGAGATTAGGATCTGTCACTCCGATTGTCGGAGAGGTATCTCTGGGCCCTCTTTGTAATACACATCACATAAGCCTTGCAAGCATTGTGACTAATGAGTTAGTTGCGAGATGATGTATTACGGAACGAGTAAAGAGACTTGCCAGTAACGAGATTGAACTAGGTATTGGATACCGACGATCGAATCTCGGGCAAGCAACATACCGATGACAAAGGGAACAACGTATGTTGTTATGCGGGCTGACCGATAAAGATCTTCGTAGAATATGTAGGAGCCAATATGGGCATCCAGGTCCCGCTATTGACCGGAGACGTGTCTCGGTCATGTCTACATTGTTCTCGAACCGTAGGGTCCGCACGCTTAAGGTTTGGATGACAGTTATATTATGAGTTTATGAGTATTGATGTACCGAAGGAGTTCGGAGTCCTGGATGAGATCAGGGACATGACGAGGAGTCTCGAAATGGTCGAGACGTAAAGATCGATATATTGGACGACTATATTCGGACATCGGAAAGGTTCCGAGTGATTCGGGTATTTTTCGGAGTACCGGGTAGTTACGGGAGAAGTAATGGGCCTTGATAGGCTTTAGTGGGAAGAGGAAAAGGCTGCTGCGCCCCCCCTCCCCTTTGGTCCGAATTGGACTAGGGAAAAGGGGGCCGGCCACCTCTCCTTCTCCTCCTATTCCTTCTCCCTTCCTCCCCTTTTGGTGGACTCCTACTAGGACTTGGAGTCCTAGTAGGACTCCCTATCCTGGCCGCACCTTTGCCTTGGCCGGCCTCCTCCTCCTCCTCCATCCTTAATATACAGGGGCAGGGGGCACCCCATAGACACACAATTGATCCACGTGATCGTTCCTTAGCCGTGTGCGGTGCCCCCTGCCACCATATTCCACCTCGGTCATATTGTAGCGGTGCTTAGGCGAAGCCCTGCGATATTAAGAACATCAAGATCGTCACCACGCCGTCGTGCTGACGGAACTCTTCCTCGACGCTTTGCTGGATCGGAGCCCGAGGATCGTCATCGAGCTGAACGTGTGCTAAGAACTCGGAGGTGCCGGAGTAACGGTGCTTGGATCGGTCGGATCGGAAAGAAGACGTACGACCACTTCCTCTACGTTGTGTGATCGCTTCCGCAGTCGGTCTGCGTTGGTACGTAGACAACACTCTCCCCCTCATTGCTATGCATCACCATGATCTTGCATGTGCGTAGGAAAATTTTCGAAATTACTACGTTCCCCAACAGTGGCATCCGAGCCTAGGTTTTTATGGTTTGAGGTTATTTGCACGAGTAGAACACAAGTGAGTTGTGGGCGATACAAGTCATACTGCCTACCAGCATGTCATACTTTGGTTTGGTGGTATTGTTGGACGAGACGATCCGGACCAACCTTACGCGTACTCTTACGCGAGACCGGTTCCCTCGACGTGCTTTGCACATAGATGGCTTGCGGAAGACTGTCTCTCCAACTTTAGTTGAACCAAGTGTGGCTACGCCCGGTCCTTGAGAAGGTTAAAACGGAGTCTATTTGACGAACTATCGTTGTGGTTTTTGATGCGTAGGTGAGAAAAGTTCTTACTTAATCCCGTAGCAGCCACGTAAAACTTGCAACAACAAAGTAGAGGACGTCTAACTTGTTTTTGCAGGGCATGTTGTGATGTGATATGGTCAAGGCATGATGCTAAATTTTATTGTATGAGATGATCATGTTTTGTAACCAAGTTATCGGCAACTGGCAGGAGCCATATGGTTGTCGCTTTATTGTATGCAATGCAATCGCGATGTAATGCTTTACTTTATTACTAAGCGGTAGTGATAGTCGTGGAAGCATAAGATTGGCGAGACGACAACGATGCTACGATGGAGATCAAGGTGTCGCGCCAGTGTCGATGGTGATCATGACGGTGCTTCAAAGATGGAGATCACAAGCACAAGATGATGATGGCCATATCATATCACTTATATTGATTGCATGAGATGTTTATCCTTTTATGCATCTTATCTTGCTTTGATTGACGGTAGCATTATAAGATGATCTCTCACTAAATTATCAAGAAGTGTTCTCCCTGAGTATGCACCGTTGCAAAAGTTCTTCGTGCTGAGACACCACGTGATGATTGGGTGTGATAGGCTCTACGTTCAAATACAACGGGTGCAAAACAGTTGCACACGCGGAATACTCAGGTTATACTTGACGAGCCAAGCATATACAGATATGGCCTCGGAACACGGAGACCGAAAGGTCGAGCGTGAATCATATAGTAGATATGATCAACATAACGATGTTCACCATGGAAAACTACTCCATCTCACGTGATGATCGGTTATGGTTTAGTTGATTTAGATCACGTGATCACTTAGAGGATTAGAGGGATATCTATCTAAGTGGGAGTTCTTAAGTAATATGATTAATTGAACTTAAATTTATCATGAACTTAGTCCTGGTAGTATTTTACAAATTATGTTGTAGATCAATAGCTCGCGTTGTTGCTTCCCTGTGTTTATTTTGATATGTTCCTAGAGAAAATTGTGTTGAAAGATGTTAGTAGCAATGATGCGGATTGGATCCGTGATCTAAGGTTTATCCTCATTGCTGCACAGAAGAATTATGTCCTTGATGCACCGCTAGGTGACAGACCTATTGCAGGAGCAGATGCAGACGTTATGAACGTTTGGCTAGCTCAATATGATGACTACTTGATAGTTTAGTGCACCATGCTTAATGGCTTAGAATCGGGACTTCAAAGACGTTTTGAACGTCATGGAACATATGAGATGTTCCAGGAGTTGAAGTTAATATTTCAAGCAAATACCCGAGTTGAGAGATATGAAGTCTCCAACAAGTTCTATAGCTAAAAGATGGAGGAGAATCGCTCAACTAGTGAGCATGTGCCCAGATTGTCTGAGTACTACAATCGCTTGAATCGAGTGGGAGTTAATCTTCCAGATAAGATAGTGATTGACAGAATTCTCTAGTCACCATCACCAAGTTAGTAGAACTTTGTGATGAACTATAATATGCAAGGGATAACGGAAACAACTCCCAAGCTCTTCGTGATGCTGAAATCAACGAAGGTAGAAATCAAGAAAACATCAAGTGTTGATGGTTGACAAGATCACTAGTTTCAAGAAAAGGGCAAAGGGAAGAAGGGGAACTTCAAGAAGAACGGCAAGCAAGTTGCTGCTCAAGTGAAGAAGTCCAAGTCTGATTCTAAGCCCGAGACTAAGTGCTTCTACTGCAAAGGGACTGGTCACTGGAAGCGGAACTGCCCCAAGTGATTGGCGGATAAGAAGGATGGCAAAGTGAACATAAGTATATTTGATATACATGTTATTGATGTGTACTTTACTAGTGTTTATAGCAAACCCTTAGTATTTGATACTAGTTCAGTTGCTAAGTTTAGTAACTCGAAACGGGAGTTGCAGAATAAACAGAGACTAGTTAAGGGTGAAGTGACGATGTGTGTTGGAAGTGGTTCCAAGATTGATATGATCATCATCGCACACTCCCTATACTTTCGGGATTAGTGTTGAACCTAAATAAGTGTTATTTGGTGTTTGCGTTGAGCATGAATATGATTTGATCATGTTTATTGCAATACGGTTATTCATTAAAATCAGAGAATAATTGTTGTTCTGTTTACATGAATAAAACCTTCTGTGGTCATACACACCAATGAAAATGGTTCATTGGATCTCGATCATAGTGATACACATATTCATAATATTGAAACCAAAAGATGCAAAGTTAATAATGATAGTGCAACTTATTTGTGGCACTGCCGTTTAGGTCATATTGGTGTAAAGCGCATGAAGAAACTCCATGCTGATGGGCTTTTGGAATCACTTGATTATGAATCACTTGATGCTTGCGAACCATGCCTTATGGGCAAGATGACTAAAACGCCGTTCTCCGGAACAATGAAGCAAGCAACAGATTTGTTGGAAATCATACATACTGATGTATGTGGTCCGATGAATATTGAGGCTCGCGACAGGTATCATTATTTTCTGATCTTCGCAGATGATTTGAGCAGATATGAGTATATCTACTTGATGAAACATAAGTCTGAAACATTTGAAAAGTTCAAAGAATTTCAGAGTGAAGTGAAAAATCATCGTGACAAGAAAATAAAGTTTCTACGATCTGATCGCGGAGACAAATATTTGAGTTACGAGTTTGGTCTTCAGTTAAAAACAATGTGAAATAGTTTCACTACTCACGCCATCTGGAACACCACAATGTAATGGTGTGTCCAAACGTCATAACCGTACTTTATTAGATATAGTGCAATCTATGATGTTTCTTACCGATTTACCAATATCGTTTTGGGATCATGCATTAGAGACAGCTGCATTCACGTTAAATAGGGCACCATCTAAATCCGTTGAGACGACACCGTGTGAACTATGGTTTAGCAAGAAACCTAAGCTGTCGTTTCTTAAAGTTTGGGGCTGCGATGCTTATATGAAAAGGTTTCATCCTGATAAGCTAAAAACTCAAATCGGAGAAGTGCATCTTCATAGGATATCCAAAGGAAACTATTGGATACACCTTCTATCATAGATCCGAAGGCAAGACTTTTGTTGCTAAATTCGGAAACTTTCTGGAGAAGGAGTTTCTCTCGAAAGAAGTGAGTGGGAGGAAAGTAGAACTTGACGAGGTAACTGTACCTGCTCCCTTATTGGAAAGTAGTACATCACAGAAAAATGTTTCTGTGACACCTACACCAGTTAGTGAGGAAGCTAATGATGATGATCATGAAACTTCAGAACAAGACACTACTGAACCTCATAGATCAACCACAGTAAGATCCGCGCCAGAGTGGTACGGTAATCCTGTTCTGGAAGTCATGCTACTAGATCATGATGATCCTACGAACTATGAAGAAGCGATGGTGAGCCCAGATTCCGCAAAGTGGCTTGAAGCCATGAAATCTGAGATATGATCCATGTATGAGAACAAAGTATGGACTTTGGTTGACTTGCCCGATGACCGGCAAGCCATAGAAAATAAATGGATCTTCAAGAGGAAGACGGACGCTGATAGTAGTGTTACTATCTACAAAGCTAGAATTGTCGCAAAAGGTTTTCGACAAGTTCAAGGTGTTGACTAAGATGAGATTTTCTCACTCGTATCTATGCTTAAAGTCTGTCCGAATCATGTTAGCAATTGCCGCATTTTATGAAATCTGGCAAATGGATAAACAAAACTGCATTCCTTAATGGATTTGCTAAAGAAGAGTTGTATACGATGCAACTAGAAGGTTTTGTCGATCCTAAAGATGTTAACTAAATATGCAAGCTCCATTGATCTATCTGTGGACTGGTGCAAACATCTCGGAGTTGGAATATACGCTTTGATGAGTTGATCAAAGCATATAGTTTTATACAGACTTGCGGTGAAGCCTGTATTTACGAGAAAGTGAGTGGGAGCACTACAGCATTTCTGATAAGTATATGTGAATGACATATTGTTGATCGGAAATAATGTAGAATTATTCTATAAAGCATAAAAGGAGTGTTTGAAAGGATTTTTTCAAAGAAAGACTTCGGTAAAGCTGCTTACATATTGAGCTTCAAGATCTATAGAGATAGATCAAGACGCTTGATAAGTTTTTCAATAAGTACATACCTTGACAAGATTTTGAAGTAGTTCAAAATGGAACAGTCAAAGAAAAAGTTTCTTGCCTGTGTTACAAGGTGTGAAGTTTAGTAAAGACTCAAAGCCCGACCATGCTAGAAGATAGAAAGAGAATGAAAGTCATTCCCTATGCCTCATTCATAGGTTCTATAAAGTATGCCATGCTGTGTACCAGATCTATTGTATACCCTGCACTGATTTGGCAACGGAGTATAATAGTGATCTAGGAGTAGATCACTGGACAGCGGTCAGAATTATCCTTAGTGAAATAAGGATATGTTTCTCGATTATGGACGTGACAAAAAGGTTCGTCGTAAAGGGTTACGTCAATGCAAGTTTTTGACACTGATCCAGATGAATCTAAAGTCTCAATCTGGATACATATTGAAAGTGGGAGCAATTAGCTAGAGTAGCTCCGTGCAGAGCATTATAGACATAGAATTTTGCAAAATACTTACGGATCTGAATGTGACAGACCCGTTGACTAAAATTATCTCACAAGCAAAACATGATCACACCTTAGTACTCTTTGGTTGTTAATCACATAGCGATGTGAACTAGATTACTGAATCTAGTAAACCCTTTGGGTGTTGGTCACATGGCGATGTGAACTATGGGTGTTAATCACATGATGATGTGAACTATCGATGTTAATCACATGGTGATGTGATCTAGATTATTGACTCTAGTGCAAGTGGGAGACTGAAGGAAATATGCCCTAGAGGCAATAATAAAGTTATTATTTATTTCCTTATATCATGATAAATGTTTATTATTCATGCTAGAATTGTATTAACCGGAAACATAATACATGTGTGAATACATAGACAAACAGAGTGTCACTAGTATGCCTCTACTTGACTAGCTCGTTAATCAAAGATGGTTATGTTTCCTAACCATGAACAAAGAGTTGTTATTTGATTAACGAGGTCACATCATTAGTTGAATGATCTGATTGACATGACCCATTCCATTAGCTTAGCACCCGATCGTTTAGTATGTTGCTATTGCTTTCTTCATGACTTATACATGTTCCTATGACTATGAGATTATGCAACTCCCGTTTGCCGGAGGAACACTTTGGGTACTACCAAACGTCACAACGTAACTGGGTGATTATAAAGGAGTACTACAGGTGTCTCCAAAGGTAGATGTTGGGTTGGCGTATTTCGAGATTAGGATTTGTCACTCCGATTGTCGGAGAGGTATCTCTAGGCCCTCTCGGTAATACACATCACATAAGCCTTGCAAGCATTGTGACTAATGAGTTAGTTGCGAGATGATGTATTATGGAACGAGCAAAGAGACTTGCCAGTAACAAGATTGAACTAGGTATTGGATACCGACGATCGAATCTCGGGCAAGCAACATACCGATGACAAAGGGAACAATGTATGTTGTTATGCGGTCTGACCGATAAAGATCTTCGTAGAATATGAAGGAGCCAATATGGGCATCCAGGTCCCGCTATTGGTTATTGACCGGAGACGTGTCTCGGTCATGTCTACATTGTTCTCGAACCGTAGGGTCCGCACGGTTAAGGTTTCGATGCCAGTTATATTATGAGTTTATGAGTATTGATGTACCGAAGGAGCTCGGAGTCCCGGATGAGATCGGGGACATGACGAGGAGTCTCGAAATGGTCGAGACGTAAAGATCAATATATTGGACGACTATATTCGGACATCGGAAAGGTTCCGAGTGATTCGGGTATTTTTCGGAGTACCGGGTAGTTACGGGAGAAGTAATGGGCCTTGATGGGCTTTAGTGGGAAGAGGAAAAGGCTGCTGCGCCCCCCCTCCCCTTTGGTCCGAATTGGACTAGGGAAAAGGGGGCCGGCCACCTCTCCTTCTCCTCCTATTCCTTCTCCCTTCCTCCCCTTTTGGTGGACTCCTACTAGGACTTGGAGTCCTAGTAGGACTCCCTATCCTGGCCGCACCTTTGCCTTGGCCGGCCTCCTCCTCCTCCATCCTTTATATACAGGGGCAGGGGGCACCCCATAGACACACAATTGATCCACGTGATCGTTCCTTAGCCGTGTGCGGTGCCCCCTGCCACCATATTCCACCTCGGTCATATTGTAGCGGTGCTTAGGCGAAGCCCTGCGATATTAAGAACATCAAGATCGTCACCACGCCGTCGTGCTGACAGAACTCTTCCTCGATGCTTTGCTGGATCGGAGCCCGAGGATCGTCATCGAGCTGAACGTGTGCTAAGAACTCGGAGGTTCCAGAGTAACGGTGCTTGGATCGGTCGGATCGGAAAGAAGACGTACGACTACTTCCTCTACGTTGTGTGATCGCTTCCGCAGTCGGTCTGCGTTAGTACGTAGACAACACTCTCCCCCTCGTTGCTATGCATCACCATGATCTTGCATGTGCGTAGGAAAATTTTCGAAATTACTACGTTCCCCAACACTAATGCATATAAATTGGTTGAAAATTCAAATATGTGTCCTTGGTTGCATGCTTAGGTCCCATACAAGAAATAGGAATGAATGTCAAACACCCTGCCACTGTCACCCAGTCGCAAACATTGAGATACCTAGTTTTTAAATTCTAGTAAATCCAAAACTCGTATGAAATTCATGAAACTTGGCATGCTATCATGGAGCAGCATTAACATGCCGTGGTAAATTTTTTGTCCCGTTTGGGGCAGATTTGGGTATATGCTTCTCATAAACCAGAGCTTCTCACAACAAGCATGATGGTTTCGGTAGGGAACGTCCCACCTTTGGGGACGAAATGATATCCATTGCCTCTTATTACTTTAAAAAAATTCTCGTGTCAACGTAGAACAACAGTATTGTTGTGTCAATTTTTGTGATTTTTTGTGCTTCGTTTGGACATTTTTATGCATTAACTGAGTT
This sequence comes from Triticum monococcum, assembly GCA_034509565.1. Classification (NCBI taxonomy): domain Eukaryota; kingdom Viridiplantae; phylum Streptophyta; class Magnoliopsida; order Poales; family Poaceae; genus Triticum; species Triticum monococcum. The sequence continues at coordinate 528,052,463 of CM067847.1, forward strand.
TTCAATGCATTCATGTGCATAATTAAAATTTGAACTACATGCACATGCTCTAATGCATATAAGTTGGTTCAAAATTCAAATCTGTCTTCTTGGTTGCATGCTTAGGTCCCATGCAAGAAATGGGAATGAATGTCAAACACCCTGCCACCGTCACTCGGCCACAAACATTGAGATACCTGGTTTTTAAATTCTAGTAAGTCCAAAACTCGTCTGGAATTCATGAAACTTGGCATGCTATCATGGAGCGACATCAACATGTTGTGGTAAATTTCTTATCCCATTTGGGGCAGGTTTGGGTATATGCTTCTCACAAATCAGAGCTTCTCACAACAAGCATGATGGTTTCGATAGGCAACGTCCCACCTTTGGGGACGAAACGATATCCATTGCCTCTTATTGCTTTCAAAAATTTTCCTGTGTCAACATAGAACAACAAGAGTGTTGTGTCAATTTTTGTGATTTTTCGGGGTTTGTTTGGACATTTTTATGCATTAACTAAGTTTTCAATGCATTTATATGCACAATTCAAATTTGAACTGCATGCACATGCTCCAGTGCATATAAATTGGTTGAAAAATCATATCTGCGTCCTTGGTTGCATGCTTAGGTCCCATGCAAGACATGGGAATGAATTTCAAACAATATGGCAACGTCACTCGGCTGCAAACATGGAGATACCTTGTTTTTAAATTCTAGTAAATCCAAAACTCATCTGAAATTCAAGAAACTTGGCATGCTATCATGGAGCGGCATCAACATGTCGTGGAATTTTTTTTGTCCCATTTGGGGCTGTAAGTGCATCTAGTGCCACCCCTAGTTGGTTTTGGAGTATTGACGACAAACCTAGTTGAGAGACTAATGTGTTTGTGAGAATTGCAGGATAACACAGGTAGAAGTCCCTCACTGATTCGGTTTTCTTACCAGAGATGACCCCTAAAAATGTATGAAGACATTTATGTCAAAGGTGGTATATGAAGATATTCACATTGAAGACTATGACAAGAGAAGACACCACATGAAGCCTATGGAGCTCGAAGACTTAGATCTTTCGTAGTTCTCTTTCATTTGTGTTGAGTCATAGGAACCACCGTACTGTTAAGTGGGGTCCAAGAGAACCAGTCAGAACGACTGAAGTGATGCCTAAACAAAAACCTATGTCTTCGAGTGAAGACTATGAGAGCAAATCTTTTCCAGAGTCGGACAAGTCAGCTTTGCTTGTAGCCCAAGTAAAGTTGCCGTGTGGGTTTGAAATCTGACCGTTGGAACACGTGTCAGTTCCTTAGTGACCCAGGGTCATTTCGGACAAATCAGGTCGGGTTGCCAAGTGGCTAGATATAGCCCACCCCCTACAACCATAAACGGTTGGCTGCTCAGATTCAGTGCACGGCTTTTGTCGTTTGAGAGCAACCCACCTCGAAGGCTTTGAGAGAGAGAATACCTAGCGAGGATAAAGCCCTAACCACCCAGAGCCAGAGAAAATTGGGCATCACTTAAGTCTTCTTGTCTGAGTGATCTGAAGACTTATTACACTTGAGGACTGTGCATCCTCCAGCCGGTTAGGCGTCGCGTTCTGAGCATCCAAGAGACATTGTGGATTGCCGGTGAACGAAGTCTGTGAAGGTTTGGGAGTCTACCTTGAAGACTTACCAGAGTGATTGGGCGAGGTCTGTGTGACCTTAGCTCAAGGAGAATACGGTGAGGACTGGGTGTCCTGAGCTGCGTGTTCAAGACTGGGTGTCCGGGACTGTGTGTCCTAAGGTTTAAATACCTAGCCGCTCCAACCAGACGTACAGTTGTCACAGCAACTGGAACTGGTCCAACAAATCATTGTCTTCAACGAGTCACTGGTTTCATCTTCACTTCCTTTTACTTACTGATTACTCATTGTGAAGTCATTGCATGTCTGTTCTATCTTTTGTCTTCACAACATGAGTGTATGATCTGTTTGGCTTCATAATATCTTCCTACCCGATCCTTATTACACTGCAGCTATTTTTCACTATGCTTTCACTCTGTTGATACTTGACCATGGCTTGCCTAGTGTAGTCTACCTTCCGCTGCATAGTAATAGGCATATCTCTACTGTTTGTCTTCATAACTTCCATGTTTTGAAGACTTTCATAAAAATCGCCTATTCACCCCCTCTAGTCGATATAACGCACTTTCAATTGGTATCAGAGCGAGGTGCTCCCTTGTTCTGTGTGATTCGGTTTAACCACCTGGAGTTTTAGCTATGTCGACTGCAGGGATAATTAAAGTCTCTGCTGTGTGCCCCATTTCGATGGAACTGAATATCCCTACTGGAAGAATAAGATGCGCATGCATCTTGAAGCAATTGACGTCGACCTATGGTATGTCGTCGAGAACGGCGTTCCCAAGGCTGGAGAAGGTGTCACTGCTGCTGATGTCAAGAAATTCGTTCAACTGGACTCTACTGCCAAGAATATCATCTGTGGTCATTTGACCAAAGGACAGTATGGCCGTGTGAGTGCTTTGAAGACATCCAAGCTGGTCTGGGACTGGCTCTCCAAGGTCAATGAAGGCATCTCAACCCAGAGAGATCAGAGAATCAGTGTCCTTCGCAACCTCTTCAACCGCTTCAAGCGAAATGACAATGAGAATGTCCAGCACACATTTGACCGACTCACTGACATCGCAAATGAGCTTCAAGCCCTCGGCGCTACTGAGATCACCAAACATGAAGTCGTCAAGACGCTGCTGAGATCACTTGATAGTTCGTTTGATATCCTAGCCCTGATGATTCAAGAACGTCCTGATTTCAAGACACTTGATCCGTCTGACATACTTGAGAGGCTCAACACACATGAGTTTCAGCTTTCTGAGAAAAGAGATATCTACGGTCCAAACTATGGGCGAACTCGTGCCTTGAAGGCAAAAGCTATTTCCTCATCTGAAGAAGAATCTGACAGCAATTCTGGTGATCCTGAAGACATTGGAAGGGAACTTGCAATGCTTGTGAAGAAGTTCCAAAAATTCACCAAGAAGAAATGCTTCAGAAAGTCTTCATGATCAAGCTCAAGGAATGATGAAGCTTCTGTTCATGACTACAAGAAAAAAAACATGCCACAAGTGCAAGAAAACTGGACACTTCATCTCTGAGTGTCCATAGTGGGACAATGAGAACAGAAAGAAGAAGAAGAACAAGGAATATGACTCTAACGACAAGAAGAAGAAGAAATACTCAAAGTCTTCTTCCAAGTCTTCCTCAAAGTCTTCATCACACAAGAAGAGCTCATCTGGCAAGGCACGTGCGTTTGTTGGCAAGGAAATGGATTCAGAGGAGGAGTCCACTTCTAAGGAAGCAGAGGTGGAGTCTGAGGAGGAGTCTGATTCTGGCATTGCAAGTCTGGCTACATCATACGTCGCCAAGTCCATCTTCAACACTGAAGACAATGACTTCATCACCGACACCGATGCAAATGACAAGGACTACTCCACTCCTACCTACTGCTTCATGGCACGTGGTGCCAAGGTAAACACAAGCACTACTCACTATCAAACATCTAGCGACGATGACTCTGATTGTGGTTCGAAACCTAGCTACAAAACACTTGCTAAAATTGCAACTGAACAACATAAAGCTATGGAACATATTCAAAAACTGTTAGACAGAAGCGATGACCTGTCGGGTGCTGAAATGACTCGATCTGAATCCTTAATTGAAGACATAAAAAATCTTCACGTTAAGTATCAGGAACTTGAAAGTCGTCATGATACTCTCTCAACAACTCATGAAAAGCTTTCCTATGATTATCTTCAAAGGAAGCAAGATCTTGAGAAATTGAGAGCGGCTCATGAAGATCTTCAAAAGGAAAATGAGTCACTTCGCGCCAAACAGATCAGTTCCGCCCAGGAAGAATTTGAACCACCATGTCTTAAATGCATTGAGCGTGATAATGCTACTTCTGTTGCTGAATGTTCCACTGCTACTATTGTTGCAATATCTTCAACTGTTAATGTGGTAACTAACCCCTCTGCTGAGGAAACCACCGCTATTGCTGATGAGAATGCTAGGTTGAAGACATTGCTTGAAACAGGGATGTACAAAAGTCTTAAAGGGCATCAGACATTATGTGATGTCCTCAAGAAGCAAATTCTAGACCGAAACCCTAGGAAAGAGGGTGTTGGGTTCGTAAGGAAAATGAATGCAGATGGCTCTTACTGGAAACCTAAGCAGTACCCCAAAACCATGTGGGTTGCTGCAAAGGAACCTTCAGCAGATCCATCCAATCTATCTGGCTTCACTTCTGCTAACCCCATTATCATTGATGAATCCTTTGATGCAAACTATGTACTGTTTAAGAATCAGAATGGTGAAGTGTTTGCCAGGTACATTGGTACTAACTGCAGGAATGGACCGCCCATGAAGAAGATCTGGTTTCCGAAAAGGTGTCTGGAAAATCTTCCTGTGAATGTCTTCATGACACCTCACATGAAGAAGACAAACGTCAGACCAAAGGCTTCATACGGTCCAAAGGCTTCACACAGATAGAGGACTCACCTGTGTCGCACTAACGCAAATGTTTTGCACGGAAACCATACTCAGGCATATGAATATGAGAGCGGTTCATCAAACCGCCATGTTCATATGACCAAGAACTATTCTGCCTATTCTTATGAGTATTATTGTCCGCCTGCTAGACTATTTGCTAGGGCTCCAAAGCCAAAATTCTCAGATGCTGCACTTAGACTTATTGCTTCTAAGCCACCCTTGAAGATGTGGGTGGCTAAGAAAGCTTAACTCTCTTTTGCAGGGAAAGGTCTCCAGCAGAAAACCAAAATCTTCTGACGCTATTGCTGGGGACCTTAAACATCTTGTAGGGCGCAAGATCAAATGCCCGAATGGCATTACTATGTACTTCGTTCCTGAATCGCATGCGACTCTCCCTATTAGTCCTAATCTGGATCTAAGTTTTCATAACCCACTGGTTCGTCAAATGTTTTTGCTTCACAATTCTCTTCGTGAAGCCTATCCCCCTAACTGCACTGTAGGGTACGACACCAGTGTCTTCAGAATGGATTATTGACAGTGGGTGTACAAATCACATGACCGGCAAAAGAAGCCTTCTTATGGACTCAACCTTACGTCCATCCGACAAGAGCTACATCACATTCGCTGACACTGGTAAAAGTAAGGTATTGGGTCTAGGTAGAGTTGCAATCTCAAGGGATCAACACATGGATAAAGTCATGCTTGTTGAATCCCTTGGCTTCAACTTAATGTCTGTCTCAATGCTTTGCGATTTGAACATGATCGTAATATTTGGAAAATATCGTTGCCTGGTACTAATGGAATCTGACAAGTCTCTAGTGTTTGAAGGGTATCGGAAAGATGATTTGTACGTAGTAGATTGCTCAGTAGGGCCATAGCTTGCAATATGTCTTCTGGCAAAAGCTTCAGAATGCTGGCTTTGGCATCGAAGGCTTGGGCATGCTGGCATGAGGAACCTCCATACCCTTGCGAAGAAGAAGCATGTCATAGGCATTGAGGGCGTCAAGTTCAAGAAAGATCACTTATGCGGTGCCTGTGAAGCAGGGAAGATGACGAGGGCCAAACATCCCTCGAAGACAATCATGACCACTACTCGACCCTTCGAACTGCTTCACATGGATCTTTTTGGTCCCACTCACTACTCAACTTTTACCACTATTGCTTACCTATATGGCTTTGTCATTGTTGATGATTACTCTAGATATATACTTGGGTGCACATAATCCTTTACAAGACTGAAGTGCAGGATGTCTTCAGACGCTTCGCCAATCGAGCAATGAACAACTATGGCGCCAAGATAAAGCACATCAGAAGTGACAATGTCACTGAATTCAAGAACACTGGCCTTGATATATATCTTGATACCTTGGGCATCACACATGAATTCTTAGCCCCGTACACGCCACAGCAGAATGGCGTCGTCGAACGCAAGAATAGAACACTCATTGAGATGGCCAGAACGATGCTAGATGAATACAAGACTCCAAGAAAATTCTGGCCTGAAGCCATTGACACTGCATGCCATACAATCAACCATGTTTATCTTCACAAGCTTCTTAACAAGACATCTTATGAACTCCTAACTGGCAAGAAGCCAAATGTCAGTTACTTCAGAGTATTTGGCGCAAGGTGCTGGATTAAGGACCCACATCACACCTCAAAGTTTGCACCAAAAGCACATGAGGGTTTTATGCTTGGATATGGAAAGGATTCGCACTCCTACAGAGTCTTCAATCTCTTTCATTACAAAGTGGTTGAAACAGTGGATGTGCGGTTCGATGAGACCAATGGTTCACAAAGAGAGCACCTGCCAAATGTGCTAGATGAAATTCCATCCAGTGAATCAATCAAGCTAATGGGAACTGGAGAAATCATACCTTCTGAAGCTCATCCTGAAGAGGATCTCATCATCTCCGCACCAGATCAACCTGAAGACAATGCTCAACCTGAAGACAATCCCTCCAACAACGACAATGATCAGCAAGAGCAAAGTCTTCGCCCTGTATATCTACGCCTTGCCAATGAAGTGCAGATTGAAAGAATAATTGACAGCATCAATGCACCCGGTTCACTCACTTGTTCAAGGGCAACTCAGCTGGCAAATTTTTGTGGGCACTTCGCATTCGTCTCAATTACAGAACCCAAGAAAGTTGAAGAAGCCTTCATGGAACCTGAATGGATTCAAGCTATGCAAGAAGAGCTTGAACAGTTTGAGCTGAACAATGTATGGGAACTGGTTAAGCATCCTGATCCACAGAAGCACAATATAATAGGCACCAAATGGATATACTGCAACAAGCAAGATGAGCATGGTCAAGTTGTCAGAAACAAAGCTCGTCTCGTTGCTCAAGGATATACTCAAGTGGAAGGCATTGACTTTGATGAAACATTTGCTCCTGTGGCTAGACTTGAAGCCATACGTATACTGCTGGCCTATGCAAATCATCATAACATACTTCTATATCAAATGGATGTGAAGAGTGCCTTTCTCAATGGCAAGATTGAAGAAGAAGTGTATGTTGCACAACCACCTGGGTTTGAAGATCCAAAACATCCTGACATGGTATACAAGCTCCACAAGGCACTGTATGGCCTCAAACAAGCCCCTCGGGCCTGGTATGACACACTCAAATATTTCTTGAAGAGCAAAGGCTTCATACCTGGTTCCCTAGACCCCACTCTCTTCACGAAGACATATGATGGTGAATTGTTTGTGTGCCAAATACATGTGGATGACATTATCTTCGGCTGCACCAATCAGAAGTACAGTGAAGAGTTTGGCTATATGATGCAAGAGCAATATCAGATGTCTATGATGGGGGAGCTGAAGTTCTTCCTAGGTCTTCAAATACGACAACAACGCAACGACATCTTCATATCTCAAGCGAAGTATCTCAAAGAGTGCCTGAAGAAGTTTGGTATGCAAGACTGCAAAGGCTTCACAACACCAATGCCAGCCAAACATCATCTGGGTCCTGACGACAATGGTAAAGAGTTCGATCAAAAGGTATACCGCTCCATGATTGGTTCTTTGCTTTATTTATGTGCATCTAGGCCAGATATTATGCTTAGTGTTTGCATGTGTGCTCGATTTCAAGCGGCACCAAAGGAGTCGCATCACTTAGCTGTGAAGCGAATTCTTCGATATTTGGCTCACACCCCAACTCTCGGATTATGGTATCCAAAGGGCTCAGAGTTTGATCTGGTTGGATTCTCGGATGCTGATTATGCTGGTGACAAGGTTGATCGGAAGTCTACATCAGGCACATGCCACTTTCTGGGACGATCACTTGTATGTTGGTCTTCAAAGAAGCAGAACTGTGTATCCCTCTCCACTGCTGAATCTGAATACATTGCTGCTGGATCTTGCTGCGCTCAGCTTCTGTGGATGAAGCAAACTCTCCAGGACTATGGCATTCACCTGAAGCAAGTGCCACTTTACTGCGACAATGAAAGTGCCATCAAGATTGCCAACAACCCAGTTCAGCACTCGAAGACAAAGCACATAGAAATTCGTCATCACTTTCTCATGGATCATGTTGTGAAGGAAGATATTGATATCATACACGTCAACACTGAAGAGCAATTGGCAGATATCTTCACCAAGCCCTTGGATGAGAAGAGATTTTGCAAGTTACGGTGTGAGCTAAATATCCTGGAATCCTCAAATGTCCTGTGATCAGGCACACATCCTAACACTTATGCATATTGATGACTTAGATGTGCAACACACAAAGTAACGTATATCTTCAATCAATGAAGACATACATTCTAAGTGTGAATACATTAATGTGGAATTTGACTTCGGAGCGCCATGATAATTGTGCGCCGTGTCTGGGTCTAATACTTCCTATACGATGGGTAACGCCACCATCAAACGTTCTATTTTGTAGTGTTTCACTCATGGCGTTACCTTGCAATGTCTTCACATTTGGTTTGGCTTCAATCTCAACATGTCTTCATGATTATCTTCACTATGTTGATTAAATAGATATATATATATATATATATATACTAGTGTTCTGTCCTCTACAGCATTCACTTATAGCTATGTCTTCTTGTTTGAATCTTTTGAACTAAGTGAATGTGATCGGACCCTAACCTCTCTATGCTTTCTATCTCAAATTCTATCTCTCCAAGTCGTATGCATTCGATTGAAACTGTCGAATGTCTTCTCTGCGCCCTTGTCAGCAGAAGACACAGAGACAACCTTTAAGTCTGTTTTAAATGCTCATTCATCCACATGAAATCCGGAGAAGTAGGAACGACCACCCGACAATCCAGGCGTGCGTGGGACGTGGAACAAACCCCAAAATTCCGCATGATGGCCACATGTTACTCAGATGCGAATCGCCAGGGGCACCTGTGTAATAGCACAATGCCGCCCCTGTACCTATATATACACACTTCACAGTGGTCATTATCTCTTCTTCCACTCTCGCACGAACCCTAGCGCCACCGCTAGCCCTCGACGACGCCGGCGATGAAGCGCTTCGCTGCCGCAACCTCTCCGACGCCGTCTTCACGCCGATCGCGGACATCGTCCTCTCCGCCGTCGCCATAGGTGTCCTCCGTCGCCAAGTTAGGGCATGGAAGATTGAACTGCTCGGCCTCATCTCCCACTCCGTCTAGCAGTTCCCAGTGTGGTAAATAAAACTTCTTTTTACGGCCCCTTTTGATCCTATGGCTTTGTCACTTTCTACCATAAGAAGTTTCTATTCACACGAGTTAGATCTCTCTCATACTGCATCTCATAACATGCCTAGTATATTCATTTGTGCTTCACAAAGTAGTTAGATTCCTCACTTGTACTGATCTGTGGGTTCGTACAAATTTGGAACCAACTTCTTATCTATGAGTGAATGTCTTCGCACGATGAGGTCAATGTCTTCTAAACTGATTTATCTTCAAAATCTTCTGAGAATGCACATGACCTCTTCCCCTTCCCTCGCACCTTAATGCTGTCACAGGTACATGTCCGTGGGAGAATCCTTTGGTTCTCATAGTCTGCATTCATTTGCAGAATTCTTACAGCATCACATAAATTCTCCTGAAGCCAGTTCCTGTTGGTCCAGCAAGAGAAAGCCTTTGAAGCCTTTGAACATCTTGAAGCCTTTCAAGTTAAAGTTTATGGCTTCAGAGAAAGCAGCAAGGAAGGGGGGCAGACGACGTCATGGCGAAACATCCAGAGATCTGCCTGATGAACTCGCAGAAATGTATAAGACAGATCCTGAAGAGGATTATAGTCAGCGCAAGACATGAATCCAATGGATTCAACGATATTGGGCAGAACAATGGTTCAAATACCGCTTCACAACCCAAGAGTTTGCTGAGAAAAGTGCCATCAAAAGACTGTGGGGAGACATCCTATACAAGAATCTTCTACCCAGGCCCAGAGATGAAGCTATTGCCCAAAGCTTCTATCCATGCATGGTCCGTGGGCCACAGCCTGATGATGCACATCCGTCGTCACTACTCTGGTGTCGTGACGACAATCTGTTCAAGCGCAACTTCCAGTTTGCCCAAAACTTAGCGAAGCAGAACAAGAAGAAGTTTGGGTTAGACTTCAACCCTGGTCCCTCAGCACCAAGGGCAGATGGCACATGAGAAGCAGAACCCAATGTCATTGGTCCGTATGCCAACCTTGAAGGCCACATCACCCGCATCTTGGTTCAAGGGACTGCAGTGAATGAGCCTCCAGCTGACTCTGAATCAGAAGAAGCTCCTGCAGCGCTGAAGCCAAAGAAGATGAAGAAGCCTAAAGCTTCCAAGCCTGTCCCTTCACCCAAAATTTCAAGGGCGAAGCCACTGGCAACTGCACCTCCTGAAGACAGTGTGTCGTCTGAAGACTTATCACGCATCTCAAAGCCCCAGAAGGCCAAGGTGCCTCAGCCACACACCGGCCAAGAGCTTACAACTGCTGCCATTCTACGCAATGATGACATTGATCTATCAAGTGACGAAGATCTCGCAGATGACGCTCTTGAGCAACTCATCAAGAGCAAAGAAGAGGCAGAAATCTTCAATGATCTGCCACTCTTTGATGTCACAATCATTCACAACTTCATTGATGAGTGGGTTGACACGCCCAACATCAGCTTCGATGATCTACAGCTACCCATTGGCCTCAGTGTCGCCTTCCATGGTGCCATTGCTTCAGAACTAGCCATCGCCCAACGCGTTGTTGAGCTGAAGCAGAAGATTGACTATGAAAAGGCTCAGTTCAAGAAGCATATGGCCAAGCTTAGCGTGCAAGATGTGAAGAACTTCAAGATCATGATGCATGAGCTCAAGGAAGCCTTTCTGAAGAAACATGCAGAAGCTCAGGGTTTGCATGAGCGCATGAAGACTCTGGCTGATAGATGTGTGCAAGCCTACAATGAGGTTGAGAAGCACAAGGCACTTGGGCGTCCTGGCATCGACCCCAGGATGGCCGCGAAGAAGAAGAAGCCTGCTATAGCTGAACTTGATGCACCAAGGCAAGAAGTTCTGATTGTCTTCCCAACTGCAATAACTGGCTCAAAGCCAAAGAGCCTGTCAACCGCTTTAGAGCTCAAGAAGACCAAGACTGCTGAGGTTGAAGCAAGGAAGAGAAAATATCGTGAAGCATCTGCAACTGCCCCCTCTAACAAGAAGAGGAAGACCAAGAAAGATCGGGCTGCTCCCACAGAGCCCTTGATGGTTGAACCCATTTCTATGGTCTATCCTGAAGCTGAACGCCAACTGACTGTCCATGAGCCTGCTTCCACAGAGGCTCATGAAGCTGAAGACATTCCAGTAGCTGATCCCATCGCTGCTGAAGACATTGGTCAACATGACAATGTAGAAGATGGTGCAGTCCTTCCTCAGCAAGACAACAACGAACTCATCAGCATTGGTTTTCCGTTGACGCCAATTGCCCAGGATGCCTCATGGGCGGATCACCCACAAGAGGAAGAAGACAATGAGGCCCAGCCCACTCAAACTCCACAGGCGTCGCCCGCATTGCGTAGGCTTCGCAAAGGTCCAAGGCCTCACGTCTCTGCTGAAGACATTCCGGCTGCATCAGCCGAAGACAAAGAGGTACCACTAGTCCCCCCGTCTCACCAAGAAGTCGTTCTTACAGAGAACGTGCTTGTGTCCGACCCTCCAACTCGTCAAGTGGAGGATGAAAATCATGAGGCTACCACAACCAACAATGAAGGTAATGTGGAGCCCTCCCCACCAAATGCATCAGAAGACAGCGAAGCCACTGATCCTGACACTTCTGTTCCTGAGTCTGCTACCGGTCCCCAGTTCGACTATCATGTTGAGCACATGCCTCAGGTACAGAAGCCAATCCCAAGACTGCCAAGGTTCCCAGGTCCTGCATCAGCACCTGGCTCCTTCAACATCAATGGCTTCAGGGCAGACAATACATTCTTCAATAGCTCCAAGAACCCCTACTCAAGGGAAAGGATTTCATCAGATCGGTTCTGGGGCTTTCCTCAGCGAAGCTATTACTCATGCATACTGTACAACCAAGGTCGCATCTTCCCACACATGCGCCTTGACGTTGAAGCTATAGCTGGTCTGCCCTGCCTAGAAGAAGCGTTGGATTGTTTCAAGCAAGTTGGACTGCTGCCATTCATAACTGACTAAGAGCATTGGAATGAAGAGCTGCTGCTCCAATTCTATGCCACACTCCACATCCGTGGGTATAACAGAGATCCGAAGACTTGGGTCCTGGAGTGGATGACCGGCAATGTTCATCACGAAGCCAATGCATTTGACATCATTGAGCTCACTCGCTTGCCCACTCCTGGCGATCTCTTCGAGCAAGGCTGTTAGCTGCATACTGAAGCTATTGAGAGCATCTTTCAGAGGCCTGAACCTAATATGAGTTAGATGCTCAGCATGATGAAGCCATTGCCCCAAGATGCTGCTTATCCCACAGAATTCTTCGTTGAAGACCTTGAGTATCTGCTAAGAACCATCTATCACATCATCAGGCGGACTCTCTGGCCCATTAAAGGACACTCTCCAAATGCCAAGATTGAGGGTGCAATGAAGACTTTGATATTCTATATCCTTCATGGCAAATGCTTCAATGCACAGGACTTCTTCATACGCCAACTTGCTGCCTCAGGCTCTGATCTGTTTGGTTTGAAGTTCTACGCCCCTGGGTAATGCGGCTGATCAAACTTCACTCTGCTATCTCGTATCAGCCCTCAGCCCGCAACCATCGGATCTTCTTGCCTGATGTGGATACCTCTGCTGAAGCCATCTATCCTGAGCCTGCCAAGCAACCTCTAAGTCTTCAGAATGCAAAACACCAGAGCTTCACTCAAAACATTGAAGGAGTTGAAGCAGTCTCTCGGGTGTATCCGTTGGCTGGCACTACACGTGCACCACGCCCTGCTTCCACTGAAGCCACTGACAGCACAACTGCTCCAAGACCCAAGAAGCGCACTCGTGTTCTCAATGACCGAGAGCTTCTTGTGGCCCTTGATCAAAAAGAAGATAGGCATCATGACTGGCTGAAGCATCAGATGAAAAGCCTCTTGGTGGATGTTAATCGCATTCGAAATCTTGCCACCAAGAATGCTTTAGTTACCCATGAAACCTGTCGCCGTACATGGAAAGGGCTAACGATGATGTGTTCTGAAGCTGATCTTCAAGAGGATGGCTTCACTGAGCGATTCAAGTTTGACTCCACACCTCCTAGAAAGGCTGTGCTGCGAGGAACACCATCCCTTGAAGACTCTGAGTTCTCTTCCTTTGCTGCCACAGTGACTGCCCGTGTTATCGAGGATGAAGACGATGCTACTTCACCACCACCCTCTTCAGCACCGCCAAACACCACCAACGACCCTGCTGCTCATGGGAACGAGTAGACACTCTATGTCTTCAAACCTTTTTGGTCCTCACTGACAAAAGGGGGAGAAGCATATGAGGTTGATAGTCTTCAAGCGGGTCCATATGGGCGGGTACTTTATATTTTGCTTCGTGCTTACAACTCTCGTTTTGCTACATTTGGTTCTTTGAGTTGTAACACTTAAACTCGATGGTCGTCTGCTACTTATTTGCCAACTTGTTTTGCGATGATAAATTCTGCATGTGCGACGATAAATTCCGCACTTAGATCATTCTGCAGACGTCCATTTTTCATTATGCATGTCATTATCTTCATATACTTTCACATGCATAGTGGATTGTCATCATAAGTTGAAGTGGATCTCCACAAGCACAACCTGCCATATGCATTTGCATTCCAAAAGCAAATTACTTATATGCACATCTTCAAGGGAGCCCTTGCAACTTATGAAGACAATTCCTTATCCTTTAAAAATTTCACAGATTATATTCCCCGTTGAAAACTTCAACTAGTTTGTCATCAATCACCAAAAAGGGGGAGATTGTAAGTGCATCTAGTGCCACCCCTAGTTGGTTTTGGAGTATTGACGACAAACCTAGTTGAGGGACTAATGTGTTTGTGAGAATTGCAGGATAACACAGGTAGAAGTCCCTCATTGATTCGGTTTTCCTACCAGAGATGACCCCTAAAAATGTATGAAGACATTTATGTCAAAGGTGGTATATGAAGATATTCACATTGAAGACTATGACAAGAGAAGACACCGCATGAAGCCTATGGAGCTCGAAGACTTAGATCTTTCGTAGTTCTCTTTCATTTGTGTTGAGTCAGAGGAACCACCGTACTGTTAAGTGGGGTCCAAGAGAACCAGTCAGAACGACTGAAGTGATGCCTAAACAAAAACCTATGTCTTCGAGTGAAGACTATGAGAGCAAATCTTGTCCAGAGTCGGACAAGTCAGCTTTGCTTGTAGCCCAAGTAAAGTTGCCGTGTGGGTTTGAAATCTGACCGTTGGAACACGTGTCAGTTCCTTAGTGACCCAGGGTCATTTCGGACAAATCAGGTCGGGTTGCCAAGTGGCTATATATAGCCCACCCCCTACAACCATAAATGGTTGTCTGCTCAGATTCAGTGCACGGCTTTTGTCGTTTGAGAGCAACCCACCTCAAAGCCTTTGAGAGAGAGAATACCTAGCGAGGATAAAGCCCTAACCACCCAGAGCCAGAGAGAATTGGGAATCACTTAAGTCTTCTTATCTGAGTGATCTGAAGACTTATTACACTTGAGGACTGTGCATCCTCCAGCCAGTTAGGCGTCGTGTTCTGAGCATCCAAGGGACATTGTGGATTGCAGGTGAACGAAGTCTGTGAAGGTTTGGGAGTTTACCTTGAAGACTTACCAGAGTGATTGGGCGAGGTCTGTGTGACCTTAGCTCAAGGAGAATACGGTGAGGACTAGGTGTCCTGAGCTGCGTGTTCAGGACTGGGTGTCCGGGACTGTGTGTCCTAAGGTTTAAATACCTAGCCGCTCCAACCAGACGTACAGTTGTCACAACAATTGGAACTGGTCCAACAAATCATTGTCTTCAATGAGTCACTGGTTTCATCTTCACTTCCTTTTACTTACTAATTACTCATTGTGAAGTCATTGCATGTCTGTTCTATCTTTTGTCTTCACAACATGAGTGTATGATCTGTTTGGCTTCATAATATCTTCCTACCTGATCCTTATTACACTGCAGCTATTTGTCACTGTGCTTTCACTCTGTTGATACTTGACCATGGCTTGCCTAGTGTAGTCTACCTTCCGCTGCATAGCAATAGGCATATCTCTACTGTTTGTCTTCATAACTTCCACGTTTTGAAGGCTTTCATAAAAATCGCCTATTCACCCCCCCTCTAGTCGATATAACGCACTTTCAGGGGCAAGTTTGGGTATATGCTTCACACAAACCAGAGGTTCTCACAACAAGCATGATGGTTTCGCTAGGAACGTCCCACCTTTGGGGACGAAACGATATCCATTGCCTCTTATTGCTAAAAATTTCTCGTGTCAACGTAGAACAATAGGAGTGTTGTGTCAATTTTTTTTATTTTTCGGGGTTCGTTTGTACATTATTATCCATTAACTAAGTTTTCAATGCATTCATGTGCATAATTCAAATTTGAACTACATGCACATGCTCTAATGCATATAAATTGGTTGAAAATTCAAATTTGTGATGTTGGTTGCATGCTTAGGGCACATGCTCCATGACATTCATTCCCATTTCTTGCATGGGACCTAAGCATGCACCCAAGGACAAAGATTTCATTTTTCAACCAATTTATATGCACTGGAGCATGTGCATGTTGTTCAAATTTGAATTATACACATGAATGCACTGAAAACTCACTTAATGCATAAAAATGTCCAAATGAACCCTGAATAATTCCAATTCTTTTAGGACACACATATAGTTGCATGTTCACTATAGATAAAAGGTCTGGCAATTCAAACACCGTCCATGGCCGCTATGACCCCATTATGTAATTCAAATCAAGACGAAAAATCATGTAGATCCCACACAATTTATTATAACCAACCGTGTGAGATGCAACACAAAATATCTTGGAGCACCGTTGGAGTATAGTACACATATGGCTTACGCGAGAAGGTGCGACAGCTACAGTCCACAACCCGCTCTGAATAAGGGACCGTGTCTGATGACACTTTGTGTGCTAGTTTTTTCGCTGAAGCAATTCCAAATTTTCGGCTTCCGCGGAAATATCTACCTTCCCTCCCCTCCCCCTTACCAAAAGCCACATTTCCCGTGTTTCCGCCTTCCGTTCCAAGTTGAAACCTTCACTCCATGCTTGCAGCGATGCCTCCTCGCCAGCGACCCTCCTTCACGTTGCTCGGCCTTGCCTATCCAGGGAGGTAATCCACACCCGACCCCCATCCTCCTCCTTCCACATCCCACATGCCCCGACCTCGGCGCGAGCATGACACCTTCCACCCAAATCACTGACCCCTCCACCAGATAAGCGTCGCGCTAAGCCATGGTGCACGCAGTATAGCTAGGATCTCTAGGAGCATTTGGCAGCGGAGAAGCAAATCACGGCCGCACGCGCGGATGAGGTCGTGATGGCTGCCATTCGTGTCGAGCCCCAGATCTTGGAGGAGCACCTCGTCGCCGGGGCCACCGTTGATGCCTCGCGCACTGACGCCGCGACATGGTTGGCTACATTAAATGACAGTTCGTGGCGTTTTCTCGAGCCCACCGTTGGTGCCTTCGACGAAGACTATGAGGTGTCTTCTCAGCGTGCACGTGCTTACCTCATCTCGAGAGCCAGCAGGTTAGTGCCCGGAGCGGCTCAGGCAACTCACCACTACAATGAGGTCACCCACAATGCGGATGCCTCGCCCTCATCCATGTCCAAGGAGCCAATCGTGATCGATATCGCCGACAATGAGGAGTAGCTTGTCTTATTAGCTCACTATAAGGACACATGTTCAGTTTGCTAGCTACTGCCTTTCCTTAACAAATTCTAGTGAATTGTGCTATCTACTTTTACCATGCAATCTTTTGCTATAGTGTATATGTTCTATATGTCGTGCAATGTGGTGTTTAGTTAACTGCTTGGTTCAATTCTGCAAATGTGATGTTCAATTCTTCAGGGTGCAATATTTCCAAGTTGTTAAGCATGGTTGGTTTGGTTAACTATCTGATCTTCTATTACGAGTATATTATATTGTGCGATGTGGCGCTCAGTTAAAGTTTGGTTCATTTGCTGTGGTGTTTAGTTAACTTCTTGGTTCAATTCTGCAATGCGATGTTCAATTTTTGTGGCTGCATTCTGTTATTGTATACCATGTGAGGAATAAATCGAATTTGGTTGCACTTAATACATGAGAAACATATACAAGTGCTATATTTCCTAGTTCTTAATCATGCTTGGTTTGGATAACTGGGTTTTCCATGTGGCTTGAATTAATCTGATGAATGTGCAATGTGCTTATTTATCATCAACATATTTTACTGATAGCATGCGAACCCTTACTTAAGCTGATGACTAACTACCTTATATGTGTTGCAGGGAAACAATGGGAAGCGCTGAGGTTTACAAGATGGTACTAACTATTATACATTGCCTTTTTTATTCCTTTGCCCCATTTCCAATATAGAGAATATATTTATGCACATCCTTGTTTTCAGGGTTCACTGATGATTACCTCTCAAACCACCTCTGTGGTCAAGAGGCGAGGAAAGTTTTCATACAACACCCACGGTTCAATATTGAAGTGTTCCTGAAGAGGTCGAAGGATGGACGGTCAATCATCCACAGGCACTGGCCTAAAGTTGCAAAGACCTTCAACATGAATGAAGGTTCATTATTCGCCTACCGCTTCAGCAATTTTCCAGATGAGATGCATCTCTCTATGTACCGTCTATGATGCTAATTTCGAAAGGTTCTAGATGTTGCATGTGAAACTTGCTGCTGGTGCAATTGTGTAATGGGGTAGCTGAGTGCTGAACTATATCATGTTGTACTCCGATGTATTTCAATTATGAAATCCCGCTTCCTTAATATGGAAATGGAATATATTATGTGCTTAATATGAATGTCAATTAGATTAGTAAATGGATTATTAATAATAGGGCAAATAGCTCGCTAATTGGCCAATCAGCTTGCTAATTGGGTTTTCCTATTGCAAACGGTTATTGAGAAAACACCGTGGGCGATGACCTCAGGCAACACACATACTTTCTAGGAATAAACCGTGTTGGATCAATGAACAATCACAAACGACATTCTGTTGAAAACTATTTGCGTTACGCCACCTTGCGCAAACGTTTAGCGGGGATTGAATGTGTGGGATGTACTTACGACCGGAAACGTTTAGCGGGGATTGAATGTGTGGGATGTACTTACGACCGGAAACGATTTCGCCTGTATAATTGTATTTTTTAGCACTACTGTACGTATAACTGTATTTGGTCGCTCGTCGGTCGCACACGACCTCATTTTGCCAAGCATGTGTGCCAGGAGGGCATACCCTCGACGGTTTCTGGGTCATGTGGGAAGGACCCCCCTATCGCCCACACTCACTAGCTGACGGTTCTGAATGCCATCACAGAAAGGGGTTAAAACCGTTTGTATAGCACCGACATGTACCAGTGGCACACATATTCGTCAAAGGGTCTCTGATCGTAGTGTCACGTTTGGACCATCCTGTAGTAGTGATTGCGTCGAAAGGGTGGAGTCCTACTGTCTCTGAATCACAAGTGGCTAAAGGGGGGCTGCAAATTATGATGGTGTTGGATCATCCCTCTTCGAATGAGTTGCTGTAATTGCTGTTTGCTCTGGATGGGTAGTGTTCTCTTTTGTTATGCAAACTCCTTGTAATTTCGTCATCCTCGTCTATGTCATTCTCACTATGTAATAGTTGGCTCTCTGTAGAATGTCATTCTCGTCTGGATCACAAGAGTCTGAGCGCTATAGATGCGTGTGTTTTGGTGGTGTAGCAAGAATTGTTATGAACTTTCAAGTCTCGCTGTTTATGTCAGTAGTAGTCACTAGTCGGTGTTTGCATGTTGTATATATTTTTGTTACGAACTGTTCATTTTTTCAAACTGCTGATGGGGTAAATGAGGGCATCACCATTCTCTGGTGTTGAACATATATATATATATATATATATATCCTTTTGTCAAGTTATAATTTGAGTCAGTGACTTTTTGATGATGTACACTTGTTTCGGGCTTTGGGCCAATGTGAGGTATCATTGAATATGGGCCGAGTAGTAACACAATGCCAAACAGGCCAATTATGAGAACTCCGAGGCCAGGCGCTCAAAAAGAAAGAAAAAGGACTCTTAGGCCGACATGTGGGTGATACGTCTCCATCGTATCTATAATTTTTGATTGATACATGCCAATATTATACAACTTTCATATACGTTTGGCAACTTTTTATATTATTTTTGGGACTAACATATTGATCCAGCGCCCAGTGCCAGTTCCTGTCTGTTGCATATTTTTTGTTTCGCAGAAAATCCATATCAAACAGAATCCAAACAGGATAAAAACTTACGGAGATTTTTTTGAATATATGTGATTTTTGGGAAGAAGAATCGACGCGAGTCGATGCCCAAGGGGGCCACGAGGCAGGGGGCGTGCCATAGGGGGTGGGTGCGCCCCTGACCCTTGTGGCCACCTTGTAAGGAGGTTGGTGCCCTTCTTCCGCCACAAGAAATCCAATATCCGGATACAAATCATGTTAAAATTTCAGCCCAATCGGAGTTACGGATCTTCGGGAATATAAGAAACGGTGAATGGCCAGAATTTGGAACGCAGAAACAGAGAGAGACAGAGAGACAGATCCAATCTCGGAGGGGCTTTTGCCCCTCCGCCGCCATGGACGCCATGGATCAGAGGGGAAACCCTTCTCCCATCTAGGGAGAAGGTCAAGGAAGAAGAAGAAGAAGGGGGCTCTCTCCCCCTCTCTCCCGGTGGCGCCGGAACGCCGTCGGGGCCATCATCGTGTGACGGTGATGTCACACCCTGCATTTTGTAACTCTTCCTTTGCATTAATAAGGCATGAAAAATTTGGACCAACAAAAACTTTTTCCTTATTTGGCTTTTATTTGGAGTTGGTTTTCTCTCTGTGCTTTTCAAGTGCTCTTTAAAGTCAACACAACTCCACCTTCTATACTTCATCTCCTTGCCCCAAACTTCTGCCCAATGATCATGCCATGTGTATAGAGCAATATAGTATTTTCTTACAAAAATAATTTGGCCAAATAGTATTTTCTAAAATTAGTTTTCCAAAAACCCCTGAATTGAGGTTTGCACTGCAAGTACCTGTTTGGGGTATGAAAAATATTTCAAAAAATATATTTGAAACCTATTAGATATAGGACTCCCATGAACCTCAAAAACATAATTTTAAAAGTTATTTTCCTATTTTATTTAAAGGCTTTTTCTTAAGGCCAGAAATGGTCTTTAATAGGTTAAAATTATTTTAATGTTTCAAAAATATTTGAGAAAATTTAGGGAAACTCAGTGGACATATATTTTCCATATATAAGAGTTTCAACACATGGTCATGTTCAAAATATTGGACAAAACCTCCCAAAACCATTTCTGCCCATTTCAAGGATTTGAAATATTTCTACAGGAAATAATTTCATAAAAATCCAAGAAAAATCCAGCAAGTCACAAATGCATATTGTGATCACCTTGCAAAGCCTCATGTCAACTAAAGTCATTTTGGCTCACCAAAATGCCCCAAAACCCTCTCTGGCCAGAATCAAATTTGAACAAGTTTGTACTACCAACTTTCTCTCCTTGACCCCATCTTTTGTGAGCTTGTGCAAATCACCAAATGAGGCCACTACACCAAGTGGTGCATCATGGAGAAGTGATTTGCTCAACTAGATCTTCACAAGTCCATTTCTGCTAATTTCTAGGGTTTGCCAAAGTTACATTGGCAACTTTTCCCAAATGAGCTCAAATTTGGTGGAACACCCTATTCCTAAGTGTATTTCCATCCTGTTAAGTATCATGGCAATTTTAGTTCATTTGCTTGCCCAAACCCTTGTCAAACACCTTCTGACAATTTGCAAAAACCTCTGTTTTGATCCCTTCCATTGTTCTTGGAGAGCCCAAATTTTTACCACTGCCCCTTATAGTCATAATCTAACTCCAGCAAGCTTTGCTAGCCCAAACTCAATTAGAGGGGGGATGGAAACCTGTCTTTCTCTCTCTGGACAGCCCCTGTACCACTCTTCCTCACCTCCCTCCTCACCCTAGTGGCCATCCATGGCATCCAATGCCCCCTCCCCTTTATTTACTCCCCCCTAGACCTGCTAGACACCAATGGGCGCGCTCACCTTGCATAAAAAATGGCATGCCGGCCATATGGGCGCTCTGGAGCGCGCTACAGTGCGCCCCCGCACTGTAGCCGCCCCCAGCCAGGCACATCCGGCCACCTCGGCTCTCCCCCTCGTGTCCCCCGAGTCCGCCTCGACGTCCGGGACACGGCAGCTGGTCGGCCCCCTCCTCCCTCTCTCTCTCCTGCCCCTGCTCGCACGCGCGCCATGGCCGCCCGAGAGCTCCAATGAGCACGCTCACACGCACGCTGCCCTGGCGCTCCCCGCTCCCTCTCTCCCTCCCTCTGGGCGTAGACCACCCCTACAAATGCCCCAGACACGGCGCCAGCTCCTCCCGAGCCCCACAGCGACGAGCACGAGCTCGCCGGCGCACGGGTCTACGGGACCTCGCCGTTCGCCTATAAAAAGGTCTCCCCGAGCCCTCCTCTCCTCACCAATCGCCCTCTGCACCACCTAAGCCTCCCCGTGCACCCCCAGTTCTTCTCCAGAGCCGCCCGAGCTCGAGATCGAGCTCGAGCTCCGCTGCTACGGCTCGCCAGAGTTCGCGAGGTATAGGCCTCCCCCGCTCCTCCTCTGCCTCGATCTGGAGCCCCTGCACTCCACTCATCGTTTCCCCCTCGTTTCCCCTCTCTGTAGCCCCCGGAAACGGCCGGGGTCGCCACCTCCCGAAGCTCCTCCGCCGCGGCCCCTCGTCGCCGGCGAACCAGGCATCCTCGCCGGCCAAGACCACCACCCAGTGACGTGCGGTAGTCCCCTGAGGCCATCCCCGCACTCGCCAGAGCTCGCCATGGCCTGCATCGACGCCAGTGAGCGCCGCGACCTCCCTGTCCGCGGGTTAGTGATGACAGGCGGGCCCCGCCTGTCATCCTCTCCCACGTTCCGCGCCCCTCTCTCTCTCTGACCTACGGGCCCCACCCGTCAGGTTTGAAAAGAGGTGGGCGGGCGCACGCGCAGTGCGCTGGCTCGGCTGGGCCGGCCCGCTGGCGGGGCCTGCTACGCTGCGGCTGCTCTGGCCCAGCAGGCACAGTGCTGTTTCCCTTTTTCCTTTTTCTGGAATATTGCAAAAATTCCAGAGGACAGTATAATTATCCAAATGCAATAATTACAACTCCCATATTTTTCTAAAAATCCCACCTATTTAATGGTGCCACTTTCATTCAAATCGAACCAACTTTTATGTACTATTCAAAGTTAAATTCAAATTTGAGCAGTTTAATCTCTGTTTGAAAATCCATATCCCCTCTTGTATAATCCCAAATCCAAAACTAGGAATTTTCCCCTTCCTAGATTTCCACCTAGTATTTTACAAAAATATGTTGACATTTTTCTGAGCACTTTGGTTTTTCTGTTTTATTATTGCCTTATTTTCTCGTTATTATTTTGCGACGATAGATTGCGTTGCTGACGAAGGAGTTGGACCAGAAGACTTTGAAGACTCAGAAGACCTTGTTGAGCCAGGCAAGCAGTCCTTTGACCATGTCTATGAAACCCTTTTTGCATGTCATATAGCACTTTATTAGTGTTGTTTCGGAATCATGATGAGAGGGTAACCACTTGGGTGGATTGCCCTTGTTACTTCCCCGTTGATACCTGCATTGTGCATGACCTTACCTTCTTATGAGGGTTATGCCGGTGGGAGTAGATAGAATGCTAAGTAGTTGCTACGAAAAAAGGGACGGGGATCTGCATAGTGATGAGGCAAAGTGTTTTCAAAGGACTTTTCGAAAACCCCGTCGGGTGCCCCTTATGCCCGAGGGAGATAATGAAATGGGTAACCACTTTATGACGAAGTGGTGTACCGAGGCAAGTGTGTGTTGTCTTCGAAAACGGATTGGTTTAAGTTGCGACCGTTATTCCAACCTTACATGCGCAACCACTCTACCCTTATATGGGAAAGGGCATTATTGATTACTTAGGCCGCTACTAGCTTGGAGCCCGCATTACTAGTGACGGGGGAGAGTGGGTGCTCTCTCTCGGGACGGGGTCGTGCCAGGTAGGGCGGCCAAGAACATTTTTATGGGGCATCGGACACACCGTTGGTACCCCGTGCCAGTGGTATGTGATGAATATAGGAGCTAGGCTCCACAATTTTAAGTTGTGAAATGTTGGGCACGGGGGTTACTACCAATCGAGTGGACTCCTTGTTAGTGTCGTCTAGGGAAAGATAGTGATCGGGTGCTTACCCCGGGTACTTGAAGTACCGCGGGTCGTGAATGACACGGAAGTTCCCCGGATCTAGTGGGTAAAGTGTGCAACCTCTGCAGAGTGTAAAAAACTATTCGAATAGCCGTGTCCACGGTCAAGGACAGTTGGGTAACCGCTCTTGGGCTACGTCCACTTGTTTCAACCAGTGTGTGTGCGTGGGAAGAACTACTCGGGTCAAGTCAGACGACTTGACATGATAGAGTTGGGTTGGTGCCCACTCCTTTTATGATGATACCACTACTTGGGTCAAGTCAAAGGACTTGACATGATTGAGTTGGGTTGGTGCCCACCCTATTTATGTTGATATCTGTAACCTGCCCTCATGGTTACTTGAATTCTCCTGATGCATGTCTTGCAAGCTGTTGAACATGTCCTTGCACTCAAAAACTAGCTTTCCGCAAAAATTTACCTATATCATGCATTGTTGTACCTTGAACCAAAACATGGGTTGCTTGCGAGTACATTCAAAGTACTCATTGGCTTGCCACTGGTTATTTAATTGGCCAGGCATGGAAGAGCAGGAGTTCGAAGAAGAATTCTTTGAAGACGAGCATGCGAACTAGGACGTTTCCCAGTCAGAATGCCTGTAGGGTTAAGACAGATGGCATGGGTTCTACTTATCAACGAAGATTTCCGCTGCTTGTGTTTCATTTGATGTTCAGCCCTTAGGGCTTTATCTATGTAAGACTTGACCATAAAGGTCATAATTTGTGTAAGACGATATGTATGGATGTAAGACTCTTGTTATTCAGCTTCTGTGTGTTCAATGAGCATTGATCTCTGGGATCACTGTACACATGCATTCGGTGATCACGACTTATGAGTCGGGGTCCCCACAGAGCTGGTATCAAAGCCATCCTGACTGTAGGAAGCCTTAGTTAGCATGGACATTAGTTAGCTTGAGACCATCTAAACTCCTCTTCTTTTCTAAGCTCACCCAACCCAAGATATATCCCCTTATTAACCTCTCCCGTTCAACCCTTGTAGATGCCTGCCGTACCTGAAGACTTCCTGACCACAGGGTTCCCCGTGCTTCTCGAGGATAGCCTCAAGAAGTGCCAGTACCACCGAGCCCCCATTTACACCTACCACGAGCATTGGATCAATGACACCAAGACGGAGTATCAAGTGGAAGTAATCGTGAAGGCCAATAACTCCCCAACAAGCTGGTTCTTTGAGGGACCCCAGATGGCAACACTAGTCCTTGCCGTCGAGACGGCAACCCTCAAGGCACTCACCCGCCTCCGAGACCTTCTTCAAGAGATGGCAGACGAGTTGGCAACCCGTTTCTTGCCTTATCGGAAGGAAGGTGAGGATGAGAGCAGTGCCCCAGTTCCACCATTAGAAGAAGGACTTCCACTTCGATTCCAG
The DNA here is from genome assembly GCA_034509565.1 of Triticum monococcum. NCBI lineage: Eukaryota > Viridiplantae > Streptophyta > Magnoliopsida > Poales > Poaceae > Triticum > Triticum monococcum. The sequence continues at coordinate 528,077,266 of CM067847.1, forward strand.
ACCTACTTTAGCCTTTGTGCCGATAGTTTGGCACAACGCTTGGCCTCGGAATCGATGGAACTCCAAAAGGAACTTCATGAGACCCAGGCACTTCTTCTTCAAGCACAAGGGAAGAAGGATAGGATCAAGAAGGAAGGTGCTCCCCCTGGACAACCTGCAATCGCATACAGAGGCGGAAGACCCCCAAAAGATGGAGAACCACCACAGCAACACCGCATGAGCGCAAAGGAATACCGCAAGCTCCTCGCACCTCCGACAAAGCAACGCCGTGTTGAGCTCCTCCACTCCCCCACCACTTCAAGTGAAGAAGAAAGTCAGGCCGCCGATAACAAGGAGGAAGAGCCAGACTACGCGACCGAGCATTCCACCACCTAGGCATCATTCGCAGCCCGGATATGCCCGTTAGTAACCCCTACGGTAGGATAGGTCGTGTACCCCTATGCGAAGTCGAGTCCTTGTAATGGTTCATATGAAACCATGTAGCATTGTGTTTGCTTTTGGTGTGTTTGATGGACGTCGTACTTTCCTTCGGGAACTTGTAAGCGACTACATCACCCATTTGGATTTTAATGAATGTGTTTGGCCTTTTGGCCCTTGCATGAAAACAGTTAGTGTCATACCAACCCCCTTACTAGGCATCCCATCTATATTACTTCCCCATCTTTCCCAATCATGAGACCTTGACCGCTCCGACAAGATGCCTGTTGTAACTCGTACTGGTACCTCTACCCAGCAGCCAGAAGCCGGAGAAGGAGCCAGTCAGGACCAAACCCAAGGACAAGCTCCACCACCGCCACCACCTCCAAGCATGGACATGGCTCAGCTTCTCCAAGCCTTCCGAGAGGAACGCCAAACCAACACTGCAGCCCTCCAGATGATCGCTCAAGCTGTCAACCACCAGCCGGCGGGAAACGGCAATGCACGTTCCACATTGGTGGAGTTTAAGAAACATGCACCACCCACCTTCATCGAGACTGCTGAACCCCTGGATGCAGACGACTGGGTCCGCACCATTGAGGATCTGCTGGAACTAGTCAGATGCACTGAGGACCGTGAGAAGGTGGCTTATGCTTCTCACTGTCTTGGGGGAACTGCTAGAGCTTGGTGGGATGGATTCAAGGCCATGCATGCTGAGCAAAACATCACTTGGAGCAACTTCAAGGCAGAATTCCGCAAGGCCCACATTCCTTCCGGAATCATGGCCATCAAGAAGCGTGAGTTCCGAGCCCTGAAGCAAGGTAGCAACACTGTCAAGGAGTACATGCAGAAGTTTAGTGTTCTCTCAAGGTATGCCCCTGAAGATGTCAGCACTGATGCTGCCAAAAGGGAGTGCTTCATGGATGGCCTTAACCAGACTCTGCAGTACTCGCTTGTTGTGTGTGACTGCCCGACCTTTCCTGACCTGGTGAACAAGGCACTCATGCTTGAAGACAAGCGACGCGCTTTAGATGACACCCGTAAGCGCAAGATGATCAGCAAGGGTAGCTCCAGCAACTAGAAGCCTCGCCCGTGGCAGCCAGCCCCGGTCAGGCCAACCTATCAGCAGCCAAGAGCTCCTGCACCCCGCACCAGCTATCCACCTCAGCAGTATGCCAACCCCAGGCCAGCTTACAACAACCCCAATAACAATGTCGGCAAGAGCAGCAACCCCAATCAAGTCACTTGCTTCGGATGTGGTCAGGCAGGACACTACTCCAAGAATTGTCCCAACAAGAAGCCCGATGCACCGCGCCTCAATGTGCAGAACCCAGGACAAGGCCGTGGAATGCCACCAAGGAACCAAGCTCCCCGCTACCTGCCCAACAACGGCAAGGGTCGTGTGAATCATGTCACTGTAGAAGAAGCCCAGGAAGACCCGGACGTCGTGCTGGGTACGTTCCTTGTCAATTCAACACCTGCAACTGTCTTGTTTGATTCTGGAGCCACGCATTCATTTGTCACCCAAAAGTTTGCATTAAAAAGTGGCATGACCCCTACACCCCTGAATAACCCCATGGTGGTACAAACCCCCAGAGCAGAGATGAGAGCCAATATAGGATGTAAAGGAGTCGGGATTGTCATTAATGGGGTAGACTTCCAAGCAGACCTTATCATCTTAAGATCACAAGGCTTGGATGTGATCTTAGGAATGAATTGGCTCATCAAGCACCAAGGCTTGCTAGATTGTGCCAACCGTACTGTCACTGTGACCAATGACCAAGGAGTCGAAGTTAGATATGCCTCCAACCCCTCCTCTGCTCAGGCCACCCAAGTCAACTCTCTGTCAGAAGTTGGATTGGAGCAAGTGCCAATAGTATGCGAGTACCCCGATGTCTTTCCTGATGAGCTACCGGGAATGCCTCCTGACCGAGACATTGAGTTCATCATTGAGCTCATACCCGGAGCAGGACCCATCTATAAGAAGCCTTATAGAATGGGATCGGAAGAGTTAGCAGAATTGAAGAAGCAACTGGAAGAGCAGTTGAGGAAGGGATTTATCCGCCCTAGTGCCTCTCCTTGGGGATCACCTGTCCTGTTTGTGACAAAGAAGGACGGTACCATCCGCTTATGCATTGACCACCGCTCCCTCAATGAAGTTACAATCAAAAACAAGTATCCACTCCCCAAGATTGAAGATCTGTTTGATCAACTCAATGGAGCCAGGGTGTTCTCCAAGATTGATCTCAGATCTGGGTACTACCAGCTGAAGATCAGACCCCAGGATATTCCGAAGACGGCATTTGTAACCAGATATGGCCTGTATGAGTGCACGGTCATGTCCTTTGGATTAACCAATGCCCCAACTTACTTCATGTATCTCATGAATAAGGTCTTCATGGAATATTTGGACAAGTTTGTCATTGTCTTCATTGATGACATTCTTGTCTTCTCAAAGACGGAAGAAGAGCACGAGCAACACTTGAGGATGGTCCTAGACAAGCTTCGAGAGCACCAACTGTATGCCAAGTTCAGCAAGTGCGAATTTTGGCTGCGCGAAGTTGGATTCTTGGGTCATGTTTTGACTAAAGAAGGATTGTCGGTCGATCCCACTAAGATTGAAGCCGTGACTGAATGGCAATCCCCAAGCAATGTGAAGGAAGTCAGAAGCTTCCTCGGACTCGCGGGGTATTACCGCAAGTTCGTTGAAGGATTCTCAAGCATTGCACGACCTATGACTCAGCTCTTGAAGAAGGACAAGAAGTTTGAATGGACGCCGAAGTGTGAAGAAAGCTTCCAGGAGCTGAAGAAGAGATTGACCACTGCCCCAGTTCTGGCCACACCAGATATACACAAGGAGTTTGTGATATATTGTGATGCGTCAAGAACCGGACTGGGAGGTGTTCTGATGCAAGAAGGCAGAGTCGTAGCTTACCTTTCAAGGCAGCTACGGCCTCATGAAGAGAACTATGCTACTCATGACCTTGAGTTGGCAGCTGTAGTTCATGCCCTAAAAACATGGCGACATTACCTCCTAGGGAAGCGGTGTGAGATATACATGGATCACAAAAGTCTGAAGTATATTTTCACTCAAAAGGAATTGAACATGAGGCAAAGAAGATGGCTAGAGTTGATCAAGGATTATGACCTCAGTGTTCAATACCACCCCGGGAAGGCCAATGTGGTAGCAGACGCATTAAGCAGGAAGGCTCGTTCCTTGAATGCTATGCTTAAGGAAAGGCTACCCGCCTTGTATGAAGAACTTGAAAGCTTCGGGTTGGGACTGGTTGCACCAGGATTCTTAGCCAACCTAGAAGTCAAGCCTACCCTGATGGATGATATTAAGGAAGCCCAGAAGGGACACGAGAGTATTGAAGGCATCAAGAGGAAGATCAAGGCAGGCAAGTCCCTAGGATTCTCAGAGGATGAGCAAGGAATTGTGTGGTTTGGGAATCGCATTTGCGTACCCAACAAAATTGAGCTCAAGAATTTAATCTTGCAAGAAGCTCATGACACCCCGTATTCCATCCACCCTGGAGGAACCAAGATGTACCAAGACCTGAAGGAAAGATTCTGGTGGCATGGCATGAAGAGAGAGATAGCCACTTTTGTCACTAAATGTGACATATGCCAAAGGGTCAAAGCTGAACATCAGCGACCCGCTGGATTGTTACAGCCTCTCAAGGTGCCTGAATGGAAATGGGATAAGATCGGAATGGACTTTATCACCGGTTTACCCAGGTCAAATAAGGGACATGACTCCATCTGGGTCATAGTCGACCATTTGACCAAAGTAGCCCATTTCATTCCTGTCAAAACGACTTACAAGGGAAATCAATTAGCCAGCCTCTACATCAACAGAATCGTAAGCCTTCATGGCGTTCCCAAGGAGATTGTGTCAGACCGAGGAACCCAGTTTACCTCAAGATTCTGGAAGAAGTTCCAAGAGGCCATGGGAACCAAGTTGTCCTTCAGCACTGCGTTCCACCCGCAGAACGGAGGCCAGACAGAACGAGTGAATCAGATACTCAAAGACATGCTCCGAGCCTGTGTCTTAGCATATGGGGCTAAGTGGGAAGATTGCCTCCCTTTCGCCGAGTTCTCCTACAACAACAGTTATCAGTCGAGCCTTCAGATGGCACCATTTGAGGTGTTGTACGGGCGCAAGTGCCGCACACCCCTCAATTGGTCAGAAACCGGAGAAGGACTAATATTTGGGCTCGATATCCTCCGTGAAGTAGAAGAGCAAGTGCAGCTAGTCAGAGAACAACTGAAGACCGCTAAGTCCAGGCAGAAAAGCTACGCTGACTCTCATCGGAGGGACATGACCTTCCGAGTTGGAGACCATGTTTATCTCCGGGTTACACCTCTCAAGGGGACCCAGTGCTTCCATGTCAAAGGAAAGCTCGCCCCAAGATTCATCGGCCCCTTCAAGATCACTGACCGACGAGGAGAAGTGGCTTACCAATTGGAACTGCCACCTGAACTATCCGATGTGCACAACGTTTTCCACGTGTCACAACTCCGGAAGTGCCTCCAAGTTCCAGGCAAGCCTGATCTCCACAAGGACGTCAATCACCAAGCCATTGACCTTCAGCCTGATTTGACTTACCGCGAGAGGCCCATCTGCGTTTTGGATGAGGCTGAGCGACGCACTCGAAGCCGCACGATCAAGTACTTCAAGGTCCAGTGGAGCAACCACACTGAAGCAGAAGCAACCTGGGAACATGAAGACTACCTTAGATCCGAGTTTCCGTATCTCTTTAAAGCCTAGTTTAGGAATCTCGGGGATGAGATTCTTGTAAGGAGGGTAGGTCTGTCACACCCTGCATTTTGTAACTCTTCCTTTGCATTAATAAGGCATGAAAAATTTGGACCAACAAAAACTTTTGCCTTATTTGGCTTTTGTTTGGAGTTGGTTTTCTCTCTGTGCTTTTCAAGTGCTCTTTAAAGTCAACACAACTCCACCTTCTATACTTCATCTCCTTGCCCCAAACTTCTGCCCAATGATCATGCCATGTGTATAGAGCAATATAGTATTTTCTTACAAAAATAATTTGGCCAAATAGTATTTTCTAAAATTAGTTTTCCAAAAACCCCTGAATTGAGGTTTGCACTGCAAGTACCTGTTTGGGGTATGAAAAATATTTCAAAAAATATATTTGAAACCTATTAGATATAGGACTCCCATGAACCTCAAAAACATAATTTTAAAAGTTATTTTCCTATTTTATTTAAAGGCTTTTTCTTAAGGCCAGAAATGGTCTTTAATAGGTTAAAATTATTTTAATGTTTCAAAAATATTTGAGAAAATTTAGGGAAACTCAGTGGACATATATTTTCCATATATAAGAGTTTTAGCACATGGTCATGTTCAAAATATTGGACAAAACCTCCCAAAACCATTTCTGCCCATTTCAAGGATTTGAAATATTTCTACAGGAAATAATTTCATAAAAATCCAAGAAAACTCCAGCAAGTCACAAATGCATATTGTGATAACCTTGCAAAGCCTCATGTCAATTAAAGTCATTTTGGCTCACCAAAATGCCCGAAAACCCTCTCTGGCCAGAATCAAATTTGAACAAGTTTGTACTACCAACTTTCTCTCCTTGACCCCATCTTTTGTGAGCTTGTGCAAATCACCAAATGAGGCCACTACACCAAGTGGTGCATCATGGAGAAGTGATTTGCTCAACTAGATCTTCACAAGTCCATTTCTGCTAATTTTTAGGGTTTGCCAAAATTACATTGGCAACTTTTCCCAAATGAGCTCAAATTTGGTGGCACACCCTATTCCTAAGTGTATTTCCATCCTGTTAAGTATCATGGCAATTTTAGTTCATTTGCTTGCCCAAACCCTTGTCAAACACCTTCTGACAATTTGCAAAAACCTCTGTTTTGACCCCTTCCATTGTTCTAGGAGAGCCCAAATTTTTACCACAGCCCCTTATAGTCATAATCTAACTCCAGCAAGCTTTGTAGCCCAAAATCAATTAGAGGGGGGATGGAAACCTCTCTTTCTCTCTCTGGACAGCCCCTGTACCAATCTTCCTCACCTCCCTTCTCACCCTAGTGGCCATCCATGGCATCCAATGCCCCCTCCCCTTTCTTTACTCCCCTAGACCTGCTAGACACCAATGGGCGCACTCACCTTGCATAAAAAATGGCATGCCGGCCATATGGGCGCTCTGGAGCGTGCTACAGTGCGCCCCCGCACTGTAGCCGCCCCCAGCCAGGCACATCCGGCCACCTCGGCTCTCCCCCTCGTGTCCCCCGAGGCCGCCTCAATGTCCGGGACACGGCAGCTGGTCGGCCCCCTCCTCCCTCTCTCTCTCCTGCCCCTGCTTGCACGCGCGCCATGGCCGCCCGAGAGCTCCAATGAGCACGCTCACACGCGCGCTGCCCTGGCGCTTCCCCGCTCCCTCTCTCCCTCCCTCTGGGCGTAGACCACCCCTACAAATGCCCCAGACACGGCGCCAGCTCCTCCCGAGCCCCACAGCGACGAGCACGAGCTCGCCGGCGCACGGGTCTACGGGACCTCGCCGTTCGCCTATAAAAAGGTCTCCCCGAGCCCTCCTCCCCTCACCAATTACCCTCTGCACCACCTAAGCCTCCCCCTGCACCCCCAGTTCTTCTCCAGAGCCGCCCGAGCTCGAGGTCGAGCTCGAGCTCCGCCGCTTCGGCTCGCCGGAGTTCGCGAGGTATAGGCCTCCCCCGCTCCTCCTCTGCCTCGATCTGGAGCCCCTGCACTCCACTGATCGTTTCCCCCTCGTTTCCCCTCTCTATAGCCCCCGGAAACGGCTTGAGTCGCCACCTCCCGAAGCTCCTCCGCCGCAGCCCCTCGTCGCCGGCGAACCAGGCACCCCCGCCGGCCAAGACCACCACCCACCGACATGCGGGAGTCCCTTGAGATCATCCCCGCACTCACCGGAGCTCGCCGTGGCCTGCATCGACGCCGGTGAGTGCCGCGACCCCCCTGTCCGTGGGTTAGTGATGACAGGCGGGCCCCGCCTGTCATCCTCTCCCACGTTCCCGTGCCCCTCTCTCTCTGACCTGCGGGCCCCGCCCGTCAGGTTTGAAAAGGGGTGGGCGGGCGCGCGCGCTGTGCGCTGGCTCGGCTGGGCCGGCCCGCTGGCTGGGCCTGCTGCGCTACGGCTGCTCTGGCCCAGCAAGCACAGTGCTGTTTCCCTTTTTCCTTTTTCTGGAATATTGCAAAAATTCCACAGGACAGTATAATTATCCAAATGCAATAATTCCAACTCCCATATTTTTCTAAAAATCCCACCTATTTAATGGTGCCACTTTCGTTCAAATCCAACCAACTTTTATGCACTGTTCAAATTTAAATTCAAATTTGAGCAGTTTAATCTCTGTTTGAAAATCCATATCCCCTCTTGTATAACCCCAAATCCAAAACTAGGAATTTTCCCCTTCCTAGATTTCCACCTAGTATTTTACAAAAATAAGTTGACATTTTTCTGAGCACTTTGGTTTTTCTGTTTTATTATTGCCTTATTTTCTCGTTATCATTTTGTGACGATAGATTGCGTTGCTGACGAAGGAGTTGGACCAGAAGACTTTGAAGACTCAGAAGACCTTGTTGAGCTAGGCAAGCAGCCCTTTGACCATGTCTATGAAACCCTTTTTGCATGTCATATAGCACTTTATTAGTGTTGTTTCGGAATCATGATGAGAGGGTAACCACTTGGGTGGATTGCCCTTGTTACTTCCCCGTTGATACCTGCATTGTGCATGACCTTACCTTCTTATGAGGGTTATGCCGGTGGGAGTAGATAGAATGCTAAGTAGTTGCTACGCAAAAAGGGACGAGGATCTGCATAGTGATGAGGCAAAGTGTTTTCAAAGGACTTTTCGAAAACCCCGTCGGGTGCCCCTTATGCTCGAGGGAGATAATGAAATGGGTAACCACTTTATGACGAAGTGGTGTACCGAGGCAAGTGTGTGTTGTCTTCGAAAACGGATTGGTTTAAGTTGCGACCGTTATTCCAACCTTACATGCGCAACCACTCTACCCTTATATGGGAAAGGGCATTATTGATTACTTAGGCCGCTACTAGCTTGGAGCCCGCATTACTAGTGACGGGGGAGAGTGGGTGCTCTCTCTCGGGACGGGGTCGTGCCAGGTAGGGCGGCCAAGAACATTTTTATGGGGCATCGGACACACCGTTGGTACCCCGTGCCAGTGGTATGTGATGAATATAGGAGCTAGGCTCCACAATTTTAAGTTGTGAAATGTTGGGCACGGGGGTTACTACCAATCGAGTGGACTCCTTGTTAGTGTCGTCTAGGGAAAGATAGTGATCGGGTGCTTACCCCGGGTACTTGAAGTACCGCGGGTCGTGAATGACACGGAAGTTCCCCGGATCTAGTGGGTAAAGTGTGCAACCTCTGCAGAGTGTAAAAAACTATTCGAATAGCCGTGTCCACGGTCAAGGACAGTTGGGTAACCGCTCTTGGGCTACGTCCACTTGTTTCAACCAGTGTGTGTGCGTGGGAAGAACTACTCGGGTCAAGTCAGACGACTTGACATGATAGAGTTGGGTTGGTGCCCACTCCTTTTATGATGATACCACTACTTGGGTCAAGTCAAAGGACTTGACATGATTGAGTTGGGTTGGTGCCCACCCTATTTATGTTGATATCTGTAACCTGCCCTCATGGTTACTTGAATTCTCCTGATGCATGTCTTGCAAGCTGTTGAACATGTCCTTGCACTCAAAAACTAGCTTTCCGCAAAAATTTACCTATATCATGCATTGTTGTACCTTGAACCAAAACATGGGTTGCTTGCGAGTACATTCAAAGTACTCATTGGCTTGCCACTAGGACGTTTCCCAGTCAGAATGCCTGTAGGGTTAAGACAGATGGCATGGGTTCTACTTATCAACGAAGATTTCCGCTGCTTGTGTTTCATTTGATGTTCAGCCCTTAGGGCTTTATCTATGTAAGACTTGACCATAAAGGTCATAATTTGTGTAAGACGATATGTATGGATGTAAGACTCTTGTTATTCAGCTTCTGTGTGTTCAGTGAGCATTGATCTCTGGGATCACTGTACACGTGCATTCGGTGATCACGACTTATGAGTCGGGGTCCCCACAGGTGATCTACACCAACACCTCAGTCATCTTCACCAACATTTTCATCACCTTCCCCCATCTATCTACAGTGGTCCACTCTCCTGCAACCCGCTGTACCCTCTACTTGAACATGGTGTTTTATGCTTCATATTATTGTCCAATGATGTGTTGCCATCCTATGATGTCTGCGTAGATTTTCGTTGCCCTATCGGTAATTGGTGAATTGTTATGATTGGTTTAATTTTCTTATGGTTACGTTTCTGTCCTTTGGTGCCCATCATGTGAGCGCGCGCGTGGATCACACCATAGGGCTAGTTGTATGTTGATAGGACTATGTATTGGAGGGCAAGAGTGACAGAGCCTTCAACCTAGCATAGAAATTGATGCATACGGGATTGAAGGGGACCAATATATCTTAATGCTATGGTTCGGTTTTACCTTAATGAATGTTAGTAGTTGCAGATGCTTCCTAATAGTTCCAATCGTAAGTGCATAGAATTCCAAGTCAGGGATGCCATGCTAGCAGTGGCCTCTCCCACATAAAACTTGCTATCGGTCTAGTAAAGTAGTCAATTGCTTAGGGACAATTTCGCAACTCCTACCACCACTTTTCCACACTCGCTATACTAACTTTATTGCTTGTTTACCTAAAACAGCCCCTAGTTTTTATTTACGTGCTCTTTATATTCTTGCGAACCTATCCCGTTACACCGACAAAGTACTTCTAGTTTTATACTTGTTCTAGGTAAAGCAAACGTCAAGCGTGCGTAGAGTTGTATCGGTGGTCAATAAAACTTGAGGGAATATTTGTACTACCTTTAGCTCCTCATTGGGTTCGACACTCTTATTTATCGAAAGAGGCTACAATTGATCCCCTATACTTGTGGGTTATCAATACCTTTTTCTGGCACCGTTGCCGGGGAGTTATAGCATGGGGTGAATATTCTCGTGTGTGCTTGTTTGCTTTAACACTAAGTAGTTTTTATTTTGTGGTCTTGTTTTCTATCTTTAGTTATGGGTAGGAAACGCAAAATACCAAAAAAATTAGTGGTACCTACTGAACTAATGCTTGAAGAACCACTCAAAATCTATCACACTACTGATGCTTTTTACTTGGATCATCTTCGATCCCTATGTGCTCAGGCTGAAACCCCAACTAGCTTAGTTGAGGGCAAATATTTAGATGAGCATGCTTGTTATGTGCAACACCGCATATCTGAAAAAGGGAAACTTTACTGGATCAAATTCATCGTTTGTAGTGCTATGCTTGGAATTTATGTGAAATATATGATTGTACTTGTTGTTCTAAAGACCCTAAGACACACCTTCCTTACCAATGTGGGTTTAGTAATAATGGAATCGTATCTTCGTATACTAAGGGTGTTTATAATTACTATGATGTTCAACAAATTGAAGAATTTGTTGCTTTTAGGGGTACTTGTGAAATTACTTCTTTTATTGAAGAGTGTGATACTAATCTCTACAAATCTGAAAATTTGGCCATACTTAAATATTGCTACGATAATGATACTTCTAATCCTTATATTAAACCATATATTGAGGACTCCTCTGCTGTCCAAGAAGAGATTAATATTTTGCAGGAGTCTACGGAAGAAGAAATTAATGAAATTGTGAGCTTATTGGATGAAAGGATGAGGAGGAGAGCGAAGAACAAAAGGAGGAAGAGCAGATTGATCACCCGTTCCCACCATCTATTGAGAGTAACTCTTTATACCATACATTGTTTAATTTCCCTTCGAATTTACCGAAGGATGAATGGTATGGTGATTGTTATGATCCCATTGATTCTTTTGAAATATCCCTTTTTGATGATGTTTGCTATGCTTGTGGCCAAGATGCCAATATGAATTATGCTTATGGAGATGAACTTGCTATAGTTCCTTATATTAAACATGATATTGTTGCTATTGCACCCACGCATGATAGTCCTATTATCTTTTTGAATTCTCCTGACTAAACTATATCGGAGAAGTTTGCCCTTATTAAGGATTATATTGATGGGTTGCGTTTTACTACTACACATAATGATTTTGATAGATATAATATGCATGTTTTTGCTGCTCCTGCTTGCAATTATTATGAGAGAGCAACTACATCTCCGCCTCTCCATGTTTCCAATATGATAAAATTGCAAGAAACTATTTATACTATGCATTGGCATTTACTATGTGTGCATGAATTGTTCTTTTATGACATGCCGATGCATAGGAAGAGAGTTAGACTTTGTTGTTGCATGATATATACTTTGTGCTCATTACTAAATCACAAATCATTGTTAATTAAAATTGGCTTTGATATACCTTGGGATCCGGGTGGATCCATTACTTGAGCACTATATGCCTAGCTTAATGGCTTTAAAGAAAGCGCTGCCAGGGAGACAACCTGGAAGTTTTAGAGAGTCATTTATTTCTGTTGTGTGCTTTTATAAAGTTTAAAAACAAAATAAATAAATAAATAAATAAAGAGGGGAACCTAAAACTTTTTTAAAATGAAAAGCAAAAGTGAGAAAGACAACCATTGTTAAAGTGGGAGCTAGCCTTGAACTTCATGCCCATGGAAACTTTGTGACCCTTGATTACAGAAAAATTTCAAAAAAATAATTATCCCCTTGAACTTCAAATCCATTGTATCATAAAAACAATGAGCCAAGATTTGCCTTTAGGATGTTTACATTGCTTGTTGGTTTGTGCAGTGCAAAACAGAAACTTTGGCTGTAGTGCGTGATTTTACAGTTTTTACTGGAACGTCAAACGGTTTTGAAACTTTTTGAACTGTCTTTCTATACAAATTTTTTTTACTATTTTTTTAGAATTTTTGGAGTGATAGAAGTATGGTGAATGTTCAGATTACTACAGACTGTCCTGTTTAAGACAGATTCTGTTTTTGATGCATCGTTCGCTTGTTTTGCTAAAACTATCGATTTCTATTAGTGGATTAAGCCATGGAAAAGTTATATTAAAGTAGCTACAATGCCAAAACAAAATATGAATTGGTTTGCAACAGTAGTGATTTGCTTTATTATACTAACGGATCTTACCGAGCTTTCAATTGAGTTTTGTGTGGATGAAGTGATCATCGAGGAGGTCTCGCTATGAGAAGAAGGAGGAGAGGCAAGAGATCAAGCTTGGGGATGCCCAAGGCACCCCAAGTAAATATTCAAGGAGACTCAAGCGTCTAAGCTTGGGAATACCTCGGAAGGCATCCCATCTTTCTTCAACAAGTATCGGTATGTTTTGGGTTTCGTTTCGTTCGTGTGATATGTGCAAATCTTGGAGCATGTTTTGCATTTAGTTTTCACTTTTCTTTGATGCACCATGTTGGTATGAGATAGAACATGGTTGATTTATAGAATGCTCTTTGCACTTCACTTATATCTTTTGAGTATGGCTTTATAGAATGCTTCATGTGCTTCACTTATATCATTTGAAGTTTGGATTGCCTGTCTCTCTTCACATAGAAAACCGCCATTTGTAGAATGCTATTTTGCTTCACTTATATTTGTTAGAGCGTGGACCTATCTTTTGTAGAAATAATTAAACTCTCTTGCTTCACTTATATCTATTTAGAGAGTTGACAGGAATTGGTCATTCACATGGTTAGTCATAAAATCCTACATAAAACTTGTAGATCACTGAATATGATATGTTTGATTCCTTGCAATAGTTTTGCAATTTAAAGATGGTGATATTAGAGTCACGCTAGTGGGTAGTTGTGGATTGTAGAAATACTTGTGTTGAAGTTTGTGATTCCCGTAGCATGCACATATGGTGAACCATTATGTAATGATGTTGGATCATGAGGTATTTATTGATTGTCTTCCTTATGAGTGGCAGCCAGGGATGAGCGATGGTCTTTTCATACCAATCTATCCCCCTAGGAGACGATAAAATCTACCGACTGAAATCACCTCAGGATGCAACTCACTCGGCCATGAGTTCCATTCGGACAACCCAATTCTATTCGACCAGGATATAATCATTCGACCACATCAGAAACCACTCGGAGTATAGAAGATCTAAGGTCACTCGGGATGGCAACGGTCAGCCGTTCACTCCGTAGTCTTAAGGATCATTTATATCGCTTTAATGCTGACACTACCAGTAACGTCCCCTCTTTATGTACATTGAACTCTATGTAACGGGGGATGGCTGGGGTCCTGGCGCACTCTATATAAGCCACCCCCTCCTCTAGGACAAGCGTTCGCACCCCCTGTAACTTCACGTGTAATCCAATCGACTAGCCTCCGGGCACCGAGACGTAGGGCTGTTACTTCCTCTGAGAAGGGCCTGAACTCGTAAATCTTGCGTGCACAACTTCATCGTAGCTAGGATCTTGCCTCCTCATACCTACCCCCATTCTACCGTCAGACTTAGAACCACGACAGTTGGCGCCCACCGTGGGGCAGGTGTCTTAGCGACTTTCCGGTGAGGTTGCACTTTTTCCAAGTCCTATCATCATGGTTTCCGGCGGAGGCTTGGCTGAGGGCCGCGAGATCCGTCTCGGTGTGCTTGTTTTCATCACCGACGACTCCGCTTGGCTTCAAGAAGCTCCCCTCAATGTCGAGACACTCCCCGTCCGCGGGGCGATGCACTTTCGCGCATGCGTTCGCGACATCCTTCTACGGCAGCCATCGACCCAGTATCGGTCGGCTCCCGCGGTGTCTTCGCTCCCCGCTGTTCGCCGTCGCAAGCGGTCCGGTCGGTCGCGGCTTCAGCGGTGGGTGAAGCATGCGGTGGCACGTCAGTCGACCACCCCTCAAGTCGCGGCAATCGAGCCCGACGAATCTCTCTACGACCTGTTCGATCTATCGAGTAGCTCCGTTGAGACCCTATCTGAGTGCGACAGCAGCGACCCCACGGCGGAGGTCCTGATGGTCGACATGCCATGCAGCCCGCCTGGCATGCGTTGCAATGGCGGCGGCGAAGGCGGCGGCGATCTGTCGCGCGCTCACGAGGAGTACCATCCCGAAACCCTCTCTTCTCAGTAGAGGGAGGAACTTCACCACCACAATTTGGAGGCGCTCCACACGCCCATTGTCTGAGAGACCTCTAGGCTCGGGCCTTGGAGATAGCGTGCTTGGCCACTTTGGCTGAGCGCACTCCACTGGAGAACCTTCAGCATGCACTCGACGAACATGCTCAGCGGCAGATCCCCGAATCCAGTCGATGGCAGCGGGAGCAGTTCCCGCCCGAACCACAGGTATACCGCACTCTGATTCAGAACCTTATAGCTGCAGGCCGCATAGTAGAGTCTATTCAACCATCCCAGTCGGAAGCTGGTAGAGGTTAGATGCAGATCAGAGCGCTGCTACGGGCAGCCAGAGAGCGGAACACTGCAGTGTCTCAGTCGCGTAACATAATTCATAGCAGATCTGTGGTGGCTGACACAGTTCAGTCGGCTCACAGCCCAAGATCGCATCCGCGACGTGAGGGACGAGGGCATCGCCAAGGGCAGTACTTGGGTTGGAACCACGAGCAAGACGATCATCGGCTCGACCATGATGACCGTCATCGAGTGCCTACACCCCTCCGAGGGGTGGATCATATGTACCCCGGCATTATGATGATAGGTGCCCGTACAACAAAGAGCGGAGGATGCTAGTCGACCCAAGACAGCCAGGGTTTGATGCGAGGTCGATTCTGATGCAAGGTCTGGTGGACAGGAATCGAGCACACAGAGAAGGGCAGGACAGAGATTGCCCGACGGGAAGCAGAGTGCATGTTTCTGGTCCCGAGTGTTTTAGTAGAGCCATCAGGGTTGCAGAGATCCGTCCCAACTTCAGGTTGGTGACTGGAGTCAGTAAGTTCACTAGTGAATCGAATCCTAACACTTGGCTTGAGGATTATTGAGTGGATGTTCAGATCGGTGGTGGAAACGATGAGGTGGCCATGAAACACCTTCCCCTGATGCTTGAAGGGTCAGCTAGGGCTTGGTTGAATCAGTTGACTCTAGGCAGTATATTCAGCTGGGAGGAGTTAGCCCGAGTGTTTGTCAGAACGTTCGAGGGGACATGCAAACGACCTGCAGGGTTGACAGAATTGCAGCATTGTGTGCAAAAACCGACTGAAACTTTGAGAGATTACATCCAGAGATGGAGCACTTTGCATCACATTGTGGAGAATGTGTCTCGGCATCAAGCCGTTTGTGCCTTCAAGGAGGGCGTTCGGTATAGAGAGCTTGACCTGAAATTTGGTCGGAGAGGAGACATAACCCTGACCCGAATGATGGAAATAGCCACTCGGTACACAAACGGCGAAGAAGAAGACCGACTCCGCAACGGGAAGGCCAAACCAGTCGGCTAGGATACTGGAGGAGGTAATTGCAATCGGAAGCAAAAGCACAAAGTGGAGCCTGCGGGTCCTGGAGAGGTTGCAGTCGCAACCCAAGGAAAATTTAAGGGAAAGCCTAAAGGGCCCTAAATCCCCAAGAAGGTGAAGGATTCAGCAGGGAACGACGAGTTGGATTTGCCATGTCACATTCACATGAAGAAAGATGAAAAGGGTAATCTGATTTATCCCAAACATACCACTCTACAGTGTCGAGTCCTTATACAGCAGTTCCGAGAAAAACAACCCAGTGAGAAAGAGAAGGAATCTGATGAAGATGAGGACAAGGAAGAGGATGATGAAGGATTTCCCAATGTCAATTCCACTTTGGTTATTTTTGTTAACATTGAAAGTAAAAGTCGACTCAAAGTCATCAACAGAGAAGTAAACATGGTTGCACCGGCAACGACAACGTATCTGAAATGGTCAAAGACTCCCATCACATTTGACCAGTCCGACCACCTGCCGCACGTTGCCACCCTCTGGAGGCAAGCGCTGGTGGTCGACCCAGTCATTGGGGGCACCCGATTGACCAAAGTCTTGATGGATGGCGGAAGTGGTTTGAACATTTTGTATGCTGAGACCCTTCGAGGGATGGGCATTCTGATGTCCAAGCTCAGCGAGAGCAACATGTGATTCCACGGAGTTATACCTGGAAACAAAGTTGATTCACTCGGCCAGATCACTCTTGATGTGGTTTTCAGTGATTCAAAGAATTATCGTAAGGAAAAGTTGACATTTGAAGTTGTGGATTTTCACAGTGCCTATCATGCTATCCTGGGCAGAACTGCGTATGCTCGTTTCATGGCTCGACCATGTTACGTGTATCTCAAACTCAAAATGCCTGGCCCAAGGGGGGTGATTACAGTCACTGGTAATCGGCAGCGAGCAGAAGAGTGCTTCCAAAAGGGCTCGAAGATTGCTGATGAACAGATGGCAGTAGTAGAAATGGAAGAATACAATAAGACTGCAAATCCGAGTGATTTGTTGAGAGCTAAGAAGCCTGCTTCAGAATCTACATTTAAGTTGTCTGGTGAAACAAAGGCAGTTCATATTCACCCGACTGATCCCAATGCTGCTCCGACTCATATTTCAACAAGACTCGACAACAATTACGAAGAAGCGCTAATCCAGTTCCTCCGTGAGAACTGGGACATCTTCGCATGGAAACCTTCTGACATGCCAGGTGTACCCAGGGAACTGGCTGAGCACCGTTTGCGAGTCGGCCCAAAAGCAAAACCTGTCAAAGAGCATCTCCGACGATCCACCATGGAGAAAAGAAAGGCAATTGGCGAGGACGTGGATCGGCTTCTGGCAGCTGAATTCATCCGAGAGATTTACAACTCCGAGTGGCTCGCCAATGTCGTCATGGTCCCCAAGAAAGATGATTCACTCCGTATGTTTATTGACTTCAAACAAATTAATCAGGCCTGCCCGAAAGATCACTTTCCTCTCCCCCACATCGATCAAATAGTCGACTCGACTGCGGGATGTGATATATTATCCTTTCTAGATGCATACTCCGGGTACCATCAGATCTGACTGTGTGGACCCGACAAAATAAAAACAACTTTTATCACCCCATTTGGGTGATTTTGCTATGTCACTATGCCTTTTGGTCTCAAGAATGCTGGTGCCACATTCATGCGCATGATACAGAAGTGCCTACTCACTCAAATCAGTCGGAATGTGGTTAAGTCGCGTAAAGGTTCCAACCTGCTGGCTGACCTCGCTGAAACCTTTGCCAATCTGAGAAGATATGATATCAAGCTAACCCGTCGAAGTGTACATTCGGAGTTCCAGGTGGAAAGTTACTCGGTTTCCTCATTTCCGAACGTGGTATCGATGCAAACCCAGAAAAAGTTGGTGCAATACTCCAAATGAAACACCCTGTGCGCATACACGATGTTAAGAAGCTTACTGATTGTTTGGCCGCTTTGAGTCGATTCATCTCGTCTCGGTGAAAAGGCATTGCCTCTTTACCGATTGATGAAGAAATCTGATAAGTTCGAGTGGACTCCTGAGGCCGACACAGCGTTTGCAGAGCTCAAAACCCTGCTTTCCACCCAGCTGGTGCTCGCTGCTCCAATCTGCAAAGAGCCTTTATTCCTTTATATTGCAGCCACAGGAAAAGTTGTCAGTATAGTACTCAAGGTCGAGCGGGAAGAAGAATGTAAAGCCTATAAGGTTCAACGCCCAGTGTACTATATTTCTGAAGTCCTAACTCCGTCCAAGCAGAGATATCCGCATTATCAGAAGCTTGTCTATGGAATTTAGTTGACCACGAAGAAGGTTGCACATTATTTCTCAGATCACTCTATCACAGTCGTCAGCAATGCTCCATTGTCAGAAATTCTGAACAACAGAGACGCATCTGGTCGAGTGGCAAAGTGGGCAATTGAACTCCTTCCATTGGATATCAAGTTTGAGGCAAAGAAAGCAATCAAGTCCCAAGCAATAGTAGATTTCCTCGTCGAGTGGATCGAACAGCAGGAACCGACTCAAGTTCACTCGAAACATTGGACTATGTTCTTTGATGGATCCAAGATGTTGAGTGGTTCTGGCGCTGGAGTGGTCATGGTATCCCCGCGAGGTGACGAACTCAGTTATGTCCTTGAGATCCACTTTGATTCCTCCAACAATGAAGCTGAATACGAAGCACTTCTGTATGCGTTGCGAATGGCCATTTCACTTGGCATCCATCGCCTAATGGTCTACAACAACTCAGATTTGGTGGTCAATCAAGTGATGAAGGAGTGGGACGTCAGAAGTCCAGCTATGACTAGTTATTGCAATGTAGTAAGAAAGTTAGAAAAGAAGTTTGAAGGGCTAGAGCTCCACCACATTCCCCGACTGAAGAACCAGGCAGCGGATGACCTGGCGAAGATAGGTTCCAAGCGGGAGCCCATTCCTAGCAATGTGTTCTTGGAGCATCTTCACACACCATCAGTTCATGAGGATCCTTTCACAAAAGAGCCCCCGCAGCCTAAGAGTTATACTGATCTGACTGAAGTTGAAATCCCAGCCGTGGTCGACTTAATCATGGAAGTTTTGGTCATCGTTCCTGATTGGACAGTGCCGTATATCACATATATTCTTAGGAGAGAGCTTCCAGAAGACGAAGATGAAGCACGTCAGATTGTCCGTCGATCCAGATAGGTGGTTGACTGTACAGGGAGAGTGTGACTGGAGTTGCTCAGCGATGCATTACCCCAGAGGAAGGTCGAATGATCCTCAATGATATCCACTCGGGGATCTGTGGTCACCATGCGTCCTCTCGAACAATCGTGGCCAAAGCATACCGAGCGGGTTTTTACTGGCCACGAGCGAATGAAATGGCAAAAGAAATAGTCGATAAGTGTGAGGGTTGCTGGTTCTACTCCAACATGTCTCACAAGCCCACTTTAGCTTTGAAGACCATTCCACTCATCTAGCCATTTGCTATTTGGGGGTTGGATATGGTTGGACCCTTGAGGACTGGCAGAAGTGGTCTCACCCACTTGCTTGTTGTAGTCAACAAGTTCACTAAATGGATTGAAGCCAAACCCATCAAGAACCTTGATTCGGGAACCGCCGCCAACTTCATCAGAGAGTTAACATTCGGATATGGAGTCCCGCACAGCATCATCATAGACAACGGTTCAAACTTTGATTCAGATGAGTTCAGAGCTTTCTGTGCTTCCCACGGCACCTAGGTCGACTATGCTTCAGTCGCTCACACACAGTCGAATGGACAAGCAGAAAGAGCAAATGGTTTGATATTACAAGGGTTGAAGCCCAGATTGATGCGCGACCTTAAGCATGCGGCTGGTGCCTGGCTAGATGAGTTACCATCAGTATTGTGGGGTCTGAGAACAATGCCAAATCGGTTGACTGGCCGGACTCCCTTCTTCATGGTTTATGGAGCCGAAGTCGTGTTGCCGACTGATTTACTCCATAATGCCCCGTGAGTGGAGCTTTTCTCAGAGGAGAAGCAGAACAAGCACGGTAAGACGCTATTGATCTTTTGGAAGAAGAAAGAGAGATGGCCCTGATCAGATCAACCATTTATCAGCAAGACCTTCATTGGTTCCACGCTAGGAACGTAAGAGGTCGAGCATTTCAGGAAGGGGACCTAGTTCTCCGAGTGGATCAGCAATGACCACACAAGCTTGCTCCCGCCTGGGAAGGCCCCTTCATCATCACCAAAGTGCTCCACAACGGAGCATACCACCTGTACGATGTGGGACACAAGAAAGACGAGCCACGTGCTTGGAATGCAGAGCTTCTCCGCCATTTTAACACTTAAGCATTCAGACTGTCGAGATGTAATAAGAAGTACCTTTCAGTTTCTTTATCAAAGACATGGTTATACAATCTCCTAAATGATTGTTATTACTTATACACGTGTCCAAAATCCCCTAGTGGGTGGCTTAGCTGCGAACCCGATTCGCCTAAGTTTCAAAAACAAAATCCTACCGAGTGAAGAACAAGCCTCTCACTCGGGGGCTTAGCTGCGAATCGGATTTGCCTAAGATTAAAAAATCCTACCGAGTGAAGAGCAAGCCTCCCACTCGAGGGCTTAGCTGCAGTCCCGTACTCGCCTAAGTTTAAAAATCCTACCGAGTGAAGAGCAACCCTCTCACTCGGGGGCTTAGCTGCAGTCCCGTACTCGTCTAAGTTTAAAAAAATCCTACCGAGTGAAGAGCAATGTGCGCTCCATCTTGATCTGCAAGGACGACGAGGTGCATGTCTACTGCGACCTTATCCTCAGAGCTGCAGCACAAGTACAGTGTGCACTCCATCCTGATCTGCAAGGACGACGAGGTGCAGGTCGACTGCGTCCTTATCCTCAGAACTGCGGCACAAGTACAATGTGCGCTCCATCCTGATCCGCAAGGACGACGAGGTGCAGCTCGACTGCGACCTTATCCTCAGAGCTGCAGCACAAGTAGAATGTGCGCTCCATCCTGATCTGCAAGGACGATGAGGTGTAGGTCGACTGCGACCTTATCCTCAGAACTGCGTCACAAGTACAACATGCGCTCCATCCTGATCCGCAAGGACGACGAGGTGCAGGTGGACTGCAACCTTATCCTCAAAGCTGCGGCACAAGTACAATGTGTGAACCATCTTGATCCGCAAGGACGACAAGGTGCAGGTTGACCGTGACCTTATCCTCAAAACTACGGCACAAGTACAATGTGCGCTCCGTCCTGATCCGCAAGGACGACGAGGTCCAGGTCGGCTACGACCTTATCCGCAAAGCCGCGTCACAAGTACAATGTGCGCTCCATCCTGATCCGCAAGGACGATGAGGTGCAGTTCGACTGCGACCTTATCCTCAGAACTGCGGCACAAGTACAATGTGCGCTCCATCCCGATCCGCAAGGACGATGAGGTGCGGGTCATGGATGACACCAAGTGCCCTTGTTCATGGTCCACTCGACTGAGCAGCATCACAGAGTCAGTAACAATTCAGACTGAGAATCAAGTTCCACTTAGATTCAAGAGATTCAAAAACAAGAAAGTTCAGATAAATCCTATGAGGTTTCAGACTACAGATTAAAGTACTCGGGCATCAGGCCCGAAGGAGTTTAATGGTTACAAAACCACTCGGCATACCGAGCCAAATTTAATCGGATCATAAAAAGTTTGTTCACTCCGCAGGAGGAGGATTGGTAGGCTCGACGAACTCATCCAGGTCGATTCCATCTGCAATTTGAGTAGCAACACCAATGAAGGTCTCCATAAAAGACTGGAAGTCAAGTCTCTTGGTGTTTGCAACCTTGATCGCTGCTAACTTCTCTTCTTTGGCCTGCTTGCAATGGACGCGAACAAGAGATAGAGCTACATTAGCACCACATCAAGCAGACGATTTCTTCCATTCCTGCACTCGACCAGGGATCTCAACGGCTTTATGGTGAATCGATAATAGCAAAGCAGTCAGACAAGGAAAGGTTCCTTCAAGCATAAGGAATAACTTCTTGGCGAGTGCCCCCAGATAAGCCTCTAGGCCATTTCTCTTATGAGAAATGTCCACAATCTTGTCGTTCAAAGCTACTTTGTCCTTCTTGAGACGGGTCACTTCTCTTTCTCTCTCTCTCTCTCAATATATATATATATACACATATATATATATACAACAAACAAGCACTCGGTTCAGAGAGAGGAATGAGGAGATAACTAGAGAGACAGTCCACTCCCATAGTCGACAAGTTTTTACCTTCCATACCAACTGTTTCATCTTTGGCCTTGTGCAAGTTCTGCTTGGCCAACTCCAAGTCAAGGTTGAGCTGTCTCTGCTTCTCCTCAAATTCAACTAATTTGGAGATGAGCTCACAGTATTTCTGAAGTCAGTAAAAAGATACATCAGTGGACAGCATCAAAGATTATTCGCTTCCGAGTGAAAAGAATTCTAAGACTACTGCAGAATCAAACATTCAACAGTAGTCTTGGGGACTACACCCAGTGGGTGCACTTAGCGTGCCCCCACTGGTCCAGGTTCCACTCGGCACGGTCCGTCCAGACCGGGTGGTGGAAAAAAGAGGCAACAATTATTCTCAGACCACAACCGACTGCCCGCAGTCAACTGCGGTCTCGGGGACTACACCTAGTGGGTGCACTCAGCGTGCCCCCACTAGTTTAGGTTCCACTCGACATGGTCCGCCCAGACCGAGTGGAAGAACTGAAGAACAAGATATTTTTATCAAGACCCTGCCAAATCACACATTCGACGGCGGCCTCAGGGACTACACCTAGTGGGTGCACTCTGCGTGCCCCCACTAGTCGAAAGTTACAATTGACACAACCTAGTCTACTCAACTGGAAAAACTGCTCGTCATAAATTGAAACACCCAGTGGGTGTACAGATGCGAAGTACAGACTAACAAATGGATGCACAATGAAAAGTTTCCAGGTAGCATATCCTAACAGAACAAGCGTCAAGCTAGGAGATCATTCAGAAACCAACTAACCTGGACATTGGCTTTGAGGGCTGCACTGGCATCATAGGTAGCTTGGCTGGTCTCATGTACTGTCTTCATCCGTTCCATCATCAGGCCTGCTTGGCGTATAGCTTCCGTAGCAGCGCTTGCCTGGTCCTCCGGAACATGATGGGTGACGAACAATGGAGACGGTGGTTCAGTCGTGGCAGCTTGAGGATCTGAGGCGTGGTGTTGGATAGATGAAACAGGGACTTGTGCAGTCGATGATGAAGGGTGTTCACTCAACACTTGAACAACAAAAGTAACAGAAGCCTGGTTCAGGTCTCTGAACTGCTGAATCACTGGTTCCGTCGCCGGCGTCGATTGGGGCGTGTTGCTAGATGGTGCCTTCATATTCGAAGTCATGCCCCTCCTTCCCATGGGTCTCTATGGCACATCTTCATCGTCATCTGGAAGTTCAATAACATTTGGTGGAGCTGCAAAGAAATCAATTGCAAGAGTTCAGTCGACCGTCAAAATGGATGATGAAGTAAAGACAAGATGACGAGAGTTATACCCGCGTTGGAGGTGACTGTGTCTTCCATCTCCTCCTCATCATCATCTTGGTAAATATAATTCCTAGAGGCAACACTGCAAATTTCAGAATTCACTCGGTTAAAACAGGAAAGTGAATCGACCAAAGATCGAGTCATGCAAAAACTAAGAGGACGAGCACAATAATTACCCAGAAGCGATGGGGACGGCCACTTTAATCTTGGGTAGGGCCTTCTGGGGCTTTGACGACGCGACTTTGGGCTGCTTCAGAGCTTTCTCAGTCGGCACAGGAGAAGATGTTCGAGTGCGCTTTGAGGTCTATCCAGTCGGTGGAGTCGCTTTGCCACGAAAACTTGCTGGGTCCTGCCTCTGCTTGGAGTGTCTTTCCGTGCGAGGTGGAGAGTCGACCTCCTCACCACTGCTCGAGTCTTCACTCTCCTCGTCTCCACCTTCATCAAA
Organism: Triticum monococcum; assembly: GCA_034509565.1. Classification (NCBI taxonomy): domain Eukaryota; kingdom Viridiplantae; phylum Streptophyta; class Magnoliopsida; order Poales; family Poaceae; genus Triticum; species Triticum monococcum. The sequence continues at coordinate 528,101,053 of CM067847.1, forward strand.
ATGCCAGTCACCACTGTCACCCCCGCTCGCCTCTCCCTCCTGCTCCTGCTTTCCGTTGGGCATCGAATACATCTTAGTGTAGATCCGCAAGGCATAGAGTCGATTGGATATCAATAGGTTTCGAGAACAAATACATGTCAGAACAAGAGACACTCGGAAGAAAGGAGTCAGACCTTGTCGGGTTCGTTGGTGTTGTCGAGTGGAGGAATCCTCCTAGACCCCCTGGGGTTGTCTTTGTTGCCAGAAATACCTTGCAACCACTGTGCCACCATCTTCTCGTCAACTTCCTCCGGGTGGATCCAAGTGTTGTCTTCAATACCCGAGTACATCCACATTGGATGATCACGAGCTTGGAGTGGTTGGATGCGTCGACTAAGAAACACTTCTAACAAGTCCATGCCAGTCACACCATCGCGGACAAGTTGGATTACTCGCTCAATGAAGATATTCACCTCCACTTTCTTAGCTGGAGTCACTCTCAAGGGAGAAGGATTCTCAACTCGTCCTATGGAAAACAGGGGAAGGCCAGTCGACTAACCCGAGGTCGGTTGGTCCTTACAATAGAACCAGGTCGACTACCACCCTCTGACTGACTTGGGAAGAATCATAGCAGGGAACATGCTTTTATTCCTCATCTGGATCCCTAGAACTCCGCACATCTGGATCACGTGTGTCCTCTCATCACTCGGATTGGCCTTTTTTACAGACTGAGAACGGCAAGTCAAAATGTGTTTGAAGACACCCCAGTGCGGTCAAAAGCCCAGAAAGTTCTCACACATGGACACGTATGCAGCAAGGTATGTGATGGTGTTGGGAGAAAAGTGATGAAGTTGGGATCCAAAAAAGTTCAGAAAACCCCGAAAGAAAGGATGGGGAGGCAAAGAGAAATCGCGGTCGACGTGAGTCGCAAGAAGGACACACTCACCCTCCTGCGGTCGCGGCTCGGTCTCATCCTCCGGAAGCCGCCAAGAATCATGGAGAATCAGTCCCCCCCTCAGTCAGATCTTCCATATCTTCTTGCTGGATCATCGACCGGATCCATTCACCCTGAATCCAGCCGGGCGATAGGCCAGTTCTCGACGATGAGCCTCCCCGGCTCGTCTTCTTCCCCTTTGCCGTCGCCTTCTTCGCGCACTCCAAAGCCGCCGTCTTGCCCTTCCCCATTGCGGCGGGTTGAGCTCGGGCTGGGCGGCGGCGCCGAGGGCAGAGGCAGATGCAGTGGAGAGGCAGACGAAGAAGGGGGAAAATGGGGCGCACTGTGCAAAGACACTGGCCCGGATGCCTTATATGGTCCTATTCCCCGAGTGACTGACTTGTGGACCCAGGCAATCATGTAAAATCCCGCAACAGTCACGCGCTCGATACATGGCGAAAAAGGTGGCACGGGAATTGAGGCGCCACTGCCTAATCCTCCCCACTTACTATGGCTCTCTCCATCCCGCACGCTTCCCCAGATTTCATATCCCGCGAGATCCGAGAACAGCAACGCAGTCGATCGCGCCAAAGATTTTATGCCATATCAGCATTCGAAGCTTATCAGCTAAAGTTCACTCGACAACCTTGAGTCGGAACATTGAATTAGAACATTGAGTCATTGAAGTTAGAATTTTTGCATGGTTCACCAATCCAAGTAAAATGCTTCTGAAGCATGAACATTGAGTCGGAACCATCTTCAACTCCATCTCCACTCGGACCCAGAACCATTTGGGGGCTAATGACAATGACATGTACCTAGGGTAGGGCAATAGACCTGATCTAAGCACCCTTCCCAAGGACACTGCCCTACAGTCGAAGACATTCAAAGGACAATAAAATCTACCGACTGAAATCACCTCAGGATGCAACTCACTCGACCGTGAGTTCCATTCGGACAACCGAATTCTATTCGACCAGGATATAATCATTCGACCACATCAGGAACCACTCGGAGTACAGAAGATCTAAGGTCACTATGGATGGCAACGGTTAGGTGTTCACTCCGTAGTCGTAAGGATCATTTATATCGCTTTAATGCTGACGTTACCAGTAACGTCCCCTCTTATGTACATTGAACTCTATGTAACGGGGGATGGCTGGGGGCCTGGTGCACTCTATATAAGCCACCCCCTCCTCTAGGACAAGGGTTCGCACCCCCTGTAACTTCACGCATAATCCAATCGACTAGCCTCTGGGCACCGAGATGTAGGGCTGTTACTTCCTCCGAGAAGGGCCTGAACTCGTAAATCTTGCGTGCACAAATTCACCGTAGCTAGGATCTTGCCTCCTCATACCCACCCCCATTCTGCTGTCAGACTTAGAACCATGACACTAGGAGCATGCGTGCAGTACTTTGTTTTGATGACAAACAGATTTTTGCTATAAGTATGTGAGTTCTTTATGACTAATGTTGAGTCCATGGATTATACGCACTCTCACCCTTTCATCATTGCTAGCCTCTTCGGTACCGTGCATTGCCCTTTCTCACCTTGAGAGTGGGTGCAAACTTCGCCGGTGCATCGAAACCCTGTGATATGATACGCTCTATCACACATAAGCCTCCTTATATCTTCCTCAAAACAGCCACCATACCTACCTATCATGGCATTTCCATAGCCATTTCGAGATATATTGCCATGCAACTTCCATCATCATCATATACATGACTTGAGCATTCATTGCCATATTGCTTTGCATGATCGTAAGATAGCTAGCATGATGTTTTGATGTCACTGCTGCGCTAGATCATTGCACATCCCGGTACACTGCCAGAGGCATTCATATAGAGTCATATTTTGTTCTAGTATCGAGTTGTAATATTGAGTTGTAAGTAAATAAAAGTGTGATGATCATCATAATTAGAACATTGTCCCATGTGAGGTTATCAAAATAAAAGTGGCCAAAGAAGCCCCCCAAAAAAGAGAGAGGCCAAAGAAGCCTAAAAAATGAGAGAAAAGAGAGAAGGGACAATGTTAGTATCCTTTTGCCACATTTGTGCTTCAGAGTAGCACCATGTTCTTCACAAGGAGAGTCTCTTGAGTTATCACTTTTATATACTAGTGGGAATTTTCATTATAGAACTTGGCTTGTATATTCCAACTGTCAGGATGTGGGGTTCCGGCAAACGCTTAAGGTTCGAACACTGGGGTGCGCGTGAAGTCTTTCCCTCCAACCGATCTACGCTCTAGCTCACCAGGATATCGCGGATGAACCCGACGAACTGATAACATAGAAAGACACGGGGTTTATACTGGTTCAGGCCACCGTTGTGGTGTAATACCCTACTCCAGTGTGGTGGTGGTGGACAATACAAGGGAAGAACAGCCTCCTGAGGTTGAGGTGTTCTTGAGCTCGGTGAGCTTGTGTGTGGGGGGGTTGGTCCCACTAGCTGGGATGTCCTCTCGCCTCGATCCGATCTTCATCCACTGTGGTGGCTAGTCCTATTTCTAGAGGCCCTGGTCCTGTTCCCAAATATCAAGCGGGAAGGGAGCCAACAATGGCGGGCTAATTTGAAGGGGGACAGCTAGTACAAGCTATCCTGACAAAAGTAGTCTTCGTTTGCACAAAGTTCTGGTGGTGACGCTGTTCTGGGCTCCACGATGACCTCCGTCTTGCAGTCTGTGTTGGAAATATGCCCTAGAGGCAATAATAAAATGATTATTATATTTCCTTGTTCATGATAATTGCCTATTATTCATGCTATAATTGTATTATCCGGAAATCGTAATACATGTGTGAATCCATAGACCACAATGTGTCCCTAGTGAGCCTCTAGTTGACTAGCTCGTTGATCAAAAGATAGTCATGGTTTCCTGACTATGGACATTGGATGTTATTGATAACGGGATCGCATCATTAGGAGAATGATGTGATGGACAAGACCCAATCCTAAGCTTAGCTCAAAGATCGTGTAGTTCGTTTGCTCTAGCTTTTCTGAATGTCAAGTATCATTCCCTTAGACCATGAGATTGTGCAACTCCCGGATACCGTAGGAGTGCCTTGGGTGTGCCAAACGTCAAAACGTAATTGGGTGACTATAAAGGTACATTACAGGTATCTCCAAAAGTGTCTGTTGGGTTGGCACGAATCGAGACTGGATTTGTCACTCCGTATGACGGAGAGGTATCTCTGGGCCCACTCGGTAATGCATCATCACAATGAGCTCAAAGTGATCAAGTGGTTGATCACGGGATCATGCATTACGGTACGAGTAAAGTGACTTGCCGGTAACGAGACTGAACGAGGTATTGGGATATCGACGATCGAGTCTCGGGCAAGTAACATACCGATTGACAAAGGGAATTGTATACGGGGTTGGTTGAATCCTCGACATCATGGTTCATCCGATGAGATCATCGAGGAGCATGCGGGAGCCAACATGGGTATCCAGATCCCGCTGTTGGTTATTGGCCGGAGAGCCGTCTCGGTCATGTCTACGTGTCTCCCGAACCCGTAGGGTCTACACACTTAAGGTTCGGTGACGCTAGGGTTGTAGAGATATGAGTATGCAGTAATCCGAAAGTTGTTCGGAGTCCCGGATGAGATCCTGGACGTCACGAGGAGTTCCAGAATGGTCCGGAGGTGAAGAATTATATATAGGAACTGTAGTTTCGGCCACCAGGAAAGATTCGGGGTCACCGGTATTGTACCGGGACCACCGGATGGGCCCGGGGGTACACCGGGTGGGATCACCCATCCCGGAGGGCCCCATGGGCTGAAGTGGGGAGGGGAACCAGCCCATAGTGGGCTGGTGCGCCCCCCTTGGGCCCCCTGCGCCTAGGGTTGGAAACCCTAGGGTGGGGGCGCCTCCACTTGCCTTGGGGGGACTCCACCCCCCTTGGCCGCCGCCCCCCTTGGGAGATCCCATCTCCAGGGCCGCCGCCCGCCCCCAAGGGGCATATATAAAGGGGGAGAGGGAGGGCAGCCACACCTCAAGTCTTGGCGCCTCCCTCTCCCCTGCTACACCTCTCCCTCTCACAGAAGCTCGGCGAAGCCCTGCTGCGATCACTGCTGCATCCACCACCACGCCGTCGTGCTGCTGGATCTTCATCAACCTCTCCTTCCCCCATGCTGGATCAAGAAGGAGGAGACGTCATCCACTCCGTACGTGTGCTGAACGCGGAGGTGCCGTCCGTTCGGCACTTGGTCATCGGTGATTTGGATCACGACGAGTACGACTCCATCATCCCCATTCTCTTGAACGCTTCCGCTCGCGATCTACAAGGGTATGTAGATGCACTCTCCTCTCGTTGCTAGTTGACTCCATAGATTGATCTTGGTGAAACGTAGGATTTTTTTTGTTTTCTGCAACGTTCCCCAACAGTGGCATCATGAGCTAGGTCTATGCGTAGTTACTATGCACGAGTAGAACACAAAGTAGTTTTGGGCGTCGATATTGTCGATTTGCTTGCCGTTACTAGTCTTATCTTGATTCGGCGGCATCGTGGGATGAAGCGGCCCGGACCAACCTTACACGTACGCTTACGTGAGACCGGTTCCACCAACTGACATGCACTAGTTGCATAAGGTGGCTGGCGAGTGTCTCTCTCTCCCACTTTAGTCGGATTGGATTCGATGAACAGGGTCCTTATGAAGGGTAAATAGAAATTGGAAATTCACGTTGTGGTTTTGGCATAGGTAAGAAAACGTTCTTGCTAGAACCCTATTGCAGCCACGTAAAACTTGCAACAACAATTAGAGGACATCTAACTTGTTTTTTGCAGCAAGTGTCATGTGATGTGATATGGACAAAGTTGTTATGAATGATGAATGATATATATGTGATGTATGAGATCATGTTCTTGTAATAGGAATCACGACTTGCATGTCGATGAGTATGACAACCAACAGGAGCCATAGGAGTTGTCTTTATTTTTTGTATGACCTGCGTGTCATTGAGAAATGCCATGTAAATTACTTTACTTTATTGCTAAACGTGTTAGCCATAGTAGTAGAAGTAATAGTTGGCGAGCAACCTCATGGAGACACGATGATGGAGATCATGATGATGGAGATCATGGTGTCATGCCGGTGACAAGATGATCATGGACCCCCAAGATGGAGATCAAAGGAGCTATATGATATTGGCCATATCATGTCACTATTATTTGATTGCATGTGATGTTTATCATGTTTTTGCATCTTGTTTACTTAGAACGACGGTAGTAAATAAGATGATCCCTCATAATAATTTCAAGAAAGTGTTCCCCCTAACTATGCGCCATTGCGACAGTTCGTTGTTTCGAAGCACCACGTGATGATCGGGTGTGATAGATTCCAACATTCACATACAACGGGTGTAAGACAGATTTACACATGCAAACACTTAGGTTGACTTGACGAGCCTAGCATTTACAGACATGGCCTCGAAACACAGAAGACCGAAAGGTCGAGCATGAGTCGTATAGAAGATACGATCAACATGAAGATGTTCACCGATGTTGACTAGTCCATCTCACGTGATGATCGGACACGGCCTAGTTAACTCGGATCATGTTATACTTAGATGACTGGAGGGATGTCTATCTAAGTGGGAGTTCATCGAATAATTTGATTAGATGAACTTAATTATCATGAACTTAGTCTAAAATCTTTACAATATGTCTTGTAGATCAAATGGCCAACGTTGTCCTCAACTTCAACGCGTTCCTAGAGAAAACCAAGCTAAAAGACGATGGCAGCAACTATACGGACTGGGTTCGGAACCTGAGGATCATCCTCATAGCTGCCAAGAAAGATTATGTCCTACGAGCACCGCTAGGTGAAGCACCTGCTTTCCCTGCAGAACAAGACGTTATGAACGCTTGGCAGCCACGTGCTGATGATTACTCCCTCGTTCAGTGCGGCATGCTTTACATCTTAGAACCGGGGCTCCAAAAGCGTTTTGAGAGACACAGAGCATATGAGATGTTCGAAGAGCTGAAAATGGTTTTTCAAGCTCATGCCCGGGTCAAGAGATATGAAGTCTCCGACAAGTTCTTCAGCTGTAAGATGGAGGAAAATAGTTCTGTCAGTGAGCACATACTCAAAATGTCTGGGTTGCATAACCGCTTGACTCAGCTGGGAGTTAATCTCCCGAATGACGCGGTCATTGACAGAATCTTTCAGTCGCTTCCACCGAGCTACAAGAGCTTTGTGATGAACTTCAATATGCAGGGGATGGAAAAGACCATTCCTGAAGAATTTGCAATGCTGAAATCAGTAGAGGTAGAAGTCAAAAATAAACATCAAGTGTTGATGGTGAATAAAACCACTAAGTTCAAGAAAGGCAAGGGTAAGAAGAACTTCAAGAAGGACGGCAAGGGAGTTGCTGCGCCCAGTAAGCAAGCTGCCGGGAAGAAGCCAAAGAATGGACCCAAGCCCGAGACTGAGTGCTTTTATTGCTAGGGAAGTGGTCACTGGAAGCGGAACTGCCCCAAATACTTAGCGGACAAGAAGGCCGGCATCACAAAAGGTATATGTGATATACATGTAATTGATGTGTACCTTACCAGTACTCGTAGTAGCTCCTGGGTATTTGATACCGGTGCGGTTGCTCACATTTGTAACTCAAAGCAGGAATGGTTCCAAGGTTGATGTGATCGCCGTCAGCACGCTACCTCTACATTTACCTATGGGATTAGTTTTAAACCTCAATAATTGTTATTTAGTGCTAGCTTTGAGCATGAACATTGTATCAGGATCTCGTTTAATTTGAGATGGCTACTAATTTAAATCTGAGAATAATGGTTGTTCTATTTATATGAGAAATATGTTTTATGGTCATGCTCCGATGGTGAATGGTTTATTCTTAATGAATCTCGAGCGTAATGCTACACATATTCATAGTGTGAATACCAAAAGATGTAAGGTTGATAATGATAGTCCCACATACTTGTGGCACTGCCGCCTTGGTCACATAGGTGTCAAACGCATGAAGAAGCTCCATGCAGATGGACTTTTAGAGTCTCTTGATTACGAATCATTTGACACGTGCGAACCATGCCTCATGGGTAAAATGACCAAGACTCCGTTCTCAGGAACAATGGAGCGAGCAACCAACTTATTGGAAATCATACATACTGATGTGTGCGGTCCAATGAGTGTTGAGGTTCGCGGTGGCTATCGTTATGTTCTCACCCTCACTGATGACTTGAGCAGATATGGGTATGTCTATTTAATGAAATACAAGTCTGAGACCTTTGAAAAGTTCAAGGAATTTTAGAGTGAGGTTGAGAATCAACGTGACAGGAAAATCAAGTTCTTGCGATCAGATCGTGGGGGAGAATACTTGAGTCACGAATTTGGCACACACTTAAGAAAATGTGGAATAGTTTCACAACTCACGCCGCCTAGAACACCTCGCATAATGGTGTGTCCGAACGTCGTAATTGCACTCTATTAGATATGGTGCGATCTATCATGTCTCTTACCGATTTACCGCTATCATTTTGGGGCTATGCTTTAGAGACTGCCGCATTCACTTTAAATAGGGCTCCGTTGAAATCCATTGAGACGACGCCATATGAATTATGGTTTGGGAAGAAACCTAAGCTGTCGTTTCTAAAAGTTTGGGGATGCGATGCTTATGTCAAGAAACTTCAACCTGAAAAGCTCGAACCCAAGTTGGAAAAATGCGTCTTCATAGGATACCCTAAAAAAACTATTGGGTATACCTTCTACATCAGATCCGAAGGCAAGACCTTTGTTGCCAAGAATGGATCCTCTCTAGAGAAAGAGTTTCTCTCGAAAGAAATAAGTGGGAGGAAGGTAGAACTTGATGAAGTATTACCTCTTGAACCGGTAAGTGGCGCAGCTCAAGAAAATGTTCCTGAGGTGCCTACACCGACTAGAGAGGAAGTTGATGATGCTGATCATGAAACTTCAGATCAAGTTGCTACTGAACTTTGTAGGTCCACAAGGACACGTTCCGCCCCAGAGTGGTACGGCAACCCTGTCTTGGAAATCATGTTGTTAGACAACGGTGAACCTTCGAACTACGAAGAAGCGATGGCGGGCCCGGATTCCAACAAATGGCTGGAAGCCATGAAATTCGAGATAGGATCCATGTATGAAATCGAAGTATGGACTTTGACTGACTTGCCCGTTGATCGGTGAGCCATAGAAAATAAATGGATCTTTAAGAAGAAGACAGACGCGGATGGTAATGTGACCATCTATAAAGCTTGGCTTGTCGCTAAGGGTTATCGACAAGTTCAAGGGGTTGACTACGATGAGACTTTCTCACCTGTAGTGAAGCTGAAATCCGTCCGAATCATGTTAGCAATTGCCGCATTCTATGATTATGAGATATGGCAAATGGATGTTAAAACAACATTCCTTAATGGTTTCCTTAAGGAAGAATTGTATATGATGCAGCCGGAAGGTTTTGTCGATCCTAAGAATGCTGACAAGGTGTGCAAGCTCCAATGCTCGATTTATGGGCTGGTGCAAGCATCTCGGAGTTGGAACATTCGCTTTGATGAGATGATCAAAGCGTTTGGGTTTATGCAGACTTATGGAGAAGCATGCATTTACAATAAAGTGAGTGGGAGCTCTGTAGCATTTCTCATATTATATGTAGATGACATACTTTTGATGGGAAATGATATAGAACTTTTGGACAGCATTAAGGCCTACTTGAATAAGAGTTTTTCAATGAAGGACCTTGGAGAAGCCGCTTATATATTAGGCATTAAGATCTATAGAGATAGATCAAGACGCCTCATAGGTCTTTCACAAAACACATACCTTGATAAGATATTGAAGAAGTTCAATATGGATCAGTCTAAGAAGGGGTTCTTGCCTGTGTTGCAAGGTGTGAAATTGAGCTCAGCTCAATGTCCGACCATGGCAGAAGATATAGAAGAGATGAGTGTCATCCCCTATGCCTCAGCCATAGGGTCTATTATGTATGCCATGCTGTGTACCGGACCTGATGTAAACCTTGCCGTAAGTTTGGTAGGAAGGTACCAAAGCAATCCCGGGAAGGAACACTGGACAGCAGTCAAGAATATCCTGAAGTACCTGAAAAGGACTAAGGACATGTTTCTCGTTTATGGAGGTGACGAAGAGCTCGTCGTAAAGGGTTACGTCGATGCTAGCTTCGACACAGATCTGGATGACTCTAAGTCACAAACCGGATACGTGTATATTTTGAATGGTGGGGCAGTAAGCTGGTGCAGTTGCAAGCAAAGCGTTGTGGCGGGATCTACATGTGAAGCGGAGTACATGACAGCCTCGGAGGCAGCACAAGAAGCAGTCTGGGTGAAAGAGTTCATTACCGACCTAGGAGTCATACCCAATGCGTCGGGCCCGATGACTCTCTTCTGCGACAACACTGGAGCTATTGCCCTTGCCAAGGAGCCCAGGTTTCACAGGAAGACCAGGCATATCAAGCGTCGCTTCAACTCCATTCGTGAAAGTGTTCAAAATGGAGACATAGAGATTTCTAAAGTACATACGGACCTGAATGTAGCAGATCCGTTGACTAAACCTCTCCCTAGAGCAAAACATGATCAACGCCAGAATTCCATGGGTGTTCAATTCATCACAATGTAACTAGATGATTGACTCTCGTGCAAGTGGGAGACTGTTGGAAATATGCCCTAGAGGCAATAATAAAATGATTATTATATTTCCTTGTTCATGATAATTGTCTATTATTCATGCTATAATTGTATTATCCGGAAATCATAATACATGTGTGAATCCATAGACCACAATGTGTCCCTAGTGAGCCTCTAGTTGACTAGCTCGTTGATCAAAAGATAGTCATGGTTTCCTGACTATGCACATTGGATGTTATTGATAACGGGATCACATCATTAGGAGAATGATGTGATGGACAAGACCCAATCCTAAGCTTAGCTCAAAGATCGTGTAGTTCGTTTACTGTAGCTTTTCTGAATGTCAAGTATCATTCCCTTAGACCATGAGATTGTGCAACTCCCGGATGCCGTAGGAGTGCCTTGGGTGTGCCAAACGTCACACCGTAACTGGGTGACTATAAAGGTACATTACAGGTATCTCCGAAAGTGTCTGTTGGGTTGGCACGAATCGAGACTGGGATTTGTCACTCCGTATGACGGAGAGGTATCTCTGGGCCCACTCGGTAATGCATCATCACAATGAGCTCAAAGTGATCAAGTGGTTGATCACGGGATCATGCATTACAGTACGAGTAAAGTGACTTGCCGGTAACGAGACTGAACGAGGTATTGGGATACCGATGATCGAGTCTCGGGCAAGTAACTTACCGATTGACAAAGGGAATTGTATACGGGGTTGGTTGAATCCTCGACATCGTGGTTCATACGATGAGATCATCGAGGAGCATGTGGGAGCCAACATGGGTATCCAGATCCCGCTGTTGGTTATTGGCCAGAGAGCCGTCTCGGTCATGTCTACGTGTCTCCCGAACCCGTAGGGTCTACACACTTAAGGTTCGGTGACGCTAGGGTTGTAGAGATATAAGTATGCAGTAATCCGGAAGTTGTTCGGAGTCCCGGATGAGATCCTGGACGTCACGAGGAGTTCCGAATGGTCCGGAGGTGAAGAATTATATATAGGAACTGTAGTTTCGGCCACCGGGAAAGATTCACGGTCACCGGTATTGTACCGGGACCACCGGATGGGTCCCGGGGGTCCACCGGGTGGGTTCACCCATCCCGGAGGGCCCCATGGGCTGAAGTGGGGAGGGGAACTGGCCCATAGTGGGCTGGTGCGCCCCCCCCCCTTGGGCCCCCTGCGCCTAGGGTTGGAAACCCTAGGGTGGGGGCGCCTCCACTTGCCTTGGGGGGCACTCCACCCCCTTGGCCGCCGCCCCCCTTGGGAGATCCCATCTCCAGGGCCGGCGCCCCCCCAAGGGGCCTATATAAAGGGGGGGGGGAGGGAGGGCAGGCGCACCTCAAGTCTTGGCGCCTCCCTCTCCCCTGCTACACCTCTCCCTCTCGCAGAAGCTCGGCGAAGCCCTGCTACGATCACTACTGCATCCACCACCACGCCGTTGTGCTGCTGGATCTTCATCAACCTCTCCTTCCCCCTTGATGGATCAAGAAGGAGGAGACGTCATCCGCTCTGTACGTGTGTTGAATGCGGAGGTGCCGTCCGTTCGGCACTTGGTCATCGGTGATTTGGATCACGGCGAGTACGACTCCATCATCCCCGTTCTCTTGAACGCTTCCGCTCGCGATCTACAAGGGTATGTAGATGCACTCTCCTCTCGTTCCTAGTTGACTCCATAGATTCATCTTGGTGAAACATAGGAAATTTTTTTGTTTTCTGCAACGTTCCCCAACAGTCCATGGTCTTGGTCTTCTTGCACCGAAATGGCAACCTTTGCCTGAGGCCTCGGTACTCCGCGGCTGCGCTTGCCCCCTTTGCACCAAAGAGGAAACAAGGACGTTGCGCATGCTGGCGCCCGCCTAGCGCTCGCCTGGTGTCGATCGTCATGGCTCACGTCATGAGAGCCTCGTGATGTTCGCCTCGCCTTGATATCTCCGCTCCTCATGAGCCTGCCTAGCTAGGCCACTCCAGAGGAGGTCTTGCGTCATCCGCCTCGCGAGGCTTGGCCCCTCGCGAGGGTCTTGGGCGTTTTGTTGGTGAAGATGGGCCGCACGACCTGCTAGCTCAGCCACGCCATGTGCCGCAGGCAGGCAAGTCTGGGGCCCCCGTTCCCAGAACGCCGATAGTAGCCCCCGGGCCCAAGGTGCGCTCGGCCTTGGCTTCACGGCGAAGCCAAGGGTCAAGTTCGGAGCATCGTGGGCCCCAAAAGCCTGCGGCCTCGGTTGATGTGCGATGGTTGATTGGACGTGGGCATCTCCGCTTCCCCACATTGCCTCGATGACTGCACGACTTGTCAAGTCCCTGCGACATGCAAGGGAAACCATCATTACCTGCGATCATGGGAGACGCCGGTTGGCCTTCTCTTGCTATAAATGGAGAGGGGGGCGGAGCCCCCGTTGCCCTTCTCTTCCTTGCTTGCTTCTTCCTTCTTGCTCCATTGCTTGAAGTGCCTTCGATGGCGCCACAAAGGAAGTACTCTGCCGCCAAGAAGAGCATTGTTGAAGTGCTGGATGTACTTCTGGAGGGTCTCTCCCGGTTGTTGCTTGACGCGACTCAGGTCACCCCAGTTCGGTGGGCAGTCGCTAGTGCCCTGGAAGTTGGCGACAAAACGGTCGCGCATCTCGTCCCAGGAAGAGATGGAGTCAGGGGGTAGGTTCAGGAGCCAGGAGAGGGCACCATCCTTGAGAGCCATAGGGAACCAGTTGGCCATGACCTTCTCGTCGCCATTGGCCGCCTCGATGCTCAGCTCATAGAGCTGTAGGAACTCGGCGGGGTCGGGGGTGCCGTCATAGCGCAGAGGCAGGTCTGGCTTGAACTTGCCTGGCCATGCGACGCTATGCAGCTCGGGGGTGAAGGCGCGGCAGCCGGCCGTGGTCACCGAGGCCCGCCGTGGAGGTGGAGCCTGGTCTTGGCGCTCACGCACTACCATGGCAAGCGGCGCATGGCCCTGCCGCGGCAACCGATCCTGACACAGCGGTGCGGGGAGCGGTGGAGCATTCTCTTGCGGTCGAGGAACATCTTGACAACTTCTTTCTTCACATGCGGGCGCTTGACGCGGTGGGTCGTGGCGTGGAGCCGCCCTTGGCGCTAGGGCATCGTCTTGGTCCAGGGGTGGTGGAGCTGCTGCGTGAGCTGCGTTGCCCGTAGCTGGCGGTGGACGATGCATCGAGAGGAACGGTGCAGGGGAGCCCCCTGTGGTGCTGACGAGCTTGGTGATGCGGTCCAGCCAGTCCTCGTAGAGGTCATCGACTGGGCGGTAACGCAGGAGCTCGCGCGCCATGAGCAGCATGGCTCGCGTGTCCGTGGGAGCATGACGAGCTTGAGACGAGGAACCGACGGGGGTCAGTGATGGAGTGGCGGTGTGGCCGTCACGGTGCACGGAGGGATGCAGCGAAGAGGCTTGCTGTTCGTTTGCCGCTGGACCAGTGACGGCGTTGGCGGCGGGTGATGGAGAACGACGGGGAGGCCCGCCGACAGAAGCCGCCTGGGCAACGCGAGGGCGAGGGCAGCTTGGCGCTCAGCTCAGGGGCGACGAGCATCCGACATGGCGGCAACAAAGCGGTGGAACACGGAGCGACAGGAGAAAAGCTTCGGCACACCCCTACCTGGCGCGCCAAATGTCGGATTTCGAGTTCTGGCAAAACCCTTAAGGTTCGAACATTGGGGTGGGCGCGAAGATCTCTCCCTCTGTCAGCATTCTGGGAACGGGGGTCCCCAGACTTGCCTGCCTGCGGCCTGCGGCGTGGCTCAAAGGAGGCCCAGCACGGCCCATCTTCGTCAACACAAGGCCCAAGACCCCCGCAAGGGGCCAAGCCTCGCGAGGCGGACTACACGGAGCTTCCTCGGGCACGGCCTCGTCAGGTTGGCTCGCGAGGAGGCAGAGAGATCAAGGTGGGGTACCTCGCGAGGTGCCCGTGACGCAGGCCATGATGACTCAGGGCGCCAGGCGGGTGCCAGCGCACGCAGCGTCCTTCTTTCCTCTTTGGTGCAAAGGGGGCAAGCACAGCCACGGAGTACCGAGGCATCAGGCAAAGGTTGACATTTCGGTGCAACGAGGCCAAGACCAGGAGGACTACGAGACGGAGGTCACCGTGGAGCCCAAGACGGTGTCATCACCAGAGCTTTGCGCAGGCGAAGACTGCTTTTGTCAGGATAGTTGATACTTGCTGTCCCCCTTCAAATTAGCCCGCCATTGTTGGCTCCCTTCCCACTCGATATTTGGGAAGAGGACCAGGGCCCCTATAAATAGGACCAGCCACCCACATGGTAGGGGGGATCGAAATCAGAGAAAGAGAGAGAAGGGTGACTGAACTCCTCCTAGCAGTTCATCGCCCCAGCCAAGAACAGACCCTCGCGAGGCTGTTCTTCCTTGTATCGTTCATCATCATCAGCCCCAAGAGGCAATCCACCAACCACACACTAGAGTAGGGTATTACACCACAACGGTGGCCCGAACCAGTATAAACCTTGTGTCTCTTGTGCAGTTCTTTCCGTAGTTTAGAACTTTATGAGACGGGAAGGTAGAGGGCGTGATCTCCGCACGCACCCCAGTGTTCGAACCTTAAGGGTCTGCCGGAACCCGTGATCCGACATTTGGTGCGCCAGGTAGGGGTGCACCGGAATCTGTCTTCCACCACTCCGCTCTCCTACGACCGCCGCATCCATGTACGGCACCAGTCGAGCTCACGTCACCCCGGTGGCCCTCGCCAGTGGGCATTCTCGTTGTCCCCCGTCGCCCGCCGTCAACACCGCCACCGGCCCGGTGGGGAACGAGCGGCAAGGACCCCCCCCCAGCATCTGCCTACGCGGCGGAGTGGCTGCACCGCAACATCGACGCCTTCGGTCGTTGCGGCCCTCCTGGGCGGCTCGCAGGCGCCGCCCACGAGTCGCCACGTCAAGCCTTTTGCCCACCGGGTTAGCGCCGTTTCCGCACGGCAGGGGGCTTCCCCGGACCGGGCGGCACGTGAGGCCAACCTGACCTTCAGCTCGGAGGACCACCCCACCAACCTAGTCGGCTCGGGCGCGCTCCCCCTGTTGTGCACCCCCAGCATGTGCCAGGTGGCCGTCACCAGAACCCTCGTTGACGGCGGCACGGGCCTCGGCGTGCTTTCGGTCGAGACTTTCAACCTCCTCTGCATACCCCGGGAGCGGTTGCGACCCAGCCGATCTTTCTCGGGCGTCGGGGGCAGATCATCAGACTCCCTGGGACAGATCCGGCTCCCGGTAACATTCGGCACCTACGACAACTTCCGCACGGAGATGGTCGACTTCGACATCGCCCCCATCGGCCTCCCTTACAACGCCATCCTCGGCTACCCGGCGCTGGCTTAGTTCATGGCCGCCACGCACCCGGCGTATAACCTCATGAAGATGCCCGGGAGCGGCGGCACCCTTGCCTTGCACGGGAACACCGGGGACGCCCTGCGAGTACTCAAGCTCGCCTTCAAGACGGCGGCATCGGCACGGCCCGTCAGCGCGGAGACCCCTGAGCCCAAGGGGGCTGCGCCCGCCAAGAAGAAGCAGTTGTTCACCCAGGACAAGGCAGAAACCAAGCAGATACCCATCGACGAGGACGGGTCCTCCAGTACCACTTTCACCATAGGCGCCAACCTTGAGCCTGAGCAGGAGGAGGCCTTGGTCAAGTTCTTGCGCGCAAATAAGAAGGTATTTGCTTGGGAGCCCGAACAGCTGGCGGGGATCCCCAGGAGTGTCATCGAGCATCACCTCAACGTGTGCCCAAATGTGCGCCCTGTGAAGCAGAAGGCCAGGCGGCAGTCCGTGGAGAAGCAGGCCTTCATTGTCCAAGAGACCCGCAAGCTAGAAGCCGCTGGGGTCATTCGCAAGGTCCGATACCCGGATTGGTTGGCCAACCCTGTCGTTGTGCCCAAGAAAGGGGGGAAGGAACGCATGTGTGTCGACTTCACCAACCTCAACAAAGCATGCCCGCAAGATCCGTTTCTGCTCCCCCGCATCGACCAGATCGTCGATTCCACTGCGGAGTGTGACCTGCTATGCTTCTTGGACGCCTTCTCCGGGTATCACCAGATCAAGATGGCGGTAGAAGACGTTGAGAAGCCGCCTTCTTAACCCCGTGCGGGGTATACTGCTATACATGCATGCCGTTCGGACTACGTAACGCAGGGGCAACCTTTCAGCGGCTGATGCACATCACCTTGGGCCCGCAACTCGGAAAGAATGTCGAAGCCTACATTGATGACATTGTAGTAAAATCTCGGGAGGCCAAGACCCTGATACAAGACCTGGAGGAGACCTTCGCGAGCCTCGACGCAGTAAATCTGCGGCTCAACCCGGAGAAATGTGTGTTTGGCGTCCCCTCTGGCAAGCTCTTGGGATTCCTCATGTCCCATCGTGGCATCGAGGCCAACCCCGAGAAGGTCAAGGCGGTCGAGGACATGAGTCCGCCAAAGACCCTCAGAGAAATGCAGAAGCTCACTGGGCGTGTGACCGCGCTAGGGCGCTTCATCTCCAAATTAGGGGAGCGAGCGCTGCCTTTTTTCAGCTGATGAAGAAAAAGGGGCCCTTTGAATGGACTGAAGAGGCAGATAAGGCGTTTCAAGATCTCAAGAGGTACCAGACCAGTCCCCCAGTCATGGTGGCTCCGCGCCCTCAGGAGCCCCTGCTGCTTTACCTCGCTGCCACTCCCGACTCCGCTAGCGCACCTCTGGTGGCGGTTAGGGAGGAACGCCAAGCCAAGACCGCCGCGGCAGCCCGAGGCAAGACAAAACGGGAACAAGGAAAGCCTGCAGAAGCCGCTACCGCAGTTGAGGAGGGTCAGCTGCCGAAGAATACACCAGAGGCAGGCGAGGCCGCACGCCCGAATGGTCCACCCCCCGAGGCCACGTCATCTCGTGAGGCGCCCTTACCTCCCGAGGGTGCCGCGACCCCAGATACTCTCAGCCTTGTAGAGCATCACGTCTACTTTGTTAGCACGGTGTTACGGGATGCGAGGGCACGGTACCCGATGCATCAGAAGCTCCTCCTCGCGCTACTGGTAGCCTCGCGCAAGCTGCGTCACTACTTCCAGGCTCATCCCATCAAGGTCGTCTCATCATACCCCCTGGAGAGAGTGCTCAGGAGCTCTAACGCAGCTGGAAGGGTCGCCGAGTGGAACATGGAGCTGCAGGCGTTTCAGCTCGAGTTCAGCACGACCAGGGTCATCAAAGGAGCAGCATTGGCGGATTTCATAGCGGAATGGGCGGAGGCACCAGGCCTCAGGGACAACGAGGATCGGTCCCTCTCTCCAGGGAGTGAGGCACCGGAAGGCTGGGTCATGTACTTTGATGGGGCGTTCTCCAGACACGGCGCGGGGCTGGTGCGGTGCTGATATCGCCCACTCAGGATAAGCTCTACTATGCCGTGCAACTCTGTTTCTAGCAAGGTGAAAAGGTCTCCAACAACATTGCAGAATATGAGGGACTGATAGCCGGGTTGAAGGCCGCAGTAGCCCTGGGAGTGAAACGCCTCACCGTCAAGGGCGACTCGCAGCTCCTAGTCAACCTGTCCAACAAAGTGTACGAGCCGAAGGATGAGCATATGGAGGCCTACCTAGCGGAGGTCCGCAGGATGGAAAAGCAGTTCTTGTGGTGTAATACCCTACTCCGGTGTGGTGGTGGTGGATTGCCTCTTGGGCTGAGAATGAACATTACAAGGGGAAGAACAGCCTCCTGAGGAGAGGTGTTCTTGTGCTTGGTGACCTGGTGGTTGTGAGGATGGACGGGCTCCGGTCCGAGATGATCTCTCCTAGTTACGGTGGTGGCTAGTCCTATTTATAGAGGCCCTGGTTCTCTCCCCAAATATTGAGTGGGAAGGGAGCTAACAACGGCCAATTTGAAAGGGGACAGCTAGTGCAGCTTATCCTGACAAAAGTGGTCTTCTCCTACCAAAGGCTCTGATGGTGACGCTATCTTGGGCTCCACGGTGAGCTCCGTCATGCCATCCTGCTGGTCTTGGTCTCGTTGCACCGATATGGAAACCTTTGCTTGACACCTCGGTACTTTTCTTCTACGCTTGCCTCCTTAGCACTAAAGAGGAAACAAGGACACTGTGCACGTTGGCGCCTGCCTGGCACCCGCCTGGCCTTGGCCGTCATGGCTCACATCACTAGAACCTCGTGAGGTTTGTCTTGCCTTGATCTCTCTGCCCCTCACGAGCCAGCCTGGTGAGGCCGCTCCTAAGGAGGTCTTGTGTCGCCCTCCTCGCGAGGCTTGGCCCCTCGCGAGGGTCTTGAATGCTTGTTGGTGAAGATGGGTCGTACGGGCCCACTTGAAGAGCCACGCCATGGGCCGCAGGCAGGCAAGTCTACGGACCCCGTTCCCAGAACGCTGACATAGGGATAACATTCTTTGGCCATGTTATCTTGAAAAGACATGATTGATTTCTTAGTATGCTTGAAGTATTATTGTCTTAATGTAAAATGATAGACTATTGCTTTGAATCACCCGTGCCTTAATATTCATGCCATGATTAGATTACATGATCAATATTATGCTAGGTAGCATTCCACATCAAAAATTATCTTTTTTATCATTTACCTACTCGAGGATGAGCAGGAATTAAGCTTGGGGATGCTGATACATCTCCATCGTATCTATAATATTTGATTGTTCCATGCCAATATTATACAACTTTCATATACTTTTGGCAACTTTTTAAACTATTTTTGGGACTAACATATTGATCCAGTGCTAGTTCCTGTCTGTTGCATGTTTTTCGTTTCACAGAAAATCCATATCAAACAGAGTCCAAATGGATAAAAACTTACGGAGACTTTTTTGGAATATATGTGATTTTTGGGAAGAAGAATCAACGCGAGACGATGCCCGAGGGGGCCACGAGGCAGGGGGTGCACGCCTGACCCTCGTCGCCACCTTGTAAGGTGGTTGGTGCCCTTCTTTCGCCGCAAGAAAGCCAATATCCAGATACAAATCATGTTAAAACTTCAGCCCAATCGGAGTTACGGATCTCCGGGAATATAAGAAACGGTGAAAGGCCAGAATCTGGAACGTAGAAACAGAGAGAGACAGAGAGACATATCCAATCTTGGAGGGGCTCTCACCCCTCCGCCGCCATGGAGGCCATGGACCAGAGGGGAAACCCTTCTCCCACCTAGGGAGAAGGTCAAGGAAGAAGAAGAAGAATGGGGGCTCTCCCCCTCTCTCCCGGTGGCGCCGAAACGCTGCCGGGGCCATCATCGTGTGACGGCGATCTACACCAACACCTCCGCCATCTTCACCAACATCCTCCTCACCTTCCCCCATCTATCTACAGCGGTCCACTCTCCCGCAACCCGCTGTACCCTCTACTTGAACATGGTGCTTTATGCTTCATATTATTATCCAATGATGTGTTGCCATCTTATGATGTCTGAGTAGATTTTCATTGTCCTATCAGTAATTGGTGAATTGTTATGATTGGTTTAATTTGCTTGTGGTTATGTTGCTTTCCTTTGGTGCCCATCATATGAGCGCGCGCGTGGATCACACCATATGGTTAGTTGTATGTTGATAGGACTATGTATTGGAGGGCAAGAGTGACAGAAGCTTCAACCTACCGTTGAAATTGATGCATACGGGATTGAAGGGGGACCAATATATCTTAAGGCTATGGTTGGGTTTTACCTTAATGAATGTTAGTAGTTGCGGATGCTTGCTAATAGTTCCAATCGTAAGGTCATAGAATTCCAAGTCAGGGATGACATGCTAGCAGTGGCCTCTCCCACATAAAACTTGCTATCGGTCTAGTAAAGTAGTCAATTGCTTAGGGACAATTTTGCAACTCCTACCACCACTTTTCCACACTCGCTATACTAACTTTATTGCTTATTTGCCTAAAACAGCCCCTAGTTTTTATATACGTGCTCTTTATATTCTTGCGAACCTATCCCGTTACACCGACAGAGTACTTCTAGTTTTATACTTGTTCTAGGTAAAGCAAACGTCAAGCGTGCGTAGAGTTGTATCGTTGGTTAATAAAACTTGAGGGAATATTTGTACTACCTTTTAGATCCTCGTTGGGTTCGACACTCTTATTTATCGAAAGAGGCTACAATTGATCCCCTATACCTGTGGGTTATCAAGACCTTTTTCTGGCGCCGTTGCTGGGAAGTTATAGCGTGGGGTGAATATTCTCGTGTGTGCTTGTTTGCTTTATCACTAAGTAGTTTTTATTTTGTGCTCTTGTTTTCTATCTTTAGTTATGGGTAGGAAACACAAAATACCAAAAAAATTAGTGGTACCTACTGAACTAATGGTTGAAGAACCACTCAAAATCTATCACACTACTGATGCTTTTTACTTGGATCATCTTCGATCCCTATGTGCTCAGGCGAAACCCCAACTAGCTTAGTTGAGGGAAAATATTTAGATCAGCATGCTTGTTATGTGCGACACCGCATATCTGAAAAAGGGAAACTTTACCTGATCAAATTCATCATTTGCAGTGCTATGCTTGGAATTTATGTGAAATATATGATTGTACTTGTTGTTCTAAAGACCCTAAGAAACACCTTCCTTACCAATGTGGGTGTAGTAATAATGGAATCGTATATTTGTATACTAAGGGTGTTTATAATTACTATGATGTTCAACAAATTGAAGAATTTGTTGCTTTTAGGGGTACTTGTGAAATTGCTTCTTTTATTGAAGAGTGTGATACTACTCTCTACAAATCTGAAAATTTGGCCATACTTAAATATTGCTACGATAATGATGCTTCTAATCCTTATATTAAACCATATATTGAGGACTCCTCTGCTATCCAAGAAGAGATTAATATTTTGCAGGAGTCTATGGAAGAAGAAATTAATGAAATTGTGAGCTTATTGGATGAAAAGGATGAGGAGGAGAGCGAAGAACAAAAGGAGGAAGAGCGGATTGATCACCCGTTCCCACCATCTAATGAGAGTAACTCTTTATCCCGTACATTGTTTAATTTCCTTTCAAATTTACCGAAGGATGAATGCTATGGTGATTGTTATGATCCCGTTGATTCTTTTGAAATATCCTTTTTTGATGATGCTTGCTATGCTTGTGGCCAAGATGCCAATATGAATTATGCTTATGGAGATGAACTTGCTATAGTTCCTTATATTAAGCATGAAATTGTTGCTATTGCAGTCACGCATGATAGTCCTATTATCTTTTTGAATTCTCCCGACTGAACTATATCGGAGAAGTTTGCCCTTATTAAGGATTATATTGATGGGTTGCGTTTTACTACTACACATGATGATTTTGATAGATATAATATGCATGTGTTTGCTTCTCCTACTTGCAATTATTATGAGAGTGAAACTACATCTCCGCCTCTCCATGTTTCCAATATGATAAAATTGCAAGAAACTGTTTATACTATGCATTGGCATTTACTATGTGTGCATGAATTGTTCTTTTATGACATGCCGATGCATAGGAAGAGAGTTAGACTTTGTTGTTGCATGATATATGTTACTTTGTGCTCACTACTAAATCACAAATCATTGTTAATTAAAATTGGCTTTGATATACCTTGGTATCCGGGTGGGTCCATTACTTGAGCACTATATGCCTAGCTTAATGGCTTTAAAGAAAGCGCTGCCAGGGAGACAACCTGGAAGTTTTAGAGAGTCATTTATTTCTGTTGTGTGCTTTTATAAAGTTTAAAAACAAAATAAATAAATTAATAAATAAAGAGGGGAACCTAAAAAAATTTCAAAAAGAAAAGCAAAAGTGAGAAAGACAAGCATTGTTAAAGTGGGAGCTAGCCTTGAACTTCAAGTTTTATACTTGTTCTAGGTAAAGCGAACATCAAGTTTTATACTTGTTCTAGGTAAAGCGAACGTCAAGCATACGTAGAGTTGTACTGGTGGTCGATAAAACTTGAGGGAATATTTGTTCTACCTTTAGCTCCTCGTTGGGTTCGACACTCTTACTTATCGAAAGAGGCTATAATTGATCCCCTATACTTGTGGGTTATCAGTGGGCACCACTGGTCATTTCATGTGCTTGCGCGATGAGAGCGTATTGGTGCGTGTTCGAAATTGATGCTACCTTTTCATCCCCAATCCCCTCCCCACCTCTGGAATCTTGATTCCTACCCCAGATCCCCCAGATCCCCCTCCTCTACTCCATGTACTCAATCGCACTATCATGTCACCGGTCAACGCGGATCTCTGAGCCAGAGATCCTAGGGCCCGTCTTTCCTTCAGGCGTTGTGTGCTGTCGCTCAACATTGGCATGGCGGCGCTTAACGACTAGTTTGCCAGCAAAGTGCTGATAGTAACCATCATCGGTGACCTGCCTCCTATCTCGCTGGGCTACCTTGTCAAAGCTCTTGGCATTGCGCACGGCATCCAAAGTGGTGACTTGCTCGTCGAAGTCTGTCTGCCACCGGTTGATTTCTTCGTTAGGTTCCGGACAACTTTCGACTGTAGTCGTGTGTTCGAATCTTCCCGGCGTTTGTTCTGCGATGGCGAGCTAGTGAGCTTTGATTGGTGGCACCCAGGATGGGGCTCGGCACCCTCGGAGTTTGAGTTTTTAACAAAGCTTACCTTCCATGACATGCCTCGACGAGCTTGGAACAACGAGTCAATGAATGAGCTTATCAACGACCTAGGAGGTGAGCTCATAAGTATGTTTGTTCCTCTAGACAGCTGGGCTTTGACGGTGATGGCATGGATGAAGAAGCCGTAAACCATACAAAAGGTGATTGGTGTTGAGATGTCGGTGCAGGAACCGGGTTGTACTATTCGTTGCCACCAAGGCTGCCGCAAACCACATTATGGATGTACCTGTATCGAGTCTTCGTGCATACCGAAGAAGTGGTCAATCCATCAATCGAAGTCCTGCCGCCACCGCTAGTGCCAGGGTGATAGAGGCAAAGGTGTCTCGTCTTTCTATGAGAAGGTGATTATAATTTTGGAGGAGTATACTTTGACGATCCGACTATGAACGTGTGAGGTCGTAGCGCCTTAGCAATCGCTAAACCAACTCTAAGAGGTTATTGACCATGCTGGAGCACGATCAACCTAACCACGAGGGTCTATTTCCTAGAAGCAAACAAAGAACAAGCAAGAAACTGAGATTGCAATCTGAATATTGCGAATATAGATGAAGTATTGATAAAGGTGGGGATCCGAAAGCGGTCTTGGTCTGGTCGTTGGACACAAACGAAGTACATGAATTTGCAATGGCTAATTTTTAAATAAACAAATCCCAAGAAAAAAGCTACTATATGGATCTAATTATATGAGAGCAAGGGGTGGCAGCCAAGGAGGTGGGAGCGCGTCCCAAGGCATCCTAAAACTAAACCTACATCGTAGAAGGCTCATGGGCCAAAGTGGAGGTGATGCAACACCTTTGGACTTGTAGTTTGACTTGGATTCTGCTGTAGCGTCATATTGTTTCGTCCATATCTCAACGCTCCAGACGAATTTTAAGGTGAACCTAATTGGGTTGTAAAGCACACGAAATCTGCTTTATAACAGAAAAATAATCACCCAATTCGGAGTCCGGGAGAAAGAGATATTAGCATTTTGAGTCAGGCATGTCTGTGCAGTCCAAATCTGAGTCCGGAACGTATGGGACTTGGACCCTATTTTATCTTGGCCCAAAAGTTACGTGAGAGGATTCTTGAACATCACCTAAACCTCTCTTTTCCCCTTATCTTCATATGTGGATTGTACAAATGTTCCATACACCTGCAATTAGACATGGTACAAAAGTCTGTGAAGTATTTTGTGTTGGATAACATAAATAAATTATTGCATAGTTTGCATTAGAAATCACCTCACAAATATGCATGTATGCAATATTTTTGGTCGTATCCAAGGTAGTCATGTCCTCATCATAGGGTCCATTAACGACGACTACTTCTTGAGCTTGCGTTGGTTTTTCCCTTGAAGACGAAAGGGTGATGCAACAAAGTAGAGATAAGTATTTCCCTCAGTTAAGACCCAGGGTATCAATCTAGTAGGAGGAACACACAAGTCTCCAATAATAGCACCTGCACGAACAAACAAATACTTGCACCCAACGTGATAAAGGGGTTGTCAATCCCTTCATGGTTACTTGCAAGGATGAGATCTGATAGAGATAGGTATAAAAGATAAATAAAAGTGCAAAATAAGATAAAGATAAACAAATTGCAGCAAGATATTTTCGTGTTTTTGGTTTTATAGATCTAAAAACAATATGATAGAAATAGACTCGGGGTCATAGCTTTCACTAGAGGCTTCTCTCTTGAAAGAATGCATACAGTGGGTAAACAAATTACTGTTGAGCATTGATAGAAAAGCGCATAGTTATGACGATATCTAAGGCAATAATCATGAATATAGGCATCACGTCCATGACAAGTAGACCGACTCCTGCCTGCATCTACTACTATTACTCCACAAGTCGACCGCTATCCAGCATGCATCTAGTGTATAAGTTAACAAGAACAGAGTAATGCCTTAAGCAAGATGACATGATGTAGTGGGATAGATCCAATCAATATGAACAAACCCCATCTTTTTATCCCTAATGGCAACAATTAAAATATGTGTCATGTCCCCTTCTGTCACTGGGAATAAGCGCCGCAAGATTGAACCCATTACAAAGCACCTCTCCTATTGCAAGAAAAACCAATCTAGTTGGACAAACCAAATCAATATATCATAGAGAAATACAAAGCTATCTTAATCATGCATAAAAGAGTTCATAGAAGAGTCAAATAATATTCATAGATAATTTGATCATAAACCCACAATTCGTAGGATCTCAACAAATGCAACACAAAAGAAGATTACATCAAATAGATCTCCAAGAAAATCGAGGAGAACATTGTGTTGAAGATCAAAGAGAGAGAAGAAGCCATCTAGCTACTAGGCATGTCCCGGTCGAAGGTCTATGATAAACTACTCACACATCATCGGAAGGGCGGCAAGGTTGATGTAGAAGCCCTCTGTGGTCGAATCCGCCTCCGACGGAGTATCGGCGAAGGCCTCCAGATGGGATCTCTCGAGAACAGAAACTTGCGGCGGCAGAAAAGTATTTTCTGTGTCCTCTAGTATATGGGGAATATTTAGGTATTTATAGAGCAAAGATTAGGGATGGAGGAGCATCAGGGGGGCCACAAGCCTGGGCAGCGCCCCCCTAGGGCGCGCCCTCCAGGCTTGTCACCAACTGGTGGCCCCTCTAACCCCCTCTCAAAAGTTCCTAGGTGTCTTCTGGTCCAAGAAAAATCCTCAAAAGGTTTCATTCTATTTGGTATTGATTTTCTGTAAAGGCAAAAACAAAGGAAAAACAACAACTGGCACTTGGCACTAGGTTAATAGGTTAGTCCCAAAAATGATATAAAATAGCATAATAATGCATATAAAACATCCAAGGTTGATAGTATAATAGCTTGGAACAATCAAAAATTATAGATACATTAGAGACGTATCAAAGACGTCCATTATAGGAGTCAACGTTAGACTTTCCCGTTTTGCTTGGAATGATAGATGGCACTGGGGCGTACTCCATCAGGCAGCGGAGGCCACTACTTCTTTGGGAGAATAAGCTGGGCTGGCTGCCTGGATGTGCTCTGATTTGAGGTAACAATTGAATCTTCTCAGATACTAGTTAAAAACGAGCTATCTGCGTGATGCACTAATGTGCCAATACATATGATTGTGACATGTTCTATTTTTGTACCTGAACTTTTTTTAGAAAGGGGTGTAATGAACTTAATGTGCTAGCAGAATTTATTATGTTTTGCTACTTGTGAGCTGCGTTGGGATTTCCCTGAAGAGGAGAGGTTGATGCAGCACAATAGAGATAAGTATTTCCTTGAGTTAAGAGCCAAGGTTATCAATGCAGTGGAGAACCACGCAACGCCTCGTTAGCAGTACCTACACAAAATAACAAACACTTGCACCCAACGCAAATAAGTTCTTGTCAATCCCTTGGCGGTTAATTGCAAGGATCAAATCTCATAGTGATAAATAGGTAGACAAAAACACAAAATAAAATAAATAAAAGTGCAGCAATATATTTTTGGATTTTAATATATGATAAAAATAGAGACCCGGGGGCCATAGTTTTCATTAGAGGCTTCTCTCTTGAAGATAGCATACGGCGAGTAAACAAATTACTGTTGGGCAGTTGATAGAAAAGAAAATAATGATGAAGATATCCAAGGCAATGATCATGTATATAGGAATCACGTCCGAGACAAGTAAACTAAGTCCTGCTTGCATCTACTACTATTACTCCACACATCGATCGCTATGCAGCATGCATCAAGATTTTTAACTTCGTAAAGAACAGAGTAACACCTTAAGCAAGATGACATGATATAGATAAAGTAAACTCAATCACTATGAATAAACCCCATCGTTTTATGCTTAATGGCAATGATAAAAATACGTGTCATGTCCCCTTCCGTCACTGGGATTGAGCACCGCAAGATTGCACCCATCACAAAGCACCTCTCCCGTTGCAAGATAAATCAATTTAGTTGGCCAAACCAAACAAATAGATTTGAGAGAAATACAAAGCTTTAATAATCATGCATAAAAGAGTTCAAAAAACTAAAATAATACTCATGGATAATCTGATCATAAAATCACAATTCATCGGATCCCAACAAACACACCACAAAAAGTATTACATTAAATAGAACTTCAAGAACAACGAGGAGAACATTGTATTGAAGATCAAATAGAGAGAAGAAGCCTTCTAGCTACTAACTATGGACCGGTAGGTCTATGGTAAACTACTCACACATCATCTAAAGGGAAACAAGGTTGATGTAGTGCCCTTCATGATTGATTTCCCCTTCGACAGAGTGCTGGAAAAGGCCTCCAGAGAACAAAAGCTTGCAGCAGCGGAAAAAGGGTTCAGGTGGCTCTCTGTTGGTTTTCCAATTTTAGAGGATTTATAGAGGTAGAATTAGGTCAAACGAAGCAAAGCGGGACCCACGGGTGTACCAGGGCGCGCCTACCCCTTGGGCATGCCCTGGTGTCTTGTGGGACACTCCTTCGTCTTCTAGCCCTCTCCCGAAGCTTCCAGGGTCTCTTATGTCCAGAAAAAATGTTTGAAAAGTTTTGTGGCATTTGGACTTTGTTTGATAATGATTTCTTGGAAAACCAAAAACAAGCAAAAAATAGCAACTGACACTTGTCACTAATTTAATAGGTTAGTCCAAAAAGTGATATATAAGTACATATAAAACATCCAAGATCAATACTATAATAGCATGGAACAATCAAAAATTATAGATAGGTTGGAGACTATCATCTTGTATGTCTTTTTTCTTTCCACATCATTGATAAAAATGATGAACGGTGATGTATGAGTTTGTTGGTTTCAACCTAGCCCTACCTGTAGCGATCCCCTACTTCCACCCCGATTGTGCCGCCCACGTGATTTTTTATGCAAGCTCAATGTGCTATGATTTTTTATATGATTGTCAACTATATAAGTGCTTACCGAGTATCAACAATGCATATGGTTGAAAGATGTACTCACGAGCATCGACCGGTCGGTTTCTCTTGCTCACTCTCTAACAAGTGGGACCCATTGAATTATTTCTTCGCTCATGAAAGCTTTTAATTAGGTTCCACTCTACTCTACCTTTTTCCTTAAGTTATAATTTGAGCTCAGTGATTTCAAAAAGTTGTACACAAGCCTTTTTTTGGTTCATTTCAGGCGTTGTTGAATGTGGGCTGAATAGCTATGTAAAGTTGTACTATACTACACATGACTTTTTTTCTTGAACATCAGCAATGCAACTGGGCCGAAAGTTGTACACAAGATCCTAAAATAAGCGCTGCCTAGCCTATGTTTCTTTTAATAAAATCCACAACTTAGTTCAATTTTTATATAATAAGATTACCAAGCCCAACTTAAGTTTTTTAATAAAATTCCTAGCTCAATATTAATTTTGTATACTAAATGGTCATTCCAGACCAACATTTGTTCCACCCATCCCAGAAAATGGGCCCATTTCTACTAAAATCAAATGGGTTGTAAATTATCGGAAATAATAAATGGGTTGCATCTTCGCAATATTATTTTTTCACCCAACCCAGTAAATAGGTGTATTTGAATAAATAATCAAATGTGTTGTAAATTCTCATAAATAGTAAATCGGCTATTATTCTTTTTACTCATCCCAGGAAATAGATTATTTTTGAGTCAAAGCCCATGAAATAGATGTATTGGCAAACAAAATGAAATGGGCTATAAAACCTAAATAAATGGGCTGCATATCCGCCACAACTTTCGAAGCTGACTTTGTTGGCCCACTAGGATGAAGCATGCGTAAGGTGTTGTCCATTAGTGAACAAAATGATTTAATGGTCAAGAACAAAAAGTCATCGAATTGTTTCGACAACCGTAGCTATTGGATTGACATCCAACGACATTCCTGCTTCTTCAATCTCTGATCTAGTTGCTCTTGCTCTAGCTGCCAAAACCATCGCCGGCTGGAGCGCCTGCATCTAGCTACCATTGCTGGCTGTGCTGCTGCGTAGACCTCGCCGCCCCACCCTACTCCCAACGGTGACCAGGTCATACCTATACTCACCCACACCTTCTGTTATTCTCTGGCGACCGTAGCCTCACCCCGCAGCCGAACCAGTCCTTCGTACTCCCCTCCACTAGGGACTCCAGTGCCCCTTCTTCCATGACTCCATATCATTCCCATCTTAGGCCTCGCCATCGTCCACCGCCATGGTGCGCTTGATGATGCGTGGTCAACAGAGAGAGCCAACATGGATTACATGGAGAGGTTGGCAGCTGGGAACAACCAGCTACATCTTTGCACCCAAGCTAGTCCCTCCTTATTACGCGGGAATAAACGATTCCTCCCCCTGACAGGTCAGACCCACCAGATGCAATCTTTGCATGCAAGGAAGTTCCTTCTTATTACGTGGAAAAAAAGTTTCCTCCCCATGATAGCTGGGACCCACGAACTACATCTTCACATGGAAGGAAGTGCCTCCTTATTACACACAAGAAAAAGGATTCTTCCCCTGCTAGCTGGGACCCACCAGATTCGGAGGCTGACTTGTGGGCCTATTAAGTTGACATGTATGCAGATCTTTCCTAACTTAATCAACAAACAATTCTAGCAACAGTGACCGTTGGATTAACATTCAACGACCATGCTGCTTCTTCAATCTCTGGTCTTCTATTCTTGCTCCAGCCACACAATCTAGCACCGACGGGACTGCCTTCTCCTTCCTCCCATGGCCGGCTATCCTGCCACCCCTGGCCATGCCATACCTCTACTCACCCACACCTCCTATTATTATCTGGCGACAACTGCCTCACACCGCAGCCGAACCAGTCAACCCTCATACTCCCCTCTACATGGGCATCTACTGTCGCGTCTTGCCCGGCTTCGCGTCGTTCCCTTCCTAGGCCTCGCCGTCGGCCACCACCTTGGTGCTCTCGGTGTGGCATGGTTAACATGGTCAATGAATGATAGCCATCAATAGACGACTATACGCGGTGACGCTGATAGCTCTACCCACCAGCTACATGTTCGGACGCAAGGAAGTGCCGGAATGCAAAACGGACAACGGGGAAAATGCTCGAATGCATGAGATGAACATATATGCGAATGCAATGCACGTGACGACATGATATGAGATGCACGAAAACAAAAACAACACACGGAGACAAAGACCCGAACCCGAGAATTAAATATAACTTAATGCCGGAAACGGCATGAGTCGGAGTACAATTGGGGAAGGTTACATGTGGGGCGTTACAACACTCCACCACTACGAAAAGATCTCGACCCGAGATCTAGGACTGAAAGAACTCCGGGTACTCAGAACGAAGGTGATCCTCGCGTTCCCAGGTAGCTTCACGGTCGGAATGGTGTGACCACTTGACTTTGAGAAACTTGATTGACTTGTTGCGAGTTTTGCATTCAGTCTCTTCGAGGATTGCAACTGGGTGCTCACGGTAGGAGAGATCTTCTTGGAGCTCAATGTCCTCGAAGTTGACGGTGCGCTCAGGCGTCTTGAAGCACTTACGGAGTTGTGAGACGTGGAACACATCATGAACATTGGCAAAGGTTGCAGGAAGCTCGAGTTGATAGGCGAGGTCGCCTCTCTTGCTGACGATCTTGAAAGGCCCGACGTATCTTGGGGCAAGCTTCCCTTTGATACCGAAGCGACGAGTCCCTTTCATTGGAGAGACGCGGAGGTAGACATGATCTCCGATCTCGAAGGCCAAATCACGGTGCATGCTGTCGTAATAGCTCTTCTGACGAGACTGGGCTGCTTTGAGGTTATCACGAATGACCTTGCACATTTCTTCTGCCTCTGTGATCAGGTCATTACCCAGCAGCTGACGTTCACCTGTTTCAGACCAGTTGAGAGGTGTACGGCACTTCCTACCATACAGAATTTCAAACGGGGCCTTGCCGGAACTTGCTTGGAAACTGTTGTTGTACGAGAATTCAGCATAAGGAAGGCAATCCTCCCACTTCATGCCGAAGGAGATAACACAAGCTCTGAGCATATCTTCAAGAATCTGGTTGACACACTCGACTTGACTGCTTGTTTGAGGATGGAAAGCAGTGCTGAAGCGAATGCTGGTGCCCATGGCCTTCTGAAAAGAATCCCAGAACTTGGAGGTAAAGATGCTGCCACGGTCTGAAGATATCACTTGAGGAATACCGTGCAGAGAGACAATGCGAGAGGTGTAGAGCTCCGCCAATTGAGCTGCAGTGATTGACTCTTTGATAGGCAGGAAATGAGCCACTTTGGTCAGCTTGTCGATGACAACGAATACAGCATCATTGCCATGCTTGGACTTAGGAAACCCAGTCACGAAGTCCATTTCAATGTGGTCAAACTTCCATTCTGGAATGGCGAGAGGTTGTAGGAGACCTGCTGGCCTTTGGTGTTCTGCTTTCACTCTTCTGCAGACATCACATTCATTCACGAATTGAGCGATCTCGCGCTTCATTCGAGTCCACCAATAAGATTGCTTCAGGTCTTGATACATCTTCGTGCTCCCAGGGTGGATGGAGAGGAGAGAGTTGTGAGCCTCATTCATGATCACTTTACGAAGTTCTCCTTTGGGCACAACAATTCGATCCTCGAAGAAGAGAGTGTCCTTGTCATCAAGCCGGTAGCACTTGTACTTGGACTGACTCTTTGCAATACCGATCTTCACCTTTTTCACCATAGCATCAAGAAGCTGGGCTTGGCGAATCTGGTCTTCCAAGGTAGGAGAAACTTGAAGGTTGGCAAGGAAACCATGAGGAACAACTTGCAGATTAAGTTTGCGGAAGGCTTCACAAAGCTCGGGTGGATAAGGCTTGAGAATCATACTGTTGCAATATGCTTTTCTGCTCAAAGCGTCAGCAATCACATTAGCCTTGCCTGGAGTATACTCGATACTCGGATTGTACTCTTGAATCATTTTGACCCATCGAGTCTGCCTGAGGTTGAGATTAGGCTGAGTGAAGATGTACTTGAGACTCTTGTGATCAGTGAAAATGTCCACTTTCCTTCCCAAGAGAAGATGTCTCCAAGTCAACAATGCGTGCACAACTGCCGCCAACTCGAGATCATGAGTGGGGTAGTTCTTCTCATTTGGCTTCAACTGGCGAGAGGTATAAGCAACAACTTTCTTCTCTTGCATCAGTACTGCACCGAGACCTTGGAGAGAGGCATCACAAAAGACCTCGTACGGCTTGGTTTCATCAGGCGGAGTTAGAACTGGAGCAGTGATCAATTTCTCTTTCAAAGCGTTGAAAGCAACATCACACTCCGGAGACCAAACGTACTTGACGTGCTTCTGAAGAAGATTTGAGAGAAGCTTCGCGATCTTGGAGAAGTTTTCAACGAATCTTCGGCAATAACTTGCAAGACCGAGGAAGCTACGGAGTTGCTTCACATTCTGAGGAGGTTCCCAATTAACTATTGCAGACACCTTCTCAGGATCCACGGAAATGCCCTTGGCAGAGATAATATGACCAAGATAAAGAACCTCATCAAGCCAAAACTCACACTTAGAGAACTTGGCATAGAATTGATGTTCCCTTAGCTTGTCAAGAACCAAACGCAAGTGTTTGGCATGATCTTCCTTGTTCTTCGAGAAAACCAGGATATCATCGAGATAGACCAAAACAAAGTCGTTGGTATAGGGGTTGAAGATGAAGTTCATCATGCGAGAGAACGTCGGAGGAGCATTAGCGAGGCCAAAAGACATAACTGTGTATTCATATGACCCATAGCTTGTTCTGAACGCCGTCTTTGGAATATCTTGTTCACGAATGCGAATTTGATGATAACCCATACGGAGATCAAGCTTGGAGAATACTTGGGCACCCTTGAGTTGTTCGAATAGCTCATTAATGTTGGGAAGTGGATATTTGTTCTTGATGGTCTTCTTGTTCAATGGACGATAATCAACACAAAGTCGGTCCGTTCCATCCTTCTTCTTCACAAAAAGAACACCACAACCCCACGGAGAAGTACTAGGACGAATAAGACCCATTCTTTCTTGCACATCGAGCTGTTTCTTCAACTCCTTCAACTCTTCGGGGCCGAGCTTGTAAGGCCGTTTGCACACCGGTTCCGTACCGGGCTCAAGTTCAATAACGAATTCAACTGGCCGGTTTGGAGGCATGCCTGGGAGTTCTTCAGGGAAGACATCTTGATACTCACAAACAACCGGAATCTGTGAAATAGCATCCAATTCACCCTTCTCATTGAGAGAGAATAACCGGATGGTATTATCCCGAGTAGCAAAGACAATCACTTCCTCAGACGAATGAGTCAGTTGAATCTGCTTGGCCGCGCAATCCAGCTGAGCTTTATGTTTAGAGAGCCAGTCCATCCCAAGAATGAGGTCGATATCGGAATAGCCAAGAACCATAGGAGAAGCCAAGAACTTGAATTCACCCAACATGATGGAAATATCCGGAATCTCCTGATTGGCGAGCAAACATTTGGCCGGAGATACCACTGCTAACGGACTAT
Source organism: Triticum monococcum (assembly GCA_034509565.1). Taxonomy (NCBI): domain Eukaryota; kingdom Viridiplantae; phylum Streptophyta; class Magnoliopsida; order Poales; family Poaceae; genus Triticum; species Triticum monococcum. Next base: position 528,134,555 of record CM067847.1, read on the forward strand.
GCATCGCTTGGGAAAAGAACTCATGCTTAGATGCAAAAGGCTTTGAGATGAAACAATGTGATGCACCTGTATCAAAAAGTACTTTTGCAGGAACATCGTTAACAGGAAGGTTACCCATGATCACATCTGACGAACCCTCTGCTTGAGCTGCATTCACCATATTGACCTTGGCGTGCTTGGGATTGTGCTTGACCACAGCTGTACTTGCCGATCTGACAGGAGGAGGAGGAGGAAGACGCCTCTGGTTAAAACACTTGTTGGCGTAGTGGCCCTTCTGTTGGCACTTGTTGCACGTGACCTCTGAGAGCGGACGGTGGTACGGAGCACTCGATCTTGGAGCTTGAGACGAAGTCTTGTTCTGAAAGCCTGGGTTGGGTGGGTGGGACGAACCACTGCCACCTTTGCTCTTCTGCTGATACGGCTGACGAAACGGAGGAGGAGGAAGCCAATACTTCTGCTGCTTGGTCACTTGAGTAGAGGACGGAGACGAAGTGTCTCTGACTCGCTTCCTGGAAGCATCACACCTGAGCTGAGCAGCCTCTTGCTTCAGTGCCATGTTGTAGAACTCATCGTATCTCAGCGGCTCGAAGAGGACAAGAGCGAGCTGAATTTCTTCACGAAGACCACCCCTGAACTGATAGATCATGCTCTTCTCATCAGGAACATCCTGCTTGGCAAAACGGGCAAGCTTCTGGAACAACTTGTTGTAGTCATAGATAGACAAAGAGCCTTGCTTCAGATTGCGGAATTCTTCACGTTTGCTTTCAGTCACACTTTGAGGAATGTGATGAGCGCGGAAATCACGACGGAAATCATCCCAAGTGATTAAACGTCCACCCCTGGAATCCCGGTACTGCTGAAACCACTCTACGGCCTGATCCTTGAGCTGGAAAGACGCGAACTTGACGAAATCTGCAGGTCTGACGTTGCTACATTCAAAATGCTTGCCCAGATCGACTAACCAATCATCAGCATCGGTAGCCTCAACGCAGTTACTGAACGTCTTTGGACCATTAGCAAGGAACTGATGCAGAGTTGCAAACTGGTTCTGGTTGCTGCCTTGGTTCGCTTGACTGCTTTGATTCCGCTCTTGAATGATTTGCATGATCAGCTGAGTATTTGCATTAGTAGCAGCCATCACAGCCTGCCATGCTTCCGGAGGAGGCGGAGGTGGCGGAGGATCTGGGTTCGGAGTCGTGCGCGTTGGAGGAGCCATCCTGAATAGGTTGACCACCATTAGCACACAAATAGAGAAATATAGAAGGTGAATCCAACGGAATGAAAATTGCAACATAAGTCTTCACACCCGAACAAAATGAACGAATGCACATCTCTTGAAGTGGTCACATATTCCTAAATTGCGAAGCCACGAAGAATCAAGTAGAAGAGGTACATCAACGAGGGATGGAATCAACATATGACGTCGGAGAAGAACGAATACCACAACTCGAAATAAAACCAAGGGTTGGCTTGCGGAATAAGCCGGAACAAACACATGATAGAAATTTCGTCCGAAGTGTTCGTGGTAGGACCTACACGGGCTCGACCGTACAGCACCATCATGTACAAGGCAGTGCACATGACATACGAAGCGTCCCCGAGTCAGCATAGCCAAGGACTCTTTAAGACACAACGAGGCCACTGTAAAATCGACCGTGAATAGGCGAACCACTAGACGTCGAACCCCAATTTCATATCACACGTCTGTTGGAAAGATATCCTAAGGCTACTTGAATTCCCACCTATGAAATTCCCGAAACTTTCCGGTTATGCAATCAGGTGTTGAGGATACAGGGGAAGCATAATATCTCACCCAAGCTAGCAAATCCTACATCCAGCTGCATCCATCCTTCAACACATAACCAAGAAACCTTCGGAAACCATCTATCTCAACCTTCGAAAAGCATCTGTTATACAAGTTATGGCGATACTCCCGAACTCCCGCCCCAGTACTGGGTGGCGTCGAGGTTATCTCACCAACGAACTGCATAAAGGAGATTTTCGATGTCGCGCACATATCTCAAGTATGCCAGAATTGCAACGATAGAATTATGATGACAACACCTCAGAGCTCAACTCCCCGGGACACTTCCACTAAACCCCTGACAGGAGGCACCAAGACAGTATTCTCATCATAAGCCATCGGAACAAAACTAAGATACTCGCGTGATCCTAAAATTTTTTTAGTGAAATTTGAGAAGAGAAGAGTCAAAACTCTACGTCAGGATGCCTTACCAGAGCGATGAGGAGACTGGGAAGTAAAAAGAATTCCTAAGCTCTCCGATATATAATTCCTAAGGACTCAAAACATTTTTCTAGACACAACTCGGCTGCTAAAAACGATCAAGCAATGGGGCTCCTAAGGTCGGGGAAGGCTCTGATACCAACTTGTAACACCCTCGATGCGACTATATCTCCCATGTGTCGAGGCACGACTTAGAGGCATAATCGCATTGAAGGCATAAGTCGCAAGTGAGGCAATCTTCACACAACCCATGTACATATAAATAGAAAGGGGAATAATAATATAATAGTTGGCTTACACTCGCCACGTCACATCAAGGTACATAAATAGCATCCATCATACAAACACTCATGGCCCGACTACGGCGCCAAAATAGAAAAGACCCCCCAACATGCGACTAAACCCTGAATCGAACCCCGAGCAGGCACCACTACTGATCATCAGGAAAAGAAACATAGTATCGCTGAGAGTCATCGTCGTACTCCCACTTCAGCTCGAACGCGCCATCCGGAGGAGTATCATCGGTCCCTGCATCTAGTATAATAGTAATCTATGAGCCACAAGGACTCAGCAATCTCGCACCCTCGCGATCAAGACTATTTAAGCTTAAAAGGTTAGGAAGGGGTAATGTGAGTGGAGCTGCAGCAATCGACTAGCAGATATGGTGGCTAACTTATTCGCAAAAGAGAGCGAGAAGAGGAGGCAAAGCACGAGCGGTAACTAAGTAGAGCAGACTACGCAAGCATAACTCCAACACCGTGTCCACTTCCCGGACTCCGCCGAGAAGAGGCCATCACGGCAACACACGCAGTTGATTCATTTTAATTAATTAAGTTCAAGTTATCTACAACCGGACATTAACAAATTCCCATCTGCCCATAACCGCGGGCACGGCTTTCGAAAGATCAATCCCTGCAGGGGGGTCCCAACTTAGCCCATAACAAGCTCTCACAGTCAACGAAGGAATAGACCTCCACCCAGGACCCACCGATCAGACTCGGTATCCCGGTACAACAAGATGATTCGACAGGTCAAAACTAGTCCAGCAACACCGCCCGAATGCGCCGACAAATCCCGATAGGAGCTGCACATATCTCTTTCTCAGGGCACACTCAGATTGTCCAAACTTCCGGTAGGCCAGCCTAGAGTTGCCCCTGGTGGCCACCGGCGGCTGACGTTCCGGACCAACACTCAGAGGAGCACTGGCCCGTGGGGGCTAAAATAAAGATGACCCTCGGGCTCCGGAAACCCAAGGGAAAGAAAAGGGTAGGTGGCAAATGGTAAAACCAATGTTGGGCATTGCTGGAAAAGCTTTAATCAAGGCGAACTATCAAGGGGTTCCCATTATAGCCCAACCGCGTAAGTGACGCAACAAACCGGGAACATAACACCGATATGACGGAAACTAGGACGGCAAGAGTGGAAAAACACTAGGCGAGAGGCCGAGCCTTCCACCCTTTACCAAGTATATAGATGAGTAAAGATAACATAGCAATATAGTGATATCCCAACAAGTAAATAAATGTTCCAACAAGGAACGGCTCCAATCTTCACCTGCAACTAACAATGCTATAAGAAGGGCTGAGCAAAGCGGTAACATAGCCAATCAATGGTTTGCTAGGACAAAGGTGGGTTAGAGGCTCAATCATGGCAATTGGGAGGCTGACAAGCAAGTGGTAGGCATCGTAGCATTGGCAAAGCAAAAGAGCGAGCAAACTAGCATAGCAAAGATAGTAGTGATTTCAAGGGTGTGATCATCTTGCCTGCACAGTTGTCAGAATTGACTGGATCCTCAAAAGCAAACTCAACGGGCTCCTCGTTAGCGAACTCGTCTCCCGGCTCTACCCAACAACACAAACAAGCAACAAGGATACAATCAACCACGTGCAAGGGCAACCAATAAGATGCAAAGATGATATGTTATGCGGGATGCGATGCGGGATGCAAGAATGCAACATGTAACAGGAAATGCATGAACCTGGCCTCAACTTGGAAATCCAAGTGTGCCACTGGATAGAGGGGAAGAAATCCCCTGAAAACGATATAAAGATCATGGCAATCGGAGCTACGGTTAAGAAATGGCAAGCGTTTTACTAAACGAACCGATCTGCAATTTACAGCAACATGCCTCCTAAATGCAACAAAATGAACATGCTCCAGCCACCCAACATGAAAACAAATTGCATGGCAGTGATTTACTCATCAAGCTTATCAAATCATCATGACTGAGGCATGGGCAAATTCATCCACTAAGGGCTTCAAACAAGCATGGCAAAACTGAATAAGCAAAACAGATTTCAGACTTTGCGAAATTAACGCTAGTCTGAAATTCCAGACCACGATGCTCTCTTCGGAGCAGCAAAACAACATGAAGGAAAACCTGAACATGGCAATTAAGAGCATGGCATGGAGCTACTCAACGAGCTTAACAAAACACCCAACATGACCTGGGGCCAAAAGGGTTCACAAAATACTCTACCGAGCACACGAACATCGATGAAACACAATCAGTTTTCAGACTTAGTGAAAACTGGGACATGCTGAAATAATAACTCACGGAGGCATATAAACGAGCTCGATGCTCTCACTATGGTGCAAGTCATGGCAAGGTAAGCATATATCCATAAAGAAGGCACAAAATTCTAGCTAGACATGGCAAGAACAATGGCATAGCATGCATGGATCACTAGCAATCACTCCGGCAAAATCGCAAAAAAGTTAACGATCTGCCCAAAACAGCAACTATCCAAAAGTTGAGCTCGATTGAGTCAACCTAGGGGGCTCCAACATAACAAGTAAAGACATGGATGGATTAAGCACAACAAGCATAACAAATCACTCGATCATCCTCAAAAGAGGCACGGATCGCTAGGAAACAAGCCGGACATATAGCATCGTGAACTAAAACGGCTCAGACTTAGTGAAAATCACTAAGTCCCTGAAATCTGAAATCTCAGGTAGCCCTCTTCGCAAGCTTGCACAAGACAACACACACATCCTAAAAATACATGGAAGGCATCTCTGGAAAGAAGACAACATGCTTAACAATTCATCCCAAAGGGGCACAGGCATATCATGCACGGATTAAATATGGCAAAAATGACAAAAGTGCATGTTGGATTAACGGATCTGCAATTTAACTCAACATGCCTCCTTCCAACACCATTTTGGGCACCAAGATGACCTCAAATGCAAATGATGCAATGGAATGAAATGATGTACTCATCGAGACGAAGAATTTTACATATCATACGCCCAAATCGGAGCTACGGATGCAAAGTTATGGGCAGTCAAACATGGCATGAAACATTAAGGAATTAGGTCAAAAGTCAACCGGAATCTTCTCAGATCTAGATCCAGCCCGAAGCACTGTTCATGGCGCGGACTTCGAGGTCGCCGGAGTTGGGGTCGCCGGCGCCGGAGAGGAAGAGGAGGCCGGGGCTTGGCCGGCCGACGTGGGGGCTTGCCGGGGCGGCGACTTCGAGGCGGCGGTGGCCGGTGGCGTGGCGGCGGCGGCGAGCCGGCGTGGTGTGGCGGGGGGGTCGGCCGGCGCGGGCTCCGGCGAGGCGCCCGCGGTGGCGCGGTCCGGTCGGCGGGGCGGCGCGCGGAGGAGAGCAGCGGGAGGCGGCGGCGCTCGGGAGGAGGCGGCGGCCCGGGCGAGGCGGCGCGTGAGGCGGGGACGGGCCTGGCGGGCCGCGGCCGGTGGAGGTGGCGTGGGTGCCACGTGGCAGGAGGCGGTTGGCGGCGGCGGTATGTCCGGTGCGGCCGGATGTGTCCGGCGCGCCGGAGGGAGTTTTTAGGGTTTCGGGGGGAGGGAGAGATCCGAAAACGGGGGGTTCTATTTATAGACCTAGAGGGAGCTAGGAGAGTCCAAATGAGGTGCGGTTTTCGCCCACACGATCGTGATCGAACGACCGAGATGATGGAGCTGAGTTTGGTGGGTTTTGGGCCAAAATGGAGGGGTGTTGGGCTGCACATACACGAGGCCTTTTCGGTCCCTCGGTTAACCGTTGGAGTATCAAACGAAGTCCAAATGACCCGAAACTTGACAGGCGGTCTATCGGTAGTAAACCAAGGCCGCATGGCAAGTCTCGGCCCAATCCGGAAATGTTTAATCCCCACACACGAAAGAAAGCTAGAAATGGCCACCGGAGGAGAACGAAGCGCCGGAATGCAAAACGGACAACGGGGAAAATGCTCGAATGCATGAGATGAACATGTATGCGAATGCAATGCACGTGACGACATGATATGAGATGCACGAAAACAAAAACAACACACGGAGACAAAGACCCGAACCCGAGAATTAAATATAACTTAATGCCGGAAACGGCATGAGTTGGAGTACAATTGGGGAAGGTTACATGTGGGGCGTTACATGGGGTCATCTTGCTGTCCTCAAGATGGTTTGGCTCACTATCTTCCCTAAAGTTCTGCCTGGCGTAAGAGATACGAGTCTGAAAGAAAAACAAGGAGACACGTAACAGGTTTCACAATTATATAAGCAAATAAATGGATCTGTTCTGCATAAGGAACATGTTTTTACAACTACAATTTGAAACTGGTAGTTGTTGCAAACATCCAATCAGATGTAAACAGCAAAGCAAACAACAATGGAGGAAATGATGCCTATACAAATCTATACTAGAACAAAGTTTGAAGGCTTGAGAAGGATGAACTTACATTACATGTTAACACGGGCTGGACAAATCCCTTCTCCATGTTGATGGAAGGATAATTCAATAAATTCCCCAAAGAAAATTCTTTATAAGCGTTGCCATTATTCTACATTTTGCAGAGAGTAAATGTAGATCAAATAATATTGGAAGAAACAGAGGATAATGAAGCTCAGGTGCAGACTGATGATACATAATCAAATAGCAATTAATTAAGTACAATGTTACAAGGCAAAAGGGAGAGAGGTACTGACAAGAGCAATGCAGAGCCCATTATTGTTTTGAGATCGTATGATCCTTTGAGCAAGGAGATTCATCTTAAATTAGTTTTCATACAAGAGAGAAGGTAAGGCACAAGAAGAAATTTAGGAGTTCAAATTTTGAATTGATATCATAGACAGTACCTGACGCTGGGCTCCCAGCAGTTCTAATAGGGGTTTGGCCACCGGAGTAGGGGTAAAGTGTGGTACAGTTGGGCCTATGTTTTCTGTGGCTGCTGATCTATCTGATTTAACAGATATCACTACCTTTTCCAAATACCTAGTTTGTACTCCTTGACTTCCTGCACTCACCCTCTTCCTTTTGGGTACCTATTACGAAAGAACAACATTTGACTGGAAAAACATAGTGTGACGACACATGGAATAGGTACAGAAAATGGATAGGTATGGCATATACTCATATATGATGCTTAAACTAAGCAGATGGTGTAGCAAAGTACAAGTAATGCAAGAGGTCAGAAGCAAAATATGTGCGACCAATACAACTTTGCAAAGTTAGAGCAAGCACCTTGATGGGTGAATAAGATAGGCCATCCTCCACCATGCCAAGTTTGTTAGGCAGTTTATCATTCCGCAATATTCCTCTCGTGCGCCCATTCTCATATTCATTTTGATAATGTTCAATATCTGACATGCATGAAGACATAAAAACAAGTGAGATTTTCTTTGTAATGCAGAAGTGATTCTAATCCAATACTGCCTCCCTGTAAACCCCTTTGTGCTATCTCTGCAATTCTTTTAAAAGATGCCATGCATGCTATAATTTGTTGTGTGCATTAATATAATGTGGCCTACTACTCGAAATATGACAGCTCCAGAAGTGATGACACTTCGCAGATGATAGCTTCAACCTGTAGTAAAGAAGAACAAGTCGACCTGACCTGACAGATTCAAAATATACTAAGGGAGAACAAGTCGACCTGACCAGTCCACCGCAAGAGAAGAGTGTCATCTTAAAGAAGAGCAGAAGAGCAAGCAGATTGAAGATATTACAAGTCTTTTAGTACAATGTCGGTTTGCCACCCATGATGAACCAGAGCGCATAGAGAAATACTATTCTTTCCGGTCTCTCCATGTGTGGCTCACATGCATTTCGAAACTAAAGCAGAAACATTTAGCTAACCAATTAAACATCTCTCATTTTTACTAATATCAGCAATAATATCAGATATTAATTTGTACAACTAAGCTTGTTTAGCTCGATGGGTGGAGCAGTGCTATTACGACACGAACCACGTAGGCTGATTGTGGTCATCATAAAATGGGGAAAACATAAGCATGATGAGTACAGTGTTGACCGTGGCAGTGGGATGGCAGATCTAAAGCTGCAAACCGCGTAAAGGGTAGTTAGCAACCGATGTTTGCTTTGAAATAACAACTAAGATTTGGTATGGACAAGAATGTACGGTCAACAAGTGACAAAGAAATGCAATTATGCTGTCTCTCTATATGTCGCGACATGCATTTGGAAACTCAAGTGGGACCTTTAGCTAACCAATTAAATGTGTCGGTTAACTAATATCAGTATCATATCACAATCATATTTGAACAACTAAGCTTTTGAATTCTGAGTGTTGTGTTGTTTAGCTTGAAGGGTGGAGAAATGGTAGTACAACAGAAAGCACCTACGCAGAACATAGTAGAGTAGATAAAAGGGGAAAACCCTAAGCATCAAGAGAAAAATCAGGAAAGTGGAACTAGCTGGACCAGTGGGTGGCGCACATACTTTTCAAAACGAATATAGGAACATTAGGTGACCAATTAAACATTCTCTGTTTTTGTAATATCCCAAATTTTCAATTTGGAATGTTATACATTAGGTCAACATGCCTATCATATTTTATTTTGCTTTTGGTTTTGATCCTAGAAAATCCTAAGCAACTCAAGGACCCACAGAGAGAGTTGGGGATTTCGTTATTTACGTATTTGAGTTTTCTCAAATTATGTAAACAGGATCGTTTGATTTTATTTATTTTATCATCAATTATTTCTATTACAAAAATATGAGAGAGGGACTAAAATGACTTTCCCAAAATATAGAAATATTGAGGATTTAATAAAAAAATCAAATAAGATTTATTTCAGAGTTTTTCGGTATTTTTATTTGAATTTAGGAAAAATGCGCGTTTTCAAAGTTGTAGTTTGGGCCCAAATAAATGTTCACTTTATCGGGCTTGATTTTAGGAACCCGACAAAATTTATTTCGTGATTTTTGGAGTCCGTTTAGTATTTCTTTTTAATTTTCTTCCGAGCGGAATTTAAAAAAACGGAACCGACTTTGGGCCGTACCCGAGCGGGACTCCGCCCGGGACGCCTTTATAAGCGCCACCCCGGGGGCCCAAGAGCCACAGCCCACAGCTGCCCAAACCCTAACCCTAGCCGCCGCCGCCGCCGGAGCGCGTCGCCCGAGGTTCGCCGCCGCCGAATCATTTTCCGTGCAGTTTTATTGAAAAAAAATCGAAATTTTTTTTGTCTTTTTTTCTGTTCGTCGTTTCTCGTTTTTGTCGGATTTTCCGCGGTTATTTTCTGATCGCGGTTTCTGATCCGATTTTCGTTTTAGTATAACTTTTCGCTCGTTTATCGGAATCAGGCGATTCAAGCGCCTGGAGTTTCGTCTCGAAACTTTCTTTCTGAATAATCACCTTAAACAAGTTTTTGCTACAGTAAAATTTGACCTAGATCCAGATTACTAGAACGAAGTTGATTTCTTTCGCCGTTTGATTTCTTTTGCTGCGTTCGATTTGATTCTTTTTGCAAACCAGGGTTCTTAAGTTGAACTTTCTGGTTAGATCTTCTATTTGAGTTTTACCTGTGCATTAGATGAGTACTTATTGTATGCTTGTTTGTCTGCGATAGAATACCCGGAGTGCGCCGCCTGTTACTTCGAATCTCTAGGTTTCGCGGATCATCAGCAAGGCAAGTAACACTTTGCTCATACCTTTTCTACAACCCAGTTTTATTGCATTAGATCAATCCTCACACATTGCATGATTAGGATCTAATTAAATTGTGGGATGGGAAGTAGATGAGGTAGTATCTATTACCTATTTATTACGAAACCTTTGGGAGTTACTTCTACGTTTGCTTATTATGCCATGCTATGCTAGTAGACGTGGATTGGGTGAGTGATATCCATGACAGATGTGAGTTTGTTAATTTTAATGGTTTATCTAAGGTGGCAACTTAAACACACATCTGGGTGGATTGAGGCACCTGGTTTCTGTCAGGACTTGCCTGTTTTTCTTTTGGACCGCCACCCAGGCTCAAAGGGATCATAAGATTATTCATACTAGAAACTTCCGTGTGCAGCCAGAAGCCATTATGGGCTCTGGCATAGTTGATTAAGTCGTGCGAACTCTTACAGGGTAGACTAGCAGATGTAGGGGAAAGTAGGTGTACCGGTCTATCCAACGTAAGGTGCTAGCGCTTCTGAAAGACTGTGTCTCGGTCATCCGTTTCTCAAACACCATGTAGTGCGAGAAAACCAACGGAGGCGATCGAGTCTTGTGGGGAAAAGTGCGCAAACCTCTGCAGAGTGTAATAAACTAATCATGGTTAGCCGTGTCCCCGGTTATGGACATCTTGAGTATCTAGTACCTGGATTATCATGTGAATCTCAACATGTTACTATAAAGATAATTTTGATGGGTTTGTTTAATGATGATGCTTAATTGGGATTGAGAATGCTGTCAACCATTCTCAATGTTTAACAACCACCTTGATAGTAATTAATTTATTCCTTTGAAGTAGAGAAAAATTGGCTTTACGCAAAACTGTAACCATAGAGCTTTCCACCAGCCAAATATGCATATAGTATAGATGTTGCATTTCATTACTCTCTATGTGTTACCTTGCCAGCATATTCCATGTGCTGACCCGTTCTCGGGCTGCAACGTTAATGTTGCAGACTTTTTAGACGACAATTAAGGAGTTTTAGGTCATGGTTCTATACTCAGTGATGCCGTTGGAGTTGATGGACTCACTTATCTTCCAAGCCTTCCGCTGTTATCGTTATTAGATGGCCTTAAGCCATATTTTATTGTAATAAGTTCTCTTTTGAGACACTCGATGTAATAAGTGTGTGATTGCTACTCTGCTATAAATCCTCCGAGTACTGTGTGGTGTCAGCATTACTGATCCAGGGATGACACCGGAGCACAGAGATTAGACTATTGGAGGTCTGGTCGCTATAGAGATGGTATCAGAGCACACACTGACTGTAGGACACGACCACTAAGCTAAAAGACCTAGATCACTACTCACTCTCTTCTCTTCTGACTTCTCATCTTTTCTACTCTTTAGGATGGCGGATGCGAGGAACAAGTTCACACAACCAGATGAAGATACACCCTTTGGACGCCACTTGAAGGAAGTCACTAGATACCTGAACATAGGAGTACCAAGCTTCACGGGAACCTACAACGCCACTTTACCTGAAGAAGAGCGCTGGATGATTCGAGTTCAAGTTCCAGGAAGGACATTCATGCCAGTCACTGAGCCCATAGAGTTTTCTTTTGACGCACCAACTTGGAGTCTAGGAAAGAGTATGGCAGCTCACATTACCATGGGACGCATTGTAGAAGTCTACCGCAAGGATCTCAAGGATACTATCTACCAAATTTGCGGACGCCGAGATGAACACTGGGAGATGATCAGCACCAGGAAGGATAGATCAATTGCAGCTTTTATCCAGGAGTTAAACCAGCACATTCGACGATAGGAGAATCAGATGTGCGCCGACATGATAGATCTGAAGAAGGCTAAGACTAGAATCAAGGAACTGGAGGAAGAACTCAAGGCTACACGTGAAGGTTATGAAGAAGAAATTGAAGTATTGGTGGAGAAGAATGATGACCTGATCAAGAAGATTGGGATATTTATGGGAGACCCGACACCAGTAGATGAAGACAAAGAACCCAAGGAGATTAGCCCGGAAGACTACATCATCATCGACGGCACCGACTCGGAAGCAAATAGTAGCGAAGATAACTATATTGATGAAGCAGGAGCCGATATCATGGAGTCTACAACCATAGAATATTTCTAGTAGACCACCTCACCAGTAGTAGAAGTCCACCATGTAAAATTTAGTAGTCCGAGCACTTTTGCGATAGCTAGATCGATTGTATGCCTTTGTTTGATTGAATGAGTGAATTGTGTGCTTTGCCTCATGTGCATATGGGTAGTGTTTTCTCTTTAGACCCCCTCTATTCTTATATCTCATCTTTTCTAAACACTAAGATGCCTCCGAGACGTGACCCCGGATTTGCCTTTCCGCCGGAGCTCACCCAGTTGATCCAACAGCAGAACACTTTGATGCAGTTGCTAGTTCAGAATCAGAATCAGGGGAACAACAACAACAACCCACCACCACCACCACCACCTGTTGACCACTTAGCCCGTTTCCTTAGGCTGAATCCGCGGGTGTTTTCCAGTAGCACCGAGCCGATAGTAGCAGATGATTGGCTCCGCAAGACAGCTAGGGAGTTGACCACAGCAGGATGCACAGATGCGGAGAAGGTGAAGTTTGCCGCACATCAGTTAGAAGGACCCGCAGCATCATGGTGGGAAAATTTCACAGCCACCTTCCCAGTCGACACTGTCACATGGGACCAGTTTCAGCAGGCTTTTCGTACTGCCCATGTTTCAGCAGGAGCAATGCCCATGAAGAAGCGTGAGTTTCGTAACTTGTGCCAAGGAGGACGGACAGTTGGCCAGTATGTGGAGGAGTTTAGTAAGCTAGCATGTTATGCCCCAGATGACGTTGCTACGGATGCAGCTAAGCAGGAAAAATTCCTGGAAGGACCGAATGATGAGTTGAGCATGTAGTTGATGGTAGCCACCTTCAACAACTACTAAGAGTTGGTAGATCATGCTCTTATGATTGAAGGGAAGCAGCAGCAAATTGAGAACCGCAAGAGGAAGTATGGACAAGGAAAGTATAATTCAGGAGCTCAGCAGAAGCCACGTTTTACCCCTAGACCGGGAGGACATTTTCAGCATACCCATGGAGTAGGAAGCTCGCACAATCACAATGGCACCAAGAATGGTAATGGGAATGGAGGAAGCAATGGACAGAACCGCAACACCCCATCAACCCCAGCCAAGAAGGACCTGAGTCAAGTCACTTGTTTTAAGTGTCAGAAGACCGGACATTATGCCAATGAATGTCCTGAAGGCCAAAACGACAATGGAAACTCTGGAAAGAAGCCGAACCCTTTCAACAGGGGACAGGTGAACCACGTTAATGTGGAGGAGGTTGAAGCTCAGCCCGATGCAGTAATAGGTAAGTTTTTGGTTAAGTCATTTACTGCACTCGTTCTTTTTGATACTGGTGCATCGCATTCATACATATCAAGGGAATTTGTGGAAAAGTATAGCCTACCCACTAGGGTTCTTAAAACACCTATGCTAGTAAGCTCACCAGGAGCAGAGTACATGGCCAGTCAAGGATGTTTTCAAGTGCCATTAAGTATAGGACGGCATGTTTTCCCAACAGATTTGATTATTCTAGAATCTCAAGGCCTAGATGTGATTCTTGGTATGGATTGGCTGTTGATGTATGGAGGAAACATCGATTGTGCTAGTAAGTCAATTTTTCTTACCACACCAAAAGGAAGAAGGATCAAGTATGTATCCCGGCATATGCCAAATAGGACACAAGTAAATTCCTTATCAGGAGTTATGCAAGGGGAAGTACCAGTGGTAAAGGATTTTCCTGATGTATTCCAAAAGAGTTGCCAGGCATGCCACCAGATAGAGATATTGAGTTTTTGATTGAGCTTTTGCCAGGCACTGGGCCAATATCGAAGAGACCATACAGGATGCCCGCAAAGGATTTGGTGGAAATTAAGAAGCAGATTAAGGAGTTACTGGATAAAGGTTACATTCGCCCAAGTTCTTCGCCTTGGGGATCACCAGTACTTCTAGTGGAGAAGAAGGATGGATCGTTAAGAATGGTTGTTGATTATCGAGGATTGAATGAAGTAACAATCAAAAACAAGTACCCACTACCAATGATCAATGATCTGTTTGATCAATTGCAAGGGGCTAAAGTGTTTTCCAAGATCGATTTGCGATCAGGGTACCATCAGTTGAAGATTCGAGAGCAGGACATACCTAAGATAGCATTCACCACAAGATATGGACTATATGAGTATATCGTTATGTCATTTGGGCTGACTAACGCACCTGCCTATTTTATGAACATGATGAACAAAGTGTTTATGGAGTTTTTGGATAAGTTCGTCGTGGTTTCCGTCGATGATATTCTGGTATTCTCAAAGAATGAAGAGGAGCATAAGGAGCATTTGCGTTTGGTACTTGGGAAGCTCAGAGAACATCAATTATATGCCAAGTTCAGCAAATGTGAGTTTTGGTTGAAGGAAGTAGGATTCCTCGGACACGTTATATCCGGAGAAGGTATAGATTAGATCCCACTAAATTTGATACCGTGACCAAGTGGGAAGCACCAACAACAGTTGGAGAGATCCGGAGTTTTCTTAGACTCGCAGGGTACTACCGGAGATTTATTGAGAACTTTTCAAAGATTGCGAAGCCTATGACGGAGTTGTTGAAGAAGGATACTAAGTTCAAATGGACTGAGGAGTGTGAGGCTAGTTTCCAGGAGTTGAAGAAACGCTTGGTTACCTCACCGATGTTGATTTTGCCAGATCAGACCAAGGATTATGAGGTGTATTGTGACACTTCACGTCGAGGACTTGGAGCAGTGCTTATGCAGGAAGGGAGAGTTGTTTTGTATGCTTCACGACAACTGAAGCCTCACGAATTGAATTATGCCACGCATGATTTGGAGTTAGCAGCCGTAGTGCATGCATTGAAGACGTGGAGACATTTCCTCATTGGAAATCATTGTGAGGTGTACACGGATCACAAGAGTTTGAAGTACATTTTCACGCAGAAGGAGATGGTTGGAGCTCATCAAGGATTGTGATATGAGATTGCATTACCATCCTGGAAAGGCTAATGTAGTAGCTGACGCATTAAGCCGTAAGAGCCATGTCAATATGTTAATGATGGAAGAAATACCCAAGGAGTTATCAGAAAACCTTCGTGAACTAAGTTTGGAGATAGTTCTGAGAGGCTATGTGGCAGCATTGGAGATTCAGTCAACATTGATGGATAAAATCAGAGAGGCTCAGAAATCTGACAAGGAGATTGCTTCTATAAAGGAGAAACTGAGCAAAGGAAAAGCTAAAGGATTTCGTGAGGATGAGCACGACACCCTATGGTTTGAAGACTGTGTTTATGTGCCCAATGACCCAGAGATCAGAAAGTTGATTCTGCAAGAGGCACATGATTCACCGTATTCGATTCACCCAGGAAATACCAAGATGTATTTGGATTTGAAGGATATTTTCTGGTAGACCGGAATGAAGAAGGATATTGTGGAGTATGTAGCAGTTTGTGACGTATGTCAGAGAGTAAAGGCAGAACATCAGAAGCCAGCAGGATTGTTGCAACCATTGCCGATACCCGAATGGAAGTGGGATAAGATAGGCATGGATTTTATCACGGGATTACCAAGGACTCGTTCAGGCTATGACTCGATTTGGGTTGTGGTTGATCGATTGATGAAAGTAGCTCATTTCATCCTAGTAAGACCACTTACACCAATGCTAAGTTGGCAAAGATATACATGACCAGGATCGTATGATTGCATGGAGTTCCAAGGAGTATCGTATCAAATAGAGGAACCCAGTTTACCTTGAAGTTCTGGAAGCAGTTACATGAGACTTTGGGTACTAGGCTAGAATTTAGTACAGCTTTTCATCCGCAGACAGATGGACAGACCGAGAGAGTCAATCAAATTTTGGAGGATATGCTGAGAGCTTGTGCACTAGATTATGGGATTATGGATCTAGTTGGGACGATAATTTGCCATATGCAGAGTTCTCTTACAATAATAGCTATCAGACCAGTTTGAAGATGGCCCCTTTCGAAGCTTTGTACGGATGGAGGTGCAGGACACCGTTGTCATGGGCCGAGGTTGGAGACCGCCAGTTGTTTGGACCAGATCTGATTAAAGAGTCTGAACAGAAGGTGAAGTTGATTCGCGATAGGCTCAAGGTAGCCCAGTCCAGGCAGAAGAGCTACGCAGATTCTAAACGCAAGGAGACAGTTTACGAAGTCAGAGACAGAGCTTATCTTCGAGTATCCCCACTTCGACGGATTAAGCGCTTTGGAGTTAAGGGAAAGTTAGCGCCACGATTTGTAGGGCCATATCGAGTTTTGGAGCGTATGGGAGAAGTGGCCTACAAGTTGGAAATGCCCGAAGGATTGTCAGGAGTTCATGATGTGTTCCACGTTTCTCAGTTGAAGAAGTGCCACGCGGAGATGGCTGACGTACCATTAAGGGATACAGTGCCATTGGAAGCATTTCAGTTGGATAACGATTTGACCTATGAGGAGAAACCAGTCAAAATTCTCGAGTTTGCCAGCCGAGTCACTCGCAGTAAGGTTATCAAGTTAGGTAAAGTTCAGTGGAGTCACCACACGGAAGATGAAGCCACCTGGGAGCGAGAGGAAGATTTTCTCAAGGACCACCCTCACCTATTTTCTAGCCAACCCGAATCTCGAGGGCGAGATTCATCTTAAGGGGGGTAGGTTTGTAACATCCCAAATTTTCAATTTGGAATGTTATACATTAGGTCAACATGCATATCATATTTTACTTTGCTTTTGGTTTTGATACTAGAAAATCCTAAGCAACTCAAGGACCCACGGAGAGAGTTGGGGATTTCATTATTTACGTATTTGAGTTTTCTCAAATTATGTAAACAGGATCGTTTGATTTTATTTATTTTATCATGAATTATTTCTATTACAAAAATATGAGAGAGGGAATAAAATGACTTTCCCAAAATATAGAAATATTGAAGATTTAATAAAAAACAAATAATATTTATTTCGGAGTTTTTCGGTATTTTTATTTGAATTTAGGAAAAATGCGTGTTTTTCAAAGTTGTAGTTTGGGCCCAAATAAATGTTCACTTTATCGGGCTTGATTTTAGGAACCCGGCAAAACTTATTTCGTGATTTTTGGAGTCCGTTTAGTATTTATTTTTATTTTTCTTCCGAGCGGAATTTAAAAAAAAACGGAACCGACTTTGGGCCGTACCCAAGCGGGACTCCGCCCGGGACGCCTTTATAAGCGCCACCCCGGGGGCCCGAGAGCCACAGCCCACAGCCGCCCAAACCCTAACCCTAGCCGCCACCGCCGCCGGAGCGCGTCGCCCGAGGTTCGCCGCCGCCGCCTCGTTTTCCGTGCAGTTTTTTTTGACAAAAAATCGGAATTTTTTTTCTGTTCGTCGTTTCTCGTTTTCGTCGGATTTTCCGCGGTTACTTTCTGATCGCGATTTCTGATCCGATTTTCGTTTTAGTATAACTTTTTGCTCGTTTATCGGAATCAGGCGATTCAAGCGCTTGGAGTTTCGTCTCGAAACCCTCTTTCCGAATAATCAACTTAAACAAGTTTTTGCTACAGTAAAATTTGACCTAGATCCAGATTACTAGAACGAAGTTGATTTCTTTCGCCGTTTGATTTCTTTTGCTTCGTTCAGTTTGTTTCTTTTTGCAAACCAGGGTTCTTAAGTTGAACTTTATGGTTAGATCTTCTATTTGAGTTTTACCTGTGCATTAGATGAGTACTTATTGTATGCTTGTTTGTCTGCGAGAGAATACCCGGAGTGCGCCGCGTGTTACTTCGACTCACTAGGTTTCGCGGATCATCAGCAAGGCAAGTAACACTTTGATCATACCTTTTCTACAACCCAGTTTTATTGCATTAGATCAATCCTCACACATTGCATGATTAGGATCTAATTAAATTGTGGGATGGGAAGTAGATGAGGTAGTACCTATTACCTGTTTATTATGAAACCTTTGGGAGTTACTTCTACGTTTGCTTATTATGCCATGCTATGCTAGTAGACGTGGATTGGGTGAGTGATATCCATGACAGATGTGAGGTTGTTAATTTTAATGGTTTATCTAAGGTGGCAACTTAAACACACATCTGGGTGGATTGAGGCACCTGGTTTCTGTCAGGACTTGCCTGTTTTTCTTTTGGACCGCCACCTAGGCTCAAAGGGATCATAAGATTATTCATACTAGAAACTTCCGTGTGCAGCCACTAGCCATTATGGGCTCTGGCATA
Organism: Triticum monococcum; assembly: GCA_034509565.1. Lineage (NCBI taxonomy): Eukaryota > Viridiplantae > Streptophyta > Magnoliopsida > Poales > Poaceae > Triticum > Triticum monococcum. The sequence goes on from CM067847.1 coordinate 528,152,936, forward strand.
GTTGATTAAGTCGTGTGAACTCTTACAGGGTAGACTAGCAGATGTAGGGGAAAGTAGGTGTACCGTTCTATCCAACGTAAGGTGCTAGCGCTTCTGAAAACTGTGTCTCGGTCATCCATTTCTCAAACACCATGTAGTGCAAGAAAACCAACGGAGGCGATCGAGTCTTGTGGGGAAAAGTGCGCAAACCTCTGTAGAGTGTAATAAACTAATCATGGTTAGCCATGTCCCCGGTTATGGACATCTTGAGTATCTAGTACCTGGATTATCATGTGAATCTCAACATGTTACTATAAAGATAATTTTGATGGGTTTGTTTAATGATGATGCTTAATTGGGATTGAGAATGCTGTCAACCATTCTCAATGTTTAACAACCACCTTGATAGTAATTAATTTATTCCTTTGAAGTAGGGAAAAATTGGCTTTACGCAAAACAGTAACCATAGGGCTTTCCACCAGCCAAATATGCATATAGTATAGCTGTTGCATTTCGTTACTCTCTATGTGTTACCTTGCCAGCATATTCCATGTGCTGACCCGTTCTCGGGCTGCAACGTTAATGTTGCAGACTTTTCAGACGACGATTAAGGAGTTTTAGGTCATGGTTCTATACTCAGTGATGCCGTTGGAGTTGATGGACTCACTTATCTTCCAAGCCTTCCGCTGTTATCATTATTAGATGGCCTTAAGCCATATTTTATTGTAATAAGTTCTCTTTTGAGGCACTCGATGTAATAAGTGTGTGATTGCTACTCTGCTATAAATCCTCCGAGTACTGTGTGGTGTCAGCATTACTGATCCAGGGATGACACCGGAGCACAGAGATCAGACTGTCTAAGGTCTGGTCGCTACAGTTTTAGTGATATGAGCATCATATCAGATTCGTATTTCAACACGTAAGCTTTGGGTTGAGGTCTTGAGAAGCAGTGCCAGCACGACACGAAGCACCTACGATGATGGTAGTGAATATAAAGGGGGGAAACCATAAGCTTTACGAGTATAGTGCCCATGCCATGGCGGATCTGAAGGTGCAAACCAGACAAAGCTACTTCGCAACCAATGTTTGCTTTCAACTAGCCACTACAATTTGGTACAGACAAGAAAAGTACAGTAAACAAATTACGATCCATTTTCCGGGTGAGATCAATAACTTAAGCACATATGGAAGAGTACCACCTCTCTTGCGACGCCGTGTAGGCCTATGCTGATACGTTGAGGGTGCTGCGGGTGTGATGGCTGTCGGCGGCGGGGAAGAAGACTTTAGACGGTAGACGGCCGTGTCGGGGGATATATCCTGTTGCCGTGGACGAGGTGGTCATAGGAGCGGCAATGGCAAGGTGGACGATGGGGCCGATGAAGCGAGAGGAGGCGATGAAAGGATGCTGGTCCAGCGCTGTGGATCATAGACGTCCATCTCTTGCAGTGGACGACGGGGTAGGGGTAGCGTCTCCGGCAAGGTGGAGGATGGGGTGGCGGACGGAGGAGGCTGGCCGCAGTGCGGAGGTTATCGGTTCACCGACGGTGTATGAATGGGGAAATTGAGGGGAGGGGGGATCTCAAACTTTGGGACGCGCTTCTCTGAAATGGGGGAAAGTCACAAACTTATCCCCCATTTAAAATTTCGGACATCGCGTCGGTTCGGGATAGGACGGTAATCTCGCATCTCCCAAATATTTGCCGGTAACTATTTCAGGCGAGGAGAGGGTGTTTTGCCGCCCATGGTTGGCGCCCACGGTGTATGAACGGGGCTAACAGGTAGGGAGGTTGTGTCACATCTGTTGGAAGTTACACATCTGCCCCTATTTAAAATATAAGCCTACATCGATTTCGAACGAGGAGAGTTTGTTTTGCCGCCCACCGTGTATGAATGGGGAAATGGAGGAAGAGACACATGTCTTTCGGACGAGCTTGAATCAAATGTGTTTTGCCGCCCACGTTTGGCGCCCACCGTGTCTGAATGGGCTCAGAGGCCGTCGTGTCACGTCTGATTGAAGTTACAAGTCTACCCCTATCGGCAGCTGTGTAAATCCTGTCGATAAGGATGTCAAGTGTAAGGGGTAGACAGTAATTTCAATCTCGCAAACACTTGCTTCGAGCAGCCCACAAATTATAGTGGGTGTTTAGCCGCTTCGTTCAAAACTTGGGAGAATTAGCATTCACGTTTGCCCTGGGACCTGGCAAACTAAATTCAAATCCAATTTGTATTCGATTACGAATATCCACAGATAATTATACGTTTTGTTATTTATTTCTTCAAAACCACAACAAAGATTTATTCCACCTTTATATATGATTATGGTTTAGAAATGTCGTGATCTTCGAATTCAGTAGGTTGGATACACTCTGAGTCAAACAGTTATTTCATCCAATACAATATGCTCACATGACAAACAGTTCACCTTATGTCAATCATACAAGTTCTGAGGATTACCTCGCCTAAAAAATCCGGATCATTACAACAGATGGACAACATAGGGGGTCTTGCAACATAATCCATTCAGAGACATGACACAACATGCAAGTACAATAATCTAATGAAAATTTGAACTGGTATCTAAAGAAGAACCGGGATTATCTTGGGCTTCAGATAGCAGAAACAGCAGGACCTCCTCCGTCTTCAAATGCAACATTCTTACTTCCTCCAATTCTTGGGTTGCTTGCATAATGCGTGCCACTAATTCCGTAATTTCCAGCCTCAAGATAAATATTACCTCATTCATGGAAGCCACACCATCTCTTTTTGCCTCTAGTAGAGCCTCAAGCACTATAATATCTGTGCTCAGACTGCTCTCCGGTGATGTTGCCTCTGAACTGCTACCATCTGGTAACATGGATGGCGCATTGCTTCCAAAATAGATTCTAGGGTTGTACATTGCGTCCTAGTGTGAACGGCATCCTGAACGGTTTCTGCTGGACATCAGTAAGAGATAGTTATCGTATGATCCAGGCAGTAAGCTTAGATGGTAAATGACGGACGAATTATTGCCGAGCATGGCAAACTATATTTAAATGGTTCAAAGCAGCATCAGCCGAAAAGAAATTAAAATGGTAAGATGAAACTAGGGATGTAAGTGGCAAATAAACGAAATCCGCCAGTCCCATCTAGTTAGTTTTTGCTACCTCCCTAGTTCATTTTCCTCAAAAAAAACTCTTTTGAACTATCATACCACTAGTGGACTTTAATCGGGATTAACCCAGACCCAGTTGACATCCCTAGTTGAAAGGGAGTGTACAACCGCTATATTTAAGTTGCCAAGGCATCTAAACAGTTGAAATAATCTGAGAAAGCACTTAACAGTGTGGCCTCATATAAACTACGAAGACAGTCTTGTGATGAAGTTGAGAGGAAAAGTTAAGGACTCAAATGAAATAGGCATGCATTTCTTTACAATAGTATAGCAGGCACTACTGACATATTGGCCAACTCAGGTATAGCGTAACAACAAATAAGCATTCGAATCAAGCAATACAGCAAAGCAGACAACTGAACTATTTATAATTCGGTAGGATTACACGTTGAGGGCACAAGCCAAGAAAGCAGCCCACTCGCATTACATTTCACATGTACTAAAACACACTGGCTTACCATATGTTGCTGTAAAGCCTAGCTGCTGTTGCAATGTTCTTTGAAGATATCGCCAGCATCCCGTGGTTGCAAATCTAGTTGTTGTAGTTTATTCCACACCATCTATTTAGGTAAAATTAATTTTAATCGCATGCACTGGTCCGAATTGATCATCAATGGTTCATCTAAACTAATGAAAGAACGGTGTGTGCATACACGACAATACTCCATCCGATTCTTTTTACTTTGCGTATAACTTTTTCTCAGTTTTCTCGTATTAGTTTGCGCGTTGCCGATTCCTAGCGCTGGTTTGCTTTTGTGCCCCGCCCCATCTGCCTCTGCCCTAATTAATTCGCAAATTAGTCCAGAAAAATTAAACCAGTGCCCTCCTTGGTATGCGGGTCAAGAGTTATGGGCAGAGTAAATAGAATCGGAGGGAGTATATCTGCTTCCCTCTATTTTTATGCTTGTTCGAGGTGCCAGCCCCAAAAGAACAAATATTTTGCTTGATGGGGTTGGCAGCTCCATAATTAATAGAAGCATCAAATTATTCATGCAACTTGGGAAGATCAAGAACACACAAACAAGTAATGAACAGAGGCTCGGAGCAGTGATGTAATAGCTAGCATCAGAAAATGTAGGGTAAAACAAACAAAAAGCAGCGGAACCACATGCTAGTTTGTTGATGTGTAATTAAGCATAGAGAACATTAAGCAGTCTGATCGAACCAACAGGTGGCATCAGAACAAAACTAAAGCATATTAACTATATGTGCACTGGTATGTAATTTAGCACATGTAACATGTTCACTGCCAGAAGTATGGCCCTATAGGTGCAACCAGAATAACGCGTCTCATGAAAAATTGAATGATGCCTTGAAGAAATTCAAAGGTGCGGTGCTTATGCTAGGAAAGTGAACGTAGGCGCCGGCCGTTGGATAATAGTACCTGATTCTCGGTGGCGTATGGGTATCGTTGTCATACTTGATAGCTAAGGAACGTCGATGGTGCTCGTGTTGCGGTTGAGTTTGGGCCGGCTGTCGCCATCGCTGAAGCGGCTCCGGTGCTACGGTTGCGGCGCCTGTCGACATACAAGAAAGCTCATCGGTGGTAAGTGAATAGTTGCACGATAAAGAGAAAAACCGAAGGAGTACAAATCCAAATAACCTGATGAGGCTGCGGCGTCGGTAAAGCAGGGCCGGTGGAGCTGAATATGGCGTCCGTGGAGCGGGTCCGGTGTAGTGGACGAAGGCTTCGGCGGGCAAGTTGTACAGTGCTTTCGGTGAGGCGGATCTGTTGCGGCGGACGAGGGCTTATATGAAGGGCCAGCGAAGGGGCGGACAAGGGAGTCAGTGAAGGGCCTACGCTATGGTGGACGAGGGCGCCGATTAAGCAGATCCGATGCGGTGGACCATGATGGCGGTCAAGGAGATCTGGGGCGGTGGACAAGCCAATCACTGAAGCGGCTCCGGTGAAGTGGTGAGTTGGCAGTTAGGGATTCCAAGGTGCGGAAGGTAGATCCGGCGGGGTGTGAGGTCCACCGCTGCGGCGGAGGACTAGATTCGGCGGCTTGCCGTGGTTGGGGGGGGGGGGGTCGGGGAGGCAAAGGGGAGGGGCTCTAGGGAAGAATTTTGGGGGTAAAGAGGGGAAAACAACGGAGTTACCAAAGCAGCCCTTTTTCGTTCATGTGGCAGGGGTAAAACAGGAATATCACAGGGCTAAACTTTCGGGCGCGTGATATTTCGATGTGAGCGGGAAGTTTGAAAGCTTTTGGCGCCTAAAATTATAAGTATTCTACTCTCGTACGGCCGACTATGATATCATGGCCGACAATTTTTTTGTTTTGCATGCAAAAAAATGTGGAAGTTCTGAAAATCAATGTCTCCAACTCGAAACTTAGATTGTCCATTCAATACAAATATGGATCATTGAGCTACTACAAGAAAATACCATCATACGGTCCAATTCAAATGAAATTCCAAATGTGTTTATCCTAAATATGATGACAAAAGCAAAAATGTGTATGAATAAAGTGGATGATTATAAAGTTTGAACATGCCCGTATGTGTATATCTCTCGGTTTGATATATGAATTTGAAATCACGAAATCCCGGCATAAAAAATGTACCTTCGTTTAAATGAATTACAAAAGCTAATGATGGAGTCGAATTCTAAAATTCCAATCTTAGGTTTGTAATTCTGGTACATTAAGGTATATCACGCATGTTCAAAAGTATCATTATCTCATTGTACAAACTATGAAACAAATTGATCAACCATGAGTGCACAATATATCAATTACGCTAAAGTCCCTCAAATATAGACACCTCACTCTTTATCTGAAGTCAACCCCCCCACCACGCACACACACACACACACACACACAGAGAGAAGTCGTTCTCTCCCCCAAACACCAACACACGAGCACATTAACACCCCTCTCTCTTGTAAAGTCCGGACCCCAACATAGGTCTCTATCACTTTGTCTCTCAGGCATGCACACATCTCTTCCCTCACTCTCTAGGTCTCCCGCTATCTCTCTTACCCAAGCACACGCACTATGTAGAGTGTATATTTCCCATACACACAAAACGTCGCCCCCAAACGTCTATCTCCCTAGTTATGTGGTTCTCGCGCACTCACCTCACACACCACCCCCACTGCAAACAAGCACACTTTGTCTCCTTGTGCACCACTCCCCTCTTTCTATCTCTCCCACATGCGGACCCGCTCCAGCTCCTTCCCTGTATACATATATGTCGTGACTCTTTGCATAGCTCCCTAATGTATAATCATTCTCGATTTCGCACATTGTTCTCTACACCATCTATTCTAGCTCTCTCATGAAGTACCTATCACACACATGATGACTCGCTTCCCTTGCGTCTCCATTCATAGGCCAATTTCGGACAACATCAACATTGTCTCCCTATCTATACGCCATTTATGGACACAAATGACCCCTCTCGCCCCCTCTCTTCCTCTCTCTCTCTCCCTCTCTCTGGCTCCCTCTCTCTCTCTCTCTCTCTCTCTCTCTCTCTTCGGCGCTAGCTCTCTCCTTCTCTCGCTCTCACACCCCTCTCCCCCACACACACTCGATGTCTCTTCCAAATAGTCTGCTCCCCCCGCCCGCACTCGTGCTATCTCGCTACTACACATGTCACACCATTCCCCCTTCCCTTATACTAGGTTTACATCATCAGTGGTCTCTCTACTCCACATACACTCTCTCCCTCTCACACACAAACGCGTGCACAAACACACATAGACACGCACAAACACCCATTTACCTGGATCCTCATCTCTCCTCATGTCTGCATGTGTATCTCACACACTTACTCTCTAATTATGTGTATGTGTCTCCACGTTACACAACACAAAGCCCCATGTACATGTCTCTCTCTATCCTCCACACACATAGACACAAAGAATCTGTTATCATTGCCTCAGTCTCTAACATATCACGCACGCACTCTTTCTCTCTCTCTCTCTCTCTCTCTCTCTCGCAAACACGCTCAACAAGGGTTTCCCCGTGAATAACTTACCGTCTATTCATGAACAGTCGTGGCAGTACGGCGAACACGAGACGTGAAAAAGAATAAATCTACACGTGCTTAGACCACCTAGTATGACTACTAGGACTAGAGCAAGGCAAAAAGCGCACCGCCGTCACCCCCTCCTTGTCGGCGGCGGGAAAATCTTAGTTTTACATAGTCGAGAAGTCATTGTGCTAAGGGCCCACATGCTGAGGCGTTGAATAGAATGTAGATGCTAGTTTACGGAAGCAAGTATCGATAATACGTTTATATCTCCATACTTATATTTCTTATCTTATAAAAAACCGAGTTGGTGATGATGGTATGTGTGCCATCTTGCAATATAGACCGTCCGGTCTATATCTGACGGATGGAAATTAAACTAAAAGATACCCGCACCCCTCTCCACATTTGCAGACAAGGCCTTCCCTCGTTCATCCTTATCTCCAACAAACCTCATTGTTGAGCAATTAAGAAAGGAAGCCTCTCGAACAAACTGCCTGGTGGCCGCTGCTGGCGTCATCAATGCCCATGCCTCCGCTTAGTTCGACCACCAACCACCACCCCACCCCACTCCTCTTCACCTTATCTCATATTTCTCGAGATATCATTAGTTTTTACACATGGGATTACTCCCGCAAGGGTCAATCACAACAAGTGTTTTATAAAAAAATGCATCTTGATGTTCCGTGCAATGCACGGATCTTGCTAGTACTCCTACACAAGACTAAGTTGGTGATGTTGGTGTGTCTGCCATCTGTCGTTTCTGACCATTAGATCTACATCTAATGATTGTGAGGTAAGTTGTTGCCTTTTCTCACCAACATCCCACTTGTCTACCAATTTGCAGAAAAACCCATAATTAGTATCTTAAAACCAACCACATCCCTCCCTGACCTCACCAAAACAGCCCAAGGAATATATTCTAATTGAAACATAATATATCTCTAGTGACATATGTATATCAAAATTAGAGTGTTTTGTACCAAGTTTGTGAATAAGTATTATTCTAATTATGATTCGTTGCAACGGACATGAACATTGCTAGTATTTCCAACCATGCATTTCTTTTCCTAGTATTCCATAGTTTCGAGTTTTCATCAAGATATTAGTTACTCATGGTTGATATTTACTTTAAATCATGTACACATATGCACTATGTAACTAGCCTTGCTTATTGGCTTCCAAAGCTTAACTTTCACTCCTACTTACAATATGTAGAGTATTTAACAAAAAACTACCACTTTCAACCAGCCCTAGGAGGAATCTATTGTACAAAAAAATAGCAAAAACATACCCAAAATTTCTTAATCCATGCCAAAAACTATCTAGTACTCCTACCGATTAGGTTCGTTTAAACCCATTTATGACACGGTTGGCCCACATGTCCGTGCTGACGAGGCAGCTTAAACCAACACATTTTGTTTGACCGTTGACACAAGGGACCCACATCTGACCTTCTATCCTGTTATTCCCCCTCAAATCATTATTTTTCCTGAACATTACTTCAAACAGTACTGATGCGTGTTCGTCAGTGGCGCCGGTGATGAGCGAGTTGGCCTCCGCACGGGTTGGCAGGCCAGCCCGAGCGTGACTCACGAGCGAGCAAGCCGTCGTGCTGGCCTTCGCTCGAGCCAGATGGCTGGCCTTAGCGCGGCGTGCGTGAGCAAGCCGCCGCGCTGCCTTGCCAATCTAGCTAGCAAACCTTGCAGACAAGCAGCTGGACGGAGCTATCTTGGCTAGCTAGCGGCCGCGAGCGCCGGACGGAGCTGGCATCCGGGCTGCCGCAACATGGGCTCCGCACCGCCGGCGGGTTTGACCTCGCCTTCTGCCGGCGGCGGTAGCTGCGTCCCATGGCCGAGGATGACTAGGTGGACGGGCCGGAGGTAGGAGGTCACTCGAGGATTTTTGTTGGTAAGAGCATGTACAATGGTTGATAAGGTAGTCTTATCTTAAGTCTGCCACGTATGCAAGTGGTAGTAGTTTCTTGGCATTTTAGTGGTTTCTTGCATTATTAGAGCAAGTACAATAGAGCTGAGTCAGCGGGCAATAAGAAATAAACTACTACTACATGTTGGCTATAAGATGGGCTATAGATGACATGGCACTGGCTTATAGCCAGCAGCTGGCTATACTATTAACCATGCTCTTAGGGGTTTCTTGTAAGGAACAATGTACGTACTACTAGCGACAAAAGGCGATTCTAGGTTGCGTTGTACTCCAACGAGTACTACTAGTGGTCGCAGGAGTGTATACCTCATTTTGTGGGTTCGATCCCGGCCGAACGTACGGCGACCTTTTTTTAAAAAATAGTACTACTACACTTCGCTACGAGCCAATATTTTACATGGGTAGTTTGAGTTTTGAAGTCAAACGGACGTGCGACCCCACAATCTGGGTGCACTGGACAGCCTAGCCACGTGAACGGGTTTTCCTTCCCAGCATCCCGTGGCTCGCGTGCTCGCCCTAGCCGCACCTTGCTTGCAGCTTCCAGCTAGTAGCATATTTAAACTAGTGCCTCCCAATTAAGCCCGAGGAGCCGGAAAAGCCTGGCGGGGCATTGGGAACTGTGCAATATGGCTCTGTACGTAAAGTGCTCTACTACTACTCTGTAGCTTGTGGCGTTGCATGCATGTACTTCACTCCATTATCAGCTCTACTATAAAAGAAATTCCTCTTGCCATGTTTTTTTTGAAAAAGAGGCAAAAGCTTTGCTTCATCTCATTCATAAAGAAGGAACTACTAACAAAGTTCGACGAGATCCATTACACCTCCACAAATGGAAGTGAAAAGCCTAGTCTCATTGTATCAAATAACTCAAATGTTCTTCCCACGCAGTAACCGTCGCTGATAAATAGGCTACTAGTGTGTGCGCGAGAGGAGCGGCTGAGTAGGCTGGCTACGTGAGAGGAGTGGCTGAATAGAGCACCGAGAGTACCCACTAGGCCACTACGCAGGTGTACTTCCCCTGCATTGATAGTACAGCGATGGTTCTAGAGAATAGAAGTACCCTCCACTTCCAACTGTAGCTCCTTGGCCCTGAGATTCAAGAGTTCAAAACTGGTGCACTATACTAGACTAGACTAGAAGTATAGTACGTCGCACTACTAGTTGAGAAAATTAGTACTAGTACTGCTACAGTACATGCACGTACTCCTCCGTCACATAATGTAAGATGTTTTTTGACACTAGTTGGCGTGTACAAAAAATGGCAAAAACATACCCAACATTTCTTAATCCATGCCAAAAACTACTACCTAGTGCCAAAAATTTCTTACTAGTGCTATTATTTACAGTATAATGCAATCCCATAACGTTCCATAATCCCTTTCTTTCAAGAAAGCACTTATGGAGAGAAGATTGCTATCTCCACGCGAGCTTCTCATAAGCCAGCGCCACCGCATGCAGTCATGTGAGAGAGAGGGAGACATCCATGCAGCATGCAGAGAGATGAGAACGCGGGCGGACAGCCAATGGGCTGCATGGGGCATTTATAGCTGGTAACTCCTCCCATCCATGCGCCAGGGGTATCTCCGTCCAGAAAGCATGCAGCGAGCCCCTGCCTTGGTATCCGGTCTGCTCTTTTATGCGCAGAGTAAAAAGAATCAGAGGGAGTACTAGTAGTAAATAATGGCCTCACCCCTTCGTTGAGGAACGATCTACAGTTGGAAGGGACGAGGCCCTGCGGTTACTATGCTCTTATCTCCTCCTCACCAGTTCCCCTCCCCCGAAGAGAATGCAGTTTGTCACTGCTCCCATGGATTCGCCAGGCGGTTCTCCTCCTCGTCAGGGCTGGGAGACCTTGGACGACAATCCTGTGGGAGAAATCGCACGCCGCTCCGACGTCCTCACCGCCGCAAGACTCGGTGCTTCATGCACCAACTTTTTCAAGACGCTGCTTAAACAGGCCATGCTTGTTGGTCTTCCATGCATCCTCGAGGAGAAGGTTCTTCTATGGGACAATCCTTCGAACAGTCCACCGCTCCCTGGCCATGGTTGCATGTTGACTCCGCTAGAGTTGCTGACGTTGAGAGGTAGTCGGATTTTGTCCGATGAGCAGGTCAGTAATGGAGTTTGATCATGTAGTACATAGTTATTCCATTTCCATCCCGTAATTTCTCCGCTGCCCACCGTCTTATATATAGGTCTGGGTCGGTGCCAACAAAGATTGGCTTGCATACCTTCGGCCGAATACCACCATCATTTTGCACAACATCCACAGCAGTGCGGCCGTTCCGGTAGACCCCTTCTCCACCATTGGGATCGGCCTTCCGGACTGGCTGGGCAAGAATACGTATGATGATGCCTACATGAGATTGAAGAAGATAGCAATTGCGGACCCGCTGACAAAGCGACGCGACTACGACGATTACTATCTCATCACGGTGTTCGACATAAGGATTGCCATCAATGCAGGAGGCAGTAACGGCAGAGGCTAGGGCATGTTGGCGGCGGCAGATTTGTACCCCTACACGTTCAAAGACGATGTGCGCCATCTAGGCCGCATCTTCGCGGTGACAAGCCAGGGGACTTGTTTCATCTGGTTGACATCCTACGGTACGGGAGATTACAAACGGAATGCACAAACCATCATTTGCATCCCTAACGGTACTCCATTATTTTGCAGGGACCAGTCATCCCCCGATCAAAATAAGATTGCCGATCCTAGATGTGCATTTGCATCCACGATTCGGTCTAACATGGAACCTTGTAGCTGACTTTGGCATATTGGGATCAACTATCTTAGAAGTCGTTACCCATGGTACCACTGATGTGCAACATGGTCACATAATCTACCACGATCGGACCGTCACCATCTACCCAGGTATTCCATTTTTAACCCTCTCGCCTTCTCTTTCATTGTTGTACTAGTAGTATACTTTGTAGTACTAGTAGGAGTACTTTTTACCTTGGAGGACGCGTATAGCTAGCTAGGCCCTTGAAGACTTGAACCCACTAGCTGCCACCATTTTTGTTTTTCCATGTCTTACTATCTCATCCATGTAGCCAAGAGTGGCTATATATAATAAGCCGGTTATTTTACTTCCTCTATACCGGAGTAGTACAATTTGCTGCACAGTATTACTGACCGCCACATTTCAGCACAACATTATTATGCATGGACCTTGACTATGTATGTCACCATGTGTCCAGATCTGGGATGCCGCGTGTACCAGATGAACGACGCCGAGTTCGACCCCCGTGATGCTACGTGGGTGCCGTGGAACACTCTTGGAGAGTAATCGCTTTTCATTGGGGACAGCTACCCCATTGTGAAGTGGATGCCACCTTCCGTGCACGACATGGAAGGCCTGCCGTTCATGAAGCATGGTTGTGTCTTTGACACTATCCCTGATTTATGCCGCTTCAGCTTGGATGAGTCTCCATCGTGTGGAACCAGACTAGAAAGCTACGACAATGATTCCCATTGCCCACCGCTATGGATTGTGCCATCCATGAAGAACACCTGGGACTGGAACCTAGAGGAGGACATGTAGCCATCTATAACGTGTAAGTGGAGTACGGTAATTGTGAACGGTAGCGCTGTGAATATTTGTAGACTAGTCATGCACAAATTTATCACATGAGTTGGAGATGAACTTGTGTGGCATACTGGCATTTGTCCTTTAGAATTTATTACTAGTAAATGTGTTATGTGTATGTGCAACTTGTGTGGTTGTTGCACAGGCTCCAACACGCTCTTTGAGAAAAAAAGGTGGTACAACTTTGGATATACGTGATGTGGCGGCATCATACAGTAGCATTGTTCGCTATAGTTGTACTAGTACACTCCTACTAGGATGACAACTCCTATAAAACCTTGCGCTTTGCCACTTCGGGAGGTTCAAAAGTTCGTACTCGTGTGAATCCTGCACTTGGCTCTTCGCCTCTTCGGAAGGTCCAACAATGATGATACTACAGTACAATATGCTTCTGGCAATCTGACACCGATTGAACTGCTGCACGTCCATCGCGAGAGCGAGTGCAAGGGAGAGGGAGAGGGAGAGGGAGAGGGCGCTGTAGTCAAAACCCTCTTCTCGTCCTGCGAACCACCACGCGCGTGGGCGAGGGAGAGGCGTAGTAAGCAAGTTTCTCCTCGTTCGGCGAGTTGACGAGAAACATCAAAGCAGTACTAGTACTAGTAGTAGTAGTCCATACCGCGTCCTTTCCAATTAATATGGCTTACTTTGAAATGAGAAAAATACACTGGCGGTCAACGTATGTAATAGTACGCTCTTTATGGTCATTATATATAGTTTTGCGGCGATTATGCGATCACTAGCTCATCGTAGAGCACCGTATTGCACCCTACTGACCGGCCAGATAGTTGACGTGGCACTTTGTTGACTGGTTAAATTGTCACCTGGTTTCTGGGTCCCACCTGTCAGTTGGCAGAGCAAAGAAATCAGTTAAACAAAACTTTACGCAGGCGCGACACGAGTCCAACCCTTGCGCGCGAACCGCCCTAGCTGTGTATGTGAGTGCATGCACGTGTCCTCCCTCGGTCTTCCAACAAAGAGTGTACTACATGATGTACATCTACACTTCCAATGTGTTTAGCCTTTAATCTAAATCGATATTGATTGACTAATGCACCAACTTGTGCTGTAGGTATAGGCTACATGTCTATCCTTAATTACAGCATGCAACGGCCTTCATTTAATCTTCTTATATCAATGGTCGCATGCACACATAAGTCTTCTACTTTTGGGCGTTAATTATGCCTTGGTCAATGTGTAAATCTCTAAATGTATAGTCTCTCACGGACGTAGGGAGTAGGTTGAGCACTTGAGCGTGAGCGTGTGTGTTGCGTCATGTGTTGTGTGCCGCATGGGTGCATGAGTGTTGCGTGCGTCCATGTGTACGTGTGAGTGTTGCATGTTGCATGCATGCATGCATGGGGCTTACTCCCTCCCATTGACATGTCCATTTGGCTATAGATTCCAACAAGTGACTAGGTACGGAGCAAATGAGTGAAGTGAGCATAGAGGCATAGGGATACTGTAGAAAGGAAGTCCTCGCGATCCATTTATTCCCCATCTCGGTCAGAGAGAACTATTCAACTAGTCTTTGCAGTGAAGTGACAATACGCACTGTAGTAGATGGGACACGTAATTAATAAGATGAACCAGCGTGTTGGTGTTACTAAATCAGTCGGTTATGTTTTGTAGTCTCAAGTCAGTGAAAGCATGCACAACCCACATATCTTATTGGTTGATATGCCACCAAACAAAAAAACGAGAAGGGAGTTAATGTACGGTGCCTAAGTGTTTTAGGATTATTTGGTTTTCGTAAGGTGACTTACACACCTAGACGGAGGGAGTAGTAGAATTGAGATTTAATGCACTTTCTTCCCCGTCTTCCACTCTTCTTCCTCCTCTCTTCTTCTTCCTCCTCTCTTCCCCATCATCGGCCACACACCATTTACCCCCGCTCACTGCTCGCCCGGCCGCGCCATCTTCCTTGGTAGCTCGCGCGTACCATATCCCTCCGCTCACTGCTCGACCACACGAGGAGAAGCTTCTTCGCTCGCCCGCCCGAATCCACTTCCCCGCTGGCTCGCAGGCACCGAAAACCCCAATGCCAGAACCGACTGACACGTAGAGCCGCGATTGGAATTCCCTCCCCGATGTTCTCTTGGAGAAGATCTTTAGTCGTATGGACCTACTCAGCACCGTCCGTCTAGCCGCATGCTCGGTGTCTTTGTACCATCTACTCGTCCGGCTCTTTTCAATACACCCTGCTTGCTGATGCCCGATCCTCGCGGGTGGCCCAGACACCAACTTGACGATTCTACGGAGGTTGCCGTGGTGCCCCTCGACATGCTACCACTACCCGTCCACCTGTCCTTCATGCGCGGCCACTACTGGGCAGGCATGAAGGCCAACTGGATCGTCCTCATCCACCACACCGGTAGTCCATGGCGTCTCGTGGATATCTACACCCAGCGAGAGATCGCCCTTCCATCATTGGATACCGCCGCCATCGAGCCTCGCGGCCCGCCGGACACTCCTACCTACTACGTACGAGACGCGTCAAGCTTTTGGCTTGACCTCTGTTTGCAGAAAGTTGTAATATGCGAAGTGCCCACACCATCAGAAGACTACATGGATTACAAGCTCATTGCCTTGTTCAACAAGGGATTAGTCTATCTGGAATCCAGTCGCCATACATGGTTGTGGCTCATCATCAATCCTGTTGAGGAAACATTTCTGTCTAATGCTATAGTGCATGATGGCATCGTTTACGCGGTCGACGCACAGATTGGCTACCTATATTGGTGGAATCTATCGTCGTGTAATTGTTCTATCTCATCTCATCTTTACCTTATGAATACGACTGCCTGTTCATTTGTTACAAATTTAGAATGCATAGCATGTCTATAACCACATCATTGCTATATGTTCCTCTCATTTCCTAGATTTTTATGACCACACATGTTATTGTTAGAGTTGATATGAGAACAACTGGCATCTAATGATTGTTAGAATACATATTATGAGCATAACGTCATGATTGCTATATGTTACTCTCGTTTACAAGATTTTTATAACAACACATGTTATTGGTTAGAGTTGATATGAGAACAGTAGTAGTAAGTGCTATGGTAGAATATGAGTAGGCGCTGTCATAGCTGTTTTCCTCCCATTGTTACATGATGTTTGAACCATGCAATATTGCTAGAATATGAAAGCCATTGGCTTATTTTTTAACTTGGGGTATGATTATGACCACGACATTGCAATTCTCTGTCTATGATATGTGTCACTGTTATAATAATCTTAATTCCACACATACTCTGAACATGATTGTTTATTTTTGTCCTTTCGGTCTCCAATTTGAATTGTTGCAGCAGACGCAAATGCGCTGTCCTTCATGATTCCAGGACCTGGAATCATACCAGCCGATGGGTGGTGGTTTATCGCTTGTTCAGCTGATGGCGGTCATTTGATGCTCATTCGCACGTACCAAATTTACCAAACCATTACATCAAACCACATGCAGTACAATGCGTGGGGCATTCGTGACATTGATGGCTATGGATGCTTCATGTTCGAGAAAGATCCCAGCTCCGTTGGGCCAGGCGTATTCAACTGGAGGTGGGTTTACAGCCTCGGCAACCACTCCTTGTTCCTCGGGCTCAATTACCCGATCATCCAACCAATCATCGATCATATCACCGGTGATGATTACTGTGCTATGCAACTTCCATTCGCGAGGGGGGGCTATGTTTACACATCATACCATGGGTTTCATGAATCACCATATCCAGAGATTCGTCGACACGGCTTGTTGCCAGATAATATTCAGTGTGTGAAAGGCATCAAGCTTCCATGCGACGGATGGATTTTGCAAACCTGACATGCGATGATGTGGTTCATGCCAACAGCAAATATGCACAACTTGATTCGTGCTGATATCTAGACTGAGCCATGTATTCTGTTGCTGTAGCACAACCCTCTTTTGTTGGATATTATGTACTGTTGTTAGTTTGAAGCACTCCTCTGGTTTGAAGCATAGATACCTTCCTGGGATCAAGTGCATCCTAACTCACCTGCGTAGGATGTACTGATAATGATGATGGAGATGCTGTGCAGAAGCCATATATATATCGGTTAGGCTTCAAGTGCGTACTTGTTAGGTAAACCTATGTATAGATCGTGACACTAATTAGGACTAGTAAGTAGTATAGTAGCAGTACTAGTATACGTCGGTCAAATTATTCATCATGTCCACACATTGGATTGACGTGACAACACGCTGTGCGTTAGGTGACACAAGAATCCCGGCAGCGTGTTCGGGTATTCTGGACTTCAGATTTGGAGTACCACTTATCTGTCGAAATCTTTCATCATTCACTTAAAATAGTCGATTGATCATACATTGAGACCGATGCAAGTCGAAGAAGGATTGGCCCATGCTGCCGGCTGGCGTCAAGTTCGATCCCACGGATCAGGAGCTGATCAAGCACCTTGAGGCCAAAGTGAGTGCTGACAGCGCGAGATTTCAGTCTCTCATCGATTTGTTCATACCAACCATCGACAGCGAGCACGACATATGTTACACCCAACCTGAGAAACTTCCAAGTAAGACACCGATCGGCCGTCTACTTGCACAAACATATTCCTTTGTTTATAGCTCTATTTTTCTTTTTAGACGCAGACCTGGTGAAGCAATCACAATTTGACAGTTAATAAAAAGTGAAACAAGTGACTGCAACATGCCAAAGATGTTATGAAAATGCCAACTAGGTACAATAAAACCTGTATTCCACAATACTACAGGTATCACACCGAGTGGCCTAAGGAAGCATTTCTTCCAGCGCAATTCCAGGGCGTTCAAAAGGGGCGCGTGGACACGTCGCAAGATACAGTCGGAGTGCGGCATGCACGCGATGGGGCACACGACCGGCAATACCTTGCCGGTGATGGTCAACAGCCGGCAGACGGGCAGCAAAAAAGGTTCTGGTGCTACACACCAACAAGAACTTCGACCAGCAGAGGACCAACTGGGTGATGCGCCAGTACCACCTCGGGGACCTGGAGCAAGAGAAGGAGCGGGAGCTGGTCCTCTGCAAGATTTTCTACCAGACGAACACTAGGGCCAGGAGTAAAAAGATTATAAGTTAGTTTGGTATTGGTAGTTGTACTACCTTGTCATCCGCAAGTTGGTATTGTTGTTAATGATCTTTTGGTATGAACTTGCATTTGCTTCCAACCATCATGCCAAGGGTCAACGTGGATATAAAGCTGAATCATTTGTTTCGAAATGAATTTTCAGGCACCTGATTTTTATTTGATGGGTAGCATAAGCACCCGCCGTTTGAATCCCCAGTTCTCCAATTTTTCCGAAACAAGTGCATGCACTTATTATCATGATAAAAAAACAATATCCGTGTTGCATCGCAGTTATCAGTCTGTACTTGCAGAATTCTCCTGTTTATTGAGCACGTATATTGTTTTTTCAGGTCGAGCAAGTTTCAATTGGGCTGTAGATTGCCCATGGTTGTTTTGTTTTTAACAGGCCCAGCCCATGACAACAACGGGGCACAAAGATCGAGCAGGTATCTACTGGTCTCTGGCCCGTCAGCGTTAGTTATATTTTGTCTTACAACATCCGCAGGCAGTTTTTTTACTGAATCAAACACACAGCCCAGTACTATTTTCCTCTTGAAACGCATGTCCTACATCCGTTTTCTAATATCTACCTATAGTTTTACTAGTTCATATACACGTACCGTTATATTGAAAACACATAAAATTCCCTTTTCATATTTACACCCTTATTTTTGTTGTTTTTTCCCACCCAGCGCTGATTTTCTTACCACTGGTTTTCCCTTAAACCAACTAAATTGTCCCACGTCTTATTTGCTTACAAAAACAAAATGATTTTTTGGCAAATCAATAAGTTCTTCAAAAAATATTTATCATTCGGGATTACAACAGTTTGGACTCCACCGAAATATGCAAAATAAGGTTGGACTTTTTGACCGTGGTCCTGGGCAGAAAATGGGCTGTAATAAATTACTTAAGAATTAGCAAATGGGCTGCAAATTATAAAAAAATAGCAAATGGGCTTTATGTTGTCTGCCACGGATTTGGAGGCTGACTTGTGGGCCTACTAAGTTCATGCGTACACAAGGTTTCTCAAAAAATAAACTTAGTCAACAATTGAGTCTACGAGCGTCAGACCGTTAGATGTCAATCTAACGGCAATCGTGCTTCTTCAGTCTCTGATCTTCCTGCCCTAGCCGCCCAAACCAGCGCCGTCGGAACCACCTGCTCTCGCCTCCCGTGGCTGGCAGTGCTGCCAGGAAGGCCTCACGGCCCCATCATACTCGCATCCCTGGCCTGTCTATCCCTCTACTCACCCACACCTCCTGTTATTTTCCGGCGACAGCAGCCGAACCAGTCAACCCTCGTACTCTCCACCGCGTGGGCAGCCACTGCCGTGTCTTCCCCGGCTCCGTGTCGTTCCCTTCGTAGGCCTCGCCGTCGTCCACCGCCCTGGTGCTCTCGGCGCGGCGTGGTCAATGATGTCCATCCAACGGACGTAGTGCTTCTTCAACCTCTGGTCTTCTTGCCCCAGCCGCCCAAAGCAGTGCCGGTCGTGTCGCATGCTCCTGACTCCCGTGGCCGGCTGTGCTGCCGCGGAGGCGTCACCGTCCCCATACTACCACCGCTGGTCAGGCCATCCCTCCACTCACCCACTCCCCCTGTTATTCTGCGGCGACGGCAGCCTCACACCACAGCCAAACCAGTGAACCCTCGTGCTCCTCTCCGCGTGGGCATCCATTGCCGCGTCTTCCCCGGCTCCGTGTCGTCCCCTTCCTAGGCCTTGCTGTCGTCCACTGCCGTGGTGCTCTCGGCGCGGCGTGGTCAATGTGGTCAACGACCAACTTCCATCGAAAGAGTACTGTATGTGGAGAGGCTAACAGCTGGGTCCACGACAGCCGCAAGGAGGTGCCTCCTTATTACGCCCAAAATAATTATTCCTCCACCTGACAGTAGGGACCCACCGGACGGGCCACCAGTATTTCACGGAAAAAAGTTTCCCCCCTAACTGCTGGGACCCACCGGACGGGCCACAGTATTTCGCGAAAAAAACATTTGCCCCTGACTGCTGGGACCCACCGGACGGACCACCGTATTTAGTGAAAAAACGTTCCCCCCGCTATCAGCTCGGACCCACCGGAAGTGCCTCCTTATTACGCACAGAAAAATGAATACTCCCCCTGCTAGCTGGGACCCAACCTGGTGGGAGGCTGACTTGTGGGCCTACTAAGTTGACGTGGATGGAGGGCTTTGTCAACTTAGTCAATATGAACGATTCTAGCTCCAGTGACCATACGATGTCCATCCAACGGCCGTAGTGCTTCTTCAACCTCTGGTCTTCTTGCTCCAGCCGCCCAAAGCTGCGCCAGTCATATCGCGTGATCCTGCCTCACGTGGCCGGCTGTGATGCCGCGGAGGCCTCACCACCCCCGACTACTCCCACCGCTGGCCCATGCTATCCCTCTACTCACCGACACCCCCTGTTATTCTGCGGCGACAGCAGCCTCACGCCGCAGCCTAACAAGTGAACCCTCGTACTCCTCTTCGCGTGGGCATCCACTGCCGCGTCTTCCCCGGCTCCGCGTCGTCCCCTTCCTAGGCCTCGCTGTCATCCACCACCTTGGTGCTCTCGGTGTGGCATGGTCAATGTGGTCAACGACCGACTTCCATCGGAAGAGTACTGTACGTGGAGAGGCTGACAGCTGGGTCCACGGCCACAACCCAGTTGCTTTGTGATTTGCCAAGTAAGTCGCTTTGTCAGGCCTGTTGGGCTGCAAATCTTTCAAGACAAGGAGAGCTTCATTCGGCTGGCCGAGAAAATGGCCCATCAGTAATGAGAAATGGGCTGTACATTTTTAAAACACATCAAACCGGCAATTAGTTTAAAATATCTTTTTTTCATTTTGCGATTTTAAATTACATTAATTTTTATGCGTGGAGAATTTGTTGGATTTTATATTGATATACATTTATTTTTAAAATCAGTTTGAATGTGAGTTGAAATTTCGGGATTAAAAACAGTTCGGACCGCACCGAAATATGCAAAAATTCGTTAATTTTTTAACCGTGGCCATAGTATGGGTTGTAATGCTAACAAAAAGAATATGGGCTCCAAAATACCCTTAAGAATTAGCAAATGCGCTGTAAATTATTAGAAATAATGGCAGATGGGTTGTATGCCGTTTTCCACAGATTTGAGGCTTTCCTAAAAAAATGTTGACGCACAAGCAGTGACTGTTGGATGGCCATCGAACGGCCGTCGTGCTTCTTCAATCTCTGCTCTTCCTGCTCCAGCCGCTCAAACAAGTGCCGACAGGACTGCCTACTCCCTCCTCCCCGCGGCCGGCTGTGCTGCTGCGCAGGCCTCACCGCCCCACCGTACTCCCATCGCTGGCCTATCCATCCCTCTACTCACCCACACCTGTTGTTATTCTCCGGCGACGGCAGACGAACCAGTAAACCCTCATACAGTCGTACTCCCCTCCGCGTGGGAAACTACTGCCGAGTCTTCCCTGCCTCCGTGTCGTTCCCTTCCTAGGCCTCGCCTTCGTCCACCGCCCTGGTGCTCACGGTGCGGCCTGGTCCACGTGGTCAACGACCGACATGCATCTGAAGTGGACTGTATGTGGAGAGGTCGACAGCTGGGTCCATGCCCGCACGTAAGGAAATGCCTCCTTATTACGCGCAAAATAATGATTCCTTCACCTGACATCAGGGGCCCACCGAAAGGGCCTCTGTATTTCGCGAAAAAAAGTTACCACCGCTGACAGCTCGGACCCACCAGCTATATCTTCGCACGCAAGGAAGTGCCTCTTTATTACGCTCAAAAAAATGAATACCCCCCTGCTAGCTGGGACCCACCTTGGTGGGAGGCTGACTTGTGGGCCTACTAAGTTGACGGGGACGGAGGGCTTTGTCAACTTAGTCAATATGACCGATTCTAGCTCTAGTGACCGTACGATGTCCATCCAACGGCCGTAGTGCTTCTTCAACCTCTGGTCTTCTTGCTCCAGCCGCCAAAACCAGCGCCGGTCGTGCCTCGTGCTCCTGCCTCCCGTGGCCGGCTGCGATGCGGCGGAGGCCTCACCGCCCCTACTACTGCCTCGGCTAGCCAGGCCATCCCTCTACTCACCCACACCCCCTGTTATTCTGCGGCGACAGCAGCCTCACACTGCAGCGAACCAGTGAACCCTCGTACTCCTCTACGCATGGGCATCCACTGCCGCATCTTCCCCGGCTCCGCATCGTCCCCTTCCTAGGCCTCGCCGTCCTCCACCGCCCTGGTGCTCTCGGCACGGCATGGTCAACGTGGTCAAGGAACGGCTTCCATCGGACGTGGACTGTACGTGGAGAGGATGACAACTGGGTCCAGGGCCGCAGCAAGGAAGTGCCTCCTTATTATGTGCAAAATAATTATTCCTCCACCTGACAGCGGCACCCACCGGACGGGCCACCGTATTTTGCGAAAAAAATGTTTCCCCCTGACTGCTAGGACCCACCAGCTACATCTTCGCATGCAGGGAAGTGCGTCCGGGCAAAAAAAAATGATTCACCCCCTTACCGTTGGGACCGACCAGCTACATCTTCGTAGGCAAGGAAGTGCCTGACAGTCGGGACCCACCTAGTCGAAGCGTACGTAGCGTTGTCATTCTGGTCGCGAACGTGTACGTACATACTAGTCGATGTAGAGGCGCACATGTGTCATAGTAGAGGCACGCACATGTCGTAGTAGAGGCGCGCACGTGTCATAGTAGAGGCGCGCACATAGCATGTACACGTACGTACAACGGCCAGGGTGCAAGAAAGAAAATACGGCCACGTATGTGTACATACAGGCGGGGTCTCGAACGCCTACTCGCGCATACGTACGGCGAGGGCTCGTGTACATGGCTGGGTCGGAACGGAGAAACATCGTCGTCGTCGGGTTCATGGGGAGGCAACGGAATGCGCCGTGTTCATGGGGATGCAACGGAATGCGTCGTGTTCATCGGGAGGGCTTGGACGGAATAGGCGATGGAAATGAGGCCTAGCATACCGCAGAACGGAGGAAACGGCCTTGTGTTTGATCGGCCACGTTCGAAACGGGATCCTGTTCATCGGGAGGGGTCTGGCGTACCGCAAAACGGAGGAAACGGACCTCCTACGGTCGAAACGGGGGTCCTGTTGATCGGGAGGGGTGTGGCGTACCACAAAACGGAGGAGCCCATGCCTCACACGCACGTGCGTACGTGTACGAGAGAAACGCGCATCGCTCGGCCCCCGACCTCCGACCGTAACCGGGAACTCCCCGAAATTTTCCTCCCCCTCGCTTCTACCACGTTTTTTCCCGTCATGGACAGCCCAAAGAATGTCATGCAGCTGCGTCTCCGGCCCGCCCGGGACGAAAAGCCCATTTTCTGTCATGATTTTTTGTCATAGAAGTAGGAGCCCACCACATCTATGATGATACCGGGTTTTGTCACAATTATCGTCATAGAAGTGTCATATGTATGATAGAAAAAAATTCGTTCGGCCCAAAAAGTCACGGATGTGTCTTTTTTTGTAGTGAGGGGACGTACCCAGAGGGCGCCTAGAAGGAGAAGTGGGAGGAGTGGCGGAGCCGATGGTGCTGGATTGAGGAGGAGGACCCATAGGAATTTTGACAGGTTCGCCAGATGCCGCCGGTTCGCAGAGACGACTAGGGAGATGTCGACGCCCAGGATGGGAAGCTCACGGTCGCCATCACCAGAATCCATCGCCTCGCCATTGCCGGGCTCACCGTGGAGATGATCGGGCGGATTTCATCCGCTGCCGCATCACTCCACTGCACAATAAGGGATGGCTAGTCTGGCTCTTCAGCAATGCGGCTAACATCATGCGGCTCCGCCCCGACATGAACCACAACTTCAAGGTGATGGGGCACGCCCAGTTCTGCCAGCGGCTCTTTCAGCTCGACGTGAGCCGCGACAGCAGGGTCGAGAGGACCGGCAAGTTCACGAAGGCCAGCAAGGTCGCCAGGGGGCCCCTGTTTCGGTTGCCAGCGGGGGTGGTCCCACTGAGCAACAACTCTCGCCAGACTGACATCATCGCCATGATGCCGGACTGTAATGCACACGGCCTTGACCCGAATTGGGTCGAGGCGGAGGCGGACCAGGTGCAGAAGTTCTTCGACATCCTGTCGGAGAAGTATGTCCGCGAAGAGCCGCTGCTCATCCAGGACACCACCCAAGCGAAGAGCCACGGAGGAGAAGGATCTCACCCAGTGGGAGGAATCTGCTGGGGAGGCCAGCAGCACCGGCACCGAGGCCCTCCTCATTGAAGATGAGGTCGACGAGTCGTCCGGGGAGGAGGCCAAGGTTGTCGAGCCCCCAGCCACGGGGAGAGGGCGTGTCCTCCGGCGGGCCATCTCGGGTGAGACAATCCGGCCCGGCAAGGCCACACAACCGCAACAACCTCAAGAGGCGTCCATGCGCCATACAAGGGCCGCGGCAGCGGCAGTGAAGGCTACGGTGGCGAAAAAGAAAGCGACTACCTCTTCTTCATCCAAGCGTCATCAGACTCCACCCGCTTCCCCTCCTCCCGCAGACGACGACATGGCAGTCATCTTCGACCTCGGGTCCCTTAGACCGAGGAGGAAGAGGAAGGCAGTAGAAGAGGATGCGGAGAATGAGTAAGTACCTGGTCTTTTGTCATCGCCGTCCCCTTGGACCGTGCCACTTTTTTTGACTTGTCTTCATCTTTGCAGGGATATGGAGACGCTGGCCCAAAGGGTGGTGTCGGTGTCAAAACCGGCGGATCTCGGGTAGGGGGTCCTGAACTGTGCGTCTAGGATCGATGGTAATAGGAGACAGGGGACACGATGTTTACCCAGGTTCGGGCCCTCTCTATGGAGGTAATACCCTAAGTCCTGCTTGATTGATCTTGATGAATACCCTATGCCTGGCTCCCCTTCCCGAAGACTCAACTACTCCTGTGTTAACAAGGATGTTGGCCTCGGCGCCAAACCAGGCACCGACAGGGGAGGGCGACAAGGCCCAAGATGACCTTGGTTCTGAAGGTAAGTCGGACACTGAGTCTGGAGAAGTCGACCTTTCTTCGCCCAAAGACGGAGGCGAAAAAGGACGCAGTATTCCTTCTCCAAGCAAGAGAAAAAGGGCCGCCTCTGAAGATTGGGAGGGGCGGTCTTCCAAGAAGGGCAAGATACCACTGTCGAGCGCCATGGGTTTGGAAAGTGACATCGTTAAACAGCTCCAACAAGGGGACAAGCCCTCGGCCAAACCGTAAGAGAATCCAGAGTACTTTGATAGCGTACCACTCCGTTGCTGTTACCAAAGATATACGTAACGAATTCATGCATTTTTTACAGGTCGGCACAGAGTTTTTCTAGGCGATCCTCTTCTTCGGGGAGTCTCCTCCCAGAGATGATGGAGAGCGAGAGGCCTCCTCCAACCTCCTCGCCCAACAAGGCGGATAACTCTGAAGTGTCATCACGGAGGGTCTCTTTTGACCAACAAGTTACAAAGGGGATAGAAGAGGCAGTACCCGAAGGTGGAGCACCGACCATCCGGGATTCCGGGGCTGATGATAACAAAGGTCCCGGACTGACTGGTTCGCAACCGATAGTGATTCTGGAGATGGGTGATTCCTTCAAAGGATGATTGTGCTCCTGGAGCAGCTTTGGCAAATCTGGAGACTCCAGATATATTGCGGGACATGTTGCGAAAAGCATCTGTCTCAGGGGAACAGTGTACCTTGATGGGTACAGTGATTGAGAAGATTTCGTCCGCGAAGAGCGGATTAAACGAAGCTTTCATGAGCCTACTGAAGGGCTTCGAGGTTTGTGACATAATGTTTACGGCTATGTTTCATTTGCAAAGATGCGCCTGTGTATAGGCAGTAGCCCCTGATACTCGGGTTGGCTTCCACTCGGAAGCAAACGGAGGATCGAAAAAGGATCATTTGAGGACCAACTTGATGATTTTTAAACACAAGCTGCTTCCCCTTGGCCACTTCCCGGACTATGGAGATGGCCGATTTGTAGCGGAAGCTTGATGTGGCAAGGGATGATCTTGCTTTAATCAATATGCGTCTGGATGAGTCGCAAGGTATGTATCCGGGGCAATCCTCATACATTTTTGTGGTATAAGCATAATGCCGAGATTTGGCTGCAGACGGTGTTGTCGCCGTTGAAGTTCTTCGAGCGGAGCTAGCCTGGGCCAAGGATTAGGCCCGGCATAGCACCAATTATACTGTAGGGGGTTTCCTTGCAGTCTTTCTGTCAAAAAAAATGCTATTGCCGAAAAGGCATCGACTGAATTAAAAGCCAAACAAGCTGCACGGTGCCAAGATGAGGAGAAGAAATCCACGATGACGCTCGATCTGGAGAATGCTACTGGCCGCTGTGAGTTTCTGGAGAAGGAGAGTGAAGCCTTAACGGCTGATCTGGAGAAGGCCTTACAAGAGGCGAGAGAAGCGCGATCGGAATGCAGAGCAACCCGTGAGGACATTCGACAGGCGAGGGAGATTGCGGCTGGAAAGCCCTTTCTGCTGCAAACTAAGTTCGGTGACCCGAACTATGCCCAGCTTAACCAAGTATGGAGTTCTCCGAACGATTTCTTGGACTTGACGAAGAATTCTGCCGATGCGGCGCAGTATTACCAAGCGCGCGATGGATATGCAACCTAGAAGCTTTTTTGGTCGCAGTTTGGCGCATCAAAGCATCCTCTGTTGCTCAATGAACAAATGTCCTAATGGGCCGATCTTCATAGGATATCCGGCGCTACCATGAAGGATGTCGTAATCCGGTTGTGGCCAATCGAGCCTGTTCCGAATAGCTATTTTGGTTAGGTGCAAAGGCTTGTTGACACGGTGCCGTGTATCGATGCTGTGAAGCGGTCAACGTGCATTGAGGGTGCACGGATGGCTTTTGCCTGAGTCAAGATGTTCTGGGGGAAGATGAAGGCCATTGATGTTGCGGCGAAGGGTCCACCCAAAGGCAAGGACCGTCCGGAACCGGAGCATTATTTTGAAGACGTCCTAGAAGCCGCCCGCTTTATAGAGGGTCAGTGCTCAAAAGACATAATGTTCGAGTGAGGTGTATGAAAATTGTAAAAGACAATTTTATAGTTAGTCTATTTGTGTTTTGCTTGAAAGCTTGAATTCCTCCCGTGCGGCCGTTTTGATATAATCTAGAAGTTTTCCAGTCGTCGGCTTCAGCCCCCTCATAGGAAGTATGGGGGTATTCGAAAAAGCATTTAATCACTCTTTATCCATCGTCTTGGTCCATGAAGGAGGTAATAATGCGGCGAACCAGGTAATCGGATTATAAGGCGTTAACACTTTCACTTAGCCATAGAAGTTTTATGGTGGGGCTATATGTATGCGGCGTATGGTGCCTTACATATTTGATCTGAAAAAGATCCCTCGTGTGACATGGAGAATCGCTAAACATTCCACTAAGTCGTCAAGTGGTTGACCAGCTCACGCCGCATCATGACAGTCAGTTTTCGGCTTTCTCTACTGAGGTGCTTGTCCGGTTTAGGCCAGGGCACAATCGCAGTAGTTCTTCCTTTATACCCTAGCCGATAGAGCGGAACGTAGGGTAGCAAGCAAAGGAGTCGGGCAACCCAACTATTGACCCAAGACAATGATTTGGAGCTGATGCATATAAGGCCAAGCTTGCGACGCCGAAGTATGCTATAGAGTTGTTCGGACTTTTACCGGCAACTCATTTGTTCCCACACCAAGCCCCTGGCAGGATCTGCCAAGGTATTTCTGTTAAATAACTGTAGGAGCTATATTTGTCGGGAAAACAATACGGATGATTAGTTCGGATATTGTTTACTGGTAACTGAGTGGTATGACAATGATTACTTATGATATATATATATATATATAAGCTGTCCCCCCAGCTATTTGACATGCTCGGGGTTGGAGGCGGAGGAATAGGCATAGACAGGCTCGAGAAATAGAGAGTGCAGTCTACAAAAAAGTTATTTTGGACCTCCTGTCGCACGTGTGCGCCGCCAGTCCTCGGTGGGGGGAATCCTTGATGGTAATAGCCCCTTAGGTGAGTGTACAGATCTGGACTCCGATATAGTCAGTTTCCGATGTTTATCCTGTTCGTCACCTGTATTTAAAGGATAGCGAAGGAAGAAATAAAAAGAAAATAAATAATAAAAAAGTTACTGGAGTGCTTGCAGGCTTGTCCGTATTGTGCTTCCGACAATGCTCATGGTATCTTGAGTGCATAATGATGTATGCGCGGTACAAACTTTGTAGGTGCACGGAGTGGGCGGCGGAAGCTGGGTTGCTATTTCCGTTCTAGGAGTAGTTGATCCTCGGGTGGAGACTGCTTCTGACCTCCGGTGTTTCTTTGGTGAACCTTTCCATCATCCCTGTTGCTTGGCGGCCTCCTCCCCCTGTGTTCAGCGTTGAGCTTGCCGGCCTCTTTAAGTACCCAGCAGTTTCTGTTGGTATGATTAGCTGGTTTATCGGGGCTGCCATGAATCTGGCAGGGTCGGTCCAATATCCTCTCCAGGTTGGATGGTTCATCTCGATTCGTCTTGAATGGCTTCTTCCGCTAACCGGGCTTGGGGTTGCTGAATCCGGCGTTGACCGCTGTGTCGCCTGATCTTTTATTGTCATTGTGACTATTGTTTTGCTTCCTCGTGGCTTGCCGTTGCCGTCTCGGATTTTGGAGGTGCCCTGGTTGCTGGCGCTATTGCTTCTACGAGCGAGCCAGCTGTCTTCTCCCACGCAAAACAGGGTCATCAGAGCAGTGAGGGCTGTCATGGATTTAGGTCCTTCTTGGCCCAGGTGGCATGCAAGCCATTCGTCTTGGACACCGTGTCTGAAAGCCGAAGGGCTTCCGCGTCCGGATAGTCGACGATTTGGTTCTTTTTGACTAAGAATCGGGTCCAGAGCTCCCTGGCTGATTCTCCGGCCTGTTGGACAATTGGACTTAGGTCATCGACATCCGGTGGCTGGACAGATGTTCCTCGGAAGTTATCGAGGAAGGCCTCTTCCAAGTCCTCCCAGCCGCCTATGGAATTTTCAGGCAGGCTATTTAGCCAGTACCGAGCTGGCGCTTTTAGTTTTAGTGGGAGGTATTTAATGGCGTGGAGGTCGTCCCCACGGGCCATATGGATGTGGAGGATGAAATCTTCTATCCATACCACGGGATCGGTTGCCCCGTCGTATGATT
Organism: Triticum monococcum; assembly: GCA_034509565.1. NCBI lineage: Eukaryota > Viridiplantae > Streptophyta > Magnoliopsida > Poales > Poaceae > Triticum > Triticum monococcum. The sequence goes on from CM067847.1 coordinate 528,181,779, forward strand.
CAATAGTGACGGGTTTGAATCCTTCGAGGAATTCACGATCCATTACTTCATCAGTGAAGCAAAGCGGGTGTGCGGCGCCTCTATGCTGGGCCACACTGCGATGTAACTCCGAAGGAGTCCCTTTGCGGTTTTTGGCGCGGGCGTGGCGAGGTTTGATACGTCCGAATAGGTAGCCGTCGTCGCTTGTCGAAGCATGCTTTCGCGATCCGTAGATCGGTCTTGCGTGTCTTTGCTCTATTGTCCAAGTCCCTCTGCAGGCCATCTGGGTAATCGTGACCCGCGTTGTTCCTGCCTTTACAGTGAGGTGGGGCGGTCTGGTGTTCGGCTTGAGTTGCCTCTTTATCCGGACAGAGTTGCCGGCGACCTACCGCATTGTGTGACGATGGTATGGGGTCGAGCGCCCCTTCATCGGACTGGTATAGCAATCTTTGCTTTGGGTAGCCTTTGGCTAGGCTACTAAGGCCGTACTCTTCGGGGACCAGGACTTCGGTCTATCTGTCATTGAGTAGGTCTTGGTCAGCTTGAAGCTGTTGCTGCTTCTTTTTTAGGCTCCTTGCCGTAGCTATCAGCCTGCGCTTGAAGCGCTCCAGTTCGAGGGGCTCTTCAAGTACGATGAAGTCTTCGTCACCAAGGCTTACCTCATCTTTAGAGAGCGGAAGGTAGTTGTCGTCCTTTGAACCGTCGCTGGGTAGGGCCTGTTCATCGGGGCAGGCTTGCCCATTTTCCTATTCCTACTGCTCGGATGCTGCTCCAACAGGGTCTTCGTTGTTTTTGGCGTCGTCCGGAGTGCTATTTTCTCCGATGCCAGTGTTGCTATCTTTTGAGCAGTGTTTAGGGCACCGGTGCTTGGACTGTGTCTCAGAAGGTTTATTCACATCTGGGTCTTCTTTGTCATCGCCTCTAGATTCTTTAGGTGTATCAACCATGTACACATCATATGAAGAGGCGGCCGTCCAACGTCCTGTGAATTGCGGTCTTGGCCTTGCTCCTTATCAGCATCGTCGTCCATACCGTCGATGTCTTCGGAGTCATAATCCAGCACGTTGGTTAAGTCCTCGACGGTAGCTATGAAGTTGGTGGCGGGTGGGAAGCGAAATTCTCCGTCGTCAGCCCCTAGTTCAAGCCGGACATAGTTCGGCCGCGAGTCTCCCGTGAATGACATGTTCTTTAAAGAGTTTAGCACATCGCCCAAAGGTGAGTGCTGAAAAGCATCTGCGGTGCTGAATTCGAGGATCGATAACTGATCTAGCTCGGTGCCCACAATCATACATGGTCCAGAACTTATAGCCGGAGACGAGTCTGGAGTTCCGTTGGTGCAAATATTGCTGGGTGTCGAGTCTGCATGCGGATCTAGCACCGCGGACTCTGTGGCCTCGAATGGCACGATCTGCTCTGGTTCTAAGGCCATTGCAGCAACAAGAGCCATCTCCTGAATCTGGTCCGATGACAGATTTAAGTCATGTTCATCGGGGCGAGGGGGAGCGATCGATGCGGTCTCAAATCCATTGAAGGTCAAGTCTCCACAGATATCCGTGGCGTAGTTCAAGCTTCCAAATCTGACCTGGTGGCCAGGGGCGTAGCTATCGATCTGCTCCAGATGGCCAAGCGAGTTGGCCCGCAGTACGTGGCCGCCGAACACGAAACTCTACCCAGGGAGGAAGGTTTCTCCTTGGACATCGTCACTATGGACGATTGAAGGGGCCATCGAACCTTTCGTCGACGGCACAGTGGTACTCTCAATGAAAGCACCAATGTCGGTGTCAAAGCCGGCGGAACTCGGGTAGGGGGTCCCGAACTGTGCGTCTAGGATCGATGGTAACAAGAGACGGGGCACATGATATTTACCCATGTTCGGGCCCTCTCTATGGAGGTAATACCCTACGTCCTGCTTGATTGATCTTGATGAATATGAGTGTTACAAGAGTTGATCTACCACGAGATCATAATGGCTAAACCATAGAAGCCTAGCCTATATGACTGTGGTAATGAGTATATCCTTTCCGGACTAACCCCTCCGTCTTATATAGACACCGGGGGGGATCTAGGGTTACATAGAGTCGGTTACATAAGAAGGAATCTTCCTAGTCGGTTGCCAAGCTTGCCCTCCACGCCAAGTAGAATCCAATCTGGACACGGGTACGGTCTTTGGCCTTCATGTCTTCACAATCCATCAGTCTGGCCCATGGATAACAGGCCGAACGCCCGAGGACCCCTTAGTCGAGGACTCCCTCAGTCTCCGCAGCCCGAAACTGGGTAAACGATTTGTGTGCTGACCGCCAGACCTGCTCTTTGCACAACCTCGCGCCCGCCAATCGTAGAAGGGATCCCAGTGACCCCATAGGTGTCGTTTCCCACCGGCTTCTCTAGCGCGCCAGGTAGGGGGTGCGTAGTTGTGGAAATCTGGTCTGGTTGAAGCAGCGGCTTCATCGTTGTCGTCACTTCAAGGAAGAAGATGACCGAACCAGTGGCGTCCTCGGTGGACGCAGTGAACGCTCACGCAGCGGCAGAAAAGCTAAGTCATGCAAAACTTTGAGTAATTCCTTTTTATATATAAGGTTATCATCCTCGACGATCTTGCCCTGTGTATGGAAAACCTGCATGCAATGGGGCCCTGCCATTATTGGCAACGCCCTCTTTCCATTTCGAGTTCGCTCAACAGTTTGAGCGGCTTTGTCGAGAACGGCAGGGTGACCTTCTGCGATTGGCAACACTCTCATTCTGTCTCGAGTCCGCTCGATAGCTTGAGCGGCCACGTGAAGAGAAATGAGGTGGTTTGCCCGGCAGCAAGCATACCCGACAGGCCATTGGGGATCCGTCCTCAAGGGGCCGTGGCCTGGGTTCTGCGCCGGCAAGCCTACCCGATTAACGTAGGGTGGACATACAAAGGGAGATCAAACGGGAAAATAACATGCATCATTTCAAAAGTACTACAGAGTTATATTACATCATTTGTTGCTGCGGTTCTAACTAAAGATAAAAATTGTCTTGGTCATGAAACTGTAGCAGCGATAAGAAACAGGGTGCCTAGTCCCGGCGCTGGCCTTGTATCCTCCGAACTCCGTCGATGCGGCTAATGACGGGCTCGATGCGCTCCTCGAGCGGCGAGAGGTCCATGTCGTCCGGCAAGCTATCCATCGAAGCTTCAAAGTCGAGGTCAGGGTTCCAGTACGCCTTCTTGGTGAGGACCTTGGTCATGGCACCCCGGCAAAGCCTCCGGGCCTCATTGGCCAGAGAGGCCGCCCTGTTGGAGCGAAACCGCTCCAGGGCCTCGAGCACACCCTCAAAGAACAGAGTTAGCCTGGCATTAGGACTCACGTTTGGCTCCGAGACGTACGTCATGTTTGGCATCCCCATGGTAGCCAGCTGCGTGGTGATCCTGCTGGTGACATCGGTGAGGCGGTTGATCTAGAGCTTCTCGCCCGCCATGAAGTCCGTGTGGCTGACGGCATCGTTCTTCCGCAGCTGCCTCTCCTCCTCCAGATTCTTGGTCAGGGTCTCCTCCCGGGCCTTGACATCAGAGAGCGTCCCCTCAAGACCCTCCAGCTTCAATTGTAGGTCCTTGATGGAATCGTTGGCCGTGGAGAGTAGCTCGGCCTTGTTGAGGACTGCGACCTGCAGGTCAGCCAAGGCACCCATGGCCGCGTCCCTCTCCCCCGTTAGCTCCTGGACTTGCTTCTTCAGCCCGTCCCGCTCCACCTCCTGCTCGTTCACTTTGCCGGCTTGGGCCTGGGCCTGAGCATTGAGGGCCTCCTCGTGCCTCTGCTCCAGTTCCTGGGTCCGCTGCACGACAAGCTCCTTGACCTCCTCATCCTTGCCGTGGAGTGTCGCGGCAAGTTTCTCCTCACGAGCGGCAAGGTCCTCCTCCTGGGAGTTCAACTCGACCTGGTGCTGACGCCGAGCGGCCTCCTCCTTGGCGGCCTATTGACTCGCTGCCTCCTAGGCCTTCTCAACAACGACCTGCTTCATGACAAGCTCTAGCTTGCGCTCAGCCAGGTGATCCTAGGCGGTGTTTAGTTCCTCACAAGCCTAGCAGAACCAAGCCCGCGCCTCGGCGATGCGCCCTTCGAGGTCCGCCTCCGCCTTGTCCACCACTGCCATCCTGGACTTGGCCTTGTCCAGGCGGGCACGGTGAAGCGCCTGAAGCTTGTGGAAGTTGGCGCTCATGCTCTAGAGGAGCCGCTCTTCCTGGGAACCGCCGCCACTGACACTCGGTCCGTCAATGACCTCGAGCCCAGTGGAGGCAAGCACCTCGTCGTCAAAAACCTCCTAGGGCGCTCGCTGTCCATGGGAGGTGGACGAACAGGTCGTCACCCACCTTCAGATACTTTCCCAAGCTAGAGGCGGCGGAGGAGGAAGGCTGGTCATTGGCCACCACCTCCTCGGTAGCGGCCTTGCTGGCCTCCCCAGCGGGCCCCTTGCCGGCCTCCTTGGCAGCGGCCTCCTCGGCCTCCCCGGGAGGCCCCTCAGCGGCGTCCTCAACAACGTCCTTGGCGGCCACCTCAGCGGCGATCTCGTCGGCCTCGGCCACGGCCTCCCTGGCGACGTCCTCGATGACAGTGTCCACGTCCTCCCGGTCCGCCGAGGAAGGATCTGGATAGCGAGAAGGAGAATGAGGCGAAGTCAAGATCAAAATTTGAAAGAAGAAAAATGAGCGGGAACTGGAGGCAAACAACTCACCCGTGCCAAGCTGGGATGAAGTGGCCCCCTCCCCGCCAACATCCGATGCCGGGATGGAGCCACCGGCGCCCGAGTTCGCCTCCTCCTCTGTGCGCATGGGCTCGGTACTTGGCGCCCTTGCCGGGGATGCCCCTCGGGGCGGTGTCGTAGATGGGGGCGGCGTGTTGAGGGTGGCCCTTAGTGGCTGCTCCTGCTATCGTTCTCCTCCTTCAACAACGACAAGGTCAGCACCAAGGAATCGTGCCCCAGCACACGTCGATGGGGAGCGAGTGATGAATGTACGCTGGGGACCGCATCGGGGGCTGCTCTCCGGGCTACTCTCCACCACCAGTGGCGCACCCAAGGTGCCCACTGGGGGCTGGCCGCCCGTCGATTGACTGGCCCTCTTCGCCACCTGAGGGAGTCCTGGACTAAGGGGTCCTCGGGCGTCATGCCAGTTTTCCATGGGCCGGACTGATGGGCTGTGAAGACATGAAGGCTGAAGACCGTGCCCGTGTCCGGATTGGATTATACTTGGCATGGAGGGCAAGCTTGGCGACCTACTAGGAAGATTCCTTCTTATGTAACCGAATCTATGTAACCCTAGACCCCCCCGGTGTCTATATAAGCCGGAGGGGTTAGTCCGGAAAGGATATACTCATTTCCATAGTCATACAACCTAGGCTTCTAGGGTTTAGCCATTACAATCTCGTGGTAGATCAACTCTTGTAACACTCATACTCATCAAGATCAATCAAGTAGGACATAGGGTATTACCTCCATAGAGAGGGCCCGTACCTGGGTAAACATCATGTCCCCCGTCTCCTGTTACCATCGATCCTAGACGCACAGTTCGGGACCCCCTACCCGAGATCCGCTGGTTTTGACACCAAGATTGGTGCTTTCATTGAGAGTTCCACTCTGCCATCGACGGAAGGTTCGATGGCCCCTTCAATCATCCATAGTGACGCTGTCCAAGGAGAAACCTTCCTCCCCGTGCAGAGTTTCGTGTTCAGCGGCTTCGTAGTGCGGGCCAACTCGCTTGGCCATCTGCAGCAGAGTGGAACGCCGCTCTAAGCCACGCCGCTCTAAGCCATGCCGCTCAAAATATAGCAACACTGGCACCGGAGAAAATAGCACTCCAGACGACGCCGAAAACAACGAAGACCTTGTTGGGGCAGCATCCGAGCAGGAGGAACAGGAAACGGGCAAGCCAGCCCTGATGAACAGGCCCTGCCCAGCGACGGTTCGGAGGACGACAACTACCTTCCGCTCTCCGAAGATGAGGCAAGCCTCGGCGACGAAGACTTCATCATACCCGAAGAGCCCCTCGAACAGGAGCGCTTCAAGCGCAGGCTGATAGCTACGGCAAGGAGCCTAAAAAAGGAGCAGCAGCAGCAGCTTCAAGCTGACCAAGACCTACTCAACGATAGATGGACCGAAGTCCTGGTTGCCGAAGAGTACAGCCTTAGTAGCCTATCCAAAGGCTACCCAAGGCACAGATTGCTATACCAGTCCGATGAAGGGGCGTTGGAGCCCATACCATCGTCACACAATGCAGCAGGTTGCTGCCAACTCTGTCCGGATAAAGAGGCAACTCAAGCCGAACTCCAGACCGCCCCACCTCACCGTAAAGGCAGGAACAACGCAGGTCACGATTACCCAAAAGACCTGCCGAGATACTTGGACAATAGAGCAGGACACGCAAGGCCGATCTACAGATCGCGAAAGCATGCTTCGACAAGCGACGACGGCTACCTATTCGGCCGTATCAAACCTCGCCACGCCCAAGCCAAAAACCGCAAAGGGACTCCTTCGGAGTTACGTCGCAGGGTGGCCCAGCATAGAGGCATCGTACACCCACTTTGCTTCACTGATGAAGTAAATGGATCATGAATTCCCTGAAGGATTCAAACCCGTCAATATTGAATCATACGATGGGGCAACCGATCCTGTGGTATGGATAGAAGATTTCATCCTCCACATCCATATGGCCTGTGGGGACGACCCACGCCATTAAATACCTCCCACTAAAACTAAAAGGGCTAGCTCGGTACTGGCTAAAGAGCCTTCCTGAAAATTCCATTGGCAACTAGGAGGACTTGGAGGACGCGTTCCTCGATAACTTCCGAGGAACATATGTCCGGCCACCGGATGCCGATGACCTAAGTCGAATTGTCCAATAGCCCGTAGAATCAGCCAGGGGGCTCTAGACCTGGTTCTTAGTCAAAAGAACCAAATCGTCGACTATCCAGACGTGGAAACCCTTGCGGCTTTCAGACACGGCATCCAAGATAAATGGCTTGCACGCCACCTCGGCCAAGAAGGACCTAAATACATGATAGCCCTCACTGCTCTGATGACCCGCTTTTGCGTGGGAGAAGACAACTGGCTCGCTCGTAGAAGCAATAGCACCAGCAACCAGGGCACCCCCGAAATCCGAGACGGCAACGGCAAGCCACAAGGAAGCAAAAAACAACGGTCGCAATGACAATGAAAGATCAGGCGACACGGCGGTCAACGCCGGATTCAGCAACCCCAAGTTCGGTCAGCGGAAGAAGCCATTCAAGGCGAATCAAGATGAACCATCGAACCTGGTGTCACATCCCTAACGTTACCTTGCATGTGGACTAGCTTGGTTGTTGCATCATGTTTGAATTCAAGGGAAATTTTGAAATGGGGATTGATAAACCATTGAAGCAAATGAAATCCAACTAGGGTCAAAATTAAATCTGTTCAATGAACCCAAAATGGCAGTTAGTAAAGTTCATCAATTTTGGAAGGGGTGAAAACTTCTGCCAAAAATGATGCACACAATTCTAGGACATTTCTGGATTTTTGAATTAAACCTTAATGTATTTGAATTGGAGCTATTAATCCATATAAAATATTTAGTGGCTCCAATAATTTTGAAACTTGGTGAGGACCACTGGAATAATTCAGAGAGTGTCCACAAAAAGTTTTAGAGTTTATAAAAATGGTTTGGTCTTTGAACTAAATCAAAACAAAATAACACAAATAGAAAAACAGAAATAGAAAAGAGGGAAAACTTACCTTGCACTTTTGGCCCACCACTGTAGCAGCCTCACTGGGCAAAGCTAGCCCGGCCCACCAGGGGCAGCTCTATGTTCTTCCTTCTGCCAGGAGGAGAAGCAGCTGTGTGCCCGACGCGCAGACGAGCCGCGCCAGCTCTTCCTACCTGCCTGGCGCCTCCCTGATGCACCTAGACAGCGCCACGCCACCCCCTCGATCCCCTCTCACTTTCCCTCCCTTCCCAGACCTCCTCCCCTTCCGTACCTCTCGTTCCCAAGCAAGACAGAGAGCCGTCGTCACCGTCGATCATTGTTCCCATGGCCACGGGCCCTCCCTCGCCTCGTCGACGTGTTAGGAGGAACCGCAACATCGTATTTGTCGTCTCCACTGAGCCACGTGATGCCGGGAGCCCTGCAGTGACGCCATTGTCGTCGTCTTCACCGACGGGCACCGAAGATCGCTGGCCCCGATTCATCGTCTCCAGGTCATCCTGAGCCCGCTGACCACCCTATTGACATCACCGTGAGCTCCTGAGCTTTTCCCCTCACCTCCCCCTCTTGCTAGCTTCCACTAGCCGCCGCCCCATGAGCTCCCGAGGCCGTCGTCCGCCATGGTCGACCTCCTGCTCACCTCTGAGCTTGCCACGCCCAGCGGTGCTGTCCACCATGCTCCTAGGGCCCCCTAGATTTGGTCTAGCTACCTAGTTCCCTCGAGGGCGAGCCGTAGCCCTGCGCTCGTGCACCACTGAGCTCCGACCACCGCACTTGTCGTCGTTGCCGTCGCTACGGGCCGCCCTAGCCACTGCTGCTGGCACTGCTCGATGCGGACGAGCATGAGCAATGCGTAGATGCCCTCCGCCGCGAGTTTGGTCGCCTGTGGGCGAAATCCGAGCCGTTCAGCCGTCACTGACCAAGCCGACAGCTAACTCCGGTTGTGCCAACGTCGCACAGCCATTAGCAGCTAATTGCGCCACCAATTAACCTCCAGCGAAACTGACAGTCGGGCCCCACATCCTAACTATCTGGCTAAATAAATAGATTAAGTTTAATCTAATTACCCTGGACCCACGTGTCAGCATTGACTATGCTGATGTGTCCGTTGACCGGACCCACCTGTCATTGTCACTGAACAACACTAGGTCACTGACCAGTGGACCCCACCGGTCAGGTTTGACCTGGACCGCTCCTGTTGACCTGCTGATGTCAGCATGACATAGTGCTGACATAGTAAATATTTTCTAGGATTTAAAATAAATCAGAAATGATTTATTAACTTTAGAAAATATCCAAAACTTCTAAAAATCATATAAAATGAACCGTAACTCCAAATGAAATAATTTATATATGAAAAATTACCAGAAAAATATGAAGAATCAGTCTATGGCATTCTCATGCATGTTTGAACAGCTTACAACCACTGTATATGAAAAATTGAATAAATAGCATTTGAAATACCTTACATGGAGTTTGAATTTGAACCTTGGGTTCAAACCAACTTCATTTAATCTGTTGATAGCTGCATTAGCTCAAATCATAGCATATTGCCCTGTCATGATCATGCATCATATTGTTGCATTGCATTGATTGTGTTCCTTCTCTGTTGCCGGTATTTGTCCCCTCTCAGTAGACGTGGTTCCGACGATGTGATCGATGACACCGATGAAGAACTATACTATCTTCAGAAGTGCCAGGCAAGCAAAACCCCCTTGTTCATTGTGATACAATCCCACTCTCTCGCTTCTGCTCTCTTTTACTGCATTAGGACAACAACGATTCAATTGTTACATGTTGCGGTAGTTGAACCCCCTTTCCTCTGCATGACCTGTCATTGCCACAGTAAATAGATGAAACCCACTAGCATGAGTAGGAGTTGTTTGAGCCCTGGTGTGCCTACTCATTCATGCTTGTTTGTCATGCCTACTAATGCTTAGAGTTGAGTCCGGTCTGATTCATCAGGGATGAATTGGAGGTGTGTGAACATTTCCTACTGTTGAGAGCTAAGTGTGTGAACACGATTTGGTAAAGGTATTGATGAGAGGCCATGTAGGAGTACATGGTTGGTCGTTTCATTGAAGCCGTCCTTAGGAACTGAGTTCTGTGTTTGTGATCCATGAAATACTACTACCATGCATTGGGCCCAAAACCAATGGACCCTCTTGACTTATGAACTGCCCTTTCCCTCTGTCCAGGAGTTGCAACTAGTTTCTGGTGTTTGTAGGATATGTGTTGGAGGCCGTGCATACTGCTGACCCTAGGGGTGGGCTATGACGCGGTAGATACACCGTGGCCGGGTATGCCGGGCGCCTGTTTGGTGTCACGGGACCCTGTACACATCGTTTGGAGCTGTGAGAGAAACCCCGGCCGGATCTCCTCGTGGATGGAACCCGAATAGGCGATAAACCTGGGCTAGAGACTTGTATGGTTAGTTAGGTCGTGGCCGACTCCCTCGCCAGGCTTCCACTTGAAGGTTGTTGAGATACACGACGTGTACATGGTGGTAAGTGGCGAGAGCGTGTGTGAAGAACTACACCCCTGTAGGGTTATAAATGATCTATTTGAATAGCCGTGTCCGCGGTAAAGGACTTCTGGGTTTCCTGTACAGTTCGTAGATAACTTGAAGTGGATACTCTTAAGCTTGCAAAATAAGCATGAGTGCTATGGATGGCCTTCTCGTAGGGAGATGGGAGCGGATCCATAGTGGTGTATTGTTATGGTGAATATGTGGACTCGTGTGCGCCACCTCAAAAGAGTTACTTGTAGTCGTAGTCTAGGATAGCCACCGAGTCAAAGCTGGCTTGCTGCAGTTAAACTCCATCACCCCCTTTGTTGATACTGATGCATATGTAGCTAGTTCCGATGTAAGTCTTGCCGGGTACATTTGTACTCACGTTTGCTTAATTTATGTTTTGCAGAGAGACTTCAATCTCGTTAGTAGTTCTGTGTGGACTTCGACGTTTAGCTTGATACCTCATCTACGATCTTGTGCCCTCGGTAGGATCTGGTAGATAGTCTGGCTTCTCAGCCTTTTTCATTTGTAGATGTGTGTACTCAGACATGTTAAGCTTCCGCGTGTATTTTGACTTGTATGCTCTGAATGTTGGGTCATGAGACCCATGTTTGTAATATCTCGCTCCTCGGAGCCTAATGAATAAATACTTTGAGTCGTAGAGTTTTGTTGTGATGCCATGTTGTATTTGCACATATTGAGCAAATTGTGTGTATGTTATTGAAATGCTTGGTATGCGTGGGATCCAAAAATATAGTTGTTTATCTTTGGTAGCCTCTCTTATGGGGAAATATAGTCTGGTGCTTCCACTGAGCCTTGGTAGTCCGCTACAGCCCGGTTTACTGGAGTCCAGCTAGCCCGGCACTACTGCTCCGAAACACTTAGACTGGTCGGCATGTGATTCACGTTGTTCCTGGGTCTGTCCCTTCATGGAAATGCCACGCGGTGACATCCAGAGTCCTGCTAGCCTGCTACAACTCGGGTTCCTGGAGTCCTGTTAGCCCAGTTGCTATAGCCCGGATTCACACGCTACTGACCGACATGCTCGATGTTGATTCACGTATGCTTGTCCCCGTAAGTTAGTGCCACTTTGGGTTCACGACTAGTCATGTTGGCCTGGGTTCTCTGTCATATGGATGCTAGCGACACTATCATATACGTGAGCCAGAAGGCGCAAACGGTCATGGGCCATGGTAAGGCGACCCCTGTGGGGATACCGTGCGTGAAGCCGCAAAGTGATATGAGGTGTTACAGGCTACATCGGTGTGACTTAGAATCGGGGTCCTGACAGCTTTGGTATGAGAGCCTGACTACCTGTAGGATTACCAAGCCAAACTGATCGAAGTTGTGTCTAGGAATGCTTTAGTTATGTAAGGGAATTGATTATGGGATGGGAAGTAAGGCTCTTTTTACTCATTATACCTTATGCCCTTCTGATCCGAGTCATCCTATCTTTCATACAGGGTTAAGGAACTAAGCTCTCTCTTCTTTCTATCAGGGTCACGTGATACTAATCCGTAGACTTATAAGATTGGTGAATTCAAGTCTTAGTTCAGTTTTTACTACTTTCGTATGTTCATAGTTGGCCTCAGAACCTTGATTTCGTGATGTTGAGTGGTCATGCCACTATTTTGCAGGATGTCTCAAATCTTTTGAGTATTTACAGACGTTATGTTGGCCGAGTCATCCAAGGTTTCTAAGTAGTCTAATGCATTTGCAAATCCCTTCTTTCCATTCCCAATGTCCCTTTGGGCCAGTTCAACCACACAAATCGGTGAGTTGAGGTACTCTATTGCCTCGACATATATGTTGGAGCTAGTATTATGACCCTACGTGTCTTAGGAAGTCACCTAGTAATCTAGCAATGCTTTGTATCCCTAGTGTGATGATTCTGGCCACCATTCTTGAGAGCATCCCGTGATGCCATTTAGTTAGTAGGCATTCTATTCCTGGGTTCTTGAACCCGAGATTCACCCTACTTACTTCATGTTGATAGTGTTTGCTAGTTCCTTTAGGATATTAGTAACCTTGTGACAGTCCTCGAGATCCGTGGTATTTCCTTCTTCCAAATACCATGAACCATTAAGGTAGATGTTCTTTGAACCAAAAGATCACAATCAGAGTACTCTTGAGGAGTTCTCCATTCATAATTGTGATTCTGCCAGTTCTACCTTTCTGCATAGGTTATCTGGAAGAAACCTGTTGAACTTGGTTCGACATATTAGTCTATGCATCCATAACTTAGAAAATCATATGTTCTTTGGGTTGTCCCTCTTTAGTTGTTCTTTGGCCCTCGTCTATCAATTGATAGATAGGAGTAGTTGTGCATTCGTGATATCGATGCCTATTATCTCAGTGGACTGTCAAGCCATTTTATTCCGGAATGACTAGGAAAACGAACTCCAGTACCTTATCCATATCTAGGATTGGGTCAAAGCAGTCGTACTCCGCAGACCAAATGCTAACCAGCTTTTGTTCTATTCCACCTTGGGAGTGTTACCCTATTTACGTTGGGATTGTCATGAGAATTGCACCACCTCTTATGAATTCTTGACGCAGTGATACTTCTCTCCATCATTATTCATTCCTTGGTTCCGTGTTGTCGCAACCGGAATGCCGACAAGTGAATCGTGATGTGTGAAATCAATACTCCTAGAAACTGTGTTTCTTGGTAGTTAATGGACAATACTCTGACTCTTAGCATGCTGGTTATTGAATCATCATCCTAAGATTGATCGTGCTACCTAGTCCTTATTTTCGGTGCGCTCTTTGATCTTTGAGTTAGCATTGAATCTCATGCTATTCTGATCATGTCATCTTGCCTTGAAAAGCAAGATTGTTCTCGAGCTTAATAACATATCGGTTGGTCGTGATTTTCCGAATATCTTCTCGGAAGTATTACCAGGTTTTCACCTGACCGCTATGTTGAGTTCGTGGTCAAGTTGGTTTTTCCATAAACCACCCTTTCTCCAAGGATCTGTGTTGGATACCCCTGAGCTAGTTGGATAAGCTAAACAATAACTTGGAGAGTTGGAAGATAAAAGCTTTATCCAACCCAGTTCATTCAAAGGGATATCTTTTTGTGTGTGTGTTGAAGGAAGATGGTATTTTCATCGATTGGTCACTGTGATCAGTTGTTGGACCTACTGTCTTACCAAAACTTGATTTGAGTGTCGGCTATCCTCAAATCAAATCAGAAACATTGATGTTCGTCATGTTGTCTTATTCATGGTTGATCCCTCGAGCATACGCCATTACATCTTTTGGTATGACCAATGCTATCACTGTGTTCACTTAATCCTGGAACTCCATTTATATGGAAACCTGGATGAATTGTTGTTGAGACCATCGGCAACATAATTATCATATCCATGATTTGCACTGAACATTAAAGCTTGTGTTGGAAACTTTGTAAGCAATGCCTTTGTGTTTTGTTCATGAAGCATATGTTGGATGAAAGAAGTGACTTTCTCCGATTCACGTGCATTTGGTGCAAGTTGCCACCGTGAGTTCGAGAAAGATTGTTTTGTTCCCTCTGGTACCATCCCAAGTCAGTCATGCATATGTTGTCAGGACTCGATTCCAAGTCACATCGATCTAGCTGGTAACACCTCATATCACTTTGCGGCCTCACGCACGATATTCCCACGGGTGTCGCCTTACCATGGCCCGGGACCATTTGCGCCTCTTGGCTCACATATATGATAGTGTCGCTAGCATCCATATGACAGAGAACCCGGGCCGACATGGCTAGTCGTGAACCCAAAGCGGCACTAACCTATGGGGACAGGCATACATGAATCACATCGAGCATGTCGGTCAGCAGCGTGTGAATCCGGGCTGTAGCACTGGGCTAACAGGACTCCGGGAACCCGGGCTGTAGCAGGCTAGGCAGGACTCCGGATGTCACCGCGTGACATTTCCCCGAAGGGACAGACACAAGAACAAAGTGAAACACATGCCGACCAGTCAAGTGTCCTGAGCAGTAGTGCTGGGCTAGCAGGACTCCGATGAACCGAGCTATAGCGGACTACTATGGCTCATGGAAGCACTAGACTACATTTCCCCATAAGAGAGGCTGCCAAGGATAAACAACTAGATTGTCAGATCCCACACATACCAAGCATTTCAATCATACACACAATATGCTCGATATGTGTAAATACAACATGGCATCACAACATAACTCTACCACTCAAGTATTTATTCATTAGGCTCCGAGGAGCGAGATATTACAAATATGGGTCTCATGACCCAACATTCAGAGCATACATGTCAAACACATGCGGAAGCTTAACATGTCTGAGTACAGACATCTACAAATGAAAAAGACTAAGATGCTTGACTATTTACAAGACCCTCCCAAGGGTACAAGATCGTAGCTGAGGTATCAAGCTAAACGTTGAAGTCCACGCGGAACTACTAGCGAGACTGAAGCCTCTCTGCAAAACATAAATTAAGCAAACGTGAGTACAATTGTACTCAGCAAGACTTACATCAGAACTAACTACATATGCATCGGTATCAACAAATGGGGTGGTGGAGTTTGACTGCAGCAAGCCAGCTTTGACTCAGTGGCTATCCTAAACTATTACTACAAGCAACTCTTTTGTGGTGGCGCACACGAGTCCCCATATTCACCATTCAATACACCACTATGGATCCGCTCCCGCCTTCATACGAGAATGCCATCCATAGCACTCACGCTTATCTTGCGAGTTTTAGAGTATCCATTTTCACTTGTCTATGAACTATGCAAGGGGTCCAAGTTTCCATATCCAAGGAATCCGGCTATTCGAATAGATAATGATAACCCTGCAGGGGTGTACTTCTTCACACACGCTCCCACCACTTACCGTTGTTTACACGTCATGTACTCGGCAACCTTCAAGCGGAAGCCCAACGAGGGTGTCGGCCACGGCCTACCTAAACACTCAAGTCTCTAGTCCAGGTTTATCACCTATCCAGGTTCCATCCGCAGGGAGTCTGGCCGAGGTTTCCACATACGGCCCCGAATGATGTGTACAGGGTTCCGAGACACCAAACGGGCACCCGGCATGCCCGGCCACGGTGTATCTACCGCAACATAGCCCACCCCTGGGGTCAGCGCTACGCACGGCCACCAACACATATCCTAGAAACACGAGAAACTAGTTGCAACTCCTGGACAGAGGACTATGGTGATTAAGAAGCCGAGAGGGTCAATTAAGGATCCCAATGACTGGTAGTAGCTGTTCATGGATCACAGACACAGAACTCAGTTCTTAAGAACGGTTTCAATGAGACAACCCACCATGTACTCCTACATGGCCTCTCACCGCTACCTTTAGCAAATCGTGTTCACACACTTAGCTCACACACAGTAGGACATATTCATCACCATTCCAATTCATTCCCGATGAATCAGACTCGACACAACTCTATGCAATGGCAGGCATGACAAACAAGCATGAATGAGTAGGCACATCAGGGCTCAAACAACTCCTACTCATGCTAGTGGGTTTCATCTATTTACTGTGGCAATGACAGGTCATGCAGAGGAAAGGGGTCCAACTACCGCAGCATGTAACAGTTGAATCATTGTTGTCCTAATGCAGTAAAAGAGAGAAGGAGCGAGAGTGGGATTGTATCAGAATGAACAAGGGGGTTTTGCTTGCCTGGCACTTCTGAAGATATCATTGGGTCTTCATAAGTGTCAACGATCACAGTCTCGGTACAACCACCAGCAACAGAGAATGAGCACAATCAATGCAATGCACAAAATGATGCATGATCATGACATGTCAATATGCTGTGTTTTGAGCTAATGCAACTAGCAACATGTTAAATGGAGTTGCTTTGAACCCTAGGTTCAAATTCAAACTCCATATGTGAGAGTTTAAATTCCATTTATGTGAATTGGCCTAAACAGAAGCCATAAGTTGCTCTAACATGCATGAAAATGCCATAAACAGATTCCTTGAATTTTTCTGATAATTTTTCATATATAAATTATTTCTTTCTTAGTTACGGTTGAATTTCTATGAATTTTAGAAGTTTATACTAATTTCTGGAATTTTCTGAATAAGGATAATTCCAAAAAAAGAGTTATTGCGTCAGCATGACATCACCCTAATGTCAGCAGGTCAACTGGGCGCCTCCAGGTCAAACCTGACCAGTGGGGTCCACTGGTCAGTGACTGGGGCTGGTTAGTGACACTGTCAGGTGGGTCCAGTCAATGCCCACGTCAGCAAAGTCAACATGACATGTGGGGACAGTCAACGTGTGACGTGGCCAGGTCAACCCGACCCGTGGGGCCCCTGTGGTTAGTTAAACATAACAGGAAATAAACTAAGTTTACTTATGGGCGTGGGGCCCATCCGTCAGTGAGCTATGGGGTTAGTTAGTGGCGTCATTAGTGGCTAATGACAGGGCCACGTCGGATGCGCCGGCGGTTAGACGACGGCGACGACCCAGGGCGGCGGTGGATCGCCAGAGTTGCACTTGGGGCTACCGCTTGCTGTGATGAGGGCATCAAAAAGGAGCCCTTGCTCACCCGCATCCAGGGGAGCACGCGGCTGGGCGTGGGGTGGCCTGGTTCAACAGTGGCAAGCTCATCCGCGGCAGTCGGAGCACGGGGATGAGGCAGGCAAGGCTGCGAGCCACGGGGACGCTGGATGAAGTTCTCTATGGCTCCTAGGAACTCCAGGAGTTCGACTACGCACCCAAATGCGACGGAAACGAGCTCTCGCCGTGTCGGCGACATCACCGGCGGCAAGGAACTTACGGGTGCGACGGGAAGGTAAGTGAGGGGTTGAGTGCGAGAAGGAGAACAGGGGGGAAACGTAGAGAGGCTCACGGCGAGGAGGATGGTGTAGACAGTGGGGCCGGGACGCGTTGGTTGCCGCGAATCGACGGTGAGGTAGCCGGCGGCCGGAGGTTGAATATGAGGTCGGGGACGACGCTGCAGGGCTCCCGCGGTCGCGTGCGTTGGCGTGTAGCTCCAAGGCGTCATGGCGGAGGTCGTGGTCATGCTGGTTTAGCGAGTGGTGGCCTGTAGCCATGGCTATGGAAATGGCGCGCTCTCGGTGCTCACAGCGAAGGGAGGAAGAGAGAGCCGGGCAGGGGGGAGCTCGAGGGAGGGTGAGAGAAGGGTCGGGGGGTCGCGTGGCGTCGCGGGAGACATCCAGGCGACGAGGGAACAGCCAGGCAGGCAGCTGCCGGCGTGGCACGCCGCGGCGCCGTGGCTAGCTTCTCCTGTGCGTTCTGGCGAGAGGAGGAAGACAACTGGCAGGGGGGTGGCTGGCCTGGGCCGGCTTCAACTGTAGGCCGCACAGGTAGGTGGGCCGAGGTAAGTGCCAGGTTAGTCCTTCTCTCTCTCTCTCTCTCTCTCTCTCTCTCTCTTTTATTTAGTTTCTATTTTCTATTTTCTTTTCTGCAATTTGTTTTGGTTTTAGTTTTAACACCAAACCATTTTATAAAATCCTGAAAATAATTATGTGGCTAGAACTAAAATATACAAAACCACGTAAAATGTTCCAGAATTATTGGACATATATTAATTATATAAAGAATATATATCCAATGCAAATAGTTATTGAATTAATTCAAAGGCCCAAAATAAATATTTCTGAGACTCCAAACATATTGGTTTGAGTTTTACCTCTTGCCAATATTTTTATAGCTTGACAGGAACATTTTCTTGGGTTTATTTGAAACAATTTTTTAATGTTGATCATT
Organism: Triticum monococcum; assembly: GCA_034509565.1. Classification (NCBI taxonomy): domain Eukaryota; kingdom Viridiplantae; phylum Streptophyta; class Magnoliopsida; order Poales; family Poaceae; genus Triticum; species Triticum monococcum. The sequence goes on from CM067847.1 coordinate 528,199,692, forward strand.
TTTGTAAAAGACTTCTGAGGCTTCCCACTTTCCCCAATTCAACTTTCATAAATATATACATGATGCATGAATGCTTGTGCAACTGGTTACAACCAAATCTAGGGCTGTGACAACTCACCCCCACTAAACAAGAATCTCGTCCCGAGATTCAAGTCGTGAGGTAAGAAGACAGAGGGGACATGGAACTGACATAGTCTTCATGATCCATTGCATTTCTGAAGATGTTGATCCACTCATCATCTAGCATTGACATCTTTCTTTGAGAATTTCATCCACTCATGACAATGAGAAGGAAGGGAAACCCTAAAGAGTCGATCTCCTCGAAGTTCGAGCAACTCACGATCAACTCATGGAGTGAGACATAGAAACATCTCGCGAACTGAGACACAAAACACATATCACGAGGGATGTAGAGGAACATATGATGAAGGTCCAAATTGGTAGGCAACAATCCCACACTTAGGTGAGATGGTGAGTGAGTGTTCAAGCAGCGAGGAGATAAGTTGCCATGATTACCTGACGGGGCACCTCAGGGAAGGTGACTCGTGGAATTATTCCCTCAAGTGGCAAAAAGAATTACTTTTGATACAAAGATCATTGAAACTCTTTATGCCAGCCTAAGGCAATCACAAATGATCGTTTAAAGGAGTTTGGAAGAATGGCATACTCAAATTAGGATGGATGATCTGGACTACCTTGTTGAAGACAACGCAAGGGATGATTTTGCTTGCGCGTGCTCTCAAGAACTTGAGCATTTCCATATTCATCAAGGTTCTACCAACATCCGTGGCAAGGATCCTGGCAACACGGCATAATACCATGATGACTAGTGATGGATGATGCGGATACAAAGGAAGATAACTCCTTCTCAGATCTTCCCTTAGCGAGGCTAAGGGAACAGAATCTGGACGAACGACCGAGAGACATTTAGCACTCCGCTTCTAATGTTCTCCTTGATGTGCTAGCGTAATCCATTCATAGATACGGCTGGATATCTAGAAATCAAGTAAAAGGTCGGACTTCGGAAGCTCAAGAATCCGTAAAGATTAACTATGGAGGTAAATCCTACGAAATCCTCATGGGATGGTGGCCAACTTTCTTCAATCGAGATACTACAATAATAGGTCTTCCGGCTAGATGTGTTGGCCACGACATCCACTTTACCGGTTATCGAGAGACCAATATTATAGTTCTTGGAAAATGCTCCAACCATCATATCTGCCTGAGATTCAGATCTGGTTGGTGTCAGGATATTCCAGACTCATCGAGTCTAGAAAGGAAAATGAAGGTTTGCAACACAATTTGACAAGATGATGTTGCGAGATTCTCGGGGAATGAACTGCGATAGCAAGCTCCAAAACATGAGCTGGTTCTGCTACAAACCTGTGAACACGCTATCCAAGACGAGCATGACCACATAGTAGTCTTATAGTAAAACACTATCGAGTTCAGGTGGGGAACCATCATCAAGGATTTCAAAGTCTTTACGCAAGTCCATGGATTAGATCCCAAGCGTAGACTTCTTTGCCTTGAACAATTCAATCAGTGGCTTGGTGTGCTAGGGAATACATATGGAGCGGAGGTAATTAATCTTCCAAACCATAGAATACATTCACACATGCATAACTGACTTGGAATGGTACCAGGGAAAACAAAAACAATCTTTCTTGAACTCACGGCGGTAACTTGCCCCAAATGCACATGAATTCAAGGAAGTCACTTCTTCCATCCAAGCATAAGCTTCATGAATGGAATACGAAGGCATGGCTTATAAAGTTTCCAACACTAGGTTTATATTCAACATTAGGGGAGACAAAATGCTGTTGATGGGCTCAACAACAACTCACCGGAATTTCCATATCACTGGACTTCCACCATCATGTGAACACGATGATAGTATTGGTCAGACCAAAAGATGTAATGGTGTATGCTCGAGGGATCAACCACGGGTAAGACAACATTACGAGCATCGTTGGTTCTGACTTGACTTGACGATAGCCCATACTCAAGTCAAAGTTTTGACAAGGCAATAGATCCAACAACTAATCACGAGGACCAATTGATGGAGATATCATCTTTCTTCAACAGACACACACATAGAGAAGATATCCCTTAACATGAACTAAGCCAGACAAGCTTTTATCTTCCAATTCTCCAAGTTGTTGTCTAGCTCAGCCAACTAGCTTAGGGCTATCCAACATAGATTCTTGGAGAAGGGGTGATTTATAAGAAGCCCAACTTGATCACGAACTCAACATCGCGGTCAGGTGACAACTAGGTAATACTTCCGAGAAGATCTTCGGAAAATCATGAACCACCGATATATTACTAAGCTCGAGAACAATCTTGCTTTTCAGAGCAGGACGATATGATCAAAAGAGCAAGGGTTTGGCAAAATCCTAACCCGTTGATCGAAGAGTGCACCAGGAAATATGGACTAGGTAGGACAATCAATCTTAGGATGATGATTCGATAACCAGCACGCTAAGAATGAGAGTATTGTCCATTTACTACCAAGCAACGAGGTTGCTAGGAGTATTGATTTCACATATCACAGTTCACTTGTCGACATTCCGGTTGCAACAACACGGAAACCGAGAAATGAATAATGATGGAGACAGTATCACTACGTCAAGAATTCAAGAGAGAATGCTGCAATTCCTATGACAATCCTGACATAAAGGGGGTAATACTCCGAGGTAGAACAAAACAAAAGCTAGATTGGCATTTTGATCTGCGGAATACAACTACTTTGACCAGTCCAAGAAATGGATGAGGTGCTGGAGTTTATTTCTCCTAGTCATTCCGGAATAGAATGGCTCAATGGACCACAAGAATAATAGGCATCGATAACACGAATGCACAACTAAAGAGGGACAACTCAAAGGAACATATAACTTTCTAAGTTGTGGATGCATAGATTAGTATGTTGAATCAAGTTCAACAGGTTTCTTCCGGATAACCCATGCAGAAAGGTAGAACCGACAGAATCACAATTATGAATGGAGAACTCCTCAAGAGTACTCTGATTGTGATATTTTGGTTGAAAGAACTTCTGCCTTAACGGTTCATGGTATTTGGAAGGAAGAAATACCACGGACCTCGAGAGCTGTCACAAGGTTACTAATATCCTAAAGGAAACTATCAAACACTATCAACATGTGGTAAGTAGGGTGAATCTCGGGTTCAAGAACCCAGGAGTAGAATGCCTACAACTAAGTGGCATCACGGGATGCTTTCGAGAATGGTGGCCAGATTCATCACACTGGGAACACAAAACATGGATAGATTACTAGATGGTTTCATAAGACACCTAGAGTCACAATAGTAGCTCCAACATATACGCTGAGGCAACGGAGTACCTCACAGACCGTGTAGTGTGCTTAATCTGGCCCGAAGGAACATCGAGGACGGGAAGAAGGGATTTACAAATGCATCAGACTATTTAGAAACCTGGGATGACTCGGACATCATAACGGCTGTAAATGCTCAAAATGATTTGAGACATCTTGCAAAATGGTGGCATAACCACTTAACATCACAATACGAAAGTTCTGAGATGAACTGCCAACACACAGAAGTAGTAGGAACCGAACTCGGGCTTAAACTCAACAATCCTAGGCAACTATGGTTTAGTAACACGTCATCCTGATAGATAGATGAGAAGGCCTAGTTCTTAATCCCCGTAGAAAAGAAGAGGTTGACTCCGATCAGAAGGACATAAGGTAAAGGAGTAAAAAGAGCCTTACGTTCCCTTCCACGATCAATTCCCCTACATAACTAAAGCATTTCTAGACACAACTTCGACCATTTTGGCTTGGTAATCCTACACGCAGTCAGGCTTTGATACCAACGCTGTCAGGACCCCGATTCCAAGTCACATCGATCTAGCCGGTAACACCTCATATCACTTTGCGGCCTCACGCACGGTATTCCCACAGGTGTCGCCTTACCATGGCCCGGGACCGTTTGCGCCTCTTGGCTCACGTATATGATAGTGTCGCTAGCATCCATATGACAGATGTCGGATTTCAGGTTCCGGCAGACCCTTGAGGTTCGAACACTAGGGTGCACGCGGAGATTTCGCCTCCTACCTACCTGCACCCCTCCGCCACGTTAGGATCAAACTATCGAAAGAACAACACATGGGACACAGGGTTTATACTGGTTCGGGCCACCGTTGTGGTGTAATACCCTACTCCAATGTGTGGTGTGTGGATTGCCTCTTAGGCTGATGATGATGAACAATACAAGGAAGAACAGCCTTGTGAGGGTCTGTTCTTGGCTGAGGCGATGAACTGCTGGGAGGAGTTTAGTCACCTTTCTCTCTCTCTCTCTCTCTCTCTCTCTCTCTCTCTGATTCCAGCCAGCCGACCCCTAGAGACCCTTCGACCTCCCGCTATGTGGGTGGCTGGTCCTATTTATAGAGGCCCTGGTCCTCTTCCCAAATATCAAGCGGGAAGGGAGCCAACAATGGCGGGCTAATTTCAAAGGGGACAGCAAGTGTCAACTATCCTGACAAAAGTAGTCTTCGTCTGCGCAAAGCTCTGGTGATGACGCCGTCTTGGGCTCCACGGTGACCTCCGTCTTGTAGTCCTCCTGGTCTTGGTCTCGTTGCACCGAAATGGCAACCTTTGCCTAATGCCTCGGCACTCCGCGGCTGCGCTTGCCCCCTTTGCACCAAAGAGGAAAGGAGGACGCTGCGCGGGCTGGCGCCCGCCTGGCACCCTGAGTCGTCATGGCTTGCGTCACGGGCACCTCGCGAGGTACCCCGCCTTGATCTCTCCGCCTCCTCATGAGCCTGCCTGACGAGGCCATGCCTGAGGAAGCTCCACGTCGTCCGCCCCGCGAGGGTCTTGGGTTTGTGTTGGCGAAGATGGGCCGTGCTGGGGCCCCTTTTGAGCCACGCCGCAGGCAGGCAAGTCTGGGGACCCCCGTTCCCAGAATGCCGACTGTAGCCCCCGGGCCCAAGGCGCGCCCAGACTTGGCCGTGTAAGAAGGCAGAAGGGCAAGGGCGAAGCGCCGCGGGCCCTGACAGCCTGCGGCCTTAGGCGCCGCATGGCGGTTGATTGGACATGGGCGTCTCCACTTCCCCATGGCGCCTCGGCAACTGCACTGATTGGACATGTCCCTGCATGCAAAATGGGTCATGATTACCTGCGATCGTGGAGGTCGGCGGTTGGCCTCCGCCGGCTATAAGTATGGAACGGCGTGCACCCTTCCGATTCATCTCCCCTTGCTTCTCCATCTTCCTCATGGCCCCGTCGAGGAGGTTCTCGGCCGCGGAGAAGGGCAAGGCTTGCTAGGCTGAGCAAGCCTCTCCCCCGCCCAAGCGCGGCCGAGGGCGCCCCCGCAAACATCCTGTGGCCACCACGGCAGCTCCCCGCGGCCGCGGAGACTCTTTCCAGCGCGGTAGCGGGCGGATTGCTGCAGCCGGGGGGTGCGCTCCGGCTGCGCGTCCCCCTATGCCGCGCTTTCACGCTACAGAGGTGCTGCCAGAGTTCATCGTGTGGTCGGCAGAGCCGACTAGCACCCGGCTTCCACTTCCTCGCTTCCTCCTTGGCGAGCTCCAGGCCGGCGCCCCGGGCGGCCTCTGGCTTCAGGCCGACGGCTGCTGCAGCTGGCCCTCATGGGTTTCACTGGAGGTCTTCGCAGCCGGGAGCCTAGCCCTGGCCCGCGGTTCACAGACATTTGCCCGCGCGCGTGGCCTGGGCCGTCGGTGCACCCTACACTTCAGGTTTGACGGTGATGCCACCCTCTACGTGAGGGTGTTTGGGGAAGATGGTCGCCGCGCAGGGTGTTGCCCCGAGGGCGACGATCGCGCCTGGGGACCCGGCCCCGGCGATGATGGAGAGGACGGAGCTTGCGGGGCTGGCGGCGCTCAGGGTTCCTCAAGCTTCTCCGGTTCTTCTTCAGGCGGCGACTCTTCTAGTGGTGGCCGCAGTCAGCCCCCACGCCATCGTATCTGCTTGGGAGGTGGTAGCGCGTCCGCCCACCCTCGGGCCCTGGTGAAGCGCGAGAGGGAGTCCGCCTGAGCTCCGGAGGCAGCTCGGGCTTCCTTGCGGGTTGGTGTGAGGCGAGCCGCACCAGATTTGTTCTTTCTCTTCCCTTTTTCTGTGAAAAAAGGACAGTAGTGTGGTGCCCTGCGGGGGCGTGTATGGGTTATTGCTGGGAATTACCGTTTGCTTTCTTCATCGTACCTTCTGGCTATGTGCCCGCGCGTGGATGGTTCCCGGCCCCAGCCGTGGGGGGGACCGACCCAGGCCCTGTGTTCGTGTCGTGGTGCCCGAGGGGCATGGACTGGAGGGGTGCTCCTGCAAGGGGCCCAGGTCGCGAACCCTTTGAGTGACTAGGATAGGAACACTCGCGAGGGCGCTCGGCTCTCCCCCTCATGAGGCCTTGCATAAGAGAAATCGAGGCAAGAGAGAGAAAAGCCGAAGAACCGCAAGCCAAAGACGGCAACAACTTCAATAAAACTTCAAATGAAGAGGAACAAGCCAACTACGGAAAGCAAATGAAAAGCCGCGTCCGGCACCTAGTCTAGTCTTTGACGTCTTCTCACCAGCGCGGAGCTAAGTGCTGCCACTGGGCGTGGGAGGGAGCCCCAGGGCCTGAGGGTGGCGCTCCTGAGACTCCGGGGCGTGTACAACCCCAACTCATTATTACGTGAGAGTCTCACGGGCGGCGAGCTTCACAGGCATTCGCCTTGCTTCACAGGCTCCGGGCCTTTTCTGAAACGCGATAGCTTCACAGGCTTTCGCCTTGCTTCACAGGTTCCGAGCCTTTTACAAAACGCGATAGCTTCACAGGCATTCGCCTTGCTTCACAGGCTCCGGGCCTTTTACAAAATGTGATAGCTTCACAGGCATTCGCCTTGCTTCACAGGCTCTGGGCCTTTTCCAAAACGCGATAGCTTCACAGGCATTCGCCTTGCTTCACAGGCTCCGGGCCTTCTCCAAAACGCGATAGCTTCATAGGCATTTGCCTTGCTTCACAGGCTCCGGGCCTTTTCCAAAACGCAATAGCTTCACAGGCATTCACCTTGCTTCACAGGCTCCGGGCCTTTTCCAAAACGCGATAGCTTCACAGGCATTCGCCTTGCTTCACAGGCTCCGAGCCTTTTTAGGGGTAGAACCTCCGGAGGTGCTGGATGTTCCATGCGTTCTGGACCGGCACTCCCTCCTGAGTTTCCAAGCGCGCTGAGCCGGGCCAGGAAACATGAACAACCTTGAACGGGCCCTCCCACATGGGAGAGAGCTTGTGCAGCCCCTCCCTGGAGAGGACCCGCCTGAGCACGAGGTCTCCTACCTCGAGAATCCTGGGGCGGATGTTGCGGCAGTGAAATCGCCGCAGCGCTTGTTGGTACCTCGCCGCTCGTAGCGCAGCTTCTCGGCGACGTTCCTCCCCCAGCACGAGGTCCATCCCCCGCATGGCGTCCTGTTGCGCCTCGTCGAACGCCAGGACCCACGCGGAGTGACGTCTGACCTCGTGGGGGAGGACCGCTTCGGCTCCGTAGACCAGGAAGAACGGGGTCTCCCCAGTCGGCTTGGTCGCGGTCGTGTGGATGGATGACAACACGGACTGAAGCTCGTCGTACCATCCTCTGCCGCAGGCCTCCAGCTTCTTTTTGAACGTCCTGGTCTTGAGGCCCCTCAGGACCTCCGCATTGGCTCGCTTGGCCTGACCGTTGCTTCGGGGGTGCGCCACAGAAGCGTAGCATATCTGCGTTCCAAGGTCAGCACAGTATGTTTTGAAGAGGTTACTGGTGAACTGCAAACCGTTGTCCGTGATGATGCGATTCGGCACCCCGAACCGGCTCACGATGCCCTTGATGAACTTGACCGCGGAACCCGCAGGAATGGTGCGGACAGCCTCCACTTCATCCCACTTGGTGAACTTGTCTACAGCAACGTAAAGGTAGCGGTAGCCCCCTGGCGCCCGAGGAAACGGACCCAAGATGTCAAGCCCCCAGACTGCAAATGGCCACGAAAGGGGGATAGTCTGCAAGCCCCCTGCCGGCTGATGGATCTGCTTGGCGTGGAACTGGCAGGCCTCACTAGCTTTCACTAGTTCAACGGTGTCATTGAGTGCAGTGGGCCAATAAAACCCACTACGGAACGCCTTGCCGATGAGGATCCATGACGATGAATGATGTTCGCAGTCCCCGCCGTGTATATCTTCCAGTAGTTCCTTCCCTTGTTCCCTGGAGATGCGGCGCAGGGATACATCGTTTGGTTGCTTCTGGTAGATCTCTCCATCTTTGATGCAGTATGCCGTGGCCTAGTGTGCCACTCGCTCTGCTTCCTCCTCCTTCTCCAGCAGGGTCCCTTGCGTTAAGTAGCTCCGGAGCTCCGTGATCCAACATCCCTCCTGAGGTTCCATCGTCAGGAGCAGGCGTGCTCCTGAGGCCGGGCCACTGGCCGGAGCTCCTGAGGCAGGCGTCTGGGGGAGCTCCTCCCGGGGCTGAGCCGTGTTCGATAATGACGATAAGGCTGAAGGCTTGATGAGCCGCTCCTCGAAAACGCCAGGCTCCCGAGGTAACCGCCTGGACGCGCGTTTGGCGATGTCATCGGCTTCTTGATTGGTGCCGCGGGGCACATGCTGCAACTCCAACCCCCAGAACTGCTTCTCCATCCTGCGGACCTCTGCAAGGTAGGCCTCCATGTGCTCATCCTTCGGCTCGTACACCTTGTTGGAGAAATTGACAAGGAGCTGCGAATCGCCTTGATGGTGAGGCGTTTCACCCCCAGGGCAGCTGCGGCCTTCAAGCCCGCTATTAAACCTTCATACTCCGCTATGTTGTTGGAGACCTTTTCACCTTGCTAGAAACAAAGCTGCATGGCGTAATAGAGCTTGTCCTGGGTGGGCGATATAAGCACCACCCCAGCCCCTGCGTCGTGTCTGGAGAACGCCCCATCGAACTACATGACCCAGCCTTCTGGCGCCTCGCTTCCCGGGGACAGGGACCGATCCTCGTCGGCCTTGAGGCCTGGAGCCTCCGTCCATTCTGCCACAAAATCCGCCAACGCTGCTCCCTTGATGACTCTGGTCGTGCTGAATTCGAGCTGAAATGCTTGCAGCTCTATGTTCCACTCAGCGACCCTCCCAGCTGAATTGGGGCTCCTGAGCACCCTCTCCAGGGGGTATGACGAGACGACCTTGATGGGGTGACCCTGAAAATAGTGCCGCAGCTTGCGAGAGGCCACCAGTAGCGCGAGGAGGATTTTCTGAGGCATAGGGTACCGCGCCCTTGCATCCCGCAACACTGTGCTGACGAAGAACACTGGGTGCTCAACGAGGTGGAGTGCGTCAGTGCTGGCGGCTCCCTTTGGAGACCATGGCGCCTCTTGAGACAATGAGGCCTCCTGAGACTGGCCATCTAGGAGAGGGGCCTCTTCCACCTCTGGTGCGCCCCTCTACGGCGGCTGATCCTCCTCAGCGGCTGTGGCGGCTTCTGTGGGCCTTCCTCATAGCAGTTCCGCCTTGTCCCGGGCTGCTGCCGCGGTTTTGATTCGACGCTCCTCTCTGACCGCCACCAGGGCTGCGCTGGCAGAGTAGCGAGTGCGGCGAGTTAAAGCACCAGGGGCTCTTGAGGGCACGAAGCCACCATCACCGGTGGACTGGTCAGGTATTTCTTGAGATCCTGGAACGCCTTGTCGGCCTCTTGAGTCCACTCGAAGGGCCCCTTTTTCTTCATTAGTTGGAAGAAGGGTAGCGCTCTCTCCCCCAACTTGGAGATGAAGGGCCCTAGCGCGCTCACGCGCCCCGTGAGCTTCTGCATTTCTCTGAGGGTCTTTGGCGGGCTCATGTCTTCCACTGCCTTGACCTTCTCCGGGTTAGCCTCGATGCCTCGGTGAGACACGAGGAAACCCAGGAGCTTGCCCGAGGGGACTCCGAACACACATTTCTCTGGGTTGAGCCGTAGGTTCACTGCGTTGAGGCTCGCGAAGGTTTCCTCCAGGTCTTGTATCAAGGTCCTGGCCTCCCGAGATTTTACCATGATGTCATCGACGTAAGCTTCAACATTCTTCCCGAGCTGCGGGCCCAAGGTGATATGCATCAGCCGCTGAAAGGTCGCCCCTGCGTTACGCAGCCCGAATGGCATGCAGGTGGAGCAGTACACCCCACACGGGGTTAGGAAGGCCGTCTTCTCGACGTCTTCTAACGCCATCTTGATCTGGTGATACCCAGAGAAGGCATCCAGGAAGCATAGCAGGCCGCATTCCGAAGTGGAATCGACGATCTGTTCGATGCGGGGGAGCGGGAACGGATCTTGCGGGCACGCTTTGTTGAGGTTGGTCAAGTCGACACACATGTGTTCCTTCCCCCCTTCTTGGGCACAACGACAGGGTTGGCCAACCAATCTGGGTATCGGACTTCGCGAATGACCCCAGCTGCCTCTAATTTGCGGGTCTCTTGGACGATGAAGGCCTGTTTTTCTGTGGACTGCCGCCTGGCCTTCTGCTTCACAGGGCGCACGTTGGGGCACACGTTGAGATGATGCTCGATTAAACTCCTGGGGATCCCTGCCAACTGGTCTGGCTCCCAAGTGAATACCTTCTTGTTTGCACGCAGGAACCCGACCAGGGCCTCCTCCTGCTCGGGTTTGAGGTGGGCGCCTATGGTGAAGGTGGCGTTGGTGGACCTGTCCTCATCGACGGGTATCTGCTTGGTTTCTGCCTTGTCTTGGGTGAACAACTGTTTCTTCTTGGCGGGCGCAGCCCCCTTGGGCTTGGGGGCCTCCAAGGCGGCGGGCTGTGCCGACGCTGCTGTCTTGAAGACGAGCTTGAGCACCCGCAGAGCGTCCCCAGTGTCCCCGTGCATGGCGAGGAGACCGCTACTCCCGGGCATCTTCATGAGGTTGCACGCCGGGTGCGTGGCGGCCATGAACTGGGCCAGCGCTGGGTAGCCGAGGATGGTGTTGTAGGGGAGGCCGATGGGGGCGATGTCGAAGCCGACCAGCTCCGTGTGGAAGTTGTCTTAGGTGCCGAAGGTCACTGGGAGCCAGATCTGTCCCAAGGAGCTGGACGACCTGCCCCCAACGCCTGAGAAGGGCCGGCTAGGCTGCAGCCGTTCCAGGGGTATGCAGAGGAGGTTGAAGGCCTCGACTGAGAGCACACTGAGGCCCGCCCCACCATTGATGAGAGTTTTGGTGATGGCCACCTGGCAGATGGTGGGGGTGCACAGCATGGGGAGCGCACCCGAGCAGGCCGAGTTGGAGGGGTGGTCCTCTGAGCTGAAGCTCAGGCCGGTCTCGGGCGCCGCCCGATCCAGGGGAGCCCCCTGCCGCGTGGAAGCGGCGCTGACCCGACGGATGAACGGCTTGACGTGGTAACTTGTAGGCGGCACCTACGAGCCGCCCAAGAGGGCCGCGATGACTGGGAGTGTTGGTGCAGTGCGATAGGAGGGGGGGAGGTTGTGGGGCTCCATGGGCACGCGGAGCGCACAGGATGAAGAACCAGCTGGGGTGAGCGAGGGAGTTGTCGTGCGGCCGTCTTGCCGCACAGACAGATGCCGGGTTGATGCTTGCTGCTCGTCCCCCGCCGGGCCGATGGTGGCGTTGATGGCAGGTGACGGGGAATGGCGAGGATGCCCGCCGACAGGGGCCGTCTGGGCGACGCGGGAAGCGAAGGCGGCCCAGCGCTCCGCGCGGGCCTGACGAGCGTCAGACATGGACGCGATGGTCGAAGGAGAACGGGGCGGTGGGAGATGAATTCCGGCGCCCCCCTACCTGGCGCGCCAAATGTCGGATTTCGGGTTTCGGCAGACTCTTGAGGTTCGAACACTGGGGTGCGCGCGGAGATTTCGCCTCCTACCTACCTGCACCCCTCCGCCACGCTAGGATCAAACTATCGAAAGAACTACACAAGGGACACAGGGTTTATACTGGTTCGGGCCACCGTTGTGGTGTAATACCCTACTCCAGTGTGTGGTGTGTGGATTGCCTCTTAGGCTGATGATGATGAACAATACAAGGAAGAACAGCCTCGCGAGGGTCTGTTCTTGGCTGAGGCGATGAACTGCTAGGAGGAGTTCAGTCACCTTTCTCTCTCTCTCTCTCTCTCTCTCTCTCTCTGATTCCAGCCAGCCGACCCCTAGAGACCCTTCGACCTCCCGCTATGTGGGTGGCTGGTCCTATTTATAGAGGCCCTGGTCCTCTTCCCAAATATCGAGCGGGAAGGGAGCCAACAATGGCTGGCTAATTTCAAAGGGGACAGCAAGTGTCAGCTATCCTGACAAAAGTAGTCTTCGTCTGCGCAAAGCTCTGGTGATGACGCCATCTTGGGCTCCACTGTGACCTCCGTCTTGTAGTCCTCCTGGTCTTGGTCTCGTTGCACCGAAATGGCAACCTTTGCGTGATGCCTCGGTACTCCGCGGTTGCGCTTGCCCCTTTGCACCAAAGAGGAAAGGAGGACGCTGCGCGGGCTGGCACTTGCCTGGCACCCTGAGTCGTCATGGCTTGCGTCACGGGCACCTCGCGAGGTACCCCGCCTTGATCTCTCCGCCTCCTCGTGAGCCTGCCTGACGAGTCCATGACTAAGGAAGCTCCGCGTCATTCGCCCCGCGAGGCTTGGCCCCTCGCGAGGGTCTTGGGTTTGTGTTGGCGAAGATGGGCCGTGCTGGGCCCCCTTTTGAGCCACGCCGCAGGCAGGCAAGTCTGGGGATCCCCGTTCCCAGAATGCCGACAACAGAGAACCCGAGCCGACATGGCTAGTCGTGAACCCAAAGCGGCACTAACCTATGGGGACAGGCATACATGAATCACATCGAGCATGTCGGTCAGCAGCGTGTGAATCCGGGCTGTAGCACTGGGCTAACAGGACTCCGGGAACCCGGGCTGTAGCAGGCTAGGCAGGACTCCGGATGTCACCGCGTGACATTTCCCCGAAGGGACAGACACATGAACGAAGTGAAACACATGCCAGCCAGTCAAGTGTCCTGAGCAGTAGTGCTGGGCTAGCAGGACTCCGGTGAACTGGGTTGTAGCGGACTACTATGGCTCATGGAAGCACTAGACTACATTTCCCCATAAGAGAGGCTGCCAAGGATAAACAACTAGATTGTCGGATCCCACACATACCAAGCATTTCAATCATACACACAATATGCTCGATATGTGTAAATACAACATGGCATCACAACATAACTCTACAACTCAAGTATTTATTCATTAGGCTCCGAGGAGCGAGATATTACAAATATGGGTCTCATGACCCAACATTCAGAGCATACAGGTCAAACACATGCGGAAGCTTAACATGTCTAAGTACAGACATCTACAAATGAAAAAGACTAAGAAGCTTGACTATTTACAAGACCCTCCCAAGGGTACAACATCATAGATGAGGTATCAAGCTAAACGTCGAAGTCCACGCAGAACTACTAGCGAGACTGAAGCCTCTCTGCAAAACATAAATTAAGCAAACGTGAGTACAATTGTACTCAGCAAGACTTACATCAGAACTAACTACATATGCATCGGTATCAACAAAGGGGGTGGTGGAGTTTGACTGCAGCAAGCCAGCTTTAACTCAGTGGCTATCCTAAACTACCACTGCAAGCAACTCTTTTGTGGTGGCGCACATGAGTCTACATATTCACCATTTTATACACCACTATGGATCCGCTCCCGCCTTCCTACGAGAACGCCATCCATAGCACTCACGCTTATCTTGCGAGTTTTAGAGTATCCACTTTCACTTGTCTATGAACTATGCAAGGGGTCCAAGTTTCCATATCCGAGGAATCCGGCTATTCAAATAGATAATGATAACCCTGCAGGGGTGTACTTCTTCACACACGCTCCCACCACTTACCGTCATTTACACGACATGTACTCGGCAACCTTCAAGCGGAAGCCCAACGAGGGTGTCGGCCACGGCCTACCTAAACACTCAAGTCTCTAGTCCAGGTTTATCGCCTATCCAGGTTCCATCCGCAGGGAGTCCGGCCGTGGTTTCCACATACGGCCCCGAACATTGTGTACAGGGTTCCGAGACACCAAACGGGTGCCCGGCATGCCCGACCATGGTGTATCTACTGCAACATAGCCCACCCCTGGGGTCAGCGCTACGCACGACCGCCAACACATATCTTACAAACACCAGAAACTAGTTGCAACTCCTGGATAGAGGACTAGGGTGATTAAGAAGCCGAGAGGGTAAATTAAGGATCCCAATGACTGGTAGTAGCTGTTCATGGATCACAGACACAGAACTCAGTTCCTAAGAACGGTTTCAATGAGATAACCCACCATGTACTCCTACATGGCCTCTCACCGCTACCTTTACCAAATCGTGTTCACACACTTAGCTCACACATAGTAGGACATATTCATCACCATTCCAAATCATTCCCGATGAATCAGACCCGACACAACTCCATGCATTAGCAGGCATGGCAAACAAGCATGAATTAGTAGGCACATCAGGGCTCAAACAACTCCTACTCATGCTAGTGGGTTTCATCTATTTACTGTGGCAATGACAGGTCATGCAGAGGAAAGGGGTTCAACTACCGCAGCATGTAATAGTTGAATCGTTGTTGTCCTAATGCAGTAAAAGAGAGCAGGAGCGAGAGAGTGGGATTGTATTGGAATGAACAAGGGGGTTTTGCTTGCCTGGCACTTCTGAAGATATCATTGGGTCTTCATCAGTGTCAACGATCACAGTGTCGGTAGAACGTCTATCGAGAGAGGACAACCACCGGCAACAGAGAATGAGCACAATCAATGCAATGCACAAAATGATGCATGATCATGACATGTCAATATGTTGTGTTTTGAGCTAATGCAACTAGCAACATGTTAAATGGAGTTGGTTTGAACCCTAGGTTCAAATTCAAACTCCATATGTGAGAGTTTAAATTCCATTTATGTGAATTGGCCTAAACAGCAGCCATAAGTTGCTCTAACATGCATGAAAATGCCATAAGCAGATTCCTTGAATTTTTCTGATAATTTTTCATATATAAATTATTTCTTTCTTAGTTACGGTTGAATTTCTATGAATTTTAGAAGTTTATACTAATTTCCGGAATTTTCTGAATAAGGATAATTCCAAATAAAGAGTTATTGCATCAGCATGACATCACCCTGATGTCAGCAGGTCAACTGGGTGCCTCCAGGTCAAACCTGACCAGTGGGGTCCACTGGTCAGTGACTGGGCTGGTTAGTGACACTGTCAGGTGGGTCCGGTCAACGCCCACCTTAGCAAAGTCAACATGACATGTGGGGACAGTCAACGTGTGACGTGGCCAGGTCAACCCGACCTGTGGGGCCCCTGTGGTTAGTTAAACATAACAGGAAATAAACTAAGTTTACTTATGGGTGTGGGGCCCATCCATCAGTGAGCTATGGGGTTAGTTAGTGGCGTCATTAGTGGCTAATGATAGGGCCACGTCAGATGCGCCGGTGGTTATACGACGACGACGACCCAGGGCAGCGGTGGATCGCCGGAGTTGCGCTTGGGGCTGCCGCTTGCTGTGATGAGGGCATCAAAAAGGAGCCCTTGCTCGCCTACATCCAGGGGAGCACGTGGCTGGGCATGGGGTGGCCTGGTTCACCGGTGGCGAGCTCATCCGCGGCGGCCGAAGCATGGGGATGAGGCAGATAAGGCTGCGAGCCACGGGGACGCTGGATAAAGTTCTCTACGGGCTCCTGGGAACTCCAGGAGTTCGACTACACACCCAGATGTGACGGAAACGAGCTCTCGCTGTGTCGGTGACATCGCTGGCGGCAAGGAGCTTACGGGTGCGACGGGGAGGTAAGTTAGGGGTTGAGTGCGAGGAGGAGAACAGGGGGGAAACGTAGAGAGGCTCACAGCGAGGAGGATGGTGCAGACAGCGGGGCCGGGGACGCGTTGGTTGCCGCGAATCGACGGTGAGGTAGCCGATGGCCGGAGGTTGAAGATGAGGTCGGGGACGATGCTGCAGGGCTCCCGCGGTCGCGTGCGTCGGCGTGTAGCTCCAAGGCGTCGTGGCAGAGGTCGTGGTCATGCTGGTGTAGCGAGTGGTGGCCTGTAGCCACGGCTACGGCGACGGTGCGCTCTCGGTGCTCACAGCGAAGGGAGGAAGAGAGAGCCGGGGAGGGTGGAGCTCGAGGGAGGGTGAGAGAAGGGTCGGGGAGTCGCGTGGCATCGCAGGAGACGTCCAGGCGACGAGGGAACAGCCAGGCAGGCAGCTGCCGGCATGGCATGCCGCGGCGCCGTGGCTAGCTTCTCCTCTGCCTTCTGGCGAGAGGAGGAAGACAACTGGCAGGGGGTGGCTGGGGTGGGCCGGCTTCAATAGCAGGCCGCATAGGTAGGTGGGCCGAGGTAAGTGCCAGGTTAGTCCTTCTCTCTCTCTCTTTTATTTAGTTTCTGTTTTCTATTTTCTTTTCTGCAATTTGTTCTAGTTTTAGTTTTAACACCAAACCATTTTATAAAATCCTGAAAATAATTATGTGGCTAGAACTAAAATATAAAAAACCACATAAAATGTTCCATAATTATTGGACATATATTAATTATATAAAGAATATATATCCAATGCAAATAGTTATTGAATTAATTCAAAGGCCCAAAATAAATATTTCCGAGACTCCGAAAATATTGGTTTGAGTTTTACCTCTTGCCAATATTTTTATAGCTTGACAGGAACTTTTTCTTTGGTTTATTTGAAACAATTTTTTAATGTTTATCATCTTTGTAAAAGACTTCTGAGTTTTCCCACTTTCCCCAATTCAACTTTCATAAATATATACATGATGCATGAATGCTTGTGCAACTGGTTACAACCAAATCTAGGGCTGTGACATATGTGCGAAGTGGTTTGGAGACTTGCAACCTTCATTCTATATGTATCCCTAACACACCAAGCCACTGATTGATTTGTTCAAGGGAAAAGATGTCTAATTTAAGCACGCAAGACTTCAATATCCTCGATGATGGTTCCTCACCTGAACTTCGGTAGTGTTTTGCTGTAAGACTACTATATGGTCATGTTTGTCTTGGACATCATGTTCACATGTATGTAGTAGAATCAGCTCATGTTTTGGAGCTTACTACCATAGTCCATTTCCCGAGAATCTCGCAATGCCATCTCATCGGTTTGTGTTGCAAACTTTCTTTTCCAGAATTGCTGTCTGAAATATCCTGTTACCAACCAGATCTGAATCTCGGGAAGATATGGTGGTTGGAACTTTTCCAAGATCTATGATGTAGGTCCCGACAAGGTTGATGTTCTGGCCGACACACCTAGTCGGAAGATCTATCATGGTAGTATCTTGATTGAGCTATTTGACCATCTTCTCCATGAGGATTTTGTGCGACTTCTTCTAGAAGTTGCTCCCTGGGGACTCTTGTACTCTTAGTTTCTCTGATTATATTATAACCATCCGAACAGTGCAACCTCTCTCTACTGTTGGGTTTCTCCCTAGTTACTAGAATCATTCCCAGCATTTGCATTTTGTTCCCAGCTTGCACCGCCATTGTGTCATCCTACTATGGACTACCCTTCTCAATAATTACTGATCAGGATCATCTTTAAAGTGGTCCTACCACGGGTTCCATCCATTTCCGATGATAAGAAAAAATCATCCCTTGCGTTGTCTTCAACAAGGTAGTCCACATCATCCATTCTAGTACGGGTATGCCATCCCTTCGTACTTCGCTAAACGATTGTTGTGATTCGCCTTAGGCTGGTATAAAGAGTTTCATAATCTCTGAATCAAAAGTAATTCTTTTTGCCACTTAAGGGAATATTTCTGCGAGTCACCTTCCTCTAAGATGTCTCGTTATGGTATCATGGCAACTCAAATCCTCGCTACGTTGACAACCGATCACCATCTTCTTAAGCATGAAATTGTTGTCTACCTAGTGAGCCTTCGTCATCTGTTACACCCCATCCCTCTGGATGTATGTTTCATGCCTCGGCTAGAGAGATGTTTCAATGTCTCATTCCGTGAGTTGATCATCAGTTGTTCGATCTTCGGGAAGATCGATCCTTCCATTGTTTTTCCTTTTCCTCTTGTTGTCATGTTGGTTGGAGTTCTCAGAGCAAGACGTCGAGATAAACATGGTGACGAATCAATGTTCTTACAAAGTGCAACCTGGATCGTGAAGATTGTGTTAGTTTATGTTTCCCCTTCATCTTACCCTACGCTTGAATCTCGGGACGATATTGTTGTTTAGTGGGGGTGAGTAGTCACATCCCTAGCATTACCTTGCATGTGGACTAGCTTGGTTGTTGCATCATCTTTGAATTCAAGGAAAATTTTGAAATGGGGATTGATAAACCCTAGCGGCAAATGAAATCCAACTAGGGTCAAAATTAAATCTTTTCAATGAACCCAAAATGGCCTTCAAAAAAGTTCATCAATTTTGGAAGGGGTGAAAACTTCTACCAAAAATGATGCACACAATGCTAGGACATTTCTGGATTTTTGAATTAAACCTTAATTTATTTGAATTGGAGCTATTACTACCTATAAAATATTTAGTGGCTCCAATAATTTTGAAACTTGGTGAGGGCCACTGTAATAATTCACAGAGTGTCCACAAGAAGTTTCAGAGTTTATAAAAATGGGTTGGTGTTTGAACTAAATCAAAACAAAATAACACAAATAGAAAAATAGAAACAGAAAATAGGGAAAACTTACCTGGCACTTTTGGCCCACCACTGTAGCAGCCCAGCTGGGCAAAGCCAGCCCGGCCCACCAGGGGCAGCGCTGTCTTCTTCCTTCTGTCAGGAGGAGAAGCAGCTGTGTGCCCGGCGTGCAGATGAGCCGCGCCAGCTCTTCTTGCCTGCCTGACTCCTCCCCGATGCACCTACACGGCGCCACGTGACCCCCTCGATCCCCTCTCACTTTCCCTCCCTTCCCAAACCTCCTCCCCTTCCCTACCTCTCGTTCACAAGCGAGACAGAGAGCCGTCATCGCCGCCGATCATCGTTGTCGCGGCCGCCGGCCCTCCCTCGCCTAATCGACGTGTCAGGAGGAACCGCAACGTCGTATTTGTCGTCTCCGCTGAGCCACGCAATACTGGGAGCCCTGCAGTGACGCCATCGTTGTTGTCTTCACCGACAGGCACCAAAGATCACCGGCCCCGATTCACCGTCTCCAGGTCGTCCCCGAGCCCGCTAACCACCCTACCGACATCACTATGAGCCCCTGAGCTTTTCCCCTCACCTCCCCCTCTCGCTAGCTTCCTCTAGCCGCCGCCCCATGAGCTCCCGAGGCCGCCGTCCGCCATGGCCGACCTCCTGCTCACCTCTGAGCTTACCATGCCAAGTGGTGCTGTCCACCATGATCCTAGGGCCCCTAGATGCGGTCTAGCTACCTGGTTCCCTCGAGGGCGAGCCGTAGCCCTGCGCTCGTGCACCACTGAGCTCTGGCCACTTCACTTGTCGTTGTTGCCGTTGCTACGGGCCGCCTAGCCACTGTTCCTGGCACTGCTCGATGCGGACAAGCACGAGCAACGCGTAGATGCCCGGTTTGGTTGCCCGTGGGCGAAACCCGGGCCATTCAGCCGCCACTGACCTCGCCGGCGGCTAACTCCGGTTGTGCCGACGTGGCACAACCATTAGCAGCTAATTGCGCCACCAATTAACCTCTAGTGAAACTGACAGCCGGGCCCCACATCCTAACTAACTGGCTAACTGATACGTCCATTCTGCATCATGCTTTTATATCGATATTTATCGCATTATGCACTGTTATTTCACTTTATGTCACAATACTTATGGCTATTCTCTCTTATGTTACAAGGTTTACATAAGGAGGGAGAATGCCGACAGCAGGAATTCTGGTCTGGAAAAGGAGCAAATATTAGAGACCTATACTACGCAACTCCAAAAGTCCTGAAACTCCATGGAACGTCTTAAAAGAAATAAAGAAAAATCCACGCCAAAGATGAAGGCCAGGGGGCCCACACCCTGCCCACGAGGGTGGGGGGCGCCCCCCTAGGGCGCGCCCCCTACCACGTGGGCCCCCTGGTGCCTCTCCGACGCCCATCTTCTCCTATATGAGGTCTTTCGATGAGAAAAAAATAATTAGGAACTTTTCGGGACGAGACTCCACCGCCATGAGGCGGAACCTTGGCGGATCGAATCTAGAGCTCCGCCAGAGCTGTTCTGCAGGGGAAACTTCCCTCTGGGAGGGGGAAATCATCACCATCGTCATCACCAACGCTCCTCTCATCGGGAGAGGGCAATCTCCATCAACATCTTCACCAGCACCATCTCATCTCCAAACCCTAGTTCATCTCTTGTATCCAATTCTTGTCTCAGAGTCCGGGATTGGTGCTAGTAGGTTGCTAGTAGTGTTGATTACTCCTTGTAGTTGATGCTAATTGGTTTATTTGGTGGAAGATCATATGTTCAGATCCTATACGCATATTATTGCCCCTCCGATTATGAACATGAATATGCTTTGTGAGTAATTACGTTCGTTCCTGAGGACAAGGGAGAAGTCTTGCTATGAGTAGTCATGTGAATTTGGTATTCGTTTGATATTTTGATAAGATGTATGTTGTCTAGCCTCTAGTGGTGTTATGTGAACGTCGACTACATAACACTTCACCATTATTTGGGCCTAGAGGAAGGCATTGGGAAGTAATAAGTAGATGATGGGTTGCTAGAGTGACAGAAGCTTAAACCCTAGTTTATGCGTTGCTTCGTAAGGGGCTGATTTGGATCCATATGTTTCATGCTATGGTTAGGTTTACCTTAATACTTTTGTTGTAGTTGCGTATGCTTGCAATAGAGGTTAATCATAAGTGGGATGCTTGTTCAAGTAAGAACAGCACCCAAGCACCGGTCCACCCACATATCAAATTATCAAAGTATCGAACGCGAATCATATGAACGTGATGAAAACTAGCTTGACGATATTCCCATGTGTCCTCGGGAGCGCTTTTCCTATTATAAGAGTTTGTTCCGACTTGTCCTTTGCTACAAAAGGATTGGTCCATGTTGCTGCACTTTATTTACTTTTGTTACTTATTGCTCGTTACAACTTATCCTATCACAAAACTATATGTTACCATTTATTTCAGTACTTGCAGAGAATACCTTGCTGAAAACCATTTATCATTTCCTTTTGCTCCTCGTTGGGTTCGACACTCTTACTTATCGAAAGGACTATGATAGATCCCCTATACTTGTGGGTCATCACTAACTAAACTAGATTAAGTTTAATCTAATTACCCTGGACCCACGCGTCAGCATTGACTGTGATGACGTGTCCGTTGACCGGACCCACTTGTCATTGTCACTGAACAACACTGGGTCACTCACCAGTGGACCCCACTGGTCAGGTTTGACCTGGAACGCTCCTGTTGACCTGCTGATGTCACCATGACGTAGTGCTGACACAGTAAATATTTTCTGGGATTTAAAATAAATCAGAAAAGATTTATTTAATTCAGAAAATATCCAAAACTTCTAAAAATCATACAAAATCAACCGTAACTCCAAATGAAATAATTTATATATGAAAAATTATTAAAAAATATGAAGAATCTGCCTATGGCATTATCATGCATGTTCCAACAACTTACCGCCACTATATATGACAAATTGAATAAAATGCATTTGAAATGCCTTACATGGAGTTTGAATTTGAACCTTGGGTTCAAACCAACTTCATTTAATCTGTTGATAGCTGCATTAGCTCAAATCACAGCATATTGCCATGTCATGATCATGCATCATATTGTTGCATTGCATTGATTGTGTTCCTCTTGTGTTGCCGGTATTTGTCCCATCTCAGTAGACGTGGTTCCGATGATGAGATCGATGACATCGATGAAGAACTATACTATCTTCAGAAGTGCCAGGCAAGCAAAACCCCCTTGTTCATTCTGACACAATCCCACTCTCTCACTTCTGCTCTCTTTTACTGCATTAGGACAAACAACAATTCAATTGTTACATGTTGCGGTAGTTGAACCCCTGTCACACCCTAGCTTGTCATGCATTAGAGTGTTGCATCATGTCTACTTTTACAAAAACTTGAAATGGGGATGACAGAACCCCAGCACCCCCTGGAAACAACTAGGGTTTACTAAAAATATTTTCAACGAACCCAAAATGCCCTTCACAAAATGTTCATCATTTCTGGATTGGGCTTAAACCCCTGGCAAAAATGGTGCACTCTATTCAAGGACATTCTGGATTCTTTGAATTAAATCATAAGTATTTGAATTTGGGCATTTAAATGCTATAAAATATTTCAAATGCTCAAATAATTCTGGAAATAAGTGTGGGCTGTTGGAAATAATCTAAACAGAGCCTATGATTATTTTCATGATTTTTGTAAGTGCCTAAGTATATTTAATAAAGCCACAAACTTACAGAAAAATAGAAAACAGAAATAAAAGAGGAGTAGGAAACTTACCTGGCCGCAGCCCACCTGGCCGGCCCAGCACTGCGCTGGCCCGTGCCAGCCAGCTGCTTCTCCGTCGCCAGGCAGGCACAGTGGTGATGCCGGCGAGCACGAGCTCGCCACGGCATCAGCTGCTTGCCACCCGCGAGGCCAGGACACCTGGGAGAGCTCCACGTCGCCGCCCCGACCCCGTGGACATCTCATTCGCCCCCTACCTCTCTCCCTCGCTCCCCCGAAGCCATGGCCGATGCAGCCGCGGCCGTCTTGCTGCCGTAGCCGCAGCCACCGTCGTCCCCATGTCACCCCACCATGACCACGAGCTCCGCAGCATCTCCCTCGACCTCCTCGACGAGCCACGAGGCCTCGGACGCGCTGCAACACTACCATGGAAATTCAAACCCCTGGCTCTAGATGGCAAACTTCTAGAGTAAGCCATGGGAATGAAATTCTTGTCGATAGACTTGTCGTCCTTGCATCCTTAATAGCTCTCAAGTCCTCGGACATAACATCATCTTGGGTATGGACTGGAAGTCAGCTCATTATGCTAAGATTGATTGTGCCACTAGAACCATTCAACTTACTACCCATCGGGCAAGACAATCAATGTCTTAATTCGAGTGGCCAAGTGACAGCTTTACTCCCTAAATGCCAACCCCCTTCTAGACCTTGAGGAATTCCGGTAGTTTGAGACTTTTCGGATGTCTTTCCAGAAGAACTGCCAGGTGTTCCACCTGACAGGGATGTCGAGTTCGTGATAGACCTTGTTCCCGGAACCGTTCCAATTTCTAGAAGACCCTATAAGATGGCACCCTTAGAACTAGCCGAGCTTAAGAACCAACTCAACGAGTCCTTGAAAAAGGGTTTCATCCGTCCTAGTTCCTCTCCTTGGGCTTGCCCCGTCCTCTTCGTCAAGAAGAAGGATGGAATGGATGGGATGGTTGTAGATTACCGACCTGTCAACTTGGTCACTATCAAGAACAATTATCCGCTTCCCAGAATCAACGATCTGTATGATCAGCTCACTGGATCCTTGGTCTTTTCCAAGATGGATTTGAGGTTGGGCTACCATCAAATCAAAATCAGAAACGGGGACATTCCCAAAACGGCCTTTGTTACTCGTTATGGCCAATACGAGTACACCGTCATGTCCTTCGGTTTAACCAATGCCCTAGCCACCTTCTCTCGGTTAATGAACTCGGTCTTCATGGAGTATTTGGATAAATTCGTTGTAGTATACCTCGATGATATACTGATCTACTCCAAGAATGAAGAGGAACATGCCGAACATCTAAGGCTGGTATTGACGAAACTTCGAGAGCATCACCTTTATGCCAAATTCTCCAAGTGTGAATTTTGTTTGCCAGAAGTGACCTATCTAGGCCATGTAATCTCTGGTAAGGGTATTGCTGTCAATCCCGAGCAAGTTCAAGCCATCCTTGATTGGACTCCACCTGAGACGGTCAAGCAAGTTCGAAGCTTCCTTGGCTTAGCGAGCTATTGCCGCCGCTTCGTCGAGAATTTCTCCAAGGTTGCTAAACCTCTAACTGAACTCCTCAAGAAAGATAAAAAGTTTGAGTGGACCCCATAGTGCAAGTTCAGCTTTCAGGAACTGAAAAGACGCCTCACATCTGCTCCCATACTGGTACCACCAGATTTCTCCAAGGACTTTATTATCTATTGCGACGCCTCGCGACAAGGACTAGGTTGCATACTCATGCAAGATCGTCAGGTAATTGCCTATGCCTCACGGCAATTACACCCACATGAGGAAAACTATCCCACACATGATCTAGAGCTTGCAGCTGTAGTCCATGCACTCAAAACTTGGCGACATTACCTTCTCGGTAATCATTGCGAGATCTTCACCGATCACCCAAGTTTGAAATATATCTTCACCCAACCGGATTTTAATCTCAGGCAACGACATTGGGTCAAGTTGATCTCAGATTACGACTTAGGAATAACTTACACCCCGGGCAAGGCCAATGTCATGGCTGATGCACTAAGTCATAAATCCTATTGTAACAACCTGATGTTACAACAAAGTCAACCACTTCTCCATGAGGAATTTCATAAGCTTAATCTTCACATTGTTCCTCGAGGATTCCTATCCACCCTGGTGGCGAAGCCTAACCTTACGGATCAAATCATAGCTGCCCAGAAGCGTGATAAGGGCATATCCCGGATTAAGGAAAACATTGCTAGCGGAGTTGCTAGATGTTTTTCCATGGATGAGCGAGGTGTTTTCTTCTTCGAGAACCGCTTGGTGGTTCCCAAGAAACAACATCTACGCCAGTTGATTCTTAAGGAAGCTCATGAATCCCCTCTCACCATTCATCCCGGTAGTACTAAAATGTATCAAGACCTACGACAAAGGTTTTGGTGGACTAGGATCAAGAGAGAAATTGCTCAATACATTGCTAGTTGCGACGTCTGTCGTCGTGTTAAAGCAGAGCACCAACGGCCTGCTGGCACCCTTCAATTGTTACATGTTGCGGTAGTTGAACCCCTGTCACACCCTAGCTAGTTCATGCATTAGAGTGTTGCATCATGTCTACTTTTACAGAAACTTGAAATGGGGATGACAGAACCCCAGCACCCCTTGGAAACAACTAGGGTTTACTAAAAATATTTTCAATGAACCCAAAATGCCCTTCACAAAATGTTCATCATTTCTGGATTGGGCTTAAACCCCTGGCAAAAATGGTGCACTCTTTTCTAGGACATTCTGGATTCTTTGAATTAAATCATAAGTATTTGAATTTGGGCATTTAAATGCTATAAAATATTTCAAATGCTCAAATAATTCTGGAAATAAGTGTGGGCTATTGGAAATAATCTAAACAGGGCCTATGATTATTTTTAGGATTTTTGTAAGTGCCTAAGTATTTTTAATAAAGCCACAAACTTACAGAAAAATAGAAAACAGAAATAAAAGAGGAGCAGGAAACATACCTGGCCGCAGCCCACCTGGCAACCCACCTGGCCGGCCCAGCACTGTGCTGGCCCGTGCCAGCCAGCTGCTTCTCCCTCGCCAGGCAGGCATAGAGGTGACGCCGGCGAGCACGAGCTTGCCACGGCGTCAGCTGCTTGTCGCCCGCGAGACCAGGACACCTGAGCTAGCTCCACGTCACCGCCCCAACCCCGTGGACATCTCATTCGCCCCCCCTGCCTCTCTCCCTCGCTCCCCCGAAGCTATGGCCGACGCAGCCGCCGCCGTCTTGCCGCCATAGCCTCAGCCACCGTCGTCCCCGTGTCACCCCACCGTGCCCACGAGCTCCGCAACATCTCCCTCGACCTCCTCGACGAGCCACGAGGCCTCGGACGCGCTACAACACCGCCACTGCTGATGTTCCCCTCGTCGGTCACCGGAGATCGTCGCCGACGATTCGCCGCCTCCCAAGCTTCCTTGAGCCCGCTTCGACGCCCGCTGCACTCGCCATGAGCTTCTCTCTCTTCTCCCCCTAGCCACGTCGCTCAAGCTGCCCTCTAACCCCGTTGGCCATCACGGCCAAGAGCTTGGCTCCGCTGGCCATGTCGCCGCCATGGCCACAGGCGTGTAAGCTCAATTCCGAGCGTGTCACCACACTCACCACATTCCCAGGAGCCTAACGCACCACTCCCCGCGCCTCGCCGTGCCCCGTAGCTTCGGGTTCATCCTCACCCGAACTCCGGCGACCGCCAAGGTCGTCGCCGGCGTCGTTCCTGGCCTCCCCGAGCTCCACTTCCACCACCAAACGGTGCAGCTTGCTCCCAGCTACGCGTAGGACCAAACCGCAGTCGATTTGGTTGACTGTGGGCAAAACCCGAGCCCCTCCGCCGCATCTGTCGTCACCGGCGTCAAGCCGCCGGCGAGTTGACCATGTCTGACCCATGTGGGCCCAAGTTGACTTCCCCCCTGAGCCTATGATAGGTGGGGCCGACCTGTTAATTAGGTTAGGATTAGTGCTAACTAATTTTAGTTAGTTTAAGTCACTGACATGCGGGCCCAGGTGAGGGAGTCCTGGATTAGGGGGTGTTCGGATAGCCGAACTATACCTTCAGCTGGACTCTAGGGCTATGAAGATACAAGATTGAAGACTCCGTCCCGTGTCCGGAAGGGACTTTCCTTGGTGTGGAAGGCAAGCTTGGCGATACGCATATTCAGATCTCCTACCATTGTAACCGACTCTATGTAACCCTAACCCTATCCGGTGTCTATATAAACTGGAGGGTTTTAGTCCGTAGGACGACATACACATCAACAATCATACCATAGGCTACCTTCTAGGGTTTAGCCTCTCTAATTTCGTGGTAGATCTACTCTTGTACTACCCATATCATCAATATTAATCAAGCAGGACGTAGGGTTTTACCTCCATCGAGAGGGCCCGAACCTGGGTAAAACTTCATGTCCCTTGCCTCCTATTACCATCCGGCCTAGACACACAGTTCGGGACCCCCTACCCGAGATCCACCGGTTTTGACACCAACATTGGTGCTTTCATTGAGAGTTCCTCTGTGTCGTCGCCATCAGGCTCGATGGCTCCTACGATCATCTATAGGGATGCAGTCCAGGGTGACACCTTCCTCCCCGGACAGATCTTCGTCTTTGGCGGCTTCGCACTGCGGGCCAATTCACTTGGCCACCTGGAGCAGATCGAAAGCTACGCCCCTGGCCGTCAGGTCAGATTTGTATGTTTAAACTACATGGCTGACACATGCGGGGACTTGATCTTCGACGGATTCGAGCCAGTGCCGAGCGCGGCGCACTGTCCCGACGAGCATGATCTAGCTCTGCCGCCGAACAGTGCCCTGGAAGCCGCACCCGCATCGGCTCCGATCCTTAATTCGGAGCCAACTGCGCCGATCGAGGATGGGCAGTTGGACCCCGCCTCGGGGGCTGCGATCCCAACAGCGATTGAGCCGAACGCCAGCCCCGCACTCCGCGAGACTCATGACTCCAAGGAGCCGGATTCCTTTCCGGACTCCGAACCCTCTGCGCCCCGGCCAATCGAATCCGATTCGGCGCCGATCATGGAGTTTACTGCCGCGGACATCTTTCAGCACTCGCCTTTTGGCGATATTCTGATGTCACTAAAGTCTCTCTCTTTATCAGGAGAGCCCTGGCCGGATTGCGGCCAGCAAGGTGGGGATTCGGACGATGAAGAAATTCAAAGCCCACCCACCACCCACTTTGTAGCCACTGTCGACGATTTAACCGACATGCTCGACTTCGGCTCCGAGGACATCGACGGTATGGATGCCGATGAAGGAGATGGTGAAGAACCAGCGCCTATTGGGCCCTGGAACACCACCTCGTCATACGACGTATACATGGTGGATGCACCAAAAGATGACGATGAGGAGCGGAAGGACGCGCCGAAGGCTTGTTGCCTCGAAAAGTAGTCAAAGCGGCGACGCAAGCGCCACCCCAAATCCCGCCTCGACAGAAATAGCGATCACACAGACCCAGCATTGGAGCAGGGCGAACCGCTGCCGGACAATGGCAATCCGGACAATCAAACCGAACAAACAAATCCTATCAAGGATAATGGTCCGGACGACATAACGCCGGACACACACACGGAGCAGCAGACTGCCCGTAAAAGGCTTCTTGCCACCACGAGGAGTCTAAAAAAGCGGAAGCAAAGGCTCAAGGCTGCGCAAGACACACTCCACATTAGATGGAACAAAATACTCAACACAACAGTGAGGTACAGCGACAATCGCCCCTCCAAGAGCTACCCAAAGCGGAAGCTGCTGCCCGAATTCGATGAGGAGGCCTCAGACCCCCCACAACCAAATATTAAAGCAGCCAACTGATCGGATAGACGACCCCTCTACCAACACAGAGCGGCATACAACGCCGCTCACAATACAATACGCGACCCATGCGAAGGCTCGCACCCAACGGACGGCGCAGCAAGATCCATTTATGGACCACGCAAGCGCGCCCCAGCATAGAATGCAACACAACAAACATCCAAACAATGCGGCACACCAAGCTACAGGGGTGCCGCACACCCCCTGTGTTTCACCGATGAGGTGCTGGACCATGGATTTCCAGAGGGATTCAAACCCGTAAACATAGAGGCATACGACGGAACAACAGACCCCGGAGTCTAGATTGAGGACTACATCCTTCACATCCATATGGCTCGAGGAGACGATCTCCACGCCATCAAGTACTTACCCCTCAAGCTCAAAGGGCCAGCTCGTCACGGGCTCAAAGGCCTCCTCGAAAGCTCCATTGGAAGTTGGGAAGAGCTCGAAGACGCCTTTTGGGCAAATTTTCAACGGACTTATGTCCGACGTCCGGATGCGGACGATTTGAGTCATATAACTCAACAGCCCGGAGAGTCAGCCCGAAAGCTTTGGAACAGGTTTCTTACTAAAAAGAACCAGATTGTCGACTGTCCGGACGCCGAAGCCTTGGCAGATTTCAAGCATAGCGTCTGCGACGAATGGCTCGCCAGACACCTCGGCCAAAATAAGCCGAGAACGATGGCCGCATTAACAAACCTCATGACCCGCTTTTGCGCGGGTGAGAACAACTGGCTAGCCAGATGCAGCACCAGCTACCCCAGTACATCCGAAGTTAGAGATGGAAACGGGAAATCACGGCGCAACAGCAATAGCAAACGCCGGATTAAAGAAGATAGCACGAAGGGCACGACAGTAAATGCTGGATTCAAAAGCTCTCGGCCAGGTCAAAAGCCGCCCCCAAAAGGCACCAGGGACGAACTGTCCAGCCTCAAAAAAATTCTGGACCAAGTATGCCAGATCCATAGTACCCCTGGTAAACCCGCTAATCATACCCACAGAGAATGTTGGGTCTTCAAGCAGTCCGGCAAGCTCAACCCCATACACAAGGGGAAGGATACACCAAGTGAAGATGAGGACAAGCTTCCCAAACAAGACACGGCGGAACAAAAGAAATTTCCACTAGAAGTCAAAACAGTAAACATGTTACACGTGATCAGGGGAAAAAACAACACGGCACTCCCAGGAAAAGATACCCAAGTGCCTGTCACCGCGAAGTCCTGCCACTGGTCATCTCAACCGATCACTTTCGAACATCACGATTACTCAGCAAGTATCCAACACACAGGATGGGCTACCCTGGTATTAGACCCAGTAATTGACAGATATCACTTCACACAAATCTTGATGGACGGCGGCAGTAGCCTAAACCTAATATATCAGGATACAATCCGTGGGATGGGGTTAGACCCAACACAAATTCGCCATAGCAATACTACCTTTAAAGGAGTAACGCCAGGCCTAGGGGCTCGTTGTACGGGCTCCCTCTCATTACAAGTTACATTCGGCTCCCCTGATAACTTCCGTCGTGAGCATTTAACTTTCCACATCGCTCCGTTTCAAAGTGGCTATCAAGCACTGCTCGGACGCGAAGCTTTCGCTCACTTTAATGCAATACCACACTATGCCTCCCTCACACTCAAGATGCCCGGTCCACGTGGCATCATTACAGTGCACGGAGATATCAAGCGCTCTCTGCGCGCCGAAGAGAGTGAGGCTTCCTTGGCAGCCGAACATTAAAGGCATCCGGACCAGCGATCAAGTCCGGCGTCGCTATTTACACCGAATAAGTGATCACACCCCTATTTGTCAATACAAGGGGCTCAACGTGCGTAGACAAGTGGCAATTTCTTATCATCTTCAATTATACATTGTTTCTTTAAAAAATATCTTTTTGCACGACAACTTTTCACTTAATTTCCTCTCTTTTACAAACGATCATCGTCCTACACCCGTCCAGGATACGACACAACGGAGACACAGGCGTAGACGTGCAGCAGGGACCCGCTCAAAGGATTCTTTTTAGATTAAGACCCTGCGTAAACCTTTTTTACTGTCTCTTGTTGATACATATCCACCATTGTGAAGGATGCTGACGTCTTGGCATGTGGCCACGCCAGAACAATGCATGTACCTGGACACAAGGGGCTTCTTACAAAGGCCATTATTTAGGCCCGGTTTATACCACAAAGACCGAATACCTTAGGGAGTGTTCGGCGTCGCGAGTTTGGCCCTATATGCATCAGCTCCGAATCATTATCTTTGGTCAAATGTTGGGTTTTCCTGGCTCCTGTGTTTTGGTGCCTTACGTTCTGCTCTACCGGCTAAGGTAGCACCAGGAGAACTACTGCGATTGTGCCCTGGTTCATCTGGACGAGCACCTCAGTAGAGAAAGCCGAAAACTGACTGTCATGATATAGCATGAGACTGTTCAAGCACTCGATGACCTGTGGGAATGTTAGAATTCCTCCGCCTTAACGAAGGGTCGTTTTCCGGCCAGGCATGTACGCACCCCGAGATTGGGAGAGTGTGGAGCCATCAGGGGCTATCTAGTAGCCCCACTGTCAAACTCCTATGGCTAAGCGAAAGTGTTAAGTGTGAACACGTGTTTTTGCTATTATAGTCTGGTTGCCTTGCTCGCTCCGCTATCACCTCCTTAATAGGACCAAGACGTTGGGTTAAGTGTGAACGTGTGTTTTTGCTAGCACCTCCGCATTATATGCGTGGGGGTTGAAGCCGACGACTACAATATTTCAGGTTATACACACGTATACAAAAACGGCCGCCCAGGAGGCATCATATTACTTTCAGGAAAAAGTTTAAAAATAGCCTTATAAAACTCTATAAAAGCATTTCGCTTACAATGAGGTTAAATATCACTCAAACATAATATTTTTTGAGCACTGGGTCTCTACCAAACGGGCACCCTCAAGAACTTCTTCAAAGTAGTGCTCAGTAGCCTTTCTACCTATGGCCGAATCTCGCGCTACAACATTGGTAGCATCCATCTCCACCCAGTATGCCTTGACACGGGCAAAGGCCATCCGTGCGCCCTCTATGCACGCCGACCTCTTCATCGCATCAATGCGCGGCACCAGATCGAGTAACTGCTACACCAAGCTGAAATAGTTGTTCGGTTTTGACCCTTCCGGCCATAACTAATCCACAACAGAACTCATGGAGAGTCCGGACAACCTATTTAGTTCGGCCCATTCGGCTAATTGGTCAGTCAATGAAAGTGGACGCTCGGGAGTATGGAATTGTCTCCAAAACAGCTGGTCTACTCCACGGTCCGTCTGACCCTGGAAGTACTTGGCCGCATCGGAAGCGCTTGCCGCCAAATCCATATACACATCCTCCGAGCTCCACAGCCGATCCAGGGGGGCATACCGTGGATCTCCGAACTTCCTGCGCAACATAAAGGATTTCCCAGCTACAATATCCTCGGCTTCCCGCAGCTCCTCCTTCTTTTCCCTGATAGCAGAGTGGAGGTCCTTTCTCGTCGTAGCAGCCTTCTCAAGGTCCGATGCCTTCGCCTGGTTTTCCTTTTCAAGAACCCGGCAACGGTCAGCGGCGGCTTTTAATTCTATGGCCATCTTGTCTCAGCTCTCGCCATGTGTGGCCTTCTCGGCTTGCAACTCTTCGGCCGCCTTTAAAGCAGCCGCATTACCCAACCTCGCTTGTTCCTTGGCTCGGGCAAGTTCTGTCCGCAAGGCTTCAACAGTGGCAGCCCCATCTACATTCACAACATATTAAAGATATTGGCATCATGCTACTCTTCCTATGTGACGTTCACCAGATAATGACACTTACCCTGTGGCTCGTCAAGCCTTTTGTTAACAAGCTCGATGTCGGTGTCTGCCGCATGCAACTGCCATTCTAAATGGGCAAAGTCGCTAGTCCGGCTAGCCACCGGAGCTTCCATCACCTGCACATAGAGGCAGTATGGTCATTACCTGGGAATATGATCCTCTGTTCGTCGTCGTTTCCGACGATAACCAGAGTCTCAGAGGCTACTATCTACACAGGGCACACCTAGCATGTGCAGGATTATCATACATTCTTTTATGTACCTCAAAACCTGTCAGTAGACTCATAAAAGCTTCATGCAATCCACTTTCGGCGGACGATATTCTCTCCATCACCGTATCCATCAGCACACGGTGTTCATCTAGGATGGCCGCTCGCCCCACCAACTCCCTCAGCACATCCGATCACACACTAGACGGTGCCAGACTCTTTTGTCTGCTCTCTTCGGGAGCCAGACACTGGGAGCGTCGGGGGTCAATGTGATTATCTTCTGGCCTCACCGGACTCGGAGAGGCCCTCCGCGACGACACTTCAGGGTCGCCCGCTTCTGGAGCGGAGGAGTCCAGAGGATGCATTTCGCTCTCCATCATCTCTGGAAGAAGATCCCCCTAAGACGAGCTCATTTGAGAGGGGCTAAGGCCTGAACTGCTAATATATATGCGGTGGTTATTTTCTCAGAAGAAAAAGATGGCATATCTGTACTATTAAAGTATTCCGGGTCACTTACGACTCGCGGGAAAATTGATCCCCCCACGGACTTTGTGCGGCAACAGCACCCCACAAGGTAGGACCCTCGGTGGAAGACTTCTTCTCCTGTTTGGAAGCTTCGGCTTCGGAATCCCCGGGCGCGGTCCTTTTCCTCTTCCGGTCGTCTTCCTTCATGGAGATGCCCACTCCCTCGGTTAGAATGGGCAGCGTTGGGGGCTCGCGTCCGCCCTTACTGTCCCCCGCAGTATCTTCCTTCAAGGGCTCCGGGCAAGGTGCGATTTGGAGCATCTTTTCCAGGACCGGATTTTCCAAACCCTCAGGGAGGGGGGCCGAACACCGAATCAAGTTTTCCTTTGCTAGCTAGTCTTGATCAAAAGGCGAACTCTCAGAAATAACTTCGTAACAAATGAGAGACAGTATGTTCGGCCGGAAGATGCCTTACCTGTTCGGCGGCGCGGTTACTACTCAGGCCCACGTCCTTGGTGATTCCCGGACACTCCACCTGAGGTCCGAAGAATGACTTGTACATCTCCTCGTTGTCAGGCCGAGAAAGTTTTGAATGACGCGCGGTCCCTCAGGATTGATTTCCCATAGGCAAAGAGGCCGGCGTTTGCAAGGCTGGACTTGACGAACCAGCATAACTTGTATTACCGCAACCAAACTGAAATCTCCATTGAAGAGATCCCGAATGTGGCTTTGCAGTATAGGCACGTCCTTGGCTGGGCCCCAGCTCAGGCCTCTGCTGATCCATGACATCAGTTGTGGTGGAGGGCCCGAGTGGAAAATAGGGGCGGCCGCCCACTTGGCACTTCTAGGAGCCGTGATGTAGAACCACTCCTGTTGCCACAATTCAGACACCTCTAGGATGGAACCTTTGGGCCACGGAGCTCCCGTCATCTTGCGTATTGAGGCACCTCCACACGCTGCATGTTGCCCCTCGACCATCTTCGGCTTCACCTCAAAGGTCTTGAGCCACAAGCCAAAGTGAGGGGTAACCCAGAGGAAGGCCTCGCACATGACAATAAATGTCGTGATTTGAAGAAAGGAGTCCGGAGCTAGATCATGAAAGTCTAGCCCGTAATAAAACATCAAACCCCTAACGAAAGGATGCAGAGCAAGGCCTAGGCCTCGGAGGAAGTGGGAAACGAACACGACATTGTCGTTGGGTTCGGGGGTAGGGACGACCTGCCCTCGGGGAGGCAGCCGATGCAAAATCTCGGCGGTCAGATATTTGGCCTCCCTCAACTTTTTGATGTCTTCTTCCATGACGGAGGAAGGCACCCATCGGCCTTGAAGGCTAGATCTGGACATGACTGAAGGTTCGGAGCACCTGACCTGAACTTCGGGCGCTCGAGCTTGAGGTGGGGGAAGGATTCGATTGAGCACGGGAGGGAAAAATAAAATCCTGGTCCCTTTATAAAGAGGGTGAATATCAAGCGTCCTCTCCGTGTCCGTTTGGGCTTGCCTATAATCTAGGAATCCTAGAAGCGGCT
The DNA here is from genome assembly GCA_034509565.1 of Triticum monococcum. Taxonomy (NCBI): domain Eukaryota; kingdom Viridiplantae; phylum Streptophyta; class Magnoliopsida; order Poales; family Poaceae; genus Triticum; species Triticum monococcum. The sequence goes on from CM067847.1 coordinate 528,233,871, forward strand.
GGGTTACCCACGCCCTTATTGATGAGAATCCCGGAATAAGGGGACATGATCTCTGCTTTAACAAGACGTGCCAAGGAAACCGCCTCGCATAACGCGCTGAGATGGGACAGTAAAACGGTTCGAATAAAAGCTTGGCCGTGGTGTGATGTCACACTACAGAATACGTCAGCAGATTAGATTTGTGTAAATATTATTCTCTCTATGGCAATATGTGGAAACTTATTTTGCAGAGCCGGACACTATCTTTGTGTTCAAAATCTTCTATGAAGTACTTGGAGGAGGAACCCCCCTTACAATGCCAAAGACAATACGCACACCGGACTCGTCGTCATTGAAGCCTAGTTCAGGGGCTACTGAGGGAGTCCTCGATTAGGGGGTGTTTGGATAGCCGAACTATACCTTCAACCGGACTCCAGGGCTATGAAGATACAAGATTGAAGACTCCGTCCCGTGTCCGGAAGGGACTTTCCTTGGCGTGGAAGGCATGCTTGGCGATAAGGATATTCAGATCTCCTACCATTGTAACCAACTCTATGTAACCCTAACCCTATCCGATGTCTATATAAACCGGAGGGTTTTAGTCCGTAGGACGACATACACCTCAACAATCATACCATAGGCTAGCTTCTAGGGTTTAGCCTCTCTGATCTCGTGGTAGATCTACTCTTGTACTACCCATATCATCAATATTAATCAAGCAGGACGTAGGGTTTTACCTCCATCAAGAGGGCCCGAACCTGGGTAAAACTTCGTGTCCCTTGCCTCCTGTTACCATCCGGCCTAGACGCACAGTTTGGGACCCCCTACCCGAGATCCGCCGGTTTAGACACCGACACCAGGCCCCACTAACAGTTAGTTAGTATTAACTAAACTCTGTTAGTTAGCTGAGACACTGACAGACCGGGCCCACCAGTCAGGTTTGACCTGGGCTCGCGCCTTTGACTCGCTGACGTCACAGTGATGTGGTGCTGACGCAATTATTCATTTTATGGATTTATTTTTATATAGGAAATTCCAGAAAATAGCCTAAACTTCTAAAAATCATAGAAAATCAACCATAGCTCCAAATCAAACAAATTAGATATGAAAAATGATCAGAAAAATTCAATCTATCCATCGGTAATGGTTTAATGCATAATAAAACACTTTAACCTTGCTGTTTAGGTGAAACAAGCTAATACACTTATTATGCATAAGAGCTTAAGCTTTCATTTGAATCTTTGATTCAAACGGAACCATTTCAACTTGTTTCACATTGCATTAGGCAGGACACATCATTTTGCCATGTCATAGCATGCATCATATTGTTGCATATTGCCATGTGTTGATTATACTCTGTGGTGTCTTTCGTGGTATGTTCTGCCTCCGAGGATATCTCCGAGTATCCAACTGAAGGGCAGTACCCTACTACCACTCCATCAGGCAAGCAGCCCCATTGATCATATCGATACAATCCCATGTTCTCGCCTATGCTCTCATTTACTACATTAAGACAACAACGTTTCAAACTGCTGTGTGCTACGGTAGTTGAACCCTTATACTCTGCATGACCTGTCATTGCCACAGTAACTAGATGAAACCCGCTAGCATGTGTAGGAGTTGATTGAGCCATGTATGTGTTTCCTACCTTGCTATGCCTGCTATGCTTAGAGTTATGTCAGGTCTGGTTCATCGGGGTGATGGGCTAGAGTGAAATGATTATGTCGGTAATGTGAGGGATGTGTTGAACATGATTTGGTAAAGGTATCGATGAGAGGCCATGTAGGAGTACATGGTGGGTTGTTTCATTGAGGCCGTCCATAAGAACTGAGATCTATATGCGTGATTTAAGATTTAGCTACTACCACACATTGGGCCCTGGAATATGACCCCGCTCAACTTACTGACCCCTCTCGTCCTCTGTCCAAGAGTTGCAACTAGTTGCTGGTGTTTGTAGGTTATGTGTTGGCGGTCGTGCGTAGCGCTGACCCTAGGGGTGGGCTATGACGTGGTAGATACACTGTGGCCGGGTATGCCGGGCCCCTGTTTGGCGTCTCGGGACCCTATACACATCGTTTGGGGCCGTTGAGGACACCCCGGCCGGATTTCCTTGCGGATGGAACCTGAATAGGCGATAAACCTGGACTAGAGACTTGTGCGGTTAGTCAGGTCATGGTCTACACCCACGTCGGTTTCTCTTGAAGTCTGTCGAGCACATGTCGTGTGCAGACGCTAAGTGGTAGAAACATGTGTGACGAAGTACACCCCTGCAGGGTATAAAACTATTCGAATAGTCGCGTCCGCGGTAAAGGACTACTTGGTTGCCTATACAGTTCATAGACAAGTTAATGGTTACTACTAAAAGACTCAAGATAAGTGTGAGTACCGAGGATGGCTCTCTCGTAGGATGACGAGGGAGGATCTCTGGTGGAGTATTGTGTTGGTGATTAGTGGATTCATGTGCGAAAACTATTTTACTAGTGGTGTTCCGTAGGATAGCTTAGCCAAGAGTCAAAGCTAGCTTGCTGCAATAACTCCACCACCTTCTTGAGAATGAGCATGTATAGTAGGTTCTGATGTAAGACTTGCTGAGTACCTTTGTACTCATGTTTGCTTAATTACTGTTTTCAGACGACAATGCCTCCCACTCCGATGGGTTTTATGTAGATCTCGACGTCGATGAGTGACTTCCCATCCAGGTGGTGATCCTGGCCATGGAGGGGCCTATGTAGATAGACAGGCTTCAGGAAGCCTTGTTTCTTTCTAGTGTTTGTACTCAGACTATTTGCTTCCGCATGTGCTTGTATGCTTGTATGACTTGAGTGTCGGGTCATGTGACCCCTACCTGTATGAACATGTTATGTATGGCTCTCTGGAGCCTTTAAATAAAAGTACTTGAGTTGTAGAGTTTTGTTGTGATGCCATGTTGTATTTGCACATATCGAGCATATTGTGTGTATGATTGAAATGCATGGTATGTGTGGGATCCGGCAATCTAGTTGTTTATCCTTGTCAGCCTCTCTTATGGGGAAATGTAGTCTAGTGCTCCTCGAGCTATAGTAGTCTGCTATAGCCCGGTTCACCGGAGTCCTGCTAGCCCAGCACTACTGCTCAGGACACTTGACTGGCCGGCATGTGTTTCACTTGGTTCCTATGTCTGTCCCTTCGGGGAAATGTCACGCGGTGACTTCCGAAGTCCTGCCTAGCCTGCTACAGCACGGGTTCCCCGGAATCCTGTTAGGCCAGTGCTATAGCCAGGATTCACTCGCTGATGACCGACATGCTTGATGTGATTCATGTATGCCTGTCTCCATAGGTCTGTGCCATTTTGGGTTCATGACTAGCCATATCGGCCCGGGTTCTCTGTCATATGGATGCTAGCGACACTATCATATACATGAGCCAAAAGGCGCAAACGGTCCCGGGCCATGGTAAGGCGACACCCGTGGGGATACCGTGCGTGAGGCCGCAATGTGATATGAGGTGTTACCGGCTAGATTGATGTGACTTGGAATCGGGGTCCTGACAGCGTTGGCATCAGAGCCGGACTGCCTGTAGGTTCGTTGAGCCAAACTGGTCAATGTCGAGTCTAGAAATACTTTAGTTATATGTAAGGGAATTGATTGTGGGAGGGAACGTAAGGCTCTTTTTACTCCTTTACCTTATGCCCTCTGATCTGAGTCATTATCTTCTCTTTCAACGTGGGTTAAGGACTAGGCTCTCTTCTTCTGTCAGGTTCACGTGTTACTAATCCGTAGTAGCTTATAGGATTGTTGTTACCAGCCTCAGTACAGTTTCTACTACTTTTAGTATGTTGCCAGTTGAATCAGAACCTTGATATGATGTTGTTGAGTGGTATTGCAAACTGTTGTGGATGTCTCAAATCTTTTTCTGAGCATTTACAGCCGTTATGCTGTCCGATTTCCCCTAGAAAATTCTAATGCCTTTGCATTATTCTGTGCTTTCAGATGGCCACCCGTTCGCAGAACCAAGTGGTTCGTCTGACCCGGTGCCTCGATGTGCCCGGCCACACGGCCATGTTGGTTCGAGTGATGGCCGAGTCAGGCTATCGGTGGTATCCGGCATATACCGTCGAGGAGCAGTTCAGAAACTTCAACCAAAGCCAGTACCTCTGTACCGTCAGGATATATCCCTCTTATCCTGGAGCCACTGAGCCCCTTCACTGTTCCTATGGACTTGGGGTCACTATTGAGATGTCGGTGCAGGATGCAGCCTATTCAATGATGACTATCATTCGAGCCAGGACTTCCTTGCTACAGAACACTGACTTCCGTTACATGCCAGCCTAACTTCCTGGAGCACAGGGGTACTATCAGGCCTTGTACTATGACTCTACACATGAGGAGTCACTACTCCGCACCACTGCCGAGATGCTCGAGGTTAAGGACCGCGAAAATCAGGCCTTGCGTATGGAGCTTTTCCACACTCGTTATGATCATTGGGCCACTTTGACTCGGTTTGCACCTGCGGTGCAGGCAGGATACATGGACATGAGGGACCTGTACCCTGTATGGTCTGGATTGCCAGATTGTATGGAGTGGCGCGATGTAGGAGGCATCACCCCTCCTCGTGGTCCCCGTCTGCCACCACCTGTGGGACCAAGGCCACATCTGAGTCCCTATGGTCCGCATGCTCCGTAGGACCGTCTGTTCCCAGATGGTCATGTTCCACTTCCAGGCTTTGGTGGTGACTTTTATGAGGATTACTACGGAGCCGTCTGAGCTAGTAGTAGTTTCACTAGTACTATAATAGTTGTATTCTCCATAGTCCTGCGTGACCCATGGGATATGACTTGGTGTGTATCACGCTCCGAAGGTGTAGAAAAATAATGTATAGGAGCTTGGAATGCCTCCGATGAGATGTAATGTCTTTCACCGTAGTTGTACTCTAGCCTGGGCTTGTACTAAACTATGTACGGTGTGTATGACCAATGGTATATATATGGCAGTTTCTATATTACCATGTCGTGCAATGAACATCTTAGCATTCCATGCTATCCATTACATTCTTCACTTGCTTGCTAAGTTTGTGCCATCCTTATCTAAACCGTTGTCTTGTTTTCTCCTAGGATGGTCAACACCCGCAGCAACCCTACTGCCCCGGAGCAGGGGGAAGCTAGTGCAGTTAGGGGTGAAAATCTGCCTCACCCGCCTTCTTTGGCCGAAGTGATGCTGCAGGCGGAAAGAAACAAGCGTGAGACTAACCGCTTGCTGGAGCGGATTGAGCAGAACACTGCACGCCATCAGCGAAATGACTTGGTGTTAATCAATGACTTCATCAAGTTGTACCCACCAAAGTTCAATCATTCCGTTGAGCCCCTCGACGCGGATGAATGGCTCCGCAGCATCACACACAAGCTACGTTCTGCTAACGTAGCCGAAGCTGATAAGGTTACCTATGCTGCCTATCACCTCGAAGGCCCTGGTAGCCTTTGGTGGGAAAACTTTGAAGCTATGCGCCCGGTCGTAATCACTACTTGGGCTGAATTCAGCGAGGCTTTCCGTAAGCATCACATCCGGGAAGGTCTCATAGATCGCAAGAGGGAAGAGTTCTACAATTTCACCCAAGGAAGACTGACTGTGGATGCATATAGTCGTGAATTTGGGAATCTGGCACGACATGCTCCTGAAGAGGTATCCACCGACGCTAAGAAGCAGGCAAGGTTCCGCAAGGGACTTAGCCCTGAGCTTCGCCACGATCTTCATCTGCACGAGTGCACCTCCTTTTAGAAGTTGATCAATAAAGCCATCAGTGCCGAGATAGGCCAGTCTGACTATGATGCTTCATGCAAGGACTCTCGTGATTTTGGCTCTTCATCCAGCTCTGTATCTCAGAAGCGCCGGGTGTGGATTCCAAGCACGGCACTGCCACCCAGGTTCATTCCGAGGCCATCCTTTGAGGTGCCTCATCCCAACCAGCAGTTTGCACCGCCCAAGCCCTATGGTGGCCCCGCTGCTAATGCTGCTCCATGCCCCAATGTTGTGACATGTTTCAAGTGTGGAGAGCCGGGTCACTATAGTCGAGAGTGTCCCCAGAACAACAACCCCAATCAGTCTCGAAAGTCCGTTGGTCGTGGTAAGCCAGCGGGAAAGACATTCTACGCCAAGCCGATCACCACTGCACGTGGCCATGTCAACTCTGTCTCAGCCAAGGAGGCTCATGAGGATCCTAACATCGTCCTTGGTACGCTCCTTGTTAATTGCCATCCGGCATCTGTTCTTTTCGATACTGGAGCATCTCATTCATTCATATCTGAGAGCTATGCTCGATTGCATGACACAACATTCTGTGACATGCCCACTACCATGGAAATTCAAACCCCTGGCTCTAGATGGCAAACTTCTAGAGTAAGCCATGGGAATGAAATTCTTATCGATAGACTTGTCTTCCTTGCATCCTTAATAGCTCTCAAGTCCTCGGACATAAACATCATCTTGGGTATGGACTGGATGTCAGCTTATTATGCTAAGATTGATTGTGCCACTAGAACCGTTCAACTTACTACCCATCGGGCAAGACAGCCAATGTCTTAACTCGAGTGGCCAAGCACCAGCTTTACTCCCTAAATGCCAACCCCCTTCCAGACCTTGAGGATATTCTGGTAGTCCGAGACTTTTCGGATGTCTTTCCAGAAGAACTGCCAGGTGTTCCACCTGATAGGGATGTCGAGTTTGTGATAGACCTTGTTCCAGGAACCATTCCAATTTCTAGAAGACCCTATAAGATGGCACCCTTAGAACTAGCCGAGCTTAAGAACCAACTCGATGAGTCCTTGAAAAAGGGTTTCATCCGTCCTAGTTCCTCTCCTTGGGCTTGCCCCGTCCTCTTCGTCAAGAAGAAGGATGGAACAGATCAAATGGTTGTAGATTACTGACCTGTCAACTTGGTCACTATCAAGAACAAGTATCCGCTTCCCAGAATCAACGATCTGTATGATCAGCTCGCTGGATCCTCGGTCTTTTCCAAGATGGATTTGAGGATGGGCTACCATCAAATCAAAATCAGAAACGGGGACATTCCACAAACGGCCCTCGTTACTCGTTATGGCCAATACGAGTACATCGTCATGTCCTTCGGTTTAACCAATGCCCCAGCCACCTTCTCTCAGTTAATGAACTCGGTCTTCATGGAGTATTTGGATAAATTTGTCATAGTATACCTCGATGATATACTCATCTACTCCAAGAATGAAGAGGAACATGCCAAACATCTAAGGCTGGTATTGACGAAACTTCGAGAGCATCACCTTTATGCCAAATTCTCCAAGTGTGAATTTTGGTTGCCAGAAGTAACCTATCTAGGCCATGTAATCTCTGGTAAGGGTATGGCTGTCAATCCCGAGCGAGTTCAAGCCGTCCTTGATTGGACTCCACCTGAGACGGTCAAGTAAGTTCGGAGCTTCCTTGCCTTAGTGAGCAGCCGCCGCTTCGTCGAGAATTTCTCCAAGGTTGCTAAACCTCTAACTGAACTCCTCAAGAAAGATAAAAAGTTCGAGTGGACCCCATAGTGCGAGTTCAGCTTTCAGGAACTGAAAAGACGCCTGACATCTGCTCCCGTACTGGTACCACAAGATTTCTCCAAGGACTTTATTATCTATTGTGACGCCTCGCGACAAGGACTAGGTTTCATACTCATGCAAGATCGTCAGGTAATTGCCTATGCCTCAAGGCAATTACACCCACATGAGGAAAACTATCCCACACATGATCTAGAGCTTGCAGCTGTAGTCCATGCACTCAAAACTTGGTGACATTACCTTCTCGGTAATTGTTGCGAGATCTTCACTGATCACCAAAGTTTGAATTATATATTCACCCAACCGGATTTGAATCTCAGGCAATGGCATTGGGTCGAGTTGATCTCGGATTACGACTTAGGAATAACTTACACCCCGGGCAAGGCCAATGTCATGGCTGATGCGCTAAGTCGTAAATCCTATTGTAACAACCTGATGTTACAACAAGGTCAACCACTTCTCCATGAGGAATTTCGTAAGCTTAATCTTCACATTGTTCTTCAAGGATTCCTATCCACCCTGGTGGCGAAGCCTAACCTTACGGATCAAATCATAGCTGCCCAGAAGTGTGATAAGGGCATATCCCGGATTAAGGAAAACATTGCTAGCAGTGTTGCTAGATGTTTTTCCATGGATGAGCGAGGTGTTGTCTTCTTCGAGAACCGCTTGGTGGTTCCCAAGAAACAACATCTACGCCAGTTGATTCTTAAGGAAGCTCATGAATCCCCTCTCACCATTCATCCCGGTAGTACTAAAATGTATCAAGACCTGCTCCAGAGGTTTTGGTGGACTAGGATGAAGAGAGAAATTGCTCAATACATTGCTAGTTGCGACGTCTGTCGTCGTGTTAAAGCAGAGCACCAACGGCCTGCTGGCACCCTTCAACCTTTGGCTATTCCTGATTGGAAATGGGATAAAATCAGTATGGATTTCATTACTGGGTTTCCCAGGACCAAGAGAGGGAATAATGATATCTTCGTCGTGATCGACCGTCTTTCCAAAGTAGCCCATTTCCTACCTGTTCGTGAGAGTATCACCGCTAGCCAGCTAGCTGACCTATACATCTCCTGAATAGTGTCTCTTCATGGTGCCCCATTGGAAATTAACTCAGACCGTGGTAGTCTCTTCACCTCTCGATTTTGGGAAAGTTTCCAAAATGCTATGGGAACTCATCTCTCTTTTAGCACCGCCTTCCACCCTCAATCAAGTGGTCAAGTAGAGCGAGTCAATCAAATTCTGGAAGATATGCTCCGAGCTTCTATCATCTCATTCGGAATGGGTTGGGAGAAGTGCTTTCCATTCGCGGAGTTTGCTTATAACAATAGTTATCAAGCTAGCTTGGGCAAAGCTCCTTTCGAAGTTCTCTATGGACAAAAATGTCGAACGCCTCTTAACTGGTCAGAAACCGGGGAAAGACAACTCTTTGGCCCGGATATGATTCAGGAAGCAGAAGAGCAGGTTCGTGTTATTTGTGAGAAATTGAAAACAGCTCAATCTCGTCAAAAGAGCCAATATGATCGTAAACATAAGCTCATGTCTTACGAAGTCGGTGAGGAGGCTTACCTTCGGGTTACTCCGTTAAAGGGAACCCATCGCTTCGGTATCAAAGGCAAATTGGCTCCTCGTTACATTGGACCCTTTCGCATTCTTGCCAAACAAGGAGAAGTTGCCTACCAATTGGAATTACCTCCGCATCTTTCCAGAGTTCACGATGTCTTCCACGTTTCTCAACTCAGGCGTTGCTTCGCGGATCCTATCCATGGAGTGGACCACGAAACGCTTGATCTACAAGATAACCTCTCATATCGGGAATATCCCGTTCGTATCCTTGATCAAGCCGAGCGTACCACTCGACGCCATAACATCAAGTTTCTCAAGGTTCATTGGTCACACCATTCTGAGAAGGAAGCTACTTGGGAAAGGGAGGATCGTCTTTGACTCGAGTACCCCACCTTCTTCCCGGAGGATCCTAAATCTCGGGACGAGATTCTTTTGACTGGGGGTGAGTTGTCACAACCTAGCTAGTTCATGCATTAGAGTGTTGCATCATGTCTACTTTTACAGAAACTTGAAATGGGGATGACAGAACCCCAGCACCCCCCGGAAACAACTAGGGTTTACTAAAAATATTTTCAATGAACCCAAAATGCCCTTCAGAAAATGTTCATCATTTCTGGATTGGGCTTAAACCCCTGGCAAAAATGGTGCACTCTTTTCTAGGACATTCTGGATTCTTTGAATTATATCATAAGTATTTGAATTTGGGCATTTAAATGCTATAAAATATTTCAAATGCTCAAATAATTCTGGAAATAAGTGTGGGCTGTTGGAAATAATCTAAACAGAGCCTATGATTATTTTCAGGATTTTTGTAAGTGCCTAAGTATTTTTAATAAAGTTACAAACTTACATAAAAATAGAAAACAGAAATAAAAGAGGAGCAGGAAACTTACTTGGCCGCGGCCCACCTGGCAGCCCACCTGGCCGGCCCAGCACTGTGCTGGCCCGTGCCAGGCAGCTGCTTCTCCCTCGCCAGGCAGGCACAGAGGTGACGCCGGCGAGCACGAGCTTGCCACGGTGTCAGCTGCTTGTCGCCCGTGAGGCTAGGACACCTGGGCTAGCTTAACGTCACCGCCCCGACCCCGTGGACATCTCATTCGCCCCCTGCCTCTCTCCCTCGCTCCCCCGAAGCCATGGCTGACGCAGCCGCCGCCGTCTTGCCGCCGTAGCCGCAGCCACCGTCGTCCCCGTGTTGGCCCAAGTTGACTTCCCCCCTGAGCCTATGACAGGTGGGGCCGACCTGTTAATTAGGTTAGGATTAGTGCTAACTAATTTTAGTTAGTTCAAGTCACTGACATGCGGGCCCAGGCCCCACTGACAGTTAGTTAGTATTAACTAAACTCTGTTAGTTAGCTGAGACAATGACAGACCGGGCCCACCAGTCAGGTTTGACCTGCGCTGGCGCCTTTGACTCGCTGACATCATAGTGACACAGTGCTGACGCAATTATTCATTTTTTAGATTTATTTTTATATAGGAAATTCCAGCAAATAGCCTAAACTTCTAAAAATCATAGAAAATCAACCATAGCTCCAAATCGAACAAATTATATATGAAAAATGATCAGAAAAATTCAATCTATCCATCTGTAATGGTTTCATGCATGACAAAACACTTTAACCTTGATGTTTAGGTGAAACAAGCTAATACACTTATTATGCATAAGAGCTTAAGCTTTCATTTGAATCTTTGATTCAAATAGAACCATTTCAACTTGTTTCACATTGCATTAGGCAGGACACATCATTTTGCCATGTCATAGCATGCATCATATTGTTGCATATTGCCATGTGTTGATTATACTCTGTGGTGTCTTTCGTGGTAGGTTCTGCCTCCGAGGATATCTCCGAGTATCCAACTGAAGGGCAGTACCCTACTACCACTCCATCAGGCAAGCAGCCCCATTGATCATATCGATACAATCCCATGTTCTCGCCTCTGCTCTCATTTACTACATTAAGACAACAATGTTTCAAACTGTTGTGTGCTACGGTAGTTGAACCCTTATCCTCTGCATGACCTGTCATTGCCATAGTAACTAGATGAAACCCACTAGCATGTGTAGGAGTTGATTGAGCCATGTATGTGTTTCCTACCTTGCTATGCCTGATATGCTTGGAGTTGTGTCAGGTCTGGTTCATCTGGGTGATGGGCTAGAGTGAAATGATTATGTCGGTAATGTGAGGGATGTGTTGAACATGATTAGGTAAAGGTATCGATGAGAGGCCATGTAGGAGTACATGGTGGGTTGTTTCATTGAGGCCGTCCATAAGAACTGAGATCTGTATGCGTGATTTAAGATTTAGCTACTATCACACATTGGGCCCTGAAATATGACCCCGCTCGACTTACTGACCCCTCTCGTCCTCTGTCTAGGAGTTGCAACTAGTTTCTGGTGTTTGTAGGTTATGTGTTGGCGGCCATGTGTAGCGCTGGCGGCCGTGCGTAGCGCTGACTCTTGGGGTGGGCTATGACGCGGTAGATACACTATGGCCGGGAATGCCGGGCGCCCGTTTGGCGTCTCGGGACACTGTATACATCGTTTGGGGCCGTTGAGGACACCCCGGCCGCATTTCCTTGCGGATGGAACCTGAATAGGCGATAAACCTGGACTAGAGACTTGTGCGGTTAGTCAGGTCATGGTCCACACCCACGTCAGCTTTCGCTTGAAGTCTGCCGAGCACATGTCGTGTGCAGACGCTAAGTGGTGGAAACATGTGTGACGAAGTACACCCCTGCAGGGTATAAAACTATTCGAATAGCCGCGTCCGCGGTAAAGGACTACTTGGTTGCCTATACAGTTCATAGACAAGTTAATGGTTACTAATAAAAGACTCAAGATAAGTGTGAGTACCGAGGATGGCTCTCTCGTAGGATGGCGAGGGAGGATCTCCGGTGGAGTATTGTGTTGGTGATTAGTGGACTCGTGTGCGTAAACTATTTTACTAGTGGTGTTCCGTAGGATAGCTTACCCAAGAGTCAAAGCTGGCTTGCTGCAATAACTCCACCACCTTCTTGAGAATGAGCATGTATAGTAGGTTCTGATGTAAGACTTGCTGAGTACCTTTGTACTCATGTTTGCTTAATTACTGTTTTCAAATGACAACACTGCCCCCTCCAATGGGTTTAATGTAGATCTCGACGTCGATGAGTGACTTGCCACCCAGGTGGTGTTCCTGGCCATGGAGGGCCCTATGTAGATAGACAGGCTTCGAGAAGCCTTCTTTCTTTCTAGTGTCGGTACTCAGACTATTTGCTTCTGCATGTGCTTGTATGCTTGTATGACTTGAGTGTTGGGTCATGCGACCCCTACCTGTATGAACATGTTATGTATGGCTCTCTGGAGCCTTTAAATAAAAGTACTTGAGTTGTAGAGTTTTGTTGTGATGCCATGTTGTATTTGCACATATCGAGCATATTGTATGTATGATTGAAATGCTTGGTATGTGTGGGATCCGACAATATAGTTGTTTATCCTTGTCAGCCTCTCTTATGGGGAAATGTAGTCTAGTGCTCCTCGAGCCATAGTAGTCCGCTACAGCCCGGTTCACCGGAGTCCTGCTAGCCCAGCACTACTGCTCAGGACACTTAACTGGCCGGCATGTGTTTCACTTCGTTCCTATATCTGTCCCTTCGGGGAAATGTCACGCGGTGACATCCGGAGTCCTGCCTAGCCTGCTACAGCCCGGGTTCCCCGAAGTCCTGTTAGCCCAGTGCTACAGCCCGGATTCACTCGCTGATGACCGACATGCTCGATGTGATTCATGTATGCCTGTCTCCATAGGTCTGTGCCATTTTGGGTTCATGACTAGCCATGTCGGCCCGGGTTCTCTGTCATATGGATGCTAGCGACACTATCATATACGTGAGCCAAAAGGCGCAAACGGTACCGGGCCATGGTAAGGCGACACCCGTGGGGATACCGTGCGTGAGGCCGCAATGTGATATGAGGTGTTATCGACTAGATCGATGTGACTTGGAATCAGGGTCCTGACAACCCCCTTTCCTCTACATGACCTGTCATTGCCACAGTAAATAGATGAAACCCACTAGCATGAGTAGGAGTTGTTTGAGCCCTGATGTGCCTACTCATTCATGCTTGTTTGTCATGCCTGCTACTGCTTATAATTGAGTCAGGTCTGATTCATTGGGGATGAATTGGAGGTGTGTGAACATGTCCTACTGTTGAGAGCTAAGTGTGTGAACACAATTTGGTAAAGGTATCGATGAGAGGCCATGTAGGAGTACATGGTGGGTTGTTTCATTGAAGCCATCCTTAGGAACTGAGTTCTGTGTTTGTGATCCATGAACAGCTACTACCACACATTGGGCCCGAAACCAATGGACCCTCTCGACTTATCAACTGCCCTTGCCCTCTGTCGAGGAGTTGCAACTAGTTTCTAGTGTTTGTAGGATATGTGTTTGAGGCCGTGTGTAGTTCTGACCCTAGGGGTGGGCTATGATGTGGTCGATACACCGTGGCTGGGTATGACGGGCGCCCGTTTGGTGTCGCGGAACCCTGTACACATCGTTTGGGGCTGTGAGAGAAACCCCAGCCGGATCTCCTCACGGATGGAACCCGAATAGGCGATAAACCTGGACTAGAGACTTGTGTGGTTAGTTAGGTCATGGCCGACTCCCTCGCCAGGCTTCAGCTTGAAGGTTGCCGAGATACACGACGTGTACATGGTGGTAAGTGGCGAGAGCGTGTGTGAAGAAGTACACCCCTGTAGGGTTATAAATGATCTATTTGAATAGCCGCGTCCGCGGTAAAGGACCTCTGGGTTGCCTATGCAGTTCATAGATAACTTGAAGTGGATACTCTAAAACTCGCAAGTTAAGCGTGAGTGCTATGGATGGCCTTCTCGTAGGGAGACGGGAGCGGATCCATAGTGGTGTATTGTTATGGTGAATATGTGGACTCGTGTGCGCCACCTCAAAAGAGTTACTTGCAGACGTAGTTTAGGATAGCCACCGAGTCAAAGCTGGCTTCCTGCAGTTAAACTCCATCACCCCCTTTGTTGATACTGATGCATATGTAGCTAGTTCTGATGTGAGTCTTGCTGGGTACATTTGTACTCACGTTTTCTTAATTTATGTTTTGCAGAGAGACTTTAGTCTCGCTAGTAGTTCCGTGTGGACTTCGACGTTTAGCTTGATACCTCAGCTACGATCTTGTGCCCTCGGTAGGATCTGGTAGATAGTCTGGCTTCTCAGCCTTTTTCATTTGTACATGTGTGTACTCAGACATGTTAAGCTTCTGCATGTGCTTTGGCTTGTATGCTCTGAATGTTGGGTCATGAGACCCATGTTTGTAATATCTCGCTCCTCGGAGCCTAATGAATAAATACTTTGAGTCATAGAGTTTTGTTGTGATGCCATGTTGTATTTGCACATATCGAGCATATTGTGTGTATGTTATTGAAATGCTTGGTATGTGTGGGATCCAAAAATCTAGTTGTTTATCTTTGGTAGCCTCTCTTATGGGGAAATGTAGTCTGGTGCTTCCACTAAGCCTTGGTAGTCCGCTATAGCCCGGTTTACCGGAGTCCAGCTAGCCCAACACTACTGCTGTGGAACACTTAGACTGGCCTGCATGTGATTCACTTCGTTCCTGTGTCTGCCCCTTCAGGGAAATGCCACACGGTGACATCCGGAGTCCTGCTAGCCTGCTATAGCCCGGGTTCCCGGAGTCCTGTTAGCCCAGTTGCTACAGCCCAGATTCACACGCTGCTGACCAACATGCTCGATGTTGATTAATGTATGCATGTCCCCGTAAGTTAGTGCCACTTTGGGCTCACGACTAGTCATGTCGGCCCGGGTTCTCTATCATATGAATGCTAGCGACACCATCATATACGTGAGCCAAAAGGCGCAAATGGTCCCGGGCCATGGTAAGGCGACACCCGTGGGGATACCGTGCGTGAGGCCGCAAAGTGATATGAGGTGTTACAGGCTAGATCGGTGTGACTTAGAATCGGGGTCCTGACACCTGGATAGGATATTGGACCGACCCTGCTAGATTCATGGCCGCCCCGATAAACCAGCTAATCATCCCAATAGAAACTGCTGGGTACTTAAACAGGCCGGCAAGCTCAACGCCGAACACAGGGGGAGGAGGCCGCCAAGCGACAGGGATGACGGAAAGGTTCACCAATGAAACACCGGATGTCAGAAGCAGTCTCCCCCCAAGGATCAATTACTCCTTGAACGGAAATAGCAACCCGGCTTCCGCCGCCCACTCCGTACACCTACAAAATTTGTACCACGCATACATCATTATGCATTCAAGATACCATGGGCATTGGCGGAAGCACAATACGGACAAGCCTGCAAGCACTCCAGTAACTTTTTTATTATTTATTTTATTTTTATTTCTTCCTTCGCTATCCTTTAAAAACAGGTGACGAACAGGATAAACATCAGAAACTGGCTCTATCGGAGTCCGGATCCATACACTCACGTAAGGGGCTATTTCCATCAAGGATTCCCCCCACCGAGGACTGGCGGTGCAGACGTGCGACAGGAGGTCCAAAATAACTTTTTGTAGACCGCACTCTCTATTTCTCGAGCATGTACTATGCATGTTCCTCCGCCTCCAACCCTGAGCATGTCAAATAGCCGGGGGGCGGCTTATATATATTATATCATAAGTAATCATTGGCATATCGCTCAATTACCAGTAAACAATATCCGAACTAATCATCTGTATTGTTTTCCTGACAAATATAGCTCCTACGGTTATTTCCCAGAAATACCTTGGCATAACCTGCCAGGGGCTCGGTGTGGGAACAAATGAGTTGCCAGTAAACGTCTGAACAGTTCTATAGCGTACTTCGGCGTCGCAAGCTTGGCTTTATATGCATCAGCTCCAAATCATTGTCTTGGGTCAATAGTTGGGTTGCCTAGCTCCTGTGCTTGCTACCCTACGTTCCGCTCTAGCGGCTAGGGTACTAAAGGGAGAACTACTGCGATTGTGCCCTGGCCTAAACCGGACGAGCACCTCAGTGGAGAAAGCCGAAAACTGACTATCATGATGCGGCGTGAGCTGGTCAGCCACTTGACGACTTATTGGAATCTTTAGCGATTCTCCGTGTCACATGAGGGATCTTTTTCAGATCAAATATGTAAGGCACCATATGCCGCATACATACCAGGTGCTATGTCGTAGCCCCACCATAAAACTCCTATGGCTAAGTGAATGTGTTAACGCCTTATAGTCTGATTGCCTGGTTCGCCGCATTATCACCTCCTTCTTGGACCAAGACGTTGGATAAAGAGTGATTAAATGCTTTTACGAACACCCCCGTACTTCCTACGAGGGGGCTGAAGCCGACGACTGGAAAACTTTCAGATTATATCAAAACGGCCGTACAGGAGGAATTCAAGCTTTCAAGCAAAACACAAATAGATTAACTATAAAATTGTCTTTTACAATTTTCATACACCTCACTCGAACATTATGTCTTTTGAGCACTGACCCTCTATAAAGCGGGCGGCCTCTAGGACGTCTTCAAAATAATGCTCCGGTTTCAGATGGTCCTTGCCTTTGCGTGGACCCTTCGCTGCAACATCAATGGCCTTCATCTTCCCCTAGAACATCTTAACTCGGGCAAAAGCCATCCGTGCCGTGCACCCTCAATGCACGTTGACGGCTTCATAGTGTCGATACATGGCACCGCGTCAACAAGCCTTTGCACCTAACCGAAATAGCTATTCGGAACAGGCTCGGTTGGCCACAACCGGATTACGACATCCTTCATGGCAGCGCCAGATATCCTATGAAGTACGACCCATTGGGACATTTGTTCATTGAGCAACAGAGGACGCTTTGATGCGCCAAACTGCGACCAAGAAAGATTCTTCATTGCATATCCATCCCGCGCTTGGTCATACTACGCCGCATCGGCAGAACTCTTCGGCGAGTCCAAGAACTCGTCCGGAGAACTCCATACTTGGTTAAGCTGGGCATAGTTCGGGTCACTGAACTTAGTTTGCAGCAGAAAGGGCTTTCCAGCCGCAATCTCCCTCGCCTGTCAAACGTCCTCATGGGCTGCTCTGCATTCCGACCGCGCTTCTCTTGCCTCTTGTAAGGCCTTCTCCAGATCAGCCATTAAGGCTTCACTCTCCTTCTCCAGAAATTCACAGCGGCCGGTAGCATTCTCCAGTTCGAGCGTCATCATGGATATCATCTCCTCATCTTGGCGTCGTGCATCTTGTTCGGCTTTTAATTCAGCCGATGCCTTTTCGGCAACAGCATTGCTACGCCGGGCCTGATCCTTGGCCCGGGCCAGCTCCGCTCGAAGAACTTCAACAGCGGCAACACCATCTGCAGCCAAATCTCAGCATTATGCTTATACCACAAAAATGTATGAGGATTGCCCCGAATACATACCTTCGACTCATCCAGATGCATATTTATTAAAGCAAGATCATCCCCTGCCACATCAAGCTTCCGCTGCAAATCGGTAATCTCCATAGTCCGGGAAGTGGCCAAGGGGGAAGCAGCCTGTGTTCAAAGTTCATCAAGTTAGTCCTCAAACGATCCTTTTTCAATCCTCCTTTTTCTTCCTAGTGGAAGTTAATCCGAGTATCAGGGGCTACTACCTATACATAGGTGCATCTTTGCAAATGAAACATAGTCGAAAACATTATGTCACAAACCTCGAAGCCCTTCAGTAGGCTCATGAAGGCTTCATTTAATCCGCTCCTCGTGGACGAAATCTTCTCAATCTCTGTACCCATCAAGGTACGTTGCTCCCCCGAGATAGATGCTTTCCGCAAAATGTCCCGCAATATATCCAGAGTCTCCGGGTTTCCCGAAGCTGCTCTAGGAGCACAATCATTCTTTGAAGGAATTTGTTCACCCGTCTCCAGAATCAGTGTCGGCTGCGAACCAGTCAGTCTGGGACTGTCGGCGTTCTGGGAACGGGGGTCCCCAGACTTGCCTGCCTACGGCCTGCGGCGTGGCTCGAATGGGGGCCCAACATGGCCCATCTTCATCAAGCACAAGACTCAAGACCCTCGCGAGGGGCCAAGCCTCGCGAGGCGGATGACACGGCACATCCTCAGGCATAGCCTCCTCAGGCTGGCTCGCGAGGAGACGGAGATATCAAGGCGGGGTGTCTCGTGAGGCGCCCGTGACGCAAGCCATGACGATCGAGGGCGCCAGGTGGGCGCCAGCGCGCGCAGCGTCCTTCTTTCCTCTTTGGTGCAAAGGGGGCAAGCGCAGCCACGGAGTACCGAGGCATCATGCAAAGGTTGCCATTTCGGTGCAACAAGACCAGGACCAAGTGGACTACGAGACGGAGGTCACCATGGAGCCCAGCACGGCGTCACCGCAGAGTCTTTCGCAGGCGAAGACCACCTTTAGTCAGGATAAGAGTACTTGCTGTCCCCCTTCAAATTAGCCCGCCATTGTTGGCTCCCTTCCCGCTCAATATTTGGGAAGAGGGCCAGGGCCTCTATAAATAGGGACCGGCCACCCACGTAGCAAAGGGTCCGGTTTTGATGAGAAGGCACACAGAGTAGAGAGTCTGGTTCGGCGCGTGGATCCGGCCAGCAGGTAGAGAGAGAGAGAGGAGACTGAACTCCTCCCAGCAGTTCGTCGCCCCAGCTAAGAACTGACCCTCGCGAGGCAGTTCTTCCTTGTAGTGTTCGTCATAATCAGCCCCAAGAGGCAATCCATCCACCACACACTGGAGTAGGGTATTACACCACAATGGTGGCCCGAACCAGTATAAATCTTGTGTCTCTTGTGTGATCCTTTAGTAGTTTAGATCCCAGTGAGACGGAAAGGTTGAAGACGTGATTTCCACGCGCACCCCAGTGTTCGAACCTTAAGGGTCTGCCGGAACCCGAAATCCGACATTTGGCGCGCAAGGTAGGGGTGCGCCGGAATCTGTCTTCCACCACTCCGTTCTCCTCCGTCCGTCGCATCCATGTCCGACGCTCGTCGGGCCCGCGCCGAGTGCCGGGCCGCCATCACTTCTCGCGTAGCCCCCGTCGGTGGGCGTCCTCGTTGTTCCTCGTCGCCCGCCGTTAACGCAGCCACCAGCCCGGCGGGGGCGAGCAGCAAGCATCGTCTCAGCACCCGTCCGTGCGGCAAGACGGCCACACCGCTACTCCATCACTCGCTCCAGCCGGTTCTTCGTCCCGCGCGCTCCGCGCACCCTTGGAGGCTTGAGCTGCGCTCCTCGCGGCAAACGAGCTCCTGCGCTACCGCCCCGTCGACGACGTCTATGAAGAGTGGCTCGACCGCGTCGCCGAGCTTGTCCGCGCCGCAGGGGGCTCTTCCGCGCCGTCCGTCCCTCTGCGCCACACTACGCCCCGCGCGGGCAACGAAGCTCCAGAGGCGCACCTGCCGCCTCCCCTCCAAGAAGATGCCATGGCTCCAAGGCGCTTGGCCCCTGGGCGGAACCAGCTCCGTCAGGCGCCAGCGAAGCAAGAGCGGAGTTGCCAAGAAGTTCCTCGCCCACAAAGGGCTGCCAGGGCGCTCCTTGCTCCGGCGCGCCGCGGCCCTGCTCCAGCTCCGGCGCGCCAAGACCCCGCCTTGCTCCTAGCTGCAGCGCGTGGGGACCCTCAAGACCAAGCTCTCCACCAACCGAGGCCTTACGTGGCCACCGCGGGCTGCCACGCCCACACCACTGAGCTGTGCAGCGTCGCGTGGCCCGGCAAGTTCAAGCCTGACCTGCCTCCTCACTACGATGGCACAACCGATCCCGCAGAATTCCTCCAGCTCTATGAGCTGGGCATTGAGGCTCCCAGTGGGGATGAGAAGGTCATGGCGAACTGGTTCCCCATGGCACTCAAGGAAGGAGCTCGAACCTGGCTCCTGAATCTAGCCCCAGGCACGATCTCCTCCTCGGACCAGATACGCACCCGCTTCATTGCCAACTTCCAAGGTACTCGCGACCGGCCGCCCGCCGCGAGCGACATGCGCCGCATCAAGCAACAACCCCGAGAAACCCTGCAAAAGTACATCTAGTGCTTCAACAGCGCGCACCTCAAGATCCCCAAGGTGTCCGAGGAGGCCATCATCTCGGCCTTCTCCGATGGCGTGCGCGACGTCAAGATGAAGGAGGAGCTGGCGATGCATGAAGACCTCTGCACCTCCCTGGAGCTGTTCAACTTGGCGAACAGGTGCGCCAGGGCTGAGGAGGGACGCCTCTCCCTCCTCGAGCTGCCTGCCGCAGATCCAGAAGAGAAGAAGCCCAAGGCCAAGGAAGTGAAGCGCAAGGGGGCTGCCGTACTCGTGGTAGAACCTGACACAAAGCGGGGCAAGGATCTACCCGAACCCTCCAGAGGCAGCCGGTACTGTGTGGACCATGACCTCCACACCCACAACACCAACGAATGTCAAGAACTCCGAGCCGTGCGAGAAGGAAGGATCGGTCGTCGCCCCGACCGTGCTGACCGGGGCTACGGCCGAGGAGGAGGAAGAAACCCAAGGCGCTGGGAAGATCGCGGCCCGCGCCAGGGGTGGCGTGACCAGCCTCGCAAGGACCGCTGGCGGGACCTGCCTCGCGAGGGAGATTGGAGGGATCAGCCTTGTGAGGATCGCCCTCATGGCAACGCAGGCCTGCCTCCTCTGCCGCCTCCACCAAGAAGGAACGAAGACCGCCATCAAGACGAGGGGGCTGGGGGCTTCCAGGAGCCGTGCGCAATCGCCTATATCTTGGGTGGAGCTCAAGCCCTAGCCTCTCAACGTATCTTCAAGCAGTTCGCCCGCGAAGTGAATGCAGTTCTCCCCAAGCTCGAAGCAACGCGCCCCCTCAGGTGGTCGGCGTGCGCCATCACGTTCAGCTCGGCAGACCAGCTCAAGTGCGCAGCCATGGCCGGAGTCCTCCCGATGCTCTGCTCCCCAGTCATCAGCAACGTGCTGGTCACCAAGACCCTCATCGACGGAGGGGCAGGACTCAGCTTCCTGTCCATGGAAACATTCAACAACCTCCAAGTGCCCTATGACCAGCTTCAGCCAACGAAGCATTTCTCCGGGATCACCGACAGTTCCACAGTCCCGATCGGGCAGGTCCGCCTCCCTGTCACCTTCGGGGCCCGCAGCAACTACCGTACCGAGCTCATCGACTTCGACGTCGCCCACACCCGCCTGCCGTACAACGCCATCCTCGGGTACCCAGCGCTGGCCAAGTTCATGGCTGCGACTCACCACGGCTACAACGTCCTCAAGATGCCAGGAAGTGGCGGAGTCATCACGGTGCCCTGTCAAGAGAAGGATGCAGTGTGTTCCCTGGAGCGGGCCTATCAGGCCGCGTCGCTAGAAGACCCAGATCACGGAAGCAGGAGGCTTCCTGAGACCACCCCCAAGAAGAAGAAGACATCGTCAGGCTCGGCCCCTCAGGAGGCGGGCCCCTCAGGGCCCGTGTCTGCCTAGGGGGACCCTCCTTCCATCGCATAGGGAAGCGCGCCCGGCGCCCTCCTCAGGCAGGGCTCGGGGGCTCTCACCTGGAGGGCCACCGACCTAGCCAGGGTCACGAGGGAGGCGCTTGGGCACCATGTGGAAGCGTGCTTCGCGTCACGTTTCCCCCGAGAAGGAGCCAGGCGAGGAAGGCCGGACCAGCACGAGTTCGTCAGCAAGGCCATTCAAGAACTGCAGGAGTCAAGGATCATGAGAGGTTGCTGCCGCCTACCAGCAGAGGCCCTCATCCAGGCGAGGATGGCGGGCTGCGCGTCTGCGTCGACGTACCAGGGCTCAATCAGATCGCCACAACAGAGCGCCTCTGGCCCTCGCAAGTGGGGCGCTGCGGAGGTCCACCCCACAGCTATGTTCGCATGCCCTATGGCCTGCCGAGCATGGCTGCGGCGTACCAGCGCCTCATGAGGGGCATCATGGAGGCTCAGGAAGATAGGCGTTCCGCGGCCATGGCGGAGATGAAGGCAGCTCGTGAGGAGTCACCAGTGCCTCCGGAGCCTCCCGAGGCCCCGGGGCCTGGAGGCTCGTGAGGATCGGCTTCCGTAGCCCACCGAGCCTACTGCACCAATGCCACTTCGCCAACGACATTCTCAGGTGACATCTTCAAAGCCTCATTCCCAGCTGGGAGCGCCCTCCC
Organism: Triticum monococcum; assembly: GCA_034509565.1. NCBI lineage: Eukaryota > Viridiplantae > Streptophyta > Magnoliopsida > Poales > Poaceae > Triticum > Triticum monococcum. The sequence goes on from CM067847.1 coordinate 528,256,017, forward strand.
AGGGTTGCATCATTCCCAAGCCGCGTGGGTCCGTCCCCGCGGCATGTATCTGCATTTACTTTTCGGTCGTTAGTTTGCCTTGATTGGGGGCGCCCCTCGGGCTGCATCATCCCCAAGCCGCTGGGGCCAGGCCCAGCGACGTGTATCTCCATCGCGTTTATTTCCAACTATGCATTTTCCTATCACGCTTAATTGCATGATGCCCGTCCGCGGCATCCCTTCTTCTCCATGTCGGCCACTTGCACGTTAAAGGGGGGGTGCCTAAGCATCACGACTCAGGGCTCTTACTGGCTCTCCAGCCCTCACCCTCTAGCCTTGTCCATGGCATCGCAACCTGGCATACCAGCGACGGCTGAGACAAGCTCGAGGGTCGGGACCCGAGGACGTAGAGTACCGGCATCTAACCAAATTTTGCAGGGACACATCTCAAGATACGGCCCAGTGCCAGGCGCAACCCGCCTAGGGGTAGGGCCTCGTGAGTCCCGCGCTGGCTCATGGGTGCCCGGATACACCTCACCTACTCCAACCAGCAAGCTCTTGAGTGACTAACGATCGACTAATGACTGCCATGGCAACCCCATCTTCTTTCTGTGATGAACCTGCATGATCCTTGGAGGGAACTGCGCTAGCCAAGGCCCTCACGAGGTTCGCTTCACCCTCGCCCGCGCGAACCGCTTGCACGTTAAAGGGGGGGGGTGCCTGAGCATCACGACTCAGGGCTCCTACTGGCTCTCCAGCCCTCACCCTCTAGCCTTGTCCATGGCATCGTGACCTGGCATACCAGCGACGACTGAGACAAGCTCGAGGGCTGGGACCCGAGGACGTAGAGCAGAAAGGGGAGAAGAAGCGAGGGGGAAGGGGCTCGCGAGGACCTTGCCGAGCGACTCCGCTCCTACCGACGCGCGAACCTGATGGCACACCAGGAATAATCCCCGATCCTCAAGATAAGTTACCATCCAAAACACTGGCTACTGTGACACAGTCCCCGCACCTAAGGCAATTCCGTACAAGCGACATTGCTTCCCTTTTTCACCAAGCAACGGCTACTTGGGCGCCAAAGGGGACCTCCTGAGCATCGCGACTCAGGGGATCTTATCGGACCCCGGGTCGCTCACCTCCTGGCCTTGACCACGGCATCGCGACCTGGCATACCAGCGACGGCTGACGCCGCCTTGGGACTGGGACCTGTCGGCGTAGAGCACCAAGCCCTCACGAGGTTCGAAAGGGAGAACTAAGCTATGACAGAATCAGCAACCCACACAAATCCATAGCAAAGGTCATGTATTAACAAACGGGACTATAGACACCTTACAGGCCCCCGTGGGGCGCATTTTGATTCCTCGCAGGGAACGGATCCTAAGGAGTGCTAACTACACGGGCTCCTGCAGAAGATGCCATCATCAACAGTGGGCCGTTAGGCGCCAGCGCCAACCCCATCCAGATCAGGGTCGGCGATGGCCTGACGAGCCCGCCCTGCTCTGGGAGCGGCACCGGCTCGGGGGCTCGTAGCTGTCGTCGCTCGTCTCTGGAGTCGCGAAGATCTCGCTGGAGTCGCTGGACCCCTCGGCGCCTTCGCCAAGGGAGCGGTCGACGGGCCTAGCCCTCACCAGGGCAAGGTCCTGGCCGCCTCTCCCGCGGCAACACTCTAGCCGGCGCCCGATCGCGTCAAAGACCTTGAGGAACATCACTGTAGCGCCATCGTACTCCAGGTGGACCGCGAAGACGCCCCTCTCCTTGCAGACCCGGGCGATTTCTCTCCAGCCGCGGGACAAGTAGACCTCGCCCGGGGCGGCGACCACGACCTCAGCCTCGGTCGCGAGGGCGCTGCAGCCGGCGTGCTGCAGCCAGAGATCCAGAGGCCCTCCTGGAGGGACGGCGGAGGGGAAGAAGGGAGGCAGACGGATCCAGGATTGAAGAGGAACGACGACGTGGAGCACGAACTCGTGGGAGGAGCCCTCAGCATGGACTCCGGGAGGAACAACCCACGCCTTCCTCACCCGATGACGCCTACGACGGCGCCGGCCGCGGAGATCAGCATCGACACCCTCGGGGCCCTCAGCGGGGGCGTACAGAGGAAGCGGGAACCCCGATGGAGCCCGCTCGCACCGGGGCCTCGGCTCCACCTGCCGGTCTTCCTCGCCCCGGCTGCAAATGGCGAGCCGCTTTTTCGGCAGGAGCGGATCTGGCCCCTCTCGAGGAGCTTTTCCCTTCTCCACTGTGGAGAACCGGCGGATCGGAGCCATCACACCAAGACGGAGCAAGGATCGGGAAGAAGGAGAAGCCAGGAGAGATGGAATGGAAGGGCACACGCCGCACTGTACTTATAGCCGGCGAAGGCCAACTGCCGGCCTCCACGATCACAGGTAATCATGACACGATTTGCATGCAGGGACTTGTCCACCTCGCACGGTCACCAAGGTGTCATGGGGAAGTGGAGTCGCCCACGTCCCGTCAACCACCACGCGGCGCCCAAGGCCGCAGGCGGTTAGGGCCCGCGGCGCTTCGCCCTTGCCCTTTTGCCTCTCGGCACGGCCAAGCCCATGCGCGCCACAGGCCCGGGGGCTACTGTTGGCGTTCTGGGAATGGGGGTCCCCAAACTTGCCTGCCTGCGGCCTACGGCGTGGCTCGAATGGGGGCCCAACATGGCCCATCTTCATCAAGCACAAGACTCAAGACCCTCGCAAGGGGCCAAGCCTCACGAGGCGGACGACACGGCGCATCCTCAGGCGCAGCCTCCTTAGGCTGGCTCGCGAGGAGACGGAGATATCAAGGCGGGGTGTCTCGTGAGGCGCCCGTGACGCAAGCCATGACGATCGAGGGCGCCAGGCGGGCGCCAGCACGCGCAGCGTCCTTCTTTCCTCTTTGGTGCAAAGGGGGCAAGCGCAGCCGCGGAGTACCAAGGCATCAGGCAAAGGTTGCCATTTCGGTGCAACAAGACCAGGACCAAGCGGACTACGAGACGGAGGTCACCATGGAGCCCAGCATGGCGTCACCACAGAGTCTTTCGCAGGCGAAGACCACCTTTAGTCAGGATAAGAGTACTTGTTGTCCCCCTTCAAATTAGCCCGCCATTGTTGGCTCCCTTCCCGCTCAATATTTGGGAAGAGGACCAGGGCCTCTATAAATAGGGACCGGCCACCCACGTAGCAAAGGGTCCGGTTTTGATGAGAAGGCACACAGAGTAGAGAGTCTGGTTCGGCGCGTGGATCCGGCTAGCAGGTAGAGAGAGAGAGGAGACTGAACTCCTCCCAGCAGTTCGTCGCCCCAGCTAAGAACTGACCCTCGCGAGGCAGTTCTTCCTTGCAGTGTTCGTCATAATCAGCCCCAAGAGGCAATCCATCCACCACACACTAGAGTAGGGTATTACACCAAAATGGTGGCCCGAACCAGTATAAATCTTGTGTCTCCTGTGTGATCCTTTAGTAGTTTAGATCCCAGTGAGACGGAGAGGTTGAAGACGTGATTTCCGTGCACCCCAGTGTTCGAACCTTAAGGGTCTGCCGAAACCCGAAATCCGACAGGGACCTTTGTTATCATCAGCCCCGGAATCCCGGATGGTCGGTGCTCCACCTTCGGGTACTGCCTCTTCTGTCCCCTGTGTAACTTGTTGGTCAAAAGGGACCCTTCGCGATGACACTTTAGAGTTATCTGCCTTGTTGGGCGAGGAGGTTGGAGGAGGCGTCTCGCTCTCCATCATCTCTGGGAGGAGACTCCCCGAAGAAGAGGATCACCCAGAAAAACTCTGTGCCGACCTGTAAAAATGCATGAATGCGTTACGTATATCTTCGGTAACAGCAACGGAGCGGGACGCTATCAAAGTACTTCGGATTCTCTTACGGTTTGGCCGAGGGCTTGTCCCCTTGTTGGAGCTATTTAACGGCGTCACTTTCCAAACCCAGGGCGCTCGACGGTGGCATCTTTCCCTTATTGGAAGACCGCCCCTCCCAATCTTCGGAGGCGGCCCTTTTTCTCATGCTTGTAGTAGGGATACTGGGTCCTTTTTTGCCTCTGTCTTTGGGCAAAGAAATGTAGATTTCTCCGGACTCGGTGTCCAACTTACCTCCGGAACCAAGGTCATCTTGGGCCTTCTCGCCCTCCCCTGCCGTTGCCTGGTATGCCGCCGAGGCCAACATCATTGTTAACACAGGAGTAGTTGAGTCTTCGGGAAGGGGAGCCAGGCACCTAATCAGTTCCACCTTCTTTATCCATCCCTAAAAAAGAATGATACTGTTGGTATCTTGCCACTGGGTATCTGACTATAAGGTATTCGGTAAACGGGTACTTACCGGGGTATCCGGATGATTACAGTCTAGGCCGACATCTTCGGTGGTGTCCCTCCATTGCCTTTGTTTCCCCAAGAATAATCTCGACATTCCTTCATGCGTTGTGCCGAAGAAGTGCTGAAGAGTCCGCAGCCCTTCTGGATTGAACTCCCATAGGCGGAGAGGCCGTCGCTTGCCGGCAGGGTCCGACGAACTAGCATTACTTGAACGACGTTGGCTATGTCGATGTCCCTCTCAATGAGGCTTCGGATGCGACTTTGCAGAGTTCACACATCATTAGTTGATCCCCAATCCAGCCCCTTGTCAATCCATGATGCAAGCTGAGTTGGGGGGCTGGATTGGAATGCGGGCGCAGTTACCCACTTGGAGCTGCGGGGCTCGCTGATATAGAACCACCCCTGCTGCCACATATCGGAAGATTTGGGGAAGGATCCTTTCAGCCAAACGGTGCTATTCAGCCAAACGGTGCTAGCAAGCTTGCTCACTGTAGCGCCGCCGCACTCGGCCTGCTCCCCTTCTACCACTTGCGGCTTCACATCGAAGGTCTTGAGCCACAAGCCGAAGTGCGGAGGATTTCGGAGGAGGGCTTTGCACGTGACGATAAACGCCGAGAAAAGAAGAATAGAGTCTGGGGCCAAATCGGAAAGTCTAGCCCGTAATAGAACATGAGCCCTCGGAATAAGGGGTTAAGTGCAGACCCCAATCCGCGGAGGAAGTGGGACACGAACATGACCCTCTCGCCGGATCTGGGGGTGGAAATAACCTGCCCTCGGCAGGACGCCGATGATAGATTTCGGCGGTTAGGTAGCTCGTCACTCGAAGCTTTGCAATATCTTCCTCCACAACAAAAGAAGCTACCCACCGGCCTTGACGGCTGGATCCGGACATGATTGGGTCTGGTGGCAACCGAAACCCGGGTGTTGGAACTCAGAGTTGCAGGGGTCGAGGAAGAGGCAAGCGTAGAAGAAAAAGACGGGTCTGTACCCCTATATAAAGGCTGCAAATATCAAACGTCTCCCCTTGGGCCTCAACAACTTGCTTATTTCCAAGGAGTTGTATCCCAGTGACGGTTGGGTTACCCACGTCCGGGTTGACAGGAATCCCTTAAAAAAGTGGAGGCGCGATCTCCGCTTGGATAAGACGCGCCAATAAAGCCACGTCTTGGGACATGGGGCGACGGGCCGGCTAAAACGGTTCGCAAGTAGTGGCCAGGCAGGCGTGGTGTCATATTACCAAAAAGTGGTTGATGGGTTGAAGTCATAAAATATTCCTCTGCGGTTGTGTATACCAGTCCGGATACAATCATCAAATCTGAAGATCAACTGGGAGTTCGGAAGGGGGAACCCGCCTTGCAATGCCAAAAACAATCTGCACGCCGGACTCCTTGTCATTGAAGTCATGTTCAGGGGCTCCTGAGGGAGTCCTGGACTAAGGGGTCCTCGGGCGTCCGGCCTATTATCCATGGGATGGACTAATGGCCTGTGAAGACATGAAGGCCGAAGACCGTACTCGTGTCCGGATGGGATTCTACTTGGCATGGCGGGGCAAGCTTGGCGACCAGCTAGGAAGATTCCTTCTTATGTAACCGACTCTATGTAACCCTAGATTCCCCCCGATGTCTATATAAGCCGGAGAGGTTAGTCCGGAAAGGATATACTCATTACCATAGTCATACAGGCTAGGCTTCTAGGGTTTAGCCATTACGATCTCGTGGTAGATCAACTCTTGTAACACTCATATTCATCAAGATCAATCAAGCAGGACGTAGGGTATTACCTCCATAGAGAGGGCCCGAACCTGGGTAAACATCGTGTCCCACGTCTCCTGTTACCATTGATCCTAGATGCACAGTTCGGGACCCCCTACCCGAGATCCGCCAGTTTTGACACCGACAGAGAAGCATAAACCCTATTCCTGCTTTTGTGTATATTTGAGTGTTCTTGTGTTCTTGAACTAGCTGTGGTGTCTGTCTGGTCCAAAAGATCCGAATCCCTCTCCAGTACGCCTCAGGCCTCCTTTTATAGACAAAAGGGGTCTCAACAGAGGCACATAGGAGGTGCAAAGGTGTACAGTGGCTAAGTATATCCACTAGCATCGTCAGACAAATGGATTTAATGCGCTGCCGACGTGCCCCTCTTGCTTTAATGGGGACGGCAAAGAAGCTCGTCCCAGCTATCGTCGCTTCTCCTGGCTCCGATGCGTGTCCAAGCTGATGAGGCGTTGTAGCTCCACGTTGGTTGGCTGCTGGATTGGCGCGGTGGTGGAGCTTTCACAAAGATCTACATGCCACCACGCAGGTGCTTGCTAAGTTGGTGTGGAGGCCGCGCGCTGCCACGCAGATGCCTGCTCAGCTGGTCGAGCTAGCTGTTGCGTGGGAGCGGTGGTGGAGTCTTGGCAGGCAAGGGCCTTGATGGGGGCCCGGCAAGGGTCTTGCCGCGGCACCACGGTCGTCCTCGGCAAGCATCTTGCCGGGGGTCTAGTGGACTTCCTTGGCAAGGATCTCGCCAAGGATCATTGTCTTCTGGTTCTCGTCTGATCTTGCGTATTTAGGATCTTTACAAAGATCTACATGCCACCACGGAGGTGCCTCCCGAGCCTTGGTTCCAATGTAGTTGATGGCGTTGGAAACCCTTGGGCTCAAGTGTGGCACGCTCTGCTGGCGTCAGGCAAGTTGCCCCGGCAAGAATCTTGTCGGAGCTGCGGAAGCCACCCCGGCAAGGGTCTTGCCAGGGAAGTCCACCTCGCCCTCTTTATCTCTTTGCGCCCTGGTCTTGGCATTGCTTTGGTCGTCCTGCGCTCCGGCATCCCTCCTCTGCCCTGCTCAGTGTGGCCGTGGGCGTGGCTCTGACTGCTCGTGCACAAGTAAATGGGTACAAAAGGAGAGCCCCTACTTTTTTACACCGACACATTGGATCGGCGATGGATATTTGTGTTGGATGATATTCGTCGTATTATAGTCACAACCTAGAGCGATAGAAAATAGCTCCAATTCATCAATTCAATGTAGGCATGTATTCAGTATATAGTCATACGTGCTTATAATAAGAACTCGCATGCCATCTTTTGTCCTACCCTCCTGTGGCAACGGGGTCCATAAGGAAACTAAGGAATATTAAGGCCTTCGTGTAATAGAGAAACGAAACAAAGCATTAACGCATGGTGAATACATGAACTCCTCGAATTACAAACATCCCCGGAGAGTCCCCCAACTATTGTCACTTTAAGGTCTACATATCAGAACAATAACAAGTGCATACAACTAGCAGATAGGACTAAAAACTCAAGTATATTCATGAAAACATAAAGGGTTCACATCGGAAATCATGGCATTTGTGCCCTAGTGACAAGAATTAAGCATAGCAAAGTTATAGCAATATCAGTCTCAGAACATACTGGATACTAGGGATCAAGCCCTAACAAATTGACCCAATTACATGAAAAATCGCATCCAACTCCATCACCGCCCAGCAAGACTACAAAGGAATTACTCCCTCCCGGTGGTGAGCATCATGGAATTGTTGATAGAGAACATTTGATGACGCCGCCACCGACGAATTCCACCCTCTAGAGCCCCGAACGCACTCCAGATCAGCCCTCCCGGTGAAGAACATGAGGTGGCGGTGGCTCCATATCGTAAAATGTGATGATTCCTCCGCGAGACAACACTTATGGAGTTGGAGTGAGGACTAACAGAGGCCCATGGGACCCACGAGCTCACAAGGTGTGCCTTGGGGAGGTGGGCATGCCCCCTAAGCTTATGGCTCCTGGGTGGCCCCCCTCCAGTAGTTCTCTTCGCCAATATTTTTTTATATATTCTAAAAATAATCTGCATAAATTTTCAGCCTAATCCGACAATTTTTATTTCTTACAAAAATAACACAAAGGTAGTTAAATTGAAAACAACGTCGGTCCAGGTTAGTTTCATTCAAATCTTGCAAATTAAATTCCAAAACAAGAGAAAAAGTGTTTGGAAAAGTAGATACATTTGGGACGTATCAGTCTACAGCATGTCATCTTTCTTAAAGCGTTACTCTGTTTGTCATGAAGTTAATACCATAGATGCATGTTGGATAGCGGTCATTTGGTGGAGTAATAGTGGTAGGTGCAGAATCGTTTCGGTCTACTTGTCACGGACATGATGCCTATATTGCCACGAATAACATCATAACTATGCACTTTTCTATCAATCGCCCGATATTAATTTGTCTACCCACCGTATGCTATTGTTTCGAGAGAGAAGCCACTAGTAAAAACTATGGCCCCGGGTCTACTTTAATCATATTACAATAACCAAAAATAACTTGCTGCAATTTACTTTCTTTTATTTTCTTTTGCAATTTACCTATTTACCAATACAAGATTTGATCCTTGCATGTAACGAACTCAAGGGGATTGACAACCCTCTTACCCATGTTGGGTGCAAGTATTTGATTTTATGTGTGTAGGTGTTGTTCCCTACAGTTTGGGTGGTTCTCCTTTTGGTTCGATAAATCTTGGTTCTCACCGAGGGAAATACTTATCAGCTACTATATTGCTTCAGCCTTCCTCTTCGGGGAAAATCCCAGCGCAGCTCACAAGTAGCGGAAAGAATTTCTGGCACCGTTTCCAGGGAGACATCATCACGTCACTACAAGTACCTTCGCTCAAACTATCATCTACTTGCTCTACTTTTTATTTTCCTCTCCTTTTCATCTCCGTCCACTTCTAGAAAAATCAAAAACACAAAAATATTTTACTTTGTTAGTTCACTCGTTTGTTTTCTTGCTTGGTCACTATGTGAAAGTGCAACTATCCCTGGGTGGTTTTGGTAATTACCAACAACATATAGCTCATTGAACTAATACTATTTCAAGATGATCATTTCAAAAAGTTCAATAATTGGCATGGCATGTATTAGGAATGTAGACCCCTCAAAATGCTAAGGACACACATTGGCTACAGCTCAAGACTCTACATTTTCATTTTAGTGATCCAAGATCACATTGAGTCCATAGGAAAAGCTAATACTATTAAAAGGGGATGAGGTGCTGCTTAATGGCTTATTTACTCAAAATGCTTAGTGATATGCTCCAAAAACCCTCAACCACTTTCTCATATCCACATATGTCCCAAACCAAAAGTCAAACTCGGCCCCACCGAAATGTTCTATCCGGCGCCACCGAGTTCACTTGACATAGCCACTGCCAGAAACCCTAGTCATTTCGGTCTCACCGATAGGGATCTCAGTCTCACTGAGATGGGATTGCAAACTCTCTGTTTCCCTTCGTAATGTTTCGGTCCAACAAAGATGAGCGATTGGTCCCACCGAGTTTGCAATGCAAACTCTCTGTTTCCCTTTTGTAACGTTTCGGTCTAACCGAAATGAGCGAATCGGTCCCACCGAGTTTGCCTAACAAACTCTCTGGTTAGCTTATTACCAAAGTCGGTCCTACCGAGTTTGTGTAATCGGTCTCACCGAGGTTATGTTATGCCCCAACCGTAATGGAATCGGTCCCACCGAAAAGCCTAATGTTCACATTTTGAACTGAATCAGTCTGACCGAGTTTTCTTATTCGGTCACATCGAGTTTGGTAAATTGCGTGTAATGGTTAGATTATGTGTGGAGGCTATATATACCCCTCCACCCTTCCTTCATTATAAAGGAGAGCCATCAGAACGTGCCTACACTTCCAACATTCATTTTCTGAGAGAGAACCACCTACTCATGTGTTGAGACCAAGATATTTCATTCCAACCATATGAATCTTGATCTCTAGCCTTCCCCAAGTTGCTTTCCACTCAAATCATCTTTCTACCAAATCCAAATCTGTGAGAGAGAGTTGAGTGTTGGGGAAACTATCATTTGAAGCACAGGAGCAAGGAGTTCATCATGAACACACCACCCACTAATGCAGGATGCTGCTAACGCGACACTATGATCAAAGACCCTTCAGAAACTGTGTGCGATGCAATAATCGCAAACGGTGGTGTATGAAAACCATCAAAATGTATAAAACGTTTGCGATGACGGATGCATCAAACACGGTTCAGATTTTAGTTGCGTATGTGATGAAGGGAATACGGTTCAGTTCAATTAACTGTTTGTGATGAGGAGGAACAAAACAAAAGGGCAACCGGATGAAGGTGTGTACGATACATAGCATATGGTTCACTCGGATGAACTATTTGTGAAGAGGAGGAACAAAAGAACCGGGCAGCCAGATGAAGGTGTGTGTGATATACAACATACGGTTCACTCGGATGAACTGTTTGTGATTAGGCAACACAAAAGAAACGGTCAGCTAGATCAAGGTGTGTGCGATATATGCATGCGGTTCACTTGGCCCTTGTCGTCAGTGTGTGACCTCTGTGGCAACCGTTCGCTCCCCGGGCACCTCTTCCTGTACCGTGGCAATTGTCCACTGGCTCTTCGCCTTTCCCTCTCGATTTGGAACTGCTACCACACGCTAGCTCTTCCTCCCTCCTCCATTTGCCTTCGCCCTTCCTTCTGCCATTGTTCGATTGTCTTCTCCATGGAGGGAACAGGCCGGAAACGACTCCATTATTCTTGCCCCGATCTAAATGATGACGCGGTGGATGAACTCATTGATCAGTGCGACATCATCATGTCGGCTAGCATGGTATGTTCGTTCAAGACCATTCTCGACTCAACTAATAACATCATTACAAGGAACCCAAGGGTCCAAGAATGGTTTGATCTCCCCTATGTTCTTCATCGTGACCCTGCTGACTGGTGCGGGGACGAGGGAAGCCTCGCCTTGTGTAAGTTGATGCCGCTTGATAATGATACATATGATGTTAAGATGCCATCGCTTGAGGGCAAGGCTTGGGCAGGCGCAAGTGGAGATTGGGTTGTTTATATTGGGTACAACTGCGAGTGGGAACTTGTGAATGTGTACACTCGTCACTGGGTTCCACTTCCAAAAATCTCAGACGACTGCCCAGAGGTTGAGTACACCGGTATTCCACGTGAGTTCAAATACGATCATGCTGACTATCGTCTATGGAAGATAGCAATTTTTCGAGTTCCCAGCCATTCTTGGGATTACATGAAGTATGAAGTTGTTGCTATCTTCGACAAGCTTGTTGCCGTCCTTACTTCCACGCCTCGATGGATATTGATCAAAAATCAATTTCTGCACACGGATGAGTACTATGATGCAATTCAATACGAGGGTCTTGTGTTTGCTGCCACCACTCATGGCACTGTTTTTTGCATGGAATCCTAATGCTTTCGGTATGTTTGTCTTCCACCGTAATTATAATTGCTTCATCCACATGCATGCGGGTTAGCTAGTTTCCCTTTACTAATTAACCTTCTTGTGTTTCCAAGGTCTTGTGAACATTCCACCACCTATACTTGAAATTTTTTCCGAGCATGAGGACGAGGAGGACCCATATGCTCAGTGGCGCCCGTCAACTTATTCCAATGTATAACCTCTTCTTGTCTGTATACAGGGCACTGCTGATGTTTCTAAGGAATCAGGTGTTGTCTCGCATGGTCGCACTATCCGGACCTATTCCAACATCCGTTGCAGGGTATTCAGGGTGGATACTAGTGTACTAGCGCCATAACCTTCTCCCTGGTTTAGTATTGAAAGTCTTGGAGGAAACTCGCTCTTCCCTGGACAAAACTATCCAATGATGGTGGAAGGCGATCCAGCTGCTGTTGACACAACGTTACTACCACTTATGAGAAGCAATTGTATCTATACCTCGGACATTACTATGCTTCCCTACCGTCCCAATATGGGTCCTGACATAGGCCGCTTCAGCCTCGATGATTAGTCTTGCGTTGGTCTCGAGATTGACAGTAGCTGGCCCTTCCCAGGGAATCACTTCTGGTTCAAAGCAAGCGTTTCCAACACCGACGAGTGGTTGAGCTGAACTTCATTTCATCGCTTTGTTATTTGTTGTGTGAGAAAAACTTTACTAGAATGTTTTGTTGGAAATGATCTATAATCCAACGTGTATCCTTGTTGTCGTTATGGGTTGATGACTTGTTATATGTAATCAATGATACATTTGCATATGCGTCCATCAACTCACGTCTGCTAGTGGTGTCCATATGAACAGTGCTAGTGATTTTAGTTGCAAAAATTAGATAGTGCTAGTGATTTGTAGCTGCATATTTTGACAAATCGCAGTGTTACAAGGTTGACAAATGGCAATGTTACTAGATAAAAAAATGTCAATCTTTCCAGTTTGACAAATGGCAACATACCCAAAATGACAGATATGCAAATCTTACCCAATTGTTTGTACGTGCTTGCACACGGGTCATGCAAAATAACCGTTTGCGTTGAAGGGATGCAGAAATCCTGCTCGGCACATTTTCCCTTGGCTTCCTGGGAAAGCTGTCGGTTTGCATACATGTGTTCTAACTAAAACGTTTGGATGAGTGTTTTATATTTAAAAACCATTGTCATTTTTATAAAAGAAAATCATTTGATAAGTCTGTACATTAAGAGAGAAAAACGCAAGTTCGTTCAAACCATATCTTTCATTCAGTCACACTGCGAATTTATATTCATATGATCGAGAATTCGAAATATAGTATTAAACCCCCCAAAAAACTATTTCCGGCGGCGGCAGAGGCGGCGTGCCATGCCGTCGTTGTCGTTGTCGTTGTCGTCCTCCGGGACGCCATTGTTGAAGTCTTCAAGGCAGCACAAAATGTTCTTCACTTGTAAATCAAACATCATGTCTTCGCGCGATCGACGGGCGAGGCGCGGGAGGACGGCAACTGGCGCTGCTGATAGGTAGCGGTCGACGGCAGCGTCCCATGCCGTTGAGGGGGACGCGCACAAGGGCAAGTGCGTGGCGGGTGTAGCCAAACGCATGGGGACTGGCGCCGCGGTGGGTGGAGCGGCGTGCACGGGCAGGGGAATGGGTGCGGCGGGTGCAGCCAAACGCACGGGGGCCGGTGCCACGGTGGGTGGAGGGGCGCGCACGGGCGCTGGCGCTGGCATGTACACGAGCTCGCGCGGGTCCGCGGAGACCTCACTGACGCCCGCAGCTTCCAGCTCTGCGATAGTGCTCGGTGACTAGCCCGTCAATGCTACATGGATGGTCACTGACGCGGGCGCGGGGATGGGAGCTAGGACGGGAGCGGGGGCAGCAACCGCCGTGGCCAGCTCGTTCTGGGCCTTGTCCATGAGGCCCCATTCCTCCTTATTTTCTATCTCCTCCGGCTCGGAGTCGACTTCACCAAACTTGAACACTAGTGGCAGATGATCATTCTGCGCCATGGCGTTGGTGGAGGTCTGCGGGAGGGAGGGGAATGGGAGGCAAACAGTAAGGCCGGCCGTATTAAACAGCGGCTCAGGCGCCATTAATGGAGAGGAAGGCGGGGGCCATGGAAGTCAAAGGGCCCCCTTTCCCAGTGAGCCTGCGCAGCGTACAGCTCGCATGCTTCCTGGTGAGCCTGCGCATTGGAGGACATCTTGCATGCCTCTCGGTCAGCCTATGCACCAGACTGTGCTCGCACGCCTCCTGTTCAGTCATTGTCAAGCAGGTGACCACACGGCACCTCCTACAGCCATTAAAACCAAGACACATGGCGTCACATGAATGGTTAATGATACGTCTCCAAAGTATTTATAATTTTTGCTTGGAGCGTCTTGTATGATTTGAGTCTTTGCTTTTTAGTTTACCACAATCATCCTTGTTGTACACACCTTTTGGGAGAGACACACATGAATCGGAATTTATTAGAATACTCTATGTGCTTCACTTATATATTTTGATCTAGATAATTTTGCTCTAGTACTTCACTTATATCTTTTTAGAGCACGGTGGTGGTTTTATTTTATAGAAATTATTGATCTCTCATGCCTCACTTATATTATTTTGAGAGTCTTTTAGAACAGCATGGTAATTTTCTTTGGTTATAAGATTAGTCCTAATATGATGGGCATTCAAGATGGGTATAATAAAAACTTTCATATAGAGTGCATTATGAGAAGTTTGATACTTGCTAATTGTTTTGAGATATAAAGGTGGTGATATTAGAGTCGTGCTAGTTGAGTAATCGTGAAATTGAGAAATACTTGTGTTGAGGTTTGCAAGTCCCGTAGCATGCACGTATGGTAACCATTGTGTGAAAATTTTGAAGCATGAGGTGTTTCTTTGATTGCCTTCCTTATGAGTGGCAGTCGGGGACGAGCGATGGTCTTTTGCTACCAATCTATCCCCCTAGGAGCATGCGCATAGTGCTTGGTTTTGATGACTTGTAGATTTTTGCAATAAGTATGTGAGTTCTTTATGACTAATGTTGAGTCCATGGATTATACGCATTCTCACCCTTCCACCATTGCTAGCCTCTCTTCTACTGCGCATCTTTCGCCGGTTGCACAAACCCATCATTTATTTCCTTCCTCAAAATAACCACCATACCTACCTATTATGGCATTTCCATAGCCATTCCGAGATATATTGCCATGCAACTTTCCACCGTTCTATTTATTATGACACACTTCATCATAGTCATATTGCTTTGCATGATCATGTAGTTGACATCATATTTGTGGCTTGGACACCATTCATAATTTTTCATACATGTCACTCTTGATTCATTGCACATCCCGGTACACCGCCGGAGGCATTCACATAGTCATATTTTGTTCTAAGTATCGAGTTGTAATTCTTGTGTCATAAGTAAATAAAAGTGTGATGATTTTCATTATTAGAGCATTGTCCCATGTGAGAAAAGTTCTTCAGAAAAAAAGAGAAAGGCCATAAAAAAGGAGAGGCCAAAGAAAAAAAGAGAGAAAAAGAGAGAAGGGGCAATGTTATTATCCTTTTTCCACACTTGTGCTTCAAAGTAGCACCATGATCTTCATGATAGAGAGTCTCTTATGTTTTCACTTTCATATACTAGTGGAAATTTTTCATTATAGAACATGGCATCTATATTCCAATGATGGGCTTCCTCAAATTGCCCTAGGTCTTCGTAAGCAAGCAAGTTGGATGCACACCCACTTAGTTTCTTTTGTTGAGCTTTCATACACTCATAGCTCTACTGCATCTGTTGCATGGAAATCCTTATGCACTCACATTGATATCTATTGATGGGCATCTCCATAGCCCATTGATACACCTAGTTGATGTGAGACTATCTTCCTCCTTTTTGTCTTCTCCACAACCACCATTCCATTCCACCTATAGTGCTATGTCCATGGCTCGCCCTCATATATTGCGTGAAAGTTGAAAAAGTTTGAGAATGCTAAAGTATGAAATAATTGCTTGGCTTGTCATCGGGGTTGTGCATGATGGGAGCATTTTGTGTGACGAAAATGAAGCATGTCCAAACTATATGATTTTGTAGGGATGAGCTTTCTTTGGCTATGTTATTTTGAGAAGACATAATTGCTTGGTTAGTATGCTTGAAGTATTATTATTTTTATGTCAATATTAAACTTTTGTATTGAATCTTTCGGATCTGAACATTCATGCCACAATAAAGAAAACTACATTGAAAATTATGTTAGGTAGCATTCCACATCAAAAATTCTGTTTTTATCATTTACCTACTCGTGGACGAGCAAGAATTAAGCTTGGGGATGCTTGATACGTCTCCAGCGTATTTATAATGTTTTATTGTTCCATGCTATTATATTATCTGTTTTGGATGTTTAATGGGCTTTAACATGATCTTTTATATTATTTTTGGGACTACCCTATTAACCGGAGGCCCAGTGCCAGTTTCTGTTTTTTTTACTATTTCAATGTTTCGTAGAAAAGGAATATCAAACGGAACCCAAACAGAACGAAACCTTCACGAGGATCTTTCTTGGAACAAACGCAAACCAGGAGACTTGGAGTTGAAGTCTGGAACTCCGTGAGGCGTCCACGAGATAGGAGGGCGCACCCAGGGGGTAGGCGCGCCCCCACCCACGTGGGCCCCACGGAGCTCCACCGACGTACTTCTTTCGCCTATACATACTCTTATACCCTAAAAACATCAGGGGGAGCCATGGAACCACTTTTCGACCGCCGCAACCTTCTGTACCCGTGAGATCCCATTTGGGGCCTTTTTCGGTGATCTGCCGGAGGGGGATTCGATCACGGAGGGCTTCTACATCAACACCATAGCCTCTCCAATGATGTGTGAGTAGTTTACCATAGACCTTCGGGTCCATAGTTATTAGCTAGATGGCTTTTTCTCTCTCTCTTTGGTTGTCAATAGAAAGTTCTCCTCGATGTTCTTGGAGATCTATTCGATGTAATACTTTTTGCGGTGTGTTTGTCGAGATCCGATGAATTGTGGATTTATGATCAAGTTCATCTATGAATTATATTTGGTTCTTCTCTGAATTCTTATTTTCATGATTTGATATCTTTGCAAGTCTCTTCGAATTATCGGTTTAGTTTGGCCTACTAGATTGATCTTTCTTGCAATGGGAGAAGTGCTTAGCTTTGGGTTCGATCTTGTGGTGTCCTTTCCCAGTGATAGTAGGGGCAGCAAGGCACGTATTATATTGTTGCCATCGAGGATAAAAAGATGGGGTTTATATCATATTGCTTGAGTTTATCCTTGTACATCATGTCATCTTGCCTAAAGAATTACTTTGTTCTTATGAACTTAATACTCTAGATGCATGCTGGATAGTGGTCGATGTGTGGAGTAATAGTAGTAGATGCAGAATCGTTTCGGTCTACTTAACACGGACATGATGCCTATATTCATAATCATTGCCTAGATATTCTCATAACTATGCGCTCTTCTATCAATTGCTCGGCGGTAATTTGTTCACCGACCGTAATACATGCTATCATGAGAGAAGACTAGTGAAACCTATGGCCCCCGGGTCTCTTTCTTATTATATTGCATGTATTTTTATTTACATCGCATCTCATTTACTATTTTGCAATCTTCACTTTCCAATCTATACAACAAAAATACAAAAAATATTTATCTTACTATCTTTATCAGATCTCACTTTCGCAAGTGACCGTGAAGGGATTGACAACCCCTTTATCGCGTTGGTTGCGAGGTTCTTGATTGTTTGTGCAGATACTAGTTGACTTGCGTGTTATCTCCTACTGGATTGATACCTTGGTTCTCAAAAACTGAAGGAAATACTTATGCTACTTTGTTGCATCACCCTTTCCTCTTCAAGGGAAAACCAACGCATGCTCAAGAGGTAGCAGTTAACAGAACGCGCACGGTTTCTATTATACAAACGTTTGAGATATTAAAGTGGCAACTATTTTTCAAAATGCCTTTGTTGGCTGTCATTATTCGAGTGCGCCTTCTCCAAAAATGGACACGCAAAATGCTACATCATGTCGGGTGCCATTCCATGATAGCATGCCAAGTTTCATGAATTTCAGACGAGTTTTGGATTTACTAGAATTTAAAAACCAGGCATCTCAATGTTTTATCGGCAATCAACGGTGCTCTGGTGTTTGAAATTCATTCCCATTTCTTGCATGCGACCTAAGCATGCACCAGAGGACACAGATTTGATTTTTCAACCAATATGCACTGGAGCATGTGCATGTAGTTCAAATTTGAATTATGCACATAAATGCATTGAAAACTCAGTTAATGCATAAAAATGTCCAAATGAACCCCGAAAAATCCCAAAAATTGACACAACACTCCTGTTGTTCTATGCTGACACGGGAAATTTTTTGAAAGCAATAAGAGGAAATGGATATCGTTTCATACCCAAAGGTGGGACGTTCCCTACCAAAACCATCATGCTTGTTGTGAGAAGCTCTGGTTTGTGAGAAGCATATACCCGAACCTGCCCCAAATGGGACAAAAATTTTAACACGGCATGCTGATGCCGCTCCATGATAGCATGCCAAGTTTCATGAATTTCAGATGAGTTTTAGATTTACTAGAATATAGAAACCAAGCATCTCAACATTTTGTCGGCAATCAACAGTGCCCTGGTGTTTGAATTTCATTTCCATCTCTTGCATGGGACCTAGAAATTCACCCAAGGACACAGATTAGATTTTTCAACCAACCTTATTGCATTGGAGCATGTGCTTGTAGTTCAAATTTGAATTATGCACATAAAATGCCTAGAAAATCTAGTTAATGCCTAAAAATGTCCAAACGAACCCCAAAAAATCACAAAAATTCACACAACACGCCTGTTGTTCTATGTTGACACTAGAAATTTTTTGAAAGCAATAAGAGGCAATGGATATCGTTTTATCCCCTAAGGTGGGACGTTCCCTATCGAAACCATCATGCTTGTTGTGAGAAGCTCTGGTTTGGGAGAAGTGTATACCCGAACCTGCCCCAAATGGGACAATTTTTTTACCACGGCATGTCGATGCCGCTCCATGATAGCATGCCAAGTTTCATGAATTTCAGATGAGTTTTGGATTTACTAGAATTTAAAAACCAGGCATTTCAACGTTTTGCCAGCAATCAACAGTGCCCTGGTGTTTGAATTTGATTCCCATCTCTTGCATTTTTCAACCAACTTTAGTGCATTGGAGCATGTGCTTGTAGTGCAAATTTGAATTATGCACATAAAATGCCTAGAAAACCCAGTTAATTTATAAAAAAGGCCAAACGAACCCCAAAAATCCAAGATTAAACACAACACTCCTGTTGTTCTATGTTGACACTATAATTTTTTGAAAGCAATAAGAGGCAACAGATAATGTCCAGTCCCCAAAGGTGATACGTTCCCTATCGAAACCATCATGCTTGTTGTGAGAAGCTTATACCCGAACTTACCCCAAATGGGACAAATTTTTTACCACGGCATGTTGATGCCGCTCCATGATAGCATGCCAAGTTTCATGAATTTCAAACGAGTTTTGGATTTACTAGAATTGAAAAACCAGGCATCTCAACGTTTTGACGGCAATCAATAGTGCCATGGTGTTTGAATTTCATTCCCATCTCTTGCATGGGACCTAGAAATTTACCCAAGGACAGACATGTGATTTTTCAACCAAATTTGGTGCATTGGAGCATCTGCTCGTAATTCAAATTTGAATTATGCACATAAAATGCCTAGAAAACTGAGTTAATGTATAAAAAGGCCAAACGAACCCCGAGGAATTCCGAGATTAAACACAACACTCCTGTTGTTCTATGTTGACACTAGAAAATTTTTGAAAGCTATAAGAGGCAACGGATATCGTCCCGTCCCCAAAGGTGGTACGTTCGCTATCGAAACCATCATGCTTGTTGTGAGAAGCTCTGGTTTTTGAGGAACTTATACCCAAACCTGCCCCAAATGGGACAAAATTTTCACCACAGCATGTTGATGCCGCTCCATGATAGCATGCCAAGTTTCATGAATTTCAGAAGAGTTTTGGATTTACTAGAATATAGAAACCATGTATCTCAACGTTTTGTCGGCAATCAACAGTGCCCTAGTGTTTGAAATTCATTCCCAATTCTTGCATGGGACCTAGAAATTCACCCAAGGACACACATGTGATTTTTCAACCAAGTTTGGTGCATTGGAGCATGTGCTTGTAGTTCAAATTTGAATTATGCACATAAAATGCCTAGAACACCCAGTTAATGTATCAAAAAAGGCCAAACAAACCCCGAAAAATTCCAAGATTAAACACAACACTCCTGTTGTTCTATGTTGACAATAGAAATTGTTTGAAATAAATAAGAGGCAACAGATATCATCCCGTCCCCAAAGGTGGTACGTTCCCTATCGAAACCATCATGCTTGTTGTGAGAATCTCTAGTTTGTGAGAAGCTTATACCCAAACCAGCCCCAAATGGGACAAAATTTTCACCACGACATGTTGATGCCGCTCCATGATAGGATGCCAAGTTTCATGAAGTTCAGACGAGTTTTGGATTTACTAGAATTTAAAAGCCAGGTATCTAAACATTTTGCCGGCAATCAACAGTGCCCTGGTGTTTGAAATTCATTCCCATCTCTTGCATTTGACCTAGAAATTCACCCAAGGACACACATGTGATTTTTCAACCAACTTTAGTGCATTGGAACATCTTCTTGTAGTTCAAATTTTAATTATGCACATAAAATGCCTTGAAAACCCAGTTAATGTATAAAAAAGGCCAAACAAACCCCGAAAAATTCATCCCCATTTCTTGCATGGGACCTAAGCATGCATTGAAGGACACAGATTTGATTTTTCAACCAATTTGTATGCACCGGAGCATGTGCATGTTGGTTAATTTTGAATTGTGCACCTGAAATGGCTAGAAAACCAGTTTAATGTATATAATGTCCAAACGAACCCTGAATAATTCCAATTCTTTTACGACACACATATAGTTGCATGTTCACTGCAGATAAAAGGTCTGGCAATTCAAACAACGTCCATTGCCGCTGTGACCCCATTTTGTAATTCAAATCAAGTAGACCCCACACAGTTTATTATCACCAACCGTGTGAGATGTAGTACAAAATATCTTGGAGCACCGTCGGTGTATATAGTACGCCTATGGCTTACGGGAGAAGGTGCATCGGCTACAGTCCACTTCCGGTATGTCAAGCACACTACCTCGCTCCCCAAAAACTCCCACCTCGGCATCTCTCGCAATCTCGAAAATATCTACCGACTGGATGGTTTTAATGTTTGATAGCACACGATTAGTATGTGCGGACCGTGTGCGATGTCTGTTACTCCCGCTCTGCTTCAGTCCCTTGATTCAAATTTTCAGTAGCCTCGGCATTTTACTCCCGCCTCTGCATCCCTCACAATCTCAAAAATAGCTGCTCGCCCTTGATCCAAATTTTCAGAGCCCCGCCTTGTTACTCCCACCTAGTAAAATTTTTAGTTGCCGCAGTATTTCCTTAAACACAACCTCTAATCACACAGACACACACAACCCTCGAAACCATTGGTAGGTCGCCGCCATCGCCGGCGCCTCCATCCTCAACCTCTGCCTATGTGCCGGGGAGCTCGAGGAGCCAATGGCCAAAAAGAGGTTTATCACGGCCTTTTCGCCCGACGCCGGCAAGGTGGCCGCCGAGGTGTCCCCTTCGTCCTCCGTGGGCCCGGTCCGCCATCACCGGCCCCCCGATCTGCCCGGCGCCGTGCCCCTACACGGGTTCGAGGACTTCCCCGTCGTCCCCCAGACCCATCAGCCGACGAAGTCCTACCTCAGGGTCCGGCAGCGGCGGTGGGGGATGTGGGTCGTGGAGATTACAGATCGAGAAACCCACACCCGCCGGTGGCTCGGTAGCTTCCACACGGCTGAGCTTGCGACCATGGAGTACGACCGCTGGCAGGTCCGCTACCACGGCACGGCAGCTAGTCTCAATTTCCCCTTCGGCACACGTGCGGTCTACCTCGTTCCGCCGGAGCCAGGGGTGGTGACCTCGGCTATGGCGTGGGAGGACCACGAGGCATGGGAGCGCCTCGAGGCCAAGGCCGCAAAGGAGACCTACATGCAAGAGCTCCGCCGCAGCATCTGGAGCTCATGGAGGCGGAGCGGGCAATCTTTGCCGGCACAGAGGGCGGCGAGGTTATCGCTCTCTCCTCCGATGACGAGGTCGAAGGCGGCAAGGATGGCAGCGTGGAGGGCAGCGAGGTTATCGCGCTCTCCTCTGATGATGAGGTCGATGGCGGCGATGATGGTGGTGCGGAGGGCGTCGAGGTGGGCCCCGAGGACGAGGAGATCGACGTCGACGAGTGGAGGAGTGCCTTCCCCAACGACCCCGACGATGGTACTGGCCTGGACCCGACTCACGGCACACCGTACATGAAGAGGAAGGATTGACTCGACCTCTACTTCGACCGAAAGTAGTTTAGCTTAGTTTAAATTTATATTTTATGTTCGGTTATGCAAAACTATCTATGTTTATGTTTGAATGCATGCTACTTTCGGTTGAACCTGCTTTGAACTTGATCAAATTGAAGTTCACAACCTTAAGTTTAATGGATCGATTAGAAAAGGCCAAAAATTGCTGGAGCATATATATATATATATATATATATATATACACTCCAGCAATTTTTGGCCTTTTATATCCAGTAAGGGTTTTAGTCCTTTAACTTTTTAAGGATCGCCTAGAGATGTCCTTATGACTTGTTTATTTTAGTTCTTCACAATGTGATGCTCTATAAGTGCAACTATTTGTCGTGCAGTTCAATTTCCTCAATAATAGTTTCAACAATACCACTATGAATTACGATATTTGGTTGCTATTAAGGATATTGCAGTTAACATGCCTTTTCGTTTTTCAATTGTTGTTTAGCAACATGCATTGTACTGAATGACTAAATATGCAATCCCAGGCTACATAGCAACAAGGAAGAGTGTTACCTTAATGTTCTGATGATGTCTAGATATATACATGCAATAAAATCATATATAATGGGATGGATGGAGTGTTGTACTACATCATTTTCAATTGTTGTTTAGCTTCTAATATTAACTTGGTGCTTTTAGGTACATATATCATTGCCAAAGATCCACACTTCGACCCTTTCTGCATATGGGGCAATAATGAGATATTCATGAACCAGCATCAAGTGAGGAAACTGATAAAGATTGTTATTAAAATGGGTCAAAAGATGTCAATCGAACTATTTGTTTACACTTTATGCAAGACCACAGTGAACTGCAGGATGGTAAGTAAGAACCTTTTAGCCTTCTTTTGACTGCCCGTAATGAGTTGTGTTAGATGACAATATCTGAAGCTTTTTTATTTTGCAGTGGATCCTGAAGCAATTTACTCAAGATTACCTCTCAAACTACATGATTGGCGGATGTCCATCACAAGGAGTTGGACTAGAGTCCTGCATGCCTTCTGCATCCAGGAGACCACAATTGGGCCATTCCGCTTCACCTTGTTTAGCAACTGGAATGCATGTCGCCTCTTTCTTTATCATCTGTAATAGTACAAGTATAGAACCCTGGTACAACATTCTTTATTTGGTGCCTATGTAATTCTTAAACATATGTACATGTGAATCAAATAATGCATTGGTTGTTTGAACCTGATGGATATTAATAAAACTATAGCCTACTTTCAAGTATAAATTAAGTACAATATTAAATAGCAGCAATTAAATTAGGGCGAAATTACATTGTGCAGGTCATTACGGCACACACGGTTGGTAAAACACAAACGTTTGCGATATACACCATAATCTGAGATGGTTCACAGAGAGGAAACTAAATGTGTGTGATTTTCGTTTGCAAAGCGTGTGTGATGTCAGACACTATCACATATGGTGCGAGAAAACTAAATGTGTGTGATTTTCTACCTATCGTACATGGTTTATAATCATGATCTGTTTGTGATGTGCCAGGCATCGTAAAACTCCCGTGCCTAGAATCTGCCTGGACAACTCCCATGCCTGGAATTTGCCTGGTTTTAGGCAGAACCACAAAACTTTGACTGCGATGGCAATGCGAGCACAAACGAGTAGCAAGGATGAAGCATTTGGGATATTCGAGATATCAGAAACGGTTATGTAGGGACAACTATATGCATGAAGGCTCCCTATCCCCGATGGTTTTTGGATCGTGTGGGAAGGACCCCCCCCTATCGCCCACACTCACTTGGTGATGGTTCCAAATGCCATCGCAGAAACGGGTTAAAACCGTTTGTTTAGGACCGACGCGCAGCAGTGAACTATTACCTTTTGGAGAGTGGTGTCTCCTAGATTGATTAGGTGTCACTTGGGAGCCTCCGACAAGATTGTGGAGTTGAACTAAGGAGTTTGTACGGGCAAGGAGATCGCCTACTTAGTGAAGATCTACCCTAGTGAGGCAAGTCCTTCGTGGACGATGGCCTTGGTGGGATAGACAAGGTTGCTTCTTCGTCGACCCTTCGTGGGTGGAGCCCTCTGTGGACTCGCACAACTGTTACCCTTTGTGGGTTGAAGTCTCCATCAACATGGATGTACGATAGCACCACCTATCGGAACCACGCCAAAAATATCCGTGTCTACATTCTGTTTGCTCCCTCCAAACTCCTTCCTTTACCTTCATATGCAAATGGTTTACATTCCGCTGCTATACTCTTAGACTTGCATGTGTAGGTTGATTGCTTGACTTGTGTTAAGTTGCTAAAATCTGCCAAGACTTAAAATTGGGAAAAGGCTAGATTTTTATTTGGTAAAGTAGTCTAATCACCCCCCCTCTAGACATAATTTTGATCCTACAAGTGGTATCAGAGCTTTGGTCTCTATTTGCCTTGATTTCCATAGCTTTGGTGACCATAGCCCTGGTTTCACAAACTAGGAGAGTATGGCGTCTAGTGAGGGAAATTACCACCGTAGAGGTCCTTACTTTGATAGTACTAATTTTGCTAGTTGGAAGCATACGATGAAAATGCATATTCTTAGACATAACCACGCCCTTTGGGCTATTGTGTGTATTGTCTTGCAAGGTGAATTCTTTGATGGGAGAGAAGCAAACCATGAAGCTAGCACGGAAGAGTTGAAGATGCTGCAATACAACGCTCAAGCTTGCGATATCCTCTTTAACGGATTGTGCCCCGAAGAATTCAACAATATTAGCCGTCTTGAGAATGCAAAGGAAATTTGGGATACTTTGATTGATATTCACGAGGGTACCAACTCCATCAAGGAATCCAAATTGGATGTGCTTCAAAGTCAACTAGACAAGTTCAAAATGAAGGATGTTGAAGGTGTCGCCAAAATGTACTCTAGGCTTGCTCTCATCACAAATGATATTGGCGGCTTAGGAAGTGAAGAGATGACCTAGATTCATCATCAAGAAGATCCTAAGAGCCTTGGATGGAAAATATTATACCATGTGCACATTGATCCAAAAGATGCCCAACTACAAAGATCTCAAGCCAACAGAAGTCATTGGAAGAATTGTTGCTCATGAGATGTCTCTCAAGGATAAGGAAGAGCTTTACAACAATTCAAGTGGTTCTTATAAAGCCTCATGTGATGCTCCTACATCATCAAGTGAGAAACAAGCCTTCAATGAAGAATTGAGCCTAATGGTGAAGAACTTAAACAAGTTCTACAAGAGTAGAAGCAAGGAAAGAAGTTCCAAGTCAAGGTCCTACAATGACAAAAGATCTTTGAGTCATGAACAAAATTGCTACAATTGTGGAAGACCCAGACACTACTCAAATGAGTGTACGCGTGCCTACAAAAGAAGAGAAGATTCACCCAAAAGGAGAAGTAGAAGAGAAGAATTACCACCAAGAGAGAGAACGAGTAGAGATGATCGTTATGAACGAAGAACATCACGGAGAAGCAAGGATTTGGAAAGGAAGGACAAGTCATCAAGGAGCTACACAAAACGAAGACATATTTGACTCATTGAATATGTCTCCGGCTCATGTTGGTGCATGGGTATCCGGCTCCGACTCCGACAATCACTCCGAGAGAAGTTATCACTCTGACTCCGAATATACTCAAGATGAAGGTGTTGCCGGTCTAGAACTTGTGTCAACCAACTCCTACGACATATTAGACTCACCACATGAAGTAATTGGAAGATGCTTCATGACTAAAGGCCCAAAGGTATCGCACCCCGAGTATGTTGATTTCAATAGTGATGAAGATGATTTGCTAGGTGATGACGATTTACTTGTTGACAACTCTAGTGATGAAAACTATGATGAACTTGCTATTAATCATGCTAATCAAGATAAAATGAATGATGATAAGAAGGAGATTGAGCATCTAACTAAAGAACTAAACACTCTTAAGTTATCTCCTGAAACTACCTTGGAAAATCATCAAGAGCTTTTAAAGACTCATGAGAAGTTACGCTTTGAAAATCTCAACCTTGAGCAAGAGCATGGGTTCTTGAAAGCAATCAGTGATGATCTTCGCAAGAAAAGTTCTTCTTACATTGCCAAGTGTTTACTCTTGTCTACTTACATGCCACAAGTTAAATCTAGCAATAAGATAAGAAAGATTCTTCTTCTAGTAGTAACAATAATCATGTTAAATCCAATGTTGTTGCTTCTAGTCGTTCTCTTAATTCCGCTAATGATTCTCTTAGCCAAGTTACACGTGAGCAAGAAAATAGCTTATTGAAGGGAATTATAGAGAAAGGTGTTTACAAGAGCCTTGCCAGGAGTAAGCAATTTGAGGAAATTGTACGCAAGCAAGGAAGGCACCGGAAGAATCAAGGTATCAGTTTTGAACGAAAGTTCAATGCCAGTGGAGTTGAGTGGGAAGAAGATCAATACCCCAAGACGAAGTTTGTCCTCAACAAGAGAAGTGTGATCCTACTTCTTTCCAAGGAACACAAGCTCAAGATGATCTTCCACCACAAGACCACAAGCAAAAAAGGCAAGGACAAGCTTGAAGAGGAGATTGATGCATTTGAAGTAGCTCGTAAGGCCTTGGTCAAGTGGGTTCCCAAGACTACATCAAGTACGACTACAACTCCAAGGATTCGCATCAAGATGATGTGGATCCCAAAGAAGAAGAACTAGAGAGTTCTTGAGGGTGACTCCGTCAACATACTTCACTCATATCATTTTGGCGAGAACAAGTGCAAATAACTTCCACATCTTGCACTAGTTCAAGGAGTCACAAACCCTCTTGTTGGTAAGACAAGCGACAAGGTAACCTATTGACTTGATAGACATCATCTTGTGTGAACATCACTCTATGTCTATGGATATCCTTGTTTGTTGCTTGTGGGACTAACCCATGTAGGTATTGAAAGTGCAACTCACTCAGATGGATTGCTCCAAATGATCTACATCAACATTGAGCATCCACATCTTCAACATCTACATGAAGTCATCATCGAAAAAACCCAAGGTTAGTTCATCCCTCTTAGGGGGGATATCACATCTAGGGGGAGCTTTACTCTAATCAATTGAGCTAAAGCAACTCTAATGGTGTGAACACAACAATGCTTTATGTAAAAGTGGTAACCCCACATGTGCTTAAACAAAAAGTATGACCTACGATTATTTAAAAAAGTCCTCATCGCCCAACTGGGCCGAAGGCCCAGCCGCGCTCGCGCCGCCGCCTTCGTTGCTCGTGCGGACGCCGGACTCCGGCGAGGAGGAGTCCGGGTCGGACTGCACCGCCCCCTCGCGCAAGCCACCCCCCTCGAGCCTTTATAAGGCCGAGCCACCCCACCAACTCCTCCCCACCACCCGCCGCAGAACTCCGCCGCCGCACCATGCAGTCGCCGCGCTACTGCTGCCGCCGCTGCCGTCCATCGCCGCCAATGCCACGCGCTGCCGCCGCCCGCGACCGCGTCGCCGCCCCATCGCCTCGCCGCCAACGTCGCCCCGCCTGCCGAAGCCGCCGGAGCCGCGCCGGATCTCGCCATTGACCTCGCCGTCGTTTTTCTACGGTAACCGGTAAAATCCGCTAGGTTTTCCTCGGTTTTCTTTCGGTTTTTTTGTTTAGATTAGATCGGTTTTTTATTTTATTAGGTTAAATAGCGAACATTCATCGGTTAGATTGCTTTTACGAATGATTTTCATTTGTTAGTTCTTGTTAGCGAACGTTCGTTCATTAGATTTTTCTTTTTCTGTTTATTTTCGGCCAAGGACATATCTGCGAATACTTTTATCACAGATTAGTCCCTGATCTTCAAACCCTCGTTACTTTTTCTCGTTTATCCAAATCCTGTGAATCCAACGCCAAAATCTTCGTCTTGTTCCCCTCTTTCCAAATAATCAATTTGAACATGGTTTTGACAAATTAAAATTTGGTTTCAAGCAGATTTGAATTCGAATTTTTTTATCGTAGTTTGAGTTTCGTAGCTCCGACTCGATTGATTCTTTTTGCAAATCGAAGCTCTTCAGTTGAATTTCAGTTTGGATCTTTTCTCCTGAGTTTTACCCTTGCATCTTATGCTTGAGTGCTTATGTATGCTATTGTTTGTTCACGATAGAGTTTCCGGAGTGCGAAGCGTGCTACTATGAGTCATTAGGGTTTTCAGATCGTTAGCAAGGCTAGTAACACTTTGTATCCCTTACTACCCAGTTTTTATGCATTAGTTTCAATCGTCAAACACTGCATGGTTAGGACTTGATAACATGTGGGTATTGGGAAGTAGTTGATGAGGTAGGAACCTATTGCCCTTTTTATATCAAACCCTGGGTGTTAGTACGTTATGCTTATACTGCTATGCTATGCTTGTAGACGTGGTTTGGTTTGAGTGATTCATGATAGATGTGAGAGTTTCTAATTAATGGTTAAACTTAAGGTGGCTACTGTAATACACATCTATGTGGATTGGTTGAGGCACCTTGGAGCACCCAGTTGTCTGGGCACCTGGATTAATCCAGTGTTGTCCTAGGATATCCCGAAGTACTCGTGTGATCATCTTATGGTTTGCCACCCAGGCTCAAAGGGATCATAAGATTATTCATGGTAGAAACTTCCGTGTGCAGTCACAAGCCAATATTGGCTCTGGAATAGTTGAGTAAGTTGTGGGAATCCTTTCCATGATGGGCTAGCAGATGTAGGGGAATGTAGCTGTACCGACCTATCTATCGGTTAAGGTGACCTCTTCGGAAAAACTATGTCAAGGTAATCCATTTCTCAAACACCATGCAGTGTGAGAAATAAAATGGAGGAGATCGAGTCTTGTGGGGAAAAGTGCGCAAACCTCTACAGTGTGTATAAAGTAATCATGGTTAGTCGTGTCCCCGGTTATGGACATCTTGAGTATCTGGTACTTGAATCATTATGTTGATCTCATCACTTTACTTAATTAACTTGTTGGGTTACAACTATTATTTTGGGATCGAGTTGGAGGAACCTTATCAATAATTTTCAACCAACTTTGTAGTTAAATAAAATATATTCCTTTGTTGTAGGAAAAAACTAGCTTTATGCAAATGATAACCATAGAGCCTCCACCAGCCATATATGCATGTAGTGATAGTTGTTATTTGTTCATTGCTCTATAGTGTTATCTTGCCAGCATATTCCATGTGCAGACCTACACAGGTTGCAACGTATTATGTTGCGGAGTTTTCAGACGAAGAGTAAGGTGCGCTAGGTCGGTGTCGTGCACTCAGCTATGCCGTTGGAGTTGATGGACTGATTTACCTTCCAAGCTTCCGTAGTTATCTTATTTAGATGGCCTTCAGCCATATTATTGTAATAAGTACTTTTTTGAGACATTCGATGTAATAAGTGTGTGATTGAACTCTGTTATAAAGCCTCGAGTATTGTGTGTGTCAGCATTACCGATCCAGGGATGACACTTATGCATAGAGATTTGACTATCTGAGGTCAGATCGCTACAAGATGGTTTCAAAGCCCACGCTGACTGTAGGACGCGACCACTAAGATGAGCCATAGGACACTCTTCTCTACTCATTTCTGTCTCTTCTCCACTTTCTACTCTATAGATGGCGGACCCAGGGAACAAGTTTGCCCAACTGGATGACGACAATCCTTTCAGACGACACCTGAATTAGGCCACTAAGTACCTGAGCATCGGAATACCAAGCTTCACGAGGACCTACACTGCCACTCTACCTGAAGAAGAGCGCTGGACAATCCAAATACATGTTCCAGGAAGGACATTCACACCAGTTGCTGAGCCCATAGAGTTTTCCTTTGATGCACCAACCTGGAGTCTAGGAAAGAGCATGGCAGCCCACATCGCCATGGGACGTATCGGCAAAGTATACCACAAGGATCTTAAGGACACCATCTACCATATATGTGGACGCCAAGATGAGCAATGGGAGATGATTTGCACCAGGAAGGACAATTCTATTGCAGCCTACATCCAGTAGTTGAACTAGCACATTCGTCATCAGGAGAACCAGATGTGCACCAGCATGATAGACATGAAGAAGGTGATGACCAGGAACATGGAGCTAGAAGAGGAACTCAAGTCTACACGCGATGGATATGAAGAGGAAATTTTAGTACTACTAGAGAAGAATGAAGACCTGAAGAAGAAGCTAGGAATATTCATTTGAGATCCCGCACCCGAGGAGGACAACCACCCTAAAGACTACATCATCATCGACGACACCGACTCCGAACCCAATAGTGATGATGATTACGAAGACGAAGCTGGATCAAATATCCTGGAGTCTTCCTCCGATCAAAATTTCTAGTTGACCACCATATTATCAGTAGTATTCCCCCTTGTATATAGTAGTAGTTTGAGCATTTTGTAACAGTAGATTAGATCGATTGTTATGCCCTTGTTTGAATTGAGTGGTGTGAAATGAATGTGTTTGTCTCATGTGCATATGGGCAGTGATTTCTCTTTAGACCTCACTGTATTCTGTTCTCACCCCTCTGAACCTATCAGATGCCTCCGAGATGTGACCCCGGATTTGTCTTCCCACCGGAGCTCACTTAGCTGATCCAATAGAAGAATGCCTTTATGCAGTTGCTAGTCCAGAACCAAGGCAACAACAACAACAACCCACCACCACCACCTCCAGTGGACAACTTAGCCTGTTTTTTGAGGTTGAATCCGCCGGTGTTTTCCAGTAGCACCGAGCCGATTGTTGCTGATGACTGGCGCCACATGATTGGAAGGGAGCTGACCAACACAGGTTGCACAGATGCTGAGGCACTATGTTTTGTCGCACACCAACTGGATGGACCCGCAGCCTCATGGTGGGAGAATTACACAGCCACTTTCCCAATAGAAAATGTCACTTGGGATCATTTTACCAAGCTTTCTGCACAGCCCATGTCTCAGCCGGAGCTATGAGTATGAAGAAGCATGATTTTCGCAACTTACACCAGGGAAATCATACTGTGGGGCAGTACGTGGATGAGTTCAGTAAGTTAGCTCGTTATGCCCCAGATGAGGTGGCCACGGATGCCGCAAAGCAGGAGAAATTTATGGAAGGGTTGAACGATGAGCTGAGTATGGAGTTGATGTTTGCCACATTCACTAACTATTAGGAGTTGGTAGACATGGCTCTTATGATAGAAGGCAAGTAGCAGCAGATAGAGAGCCGCAAAAGAAAGTATGGACATGGGAAGTACAATTCTGGAGCTCAGCAGAAGCCTCGTTTTACCCCGAACTCGGGAGGACATTGTTCGCACACGAACACGTCACGTGTACCCTCGACGCCGGGGGTGATGCACCGCAGCTCGCGTTGAAGGAGTCTCACCGGAAGCGTGATTCGCAAGTCGACCGGCGAGAGCTTTTGAGGACCCAAAACCCCACACTACCAAGAGGGACCCCATCGGGGAGTGCGGCAACTATGGGCTGCCCTATGTCGGCCCAACCGCCCCTAGAGCCACGGGATTCGCAGCTCTCCAACACGAAGAATGAGGATGCAAAAACGGGGGAGAGACAAAACATAGATGAAAAAGTAGTAGATGTGTTTTTTTGCGATTGTGTGTTGTTCAATCGACTGTCACCTCTCATGTATTTATGAGGCGGCTGGACTTCCCGTACAAGAAAAGGACTAAAAATTCTGTCCAAAACATCAAAAACCCTAACCTAATTCGGACAGGAATCTTTGGTAATTTCCTGGACCTACTCGGTCTCACCGATTGGTTCATTTCGGTCCCACCGAGTGAACGTTGCCAACTCTCTGTATCCTTCTGTAATTTCTTGGATCAACTCGGTCTCAACGATTGGTTTGCTTCGGTCCTACCGAGTCAACATTGCCAATTCTCTGGTAAATTTTTGGACCAACTCGGTCTCACCGATCAAATCAACTAGATCGGTCCGAAATGACTCTGCAGCTTCTGTGACTGACCTTGTTTTGCCTTCACAGGTTGCATACAACCTCGGATTAAGACGATTTTTATATGGAAATCCACCGTTCTGACGAGATGCACAACTTTGATATTGAAACGTTTTCCATCAGAGGCCGTCTTAATTGAGTTTAATGCCATTCTTTAATATGGTGTCAACATGAGCATCTCCGAACTTGTCATAACTATTACATCCGAGCTTTGCTATAGACCATCTTCATATCCATCTCGATCTTCTTAGAGAGAGCCATCCGGAGTGACCTCCAATCCTAAGTTTGAATTAGTCTTTATATAGCCTAGGCTAATTTCATGACTGTGCCACTTTTGAGCGTCAACAGACATACCCATCATAACCATGGAGGCCACACTCACAATGCAGGAAGCTGTAGCGACCAGACCTCAAATGGTCCAATCTCTGTGCTCCGGTGTCATCCCTGGATCAGTAATGCTGACACCACACAGTACTTGAAGGATTTATAAAAGAGTAGCAATCACACACTTATTACATCGAGTGTATCAATAGAGATCTTATTATAATAAATATGGCTTAAGGCCATCTAATAACGATAACAGCGGAAGGCTTGGAAGATAAGTGAGTCCATCAACTCCAACGGCATCACTGAGTATAGAACCACAACCTAAACTCCTTAATCGTCGTCTGAAAAGGCTGCAACATTAACGTTGCAGCCCAAAAATGGGTCAGCACATGGAATATGCTGGCAATGTAACACATAGAGAATAATGGAATGAAACAGCTATACTATATGCATATTTGGCTAGTGGAAAGCTCTATGGTTACAGTTTTGCGTAAAGCCAATTTTTCCCTACTGCAAAGAAATAAATTTATTTAACTATTATGGTGGTTGTTAAACATTGAGAATGGTTGACAGCATCCTCAATCCCAATTAAGTAACATCATTAAACAAACCCGTCAAATTAAAATTTTATAGTAACATGTTGAGATTCACATGATAATCCAGGTACTAGATACTCAAGATGTCCATAACCGGGGACACAGCTAATCATGATTAGTTTATACACTCTGCAGAGGTTTGCGCACTTTTCCCCACAAGACTCGATCGCCTCCATTTGGTTCCTTGCACTTCACGGTGTTTGAGAAACGGATGACCGAGACATAGTCTTTCAGAAGCGCTAGCACCTTACGATGGGTAGACCGTACCACCTACATCCCCTACATCTGCTAGTCTACCACTGTAAGAGTTCGCACGACTTAGTCAACTATGCTAGAGCCCATAATAGCTTGTGGCTGCACACGGAAGTTTCTAGCATGAAAAATCTCATGATCCCTTTGAGCGTGGGTGGCGGTCCAAAAGAAAACATGCAATCCTGGAATACCCAGGTACCTCAATCCACCCAGATGTGTATTTAAGTTGCCACCTTAGATAAACCATTGATTTAAAAATTCTCACATCTGTCATGGATATCACTCACCCAATCCACGTCTACTAGCATAGCATAGCAATAATAAGCAAACGTACAAGTAACTCCCAAAGGTTTGATAATAAACAGGTAATAGGTACTACCTCAACTAGTTTCCAACCCACAATTTAATTAGATCCTAATCATGCAATGTGTAAGGATTGATCTAATGCAATAAAACTGAGTAGAAGAAGGTATGATCAAAGTGTAACTTGCCTTGCTGATGATCCGGGGAACCTAGTGATTCGAAGTAACAAGCGGCGCACTCCGGGTACTCTATCGCAAACAAACAAGCATACAATAAGTACTCAACTAACGCACAGGTAAAACTCAAATAAGAGATCTAACCAGAAAGTTCAAATCGATAGAAGCAACGAAAGACAAATGGCAAAAGAAACAGGCTTCGTTTACTATTCTGGATCTAAGGCAATTTTTAAAGAAGCAAAAAACTTGTTTAAGTTGGTTAAACGGAAAGAGGCTTTCGAGACGAAAATTCAAGCGCTTGAATCGCCTGATTCCGCTAGACGAGCGAGAAGTTATACTAAAATGAAAATCGGATCAGAAATCGCAATCAGAAAATCGTGGATTTAATCCGAGAAAAAAACGACGAACAGTTTAATGAACGAATGTTCGTTAATTGGATCTAAACGATGAACACATTCGTCAAAAACGAACGAACGAGCGAACGCTCGCTAAATAGAATAAACCGAAAAAACCGTTCTAATAGAAAACGGATCTAAAAAAACAATAAACCGTTGCTTTTAAAAAAACGGGCGGTTTTCTAAAGAAAACCACCGGCTATGGCGGCTACCTCGGGCGGCGGGTCCGGCGAGCGGGCGGGGCGGCGGCGGCGCGGCGGCGGCGAGGCGGCGGAGGGGCAGCGGCAAGACGGCGGCGCGGTGAGGCGCTAGGGTTTCGGCCCAGGTGGGCTGGCTCGGGCCCCGGGCGGCGGCTTATAAGGGCTGCCCCGGGCGGAGTCCCGCTCGGGTACGGCCCGGATTCGGTTCGCGTTTTTTTAATAATAGCGCGCAGAAAAACAAATAAAAGAAATACTAAACGGACTCCGAAAATCCCAAAATAAATTTTCCCCGACTTCTAAAATCAAGCCGGACAAAGTGAACATTTATTTGGGGCCTAAATGCAATTTTGAAATACGCGCATTTTTCCTAAATTCAAATAAAATAGCAAATAAAACCAAATGAAATCTTATTTGATTTGTTATTAAATCCTCAATATTTCTTTTTTTTGGGAAGGTCATTTTATTCCCTCTCTCATATTTTTGTAATAGAAATTATTGAAGATAAAATAAATAAAATCAAATGATCCTATTTTCAAATTTTGAGACAACTCAAATATGAAAATAACGAAATCCCCAACTCTCTCCGAGGGTCCTTGAGTTGCGAAAAATTTCTAGGATCAACCAAAATGCAATAAATATGATATGCAATGATGATCTAGTGTATAACATTCCAAATTGAAAATTTGGGATGTTACAAACCTACCCCCTTAAGATGAATCTCGCCCTCGAGATTTGGGTTGGCTAGAAAATAGGTGAGGGTGGTCCTTCAGCAAACCTTCCTCTCGTTCCTAGGTGGCTTCATCCTCCGTGTGGTGGCTCCACGGAACCTTGCAAAACTTGATAACCTTACTGCGGGTGACTCGACTGGCATACTCTAGAATCTTAACTGGTTTCTCCTCATAGGTCAAATCACTGTCCAACTGAATTGCTTCCAGTGGTATCGTATCTCTCAGCGGTATTGTCGGTGTTCTGGGAACGGGGGTCCCCAGACTTGCCTGCCTGCGGCCTGCGGCGTGGCTCAATGGAGGCCCAGCATGGCCCATCTCCATCAACACAAGGTTCAAGAACCTTGCGAGGGGCCAAGCCTCGCGAGGCGAACGACAGGGCGCATCCTCAGGCGCAACCTCCTCAGGCTGGCTCGCGAGGAGGCGGAGGAATCAAGGCGGGGTACCTCGCGAGGTGCCTGTGACGCAAGCCATGACGATCGAGGGTGCCAGGCGGGCGCCAGCGCGCGCAGCGTCCTTCTTTCCTCTTTGGTGCAACGGGGACAAGCGCAGCCGCGAAGAACCGAGGCATCAGGCAAAGGGTGCCATTTCGGTGCAACGAGACCAGGACCAAGCTGACTACGAGACGGATGTCACCATGGGTCCCAGCACGGCGTCACCACAGGGTCTTTCGCAGGCGAAGACCAACTTTAGTCAGGATAAGTGTACTAGATGTTCCCCTTCGAATTGGCCAATTGTTGGCGCCCTTCCCGCTCAATATTTGGGAAGAGGCCCAGGGCCTATGCCTATAAATAGGACCGGCCACCCACGTAGCAGGGGGTCGGTTCGGTTCGCAGGGTTCGGTTTGAGAGGATCGAAAGAAAGGAGAGAGAGAAGGGTGACTGAACTCCTCCTAGCAGTTCATCCCCCCAGCCAAGAACAGACCCTCGCGAGGCTGTTCTTCCTTGTATCGTTCATCATCATTAGCCCCAAGAGGCAATCCACCCACCACACACTGGAGTAGGGTATTACACCACAACGGTGGCCCGAACCAGTATAAATCTTGTGTCTCTTGTGCAGTTCCTTTAGTAGTTTAGATCTTTGTGAGACGGGAAGGTAGAGGGCGTGATCTCCGCACGCACCCCAGTGTTCGAACCTTGAGGGTCTGCCGGAACCCGTGAATCCGACATTTGGCGCGCCAGGTAGGGGTGCGCCGGAATCTGTCTTCCGCCGCTCCGCTCTCCTACGACCGCCGCATCCATGTACAGCACGAGCCAAGCTCGTGTCGCCCCGGCGGCCCTCGCCGGTGGGCATTCTCGTTGTCCCCCGTCGCCCGCCATCAACACCGCCACCGGCCCGGCGGGGAACGAGCAGCAAGCACCCCCCCAGCATCTGCCTACGCGGCGGAGTAGCTGCACCGCAACATCGACGCCTCCGGTCGTTGTGGCCCTCCTGGGCGGCTCGCAGGCGCCGCCCACGAGTTGCCACATCAAGCCTTTTGCCCGCCGGGTTAGCGCCGTTTCCGTACGGCAGGGGGCTCCCCCGGACCGGGCGGCACGCGAGGCCGATCTGACCTTCAGCTCGGAGGACCACCCCACCAACCTGGTCGGCTCGGGCGCGCTCCCCCTGTTGTGCACCCCCACCATCTGCCAGGTGGCCGTCACCAGAACTCTCGTTGATGGCGGCGCGGGCCTCAGCGTGCTTTCGGTCGAGACTTTCAACCTCCTCTGCATACCCCGGGAGCGGTTGCGACCCAGCCGATCTTTCTCGGGCGTCGGGGGCGGATCATCCGACTCCCTAGGACAGATCCGGCTCCCGATAACCTTCGGCACCTACGAAAACTTCCGCACGGAGATGGTCAAGTTCGACATCGCCCCCATCGGCCTCCCTTACAACGCCATCCTCGGCTACCCGGTGTTGGCTCAGTTCATGGCCGCCACGCACCTGGTGTATAACCTCATGAAGATGCCCAGGAGCAGCGGCACCCTCGCCGTGCACGGGGACACCGGGGACGCCCTGCGAGTACTCAAGCTCGCCTTCAAGACGGCGGCATCGGCACGGCCCGTCAATGCGGAGACCCCTGAGCCCAAGGGGGCTGCGCCCGCCAAGAAGAAGCAGTTGTTCACCCAGCACAAGGCAGAAACCAAGCAGATACCCGTCGACGAGGACGGGTCCTCCAGTGCCACTTTCACCATAGGCGCCAACCTTGAGCTTGAGCAGGAGGAGGCCTTGGTCAAGTTCTTGCGCGTGAATAAGAAGGTATTTGCTTGGGAGCCCGATCAGCTGGCGGGTATCCCCAGGAGCGTCATCGAGCATCACCTCAACGTGTGCCCAAATGTGCGCCCCGTGAAGCAGAAGGCCAGGCGGCAGTCCGTGGACAAGCAGGCCTTCATTGTCCAAGAGACCCGCAAGCTAGAAACCGCAGGGATCATTCACGAGGCCTCATACCCGGATTGGTTGGGCAACCCTGTCGTTGTGCCCAAGAAAGGGGGGAAGGAACGCATGTGTGTCGACTTCACCAACCTCAACAAAGCATGCCAGCAAGATCCGTTTCCGCTCCCCCGCATCGACCAGATCGTCGATTCCACTGCGGAGTGCGACCTGCTATGCTTCCTGGACGCCTTCTCCGGGTATCACCAGATCAAGATGGCGGTAGAAGACGTTGAGAAGACCGCCTTCTTAACCCCATGCGGGGTATACTTCTATACATGCATGCCGTTCGGACTGCGTAACGCAGGGGCAACCTTTCAGCGGCTGATGCACATCACCTTGGGCCCGCAACTCGGAAAGAATATCGAAGCCTACGTTGATGACATTGTAGTAAAATCTCGGGAGGCCAAGACCCTGATACAAGACCTCGAGGAGACCTTCGCGAGCCTCGACGCAGTAAACCTGCTGCTCAACCCGAAGAAATGTGTGTTTGGCATCCCCTCGGGCAAGCTTTTGGGATTCCTTGTGTCCCATCGTGGCATCGAGGCAAACCCCAAGAAGGTCAAGGCGGCCGAGGACATGAGCCTGCCAAAGACCCTCAGGGAAATGCAGAAGCTCACTGGACGCGTGACCGCGCTAGGGTGCTTCATCTCCAAATTAGGGGAGCGAGCGCTGCCTTTCTTTCAGCTGATGAAGAAAAAGGGGCCCTTTGAATGGACTGAAGAGGCAGATAAGGCGTTTCAAGATCTCAAGAGGTACCTGACCAGTCCCCTAGTCATGGTGGCTCCGCGCCCTCAAGAGCCCCTCCTACTTTACCTCGCTGCCACTCCCTACTCCGCCAGTGCAGCCCTGGTGGCGATTAGGGAGGAACGCCAAGTCAAGACCGTAGCGGCAGCCCGGGGCAAGACAAAACGGGAACAAGGAAAGCCTGCAGAAGCCGCAACCGCAGTTGAGGAGGGTCAGGTGCCGAGGAATGCACCAGAGGCAGGCGAGGCTGCATGCCCGGATGGTCCACCTCCCGAGGCCATGTCATCTCGCGAGGCGCCCTTGCCTCCCGAGGGCTCTGCGACCCCGGATACTCTCAGCCTTGTTGAGCATCCCGTCTACTTTGTTAGCACGGTGTTGCGGGACACGAGGGCACGGTACCCAATGCCTCAAAAGCTCCTCCTCGCGCTATTGGTAGCCTCACGCAAGCTGCGTCACTACTTCCAGGCTCACCCCATCAAGGTCGTCTCATCGTACCCCCTGGAGAGAGTGCTCAGGAGCCCTAACTCAGCCGGAAGGGTCGCCGAGTGGAACATGGAGCTGCAGGCGTTTCAGCTCGAGTTCAACACAACCAGGGTCATCAAGGGAGCAGCGTTGGCGGATTTCATAGCGGAATGGGCGGAGGCACCAGGCCTCAGGGACAACGAGGATCGGTCCCTCTCTCCAGGGAGTGAGGCGCCCGAAGGCTGGGTCATGTACTTCGATGGGGCGTTCTCCACACATGGTGCGGGGGCTGGTGCGATGCTGATATCACCCACTCAGGATAAGCTCTACTATGCCGTGCAGCTCTGTTTCCAGCAGGGTGAAAAGGTCTCCAACAACATTGCAGAATATGAGGGACTGATAGCCGGGTTGAAGGCCGCAGTAGCCCTGGGAGTGAAACGCCTCACCGTCAAGGGCGACTCGCAGCTCCTAGTCAACTTCCCCAACAAGGTGTATGAGCCATAGGACGAGCATATGGAGTCCTACCTGGCGGAGGTCTGCCGAATGGAAAAGCAGTTCTGGGGGCTGGAGCTGAAGCACGTGCCCCGTGGCACCAATCAGGAAGCTGACGACATAGCCGGACGGGTATCTAGGCGGTTGCCGCAGGAACCCGGCGTCTTCAAAGAGCAGATCTTCAAACCCTCAGCACAGCCGACGTTATCAAACACCGCTCAGTCTCGAGAGGAGCTCCCCCAGCCGCCAGCCTCGGGAGCCCCGGTCTATGGGCCGACCTCAGGAGCACGCCTACTCCTGGCGATGGAACCTCAGGAGGAGTGCTGGATCGCAGAACTCCAGAGTTATTTAACGCGAGGGGCCCTACTGGAAAAGGAAGAGGAAGCGGAGCGTGTGCCGCGGCAGGCCACGGCATACTGCATCAGAGATGGAGAACTTTACCGGAAGCGACCAAACGGTGTATCTCTGCGCTGCATCTCCAGGGAGCAAGGAAAGGAACTACTGGAGGACATACACGGCAGAGATTGCAGACACCACTCATCATCACGGACCCTCGTCGGCAAGGCATTCCGTAGCGGGTTCTATTGGCTCACCGCGCTCAACGACGTGATCGAATTGGTAAAGGCTTGTGAGGCCTGCCAGTTTCATTCCAAGCAGATCCATCAACCAGCGGGGGGCCTACAGACAATACCCATCTCGTGGCCATTCGCAGTTTGGGGGTTGGATATTCTGGGCCCGTTCCCTCAGGCGGCAGGGGGCTACCGCTACCTCTACGTCGCCATTGACAAGTTCACCAAGTGGGCAGAAGTGGAGGTTGTCCGTACCATCCCCGCTGGCTCCGCGGTCAAGTTCATCAGGGGTATTGTGAGCCGGTTCGGGGTGCCGAATCGCATCATCACAGACAACGGTTCGCAGTTCACCAGTAATCTCTTCAAAACATATTGTGCTAACCTTGGGACGCAGATATGCTACGCTTCGGTGGCACACCCGCGAAGCAATGGGCAGGCCGAACGAGCCAACGCGGAGGTCCTGAGAGGCCTCAAGACCAGGACATTCAAGAAAAAGCTGGAGGCCTGCGGCAGAGGCTGGTACGACGAGCTCCAGTCCGTGTTGTGGTCCATCCGCACAACCGCAACCAAACCAACTGGGGAGACCCCGTTCTTCCTAGTCCATGGAGCCGAAGCAGTCCTTCCTCACGAGGTCAGGCGTCGCTCCGCGCGGGTCCTGGCGTTCGACGAGGCGCAGCAGGACGCCATGCGGGGGATGGACCTCGTATTAGGGGAGGGACGCCGCCGGGAAGCCGCGCTGCGAGCGGAAAGGTACCAACAGGCGCTACGACGATATCACTGCCGCAACATCCGCCCCAGGACCCTCAAGGTAGGAGACTCGTACTCAGGCGGGTTCTCTCCAGGGAGGGGCTGCACAAGCTCTCTCCCATGTGGGAGGGCCCGTTCAAGGTTGTTCATGTTTCCAGGCCAGGCCCCGTGCGCTTGGAGACTCAGGAGGGGGAGCCGATCCAGAACGCGTGGAACATTCAGCACCTCCGAAGGTTCTACCCCTAAAAGGCCCAGAGCCTGTGAAGCAAGGCGAGTGCCTGTGAAGACTTTCGCGTTTTGGAAAAGGCCCAGAGCCTGTGAAGCAAGGCGAGCGCCTGTGAAGACTATCGTGTTTTGGAAAAGGCCCAGAGCCTGTGAAGCAAGGCAAGTGCCTGTGAAGACTATCGCGTTTTGGAAAAGGCCCGGAGCCTGTGAAGCAAGGCGAGTGCCTGTGAAGACTATCCATTTTTGGAAAAGGCCCAGAGCCTGTGAAGCAAGGCGAGTGCCTGTGAAGACTATCCCTTTTTGGAAAAGGCCCAGAGCCTGTGAAGCAAGGCGAGTGCCTGTGAAGACTATCGCATTTTGGAAAAGGCCCGGAGCCTGTGAAGCAAGGCCAATGCCTGTGAAGCTCGCCGCCCCGTGACACTCTCACGTAATAATGAGTGGGGTTGTACACGCCCCGGAGTCTCAGGAGCGCCGGCCTTAGGCCCTGGGGCTCCCTCCCACGCCCAGTGGCAGCACTTAGCTCCGCGCTGGTGAGAAGACGTCGAAGACTAGATTAGGTGCCGGACGCGGCTTTTTCATTTGCTTTCCGCAGTTGACGTGTTTACTTGCATTCGAAGTCTTATTGAAGTTGTCGCTGTTGCTGATTTGTGGTTCGTTGATTTTTGCTCCTCGCTTTGGTTTCTCTCATAAACGACCTCGCGAGGGATGGTACTCAAACATCCTCGCGAGCGTTCCTGCTCTAGCCGCTGGAAGGTTTTATGGCCCGGGCACGTTACAGGAGCACCCCTCTAGTCCGTGCCCCTCGGGCACCGCGACGCACACACAGGGCCTGGGTCGGTCGCCCCCCGACAGGGGTCAAAGACTATCTAAGCACAGGCGTATAGTTAAGAGGCGCAAAAATAAGATCAAGGTAAAGGCTAAAACGGCAATAATTTCCAACACGCCCCAGCGGGGCTCCATGCAGCTGTTTTGTCTTACACAGGAAACAAAAGGGAAAGGAAGGGACGAGCCCGGCGCAGCCCTCCTCACATCAGCCCGCGGAGGCGACCCGGGCTGCCTCCGGACCTCAAGGAGACTCCCTCTCGCGCTTCACCGGGGCACGACGGCGGGCGGACGAGCCATCACCTCCCAAGCAAGCTCGACGGCGCGGGGGTTGACTGCGGCCACTGCTGGAGGAGTCGCTTGAGGAAGAGCTGACGAAGCTCGGGGAGTCTCGAGCGCCGCCATCCACGCGGGCACTATCTCCTCCAGCACCATCGGGGCGGGGCCCCCGGCCGCGGTCATCGTCCTCAGGGCAACACCCCGCGCGACGACCATCTTCCCCAAACACGCTCACATAGAGGGTGGCGTCGCCGTCAAACATGAAGTGCAGGGTGCACCGGCGCCCCAGGCCGCGAGCGCGGGCGAACGCCTGCCAGCCACGTGTTAAGGCTAGGCCCCCGTTGGCGGAGACCTCCAGTGCGGCCCACGAGGACCTGCTGCAGCAGCCCTCCGCCTGGAGCCAAAGGCCACCAGGAGCACCGGCCGGGAGTTCACCAAGGAGGAAGCGAGGGAGTTGGAGCTGGGCGCTAGTCGGCCCCGCCGACCAGACGACGAACTCCGGCAGCGCCTGAGCAGCGCGAAAGCGCGGCCTGGGGGAGCGCGCAACCCAGGCGCGTCCCTCTGCCACAACGGCTCGCCCGCCGCCGCACTGGGAGCAGCCACCATGACCACCAAACGCTACCGGGGCGGCCACCGGATGCTTCCGAGGACGCCCATGACCGCGCTTGGGCGGGGGAGAGGCAGGATCGACCTGGAGGGCCTTCCCCTTCTCCGCAGCCGAGTACCTCCTCGATGGAGCCATCACGCCAAGGCGGGGCAAGAATTGAGGCAAAGGAGAAAACAAGAAGAGATGGACTGGAAGGGCACGCGCCATGCTGTACTTATAGCCGGCGAAGGCCAACCGCCGGCGTCCACGATCACAGGTAATTATGACGCGATTTGCATGCAGGGATTTGTCCACCTCGCACGGTCACCGAGGCGTTGTGGGGAAGTGGAGACGCCCACGTCCCATCAACCGCCATGCGGCGCCCAAGGCCGCAGGCTGTTAGGGCCCGCGGCACTTCGCCCTTGCCCTTTCGCCTCCCGGCACGGCCAAGTCCATGCGCGCCTTGGGCCCGGGGGCTACTGTCGACGTTCTGGGAATGGGGGTCCCCAGACTTGCCTGCCTGCGGCCTGCGGCGTGGCTCAAAGGAGGCCCAGCATGGCCCATCTCCATCAACACAAGGCTCAAGACCCTCGCGAGGGGCGAAGCCTCGCGAGGCGGACGACACGGCGCATCCTCAGGCGCAGCCTCCTTAGGCTGGCTCACGAGGATGCGGAGGAATCAAGGCGGGGTACCTCGCGAGGTGCCCGTGATGCAAGCCATGACGATCGAGGGTGCCAGGCGGGCGCCAGCGCGCGCAGCGTCCTTCTTTCCTCTTTGGTGCAAAGGGGGCAAGCGCAGCCGCGGAGTACCGAGGCATCAGGCAAAGGTTGCCATTTCGATGCAACGAAACCAAGACCAAGCGGACTATGAGACGGAGGTCACCATGGAGCCCAGCACGGCGTCACCGCAGGGTCTTTCGCAGGCGAAGACCAACTTTAGTCAGGATAAGTGTACTAGATGTTCCCCTTCAAATTGGCCAATTGTTGGCGCCCTTCCCGCTCAATATTTGGGAAGAGGCCCAGGGCCTGTGCCTATAAATAGGACCGGCCACCCACGTAGCAGGGGGTCGGTTCGGTTCGCGGGGTTCGGTTCGAGAGGATCGAAAGAAAGGAGAGAGAGAGAAGGGTGACTGAACTCCTCCTAGCAGTTCATCCCCCCAGCCAAGAACAGACCCTCGCGAGGTTGTTCTTCCTTGTATCGTTCATCATCATCAGCCCCAAGAGGCAATCCACCCACCACACACTGGAGTAGGGTATTACACCACAACGGTGGCCCGGACCAGTATAAATCTTGTGTCTCTTGTGCAGTTCCTTTAGTAGTTTAGATCTTTGTGAGACGGGGAGGTAGAGGGCGTGATCTCCGCGCGCACCCCAGTGTTCGAACCTTGAGGGTCTGCCGGAACCCGTGAATCTGACAGGTATGCCAGCCATCTCCGTGTGGCACTTCTTCAACTGGGATACATGAAACACGTCGTGAACTCCTGACAGTCCTTCGGGTAATTCCAAGTTGTAGCCTACTTCTCCCATACGTTCCAACACTTTATATGGGCCTACAAAATGTGGCGGTAGTTTTCCCTTAACTCCAAAGTGCTTAACTCCTCGAAGTGGTGATACTCGAAGATAGAGTCGGTCTCCGACTTCGTAACCTGTCTCCTTGCGTTTAGAATCTGCATAACTCTTCTGCCTGGATTGAGCTACCTTTAGCCTGTCGCGAATTAATTTCACTTTCTGTTCAGATTCCTTTATCAGATCCGGTCCAAACAACTGGCGATCTCCAACTTCATCCAAGGACAATGGGGTCCTGCACCTCCTTCCGTACAGGGCTTTGAAAGGGGCCATCTTCAAACTGGATTGATAGCTATTGTTGTAAGAGAACTCTGCATATGGCAAATTCTCATCCCAACTAGATCCGTAATCTAGCGCACAAGCTCTTAGCATATCCTCCAAGATCTGGTTGACTCTCTCAGTCTGTCCATCTGTCTGCGGGTGGAAAGTTGTGCTAAACTCTAGTCTGGTTCCCAAAGTCTCATGCAACTGATTCCAGAACTTTGAAGTAAACTGGGTTCCTCTATCCGATACAATGCTCCTTTGAACTCCATACAGACATACGATCCTGGTCATGTATATCTTTGCCAACTTTGCACTGGTATAGGTAGTCTTCACTGGAATGAAATGAGCTACCTTTGTCAAACGATCGACTACAACCCATATCGAGTCATAGCCTGAATGTGTTCTGGGCAATCCTGTAATAAAATCCATGCCTAGCTTATCCCACTTCCATTCGGGTATCGGCAATGGTTGTAGCAATTCTTCTAGCTTCTAATGTTCTGCCTTCACTCTCTGACATACATCACAAACTGCTACGT
Organism: Triticum monococcum; assembly: GCA_034509565.1. Taxonomy (NCBI): domain Eukaryota; kingdom Viridiplantae; phylum Streptophyta; class Magnoliopsida; order Poales; family Poaceae; genus Triticum; species Triticum monococcum. The sequence continues at coordinate 528,300,573 of CM067847.1, forward strand.
ACTCTGCAATATCCTTCTTCATTCCGGTCCACCAGAAAATATCCTTCAAATCCAAATACATCTTGGTATTTCCTGGGTGAATCGAATATGGTGAATCATGGGCCTCTTGCAGAATTAGCTTCCTAATCTCCGGATCGTTTGGCACATAAACACGGTCTTCAAACCATAAGGTATCGTGCTCATCCTCACGAAATCCCTTAGCTTTTCCGTTGCTAATTTTCTCCTTAATAGAAGAAATCTCCTTATCAGTCCTTTGGGCTTCTCTGATTTTATCCATCAATGTAGACTGAATCTCCAATGCTGCTACATAGCCTCTCGGGACTATTTCTAAACATAACTCTCGAAGATTTTCGGCTAACTCCCTTGGTATTCTCCCGTCATTAGGGTGTTGACATGGCTCTTACGGCTTAATGCGTCAGCTACTACGTTAGCCTTTCCGGGGTGATAATGCAATTTCATATCATAATCCTTGATGAGCTCCAACCATCTCCTTTGTCTGAGGTTCAACTCCTTCTGTGTGAAAATATACTTCAAATTCTTATGATCCGTATACACTTCGCAATGGTTTCCAATCAGAAAATGTCTCCAAGTCTTCAGTGCATGCACTACGGCTGCTAACTCCAAATCATGCATAGCATAATTCAACTCATGAGGCTTAAGCTGTCGTGAGGCATGTGAAACAACTCTCCCTTCCTGCATAAGCACTGCTCCAAGTCCTCAATGTGAAGCGTCGCAATACACCTCATAATCCTTGGTCTGGTCTGGCAAAATCAACACTGGTGAAGTAACCAAATGTTTTCTTCAACTCCTGAAAACTAGCCTCACATTCCTCCGTCCATATTAACTTGGTATCCTTCTTCAACAACTCAGTCTTTGAGAAATTCTCAATAAACCTCCGGTAGTATCCTGTGAGAAATTCTCAATAAACCTCCGGTAGTATCCTGTGAGTCCAAGATAACTCCGGATCTCTCCCACGGTGGTTGGTGCTTTCCACTTGGTCACGGTATCAACTTTAGTGGGATCTACTGCTATACCTTCTCCGGATATAACATGTCTGAGAAATCCAACTTCCTTCAACCAAAACTCACATTTGCTAAACTTGGCATATAGTTGATGCTCCCTGAGCTTTCCAAGAACCAAACGCAAATGTTCCTTATGCTCCTATTCATTCTTTGAGTAAACCAGGATATCATCAATGAACACTACAATGAACTTATCCAAGAACTACATAAACACTTTGTTCATCATGTTCATAAAATATGCAGGTGCGTTAGTCAGACCAAATGACATAACGGTATACTCATTGTCGGTGTCAAAACCGGCGGATCTCGGGTAGGGGGTCCCGAACTATGTGTCTAGGCCGGATGGTAACAGGATGCAGGGAACACGATGTTTTACCCAGGTTCAGGCCCTCTTGATGGAGGTAAAACCCTACGTCCTGCTTGATTAATATTGATGATATGGGTAGTACAAGAGTAGATCTACCACGAGATCAAGGAGGCTAAACCCTAGAAGCTAGCCTATGGTATGATTGTTGTCTATGGAGTTGATGGCCTACGGACTACAACCCTCTGGTTTATATAGACACCGGATAGGGTTAGGGTTACATAGAGTCGGTTACAATGGTAGGAGATCTTGAATATCCGCATCGCCAAGCTTGCCTTCCACGCCAAGGAAAGTCCCATCCGGACACAGGACGAAGTCTTCAATCTTGTATCTTCATAGTCCAGGAGTCCGGCTGAAGGTATAGTCCGGCTACCCGAACACCCCCTAATCCAGGACTCCCTCAGTAGCCCCTGAACCAGGCTTCAATGACGACGAGTCCGGCGTGCAAATTGTCTTCGGCATTGCAAGGCGGGTTCCTCCTCCAAGTCCTTCATAGAAGATTGTAAACACCAAGAGTAGTGTCCGGCTCTGCAAAATAAGCTTCCACATATTGCCATAGAGAGAATAATATTAACACAAATCAAATCTGCTGACGTATTCCGCAGTGCGTCATCACACTATGGCCAAGTCCTTTACTCGAATCATTTTTTACTTTTCCACCTCAGCGTGTTTTGCGAGGCGGTTTCCTTGGCACGTCTTGTCAAAGCAGAGATCGTGTACCCTCATTTTACGGGATTCTCATCAATACGGACATGGGTAACCCAATCGTGCCCGTTAGCATGTTTTCTCGATTAAAGGCGAGTCCCAAACGGTTACGGGGAGGGCTCCTGGTATTCAACCTCTTATAAAGAGACCAGGTCCTTATCCTTTTCTCCAATCCCAAAACAAGTTCGCCCGTCGCCTCGAGTTCCAACACCCTAGGCTCCGGGCGCCTCGGAACTTCGACAATGTCCGGTTTCGACCTTCAAGGCCGATGGATGCCCTCCTCCGTCACGGAGGAGGACGTGCTAAAGTTGAGAGACGCTAAGTTCTTGATCGCCGAAATTTCGCATAGGTTGCCTGCTCAAAGGCAGGCTATCCCCAGCCCGGTGAGAGCGTAGTGTTCATGTCTCACTTCCTTCGGGGGTTAGGCTTCCTGATGGATCCCTTTGTGAGGGGACTACTGTTTTATTACGGGCTGGAATTCCACGACTTAGCTCCGGAGTCCATCCTCCATATCTCCTCGTTTATCGTTGTGTGCGAAGCGTTCCTCCGTGTTACCCCTCACTTTGGACTATGGCTCAAGACCTTCAAAGTGGAGCCGAAGATGATCAAGGGATGGCATGCAGAGTGCGGAGGCACTGTTATAAGCAAAAATGCTGATGCTCCATGGCCCAAGGGCTGTTTTCAAGAGGAGCTAGGCCTATGGCAACGAGAGTGGTTTTATATCACCGCTCCCCGGAGCACCAAATGGGTGGCGCCTCCTGCCTTCCGCTCGGGTCCCCCGCCACGGCTAGCATCATGGGTCAACAGAGGGTTAGATTGGGGTTTGCCCAAAGACGTGCCCTTGTTACAGGGCCGAGTTAAGGATCTCTTGGAAGGAGACCTCAGCCTGGTCGAGGTGACGTAGGTCATGCTGATTCGCCGAATATCGCCCGGCAAACATCGCCCCCTTCGCCTATGGGAGTTTAATCCAGAGGGACCGCGAGCTCTCCAGAATTTCATGGGCGCAACGCCCACGGAGATGTATAAACTGTTCTTCGGATCACAAGAGATGTGTCCGGATTTAACCGAGGACGCGGGCCTAAACTGCAATCGCCCGGATACTCAAGTAAGCAACCTTGTGCCCGGACCTTCTATCCGTACAATTGTCATAAACTTGCCCCTAAAAGAGCCGTCCTTTTAAACAGGAGTGGATAGCGAAGGCAAAGCTGATCAGGTTTCCGGCTCCCCTTCCCGAAACCAGGCCGGATCCTGTGCTAGTCAGGATGCTGGAGATAATGCCTTTGGAGGGAAGCAAGGGGGAGGACAAGGAAACTATGGCCTCCTCGAAGGAGGCTGCTCCAAAGGGAGGAACCAACAATTCCTCTCCTAAGGGGAAGAACAGAGCCGCCTCTAACGACCCGGAAACCATGGCCTCGAAGCAGGGGAGAAAATCCTCGTCAGAGGGTCCGACGCCGGGGAGTTCTTCGGCCGGACTACGCCCTCAAGGGGATCGGCCCTCCAGCGAGCTGTAAGTAGAGAAAGATTTTCCTTTTGAGGGATGAGGGAAATCCTTGATTTATGTCTGAGAATATTAACCAAACTTTTACCTTGTAGCTCGGACCTCAGCCCTTCTCAGCAGAGCTCGTCTTCGGGGGATCTCCTTCCGGAGATGGTGGAGAGCGGGACGCCTCCCCCTGTCGTGCCGCCTAGCGAGGTGGGCGACCCTGAGGTGTCGTCGCGGAGGGTTTCTCCGAATCTGGCAGGGGCGGAAGATAGCTATGTGGCCCCCCGAGGTTCTCCGCGTTCGGCCTTCGAAAGAGGTCATCGGACGAGCCCGGCACTGTCTGATGCTCGGTCGGAGGAGCTAATGATTCTGCTGGGGCGAGCTTGTATCTCAGAGGAGCACCGTGCATTGATGGGCATGGTGATTGAAAGGATTTCATCCACAGAGAGCGGATTGCATGAGGCCATCAAAAGTTTACTGACGGGTTTCGAGGTACATTAGATAATGTACACTTTTGGCAGTTGCACATGAATAAGATGCGCCCTGTGTAGATAGTAGCCCTTGAGACTCTGCGTGTCGTCAAGAAATGACGGCATGCGGAGGATCATAATCCTAGGTCTAAGATGTCGCCTTTGAATGTAGGCGGCATGGTGTCCGGAATCGAGCCGAACTGACGATTTTGTCGAACTAAAGCGACAACTGGGCGCGGCAGATGCCGACATCACGCTTGTCAACAAGCGGCTTGATGAGGCTCAAGGTATGTAATTCCTCGGGCGGCATTAGGTAAGAACGGTTTTATGCCTGTGTCTTACGATGTGTGTGCTTTGACGCAGATGGTGCGGCCGCCGTGGAGAGTCTTAGGGCAGAACTTGCCCGAGCTAAAGAACAAGCCAGAGAAAGTGATGGGGCCGCCAAGAAAGCTCTAGAAGAGCTGGGAGCCGAACAGGCTGCTCATTACCGAAGCAAGGAAGAGATGGCCAAGATGGCCAAAAAGTTATAAAGCGCCACAGACCGTTGTAGACTTCTTGAAAAAGAAGACCAGGCAAAACAGACGGACTTAGAGAAGGCCGTTGCCAATGCCAAGGACGCGCGCTCTATGATGAGAGCTGCGAGGGAGGAGCTGCGTCAGGCCGAACAGATTGCGGCTGGAAAGCCCTTTATGCCGCGAAGGAAATTTTGTGATCCGAAGTTTGCTCCATTGGACCGGATGTGGATTGTGGAGGATACCTATCTAGACTTGGCAGCGAGTGCTGCTGATGCGACCGAACACTTTCGAGATCAGAAAGATCGCGAAGTGGAAAAGCTTTTCTGGTCGCAGTTTCACAATCCAGAGCGTCCACTGGCGGTGGACGATCATTTGGCTCAATGGGCCGAACTGAATAGGTTGTCCGGACTCGCCATGAAGTACGTCATGGGTCATCTGTGGCCGGGGAGGTCGGAGCCGAAGAGTTATTTCAGCTTGGTGCAGCAATTCCTTGACGCGGTGCTGCGTATAAATGCAATGAAGAGGTCAGCATGCATAGAGGGCGCAAGGATGGCTCTTGCCCATGTTAAGACATACTGGGCAGAGATGGAGACCACCGTTGTTGCATCCCGAGACTCGGACAAAAGCCGAGTACCCTCCGAGCACTATTTTCAAGAAGTTCTTGAAGGCGCTCGTGTAGTGAGACGCAGTGCTCGAAAGATGCTATGTTATGATAGCATATGTAATTATAAAGTAATATTTTGATAAACTGTAGTGGCCTTTTTATACTTGTGCCTTCAAGTATTGGGAACACCTCCTGTGGGGCCATTTTAAGATATATATATATATACAAAATCTGAAAGATGGCAGTCGTTGGCTTCAGCCCCCACGCACATAGTGCGGGGGTGCTCGCAGCAGACGCATCTTCACACTTAACCCAACGTCTTGGTCCTACAAAGGAGGTGATAGCGCAGTGGGCCAGGCAACCAGACTATAATGCTTTAACACTTTCACTTAGCCATAGGAGCTTGACAGTGAGACTATTTAGGTAGCCCCTTGGTGGCGACTGTGCTCGTCCGAGTTCGGGCGCGTGTGTGCCTGACCAGGAAGCGGCCCTTTGTTAAAGCGGAGGAATCCGATAGATTATGATAGGCCATCGAGTGGCTGACCAGTCTCACGCTACATCATGACAGTCAGTTTTCGGCTTTCTCTACTTAGGTGCCCGCCCGGCCGAACCGGGGCACAATCGCAGTAGTTCTCCTGGTGCTACCTTAGCCGATAGAGCGGAACATAAGGTAGCCGAACTCAGGAGCCGGACAACCCAACATTTGACCAAAGACATGATTCGGAGCTGATGCATATAATGCCAAAACTCGCGACGTCGAACACTCCCTAAGGTGTGCGGTCTTTATGAGTGCGGGCGAAACAACACTCTTTATTTTTTTAAAGCCCCTAGTGTCCCGGTACGTGCAGAAATTCATACGTGGCCACATGCCAAGATGCCAGTCTCCTCCTTGGTTATATCAGAAGAAACCAGGGGATGTGTAACAATGAGAGACAGTAAAAAAGGTTTACGCAGGGTCTTAATCTAAAAAGAATCCTTTAGGACGGGTCCCTACTTCACGTCTGCGCCTGTGTCTCCGTTGTGCCGTATCCTGGACGGGCGCCGCACGGCGTTCATCTGTAAAAGAGAGGAGCTGAGTTGAAAACGGGTCGTGCGGGACAAAAGTTTAAAATAAACAAACAAAAAAATAATATAATATTGAGCTTTATTGTATCTTATTGTATATGTGTGGAGCCCCTAGTGCGGGGGTATATGGCCACTAAGCCTGCATCAATGATGATTTTGTACCGAACTCATCTATTCGCGTTCGTGGTCTTGAATGACCTATTTCGAAGTTTTTTGGCCGGTGAGGCCATTTTGCTGTGGGGCTGTCGAAGCGGCCGCACAGTCCTCCGCTTGGGGAGGCGCACTTTAGTGCTTCCCCTTCAAAGAGATGATGCCTCGTGGACCAGGCATCTTAAGCGTAAGAGATGCATAATGCGGTATTGCGTTAAAGCGAGCGAAAGCTTCGTGTCCAAGTAGTGATTGATAGCGACTTGAGAACGGGACGATATGGAAGGTCAGCTTTTCGCGGCGGAAGTTATCGGCAGAGCCGAATATGACTTCGAGCCGGAGAAAACCCATACAATGGGTGTCCGGACCAGGTATTACCCCTTGAAAGGAGGTTTTGCTGCGGCGGATTCTTGCTGGGTTTATCCCCATGTGATGGATTGTATCCTAATATATCAGGTTTAGTCCACTGCCGCCGTCCATAAGGACATTTGAAAACTGGAGTCCGCCAATTATTGGATTGAGAATCAAGGCAGTCCAGCCTGCATTCTTGATATTTCTAGAATAATCTAGCTGATCGAAGATGATCGGTTTTGACAACAAGTGGCAGGACCCTTTGGGGATGGGTCGTGTGGTGCGTACCTTTACGGTTGCCGCACGTTTTTTTATGTGAAGTAAGTTCACTATTTTTACTTCTTGTGGGAAGTTCTTTTGTTTTCTGGTGCTCTGCTTTTGGGGTTCGTCCTCGTCTTCGCTTGGTGTGTCGAGCCCCTTGTGTTCGGCATTGAGTCTGCCGGATTGTTTGAAAACCCAACAATGTCTATGGGTATGATTAGCAGGCTTCCCGGGAGTACTGTGTATCTGACATATCATGTCCAGGATTTTATTTAGGTTGGATGGATCGTCCCTGTTATCCTGGAGGGGCGATTTTGCCTGACTTTGTCATGAGCCTTTGAATCCGGCATTGACTGCCGTGCTCTTCGGACTTTTTTCCTTAGTCCTGTGATGGTCCTTGTTGCGTCGCAGTTTTTCGTTTCCATCCCTAGTTTCGGATGAACTTGGGTCGCTGGGGCTGCACCTTCCCAACCAACTGTCCTCCCCTGCACAAAAGCGGGTCATGAGGCTTGTTAGTGCGGCCATTGTTCTTGGCTTTTCTTGGCCGATGTGTCTGGTGAGCCATTCGTCTCGGACATTATGCCTGAAGGCTGCTAAGGCTTCGGCGTCCGGACAGTCGACTATCTGATTCTTTTTAGTGAGGAATTTATTCTAGAACTGCCGAGCTGATTCTCCAGGCTGTTGAGTTATATGACTAAGATCGTCTGCATCCAGAGGGCGGACATAGGTCCCTTGAAAGTTTGCTCGGAAAGCATCCTCGAGCTCTTCCTAGCTTCCAATTGTGTTTTCAGGAAGGCTTTTAAGCCAATGCCGGGCTGGCCCCTTAAGCTTAAGGGGTAAATATTTTATGGCGTGGAGATCATCTCCTCTAGCCATGTGTATGTGGAGGATATAATCCTCGATCCAAACTCCAGGGTCTGTTGTTCCATCATATGCCTCTATGTTTATGGGTTTTAATCCCTCTGGAAATTCATAGTCCAGGACCTCATCGGTGAAACATAGGGGGTGTGCGGCGCCCTTGTATTTGGGTGTGCCGGATTCTGATAATGGCTTCATAGCATTGCTTACGAGAGCTTGCTTTCTTGGCCCATAAATGGACCTGACTGGGCCATGATGCGAATCCTTAGTGGGTCGCATGCCGATTTAAGTGCAGCGCCGCTTGCCGCTTTATGGGGTCATCTATCCAACCGTGTGGCTTTCTCATTTTTTGAATGCGAGGGCTCTAGGGCCTCTTCGTCGAATTCAGGCAGTAGCTTTCTTTTCGGATAGCTTTTAGTGCGGCGACTACCGCATTTATTTATCTGCGGTATTGATTACTTTGCTCCATCTAATCCGGAGTGCATCTTCCGCTGTTTTTAGCTTCCGCTTCTGCTTTTTTAGGCTGCGTGCAGTTGCAACGAGCCTCTTGTGGAGATTCTTCTACTCCATGGTTTTATCCAGCGTGAGGTCGTCCGGAATGCCGTTTTCGCCGGAGAAGGGATGTTCGGTTTCTCTATCCGTGTTGCCCTATTCGAACGGTCGCTCTAAGGCCTGCTCGTCGTCTACCGGCTCGTCCTACTCTATGGCTAGGTTTTTATCGAGGCGGGGCTTGGGTCGGCGTTTATGGCGACGCTTTGATTGCTTTTCGGGGGGTCGATCTCCCGTTCCATCCCCTTTTTCCTTGTTGTCGCTTCCTTTAGGGGTATCCACCATGTATACATCGTGAGGTGAGGTGGTTGTCCAATGCCCTATGGGCGTTGGTTCGTCGGTATTTCCTGCATCGTCATCCATGCTGTCGATGTCTCCGGAGTCGAAGTTGAGCACGTCGTTTAAATTGTCGATAGTGGCTACCAAGTGGGTGGTGGGTGGGCTTTGAATTTCTTCATTGTCCGTATCCCATCCTCGCTGACCGGAGTTCAGCCAGGGCTCTCCTGAAAAGGAGAGAGACTTGAGAGAATTCAGGATATCACCAAAAGGCGAGTGCTGAAAGATGTCCGCGGCGGTGAACTCCATTATTGGCGCCCAATCGGATTCGATCGGCAGGGGCGCGGGGGTTCGGAGTCCGCGGAGGAGTCCGGGTCCTCGGAGTCACGGGTCATGCAGAGTGCGGGGCTAGCATTCGGCTAGCGTTCGGTGTGTCTTTCGTGGTAGGTTCTGCCTCCGAGGATAACGCCGAGTATCCGTCTGAAGGGCAGTACCCTACTACTACTACAACAGGCAAGCAACCCATTGATCATTTTGATACAAACCCATGTTCTCGCTTCTGCTCTTGTTTACTGCATTAAGACAACGCGATTCAAACTGTTGTGTGCTACAGTAGTTGAACCCTTATCCTCTGCATGACCTGTCATTGCCACAGTAACTAGATGAAACCCACTAGCATGTGTAGGAGTTGATTGAGCCATGTATGTGATTTCTACCTTGCTATGCCTGCTATGCTTAGAGTTGTGTCAGGTCTGGTTCATCTGGGTGATGGGCTAGAGTGAAAGGATTATGTCGATAATGTGAGGGATGTGTTGAACATGACTTGGTAAAGGTATCGATGAGAGGCCATGTAGGAGTACATGGTGGGTTGTTTCATTGAGACCCTCCCTAAGAACTGAGATCTGTATGTGTGATTTTAAGAATCAGCTACTACCATGCATTGGGATCCTTAATTGACCCTCTCGTCTTCTTAATCACCCTAGTACTCTGTCCAGGAGTTGAAAATAGTTTCTGGTGTTTGTAGGTTATGTGTTGGCGGTCGTGCGTAGCTCTGACCCTAGGGGTGGGCTATGTTGTGGTAGATACACCATGTCCAGGTATGTCGGGCGCCTGTTTGGCGTCTCGGGACCCTGTTCACATCGTTCGGGGCCGTATGTGGAAACCTCGGCCAGACTCCCTGCGGATGGAACCTGGATAGGCGATGAACCTGGACTAGAGACTTGAGTGTTTAGGTAGGCCGTGGCCGACACCCTTGTTGGACTTCTGCTTGAAGGTTGCCGAGTACATGTCGTGTAAACGGAGGGAAGTGGTGAAAGCGTGTATGAAGAAGTACACCCCTGCAGGGTATAAAACTATTCGAATAGCCGCGTCCGCGGTAAAGGACTACTTGGTTGCCTATAAAGTTCATAGACAAGTTAATGGTTACTACTAAAAGACTCAAGATAAGTGTGAGTACCGAGGATGGCCCTCTCGTAGGATGACGAGGGAGGATCCCCGGTGGAGTATTGTGTTGGTGAGTAGTGGACTCATGTGCGAAAACTATTTTACTAGTGGAGTTCCATAGGATAGCCTAGCCAAGAGTCAAAGCTGGCTTGCTGCAATAACCCCACCACCTTCTTGAGAATGAGCATGTATAGTAGGTTCTGTTGTAAGACATGCTGAGTACCTTTGTACTCATGTTTGCTTAATTACTGTTTTCAGACGACAACACCGCCCCCTCCGATGGGTTCTACGTAGACCTTGATGTCGACGAGTGACTAGCCACCCAGGTGGTGATCCTGGCCATGGAGGGCCCTATGTAGATAGACAGGCTTCGGAAGCCTTCTTGCTTTCTAGTGTCTGTACTCAGACTATTTACTTCCGCTTGTGCTTGTATGCTTGTATGACTTGAGTGTCGGGTCATGTGACCCCTACCTGTATGAACTTGTTATGTATGGCTCTCTGGAGCCTTTAAATAAAGTACTTGAGTTGTAGAGTTTTGTTGTGATGCCATGTTGTATGTACTCATATCGGGCATATTGTGTGTATGATTGAAATGCTTGGTATGAGTGGGATCCGACAATCTAGTTGTTTATCCTGGGCAGCCTTTCTTATGGGGAAATGTAGTCTAGTGTTCCTCGAGCCATAGTAGTCCGCTACAGCCCGGTTCACCGGAGTCCTGCTAGCCCAGCACTACTGCTCAGGACACTTGACTGGCCGGCATGTGTTTCACTTCGTTCCTATGTCTGTCCCTTCGGGGAAATGTCACGCGGTGACATCCGGAGTCCTGCCTAGCCTGCTACAGCCCAGGTTCCCTGGAGTCCTGTTAGCCCAGTGCTACAGCCTGGATTCACTCGCGGATGACCGACATGCTCGATGTGATTCATGTATGCCTGTCTCCATAGGTCTGTGCCACTTTGGGTTCACGACTAGCCATGTTGGCCCGGGTTCTCTGTCATATGGATGCTAGCGACACTATCATATACGTGAGCCAAAAGGCGCAAATGGTTCCGGGCCATGGTAAGGCGACACCTGTGGGATACCGTGCGTGAGGCCGCAATGTGATATGAGGTGTTACCGGCTAGATCGATGTGACTTGGAATCGGGGTCCTGACAGCGTTGGCATTAGAGCCGGACTGCCTGTAGGTTTGTTGAGCCAAACTGGTCGATGTCGAGTCTAGAAATGCTTTAGTTATATGTAGGGGAATTGATTGTGGGAGGGAACGTAAGGCTCTTTCACTCCTTTACCTTATGCCCTCTGATCTGAGTCATTCTCTTCTCATTGGACGTGGGTTAAGGACTAGGCTCTCTTCCTCTGTCAGGTTCACGTGTTACTAATCTGTAGTAGCCTATAGGATTGTTGTTACAAGCCTCAGTACAGTTTCTACTACCTTTAGTATGTTGCCAGTTGAATCAGAACCTTGATATCATGTTGTTGAGTGGTATTGCAAACTGTTGTGGATGTCTCAAATCTTTTTCTGAGCATTTACAGCTGTTATGCTGTCCAATTTTTCCTAGAAATTCTAATGTCTTTGCATTGTGGTTGTGCTTTCAGATGGCCACTCGTGCTCAAAACCAAGTGGTTCACCTGACCCGGTGCCTTGATGTGCCCGGTCATACTGCTATGTTAGTCCGGGTAATGATCGAGACGGGTTACCGTTGGTATCCCGAATACACCGTCGAAGAGCGGTTCCAAGACTTTAATCAAAGCCAATATTTCTGCACCATCAGGATATTTCCTTCTTATCCTGGATCTACCGAGCCCCTCCACTGTTCCTATGGACTCGGGGTTACTGTTGAGATGGTTGTGCAGGATGCTGCCTATTCCATGATGACCATCATGCGAGTCCGGACTGGCCTGCTTCTTAACACCGATTTCCGTTACATGCCAGCTTCACTTCCGGGAGCGCAAGGGTATCTTCAGGCTATCTATGCTGACTCCACTCAGGAGGACTCATTAACTCGTACCACTGCCGAGATGCTTGAGTATAAGGACCGAGAGAATCGGGCCTTGAGGCTGGAGCTTTTCAACACCCGTGCTGATCATTGGGCCACATTGACTTGGTTTGCACCTGTGGTGCAAGCAGGATGTATGGATACAAGGGATCTATATCCTGTGAGATCTGCTCTGCCAGACATGGTTGATTGGCGTGATGTGGGAGGCATCACCCCTCCCCGTGGTCCCCGCAGGCCACCGTTTGTTGGTCCAAGACCTCATCCTAGCCCCTTTGGTCCACAAGCTCCTCAGGACCGTCTGTTCCCGGATGATCACGTTGAACTTCCAGGCTATGGAGGTGACTTCTATGAGGACTACTATGGAGCTGTCTGAGTTAGTAGTAGTATCACTAGTATTGTAATAGTTGTTTCTCCACTGTCCTGCGTGACTTGTGGAATATGACTTTGTGTGTAATCAGTTCCGGAGGTGTAGACAAATAATGTATAGGAGCTTGGAATGCCTCCGATGAGATGTAACGTCTTTCATCATAGTTGTACTGTAGCCTAGGCTTGTACTAAACTATGTATGATGTGTATGACCGTTGGTATATATATGGCAGTTTTATATTACCATGACATATGGATGGACATCTCTGCATTCCGTGTTATCCATTACATTCTGCACTTCCTTGCTAAGTTTGAGCCATCCTTACGTAAACCGTTGTCTTGTTTTCTCCTAGGATGGTCAACACCCGTAGCAACCCTGCTGCACCAGAGCAGGGGGAAGCCAGTGCACCTAGGGGTGAAAATATGCCTCACCCGCCTTCTCTGGCCGAAGTGATGCTGGAGGCGGAAAGAAACAAGCGTGAGACTAACCGCTTACTAGAGCGGATTGAGCAGAACACTGCACGCCATCCGCGAAATGACTTGGTATCAATCAATGACTTTATCAAGTTGTACCCACCAAAATTTAACCATTCCGTCGAGCCCCTCGACGTGGATGACTGGCTTCGCAGCATCACCCACAAGCTACGTTCTGCCAACGTAGCCGAAGCTGATAAGGTTACTTACGCTGCCTACCATCTCGAAGGCCCTGCTAGCCTCTGGTGGGAAAATTTTGAAGCTATGCGCCCGGTCGGCCAAATCACTACTTGGGCTGAATTCAGTGAGGCTTTCCGTGAGCATCACATTCCGGAAGGTCTCATAGATCGTAAGTGGGAGGAGTTCTGCAACTTCACCCAAGGAAGACTGACTGTGGATGCATACAGCCGTGAATTTGGGAATCTGGCACGTTATGCTCCTGAAGAAGTATCTACCGATGCTAAGAAGCAGGCAAGGTTCCGCAAGGGACTTAGCCCTGAGCTTCGCCGTGATCTTCGTCTGCACGAGTGCACCTCCTTTCAGAAGTTGGTCAATAAAGCCATCAGTGCTGAGTCAGGCCAGTCTGACTATGATGCTTCACGCAAACACTCACGTGATTTTGGCTCTTCATCCGGCTCTGGAGCTCAGAAGCACCGGGTGTGGATCCCAAGCACGGCACTGCCACCCAGGTTCATTCCGAGGCCATCCTTTGAGGCGCCTCATCCCAACCAGCAGTTTGCACCGCCCAAGCCCTATGGTGGCCCCGCTGCTAATGCTGCTCCATGCCCCAATGTGGTGACATGCTTCAAGTGTGGAGAGCTGGGTCACTATAGTCGAGAGTGTCCCCAGAACAACCCCAATCAGACTGGAAAGTCCGTTGGTCGTGGTAAGCCAACGGGAAAGACATTCTACGCCAAGCCAGACACTACTACACGTGGCCATGTTAACTATGTTTCAGCCGAGGAGGCTCATGAGGATCCTAACGTCATCCTTGGTACGCTCCTTGTTAATTGCCATCCGGCACTGTTCTTTTCGATACTGGAGCATCTCATTCATTCATACGAGAACTATGCTCGATTGCATAACACGACATTCTGTGACATGCCCTCTACCATGGAAATTCAAACCCCTGGCTCTAGATGGCAAACTTCTAGAGTAAGCCATGGGAACGAAATTCTTGTTGATAGACTTGTCTTCCTTGCATCCTTAATAGCTCTCAAGTCCTCGGACATAAACATCATTTTGGGTATGGACTGGATGTCAGCTCATTATGCTAAGATTGATTGTGCCACTAGAACCGTTCAACTTACTCACCCATCGGGCAAGACAGTCAATGTCTTAACTCGAGTGGCCAAGCACCAGCTTTACTCCCTAAATGCCAACCCCCTTCTAGACATTGAAGATGTTCCGGTAGTCCGAGACTTTCCGGATGTCTTTCCAGAAGAACTGCCAGGTGTTCCACCTGACAGGGATGTCGAGTTTGTGATAGACCTTGTTCCAGGAACCGTTCCAATTTCTAGGAGACCCTATAAGATGGCACCCTTAGAACTAGCCGAGCTTAAGAACCAACTCGATGAGTCCTTGAAAAAGGGTTTCATCTGTCCTAGTTCCTCTCCTTGGGCTTGCCCCGTCCTCTTTGTCAAGGAAAAGGATGGAACGGATCGAATGGTTGTAGATTACTGACCTATCAACTTGGTCACTATCAAGAAAAAGTATCCGCTTCCCAGGATCAATGATCTGTATGATCAGCTTGCTGGATCCTCGGTCTTTTCCAAGATGGATTTGAGGTTGGGCTACCATCAAATCAAAATCAGAAACGGGGACATTCCCAAAACAGCATTTGTTACTCGTTATGGCCAATACGAGTACACCGTTATGTCCTTCGGTTTAACCAATGCCCCAGCCACCTTCTCTCGGTTAATGAACTCAGTCTTCATGGAGTATTTGGATAAATTCGTCGTAGTATACCTCGATGACATACTCATCTACTCCAAGAATGAAGAGGAACATGACGAACATCTAAGGCTGGTATTGACGAAACTTCGAGAGCATCGCCTTTATGCCAAATTCTCCAAGTGTGAATTTTGGTTGCCAAAAGTGACCTATCTAGGGTATTGCTGTCAATCCCGAGCGAGTTCAAGCTGTCCTTGATTGGACTCCACCTGAGATGGTCAAGCAAGTTCGGAGCTTCCTTGGCTTAGTGAGCTACTGCCGCCGCTTCGTCGAGAATTTCTCCAAGGTTGCTAAACCTCTAACTGAACTCCTCAAGAAAGATAAAAGGTTCGAGTGGACTCCACAGTGCGAGTTCAGCTTTCAGGAACTGAAAAGACGCCTGACATCTGCTCCTGTACTGGTACCAGCAGGTTTCTCCCAGGACTTTATTATCTATTGCGACGCCTCGCGAAAAGGACTAGGTTTCATACTCATGCAAGATTGTTAGGTAATTACCTATGCTTCACGGCAATTACACCCACATGAGGAAAATTATCCCACACATGATCTAGAGCTTGCAGCTGTAGTCCATGCACTTAAAACTTGGCAACATTACCTCCTCGGTAATCGTTGCGAGATCTTCAACAATCACCAAAGTTTGAAATATATCTTCACCCAACCATATTTGAATCTCAAGCAAAGATGTTGGGTCGAGTTGATCTCGGATTATGACTTAGGAATAACTTACACCCCGGGCAAAGCCAATGTCATGGCTGATGCGCTAAGTCGTAAGTCCTATTGTAACAACCTGATGTTACAACAAAGTCAACCACTTCTCCATGAGGAATTTCGTAAGCTTAATCTTCACATTGTTCCTCGAGGATTCCTATCCACCCTGGTGGCGAAGCCTAATCTTACGGATCAGATCATAACCGCCCAGCGGTATGATAAGGGCATAACCCGGATTAAGGAAAACATCACTAGCGGAGTTGCTAAATGTTTTTCCATGGATGAGCGAGGTGTTGTCTTCTTCGTGAACCGCTTGGTGGTTCCCAGGAAACAACATCTACGCCAGTTGATTCTTAAGGAAGCTCATGAATCCCCAATCACCATTCATCCCGGTAGTACTAAAATGTATCAAGACCTATGCCAGAGGTTTTGGTGGACTAGGATGAAGAGAGAAATTGCTCAATACATTGCTAGCTGCGACGTCTGTCGTCGTGTTAAAGCAGAGCATCAATGGCCTGCTGGCACCCTTCAACCTTTGGCTATTCCTGAGTGGAAATGGGATAAAATCAGTATGGATTTCATCACTGGGTTTCCCAGGACCAAGAGAGGGAATAATGCCATGTTCGTCAGGATCGACCATCTTTCCAAAGTAGCCCACTTCTACCTGTTCGTGAGTGTATCACCGCTAGCCAGCTAGCCGACTTATACATCTCCCAAATGGTGTCTCTTCATGGTGTTCCATTGGAAATTAACTCAGACCGTGGGAGTCTCTTCACCTCTCGATTTTGGGAAAGTTTCCAAAATGCTATGGGAACTCGTCTCTCCTTTAGCACCGCCTTCCATCCTCAATCAAGTGGTCAAGTAGAGCGAGTCAATCAAATTCTGGAGGATATGCTGTGAGCTTCTATCATCTCGTTCGGAATGGGTTGGGAGAATTGCCTTCCATTCGCGGAGTTTGCTTATAACAATAGTTATCAAGCTAGCTTGGGCAAGGCTCCCTTTGAAGTTCTCTATGGATGAAAATGTCGAACGCCTCTTAACTGGTCAGAAACCGGGGAAAGACAACTCTTTGGCCCGGATATGATTCAGGAAGCAGAAGATCAGGTTCGCATTATTCGTGAGAAATTGAAAACAGCCCAATCTCGTCAAAAGAGCCAATATGATCGTAAACACAAGCTCATGACTTTTCAAGTCAGCGAGAAGGCTTACCTTCGGGTTACTCCGTTAAAGGGAACCCATTGTTTTGGTATAAAAGGCAAATTGGCTCCTCGCTACGTCGGACCCTTTCGCATTCTTGCCAAACAAGGAGAAGTTGCCTACCAATTGGAACTACCTTCGCATCTTTCCAGAGATCACGATGTCTTCCACGTTTCTCAACTCAGGCGTTGCTTCGCGGATCCTATCCGTGGAGTGGACCACGAAACGCTTGATCTATAAGATAACCTCTCATATCGGGAATATCCCGTTTGTATCCTTGATCAAGCCGAGCGTACCACTCGACGTCATAATATCAAGTTTCTCAAGGTTCAATGGTCACACCATTCCGAGAAAGAAGCCACTTGGGAAAGGGAGGATCGCCTTCGACTCGAGTACCCCACCTTCTTTCCGGAGGATCCTAAATCTCGGGACAAGATTCTTTTGAGTGGGGGTGAGTTGTCACACCCTAGCTAGTTCAAGCATTAGAGTGTGCATCATGTTTAAGTTCCTCTTAAATTTGAAATGGGGAAGACAGAACCCCCAGCACCCCCCTGGAACAACTAGGGTTTAATAAAAACTTTTTCAATGAACCTGAAATGCCCTTCTAAAAAGCCCACCCTTTTTGTTTTGGGTTAAAACCTTTGACAAAAATGGTGCACATTTTTCTTGGACATCTAAGGTCATTGGATTAATCCTTATGGTATTTGCATTTGGGCATTTAAATGCTATAAAATATTTTAAATACTCAAATAATCATAAACTAAAATGTTTGTTGTTGGATATATTCTAAGCAGTAGCCATGATTAATTTTATGATTTATGGGAATGCCCTAGCATTTTTAATAAAGCCCAGAAGCTACAGAAATAATAGAATAAATAAGAAAAACATAAAGAGAGAGAGAGAGAGAGAGAGAGAGAAACTTACCTGGCGCAGCCCAGCTAACTCACCATCCGGCCCACCTGGCGGCCCAGCACTGTGCTGGCCCGCGCCAGCCAGCTGCTTCTTCCCCGCCAGGCACGCAGGGAGGTGACGCCGGCGTGCCCGAGCTCGCCACGGCGTCACCTGCTTGCCGCCCGCGCCCTGGATGCCTAGACGCCTCCACGTCGCACCCGAAGCCCCTAGACACGCCATTCCCCCCTCTCTCTCTTCCATCGCTGCTCCCCACCATGGCCGACGCGCTCGGGGCTCAACCCACTCGATGTAATCGACAACGGCGGGGCTCGTGGACACGATGACGCGGCGCGAGGATAACCCCGAGTATCCGTATGAAGGGCAGTATCCTACTACCACTACAACAGGCAAGCAACCCATTGATCATTTCGATACAAACCCATGTTCTTGCTTCTGCTCTTGTTTACTGCATTAAGACAACGCGATTCAAACTGCTGTGTGCTACGGTAATTGAACCCTTATCCTCTGCATGACCTGTCATTGCCACAGTAACCAGATGAAACCCACTAGCATGTGTAGGAGTTGATTGAGCCATGTATGTGATTTCTACCTTGCTATGCCTGCTATGCTTAGAGTTGTGTTAGGTCTGGTTCATCTGGGTGATGGGCTAGAGTGAAAGGATTATGTCGGTAATGTGAGGGATGTGTTGAACATGACTTGGTAAAGGTATCGATGAGAGGCCATGTAGGAGTACATGGTGGGTTGTTTCGTTGAGACCGTCCCTAAGAACTGAGATCTGTATGTGTGATTTTCAGAATCAGCTACTACCATGCATTGGGATCCTTAATTGACCCTCTCGACTTCTTAATCACCCTAGTACTCTGTCCAGGAGATGCAAATAGTTTCTGGTGTTTGTAGCTTATGTGTTGGCGGCCATGCGTAGTGCTGACCCTAGGGGTGGGCTATGTTGCGGTAGATATACCATGGTCGGGTATGCCGGGCGCCCGTTTGGCGTCTCAGGACCCTGTTCACATCGTTCGGGGCCGTATGTGGAAACCTTGGCCGGACTCCCTGCGGATGGAACCTGGATAGGCGATGAACCTGGACTAGAGACTTGAGTGTTTAGGTAGGCCGTGGCTGACACCCTCGTTGGGCTTCCGCTTCAAGGTTGCTGAGTACATGTCGTGTAAACGGAGGTAAGTGGTGAAAGCGTGTATGAAGAAGTACACCCCTGCAGGGTATAAAACTATTCGAATAGCCGCTTCCGTGGTAAAGGACTACTTGGTTGCCTATACAGTTCATAGACAAGTTAATGGTTACTACGAAAAGACTCAAGATAAGTGTGAGTACCGAGGATGGCCCTCTCGTAGGATGACGAGGGAGGATCCCCGGTGGAGTATTGTGTTGGTGACTAGTGGACTCGTGTGCGAAAACTATTTTACTAGTGGAGTTCCATAGGATAGCCTAGCCAAGAGTCAAAGCTGGCTTGCTGCAATAACCCCACCACCTTCTTGAGAATGAGCATGTATAGTAGGTTCTGTTGTAAGACATGCTGAGTACCTTTGTACTCATGTTTGCTTAATTACTGTTTTCAGACAACAACACCGCCCCCTCCAATGGGTTCTACGTAGACCTTGATGTCGACGAGTGACTAGCCACCCAGGTGGTGATCCTAGCCATGGAGGGCCCTATGTAGATAGATAGGCTTCAAGCCTTCTTGCTTTCTAGTGTCTCTACTCAAACTATTTACTTCCGCTTGTGCTTGTATGCTTGTATGACTTGAGTGTCGGGTCATGTGACCCCTACCTGTATGAACTTGTTATGTATGGCTCTCTGGAGCCTTTAAATAAAGTACTTGAGTTGTAGAGTTTTGTTGTGATGCCATGTTGTATGTACTCATATCGGGCATATTGTGTGTATGATTGAAATGCTTGGTATGAGTGGGATCCGACAATCTAGTTGTTTATCCTAGGCAGCCTTTCTTATGGGGAAATGTAGTCTAGTGTTCCTCGAGCCATAGTAGTCCGCTACAGCCCGGTTCACCGGAGTCCTGCTAGCCCAGCACTACTGCTCAGGACACTTGACTGGCCGGCATGTGTTTCACTTCGTTCCTATGTCTGTCCCTTCGGGGAAATGTCACGCGGTGACATCCGGAGTCCTGCCTAGCCTGCTACAGCCCGGGTTCCCCGGAGTCCTGTTAGCCCAGTGCTACAGCCCAGATTCACTCATTGATGACCGACATGCTCGATGTGATTCATGTATGCCTGTCTCCATAGGTTTGTGCCGCTTTGGGTTCACGACTAGCCATGTCGGCCCGGGTTCTCTGTCATATGGATGCTAGCGACACTATCATATACGTGAACCAAAAGGCGCAAACGGTTCCGGGCCATGGTAAGGCGACACCCATGGGATACCGTGCGTGAGGCCGCAATGTGATATGAGGTGTTACCGGCTAGATCGACGTGACTTGGAATCGGGGTCCTGACATCCTGTTCCTGAATCTTCAACTGGTGGTATCCTGATCGCAGATCGATCTTGGAAAATACCTTAGCTCCTTGCAATCGATCAAACAGATCATTGATCATCGGTAGTGGGTACTTGTTCTTGATGGTTACTTCATTCAATCCTCGATAATCTACAACGATCCTTAACGATCCATCCTTCTTCTCCACTAGAAGTACTGGCGATCCACAAGGTGAAGAACTTGGGCGAATATATCCTTTATCCAGTAACTCCTTAATTTGCTTCTTAACTTCCACCAAATCCTTTGCAGGCACCCTATATGGTCTCTTTGATATTGGCCCTGTGCCTGGCAGTAGCTCAATCAAAAACTCAATATCTCTATCCGTGGCATGCCTGGCAAATCTTCTGGAAATACTTCGGGGAAATCCTTCACTACTGGTACCTCCTCCTACACAACTCCTGTTAAGCAATTTACTTGAGTCCTCTTTGGCACATGTCGGGATACATACTTGATCCTTCTCCCTTCTGGGGTGGTAAGCAAAATTGACTTACTAGCACATTCAATATTCCCTTCATACTTTGATAACCAATCCATGCCTAATATCACATACAATCCTTGGGATTCCAATACTATTAGGTCTGAGGGAAAAACATAGTTACCAATCCTTAATGGTAACCGATCACAGCATAGACTAGCCATATATTCTGCTCCAGGCGAGGTTACAAACATGGGTGACCTAAGGGCTTGGGTTGGCAGTTTATACTTATCCACAAATCCCCTTGATATGTATGAATGCGATGCACCAGTACAGAAAAGAACGAGTGCAGTAAATGACTTAACCAAAAACTTACCGGTTACTGCATCTGGCTGCTCTTCAACCTCTTCCACATTAACGTGGTTCACCTGTCCCCTGTTGAAAGGGTTCGGCATCTTCCCAGAGCTTCCATTGCCATTTCCATTCTGGGATTCAGGACATTCATTGGCATAATGTCCGATCTTCTGGCACTTAAAGCAAGTGACTTGGCTTAGGTCTTTCTTGGCTGGGGTTGATGGGTTGGTACGGTTCTGGCCGTTGCTTCCTCCATTCCCATTACCATTCCTGGGGCCATTGTGATTGTGCGAGCTTCTTCCTCCATGGGTATGCTAAAAATGTCCTCCCGGTCTAGGGGTAAATCGTGGCTTCTGCTGAGCTCCTGAATTGTACTTTCCTTGTGCATACTTCCTCTTGCGATTTTCAATTTGCTGCTGCTTCCCTTCAATCATAAGAGCACGATCTACCAACTCCTGGTAGTTGTTGAAGGTTTCTACCATCAACTGCATGCTCAACTCATCATTCAGTCCTTCCAAAAACTTCTCCTGCTTAGCTGCATCCGTAGCAACGTCATCTGGGGCATAACGTGCTAATTTGCTAAAGTCCTCCACATATTGCCCAACTGTCCGTCATCCTTGGCGCAAGTTGTGAAACTCTCGCTTCTTCATGGCCATAGCTCCTGCTGAAACATGGGTAGTTCGAGAAGCCTGCTGAAACTGGTCCCATGTGACAGTATCAACAGGGAAAGTGGCTGTGAAAGTCTCCCACCATGATGCTGCCGGTCCTTCAAGCTGATGTGCGGCAAACTTCACCTTCTCCGCATCCGTGCATCCTACTGTGGTCAACTCTCTAGCTGTCTTGCGGAGCCAATCATCTGCTACTATCGGCTCGGTGCTACTGGAAAACACCAATGGATTCAGCCTAAGAAAATGGGCTAAGTGATCAACAGGTTGTTGTGGTGGTGGGTTGTTGTTGTTGTTCCCCTGATTCTGATTCTGGACAAGCAACTGCATCAATGTGTTCTGCTGCTGGATCAACTAGGTGAGCTCCAGTGGAAAGGTAAATCCGGGGTCACGTCTCGGAGGCATCTGAGGTTTTAGAAAAGATGAGATTTAAGAATAGAGGGGGTCTAAAGAGAAAACACTACCCATATGCACATGAGGCAAAGCAAACAATTCACTTCATTCAATCAAACAAGGGCATACAATCGATCTAACTATCGCAAAAGTGCTCGGACTACTATATTTACATGGTGGGCTACTACTACTGATGAGGTGGGCTACTAGAAATATTCTTCGGTTGTAGACTCCATGATATCTGCTCCAGCTTCATCAACATAGTCATCATCGCTATCATCTGGATCCGAGTCGGTGTCATCGATGATGATGTAGTCTTCCGGGCGAATCTCCTTGGGTTCTTCGTCTTCTTCTACTGGTGTAGGGCCTCCCATAAATATTCCAAGCTTCTTGATCAGATCATCATTATTTTCCACTAATACTTCGATTTCCTCTTCATAATCTTCACGAGTTGCCTTGAGTTCTCCCTCCAGTTCCTTGATTCTTGTCTTTGCCTTCTTCGGGTCTATCATGTCGATGCACATCTGGTTCTCCTGACATCGAATGTGCTAGTTTAACTCCTGGATAAAAGCTGCAATTGATCTATCCTTTCTGGTGCTGATCATCTCCCAGTGCTCATCTCGGCGCCCACAAATCTGGTAGATAGTATCCTTGAGATCATTGCGGTAGACTTCTCCAATGCGTCCCATGGTGATGTGAGTTGCCATGCTCTTTCCTAGACTCCAAGTTGGTGCATCAAAAGAAAACTCTATGGGCTCAATGACTGGCATGAACGTCCTTCCTGGAACTTGAACTTGAATCATCCAGCGCTCTTCTTTAGGTAAAGTGGCGTTGTTGATGCCGGTGAAACTTGGTACTCCTATATTTAGATATCTAGTGACTTCCTTCAAGTGACGTCCAAAGGGTGTATCTTCATCCGGTTGCGTGAACTTGTTCCTTGCATCCGCCATCCTAAAGAGTAGAAAAGATGAGAGGTCAGAAGAGAAGAGAGTGAGTAGTGATCTAGGTCTTTAGCTTAGTGGTCGTGTCCTATAGTTAGCGTGTGCTCTGATACCATCTTGTAGCAACCAGACCTCAAACGGTCCAATCTCTGTGCTCCGGTGTCATCCCTGGATCAGTAATGCTGACACCACACAGTACTTGAAGGATTTATAACAGAGTAGCAATCACACACTTATTACATCGAGTGTCTCAATAGAGATCTTTTTATAATAAATATGGCTTAAGGTCATCTAATAACGATAATAGCGGAAGGCTTGGAAGATAAGTGAGTCCATCAACTCCAACGGCATCACTGAGTATAGAACCACGACCTAAAACTCCTTAATCGTCGTCTGAAAAGTCTGCAACATTAACATTGCAGCCCGAAAACGGGTCAGCACATGGAATATGCTGGCAATGTAACACATAGAGCATACTGGAATGAAACAGCTACACTATATGCATATTTGGCTGGTGGAAAGCTCTATGGTTACAGTTTTGCGTAAAGCCAATTTTTCCCTACTACAAAGAAATAAATTTATTTAACTATTATGGTGGTTGTTAAACATTGAGAATGGTTGACAGCATCCTCAATCCCAATTAAGTAACATCATTAAACAAACCCGTCAAATTAAAATTTTATAGTAACATGTTGAGATTCACATGATAATCTAGGTACTAGATACTCAAGATGTCCATAACCGGGGACACGGCTAATCATGATTAGTTTATACACTCTGCAGAGGTTTGCGCACTTTTCCCCACAAGACTCGATCGCCTCCGTTTGGTTCCTCGCACTTCACGGTGTTTGAGAAACGGATAACCGAGACATAGTCTTTCAGAAGCGCTAGCACCTTACGATGGGTAGACCGTACCACCTACATCCCCTACATCTGCTAGTCTACCACTGTAAGAGTTCGCACGACTTAGTCAACTATGCTAGACCCCATAATAGCTTGTGGCTGCACACGGAAGTTTCTAGCATGAAAAATCTCATGATCCCTTTGAGCATGGGTGGCGGTCCAAAAGAAAACAGGCAATCCTGGAATACCCAGGTACCTCAATCCACCCAGATGTGTATTTAAGTTGCCACCTTAGATAAACCATTGATTTAAAAATTCTCACATCTGTCATGGATATCACTCACCCAATCCACGTCTACTAGCATAGCATAGCAATAATAAGCAAACGTAGAAGTAACTCCCAAAGGTTTGATAATAAACAGGTAATAGGTACTACCTCAACTACTTCCCAACCCACAATTTAATTAGATCCTAATCATGCAATGTGTAAGGATTGATCTAATGCAATAAAATTGAGTAGTAGAAGGTATGACCAAAGTGTTACTTGCCATGCTGATGACCCGGGAAACCTAGTGATTCGAAGTAACAAGTGGCGCACTCCGGGTACTCTATTGCAGACAAACAAGCATACAATAAGTACTCAACTAATGCACAGGTAAAACGGAAATAAGAGATCTAACCAGAAAGTTCAACTTAAGAACTCCGGTTGGCAAAAAGAATCAAATCGAACGAAGCAACGAAAGACAAACGGCAAAAGAAACAGGATTCATTTACTATTCTGGATCTAAGGCAATTTTTACAGAAGCAAAAACTTGTTTAAGTTGGTTAAACAGAAAGAGGGTTTCGAGATGAAACTCCAGGCGCTTGAATTGCCTGATTCCGATAAACGAGCGATAAGTTATACTAAAACGAAAATCGGATCAGAAATCGCAATTAGAAAATCGCGGATTTAATCCGAGAAAAAAAACGACGAATAGTTTAACGAACAAACGTTCGTTAACTGATCTAAACGACGAACACGTTCGTTAAAACAAACGAACGAGCAAACGCTCGCTAAATAGAATAAACCGAAAAAAACTGTTCTAATAAAAAAATGGATCTAAACAAATAAAATAAACCTCGGCTTTTTAAAAAACCAGGCGGCGACGGCGGCTACCTCGGGCGGCAGGTCCGGCAAGCGGGCGGGGCGGCGGCGGCGCGGCCAGGCGGCGGCGAGGTGGCGGCGCAGCGAGGCACTAGGGTTTCGGCCCGGGTGGGCTGGCTCGGGCCCCGGGCGGAGTCCCGCTCGGGTACGGCCCGGAGTCGGTTCGCGTTCTCCTTTTTTTAATAATAACGCGCAGAAAAACAAATAAAAGAAATACTAAACGGACTCCAAAAATCCCGAAATAAATTTTCCCCGACTTCTAAAATCAAGCCGGACAAAGTGAACATTTATTTGGGGCCCAAATGCAATTTTGAAAAATGCGCATTTTTCCTAAGTTCAAATAAAATAGCAAATAATACGAAATAAAATCTTATTTGATTTTTTGATTAAATCCTCAATATTTCTTTATTTTGGGAAGGTCATTTTATTCCCTCTCTCATATTTTTGTAATAGAAATTATTGAAGATAAAATAAATAAAATCAAATGATCCTATTTTCAAAATTTGAGACAACTCAAATATGAAAATAACGAAATCGCCAACTCTCTCCGAGGGTCCTTGAGTTGCGAAAAATTTCTAGGATCAACCAAAATGCAATAAATATGATATGCAATTATAATCTAGTGTATAACATTCCAAATTGAAAATTTGGGATGTTACAGAAGCTCACATAACCATAGTGGCCCTAAGAATGGGAATGGGAATGGAGGAAACAACGTTCATAACCATTTCAACCCCACTACACCCGCCAAGAAGGATCTCAGTCACATTACTTGTTTCAACTGCGGGAAGACTGGACACTACGCCACCGAGTGTCCTAAAGCAAAGAATGGAAATGGCAATGAAGTTCTGGGAAGAAGCCCAACCCTTTCACAAGAGAATAGGTGAACCACGTTAACGTGGAGGAAGTTAAAGAGCAGCCAGATGCAGTTATCGGTAAGTTTTTGATTAAGTCATTTACTGCTATTGTTCTTTTTTATACTGGTGCATCGCATTCATACATATCAAGGGGATTTGTGGATAAGTATAAGTTGCCCACCAAAGTTCTTAAGACACCTATGTTAGTAAGCTCTCCAGGAGCGGAATATATGGCAAGTAGAGGATGTTTTCAGATGCCATTGGCCATAGATAGGCATGTTTTCCCCTCATACCTAATAATTTTGGAGTCATAAGGATTGGATGTGATATGAGGCATGGATTGGCTATCATGCATGAGGAAACATCGATTGTGCTAGTAAGTCAATTCTACTCACCACCCCGGAGGGTAAACGGATCAAGTATGTGTCCCGGCATGCGCCAAGGAGGACTTAAGTAAATTCCCTCTCGGGAGTTGTACAGGAAGAATTGCCTGTTTTGAAGGATTACCCGGATGTATTTCCAAATGAACTACCAGGCATGCCACCAGATCGAGACACCGAGTTTTTAATAGAATTGTTGCCAGGCACCGGACCAATATCGAAGAGACCATACCAGATGCCTACAAATGATCTGGATGAAATTAAGAAGCAAATTAAGGAGTTATTGGATAAAAATTACATTCGACCAAGTTCATCACCGTGGGGAGCCCCAATGCTCTTAGTTGAGAATAAGGATGGATCTTTGAGAATGGTTGTTGATTATCGAGCATTGAATAAGGTGACGATCAAGAACAAGTACCCACTACCCATGATCAATGATCTATTTGACCAGCTGCAGGGAGCTAAAGTATTCTCCAAGATCGATCTTCGATCAGAATACCACCAGCTGAAGATCCGAGAACAAGGTATACCTAAGACAACTTTTACCACAAGGTATGGGCTATATGAGTACACGGTCATGTCTTTTGGATTGACTAATGCCCCTGCCTATTTTATGAGTATGATGAACAATGTGTTCATGGAATTCTTGGATAAGTTTGCTGTGGTGTTCATTGATGATATATTTGTGTACTCAAAGAATGAAGAGGAACACAAGGAACATTTGCGATTGGTTCTCGAGAAGCTCAGGGAACATCAGATATATGCCAAGTTCAGCAAATGTCAGTTTTGGTTAAAGGAAGTTGGATTTCTTGGACATGTTATATCAGGAGAAGGTGTAGCAGTAGACCCTACCAAGGTACAATCTGTCACTGAGTGGTTGGCACCCACCTTAGTTGGAGAGATCCGCAGTTTTCTGGGACTCGCGGGATATTATAGGAGATTCATTGAGAATTTTTCCAAGATTGCGAAACCCATAACAGAGTTGTTGAAAAAGGACGCCAAGTTCAAGTGGACCAAAGAATGTGAGGCCAGTTTTGAGGAGCTGAAGAAACATTTGGTCACAACCCAAGTACTAATTCTTCCGGATATACGCAAGGATTTCCAAGTTTATTGCGACGCTTCTCGCTTGGGACTTGGAGGTGTACTTATGTAGGACGGAAGAGTTGTTTCATATGCCTCACGTCAGCTTCGACCTCATGAGTTGAATTATGCCACGCATGATTTGGAGTTAGCAACCGTAGTGCATGCGCTCAAGAGCTGGAGACATTTTCTCATTGGAAACTGTTGTGATGTATACACGGATCATAAGAGTTTGAAGTATATCTTCACGCAGAAGGAGTTGAATCTCAGGCAGATGAGATGGTTGGAGCTAATAAAGGATTATGATATGAAACTGCATTATCATCCAGGAAAGGCCAATGTCGTAGCAGACGCTTTGATCCTCAAAAGTTATGTCAATACACTTGTAAGCGGAGGATTACCACAGGAGTTAGTCGACGATCTCAAGGAACTTCGTTTGGAGATAGTTCCAAGAGGCTTTGTTGCAGCAATGGAGGTTCAGCCCACATTATTGGGAAAGATTCGAGAAGCCCAGAAGGATGATAAGGAAATTGCTGAGATAAAGGAGAAGATGAGCAAAGGAAAAGCTAAGGGTTTTTGTGAAGATGAGCACGAAACTTTATGGTTTGAGGATCAAGTATATGTGCCCAATAATGCGGATATTAGGAAGTTAATACTTCAGGAAGCTCATGATTCACCATACTCAATTCACCCCGGAAACACCAAGATGTATTTGGATTTGAAGGAACATTTCTGGTGGACAGGTATGAAGAAGGAGCCGAGTATGTAGTAGTATGTGATGTATGTCAGAGAGTGAAGGTAGAACATCAAAAGCCAACAGGATTACTTCATCCTATGCCGATACCCGAATGGAAGTGGGATAAATGTGGCATGGGTTTTATCACAGGATTACCCAGGACAAGATCAGGTTATGACTCCATTTGGGTAGTAGTTGATTGCTTGACCAAAGTGGCTCACTTTATCCCCGTGAAAACCACCTATACGAGTGCAAAGTTGCCCAAGATATATATGATCAAGATCGTATGTCTGCATGGAGTTCCGAGGACCATCGTATCAGATAGAGGAACACAACTTGCCTCGAAGTTTTGGAATCAGCTGCACCAGACTTTGGGTACCAGGCTAGAGTTCAGTACAGCCTTTCATCCGCAGACAGATGGACAGACCGAGAGAGTCAATCGGATTCTGGAGGATATGTTGAGAGCATGTGCGCTAGATTATGGATCTAGTTGGGACGATAATTTTCCCTACGCAGAGTTCTCATACAATAACAGTTATCAGGCTAGTTTGAAGATGGCCCCTTTCGAAGCTTTGTATGGAAGAAGGTGCAGGACACCGTTAATGTAGGATGAAGTCTGAGACCGTCAGTTGTTTGGACCAGATTTGATCAAAGAGTCTGAAGAGAAGGTTAAGTTGATTCGTGATAGATTGAAGGTAGATCAGTCCAAGCAGAAGGGTTATGCCGACACTAAACGCAAGGAGGTAGTCTATGAAGTCGGAGATAGAGCATATCTTCGTGTGTCACCACTTCGAGGAGTTAAACGATTTGGAGTTAAGGGGAAGTTAGCCCCGAGATTTGTAGGACCATACCGAGTTTTGGAACGTATGGGAAAGGTGGCCTACAAGTTGGAGTTACCCGAAGGATTGTCAGGAGTTCATGATGTGTTTCACGTTTCCCAAGTTGAAGAAATGCCATGCAGAGATGGCCGATATTCCTTTGAGAGATACGGTGCCCTTGGAAGCAATACAGTTGGAGAGTGACCTAACTTACGAGGAAAACCCCGTTAAGATTCTCGAGTTTGCCAGCCGAGTTACACGCAATAAGATTATAAAGTTTTGCAAAGTTCAGTGGAGCCACCATACCAAGGATGAAGCCACCTGGGAGCGAGAAGAAGACCTATGGAAAGACCACCCACACCTATTTTCTAGCCAACCCGAATCTCGAGGGCGAGATTCATCTTAAGGGGGTAGGTTTGGAACATTCCAATTTTCAATTTGGATGTTATACATAGGTCATCATATGCATATCATATTTTATTTGCATTTTTGGTTGTGATCCTAGAAATCTTAAGCAACTCAAGGACCCAAGGAGAGAGTTGGAGATTTCTCCAATTTTCATATTTGAATTTTCTTCAAATTTGAAGAAATGATCAATTTGGTTTTAATATTTTCCTCTCCAATTATTTACAATAATAAAAATAAATGAGAGAAGATAAAATGACTTCTTCAAAAGAGAGGAATATTGGAGAAGAAAAATTTTAAATCAAATTGTTATTTTATTTGAATTAGAAAATTATATGCATTTTTGCAAATTGCATCTTAGGCAGAAAAAATGTTCAACTTATCCTAAACATTAGGTTTGGACGGTGAAAATTATTTTTGGTATTTTTAGAAAAAATTTATATCTTATTAGGATTTTTCTTTCGGGCGACTTTTAAAAAAAGTCTTCGTCGCCCGACTGGGCCGAAGGCCCAGCCGCGCTCGCATCGCCGCATTCGTCGCCCACGCGGACGCCAGACTACGACGAGGAGGAGTCCGAGTCGGAATGCGCCGCCCCCTCGCGTAAGCCCAGCCCCTCCCCCTCGGGCCTTTATAAGGCCGAGCCACCCCGTCACCTCCTCCCCACCACCCGCCGCCGCACCGCGCAGCCGCCGCCACCGATGTTGCCCCACCTGCCAAATCCGTCAGAGCCGCGCCGGATCTTGCCGTTGACCTCGCCGTTGTTTTTCAACGGTTAACCGGTAAAAACCACTAGATTTTCCCAGTTTTCTTAAGTTTTTTCGGTTTAGATTAGATCAGTTTATTTTATTTTATTAGGTTAAATAGCGAACGTTCATCGATTAGATTTTTTTATGAATGATTTTTGTTCGTTAGTTCCTGTTAGCGAACGTTCGTTCGTTAGATTTTTCTTTTTCGGTTTATTTTCGGCAAGGGACCTATCCGTGAATACTTTTTGCTCATTAATTTTTGCTCGTTTATCCAAATCCAGTGAAACCAACACCAAAATCTTCGTCTTCCCCTCTTTCCAGATAATCAACGTGAACATGGTTTTGACAAATTAAATTTTGGTTTCAAGCAGATTTGAATTCGAGTTTCTTTTGATCGCAGTTTGAGTTTCGTAGCTCCGATTCGATTGATTCCTTTTGCAAATTGAAGCTCTTTTGTTGAACTTTCAGTTTGGATCTTCTCTCATGAGTTTTACCCTTGCATATTATGCTTGAGTGGTTATGTATGCTATTGTTTGTTCACGATAGAGTTTTCGGAGTGTGAAGCGTGCTACTACGAGTCAGTAGGGTTTTCAGATCATCAGCAAGGCAAGTAACACTTTGATCATATCCCTTATTACCCAGTTTTTATGCATTAGTTTCAGTCCTCAAACACTGCATGGTTAGGACTTGATAACATGTGGGTATTGGGAAGTAGTTGATGAGGTAGGAACCTATTGCCCTTTTTATATCAAAACTTGGGTGTTACTACGTTATGCTTATACTGGTATGCTATGCTTGTAGACGTGGTTGGGTTTGAGTGATCCATGAAAGATGTGAGAGTTTCTAATTAATGGTTAAACTTAAGGTGGCTACTGTAATACACATATGGGTGGATTGGTTTAGGCACCCTGGAGCACCCGGTGGTTGTATGGGAACTTGGAGTAATCCAGTGTTGTCCTAGGATATCCCGGAGTACCCGTGTGATCATCCTATGCTTTTCCACCCAGGCTCAAAGGGATCATAAGATTATTCATGCTAGAAACTTCCGTGTGCAGCCACAAGCCAATATTGGCTCTGGCATAGTTGAGTAAGTTGTGGGAATCCTTTCCATGGTGGGCTAGCAGATGTAGGGGAATGTAGGTGTACCGACCTATCTATCGGTTAAGGTGGCCTCTTCGGAAAGACTATGTCAAGGTCATCCATTTCTCAAACAGCATGCACTGCGAGAAATACAACGGAGGAGATCGAGTCTTGTGGGGAAAAGTGCGCAAACCTCTACAGAGTGTGTAAACTAATAATGGTTAGCAGTGTCCCCGGTTATGGACATCTTGAGTATCTGGTACTTGAATCATTATGTTGATCTCATCACTTTACTTAATTAACTTGTTGGGTTACAACTATTATTTGGGGATTGAGTTGGAGGAACCTTCTCAAAAAATTTCAACCAACTTTGTAGTTAAATAAAATATATTCCTTTGTTGTAGGGAAAAACTAGCTTTATGTAAATGATAACCATAGAGCCTCCACCAGCCATATATGCATGTGGTGATAGCTGTTATTTGTTCATTGCTCTATAGTGTTATCTTGCCAGCATATTCCATGTACTGACCTACACAGGCTGCAGCGTATTATGTTGCAGAGTTTTCAGACAAAGAGTAAGGTGCGCTAGGTCGTTGTCGTGCACTCAGCTATGTCGTTGGAGTTGATGGACTCATTTACCTTTGAAGCTTCCGCAGTTATCTTATTTACATGGCCTTCAGCCATAAGTTTTTTTTAGACATTCGATGTAATAAGTGTGTGATTGAGCTATGTTATAAAGCCTCGAGTACTATGTATGTCAGCATTACCGATCCAGGGATGACACTTATGCATAGAGATTTCACCATATGTGGTCAGATCGCTACAGAACAATAGGATTTCTATGAGACCATTCTGCTGGACAAGAAACCTACAGTCTGTGATATGAAGTGGGTTGATTGGGAATTCATTGATGAGAATGAAGACTATTTCCCAGGAGTGCATGAAAGCTTCAAAGCTTGTGGTGTTGACAAGTTTGTGGGATAGAAGCTTACCAAATGGAATGATGAGCTCATTATGCAATTCTATTCTACAGCTCATTTCTATCCATATGGTAGAATTATATGGATGTCTGAGGGTACAAGGTACCAATCAACCGTTGATGAGTGGGCCATGTTTATCAATGCCCTAGAAGAGCATGAGGATGATTTGGATGTGTATGCCAAGGAGAAGAAGGACCGCAACTCAATGGCAAACATGTACAAGGAGATCCCAGACAAAGCTTTGGAGACACACAAGCTTGGATCTGTGCATTATCTGTTGTCTGGTCTGCTTACAATCAACACAATCTTAAGGCATTCTCTGTTACCCAAATCTGGAGATCATAAGATGATAAGAGGACATTCAATCAACTTGCTACAGATATTTGATGTTCCTCAAAAATTCAAGGTCACGAGTCTGATTGTTGAGACAATCAAGAGGATTGTTGTAGATCAGAAAAGTTCTTGTGGGAATGCTCCAGACATTTAGGTGCTCATCAACTACAAGATGGGCACATGCACTTACTTGTTGGACAAGGAGCACTTACCACTGCACCTAGAATTTGAGGATAACATAGTTTTCATGAATGAGGATGATCCATCATCATTTCAAGCACAAGAGAAGAGAGCTAAGGCAAAGCCATAAAAGGCTGCAAGGATGCCAAGTGTTGAGGAAGCATCTCAAGTGTTCTTAAAGAGAAAACAAGATCAGCTAGGTTATCTGATTTAGGCAACTTTGAGGATTGAGAAGGGCTTGGCCACCCTGACTCAAAATCAGGAGAGCTTGGAGAGGATCGTTGAGACAAGGTTTTATGATCTTGATCTGAAAGTAACTGAGATACAGACTGCAGTCGAGCAACTCCAGGAGGAAGCATAGGAGAAGATAGGAAAGACAACTACGGATGCTTTTCAGCGAGTGAGGGAGTCCAGGATTAGGGGGTCCTCGGCAGCCGAACTATATACTTTGGCCGGACTGTGAAGATACAGGATTGAAGACTTCGTCCCGTGTCTGGGTGGGACTCTCCTTTGCGTGGAAGGCAAGCTTGGCAATTTGGATATGTAGATCTCCTCCCTTGTAACCGACTCTGTGTAACCCTAGCCCCCTCCGGTGTCTATATAAACCAGAGGGTTTAGTCCGTAGGACAACAACAATCATAATCATAGGCTAGCTTCTAGGGTTTAGCCTCCACGATCTCGTGGTAGATCAACACTTGTAATACTCATATCATCAAGATCAATCGAGCAGGAAGTAGGGTATTACCTCCATCGAGAGGGCCCGAACCTGGGTAAACATTGTGTCGCCCACCTCCTGTTACCATCAGCCTTAGACGCAAAGTTCGGGACCCCCTACCCAAGATCCGCCGGTTTTGACACCGACATTGGTGCTTTCATTGAGAGTTCCACTGTGTCGTCACGATAAAGGCTTGATGGCTCCTTCGATCATCGGCAACAATGCGATCTAGGGTGAGATTTTTCTCCTTGGACAGATCTTCATATTCGGCGTCTTCGTACTGCGGGCCAACTCGATTGGCCATCTGAAGAAAATCGAGAGCTACGCCCCTGGCCATCAGGTCACGTTTGGAAGCTTAAACTATACTGCAGACATCCGCGGAGACTTGATCTTCGACGGATTCGAGCCCATGTCACGGGTGCTGCACAGTCACGACGAGCATGACTTAGCTCTACCGTCGGGCGCTGTTGGGAGATCACCCCTGTGGCTACTCCGGCCCTCAATCCGGAGCAGATCATGCCGTCCGAGGACGGGTGGTTGGACCCCACCATGGAAGGCGCACACTCAGCGGCGATAGAGCCGAATACTGACTTCACCTCCTATGATACCTGTGTTACCGGACCCTTGGATTCGTCCCCGGCCACAGGCTCTGAACCGCCAGCGTCCATGCCTATACAATCTGATTGAGCACCGATCATGGAGTTTACCTCCGTAGATATTTTTCAGCACTCGCCCTTGGGCGATGTGCTTGATTCATTGAGGTCTCTCTCCTTGTTAGGAAATCCTCGGCCCAACTATGTCCAGCTCGAGTGGGAAGCGGATGACGAAGGAATTTGTTCCCCACCCACCACCCACTTAATAGCCACTGTCGACGACTTAACCGACATGCTTGATTTCGACTCCGAAGACATCGACGGTATGGACGACGATGCAGGAGAAGAACAGGAACCACCGCCCACAGGGCACTGGACAGCCACCTCATCATACGATATATACATGGTGGACACCCCCAAAGAAAGCAATGGCAACAAGGAAATGGAGGATAATCCCCTCGAGAAGCAATCTAAGCACCGGCGTCATCGACGTCGCTCTAAGCCCCGCCATAGTAAAAGCAGCGATACCGGCACAGGAGACAATAATGCTGCGGACAGTGCTGAAGACGAAGACAATCCCCCCCCCAGCCAGACTTCGAGCAGGAGGATGGGCATACGAGCCCTAAGGAACAGGCGACAGACAGAGAATCAGGGGATGACAATTACATGCCCCTCTCTGAATACGAGGTGAGCCTCGGCGACGAAGAATTAATCGTGACTGGGGATCCCGTCGACCAGGAGCGCTTCAAGCGCCGGCTTATAGCCACAGCAAAAAGCCTAAATAAAAAGTAGCAGCACCTTCAAGATGATCAAGATCTGCTAGCGGATAGATGGACCGAGGTCCTGGCAGCCAAGGAACACGAAACCGAGCGCCCAACCAAAAGTTACCCAAAGCGCAGGTTGCTACCCCAACTCGAGGAGGAAGCATTAAAGCCTACACTACCAGCGTATGAGGCGGCTGACCGGCCACCTCGGGGCCGAGACAAAGTGGCATATCAGCCCGAAGTCCAGCCCGCACTCCGTCGCCAGTCAAACAAAAACACCAAGGCCCGGGGCTACACGCAGGACCTGCAAGACGTATTGGAAAAGAAAGCAGGACATCCAACATCGATCTACGGATCCCGGGGGCACACCCCAACGCGTGACGACGACCGTGACGCCGGATATACTAAAAGCAAATCCGGCCGAGCCGAATACAGCAGACAAGACTCATACGAACTGCGCCGTGATATAGCCCGGCACAGAGGCGCCGCACACCCCCTATGCTTCACCGACGAAGTAATGGATCACGAAATCCCAGAAGGGTTTAAACCTGTAAACATTGAATCATATGATGGTACAATAGACCCCGCGGTATGGATTGAAGATTTCCTCCTCCACATCCACATGGCCCGCGGTGATGATCTACATGCCATCAAGTACCTCCCACTAAAACTCAAAGGACCGGCTCGGCATTGGCTGAATAGCCTGTTGGCAAACTCCATTGGCAGTTGGGAGAAGTCGGAAGACGCATTCCTTGACAACTTCCAGGGCACTTATGTGCGACCACCGGATGCTGATGACTTGAGTCACATAACCCAACAGCCCGGGGAGTCAGCAGGAAATTCTGGACTCGGTTCCTAACTAAAAAGAACCAAATTGTTGACTGCCTGGATGTCGAGGCCTTAGCGGCATTTAAACATTACATCCATGACGAGTGGCTCACCCGACACCTCGGCCAAGAGAAGCTGAAGTCCATGGAATCCCTCACGACACTCATGACCCGCTTTTGTGCGGGCAAGGACAACTGGCTGGCTCGCAGCAACAACACATCTAAAAATCCTGGCAATTCAGATGCCAGAGATAGCAACGACAAGCCACCTCGCAACAGACACAAGCGCCGCAACAACGGTGACAACGCCAAAGACACGATAGTCAATGCCGGATTCAGTGGCTCTAAATCCAGTCAGCAGAAAAAAAACCATTCAAAAGAAGCAATCCGGGCCCGTCCAGTTTGGACCGCATACTTGATCGCTCATGCCAAATTCACGGCACCCCTGATAAACTAGCCAACCACACCAACAAAGAATACTGGGTGTTCAAATAGGCCGGCAAGTTGAATGCCAAAAACAAGGAAAAGGGGCTGCATAGCGACGACGAGGAGGAGCCCCGGCCGCTGAATACAGGAGGACAAAAGAAATTTCCTCCCCAAGTGAAAACAGTGAACATGATATACGCAACCCATACTCGCAAGCGGTAATGGAAGCGTGCACTAAGGGACGTCGATGCGATGGAGCCAGTCGCTCCAAAGTTCAACCCATGGTCTTCTTGTCCGATCACTTTCGATCACGGGGACCACCCTACCAGTATCCGTCATGGTGGTTCTGCCGCATTGGCCCTTGACCCCATCATCGACGGATTTCACCTCACTCGAGTCCTTATGGATCGACGGTGGCAGCAGCCTGAACCTGCTCTATCAGGATACAATGCGCAAAATGGGTATCGACCCCTCAAGGATCAAACCCACAAAAACCACCTTTAAAGGTGTCATACCAGGTGTAGAGGCATGTTGCATGGGCTCAATCACACTGGAAGTGGTCTTTGGATCCCCGGACAACTTCCGAAGTGAGGACTGGATCTTCGATATCGTCCCCTTCCGCAGTGGCTATCTCGCACTGCTCGGACGAACCGCATTCGCCAGATTTAATGTGGTATCACATTATGCATACCTCAAGCTCAAAATGCTAGGACCTCACGGGGTTATAACAGTTAATGGAAACAGAGAACGCTCGCTCCGTACGGAGGAGCACACTGTGGCCCTCGCAGCAGAAGTACAAAGCAGCCTTCTAAGGCAAACCGCCAATTCGGCAATAAAGCCCCCGGACACCTTCAAGCGAATCCGGGGTACTCTCAGCAGGGTCGCCTGGCACATTCTGAGCTTGCCTAGCAATTCGGCCTCCGTCCTAGTCCCAGTAAAGCGGCGAAATTTGCATCGCGCGTCCATAATTACACACTCAAGATACCATGGGCATAGGCGAAGGCACGGCTATGGCACGACCTAAAATGTGGCTCAACCGCTTCAGGACCCGTATATCTTTACCATTTTCTTCCTTTCAGGACCCTATTCTCTGAAGGCCCTCTCCGATACCCTGGTTATTAGACCCATCACGGGAAGGAAACACCAAGGAAGCAAGAAGCTTTGACGTACTAGGGAACCCCCAGGTGGTCTCTGATAATGATCGCTATACATGTTTTACATACCCACACGCAGCCTGCCCTTGGATAGGACATGACAAATAGTCCTATTTTTGCTTATTGCACTACTTGTATACATACGCTTTGAAATATCATTTAAATAACAATGCACAACGTTAGCTTATTATTGCATTTCTTCATCTTTCTTCCTGTCTGCTTATTTATGACAAATTGCACCCGTACATTATGGTACGTCCAGTGCGCCAGGGGCTTCAGTGTACCCCATAACACGGCAAGAAAAGTCCGAACACTCTCGACAGTGCGGCACCCTGAACTTATAGCATTATATGCATCGGCTCCGAATCATGTCTTGGGTTAATAGTTGGGTTTGCCCGGCTCCCATGTTTTGGTACCTTACGTTCGGCTATATCGGCTAAGGTAGCACTGAGAGAACTACTGTGATTGCGTCCCGGTTCTTTCAGACAAGCACCTCAGTAGAGAAAGCTGAAAACTGACTGTCATGATGCGGCGAGAGCTGGTCGCTGTTCGAGAGATCTCAAATCCTTAAAGATTTTTTTGCTTCGGGCGAGGAATCGGCTTTGTCCGATATAGGCGTATATAGCGCCCCAAGTTCGGCCTTCCGAATACTAGGGGCTTCGCAAAAATTTAAAATTGTAGACTTCTATGGCTAAGTGAGAGTAATAAAGCTGTATAGTTCGATTGCCTTGTTCGCTGCGCTAAACACCTCCTTAAAGGACCAATTTTTTTTGGATAAAGAGTGTTTCAGATTTATCCTGAACACCTCGGTACTAGTTACATGGGGGCAGAAGCCGACGACTGGCCAACTCTCAGATTTTATAAACGGCCGCACATAAGGTAATATTTCAAATCGACAAGCATTATATAGCGCACATGAACTCATTTTCATATTACAGGATCACATGAGTACATTCATACAAATATTACATCCTTAGCACATTCCTCCGCCACAAGGAGGGCACCCTTCAGGACACTGTCATAATAATTTTCGGGGTGGCGATGCTCCTTGCCCTCCGGTGGCCCCTCCTTCACCAGCTTTTCGGCGTCCATCTTCGCCTAGTGCACTTTCGCACGGGCAAAGACCTTGCGCACACCTTCAATGCAGACGGACAACTTTATGACTTCAAACCGTGGGCAGGCATTCACAAGCCGCTTTACCAGGCTGAAGTAGCTGCCACGCAGGGGCTCGCTAGGCCACATCCGGAGTATGAGACCCCTCATGGCCAGTTCAGCCGCCTTGTGAAGCTCGACCAGTTGGTTCAGCTGGTCGCTCAAGGGCACCGGATGTTCGGTCCCAGTATATTGAGACCAGAACAACTTTTTCGTTGAGCTCCCTTCCTTGGCCCAGTAGAACTCCGCGGCATCCGATACGTGATATGTATCCAACGTATCTATAATTTTTGATTGCTCCATGCTATTGAAGGAAATATGCCCTGGAGGCAATAACAAAGTTATTATTTATTTCCTTATTTCATGATAAATTTTTATTATTCATGCTAGAATTGTATTAACTGGAAACATAATACATGTGTGAATACATAGACAAACAAAGTGTCACTAGTATGCCTCTACTTGACTAGCTTGTTGAATCAAAGATGGTTATGTTTCCTAGCCATAGACATGAGTTGTCATTTGATTAACGGGGTCACATCATTAGAGAATGATGTGATTGACTTGACCCATTCTGTTAGCATAGCACTTGCTCGTTTAGTTTGTTGCTATTGCTTTCTTCATGACTTATAAATGTTCCTATGACTATGAGATTATGCAACTCCCGTTTACCGGAGGGACACTTTGTGTGCAACCAAACGTCACAACGTAACTGGGTAATTATAAAGGTGCTCTACAGGTGTCTCCAAAGGTACTTGTTGGGTTGGCGTATTTCGAGATTAGGATTTGTCACTCCGATTGTCGGAGAGGTATCTCTGGGCCCTCTCGGTAATGCACAGCACTTAAGCCTTGCAAGCATTGCAACTAATAAGTTAGTTTCGGGATGATGTATTACGGAACGAGTAAAAGAGACTTGCCGATAACGAGATTGAACTAGGTATTAAGATACCGACGATCAAATCTCAGGCAAGTAACATTAGGGATGGCAATGGGTACCCATTACCCATGTACCCTGTGGGTAAAAACCCTATTAGGGTAAGGGTATGGAACAAAAAATTACCCATGGGTACTTAAATGGGAGAATATCAAACCCATCAGATAGAGAGGGTACGGGTATGAGATCGTATAACCCATGCCCGCGTACCCATGTACCCATCTAAAATGTTGATAGGTGGGTTTCCATCAATATCCCAATGTATTCATTTCCCCTCCTAAGCACGCTAGGTAAAAACTCTAATGTGTATTCAAATTATTTCTATAATTTATCATGATTTCGTGAACTTAAAGTGTATGCATATGTGTTGTTGTTTAACATTTTTATATGTCACTTTATAGGCAAGTACTTTTGTTTATGAGAATATGTTGTTGTTACAATATGTTGTTGTACATTGTTGTTTAAGATGTGTTACTATTAATAATTTATGATTATATGTTGCTTTTTACAACTATTTTCTACTCAATTGATGTGTTGTAAATGCGGGTATTTTTACCTGCGTGTACCCATATACCCTGTCGGGTGACGGGTATGGGAAAAAATTATACCCTTGACGGGTACGGGTATGGGTGATGGGTAAACTCACGGTGGACGGATAAGGGTATGGGGTAGCTCCACCCGTACCCATACCTTGCGGGTGCCATCCCTGAGCAACATACCGATGACAAAGGGAACAACGTATGTTGTTATGCGGTCTGACCGACAAAGATCTTCGTAGAATATGTGGGAGCCAATATGAGCATCCAGGTTCCGCTATTGGTTATTGACCGGAGACGTGTCTCGGTCATGTCTACATTGCTCTCGAACCCGTAGGGTCCGCACTCTTAAGGTTTCGATGATAGTTATATTATGAGTTTATGAGTTTTGATGTACCAAAGGAGTTCGGAGTCCCGGATGAGATCGGGGACATGACGAGGAGTCTCAAAATGGTCGAGACGTAAAGATCGATATATTGGACGACTATATTCGGACATCGGAAAGGTTCCGAGTGATTCGGGTATTTTTCGGAGTACCGGAGAGTTACGGGAATTCGCCGGGGAGTATATGGGCCTTATTGGGCCATACGGGAATAGAGGAGAGAGGACAAAAGGATGGAGGCACCCCCTCTGGTCCGAATTTTACAAGGGGTGCAGCCCACTTTTCCTTGTTCCTCTCCCCCTCTTTCCTTCTCCCCTACTCCAACAAGGGAAGGAAGAGTCCTACTCCCGGTGGGAGTAGGACTCCCCCCTTGCCGCGCCCTCCTCCTAGGCCGGCCGCCTCCCTCCCTTGCTCCTTTATATTCGGGGGCAGGGGGCACCCCATAGATGCAACAGTTGATCATTGATCTCTTAGCCGTGTGTGGTGCCCCCCTCCACCACAGTCCTCAATAATATTGTAGTGGTGCTTAGGCGAAGCCCTGCGATAGTAGAACATCAAGATCATCACCACACCGTCGTGCTGACGGAACTCTTCCCTGACATTCTGCTGGATCGGAGTCCGGGGATCGTCATCGAGCTGAACGTGTACTAGAACTCGGAGGTGCCGTAGTTTCGGTGCTTGATCGGTCGGGCCGTGAAGATGTACGACTACATCAACCGCGTTGTGCTAACGCTTCCGCTTTCGGTCTATGAGGGTACGTAGACAACACTCTCCCCTCTCGTTGCTATGCATCACCATGATCTTGCGTGTGCGTAGGAAATTTTTTAAATTGCTACGTTCCCCAACAGTGGCATCCGAGCCTAGGTTTTATGCGTAGATGTCATATGCACGAGTAGAACACAAGTTTTTTCGGTGATATAAGTCATACTGCTTACCAGCTTGTCACACTTTGGTTCGGCGGTATTGTTGGATGAAGCGGCCCGGACCGACATTACGTGTACGCTTACGCGAGACTGGTTTTACCGCCGTGCTATGCACACAGGTGACTAGCGGGTGTCAGTTTCTCCAACTTTAGTTGAACCGAGTGTGGCTACGCCCGGTCCTTGCGAAGGTTAAAACAGCACCAACTTGACAAACTATCGTTGTGGTTTTGATGCGTAGGTAAGAACGGTTCTTGCTCAGCCCATAGCAGCCACGTAAAACTTGCAACAACAAAATAGAGGACGTCTAACTTGTTTTTGCAGGGCATGATGTGATGTGATGTGGTTAAGACGTGATGAGATATAAGTTTTTGTATGAGATGATCATGTTTTGTTGAAGTTATCGGCAACTGGCAAAAGCCTTATGATTATCTCTCTATTGCATAAGATGCAAGCGCCAAATAATTACTTTACTTTATCACTATGTGATAGCAATAGTTGCAAGAGCAATTGTTGGCGAGACAACCATGTGACGACACATTGATATAGATCAAGATGATGGAGATCATGGTGTCATGCCGGTGACGATGGAGATCATGACGATGCTTTGGAGATGGAGATCAAAGGCACAAGATGATGATGGCCATATCATGTCACATATTTTGATTGCATGTGATGTTTATCTTTTATACATCTTATTTTTCTTAGTTGGACGGTAGCTTTATAAGATGACCTCTCACTAATTATCAAGGTACAAGTGTTCTCCCTGAGTATGCACCGTTGCGAAAGTTCTTTGTGCTGAGACACCACGTGATGATCGGGTGTGATAGGCTCTACGTTCAAATACAACGGGTGCAAAACAGTTGCACACACGGAATACTCAGGTTAAACTTGATGAGCCTAGCATATAACAGATATGGCCTTGGAACACTGAGACCGAAAGGTCGAACGTGAATCATATAGTAGATATGATCAACATAGTGATGTTCACCATTGAAACTACTCCATCTGACGTGATGATCGGACATGGTTTAGTTTATTTGGATCACGTGATCACTTAGAAGATTAGAGGGATGTCTTTCTAAGTGGGAGTTCTTAAGTAATATGATTAATTGAACTTAAATTTATCATGAACTTAGTCCTGGTAGTATTAGCATATCTATGTTGTAGATCAATAGCTCGCATTTAGCTCCCCTGTTTTATTTTTGATATGTTCCTAGAGAAAATTAAGTTGAAAGATGTTAGTAGCAATGATGCGGATTGGATCCATGATCTGAGGATTATCCTCATTGCTGCACAGAAGAATTATGTCCTTGATGCACCGCTAGGTGACAGACCTATTGCTGGAGCGGATGCAGACGTTATGAACGTTTGGCTAGCTCAATATGATGACTACTTGATAGTTTAGTGCACCATGCTTAAACGGCTTAGAATCGGGACTTCAAAGACGTTTTGAATGCCATGGAGCATATAAGATGTTCCAAGAGTTGAAATTGGTATTTCATACTCATGCCCGTGTCGAGAGGTATGAGACCTCTGACAGTACTTTGACTACAAGATGGAGGAGAATAGCTCAACCAGTGAGCATGTGCTTAGATTGTCTGAGTACTACAATTGCTAGAATCAAGTGGGAGTTAATCTTCCAGATAAGAGAGTAATTGACAAAGTTCTCTAGTCACTATCACCGAGTTACTGGAACTTAGTGATGAACTATAATATGGAAGGGATGACAAAAGTAATTCCCAAGCTCTTCGTGATGCTGAAATCGACGAAGGTAGAAATCAAGAAAAGCATCAAGTGTTGATGGTTGACAAAGACCACTAGTTTCAAAAAGGGAAAAGGGAAGAAGGGGAACTTCAAGAATAACGGCAAGCGAGTTGCTGCTCAAGTGAAGAAGCCCAAGTCTGGTCCTAAGCCTGAGACTGAGCGATTCTACTGCAAAGGAACTGGTCACTGGAAACGGAACTGCCCCAAATATTTGGCGGATAAGAAGGATGGCAAAGTGAACAAAGGTATATTTGATATACAGATTATTGATGTGTATTTTACTAGTGTTCGTAGCAACCCCTCGGTATTTGGTACTGGTTCAGTTGCTAAGAATAGTAACTCGAAACGGGGGTTGCAGAATGAACAGAGACTAGTTAAGGGTGAAGTGACGATGTGTGTTGGAAGTGGTTCCAAGATTGATATGATCATCATCGCACACTCCCTATACTTTCGGGATTAGTGTTGAACCTAAATAAGTGTTATTTGGTGTTTGCGTTGAGCATAAATATGATTGGATCATGTTTATTGCAATACGGTTATTCATGTAAGTTAGAGAATAATTGTTGTTCTGTTTACATGAATAAAACGTTCTATGGTAATACACCCAATGAAAATGGTTTGTTGGATCTCGATCATGGTGATACACATATTCATAATATTGAAGCCAAAAGATGCAAAGTTGATAATGATAGTGCAACTTATTTGTGGCACTGCCGTTTAGGTCATATTGGTGTAAAGCGCATGAAGAAAATCCATGCTGATGGGTTTTTGGAATCACTTGATTATGAATCCGTTGATGCTTGCGAACCATGCCTCATGGGCAAGATGACTAAGACTCCGTTCTCCAGAACAATGGAGCGAGCAACAAACTTGATTGGAAATAATACATACTGATGTATGCAGTCCAATGAGTGTTGAGGCTCGCAGCGGGTATCGTTATTTTCTGACCTTCACAGATGATTTCAGCAGATATGAGTATATCTACTTGATGAAACACAAGTCTGAAATATTTGAAAAGTTCAAAGAATTTCAGAGTGATGTGGAGAATCATCATAACAAAAACAAAAGTTTCTACGATATGATCGCAGAAGTAAAATATTTGAGTTATGAGTTTGGCCTTCAATTAAAACAATGTGAAATAGTTTCACTACTCACGCCACCTGGAACACCATAGTGTAATGGTGTGTCCGAACGTCATAACCGTACTTTATTAGATATAGTGCGATCTATGATGTCTCTTACCGATCTACCACTATCGTTTTGGGGTTATGCATTAGAGGCAGCTACATTCACGTTAAATAGGGCACCATCTAAATCCGTTGAGACGACACCGTATGAACTA
This sequence comes from Triticum monococcum, assembly GCA_034509565.1. Lineage (NCBI taxonomy): Eukaryota > Viridiplantae > Streptophyta > Magnoliopsida > Poales > Poaceae > Triticum > Triticum monococcum. The sequence goes on from CM067847.1 coordinate 528,344,653, forward strand.
TGGTTTGGCAAGAAACCTAAGATGTCCTTTCTTAAAGTTTGGGACTGCGATGCTTATGTGAAAAAGTTTCAACATGTTAAGCTCAAACCCAAATCAGAGAAGTAAATCTTCATAGGATACCCAAAAGAAACTGTTGGGTACACCTTCTATCACAGATCCAAAGGCAAGTTATTCATTGCTGAGAATGGATCCTTTCTAGAGAAGGAGTTTCTCTCGAAAGAAGTGAGTGGGAGGAAAGTAGAACTTGATGAGGTAACTGTACATGCTCCCTTATTGGAAAGTAGTTCATCACAGAAATCTGTTCCTGTGACTACTACACCAATTAGTGAGGAAGCTAATGATGATGATCATGTAACTTCAGATCAAGTTACTACCGAACCTCGTAGGTAAACCAGAGTGAGATCTGCACCAGAGTGGTACGATAATCCTGTTCTGGAGGTCATGTTACTTGACCATGATGAACCCACGAACTATGAAGAAGCGATGGTGAGCCCAGATTCCACAAAATGGCTTGAGGCCATGAAATCTGAGATGAGATCCATGTATTAGAACAAAGTATGGACTTTGATTGACTTGCCCAATGATCGACGAGCCATTGAGATTAAATGGATCTTCAAGAGGAAGACGGACGCTGATAGTAGTATTACTATCTACAAAGCTAGAATTGTCGCAAAACATTTTCGACAAGTTCAAGGTGTTGACTATGATGAGAGTTTCTCACTCGTATCTATGCTTAAGTCTGTCTGAATCATGTTAGCAATTGCCGCATTTTAAGAAATCTGGCAAATGGATAACAAAACTGCAATCCTTAATGGATTTATTAAAGAAGAGTTGTATATGATGCAACCAGAAGGTTTTGTCAATCCTAAAGGTGCTAACAAAATGTGCAAGCTCCAGCGATCCATCTGTGGACTGGTGCAAGCATCTCGGAGTTGGAATATACGCTTTGATGAGTTGATCAAAGCATATAGTTTTATACAGACTTGTGGTGAAGCCTGTATTTACAAGAAAGTGAGTGGGAGCACTACAGCATTTCTGATAAGTATATGTGAATGACATATTGTTGATCGGAAATAATGTAGAATTATTCTGCAAAGCATAAAGGAGTGTTTGAAAGGAATTTTTCAAAGAAAGACCTCGGTGAAGCTGCCTACATATTGAGCATCAAGATCTATAGAGATAGATCAAGATGCTTGATAAGTTTTTGCAATGAGTACATACCTTGACAAGATTTTGAAGTAGTTCAAAATGGAACAGTCAAAAAGGAGTTCTTGCCTGTGTTACAAGGTGTGAAGTTGAGTAAGACTCAAAATCCAACCACGGTAGAAGATAGAGAGAGAATGAAAGTCATTCCCTATGCCTCAGCCATAGGTTCTATAAAGTATGCAATGCTGTGCACCAGACCTATTGTATACCCTGCCCTGAGTTTGGCAAGGGAGTACAATAGTGATCTAGGAGTAGATCACTGGACATTGGTCAAAATTATCCTTAGTGGAATAAGGATATGTTTCTCGATTATGGAGGTGACAAAAGGTTCGTCATAAAGGGTTACGTCAATACAAGTTTTGACACTGATCCAGATTATTCAAAGTCTCAATATGGATACATTAGCTATTGTAGCTCCATGCAGAGCATTGTTGACATGGAAATTTGCAAAATACTTACGGATTTGTATGTGGCAGACCCGTTGAAACTTCTCTCACAAGCAAAACATGATCACACCCTAGTACTCTTTGGGTGTTAATCACATAGCCATGTGAACTAGCTAGATTATTTAATCTAGTAAACCCTTCGGGTGTTGGTCACATGACGATGTGAACTATGGGTGTTGATCACATGGTGATGTGAACTATTGATGTTAAATCACATGGCAATGTGAACTAGATTATTGACTCTAGTGCAAGTGGGAGACTGAAGGAAATATGCCCTCGAGGCAATAATAAAGTTATTATTTATTTCCTTATTTCATGATAAATGTTTATTATTCATGCTAGAATTGTATTAACTGGAAACATAATACATGTGTGAATACATAGACAAACAGAGTGTCACTAGTATGCCTCTACTTGACTAGCTTGTTGAATCAAAGATGGTTAAGTTTCCTAGCCATAGACATGAGTTGTCATTTGATTAACGGGGTCACATCATTAGAGAATGATGTGATTGACTTGACCCATTCCGTTAGCATAGCACTTGATCGTTTAGTTTGTTGCTATTGCTTTCTTCATGACTTATACATGTTCCTATGACTATGAGATTATGCAACTCCCGTTTACCGGAGGAACACTTTGTGTGCTAGCAAATGTCACAACGTAACTGGGTGATTATAAAGGTGCTCTACAGGTGTCTCCAAAGGTACTTGTTGGGTTGGCGTATTTCGAGACTAGGATTTGTCACTCCGATTATCGGAGAGGTATCTCTGGGCCCTCTCGGTAATGCACATCACTTAAGCCTTGCAAGCATTGCAACTAATAAGTTAGTTGCGGGATGATGTATTACGGAATGAGTAAAAGAGACTTGTCGGTAACAAGACTAAACAAGGTATTAAGATACCAACAATCGAATCTCGGGCAAGTAACATACCGATGACAAAGGGAACAACGTATGTTGTTATACGGTCTGTTCGATAAAGATCTTCATAGAATATGTGGGAGCCAATATGAGCATCCAGGTTCCTCTATTGGTTATTGGCCGAAGACGTGTCTCGGTCATGTCTACATTGTTCTCGAACCCATAGGGGACGCACGCTTAAGGTTTCGATGACAGTTATATTATGAGTTTATGAGTTTTGATGTACTGAAGGAGTTCGGAGTCCTGGATGAGATCGGGGACATGACGAGGAGTCTCGAAATGGTCAAGACGTAAAGATCAATATATTGGACGACTATATTTGGACATCAGAAAGGTTCCGAGTGATTCGGGTATTTTTCGGAGTACCGAAGATTTACGGGAATTCGCCGGGGAGTATATGGGCCTTATTGGGCCATACGGGAATAGAGGAGAGAGGCCAAAAGGAAGGAGGCGCGCACCCTCCCCTCTGGTCCGAATTGGACAAGGGGTGCAGCCCACTTTTCCTTGTTCCTCTCTCCCTCTTTCCTTCTCTCCTACTCCAACAAGGCGAGGAGGAGTCCTACTCTCCGTGGGAGTAGGACTCCCCCCTTGGCGCGCCCTCCTCCTAGGCCGGCCGCCTCCCTCCCTTGCTCCTTTATATACGGGGGCAGGGGCACCCCATAGACACAACAGTTGATCATTGATCTCTTAGCCGTGTGCGGTGCCCCTCTCCACCATAGTCCTCGATAATATTGTTGTGGTGCTTAGGCGAAGCCCTGCGACAGTAGAACATCAAGATCGTAACCACACCGTCGTGCTGACAGAACTCTTCCCCGACATTCTGCTGGATCGGAGTCCGGGGATCGTTATCGAGCTGAACGTGTACTAGAACTCGGAGGTGCCATAGTTTCGGTGCTTGATCGGTCGGGCCGTGAAGACGTACGACTACATCAACCGCATTGTGCTAACGCTTCTGCTTTCGGTCTATGAGGGTACGTAGACAACACTCTCCCCTCTCGTTGCTATGCATCACCATGATCTTGCGTGTGCGTAGGAAAATTTTGAAATTGCTACGTTCCCCAATAGCTATATTATCTACTATTTTTGACATTATTGGGCTTTATTATCCACTTTTATATTATTTTTGGGACTAACCTATTAACCGGAGGCCCAGCCCAGAATTGCTGTTTTTGCCTGTTTTAGGGTTTTGAAGAAAAGGAATATCAGACGGAGTCCAAACGGAATGAAACCTTCGGGGACGTGATTTTCTCAACAAACAAGACCCGGGAGACTTGGACCCTGCATCAAGAAAGAAAAGAGGAGGCCACGAGGTAGGGGGCGCGCCTACCCCCCCCCCCCCCCAGGCGCGCCCTCCACCCTCGTGGGCCCCCTGTTGCTGCACCGACGTACTCCTTCCTCCTATATATACCTACGTACCCCCAAACGACCAGATACGGAGCCAAAAACCTAATTCCACCGCCGCAACTTTCTGTATCCACGAGATCCCATCTTGGGGCCTATTCTGGAGCTCTGCCGGAGGGGGCATCGATCATGGAGGGCTTCTACATCAATGTCATAGCCCCTCCGATGAAGTGTGAGTAGTTTACCTCAGACCTACGGGTCCATAGTTAGTAGCTAGATGGCTTCTTCTCTCTTGTTGGATCTCAATACAATGTTCTCCCCCTCTCTTATGGAGAACTATTCGATGTAATCTTCTTTTTGTGGTGTGTTCGTTGAGAACGATGAATTGTGGGTTTATGATCAAGTCTATCTATGAATAATTTTGAATCTTCTCTGAATTCTTTTATGTATGATTGGTTATCTTTGCAAGTCTCTTCGAATTATCAGTTTGGTTTGGCCTACTAGATTGATCTTTCTTGCAATGGGAGAAGTTCTTAGCTTTGGGTTCAATCTTGCGGTGTCCTTTCCCAGTGACAGTAGGGGCAGCAAGGCACGTATTGTATTGTTGCCATCGAGGATAAAAAGATGGGGTTTTCTTCATATTGCATGAGTCTATCCCTCTACATCATGTCATCTTGCTTAAGGCATTAATCTATTTTTAGCTTAATACTCTAGATGCATGCTGGATAGCGGTCGATGAGTGGAGTAATAGTAGTAGATGCAGGCACGAGTCGGTCTACTTGTCTCGGACGTGATGCCTATATACATGATCATACCTAGATATTCTCATAACTATGCTCAATTCTGTCAATTGCTCAACAGTAATTTGTTCACCCACCGTAGAATACTTATGCCCTCGAGAGAAGCCACTAGTGAAACCTAAGGCCCCCGGGTCTATCTTCATCATATTAATCTCCTACTACTTAGTAATTTCCTTTGCTATTTACTTTGCATTTATTTTGACTTTACATCTTTATCATAAAAATATAAAAAATATTACCTTATCATATCTATCAGATCTCACTCTCGTAAGTGGCCTTATAGGGATTAACAACCCCTATTTGCATTCGTTGCGAGGATTTATTTGTTTTGTGCAGGTACGAGGGACTCGCACGTAGCCTCATACTGGATTGATACCTTGGTTCTGAAAAACTGAGGGAAATACTTATGCTACTTTGCTGTATCATCCCTTCCTCTTCGGGGAAAACCAACGTAGTGCTCAAGAGGTAGCAATACGCTGTTGGGTATATCTGAACGATCCTGGAGAGATCTGAATTCTGGTAAGTAAAAGGAAAGTTTACTTCACATGCTTGCTTTGCATAATGAATGCCTTACCCGCCGCTATCTTCTTGACCGCCTGAATCTCCTGGAGGGCCTTTTGAGCTTTAGCCCTGGCATTTTGTGCGTTCTCGAGGGCCTTCGCAAGCTCAGACCCCTGCGTCTTAGAGTCACGCTCCAAGGACTCATATTTTTTTACGTAATCCTGGAGCTCTTACTGAACCTCACCGACTCGGGCATCTTGCTCCTCGCGCTTGATGCGCTCCTGGGCCGCTCTGTCTTCGGCCTTGGACAACGCCTTCTTCAGGGCCGCCACTTCGGTCGTGGCCCCTAGCAAAATTCATGATGACCCCATGATTTAGTAACCACTTTCTCTTTTTTATCAATATATAGACGGGGTATCACTTACCTTTGTTCTCTTCGAGCTGCCTCTTGGTAAGGCCGAGCTCTTCCTCGGACCGCTCAAGGTCCCGCTTCAGTCCGGAGACCTCCGCAGTACGAGCGGCAGCGGCCAGTAGTGAAGCCTGCTTATTCACATAGACATATTCTGATTAGACTCCTGTGATTCTTATTTGATCCTCTGTTCGGCCTTTCTTTATGAATACCAAACAGAGCATCAGGGGCTACTGTCTATACTGTGATATTTTCTCATAATTTGATTACTTACCTCAAAGCCTGTTAGGAGGCTGGCACAGGCTTCGGTCAGTCTGCTTTTGGCAGACCGAACCTTCTCGACCACCGCACTCATGATAGTGCGGTGCTCCTTGTCAATGGAAGCGCCGTGAAGCGCCTCCAGAAATTTTTCCGACGCCTCTAGATGGACAAAGGTGATTGGCACAGATGGCTCGCCCCTGTAGCGAGGGGTCGCCTGACAAAATCCGGAACCACTGGAGGTTTCGGCGCAGTATCCGGCTGGGGGACAAACATGATGCGGCTACCGACATTAGAGCCCACGGGAGTCTTGTCCCCCATGCGCCCAGTCGGTGCCCTTTGAGACAACACCTCGATGTGGTTCGTAGACCAGGGGGAGGTGGCTATCGGGAGTGAATCATTGTTCGTCGCCGACTAGCCCAAAGACTCATCCGAAGAGGATACGTCGGTATTGTTGAGGAACGTAGTAATTTCAAAAAAATTCCTACGCACACGCAAGATCATGGTGATGCATAGCAACGAGAGGGGAGAGTGTTGTCTACGTACCCTCGTAGACTGGAAGCGGAACTGTTAGCACAATGCGGTTGATGTAGTCGTATGTCTTCACGGCCCGACCGATCAAGCACCGAAACTACGGCACCTTCGAGTTCTAGCACACGTTCAGCTCGATGACGATCCCCGGACTCCGATCCAACAGTATGTCGGGGAAGAGTTCAGTCAGCACGACGGTGTGGTGACGATCTTGATGTTCTACCGTCGCAGGGCTTCGCCTAAGCACCGCTACAATATTATCGAGGATTATGGTGGAGGAGGGCACCGCACACGGCTAATAGATCTCGAGGATCAATTGTTGTGTCTTTGGGGTGCCCCCCTGCACCCGTATATAAAGGAGCAAGGGAGGAGGAGGCCGGCCCTAGGAGGGGGCGCGCCAAGTGTGGAGTCCTACCAGGACTGACTAGTCCTAGTAGGATTCCACCTCCCATATGGAATAGGAAAAGAGGAAGGGAAAAGGAGAAGGAAGGAAGGAGGGGGGCGCCCCCCTTCCCTAGTCCAATTTGGACCAGACCAAGGGGAGGGGTGCGGCCACCCTTCAGGCCCTTTTCCTTCTTTCCCGTATGGCCAAATAAGGCCCAATACGTATTCCTGTAACTCTCCGGTACTCCGAAAATTACCCGAATCACTCGGAACCTTTTCGATGTCCGAATATAGTCGTCCAATATATCGATCTTTATGTCTCAACCATTTCGAGACTCCTCGTCATGTCCCTGATCTCATCCGGGACTCGGAACTCCTTCGGTACATCAAAACTCATAAACTCATAATATAACTGTAATGGAAACCTTAAGCATGCGGACCCTACGGGTTCAAGAACAATGTAGACATGACCGAGACACGTCTCCGGTCAATAACCAATAGCGGAACCTGGATGCTCATATTGGCTCCCACATATTCTACAAAGATCTTTATCGGTCAGACCGCATAACAACATATGTTGTTTCCTTTGTCATCGGTATGTTACTTGCCTGAGATTCGATCGTTGGTATCTCAATACCTAGTTCAATCTCGTTACCGGCAAGTCTCTTTTCTCGTTCCATAATACATCATCGTGCAACTAACTCTTAATACCGACGGTGTGGACTACATACAGAACAAAATGGATGAATCTATACTTAAAATGCATCTATATACATCGGTATGTGGTTCTTGATGGAATCTTTACAAAGACTTATATTTAGGAACGGAGGGAGTATTATGTTTCCGGATAATACAATTCTAGCATGAATAATAAACATTTATCATGATATAAGGAAATAAATAATAACTTTATTATTTCCTCTAGGGCATATTTCCTTCAGTCTCCCACTTATACTAGAGTCAATAATCTAGTTCACATCGCCATGTGATTTAACATGAATAGTTCACATCACCATGTGATTAACACCCATAGTTCACATCGACATGTGACCAACACCGAAAGGGTTTACTAGAGTCAATAATCTAGTTCACATCGCTATGTGATTAACACCCAAAGAGTACTGAGGTGTGATCATGTTTTGCTTGTGAGAGAAGTTTAGTCAACGGGTCTGCCACATTCAGATCCGTAAGTATTTTGCAAATTTCTATGTCAAAAATGCTCTGCATGGAGCTACTCTAGCTAATTGCTCCCACTTTCAATATGTATCCAGATTGAGACTTAGAGTCATCTGGATCAGTGTCAAAACTTGCATCGACGTAACCCTTTACGACGAACCTTTTGTCACCTCCATAATCGAGAAACATATCCTTATTCCATAAAGGATAATTTTGACCAATGTCCAGTGATCTACTCCTAGATCACTATTGTACTCCCTTGCCAAACTCAGGGCAGGGTATACAATAGGTCTGGTACACAGCATGGCATACTTTATAGAACCTATGGCTGAGCCATAGGGAATGACTTTCATTCTCTCTCTATCTTCTGTCGTGGTCGGGTTTTGAGTCTTACTCAACTTCACACCTTTGTAACACAGGCAAGAATTCCTTCTTTGACTGTTCCATTTTAAAAACTTAACAAGCATATTGATCTATCTCTATAGATCTTGATGCTCAATATGTAAGCAACTTCACCGAGGTCTTTCTTTGAAAAACTCCTTTCCAACATTCATTTATGCTTTGCAGAATAATTCTACATTATCTCCGATCAACAATATGTCTTTCACATATACTTATCAGAAATGTTGTAGTGCTACCACTCACTTTCTTGTAAATACAGGCTTCACTGCAAGTCTGTATAAAACTATATGCTTTGATCAACTTATCAAAGCGTATATTCCAACTCCGAGATGCTTGCACCAGTCCATAGATGGATTGCTGGAGCTTGCATATTTTGTTAGTACTTTAGGATTGACAAAACCTTCTGGTTGCATCATATACAACTCCTCTTTAATAAATCCATTAAGGAATGCAGTTTTGTTTATCCATTTCCCAGATTTCATAAAATGCGGCAATTGCTAACATGATTCGGACAGACTTAAGCATAGATACGAGTGAGAAACTCTCATCGTAGTCAACACCTTGAACTTGTCGAAAACCTTTTTGTGACAATTCTAGCTTTGTAGATAGTAACACTACTATCAGCTTCCGTCTTCCTCTTGAAGATCCATTTAATCTCAATGGCTCGCCGATCATTGGGCAAGTTAATCAAAGTCCATACTTTGTTCTCATACATGGATCTCATCTCAGATTTCATGGCCTCAAGCCATTTCACGGAATCTGGGCTCATCATCGCTTCCTCATAGTTCGTAGGCTCGTCATGGTCAAGTAACATGACCTCTAGAACAGGATTACCGTACTACTCTGGTGCGGATCTCACTCTGGTTTACCTATGAGGTTCGGTGGTAACTTGATCTGAAGTTACATGATCATCATTAGCTTCCTCACTAATCGGTGTAGTAGTCACAGGAACAGATTTCTGTGATGAACTACTTTCCAATAAGGGAGCAGGTATAGTTACCTCATCAAGTTCTACTTTCCTCCCACTCACTTCTTTGGAGAAAAACTCCTTTTCTAGAAAGGATCCATCCAAAGCAGCGAATATATTGCCTTCGGATCTGTGATAGAAGGTGTACCCAACATTTTCTTTTGGGTATCCTATGAAGACGCACTTCTCCGATTTGGGTTAGAGCTTATCAGGTTGAAACTTTTCCACATAAGCATTGCAACCTCAAACTTTAAGAAACGACAGCTTAGGTTTCTTGCCAAACCATAGTTCATACGGTGTCGTCTCAGCGGATTTAGATGGTGCCCTATTTAACGTGAATGCAGCCGTCTCTAAAGCATAACCCCAAAATGATAATGGTAAATCAGTAAGAGACATCATAGATCGCACCATATCTAATAAAGTACGATTACGACGTTCGGACACACCATTACGCTGTGGAGTTCCGGGTGGCGTGAGTTGCGAAACTATTCCGCATTATTTCAAATGTAGACCAAACTCGTAACTCAAATATTCTCCTCCACGATCAGATCGTAGCAACTTTATTTTCTTGTTACGATGATTTTCAACTTCACTCTGAAATTCTTTGAACTTTTCAAATGTTTCAGACTTGTGTTTCATCAAGTAGATATACTCATATCTGCTCAAATCATCTGTGAAGATCAGAAAATAATGATACCTTCCACGAGCCTCAATATTCATCGAACCACATACATCAGTATGTATGATTTCCAAAAAATCTGTTGCTCGCTCCATTGTTCTGGAGAACGGAGTCTTAGTCATCTTGCCCATGAGGCATGGTTCGCAAGCATCAACTGATTCATAATCAAGTGATTCCAAGAGCCCATCAGCATGGATTTTCTTCATGCGCTTTACACCAATATGACCTAAATGGCAGTGCCACAAATAAATTGCACCATCATTATTTACTTTGCATCTTTTGGTTTCAATATTATGAATATGTGTATCACTACGATAGAGATCCAACGAACCATTTTCATTGGGTGTGTAACCATATAAGGTTTTATTCATATAAACAGAACAACAATTTATTCTCTTACTTAAATGAATAACCGTATTGCAGTAAACATGATCAAATCATATTCATGCTCAACGCAAACACCAAAGAACACTTATTTAGGTTCAACACTAATCCCAAAAGTATAGGGACTGTGCGATGATGATCATATCAATCTTGGAACCACTTCCAACACACATTGTCACTTCACCCTTAACTAGTCTATGTTCATTCTGCAACTCCCGTTTCGAGTTACTACTCTTAGCAACTGAACCAGTATCAAATACCGAGGGGTTGCTACGAACACTATTAAAATACACATCAATAATCTGTATATCAAATATACCTTTGTTCACTTTTCCATCCTTCTTATCCGCCAAATAATTGGGGCAGTTCCGCTTCCAGTGACCAGTCCCTTCGCAGTAGAAGCACTTAGTCTCAGGCTTAGGACCAGACTTGGGCTTCTTCACTTGAGCAGCAACTTGCTTGCCGTTCTTTTTGAAGTTCCCCTTCTTCCCTTTGCCCTTTTCTTGAAACTAGTGGTCTTGTCTACCATCAACACTTGATATTTTTCTAGATTTCTACCTTCGTCGATTTCAGCATTACGAAGAGCTTGGGAATCGTTTCCGTTATCCCTTGCATATCATAGTTCATCACGAAGTTCTACTAACTTGGTGATGGTGACTAGAGAATTCTGTCAATCACTATTTTATCTGGAAGATTAACTCCTACTTGATTCAAGAGATTGTAGTACCCAGACAATCTGAGCACATGCTCACTGCTTGAGCTATTTTCCTCCATCTTTTAGCTATAGAACTTGTTGGATACTTCATATCTCTCAACTCGGGTATTTGCTTGAAATATTAACTTCAACTCCTGGGACATCTCATATGGTCCATGACGTTCAAAACGTCTTTGAAGTCCCGATTCTAAGCCGTTTAAGCATGGTGCACTAAACTATCAAGTAGTCATCATATTGAGCTAGCCAAATGTTCATAACATCTGCATCTGCTCCTGCAATAGGTTTGTCACCTAGCGGTACATCAAAGACATAATTCTTCTGTGCAGCAATGAGGATAAACCTCAGATCACGGATCCAATCCGCATCATTGCTACTAACATCTTTCAACTTAGTTTTCTCTAGGAACATATCAAAAATAAAACAGGGGAGCTAGACGCTAGCTATTGATCTACAACATAGATATGCTAATACTACCAGGACTAAGTTCATGATAAATTAAAGTTCAATTAATCATATTACTTAAGAACTCCCACTTAGATAGACATCCCTCTAATCCTCTAAGTGATCACATGATCCAAATCAACTAAACCATGTCCGATCATCACGTGAGATGGAGTAGTTTCAATGGTGAACATCACTATGTTGATCATTTCTACTATATGATTCACGCTCGACCTTTCGGTCTCCGTGTTCTGAGGCCATATCTGTTATATGCTAGGCTCGTCAAGTTTAACCTGAGTATTCGCGTGTGCAACTATTTTGCACCCGTTGTATTTGAACGTAGAGCCTATCACACCCGATCATCACGTGGTGTCTCAGCATGAAGAGCTTTCGCAATGGTGCATACTCAGGGAGAACACTTATACTTTGATAATTTAGTGAGGGATCAACTTATACTGCTACCGTCAATCAAAGCAAGATAAGATGCATAAAAGATAAACATCACATGCAATCAATATAAGTGATATGATATGGCCATCATCATCTTGCACTTGTGATCTCCATCTCTGAAGCACCGTCATGATCACCATCGTCACCAACGCGATACCTTGATCACCATCGTAGCATCGTTGTCGTCTCGCCAATCTTATGCTTCCACGACTATCGCTACTGCTTAGTGATAAAGTAAAGCATTACAGCGCAATTGCATTGCATACAATAAAGAGACAACCATATGGATCCTACCAGTTGCCGATAACTCGGTTACAAAACATGATCATCTTATACAATAAAATTTAGCATCATGTCTTGACCATATCACATCACAACATGCCCTGCAAAAACAAGTTAGACGTCCTCTACTTTGTTGTTGCAAGTTTTACGTGGCTGCTATGGGCTTAGCAAGAACCATTCATACCTACGCATCAAAACCACATTGATAGTTTGTCAAGTTGGTGCTGTTTTAACCTTCGCAAGGACCGGGTGTAGCCACACTTGGTTCAACTAAAGTTGGAGAAACTGACACCCGCCAGCCACCTGTGTGCAAAGCACGTCGGTAGAACCAGTCTCGCGTAAGCGTACGCGTAATGTCGGTCCGGGCCGCTTCATCCAACAATACCGCCGAACCAAAGTATGACATGCTGGTAAGTAGTATGACTTATATCGCCCACAACTCACTTGTGTTCTACTCGTGCACAACATCAACACATCAAAGCTAGGCTCTGATACCACTGTTGGGGCACGTAGTAATTTTAAAAAAAATCCTACGCACACGCAAGATCATGGTGATGCATAGCAACGAGAGGGGAGAGTGTTGTCTATGTACCCTCGTAGACCGGAAGCGAAAGCGTTAGCACAACGCAGTTGATGTAGTCATACGTCTTCACGGCCTGACCGATCAAGCACCGGAACTACGGCACCTCCGAGTTCTAGCACACGTTCAGCTCGATGACGATCCCCGGACTCTGATCCAGCAGAATGTCGGGGAAGAGTTCAGTCAGCACGACGGCGTGGTGACAATCTTGATGTTCTACCGTCGCAGGGCTTCGCCTAAGCACCGCTACAATATTATTAAGGATTATGGAGGAGGAGGGCACCGCACACGGCTAATAGATCTCAAGGATCAATTGTTGTGTCTTTGGGGTGCCCCCTGCACCCGTATATAAAGGAGCAAGGGAGGAGGAGGCCGGCCCTAGGAGGGGGCGCGCCAAGTGTGGAGTCCTACTAGGACTCCCTAGTCCTAGTAGGATTCCACCTCCCATATGGAATAGGAAAAGAGGAAGGGAAAAGGAGAAGGAAGGAAGGGGCGCCCCCTTCCCTAGTCCAATTCGGACCAGACCAAGGGGAGGGGTGTGGCCACCCTTCAGGCCCTTTTCCTTCTTTCCCGTATGGCCCAATAAGGCCCAATACGTATTCCCGTAACTCTCCGGTACTCGAAAAATACCCGAATCATTCGCAACCTTTTCGATGTCCGAATATAGTCGTCCAATATATCGATCTTTACGTCTCGGCCATTTCGAGACTCCTCGTCATGTCCCCGATCTCATCCGGGACTCCGAACTCCTTCGGTACATCAAAACTCATAAACACATAATATAACTGTCATGGAAACCTTAAGCGTGCGGACCCTACGGGTTCGAGAACAATGTAGACATGATCGAGACACGTCTCCGGTCAATAACCAATAGCGAAACCTGGATGCTCATATTGGCTCCCACATATTCTACGAAGATCTTTATCGGTCAGACCGCATAACAACATACGTTGTTCCCTTTGTCATCGGTATGTTAGTTGCCCGAGATTCGATCGTCGGTATCTCAATACCTAGTTCAATCTCGTTACCGGCAAGTCTCTTTACTCGTTCCGTAATACATCATCCTGCAACTAACTCATTAGTTGCAATGCTTGCAAGGCTTAAGTGATGTGCATTACCGAGAGGGCCCAGAGATACCTCTCCGACAATCGGAGTGACAAATCCTAATCTCGAAATACGCCAACCCAACAAGTACCTTCAGAGACACCTGTAGAGCACCTTTATAATCACCCAGTTACGTTGTGACGTTTGGTGGCACACAGAGTGTTCCTCCAGTAAACGGGAGTTGCATAATCTCATAGTCATAGGAACATGTATAAGTCATGAAGAAAGCAATAGCAACAAACTAAATGATCAAGTGTTATGCTAACGGAATGGGTCAAGTCAATCACATCATTCTCCTAATGATGTGATCCCGTTAATCAAATGACAACTCATGTCTATGGTTAGGAAACATAACCATCTTTGATCAACGAGCTAGTCAAGTAGAGGCATACTAGTGACACTCCGTTTGTCTATGCATTCACACATGTATTATGTTTCCGGTTAATACAATTCTAGCATGAATAATAAACATTTATCATGATATAAGGAAATAAATAATAACTTTATTATTGCCTCTAGGGCATATTTCCTTCAGGTATGGGCTTTGGATGGACTGCATGATCATGGTTGACACGATAAGAAGTAGTAAAACAAAACATACCAGAATTATTATGGTATCCGGATAATTACGAATTTGCCAGGGGCTTGTCCCTGGGCAACCACTCCTCATCGTTGTAAGAGGCTATTGTGGAGCAGTCCGGAAGGAGGGTCCTTCCCTTCTTGGACCCTTCGGCCTCCCCAGATGGGGCGGCCTTCCTTTTCATGTCCCCCCGCCGGGGGGTGAGAACTTTCCTCTTCATCCTCCTCGTTTTCGTGGGAGGAGTGCGCTTCGGTGTTTTCGGACGATGAGTCTGATATAACCTTGCGCCGGAGACCTTTTTTGGTCCCCGCGGCCTTCTTCTTGTCCTTCTTCTCCAGCGCCTCATAGGGCGCCGGAACCAGCATCCCTGTTAAGAGAGCCCTTGCTGGATCTGCGGGCAGTGGGGCCGGACAATCGATCTGCTCCGCTGTCGCTACCAAGTCCTGTTAAACTGGCGTGGAGGCTCAGATCCCTCACTTGATTATACTGGGTAAAGGAACATCTTATGAGATATAAAGAGCTTACTGGGTTGGCAGGGCGCTTTGCATTGAGTCCGTGATCCTCGGTAAGGGGAGGAGGTACCTCGGCGGCCTTGAACAGCACCCTCTAGACATCTTGGTGTGTCATGTCGAAAAGCTCTCGCAGCGTCTGGTGCTTGGCCGGGTCGAACTCCCACATATTGAATGCCCGTCTTTGACACGGAAGGATCCGGTGGAAGAGCATGACCTGGACCACGTTGACAAGCTTGATTTTCTTGCTTATCATATTTTTAGCACAGTTCTGGAGTCCGGCAGCTCCATCGATGAGCCCCAGGATAGGCCCTTCTCTTTCCAGGAGGTGAGCCGCATGGGGATGCCGGATCGAAATTCGGGGGCCGCCACCCAGTTGGTGTCACGAGGCTCGGTGATGTAGAACCACCCCGATTGCCACCCCTTCACGGTCTCCACATAGGAGCCTTCGAGCCAGGTGATGTTGGGGATTTTGCCCACCATGGCGCCTCCGCACTCCGCTTGCTGGCCGACCACCACCTTCGGTTTCACATTGAAGGTCTTCAGCCACAGGCCGAAGTGGGGCTTGATGCGGAGGAAGGCCTCGCACACGACGATAAGCGCTGAGATGTTGAGGATGAAATTGGGGGCCAGATCATGGAAATCCAGCCCGTAGTAGAAAATGAGCCCGCAGACAAACGGGTGGAGGGGAAATCCCAGCCCACGGACGAAGTGGGTGAGGAATACAACCCTCTCATGGGGTGCTGGAGTAGGGACGATCTGCCCCGCATCTGGGAGCCGGTGCACGATGTCTGCGGCCAGGTATCCGGCTTCCCGGAGCTTCGTAATGTTCTCCTCCGTAACGGAGGAGACCATCCACTTGCCTCCCGCTCCAGACATGTTTGGAATGGCTTTGTGGAGAAAATGAGAATTTGGGCGCTGGAGCTTGAGTGCATGAGAATGGATGGGCAGGGGGAAGAAGAAGGCGTGGGTGAAAAAGAGAAGTCCTTGTCCCTTTATAAAGGCAGTAGAAACTGTGCGCCTCCCTACTTGCCCCATAAAATCACTTATTCCCCAAGCGTTGCGATTGATGGCCCAGTTGAGTTACCCATATCCGTATTGATGAGAATCCCGTGATAAGGGGAACACGATCTCTGCTTTGACAAGACGTGCCAATAAAACAAGCCCCGCAACACGTGCAGTGGCAAGCAGGGAAAACGGTTTGTAATGACTGGGCCACGGCAGGACGTCACGTTATGAAAAGTTGTCAGCGGATTATATTTGTGGAATAATACACTCTCTACAGTGGTATGTGGAATTTGTTTTGCAGAGCCGGACACGATCCTTGTGTTCAAAATCTTCTACGGAGTATTCGGAGAAGGAACCCGCCTTGCAATGCCGAAGACAATCTGTGCGCGGGACTAATCGTCATTGAAGCCTGGTTCAGGGGCTACTGAGGGAGTCCTGGATTAGGGGGTCCTCGGACATCCGGACTATATACTTTGGCCGGACTGTTGGACTGTGAAGATACAAGATTGAAGACTTCGTCCCGTGTCTGGGTGGGACTCTCCTTTGCGTGGAAGGCAAGCTTGGCAATTCGGATATGTAGATATCCTCCCTTCTAACCGACTCTACGTAACCCTAGCACCCTCCGGTGTCTATATAAACTGGAGGGTTTAGTCCGTAGGACAACAACAATCATAATCATAGGCTAGCTTCTAGGGTTTAGCCTCTACGATCTCATGGTAGATCAACTCTTGTAATACTCATATCATCAAGATCAATCAAGCAGGAAGTAGGGTATTACCTCCATCGAGAGGGCCCGAACCTGGGTAAACATTGTGTCCCCTATCGGTGTCAAAACTGGGGGATCTCGGGTAGGGGGTCCCGAACTGTGCGTCTAAGGCGGATGTTAACAGGAGGCAGGAGACACAATGTTTACCCAGGTTCGGGCCCTCTCGACGGAGGTAATACCCTACTTCCTGCTTGATTGATCTTGATGATATGAGTATTACAAGAGTTGATCTACCACGAGATCGTAGAGGCTAAACCCTAGAAGCTAGTCTATGATTATGATTGTTGTTGTCCTACAGACTAAACCCTCCGGTTTATGTAGACACCGGAGGGGGCCAGGGTTACACAAAGTCGGTTACAAGGGAGGAGATCTACATATCCGAATTGCCAAGCTTGCCTTCCACGTAAAGGAGAGTCCCACCCAGACACGGGACGAAGTCTTCAATCTTGTATCTTCATAGTCCAACAGTCCGGTCAAAGTATATAGTCCGGCTGTCCGAGGACCCCCTAATCCAGGACTCCCTTAGTAGCCCCTGAACCAGGCTTCAATGACGATGAGTCCGATGCGCAGATTGTCTTCGGCATTGCAAGGCGGGTTCCTTCTCTAAATACTCCATAGAAGATTTTGAACACAAGGATTGTGTCCGGCTCTGCAAAACAAATTCCACATACCACCGTAGAGTGCATAATATTTCCACAAATCTAATCTGCTGACAACTTTTCATAACATGACATCACGCCATGGCCCGGTCATTATTCGAACTGTTTTTCTCAACCGGCTACTACACGTATTGCGAGGCGGTTTTCTTGGCACGTCTTGTCAAAGCAGAGATCGTGTCCCCTTATCGCAGGATTCTCATCAATACGGGTGTGGGTAACCCAACCGCGCCATCAATTATAGTGCTTGGGGAATAAGCAAGTTTACCAGGCAGGTGGGGAGGCACATAGCTTCTTCCACCCTTATAAAAGGACAAGGACTCCTCCTTTTCACCCACGCCTTCTTCTTCCCCGCCCATCCATTCTCGCGCACTCGAGCTCCAGTGCCCAAGTTCGCATTTCCTCCGCAAAACCACTCCAAACATGTCCGGAGCGGGAGGCAAGTGGATGGTCTCCTCTATTACGGAGGAGAACATTACGAAGCTCTGGGAAGCCGGATACCTGGCCGCAGATATCGCACACCGGCTCCCAGATGCGGGGCAGATCGTCCCTACCCCCGAACCCTACGAAAGGGTTGTATTCCTTACCCATTTCGTCTACGGGCTGGGATTTCCCCTCCACCCATTTGTTCACGGGCTCATGTTCTACTACGGGCTGGACTTCCACGATCTGGCCCCAAATTTCATGCTCAACATCTCGGCGTTTACCCTTGTGTGCGAGGCCTTCCTCCGTATCAAGCCCCACTTCGGTCTGCGGCTGAAGACCTTCAATGTTAAACCGAAGGTGGTGGTCGGCCAGCAAGCGGAGTGCGGAGGCGCCATGGTGGAAAAAATGCCCAACGTCACCTGGCTCGATGGCTCCTATGTGGAGGCAGTGAAGGGGTGGCAATCGGGGTGGTTCTACACCACCGAGCCGCGTGACACCAACTGGGTGGCGGCCCCCGAATTTCGATTCGGCCTCCTAGAAAGAGAAGGGCCTGTCCTAGGGTTCATCGGTGGAGCTGACCGGACTCCAGAACTGTGGTAAAAACATGATAAGCAAGAAAATCAAGCTTGTCAATGTGGTCTAGGTCATGCTCTTCCGCCGGATCCTCCCGTGTCAAAGATGGGCATTCAATATGTGGGAGTTCGACCCGGCTAAGCACCAGACGCTGCGAGAGCTCTTCGACACGACACACCAGGACATCTGGAGGGTGTTGTTCAAGTCCGCCGAGGTACCTCCTTCCCTTACCGAGGATCGTGGACTCAGCGCAAAGCGCCCTACCAATCCGGTAAGCTCCTTATATCTCTTAAGATGTTTCTTTCCTCAGTATAATCATGTGGTGGATCTAAGCCTCCACGCCATTTAACAGGAATGGTTCGTGGTAGCGGAGCGGATTGATTGTCCGGCGCCTTGCCCGAGGATCCAGCAAGTGCTCTCTTAGTGGAGATGCTGGTTCTAGCGCCCTATGAGATGCCGGAGAAGAAGGTTAAGAAGAAGGCCACGGGGACCAGGAAAGGTCTCCGACGCAAGGTCGTATCGGAATCATCGTCCGATAACACCGAGGCGCCCTCCTCCCACAAAAACGAGGAGGAGGAAGAGGAAAGTTCCACCCCCCCCCCCCCAGCCGGGGGAGACAAGAAAAGGAAGGCCGCCCCATCAGGGGAAGCCGAAGGGTCCAAGAAGGGAAGGACTCTCCTTCCGGACTGCTCCACGGCGGCCGCATTTAGCGACGAGGAGTGGTTACCCAGGGACAAGCCCCTGGCGAAGTCGTAAGTATCCGGATACCGTAATAATTCTTGGTATGTTTTATTTTATTACTTCTTATCATGCCGAACATGATCATGCAGCCCATCCAAACCCCGTATCGACGTATCCTCTTCGGATGAGTCTTTGGGCCCATCGGAGATGAACAACAATTCACTCCCGACTGCCTCCTCCCCCCGCCCTACGGACGACATTGAGGTGCTGTCTCAAAGGGTACCGAACCAAGGGGAGACAGTTCTGGAAGCGCCCCAAGGCGACATTCCAGACGCTGGGCGCACGAGGGGCAAGACTCCCATGGGCTCTAATGCCGGGGGCAGCAAGTTTGTGCCGATGGCCTTTGTCCATCCAGGGTCATCGGACAATTTGCTGGAAGCGCTTCGCGGCGCTTCCATTGATGAAGAGCACCGCACTATCATGAGTGCGGTCGTTAAGAAGATTCAGTCCGCCAAAAGCGGACTGACTGAAGCCTGTGCCCACCTCCTACCAGGCTTTGAGGTAAGTAATCAAATTGTGAGAAAATGTTACAGCATAGACAGTAGCCCCTGATGCTCTGTTTGGTGTTCGGAAGAAAGGCTGAACAGAGGATCAAATAATAATCACAGGAGTCTAATCAGAATATGTCTATGTGAATAAGTAGGCTTCACTGCTGGCTGCTGCCGCTCACACGGCGGAGGTCTCCGCACTGAAGCGGGACCTTGAGCGGTCCGAGGAAGAGCTCGGCCTTACCAAGAGGCAGCTCAAAGAGAACAAAGGTAAGTGATACCTCGTCTGTTTATTGATAAAGAAAAAGGAAACTGGTTGTTCGATCACAGGATCATCGTGAATTTTGCTAGGGGCCACGACTGAAGTGGCGACCCTGAAGAAGGCGCTGTCCGAGGCCGAAGGCAAAGCCGCCAAGGAGCGCGCCGAGCGCGAGAGGCAAGAGGCCCGATTCGGCGAGGTTCAGCAAGAGCTCCAGGAGTTTTTCAAGAAGTACGAGTCCTTGGAGCGTGACTCTAAGACGCAAGGGTCCGAGCTTACAAAGGCCCTCGAGAACGCACAAAATGCCAAGGCCGAAGCCCAAAAGGCCCTCCAAGAAATTGAGGCGGTTAGGAAGATAGCGGCGGATAAGGCATTCTTTATGCAAAGCAAGCATGTGAGGGAAACTTTCCTTTTACTTACCCGAATTCGGAGCTCTCCAGGAGCATTCGCAGATCTACCCCACAGTGTGTCGGATGCCGCAGAGTTCTACCGGCCGAAGAAGGGAGCTCGACGGAGAGGTTGTTCTGGTCTCAGTATGCTGGGACCGAACATCCAATGCCCTTGAGCGACCAGTTGAAGCAACTGGCCGAGCTTCACAAGGCGGACGAACTGGCCATGAATGGCCTCATAGTCCGGATGTGGCCTGGCGAGCCCCTGCCCGGCAGCTATTACGGCCTGGTAAGGCGGCTTGTAAATGCCTGTCCCCGGCTTGAAGTCATAAAGCAGTCCGCCTGCATTGAGGGTGCGCGCAGGGCTTTTGCCCGGGTGAAAGTGCACTGGGCGAAGATGGACGCCAAAAAGCTGGTGAAGGAGGGGCCACCGGAGGGCAAGGAGCATCGCCACCCGAAAAGTATTATGAAAGTGTCCTGAAGGGTGCTCGCCTTGTGGCAGATGAATGTGCTAAGGATGTAATATTTGAATTAATGTACTCTTTGATCCTGTAATATAAAACGAGTTCATGTGCGCTATGTAACGCTTGTTAATTTAAAATATTACCTTCTGTGCGGCCGTTTATAAAATTTGAGAGTTGGCCAGTTGTCGGCTTCTGCCCCCATGTAACTAGTACTGAGGTGTTCGGGATAAGCCTGATCACTCTTTATCCCAGTTTTGGGTCCTTCGAAGGAGGTGTTCAGCACAACGAACCAGGCAATCGGACTATAAGGCTTTATCACTCTCACTTAGCCATAGAAGTCTACAATTTTAAATTTTGGCGAAGCCCCTAGTATTCGGAAGGCCGAACTTGGGGCGCTATGTACGCCTAAATCGGACAAGGCCGAATCCTCGCCCGAAGTGGAAAAAATCTTTAAGGATTTGAGACCTCTCGAACAGCGACCAGCTCTCACTGCATCATGACAGTCAGTTTTCAGCTTTTTCTACTGAGGTGCTTGTCCGGACAAACTGGGACACAATCGCAGTAGTTCTCCCAGTGCTACCTTAGCCGATATAGCGGAACGTAAGGTACCAAAACATGGGAGCCAGGCAAACCCAACAATTGACCCGAGACATGATTCAGATCTAATGCATATAATGCTATAAGTTCGGGGTGCCGCACTATCGAAAGTGTTCGGACTTTTCATGCCATTTTATGGGGTAAACTGGAGCCCCTCGCGCACTGGTCGTATCGGAATGTACGGGTGCGATTTGTCGTAAATAAGCAGACAGGAGAAAAAAGAAAAGGTAGAGGAATGCAATAATGAGCTAATGATGTACATTGTTATTTAAATGATACGTCAAAGCGTATGCATACATGTAGTGCAATAAGTAGAAGATAGGACTATTTGACATGTCCTATCCAAGGTCAAGCTGCGTGTGGGTATGCAAAACAGGTATATCGATCGTTATTAGAGACCACCTGAGGATTCCCTTGTACATCAAAGCTTCTTGCTTCCTTGGTGTTTCCTTCTCGTGACGGGTCCGATAATCAGACGATAGGAGAGGGCCTTTAGAGAATAGGGGCCTGAAAGGAAGAAAATGTTAAAGGTATATGGGTCCTGGCGCGGTTGAGCCGCATTGTGGGTTGTGCCATGGCCGTGCCTCCGCCTATGCCCATGGTATCTTGAGTGCGTAATTATGTACGCGCGGTGCAAATTTCGCCGTTTGACTGGGACTAGGATGGAGGCCGAATTGCTAGGCGATCTCTAAACGTGCCTGGCGATCCTCTTGCGGGGTACTCCACACTCGCTTGAAGGTGTCCGGGGTCTTTTTTGTCGAATTGGCGGTTTGCCTCATAAGGCTGCTTTGCGCTTCTGCTGCGAGGGCTGCAGTGTGCTCCTCCGTGTGGAGCAAGCGTTCTGTGTTTCCATTAATTGTTATAACCCCACGAGGTCCTGTATTTTGAGCTTGAGGTATGCATAATGTGGTACCGCATTGAATCTAGCAAATGCGGTTCGTCCGAGCAGTGCATGATAGCCACTGCGGACGGGGACGATATCGAAGATTAACTCCTCGCTTTGGAAGTTGTCTAGAGATCCGAAGACTACTTCCAGTTTTATTGAGCCCGTGCAACAAGCCTCTACACCTGGGATGACACCTTTAAAGGTGGTTTTGGTGGGTTTGATCCTCGAGGGGTCTATGCCCATTTTACGCACTGTATCCTGATAGAGCAGGTTCAGGCTGCTGCCGCCATCCATAAGGACTCGAGTGAGGTGAAATCCGTCAATGATGGGGTCAAGGACCAATGCGGTAGAACTGCCATGATGGATACTAGTTGGGTGGTCCCTGCGATCGAAGGTGATCGGACAAGAACACCATGGGTTGAACTTTGGGGTGACTAGCTCCATCGCATATACGTCCCTCAGTGCACGCTTCTGTTCCCGCTTGGGAATATGGGTTGTGTATATCATGTTTATCATTTTCACTTGGGGAGGGAATTTCTTCTGTCCTCCTATGTTCGGCGGCCAGGACTCCTCCTCGTCGTTGCTATGCAGCCCCGTTTCCTTGTTTTTGGCGTTTAACTTGCCGACCTGTTTGAACAGCCAACATTCTAAGTTGGTGTGGTTGGCTGGTTTATCGGGGGTGCCGTGAATTTGACATGAACAATCGAGTATGCGGTCCAAGCTGGACGGGCCCGGATTGCTTCTTTTGAACGGCTTTTTCCGCTGACCGGATTTAGAGCCACTGAATTCGGCATTGACTGCTGTGTCTTTGGCGTTGTCGCCGTTGTTGCGGCGCTTGTGTCTGTTGTGACGTGGCCTACCGTTGCTATCTTTGGCATCTGAATTGCCAGGGTTTCTTGAAGTGTTGTTGCTGCGAGCCAGCCAGCTATCCTCGCTCTTACAAAAGCGGGTGACGAGTGTCGTGAGGGCTGCCATGGACTTTGGCTTTTCTTGGCCAAAGTGTCGGGTGAGCCACTCATCGCGGATGTTATGCTTAAATGTCGCTAAGGCATCGGCATCTGGACAGCCAATGATTTGCTTCTTTTTAGTTAGGAACTGAGTCCAAAATTTCCTGGCTGATTCCCCTAGCCGTTGGGTTATGTGACTCAAGTCATCGACATCCGGTGGTCGCACATAAGTGCCTTGGAAGTTATCAAGGAATGCGTCTTCCAAGTTCTCCCAACTGCCAATGGAGTTTGCCGGTAGGCTATTGAGCCAATGCCGAGCAGGTCCTTTGAGTTTTAATGGGAGGTACTTGATGGCATGTAGATCGTCACCGCGGGCCATGTGGATGTGGAGGAGGAAATCTTCGATCCATACCGCGGGGTCTGTTGTGGCATCATATGATTCAATATTCACGGGTAAGGGAGTCCGGGATTAGGGTGTCTCCGGACAGCCGGACTCTATCCTTTGGCCCGACTATTGGACTATGAAGATACAAGATTGAAGACTTCGTCCCGTATCCGGATGGGACTCTACTTGGCGTGGAAGGCAAGCTAGGCAGTACGGATATGGATATCTCCTCCTTTGTAACCGACCTTGTGTAACCCTAACCCTCTCCGGTGTCTATATAAACCGGAGGGTTTTAGTCCGTAGGACAACAACAATCATACCATAGGCTAGCTTTTAGGGTTTAGCCTCTCCGATCTCGTGGTAGATCAACTCTTGTAATACTCATATCATCAAGAATAAATCAAGCAGGACGTAGGGTTTTACCTCCATCAAGAGGGCCCGAACCTGGGTAAAACATCATGTCCCCTGCCTCCTGTTACCATCCGCCTTAGACGCACAGTTCGGGACCCCATACCCGAGATCCGCCGGTTTTGACACCGACATTGGTGCTTTCATTGAGAGTTCCTCTGTGTCATCGCCGTTAGGCTTGGTGGCTCCTTCTATCATCGATAGCGATGCAGTCCAGGGTGAGACTTTTCTCCCCGGATAGATCTTTGTGTTCGGCGGCTTCGCACCGCGGGCCAACTCGGTTGGCCATCTGGAGCAGATCGAAAGCTATGCCCCTGGCCATCAGGTCAGGTTTGGAAGCTTAAATTACAAGGCCGATATCCATGGAGACTTGATCTTCGACGGATTCGAGCCCCTGCCTTGTGCGCCACGCGGTCACGATGAGTACGATTTAGCTCTACCATCGGACCGTATTCGGGAGATCGCACCGGCAGCCGCTCTGAGCCTCAATTCGGAGCCAGTTGCGCCATCCATGGACGGGTGGATAGACCCGGTCACAGAGGTCGTATCCTCAGCGGCGATCCAGCCGAATATCGACCTTACCCTTCACGAGAGCCATGTTGCCAAACTGCCGGATCCTTCCCCGGCCACGGACTCCGAACCGCCTGCGCCCGTGCCTATCCAATCTGACTGGGCGCCAATCATGGAGTTCACCTCCGTGGATATGTTTCAGCACTCGCCCTTTGGTGACATACTGAATTCATTAAAGTCTCTCTCCTTGTCAGGAGAGTCCTGGCCGAACTATGTCCGGCAGGATTGGGATGCGGATGACGAAGAAATTCGCCGCCCACCCACCACCCACTTAGTAGCCACTGTCGATGACTTAACCGACATGCTCGACTTCAACTCCGAAGACATCGGCGGTATGGATGATGATGCAGGAGACGAACAGGAACCACTGCCCACAGGGCACTGGACGCCCACTTCATCACATGACGTATACATGGTGGACACACCAAAAGAAAACGACAACGAGGAACGGAAGGACGCAACGAAGGGTTGTCCCCTCGAGAAGCAGTCAAAGCGGAGGCGTAAGCGCCGCTCCAAATCCCGCCTCGGCAGAAACAACGATCATATAGACCCAGCGTTAGAGCAGGGTGAACCATGGCCGGACCATGGCAACACGGAGAATCAAACCGACAACCCGACTCTGTCAAAGATAATAGTCCGGACGACATCACACCGGACAGACACCCGTAGCAATAGAATGCCCGTCAAAAGCTTGTTGCCACCGCGAGGAGTCTAAAAAAGCAGAAGCAAAGGCTCAAGGCTGCGCAAGACACACTCAGAATCAGATGGAGTCAAGTACTCAACACAACAGCGATGTACGGCAGTAATCGCCCCACCAAGAGCTACCCGAAGCAGAAGTTGCTACCTGAATTCGATGAGGAGGCCTTAGATCCCCCACAACCAAAAATTAAAACAGGCATCTGGCCGGATAGACGACCTCACGGCCAACATAGACCGGCAAACAACGCCGCACATAAGCCAATACACGATCCACGCGAGGGCTCGCATCAAAAGGACGACGCAACCAAATCCATCTATGGACCACGCAAGCGCGCTCCAGCATACGATGCAAGAAAACAAACATCCGAACAACGCGGTACATCCAGATACAGGAGTGCCGCACACCCCCTATGTTTCACCGATGAGGTGTTGGACCATGAATTCCCAGAGGGATTCAAACACGTAAACATAGAGGCATACGACGGAACAACAGACCCTGGGGTCTGGATCGAGGACTATATCCTCCATATCCATATGGCTCGAGAAGATGATCGCCATGCCATTAAGTATTTACCCCTCAAACTCGAAGGGCTAGCTCGGCACTGGCTTAAAAGCCTCCCCGAAAGCTCCATTGGAAGCTGGGAAGAGCTCGAAGACGCTTTTCGGGCAAATTTTCAAGGGACTTATGTCCGACCCCCAATGCGGACGATTTAAGTCATATAACTCAACAGCTCGGAGAGTCAGCCCGAAAGCTTTGGAACGGGTTTCTTACTAAAAAGAACCAAATAGTCGACTGTCCGGACGCCGAAGCCTTGGCAGCTTTTAAACACAGTGTCCGAGACGAATGGCTTGCCAGACACCTCGGCCAAGAAAAGCCGAGAACAATGGCAGCATTAACAAGCCTCATGACCCGCTTTTGCGCGGGCGAGGACAGCTGGCTAGCCCGATGCGGCACCAGCGACCCAAGTACATCCGAAGTTAGAGATGGAAACGGGAAATCACGATGCAGCAAAAATAATAAGCGCCGGAATAAAGAAGACAGCCCGAAGAGCACGGCGGTAAATGCCGGATTCAGAAGCTCTCGGCCAGGTCAGCAAAAGACGCCCTCTAAAGGCGCCAGAGATGAACTATCCAGCCTAAACAAAATTCTGGACCAAATATGTCAGATCCATAGCACCCCCGATAAACCTGCAAATCATACCCACAGAGAATGTTGGGTCTTCAAGCACTCCAGCAAGCTCAACGCCGAAGATAAGGGGCAGGATACACCAAGCGAAGACGAGGATGAGCCTCGCAAGCAAAGCACTGGGGAACAGAAGAAATTTCCACCATAAGTCAAAATAGTAAACGTGTTACACGTGATAAAGGGGAGAAACAAAGTGGCACTCCTAGATAAATATGCCCAAGGGCCTATCACCATGGAGTTATGCCACTGGCCATCTCAATCGATCACCTTTGACCATCAGGATTACTCGGCAAGTATCCGGCACGCGGGATGGGCTGCCTTGGTATTAGATCCAATAATTGACGGATACCACTTCACGCGAGTCCTGATGGACGGTGGCAGCATTCTAAACCTGATATATCAGGACACAATCCGCAAAATGGGGATAGGCCCAATGAAAATTTGCCATAGCAATACTACCTTTAAAGGAGTAACGCCAGGCCTAGGGGATCATTGCACTGGCTCCCTGCTACTAGAGGTTATATTCGGCTTCCCCGATAACTTCCGTAGCGAAAATTTAACCTTCCACATTGCTCTGTTCCAAAGTGGCTATCAAGCACTACTTGGACGTGAAGCTTTTGCTGGCTTTAATGCAATACCGCATTACACTTCCCTCATGCTTAAGATGCCTAGTCCACGTGGCATCATTACAGTAAACAGAAATATTGAGCGATCCCTACGCGCCGAAGAGAGTGCGGCTGCCTTGGCAGCCGCACACTAAAACGGCCTCACCAACTAAAACATTCGATAGGTCGTCAAGACCACGGACACAGTTAGATGAGTCCGGCGCAGCTATATGTAATTCATACAGGTTTGATGACCACACCCCTATTACAAATACAAGGGGCTCAACGCGCACAGACAAGTGGCAATTTTTACTCATCTTGATCTGAACATGGTTTCTTTAAAACCTACCTTTTTGCATGACAACTTTTCACCTGAGTTCCTCTCTTTTACAGATGACCATCGTGCTACACCCGTCCAGGATACGGCACAACGGAGACACAGGCGCAGACGTGCAGCAGGGACCCGTTCAAAGGATTCTTTTTAGATTAAGACCCTGCGTCAACCTTTTTTACTGTCTCTTGGTGATACACATCCCTCGGATTCTCAGTACCATTGAGAAGGATGCTGACTTCTTGGCATGTGGCCACGTCAAAACAATGCACGTACCTAGACACCAGGGGCTTCTTACAAAGGGCACTGTTTAGGCCCGGTTTACACCATAAAGACCGAATACCTTAGGGAGTGTTCCGCGTCACGAGTTTGGCCTTATATGCATCAGCTCCGAATCATGTCTTTGGTCAGATGTTGGGTTTGCCCGGATCCTGTGTTTTGCTGCCTTATGTTCCGCTCTATCGGCTAAGGTGGCACCGGGAGAACTACTGCGATTGTGCCTTGGTTCATTCGGACGAGCACCTCGGTAGAGAAAGCCGAAAACTGACTGTCATGATATAGCGCGAGACTGGTCAACCACTCGATGACACATCGGAATCTTAGAATTCCTCCGCCTTAACGAAGAGCCATTTTCCGTCCGGGCAAGTACACATCCCGAATTCGGATGAGTGCGGAGCCACCAGGGGCTATATAGTAGCCCCACTGTCAAACTCTTATGGCTAAGTCAAAGTGTTAAAGCATTATAGTCTGGTTGCCTAGTTCGTTGCGCTATCACCTCCTTATTAGGACCAAGACGTTGGATTAAGTGTGAACACGCGTCTTCTGCGAACAACCCCGCATTATATGCGTGGGGGCTGAAGCCGACGACTACAATCTTTCAGGTTATACACATGTATACATAAACGGCCGCACAAGAGGCATCATATTACTTTTGGGCAAAAGTATAAATACAGCCTTGATAAATTCAATAAAACATTGTTTTTACAATGGGAATACATGTCACTCAAACATAATATTCTTCGAGCACTGGGCCTCTATCGAACGAGCGCCTTCAAGAACTTCTTCAAAATAGTGCTCGGCAGCCACTCGGCCTATGGCCGTACCCTGCGCCGCAACAGTGGTGGTATCCATCTCTGCCCAGTATGTCTTGACACGGGCAAGGGCCCTCCGCGAGCCTTCTATGCATGCCGACCTCTTCATCGCATTAATGCGCGGCACCGCATCAAGGAACTGCTACACCAAGCTAAAATAACTGTTCGGCTTTGTCCTTTCCGGCCACAGATGATCTACAACAGACCTCATGGCGAGTCCGGACAATCTATTCAGCTCGGCCCATTCGGCAAGCTGATCAGTCAATGGAAGCGGACGCTTTGGAACATTAAATTGCGACCAGAACAGTTTGTCCACTTCACGATCTGTTTGATCTAGGAAGTATTCGGCCGCATCGATAGCACTCGCCGCCAAGTGCAGATATGCGTCTGCCGAACTCCATAGCCGATCCAGAGGGGCATACCGAGGATCTCCAAACTTCCTCCGCAGCATAAAGGGCTTCCCAACCACTATATCCCCGGCTTCATGCAGTTCCTCCTTTGCTCTCATTGCAGAGTGGGTGTCTTTGGTCGCCATCGTGGCCTTTTCCAGGTCCATCGCCTTCGCCCGGTTTTCTTCTTCAAGAAGCTGGCAGCGGTCGGCAGTGTCTTTCAACTCTATAGTCATCTTGGCCATTTTTTCTTTGGTCTCGCTATGCGCGGCCTTCTCGGCTCTTAACTCTTCGGCCGCCTTAAAAGCGGCCGCATTATTACTCCTTGCTTGCTCCTTGGCTCGGGCAAGCTCCGCCCGAAGGGTCTCCATGGTGGCAGCTCCATCTACAGTCACAACATATTAAAGATACTGGCATCACGCTACTCTTACTATGTGACATTCACCAGAAAAATCACCTACCCTATGACTCGTCGAGCCGCTTGTTAACAAGCTCGATGTCGGCATCCGCCGCATCTAGTTGCCGCTTTAATTCGGCAAACCCATAAGTCCGACTAGCCACCGGAGCTTCAACCACCTGCACATGAAGGCGGTCTGGTTATTACCTGGGACTATGATCCTCTGTTTGCCGCCGTTCTCGATGACAACCAGAGTCTCAGGGGCTACTATCTACACAGGGCACACCTAAAACTGTGCGGTACTATCACAAATGTATATCATTTCACATACCTCAAAACCCATCAGTAGACTCATAAAGGCTTCATGCAACCCGCTTTCGGCGGACGAAATCCTTTCAATCACCGTACCCATCAATGTACGGTGTTCTTCTGAGATAGTTGCTTGCTCTAGCAGATCCCTCAGTGCGTCCGACCGCATACCAGACGGTGCCGGATTCTTTTGGTTGCTCTCTTCAAGAGCAGGATACTGGGCACTTCGGGCGACCATAGGATTATCTTTTGGCCTCACCTGATCCAGAAGGGCCCTCCGTCACGACACTTCAAGGTCGCCCGCTTCTTGAGCGGGGGAGTCCGGGGGAGGCGTTTCACTCTCCATCATCTCTGGAAGAAGATCCCCTGAAGACAAGCTCTGCTGAGAAGGGCTAAGTTCCGAACTGCAACATAAATGCTTCGGTTATTTTCCTCAGAGGTAAGGTAGTATATCTTCACTATTAAAGTACTTTTTGATTACTTACAGCTCGTTAGAGGGCTGATCCCCGCGCGGACTTTGTGCGGCAAGAGCACCCTCCAAGGCAGGACCCTCTGGTGGGGATTTCTTCTCCCGTTTCGAAACCTTGGTTTCTGGATCTTCAGAGGTAGTCCTCTTCCTTCCACAGTGCGAGAGAAGGTCAGATTCTTCCCCTTGGTTATCCTCCTTCATGGAGGCGCTCATTCCCTCGGTTGGAATTGGTAGCGATGGGGGCCCGCTTTCGCCCTCATTATCCCCCCTTTATCTTCCTTTGAGGGCTCCGGGCAAGGTGCTAGCTCGAGCATCTTTTCTGGTACCGGATTGTCCAAACCCTCAGGAAGGGGGGCCGAACACCGAATCATCTTCGCCTTTGTTAGCCAGTCCTGGTCAAAGAGCGATTTCTCAGAATGATGTCATGATAAATGAAAGACGGTGTGTTCGGCTAGAGGATTACTTACTTGGTCGACGGTGCGGTTGCTGCTCAGGCCCACGTCCTCGGTAGTATCCGGACACTCTATTTTGGGTCCGAAGAATGATTTATACATCTCCTTGTGCGTCGGGCCGAGGAAATTCTGAATAGTGTGCGGTCCTTCTGGGTTGAACTCCCACATGCGGAGTGGCCGGCGTTTGCTAGGATGGACTCGACGAACCAGCATGACTTGCACCACTGTAACCAGACAGAAATCTCCTTCGAAGAGATCTTGAATGTGGCTCTGCAGTATAGGCACGTCCTTGGCAGGACCCCAGCTCAGCCCTCTGCTAATCCATGACATCAGTTGTGGTGGAGGGCCCGAGCGGAAAGCAGGGGCAGCCACCCACTTGGCACTTCTGGGAGCTGTGATGTAAAACCACTCCCGTTGCCATAATCCGGACACCTTTCGAAAGGAACCCTTTGGCCATGGAGCTCCAGCGATCTTACTTATTAATGCGCCTCCGCACGCTACATGCTATCCCTCGACCATCTTCGGCTTCACGTCAAAGGTCTTGAGCCACAGGCCGAAGTGAGGGGTAATGCGGAGGAAGACCTCACATACAACAATAAATGCCGAGATGTGGAGAAATGATTCCGGGGCTAGATCGTGGAAATCTAGCCCGTAATAGAACATCAAACCCCTAACGAAGGGATCCAGAGTGAGGCCTAGACCTCGGAGGAAGTGGGAGATGAACACAACATTCTCGTTGGGTTCGGGAGTAGGGACGACCTGCCCTCGGGCAGGCAGCCGATGCGAAACCTCGACGGTCAGGTATCTGGCCTCCCTCAACTTCTTGATATCCTCTTCCGTAACGGAGGAGGGCATCCACCGGCCTTGAAGGCTAGATAAGGACATGATTGAAGGTCCGAAGCACCTGACCTGGGCTTTGGGTGTTAGAACTCGATGCGGGGGAAGGATTCGATTGAGCACGGGAGGGAAAAAGTAAAAGCCTTGTCCCTTTATAAAGAGGGTGAATATCAAGCGTCCTCCTAGTGGTCGTTTGGGACTTGCCTAAAATCTAGGAGTCCTAGGCACGGTTGGGTTACCCACGACCGTATTGATGAGAATCCCGTAATTAGGGGAACACGATCTCTGCTTTGACAAGACGTGTCAAGAAACTGCCTCGCGTTATGTGTGGAGCGGGTTGAAGAAAAACGGTTCGAATAATCACCGAGCCATGGCCTGATGTCATGTTGCCAAAGCGTGTCAGCAGATTATGATTTGTGGAAATATTATTCTCTCTACGGTGATATGTGGAATTTATTATGCAGGGTCGGACACTATCCTTGTATTCAAATTCTTCCGTGATGTATTCGGAGGAGGAACCCGCCTTGCAATGTCGAAGACAATACTGCGCGCCAGACTCATCGTCATTGAAGCCTGGTTCAGGGGCTACTGAGGGAGTCTGGGATTAGCGGGTGTCTGGACAGCCGGACTCTATCCTTTGGCCGGACTATTGGACTATGAAGATACAAGATTGAAGACTTCGTCCCGTGTCCGGATGGGACTCTACTTGGCGTGGAAGGCAAGCTAGGCAGTACGGATATGGATATCTCCTCCTTTGTAACCGGCCTTGTGTAACCCTAACCCTCTCCGGTGTCTATATAAACCTGAGGGTTTTAGTCCGTAGGACAACAACAATCATACCATAGGCTAGGTTTTAGGGTTTAGCCTCTCTGATCTCGTCGTAGATCAACTCTTGTAATACTCATATCATCAAGAATAAATCAAGCAGGACGTAGGGTTTTACCTCCATCAAGAGGGCCCGAACCTGGGTAAAACATCATGTCCCCTGCCTCCTGTTACCATCTGCCTTAGACGCACAGTTCGGGACCCCCTACCCGAGATCCGCCGGTTTTGACACCGACAATGGGTGTAAAACCTTCTGAGAATTTGTGATCCATTACTTCATCCATGAAGCATAGGGGGTGTGCGGCGCCTCTGTGCCGGGCTATATCGTGATGCAGTTTATACGAGTCTTGTCTACTATATTCGGCCTGGCCGGATTTGCTTTTAGTATATCCGACATGGCGGTCGTCGTCACTCATTGGGGCGCGCCCCCGTGATCCGTAGATCGATCTTGTATGTCCTAATTTGTTTTCCAATATGTCTCGCAGGTCATGCGTGTTGCCCCGGGCCATGGTGTTTTTGTTTGACTGGCGACGGGGTGTGGGCTAGACTTCGGGCTGATACGCCACTTTGTCTCGGCCACGAGGTGGCCGGTCAGCCGCATCATATGCTGGTAGTGTAGGATTTAATGCTTCCTCCTCGAGTTGGTGTAGCAACCTGCACTTTGGGTAACTTTTGGTTGGGCGCTCGAGTTTGTATTCCTCTGCTGCCAGCACTTCGGTCCATCTATCCGCTAGCAGATCTTGATCAGCTTGAAAGCTGTTGTTGCTTTTCCTTCAGGCTTTTTGCTGTGGCTATAATCCGATGCTTGAAGCGCTCCTGCTCAGAGGGATCCTCAGGCACGATAAATTCTTCATCGCCGAGGCTCACCTCGTCGTTGGAGAGAGGCATGTAATTGTCATCCTCTAATTCTCTGTCTGCCGTCTGTTCCTTAGGGCTAGCTTGCCCATCCTCCTGCTCGAAGCCTGGCTGGAGGGGATTGTCTTCGGCACAGTCCGCGACGTTATTGTCTCTTGTGCCATATCGCTGCTTTTGCTATGGCGGGGCTTAGAGCGGCGCCGATGACGCCGGTGCTTAGATTGCTTCTCGAGGGGATTATCCTCCGTTGCCTTATTGCCATTGCTTTCTTTGGGGGTGTCCACCATGTATATATCATATGATGACGTGGCTATCCAGCGCCCTGTGGGCGGTGGTTTCTGATCTTCTCCTGCATCGTCGTCCATACCGTCGATGTCTTCAAAGCCGAAATCAAGCATGTCAGTTAAGTCGTTGACAGTGGCTATTAAGTGGGTGGTGGGTGGGGGATGAATTTCTTCGTCGTCCGCTTCCCGCTCGAGCTGGACCTAGTTCGGCCAAGGGCCTCCTGACAAGGAGAGAGACCTTAATGAATTTAGCACGTCGCCCAAGGGAGAGTGCTGAAAGATATCCGCGGAGGTGAACTCCATGATCGGTGCCCAATCAGATTCGACAGGCACGGACGCAGGCGGCTCGGAGCCTGTGGCCAGGGATGAATCCAAGGGTCCGGGAACACATGTCTCACAGGAGGTGAAGTTAGTATTCGGCTCTATCGACGCTGGGTGTGCGGCCTCCGTGGCGGGGTCCATCCACCCGTCCTCGGACGACAAGATCTGCTCTAGATTGAGGGCCGGAGTAGCCACAGGTGTGATCTCCCGAACACCGTCTAGTGGCAGAGCTAAGTCATGCTCGTCGCGACTGTGCGTCGCACCTGACATGGGTTCGAATCCGTCAAAGATCAAGTCTCCGCGGATGTCGGCAGTATAGTTCAAGCTTCCAAACCTGACCTGATGGCCAGGGGCGTAGCTATCGATCTTCTCCAGATGGCCAAGCGAGTTGGCCCGCAGTACGAAGCCGCCGAATACGAAGATCTATCTGGGGAGAAAAACCTCACCCTGGACCACATCGTTGCTGATGATCGAAGGAGCCATCAAGCCTTATGGTGATGGCATAGTGGAACTCTCAATGAAAGCACTAATGTCGGTGTCAAAACCGGCGGATCTCGGGTAGGGGGTCCCGAACTGTGCGTCTAAGGCGGATGGTAACAGGAGGCAGGGGACACAATGTTTACCCAGGTTCGGGCCCTCTCGACGGAGGTAATACCCTACTTCCTGCTTGATTGATCTTGATGATATGAGTATTACAATAGTTGATCTACCACGAGATCATAGAGGCTAAACCCTAGAAGCTAGCCTATGGTTATGATTATTGTTGTCCTACGAACTAAACCCTCCGGTTTATATAGACACCGGAGGGGGCTAGGGTTACACAGAGTCGGTTACAAGGGAGGAGATCTACATATCTGAATTGCCAAGCTTGCCTTCCACGCAAAGTAGAGTCCCACCCAGACAAGGGACGAAGTCTTCAATCTTGTATCTTCATAGTCCAACACTCCGACCAAAGTATATAGTCTGGCTGTCCGAGGACCCCCTAATCCAGGACTCCCTCATCCCCCGCCTCCTGTTAGCATCAGCCTTAGACGCATAGTTCGGGACCCCCTACCCATGATCCGCCGGTTTTGACACCGACAGCGAGTGCCAAGAAGACAGAGGTCAGCTGCAGTGCCAGTGCCAGATACAACAGCTACTTCATCCGCACCAGCAACAGCTTCTGTGCCACCTCCAGCAACCACTCCACCAGCTCCAACATCATCCCCTGATGCCTTCGTCCTTGGAGTTCTCTCTACACAACCTCCCGAAGACCAAGCCTGAGAGATGCATAGCACTATGCATTTTCAAAATTTTTGGTAACTTGTTGCCAAAGGGGGAGAAATGTATATATCATAGGCTTCGAGAGAGAGTGTTTTGCTACTTTGTCTCTCTTGCTATTTGGTTGAACTTTTGTGTGTGCTCGCTTGATACTATTTATGTCTGTGTGTGAGATACTTCTATATCCCTATATGACCATTCACTTTGCTTGGTGATGAGTGCATGTTTTAATTCCTATCATTTTGAGCGCTCCACCAAGATGTTTGTGACATGGTTGGGTTTGAGTGATCCATGAAAGATGTGAGAGTTTCTAATTAATGGTTAAACTTAAGGTGGCTACTGTAATACACATATGGGTGGATTGGTTTAGGCACCCTGGAGCACCCGGTGGTTGTATGGACACTTGGAGTAATCCAGTGTTGTCCTAGGATATCCCGGAGTACCCATGTGATCATCCTATGCTTTTCCACCCAGGCTCAAAGGGATCATAAGATTATTCATGCTAGAAACTTCCGTGTGCAGCCACAAGCCAATATTGGCTCTGGCATAGTTGAGTAAGTTGTGGGAATCCTTTCCATGGTGGGCTAGCAGATGTAGGGGAATGTAGGTGTACCGACCTATCTATCGGTTAAGGTGGCCTCTTCGGAAAGACTATGTCAAGGTCATCCATTTCTCAAACACCATGCACTGCGAGAAATACAACGGAGGAGATCGAGTCTTGTGGGGAAAAGTGCGCAAACCTCTACAGAGTGTGTAAACTAATAATGGTTAGCAGTGTCCCTGGTTATGGACATCTTGAGTATCTGGTACTTGAATCATTATGTTGATCTCATCACTTTACTTAATTAACTTGTTGGGTTACAACTATTATTTGGGGATTGAGTTGGAGGAACCTTCTTAATAATTTTCAACCAACTTTGTAGTTAAATAAAATATATTCCTTTGTTGTAGGGAAAAACTAGCTTTATGTAAATGATAACCATAGAGCCTCCACCAGCCATATATGCATGTGGTGATAGCTGTTATTTGTTCATTGCTCTATAGTGTTATCTTGCCAGCATATTCCATGTACTGACCTACACAGGCTGCAACGTATTATGTTGTAGAGTTTTCAGACAAAGAGTAAGGTGCGCTAGGTCGTTGTCGTGCACTCAGCTATGTCGTTGGAGTTGATGGACTCATTTACCTTTGAAGCTTCCGCAGTTATCTTATTTACATGGCCTTCAGCCATAAGTTCTTTTTTTAGACATTCGATGTAATAAGTGTGTGATTGAGCTATGTTATAAAGCCTCGAGTACTATGTATGTCAGCATTACCGATCCAGGGATGACACTTATGCATAGAGATTTCACCATATGTGGTCAGATCGCTACAGAACAACAGGATTTCTATGAGACCATTCTGCTGGACAAGAAAACTACAGTCTGTGATATGAAGTGGGTTGATTGGGAATTCATTGATGAAAATGAAGACTATTTCCCAGGAGTGCATGAAAGCTTCAAAGCTTGTGGTGTTGACAAGTTTGTGGGATAGAAGCTTACCAAATGGAATGATGAGCTCATTATGCAGTTCTATTCTACAGCTCATTTCTATCCATATGGTAGAATTATATGGATGTCTGAGGGTACAAGGTACCAATCAACCGTTGATGAGTGGGCCAAGTTTATCAATGCCCTAGAAGAGCATGAGGATGATTTGGATGTGTATGCCAAGGAGAAGAAGGACCGCAACTCAATGGCAAACATGTACAAGGAGATCCCAGACAAAGCTTTGGAGACACACAAGCTTGGATCTGTGCATTATCTGTTGTCTGGTTTGCTTACAATCAACACAATCTTAAGGCATTCTCTGTTACCCAAATCTGGAGATCATAAGATGATAAGAGGACATTCAATCAACCTGCTACCGATATTTGATGTTCCTCAAAAATTCAAGGTCACGAGTCTGATTGTTGAGACAATCAAGAGGACTGTTGTAGATCAGAAAAGATCTTGTGGGAATGCTCCAGACATTTAGGTGCTCATCAACTACAAGATGGGCACATGCACTTACTTGTTGGACAAGGAGCACTTACCACTACACCTAGAATTTGAGGATAACATAGTTTTCATGAATGAGGATGATCCATCATCAGTTCAAGCACAAGAGAATAGAGCTAAGGCAAAGCCATAAAAGGCTGCAAGGATGCCAAGTGTTGAGGAAGCATATCAAGTGTTCTTAAAGAGAAAACAAGATCAGCTAGGTTATCTGATTTAGGCAACTTTGAGGATTGAGAAGGGCTTGGCCACCCTGACTCAAAATCAGGAGAGCTTGGAGAGGATCGTTGAGACAAAGTTTTATGATCTTGATCTGAAAGTAACTGAGATACAGACTGCAGTCGAGCAACTCCAGGAGGAAGCATAGGAGAAGATAGGAAAGACAACTACGGATGCTTTTCAGGGAGTGAGGGAGTCCAGGATTAGGGGGTCCTCGGCAGCCGAACTATATACTTTGGCCGGACTGTGAAGATACAGGATTGAAGACTTCGTCCCGTGTCTGGGTGGGACTCTCCTTTGCGTGGAAGGCAAGCTTGGCAATTTGGATATGTAGATCTCCTCCCTTGTAACCGACTCTGTGTAACCCTAGCCCCCTCCGGTGTCTATATAAACCGGAGGGTTTAGTCCGTAGGACAACAACAATCATAATCATAGGCTAGCTTCTAGGGTTTAGCCTCCACGATCTCGTGGTAGATCAACACTTGTAATACTCATATCATCAAGATCAATCGAGTAGGAAGTAGGGTATTACCTCCATCGAGAGGGCCCGAACCTGGGTAAACATTGTGTCGCCCACCTCCTGTTACCATCAGCCTTAGACGCATAGTTCGGGACCCCCTACCAAAGATCCGCCGGTTTTGACACCGAAATTGGTGCTTTCATTGAGAGTTCCACGGTGCCGTCACGATAAAGGCTTGATGGCTCCTTCGATCATCGGCAACAATGCGATCCAGGGTGAGATTTTTCTCCTTGGACAGATCTTCATATTCGCCGTCTTCGTACTGCGGGCCAACTCGATTGGCCATCTGAAGCAAATCGAGAGCTACGCCCCTGGCCATCAGGTCTGGTTTGGAAGCTTAAACTATACTGCAGACATCCGCGGAGACTTGATCTTCGACGGATTCGAGCCCATGTCACGTGTGCTGCACAGTCACGACGAGCATGACTTAGCTCTGCCGTCGGGCGGTGTTGGGAGATCACCCCTGTGGCTACTCCGGCCCTCAATCCGGAGCAGATCATGCCGTCCGAGGACGGGTGGTTGGACCCCACCATGGAAGGCGCACACTCAGCGGTGATAGAGCCGAATACTGACTTCACCTCCTATGATACCTGTGTTACCGGACCCTTGGATTTGTCCCCGGCCACAGGCTCTGAACCGCCAGCGTCCGTGCCTATCCAATCTGATTGGGCACCGATCATGGAGTTTACCTCCGTAGATATTTTTCAGCACTCGCCCTTGGGCGATGTGCTTGATTCATTGAGGTCTCTCTCCTTGTCAGGAAATCCTCGGCCCAACTATGTCCGGCTCGAGTGGGAAGCGGATGACGAAGGAATTTGTTCCCCACCCACCACCCACTTAATAGCCACTGTCGACGACTTAACCGACATGCTTGATTTCGACTCCGAAGACATCGACGGTATGGACGACGATGCAGGAGAAGAACAGGAACCACCGCGCACAGGGCGCTGGACAGCCACCTCATCATACAATATATACATGGTGGACACCCCCAAAGAAAGCAATGGCAACAAGGAAACGGAGGATAATCCCCTCGAGAAGCAATCTAAGCACTGGCATCATCGACGTCGCTCTAAGCCCCGCCACAGTAAAAGCAGCGATACCGGCACAGGAGACAATAATGCTGCGGACAGTGCTGAAGACGAAGACAATCCCCCCCCCCCCCCAGCCAGACTTCGAGCAGGAGGATGGGCATACGAGCCCTAAGGAACAGGCGACAGACAGAGAATCAGGGGATGACAATTACATGCCCCTCTCTGAATACGAGGTGAGCCTCGGCGACGAAGAATTAATCGTGACTGGGGATCCCGTCGACCAGGAGCGCTTCAAGTGCCGGCTTATAGCCACAACAAAAAGCCTAAATAAAAAGTAGCAGCACCTTCAAGATGATCAAGATCTGCTAGCGGATAGATGGACCGAGGTCCTGGCAGCCAAGGAACACGAACCCGAGCGCCCAACCAAAAGTTACCCAAAGCGCAGGTTGCTACCCCAACTCGAGGAGGAAGCATTAAAGCCTACACTACCAGCGTATGATGCGGCTGACCGGCCACCTCGGGGCCGAGACAAAGTGGCATATCAGCCCGAAGTCCAGCCCGCACTCCGTCGCCAGTCAAACAAAAACACCAAGGCCCGGGGCTACACGCAGGACCTGCGAGACGTATTGGAAAAGAAAGCAGGACATACAAGATCGATCTACGGATCACGGGGGCGCACCCCAACGCGTGACGACGACCGTGACGACGGATATACTAAAAGCAAATCCGGCCAAGCCGAATACAGCAGACAAGACTCATACGAACTGCGCCGTGATATAGCCCGGCACAGAGGCGCTGCACACCCCCTATGCTTCACCGATGAAGTAATGGATCAAGAAATCCCAGAAGGGTTTAAACCTGTAAACATTGAATCGTATGATGGTACAACAGACCCCGCGGTATGGATTGAAGATTTCCTCCTCCACATCCACATGGCCCGCGGTGATGATCTACATGCCATCAAGTACCTCCCACTAAAACTCAAAGGACCGGCTCGGCATTGGCTGAATAGCCTGTTGGCAAACTCCATTGGCAGTTGGGAGAACTTGGAAGACGCATTCCTTGACAACTTCCAGGGCACTTATGTGCGACCATCGGATGCTGATGACTTGAGTCACATAACCCAACAGCCCGGGGAGTCAGCAGGAAATTCTGGACTCGGTTCCTAACTAAAAAGAACCAAATTGTTGACTGCCTGGATGTCGAGGCCTTAGCGGCATTTAAACATTACATCCAGGACGAGTGGCTCACCCGACACCTCGGCCAAGAGAAGCTGAAGTCCATGGAATCCCTCACGACACTCATGACCCGCTTTTGTGCGGGCAAGGACAAGTGGCTGGCTCGCAGCAACAACACATCTAAAAATCCTGGCAATTCAGATGCCAGAGATAGCAACGGCAAGCCACCTCGCAACAGACACAAGCGCCGCAACAACGGTGACAACGCCGAAGACACGATAGTCAATGCCGGATTCAGTGGCTCTAAATCCAGTCAGCAGAAAAAAAAAACCGTTCAAAAGAAGCAATCTGGGCCCATCCAGTTTGGACGGCATACTTGATCGCTCATGCCAAATTCACGACACCCCTGATAAACTAGCCAACCACACCAACAAAGAATACTGGGTGTTCAAATAGGCCGGCAAGTTGAATGCCAAAAACAAGGAAAAGGGGCTGCATAGCGACGACGAGGAGGAGCCCCGGCCGCCGAACACAGGAGGACAAAAGAAATTTCCTCCCCAAGTGAAAACAGTGAACATGATATACACAACCCATACTCGCAAGCGGTAACGGAAGCGTGCACTAAGGGACGTCGATGCGATGGAGCCAGTCGCTCCAAAGTTCAACCCATGGTCTTCTTGTCCGATCACTTTCGATCACAGGGACCACCCTACCAGTATCCGTCATGGTGGTTCTGCCGCATTGGCCCTTGACCCCATCATCGACGGATTTCACCTCACTCGAGTCCTTATGGATCGACGGTGGCAGCAGCCTGAACCTGCTCTATCAGGATACAATGCGCAAAATGGGTATCGACCCCTCAAGGATCAAACCCACAAAAACCACCTTTAAAGGTGTCATACCAGGTGTAGAGGCATGTTGCATGGGCTCAATCACACTGGAAGTGGTCTTCGGATCCCCGGATAACTTCCGAAGTGAGGACTGGATCTTCGATATCGTCCCCTTCCGCAGTGGCTATCACGCACTGCTCGGACGAACCGCATTCGCCAGATTTAATGTGGTATCACATTATGCATACCTCAAGCTCAAAATGCTAGGACCTCACGGGGTTATAACAGTTAATGGAAACAGAGAACGCTCGCTCCGTACGGAGGAGCACACTGTGGCCCTCGCAGCAGAAGTACAAAGCAGCCTTCTAAGGCAAACCGCCAATTCGGCAATAAAGCCCCCGGACACCTTCAAGCGAATCCGGGGTACTCTCAGCAGGGTCGCCTGGCACATTCTGAGCTTGCCCAGCAATTCGGCCTCCGTCCTAGTCCCAGTAAAGCGGCGAAATTTGCACTGCGCGTCCATAATTACACACTCAAGATACCATGGGCATAGGCGGAGGCACGGCTATGGCACGACCCAAAATGTGGCTCAACCGCTTCAGGACCCGTATATCTTTACCATTTTCTTCCTTTCAGGACCCTATTCTCTGAAGGCCCTCTCCGATACCCTGGTTATCAGACCCATCACGGGAAGGAAACACCAAGGAAGCAAGAAGCTTTGACGTACTAGGGAACCCCCAGGTGGTCTCTGATAATGATCGCTATACATGTTTTACATACCCACACGCAGCCTGCCCTTGGATAGGACATGACAAATAGTCCTATTTTTGCTTATTGCACTACTTGTATACATACGCTTTGAAATATCATTTAAATAACAATGCACAGCGTTAGCTTACTATTGCATTTCTTCATCTTTCTTCCTGTCTGCTTATTTATGACAAATTGCACCCGTACATTATGGTATGTCCAGTGCGCCAGGGGCTTCAGTGTACCCCATAATACGGCAAGAAAAGTCCGAACACTCTCGACAGTGCGGCACCCTGAACTTATAGCATTATATGCATCGGCTCCGAATCATGTCTTGGGTTAATAGTTGGGTTTGCCCGGCTCCCATGTTTTGGTACCTTACGTTCGGCTATATCGGCTAAGGTAGCACTGAGAGAACTACTGTGATTGCGTCCCGGTTCTTTCAGACAAGCACCTCAGTAGAGAAAGCTGAAAACTGACTGTCATGATGCGGCGAGAGCTGGTCGCTGTTCGAGAGATCTCAAATCCTTAAAGATTTTTTTGCTTCGGGAGAGGAATCGGCTTTGTCCGATATAGGCGTATATAGCGCCCCAAGTTCGGCCTTCCGAATACTAGGGGCTTCGCAAAAATTTAAAATTGTAGACTTCTATGGCTAAGTGAGAGTAATAAAGCTGTATAGTTCGATTGCCTTGTTCGCTGCGCTAAACACCTCCTTAAAGGACCAATTTTTTTTGGATAAAGAGTGTTTCAGATTTATCCTGAACACCTCGGTACTAGTTACATGGGGGCAGAAGCCGACGACTGGCCAACTCTCAGATTTTATAAACGGCCGCACATAAGGTAATATTTCAAATCGACAAGCATTATATAGCGCACATGAACTCATTTTCATATTACAGGATCACATGAGTACATTCATACAAATATTACATCCTTAGCACATTCCTCCGCCACAAGGAGGGCACCCTTCAGGACACTGTCATAATACTTTTCGGGGTGGCGATGCTCCTTGCCCTCCGGTGGCCCCTCCTTCACCAGCTTTTCGGCGTCCATCTTCGCCTAGTGCACTTTCGCACGGGCAAAGACCTTGCGCACACCTTCAATGCAGACGGACAACTTTATGACTTCAAACCGTGGGCAGGCATTCACAAGCCGCTTTACCAGGCTGAAGTAGCTGCCACGCAGGGGCTCGCTAGGCCACATCCGGAGTATGAGACCCCTCATGGCCAGTTCAGCCGCCTTGTGAAGCTCGACCAGTTGGTTCAGCTGGTCGCTCAAGGGCACCGGATGTTCGGTCCCAGTATATTGAGACCAGAACAACTTTTTCGTCGAGCTCCCTTCCTTGGCCCAGTAGAACTCCGCGGCATCCGATACGTGATATGTATCCAACGTATCTATAATTTTTGATTGCTCCATGCTATTGAAGGAAATATGCCCTGGAGGCAATAACAAAGTTATTATTTATTTCCTTATTTCATGATAAATGTTTATTATTCATGCTAGAATTGTATTAACTGGAAACATAATACATGTGTGAATACATAGACAAACAGAGTGTCACTAGTATGCCTCTACTTGACTAGCTTGTTGAATCAAAGATGGTTATGTTTCCTAGCCATAGACATGAGTTGTCATTTGATTAACGGGGTCACATCATTAGAGAATGATGTGATTGACTTGACCCATTCTGTTAGCATAGCACTTGCTCGTTTAGTTTGTTGCTATTGCTTTCTTCATGACTTATAAATGTTCCTATGACTATGAGATTATGCAACTCCCGTTTACCGGAGGAACACTTTGTGTGAAACCAAA
Organism: Triticum monococcum; assembly: GCA_034509565.1. Classification (NCBI taxonomy): domain Eukaryota; kingdom Viridiplantae; phylum Streptophyta; class Magnoliopsida; order Poales; family Poaceae; genus Triticum; species Triticum monococcum. The sequence goes on from CM067847.1 coordinate 528,387,969, forward strand.
CGTCACAACGTAACTGGGTAATTATAAAGGTGCTCTACAGGTGTCTCCAAAGGTACTTGTTGGGTTGGCGTATTTCGAGATTAGGATTTGTCACTCCGATTGTCGGAGAGGTATCTCTGGGCCCTCTCGGTAATGCACAGCACTTAAGCCTTGCAAGCATTGCAACTAATAAGTTAGTTTCGGGATGATGTATTACGGAACGAGTAAAAGAGACTTGCCGATAACGAGATTGAACTAGGTATTAAGATACCGACGATCGAATCTCAGGCAAGTAACATTAGGGATGGCAATGGGTACCCATTACCCATGTACCCTGTGGGTAAAAACCCTATTAGGGTAAGGGTATGGAACAAAAAATTACCCATGGGTACTTAAATGGGAGAATATCAAACCCATCAGATAGAGAGGGTACGGGTATGAGATCGTATAACCCATGCCCGCGTACCCATGTACCCATCTAAAATGTTGATAGGTGGGTTTCCATCAATATCCCAATGTATTCATTTCCCCTCCTAAGCACGCTAGGTAAAAACTCTAATGTGTATTCAAATTATTTCTATAATTTATCATGATTTCGTGAACTTAAAGTGTATGCATATGTGTTGTTGTTTAACATTTTTATATGTCACTTTATAGGCAAGTACTTTTGTTTATGAGAATATGTTGTTGTTACAATATGTTGTTGTACATTGTTGTTTAAGATGTGTTACTATTAATAATTTATGATTATATGTTGCTTTTTACAACTATTTTCTACTCAATTGATGTGTTGTAAATGCGGGTATTTTTACCTGCGTGTACCCATATACCCTGTCGGGTGACGGGTATGGGAAAAAATTATACCCTTGACGGGTACGGGTATGGGTGATGGGTAAACTCACGGTGGACGGATAAGGGTATGGGGTAGCTCCACCCGTACCCATACCTTGCGGGTGCCATCCCTGAGCAACATACCGATGACAAAGGGAACAACGTATGTTGTTATGCGGTCTGACCGACAAAGATCTTCGTAGAATATGTGGGAGCCAATATGAGCATCCAGGTTCCGCTATTGGTTATTGACCGGAGACGTGTCTCGGTCATGTCTACATTGCTCTCGAACCCGTAGGGTCCGCACTCTTAAGGTTTCGATGACAGTTATATTATGAGTTTATGAGTTTTGATGTACCAAAGGAGTTCGGAGTCCCGGATGAGATCGGGGACATGACGAGGAGTCTCAAAATGGTCGAGACGTAAAGATCGATATATTGGACGACTATATTCGGACATCGGAAAGGTTCCGAGTGATTCGGGTATTTTTCGGAGTACCGGAGAGTTACGGGAATTCGCCGGGGAGTATATGGGCCTTATTGGGCCATACGGGAATAGAGGAGAGAGGACATAAGGATGGAGGCACCCCCTCTGGTCCGAATTTTACAAGGGGTGCAGCCCACTTTTCCTTGTTCCTCTCCCCCTCTTTCCTTCTCCCCTACTCCAACAAGGGAAGGAAGAGTCCTACTCCCGGTGGGAGTAGGACTCCCCCCTTGCCGCGCCCTCCTCCTAGGCCGGCCGCCTCCCTCCCTTGCTCCTTTATATTCGGGGGCAGGGGGGCACCCCATAGACGCAACAGTTGATCATTGATCTCTTAGCCGTGTGTGGTGCCCCCCTCCACCACAGTCCTCAATAATATTGTAGTGGTGCTTAGGCGAAGCCCTGCGATAGTAGAACATCAAGATCATCACCACACCGTCGTGCTGACGGAACTCTTCCCTGACATTCTGCTGGATCGGAGTCCGGGGATCGTCATCGAGCTGAACGTGTACTAGAACTCGGAGGTGCCGTAGTTTCGGTGCTTGATCGGTCGGGCCGTGAAGATGTACGACTACATCAACCGCGTTGTGCTAACGCTTCCGCTTTCGGTCTATGAGGGTACGTAGACAACACTCTCCCCTCTCGTTGCTATGCATCACCATGATCTTGCGTGTGCGTAGGAAATTTTTTAAATTGCTACGTTCCCCAACAGTGGCATCCGAGCCTAGGTTTTATGCGTAGATGTCATATGCACGAGTAGAACACAAGTTTTTTCGGTGATATAAGTCATACTGCTTACCAGCTTGTCACACTTTGGTTCGGCGGTATTGTTGGATGAAGCGGCCCGGACCGACATTACGTGTACGCTTACGCGAGACTGGTTTTACCGCCGTGCTATGCACACAGGTGACTAGCGGGTGTCAGTTTCTCCAACTTTAGTTGAACCGAGTGTGGCTACGCCCGGTCCTTGCGAAGGTTAAAACAGCACCAACTTGACAAACTATCGTTGTGGTTTTGATGCGTAGGTAAGAACGGTTCTTGCTCAGCCCATAGCAGCCACGTAAAACTTGCAACAACAAAATAGAGGACGTCTAACTTGTTTTTGCAGGGCATGATGTGATGTGATGTGGTTAAGACGTGATGAGATATAAGTTTTTGTATGAGATGATCATGTTTTGTTGAAGTTATCGGCAACTGGCAAAAGCCTTATGATTATCTCTCTATTGCATAAGATGCAAGCGCCAAATAATTACTTTACTTTATCACTATGTGATAGCAATAGTTGCAAGAGCAATTGTTGGCGAGACAACCATGTGACGACACATTGATATAGATCAAGATGATGGAGATCATGGTGTCATGCCGGTGACGATGGAGATCATGACGATGCTTTGGAGATGGAGATCAAAGGCACAAGATGATGATGGCCATATCATGTCACATATTTTGATTGCATGTGATGTTTATCTTTTATACATCTTATTTTTCTTAGTTGGACGGTAGCTTTATAAGATGACCTCTCACTAATTATCAAGGTACAAGTGTTCTCCCTGAGTATGCACCGTTGCGAAAGTTCTTTGTGCTGAGACACCACGTGATGATCGGGTGTGATAGGCTCTACGTTCAAATACAACGGGTGCAAAACAGTTGCACACACGGAATACTCAGGTTAAACTTGATGAGCCTAGCATATAACAGATATGGCCTTGGAACACTGAGACCGAAAGGTCGAACGTGAATCATATAGTAGATATGATCAACATAGTGATGTTCACCATTGAAACTACTCCATCTGACGTGATGATCGGACATGGTTTAGTTTATTTGGATCACGTGATCACTTAGAAGATTAGAGGGATGTCTTTCTAAGTGGGAGTTCTTAAGTAATATGATTAATTGAACTTAAATTTATCATGAACTTAGTCCTGGTAGTATTAGCATATCTATGTTGTAGATCAATAGCTCGCATTTAGCTCCCCTGTTTTATTTTTGATATGTTCCTAGAGAAAATTAAGTTGAAAGATGTTAGTAGCAATGATGCGGATTGGATCCATGATCTGAGGATTATCCTCATTGCTGCACAGAAGAATTATGTCCTTGATGCACCGCTAGGTGACAGACCTATTGCTGGAGCGGATGCAGACGTTATGAACGTTTGGCTAGCTCAATATGATGACTACTTGATAGTTTAGTGCACCATGCTTAAACGGCTTAGAATCGGGACTTCAAAGACGTTTTGAATGCCATGGAGCATATAAGATGTTCCAAGAGTTGAAATTGGTATTTCATACTCATGCCCGTGTCGAGAGGTATGAGACCTCTGACAGTACTTTGACTACAAGATGGAGGAGAATAGCTCAACCAGTGAGCATGTGCTTAGATTGTCTGAGTACTACAATTGCTAGAATCAAGTGGGAGTTAATCTTCCAGATAAGAGAGTAATTGACAAAGTTCTCTAGTCACTATCACCGAGTTACTGGAACTTAGTGATGAACTATAATATGGAAGGGATGACAAAAGTAATTCCCAAGCTCTTCGTGATGCTGAAATCGACGAAGGTAGAAATCAAGAAAAGCATCAAGTGTTGATGGTTGACAAAGACCACTAGTTTCAAAAAGGGAAAAGGGAAGAAGGGGAACTTCAAGAATAACGGCAAGCGAGTTGCTGCTCAAGTGAAGAAGCCCAAGTCTGGTCCTAAGCCTGAGACTGAGCGATTCTACTGCAAAGGAACTGGTCACTGGAAACGGAACTGCCCCAAATATTTGGCGGATAAGAAGGATGGCAAAGTGAACAAAGGTATATTTGATATACAGATTATTGATGTGTATTTTACTAGTGTTCGTAGCAACCCCTCGGTATTTGGTACTGGTTCAGTTGCTAAGAATAGTAACTCGAAACGGGGGTTGCAGAATGAACAGAGACTAGTTAAGGGTGAAGTGACGATGTGTGTTGGAAGTGGTTCCAAGATTGATATGATCATCATCGCACACTCCCTATACTTTCGGGATTAGTGTTGAACCTAAATAAGTGTTATTTGGTGTTTGCGTTGAGCATAAATATGATTGGATCATGTTTATTGCAATACGGTTATTCATGTAAGTTAGAGAATAATTGTTGTTCTGTTTACATGAATAAAACGTTCTATGGTAATACACCCAATGAAAATGGTTTGTTGGATCTCGATCATGGTGATACACATATTCATAATATTGAAGCCAAAAGATGCAAAGTTGATAATGATAGTGCAACTTATTTGTGGCACTGCCGTTTAGGTCATATTGGTGTAAAGCGCATGAAGAAAATCCATGCTGATGGGTTTTTGGAATCACTTGATTATGAATCCGTTGATGCTTGCGAACCATGCCTCATGGGCAAGATGACTAAGACTCCGTTCTCCAGAACAATGGAGCGAGCAACAAACTTGATTGGAAATAATACATACTGATGTATGCAGTCCAATGAGTGTTGAGGCTCGCAGCGGGTATCGTTATTTTCTGACCTTCACAGATGATTTCAGCAGATATGAGTATATCTACTTGATGAAACACAAGTCTGAAATATTTGAAAAGTTCAAAGAATTTCAGAGTGATGTGGAGAATCATCATAACAAAAACAAAAGTTTCTACGATATGATCGCAGAAGTAAAATATTTGAGTTATGAGTTTGGCCTTCAATTAAAACAATGTGAAATAGTTTCACTACTCACGCCACCTGGAACACCATAGTGTAATGGTGTGTCCGAACGTCATAACCGTACTTTATTAGATATAGTGCGATCTATGATGTCTCTTACCGATCTACCACTATCGTTTTGGGGTTATGCATTAGAGGCAGCTACATTCACGTTAAATAGGGCACCATCTAAATCCGTTGAGACGACACCGTATGAACTATGGTTTGGCAAGAAACCTAAGATGTCCTTTCTTAAAGTTTGGGACTGCGATGCTTATGTGAAAAAGTTTCAACATGTTAAGCTCGAACCCAAATCAGAGAAGTAAATCTTCATAGGATACCCAAAAGAAACTGTTGGGTACACCTTCTATCACAGATCCAAAGGCAAGTTATTCATTGCTGAGAATGGATCCTTTCTAGAGAAGGAGTTTCTCTCGAAAGAAGTGAGTGGGAGGAAAGTAGAACTTGATGAGGTAACTGTACATGCTCCCTTATTGGAAAGTAGTTCATCACAGAAATCTGTTCCTGTGACTACTACACCAATTAGTGAGGAAGCTAATGATGATGATCATGTAACTTCAGATCAAGTTACTACCGAACCTCGTAGGTAAACCAGAGTGAGATCTGCACCAGAGTGGTACGATAATCCTGTTCTGGAGGTCATGTTACTTGACCATGATGAACCCACGAACTATGAAGAAGCGATGGTGAGCCCAGATTCCACAAAATGGCTTGAGGCCATGAAATCTGAGATGAGATCCATGTATTAGAACAAAGTATGGACTTTGATTGACTTGCCCAATGATCGACGAGCCATTGAGATTAAATGGATCTTCAAGAGGAAGACGGACGCTGATAGTAGTATTACTATCTACAAAGCTAGAATTGTCGCAAAACATTTTCGACAAGTTCAAGGTGTTGACTATGATGAGAGTTTCTCACTCGTATCTATGCTTAAGTCTGTCTGAATCATGTTAGCAATTGCCGCATTTTAAGAAATCTGGCAAATGGATAACAAAACTGCAATCCTTAATGGATTTATTAAAGAAGAGTTGTATATGATGCAACCAGAAGGTTTTGTCAATCCTAAAGGTGCTAACAAAATGTGCAAGCTCCAGCGATCCATCTGTGGACTGGTGCAAGCATCTCGGAGTTGGAATATACGCTTTGATGAGTTGATCAAAGCATATAGTTTTATACAGACTTGTGGTGAAGCCTGTATTTACAAGAAAGTGAGTGGGAGCACTACAGCATTTCTGATAAGTATATGTGAATGACATATTGTTGATCGGAAATAATGTAGAATTATTCTGCAAAGCATAAAGGAGTGTTTGAAAGGAATTTTTCAAAGAAAGACCTCGGTGAAGCTGCCTACATATTGAGCATCAAGATCTATAGAGATAGATCAAGATGCTTGATAAGTTTTTTCAATGAGTACATACCTTGACAAGATTTTGAAGTAGTTCAAAATGGAACAGTCAAAAAGGAGTTCTTGCCTGTGTTACAAGGTGTGAAGTTGAGTAAGACTCAAAATCCAACCACGGTAGAAGATAGAGAGAGAATGAAAGTCATTCCCTATGCCTCAGCCATAGGTTCTATAAAGTATGCAATGCTGTGCACCAGACCTATTGTATACCCTGCCCTGAGTTTGGCAAGGGAGTACAATAGTGATCTAGGAGTAGATCACTGGACATTGGTCAAAATTATCCTTAGTGGAATAAGGATATGTTTCTCGATTATGGAGGTGACAAAAGGTTCGTCATAAAGGGTTACGTCAATACAAGTTTTGACACTGATCCAGATTATTCAAAGTCTCAATATGGATACATTAGCTATTGTAGCTCCATGCAGAGCATTGTTGACATGGAAATTTGCAAAATACTTACGGATTTGTATGTGGCAGACCCGTTGAAACTTCTCTCACAAGCAAAACATGATCACACCCTAGTACTCTTTGGGTGTTAATCACATAGCCATGTGAACTAGCTAGATTATTTAATCTAGTAAACCCTTCGGGTGTTGGTCACATGACGATGTGAACTATGGGTGTTGATCACATGGTGATGTGAACTATTGATGTTAAATCACATGGCAATGTGAACTAGATTATTGACTCTAGTGCAAGTGGGAGACTGAAGGAAATATGCCCTCGAGGCAATAATAAAGTTATTATTTATTTCCTTATTTCATGATAAATGTTTATTATTCATGCTAGAATTGTATTAACTGGAAACATAATACATGTGTGAATACATAGACAAACAGAGTGTCACTAGTATGCCTCTACTTGACTAGCTTGTTGAATCAAAGATGGTTAAGTTTCCTAGCCATAGACATGAGTTGTCATTTGATTAACGGGGTCACATCATTAGAGAATGATGTGATTGACTTGACCCATTCCGTTAGCATAGCACTTGATCGTTTAGTTTGTTGCTATTGCTTTCTTCATGACTTATACATGTTCCTATGACTATGAGATTATGCAACTCCCGTTTACCGGAGGAACACTTTGTGTGCTAGCAAATGTCACAACGTAACTGGGTGATTATAAAGGTGCTCTACAGGTGTCTCCAAAGGTACTTGTTGGGTTGGCGTATTTCGAGACTAGGATTTGTCACTCCGATTATCGGAGAGGTATCTCTGGGCCCTCTCGGTAATGCACATCACTTAAGCCTTGCAAGCATTGCAACTAATAAGTTAGTTGCGGGATGATGTATTACGGAATGAGTAAAAGAGACTTGTCGGTAACAAGACTAAACAAGGTATTAAGATACCAACAATCGAATCTCGGGCAAGTAACATACCGATGACAAAGGGAACAACGTATGTTGTTATACGGTCTGTTCAATAAAGATCTTCATAGAATATGTGGGAGCCAATATGAGCATCCAGGTTCCTCTATTGGTTATTGGCCGAAGACGTGTCTCGGTCATGTCTACATTGTTCTCGAACCCATAGGGGACGCACGCTTAAGGTTTCGATGACAGTTATATTATGAGTTTATGAGTTTTGATGTACTGAAGGAGTTCGGAGTCCTGGATGAGATCGGGGACATGACGAGGAGTCTCGAAATGGTCAAGACGTAAAGATCAATATATTGGACGACTATATTTGGACATCAGAAAGGTTCCGAGTGATTCGGGTATTTTTCGGAGTACCGAAGATTTACGGGAATTCGCCGGGGAGTATATGGGCCTTATTGGGCCATACGGGAATAGAGGAGAGAGGCCAAAAGGAAGGAGGCGCGCACCCTCCCCTCTGGTCCGAATTGGACAAGGGGTGCAGCCCACTTTTCCTTGTTCCTCTCTCCCTCTTTCCTTCTCTCCTACTCCAACAAGGCGAGGAGGAGTCCTACTCTCCGTGGGAGTAGGACTCCCCCCTTGGCGCGCCCTCCTCCTAGGCCGGCCGCCTCCCTCCCTTGCTCCTTTATATACGGGGGCAGGGGCACCCCATAGACACAACAGTTGATCATTGATCTCTTAGCCGTGTGCGGTGCCCCTCTCCACCATAGTCCTCGATAATATTGTTGTGGTGCTTAGGCGAAGCCCTGCGACAGTAGAACATCAAGATCGTAACCACACCGTCGTGCTGACAGAACTCTTCCCCGACATTCTGCTGGATCGGAGTCCGGGGATCGTTATCGAGCTGAACGTGTACTAGAACTCGGAGGTGCCATAGTTTCGGTGCTTGATCGGTCGGGCCGTGAAGACGTACGACTACATCAACCGCATTGTGCTAACGCTTCTGCTTTCGGTCTATGAGGGTACGTAGACAACACTCTCCCCTCTCGTTGCTATGCATCACCATGATCTTGCGTGTGCGTAGGAAAATTTTGAAATTGCTACGTTCCCCAATAGCTATATTATCTACTATTTTTGACATTATTGGGCTTTATTATCCACTTTTATATTATTTTTGGGACTAACCTATTAACCGGAGGCCCAGCCCAGAATTGCTGTTTTTGCCTGTTTTAGGGTTTTGAAGAAAAGGAATATCAGACGGAGTCCAAACGGAATGAAACCTTCGGGGACGTGATTTTCTCAACAAACAAGACCCGGGAGACTTGGACCCTGCATCAAGAAAGAAAAGAGGAGGCCACGAGGTAGGGGGCGCGCCTACCCCCCCCCCCCCCCAGGCGCGCCCTCCACCCTCGTGGGCCCCCTGTTGCTGCACCGACGTACTCCTTCCTCCTATATATACCTACGTACCCCCAAACGACCAGATACGGAGCCAAAAACCTAATTCCACCGCCGCAACTTTCTGTATCCACGAGATCCCATCTTGGGGCCTATTCTGGAGCTCTGCCGGAGGGGGCATCGATCATGGAGGGCTTCTACATCAACGTCATAGCCCCTCCGATGAAGTGTGAGTAGTTTACCTCAGACCTACGGGTCCATAGTTAGTAGCTAGATGGCTTCTTCTCTCTTGTTGGATCTCAATACAATGTTCTCCCCCTCTCTTATGGAGAACTATTCGATGTAATCTTCTTTTTGTGGTGTGTTCGTTGAGAACGATGAATTGTGGGTTTATGATCAAGTCTATCTATGAATAATTTTGAATCTTCTCTGAATTCTTTTATGTATGATTGGTTATCTTTGCAAGTCTCTTCGAATTATCAGTTTGGTTTGGCCTACTAGATTGATCTTTCTTGCAATGGGAGAAGTTCTTAGCTTTGGGTTCAATCTTGCGGTGTCCTTTCCCAGTGACAGTAGGGGCAGCAAGGCACGTATTGTATTGTTGCCATCGAGGATAAAAAGATGGGGTTTTCTTCATATTGCATGAGTCTATCCCTCTACATCATGTCATCTTGCTTAAGGCATTAATCTATTTTTAGCTTAATACTCTAGATGCATGCTGGATAGCGGTCGATGAGTGGAGTAATAGTAGTAGATGCAGGCACGAGTCGGTCTACTTGTCTCGGACGTGATGCCTATATACATGATCATACCTATATATTCTCATAACTATGCTCAATTCTGTCAATTGCTCAACAGTAATTTGTTCACCCACCGTAGAATACTTATGCCCTCGAGAGAAGCCACTAGTGAAACCTAAGGCCCCCGGGTCTATCTTCATCATATTAATCTCCTACTACTTAGTAATTTCCTTTGCTATTTACTTTGCATTTATTTTGACTTTACATCTTTATCATAAAAATATAAAAAATATTACCTTATCATATCTATCAGATCTCACTCTCGTAAGTGGCCTTATAGGGATTAACAACCCCTATTTGCATTCGTTGCGAGGATTTATTTGTTTTGTGCAGGTACGAGGGACTCGCACGTAGCCTCATACTGGATTGATACCTTGGTTCTGAAAAACTGAGGGAAATACTTATGCTACTTTGCTGTATCATCCCTTCCTCTTCGGGGAAAACCAACGTAGTGCTCAAGAGGTAGCAATACGCTGTTGGGTATATCTGAACGATCCTGGAGAGATCTGAATTCTGGTAAGTAAAAGGAAAGTTTACTTCACATGCTTGCTTTGCATAATGAATGCCTTACCCGCCGCTATCTTCTTGACCGCCTGAATCTCCTGGAGGGCCTTTTGAGCTTTAGCCCTGGCATTTTGTGCGTTCTCGAGGGCCTTCGCAAGCTCAGACCCCTGCGTCTTAGAGTCACGCTCCAAGGACTCATATTTTTTTACGTAATCCTGGAGCTCTTACTGAACCTCACCGACTCGGGCATCTTGCTCCTCGCGCTTGATGCGCTCCTGGGCCGCTCTGTCTTCGGCCTTGGACAACGCCTTCTTCAGGGCCGCCACTTCGGTCGTGGCCCCTAGCAAAATTCATGATGACCCCATGATTTAGTAACCACTTTCTCTTTTTTATCAATATATAGACGGGGTATCACTTACCTTTGTTCTCTTCGAGCTGCCTCTTGGTAAGGCCGAGCTCTTCCTCGGACCGCTCAAGGTCCCGCTTCAGTCCGGAGACCTCCGCAGTACGAGCGGCAGCGGCCAGTAGTGAAGCCTGCTTATTCACATAGACATATTCTGATTAGACTCCTGTGATTCTTATTTGATCCTCTGTTCGGCCTTTCTTTATGAATACCAAACAGAGCATCAGGGGCTACTGTCTATACTGTGATATTTTCTCATAATTTGATTACTTACCTCAAAGCCTGTTAGGAGGCTGGCACAGGCTTCGGTCAGTCTGCTTTTGGCAGACCGAACCTTCTCGACCACCGCACTCATGATAGTGCGGTGCTCCTTGTCAATGGAAGCGCCGTGAAGCGCCTCCAGAAATTTTTCCGACGCCTCTAGATGGACAAAGGTGATTGGCACAGATGGCTCGCCCCTGTAGCGAGGGGTCGCCTGACAAAATCCGGAACCACTGGAGGTTTCGGCGCAGTATCCGGCTGGGGGACAAACATGATGCGGCTACCGACATTAGAGCCCACGGGAGTCTTGTCCCCCATGCGCCCAGTCGGTGCCCTTTGAGACAACACCTCGATGTGGTTCGTAGACCAGGGGGAGGTGGCTATCGGGAGTGAATCATTGTTCGTCGCCGACTAGCCCAAAGACTCATCCGAAGAGGATACGTCGGTATTGTTGAGGAACGTAGTAATTTCAAAAAAATTCCTACGCACACGCAAGATCATGGTGATGCATAGCAACGAGAGGGGAGAGTGTTGTCTACGTACCCTCGTAGACTGGAAGCGGAACTGTTAGCACAATGCGGTTGATGTAGTCGTATGTCTTCACGGCCCGACCGATCAAGCACCGAAACTACGGCACCTTCGAGTTCTAGCACACGTTCAGCTCGATGACGATCCCCGGACTCCGATCCAACAGTATGTCGGGGAAGAGTTCAGTCAGCACGACGGTGTGGTGACGATCTTGATGTTCTACCGTCGCAGGGCTTCGCCTAAGCACCGCTACAATATTATCGAGGATTATGGTGGAGGAGGGCACCGCACACGGCTAATAGATCTCGAGGATCAATTGTTGTGTCTTTGGGGTGCCCCCCTGCACCCGTATATAAAGGAGCAAGGGAGGAGGAGGCCGGCCCTAGGAGGGGGCGCGCCAAGTGTGGAGTCCTACCAGGACTGACTAGTCCTAGTAGGATTCCACCTCCCATATGGAATAGGAAAAGAGGAAGGGAAAAGGAGAAGGAAGGAAGGAGGGGGGCGCCCCCCTTCCCTAGTCCAATTTGGACCAGACCAAGGGGAGGGGTGCGGCCACCCTTCAGGCCCTTTTCCTTCTTTCCCGTATGGCCAAATAAGGCCCAATACGTATTCCTGTAACTCTCCGGTACTCCGAAAATTACCCGAATCACTCGGAACCTTTTCGATGTCCGAATATAGTCGTCCAATATATCGATCTTTATGTCTCAACCATTTCGAGACTCCTCGTCATGTCCCCGATCTCATCCGGGACTCGGAACTCCTTCGGTACATCAAAACTCATAAACTCATAATATAACTGTAATGGAAACCTTAAGCATGCGGACCCTACGGGTTCAAGAACAATGTAGACATGACCGAGACACGTCTCCGGTCAATAACCAATAGCGGAACCTGGATGCTCATATTGGCTCCCACATATTCTACAAAGATCTTTATCGGTCAGACCGCATAACAACATATGTTGTTTCCTTTGTCATCGGTATGTTACTTGCCTGAGATTCGATCGTTGGTATCTCAATACCTAGTTCAATCTCGTTACCGGCAAGTCTCTTTTCTCGTTCCATAATACATCATCGTGCAACTAACTCTTAATACCGACGGTGTGGACTACATACAGAACAAAATGGATGAATCTATACTTAAAATGCATCTATATACATCGGTATGTGGTTCTTGATGGAATCTTTACAAAGACTTATATTTAGGAACGGAGGGAGTATTATGTTTCCGGATAATACAATTCTAGCATGAATAATAAACATTTATCATGATATAAGGAAATAAATAATAACTTTATTATTTCCTCTAGGGCATATTTCCTTCAGTCTCCCACTTATACTAGAGTCAATAATCTAGTTCACATCGCCATGTGATTTAACATGAATAGTTCACATCACCATGTGATTAACACCCATAGTTCACATCGACATGTGACCAACACCGAAAGGGTTTACTTGAGTCAATAATCTAGTTCACATCGCTATGTGATTAACACCCAAAGAGTACTGAGGTGTGATCATGTTTTGCTTGTGAGAGAAGTTTAGTCAACGGGTCTGCCACATTCAGATCCGTAAGTATTTTGCAAATTTCTATGTCAAAAATGCTCTGCATGGAGCTACTCTAGCTAATTGCTCCCACTTTCAATATGTATCCAGATTGAGACTTAGAGTCATCTGGATCAGTGTCAAAACTTGCATCGACGTAACCCTTTACGACGAACCTTTTGTCACCTCCATAATCGAGAAACATATCCTTATTCCATAAAGGATAATTTTGACCAATGTCCAGTGATCTACTCCTAGATCACTATTGTACTCCCTTGCTAAACTCAGGGCAGGGTATACAATAGGTCTGGTACACAGCATGGCATACTTTATAGAACCTATGGCTGAGCCATAGGGAATGACTTTCATTCTCTCTCTATCTTCTGTCGTGGTCGGGTTTTGAGTCTTACTCAACTTCACACCTTTGTAACACAGGCAAGAATTCCTTCTTTGACTGTTCCATTTTAAAAACTTAACAAGCATATTGATCTATCTCTATAGATCTTGATGCTCAATATGTAAGCAACTTCACCGAGGTCTTTCTTTGAAAAACTCCTTTCCAACATTCATTTATGCTTTGCAGAATAATTCTACATTATCTCCGATCAACAATATGTCTTTCACATATACTTATCAGAAATGTTGTAGTGCTACCACTCACTTTCTTGTAAATACAGGCTTCACTGCAAGTCTGTATAAAACTATATGCTTTGATCAACTTATCAAAGCGTATATTCCAACTCCGAGATGCTTGCACCAGTCCATAGATGGATTGCTGGAGCTTGCATATTTTGTTAGTACTTTAGGATTGACAAAACCTTCTAGTTGCATCATATACAACTCCTCTTTAATAAATCCATTAAGGAATGCAGTTTTGTTTATCCATTTCCCAGATTTCGTAAAATGCGGCAATTGCTAACATGATTCGGACAGACTTAAGCATAGATACGAGTGAGAAACTCTCATCGTAGTCAACACCTTGAACTTGTCGAAAACCTTTTTGTGACAATTCTAGCTTTGTAGATAGTAACACTACTATCAGCTTCCGTCTTCCTCTTGAAGATCCATTTAATCTCAATGGCTCGCCGATCATTGGGCAAGTTAATCAAAGTCCATACTTTGTTCTCATACATGGATCTCATCTCAGATTTCATGGCCTCAAGCCATTTCACGGAATCTGGGCTCATCATCGCTTCCTCATAGTTCGTAGGCTCGTCATGGTCAAGTAACATGACCTCTAGAACAGGATTACCGTACTACTCTGGTGCGGATCTCACTCTGGTTTACCTATGAGGTTCGGTGGTAACTTGATCTGAAGTTACATGATCATCATTAGCTTCCTCACTAATCGGTGTAGTAGTCACAGGAACAGATTTCTGTGATGAACTACTTTCCAATAAGGGAGCAGGTATAGTTACCTCATCAAGTTCTACTTTCCTCCCACTCACTTCTTTGGAGAAAAACTCCTTTTCTAGAAAGGATCCATCCAAAGCAGCGAATATATTGCCTTCGGATCTGTGATAGAAGGTGTACCCAACATTTTCTTTTGGGTATCCTATGAAGACGCACTTCTCCGATTTGGGTTAGAGCTTATCAGGTTGAAACTTTTCCACATAAGCATTGCAACCTCAAACTTTAAGAAACGACAGCTTAGGTTTCTTGCCAAACCATAGTTCATACGGTGTCGTCTCAGCGGATTTAGATGGTGCCCTATTTAACGTGAATGCAGCCGTCTCTAAAGCATAACCCCAAAATGATAATGGTAAATCAGTAAGAGACATCATAGATCGCACCATATCTAATAAAGTACGATTACGACGTTCGGACACACCATTACGCTGTGGAGTTCCGGGTGGCGTGAGTTGCAAAACTATTCCGCATTATTTCAAATGTAGACCAAACTCGTAACTCAAATATTCTCCTCCACGATCAGATCGTAGCAACTTTATTTTCTTGTTACGATGATTTTCAACTTCACTCTGAAATTCTTTGAACTTTTCAAATGTTTCAGACTTGTGTTTCATCAAGTAGATATACTCATATCTGCTCAAATCATCTGTGAAGATCAGAAAATAATGATACCTTCCACGAGCCTCAATATTCATCGAACCACATACATCAGTATGTATGATTTCCAAAAAATCTGTTGCTCGCTCCATTGTTCTGGAGAACGGAGTCTTAGTCATCTTGCCCATGAGGCATGGTTCGCAAGCATCAACTGATTCATAATCAAGTGATTCCAAGAGCCCATCAGCATGGATTTTCTTCATGCGCTTTACACCAATATGACCTAAATGGCAGTGCCACAAATAAATTGCACCATCATTATTTACTTTGCATCTTTTGGTTTCAATATTATGAATATGTGTATCACTACGATAGAGATCCAACGAACCATTTTCATTGGGTGTGTAACCATATAAGGTTTTATTCATATAAACAGAACAACAATTTATTCTCTTACTTAAATGAATAACCGTATTGCAGTAAACATGATCAAATCATATTCATGCTCAACGCAAACACCAAAGAACACTTATTTAGGTTCAACACTAATCCCAAAAGTATAGGGACTGTGCGATGATGATCATATCAATCTTGGAACCACTTCCAACACACATTGTCACTTCACCCTTAACTAGTCTATGTTCATTCTGCAACTCCCGTTTCGAGTTACTACTCTTAGCAACTGAACCAGTATCAAATACCGAGGGGTTGCTACGAACACTATTAAAATACACATCAATAATCTGTATATCAAATATACCTTTGTTCACTTTTCCATCCTTCTTATCCGCCAAATAATTGGGGCAGTTCCGCTTCCAGTGACCAGTCCCTTCGCAGTAGAAGCACTTAGTCTCAGGCTTAGGACCAGACTTGGGCTTCTTCACTTGAGCAGCAACTTGCTTGCCGTTCTTTTTGAAGTTCCCCTTCTTCCCTTTGCCCTTTTCTTGAAACTAGTGGTCTTGTCTACCATCAACACTTGATATTTTTCTAGATTTCTACCTTCGTCGATTTCAGCATTACGAAGAGCTTGGGAATCGTTTCCGTTATCCCTTGCATATCATAGTTCATCACGAAGTTCTACTAACTTGGTGATGGTGACTAGAGAATTCTGTCAATCACTATTTTATCTGGAAGATTAACTCCTACTTGATTCAAGAGATTGTAGTACCCAGACAATCTGAGCACATGCTCACTGCTTGAGCTATTTTCCTCCATCTTTTAGCTATAGAACTTGTTGGATACTTCATATCTCTCAACTCGGGTATTTGCTTGAAATATTAACTTCAACTCCTGGGACATCTCATATGGTCCATGACGTTCAAAACGTCTTTGAAGTCCCGATTCTAAGCCGTTTAAGCATGGTGCACTAAACTATCAAGTAGTCATCATATTGAGCTAGCCAAATGTTCATAACATCTGCATCTGCTCCTGCAATAGGTTTGTCACCTAGCGGTACATCAAAGACATAATTCTTCTGTGCAGCAATGAGGATAAACCTCAGATCACGGATCCAATCCGCATCATTGCTACTAACATCTTTCAACTTAGTTTTCTCTAGGAACATATCAAAAATAAAACAGGGGAGCTAGACGCTAGCTATTGATCTACAACATAGATATGCTAATACTACCAGGACTAAGTTCATGATAAATTAAAGTTCAATTAATCATATTACTTAAGAACTCCCACTTAGATAGACATCCCTCTAATCCTCTAAGTGATCACATGATCCAAATCAACTAAACCATGTCCGATCATCACGTGAGATGGAGTAGTTTCAATGGTGAACATCACTATGTTGATCATTTCTACTATATGATTCACGCTCGACCTTTCGGTCTCCGTGTTCTGAGGCCATATCTGTTATATGCTAGGCTCGTCAAGTTTAACCTGAGTATTCGCGTGTGCAACTATTTTGCACCCGTTGTATTTGAACGTAGAGCCTATCACACCCGATCATCACGTGGTGTCTCAGCATGAAGAGCTTTCGCAATGGTGCATACTCAGGGAGAACACTTATACTTTGATAATTTAGTGAGGGATCAACTTATACTGCTACCGTCAATCAAAGCAAGATAAGATGCATAAAAGATAAACATCACATGCAATCAATATAAGTGATATGATATGGCCATCATCATCTTGCACTTGTGATCTCCATCTCTGAAGCACCGTCATGATCACCATCGTCACCAACGCGATACCTTGATCACCATCGTAGCATCGTTGTCGTCTCGCCAATCTTATGCTTCCACGACTATCGCTACTGCTTAGTGATAAAGTAAAGCATTACAGCGCAATTGCATTGCATACAATAAAGAGACAACCATATGGATCCTACCAGTTGCCGATAACTCGGTTACAAAACATGATCATCTTATACAATAAAATTTAGCATCATGTCTTGACCATATCACATCACAACATGCCCTGCAAAAACAAGTTAGACGTCCTCTACTTTGTTGTTGCAAGTTTTACGTGGCTGCTATGGGCTTAGCAAGAACCATTCATACCTACGCATCAAAACCACATTGATAGTTTGTCAAGTTGGTGCTGTTTTAACCTTCGCAAGGACCGGGTGTAGCCACACTTGGTTCAACTAAAGTTGGAGAAACTGACACCCGCCAGCCACCTGTGTGCAAAGCACGTCGGTAGAACCAGTCTCGCGTAAGCGTACGCGTAATGTCGGTCCGGGCCGCTTCATCCAACAATACCGCCGAACCAAAGTATGACATGCTGGTAAGTAGTATGACTTATATCGCCCACAACTCACTTGTGTTCTACTCGTGCACAACATCAACACATCAAAGCTAGGCTCTGATACCACTGTTGGGGCACGTAGTAATTTTAAAAAAAATCCTACGCACACGCAAGATCAT
This sequence comes from Triticum monococcum, assembly GCA_034509565.1. Classification (NCBI taxonomy): domain Eukaryota; kingdom Viridiplantae; phylum Streptophyta; class Magnoliopsida; order Poales; family Poaceae; genus Triticum; species Triticum monococcum. Next base: position 528,405,993 of record CM067847.1, read on the forward strand.
GGTGATGCATAGCAACGAGAGGGGAGAGTGTTGTCTATGTACCCTCGTAGACCGGAAGCGAAAGCGTTAGCACAACGCAGTTGATGTAGTCATACGTCTTCACGGCCTGACCGATCAAGCACCGGAACTACGGCACCTCCGAGTTCTAGCACACGTTCAGCTCGATGACGATCCCCGGACTCTGATCCAGCAGAATGTCGGGGAAGAGTTCAGTCAGCACGACGGCGTGGTGACAATCTTGATGTTCTACCGTCGCAGGGCTTCGCCTAAGCACCGCTACAATATTATTAAGGATTATGGAGGAGGAGGGCACCGCACACGGCTAATAGATCTCAAGGATCAATTGTTGTGTCTTTGGGGTGCCCCCTGCACCCGTATATAAAGGAGCAAGGGAGGAGGAGGCCGGCCCTAGGAGGGGGCGCGCCAAGTGTGGAGTCCTACTAGGACTCCCTAGTCCTAGTAGGATTCCACCTCCCATATGGAATAGGAAAAGAGGAAGGGAAAAGGAGAAGGAAGGAAGGGGCGCCCCCTTCCCTAGTCCAATTCGGACCAGACCAAGGGGAGGGGTGTGGCCACCCTTCAGGCCCTTTTCCTTCTTTCCCGTATGGCCCAATAAGGCCCAATACGTATTCCCGTAACTCTCCGGTACTCGAAAAATACCCGAATCATTCGCAACCTTTTCGATGTCCGAATATAGTCGTCCAATATATCGATCTTTACGTCTCGGCCATTTCGAGACTCCTCGTCATGTCCCCGATCTCATCCGGGACTCCGAACTCCTTCGGTACATCAAAACTCATAAACACATAATATAACTGTCATGGAAACCTTAAGCGTGCGGACCCTACGGGTTCGAGAACAATGTAGACATGATCGAGACACGTCTCCGGTCAATAACCAATAGCGAAACCTGGATGCTCATATTGGCTCCCACATATTCTACGAAGATCTTTATCGGTCAGACCGCATAACAACATACGTTGTTCCCTTTGTCATCGGTATGTTAGTTGCCCGAGATTCGATCGTCGGTATCTCAATACCTAGTTCAATCTCGTTACCGGCAAGTCTCTTTACTCGTTCCGTAATACATCATCCTGCAACTAACTCATTAGTTGCAATGCTTGCAAGGCTTAAGTGATGTGCATTACCGAGAGGGCCCAGAGATACCTCTCCGACAATCGGAGTGACAAATCCTAATCTCGAAATACGCCAACCCAACAAGTACCTTCAGAGACACCTGTAGAGCACCTTTATAATCACCCAGTTACGTTGTGACGTTTGGTGGCACACAGAGTGTTCCTCCAGTAAACGGGAGTTGCATAATCTCATAGTCATAGGAACATGTATAAGTCATGAAGAAAGCAATAGCAACAAACTAAATGATCAAGTGTTATGCTAACGGAATGGGTCAAGTCAATCACATCATTCTCCTAATGATGTGATCCCGTTAATCAAATGACAACTCATGTCTATGGTTAGGAAACATAACCATCTTTGATCAACGAGCTAGTCAAGTAGAGGCATACTAGTGACACTCCGTTTGTCTATGCATTCACACATGTATTATGTTTCCGGTTAATACAATTCTAGCATGAATAATAAACATTTATCATGATATAAGGAAATAAATAATAACTTTATTATTGCCTCTAGGGCATATTTCCTTCAGGTATGGGCTTTGGATGGACTGCATGATCATGGTTGACACGATAAGAAGTAGTAAAACAAAACATACCAGAATTATTATGGTATCCGGATAATTACGAATTTGCCAGGGGCTTGTCCCTGGGCAACCACTCCTCATCGTTGTAAGAGGCTATTGTGGAGCAGTCCGGAAGGAGGGTCCTTCCCTTCTTGGACCCTTCGGCCTCCCCAGATGGGGCGGCCTTCCTTTTCATGTCCCCCCGCCGGGGGGTGAGAACTTTCCTCTTCATCCTCCTCGTTTTCGTGGGAGGAGTGCGCTTCGGTGTTTTCGGACGATGAGTCTGATATAACCTTGCGCCGGAGACCTTTTTTGGTCCCCGCGGCCTTCTTCTTGTCCTTCTTCTCCAGCGCCTCATAGGGCGCCGGAACCAGCATCCCTGTTAAGAGAGCCCTTGCTGGATCTGCGGGCAGTGGGGCCGGACAATCGATCTGCTCCGCTGTCGCTACCAAGTCCTGTTAAACTGGCGTGGAGGCTCAGATCCCTCACTTGATTATACTGGGTAAAGGAACATCTTATGAGATATAAAGAGCTTACTGGGTTGGCAGGGCGCTTTGCATTGAGTCCGTGATCCTCGGTAAGGGGAGGAGGTACCTCGGCGGCCTTGAACAGCACCCTCTAGACATCTTGGTGTGTCATGTCGAAAAGCTCTCGCAGCGTCTGGTGCTTGGCCGGGTCGAACTCCCACATATTGAATGCCCGTCTTTGACACGGAAGGATCCGGTGGAAGAGCATGACCTGGACCACGTTGACAAGCTTGATTTTCTTGCTTATCATATTTTTAGCACAGTTCTGGAGTCCGGCAGCTCCATCGATGAGCCCCAGGATAGGCCCTTCTCTTTCCAGGAGGTGAGCCGCATGGGGATGCCGGATCGAAATTCGGGGGCCGCCACCCAGTTGGTGTCACGAGGCTCGGTGATGTAGAACCACCCCGATTGCCACCCCTTCACGGTCTCCACATAGGAGCCTTCGAGCCAGGTGATGTTGGGGATTTTGCCCACCATGGCGCCTCCGCACTCCGCTTGCTGGCCGACCACCACCTTCGGTTTCACATTGAAGGTCTTCAGCCACAGGCCGAAGTGGGGCTTGATGCGGAGGAAGGCCTCGCACACGACGATAAGCGCTGAGATGTTGAGGATGAAATTGGGGGCCAGATCATGGAAATCCAGCCCGTAGTAGAAAATGAGCCCGCAGACAAACGGGTGGAGGGGAAATCCCAGCCCACGGACGAAGTGGGTGAGGAATACAACCCTCTCATGGGGTGCTGGAGTAGGGACGATCTGCCCCGCATCTGGGAGCCGGTGCACGATGTCTGCGGCCAGGTATCCGGCTTCCCGGAGCTTCGTAATGTTCTCCTCCGTAACGGAGGAGACCATCCACTTGCCTCCCGCTCCAGACATGTTTGGAATGGCTTTGTGGAGAAAATGAGAATTTGGGCGCTGGAGCTTGAGTGCATGAGAATGGATGGGCAGGGGGAAGAAGAAGGCGTGGGTGAAAAAGAGAAGTCCTTGTCCCTTTATAAAGGCAGTAGAAACTGTGCGCCTCCCTACTTGCCCCATAAAATCACTTATTCCCCAAGCGTTGCGATTGATGGCCCAGTTGAGTTACCCATATCCGTATTGATGAGAATCCCGTGATAAGGGGAACACGATCTCTGCTTTGACAAGACGTGCCAATAAAACAAGCCCCGCAACACGTGCAGTGGCAAGCAGGGAAAACGGTTTGTAATGACTGGGCCACGGCAGGACGTCACGTTATGAAAAGTTGTCAGCGGATTATATTTGTGGAATAATACACTCTCTACAGTGGTATGTGGAATTTGTTTTGCAGAGCCGGACACGATCCTTGTGTTCAAAATCTTCTACGGAGTATTCGGAGAAGGAACCCGCCTTGCAATGCCGAAGACAATCTGTGCGCGGGACTAATCGTCATTGAAGCCTGGTTCAGGGGCTACTGAGGGAGTCCTGGATTAGGGGGTCCTCGGACATCCGGACTATATACTTTGGCCGGACTGTTGGACTGTGAAGATACAAGATTGAAGACTTCGTCCCGTGTCTGGGTGGGACTCTCCTTTGCGTGGAAGGCAAGCTTGGCAATTCGGATATGTAGATATCCTCCCTTCTAACCGACTCTACGTAACCCTAGCACCCTCCGGTGTCTATATAAACTGGAGGGTTTAGTCCGTAGGACAACAACAATCATAATCATAGGCTAGCTTCTAGGGTTTAGCCTCTACGATCTCATGGTAGATCAACTCTTGTAATACTCATATCATCAAGATCAATCAAGCAGGAAGTAGGGTATTACCTCCATCGAGAGGGCCCGAACCTGGGTAAACATTGTGTCCCCTATCGGTGTCAAAACTGGGGGATCTCGGGTAGGGGGTCCCGAACTGTGCGTCTAAGGCGGATGTTAACAGGAGGCAGGAGACACAATGTTTACCCAGGTTCGGGCCCTCTCGACGGAGGTAATACCCTACTTCCTGCTTGATTGATCTTGATGATATGAGTATTACAAGAGTTGATCTACCACGAGATCGTAGAGGCTAAACCCTAGAAGCTAGTCTATGATTATGATTGTTGTTGTCCTACAGACTAAACCCTCCGGTTTATGTAGACACCGGAGGGGGCCAGGGTTACACAAAGTCGGTTACAAGGGAGGAGATCTACATATCCGAATTGCCAAGCTTGCCTTCCACATAAAGGAGAGTCCCACCCAGACACGGGACGAAGTCTTCAATCTTGTATCTTCATAGTCCAACAGTCCGGTCAAAGTATATAGTCCGGCTGTCCGAGGACCCCCTAATCCAGGACTCCCTTAGTAGCCCCTGAACCAGGCTTCAATGACGATGAGTCCGATGCGCAGATTGTCTTCGGCATTGCAAGGCGGGTTCCTTCTCTAAATACTCCATAGAAGATTTTGAACACAAGGATTGTGTCCGGCTCTGCAAAACAAATTCCACATACCACCGTAGAGTGCATAATATTTCCACAAATCTAATCTGCTGACAACTTTTCATAACATGACATCACGCCATGGCCCGGTCATTATTCGAACTGTTTTTCTCAACCGGCTACTACACGTATTGCGAGGCGGTTTTCTTGGCACGTCTTGTCAAAGCAGAGATCGTGTCCCCTTATCGCAGGATTCTCATCAATACGGGTGTGGGTAACCCAACCGCGCCATCAATTATAGTGCTTGGGGAATAAGCAAGTTTACCAGGCAGGTGGGGAGGCACATAGCTTCTTCCACCCTTATAAAAGGACAAGGACTCCTCCTTTTCACCCACGCCTTCTTCTTCCCCGCCCATCCATTCTCGCGCACTCGAGCTCCAGTGCCCAAGTTCGCATTTCCTCCGCAAAACCACTCCAAACATGTCCGGAGCGGGAGGCAAGTGGATGGTCTCCTCTATTACGGAGGAGAACATTACGAAGCTCTGGGAAGCCGGATACCTGGCCGCAGATATCGCACACCGGCTCCCAGATGCGGGGCAGATCGTCCCTACCCCCGAACCCTACGAAAGGGTTGTATTCCTTACCCATTTCGTCTACGGGCTGGGATTTCCCCTCCACCCATTTGTTCACGGGCTCATGTTCTACTACGGGCTGGACTTCCACGATCTGGCCCCAAATTTCATGCTCAACATCTCGGCGTTTACCCTTGTGTGCGAGGCCTTCCTCCGTATCAAGCCCCACTTCGGTCTGCGGCTGAAGACCTTCAATGTTAAACCGAAGGTGGTGGTCGGCCAGCAAGCGGAGTGCGGAGGCGCCATGGTGGAAAAAATGCCCAACGTCACCTGGCTCGATGGCTCCTATGTGGAGGCAGTGAAGGGGTGGCAATCGGGGTGGTTCTACACCACCGAGCCGCGTGACACCAACTGGGTGGCGGCCCCCGAATTTCGATTCGGCCTCCTAGAAAGAGAAGGGCCTGTCCTAGGGTTCATCGGTGGAGCTGACCGGACTCCAGAACTGTGGTAAAAACATGATAAGCAAGAAAATCAAGCTTGTCAATGTGGTCTAGGTCATGCTCTTCCGCCGGATCCTCCCGTGTCAAAGATGGGCATTCAATATGTGGGAGTTCGACCCGGCTAAGCACCAGACGCTGCGAGAGCTCTTCGACACGACACACCAGGACATCTGGAGGGTGTTGTTCAAGTCCGCCGAGGTACCTCCTTCCCTTACCGAGGATCGTGGACTCAGCGCAAAGCGCCCTACCAATCCGGTAAGCTCCTTATATCTCTTAAGATGTTTCTTTCCTCAGTATAATCATGTGGTGGATCTAAGCCTCCACGCCATTTAACAGGAATGGTTCGTGGTAGCGGAGCGGATTGATTGTCCGGCGCCTTGCCCGAGGATCCAGCAAGTGCTCTCTTAGTGGAGATGCTGGTTCTAGCGCCCTATGAGATGCCGGAGAAGAAGGTTAAGAAGAAGGCCACGGGGACCAGGAAAGGTCTCCGACGCAAGGTCGTATCGGAATCATCATCCGATAACACCGAGGCGCCCTCCTCCCACAAAAACGAGGAGGAGGAAGAGGAAAGTTCCACCCCCCCCCCAGCCGGGGGAGACAAGAAAAGGAAGGCCGCCCCATCAGGGGAAGCCGAAGGGTCCAGGAAGGGAAGGACTCTCCTTCCGGACTGCTCCACGGCGGCCGCATTTAGCGACGAGGAGTGGTTACCCAGGGACAAGCCCCTGGCGAAGTCGTAAGTATCCGGATACCGTAATAATTCTTGGTATGTTTTATTTTATTACTTCTTATCATGCCGAACATGATCATGCAGCCCATCCAAACCCCGTATCGACGTATCCTCTTCGGATGAGTCTTTGGGCCCATCGGAGATGAACAACAATTCACTCCCGACTGCCTCCTCCCCCCGCCCTACGGACGACATTGAGGTGCTGTCTCAAAGGGTACCGAACCAAGGGGAGACAGTTCTGGAAGCGCCCCAAGGCGACATTCCAGACGCTGGGCGCACGAGGGGCAAGACTCCCATGGGCTCTAATGCCGGGGGCAGCAAGTTTGTGCCGATGGCCTTTGTCCATCCAGGGTCATCGGACAATTTGCTGGAAGCGCTTCGCGGCGCTTCCATTGATGAAGAGCACCGCACTATCATGAGTGCGGTCGTTAAGAAGATTCAGTCCGCCAAAAGCGGACTGACTGAAGCCTGTGCCCACCTCCTACCAGGCTTTGAGGTAAGTAATCAAATTGTGAGAAAATGTTACAGCATAGACAGTAGCCCCTGATGCTCTGTTTGGTGTTCGGAAGAAAGGCTGAACAGAGGATCAAATAATAATCACAGGAGTCTAATCAGAATATGTCTATGTGAATAAGTAGGCTTCACTGCTGGCTGCTGCCGCTCACACGGCGGAGGTCTCCGCACTGAAGCGGGACCTTGAGCGGTCCGAGGAAGAGCTCGGCCTTACCAAGAGGCAGCTCAAAGAGAACAAAGGTAAGTGATACCTCGTCTGTTTATTGATAAAGAAAAAGGAAACTGGTTGTTCGATCACAGGATCATCGTGAATTTTGCTAGGGGCCACGACTGAAGTGGCGACCCTGAAGAAGGCGCTGTCCGAGGCCGAAGGCAAAGCCGCCAAGGAGCGCGCCGAGCGCGAGAGGCAAGAGGCCCGATTCGGCGAGGTTCAGCAAGAGCTCCAGGAGTTTTTCAAGAAGTACGAGTCCTTGGAGCGTGACTCTAAGACGCAAGGGTCCGAGCTTACAAAGGCCCTCGAGAACGCACAAAATGCCAAGGCCGAAGCCCAAAAGGCCCTCCAAGAAATTGAGGCGGTTAGGAAGATAGCGGCGGATAAGGCATTCTTTATGCAAAGCAAGCATGTGAGGGAAACTTTCCTTTTACTTACCCGAATTCGGAGCTCTCCAGGAGCATTCGCAGATCTACCCCACAGTGTGTCGGATGCCGCAGAGTTCTACCGGCCGAAGAAGGGAGCTCGACGGAGAGGTTGTTCTGGTCTCAGTATGCTGGGACCGAACATCCAATGCCCTTGAGCGACCAGTTGAAGCAACTGGCCGAGCTTCACAAGGCGGACGAACTGGCCATGAATGGCCTCATAGTCCGGATGTGGCCTGGCGAGCCCCTGCCCGGCAGCTATTACGGCCTGGTAAGGCGGCTTGTAAATGCCTGTCCCCGGCTTGAAGTCATAAAGCAGTCCGCCTGCATTGAGGGTGCGCGCAGGGCTTTTGCCCGGGTGAAAGTGCACTGGGCGAAGATGGACGCCAAAAAGCTGGTGAAGGAGGGGCCACCGGAGGGCAAGGAGCATCGCCACCCGAAAAGTATTATGAAAGTGTCCTGAAGGGTGCTCGCCTTGTGGCAGATGAATGTGCTAAGGATGTAATATTTGAATTAATGTACTCTTTGATCCTGTAATATAAAACGAGTTCATGTGCGCTATGTAACGCTTGTTAATTTAAAATATTACCTTCTGTGCGGCCGTTTATAAAATTTGAGAGTTGGCCAGTTGTCGGCTTCTGCCCCCATGTAACTAGTACTGAGGTGTTCGGGATAAGCCTGATCACTCTTTATCCCAGTTTTGGGTCCTTCGAAGGAGGTGTTCAGCACAACGAACCAGGCAATCAGACTATAAGGCTTTATCACTCTCACTTAGCCATAGAAGTCTACAATTTTAAATTTTGGCGAAGCCCCTAGTATTCGGAAGGCCGAACTTGGGGCGCTATGTACGCCTAAATCGGACAAGGCCGAATCCTCGCCCGAAGTGGAAAAAATCTTTAAGGATTTGAGACCTCTCGAACAGCGACCAGCTCTCACTGCATCATGACAGTCAGTTTTCAGCTTTTTCTACTGAGGTGCTTGTCCGGACAAACTGGGACACAATCGCAGTAGTTCTCCCAGTGCTACCTTAGCCGATATAGCGGAACGTAAGGTACCAAAACATGGGAGCCAGGCAAACCCAACAATTGACCCGAGACATGATTCAGATCTAATGCATATAATGCTATAAGTTCGGGGTGCCGCACTATCGAAAGTGTTCGGACTTTTCATGCCATTTTATGGGGTAAACTGGAGCCCCTCGCGCACTGGTCGTATCGGAATGTACGGGTGCGATTTGTCGTAAATAAGCAGACAGGAGAAAAAAGAAAAGGTAGAGGAATGCAATAATGAGCTAATGATGTACATTGTTATTTAAATGATACGTCAAAGCGTATGCATACATGTAGTGCAATAAGTAGAAGATAGGACTATTTGACATGTCCTATCCAAGGTCAAGCTGCGTGTGGGTATGCAAAACAGGTATATCGATCGTTATTAGAGACCACCTGAGGATTCCCTTGTACATCAAAGCTTCTTGCTTCCTTGGTGTTTCCTTCTCGTGACGGGTCCGATAATCAGACGATAGGAGAGGGCCTTTAGAGAATAGGGGCCTGAAAGGAAGAAAATGTTAAAGGTATATGGGTCCTGGCGCGGTTGAGCCGCATTGTGGGTTGTGCCATGGCCGTGCCTCCGCCTATGCCCATGGTATCTTGAGTGCGTAATTATGTACGCGCGGTGCAAATTTCGCCGTTTGACTGGGACTAGGATGGAGGCCGAATTGCTAGGCGATCTCTAAACGTGCCTGGCGATCCTCTTGCGGGGTACTCCACACTCGCTTGAAGGTGTCCGGGGTCTTTTTTGTCGAATTGGCGGTTTGCCTCATAAGGCTGCTTTGCGCTTCTGCTGCGAGGGCTGCAGTGTGCTCCTCCGTGTGGAGCAAGCATTCTGTGTTTCCATTAATTGTTATAACCCCACGAGGTCCTGTATTTTGAGCTTGAGGTATGCATAATGTGGTACCGCATTGAATCTAGCAAATGCGGTTCGTCCGAGCAGTGCATGATAGCCACTGCGGACGGGGACGATATCGAAGATTAACTCCTCGCTTTGGAAGTTGTCTAGAGATCCGAAGACTACTTCCAGTTTTATTGAGCCCGTGCAACAAGCCTCTACACCTGGGATGACACCTTTAAAGGTGGTTTTGGTGGGTTTGATCCTCGAGGGGTCTATGCCCATTTTACGCACTGTATCCTGATAGAGCAGGTTCAGGCTGCTGCCGCCATCCATAAGGACTCGAGTGAGGTGAAATCCGTCAATGATGGGGTCAAGGACCAATGCGGTAGAACTGCCATGATGGATACTAGTTGGGTGGTCCCTGCGATCGAAGGTGATCGGACAAGAACACCATGGGTTGAACTTTGGGGTGACTAGCTCCATCGCATATACGTCCCTCAGTGCACGCTTCTGTTCCCGCTTGGGAATATGGGTTGTGTATATCATGTTTATCATTTTCACTTGGGGAGGGAATTTCTTCTGTCCTCCTATGTTCGGCGGCCAGGACTCCTCCTCGTCGTTGCTATGCAGCCCCGTTTCCTTGTTTTTGGCGTTTAACTTGCCGACCTGTTTGAACAGCCAACATTCTAAGTTGGTGTGGTTGGCTGGTTTATCGGGGGTGCCGTGAATTTGACATGAACAATCGAGTATGCGGTCCAAGCTGGACGGGCCCGGATTGCTTCTTTTGAACGGCTTTTTCCGCTGACCGGATTTAGAGCCACTGAATTCGGCATTGACTGCTGTGTCTTTGGCGTTGTCGCCGTTGTTGCGGCGCTTGTGTCTGTTGTGACGTGGCCTACCGTTGCTATCTTTGGCATCTGAATTGCCAGGGTTTCTTGAAGTGTTGTTGCTGCGAGCCAGCCAGCTATCCTCGCTCTTACAAAAGCGGGTGACGAGTGTCGTGAGGGCTGCCATGGACTTTGGCTTTTCTTGGCCAAAGTGTCGGGTGAGCCACTCATCGCGGATGTTATGCTTAAATGTCGCTAAGGCATCGGCATCTGGACAGCCAATGATTTGCTTCTTTTTAGTTAGGAACTGAGTCCAAAATTTCCTGGCTGATTCCCCTAGCCGTTGGGTTATGTGACTCAAGTCATCGACATCCGGTGGTCGCACATAAGTGCCTTGGAAGTTATCAAGGAATGCGTCTTCCAAGTTCTCCCAACTGCCAATGGAGTTTGCCGGTAGGCTATTGAGCCAATGCCGAGCAGGTCCTTTGAGTTTTAATGGGAGGTACTTGATGGCATGTAGATCGTCACCGCGGGCCATGTGGATGTGGAGGAGGAAATCTTCGATCCATACCGCGGGGTCTGTTGTGGCATCATATGATTCAATATTCACGGGTAAGGGAGTCCGGGATTAGGGTGTCTCCGGACAGCCGGACTCTATCCTTTGGCCCGACTATTGGACTATGAAGATACAAGATTGAAGACTTCGTCCCGTATCCGGATGGGACTCTACTTGGCGTGGAAGGCAAGCTAGGCAGTACGGATATGGATATCTCCTCCTTTGTAACCGACCTTGTGTAACCCTAACCCTCTCCGGTGTCTATATAAACCGGAGGGTTTTAGTCCGTAGGACAACAACAATCATACCATAGGCTAGCTTTTAGGGTTTAGCCTCTCCGATCTCGTGGTAGATCAACTCTTGTAATACTCATATCATCAAGAATAAATCAAGCAGGACGTAGGGTTTTACCTCCATCAAGAGGGCCCGAACCTGGGTAAAACATCATGTCCCCTGCCTCCTGTTACCATCCGCCTTAGACGCACAGTTCGGGACCCCATACCCGAGATCCGCCGGTTTTGACACCGACATTGGTGCTTTCATTGAGAGTTCCTCTGTGTCATCGCCGTTAGGCTTGATGGCTCCTTCTATCATCGATAGCGATGCAGTCCAGGGTGAGACTTTTCTCCCCGGATAGATCTTTGTGTTCGGCGGCTTCGCACCGCGGGCCAACTCGGTTGGCCATCTGGAGCAGATCGAAAGCTATGCCCCTGGCCATCAGGTCAGGTTTGGAAGCTTAAATTACAAGGCCGATATCCATGGAGACTTGATCTTCGACGGATTCGAGCCCCTGCCTTGTGCGCCACGCGGTCACGATGAGTACGATTTAGCTCTACCATCGGACCGTATTCGGGAGATCGCACCGGCAGCCGCTCTGAGCCTCAATTCGGAGCCAGTTGCGCCATCCATGGACGGGTGGATAGACCCGGTCACAGAGGTCGTATCCTCAGCGGCGATCCAGCCGAATATCGACCTTACCCTTCACGAGAGCCATGTTGCCAAACTGCCGGATCCTTCCCCGGCCACGGACTCCGAACCGCCTGCGCCCGTGCCTATCCAATCTGACTGGGCGCCAATCATGGAGTTCACCTCCGTGGATATGTTTCAGCACTCGCCCTTTGGTGACATACTGAATTCATTAAAGTCTCTCTCCTTGTCAGGAGAGTCCTGGCCGAACTATGTCCGGCAGGATTGGGATGCGGATGACGAAGAAATTCGCCGCCCACCCACCACCCACTTAGTAGCCACTGTCGATGACTTAACCGACATGCTCGACTTCAACTCCGAAGACATCGGCGGTATGGATGATGATGCAGGAGACGAACAGGAACCACTGCCCACAGGGCACTGGACGCCCACTTCATCACATGACGTATACATGGTGGACACACCAAAAGAAAACGACAACGAGGAACGGAAGGACGCAACGAAGGGTTGTCCCCTCGAGAAGCAGTCAAAGCGGAGGCGTAAGCGCCGCTCCAAATCCCGCCTCGGCAGAAACAACGATCATATAGACCCAGCGTTAGAGCAGGGTGAACCATGGCCGGACCATGGCAACACGGAGAATCAAACCGACAACCCGACTCTGTCAAAGATAATAGTCCGGACGACATCACACCGGACAGACACCCGTAGCAATAGAATGCCCGTCAAAAGCTTGTTGCCACCGCGAGGAGTCTAAAAAAGCAGAAGCAAAGGCTCAAGGCTGCGCAAGACACACTCAGAATCAGATGGAGTCAAGTACTCAACACAACAGCGATGTACGGCAGTAATCGCCCCACCAAGAGCTACCCGAAGCAGAAGTTGCTACCTGAATTCGATGAGGAGGCCTTAGATCCCCCACAACCAAAAATTAAAACAGGCATCTGGCCGGATAGACGACCTCACGGCCAACATAGACCGGCAAACAACGCCGCACATAAGCCAATACACGATCCACGCGAGGGCTCGCATCAAAAGGACGACGCAACCAAATCCATCTATGGACCACGCAAGCGCGCTCCAGCATACGATGCAAGAAAACAAACATCCGAACAACGCGGTACATCCAGATACAGGAGTGCCGCACACCCCCTATGTTTCACCGATGAGGTGTTGGACCATGAATTCCCAGAGGGATTCAAACACGTAAACATAGAGGCATACGACGGAACAACAGACCCTGGGGTCTGGATCGAGGACTATATCCTCCATATCCATATGGCTCGAGAAGATGATCGCCATGCCATTAAGTATTTACCCCTCAAACTCGAAGGGCTAGCTCGGCACTGGCTTAAAAGCCTCCCCGAAAGCTCCATTGGAAGCTGGGAAGAGCTCGAAGACGCTTTTCGGGCAAATTTTCAAGGGACTTATGTCCGACCCCCAATGCGGACGATTTAAGTCATATAACTCAACAGCTCGGAGAGTCAGCCCGAAAGCTTTGGAACGGGTTTCTTACTAAAAAGAACCAAATAGTCGACTGTCCGGACGCCGAAGCCTTGGCAGCTTTTAAACACAGTGTCCGAGACGAATGGCTTGCCAGACACCTCGGCCAAGAAAAGCCGAGAACAATGGCAGCATTAACAAGCCTCATGACCCGCTTTTGCGCGGGCGAGGACAGCTGGCTAGCCCGATGCGGCACCAGCGACCCAAGTACATCCGAAGTTAGAGATGGAAACGGGAAATCACGATGCAGCAAAAATAATAAGCGCCGGAATAAAGAAGACAGCCCGAAGAGCACGGCGGTAAATGCCGGATTCAGAAGCTCTCGGCCAGGTCAGCAAAAGACGCCCTCTAAAGGCGCCAGAGATGAACTATCCAGCCTAAACAAAATTCTGGACCAAATATGTCAGATCCATAGCACCCCCGATAAACCTGCAAATCATACCCACAGAGAATGTTGGGTCTTCAAGCACTCCAGCAAGCTCAACGCCGAAGATAAGGGGCAGGATACACCAAGCGAAGACGAGGATGAGCCTCGCAAGCAAAGCACTGGGGAACAGAAGAAATTTCCACCATAAGTCAAAATAGTAAACGTGTTACACGTGATAAAGGGGAGAAACAAAGTGGCACTCCTAGATAAATATGCCCAAGGGCCTATCACCATGGAGTTATGCCACTGGCCATCTCAATCGATCACCTTTGACCATCAGGATTACTCGGCAAGTATCCGGCACGCAGGATGGGCTGCCTTGGTATTAGATCCAATAATTGACGGATACCACTTCACGCGAGTCCTGATGGACGGTGGCAGCATTCTAAACCTGATATATCAGGACACAATCCGCAAAATGGGGATAGGCCCAATGAAAATTTGCCATAGCAATACTACCTTTAAAGGAGTAACGCCAGGCCTAGGGGATCATTGCACTGGCTCCCTGCTACTAGAGGTTATATTCGGCTTCCCCGATAACTTCCGTAGCGAAAATTTAACCTTCCACATTGCTCTGTTCCAAAGTGGCTATCAAGCACTACTTGGACGTGAAGCTTTTGCTGGCTTTAATGCAATACCGCATTACACTTCCCTCATGCTTAAGATGCCTAGTCCACGTGGCATCATTACAGTAAACAGAAATATTGAGCGATCCCTACGCGCCGAAGAGAGTGCGGCTGCCTTGGCAGCCGCACACTAAAACGGCCTCACCAACTAAAACATTCGATAGGTCGTCAAGACCACGGACACAGTTAGATGAGTCCGGTGCAGCTATATGTAATTCATACAGGTTTGATGACCACACCCCTATTACAAATACAAGGGGCTCAACGCGCACAGACAAGTGGCAATTTTTACTCATCTTGATCTGAACATGGTTTCTTTAAAACCTACCTTTTTGCATGACAACTTTTCACCTGAGTTCCTCTCTTTTACAGATGACCATCGTGCTACACCCGTCCAGGATACGGCACAACGGAGACACAGGCGCAGACGTGCAGCAGGGACCCGTTCAAAGGATTCTTTTTAGATTAAGACCCTGCGTCAACCTTTTTTACTGTCTCTTGGTGATACACATCCCTCGGATTCTCAGTACCATTGAGAAGGATGCTGACTTCTTGGCATGTGGCCACGTCAAAACAATGCACGTACCTAGACACCAGGGGCTTCTTACAAAGGGCACTGTTTAGGCCCGGTTTACACCATAAAGACCGAATACCTTAGGGAGTGTTCCGCGTCGCGAGTTTGGCCTTATATGCATCAGCTCCGAATCATGTCTTTGGTCAGATGTTGGGTTTGCCCGGATCCTGTGTTTTGCTGCCTTACGTTCCGCTCTATCGGCTAAGGTGGCACCGGGAGAACTACTGCGATTGTGCCTTGGTTCATCCGGACGAGCACCTCGGTAGAGAAAGCCGAAAACTGACTGTCATGATATAGCGCGAGACTGGTCAACCACTCGATGACACATCGGAATCTTAGAATTCCTCCGCCTTAACGAAGAGCCATTTTCCGTCCGGGCAAGTACACATCCCGAATTCGGATGAGTGCGGAGCCACCAGGGGCTATATAGTAGCCCCACTGTCAAACTCTTATGGCTAAGTCAAAGTGTTAAAGCATTATAGTCTGGTTGCCTAGTTCGCTGCGCTATCACCTCCTTATTAGGACCAAGACGTTGGATTAAGTGTGAACACGCGTCTTCTGCGAACAACCCCGCATTATATGCGTGGGGGCTGAAGCCGACGACTACAATCTTTCAGGTTATACACATGTATACATAAACGGCCGCACAAGAGGCATCATATTACTTTTGGGCAAAAGTATAAATACAGCCTTGATAAATTCAATAAAACATTGTTTTTACAATGGGAATACATGTCACTCAAACATAATATTCTTCGAGCACTGGGCCTCTATCGAACGAGCGCCTTCAAGAACTTCTTCAAAATAGTGCTCGGCAGCCACTCGGCCTATGGCCGTACCCTGCGCCGCAACAGTGGTGGTATCCATCTCTGCCCAGTATGTCTTGACACGGGCAAGGGCCCTCCGCGAGCCTTCTATGCATGCCGACCTCTTCATCGCATTAATGCGCGGCACCGCATCAAGGAACTGCTACACCAAGCTAAAATAACTGTTCGGCTTTGTCCTTTCCGGCCACAGATGATCTACAACAGACCTCATGGCGAGTCCGGACAATCTATTCAGCTCGGCCCATTCGGCAAGCTGATCAGTCAATGGAAGCGGACGCTTTGGAACATTAAATTGCGACCAGAACAGTTTGTCCACTTCACGATCTATTTGATCTAGGAAGTATTCGGCCGCATCGATAGCACTCGCCGCCAAGTGCCGATATGCGTCTGCCGAACTCCATAGCCGATCCAGAGGGGCATACCGAGGATCTCCAAACTTCCTCCGCAGCATAAAGGGCTTCCCAACCACTATATCCCCGGCTTCATGCAGTTCCTCCTTTGCTCTCATTGCAGAGTGGGTGTCTTTGGTCGCCATCGTGGCCTTTTCCAGGTCCATCGCCTTCGCCCGGTTTTCTTCTTCAAGAAGCTGGCAGCGGTCGGCAGTGTCTTTCAACTCTATAGTCATCTTGGCCATTTTTTCTTTGGTCTCGCTATGCGCGGCCTTCTCGGCTCTTAACTCTTCGGCCGCCTTAAAAGCGGCCGCATTATTACTCCTTGCTTGCTCCTTGGCTCGGGCAAGCTCCGCCCGAAGGGTCTCCATGGTGGCAGCTCCATCTACAGTCACAACATATTAAAGATACTGGCATCACGCTACTCTTACTATGTGACATTCACCAGAAAAATCACCTACCCTATGACTCGTCGAGCCGCTTGTTAACAAGCTCGATGTCGGCATCCGCCGCATCTAGTTGCCGCTTTAATTCGGCAAACCCATAAGTCCGACTAGCCACCGGAGCTTCAACCACCTGCACATGAAGGCGGTCTGGTTATTACCTGGGACTATGATCCTCTGTTTGCCGCCGTTCTCGATGACAACCAGAGTCTCAGGGGCTACTATCTACACAGGGCACACCTAAAACTGTGCGGTACTATCACAAATGTATATCATTTCACATACCTCAAAACCCATCAGTAGACTCATAAAGGCTTCATGCAACCCGCTTTCGGCGGACGAAATCCTTTCAATCACCGTACCCATCAATGTACGGTGTTCTTCTGAGATAGTTGCTTGCTCTAGCAGATCCCTCAGTGCGTCCGACCGCATACCAGACGGTGCCGGATTCTTTTGGTTGCTCTCTTCAAGAGCAGGATACTGGGCACTTCGGGCGACCATAGGATTATCTTTTGGCCTCACCTGATCCGGAAGGGCCCTCCGTCACGACACTTCAAGGTCGCCCGCTTCTTGAGCGGGGGAGTCCGGGGGAGGCGTTTCACTCTCCATCATCTCTGGAAGAAGATCCCCTGAAGACAAGCTCTGCTGAGAAGGGCTAAGTTCCGAACTGCAACATAAATGCTTCGGTTATTTTCCTCAGAGGTAAGGTAGTATATCTTCACTATTAAAGTACTTTTTGATTACTTACAGCTCGTTAGAGGGCTGATCCCCGCGCGGACTTTGTGCGGCAAGAGCACCCTCCAAGGCAGGACCCTCTGGTGGGGATTTCTTCTCCCGTTTCGAAACCTTGGTTTCTGGATCTTCAGAGGTAGTCCTCTTCCTTCCACAGTGCGAGAGAAGGTCAGATTCTTCCCCTTGGTTATCCTCCTTCACGGAGGCGCTCATTCCCTCGGTTGGAATTGGTAGCGATGGGGGCCCGCTTTTGCCCTCATTATCCCCCCTTTATCTTCCTTTGAGGGCTCCGGGCAAGGTGCTAGCTCGAGCATCTTTTCTGGTACCGGATTGTCCAAACCCTCAGGAAGGGGGGGCGAACACCGAATCATCTTCGCCTTTGTTAGCCAGTCCTGGTCAAAGAGCGATTTCTCAGAATGATGTCATGATAAATGAAAGACGGTGTGTTCGGCTAGAGGATTACTTACTTGGTCGACGGTGCGGTTGCTGCTCAGGCCCACGTCCTCGGTAGTATCCGGACACTCTATTTTGGGTCCGAAGAATGATTTATACATCTCCTTGTGCGTCGGGCCGAGGAAATTCTGAATAGTGTGCGGTCCTTCTGGGTTGAACTCCCACATGCGGAGTGGCCGGCGTTTGCTAGGATGGACTCGACGAACCAGCATGACTTGCACCACTGTAACCAGACAGAAATCTCCTTCGAAGAGATCTTGAATGTGGCTCTGCAGTATAGGCACGTCCTTGGCAGGACCCCAGCTCAGCCCTCTGCTAATCCATGACATCAGTTGTGGTGGAGGGCCCGAGCGGAAAGCAGGGGCAGCCACCCACTTGGCACTTCTGGGAGCTGTGATGTAAAACCACTCCCGTTGCCATAATCCGGACACCTTTCGAAAGGAACCCTTTGGCCATGGAGCTCCAGCGATCTTACTTATTAATGCGCCTCCGCACGCTACATGCTATCCCTCGACCATCTTCGGCTTCACGTCAAAGGTCTTGAGCCACAGGCCGAAGTGAGGGGTAATGCGGAGGAAGACCTCACATACAACAATAAATGCCGAGATGTGGAGAAATGATTCCGGGGCTAGATCGTGGAAATCTAGCCCGTAATAGAACATCAAACCCCTAACGAAGGGATCCAGAGTGAGGCCTAGACCTCGGAGGAAGTGGGAGATGAACACAACATTCTCGTTGGGTTCGGGAGTAGGGACGACCTGCCCTCGGGCAGGCAGCCGATGCGAAACCTCGACGGTCAGGTATCTGGCCTCCCTCAACTTCTTGATATCCTCTTCCGTAACGGAGGAGGGCATCCACCGGCCTTGAAGGCTAGATAAGGACATGATTGAAGGTCCGAAGCACCTGACCTGGGCTTTGGGTGTTAGAACTCGATGCGGGGGAAGGATTCGATTGAGCACGGGAGGGAAAAAGTAAAAGCCTTGTCCCTTTATAAAGAGGGTGAATATCAAGCGTCCTCCTAGTGGTCGTTTGGGACTTGCCTAAAATCTAGGAGTCCTAGGCACGGTTGGGTTACCCACGACCGTATTGATGAGAATCCCGTAATTAGGGGAACACGATCTCTGCTTTGACAAGACGTGTCAAGAAACTGCCTCGCGTTATGTGTGGAGCGGGTTGAAGAAAAACGGTTCGAATAATCACCGAGCCATGGCCTGATGTCATGTTGCCAAAGCGTGTCAGCAGATTATGATTTGTGGAAATATTATTCTCTCTACGGTGATATGTGGAATTTATTATGCAGGGTCGGACACTATCCTTGTATTCAAATTCTTCCGTGATGTATTCGGAGGAGGAACCCGCCTTGCAATGTCGAAGACAATACTGCGCGCCAGACTCATCGTCATTGAAGCCTGGTTCAGGGGCTACTGAGGGAGTCTGGGATTAGCGGGTGTCTGGACAGCCGGACTCTATCCTTTGGCCGGACTATTGGACTATGAAGATACAAGATTGAAGACTTCGTCCCGTGTCCGGATGGGACTCTACTTGGCGTGGAAGGCAAGCTAGGCAGTACGGATATGGATATCTCCTCCTTTGTAACCGGCCTTGTGTAACCCTAACCCTCTCCGGTGTCTATATAAACCTGAGGGTTTTAGTCCGTAGGACAACAACAATCATACCATAGGCTAGGTTTTAGGGTTTAGCCTCTCTGATCTCGTCGTAGATCAACTCTTGTAATACTCATATCATCAAGAATAAATCAAGCAGGACGTAGGGTTTTACCTCCATCAAGAGGGCCCGAACCTGGGTAAAACATCATGTCCCCTGCCTCCTGTTACCATCTGCCTTAGACGCACAGTTCGGGACCCCCTACCCGAGATCCGCCGGTTTTGACACCGACAATGGGTGTAAAACCTTCTGAGAATTTGTGATCCATTACTTCATCCATGAAGCATAGGGGGTGTGCGGCGCCTCTGTGCCGGGCTATATCGTGATGCAGTTTATACGAGTCTTGTCTACTATATTCGGCCTGGCCGGATTTGCTTTTAGTATATCCGACATGGCGGTCGTCGTCACTCATTGGGGCGCGCCCCCGTGATCCGTAGATCGATCTTGTATGTCCTAATTTGTTTTCCAATATGTCTCGCAGGTCATGCGTGTTGCCCCGGGCCATGGTGTTTTTGTTTGACTGGCGACGGGGTGTGGGCTAGACTTCGGGCTGATACGCCACTTTGTCTCGGCCACGAGGTGGCCGGTCAGCCGCATCATATGCTGGTAGTGTAGGATTTAATGCTTCCTCCTCGAGTTGGTGTAGCAACCTGCACTTTGGGTAACTTTTGGTTGGGCGCTCGAGTTTGTATTCCTCTGCTGCCAGCACTTCGGTCCATCTATCCGCTAGCAGATCTTGATCAGCTTGAAAGCTGTTGTTGCTTTTCCTTCAGGCTTTTTGCTGTGGCTATAATCCGATGCTTGAAGCGCTCCTGCTCAGAGGGATCCTCAGGCACGATAAATTCTTCATCGCCGAGGCTCACCTCGTCGTTGGAGAGAGGCATGTAATTGTCATCCTCTAATTCTCTGTCTGCCGTCTGTTCCTTAGGGCTAGCTTGCCCATCCTCCTGCTCGAAGCCTGGCTGGAGGGGATTGTCTTCGGCACAGTCCGCGACGTTATTGTCTCTTGTGCCATATCGCTGCTTTTGCTATGGCGGGGCTTAGAGCGGCGCCGATGACGCCGGTGCTTAGATTGCTTCTCGAGGGGATTATCCTCCGTTGCCTTATTGCCATTGCTTTCTTTGGGGGTGTCCACCATGTATATATCATATGATGACGTGGCTATCCAGCGCCCTGTGGGCGGTGGTTTCTGATCTTCTCCTGCATCGTCGTCCATACCGTCGATGTCTTCAAAGCCGAAATCAAGCATGTCAGTTAAGTCGTTGACAGTGGCTATTAAGTGGGTGGTGGGTGGGGGATGAATTTCTTCGTCGTCCGCTTCCCGCTCGAGCTGGACCTAGTTCGGCCAAGGGCCTCCTGACAAGGAGAGAGACCTTAATGAATTTAGCACGTCGCCCAAGGGAGAGTGCTGAAAGATATCCGCGGAGGTGAACTCCATGATCGGTGCCCAATCAGATTCGACAGGCACGGACGCAGGCGGCTCGGAGCCTGTGGCCAGGGATGAATCCAAGGGTCCGGGAACACATGTCTCACAGGAGGTGAAGTTAGTATTCGGCTCTATCGACGCTGGGTGTGCGGCCTCCGTGGCGGGGTCCATCAACCCGTCCTCGGACGACAAGATCTGCTCCAGATTGAGGGCCGGAGTAGCCACAGGTGTGATCTCCCGAACACCGTCTAGTGGCAGAGCTAAGTCATGCTCGTCGCGACTGTGCGTCGCACCTGACATGGGTTCGAATCCGTCAAAGATCAAGTCTCCGCGGATGTCGGCAGTATAGTTCAAGCTTCCAAACCTGACCTGATGGCCAGGGGCGTAGCTATCGATCTTCTCCAGATGGCCAAGCGAGTTGGCCCGCAGTACGAAGCCGCCGAATACGAAGATCTATCTGGGGAGAAAAACCTCACCCTGGACCACATCGTTGCTGATGATCGAAGGAGCCATCAAGCCTTATGGTGATGGCATAGTGGAACTCTCAATGAAAGCACTAATGTCGGTGTCAAAACCGGCGGATCTCGGGTAGGGGGTCCCGAACTGTGCGTCTAAGGCGGATGGTAACAGGAGGCAGGGGACACAATGTTTACCCAGGTTCGGGCCCTCTCGACGGAGGTAATACCCTACTTCCTGCTTGATTGATCTTGATGATATGAGTATTACAATAGTTGATCTACCACGAGATCATAGAGGCTAAACCCTAGAAGCTAGCCTATGGTTATGATTATTGTTGTCCTACGAACTAAACCCTCCGGTTTATATAGACACCGGAGGGGGCTAGGGTTACACAGAGTCGGTTACAAGGGAGGAGATCTACATATCTGAATTGCCAAGCTTGCCTTCCACGCAAAGTAGAGTCCCACCCAGACAAGGGACGAAGTCTTCAATCTTGTATCTTCATAGTCCAACACTCCGACCAAAGTATATAGTCCGGCTGTCCGAGGACCCCCTAATCCAGGACTCCCTCATCCCCCGCCTCCTGTTAGCATCAGCCTTAGACGCATAGTTCGGGACCCCCTACCCAAGATCCGCCGGTTTTGACACCGACAGCGAGTGCCAAGAAGACAGAGGTCAGCTGCAGTGCCAGTGCCAGATACAACAGCTACTTCATCCGCACCAGCAACAGCTTCTGTGCCACCTCCAGCAACCACTCCACCAGCTCCAACATCATCCCCTGATGCCTTCGTCCTTGGAGTTCTCTCTACACAACCTCCCGAAGACCAAGCCTGAGAGATGCATAGCACTATGCATTTTCAAAATTTTTGGTAACTTGTTGCCAAAGGGGGAGAAATGTATATATCATAGGCTTCGAGAGAGAGTGTTTTGCTACTTTGTCTCTCTTGCTATTTGGTTGAACTTTTGTGTGTGCTCGCTTGATACTATTTATGTCTGTGTGTGAGATACTTCTATATCCCTATATGACCATTCACTTTGCTTGGTGATGAGTGCATGTTTTAATTCCTATCATTTTGAGCGCTCCACCAAGATGTTTGTGACATGGTTGGGTTTGAGTGATCCATGAAAGATGTGAGAGTTTCTAATTAATGGTTAAACTTAAGGTGGCTACTGTAATACACATATGGGTGGATTGGTTTAGGCACCCTGGAGCACCCGGTGGTTGTATGGACATTTGGAGTAATCCAGTGTTGTCCTAGGATATCCCGGAGTACCCATGTGATCATCCTATGCTTTTCCACCCAGGCTCAAAGGGATCATAAGATTATTCATGCTAGAAACTTCCGTGTGCAGCCACAAGCCAATATTGGCTCTGGCATAGTTGAGTAAGTTGTGGGAATCCTTTCCATGGTGGGCTAGCAGATGTAGGGGAATGTAGGTGTACCGACCTATCTATCGGTTAAGGTGGCCTCTTCGGAAAGACTATGTCAAGGTCATCCATTTCTCAAACACCATGCACTGCGAGAAATACAACGGAGGAGATCGAGTCTTGTGGGGAAAAGTGCGCAAACCTCTACAGAGTGTGTAAACTAATAATGGTTAGCAGTGTCCCTGGTTATGGACATCTTGAGTATCTGGTACTTGAATCATTATGTTGATCTCATCACTTTACTTAATTAACTTGTTGGGTTACAACTATTATTTGGGGATTGAGTTGGAGGAACCTTCTTAATAATTTTCAACCAACTTTGTAGTTAAATAAAATATATTCCTTTGTTGTAGGGAAAAACTAGCTTTATGTAAATGATAACCATAGAGCCTCCACCAGCCATATATGCATGTGGTGATAGCTGTTATTTGTTCATTGCTCTATAGTGTTATCTTGCCAGCATATTCCATGTACTGACCTACACAGGCTGCAACGTATTATGTTGTAGAGTTTTCAGACAAAGAGTAAGGTGCGCTAGGTCGTTGTCGTGCACTCAGCTATGTCGTTGGAGTTGATGGACTCATTTACCTTTGAAGCTTCCGCAGTTATCTTATTTACATGGCCTTCAGCCATAAGTTCTTTTTTTAGACATTCGATGTAATAAGTGTGTGATTGAGCTATGTTATAAAGCCTCGAGTACTATGTATGTCAGCATTACCGATCCAGGGATGACACTTATGCATAGAGATTTCACCATATGTGGTCAGATCGCTACAGAACAACAGGATTTCTATGAGACCATTCTGCTGGACAAGAAACCTACAGTCTGTGATATGAAGTGGGTTGATTGGGAATTCATTGATGAAAATGAAGACTATTTCCCAGGAGTGCATGAAAGCTTCAAAGCTTGTGGTGTTGACAAGTTTGTGGGATAGAAGCTTACCAAATGGAATGATGAGCTCATTATGCAGTTCTATTCTACAGCTCATTTCTATCCATATGGTAGAATTATATGGATGTCTGAGGGTACAAGGTACCAATCAACCGTTGATGAGTGGGCCAAGTTTATCAATGCCCTAGAAGAGCATGAGGATGATTTGGATGTGTATGCCAAGGAGAAGAAGGACCGCAACTCAATGGCAAACATGTACAAGGAGATCCCAGACAAAGCTTTGGAGACACACAAGCTTGGATCTGTGCATTATCTGTTGTCTGGTTTGCTTACAATCAACACAATCTTAAGGCATTCTCTGTTACCCAAATCTGGAGATCATAAGATGATAAGAGGACATTCAATCAACCTGCTACCGATATTTGATGTTCCTCAAAAATTCAAGGTCACGAGTCTGATTGTTGAGACAATCAAGAGGACTGTTGTAGATCAGAAAAGATCTTGTGGGAATGCTCCAGACATTTAGGTGCTCATCAACTACAAGATGGGCACATGCACTTACTTGTTGGACAAGGAGCACTTACCACTACACCTAGAATTTGAGGATAACATAGTTTTCATGAATGAGGATGATCCATCATCAGTTCAAGCACAAGAGAATAGAGCTAAGGCAAAGCCATAAAAGGCTGCAAGGATGCCAAGTGTTGAGGAAGCATATCAAGTGTTCTTAAAGAGAAAACAAGATCAGCTAGGTTATCTGATTTAGGCAACTTTGAGGATTGAGAAGGGCTTGGCCACCCTGACTCAAAATCAGGAGAGCTTGGAGAGGATCGTTGAGACAAAGTTTTATGATCTTGATCTGAAAGTAACTGAGATACAGACTGCAGTCGAGCAACTCCAGGAGGAAGCATAGGAGAAGATAGGAAAGACAACTACGGATGCTTTTCAGGGAGTGAGGGAGTCCAGGATTAGGGGGTCCTCGGCAGCCGAACTATATACTTTGGCCGGACTGTGAAGATACAGGATTGAAGACTTCGTCCCGTGTCTGGGTGGGACTCTCCTTTGCGTGGAAGGCAAGCTTGGCAATTTGGATATGTAGATCTCCTCCCTTGTAACCGACTCTGTGTAACCCTAGCCCCCTCCGGTGTCTATATAAACCGGAGGGTTTAGTCCGTAGGACAACAACAATCATAATCATAGGCTAGCTTCTAGGGTTTAGCCTCCACGATCTCGTGGTAGATCAACACTTGTAATACTCATATCATCAAGATCAATCGAGTAGGAAGTAGGGTATTACCTCCATCGAGAGGGCCCGAACCTGGGTAAACATTGTGTCGCCCACCTCCTGTTACCATCAGCCTTAGACGCATAGTTCGGGACCCCCTACCAAAGATCCGCCGGTTTTGACACCGAAATTGGTGCTTTCATTGAGAGTTCCACGGTGCCGTCACGATAAAGGCTTGATGGCTCCTTCGATCATCGGCAACAATGCGATCCAGGGTGAGATTTTTCTCCTTGGACAGATCTTCATATTCGCCGTCTTCGTACTGCGGGCAACTCGATTGGCCATCTGAAGCAAATCGAGAGCTACGCCCCTGGCCATCAGGTCTGGTTTGGAAGCTTAAACTATACTGCAGACATCCGCGGAGACTTGATCTTCGACGGATTCGAGCCCATGTCACGTGTGCTGCACAGTCACGACGAGCATGACTTAGCTCTGCCGTCGGGCGGTGTTGGGAGATCACCCCTGTGGCTACTCCGGCCCTCAATCCGGAGCAGATCATGCCGTCCGAGGACGGGTGGTTGGACCCCACCATGGAAGGCGCACACTCAGCGGTGATAGAGCCGAATACTGACTTCACCTCCTATGATACCTGTGTTACCGGACCCTTGGATTTGTCCCCGGCCACAGGCTCTGAACCGCCAGCGTCCGTGCCTATCCAATCTGATTGGGCACCGATCATGGAGTTTACCTCCGTAGATATTTTTCAGCACTCGCCCTTGGGCGATGTGCTTGATTCATTGAGGTCTCTCTCCTTGTCAGGAAATCCTCGGCCCAACTATGTCCGGCTCGAGTGGGAAGCGGATGACGAAGGAATTTGTTCCCCACCCACCACCCACTTAATAGCCACTGTCGACGACTTAACCGACATGCTTGATTTCGACTCCGAAGACATCGACGGTATGGACGACGATGCAGGAGAAGAACAGGAACCACCGCGCACAGGGCGCTGGACAGCCACCTCATCATACAATATATACATGGTGGACACCCCCAAAGAAAGCAATGGCAACAAGGAAACGGAGGATAATCCCCTCGAGAAGCAATCTAAGCACTGGCATCATCGACGTCGCTCTAAGCCCCGCCACAGTAAAAGCAGCGATACCGGCACAGGAGACAATAATGCTGCGGACAGTGCTGAAGACGAAGACAATCCCCCCCCCCAGCCAGACTTCGAGCAGGAGGATGGGCATACGAGCCCTAAGGAACAGGCGACAGACAGAGAATCAGGGGATGACAATTACATGCCCCTCTCTGAATACGAGGTGAGCCTCGGCGACGAAGAATTAATCGTGACTGGGGATCCCGTCGACCAGGAGCGCTTCAAGTGCCGGCTTATAGCCACAACAAAAAGCCTAAATAAAAAGTAGCAGCACCTTCAAGATGATCAAGATCTGCTAGCGGATAGATGGACCGAGGTCCTGGCAGCCAAGGAACACGAACCCGAGCGCCCAACCAAAAGTTACCCAAAGCGCAGGTTGCTACCCCAACTCGAGGAGGAAGCATTAAAGCCTACACTACCAGCGTATGATGCGGCTGACCGGCCACCTCGGGGCCGAGACAAAGTGGCATATCAGCCCGAAGTCCAGCCCGCACTCCGTCGCCAGTCAAACAAAAACACCAAGGCCCGGGGCTACACGCAGGACCTGCGAGACGTATTGGAAAAGAAAGCAGGACATACAAGATCGATCTACGGATCACGGGGGCGCACCCCAACGCGTGACGACGACCGTGACGACGGATATACTAAAAGCAAATCCGGCCAAGCCGAATACAGCAGACAAGACTCATACGAACTGCGCCGTGATATAGCCCGGCACAGAGGCGCTGCACACCCCCTATGCTTCACCGATGAAGTAATGGATCAAGAAATCCCAGAAGGGTTTAAACCTGTAAACATTGAATCGTATGATGGTACAACAGACCCCGCGGTATGGATTGAAGATTTCCTCCTCCACATCCACATGGCCCGCGGTGATGATCTACATGCCATCAAGTACCTCCCACTAAAACTCAAAGGACCGGCTCGGCATTGGCTGAATAGCCTGTTGGCAAACTCCATTGGCAGTTGGGAGAACTTGGAAGACGCATTCCTTGACAACTTCCAGGGCACTTATGTGCGACCATCGGATGCTGATGACTTGAGTCACATAACCCAACAGCCCGGGGAGTCAGCAGGAAATTCTGGACTCGGTTCCTAACTAAAAAGAACCAAATTGTTGACTGCCTGGATGTCGAGGCCTTAGCGGCATTTAAACATTACATCCAGGACGAGTGGCTCACCCGACACCTCGGCCAAGAGAAGCTGAAGTCCATGGAATCCCTCACGACACTCATGACCCGCTTTTGTGCGGGCAAGGACAAGTGGCTGGCTCGCAGCAACAACACATCTAAAAATCCTGGCAATTCAGATGCCAGAGATAGCAACGGCAAGCCACCTCGCAACAGACACAAGCGCCGCAACAACGGTGACAACGCCGAAGACACGATAGTCAATGCCGGATTCAGTGGCTCTAAATCCAGTCAGCAGAAAAAAAAAACCGTTCAAAAGAAGCAATCTGGGCCCATCCAGTTTGGACGGCATACTTGATCGCTCATGCCAAATTCACGACACCCCTGATAAACTAGCCAACCACACCAACAAAGAATACTGGGTGTTCAAATAGGCCGGCAAGTTGAATGCCAAAAACAAGGAAAAGGGGCTGCATAGCGACGACGAGGAGGAGCCCCGGCCGCCGAACACAGGAGGACAAAAGAAATTTCCTCCCCAAGTGAAAACAGTGAACATGATATACACAACCCATACTCGCAAGCGGTAACGGAAGCGTGCACTAAGGGACGTCGATGCGATGGAGCCAGTCGCTCCAAAGTTCAACCCATGGTCTTCTTGTCCGATCACTTTCGATCACAGGGACCACCCTACCAGTATCCGTCATGGTGGTTCTGCCGCATTGGCCCTTGACCCCATCATCGACGGATTTCACCTCACTCGAGTCCTTATGGATCGACGGTGGCAGCAGCCTGAACCTGCTCTATCAGGATACAATGCGCAAAATGGGTATCGACCCCTCAAGGATCAAACCCACAAAAACCACCTTTAAAGGTGTCATACCAGGTGTAGAGGCATGTTGCATGGGCTCAATCACACTGGAAGTGGTCTTCGGATCCCCGGATAACTTCCGAAGTGAGGACTGGATCTTCGATATCGTCCCCTTCCGCAGTGGCTATCACGCACTGCTCGGACGAACCGCATTCGCCAGATTTAATGTGGTATCACATTATGCATACCTCAAGCTCAAAATGCTAGGACCTCACGGGGTTATAACAGTTAATGGAAACAGAGAACGCTCGCTCCGTACGGAGGAGCACACTGTGGCCCTCGCAGCAGAAGTACAAAGCAGCCTTCTAAGGCAAACCGCCAATTCGGCAATAAAGCCCCCGGACACCTTCAAGCGAATCCGGGGTACTCTCAGCAGGGTCGCCTGGCACATTCTGAGCTTGCCCAGCAATTCGGCCTCCGTCCTAGTCCCAGTAAAGCGGCGAAATTTGCACTGCGCGTCCATAATTACACACTCAAGATACCATGGGCATAGGCGGAGGCACGGCTATGGCACGACCCAAAATGTGGCTCAACCGCTTCAGGACCCGTATATCTTTACCATTTTCTTCCTTTCAGGACCCTATTCTCTGAAGGCCCTCTCCGATACCCTGGTTATCAGACCCATCACGGGAAGGAAACACCAAGGAAGCAAGAAGCTTTGACGTACTAGGGAACCCCCAGGTGGTCTCTGATAATGATCGCTATACATGTTTTACATACCCACACGCAGCCTGCCCTTGGATAGGACATGACAAATAGTCCTATTTTTGCTTATTGCACTACTTGTATACATACGCTTTGAAATATCATTTAAATAACAATGCACAGCGTTAGCTTACTATTGCATTTCTTCATCTTTCTTCCTGTCTGCTTATTTATGACAAATTGCACCCGTACATTATGGTATGTCCAGTGCGCCAGGGGCTTCAGTGTACCCCATAATACGGCAAGAAAAGTCCGAACACTCTCGACAGTGCGGCACCCTGAACTTATAGCATTATATGCATCGGCTCCGAATCATGTCTTGGGTTAATAGTTGGGTTTGCCCGGCTCCCATGTTTTGGTACCTTACGTTCGGCTATATCGGCTAAGGTAGCACTGAGAGAACTACTGTGATTGCGTCCCGGTTCTTTCAGACAAGCACCTCAGTAGAGAAAGCTGAAAACTGACTGTCATGATGCGGCGAGAGCTGGTCGCTGTTCGAGAGATCTCAAATCCTTAAAGATTTTTTTGCTTCGGGCGAGGAATCGGCTTTGTCCGATATAGGCGTATATAGCGCCCCAAGTTCGGCCTTCCGAATACTAGGGGCTTCGCAAAAATTTAAAATTGTAGACTTCTATGGCTAAGTGAGAGTAATAAAGCTGTATAGTTCGATTGCCTTGTTCGCTGCGCTAAACACCTCCTTAAAGGACCAATTTTTTTTGGATAAAGAGTGTTTCAGATTTATCCTGAACACCTCGGTACTAGTTACATGGGGGCAGAAGCCGACGACTGGCCAACTCTCAGATTTTATAAACGGCCGCACATAAGGTAATATTTCAAATCGACAAGCATTATATAGCGCACATGAACTCATTTTCATATTACAGGATCACATGAGTACATTCATACAAATATTACATCCTTAGCACATTCCTCCGCCACAAGGAGGGCACCCTTCAGGACACTGTCATAATACTTTTCGGGGTGGCGATGCTCCTTGCCCTCCGGTGGCCCCTCCTTCACCAGCTTTTCGGCGTCCATCTTCGCCTAGTGCACTTTCGCATGGGCAAAGACCTTGCGCACACCTTCAATGCAGACGGACAACTTTATGACTTCAAACCGTGGGCAGGCATTCACAAGCCGCTTTACCAGGCTGAAGTAGCTGCCAGGCAGGGGCTCGCTAGGCCACATCCGGAGTATGAGACCCCTCATGGCCAGTTCAGCCGCCTTGTGAAGCTCGACCAGTTGGTTCAGCTGGTCGCTCAAGGGCACCGGATGTTCGGTCCCAGTATATTGAGACCAGAACAACTTTTTCGTCGAGCTCCCTTCCTTGGCCCAGTAGAACTCCGCGGCATCCGATACGTGATATGTATCCAACGTATCTATAATTTTTGATTGCTCCATGCTATTGAAGGAAATATGCCCTAGAGGCAATAACAAAGTTATTATTTATTTCCTTATTTCATGATAAATGTTTATTATTCATGCTAGAATTGTTTTAACTGGAAACATAATACATGTGTGAATACATAGACAAACAGAGTGTCACTAGTATGCCTCTACTTGACTAGCTTGTTGAATCAAAGATGGTTAAGTTTCCTAGCCATAGACATGAGTTGTCATTTGATTAACGGGGTCACATCATTAGAGAATGATGTGATTGACTTGACCCATTCTGTTAGCATAGCACTTGCTCGTTTAGTTTGTTGCTATTGCTTTCTTCATGACTTATAAATGTTCCTATGACTATGAGATTATGCAACTCCCGTTTACCGGAGGAACACTTTGTGTGCAACCAAACGTCACAACATAACTGGGTAATTATAAAGGTGCTCTACAGGTGTCTCCAAAGGTACTTGTTGGGTTGGCGTATTTCGAGATTAGGATTTGTCACTCCGATTGTAGGAGAGGTATCTCTGGGCCCTCTCGGTAATGCACAGCACTTAAGCCTTGCAAGCATTGCAACTAATAAGTTAGTTTCAGGATGATGTATTACGGAACGAGTAAAAGAGACTTGCCGATAACGAGATTCAACTAGGTATTAAGATACCGACGATCGAATCTCAGGCAAGTAACATTAGGGATGGCAATGGGTACCCATTACCCATGTACCCTGTGGGTAAAAACCCTATTAGGGTAAGGGTATGGAACAAAAAATTACCCATGGGTACTTAAATGGGAGAATATCAAACCCATCAGATAGAGAGGGTACGGGTATGAGATCGTATAACCCATGCCCGCGTACCCATGTACCCATCTAAAATGTTGATAGGTGGGTTTCCATCAATATCCCAATGTATTCATTTCCCCTCCTAAGCACGCTAGGTAAAAACTCTAATGTGTATTCAAATTATTTCTATAATTTATCATGATTTCGTGAACTTAAAGTGTATGCATATGTGTTGTTGTTTAACATTTTTATATGTCACTTTATAGGCAAGTACTTTTGTTTATGAGAATATGTTGTTGTTACAATATGTTGTTGTACATTGTTGTTTAAGATGTGTTGCTATTAATAATTTATGATTATATGTTGCTTTTTACAACTATTTTCTACTCAATTGATGTGTTGTAAATGCGGGTATTTTTACCTGCGTGTACCCATATACCCTGTCGGGTGACGGGTATGGGAAAAAATTATACCCTTGACGGGTACGGGTATGGGTGATGGGTAAACTCACGGTGGACGGATAAGGGTATGGGGTAGCTCCACCCGTACCCATACCTTGCGGGTGCCATCCCTGAGCAACATACCGATGACAAAGGGAACAACGTATGTTGTTATGCGGTCTGACCGACAAAGATCTTCGTAGAATATGTGGGAGCCAATATGAGCATCCAGGTTCCGCTATTGGTTATTGACCGGAGACGTGTCTCGGTCATGTCTACATTGCTCTCGAACCCGTAGGGTCCGCACTCTCAAGGTTTCGATGACAGTTATATTATGAGTTTATGAGTTTTGATGTACCAAAGGAGTTCGGAGTCCCGGATGAGATCGGGGACATGACGAGGAGTCTCAAAATGGTCGAGACGTAAAGATCGATATATTGGACGACTATATTCGGACATCGGAAAGGTTCCGAGTGATTCGGGTATTTTTCGGAGTACCGGAGAGTTACGGGAATTCGCCGGGGAGTATATGGGCCTTATTGGGCCATACGGGAATAGAGGAGAGAGGACAAAAGGTTGGAGGCACCCCCTCTGGTCCGAATTTGACAAGGGGTGCAGCCCACTTTTCCTTGTTCCTCTCCCCCTCTTTCCTTCTCTCCTACTCCAACAAGGGAAGGAAGAGTCCTACTCCCGGTGGGAGTAGGACTCCCCCCTTGCCGCGCCCTCCTCCTAGGCCGGCCGCCTCCCTCCCTTGCTCCTTTATATTCGGGGGCAGGGGGGCACCCCATAGACGCAACAGTTGATCATTGATCTCTTAGCCGTGTGTGGTGCCCCCCTCCACCATAGTCCTCGATAATATTGTAGTGGTGCTTAGGCGAAGCCCTGCGACAGTAGAACATCAAGATCATCACCATACCGTCGTGCTGACGGAACTCTTCCCCGACATTCTGCTGGATCGGAGTCCGGGGATCGTCATCGAGCTGAACGTGTACTAGAACTCGGACGTGCCGTAGTTTCGATGCTTGATCGGTCGGGCCGTGAAGATGTACGACTACATCAACCGCGTTGTGCTAACGCTTCCGCTTTCGGTCTATGAGGGTACGTAGACAACACTCTTCCCTCTCGTTGCTATGCATCACCATGATCTTGCGTGTGCGTAGGAAATTTTTGAAATTGCTACGTTCCCCAACAGTGGCATCCGAGCCTAGGTTTTATGCGTAGATGTCATATGCACGAGTAGAACACAAGTGAGTTGTGGGTGATATAAGTCATACTGCTTACCAGCTTGTCACACTTTGGTTCGGCGGTATTGTTGGATGAAGCAGCCCAGACCGACATTACGTGTACGCTTACGCGAGACTGGTTTTACCGCCGTGCTATGCACACAGGTGACTAGCGGGTGTCAGTTTCTCCAACTTTAGTTGAACCGAGTGTGGCTACGCCCGTTCCTTGCGAAGGTTAAAACAACACCAACTTGACAAACTATCGTTGTGGTTTTGATGCGTAGGTAAGAACGGTTCTTGCTCAGCCCATAGCGGCCACGTAAAACTTGCAACAACAAAGTAGAGGACGTCTAACTTGTTTTTGCAGGGCATGATGTGATGTGATGTGGTTAAGACGTGATGAGATATAAGTTTTTGTATGAGATGATCATGTTTTGTTGAAGTTATCGGCAACTGGCAAAAGCCTTATGGTTATCTCTCTATTGCATAAGATGCAAGCGCCAAATAATTACTTTACTTTATCGCTATGTGATAGCAATAGTTGCAAGAGCAATTGTTGGCGAGACAACCATGTGACGACACATTGATATAGATCAAGATGATGGAGATCATGGTGTCATGCCGGTGACAATGGAGATCATGACGATGCTTTGGAGATGGAGATCAAAGGCACAAGATGATGATGGCCATATCATGTCACATATTTTGATTGCATGTGATGTTTATCTTTTATACATCTTATTTTGCTTAGTTGGACGGTAGCTTTATAAGATGACCTCTCACTAATTATCAAGGTACAAGTGTTCTCCCTGAGTATGCACCGTTGCGAAAGTTCTTCGTGTTGAGACACCACGTGATGATCGGGTGTGATAGGCTCTACGTTCAAATACAACGGGTGCAAAACAGTTGCACACGCGGAATACTCAGATTAAACTTGACGAGCCTAGCATATAACAGATATGGCCTTGGAACACTGAGACCGAAAGGTCAAACGTGAATCATATAGTAGATATGATCAACATAGTGATGTTCACCATTGAAACTACTCCATCTCACGTGATGATCGGACATGGTTTAGTTTATTTGGATCACGTGATCACTTAGAAGATTAGAGGGATGTCTTTCTAAGTGGGAGTTCTTAAGTAATATGATTAATTGAACTTAAATTTATCATGAACTTAGTCCTGGTAGTATTAGCATATCTATGTTGTAGATCAATAGCTCGCATTTAGCTCCCCTGTTTTATTTTTGATATGTTCCTAGAGAAAAATAAGTTGAAAGATGTTAGTAGCAATGATGCGGATTGGATCCGTGATCTGAGGATTATCCTCATTGTTGCACGGAAGAATTATGTCCTTGATGCACCGCTAGGTGACAGACCTATTGCTGGAGCGGATGCAGACGTTATGAACGTTTGGCTAGCTCAATATGATGACTACTTGATAGTTTAGTGCACCATGCTTAACGGCTTAGAATCGGGGCTTCAAAGATGTTTTGAATGCCATGGAGCATATAAGATGTTCCAAGAGTTGAAATTGGTATTTCATACTCATGCCCGTGTCGAGAGGTATGAGACCTCTGACAGTACTTTGCCTACAAGATGGAGGAGAATAGCTCAACCAGTGAGCATGTGCTTAGATTGTCTGAGTACTACAATTGCTAGAATCAAGTGGGAGTTAATCTTCCAGATAAGAGAGTAATTGACAAAGTTCTCTAGTCACTATCACCGAGTTACTGGAACTTAGTGATGAACTATAATATGGAAGGGATGACAAAAGTAATTCCCAAGCTCTTCGTGATGCTGAAATCGACGAAGGTGGAAATCAAGAAAAGCATCAAGTGTTGATGGTTGACAAAGATCACTAGTTTCAAAAAGGGAAAAGGGAAGAAGGGGAACTTCAAGAATAACGGCAAGCGAGTTGCTGCTCAAGTGAAGAAGCCCAAGTCTGGTCCTAAACCTGAGACTGAGTGATTCTACTACAAAGGAACTGGTCACTTGAAACGGAACTGCCCCAAATATTTGGCGGATAAGAAGGATGGCAAAGTGAACAAAGGTATATTTGATATACAGATTATTGATGTGTATTTTACTAGTGTTCGTAGCAACCCCTCGGTATTTGGTACTGGTTCAGTTGCTAAGAGTAGTAACTCGAAACGGGAGTTGCAGAATGAACAGAGACTAGTTAAGGGTGAAGTGACGATGTGTGTTGGAAGTGGTTCCAAGATTGATATGATCATCATCGCACACTCCCTATACTTTCGGGATTAGTGTTGAACCTAAATAAGTGTTATTTGGTGTTTGCGTTGAGCATAAATATGATTGGATCATGTTTATTGCAATACGGTTATTCATGTAAGTTAGAGAATAATTGTTGTTCTGTTTACATGAATAAAACCTTCTATGGTCATACACCCAATGAAAATGGTTTGTTGGATCTCGATCATGGTGATACACATATTCATAATATTGAAGCCAAAAGATGCAAAGTTGATAATGATAGTGCAACTTATTTGTTGCACTTCCGTTTAGGTCATATTGGTGTAAAGCGCATGAAGAAAATCCATGCTGATGGGTTTTTGGAATCACTTGATTATGAATCAGTTGATGCTTGCGAACCATGCCTCATGGGCAAGATGACTAAGACTCCGTTCTCCAAAACAATGGAGCGAGCAACAAACTTGATTGGAAATAATACATACTGATGTATGCAGTCCAATGAGTGTTGAGGCTCGCAGCGGGTATCGTTATTTTCTGACCTTCACAGATGATTTCAGCAGATATGAGTATATCTACTTGATGAAACACAAGTCTGAAATATTTGAAAAGTTCAAAGAATTTCAGAGTGATGTGGAGAATCATCGTAACAAAAACAAAAGTTTCTACGATATGATCGCAGAAGTAAAATATTTAAGTTATGAGTTTGGCCTTCAATTAAAACAATGTGAAATAGTTTCACTACTCACGCCACCTGGAACACCACAGTGTAATGGTGTGTCTGAACGTCAGAACCGTACTTTATTAGATATAGTGCGATCTATGATGTCTCTTACCGATCTACCACTATCGTTTTGGGGTTATGCATTAGAGGCAGCTACATTCACGTTAAATAGGGCACCATCTAAATCCGTTGAGACGACATCGTATGAACTGTGGTTTGGCAAGAAACCTAAGATGTCCTTTCTTAAAGTTTGGGACTACGATGCTTATGTGAAAAAGTTTCAACATGTTAAGCTTGAACCCAAATCAGAGAAGTAAATCTTCATAGGATACCCAAAAGAAACTGTTGGGTACACCTTCTATCACAGATCCAAAGGCAAGTTATTCATTGCTGAGAATGGATCCT
This sequence comes from Triticum monococcum, assembly GCA_034509565.1. Taxonomy (NCBI): domain Eukaryota; kingdom Viridiplantae; phylum Streptophyta; class Magnoliopsida; order Poales; family Poaceae; genus Triticum; species Triticum monococcum. Next base: position 528,441,837 of record CM067847.1, read on the forward strand.
TTCTAGAGAAGGAGTTTCTCTTGAAAGAAGTGAGTGGGAGGAAAGTAGAACTTGATGAGGTAACTGTACATGCTCCCTTATTGGAAAGTAGTTCATCACAGAAATCTGTTCCTGTGACTACTACACCAATTAGTGAGGAAGCTAATGATGATGATCATGTAACTTCAGATCAAGTTACTACCGAACCTCGTAGGTAAACCAGAGTGAGATCTACACCAGAGTGGTACGATAATCCTGTTCTGGAGGTCATGTTACTTGACCATGATGAACCTATGAACTATGAAGAAGCGATGGTGAGCCCAGATTCCGCAAAATGGCTTGAGGCCATGAAATCTGAGATGAGATCCATGTATTAGAACAAAGTATGGACTTTGATTGACTTGCCCAATGATCGGCGAGCCATTGAGATTAAATGGATCTTCAAGAGGAAGACGGACGCTGATAGTAGTATTACTATCTACAAAGCTAGAATTGTCGCAAAACATTTTCGACAAGTTCAAGGTGTTGACTATGATGAGAGTTTCACACTCGTATCTATGCTTAAGTCTGTCTGAATCATGTTAGCAATTGCCGCATTTTAAGAAATCTGGCAAATGGATAACAAAACTGCAATCCTTAATGGATTTATTAAAGAAGAGTTGTATATGATGCAACCAGAAGGTTTTGTCAATCCTAAAGGTGCTAACAAAATGTGCAAGCTCCAGCGATCCATCTGTGGACTGGTGCAAGCATCTCGGTGTTGGAATATACGCTTTGATGAGTTGATCAAAGCATATAGTTTTATACAGACTTGTGGTGAAGCCTGTATTTACAAGAAAGTGAGTGGGAGCACTACGGCATTTCTGATAAGTATATGTGAATGACATATTGTTGATCGGAAATAATGTAGAATTATTCTGCAAAGCATAAAGGAGTGTTTGAAAGGAGTTTTTCAAAGAAAGACCTCGGTGAAGCTGCCTACATATTGAGCATCAAGATCTATAGAGATAGATCAAGATGCTTGATAAGTTTTTTCAATGAGTACATACCTTGACAAGATTTTGAAGTAGTTCAAAATGGAACAGTCAAAAAGGAGTTCTTGCCTGTGTTACAAGGTGTGAAATTGAGTAAGACTCAAAATCCAACCACGGTAGAAGATAGAGAGAGAATGAAAGTCATTCCCTATGCCTCAGCCATAGGTTCTATAAAGTATGCAATGCTGTGCACCAGACCTATTGTATACCCTGCCCTGAGTTTGGCAAGGGAGTACAATAGTGATCTAGGAGTAGATCACTGGACATTGGTCAAAATTATCCTTAGTGGAATAAGGATATGTTTCTCGATTATGGAGGTGACAAAAGGTTCGTCATAAAGGGTTACGTCAATACAAGTTTTGACACTGATCCAGATTATTCAAAGTCTCAATCTGGATACATTAGCTATTGTAGCTCCATGCAGAGCATTGTTGACATGGAAATTTGCAAAATACTTACGGATTTGTATGTGGCAGACCCGTTGAAACTTCTCTCACAAGCAAAACATGATCACACCCTAGTACTCTTTGGGCGTTAATCACATAGCCATGTGAACTAGCTAGATTATTTAATCTAGTAAACCCTTCGAGTGTTGGTCACATGACAATGTGAACTATGGGTGTTGATCACATGGTGATGTGAACTATTGATGTTAAATCACATGGCGATGTGAACTAGATTATTGACTCTAGTGCAAGTGGGAGACTGAAGGAAATATGCCCTAGAGGCAATAATAAAGTTATTATTTATTTCCTTATTTCATGATAAATGTTTATTATTCATGCTAGAATTGTATTAACTGGAAACATAATACATGTGTGAATACATAGACAAACAGAGTGTCACTAGTATGCCTCTACTTGACTAGCTTGTTGAATCAAAGATGGTTAAGTTTCCTAGCCATAGACATGAGTTGTCATTTGATTAACGGGGTCACATCATTAGAGAATGATGTGATTGACTTGACCCATTCCGTTAGCATAGCACTTGATCGTTTAGTTTGTTGCTATTGCTTTCTTCATGACTTATACATGTTCCTATGACTATGAGATTATGCAACTCCCGTTTACCGGAGGAACACTTTGTGTGCTACCAAATGTCACAACGTAACTGGGTGATTATAAAGGTGCTCTACAGGTGTCTCCAAAGGTACTTGTTGGGTTGGCGTATTTCGAGACTAGGATTTGTCACTCCGATTATCAGAGAGGTATCTCTGGGCCCTCTCGGTAATGCACATCACTTAAGCCTTGCAAGCATTGCAACTAATAACTTAGTTGCGGGATGATGTATTACGGAATGAGTAAAAGAGACTTGTCGGTAACGAGACTAAACTAGGTATTAAGATACCAACAATCGAATCTCGGGCAAGTAACATACTGATGAGAAAGGGAACAACGTATGTTGTTATGCGGTCTGTTCGATAAAGATCTTCATAGAATATGTGGGAGCCAATATGATCATCCAGGTTCCTCTATTGGTTATTGGCCGAAGACGTGTCTCGGTCATGTCTACATTGTTCTCGAACCCGTAGGGTCCGCATGCTTAAGGTTTCGATGACAGTTATATTATGAGTTTATGAGTTTTGATGTACTGAAGGAGTTCGGAGTCCCGGATGAGATCGGGGACATGACGAGGAGTCTCGAAATGGTCGAGACGTAAAGATCAATATATTGGACGACTATATTTGGACATCGGAAAGGTTCCGAGTGATTCGGGTATTTTTCGGAGTACCGAAGAGTTACGGGAATTCGCCGGGGAGTATATGGGCCTTATTGGGCCATACGGGAATAGAGGAGAGAGGCCAAAAGGAAGGAGGCGCGCACCCTCCCCTCTGGTCCGAATTGGACAAGAGGTGCAGCCCACTTTTCCTTGTTCCTCTCTCCCTCTTTCCTTCTCTCCTACTCCAACAAGGGAAGGAGGAGTCCTACTCTCGGTGGGAGTAGGACTCCCCCCTTGGCGCGCCCTCCTCCTAGGCCGGCCGCCTCCCTCCCTTGCTCCTTTATATACGGGGGCAGGGGCACCCCATAGACACAACAGTTGATCATTGATCTCTTAGCCGTGTGCGGTGCCCCCCTCCACCATAGTCCTCGATAATATTGTAGTGGTGCTTAGGCGAAGCCCTGCGACAGTAGAACATCAAGATCGTCACCACACCGTCGTGCTGACAGAACTCTTCCCCGACATTCTGCTGGATCAGAGTCCGGGGATCGTCATCGAGCTGAACGTGTACTAGAACTCGGAGGTGCCATAGTTTCGGTGCTTGATCGGTCGGGCCGTGAAGACGTACGACTACATCAACCGCATTGTGCTAACGCTTCTGCTTTCGGTCTATGAGGGTACGTAGACAACACTCTCCCCTCTCGTTGCTATGCATCACCATGATCTTGCGTGTGCGTAGGAAAATTTTGAAATTGCTACGTTCCCCAATAGCTATATTATCTACTATTTTTGACATTATTGGGCTTTATTATCCACTTTTATATTATTTTTGGGACTAACCTATTAACCGGAGGCCCAGCCTAGAATTGCTGTTTTTGCCTGTTTTAGGGTTTCGAAGAAAAGGAATATCAGACGGAGTCCAAACGGAATGAAACCTTCGGGGACGTGATTTTCTCAACAATCAAGACCCGGGAGACTTGGACCCTGCGTCAAGAAAGAAAAGAGGAGGCCACGAGGCAGGGGGGCGCGCCTACCCCCCCCCCCCCCCCCCCCCCCGCCCCCCAGGCGCGCCCTCCACCCTCGTGGGCCCCCTGTTGCTCCACCGACATACTCCTTCCTCCTATAAATACCTACGTACCCCCAAACGACCAGATACGGAGCCAAAAACCTAATTCCACCGCCGCAACTTTCTGTATCCACGAGATCCCATCTTGGGGCCTATTCTGGAGCTCCGCCGGAGGGGGCATCGATCATGGAGGGCTTCTACATCAACGTCATAGCCCCTCCGATGAAGTGTGAGTAGTTTACCTCAGACCTACGGGTCCATAGTTAGTAGCTAGATGGCTTCTTCTCTCTTGTTGGATCTCAATACAATGTTCTCCCCCTCTCTTATGGAGAACTATTCGATGTAATCTTCTTTTTGTGGTGTGTTCGTTGAGAACGATGAATTGTGGGTTTATGATCAAGTCTATCTATGAATAATTTTGAATCTTCTCTGAATTCTTTTATGTATGATTGGTTATCTTTGCAAGTCTCTTCGAATTATCAGTTTGGTTTGGCCTACTAGATTGATCTTTCTTGCAATGGAAGAAGTTCTTAGCTTTGGGTTCAATCTTGCGGTGTCCTTTCCCAGTGACAGTAGGGGCAGCAAGGCACGTATTGTATTGTTGCCATCGAGGATAACAAGATGGGGTTTTCTTCATATTGCATGAGTCTATCCCTCTACATCATGTCATCTTGCTTAAGGCGTTACTCTATTTTTAGCTTAATACTCTAGATGCATGCTGGATAGCGGTCGATGAGTGGAGTAATAGTAGTAGATGCAGGCAGGAGTCGGTCTACTTGTCTCGGACGTGATGCCTATATACATGATCATACCTAGATATTCTCATAACTATGCTCAATTCTGTCAATTGCTCAACAGTAATTTGTTCACCCACCGTAGAATACTTATGCCCTCGAGAGAAGCCACTAGTGAAACCTAAGGCCCCCGGGTCTATCTTCATCATATTAATCTCCTACTAATTAGTAATTCCCTTTGCTATTTACTTTGCATTTATTTTGACTTTGCATCTTTATCATAAAAATATAAAAAATATTACCTTATCATATCTATCAGATCTCACTCTCGTAAGTGGCCTTATAGGGATTAACAACCCCTATTTGCATTCGTTGCGAGGATTTATTTGTTTTGTGCAGGTACGAGGGACTCGCACGTAGCCTCATACTGGATTGATACCTTGGTTCTGAAAAACTGAGGGAAATACTTATGCTACTTTGCTGTATCATCCCTTCCTCTTCGGGGAAAACCAACGCAGTGCTCAAGAGGTAGCAATACACTGTTGGGTATATCTGAACGATCCTGGAGAGATCTGAATTCTAGTAAGTAAAAGGAAAGTTTACTTCACATGCTTGCTTTGCATAATGAATGCCTTACCCGCCGCTATCTTCTTGACCGCCTGAATCTCCTGGAGGGCCTTTTGAGCTTCAGCCCTGGCATTTTGTGCGTTCTCGAGGGCCTTCGCAAGCTCAGACCCCTGCGTCTTAGAGTCACGCTCCAAGGACTCATTTTTTTTACGTAATCCTGGAGCTCTTACTGAACCTCACCGACTCGGGCATCTTGCTCCTCGCGCTTGATGCGCTCCTGGGCCGCTCTGTCTTCGGCCTTGGACAACGCCTTCTTCAGGGCCGCCACTTCGGTCGTGGCCCCTAGCAAAATTCATGATGACCCCATGATTTAGTAACCACTTTCTCTTTTTTATCAATATATAGACGGGGTATCACTTACCTTTGTTCTCTTCGAGCTGCCTCTTGGTAAGGCCGAGCTCTTCCTCGGACCGCTCAAGGTCCCGCTTCAGTCCGGAGACCTCCGCAGTACGAGCGGCAGCGGCCAGTAGTGAAGCCTGCTTATTCACATAGACATATTCTGATTAGACTCCTGTGATTCTTATTTGATCCTCTGTTCGGCCTTTCTTTACAAATACCAAACAGAGCATCAGGGGCTACTGTCTATACTGTGATATTTTCTCATAATTTGATTACTTACCTCAAAGCCTGTTAGGAGGCTGGCACAGGCTTCGGTCAGTCCGCTTTTGGCGGACCGAACCTTCTCGACCACCGCACTCATGATAGTGCGGTGCTCCTCGTCAATGGAAGCGCCGTGAAGCGCCTCCAGAAATTTTTCCGACGCCTCTAGATGGACAAAGGTGATTGGCACAGATGGCTCGCCCCTGTAGCGAGGGGTCGCCTGACAAAATCCGGAACCACTGGAGGTTTCGGCGCAGTATCCGGCTGGGGGACAAACATGATGCGGCTACCGACATTAGAGACCACGGGAGTCTTGTCCCCCATGCGCCCAGTCGGTGCCCTTTGAGACAACACCTCGATGTCGTTCGTAGACCAGGGGGAGGTGGGTATCGGGAGTGAATCGTTGTTCGTCGCCGACTAGCACAAAGACTCATCCGAAGAGGATACGTCGGTATTGTTGGGGAACGTAGTAATTTCAAAAAAATTCCTACGCACACGCAAGATCATGGTGATGCATAGCAACGAGAGGGGAGAGTGTTGTCTACGTACCCTCGTAGACCGGAAGCGGAACTGTTAGCACAATGCGGTTGATGTAGTCGTACGTCTTCACGGCCCGACCGATCAAGCACCGAAACTACGGCACCTTTGAGTTCTAGCACACGTTCAGCTCGATGACGATCCCCGGACTCTGATCCAACAGTATGTCGGGGAAGAGTTCCGTCAGCACGACGGTGTGGTGACGATCTTGATGTTCTACCGTCGCAGGGCTTCGCCTAAGCACCGCTACAATATTATCGAGGATTATGGTGGAGGAGGGCACCGCACACGGCTAATAGATCTCGAGGATCAATTGTTGTGTCTTTGGGGTGCCCCCCTGCACCCGTATATAAAGGAGCAAGGGAGGAGGAGGCCGGCCCTAGGAGGGGGCGCGCCAAGTGTGGAGTCCTACTAGGACTCACTAGTCCTAGTAGGATTCCACCTCCCATATGGAATAGGAAAAGAGGAAGGGAAAAGGAGAAGGAAGGAAGGAGGGGGCGCCCCCCTTCCCTAGTCCAATTTGGACCAGACCAAGGGGAGGGGTGCGGCCACCCTTCAGGCCCTTTTCCTTCTTTCCCGTATGGCCCAATAAGGCCCAATACGTATTCCCGTAACTCTCCGGTACTCCGAAAATTACCCGAATCACTCGGAACCTTTCCGATGTCCGAATATAGTCGTCCAATATATCGATCTTTATGTCTCAACCATTTCGAGACTCCTCGTCATGTCCCCGATCTCATCCGGGACTCCGAACTCCTTCGGTACATCAAAACTCATAAACTCATAATATAACTGTCATGGAAACCTTAAGCATGCGGACCCTACGGTTTCAAGAACAATGTAGACATGACCGAGACACGTCTCCGGTTAATAACCAATAGCGGAACCTAGATGCTCATATTGGCTCCCACATATTCTACAAAGATCTTTATCGGTCAGACCGCATAACAACATATGTTGTTTCCTTTGTCATCGGTATGTTACTTGCCTGAGATTCGATCGTTGGTATCTCAATACCTAGTTCAATCTCGTTACCGGCAAGTCTCTTTACTCGTTCCATAATACATCATGCTGCAACTAACTCATTAGTTGCAATGCTTGCAAGGCTTAAGTGATGTGCATTACCGAGAGGGCCCAGAGATACCTCTCCGACAATCGGAGTGACAAATCCTAATCTCGAAATACGCCAACCCAACAAGTACCTTCGGAGACACCTATAGAGCACCTTTATTATCACCCAGTTACGTTGTGACGTTTGGTGGCACACAAAGTGTTCCTCCGGTAAACGGGAGTTGCATAATCTCATAGTCATAGGAACATGTATAAGTCATGAAGAAAGCAATAGCAACAAACTAAACGATCAAGTGCTATGCTAACGGAATGGGTCAAGTCAATCACATCATTCTCCTAATGATGTGATCCCGTTAATCAAATGACAACTCATGTCTATGGTTAGGAATCATAACCATCTTTGATCAACGAGCTAGTCAAGTAGAGGCATACTATTGACACTCTGTTTGTCTATGTATTCACACATGTACTCCCTTCGTTCCTGAATATAAGTCTTTGTGGAGATTTCACTAGGTGGACTACATACAGAACAAAATGGATGAATCTATACTTAAAATGCATCTATATACATCCGTATGTGGTTCTTAATGGAATCTTTACAAAGACTTATATTTAGGAACGGAGGGAGTATTATGTTTCCGGATAATACAATTCTAGCATGAATAATAAACATTTATCATGATATAAGGAAATAAATAATAACTTTATTATTGCCTCTAGGGCATATTTCCTTCAGTCTCCCACTTACACTAGAGTCAATAATCTAGTTCACATCGCCATGTGATTTAACATGAATAGTTCACATCACCATGTGATTAACACCCATAGTTCACATCGACATGTGACCAACACCGAAAGGGTTTACTAGAGTCAATAATCTAGTTCACATCGCTATGTGATTAACACCCAAAGAGTACTGAGGTGTGATCATGTTTTGCTTGTGAGAGAAGTTTAGTCAACGGGTCTGCCACATTCAGATCCGTAAGTATTTTGCAAATTTCTATGTCGACAATGCTCTGCATGGAGCTACTCTAGCTAATTGCTCCCACTTTCAATATGTATCCAGATTGAGACTTAGAGTCATCTGGATCAGTGTCAAAACTTGCATCGACGTAACCCTTTACGACAAACCTTTTGTCACCTCCATAATCGAGAAACATATACTTATTCCACTAAGGATAATTTTGACCGATGTCCAGTGATCTACTCCTAGATCACTATTGTACTCCCTTGCCAAACTCAGGGAAGGGTATACAATAGGTCTGGTACACAGCATGGCATACTTTATAGAACCTATGGCTGAGGCATAGGGAATGACTTTCATTCTCTCTCTATCTTCTGTCGTGGTCGGGTTTTGAGTCTTACTCAACTTCACACCTTTGTAACACAGGCAAGAATTCCTTCTTTGACTGTTCCATTTCAAAAACTTATCAAGCATATTGATCTATCTCTATAGATCTTGATGCTCAATATGTAAGCAGCTTCACCGAGGTCTTTCTTTGAAAAACTCCTTTCAAACATTCATTTATGCTTTCAGAATAATTCTACATTATCTCCGATCAACAATATGTCTTTCACATATACTTATCAGAAATGTTGTAGTGCTACCACTCACTTTCTTGTAAATACAGGCTTCACCGCAAGTCTGTATAAAACTATATGCTTTGATCAACTTATCAAAGTGTATATTCCAACTCCGAGATGCTTGCACCAGTCCATAGATGGATTGCTGGAGCTTGCATATTTTGTTAGTACTTTAGGATTGACAAAACCTTCTGGTTGCATCATATACAACTCCTCTTTAATAAATCCATTAAGGAATGCAGTTTTGTTTATCCATTTCCCAGATTTCATAAAATGCGGCAATTGCTAACATGATTCGGACAGACTTGAGCATAGATACGAGTGAGAAACTCTCATCATAGTCAACACCTTGAACTTGTCGAAAACCTTTTTGTGACAATTCTAGCTTTGTAGATAGTAACACTACTATCAGCGTCCGTCTTCCTCTTGAAGATCCATTTAATCTCAATGGCTCGCCGATCATTGGGCAAGTTAATCAAAGTCCATACTTTGTTCTCATACATGGATCTCATCTCAGATTTCATGGCCTCAAGCCATTTCACAGAATCTGGGCTCATCATCGCTTCCTCATAGTTCGTAGGCTCGTCATGGTCAAGTAACATGACCTCCAGAACAGGATTACCGTACTACTCTGGTGCGGATCTCACTCTGGTTTACCTATGAGGTTCGGTAGTAACTTGATCTGAAGTTACATGATCATCATTAGCTTCCTCACTAATCGGTGTAGTAGTCACAGGAAAAAATTTCTGTGATGAACTACTTTCCAATAAGGGAGCAGGTATAGTTACCTCATCAAGTTCTACTTTCCTCCCACTCACTTCTTTGGAGAAAAACTCCTTTTCTAGAAAGGATCCATCCAAAGCAGCGAATATATTGCCTTCGGATCTGTGATAGAAGGTGTACCCAACATTTTCTTTTGGGTATCTTATGAAGACGCACTTCTCCGATTTGGGTTAGAGCTTATCAGGTTGAAACTTTTTCACATAAGCATTGCAACCTCAAACTTTAAGAAACGACAGCTTAGGTTTCTTGCCAAACCATAGTTCATACGGTGTCATCTCAACGGATTTAGATGGTGCCCTATTTAACGTGAATGCAGCCGTCTCTAAAGCATAACCCCAAAACGATAACGGTAAATCAGTAAGAGACATCATAGATCGCACCATATCTAATAAAGTATGATTACGACATTCGGACACACCATTACGCTGTGGAGTTCCGGGTGGCGTGAGTTGCGAAACTATTCCGCATTGTTTCAAATGTAGACCAAACTCGTAACTCAAATATTCTCCTCCACGATCAAATCGTAGCAACTTTATTTTCTTGTTACGATGATTTTCAACTTCACTCTGAAATTCTTTGAACTTTTCAAATGTTTCAGACTTGTGTTTCATCAAGTAGATATACTCATATCTGCTCAAATCATCTGTGAAGATCAGAAAATAATGATACCTGCCACGAGCCTCAATATTCATCGAACCACATACATCAGTATGTATGATTTCCAAAAAATTTGTTGCTCGCTCCATTGTTCTGGAGAACGGAGTCTTAGTCATCTTGCCCATGAGGCATGGTTCGCAAGCATCAACTGATTCATAATCAAGTGATTCCAAAAGCCCATCGGCATGTATTTTCTTCATGCGCTTTACACCAATATGACCTAAACGGCAGTGCCACAAATAAATTGCACCATCATTATTTACTTTGCATCTTTTGGTTTCAATATTATGAATATGTGTATCACTACGATAGAGATCCAACGAACCATTTTCATTGGGTGTGTAACCATATAAGGTTTTATTCATGTAAACAGAACAACAATTTATTCTCTTACTTAAATGAATAACCGTATTGCAGTAAACATGATCAAATCATATTCATGCTCAACGCAAACACCAAAGAACACTTATTTAGGTTCAACACTAATCCCAAAAGTATAGGGACTGTGCGATGATGATCATATCAATCTTGGAACCACTTCCAACACACATTGTCACTTCACCCTTAACTAGTCTATGTTCATTCTGCAACTCCCGTTTCGAGTTACTACTCTTAGAAACTGAACCAGTATCAAATACCGAGGGATTTCTACGAACACTAGTAAAATACACATCAATAATCTGTATATCAAATATACCTTTGTTCACTTTTCCATCCTTCTTATCCGCCAAATACTTGGGGCAGTTCTGCTTCCAGTGACCAGTCCCTTCGCAGTAGAAGCACTTAGTCTCAGGCTTAGGACCAGACTTGGGCTTCTTCACTTGAGCAGCAACTTGCTTGCCGTTCTTTTTGATGTTCCCCTTCTTCCCTTTGCCCTTTTCTTGAAACTAGTGGTCTTGTCTACCATCAACACTTGATATTTTTCTAGATTTCTACCTTCGTCGATTTCAGCATTACGAAGAGCTTGGGAATCGTTTCTGTTATCCCTTGCATATCATAGTTCGTCACGAAGTTCTACTAACTTGGTGATGGTGACTAGAGAATTCTGTCAATCACTATTTTATCTGGAAGATTAACTCCTACTTGATTCAAGAGATTGTAGTACCCAGACAATCTGAGCACATGCTCACTGCTTGAGCTATTTTCCTCCATCTTTTAGCTATAGAACTTGTTGGATACTTCATATCTCTCAACTCGGGTATTTGCTTGAAATATTAACTTCAACTCCTGGAACATCTCATATGGTCCATGACGTTCAAAACGTCTTTGAAGTCCCGATTCTAAGCCGTTTAAGCATGGTGCACTAAACTATCAAGTAGTCATCATATTGAGCTAGCCAAATGTTCATAACATCTGCATCTGCTCCTGCAATAGGTTTGTCACCTAGCGGTACATCAAAGACATAATTCTTCTGTGCAGCAATGAGGATAAACCTCAGATCACGGATCCAATCCGCATCATTGCTACTAACATCTTTCAACTTAGTTTTCTCTAGGAACATATCAAAAATAAAACAGGGGAGCTAGACGCTAGCTATTGATCTACAACATAGATATGCTAATACTACCAGGACTAAGTTCATGATAAATTAAAGTTCAATTAATCATATTACTTAAGAACTCCCACTTAGATAGACATCCCTCTAATCCTCTAAGTGATCACGTGATCCAAATCAACTAAACCATGTCCGATCATCACGTGAGATGGAGTAGTTTCAATGGTGAACATCACTATGTTGATCATTTCTACTATATGATTCACGCTCGACCTTTCGGTCTCCGTGTTCTGAGGCCATATCTGTTATATGCTAGGCTCGTCAAGTTTAACCTGAGTATTCCGCGTGTGCAACTATTTTGCACCCGTTGTATTTGAACGTAGAGCCTATCACACCCGATCATCACGTGGTGTCTCAGCATGAAGAGCTTTCGCAATGGTGCATACTCAGGGAGAACACTTATACTTTGATAATTTAGTGAGGGATCAACTTATAATGCTACCGTCAATCAAAGCAAGATAAGATGCATAAAAGATAAACATCACATGCAATCAATATAAGTGATATGATATGGCCATCATCATCTTGCACTTGTGATCTCCATCTCTGAAGCACCGTCATGATCACCATCGTCACCAATGCGATACCTTGATCACCATCGTAGCATCGTTGTCGTCTCGCCAATATTATGCTTCCACGACAATCGCTACTGCTTAGTGATAAAGTAAAGCATTACAGCGCAATTGCATTGCATACAATAAAGAGACAACCATATGGCTCCTACCAGTTGCCGATAACTCGGTTACAAAACATGATCATCTTATACAATAAAATTTAGCATCATGTCTTGACCATATCACATCACAACATGCCCTGCAAAAACAAGTTAGACGTCCTCTACTTTCTTGTTGCAAGTTTTACGTGGCTGCTATGGGCTTAGCAAGAACCATTCATACCTACGCATCAAAACCACATTGATAGTTTGTCAAGTTGGTGCTGTTTTAACCTTCGCAAGGACCGGGTGTAGCCACCCTTGGTTCAACTAAAGTTGGAGAAACTGACACCCGCCAGCCACCTGTGTGCAAAGCACGTCGGTAGAACCAGTCTCGCGTAAGCGTACGCGTAATGTCGGTCCGGGCCGCTTCATCCAACAATACCGCCGAACCAAAGTATGACATGCTGGTAAGCAGTATGACTTATATTGCCCACAACTCACTTGTGTTCTACTCATGCACAACATCAACACATAAAACCTAGGCTCTGATACCACTGTTGGGGAACGTAATAATTTAAAAAAAAATCCTACGCACATGCAAGATCATGGTGATGCATAGCAACGAGAGGGGAGAGTGTTGTCTATGTACCCTCGTAGACCGGAAGCGGAAGCGTTAGCACAACGCAGTTGATGTAGTCATACGTCTTCACGGCCCGACCGATCAAGCACCGAAACTACGGCACCTCCGAGTTCTAGCACACGTTCAGCTCGATGACGATCCCCGGACTCCGATCCAGCAGAATGTCGGGGAAGAGTTCAGTCAGCACGACGGCGTGGTGACAATCTTGATGGTCTACCGTCGCAGGGCTTCACCTAAGCACCGCTACAATATTATCAAGGATTATGGTGGAGGAGGGCACCGCACACGGCTAATAGATCTCAAGGATCAATTCTTGTGTCTTTGGGGTGCCCCCTGCACCCGTATATAAAGGAGCAAGGGAGGAGGAGGCCGGCCCTAGGAGGGGGCGCGCCAAGTGTGGAGTCCTACTAGGACTCCCTAGTCCTAGTAGGATTCCACCTCCCATATGAAATAGGAAAAGAGAAAGGGAAAAGGAGAAGGAAGGAAGGGGCGCCCCCTTCCCTAGTCCAATTCGGACCAGACCAAGGGGAGGGGTGTGGCCACCCTTCAGGCCCTTTTCCTTCTTTCCCGTATGGCCCAATAAGGCCCAATACGTATTCCCGTAACTCTTCGGTACTCCGAAAAATACCCGAATCACTCGCAACCTTTCCGATGTCCAAATATAGTCGTCCAATATATCGATCTTTACGTCTCGACCATTTCGAGACTCCTCGTCATGTCCCCGATCTCATCCGGGACTCCGAACTCCTTCGGTACATCAAAACTCATAAACTCATAATATAACTGTCATGGAAACCTTAAGCGTGCGGACCCTACGGGTTCGAGAACAATGTAGACATGATCGAGACACGTCTCCGGTCAATAACCAATAGCGAAACCTGGATGCTCATATTGGCTCCCACATATTCTACGAAGATCTTTATCGGTCAGACCGCATAACAACATATGTTGTTCCCTTTGTCATCGGTATGTTACTTGCCCGAGATTCAATCGTCGGTATCTCAATACCTAGTTCAATCTCGTTACCGGCAAGTCTCTTTACTCGTTCCGTAATACATCATCCTGCAACTAACTCATTAGTTGCAATGCTTGCAAGGCTTAAGTGATGTGCATTACCGAGAGGGCCCAGAGATACCTCTCCGACAATCGGAGTGACAAATCCTAATCTCGAAATACGCCAACCCAACAAGTACCTTCGGAGACACCTGTAGAGCACCTTTATAATCACCCAGTTACGTTGTGACGTTTGGTGGCACACAAAGTGTTCCTCCGGTAAACGGGAGATGCATAATCTCATAGTCATAGGAACATGTATAAGTCATGAAGAAAGCAATAGCAACAAACTAAACGATCAAGTGCTATGCTAACGGAATGGGTCAAGTCAATCACATCATTCTCCTAATGATGTGATCCCGTTAATCAAATGACAACTCATGTCTATGGTTAGGAAACATAACCATCTGTGATCAACGAGCTAGTCAAGTAGAGGCATACTAGTGACACTCCGTTTGTCTATGCATTCACACATGTATTATGTTTCCGGTTAATACAATTCTAGCATGAATAATAAACATTTATCATGATATAAGGAAATAAATAATAACTTTATTATTGCCTCTAGGGCATATTTCCTTCAGGTATGGGCTTTGGATGGACTGCATGATCATGGTTGACACGATAAGAAGTAGTAAAACAAAACATACCAGAATTATTATGGTATCTGGATAATTACGAATTTGCCAGGGGCTTGTCCCTGGGCAACCACTCCTCATCGTTGTAAGCGGCTATTGTGGAGCAGTCCGGAAGGAGGGTCCTTCCCTTCTTGGACCCTTCGGCCTCCCCAGATGGGGCGGCCTTCCTTTTCTTGTCCCCCGCCTGGGGGGTGAGAACTTTCCTCTTCCTCCTCCTTGTTTTCGTGGGAGGAGTGCGCTTCGGTGTTTTCGGACGATGAGTCTGATATAACCTTGCGCCGGAGACCTTTTTTGGTCCCCGCGGCCTTCTTCTTGGCCTTCTTCTCCAGCGCCTCATAGGGCGCCGGAACCAGCATCCCCGTTAAGAGAGCCCTTGCTGGATCTGCGGGCAGTGGGGCCGGACAATCGATCTGCTCCGCTGTCGCTACCAAGTCCTGTTAAACTGGCATGGAGGCTCAGACCCCTCACTTGATTATACTGGGTAAAGGAACATCTTATGAGATATAAAGAGCTTACTGGGTTGGCAGGGCGCTTTGCGCTGAGTCCGCGATCCTCGGTAAGGGGAGGAGGTACCTCGGCGGCCTTGAACAGCACCCTCTAGACGTCTTGGTGTGTCATGTCGAAAAGCTCTCGCAGCGTTTGGTGCTTGGCCGGGTCGAACTCCCACATATTGAATGACCGTCTTTGACACGGAAGGATCCGGTGGAAGAGCATGACCTGGACCACGTTGACAAGCTTGATTTTCTTGCTTATCATATTTTTAGCACAGTT
Organism: Triticum monococcum; assembly: GCA_034509565.1. Taxonomy (NCBI): domain Eukaryota; kingdom Viridiplantae; phylum Streptophyta; class Magnoliopsida; order Poales; family Poaceae; genus Triticum; species Triticum monococcum. Next base: position 528,457,480 of record CM067847.1, read on the forward strand.
CTGGAGTCCGGCAGCTCCATCGATGAGCCCCAGGATAGGCCCTTCTCTTTCCAGGAGGTGAGCCGCATGGGGATGCCGGATCGAAATTCGGGGGCCGCCACCCAGTTGGTGTCACGAGGCTCGGTGATGTAGAACCACCCCGATTGCCACCCCTTCACGGTCTCCACATAGGAGCCTTCGAGCCAGGTGATGTTGGGGATTTTGCCCACCATGGCGCCTCCGCACTCCGCTTGCTGGCCGACCACCACCTTCGGTTTCACATTGAAGGTCTTCAGCCACAGGCCGAAGTGGGGCTTGATGCAGAGGAAGGCCTCGCACACGACAATAAGCGCCGAGATGTTGAGGATGAAATTGGGGGCCAGATCATGGAAATCCAGCCTGTAGTAGAACATGAGCCCGCGGACAAACGGGTGGAGGGGAAATCCCAGCCCACGGACGAAGTGGGTGAGGAATACAACCCTCTCATGGGGTGCTGGAGTAGGGACGATCTGCCCCGCATCTGGGAGCCGGTGCACGATGTCTGCGGCTAGGTATCCGGCTTCCCGGAGCTTCGTAATGTTCTCCTCCGTAACGGAGGAGACCATCCACTTGCCTCCCGCTCCAGACATGTTTGGAATGGCTTTGTGGAGAAAATGAGAATTTGGGCGCTGGAGCTTGAGTGCATGAGAATGGATGGGCAGGGGGAAGAAGAAGGCGTGGGTGAAAAAGAGAGGTCCTTGTCCCTTTATAAAGGCAGTAGAAACTGTGCGCCTCCCTACTTGCCCCATAAAATCACTTATTCCCCAAGCGTTGCGATTGATGGCCCAGTTGAGTTACCCATATCCGTATTGATGAGAATCCCGTGATAAGGGGAACACGATCTCTGCTTTGACAAGACGTGCCAATAAAACAAGCCCCGCAACACGTGCAGTGGCAAAAAGGGAAAACGGTTTGTAATGACTGGGCCACGGCAGGACGTCACGTTATGAAAAGTTGTCAGCGGATTATATTTGTGGAATAATACACTCTCTACAGTGGTATGTGGAATTTGTTTTGCAGAGCCGGACACGATCCTTGTGTTCAAAATCTTCTACGGAGTATTCGGAGAAGGATCCCGCCTTGCAATGCCGAAGACAATCTGTGCGCGGGACTAATCGTCATTGAAGCCTGGTTCAGGGGCTACTGAGGGAGTCCTGGATTAGGGGGTCCTCGGACATCCGGACTATATACTTTGGCCGGACTGTTGGACTGTGAAGATACAAGATTGAAGACTTCGTCCCGTGTCTGGGTGGGACTCTCCTTTGCGTGGAAGGCAAGCTTGGCAATTCGGATATGTAGATATCCTCCCTTCTAACCGACTCTATGTAACCCTAGCCCCCTCCGGTGTCTATATAGACTGGAGGGTTTAGTCCGTAGGACAACAACAATCATAATCATAGGCTAGCTTCTAGGGTTTAGCCTCTACGATCTCATGGTAGATCAACTCTTGTAATACTCATATCATCAAGATCAATCAAGCAGGAAGTAGGGTATTACCTCCATCGAGAGGGCCCGAACCTGGGTAAACATTGTGTCCCCTATCGGTGTCAAAACCGGGGGATCTCGGGTAGGGGGTCCCGAACTGTGCGTCTAAGGTGGATGGTAACAGGAGGCAGGAGACACAATGTTTACCCAGGTTCGGGCCCTCTCGACGGAGGTAATACCCTACTTCCTGCTTGATTGATCTTGATGATATGAGTATTACAAGAGTTGATCTACCACGAGATCGTAGAGGCTAAACCCTAGAAGCTAGTCTATGATTATGATTGTTGTTGTCCTACAGACTAAACCCTCCGGTTTATGTAGACACCGGAGGGGGCCAGGGTTACACAAAGTCGGTTACAAGGGAGGAGATCTACATATCCGAATTGCCAAGCTTGCCTTCCACGTAAAGGAGAGTCCCACCCAGACACGGGACGAAGTCTTCAATCTTGTATCTTCATAGTCCAACAGTCCGGTCAAAGTATATAGTCCGGCTGTCCGAGGACCCCCTAATCCAGGACTCCCTTTGTAGCCCCTGAACCAGGCTTCAATGACGATGAGTCCGATGCGCAGATTGTCTTCGGCATTGCAAGGCGGGTTCCTTCTCTGAATACTCCATAGAAGATTTTGAACACAAGGATTGTGTCCGGCTCTGCAAAACAAATTCCACATACCACCGTAGAGTGTATAATATTTCCACAAATCTAATCTGCTGACAACTTTTCATAACATGACATCACGCCATGGCCCGGTCATTATTCGAACTGTTTTTCTCAACCGGCTACTACACGTATTGCGAGGCGGTTTTCTTGGCATGTATTGTCAAAGCAGAGATCGTGTCCCCTTATCGCGGGATTCTCATCAATACGGGTGTGGGTAACCCAACCGCGCCATCAATTATAGTGCTTGGGGAATAAGGAAGTTTACCAGGCAGGTGGGGAGGCACATAGCTTCTTCCACCCTTATAAAAGGACAAGGAATCCTCCTTTTCACCCACGCCTTCTTCTTCCCCGCCCATCCATTCTCGCGCACTCGAGCTCCAGCGCCCAAGTTCGCATTTCCTCCGCAAAACCACTCGAAACATGTCCGGAGCGGGAGGCAAGTGGATGGTCTCCTCTATTACGGAGGAGAACATTACGAAGCTCTGGGAAGCCGGATACCTGGCCGCAGATATCGCACACCGGCTCCCAGATGCGGGGCAGATCGTCCCTACCCCCGAACCCTACGAAAGGGTTGTATTCCTTACCCATTTCGTCTGCGGGCTGGGATTTCCCCTCCACCCATTTGTTCACGGGCTCATGTTCTACTACGGGCTGGACTTCCACGATCTGGCCCCAAATTTCATGCTCAACATCTTGGCGTTTATCCTTGTGTGCGAGGCCTTCCTCCATATCAAGCCCCACTTCGGTCTGCGGCTGAAGACCTTCAATGTTAAACCAAAGGTGGTGGTCGGCCAGCAAGCGGAGTGCGGAGGCGCCATGGTGGAAAAAATGCCCAACGTCACCTGGCTCGAAGGCTCCTATGTGGAGGCAGTGAAGGGGTGGCAATCGGGGTGGTTCTACATCACCGAGCCGCGTGACACCAACTGGGTGGCGGCCCCCGAATTTCGATTCGGCCTCCTAGAAAGAGAAGGGCCTATCCTAGGGTTCATCGGTGGAGCTGACCGGACTCCGGAACTGTGGTAAAAACATGATAAGCAAGAAAATCAAGCTTGTCAATGTGGTCTAGGTCATGCTCTTCCGCTGGATCCTCCCGTGTCAAAGATGGGCATTCAATATGTGGGAGTTCGACCCGGCTAAGCACCAGACGCTGCGAGAGCTCTTCGACACGACACACCAGGACATCTGGAGGGTGTTGTTCAAGTCTGCCGAGGTACCTCCTTCCCTTACCGAGGATCGCGGACTCAGCGCAAAGCGCCCTACCAATCCGGTAAGCTCCTTATATCTCTAAAGATGTTTCTTTCCTCAGTATAATCATGTGGTGGATCTAAGCCTCCACGCCATTTAACAGGAATGGTTCGCGATAGCGGAGCGGATTGATTGTCCGGCCCCTTGCCCGAGGATCCAGCAAGTGCTCTCTTAGTGGAGATGCTGGTTCTAGCGCCCTATGAGACGCCGGAGAAGAAGGTTAAGAAGAAGGCCACGGGGACCAGGAAAGGTCTCCGACGCAAGGTCGTATCGGAATCATTGTTTGATAACACCGAGGCGCCCTCCTCCCACAAAAACGAGGAGGAGGAAGAGGAAAGTCCCCCCCCCAGCCGGGGGAGACAAGAAAAGGAAGGCCACCCCATCAGGGGAAGCCGAAGGGTCCAAGAAGGGAAGGACTCTCCTTCCGGACTGCTCCACGGCGGCCGCATTTAGCGACGAGGAGTGGTTACCCAGGGACAAGCCCCTGGCGAAGTCGTAAGTATCCGGATACCGTAATAATTCTTGGTATGTTTTATTTTATTACTTCTTATCATGCCGAACATGATCATGCAGCCCATCCAAACCCCGTATCGACGTATCCTCTTCGGATGAGTCTTTGGGCCCATCGGAGATGAACAGCAATTCACTCCCGACCGCATCCTCCCCCCGCCCTACGGACGACATTGATGTGTTGTCTCAAAGGGTACCGAACCAAGGGGAGACAGTTCTGGAAGCGCCCCAAGGTGACATTCCAGAAGCTGGGCGCACGAGGGGCAAGACTCCCATGGGCTCTAATGCTGGGGGCAGCAAGTTTGTGCCAATGGCCTTTGTCCATCCAGGGTCATCGCACAATTTGCTGGAAGCGCTTCGCGACGCTTCCATTGATGAAGAGCACCGCACTATCATGAGTGCGGTCGTTAAGAAGATTCAGTCCGCCAAAAGCGGACTGACTGAAGCCTGTGCCAGCCTCCTACCAGGCTTTGAGGTAAGTAATCAAATTGTGAGAAAATGTTACAGCATAGACAGTAGCCCCTGATGCTCTGTTTGGTGTTCGGAAGAAAGGCTGAACAGAGGATCAAATAATAATCACAGGAGTCTAATCAGAATATGTCTATGTGAATAAGCAGGCTTCACTGCTGGCTGCTGCCGCTCACAGGGCGGAGGTCTCCGCACTGAAGCGGGACCTTGAGCGGTCCGAGGAAGAGCTCGGCCTTACCAAGAGGCAGCTCAAAGAGAACAAAGGTAAGTGATACCTCGTCTGTTTATTGATAAAGAAAAAGGAAACTGGTTGTTCGATCACAGGATCATCATGAATTTTGCTAGGGGCCACGACTGAAGTGGCGACCCTGAAGAAGGCGCTGTCCGAGGCCGAAGGCAAAGCCGCCAAGGAGCGCGCCGAGTGCGAGAGGCAAGAGGCCCGATTCGGCGAGGTTCAGCAAGAGCTCCAGGAGTTTTTCAAGAAGTACGAGTCCTTGGAGCGTGACTCTAAGACGCAAGGGTCCGAGCTTACAAAGGCCCTCGAGAACGCACAAAATGCCAAGGCCGAAGCCCAAAAGGCCCTCCAAGAAATTGAGGCGGTTAGGAAGATAGCGGCGGATAAGGCATTCTTTATGCAAAGCAAGCATGTGAGGGAAACTTTCCTTTTACTTACCCGAATTCGGAGCTCTCCAGGAGCGTTCGCAGATCTACCCCACAGTGTGTCGGATGCCGCAGAGTTCTACCGGCCGAAGAAGGGAGCTCGACGGAGAGGTTGTTCTGGTCTCAGTATGCTGGGACCGAACATCCAATGCCCTTGAGCGACCAGTTGAAGCAACTGGCCGAGCTTCACAAGGCGGACGAACTGGCCATGAAGGGCCTCATAGTCCGGATGTGGCCTGGCGAGCCCCTGCCCGGCAGCTATTACGGCCTGGTAAGGCGGCTTGTAAATGCATGTCCCCGGCTTGAAGTCATAAAGCAGTCCGCCTCCATTGAGGGTGCGCGCAGGGCTTTTGCCCGGGTGAAAGTGCACTGGGCGAAGATGGACGCCAAAAAGCTGGTGAAGGAGGGGCCACCGGAGGGCAAGGAGCATCGCCACCTGAAAAGTATTATGAAAGTGTCCTGAAGGGTGCTCGCCTTGTGGCAGATGAATGTGCTAAGGATGTAATATTTGAATTAATGTACTCTTTGATCCTGTAATATAAAACGAGTTCATGTGCGCTATGTAACGCTTGTTAATTTAAAATATTACCTTCTGTGCGGCCGTTTATAAAATTTGAGAGTTGGCCAGTCGTCGGCTTCTGCCCCCATGTAACTAGTACTGAGGTGTTCGGGATAAACCTGATCACTCTTTATCCCAGTTTTGGGTCCTTCGAAGGAGGTGTTCAGCACAACGAACCAGGCAATCGGACTATAAGGCTTTATCACTCTCACTTAGCCATAGAAGTCTACAATTTTAAATTTTGGCGAAGCCCCTAGTATTCGGAAGGCCGAACTTCGGGCGCTATGTACGCCTAAATCGGACAAGGCCGAATCCTCGCCCGAAGTGGAAAAAATCTTTAAGGATTTGAGACCTCTCGAACAGCGACCAGCTCTCGCCGCATCATGACAGTCAGTTTTCAGCTTTTTCTACTGAGGTGCTTGTCCGGACAAACTGGGACACAATCGCAGTAGTTCTCCCAGTGCTACCTTAGCCGATATAGCGGAACGTAAGGTACCAAAACATGGGAGCCAGGCAAACCCAACAATTGACCCGAGACATGATTCAGATCTAATGCATATAATGCTATAAGTTCGGGGTGCCGCACTATCGAAAGTGTTCAGACTTTTCATGCCATTTTATGGGGTAAACTGGAGCCCCTGGCGCACTAGTCGTATCGGAATGTACGGGTGCGATTTGTCATAAATAAGCAGACAGGAGAAAAAAGAAAAGGTAGAGGAATGCAATAATGAGCTAATGATGTACATTGTTATTTAAATGATACGTCAAAGCGTATGCATACATGTAGTGCAATAAGTAGAAGATAGGACTATTTGACATGTCCTATCCAAGGTCAAGCTGCGTGTGGGTATGCAAAACAGGTATATCGATCGTTATTAGAGACCACCTGAGGATTCCCTTGTACATCAAAGCTTCTTGCTTCCTTGGTGTTTCCTTCCCGTGACGGGTCCGATAATCAGACGATAGGAGAGGGCCTTTAGAGAATAGGGGCCTGAAAGGAAGAAAATGTTAAAGGTATATGGGTCCTGGCGCGGTTGAGCCGCATTGTGGGTCGTGCCATGGCCGTGCCTCCGCCTATGCCCATGGTATCTTTAGTGCGTAATTATGTACGCGCGGTGCAAATTTCGCCGTTTGACTGGGACTAGGATGGAGGCCGAATTGCTAGGCGATCTCTAAACATGCCTGGCGATCCTCTTGCGGGGTACTCCACACTCGCTTGAAGGTGTCCGGGGTCTTTTTCGTCGAATTGGCGGTTTGCCTCATAAGGCTGCTTTGCGCTTCTGCTACGAGGGCTGCAGTGTGCTCCTCCGTGTGGAGCAAGCGTTCTGTGTTTCCATTAATTGTTATAAAACCACGAGGTCCTGGCATTTTGAGCTTGAGGTATGCATAATGTGGTACCGCATTGAATCTGGCAAATGCGGTTCGTCCGAGCAGTGCATGATAGCCACTGCGGAAGGGGACGATATCGAAGATTAACTCCTCGCTTTGGAAGTTGTCTAGAGATCCGAAGACTACTTCTAGTTTTATTGAGCCCGTGCAACAAGCCTCTACACCTGGGATGACACCTTTAAAGGTGGTTTTGGTGGGTTTGATCCTCGAGGGGTCTATGCCCATTTTACGCACTGTATCCTGATACAGTAGGTTCAGGCTGCTGCCGCCATCCATAAGGACTCGAGTGAGGTGAAATCCGTCAATGATGGGGTCAAGGACCAATGCGGCAGAACTGCCATGACGGATACTAGTGGGGTGGTCCCTGCGATCGAAGGTGATCGGACAAGAACACCATGGGTTGAACTTTGGGGTGACTAGCTCCATCGCATATACGTCCCTCAGTGCACGCTTCTGTTCCCGCTTGGGAATATGGGTTGTGTATATCATGTTTATCATTTTCACTTGGGGAGGGAATTTCTTCTGTCCTCCTATGTTCGGCGGCCGGGACTCCTCCTCGTCGTCGCTATGCAGCCCCATTTCCTTGTTTTTGGCGTTTAACTTGCTGGCCTGTTTGAACACCCAACATTCTAAGTTGGTGTGGTTGGCTGGTTTATCGGGGGTGCCGTGAATTTGACATGAACAATCGAGTATGCGGTCCAAGCTGGACGGGCCCGGATTGCTTCTTTTGAACGGCTTTTTCCGCTGACCGGATTTAGAGCCATTGAATTCGGCATTGACTGCTGTGTCTTTGGCGTTGTCGCCGTTGTTGCGGCGCTTGTGTCTGTTGTGACGTGGCCTACCATTGCTATCTTTGGCATCTGAATTGCCAGGGTTTCTTGAAGTGCTGTTGCTGCGAGCTAGCCAGCTATCCTCGCTCTTACAAAAGCGGGTGACGAGTGTCGTGAGGGCTGCCATGGACTTCGGCTTTTCTTGGCTGAAGTGTCGGGTGAGCCACTCATCGCGGATGTTATGCTTAAATGTCGCTAAGGCATCGGCATCCGGACAGCCAATGATTTGCTTCTTTTTAGTTAGGAACTGAGTCCAAAATTTCCTGGCTGATTCCCCTAGCCGTTGGGTTAAGTGACTCAAGTCATCGACATCCGGTGGTCGCACATAAGTGCCCTGGAAGTTATCAAGGAATGCGTCTTCCAAGTTCTCCCAACTGCCAATGGAGTTTGCCGGTAGGCTATTGAGCCAATGCCGAGCAGGTCCTTTGAGTTTTAATGGGAGGTACTTGATGGCATGTAGATCGTCACCGCGGGCCATGTGGATGTGGAGGAGGAAATCTTCGATCCATACCGCGGGGTCTGTTGTGGCATCATATGATTCAATATTCACGGGTAAGGGAGTCCGGGATTAGGGTGTCTCCGGACAGCCGGACTCTATCCTTTGGCCGGACTGTTGGACTATGAAGATACAAGATTGAAGACTTCATCCCGTGTCCGGATGGGACTCTACTTGGCGTGGAAGGCAAGCTAGGCAGTACGGATATGGATATCTCCTCCTTTGTAACCGACCTTGTGTAACCCTAACCCTCTCCGGTGTCTATATAAACCGGAGGGTTTTAGTCCGTAGGACAACAACAATCATACCATAGGCTAGCTTTTAGGGTTTAGCCTCTCCGATCTCGTGGTAGATCAACTGTTGTAATACTCATATCATCAAGAATAAATCAAGCAGGACGTAGGGTTTTACCTCCATCAAGAGGGCCCGAACCTGGGTAAAACATCATGTCCCCTACCTCCTGTTACCATCCGCCTTAGACGCACAGTTCGGGACCCCATACCCGAGATCCGCCGGTTTTGACACCGACATTGGTGCTTTCATTGAGAGTTCCTCTGTGTCATCGCCGTTAGGCTTGATGGCTCCTTCTATCATCGATAGCGATGCAGTCCAGGGTGAGACTTTTCTCCCCGGACAGATCTTTGTGTTCGGCGGCTTCGCATCGCGGGCCAACTCACTTGGCCATCTGGAGCAGATCGAAAGCTCCAGGTTTGGAAGCTTAAATTACAAGGCCAATATCCGTGGAGACTTGATCTTTGACGGATTCGAGCCCCTGCCTTGTGCGCCACGCGGTCACGATGAGTACGATTTAGCTCTACCATCGGACCGTATTCGGGAGATCGCACCGGCAGCCGCTCTGAGCCTCAATTCGGAGCCAGTTGCGCCATCCATGGACGGGTGGATAGACCCCGTCACAGAGGTCGTATCCTCAGCGGCGATCCAGCCGAATATCGACCTTACCCTTCACGAGAGCCATGTTGCCAAACTGCCGGATCCTTCCCCGGCCACGGACTCCGAACCGCCTGCACCCGTGCCTATCAAATCCGACTGGGCGCCAATCATGGAGTTCACCTCCGTGGATATGTTTCAGCACTAGCCCTTTGGTGACATACTGAATTCATTAAAGCCTCTCTCCTTGTCAGGAGAGTCCTGGCCGAACTATGTCCGGCAGGATTGGGATGCGGATGACGAAGAAATTCGCCGCCCACCCACCACCCACTTAGTAGCCACTGTCGATGACTTAACCGACATGCTCGACTTCAACTCCGAAGACATCGGCGGTATGGATGATGATGCAGGAGACGAACAGGAACCACTGCCCACAGGGCACTTGACGCCCACTTCATCACATGACGTATACATGGTGGACACACCAAAAGAAAATAACAATGAGGAACGGAAGGACGCAACGAAGGGTTGTCCCCTCGAGAAGCAGTCAAAGCAGAGGCGTAAGCGCCGCTCCAAATCCCGCCTCGGCAGAAACAACGATCATATAGACCCAGCGTTAGAGCAGGGTGAACCATGGCCGGACCATGGAAACACGGAGAATCAAACCGAACAACCCGACTCTGTCAAAGATAATAGTCCGGACGACATCACACCGGACAGACACCCGTTGAAAGATCGTGGATGTCGCCTAGAGGGGGGGTGAATAGGCGTTTTAAAATAATTACGGTTTATGCTTGAACAAATGCGGAATAAACCTAGCGGTTAATTTGTCAAGCACAAAACCTAAAACAACTAGGCTCACCTATGTGCACCAACAACCTATGCTAAGCAAGATAAGTAACTATGTGATAGCAAGATATATGACAAGAAACAATATGGCTATCACAAAGTAAAGTGCATAAGTAAAGGGGCTCGGGTAAGAGATAACCGAGGCACGCGGAGACGATGATGTATCCCGAAGTTCACACCCTTGCGGATGCTAATCTCCGTTTGGAGCGGTGTGGAGGCACAATGCGTCCCAAGAAGCCACTAGGGCCACCGTAATCTCCTCACGCCCTCGCACAATGCAAGATGCCGTGATTCCACTAAGGGACCCTTGGGGGCGGTCACCGAACCCGTACAAATGGCAACCCTTGGGGGCGGTCACCAAACCCGTACACTTTGGCAACCCTTGGGGGCGGTCACCCGTACCCGTCAAATTGCTCGGGGCGATCTCCACAACCTAATTGGAGACCCTGACGCTTGCCCGGAGCTTTGCACCACGATGATTGAGCTCCGAACACCAACAACCGTCTAGGGCGCCCAAGCACCCAAGTGGAACAAGCTCAAGGGTACCAAGCACCCAAGAGTAATAAGCTTCTCAACTTGTAACTTCCACGTATCACGTGGAGAACTCAAACCGATGCACCAAATGCAATGGCAAGGGCACACGGAGTGCCCAAGTCCTTCTCTCTCAAATCCCACTGAAGCAACTAATGCTAGGGAGGAAAATGAGAGGAAGAACAAGAAAGAGAACACCAAGAACTCCAAGATCTAGATCCAAGGGGTTCCCCTCACATAGAGGAGAAAGTGATTGGTGGAAATGTGGATCTAGATCTCCTCTCTCTTTTCCCTCAAAAACTAGCAAGAATCCATGGAGGGATTGAGAGTTAGCAAGCTCGAAGAAGGTCAACAATGGGGGAAGAACACGAGCTCCAAAGATTAAGGTTCAACGGGGAAGAAGACCCCTTTTTATAGGAGGGGGGAAATCCAACCGTTATCCCCCACACAGCCCCGCAGAGAGCGGTACTACCACTGAGGTAGAGCGGTACTGCCGCCCTCAAGCGGTACTACCGCTCCCCCTCAGCGGTACTACCGCGCCAGAAGAGAAGGGCTGGGGCAGGGGCCCAGGGCGGTACTACCGCGGAGGTAGAGCGGTACTACCGCTCTCAAGCAGTACTACCGCCACTACTGCCGCAGCTAGTACCGCAAAACCCGACACGAGAAAAAGCGCGCACGAATCGAAGTGGAAGGAGCACCATGCCACCACGGTACTGCGGCTGAGCCCAGCAAGCGGTACTACCGCTCCGAGGAGCGGTACTACCGCTACAGACGCAGTGACAGGACGGTAGTAGCACAGAACCACAGAGGTACTGCCGCTGAGGCCACCCAGCGGTACTACCGCTCCGGGGATCGGTACTACCGCTCCAAGGAGCGGTACTACCGCTTAGGGAGTCTCAGCCGCACTACCGCTGGGTCCAGGAGAAAAACCATACTCCAGAAAACCAGAACTGCCATAACTACTGCATATGAACTCCGAATTGAGCAAACTCAAGCTTGTTGAAGACAAGACGACGAGTAGCATCAAAACAGCGACTGGTTATAGTAAGAAGAGGCAGGGGAGGTATGCCAACAAATAGAGGAGTGAAACCTCCAACCGGGAAGAACCAGCAAAACCTCCAACATCGAAAACATCATAGAAGATGCATGCGAACTCCGTTTTCGATGAACTCAAGCTTGTCATCAAGATGACCATAAGCTCTAAGACTCACAAAGAGAACCAAACAAGAACCAAGAAAGATGATGCAAGGATGCAAAGGTTTGAGCTCTCAACGAACGATACGATCAAGCTACTCATCGAGGGCCCCCCTTGATAGTACGGCAATCGATCCTATAACCCGGTCTCCCAACTACCATCATGAGACCGGTAAAATAGAAAACCTACCAAGGGCAAACCTTTGCCTTGCACATGGTCCACTTGAGCTAGATGATGACGATCTTGACTCCCTCAAGTTGGACCACCTTTCTTGATTGTGTTGGCTCGATGAAGACTAGTTGATTGCTCCCCCATACTCCACTATGGGTGAGCCTTTCTTTCGCACATCTTCATGAGTCCATTGTCACCACAATGGACGGCAAGCTTCAAGCATTTGATCTCTTCGTGATGCTCCACTTGAACTTGCACACCGCAACCTTTCTTGATTGTGTTGAGTCGATGAAGACTAGTTGATTGCTCCCCCATACTCTACTATGGGTGAGCTACTCTTCCGCACATCTTCATAGGTCCATTGTCACCACAAAGTACAGCACGCTTCAAGCATTTGATCTCTTCGTGGTGCTCCACTTGAACTTGCACACCGCAACCTAACCCCACAAAGAACCCTCACGAAGACCATGGGTTAGTACACAAAGCGTAATTGACAATGCTTACCATACCATGGGATCACTTGATCCCTCTCGGTACATCTTCTACGCTTTGTGGGTTGATCAACTTGATTCACTCTTTAACTTAGTCTTGATCAACCTCTCACAAGACCAATCTTTAGGTAATTCCTTGAATAGCACCTTGGTCGACACAAACTCTCCTTGAAACCAACACATGTACTCCAAGAAAAGCCTATGGACAAAACCTTCAAATATAACTCAAGGCAACCATTAGTCCATAGAGATTGTCATCAATTACCAAAACCAAACATGGGGGCACCGCATGTTCTTTCACCCGTAGCAATAGAATGCCCGTCAAAAGCTTGTTGCCACCGCGAGGAGTCTAAAAAAGCAGAAGCAAAGGCTCAAGGCTGCGCAAGACACACTCAGAATCAGATGGAGTCAAGTACTCAACACAACAGCGATGTACGGCGGTAATCGCCCCACCAAGAGCTACCCGAAGCAGAAGTTGCTACCTGAATTCGATGAGGAGGCCTTAGATCCCCCACAACCAAAAATTAAAACGGGCATCTGGCCGGATAGACGACCTCACGGCCAACATAGACCGGCAAACAACGCCGCACATAAGCCAATACGCGATCCACGCGAGGGCTCGCATCAAAAGGACGACGCAACCAAATCCATCTATGGACCACGCAAGCGCGCTCCAGCATACAATGCAACACAACAAACATCCGAACAACGCGGTACACCCAGATACAGGAGTGCCGCACACCCCCTATGTTTCATCGATGAGGTGCTGGACCATGAATTCCCAGAGGGATTCAAACACGTAAACATAGAGGCATACGACAGAACAACAGACCCTGGGGTCTGGATCGAGGACTATATCCTCCATATCCATATGGCTCGAGAAGATGATCTCCATGCCATTAAGTATTTACCCCTCAAACTCGAAGGGCTAGCTCGGCACTGGCTTAAAAGCCTCCCCGAAAGCTCCATTGGAAGCTGGGAAGAGCTCGAAGACGCTTTTCGGGCAAATTTTCAAGGGACTTATGTCCGACCTCCAATGCGGACGATTTAAGTCATATAACTCAATAGCTCGGAGAGTCAGCCCGAAAGCTTTGGAACGGGTTTCTTACTAAAAAGAACCAAATAGTCGACTGTCCGGACGCCGAAGCCTTGGCAGCTTTTAAACACAGTGTCCGAGACGAATGGCTTGCCAGACACCTCGGCCAAGAAAAGCCGAGAACAATGGCAGCATTAACAAGCCTCATGACCCGCTTTTGCGCGGGCGAGGACAGCTGGCTAGCCCGATGCGGCACCAGCGACCCAAGTACATCCGAAGTTAGAGATGGAAATGGGAAATCACGATGCAGCAAAAATGATAAGCGCCGGAATAAAGAAGACAGCCCGAAGAGCATGGTGGTAAATGCCGGATTCAGAAGCTCTCGGCCAGGTCAGCAAAAGACGCCCTCTAAAGGCGCCAGAGATGAACTATCCAGCCTAAACAAAATTCTGGGCCAAATATGTCAGATCCATAGCACCCCCGATAAACCTGCAAATCATACCCACAAAGAATGTTGGGTCTTCAAGCACTCCAGCAAGCTCAACGCCGAAGATAAGGGGCAGGATACACCAAGCGAAGACGAGGATGAGCCTCGCAAGCAAAGCACTGGGGAACAGAAGAAATTTCCACCATAAGTCAAAATAGTAAACGTGTTACACGTGATAAAGGGGAGAAACAAAGTGGCACTCCTAGATAAATATGCCCAAGGGCCTATCACCATGGAGTTCTGCCGCTGGCCGTCTCAATCGATCACCTTTGACCATCAGGATTACTCGGCAAGTATCCGGCACGCAGGATGGGCTGCCTTGGTATTAGATCCAATAATTGACGGATACCACTTCACGCGAGTCCTGATGGATGGTGGCAGCAGTCTAAACCTGATATATCAGGACACAATCCGCAAAATGGGGATAGGCCCAATGAAAATTTGCCATAGCAATACTACCTTTAAAGGAGTAACGCCAGGCCTAGGGGATCATTGCACGGGCTCCCTGCTACTAGAGGTTATATTCGGCTTCCCCGATAACTTCCGTAGCGAAAATTTAACCTTCCACATTGCTCTGTTCCAAAGTGGCTATCAAGCACTACTTGGACGTGAAGCTTTTGCTCGCTTTAATGCAATACCGCATTACGCTTCCCTCACGCTTAAGATGCCTAGTCCACGTGGCATCATTACAGTAAACAGAAATATTGAGCGATCCCTGCGCGCCGAAGAGAGTGCGGCTGCCTTGGCAGCCGCACACTAAAACGGCCTCACCAACTAAAACATTCGATAGGTCGTCAAGACCACGGACACAGTTAGATGAGTCCGGCGCAGCTATATGTAATTCATACAGGTTTGATGACCACACCCCTATTACAAATACAAGGGGCTCAACGCGCACAGACAAGTGGCAATTTTTACTCATCTTGATCTGAACATGGTTTCTTTAAAACCTACCTTTTTGCACGACAACTTTTCACCTAAGTTCCTCTCTTCTACAGATGACCATCATGCTACACCCGTCCAGGATACGGCACAACGGAGACACAGGCGCAGACGTGCAGCAGGGACCCGTTCAAAGGATTCTTTTTAGATTAAGACCCTGCGTCAACCTTTTTTACTGTCTCTTGGTGATACACATCCCTCGGATTCTCAGTACCATTGAGAAGGATGCTGACTTCTTGGCATGTGGCCACGTCAAAACAATGCACGTACCTAGACACCAGGGGCTTCTTACAAAGGGCACTGTTTAGGCCCGGTTTACACCATAAAGACCGAATACCTTAGGGAGTGTTCCGCGTCGCGAGTTTGGCCTTATATGCATCAGCTCCGAATCATGTCTTTGGTCAGATGTTGGGTTTGCCCGGATCCTGTGTTTTGCTGCCTTACGTTCCGCTCTATCGGCTAAGGCGGCACCGGGAGAACTACTGCGATTGTGCCTTGGTTCATCCGGACGAGCACCTCGGTAGAGAAAGCCGAAAGCTGACTGTCATGATATAGCGTGAGACTGGTCAACCACTCGATGACACATCGGAATCTTAGAATTCCTCCGCCTTAACGAAGAGCCATTTCCCGTCCGGGCAAGTACACATCCCGAATTCGGATGAGTGCGGAGCCACCAGGGGCTATATAGTAGCCCCACTATCAAACTCTTATGGCTAAGTCAAAGTATTAAAGCATTATAGTCCGGTTGCCTAGTTCGCTGCGCTATCACCTCCTTATTAGGACCAAGACGTTGGATTAAGTGTGAACACGCGTCTTCTGCGAACACCCCCGCATTATATCCGTGGGGGCTGAAGCCGACGACTACAATCTTTCAGGTTATACACATGTATACATAAACGGCCACACAAGAGGCATCATATTACTTTTGGGCAAAAGTATAAATACAGCCTTGATAAATTCAATAAAAAATTGTTTTTACAATGGGAATACATGTCACTCAAACATAATATTCTTCGAGCACTGGGCCTCTATCGAACGAGCGCCTTCAAGAACTTCTTCAAAATAGTGCTCGGCAGCCACTCGGCCTATGGCCGTACCCTGCGCCGCAACAGTGGTGGCATCCATCTCTGCCCAGTATGTCTTGACACGGGCAAGGGCCCTCCGCGAGCCTTCTATGCATGCCGACCTCTTCATCGCATTAATGCGCGGCACCACATCAAGGAACTACTACACCAAGCTAAAATAACTGTTCGGCTTTGTCCTTTCCGGCCACAGATGATCTACAACAGACCTCATGGCGAGTCCCGACAATCTATTCAGCTCGGCCCATTCGGCAAGCTGATCAGTCAATGGAAGCGGACGCTTTGGAACATTAAATTGCGACTAGAACAGTTTGTCCACTTCACGATCTGTTTGATCTCGGAAGTATTCGGCCGCATCGATAGCACTCGCCGCCAAGTGCAGATATGCGTCTGCCGAACTCCACAGCCAATCCAGAGGGGCATACCAAGGATCTCCAAACTTCCTCCGCAGCATAAAGGGCTTCCCAACCACTATATCCCCGGCTTCATGCAGTTCCTCCTTTGCTCTCATTGCAGAGCGGGTGTCTTTGGTCGCCATCGTGGCCTTTTCCAGGTCCATCGCCTTCGCCCGGTTTCTTCTTCAAGAAGCTGGCAGCGGTCGGCAGTGTCTTTCAACTCTATAGTCATCTTGGCCATTTTTTCTTTGGTCTCGCTATGCGCGGCCTTCTCGGCTCTTAACTCTTCGGCCGCCTTAAAAGCGGCCGCATTATTACTCCTTGCTTGCTCCTTGGCTCGCGCAAGCTCCGCCCGAAGGGTCTCCATGGTGGCAGCTCCATCTGCAGTCACAACATATTAAAGATACTGGCATCACGCTGCTCTTACTATGTGACATTCACCAGAAAAATCACCTACCCTATGACTCGTCGAGCCGCTTGTTAACAAGCTCGATGTAGGCATCCGCCGTATCCAGTTGCCGCTTTAATTCGGCAAACCCATAAGTCCGACTAGCCACCGGAGCTTCAACCACCTGCACATGAAGGCGGTCTGGTTATTACCTGGGACTATGATCCTTTGTTTGTCGCCGTTCTCGACGACAACCAGAGTCTCAGGGGCTACTATCTACACAGGGCACACCTAAAACTGTGCGGTACTATCACAAATGTATATCATTTCACATACCTCAAAACCGGTCAGTAGACTCATAAAGGCTTCATGCAACCCGCTTTCGGCGGACGAAATCCTTTCAATCACCGTACCCTTCAATGTACGGTGTTCTTCTGAGATAGTTGCTCGCTCTAGCAGATCCCTCAGTGCGTCCGACCGCATACCAGACGGTGCCGGATTCTTTTGGTTGCTCTCTTCAAGAGCAGGATACTGGGCACTTCGGGCGACCATAGGATTATCTTCTGGCCTCACCTGATCCGGCGAGGCCCTCCGTCACGACACTTCAAGGTCGCCCGCTTCTTGAGCGGGGGAGTCCGGGGGAGGCGTTTCGCTCTCCATCATCTCCGGAAGAAGATCCCCTGAAGATGAGCTCTGCTGAGAAGGGCTAAGTTCCGAACTGCAACATAAATGCTTCGGTTATTTTCCTCAGAGGTAAGGTAGTATATCTTCACTATTAAAGTACTTTTTGATTACTTACAGCTCGTTAGAGGGCTGATCCCCGCACGGACTTTGTGCGGCAAGAGCACCCTCCAAGGCAGGACCCTCTGGTGGGGATTTCTTCTCCCGTTTGGAAACCTTGGTTTCTGGATCTTCAGAGGTAGTCCTCTTCCTTCCACGGTGTGAGAGAAGGTCAGATTCTTCCCCTTGGTTATCCTCCTTGACGGAGGCGCTCATTCCCTCGGTTGGAATTGGTAGCGATGGGGGCCCGCTTTCGCCCTCATTATCCCCCCTTTATCTTCCTTTGAGGGCTCCGGGCAAGGTGCTAGCTCGAGCATCTTTTCTGGTACCGGATTGTCCAAACCCTCAGGAAGGGGGCCGAACACCGAATCATCTTCGCCTTTGTTAGCCAGTCCTGGTCAAAGAGCGATTTCTCAGAATGATGTCATGATAAATGAAAGACGGTGTGTTCGGCTAGAGGATTACTTACTTGGTCGACGGTGCGGTTGCTGCTCAGGCCCACGTCCTCGGTAGTATCCGGACACTCTATTTTGGGTCCGAAGAATGATTTATACATCTCCTTGTGCGTCGGGCCGAGGAAATTCTGAATAGTGCACGGTCCTTCTGGGTTGAACTCCCACATGCGGAGTGGCCGGCGTTTGCTAGGATGGACTCGACGAACCAGCATGACTTGCACCACCGTAACCAGACTGAAATCTCCTTCGAAGAGATCTTGAATGTGGCTCTCCAGTATAGGCACGTCCTTGGCTGGACCCCAGCTCAGCCCTCTGCTAATCCATGACATCAGTTGTGGTGGAGGGCCCGAGCGGAAAGCAGGGGCAGCCACCCACTTGGCACTTCTGGGAGCTGTGATGTAAAACCACTCCCGTTGCCATAATCCGGACACCTTTCGAAAGGAACCCTTTGGCCATGGAGCTCCAACGATCTTACTTATTAATGCGCCTCCGCACGCTACATGCTGTCCCTCGACCATCTTCGGCTTCACGTCAAAGGTCTTGAGCCACAGGCCGAAGTGAGGGGTAATGCGGAGGAAGACCTCACATACGACAATAAATGCCGAGATGTGGAGAAATGATTCCGGGGCTAGATCGTGGAAATCTAGCCCATAATAGAACATCAAACCCCTAACGAAGGGATCCAGAGTAAGGCCTAGACCTCGGAGGAAGTGGGAGATGAACACAACATTCTCGTTGGGTTCGGGAGTAGGGACGACCTGCCCTCGGGCAGGCAGCCGATGCGAAACCTCGATGGTCAGGTATCTGGCCTCCCTCAACTTCTTGATATCCTCTTCCGTAACGGAGGAGGGCATCCACCGGCCTTGAAGGCTAGATCCGGACATGATTGAAGGTCCGGAGCACCTGTCCTGGGCTTTGGGTGTTAGAACTCGATGCGGGGGCAGGATTCGATTGAGCACGGGAGGGAAAAAGTAAAAGCCTTGTCCCTTTATAAAGAGGGTGAATATCAAGCGTCCTCCTAGTGGCCGTTTGGGACTTGCCTAAAATCTAGGAGTCCTAGGCACGGTTGGGTTACCCATGACCGTATTGATGAGAATCCCGTAATTAGGGGAACACGATCTCTGCTTTGACAAGACGTGTCAAGAAACTGCATCGCGTTATGTGTGGAGCGGGTTGAAGAAAAACGGTTCGAATAATCACCAAGCCATGGCCTGATGTCATGTTGCCAAAGCGTGTCAGCAGATTAAGATTTGTGGAAATATTATTCTCTCTACGGTGGTATGTGGAATTTATTATGCAGGGTCGGACACTATCCTTGTATTCAAATTCTTCTGTGATGTATTCGGAGGAGGAACCCGCCTTGCAATGCCGAAGACAATACTGCGCGCCAGACTCATCGTCATTGAAGCCTGGTTCAGGGGCTACTGAGGGAGTCTAGGATTAGCGGGTGTCTGGACAGCCGGACTCTATCCTTTGGCCGGACTATTGGACTATGAAGATACAAGATTGAAGACTTCGTCCCGTGTCCGGATGGGACTCTACTTGGCGTGGAAGGCAA
The DNA here is from genome assembly GCA_034509565.1 of Triticum monococcum. Classification (NCBI taxonomy): domain Eukaryota; kingdom Viridiplantae; phylum Streptophyta; class Magnoliopsida; order Poales; family Poaceae; genus Triticum; species Triticum monococcum. Next base: position 528,477,047 of record CM067847.1, read on the forward strand.
GCTAGGCAGTACGGATATGGATATCTCCTCCTTTGTAACCGGCCTTGTGTAACCCTAACCCTCTCCGGTGTCTATATAAACCTGAGGGTTTTAGTCCGTAGGACAACAACAATCATACCATAGGCTAGGTTTTAGGGTTTAGCCTCTCTGATCTCGTGGTAGATCCACTCTTGTAATACTCATATCATCAAGAATAAATCAAGCAGGACGTAGGGTTTTACCTCCATCAAGAGGGCCCGAACCTGGGTAAAACATCATGTCCCCTGCCTCCTGTTACCATCGGCCTTAGACGCACAGTTCGGGACCCCCTACCCGAGATCCGCCGGTTTTGACACCGACAATGGGTGTAAAACCTTCTGAGAATTTGTGATCCATTACTTCATCCATGAAGCATAGGGGTGTGCGGCGCCTCTGTGCCGGGCTATATCACGATGCAGTTTATATGAGTCTTGTCTACTATATTCGGCCTGGCCGGATTTGCTTTTAGTATATCCGACATGGCGGTCGTCGTCACTCGTTGGGGCGCGCCCCCGTGATCCGTAGATCGATCTTGTATGTCCTAATTTGTTTTCCAATATGTCTCGCAGGTCATGCATGTTGCCCCGGGCCATGGTGTTTTTGTTTGACTGGCGACGGGGTGTGGGCTAGACTTCGGGCTGATACGCCACTTTGTCTCGGCCACGAGGTGGCCGGTCAGCCGCATCATATGCTGGTAGTGTAGGCTTTAATGCTTCCTCCTCGAGTTGGTGTAGCAACCTGCACTTTGGGTAACTTTTGGTTGGGCGCTCGAGTTTGTATTCCTCTGCTGCCAGCACTTCGGTCCATCTATCCGCTAGCAGATCTTGATCAGCTTGAAAGCTGTTGTTGCTTTTCCTTCAGGCTTTTTGCTGTGGCTATAATCCGATGCTTGAAGCGCTCCTGCTCGACGGGATCCTCAGGCACGATAAATTCTTCATCGCCGAGGCTCACCTCGTCATTGGAGAGAGGCATGTAATTGTCATCCTCTAATTCTCTGTCTGCCGCCTGTTCCTTAGGGCTAGCTTGCCCATCCTCCTGCTCGAAGCCTGGCTGGAGGGGATTGTCTTCGGCACAGTCCGCGACGTTATTGTCTCTTGTGCCATATCGCTGCTTTTGCTATGGCGGGGCTTAGAGCGGCGCCGATGACGCCGGTGCTTAGATTGCTTCTCGAGGGGATTATCCTCCGTTGCCTTATTGCCATTGCTTTCTTTGGGGGTGTCCACCATGTATATATCATATGATGACGTGGCTATCCAGCGCCCTGTGGGCGGTGGTTTCTGATCTTCTCCTGCATCGTCGTCCATACCGTCGATGTCTTCAAAGCCGAAATCAAGCATGTCAGTTAAGTCGTCGACAGTGGCTATTAAGTGGGTGGTGGGTGGGGGATGAATTTCTTCGTCGTCCGCTTCCCGCTCGAGCTGGACCTAGTTCAGCCAAGGGCCTCCTGACAAGGAGAGAGACCTTAATGAATTTAGCACGTCGCCCAAGGGAGAGTGCTGAAAGATATCCGCGGAGGTGAACTCCATGATCGGTGCCCAATCAGATTCGACAGGCACGGACGCAGGCGGCTCGGAGCCTGTGGCCAGGGATGAATCCAAGGGTCCGGGAACACATGTCTCACAGGAGGTGAAGTTAGTATTCGGCTCTATCGACGCTGGGTGTGCGGCCTCCGTGGCGGGGTCCATCCACCCGTCCTCGGACGACACGATCTGCTCCAGATTGAGGGCCGGAGTAGCCACAGGTGTGATCTCCCGAACACCGTCTAGTGGCAGAGCTAAGTCATGCTCGTCGTGACTGTGCGGCGCACCTGACATGGGTTCGAATCCGTCAAAGATCAAGTCTCCGCGGATGTCGGCAGTATAGTTCAAGCTTCCAAACCTGACCTGATGGCCAGGGGCGTAGCTATCGATCTTCTCCAGATGGCCAAGCAAGTTGGCCCGCAATACGAAGCCGCCGAATACGAAGATCTATCCGGGGAGAAAAACCTCACCCTGGACCACATCGTTGCTGATGATCGAAGGAGCCATCAAGCCTTATGGTGATGGCATAGTGGAACTCTCAATGAAAGCACTAATGTCGGTGTCAAAACCGGCGGATCTCGGGTAGGGGGTCCCGAACTGTGCGTCTAAGGCGGATGGTAACAGGAGGCAGGGGACACAATGTTTACCCAGGTTCGGGCCCTCTCGACGGAGGTAATACCCTACTTCCTGCTTGATTGATCTTGATGATATGAGTATTACAATAGTTGATCTACCACGAGATCATAGAGGCTAAACCCTAGAAGCTAGCCTATGGTTATGATTATTGTTGTCCTACGAACTAAACCCTCCGGTTTATATAGACACCGGAGGGGGCTAGGGTTACATAGAGTCGGTTACAAGGGAGGAGATCTACATATCTGAATTGCCAAGCTTGCCTTCCACGCAAAGTAGAGTCCCACCCAGACAAGGGACGAAGTCTTCAATCTTGTATCTTCATAGTCCAACACTCCGACCAAAGTATATAGTCCGGCTGTCCGAGGACCCCCTAATCCAGGACTCCCTCATCCCTCGCCTCCTGTTAGCATCAGCCTTAGACGCACAGTTCGGGACCCCCTACCCAAGATCCGCCGGTTTTGACACCGACAGCGAGTGCCAAGAAGACAGAGGTCAGCTGCAGTGCCAGTGCCAGATACAACAGCTACTTCATCCGCACCAGCAACAGCTTCTGTGCCACCTCCAGCAACCACTCCACCAGCTCCAACATCATCCCCTGATGCCTTCGTCCTTGGAGTTCTCTCTACACAACCTCCCGAAGACCAAGCCTGAGAGATGCATAGCACTATGCATTTTCAAACTTTTTGGTAACTTGTTGCCAAAGGGGGAGAAATGTATATATCATAGGCTTCGAGAGAGAGTGTTTTGCTACTTTGTCTCTCTTGCTATTTGGTTGAACTTTTGTGTGTGCTCGCTTGATACTATTTATGTCTGTGTGTGAGATACTTCTATATCCCTATATGACCATTCACTTTGCTTGGTGATGAGTGCATGTTTTAATTCCTATCATTTTGAGCGCTCCACCAAGATGTTTGTGACATGGAAGAGTAGCCCATGATCCTAATCGATTGCGCATTTGCATTGAAAAGAAAATTTTAAATAATGCACAAATTTAGGGGGAGCTCTTGCTTATCACATACTTCTCAAAGCGAGGATGTATTTAAATCTTATTATCATTTCTCGAAGCTTTAATCTATATGTTGTCATCAATTACCAAAAAGAGGGAGATTGAAAGTGCAACTATCCATGGGTGGTTTTTAAAATTACTAAACACATATAGCTCATTGAACTAATACTATTTCAAGATGACCATTTCAGAAAGTTCAATGATTGGCATGTCATGGCTTAGGAATGTGGACCCCTCAAAATGCTAAGGACACATATTGGCTCAAGATCAAGACTCTACATTTTCATTTTAGTGATCCAAGATCACACTATGTCCATAGGAAAAGCCAATACCATTAAAAGGGGATGAGGTGTTGCTTAATGGCTTACTTGCTCAAAATGATTAGTGATATGCTCCAAAAGCCCTCAACCACTTTCTCATATACACATATGTCCCAAACCAAAATTCAAACTCGGCCTCACCGAAATGTTCTATCCGGCGCCACTGAATTCACTTGACATAGCCACTGCCAGAAACCCTAGTCATTTCGGTCTTACCGATAGGGATCTCGGTCTCACCGAGATGGGATTGCAAACTCTCTATTTCCCTTCATAACGTTTCAGTCCAACTGAGATGAGAGATCGGTCCCATCGAGTTTGCAATACAAACTCTCTGCTTCCCTTTTGTAACATTCCGGTCTCACCGAAATGAGCGAATCGGTCCCACCGAGTTTGCCTAACCAACTCTCTGGTTAGCTTATTACCAAAGTCGGTCCTACCGAGTTTGTGTAATCGGTCTCACCGAGATTACGTTATGCCCTAACCCTAATGGAATCGGTCCCGCCGAGTTGACATGTCGGTCCCACCGAAAAGCCTAACGTTCACATTTTGAACTGAATCGGTCTGACCGAGTTTTCTGATTCGGTCCCATCGAGTTTGGTAAATTGTGTGTAAGGGTTAGATTTTGTGTGGAGGCTATATATACCCCCTCCACCCTTCCTTCATTATAAAGGAGAGCCATCAGAATGTGCCTACACTTCCAGCATTCATTTTCTGAGAGAGAACCACCTACTCATGTATTGAGACCAAGATATTCCATTCCAACCATATGAATCTTGATCTCTAGCCTTCCCCAAGTTGCTTTCAACTCAAATCATCTTTCCACCAAATCCAAATCTATGAGAGAGAGAGTTGAGTGTTGGGGAGACTATCATTTTAAGCACAAGAGCAAGGAGTTCATCATCAACACACCATCTATTACCTTTTGGAGAGTGGTGTCTCCTAGATTGGTTAGGTGTCACTTAGGAACCTCCGACAAGATTGTGGAGTTGAACCAAGGAGTTTGTACGGGCAAGGATATCGCCTACTTTGTGAAGATCTACCCTAGTGAGGCAAGTCCTTCATGGGCGATGGCCATGGTGGGATAGACAAGGTTGCTTCTTCGTGGACCCTTCGTGGGTGGAGCCCTCCGTGGACTCACGCAACCGTTACCCTTCGTGGGTTGAAGTCTCCATCAACGTGGATGTGCGATAGCACCACCTATCGGAACCACGCCAAAAATATTTGTGTCTACATTGCGTTTGCACCCTCCAAACTCCTCCCTTTACCTTCATATGCAAATGTTTTACATTCCGCTTCTATAATCTTAGACTTGCATGTGTAGGTTGATTGCTTGATTTGTGCTAAGTTGCTAAAATCTGCCAAGACTTAAAATTGGGAAAAGGCAAGATTTTTATTTGGTCAAGTAGTCTAATCACCCCCCTCTAGACATACTTTTCATCCTACACTATGTCTCAAGATAAGGTATATGATAGTTCTTACCATAAGAGGTTGGCTGAAATTGAGAACTCTACTAAGAAGTTCGTGTTTACGCAGTATGAGCACAATAGATTCTTTGCTGGGGAAATTAAGTAACACTCTACCTTAGATGCTATTAGTATATAACTTGATGAATTTAATCAAGAAGTTGTCAACCTTCAATCTGAACTTGCTCGTGCTGAAAATTTGATAGGAAAGATATCCAATAAACAAACCATGCTAGTAAATAAAATGGCTGCTAAATTTGAGTCACATCCTCTTACTACTGATGATGAAGATATTAAAATGATTGGTGTGGCATGCATTGACACTTTTTTAATATAAAACTTGATGAAAAGGGACTGGAGATGAGTCAACTTTAGCTAGAAGGCATCCCAATTGTTCGGAGGGTGATGATCTTAATGATAAAAATGGGTTTGGAGAGGTCAAGACTTTAAATAGTGATGAACCCACTACTTTGGATTACAATGACTTTAATTATGATAATTGTTCTTTTATTGAATGGATTTCCTTGTTGCAATCCATGATAAATTCACCTAAGGCTTACAAAATAAAGCTTTTATTAAACATATTGTAGAAGCAATGATAAAAACTCATGAAGAAAAGCTAGAATTGGAGGTTTCTATACCTAGGAAATTACATTATGAATGGGAACCTACTATTGAAGTTAATTAAGATTAAAAATTATGAATGTAATGCTTTGTATGGTCTAGATGATAGCGTCTCTACTATAACAAAATATTTACGTGACATGCTAGATCTCACCGATATGAATGGATGTTCACGCAACTTGCATTTAGCGGATTCAACTTTTAAGAAACCATTCGGTAGAATAAATGATTTTCTCATACTTGCTAATAGAAATTATGTGCATGTGGATTTCATTTTGCTTGGTATTGAATGCAATCCGTCTTGTCCTATAATACTCGGTAGGCCTTTCCTACGAACCACAGGTGCTATTATTGACATGAAAGAAGGAAACATAAGGTTCCAATTTCCATTAAAGAAAGGGATGGAACACGTACCAAGGAAGATAATTAAACCACGATATGAATCTATTATGAGAGCCACCTACGGAATTAATTTGAAGGATGACAATAGTTGAAACTATGCATTACCCCTAGCTAGGGGCGTAAAACAATACCACTTGTTAGGAGGCAACCCAATAGTTATCTTAAATTTTTGCTTTTACTTTATATTATTATGTGTTGACAATTATTGCTATTGTAATGATTGTGTTTTTATGTTTTAATTAGTGTTTGTGCCAAGTAAAGCCTTTGGGATGATTTGGATAATAGTTGATTTGATTTTGTGAAAAATAGAAAGTTTTGTGCCCAGTGATGGAATTACTATAATTCATTGGAACACGATAAAATCATGTACACTTGATTGATACAAATTGCCCATGGTGTCCTAATTTTTCAGAATTTGTGGAGTTATAGAAGTATAGTTTTTGTTCATATCATTATAGACTATTCTGTTTTAGACATATTCTGTTTTTTCATAAGTTGCTTGTGTTAATGATGTACTTGAAGGAAATATGCCCTAGAGGCAATAATAAAGTTGTTATTTATATTTACTTATATCATGATAAATGTTATTATTCATGCTAGAATTGTATTAACCGAAAACTTAGTACAAGTGTGAATACATAGACAAACAGAGGGTCACTAGTATGCCTCTACTTGACTAGCTCGTTAATCAAAGATGCTTATGTTTCCTAGCCATGGACCAGAGTTGTCATTTGATGAACGGGATCACATCATTAGAGAATGATGTGATTGACTTGACCCATCCGTTAGCATAGCACTATGATCGTTTAATTTATTGCTATTGCCTTCTTCATAACTTATACATGTTCCTATGACTATGAGATTATGCAACTCCCGAATACCGAGGAACATTTAGTGTGCTATCAAACGTCACGACGTAACTGGGTGACTATAAAGATGCTCTACAGGTGTCTCCGATGGTGTTTGTTGAGTTGGAATAGATCAAGATTAGGATTTGTCACTCTGTGTATCCGAGAGGTATCTCTGGGCCCTCTCGGTAATGCACATCACTATAAGCCTTGCAAGCAATATGACTAATGAGTTAGTTACGGGATGATGCACTACGTAACGAGTAAAGAGACTTGTGGGTAACGAGATTGAACTAGGTATTGAGATATCGATGATCGAATCTCGGGCAAGTAACATACTGATGACAAAGGTGTGGCATCCTGGCTCAGAGCAACCGGTTTACCATGTATTGCCAGTCCAGAGACCATGTCTTCTGGCAACACACAACATCCTGGTACAGAAAACAACCGCTTTATTGATGCTAGTGGAACAAGGTTCCTATTACAATGAGTTGCGAGGCCAAGCGGCACACACCGTGCGGCTGAACAATATGTACATTATTTAGTGAACATAAAGGGAGCCTCACTCATGACAACTACGCGGCAGCGAAACGACGTCGAAGCGGAACTCCATAGCACAGGGACACCGATGTGGACACGACCTACACTCGGACTGCACTCCTTTCCAACGAGACTTTCCTGAAAGCTGGCATGAAACGCCAGGTCAGTACATTGAATGTACTTTCAAGCTCACAACAAACATAAACATAATGGCAAACAATATCATGATAATGAACCAATTGAATTACGAATGCAAAATCATATCAGGCATGCAGTGATCATGATCTTGTGACTTAAGTCCCTCGGACTTGCTTACCAAATGGTGATCGCTCTTGGATCACAAATAGACCAACATCTTGGCCTTTAATCGGGTTACCTCGTAACCAAACGGTGATCTTTCTGGGACCACAACCTGACCAACAATTTGGTCTCCAACATCAAATTGGTTTCTCAACCATCATCTCTCCAACAGTGCCAAGTTATTATCTTAGTGTGCAAAATTACTTAAACATTGATCCATGTTGTGACCTACTTTCGAGCGTGTCCGTAACCATGGACTCGGCTATCGATAGATTGAATACACTCTGCAGAGGTAGCGCATTGTACCCACACCACGGAACCCATGGCCTCGTACTCCCATTCGGGTGGACCAACGGCATTCCGACGAAACCCCTCCATTGTCATGACACTCTCCCGGCCACTCCGACTTACTCCCCACTGGGCTAGTCCTGGGTGGCCCCATGTCTACCAAAGACACCAACGACCACCGTCGTGGCAAAACAGAAATGGTCCCAAACGGGGACAAGGTACCATAACAACAACGGGCACACAAGGTTATGTCTGCTTACCGGGCCAGGGTAACGCACGCCCATAACCTTCCCTCGTTGGAGGCACCGACTAGAGACATGACAACAGACCGAATAAAGGCCTTCCCATAAAGGCAAATGTCGTTGCACTGGGGAAAACTCGATTCAGTGGCACCATGACCCGATCAATGATATGTTCAAGTTGAGTTTTTAACAGGTTCAACTTAAAGTGAAAATAACCGGTGTCATGATATGCCATGAACATGCAACACTAACATATGCATCATATATCAACGGAAATAACTAGGTCAACTATATCAAACACTAAGCATAGATATCAATAAATCATAACACCTCTCTGGCTATGATCGATCAACAAATTTAAATAGAATCTTTACTTAGTATATTTCATTTTTCTTATCCAAGGAAAATAACTCACAATAATTCTCTTTTTCATAACCATATTACTTCTACATAAACAAATATTACTTCTAATGAGTTAGCCAAACTTAGTTAGCTTCAAACTTCTGTAACTAAGCATATCAACTCAAACAAGCATCCAAAAGAATATAAATATTTATTTTAGTGATTCAAATGCATGGGTTAAATCATTTGTTCAAGTTGAAAAATCACAAATATTGTAATGGCACCATGAAAATGTTGTTGTGGCTTGCCTTAGTGCAGATGAGGTTCACACTCCTCCTGGTGATCCTCAAGACAAGCTTCACTTTCTGAAAACAATTATAAACGCAAAAAGAAAATATCAAGAAACATTCTGAAATTCACCAAAAAATCTAGACAGCATAGAAAAATCTCATTTTTGGTGAGCTGCTAGATCTTTTCATAAAGAACACAATGCAAAAAGAATCAATTCATTTGGACTTATGGTTAAAAAATTGTGGATGTTTGAAGCTCTCTGGAATATTTTGAATTTGATTTAAATAAAACAGAACTAGGGGGTGACGTCGAAAGCATAAACCCCGCGGGGCGCCACCACTCGTACCGCTTTGGGCGCGGCCAGAGTGGCTGAATAGCGGGCCCCGCTAGTCAGGTGGGAGGGAGGGGAGAGGGAAACAGAGAGTGGCGGGGCTCCGCCGAAGCACACACCGGCGAGTAGGGCATGTTGGCCCGAACTAGAGGGATGGATCGAAAGAGAAGACGAAGGCGCACCTGCCCGTACCCATAGGTTAGCTAGAGGTGGTCGGACGGCGTCGGAAACGACCTCCCCAGTGGCGACAGAGAGCGGGGGTCGCCAGAGTTGGAGATGGCGACGACCAGAGGCGGCACCAGAGGCTCCAATCTGGCAGGACGACACCACCGAAGCACGACGGAGGCCCTGGAAGTGTGGCCCGAGCCTGGGAGGGGCTAGAGCTGCGGAGACGACCCGACGGGATCGCCAGCGAGCTCGAGCTTGGGGCCGGCGGCCCGAGGCCTGCCTGGCCAGGCTACAGATTTCTACTGGCTTGTGGAGTGTGTGAGAGGAGTGGATGATGCTCGAGAAGGCTGGGGAGGGCTGTATTTATAGCCGAGCAAGGCAAGGGGGTTCGGGCTCCGCCGGAGGACACCTGGACATGGCGCCCGACGACGAACGGCGTCAGTGAGCAAGGGGGAAGGCGACGTAGCTCACGCGGGCACTATGGGTGAGCGGAGACAAGCACAAGAGCGAGAGGGTGGCGACGAACACAGTGCGCAGCGCACTGTTGGGTTGGCCGGCCCACGCCCGTGCTCGCTGCAGCGAGCTCCGGTGTCAGTGAGCGCCAGGAGGGAGTTAAGGGGGTCGGGACAATGATCGTGGCAAAGTTTGGCAAGGCGCGGCAGGCGGGGAAGCGAGCATGCGCACAAGAGCGGCTCGGGCGCGTCAGCCGTATGCCGGCACGCCTGGACGAACGCGGTCATCGCGTGAACTATGACATCAGGCCGTCCTAAGCTTAAACTTCATGTCTGGCATGTATTCCTTGGTAGTTTGAGTAATTACCACACTCTGGGTTGAGCTCACGCGCAGTAAGTTGGAGTTTCACTTCCTGGTAAGTTTCTGGACAGTAACTTTGAGTGCTTACTGTGGTCAAAATACTAAGAGTTGGAGGCTGAGCTTTGGAGGTTAGCAGTCATCTAGGAGGGCAGTGATGCATAAAAAAATTCAGCTGCATTGGAGCAAGTAAAATGGTAGTTCCTGTAGAAACTACCATTTCTGTCCAGAACAGAA